>CAMTDV010000022.1:66375889-71175889 GCA_947069175.1 Scalesia atractyloides | reverse complement strand
ATTCGTGACTGTGGTTTTGGTCATATTGGTTTATACGAGTACACAAAACGCATACAGTTGTTCCAATTTCTCAAAAATCAGAGTTGTATCGATTGAATTATTCGGTAGAATCACCGAAATAATTTGATCTGAGAGTGAAAACGCGCCTCTCTGATCATCCAGTCTCTAAAAATTCCCCAACATAAACAAAAACAATAACCCCCTTCTTCCTGTTACAGATAATGCGGCTGACCGCATAACCCTTCTCATAACGTCAGGAAGGGTAGTGTTTCGGGACGCCATAAGGCGTTATAGCCCAATATGACGCTATATAACCCCCACTAGGCTTAAAGCCATTCAAGCCATTTCGTATGTGACAAATGTTTTTTTTTTTATAAAAAGATATGGATCATGTAGTTTGTAAGTTATGTACTTAAGATACTAACTTTTTTTGTCTTTTTGTGGGCTTTTTTGTGTTTTCTTTTTTGTTTAGTTTTGTTTTTTTTTCTTTTAAGTTTCAACTGGTTTTGTAAACATAACGAACCGGACCGACGTCGACCAAATGTTAGTATCGCTGTCGCGTAGCGCGTCAGTAACATGTTTTTTTAAGTTTCAACCGGCGTTGTGCTCGTAACAAATGGTACCATCGTCGCATAACGCAATATGTAACTATTTTGTGTTTTTATTGTTTTTATGGTGTTTTTATTGTTTTTATGTGTGTTTTTTTTTAAGTTTCAACAGGTATTGTATACTAACCGAACCCACACCGACCGAACGTCAGCACAACCACCACGTAGTGCGTGTGTAACGTGTTAATATTTACGTTTCAACTCGTTTTGTACAAGTCACGACCCGGTACCGCCGATGTGTAACACTGGTGCAACGTGTTTTTTTTAGTTTTAACCGTGATTGTATAGGTGACGAATGACTACGTCAGTACCACCGTTAAGTAGCACGGATGTAACTCACTAGTTTTATTAATAAGGTAAATGATTAATTTTGTGAATTTAAAATAACTATATGGACGTGGTAAAAGGTTTATAATATTTATTAATAACTTACATGAGATATGAGATATTTAGGCAGTAAACTACTTATAACATGTGTTATTCTAAAATTTACATGACATAACAAGATTTTAGAATTCAAGTAATGTCACGAATCATTTTACTACTACATGTACGTTATATCTCTAAGTTTGGATTAGTATTTTGATAAAACTTGCAATGAGTATTAAAATAATGTTTGTTAACATTTTATGATTATGTTGATCACTTAGACTTATCTTTCGAATTATTTTGTTTGCAATAGTCCTCATCATAATTACACTCATTATTATTGCATGTTCTTTTTGTGTGATAGAGCTAAATTATATGAGACCTATGATTGTGATATAAAGTAATTGTATGTGACTTCACTTATTTTTCGTATCTAAGCAAGCCTCATGTGTGTGGTTCAAGAAGTGCGTCATTAAGAACATGCAATGTGATTAGACAAGAATGTCTCTATTTTGTACTTTATGGTCATAGATTGAAAGATGGTAACCATAGGTTCATTTGTTTCATTCACTACACAATATCTTAAACCTGGTACATAGGTAGCTAATTAAGTACCTTGTTTATAACCCATGATCTAGGGGTCAGTGTCTCTTCTCTATTCAAGTAGTGAAAGGTTCAAATCTTGCAAGGTGTATGTACAAGTGGTTAATACAAGTATTTAGGAGTGTTTTAGTTCGAGCTTCAAAAAATATACCATGTTTATATATTGGGGTTTTTTTTAAGGGGACGATTGTTTTGTGCTCAATTGATATTAATTTATACGATCAGACTTATTTGATCACATTATGTTCCGTATTAATTACGTACATGATAAGTTTGATTATATAGTTGTATGTACAAGTGGTTAATACAAGTATTTAGGAGTGTTTTAGTTCGAGCTTCAAAAAATATACCATGTTTATATATTGGGTTTTTTTTAAGGGGACGATTGTTTTGTGCTCAATTGATATTAATTTATACGATCAGACTTATTTGATCACATTATGTTCCGTATTAATTACGTACATGATAAGTTTGATTATATAGTTGTATGTACAAGTGGTTAATACAAGTATTTAGGAGTGTTTTAGTTTGAGGTTCAAAAAAATATATCATGTTTATACATTAGGATTGTTTTTAAGGGGACGATTGTTTTGTGCTCAATTGGTATTAATTTATACGATCAGACTTATTTGATCACATTATGTTCTGTATTAGTTACGTACATGATAAGTTTGTTTATATAGTTGTTTCATATATCCACTCATGGGAGCGTGGCTCAATCATGATCTTTTCTTCTTCGTGCACGACAATTTTCCACAGTTATCTGGTCGGACAGTGAGGAAAAGATTTAGACCATTCAGAGAATCTAATTACGAACCATCTAACCATCAATTGAAACAAAATTAGATTTCGACTCAAACAATTTCGAACCCCAAACCAACGTAAACCGTACATAATTTTTTTTAGAACAACCAACTCACACACCCACTAAATTTACTCCTAAATTTTACACCAATATCTATCACGAACTAAAACCGTCACCACTTAACGGTGTGAGGTAAGGACAGACAACACCTTACTACGTTCCTACGCTACAAACCCTTTGGAATTCGTACTTACTATATACCAAAGGGGCCAAACCCAAACCACTATAAACACAAGAATAGATACAAACTATATGTAAACCTACTTAAATATAAAATTATTTTATTAGCATCTAAATAACTTCTTCCATCAACACCGTCAACAACAATTAGTTTTAAAAGCCCACTAACCCTTAGAACATATAACCTTGATCATATCTCCGGTCATCTTCTGTCAATTCAACCTCCTGAAAAAAAAAAGACCACCTTAATCATTATAAACAAGTTCATAACATCTATCAAACAGTTAATTAATCATTACCTCTTCTTGAACTTGAATTTCTGGCTCAAAAGAAACACCCAATAACCCATAACTTTCATTATTGTTAACATCATCAGCAACTTGAGTGTGAAAACTGGACTGAAGGGGTTCCCTGTTCACAAATTCAAACCCTTCTGATTCATTATAATCAGAGTTCCAATGAATCTGATTACCCACAAATTGTGATTTATTAAACCCATAAACTTGATCCTGGTTCAAGTTCTGCTGGTCCGGGACACCAGGTGTTCGATGAAATGCCGCTGAGACGTTGAAAATAGAATTTGTTGTATCCAGAACAGGCAAGTCATGAAAATGATGATACTGATCACCATACAACACATCAATGGCGGCTTTAGCTTCTTTCATGAGCCAATCAATGGCGTTACTGGGTCGATCAAAGCCTAACCGATCCTGCACGTCGTAGAACTGAATCGCAGTGTTGGCTGATAGCCGAATGCGTCGGTCTCTTGACCCTTTCGAAGTGCAGATCTTGCTGTGCTTGTCTTTTCCGCCTAGTGAATGAAGGACCCGACGCCCTGTGAGCTCAACTGGATGTTCTTTGTTGGCATTCTTCCTCATTCTCATAGGCAAATGCATGTTTTTCTTGGAACATTGCATGTGTGATGTGGTTTGAAGTGACTGTTAAATGGGTTTGGTTTCACATAGTATGTGTGTGTGTGATGATGGAAACATGCATGTTGAAGTGAACATGCATCATGGGTGTTTGTTAATTTGTCGAAATGATTGTCGGAAACTGAGTTGGTACAATGTTTAAAAGCCCGCATGACATGAAAAGATAAGATGTAATGTGGGGGTGTTTGAAAAGTGACAATTATAATTTAGATGATTATAAGCTGTTCAACTTGACTCCTTTATGTTTAATTTAATTTAATTAATAATTAATGAGTACTTTAAATTGTTGGTTTAAAGTGGGAGTGAATTATTAAGTAAACTAGGTTTGAATCCCTGTTCCACACGGGTAGAAAATATCAACCCATTAAATGTTTAAATATCATTTTGTAGATGGAAAAATGAATTAAATATACTAACGAATTAAAAAAAATAAAAAATTATAGTCTAATCGCATCTTGCCACTAGGTCTTGTGTTCGATTCGCACAAGAAGATTTTTTCAGATTTATTGGGTTTCTTCCTAAATTTGTGTATAGGCATTATGACCTAGTGGAGATGGATATGATCGTGTGGTTCCGCTGATGGCATGATGATACTCTCGTGGTACGTCAGTGATCCAAATTTGTCGTTCAACATATATATATATATATATATATATATATATATATATATATATATATATATATATAAGTTTTGAAAATACAACTACTGTCTAATGTACTTTTATTCTCATTTACTATTTGATTGAAAACAAAACTTATATAATTAGATTACAAAGTTTTTTTTAAATAAGAGCTAATTTACAATAAAGTGTTTTAGTATTATAATTAGTATTTCTTTTAGAAATAAATCATTATTATAAAAAAGAGGTGTATTTTTAATACGAGAAATATACAGAAAAATAATGGTGAGAAGAGGTATGAAGACGACACATAGTATGGTGGTAAGGTGTATTTCATCTAACCTAGAGGTGAACAAAGCATAGATATATAGGTATATGAGTATTTAGGAGTAGGTTAGTTTATCGTTTTAAAGAAAATATATCTTATTTCTTGAAACTCTCAAAAGAAATTGGCATTCAAACGGGTTGGCTCGAGTTGGAACTATTAGGCGTTAAAAATTAGTTTTTAAGTTTCTTTAATTCTAGTAAAGTATAGTTGTAAAATAATGTAAAAAAATGTGTGCAAAACGTTTGTGGTGAGGATAGTGACATTGCAAAGTATAATTGGGCAAATTATGCACATTCAAAAGGCGATATCCATTATAACTTTGTTTTTTTTTAAACTATGCAAGTGTTCCTGGTTTGATATTTTAGACAATTGCACACAAATTATGAATTTGTTGTGTTTCTTGTTAATGTGGTAGTTTATGTAATCAAACTTGTTAATAACATGACATTAAAGATTGTGCTAGGTCACAAGGTATCTCCAACAGTCATGGTGTGGAGGTAATGTATCTCCCCTCTATCTAAGAGGTGGAGAGTTCAATTCGTGAAAGGTGCATGCGTAAGAGTATATAGGAGTAAGATAGTTTGCCGTTAAAAAAATCATAAACTATAAGACTAGCATAGCGACAAGTTGTACATTGTTGTTCATGAATATGGTGAGACTTCCAACTACAAATCAACAATATCAAAGAAGTTGGGCCATAATATGGTGAGAATTAGGAAAATAATGTGTTAAAGGGCCTAATGAATAGGGACATATGGTTTATCTATGAATATGGTGGGACAAATCAAGTGTCCTACAATGATCATGCTGAGAGAAAATCTCTTAATGCTCTTGCTCTTAAAGTATGACCTCCAAGTTGAATTTAACTTCCAAATCTTCATAAGATATATTATTCTTTAGCTTATGTTAAATGAGGTGTGAGATATTTATGAAATTTCACAAGGATAGTTGAACACATCGTAATCGTCGCATTGACATGGTAACATTTATGCAAATTATATCCTATAGTGTGATCTTCGATCATGACTATAATGGTTAATCTTGCAAGAGTTAGTGTAACAAGTTAAGCTCTATATAAGAACAAAGACGTTGAGTCTTCAAATCTTCTTAGAACTAGTCATGTACCGCTCCGCATTTGTACTTTCCTTACTTAGAATGAATATTCCTATTTCTATATTTGGAAAACTTGTACCATACTTTTATCTTTCATTTTCCACTCTTATACTTTGAGATTATGATCATAATGGAAACTCATTTTATACTTATACATGTTACATACGTGAATTATACTTTACAATTCTTAATACATGATTATAGGTGAGAAACTCATACTTAAATGCTCGAATATCCAACTTTATGCGCTACCATACTTAAACATCATTCATACATGCTTAAAACACTTAAAAACCAGCAAATCATACAAAGACAACTCCAAATAGTCAACCTCGCATGAGGCATAGCTGTTCCGTACGAAGTGGGCCACTTCGTACGAGGTAACTCCAACTCGTGCAAAGTAGCCTGTTTTTCCTATAAATGTGACCCTTCACCCACGGTTCCAACCTTCCAAAATCTCACTAACTCCCACTCGAAATTGCAAGAACTTGGCAGATTCCAATCAGTTTCTAAGTGAGTCTTATAACTTACTATACCTAAAGTTTTATAAAAGTACTTCATAACTTTTCTTCTACTTTGCTTCTATTTTCATTTCTTTTGTACAAGCCAGTGAACTAACTAAGTTCAAGAGACTAAGTTCGGCTAATGTGAGAACGTTGGGAGTCTAGGCTTTCCGAATTAAGTTCCACCACTGCTTGTACCTGTATTTCATTCCTAAAACCGGTTCAACCTTCATTTAGAGTGACAAAGCTACGACACGTCCCAAAACCCCATTATGTTCGGGATGCACGCACCTAGCTTGCTCATTCGGTTGTTAACGTTTTAGTTGACTTACATTCTGTTATTCATGACCAACCGGGTTTACGAACCTTGTGCTTTGGTGAATCATATAATTAGGTGTTCGCACCCCCATGCTTGACTTCTATGATATAATTGAAGAATTCGGTGAACTGTATTTGTATTTTTCTTACAACTGATCTGGACATAATATTAATCACAATCTGATCTAGTGTTATGACTCGAATCATCATGCCTCGTTATCACGAACTACGTTCGCAGATATCAGTGCTGAAATGGGTACAAAACAGGCTAACACATTCCAAAACTGTCACCTCGCACGAGGAGGTCAGTCCACTTCGTATGAAGTGGTGTTTTTCTCGTTTTCTTTTTGTACTTTCTGCCTTAGAATCTGGATCAATCGTTCCACTCAGATTACTCACGTTCTCCTGATTACCCATTTAGGGTAACTCGTGTTGCATCACCTGATCACTTGTCCATCCACAAACTTGCTAAAGAAGCTTGCAAATTGTGAGTATACTTGATCCCATTTTTACGCTTTATCACCTTTGGGTGCAATACATGTACATTATGCAAAATTAGACAAACATGCTCATACTCAATGCATGAACAATCTTTATACAATCTCTTATGCTAAACTTAAAATCACACATGTTTATACTTGATATGCTTATACTCAGTCATTAACTTTGATCAAGCCTCCCTTAACATGTATAGCGTTATAGGAGTAACGCACCGCCTAGTAAACTTAGGGTCATGTTAAGTCATACACATCTGGTCCTCTCAAGTTATGAAAGAACTATGCTTGCGGGAAACTTTGGGTTGATTAATATACTTATGCATGATAGTTTAATGTATGTTAGCCTCGTTTATACTATGCTATTATTCACACTTGTATGCTCGCCAATGCCTTGTGTATTGAACTATACTTTAACATGTATTGCAGGGTGAGGTTGATGATAACTACGGATGGAAACGAATAGGATGACTTAGACACACACCTAGAATTGTAACATTAAAGTGGTTGTATTTGAAATTTGTTATCCATGATGTGTTATCCTGAAATTTGTACTTTGTACTTGATATTTCAATGAAATGGAATTTTGTTATATAAATTATTGTCACATTTTGCGTTATGAAGTCTCGAGCAATCTCTTTCGTCCCGCCCTGATGTTTCCGCCATCGGTTGGGGTGTGACAAGTCGATCAACCAACACAAAAGCATTAGCCAGACATGATTATTGTGATATATGCTTGGTTAACAATATACTTAAATAACAAGTCTCTATACATTGGTTGGTTTTACGTGCATCAATTCCACAAGTCCTTTGATACATTTTTTGTTGTGGTGAGTGAATAAAAAGTTAATAAACAAAATAAATAAAATAAGTCGTTAAACTAATCCTTTTCCTAGCAATAGGCATGCTAATACATAATCCTTAGCTTGAGGCAAAAAGTTAGTGTGGATAGTTATAGACTTAGTTGGAATCTAAGTCCTCAACAAATGGTGTATGATCATTACATACATTCCTATAACTTTATAGTGTGCTATGATAATTTCAACATGTGACTAGCAATCTCCCCCTAACTAGTGGTGACAATATAGAATTAGAGTTTGAACACATTACAACAAACTAAATAAGAAAGATGGACTAGATTACAATTTTTGTTCTTCATATTTACCAAATTATAGGACGAATCCTTTAATGTTTTAACTTTTATCCAGCATTCTTAATGTAAAAAAGTTCCTTCATTTTTTATCCTTTACACTAACTCCCACCCATTACCTTTGTTAAGTCATGGCATGTGCTTTGCACATCGTGGTCTCCTTATGAGTTTCTCCACCTTCTTGACCGTCTCGTTATTGGTTTCTACCTTTATGATTTTCATTTTTTTCTTCATTTAAGTGTAATCTTAACATATCAATATTTATCTGCTTCAATTCATCTAGAATCAACAATTTACTTTCTCTATTCTTTATTTGTTTGTATCCTAACCATCTTAGAGCCGTTAAATGTGGGAAAGTAGGGGTGTTAAATGGGTAATGCTTGCGGGTTGGCGGGTTGAACCCGACCTTGACACGAACCTGATAATCGTATCAGACACACAAATCCGAATACGACACGAGTTTCGTGGATTAACACAAATACAACACGTTTAACCTAGATTTTTGTGCATGTCAATACCGTATAACCACAAATTTACAACAACAAAATACAAATGTATATTTAATTATTACGTATAAACTATACAACCATTTATGTTTTACATTTTAGTGAAAAGTACAGAAACATGTTTTTATAAGAAAATAATTCTCCCTACAAGGGAAATTTAACTATACAATCAGTGCTAGCCAAGCATCTCAGATGGCAAAGATAAAAGTTGAAAACCAAATAACTACTTATAGTTCCAAATATATACACAATAAAACAATGTTTGAAAACACACAAAAGAGAGACTGGAATGCATAGTATACCAATCAAGCAATGCAAAAGCTGACATATACAACCATGAAGTATCTTAACATTAAATCAGTCATAAGTAATATTCACTTGAAATCAGTCTACACATGATCTTACACCTCACAATTGTATATCACCCAGTTCATATGGTGACCACAGATACAAAACATTCACTCTCCTAGTCCTACACTATAACAATGGTCGCCATAAGCTTGCAAATAAATCGAACCTCCAACATTAAACATAAGAACACCACAATATCAAGAAGTCTTTATATGAATTACATATTAGACTTGTCTTGGTGTTTAAAAGGTAGATTTATTTAGGAAAAATTTGCTAAAGTGATTGAAATTTTATATTATAAGACTAGGTTAAACCCCGTGTATTAAAGAGTTGCATAATGCAATTTTGTATAATAAATAATAAAAAAGATGTAATTAAAAAGAACTCGTATATTGCACGTGTTGAACAAAATATAATGTCATATATAAACACAAACAGTTATCAAGATTTATCTTTTAAGAATGAAAATTGATGCACTATTTACTTATTATAACATTACTTTTTTTAATTTTGCATAAATTTAATTTTATATAATAAGTAATGAAAAGATATATCTTTAAAAAAATTCGTACATCGCACGTGTTAAATAAAATATAATGTCATATGTTAACACATACGGTCGTCAAGATTTATCTTTCGAAAATGAACTTTGATGTACTATTTACTTATTATAACATTTACTTTTTTTAACTTATTATTAGGTAAAAAAACACATGTATTACATGGGGTTGAATCCTGTTTTTATGATACATTCAAGTTATGTGATACAATTATTTTAGTTAGTTTTATGCACCCATATGCTTATTTGTTTATTTCATTCATAAAACACTCATCTTAAATTTGTATTCAAGAGAGTTTACTGTACAAAAAGGTGGAGATCGATCCCCACGTTTTTATATATTTCATCATTTTTATGAATTATACCATAAAATCGAGAATTACATTCTCTTTGAGTGGAGTATAGAATTGTTATATTTAAAAATGAAATCTTTTTACATGTTGATGCAATGTGCGATAAATGATGGGTTTAAACCAATTATAACAATACGCTTACCATTATAGCGATGCGTCTAAAAACACTTACAGTTTGATAGAGGCATGTACCTGAGCTAGAATAAATATTTAATTCTAGTAAAAAAAATAATGATAATACAATTATTAAGTATGTATCAAACGGAACCTTCGATTCCTAATTTACCATAATTTCAATGGCAAAAAAGCTTAAGCCCGACGGGTATACCCGAAACATACGAGCAGGGTATACCCAATCCCAATGGGTATGGGCAGGGTACGGGCTTAAAAAAAGAAAAAAAACTCGGGTACGGGTATGGGTATGGGATTTACTGTACCCTCCCGATACCCGGCCCATTTACCCGAATAATACCCGAAAGTATCATATTATGGATTTCCATATATATAAACTTAGTACATGTACTTATTACCTTCTCTATATTCATATATGGATATGTATTTGCCAAGTGTTTAGTGAACATATTACTTATTTTTGAGCATGTATATTGGATATGGAAGCTATAACCTTTTATTATATGGATGTTTATGTAATTAGGTGGTCCTGATACAATTACTTAATTAAGTAATCGTTTTGATTTAGTTTTGATATATGTGTCTGAATATGATATATAAGTTATTAATTATATTTTCATTTTTTTATAGTCATTAAAATAGTAAATTGTATAAACAACAAAGTAAAAATTGCACATTTGTCCCAACGAGTATTTTTAAGAAATTAAGGGGTAATTACCCAACAAATACCCGACGGGTAACGGCCTGGGTATGGGACAAGGAACTACAACCGGGTATGGGTCTGGGATTACCAATACCGGCCCAATGTCATTCATTCCTAATTACCGAACTCCAAAGTGCATATATATATATATATATATATATTATATATATATATATATATATTATATATATCTAAGGTTGGAGAACTCGCTAGTCGGCCGGTGAGGTGGGGACTAGCAACTACTCGGGATTAATCGAATCGGATTTTTTAGATGTAATTTTCAGTTTTATGTATACATATATACATTTTTATAGGTAAATATTTTAAGTAGCTAGGTTTTAACTCTTACTCAACTCATTTTTTTAAGTATACATGATTAATTGTTGGAATTCACATGGTTTGGTTGGAAACTAGCCGGAATTTAGAGGTTTTGGCCGGAATATGCAGGTTTTTGTCGTAATCTGGCCGGAATCGCCGATTTTTGGCTGGCCGACTAGGCCCGACTAGCGATTAATGGACTGATTAACGAAAAATTACTTAATTTCTGGCCGACTAGCGATTAGTCGCCGCCTAGTCGCGATTTTTACAACACTATATATATCTACTCATAACAAAAACAAACGTTTGTGCTTATCTAAATTTTTGTTTAAAATTATTTATAGAAAAACAAATATATCATCATAATAAAAACAAACGTTTATCCTTACCTAATTATTTATTCTTATCAAATTTTTTGTGTAAAATTATTATTTTATTAAATATAATTTTATTTAATATAAGAGATTAATAGAAAAATAAAATAAGAAAACAACATGTGTCTAAAGAAGCATTTTTATTTATTAGTATAGAAAAATTACAATTAAGACAACCAAAAAAAGCAATTTTTGCAGGTTTATTTGATAATTTTGTGACAGGATATTTTGATTCATTACGTAAAGATATATTTTGTTACTGTAGTTCTACTTGAAAATTTTGTTTTACGGAACATTATTCATTATGTAAAGATATAGCTGTTAAAAAAGTTTGAGATTTTTTTATTAACTAATTAGGTTATAATTTTGTGTATTACATGCGTTAAATAAATGAATTTTATATACTAATTAATAAAATAATATAACTTTAAAAATCTTCTTTATTGTATTTGAGTAATTGTAATTTTATATATTAAATAATAAAAAGTTACATCTATAAGAACCATATGAATTATGTGGGTGAATAAATATAATTTTATATACCAAATAATTAAAAAAGTTATATCTTTAAAACCATATGTAATACACGGGTTGAATAAATGTAATATTGTTTACCAAATAATAAAAAAGGTTATATCTTAAAAAACCCTTGTGTACGGGTTGAATAAATATGATTTTATATACCAAATAATAAGAAAATTATATTTAAAAAAACTAATGGATATACTCGGTACGCGATAGATATGCTGATAGCGGAGATGATTATTGAAAAGAAGAATACAGTGGTCAAACATGTTATTCAAGAATCAAATAAGCAATCATTTGAGTGATAAAATATAAATTATATTTAAAAACCTGTAACAAATCTAGTTTTATATATAAAGTAATATTGAAAGTTATATACAATTTTTAAAAAAAATTATGTAATAAAATCGATATAATAATTTTTAAATAATGAAAATAAAATTAAATAATATATTTAAACAAAGTTTGGTTTTGGTGATAAATAATTTGGTTATTTAAATATATCTTAGATTAACAAACCCCAATTTAAATTTAAGGATAACATTTTATTAGAAAAATAGAAGTATTCTATTCGACATTTATAGTAGTATAAGATTTAATATTAATTTTTCTATTTTGTTAATATAAGATAGAAAAAATATGATTAAATAGTTGGGAGGTTGTATAATGATAAATCGGTCAACTGTATTATAATGTCCCTATGTTTTAAGTTATATATTTTTTACTTATTTTAAAAAATAAGACTTTGTTATTGTTAGTAAAATCAATGATTTTATATTTGTAATTTTGTTTGGTATTATTTTATTAAAAAATGCATATTATACATATAATTATACCATGTCTTGAATTATTGATGCTATCCAAATGTTTTTTCGATTTTATGTCTAGCATTATATATAATGGTAAAAGTTTAAAGTTTATTAGAGATAATTATATCATCGAAAAGAATAAGAGTAAATTTGTATATTACAAATAAAAAGTAAGTGTTTGTCTAAAAGAAGTAATAATTTGGGTAAAAGGAAACTAAAAATTGTAGTTGTCATATAATACGCTAGGTAATATAACAATGAAGATAATATGATATAGAAAATTAAATAAATAATATTATAAATGAGAAGTATACATTAAATTTAAACTAAATAATAACTAGCTTAAGACCACGTATATTACACGGGTTGAATAAATGAACTTTATATATTAAATAATAAAACAATATCTTTAAAAACCTTCTTTATTGTACGGGTTGAATAAATGTAATTTTATAAATTAAATAATAAAAAGTTATATCTATAAGAACCGTATGTTGTCACACCCCGACCCGCAGCGGAATAAGAGTCGGGACATAATTGGGTTATCACCAAAGCTCATGATGTTTACTAAAATGTTTCATATTTATTAAATTCAAATTACAACTTAAATGTTCAAACCAAATTCATACAATACAAGGAAATGAAAACTAAATAAAACAATCCAAAGCCTAAACTGATTTATTCTTCTAGGCCGTCCTATGTGTTTCTTGCTTCAACTGGATCACCTGTATCATGTGTAAAAATGGGGGAATTTTGGGTCAACAAAAGTTGGCGAGTGAACCTTGTTTAAAAACATTGTTATTGATTTCTTGTTGTATTTAATATTGAAAAGTTGTGCAATAATCATATGTGAGCAAACGTATATAAACAAACAATCACAAACCACCTTGAATGAGTATATGACATGAATGATAATGTATTGTGAGATCCAGGCTCAATCAAACGGAGCTGGCCTCGTATGTTGGCAACGTCACGTTCCGCTCATAGGTAATGGGGAACAGACGAGCCTATGATGATGTATGTGAGACCAAGGCTCAATTAAACGGAGCCGATCGAAATGAGGCACCTGTACTCAACCCGTCTCCCACGGGGAGCTGTTGGGCCTAATGAAATCTATGTACTGAAAATGATAAATTTAATCTAAACATTAACCACACAAACAATTGATACATATTGGATACACATTGATCATGGATATGATGGATGCACAAGTGTTTAAATATAATAAATAATTAAGCGACACATTATACACCCCAAAATGTGATTAAAACGGGGAATTTGTAGAGATTCACTCACATTGGGTGCGTTCTTTTGATGATGTTGAATGTGCATGATTTTTGGGATTTGATCGACGAGGAAAACTAACCTAAAATAATAAGGAAATGGTTCGGTAAATAAGTGGATTTTATTAACAATTTTAATAGGATTTTTAGATTTATTTTTGTGAGTTTTTAAAGGTCATTTTAACTTTAAAAATATTATTTTTAAGTATTTTTAATTGATTTTTAAATTAAATAAATAAATAAATAAAATAATTTTTTTTTTACTTTTGTTGACCGTTTTGACCGGTCGGACTGTGGTCTGAGTGTGCACTGAGTGAGGTTCGAACCTGGGACCTCTCGTACGCGTGCACGCAGCTCTACCAACTGAGCTATGTGTCTAACCCGAAATATTCTATGTTTTAATTATATATATATTTCTAATTAAATGTTAATTTATTTGGTTTATATTAAAAGGATTTATAATGGTCGAACCGGTTGCAGGGACCAGCATCGAACTCGGGTCCTTCGGTTTGTAAGCGCACAGCCCAACCAGTTGGGCTGTGTGTCTTATCTGTTTAACTTACGGTTTATATTAATCTTATAAACATACTGGGACCTGTTCTGATTCAGTTTTAAAAAAATTGGTTTTAATTCGGAAAGTCGGTGCGTTTGTAAGGTTCGAACTCGTGACGTGCGCTATGTGTTTGCACACAGTCCACCGTTGGACTGTGTGTCTAACCCGGTTTAATATCCTGTTTTAATTATACTTATACAAATGTCCGACTTCGTCTTCTTCATTCATGAAGACACAGACAAAGATGTTCGACTGTTCTTGTTTAAATCGTTCGTCGAACATTTTATTGATTGAAATGTAATGGATAAAGAGAGTACGGAATCGAATGTACGGAATCGAATGTTTTTCTCAAATTCCGGCAATGGTCGTCGGCTCTGATTTGTGAATTCCGTCTGATTGAATCAATTAACAATTTTGATCGATGATTTAGTGAAATTAAATGACTGAAAAGAGATATCAGGAGGTTTAGATGATTGTACCGACTTACAGTGTGATTTCGGAAATTTCCAGAGATTTTCCGGCGAGTGCAGAATATCCGGTAACGTCGTCTGGGACCGATTCTGGTTGAAGGATTGAAGTTAGTATATGTCTAACAATGGATTGAAAACGAAAGAGTCGAGAAATTTACCGATTTGATGTATGTCTCGGTTTTCCGGCGAAAGTCCGGCGATTGCAGAATATCTCCGGCGAGTGCTATTGCTTCGAGAAATTGTGCGATTTTGAGCGAAAAGATTACCAGAGACTTGGGTGTGTATTTATAGGGAAGAATCAGGATGAATTGAGTCCGATTTTGGTCTTGATTCGTGGTCAAGGTTTTCTCCGGCGATTATGACTGAGATCGCGGGATTAGACATCGGTTATAACCGATTTCGAAGTTAATATACGCGTTCAGTCAAAGGAAACCGTCGACAATTGGCGAAATCGTCGGTATTTCCGGCGACTGCGAATTGGAGCGCTGATTACCGAATTTGAGTTTTGAGTTTTATTATAAGTATTAATTGTTTTATCATTTATCACAAACAAGTCAAGTGGCGGAGTGGTTAAGTGTTTGTTTGTTTCTTCCGGCTGACCCGGGTTCGAAACTCGGCAGCCTCTTTTCTTTTTTTTACTAACTTATTTTTACTTTTTAATAATTATAGTTTTTAAATTCTAAAATGTTTATTAATTATGTATTGTTTAAAATTTATACTAATCATAAATACGCAACGAAATTTTATAACTGATTATTCGATTAATAAACGAAGCGGGTTTGGAAACCCGTTTTTCGACGGATGTTATAGTATCCCCTACTTTTAGAAATTTCGTCCCAAATTTAAGTAGTAGTGGTAACAGAAAAAGATGTGGGTATTTCTCGCGCATTGAGTCTTCACGTTCCCAAGTAAACTCAGGTCCTCGTTTCGACTCCCAGCGTACCCTGACAATTGGAATACGACTTCGTCTTAAACGTTTCTCTCCGGAGTCCATAATTTCTACTGGTCTTTCAATGAAATGCATAGATTCATCGACTTGAATGTCTTCTAGAGGAATATGGAGGTTTTCATCGGCGAGGCACTTCTTCAAGTTTGACACGTGAAATGTGGGATGAATTCTGTTGAGCTCTTCTGGTAGGTCAAGCTTGTATGCTACATGTCCTACTCTTTCGAGTATCTTGAAAGGTTCTACGTAGCGTGGTGCTAGCTTGCCCTTCTGGCCAAAACGAACCAATCCCTTCCACGTGATACTTTTAAAAGTACTTGGTCACCAATGTTAAACTCCAAGGGCTTTCGTCGTTTGTCTGCATAACTCTTTTGACGACTTTGTGCCGCTAGAAGATTGTTTCGAATTTGATGGATCTTGTCTGTTGTTTCTTGAATTAATTCTGGACCGGTGATTTGTGCTTCTCCAATTTCGTGCCAACATATTGGTGATCGGCACTTACGACCATATAAAGCTTCGAAAGGTGCCATGCCGATACTTGAATGATAGCTGTTGTTGTACGAAAATTCAACTAATGGTAGATGAGCGTCCCAATTCCCTTTGAAGTCTATGACACATGCTCGAAGCATGTCTTCAAGAGTTTGGATGGTGCGTTCAGATTGTCCATCAGTTTGAGGATGAAAAGCGGTACTGAGGTCTAATTGTGTACCCAAAGCGCTTGTACGGCTTGCCATGTTCGTGAAGTGAAACGACCATCACGGTCTGAAATGATGCTTAAAGGTACACCATGACGGCTTACGATCTCGCTGATGTAGATACGAGCTAACTTCTCGTTCTTGAAGTCCTCGCGACTTGGAATGAAGTGAGCTGATTTTGTGAGACGATCAATGATTACCATATGGTGTCATACCCACTGGAGGTGCGAGGTAACCCGGTAATGAAGTCCATGGTTATGTTTTCCCACTTCCATACATGTATTTCAGGTTGGGTTAGAAGTCCTGAAGGTCTTTGATGTTCAGCTTTTACTTTAGAACAGGTAAGGCACTTGGAAACAAAAACAGCAATATCCTTTTTCATGCCAGGCCACCAGTAGGTGTATCGAAAGTTTTGATACAGCTTGTCGGCTCCCGGGTGTACAGAGTACCGTGTTTTGTGCGCCTCATTCATAAGGAAAGCACGAAGGTTATTGTGATCGGGAATCCATATGCGATCTAGATAGTACAGAATACCGTCGGATTTGGTTTCGATTTTAAGTTCTGCTCCAAAAGACAGCTCATTGCGTACGTCGTTTTCTGTTACAGAAACATGTTGAGCTTCTCGGATTTGATCTTTGATGTCGGTTATGATTTGCGAACATAGAAGACGAATGGAGTTCGCATAACCCTTTCGACTGAGCGCATCGGTCACCACGTTTGCCTTGCCAGGATGATACTGAATTTCACAGTCGTAGTCATTAAGAAGTTCAACCCATCTTCGTTGCCTCATATTCAACTCCTTTTGATTAAAGATATGTTGGAGGCTCTTGTGGTCAGTGTATATTTCACACTTGGTACCGTAAGGTAATGTCTCCATATCTTGAGAGCGAACACAACGGCTCCAAGTTCCAGGTCTGGGTGTGTAGTTCTTCATGAACTTTGAGTTGTCTAGAAGCATAGGCTATCACTTTTCCTCTTTGCATTAATACGCAGCCTAGTCCTTGCCATGATGCGTCCAATATACTACAAAGTCATCGCAACCTTCGGGGAGTGTGAGGATAGGTGCGTCACAAAGCTTTTGCTTAAGGGTTTGGAAGGCTTCTTCTTGTTTAGGTCCCCATATGAAGGGTTTCCTTTATGAGTCAAAGCCGTGAGTGGTACAGCAATACGGGAGAAATTTGCAATGAAACGGCATAGTAACCAGCCAAACCAAGAAATGATCTTACTTCGGAGGGGTACGTGGCGCTTGCCATTCCTGTACTGCTTTGATCTTTGTGGGGTCGACATGTATTCCCTTGTCATTGACGACATGTCCAAGGAATTGTACCTCTTTTAACCAGAATTCGCATTTGGAGAATTTGGCGTAGAGCTTTTCATTCCTTAAGAGTGTAAGGATGAGTCGAAGGTGTCGTTCATGATCAGATTTAGACTTTGAGTAGATGAGGATGTCGTCGATGAAGACTATGACAAAGCGGTCGAGATAGGGTTTGCATACCCTATTCATTAGATCCATGAATACAGCTGGGGCGTTGGTTAATCCAAATGGCATGACCATGAATTCGTAATGACCATAACGAGTTCGGAAGGCGGTCTTTGGGACTTTCTTCTTCATGTACTCTGAGTTGATGATATCCAGAACGAAGGTCGATTTTTGAAAAACAGGTGGCGCCTTGAAGTTGGTCTAGAAGGTCATCGATGCGAGGTAATGGGTAGCGGTTCTTGACCGTTAACTTGTTGAGTTCTCTGTAGTCGATACACATGCGAAACGTTCCATCTTTCTTCTTCACAAACAGAACAGGTGCACCCCATGGCGATGAGCTAGGACGTATGAATCCTTTGTCAGTCAGCTCTTGCAGGTTGACTGGCCAGCTCTTGCATTTCTGATGGGGTAACCTGTAAGGAGAATTTGCGACTGGTGTAGCGCTAGGTATAAGATCAATGCGGAATTCGACTTCCCTCATGGGAGGAAGTCCTGAGATGTCGTCGGGAAAGACTTTGTGGGAATTCTTTCACTACAGGTATATCTTCTAGTTTCTTCTCCTTGTTTCCCTTCTTGATGACGTGAGTTAGGAATGCGACATAGTTCTGCGGAGATACTTTCGGGCTTGAAGGCAGGACATCAATTTGAGTCCTTTCGAAGGGGTTTCTCCAAAGATTCGTAGGATTTGACCGTCTGCAAGAGGAATGCGAATGAACTTTTCGCGGCATACTACTTCAGCATGATGTTGGCTGAGCCAGTCCATACCGATTGTAATGTCGAAACTTCCCAACTTCATAGGAATGAGGTCAACTGGAAAATCGTGATCGTTTAAGTGAGGTACAATTTCGTATAATAGAGTTTAATGAGACCGGTTTTCCGTCAGCAACTTCCACCGTTATGGATTCCATGAGATTATCACGAGTTTGGTTGAGGATGGGTTCAAATTCTAAGGACACAAAACTCTTATCCGCGCCAGTATCAAATAACATGGATGCATAACTACCATTGATGAGAAACGTACCGTTAACCATGTTGTTGTCAGCCCTAGCTTGATTGGCGTTGATGTTGAAAGCTCTTCCTCTAGCAGGTGGAGGAGCTTGGTTGCTTCACCGGATTTGCTTGAGCTTGGGCATGAATGATGTTCACCAAGCGTGGACAAGTGTTTCTAAATGGTTTGGGTCTCCACAGTTGTAACAAGCCCGCATGGGTTGCATCATGGGGTAGTGGGGTTGGTAGTAGGATTGGGCCGTATGTTGTGTAGGTGGTAGAAGTAAGGGTTGTTGGGCTTGACCCACTATCTGATGGTGGGTTTGGGTTGAGGGTTGGTTGCGGTTCATTCGCTGAAGTGTGCGACAGGTTTGGATGGTGTGACCTGCACGGCCACAGCTGGTGCAATGTTGGCAGGGGTGTTTGGGAAAGTGATGGTATTGGCAACGGTTGCATTTTGGTATGGGCCGGAGTATGGCTTTTTATATGGTGTAGCTGAGGGGGCAATTTGAGTGATGGGGTGCAGCAGTGATTGGGGGTTTGTTTGAGTGACAACAAAGTTTCTGTTGTTTCGCTTCCTTTTACTAGTAAACTTCGAAGAGGAGCCAGAATGGTTTGAAGTTTGAGCCTCATTGGGGGCTTTCTTTTTCTCCTCCTTGAATTTACCGTTTCGGATGCGGTTCTCGGTAAGTTCGGTAGCTAGTTCCATTGCGACTTCAAGTGTTGCTGGCGAAGTGCTTAGAACCGAGTCTTGAATTTTCGAGGGGAGGCCTCGAATGTAGTGTTCAACCAAGCGGTACACTGGGGTGAACAAGTTGGGGATCATTTGGTTTAGCTCGAGAAATCTTTTGTTGTAGGAAGTATGATCTCCTTCCTTTTGTTTAACGAGTGGAATTCATCTTCTAACTTCTTGATTTCGCTTCTTGGACAGAAGCGTCTTTCATTATTTCCCTTAACTCTTCCCATGTTAAGGCCATAGCATCTTCGACTCCACTCTTACCCTTCTCTGTGTTCCACCAGGTCAGGGCTACCCCAAACAGTCTCCCGGTTGCGTAACGTACCTTGCGATCCTCGGGACAATCGCAATTGAGGAAGGTGTTCTCCATTTCTCAAACCAGTGGAGGAGAGCAGTGACACCTTCGGTCCCTTCATACTTTGGGGGATCGCAAGACTTGAAGTGTTTGTAGGAGCACTTTTTGGAGGGAGGGTTGTCGACGTTCTGGTCTTCTTGGTTGGGAGGGTTGATGGGATTCGGGTGAGAGCCTGTTGGACTTGAATTACGATGTCAGGAAGCACCGCGGCCATTTGTTTTGCAATTTGGGTGGCCAAGCGTTCGTTTGACCTTCCTGACTTTCTACCTCCACGTAGTTGCCTAGCGACATCTACAGGAACATACATAGGAAGATTGTGAGTTTAAGAAGTTTTTAGGTGTCATGTGTCGTTAAAAATAATAAATTAACATAATCATCAATAATGCAACTACATCCATAGGATATCTTGGGTTTGCTCATATTTGGGCCTCCAATGTCCCCCATACCATCGCCTGTATAGTCATGTGGGCCCCATGACTATTGGCTTAGTAGGATTCACATTGGTGTTGGCGGTTTAACACTCGCATCACCCGAATGAAAACCATTAAATATGTTTGCGAGATGTATGGTAGGAGGGTGTCCAGGTATAGACACAATGACAACTCAAAGTGGGGTTAGCTCACACGACGTTTGGTATAGCATGCTTTGGCCTAATAGGTCCTTCGTACTCTCATCTTAGTCCCCAGGTAGGCAAACTGGTCCTTTATTTTGGATTTATACGAATGCCAAGCCTAGACAGGACGTTCTGACTACCGGTACTCGTACCCTTCCAGTTACTACATGCCCGTCATGAGAACTCACTTTGATGTGATTTGAAAATACAAAGATCGTAGCAAAAATCATAGGAATTGTGAGGTGTGTGCTCTCATGGACATGGTATGTTATGAGGATATGATTCATGATGAGCATTGTATAATAATATGTACTTATGAACATGCTTGCATAACATTGAATGTGACAATAAACATAAAGCATATAAACATCATGAATTTTGCATGTAACAATAAACAATTTAAAAATTCTAATCAACTATAGTATAGGCTCTAGGGGTCTAATAACCTAACCTATATCCCTATAGTCATGGCTCTGATACCAATCTGTCACACCCCGACCCGCAGCGGAATAAGAGTCGGGGCATAATTGGGTTATCACCAAAGCTCATGATGTTTACTAAAATGTTTCATATTTATTAAATTCAAATTACAACTTAAATGTTCAAACCAAATTCATACAATACAAGGAAATGAAAACTAAATAAAACAATCCAAAGCCTAAACTGATTTATTCTTCTAGGCCGTCCTATGTGTTTCTTGCTTCAACTGGATCACCTGTATCATGTGTAAAAATGGGGGAATTTTGGTCAACAAAAGTTGGCGAGTGAACCTTGTTTAAAAACATTGTTATTGATTTCTTGTTGTATTTAATATTGAAAAGTTGTGCAATAATCATATGTGAGCAAACGTATATAAACAAACAATCACAAACCACCTTGAATGAGTATATGACATGAATGATAATGTATTGTGAGATCCAGGCTCAATCAAACGGAGCTGGCCTCGTATGTTGGCAAGTCACGTTCCGCTCATAGGTAATGGGGAACAGACGAGCCTATGATGATGTATGTGAGATCAAGGCTCAATCAAACGGAGCCGATCGAAATAGGCACCTGTACTCAATCCGTCTCCCACGGGGAGCTGTTGGGCCTAATGAAATGTATGTACTGAAAATGATAAATTTAATCTAAACATTAACCACACAAACAATTGATACATATTGGATACACATTTGATCATGGATATGATGGATGCACAAGTGTTTAAATATAATAAATAATTAAGCGACACATGATACACCCCAAAATGTGATTAAAACGGGGAATTTGTAGAGATTCACTCACATTGGGTGCGTTCTTTTGATGATGTTGAATGTGCACGAGTTTTGGGATTTGATCGACGAGGAAAAACTAACCTAAAATAATAACGAAATGGTTCGGTAAATAAGTGGATTTTATTAACAATTTTAATAGGATTTTTAGATTTATTTTTGTGAGTTTAAGGTCATTTTCTAACTTTAAAAATATTATTTTTAAGTATTTTTAATTGATTTTTAAATTAAATAAATAAATAAAAAATAATTTTTTTTTACTTTTGTTGACCGTTGACGTCCGTGACCGTTGACGGACCGTTGACGGTCGGACTGTGGTCTGAGTGTGCACTGATTGAGGTTCGAACCCGGGACCTCTCGTACGCGTGCACGCAGCTCTACCAACTGAGCTACGTGTCTAACCCGAAATATTCTATGTTTTAATTATATATATACTAATTAAATGTTAATTTATTTGGTTTATATTAAAATGATTTAAAATGGTCGAAGCGGTTGCAGGGACCCGGATCGAACTCGGGTCCTTCGGTTTGTAAGCGCACAGCCCAACCAGTTGGGCTGTGTGTCTTATCTGTTTAACTTACGGTTTATATTAATCTTATAAACATACTGGGACCTGTTCTGATTCAGTTTTAAAAAAATTGGTTTTAATTCGGAAAGTCGGTGCGTTTGTAAGTTCGAACTCGTGACGTGCGCTATGTGTTTGCACACAGTCCACCGCTGGACTGTGTGTCTAACCCGGTTTAATATCCTGTTTTAATTATACTTATACAAAATGTCCGACTTCGTCTTCTTCATTCATGAAGACACAGACAAAGATGTTCGACTGTTCTTGTTTAAATCGTTCGTCGAACATTTTATTGATTGAAATGTAATGGATAAAGAGAGTTACGGAATCGAATGTACCGAATCGAATGTTTTTCTCAGAATTCCGGCAATGGTCGTCGGCTCTGATTTGTGAATTCCGTCTGATTGAATCAATTAACAATTTCGATCGATGAGTTGTGAAATTAAATGACTGAACAAGAGATATCAGGAGGTTTAGATGATTGTACCGATTTACAGTGTGATTTCGGAAATTTCCAGAGATTTTCCGGCGAGTGCAGAATATCCGGTAACGTCGTCTGGGACCGATTCTGGTTGAAGGATTGAAGTTAGTATATGTCTAACAATGGATTGAAAACGAAAGAATCGAGAAATTTACCGATTTGATGTATGTCTCGGTTTTCCGGCGAAAGTCCGGCGATTGCAGAATATCTCCGGCGAGTGCTATTGCTTCGAGAAATTGTGCGATTTTGAGCGAAAAGATTACCAGAGACTTGGGTGTGTATTTATAGGAAGAATCAGGATGAATTGAGTCCGATTTTGGTCTTGATTCGTGGTCAAGGTTTTCTCCGGCGGTTATGACTGAGATCGCGGGATTAGACATCGGTTATAACCGATGTCGAAGTTAATATACACGTTCATTCAAAGGAAACCGTCGACAATTGGCGAAATCGTCGGTATTTCCGGCGACTGCGAATTGGGCGCGCTGATTACCGAATTTGAGTTTTGAGTTTTATTATAAGTATTAATTGTTTTATCATTTATCACAAACAAGTCGTTTCTTCCGGCTGACCCGGGTTCGAAACCCGGCAGCCTCTTTTCTTTTTTTACTAACTTAGTTTTACTTTTTAATAATTATAGTTTTTAAATTCTAAAATGTTTATTAATTATGTATTGTTTAAAATTAATATTAATCATAAATACGCAACGAAATTTTATAACTGATTATTCGATAAATAAACGAAGCGGGTTTGGAAACCCGTTTTTCGACGGATGTTACATATGTATTGTACGGTTGAATAAATGTAATTTTATATATCAAATAATAAAAAGTTATATCTTTAGAACCATGTGTATTACACGGGTTGAATAAATGTAATATCATTTACCAAATAATAAAAAGAAGTTATATTTTAAAAAACCCTTGTGTATTACTCGGGTTGAATAAATATGATTTTATATACCAAATAATAAGAAAATTATATATTAAAAAACTAATGGATATACTCGTTACGCGATATATATGGTGATTATGAAGATGATTATTGAAAAAAAGATAAAGTGGCCAAACATATTATTCAAGAAGCAAATAAGCAGCCATTTGAGTGATAAAATATAAATTATATTTAAAAAACTCGTAATAAATCTAATTTTATATATAAAGTAGTATTGAAAGTTGTATATAATTTGTTTAAAAAATAATGTAATAAAATTGATATAATTATTTTTTCAATAATGAAATAAAAATAAATAATATATTAATATAAAATTTGGTTTTGATGATAAATAATTTGGTTATTTAAAAGATCTTAAATTAACAATTAAAATTTAAGGATAACATTTTATTAGAAAACCACAAGTATTCTATTCGACATTTAAAGTAAGATAAGATTTAATATTGATTTTTATTTATTTAATTAATATAAGATAGAAAAAAATATGATTGAATAGTTGGGAGGTAGTATGATTGATGATAAATGGGTTAATTGTAATATAATGTCATATGTTTTTAGTTATTTATTTTTTGAATTATTTAAAAAAAGAAGACTTTGTTATTATTAGTTAAATCAATGATTTGATATTTGCAATTTGGTTTGATATTATTTTTTAAAAAAAGTGCATATTATACATATAATTGTATTATGTCTTAAGTTACTGATGCCATCCAAAACGTTTTTGGATTTTATTTCCAACATTATATAATATGGTAAAAGTTTAAAGTTTATTAGAGCAAATTAAACTATCGAAAAAAATAAGAGTAAATTTGTATATTACAAATAAAAAGCAGGTGTCTGTCATATGACATAGAAAATCAAATAAATATTATTATAAATGAGAAGTATACATTAAATTTAAACTAAATAATAATTATCTATAATTAAGTAAAAGATTAAACAAGATAAAATTTGGTAGGAGAGTTATCTATAATTAGTTAGAAGAAATTAAACTAAATAGCAACTATCTATAAGAGATTGAACTAAATAATATTTAGCAGGAAGGTTATCTGTAATTAATTAGAAGAGATTAAACTAAATAATAATTACCCATAAGAGGTTGGCAGGAAAATTAAAAGATACATGGCCTAATATGATGACAGTTGTCCCAAAAATGGTTTCTTTTATTGTATAGTATAAGATTATTTATAATTAAGTAGAAGAGATTAAACTAAATAATATTTAGTAGAAAAATTATCTATAATTAATTAGACGATTTTAAACTAAATAATAATAATTATCCATAAAGAGATTAAACTAAAACTATTTAGTAGGAGAGTTATCTATATTTAATTAGAAGAGATCAAACTAAATAATAATTATTCATAAGAGATTGATGAGAAAATAAAAAGATACGTAGTCTAATATAATGACAAGTGTTCCAGTGGTTTCTTTTATTATATAGTATATATATACCTTTACATTTTTTAAATTATTTGTATTCACATAATAGTTTAATTTTATATAAATTAAAGACTTTTTTCATATATAATTTGGTTGTAGGCATGTAAACGAACCTAACGCACATGAACTAGGGCATGTTTGTGTTCATTTATTTAACTTTAACCAAACACGAACACAGACATTTAAACTAACGGATTTTCCACTTCATGTTCGTTGAACATGTTCGTGCTCATTCGTTAATATTCTAAACAAACAGTTTACGAACATAAACGAACAGAAATGAACAAACACAAACAAACAAAAACGAACATAATGAACAAATATAAATTGAACTTTTGTATAAATAGTTAAATGAAAGTAAAAATAAACATAAATGAACGAACAATAACGAACATCTATGAACGTAAATGAACGAATGAAAGATGTTTGTTTAATTAAATGAACAAAATCTTGTATTCATGTTCGTTCATTTGTTGACCTTAGGTGTTGTTTGTTTGCAATATGCGGACCACATCTACATACATCTATAGCAGAAGGGTGGACCAAACCTCTACAGTTTGCAAGAAGAAGACTGTTTGTTTTTAACTCTCTGTAGGCTGCTGAAATTCGCACGAAATTTCAACAAATCAGAACCATCACACACTTACGCATGAATCAAATACAACATACATTAATGTTCGAACAATAAAACTACAGAAATCAAATCGTCACAAACGAAAAACGAATCTTGATGTGCGCAGTAGCAGAAACGATGCAACGGTGGAGGAGAGGGGTGCGACGTGGAGCAGATGGTGCGATGGTGGAGGGGAGAAGGGTGGAGCGACAGTGGAGGGGAGAAGGGTGGAGTGACGGGTGGAGGAGAGGGGGTGTGGCGGCTGGGGGAGGGGGTGCTAGGGCTTGAGGAAAATGAATATGATATGTTATGATGGTTGAGAAGAGGCGAAGACAAAAGATAACACATTGCAGAGCAAAACGTCTACGTATGGTCTACGGCAAGACAAAAGAGGACATAAAGACCTTTTGTGAAAAAACAAATAACCCTTAACTGAACGTTCAATTCATTTACATGGTTTTGGTTTATGTTTTGGTACCAACTAGCTGGGCCTAGTATGATCGGCCCACGGAGCCCATAACTACTTCAAAAAAAGAAGATTCACAAACCAACGCAATCGATTATCACAAGTTCATTCACAACTAACATTTCCTGTTTTAGGGCACAAAACTGAACCAAATCTGTCAGTTTATACAACTTGTTGCTTCGAATTCGAGATAACGATGTCTTCTCGACACGCTGATGGCGACGGAGGCGGAGGCGGAGGTTCTTCACCTTACGATGTATTTGAAGATCGTGATTCACAAATTCAGAAGGTTCCTTTTGATACTTTCGTAATTTGCTCATGACAGTTGGATGTTATGTGTGTATGTATGTATCTAAGTATTACTAGTTTTCTAGAGGAATTTGCACTAGTAGTTTTGATGTACATCATTTTCTTAAGATATAATGCTTTAATGCTTTGATTATGGTGTTTTAGAATTCTAGATCCTGTAGGTTATATGTTCTGATTAAGAGGTGCAGATTGGCTGGAATTTAGGTTAGTAGGTTGAACATTGTTGTTTTTGTTAGTTGTTAGGTATCGAGTAATGCAACATTGCAACCGAACCGACGCCACGACGCACAACGCACAAATCACTGAATCAGTTATAATGCAGAAACATAAATGAAAAACCAAGAAGAACACGGCAATTTTACGTGGTTTGGATTCAGTGTGAATCCTACATGGCTACATCCACGGCTGTAACTAGATATTTTTTATGCTTGGTACAAAAATTACAGTATATGGCGTAGGTATGTATAGAGATATAATCAGGGTTTGTAACTTCGCCCCTAAGAAAACAATCATGGAGTATGGTAGGCTTAAAGTCTTTTAAGCCTTTTCCAGGCCCAATAAGCAAATGACTTCATGTGCAGAAGATTCAGCTTCAAAATTGATACCCTCTCACTAGCATAAATGCATATATAAATATATAATTTATCTCACTTCAGAATTCAGATATGTTGATAGAAGAGAGTGAGTTGTTTTTCCGTTTCTGTTAGTGGCATAAGATTTTTGTTTGTAACTTCTGAACTAGGTTAGAAATCCGTGTATTATACGTGATAAGTAAAGAAGAAATATTGAGCTGTTAGAAAGGTGTTATAAAACGATATTTTGAGATAAGATATGATTGACTTTTTTTTAAATAATTTTTAAGTTAAAAAAACAATACAAACAGGTGAAATAGGAGAGGCGGGCTCGTCAATGTGTGGTCACTAAGAGCTAATGAGTGGTCGTCAGTGTGACTTATCGTTGCTTAGCCAGTTGACCATTCTCTAAATGATAGCATCTCTAATGTTGAGCTTAACTCTTGGTTCTTAACATTAATACTTTCAGCTCATTGCATGGTATAGCATGTCATCACAGTTTTGAGTGAACTTCTATAACACATTAGATACAAATCAGTTTCATAGATGGCCAGTATAACCTTTACAACAGGCTAGGATAGCTTGCAACCTTCGTTGCACATAGTGAGTTAAGATCATATCAAATAAACTAAGTTGATACAATGGCTAGTTGTATATCGACATACAAAACCTGTCCAATTTCTAACAGCCTTTTGTGTATTTGCTTCTTGTTAACATTTTTTTTTTCTTTTTAACAAGTAAATATCTCTGGAGTTAGATACCAATGTAAGAGTATGTAATCCTCTTAACTTTATATAATCATCTATGTGATTAGGTAATGTTTTCTTTTGTGATACTTATTTTTTTCTTAATTTCCATGTTTCACTTTCTCTTTAAATGGATATGCTCTTATGTTTTTCTTTATGTTGATTTTGCAGCACAAAGTCCGTGAAGACAGTGAGAGGTCAAAGACCAGGGATAGGGATAGGGAAGAGAGATAGGGATAAGGATCGAGAGCGGGATAGAGATAGGGGAAAGGACAGAGACAGACGACACAGGGATTATCCCGAAAGAAGTGGTAGGGATAGAAATGATGATGATGGGCGTTCCAGGAATCGTGACTATAACAGGTCAATATGGGAATTTTCTGACCATTTTTTTCTTGTTTAACGTAATTTGGCCTTTGACATATCACATATGAACACATCGTCATTTACTTAACCATGGACAAAAGAAAAGAGTTATCCAATTTTACACGTTGCATTTTGTGAGTGATCATTCTCAACCTTGGACATATGAACACAAGGTTTACTTATGCAGGCGCATGATTATGATCGAGATAGAGAGAAGCATCACAGACACAGATCACGTTCTCCATCACCTGATCGATCCAGAGAATCATCTAGATCTCGCTCTAAAAGGTTTTTGATAGCTTCACTCAAAACATATGCAATTATCTGAAATCTAAATGATGTATGTTTGGCTGTGTGCAGCATGCACTCTTTTAAAGCTATAATATATCTAGTTTCAGTTCGTTTTCTGTTACAAACTATCTTTCTCTACAGCAAGAGGACAAGTGGTTTTGACATGGCACCTCCTACTGCTGCAACTTTGCCTGGTGCAGTCGGTTAGTACCTTTATTTTACACTATTATTCTAGTGGCTTTTCAAGTATACGTATCGCATTGTTTTATATACATTTGTGCTGCTTTCGTGCTGTTTTATTAGTGACATATTGCAATGTTAAATTGTTGAATTGTTTTGTTTATTACGAAAACTGAGGACAATTGTTGTGTTGTTGGCTGTTGTGTGTGGTTTTGTTTGTGTTTTTGGGTATGATTTGGGTAAAAGAAGGCAATGTTTTGTTGAACGAGGAATTCAATCAATGATTCAATGCTCCTCCGATTAGCTGGATCTCCAGACGGCAACTATTGTCTATGATTTGGTACACTTTCAATTGTTTCCCAGCATCTGCAGTGACGAAATTAATTTCTAATATTAGTACTGAATCATGTATAAATCTAGGTAAGGACTAGGTCTATTATCTTTTTTGTCCTTGTACTTTTGTATAATCGAATGCATATCAAAATAAACGTCTAGTTGTGTTTTAAAAAATCACCGTTTATTTTCTGACTTGGTTAATGAGTTTTTACTTTTTTTTAATGTTTTAAATTAAGCAGGACAGGTGGCGGATGCTCCTCAACCGATGCCTGGAATGTTCCAGAACATGTTTCCTTTTGGGACAGCACAGGTCATCGTGCTTCTCATCTCTCTGTCTCCTTTTTCTTACTGAATTTATATTCTGTTTTATTGTTGCAAAATAAAATTGGTGGATTGAAACAGGCTAAGGTTTAAACGTTTCAGATTTTGATATGTTGGGTTGACCCAGATGGTCAAAAATATGTTTTTTTTTTCCAGTTATTGTAATTATTTATTTTTAAAAGTGTAAACAATGGATGGAGGTGTGGTTTACCAAAACTTTGGACTTGGCTCCTGTGTTTCCAAAAGTACACAGATGATCCCTGTGGTTTGCACTTTGTAACGCATTTAGTCCCTAACTTTTTTTTCCCAAAGTACATGAATGGTCTCTATGGTTTGCACTTTGTAACACATTTAGTCCCTAACTTGGACATGCGAAAACCTATATTTGTTGGCTGGGGACTAAATGCGTTACACAGTGCAAACCACAGGGACCATCCATATACTTTTGGAAAGCTAGGGACCAAATCCAAAATTTTGGTAAACCACAGGGACCATCTGTGTACTCAATTTTTATTGAAAAAGGCAATCTAATATTTAAGAAAATGATTTAGGAGGTTTTATATGGCTAAAGTATACTTTGGCCTGCTGTTTTTTAGCTAATCTCGTCTATGGTATGAGTTTGACTCGTCAGAGATGAAACATAACCAAATTAAGCCTCTCATAAAAATTGGCTAGCATACTTTTTGGGTTTTTCCTTTCTCTCTGTTGTTTAATGGATGGTAGTTTTGTTGGACTTTTTTCTTCCCTTTATATGTTGACTTTGACTTCTTTAATATAGTTGGGAGGTCTTCCCTTGATGCCCGCTCAAGCGATGACTCAGCAGGTATGTATACGTTGTTCAGTTACTTATTTGTTCACAGTAGACATTAGATCTCACAGTTTGTTGGATTATATTTTTTTCCTTACAGGCCACAAGGCATGCACGTCGAGTATACGTCGGTGGCCTGCCCCCCTTGGCTAACGAGCAGGTTTTACATCTATATTCATACAAAGGCGTAAATCAAGACTTAAGTATTTTCTTTTTTTTGTTTGACGTTTATCTTTTTGTATATATTTGGAGCAGACAATAGCGACCTTTTTTAGCCATATTATGACAGCCATAGGAGGAAATTCTGCTGGGCCAGGTTAGTTAAGCTTCATTAATTTGAAATATATTTTGTTATAGACTTATATCAAAATAGACATGCATTTCCTTCCCTTATTATGTTGGCTATCATCAATATTTATAGCTTAATTCAATATGCTAATAGCAGGTGATGCAGTGGTTAATGTCTACATCAATCATGAAAAGAAGTTTGCATTTGTAGAGATGAGAACAGTCGAAGAAGCAAGTAATGCCATGGCGTTAGACGGGATCATCTTTGAGGCATGCACAGTTACCATAAACGTTTTCAGTCACTTGCTTATTTACGCACATGCACACATGTTCATGTGTATCTGTGTGTGGATAGTATTTCCTCATCATATATATTTTCTTTTTTACCAGGGGGTCTCTGTTAGAGTCAGAAGACCGACAGACTACAATCCTTCACTAGCCGCAACACTCGGTCCGAGCCAACCAAATCCGAACCTTAATTTAGCTGCTGCCGGGCTTACCCCAGGGTAAGGTTTTTTTTTTTTTTTCTAATTTGTTCTTCTATTGCAACTGTGTCTAATATTCATTGCCATTTTTGTCTGAGGTTGGCCAGTTTTGCGACTTTCGTTCTAAGGTTTGTTTTTCCGCATTTGGATCCAAAAGGTTTGCAATCTTGCCATTATCGTCCGGCTTGTTAGCTCCATCCATTTTTCTCCGTTAAGTCAGGGGTATTTCCGTCTTTTTTGCTAACTTAAAGGGCGATTCGGTCCTTTTCGCGTAATGTAAAAAGACCGAATAAGATCGATTAGCCCTTTAAGTTAGCAAAAAAGACGGAAATACCCCTGACTTAACGGAGAAAAATGGATGGAGTTAACAGGCCGGATGATAATGGCAAGATTAAGATTTCAAACCTTTTGGATCCAAATGCGGAAAAACAAAATCGTTGGACGAAAGTGCAAAACTAGCCCAAACCTTAGGGACGAAAATTGCGTATTATTCTTAGATTTGTGTTTTGGGATGGGTTATCGTGGTTTGGAGCTTCTATAGATGAGCAATTTTTGCTTCTGGCTATCTTATTATAGATTACCATTACCCTGAAGCTAAGTTTTGCTATATTTGGTATAATTAGTGGCATTGGTGGAGCTGAAGGACCCGACCGTATATTTGTTGGCGGATTACCATATTACTTCACTGAAGTACAGATAAGGGAGTTGCTAGAGTCCTTTGGGTATGTGCTTTATATGTGATGCTTTTTAATATTGTTGCCAAACAAATATTTACTAGAATGTACTTATGATTCAATGCGAATCTTTAATGATTCAGGCCGTTGCGCGGGTTTGACCTTGTGAAGGACAGAGATACTGGAAACTCTAAAGGGTACGGGTTCTGTGTCTATGAGGTAAGAGTTACTAAACTTTGACGTTGCTTGTTTATTATAATTCTCTCCTATTAGTTTAATAAATAATAAACTTAATGTTTGTCTTCAGGATCAAGCAGCTACAGACGTTGCTTGTGCTGCATTGAATGGGTTAAAAATGGGTGATAAGACATTGACGGTTAGGCGTGCAACCATCAGGTTTGTGTGTGGAAGTAGCTTGATGATAATATTTGATAACATCTACATTTGTTCTCGTCAAAACATGATTATAGTTCTATGAATGGTTCAAAAACTTACATGGGCATACTCTTAAATTTTACAGCAGTGGACAGATGAAATCGGAACAGGAGACTATATTAGCCCAGGCACAGCAACATATAGCTATGCAGGTAAGACAAACTCGACACCTTTTAGTTGCACAATAGCAATAATATAAATAATAATATTACTATTACTCTTGTTATTCAGTAGTTATAACTTATAATACTAATACTGATAATATCTGCTTTTGAGTTGTAGAAAATGGCCTTACAGGTTGGTGGATTTAATCTTCCTGGAATGCCTAGAGGACCTGACGAGGTTCCAACTAAAATTTTGTGTTTAACCGAGGTAATGAACCACAAATGCTTAAAAGCAGTTCTTTTAATATTATTTAGTGCATTAACTCTGGCATTTGGTTGCAATGAAGGTGATAAGCGCAGATGAATTGATGGATGATGGAGAATATGAAGAAATACTAGAGGATATGAGGGAAGAAGGACGAAAATTTGGTAAGAGAACATTCGTCTGTCTCATTAATGGTTCATAAACTTGTTAATGTTGGAATTGCATTTGTTGAACCTGTTTTTCATGCTTGATATTGATGCGTCTGTTGAAATTGATAGGCGATTTGACGAATGTTGTTATCCCTCGGCCTGACCCAAATGGAGGACAAGTTGATGGTCTTGGGAAGGTATGTATAAAGTTACCATATATACACCCTCTATACATGGGCCGTGCTGGTTGGGTAATGTGTCAAAACCGGTCAAGTTTTAGTACATGTTTAAGCGGGTCTAGCCAACCCAAAACACCTTATTTGTTTTTTTTTCCTAACTAATAATTAGTATGCTAAAGATAATTAGCATGCTAAAGATAATTAGCGATATGATATTCCATTTGATCTGTCATCAGGTATTCTTGGAGTATGGTGACCCCTTCGATTGTGCCAAGGCAAAGGATTCTTTGGGTGGGCGGAAGTTTGGGGGTAACGTGGTGACCGCAGTTTACTATCCGGAGGATAAATATTTCCAAGGGGAATATGGGGCCTAGATTATTTGTTTTTCAAAATCATATTATATTGTTTTAGATTTTATATGTTATTTTGAAAAATGAAATCAGCAAGATTTGTTTTGATATCTTGTAAGAGAATTTTTTGTTAATGTGTTTCTTTTTTGGTCTAACTTGTTAGCGATTCGATTGAAACAATTATAAGCTGCTGACTGACTAATTTTTCTTTTAAGAAAGCCAGCCGTGAAAGCAAACTTAGACGTTTTTAGGTGTTGATCAGTGGGGTTGGTTGGGTGTTGTTTTCGATCAGTGGGGTTGGTTGGGTGGTTGTTTTCTCTAATAAGCTTTAAATTGTGAGACACTGGTGACTAACACATGAGCTTACATGTTGATAAGTTAACAAGAACGTAAACAACTTTATCAAGGTATATTTTTTTTATAAAAGTTAAAAGAAAAAAATTAAAGAACTTAAAAGTACAACAAAAAACTTCCTACATGAAGTTGTTATTTGTTCAAATTTGTAACATAAAAATGAGCTTTAAAGTGATACATAAGTAAAGATAAGTTGAATAATAGTTGGAGGGTAAAAACTGTAATTTTGACAACTTTGGTTCATGTACAGAAAAAGATTGTGCAGAAGCCACTCCGAGTATCAGAGCCAGGTTTCGATCCTGGGACCTGTGGGTTATGGGCCCACCACGCTTCCGCTGCGCCACTCTGATTTGTTGATTATTTCATTCCTTAAATATTACTTAAACCTAAAAGTGCATCGTCATTATTATTCTGGCTATCAATTGGTCACTTGTTATAAACATTCAAATCATGGGGCTATTATTCTGGCTATCAATTGGTCACTTCTTATAAACATGTTACATGTCGTAGAGCAACCGAGCTCGAACTCGTTTAATTTATGGAACTCGAACTCGTTTAATTTATGAAGGCTCCACTAGCATTCTAAAGCTACAACCTAATTACTTTATTAGATTTTTGTTATGTATTTTTATAACTATATTTATATACTTTAAAATTATTATTATGTATAATAATTGTCATGTAAATATATATATCGTATAAAATCATGGGGCTATTATTCTGGCTATCAATTGGTCACTTATTATAAACATGTTACTTGTCGTAGAGCAACCCGAGCTCGAACTCGTTTAATTTATGGAACTCGAACTCGTTTAATTTATGAAGGCTCCACAAGCACTCTAAAGCTACAACCTAATTACTTTATTAGATTTTTGTTATGTATTTTTATAACTATATTTATATACTTTAAAATTATTATTATGTATAATAATTGTCATGTAAATATATATATCGTATATTAAAAATAAATACGATAAGCGTAGCTTGGGCCCATGCTCATTTGTTAAACGGGTTTACTTTATGCTCAAGCTTTTTTAAGCTAAGCTTGATTTCAACTTTTAGTGAGTCGATATTGAGTAGCCCATGCGTTCACACCCCTGGTTTTGATAACAAGAACCAGTTCACAAACAAGCCAAACCGAAACCAACAAATGACTTGTAAAATCACACTCTAGACTGTTGATGTAAACATAAACAAAGCAAAAGCGAATCGGAAACTGATTTCATTAACATGGAAAAATACAACACTGGTTGAGCGAGCGGCAAAGCCAATGACTTAGCTTTTCAGAACACATGACTTGACAATGTGTCTGCAAACTACATATTCGGCAGTCGGCTCTTGCTCTCATTGTCAGGTTTAATCACCTAAGAGTGTTGAAACCAGCAGATCTTGCAGAAAAACAGCTCGCCCTCTCGCCTGTTTCATTCTCTTTTCCCGTTCTTCACAACTCAAGGAAGGATCAAAACTGCAATACAAAAACATGCAGTTAAGTGTACTAGCATAAAAAAAAACCCGACACCGAGGCAAAAGTGGGACCTCAAAACAAGCTCATCTAAAACTACGCACACGTTTTGCCCATTTAAAAAAATAAAAAATAGAAGAGTAAAGTACACGGATGGTCCTTGTGGTTTACCAAAATTTTGGATCTAGTCTCTCGTTTGTACACGGACGGTCCATGCAGTTTGCAATTTGTGACGCATTTAGTCCCCAGCTTTTTCCAAAAGTACATGGATGGTCCATGTGGTACTAAATGCGTTTAGATTTGTTGGTTAGGGACTAAATGCGTTACATAGTGCAACCACAAGGACCATCCGTGTACTTTTGAAAAGCTAGCGACCAAATCCAATATTTTGGCAAACCACAGGGACCATCCGTGTACTTTACTCAAAATAAAATTCATACACAGCTATTGTGTTGATTATGATTACAAAAACAATATTATTGCATTAATAATCTACATCTTTGAATAGATTTAGCAGTTTCAATATGTTTGACCCGTTCGCTTTTAGCTCAAATAAAAGAAGCCATTTGAGATAAAACACAACCCAAATTGCCCCTTGTACAAGAGGTGCATATTGCATTAATATGAGAAAGAAAGTAATTAAACTCGTGCAAATGAATAATAGAGATGTGCAAGTGTACCTTGATTTCCATATGTGTTGTGGGGTGGAGTTCTTGACATGAGGATTGGACTTGGAGATTTCTTCGGTTTCAGATCCCGGAAAGTTAAGAACCAAAGAAGAAAGAAACGGATCAGCGGCAGCAGCAGCAGATGATGATGGGGCGGTATTTGATGACCTGTAACCACCACTAAGAAGCACCTGCAGATGAGCCTCTCTAAGATCCCTTCCTAAAAGGGAAAGCGCCTGACTGTTGGGAACGGCTACCCTACGTAGTCGACGACGTCTCTGCGAGTATTCTTTCGGTTAAAGACACCAACAACTTTTCATACATACATACATTTATACACACATATATACAGTTATATATACTGGAAGGATATTTTAAACAAGTGTCCATGCTGCAGAGTTATATGGCTTAGCATATCTCTTGTCACTTTAACCGAGCAAACCGGACAAATCTGCGAAAAGAATAAAAAATTGTAAGTTTATCGCGACAATTTAGCTGAAATTACTTGTTTGCCCACTTTTCGCCATGTTTTGCCATTAACGAAGGGGTATTTCATTTGGCCAACAATTCAAAGTCAACGCTTTTATGGAACTATGTGGTCTAATAAACCATGAAACGATTCCCAGACAAAGGGATTCTGTTTTCTCATGAATTTTCCTTTTTCGCCTACCGTCATCTCTACAAACTATTGATTGTGTTTCCTTGATAGCTTGTCGTTATTCAACAATATTCAATCAATAGTCAAAGCGTTTATACCGAACTATGCATTTTAACTTCTAATTACATGTCTAAATTACACCTCGATAATAAAATTTAGAGCAACCCCTAAATAAACAATTTGCAATCATGACAGCGCATAATACAGAATTTTATACACCATTATTGATAATACATGCTTACTTCATATTAGTGTTTATTTACAAATGTTAGCACAAAAGATCATACCTTCTACACCCTACAAGATTGCAACTTTTCCCCAGTCATCCCCCTTGTACCCACAAAATGGAAACTTAATATTCAACCAAAATCAGACTTTGAATCAACCATTTCAGATATATGCACAGAAAAAGTCAAAGCCTTTTTACAGCAATCTTTAACAACCAAAAAGATACGCATACAAACAAACATATATATACACATATATAGATACATATATATATATATATATAGAGAGAGAGAGAGAGACTGAGAGAGAGGGAAAGAAAGATTACTGCGGCTTTAGATTCACAAGAATGCTCATCTTCAAGATGAGAGCATAGAGACCCAATATCAAAATCCTCATAGCAATACGGGCATGGAAAATCGGGTCGGATCTCTTCTTCAACCTCAACATCCTCAACGTTGAACCGATCTGAAAAACCAACAACAAATCAGACCAAACCCGATGACTAAACAACACCCAAGATCGTCAAACCGCTAATACCCATAAAAAAATCAAAGCTTTAACAACAATTTCATAACAATAAGCAAAAACAATGATTAAACGACACCCAAGATCGTGTAATCTTTAATACCCATAAAAAATCAAAACTTTAACAACAATAAGCAAAAAAGATAAGTAAAGAACACCCAAGATCGTCTAATCTTTAATACCCATAAAAAATCCAAACTTTAACAACAATATCATAACAATAAGCAAAAACAAACCGAACCCAGATGAGATGTTTGATGATGATGGTGTTGCATCGTGAATTGGCGCTTCGCGGCGGCGAGGCGAGTGGTCCAGAAGTCGGAATCCATGAGGGTAGAGAGAGAGAGAGAGAGAGAGAGGGGAAGACGTTGAAGTTTTCAATTAATTTTATAATGGAATGAAGAAAAAATAAAGAATTGGATAAACTTGATAAATTTGGTTTGGTTTTTACAGGAGGGTAAAGATTGTTTTTTTGAAGGAGGATGAGGAGAATTTGTTGTTTTGTTTGTCAAGATTTGATTACTCTTTTGGAAAGTTAAGATTAACCTCTTGTCTTTTTCTTATTTTTTTCTTCTTCTGAATGATTGATTAATGGATTAATTTTTTAATTGGCAAATTTAAGTTTAAAAGAAAAAAAATGGAGTCTTGTATGAGGACTCACCATGAAATATCTTCATTTTTCTAATGAATTATGCTCTCTTAAAAGTAATATATTATGTTTTTCTGTTGAGAAATATAAGTTGTGTGCAAAGTTATTATTTTAAATTTGTAAACCTACATAAAATATAGAAGAGTGGTAATATTTATAATGCAATATTTTTTAGATTAAAGTATAAAGATGGTCTCTGTAGTTTACCAAAATTTTAGATTTAGTCCCTAGCTTTTCAAAAGTACATGGATGGTCCCGGCCTGCGGTTTGGACTTTGTAATGCATCTAGTGCTTATCCAACAAATCTAAATGTTTTAGCAGGTCCAAGTTATGACTAAATGGGTTACAAAGTACAAACCAAAAAAACCATCAATGTACTTTTGGGAAAAGTTGAGGACTAAACATGTTACAAGACGCAAACCATAGGGACTCAACGCCAAGTCACGTTCTTGGAGGTGGAAAAAACCTCTTATGGCAGATGATCTAAATTTATTAGTTAGTGAATAAGGTTATTATGTATTTCTCTATATGTGATGTGTGATATTGTAAAAGGTAATTTTTATATTTGATGTGTATGAAATAATTAAGATGTGAAATATCAATATTGTACTCTATGACAAATATTAATCAAATACTTCAGGACCATATATAAAAGCAATTGTAGAGTTATGTTAATTAATAAAAGTTGGTAAAAAACACAATGAGATAATACTTTACATCACTTTAATATAACCATTTCAATGTCGGAAGCAGATTTCAAATTTTGTAGGAATGGTGATAAGAATGCCAACTTTTTGTTTAATCTAATTTAATTAACGTTTATGTGAATATGTTACCTTTGATGTAACCTTCTTTTATGTGGAGTAATGATATGCTATCAACATGTAAGATTGGAGATATCTCATCCACTAGATAAATACCATAACTTATGATAATTTTATGTTATATTTCTCAATCAAACACATTTTTTTAGCTCCACTAGTAATTTGTGAATACATATCCAATTTGAGACTGACTTATATGATGATATGACATGTACATTGTATCTGCAAAGCTAACATAACTTATTTTAGATAACCAAGTACCAATATCTTTTGTACTTTAAGGTATCGAAATACTTGTTTTTTTCTAATTTTGATAGTCCTTACTAGATACAAGTTATACCTTGTCAAAGAAGAATATGTTTAATATATATATTCAAGAAACATTAATACACTAGATACACTTTGTTATGGTATTTTAAGAACACTTGTCAAAGAATATGTTTAATGTATGTTGGGAGAGAATTATAAGAAAACTTATATAAATAAGAAAACATATATAAATAAGAAAACTAAAAACCTAATTAAAAAATAATAAAAAAATGTCAATTTTTTACAATATTTTTTTTACAAAAATTTGCTATTATTTATGTATAAAAGAAACTTTTTTTCAAAAAAAAAAAACTTATACTGTACATGTGCATTATATGTATATGCTGCACATGTACATTATATGCTTATAATTAGCTTTTGAGTTTAGTTTAGCTTTTAGGGTTATGTTTTTTTAGTTAGTTTTTTGGTTTTCTCATTTAAACTAGTTTTTTCATGATTCATCTCTTATATATATATAGAAACGGAATCAGGAAAAAACGATTAAAAGCGTGAAAAACAGTGAGGACGGATCCTAGCCGAACACGTGGCAGAGGGACGCTAAATGATATGCAGGGTACTGATTACTGTCGTGAGTGCCATATAGAAACCTAAATAAACTAGGTAGCTAGAGTAAGTAGGATATCGAACCAGAGAAGTATTGTGGAAAGTGTTGTTGTTTAATTGTTTATTTACTAATTAACCAAATTACTAATTAATTAAGAGTTGTAAACAATTGGAGAAAAGGTGATTCCTCTAGTATTTAGGTTTTTCACAGTTTCACTAATTCAATTCAGTTTGGGAAATCACATAAACATTACCTGTATAATTCAATTAACTAACTGGGACATGAAAAGACAATTTACTTGGATTGCATTAGCAATGCAAGACTATCATAAACATATAAGTTTTATAATATCAAACCCTCTCGTTTTCTAATATACCTAATTGCTAAAAATCACAGGAATTGAAAGATAAACGCATAAATATTGAATAAAACTCAAATCGTTACAATCAGTTTAATGAATCAAATAGCAAAAGGTATCGAATGCAGATTGCTAATCCCAAACATAAAAAGAAATTGAACCAATTCATCTACTTATAAAACCCTAGCCCTGGAGGAAACCACAAAGAAATTAGCCACTCATGGTGATGATTTAATCTTCAGATTCGATGTTGAAAGGCATTATTGATGATTGAGCAATGTTTGGAAAGTGTGGAATGGTGTAAAAACTTGCTCCAAATCACCTGGGTTCGTCCCTTGCCTTGCCTCTTGCAAACTGGATGAGAAAGATCTCTAAAAACCTAATTTCTATGGGTTATATGCGAATTCCTATAATGCGTGACCCGTAGGCTACATCTGATCCGTAGCCTACATCTGACAGATTCTTTCCAAAACCGTTTTCTTCATAACTTTCTCATTTCAACTTTGTTTTCTTCACTGTTTTCGCCCACGTCTTCGTAATTCAGACCTCTATCATGCCATCTTCCAATAACTTCATTTTCAATCCCTTAACATCCCCCAAAACACATCCAATCTTCGTGTTTAACCTACAAAACATTATTTTCTCATAGTTATCCAATTCCACACATATAAACAATCAAATATGCATAAGATTAGACATTGAACACATATAAATCACATCCTAAACCCATCCATCAGGTACGATTGTCATTGTGCAGTTTCCGCCTAATAGAAGGCATTTTAATTCCGTTTCAAACAAAATTCCAAAAATTTTGTGATATGTGTTACCTTCTCCACAAGCTTTCGAGATCTATGGCGTGTAATGTGAATTCTGACCTATAGAGTAATATTTGAAAATGGCATCTTATTTTTTAATGCTATCCTTCATATATTCAATATTTGTCGTTTTCATTATTAATATCAATTGTCGAATATATGTTTATTTTATTTTACGATCAATGGCGTTTTACATTTGTAAACATTAGTTCTTACGTACTGATTTGTTGTAGATATTGGCGTTAATTTGTAAACATTAGTTCTTACTATTAGTTGATTATTCAATTTATGGCATTTTCGTTAACATGTTTCAGGAATACTATTATCAGTTCTTCATATTGATTATTATTCAACTAATGGCATTTTCATTTGGCGTTTTTGTTAATATGTTTTACTAAGAAAGTAACATCAGTTATTCTTATTGTTTATTATTCAATTAATGGTGTTTTTATCGATGTTGTTTTTTCAGATGATTGTTTTTTTCAAAAACTGGTTTTCCATTTATCATTCCCGACGTTAGTGAACAGATAGAGCCAAAAATAGACATGATATTCCCAAGCCTTGATGATTGTTATTCAATGTATGTTAGGTATGCAACGGCTTGTGGTTTTTCTGTTAGGAAAGGGACTGAAAAGATAAACGCTAAAGGAGAAAGATATATTAAGTATTACATGTGTACCAGATCTGGGGTATATAAGGATATGAAGGTTGATACGTTGGACCCTAATCAAAAGGAAAGCATTGTGAGTTCCAATTTTACAAAGAGAACTGGTTGTGGAGCACAATTATGTGTAATATTTGAGGTTGGATCATGGAAGGTCTATAAGTTTGTTGAGGAGCACAACCATGGTTTTGTTAAACAGCTGATAAGCATTTTCTCCGTCTGAACGACACCTCACTCATCTCCAGAAGCATGTTATACATAGCATGTCTAAGTTGAATTTGGGACCAGTTAAGGCGTTTAATGTTATGAAGACTTGTTTTGGTTTTTGAAGATGCGGGAATATAATGCTGAGATGGTTGTGAGACATTTGCATGAAAAAAACAGTCTCAACCTAATTTCTCGTATGATTACTTCATAGACAATGATAATCGTTTGAAGGGACTTTTTTGGTGTGATGATCAATGCAAACGTAACTACCACGTGTTTGGTGATGTGCTTTCGTTTGACGTCACGTATCGTTCCAACAAGTAATATTTACAATTCTAAATTTTCTGTGCGTTTTGATGTTTTCAATGATTAGATGCATTAGCGTTTTGTTCTAGTTTCATTTATCAATGGCGTTTTCATATGCAGGTACTCTATGGTCTTTGTACTGTTCACTGCTATAGACAATCACCATTGCAATGTTACATGTGGTGCTGTATTATTGGCATCAGAAACTGCTAATACGTATATATGGTTGTTGAAAGTTTTTCTAAAAGCTGTTGGTTCTCAACCTAAAGTTGTTATCACTGACCAGGATCCAACAGTAAAGAAGGCTATTTTTATTGTATTTGTTGAAACGAGGCATCGGTTATGCATGTGGCACGTGATGCATAAACTTTCTCTGAAGGTTGATTTTTTTTATTTTCATGTGTTTGGCGTTTTAAGATATATGGCATTTTTTCATTCATAAGTGTGTTCCATGTTAGTTTTTTGTTCGTATGGTATTTTGTTCCTTGGTGTTTTCGTGTTTTACATACGTTGGTGTTAGGCTATGCAATTCAACGAATTTCAAAGAACGTATTTGTGGTGTTGTGTGGACGGATATTCTTACACCCGAAGAGTTTGAATCAGGATGGGAAGAGGTTAATAAAGAGTTCAATTTAGAGGATAATGACTGGCTTTTTGATATTTTTGGCCTTAGGGATTCTTGGATTCCTACATACTATAGAATGGAGGAATTGTCGGGCCTTATGCATACGACATCGAGGTCGGAGAGTGAGAACCATTTTTTGGCCAAGTGTGCAATTCAAAATCTACTCTTGTTGAGTTCATGACTCATTACGAAACTGCAATAGAAGGACAACGTCACACGTACCGGAAAAATGATCATGAATCTCGATACAAACGACCCAAGTTGAAAAGTAATTATAAAGTGTTGGAGAGCCAAGTTGTTCATATATACACACAAACTATTTTTGTGACATTCAAGTTGAGCTAATTGGGATGGTGGATTGCATAAATCAACGGTATGAAGAGCAGGCCGATTGGTTTGTTAAGTTCTACATAAATGATTTCCAGTAGCCTTGTATATCCTTATTCGAGGTAAATAATGGCGTTTTCTGAGTATGGCATTTTTTTGTTTGTTGTTTGATGGTTTCTTATACATACAATATGTGCATGGCGTTTTATACATTTATTTTCTTTGGTGTTTTTTCAGGTAATGTATCGTAAGTCTGATTGCATCAGCACTTGCTCATGTAGGCGTTTTGAGCAATTTGGTTTGCTATGTAGACATATATTTTATGTTTTGAGAAGTTTAGATATTAGGGATTTCCAAAACAGTACATTTTGAATAGATGGCGTAAAGAGGCTTCGCCAAATTGCTCTTCAGATTACTCAATGAGTCGTGATTTTATTCAAACCGAGCTTGATCCCGATGTGCAAAGTATGATGCAAGAAATTATATTTGCAACGGAGTATACTTTGAACCATTTGTCTGGTAATAAGGAGGAGCTATCCTTATTCAATAATCATGTTCAATCTTATATGAAGAAGGTTCAAGATATGCAGATTGTTGCTCCTCCTCCTAGTACTAGGGATAGATTTGCGGAGATAACATGGCAATATCAAAACGACAAGAAGCCGATAAGAGTCCCTATTGGGTATAAGTCAAAAGGTTCTGGATCTCGCAAGCGTTTGAAATCCAAACATGAGGAATCAATTGAAAAACAAAAACAAAAGGAAGCCCGGGCGAAAGAAAAACAGTGTAAGAATCGTAAAGCTTTCGAACACTACGCATCGACATGCACGAAACCCATAATTAAAAGAAGAAAGACATGGTCTTCGAGAGCAAGTGAAGAGTAATTTGGCATTTTTATATTTTTTACTTTTGTTTCTTATTCAATCTGTGAGCATGTTAGAATACACAACATACACGCATTTGGCGTTTTTAATTTTTTCATATGCAATCTTTAAGCATGTTAGAACACACAACTTACAGGTTTGGCATTTGTTATTTTTGAACTTTTTGGCGTTTTAATTTGAACAAGGTGAGGTTTATCTCAATAAGATTTTGCTGAATGAGATGGACAACATTGTTAATGCTCACTTAAGAATGACCTAAGAATGTTGTGTAACACCTCGTAAAATCATGTCCAATAATATAGTGACACGTGTCATTATTATTTTTTTATAAGTCTATTAAGGACTAATAAGGACTAAAGGTGTCAATATGCTCAAATTAAGCCTCTGGGTGACCCTCTGGTTTCAACATGCTTAAACTGAGCCTCTGAGTGACCATTAGTGTCAACATGCTTAAACTGAGCCTCTGAGTGATCATTAGTGTCAACATGCTTAAACTTAGCCTCTGAGTGACCATCAGTGTCAACATGCTTACACTGAGCCTATGAGTGACCCTTTACGAAGTCCTATCTCTCATATGAGCCACTGGTTGGACGAGAGGGATTAATTATGTAACTATGTAAAAGTTGGACAATGGAGGGGTTCAACGTGTCAACATGTTAATTTATACCTCTGAGTGACCTTTAACGAACTGAGAGCTTGACAATGTCCGAGCATACTCCCGGGTACGCCAAATAATGGCTACGGAGGGCTAATTATGCTTAAAAAGGTATTTTAGAGGTTTAATAAGTGGAGGGGCTAAATATGTCAAAGTTTGAAAGTCTCCATGGGGAGGCTCGCGAGCCGCGAGAGACATGGACCTAGTCTCTCACGGGGCGCCAGAGGCCTGTATCTGCAGAATTTTTGCTTGGCATCCACAAATGTTGCAAAAAACCATTTGATTCGAAACCATGGACTTCCAAATTGCTATGCCACGTTTTAGGACACTTGTAGACACCCTTTAACACCTAACATCACCTCCTTCAAGCTCTCCAACTATAATTAGGTGCATTGGTTCACCATTTGAACTTGCACCTTTCTCATTTTCATTCTATCTTCCTCCTCTGGAAGTTCCTAACTGAAAGGAGCATCCAACTTATAGGTTTTTTTTATAGCCAAAAGTCAAACGTTTACAGAAAACGCTTTGACTTTTGGTTAAGACCACTATGGTCCAGCCATTGTTCATAATGAACATGGCTAAGTGATTGTAGTAAGGTAGGTGTTAATCCCTATTAAGGGCACCTCCTAAATATCACGTTTGTTAGACCAATTAACGGGTCAAAGTTTTATTATTAAAAAGTTAAACATGCCAGTTTTCGAAAATATTATAACCTGAGCTCATATATGTTATGAAACATGTTTTGACACTTAAACAAGTTGATAATAATTATGATAACATGTGAGAAAAAGTTCGACTCGTCAATTTCAGTTCTAGGGTCGGTTCGCAACCGAAAGTAGCAAAGTTCGACTTCTGCTTTGACTTTCGATTCTGACCTGATTTAGATTAGTTAGCTACTGATCTAAGGTTGCATTATGATCGTAATATAATGTAGCATAACCCCATGAGGTTATATTACATGATCATAATCAGAATCTGAGTTTATGCACAAGTTCCGTTATTATGCCAATTTTGACTAAAATGCCATTTTTATATAAAATAAGGTTTTAATCGATAACTAACTTGAAAATGAATTTCTTACTGATGTAATATCATAAGTAAGATTATTTGGAATGTCAAGTCAGTTTATATACTGAGTTTACTTACAAGTCCTTGCATTATTTAGATAAATGACGATAAAGCCATAATGACACATAAAAATGGTTTTAATCATACTTTCTATACCAAAACTTTTTTATCTACTGATGTGCTATATTAAATAACATATCTAAAACATATAAACCTGATCTTAGCATCAGTTTTCATTAAACTTCGAACAAATCGTCATCTTTCGAGATAAACGCCATTTCGGCGCATAATATGGTCTAAAACCATATTTATCAACCAAGACTTATTACCTCTTAAAACTTTTTTAAAATATTTTTACAGTAGATACATAATATAAACTCAGAATCCCAAATAAATTATAAAACTATGTGTAAAATGACCAAAATGCCCCTACGGTGCATAGTTTGGTCATAAATGATAAATTACATATATGATTAATATCTTACTGATATTATACAATAAATTAAATATTTTTCCAAGATACTTATGATCATAACATCAAACTATATTCAAAATTCCTTTTATACAATATGTAATTACCAAACGCCATTATGAGGCATAATTTCCTTTTAAAACCTTAACGGGCATGTAAGTTGATATCCTACTGATATTACAACTTATTTAAAGTATAATGGCATATAGAACTTGTTCATGACTTATCTAGTTACCCGATATCGCTTATATGCATACGGTTAAGCATATGTAACTAGTTTACGAAAATTAACCGAAACAGGTTTAACCTTGTCATTTTAAGTCTCAAAATCCAGAATGTTTATAGTTTACTCATATTATGTAAGTCAAAGTACTTGTCGGGTTTAAACTACAATCTATCCGATCATCTTTTAATCAAGCGTTATACGTTTTAATCCTATACACTACTCGGTCTAAGTCTACGACTTAAATAAGACCGTTAGTATTTAATTGGTTAGCTTATGCCATAATTCAGACTAGAGCCTTCCGGTAAATGCTATCTGCACTTAGATCATTTTGGATACGGCTGAGAAATTAAATCTTGCATTTTTATCAAGACTATCTCAGGTAAATACTCTTGACTTATTTTCCCTATATGGGCTAGGGTTACGGTAAATTATTACCGCTTGGTCGGAAATGGGATCAATCAAATGCCGGATTATGGCTAGTAAATCCGCGTATTCCGTTTTAATTAGTTTTGTTTGATAACTTAAACATTGGGGGTTAACAACCGCGTCCTAGATATCCTCGGCTCATTACATTAGTTAATGGCCACGACCTAAGCGCGTGGTGTAGGCATACACCTGACAGATGCTCATGCTAAATTATTTTTACCCACTAGTTAGGGATAACTCCTTCGTGGGTTCATAAGTGGTGTGTACGTTAATCATGTCTCGGTCTCTGTACTGGGCCCCATACGTATGGACAAACATGTAAAGCTGTTAACAAGGTTAGAAGGCTGACTTTCCTAAGTTATAAAAGATTTTTCGTGTTTTGTGCACTTAAACCCATTTTTGATTTTTTTTTCAAAACGAGTCAATTGGGTGTATTTACCAGCGAAAGCTAACGTATTTCCAAAAGACTAAGATGCAGGTACAATACAAAATAGGCTGGAAGCTGCTTGGTAGTGATATAAGAGGATCTTGCAAATCCTTAGATCTAGCCAAAGTCTGTTACACATTTTTTTGTATATTTTACACCACCTGTGGATCTTTCGTTACAAGACGTCTGTATATTATTTTCGTATTTTGAACATTTGGTTTGTAATAGTAATTTAAATCCAGACTTCCGCAGTGCTGTGTTATTTGAATATGATGATATCAACTTACGTCACGATATTCTCCACCCGGTGTTTTGGATTCGAAATACGCGGTGTGACATGTTGTCCACCTCATTCAGTGAAACTTTATCAGGAAGAAAACTAAATCTCCAAGAAACGAGGTTTTGTCATATGATATTTAGTAAAATATGGTGTTTTCTTTTGGTGTAATCATTGGAATGGTCTGAGGTTGTATATATAAGATGTTTTTGACACGTAGTTTGGGCGGGAAATTTCTATAATAAATTTTAGTAATAAAGATGGCACGTCCCATCATTAAGTTACTGTTTATTTAACTTTATCTGTTAAATCTGCAACTCGTTAGTCACATCACTAAGTTTGGCGTTTTGTATGAATGGTGCTTTAGATAAAAAAAATGAGAAAATACAACTAATTAACTTTTGTAAGTGAAAGTAGTGTTATTGCGTTTGAAACAAAGCATGGTGTTTTGAGACATATCAGACTTGCACAATTTAATTAATGTTCTCTTGCATTTTGTTTTATACAATTGTGTAATTTTTGTATTTTTTTAATAATATGTGATTAGAGGTAATTATTTTAGTTAATGGTGTTTTTGGCGTTTTTACATCTAAGTAGTGATATAAAGTATTCTTATTAAAAACCACTAAAAATGACATATCCGAAAAAACAAAAGAAAAAAAATTAAAACCTATCGTCAGAAGAGATCTGGTCTGAGAAGTATCCATCGCTCCCCTCGTCTTCTTCTTTCCATTCTTCATCAAAATTCTCATCCAGATCTTCACTGTCATCATTTGCTTCATCTTGAAGACTTTGACACCTCCATATGAACATGTCAGTCAACAACACCAATTTTATGGTCACGTTTGGGTTCAAACATGTTGCGTTGCATAACTGCTGTAGGAAGACAAGTCTCTGTTCGGTCATGATGTTTTCAATCGTGTAGGTTTCCTGCTCCCCGTCGTCCCATACAACACTCACTAAGTCTGTGTTTTCATCATAACGCCAAGATTGGATGACTAGATTCACAATTGGATTTGCAGGGTACGGTCTGAATTTTCTATTTTCTAGTTAATCTTCTTATAACCGTCTGTGTTTTCTCACAGAGGTTATCAAGAGGAATGCCAAGTGCTAAGAACCCCCTTTGAAATTCTTCGTCCAAGTTCAGTATGGTTTTTGGTTTTCACAAACACTCTTCTTCTGTTGTCAAATACAATTACGAAATTATTGATTCTGGTGTTGAATGTCCATGAAACGGTGTTTGCCATTTTTTTCTTTTTTTGTGTTTTTTTCAGTTTTGCAAGTTTGGTTAAAGATGTCGTTTTCCGATTATGATCAATGGAAGGTATGTTAACATCATTTATATAATGATGTGTTTGGCGCGTAGTTTAAGGATGAATTTTTTTATAATAAATATTAGTAACAAAGTTTCAGTTACTATCTGTTCAGCTTTTTCTGTTAATATTTTAACGCGTCCCATCATTAAATTTTGGCGTTGGTATGAATGGCGTTTTAGATAAAGATGGCGTTTTATGCATGAGTTTGGTGTTTAGATAAAGATGGCGTTTTATACTTAAGTTTGGCGTTTTATTTTAGAGAAGACAAAAGACCCTATTACCCTTAATGAGGCGCGTCAACGTAATAAAGTTTATCTTATTTACGAAAATGCGACCGCGCCAATCTAATCCATAGATTGTTTTGATCCAACGGATGAGAGGCCTTCTCATTGTTTTCACACTTCCAATCATTTTCTCTAAATCCTGCCCCTATATATATATATATATATAGGGTTCATGCGAGAACCACCTTTATTGCGAGAACCGCGAAAACCATTGTGAACACAAAAAAATACCTAAAAACACACAATTTTTTTTAATATTTTTTCATAAAATTCGTTAATATTTCGTTACTAAAAAAAAAAAAATTTGGGTAACAATTATCGATGCACATGTAACACCCCAAAATGAACTTGGAAATTAAACCAGTTAATTGGGGATGAACGGGTAAAGTACCGTTAGTGGTAAAAGTTAATCCGTAAACATTGAGGTTTAAATAAACAAACCTAATGTTAAAGAAAAAGTAAATAGGTGCTATATAAGAAACAATCTATTAAAAGCCCGAGTAAACGGGACTTAAATTGAATTGGGTTGTAGCACCCCCATACTTAGTAATTTGACTAGGAACATTTAAACCTAGTTGTGAGAATGGGTTATTACTAGCAGTATTATATGGAACTCTAAACCAAACTAAATATCTAACTAAACCTGAGGGCTAAAGTTGGATAATTGAAAGTATGGAAACTAAAAAGGGGCAAAACAAAAAGAACACACACTATGCGTGTTCTGGTCGATGCTTAGGAGAAGAAAAACAGGAGCAACCCTTGTTGATCCAACTCCATCAAATTGAAGGCTAATTCCTTCAAGAAATGCTTGCATGATGATGAATAGTGATCATCTAGCCTTAGTGATCATAAGGTATATCTAAAAACCTAGATTTGGTGAAAGTCATAACTTGAGACAAGTAGAATACTTGTAATTAGATTGTTGGAGAATGATCCAAAGATGAAATTGGGTGTATATGTATGCTTAATTTCATTAGACATAATGAAATTGTGAAATATTTGATGGAAGATTACTTATAAGTGATTAACAAGTAGATTATGAAGTGGGTTTTGATTGTATGATGAAGTTAATGATATACTTGTGTTTAGAATCATCATGCATGATAGTAATAGGAAGAAACTTGAACAAATTATGAATATGAGTACATTTTCATACTAACCATGAAATGGGTTTTGTATGATATGATGAATTGATGTTATATTCATGTTAATAGATGCTTGAAATCATCATGTGTATATGAATGTTTAAAGTCTTTAAATAAGTTTGATGTTTAGATAAATGTCATATCATATGATGCAATAGGTTGTTTTGTGGTAATGAAACAATCCCAAGTTCTTGTATAATGATATATAGATTAGCATATGATGGTAGAAACTATGTTAACTTGATGTTAACAATTGTGTGAACTTAGTTGGGGAACGTAGTTAAAATAGTGGCCTAAAAATATCGCCTATCGGGCATTCAATGAAATGCCTAAATGAGTTTGTTGAACTTAATTGTGCATTTGCATATGTTATAGGCAGTTGACTTTAGAAAAAGTCAAACTAACCTATAATAAGATTAAATGGTAATTTTGATATAAAGTCTATAAGGTGAGATAGTCTTGATAAATGATGACTAATCTAATCATCTTGCGAATGATAAATGGTAGTTTGACGCTTGACAAGCCAGGTGGAAGCTTGGGAAGAAGCGGATCAAACGGATCGAATACGTGTGGAAAACATATTCGGATGCAAGGTAAGTAAAGCTTACATCTTTAAGTAGAAAACCTATTTTTTGTATTGGTTAAGAAAAAAGGTAAATTTGTATTAGAAATATGACGTTACGACGCGGAATGATACGAGTCGGAACAAGTGAAAATGGGGTGAGAAACATATTTGATGGTAAAAAGGGTAAAATGGTAAGTTGGTAAGTGATGATGAATAAACAAGGAGGTTTGAAGAGTTACGTTATGGTGTAAACCTTAATGGGTAAAAAGGGTAAAATGGTAATCTGGTCACGAGTTGTCAGATAAATAATAAGTTTGAAAAAGACACCATATGGCGTAAGCCATAATGGGTCTAACGAATTAAGAAACGACTTTTAAGTAATATGATTATATGGTGTAAACCAAAACGGGTAAATGGGTGAGATAGCAAATAAATACCATCTCACAATGATAAAATGGTCATTTAGGCCAAATGGTGTGATGTTATCACCATTTGACAATAATGACTAATGGTCGCTTGTCAAGTTTGTGCTCACAGGAAGAATAGCGTATGGGTCAATACTATGATCCGAGCCAGGTATGTGTAATGGGTCAAACTCTCGATGAGTACATAGTGTCCGATGAGAGTTAAACGAGTAATGGGTTGAAATTGGATTACTTAAAGTGAGGTATCTAATAATTTAAATGGGAAAATTTATGTTTTAGGAACAAAATAATTTTAAGTAGAACATGGGTTGAAAGTGTCCACTTGGTCAAAACAAATTTTTGAAAGTCGTTCGTGATAAAAATAACTAAAATTGACCAAATGCTCCTCGAATGACAATTCGGGTAAACGACCCTTAAGGGTGGTTTAAATATGAATTTAATAATTTGGACAATCTTCCGGTAGTATAAAATGGAAGTCTTGAACCATTTTGGCATAATGCTATTTTAAGGGTTATTTTCGTAAAAGTGACAAACCGAGGGTAGAATGTGAATTAATGAATTTTTCTACCATAATCCATCACAATGAGGTTGTGATGATAGATAAATAAATATCATAAATCGAAAATCAGAAATATGAAGGGATGCGGATAATTTAAGCTTAAGTGCTTAAATCTCAATAATGGGTCAACATAAGAATGCGTATAAACCGGGTAACGGTTGTGAAATTCATAAAAGTCATGAATCCGGGTAAAGGATTTTGGGTTAAATAAGTAGGCATATGTTTTACGGTTATTTAGTGTTACACCCCGGATTTCCAACCCAAATCCATACCGGTGGGCCCGGGTGGGGAGTATCGTGACGTCAGTTGATAACATCATTGTCAATTAAACACGGCACAACGGAAGTCTTGGATTAAAATTACTATTATAAACGGAATGTTCAAAATACAAAATAATTTATAGGCTCGTAGTAGAAGATCCACAGGCGGATCATAAAATGTACAAAGAAAGAATATAAAACAGACTTTAGAGCAGATCTAAGGATTTGCAAGATCCTCTTATTTCACTACCGAGCAGCTTCCGGCCTATTTCGTATTCTACCTGCAAGCTTAGTCTTTTGAAAATACGTCAGCTTTCACTGGTAAATACACCCAACTGACTCGTTTTGAAAACATTTTAGGAATTTGATTTAAGTGCACAGGGCACAATCTTTTATAACTGGGAAAGTTACTTTGTAACCTTGTTAACAAATTCACATGTTTGTCCATACATACAGGGCCAGTACAGAGACCGAGACATGATTAAGTACACACCACTTAGAACTCACAGAGGAGTTATCCCCAACGTCTTGGGTAATGTCCATTTAAGCGTCTGTCAGGTGTATCCTACACCACGCGCTAAGGTCGTGGCCATTATCTAATGTAATGAGCCGAGGATATCCAGGCACGGTAGTTAACCCCTGATGTTTAAGTTATCAAACAAAATGATTAAAACGGAATATGCGGATTTACTAGCCACAATCTGGCATTAGATTGATCACATTTCCGATCAATCGGTAATAATTTACCCGTATCCCAAGCCCGTATAAGGAAAATAAGTCAAGAGTATTTACCTAAGCTAGTCTTGTTTTAAAAAAAATGCAAGATTTAATATCTCAGCCGTATCCAAAATGATCTAAGTGGATAACATTTACCGAAGGCTCTAGTCTGGATTATGGCATAAGCTAACCAATTAAATACTAACGGTCTTATTTAAGTCGTAGACTTAGACCGAGTAGTGTATAGGATCAAAACGTATAACGCTTTGATTAAACGATGATCGGAAGAATGTATTTTAAACCCGACAAGTACTTTGACTTGCATAATATGGGTAAACTATAAACATTCTGGATTTTGAGTGTAAAATGATAAGGTTAAACCCGTTTAGTTAATTTCCGTAAACTAGTTACATATACTTAACCGTACGCATATAAGCGATATCGGGTAACCAGATAAGTCATGGATAAGTTCTATATGTCATTATACTTTAAATAAGTTGTAATATCAGTAGGATATCAACTTATATGCCCGTTAAGGTTTTAAATGAAACTTTGCCTCACAAGGGCATTTTGGTAATTTCTACCTTAATAAAAGAACTTGAATAAAATTTTAAGTTATAACTGTATATATTCTGGAATAATAATTTATTTATGATATAATATCAGTAGGATATTAATTCTATGTGTAATTTATCTTTTATGACCAAACTATGCACCGAGAGGCATTTTGGTCATTTTACACATAGTTTATAAATTGGTTGGGATTCTGAGTTTATATCTTGTACCTACTGTAAAAATGTTTAAAATAAGTTTCAAAATCAGTAGGTAACAAGTCTTAGTCAATTAATATGGTTTAAAACCATACTATGCTCCGAAATGGCGCTTTTGTTGTAAAATGACGTTTTCTGCGATGTTTAATGAAAACTAATGCTAAGGTCAGATTAAAATGTCTTAGATATGTTATCTGATATAACGTATCAGTAGGTAAAATATTTACCTTAAAAAGATTTGATTAAAACCATTTTATGAGCCATAAGGGCTTTATCGTCATTTATCGACATAATACAAGAACCTGCTTGTAAACTCAGTTTATCATCTGTTTTAACATCTCAAATTGTAACATCCGTCAAAAAAACGGATTTACCAAACCCGCTCCGTTTATTAACCGAACAATCAGTTAAAAATTTCATTTCGAATTTAATGCCCAAAATAATTTTAAACGATACATAATTAATAATTATATTGGAATATATAATTTATTTTTGAAAAACTGTTAAAAATAATGAAATAAAAATGAAAGGTTGTAGCCGGGTTTCGAACCCGGGTCAGTCAACCAGCAACTTCAGACTTAACACTCAGCCGTTCAACCACTGCGCTACTAGTGTTTCTTGTTAATTAATGGAAACAATTAATTCATATCATAAATATCGAATTCAAATTACGACGCGTCCAAATGCAGTCGTCGGAAATCCCGGCGATCTCGCGAGAATTGACGGTTACTTCAGTTATAACTTAAACTCTAATCACTGCATCGGTTATAACCGACGCCTGAATCCGCGACACAAGTTATAACCACCGGAGAGTTTCTAACCGACGAATCAAGTCGGAAATCGGACCAAATTCATCGATGACCTGCCCTATAAATACCTCCTCGAACCTCTGCAAGCTTTTTCGCTCAAAACCGCACCTTTACCCGACGTAATTCCACTAGCCGGAAAAATTCTGCACCTTGCCGGAAAACCGGGTTTTTCACTTCTGTGCCTTACTCTAAACACTGAACACTCAGAACTCATACCGAAGCCACCCACATTCATCTCAAGCTCGTTGAAGACTCTCTGCCGCAAGACATACGTCGCCGGAAGTTCCTGCTGTCACCGGAGTTTCGCCGGAGAAACAGAGGAGTCCAGTCGGTATACCTTACGCTTAATCCTTCATTCTTTTTATTTAATCTCACATGTAATTAACCACCAGACACTAACGAACATGATTTAATCTTCGAACCAGTCGGACTTCCGATTCTGGTTAAAATCTAACGAAGAAGACGAAGTGTCCGTTGTCTATAAGTTTAATTTAAATCACGATATAACTCGGGTTAGACACACAGTCCAGCGGTGGACTGTGTTCACATTAAACACGCAAACGTCTCGAGTTCGATACTTGTCCCTCGCATGCTTGCCTTAATAAAAATATTCCTTTTTTTTATTACCGAACCGGAGTCACCGCTGTTACATGTTAAGTTTAATAAAAACCGGAATAATAACCAAGATAGACACACAGTCCAGTGGTGGACTGTGTGCGCGTTTAAAACACAGGTCACGAGTTCGAGTCCGGACTAACGCACCGGTCCGAACAATTATCCAACTTTTTATATAAGACTGAAATGAAAATATTTAGTTTGTATATAAGTATAATAAAAATCAGATTATTAAACAAGTTAGACACACAGTCCAGCGGTGGACTGTGTGTTAACTCAACCCACAGGTCCCGGGTTCGAGACCTGTGGAGCGCACCGAGTCTTTGGATTAAAATCGTTTTTAAAAATAAAGGATTTTCTGTTTCATCTAATTAGTATATAAATATAATTAAAAACAGAAATATTTCGGGTTAGACACGTAGCTCAGTTGGTAGAGCTGCGTGCACGCGTACGGGAGGTCTCGGGTTCGAGCCTCACCCAGCGCATATATACACGCATACGAACCGGTCAAAGTCAAAGTCAAAGTCAACGGTCAACTGTAGCAAAAAAAAATCAATTTTTTTAATTATTTTTATTTATTTATTTTATTTAAAAATCAATTAAAAATACTTAAAAATAACATTTTTAAGGTTAGTAAATAGCCTTAAACTCACAAAAATATATCCAATCATCCTACTAAAATTGATTAATAAAATCCCATTATTTACCAAACCATTATGTTATTATCTAGGTTAGTTTCACTCGTGGTTAAATCCAACTTCGTGCGTATTCAACATCATCAACCGAACGCACCCAATGTGAGTGAATCTTACAACTCCCCTTTTTAATTACACGTTTTGGGGTGTGTCATGTGTCACTAAAAATTAACTTGTTTATTTAAACTTGTGCCATACCATATTGTGATCTAAACTTAGATTGTTTATATTGTCATATGTGGTTATGTATTTCATATTGTCAATTATATGCAAATCATTCATTAGGCCCATCAGTTCCTCGTGAGAGACGAGTTGAGCAACGCGTGCCTCAAAACAAATCCATTATTGTTCGTGGGTGTATTATTGAGTTTATATTGTTTGTAGTTATGTATTCCACATTGTCAAGTTTATGCATTATTTAATATAAATTGATTGGTGAATAAGTTTACATCTATTTTTACTCATGTGTGGTTGTGCACTTATTTTATAATCAATTAAATAAACTTGTTCAAATGTTTTCCATAGGATTCACTCGCCAACTTTTTGTTGATCCAAAAACCATTTTTACACATGATACAGGTGAACAGGATGAAGCAAGGAAAACATAGGAAATGCCTTAGAAGAAAACAAAGAAGCTTAGATTGATGTTTAGGTCATGATGTAATTATGATTGTAAATTTCCCATTAAATTGTATTAATGAATATGAAACGTTATAATAAATGTCATGAGCTTTGATGATAACCCAATCATGCCCCGATCACCTTTTCCGCTGCGGGTCGGGGTGTGACACAAATAATCCTACTTATAATATTATGTCAGTAGGAAACTTATTTTCAAGTTCATTATCATTTAAACCTTGTTTTATGCAAAAAGGGCATTTTAGTAAAAAATGGCATAATTACGGAACTTGTGCATAAACTCAGATTTTGATTATGATCATGTAATATAACCTCAGAGGGTTATGCTACATTATATTACGATCATAATGCAACCTTAGATATGTAGCTAAGTAATCTAAATCGGGTCAGAATCGAAAGTCAAAGCAGAAGTCAAACTTCGCGACTTTCGGTTGCGAACCGACCCTAGAGCTGCAATTGACGAGCCGAACATGTTCTTACATGTTCTAATAATTATTACGAACTTGTTTAAGTGTCAAAATAGGTTTCATAACATATATAAGATCAAATTATAATTTTTTCTGAAAAATGGCATGTTTGACTTTTTAATATCGTAACTCTGACCCGTCAATTGGTCTAGCAAACGTGATCTTCAGGAGGTGCCCTTTATAGGGACTAACACCTACCTTATTATGATCACTTAGCCATGTTCGTTATGAATAATGGCTGCACCATAATGGTCTTAACCGAAAGCAAGGCGTTTTCTGTAAAACGCTTGACTTTCGGCTACAAAAGCCTATAAACAAAAATGCAAGAGGAAGGAACACTTACAAGAGGTTCCTAGACAGCAATAGAACTAAGTTGGATGCTCCTTTCAGTTAGGAACTTCCAGAGGAAGGAGAAGTGTTATGAATATGAAAGGTGCAAGTTCAAATGGTGAACCTTGACACCTATTTATAGTTGGAGAGCTTGAAGGAGGTGATGCCAGGTGTTAAGGGGTGTAAGAGGGAGCTTACAAGTGTCCTAAAACGTGGCATAGCTGTTTAAAAGTCCCTGGTTTCGATTTAATGGTTTTTTGGCAATCTGTGTGGAGGCCAAGCAAACTTTCTGCAGATACAGGCCTCTCGCGCCCCGCGAGAGGCACATGGCTTGCCTCTCGTGCCCCGCGAGCGCCCCATAGGTAGATTTGAATTTTTTCACTTTTAGCCCTCAACTTATTAAACACCCTTAATACCTCCTAAAACACCCTTTTAGCATATTTAGCCCTCATAGCCAATATTTGGCATACCCGGGATTATGCCCGGACATTGTCAAGCTCTCGGTTCTTTAAAAGGTCACTCAGAGGTATAAATTAACATGTTGACACTTTTAACCCCTCCAATGTCCAACTTTTATAAAATTACTGATTTAATCCCTCTCGTCCAACAAATGGGACATGTGAGAGTTAGGACTTCGTAAAAGATCACTCAGAGGCTCATTATAAGCATGTTGACTCGATGTTACTCAGAGGCTGGGTATGTTGACACAACGATCACTCAGAGGCCAAGTTTTAGCATGTTGACATTAATGGTCATCCAGAGGCCAAGTTTTAAGCATGTTGACACTAATGGTCACTCAGAGGCTGGTTTATGCATGTTGACATCAGAAGATCACTCAGAGACTTAGTTTGAGCATGTCGACGCTTTTAGTCCTTGTTAGTCTTTAATAGACTTAAAATAAAATACGACACATGTCACTATATTACTGGACACGATTTTACTGGGTGTTACATCCTCACCCCCTTAAAAGAAATCTCGACCTTGAGATTTTATTCAAAAAGATGGGGGTATTTCTGTCTCATAGTGGACTCAACCTCCCATGTATACTCGGGACCTCTAAAGGCGTCCCATTTAACCTTTACTATAGGTATAAATTTCTTCGGAGCTTCTTAACCTGCCGATCCTCGATCAAAATTGGTTTCTCAACTAACCTCAGGTTTTCATCTATTTGCACATCTTTATGTGAAGTTGCTAGCGATTCATCAGCTAGACATTTCTTAAGATTACTGATGTGGAACACATCATGAATTCCACTAAGCTCATCTAGCAATCTGAGCTTATAAGCTACAGTGCCGACAAATTCGACTATCTTGAATGGTCCGATATATCTTGGGCTTAACTTGCCCTTCCTTCCAAAGCGCATCACACCTTTCCATGGTGATACCTTCAGCATAACTTTGTCCCTACTTGGAACTTAAGAGGTTTTCGCCTCTTGTCAGCATAGCTCTTCTGCCTATCTTGGGAAACTTTGACATGATCACGGATCTGCACAATCTTTTCCGTGGTCTCCAGGACAATCTCCGGTCCCGATAGTTGGGCTTCCCCAACTTCTGCCCAACACACGGGCGTTCTACATTTTCTCCCATACAAGGCCTCAAAAGGAGCAGCCTTGATGCTCGTATGATAACTATTATTGTAGGAGAATTCTATTAGGGGTAAGTGGTCATCCCAACTTCCACCTAAGTCAATCACACATGCTCAGAGCATGTCTTCCAAGGTTTGAATAGTACGCTCACTTTGTCCATCCGTCTGGGGTGGTAAGCCGTACTAAAGTTCAAACTTGTGCCTAACGATTGTTGGAAACTTTTCCAAAAATGATATATGTATCTAGTATCTCTATCAGATACAATAGATACTGGCACACCGTGTAGGGACACAATCTTTTCCACATACAACTTAGCCCATTTGTCAGAGTTATACGTTTCTTTAACTGGCAAGAAATGTGCTGACTTAGTCAGCCTATCCACTATGACACAAATAGTGTCATTACCACGTTTGGTCTTAGGCAACTTGGTAATCAAATCCATAGTTACCATTTACCATTTCCATGTGGGAATTTCTAATTGTCGTAGAAGTCCTGATGGCTTTTGATGTTCGGCCTTAACTTACGAACACGTCATGCACTTTGCTACATAGGTGGCTATGGATTTCTTCAAACCTATCCACCAATAATTCTTTTTCAGTTCTTCATACATCTTGTCACCACCCGGGTGAACTGGGTATCTTGAATTATGCGCTTCATGGAGGATTAGATCTCTAAGTCCTCCAATGATTGGAACCCAAATTCTATCATTAAACCAAAGGATTCCGTCTTTTCCAGGTGCTAACTGATCAGTAGTTCTGCCTAATCCTTCATTAGGAGCATTAGCCTCTAATAGAGCTTGCTTTTGCGCATCCACTAGCTTCTCATTTAAGCTATTTCTGAGCTCAATGCTCTTGCGTTACTCCTTATAGGCTTAACCCGTTCCTTGCGACTTAAGGCATCAGCAACTACATTTGCTTTGCTCGGATGGTAGCGAATTTCGCAATCATATCATTGAGTGTTTCCATCCTACGACGTTGTCCCTTGTTCAATTCTTTCGATTGAACAGATGTTGGAGGTTCTTATGGTCAGTGTATATAATACACTTTGTGCCATATAAGTAATGTCTCCATAGCTTCAATGCAAATACAACGGCACCCAATTCCAAATCATGGGTGGTGTAATTCCTTTCGTGCACCTTTAATTGTCGTCATGCATAAGCAATTACCTTGCCTTTTTGCATTAGCACACAACCCATGCCAGTGTGCGACGCATCACAGTAAACAACAAAGTCTTCAACACCTTTAGGTAGGGATAACACAGGAGCATTGCTCAACTTGTGTTTCAGAATCTCAAAAGATTCTTGTTGTTTTGGACCCCAATTATACTTAACATTTTTACGGGTCAGGGTAGTTAAAGGAGTGCTATCCTCGAAAAGTTCTCAATGAACCTCCTATAGTAACCTGCCAATCCTAAGAAGCTACGAATCTCCGATGGGGTTTTGGGTACTTCCCAATTCATTATAGCTTCTATTTTGGCGGGATCCACTTGGATACACGCTCGCTTACCATATGTCCAAGAAATTGGACTTCTCTAAGCCAAAACTCACACTTGGAGAACTTAGCATAAATCTTTTCTTGCCTTAGTAGTTCTAAAATGCACCGAAGATGTTTCTCGTGATCAACTTGATTACGATAATAAATAAGTATGTCGTCTATGAAGACAATGACAAACTTATCCAAATATGGTTTACAGACTCTACTCATGAGATCCATGAATGTTGCAGGTGCATTTGTGAGCCCAAAAGGCATCACCAAGAATTCATAATGACCATATCGGGTCCTGAAGGAAGTTTTAGGAACATCCTCACTCCTAACCTTCAGCTGATGATATCCGGATATTAAATCAATTTTGGAAAAATAACTCGCCCTTGCAGTTGGTCGAACAAATCGTCGATCCTGGGCAATGGATAACGGTTTTTGATTGTTATCTTGTTCAACTCATGGTAATCAATGCACATCCGCATTGAACCGTCTTTCTTCTTTACGAAGAGGATAGGAGCTCCCCAAGGCGAGGAACTAGGCTGAATAAAGCCTTTCTCTAAGAGTTCATCCAATTGAACTCTTAACTCCTTTATTTCTGTCGGTGCCAACCTATATGGAGCTCTAGATACGGGTGCTAACCCTGGTATGATATCAATCCTAAACTCCACTTGTCTGTCTGGAGGTAGGCCTGGTAATTCTTTAGGGAATACATCGGAATACTCTGAAATAACTGGGAGATCTTGAATGTTTGGCTTAGGTTCGTTGATAGTGACTTGTGCCATGTAAACGACACAACTTTCCTTAAACACTTGGATGCCTTAAATAACGACACCATGTCTGGCAATCCATAGTGTGAATCTCCATGGATGGTGATCGATTCACCCGATGGGGTTTTAATTTCGATGAGTTTCTTATCGCAGGCAATGCGGGCTTGGTTACGAGATAACCAATCCATGCCTAAAACTACATCGAACCCCGCCAATTTCATTGGTAAAAGAGAGATAGGAATGGAATGATTCTTAATGGATATGAAATCTCCATCAAGAATTGAAGATGTTGTTTCTAAACTTCCACCAGCAAGTTCTATCTCATAAGTTTTATCTAGAGTTCTTATGGGTAAGTTTAATAGTTTACTAAACTTATGATCAACAAAAGATTTATCTGCACCCGAATCGAAAAGAACTCTAACATAAATATCGTTAATGAGGAATGTACCTGTATGAAATTGTTGTCATTAACAGCCTCTCTTGCAGTTATCTGAAAGGCACGAGCATTCCCCTTCTTGGCCTCTCCAGGTTTTGCATTATCACTCTTAAGATTCTAAGAGCAGTTAGTCTTAATATGCCCTTTTTCATTGTAGACGTAGCAAACGACATCCTTAAGATCCTTGCATTCTAGGGTCTTATGCCCCTTTCTCTTACAAATACCACATGGTTTAGCTTGTGGAACATAATTACACTGTCCCCAGTGCCTGCGGTTGCAAGTCTTGCATGTTGGCGTCACAACCGACTTGTCTTGGTTCCTTTTGAACCCAAATCTCCCTTTATTCTTCTTATTAAATCTTTGGGAGTTGTCATCTTCTCTCTTTCTTTTCCCGTCAGTTTCAGACTTAACTGACTTTTGCCTTACTAAATCAAGGGTAAGGGAGAGAGATAGGTCAACAGCGCACCTATAGGTACCAGGCTGAGCAGCCTTTACCATGCCCTTAATTTCAGGTGCTAACCCATTGATAAAACACGCAATGCGTTTGGTTTTCAGGGGTGATTAGATAGGAAACTAACCTAGATAGGGAGTTAAAGTCAGAAACGTACTTCTGACAATCTAGGTTCTTCATTGAAAGAGACAAAAAGTTTGTCTCTAATTTCTCCACCTGATGAGGTGGGCAGTAAGTTTCCTTGACTAATTCGACAAACTTAGGTCATCCTAAGTTGTACAGGTGGACTTTACCTGTAGATTGGATCATAGCTTTCCACCAGATTAGGGCATCGCCCTTAAAGGACTATGATACATATTTGACCACATCCTTATCAGCACAACTGCTGATATCTACGATTGTCTCCATCTCATCCAGCCACTTTAGGGCTTCCACAACTCCTTTCTCCCCATTAAAATCTCGGGGCTTGCAGGAGATGAAATATTTATAGGTACATCCGTCTTTAACAGAACGGGACCTATCAGCAAAATCTATTTTCTTTGGTTCACTCTTCGCATTCGAAGAGTGAAAGAAGTTCTCCTTATGAGCTGAGGATGGGGTAACCGATAATGGTCTAGAGTGAGTAGCACTCGACTCTTTAAGATTTTCTATGGCTTTTCCCATGGCCTTTTCAATGGCTGCATCAATGCGAGCTTGGAAGTTGTCATTATTAATGGCTACATTTTCTGCATTATTAGAGTTAACATCCCGGTGGCTACTTTGTGCCTCATCCGAGTTAGCCATTTCTTCAAAGCTTTGGTTCTATACACCAATGAAAACTTCCCTTAGCCATGGTATTAATAACCATATTGGCTTTAATCATTGGATATAACATTCCATTGCCTAATCTAGTGTGAATAACATCACAACTCTTAGGCTTAACATATCTATATTTGGCCTAGGTCTTAATAGGACCACCAAAGGCAAATTACAATTTGGCATAGACCATATATGATATTGGATAGTGGATCGCATTGTCACAACTGTCATTGTCATAATTGTCAATTATATTTAGCTCGTAGCTTGTCACGAAGGACATAAAATTTATGGCACATAGGCCTGTCACTAATGGACATAAAATATGGCACATTGGCCTGTCATTAATGGACATAAAATATGGACAGGGGTTATATTAACCTCAGCTGTCGTTGTCATTTTGACAATATAATATTGCTCAATGGCATTACATCACTAATGGATGTTAAATCATAGCCCCAAAGGCAATACATCACTAATAATGTTTAATCATAGCCCCAAGGGCAATACATCACTAATGGATGTTTTAATCATAGCCCCAAGGGCAATACATCACTAATGGATGTTTTATCATAGCCCCAAGGGCAATACATCACTAATGGATGTTTAATCATAGCCCCAAGGGCATTACATCACTAATGGATGTTTAATCATAGCCCCAAGGGCAATACATCACTAATGGATGTTTTAATCATTGCACTGATGATATTAGCCGGGATCAAATTTGATCACGTAGGCTATATAAGGTTAGGACATAGTCCATTACCTTGAAGGCTAGTGTGGTTCCTCAAGTCACATTACCAGGAGTATGAACATTCCTGAATGTTAACATAAGAGTACCTTAATGGTTGATTAATAGTCCTGGTCGCATTGACCTTAAGACTTGGAGGCTTGAACTTAAGTCCACCACCTCTGGATAGAAGGATAACTTCCCTTAACTATCATGATAGAAGGCCCTTTTATCCTTAACCATCATTTATAATGTTGGCCATTATGTGGTCTGTGCCACTTGGCTAATCAAAACCATTAAGATCTTTTTTTGGAATTATATCACAGAGCACAAATTTCGAGTAAAATCGAGAGGCTCGTTTGAAGAGGATGAATAATTATATATAATTCCAAAAATACTTCATTAAATTTCAAATAGAAATTACAATACTAGAGACAATGAAATAAATTGTCCATGCAAGGACTTGAAGAAATAAAATGTCCATGTAGGGACTAAGGAGATAACAATGTCCTCGCAGGGACTAACATGTGTTAGAAGAGACTTTACTCGTCCTTCTTTCCCTTAACCAGTTTAGAGAGTTTCTTGAAGAACTTGTTTGTCTTCTTCTCCGTTTTCTCCGCTTGTTGTTGCATTTCTTTCGTTCGTTCTAAGGCCTCATTAATGGCCTCGAGTGGCGGCGGAGGTTATGGTTGTGGCATACTAGGGTACTGATACCCATAACTTGGATATCCGGTAGGTGGATAAGCAGGTGGGAAAGGAGACGGGTAAAGTGCATTATGCATGACCGCTTGCATGTAAGGGTCATGCGACCATGCTTGGTAATTAACTGGTGTAGATGGGTTAAAAGGATTATATCCAGTATTATCTGGATATGTTGGAATAGGGTTATTATAACCCGATGGTGGTGGTTGAACCGCGGGTGATGGCGTTGGTTCCACCACAGGTGAAACATTAGAGGGTCCACCCATTTTGGGTCCTCTTGAATTGTGGGGTAAGGGTTGGGCAAAGGTGGCAGTGATCCAACCTTTGACCTGAACGTACCGACATACGTGTTCCACGCTTCCCCCTTGGTGGTTCAGGTGGTGGTTGAGGTTGGTCCATCGGTTCCATGTGGACGTCTTCTTGTACAGGAGGTGGTTGAGAGTGATGGGAAGGAGTGTTGGCGAAGGTAAATTGGTTCCAATATTGGTCCCATTCGTTAGGACCTTGGTATGGCTATCTGGTGTAAGAGTTCGAATTGTTTGAGATTTCTATGGGATGCGTATGCGATCCCGACGGCGGCATCTCCGGGTCGGAGTCCTCGTCCATGGGGTTTGGTTGGTCCAACTGATTTTGATCGGCTGGAGGTGTATTTAAATATTGGTTTGGATTAAACTCATCATGATAAGAATGATGAGAGTGATGGGAGTGGTGCGAATGGTACGAGTGGTAATAACTTTGAGTGTGGGTAGGCGAATGTTGGGCAAATGGCCATGAATCTCCCGAGTCCTCATAGGGGTTCGGGTGATGGGGATGTGAAGGGATGTGTCCTGATGGTCCTCCCCTCATGGGTCCTTTTCCTCGTCCTCGTACTCTTGGCGGCATTTTCCTGTTAAAAATCAATTAAAAAAGAATACTAATAACTTAATAATGAAATGAGTAATCCTAGGTCAATGCCTAGACTCAGAAGTCTAAAGAATGTGCTCATGTAACTTTGAGATTAGACACAAGAAAGATAGTGTTTAATTCTCTCAAATGTTGGCTCTGATACCAACCTGTCACACCCCGGATTTCCAACCTAAATCCATACACCGGTGGGCCTGGGTGGGGAGTATCGTGACGTCAGTTGATAACATCATTGTCAATTAAACACGGCAAAGCAGAAGTCTTGGATTAAATTACTATTACAAACCGAATGTTCGAAATACAAAATAATATACATGCTCGTAATAGAAGATCCACGGGCGGATCATAAAATGTACAAAGAAAGAATATAAAACATACTTTAGGGCAGATCTAAGGATTTGCAAGATCCTCTTATTTCACTACCAAGCAACTTTCGGCCTATTTCGTATTGTACCTGCAAGCTTAGTCTTTTGAAAATACGTCAGTTTTCGCTGGTAAATATACCCGACTGACTCGTTTTGAAAACATTTTAGGAATTTGATTTAAGTGCACATGGCACATATCTTTTATAACTTGGGAAAGTTACTTTGTAACCTTGTTAGGAAATTCACATGTTTGTCCATACATACAGGCCCATTACAGAGACCGAGACATGATTAAGTACACACCACTTAGAACTCACAGAGGAGTTATCCCCAACGTCTTGGGTAATGTGCATTTGAGCGTCTGTCAGGTGTATGCCTACATCCCGCGCTAAGGTCGTGGCCATTATCTAATGTAATGAGCCGCGGATATCCATGACACTATAGTTAATGTCACACCCCGACCCGCAGCGGAAAAGGTGATCGGGGCATAATTGGGTTATCATCAAAGCTCATGACATTTATTATATGTTTCATATTCATTAATACAATTTAATGGAAATTTACAATAAATGATACAACATGTTCTAACTATCAATCTAAGCTTCTTGGTTCTCTTCTAAGGCATATCCTATGTTTTCCTTGCTTCAACCTGTTCACCTGTATCATGTGTAAAAAGGTTTTTGGATCAACATAATGTTGGCGAGTGAATCCTATGGAAGAACATTTGAACAAGTTTATCCAATTGATTATAAATAATGTGCATACCACATATGAGTAAATGTAGATGTAAATTTATTCACACAACACATAATATTGAATATTGAACACACAAACACCAAATGATTGTTTTGAGGCACGCGTTGTTCGACTCGTCTCCCACGAGGAACTGATGGGCCTAATGTATGAGTTTTGAGGCACGCGTTGTTCTTACGAACTGATGGGCCTAATGTATGAGTTTTGAGGCACGCGTTGTTCTTACGAACTGATGGGCCTAATGTATGAGTTTTGAGGCACGCGTTGTTCTCGTCTCCCACGAGGAACTGATGGGCCTAATGAATGAGTTTTGAGGCACGCGTTGTTCTTACGAACTGATGGGCCTAATGTGTGAGTTTTAAGGCACGCGTTGTTCTCGTCTCCCACGAGGAACTGATGGGCCTAAATAATTTGCATACAACTTTGACAATATGTAATATATCACAACCAATAATAGTTACATTCTAGTTTAGTTCATATAATGGTATAGCACAAATTTGCATAAGAGAATTAGTTTAAACGACACATGATACACCCCAAAACGTGAATAAAAAGGGGGAGTTTGTAAGAATTCACTCACATTGGGTGCGTTCGGTTGATGATGTTGAGTGCACGTGAAGTGGTTTTAACCACGAGTGAAATTAACCTAGATAAATCGCATTACGGTTTGGTAAGTAAACGGATTTTATTAATCTATTTTAGTTGGATTGTTGGGTGTATTTTTGTGAGTTTGAGGCTATTTTCTAACCTTAAAAATGTTATTTTTAAGTATTTATAATTGATTTTTAATTAAAATAATTAAATAAAAAAAATATTTTATTTTTGCTACAGTTGACTTTGACCGTTTGACTTAGACTGACGTTGACCGGTTCGGAAGGCATATTATTGTGCGCTGGGTGAGGCTCGAACCCGAGACCTCCCGTACGCGTGCACGCAGCTCTACCAACTGAGCTACGTGTCTAACCCGTCATATATCCGATTTTAATTACATATATACACTAATTAGAATTAAACAGAAATCCTTTATTTTAAAAAACGATTTAAATCACAAAACCGGTGCGCTCCACAGGTCTCGAACCCGGGACCTGTGGGTTAGCGGACACACAGTCCACCGCTGGACTGTGTGTCTCACTTGGTTATAAACTCGGTTATCAATATACTTAACATATACTTAAATCAACCCGGTTCAGTTTGCTGAAAAAAGAATTTTTATCAAGGCGGCGTGTGAGGGACAATACTCGAACTCGTGACCTTAGCGTTAAAAGTGCACACAGTCCACCGCTGGACTGTGTGTCTAACCCGGTAATTATCTTGATTTTAATTATACTTAACCATTACTCAAACGTCGTCTTCTTCACTGGTTTTAACCGGAAGTGGCGACTGACTGGTTCTAATGTTGATTCAAGTTTCTTTTAGCGTTTAATAATCAATTACAATCGAGATAAAAGTAAAAAGGAAAGGAATTAGGCGTGAGAAGTACCGGCTGTTTCTCCTCTGTTTTCCGGCAGAACTCCGGTGGCAGCAAGTTCTTCCGGCGACGAGTCTCTTGCAGCAGAGAGTCTTCCGAAGGCTTGCAAAGGGTGTGGGTGATTTCGGTAAGAGTTTAGGGAGTTCAGTAAAGCTCAGCGGTTAACGATACGGTTTTCCGGCGATGTATCAAATATTTCCGGCGAGTGATTTTTCGCCGAGAAAAGGTGCGATTTGAGTGTGAAAGGTTTCTGGCGAGTTGTGGGTGTATTTATAGGGTAGTATTGAGATGAATGGGGTCTGAATTCGGTCTTAATTCGAAGTCAACCGTTTCTCCGGCGGTTATGGCTGATGTCGCGGGTTCAGACGTCGGTTATAACCGTCGAGGTAGTTAAGTCTTCGGTTATTATGAGCGGAAATGTAATTAAACGGCGAAGTCGTCGGGATTTCCGACGACTGCTAATTGGGCGGAAATTGATTGAATTCAACTTGCTAACTTGAATATTTGATTTAATTGTTTCCTGATATTACCATAACATCAAAGTGGCGGAGTGGTTGGTCAGCTGAGTGATAAGTGTTGTTGAGCCGGTTATAGACCCGAGTTCGAAACCCGGCAGAAGTAAATCATTTTTATTTTGCGATTTTTATCAGTTTTTCAAAAACTAAATATATATCCCCGCATAATAATTGATTACGTATCGTTTAAAATTATTTTGGGCATTTAAATCGCAACAAAAATTTTAACTGACTGTTCGGTTGATAAACGGAGCGGGTTTGGTAAATCCGTTTTTGACGGATGTTACAGTATCCCCTGCTTTTTAGAAATTTCGTCCCGAAATTTAAATAGGGATATAATTGACTAAAAGAATGATGGTGTTTAGTTTGACAGTTACATGTTTAGAAGAAAATAAGGGTTTAAGTTTTTGTTTGAGGCGGTAACGTTCCTTGTAAAGGTTAAGTATCCTAATACAGGAATCGCTTTTTGTTGCCTACTGTATAAGTATTGTTAAGCAGGAATGATTCGCTAAAATGATATCATGCATAAGAGTTTAGATATGTTTGGAAAAGTATGGTTATATCCTAAGGCAAAACTTCCAATACTACAATCTACACAAATAACCACAACAACTAATAATTGAATCCACATTCTGATAGTATATATGTTTGAATGGTGACAGTTCCTCTCTCGTTTGTTATGATGGAGAGGTTAGTCTATATAGAAATGGATCACAATCCAATTTCTTTAAAATAGTGAGATGATATAAATGTAACACAAATTTCAACCAAGGCAATACTAAATCCTACATGGAACTTCTCATAACCGCCTGATAACGCCTCTGATCCTTTGGCAAGAATACTTATATATAGGAAGTACCAGCGGCGTATCCACCATATTCTTGTCAAATTTTCATTGGTTTTATCAGTGAATTATGATTAGTCCTATAACTCTACAACCAATACATCAAACATAAAAATACTGAAATGAAATATATCTGTGCGATCAAGGCTCAATCAAACGGAGCCGATCGTATTGTATGTATTGAAAATGAAATTGTCTGTGTGCTCAAGGCTCAATCAAACGGAGCCGAGCTTATTGCATGTACTGAAAATGAATAACTTAATCACACAAACAACCTATGCATGGAACCTCTCATAACCGCCTGATAATGCCTCCGATCATTTGACAAGAATACTTATATATAGGAAGTACCAGCGGCGTATCCACCATATCCTTGTCAAATTCTCATTGACTTTATCCGCAAGTTATGATTAGTTCTATGCGACTCTACAACATAAATAACACAACAACCAGCGCTTGAGTCTTAATTCTGATAGTATCCGTGTTTGACAAAACCTCTCTCGTTTAATATGATGGAGAGGTTAGTCTATATAGAAGTGAGGCACAACTCAACTTCTTTAAATGATGAAACTGAGATATGTCGTGAAGTATGATGATATGAATATTAAATCAATGAGTATAAAACAAACTGAACTAGTAATTTGCATTAAAATTCTTGGATAAAATTCCAATTGAGATACGTGAAAATTGAGATAACATAAAGAAAAACATAAAAACTAAGTGATTGGAGTTGAATCTTAATTCTTGGTGAGAGAAGGCTAGTTAAGTGGTTGGTTTGGACCGTTAATATCTTCAACAGGATTGGTGTTGATGTTATAAACTCTTCCTCTTGCTGGCGGTGGAGCTGGGTTTGCTTGGTTTGCTTGGTTAACTGGGTTTGCTTGAGCTTGGGCGTTTATGATGTTAACCAAACAAGGGCACGTGTTTCTAAAATGGGTAGGGTCGCCACAATTGAAACAAGCTCGAACATATGGGTACATGGGGTATTGAGGTTGTTGATATGTTTGGATCATGGGTTGAGTAGGGGTTGAGGTTTGGTTTTGAGAGGTGCGGCAAACGTTGCTCAAATGACCGTAGCGTCCACAATTCGCACATAGTCGACAGGGTAAGGTAGATGGATGGTGATAGAAACAGGTGTTGCATTGAGGGTGAGGTCCAATGTAAGGTTTCTTGTTTGGGTAAGTTGAGTTGGGTGCTACTTGAGCGTTTGGGATAGTTTGAGGAGGTACAACTTGTGAAGCTGGTTGGTTGCGTTGGGTGACGGCGAAGATTTGCCCATCACGTTTTCTCTTAGATGTAGGTGGTGTAAAGGATTCGGTTCGTGTGGAGTTTGAGGTTTCGGTTGATGCTTTATCCTTCTTCTTCTCCTCTTTGAAATCTTTGTTTCGGATTCGGTTCTCAGTGAGCGCGGTTGCTAGCTCCATTGCTGCTTCCAAAGTTGCAGGCGAGGTACTTATTACAGAGTCTTGAATCTTTGATGGAAGACCACGAATGTAGTGCTCGATCAAACGGTAGAGGGGAGTAAACAAATTGGGAACCATTTGATTTAACTCAAGGAATCTCTTGTTGTATGTGGTGTGGTCGCCTTCCTTTTGTTTTAAAGCATGAAACTCATCCTCCAATTTCTTGATTTCACTTCTTGGGCAAAACCGTCTTGTCATGATTCCCTTCAACTCTTCCCAAGTCAAGGTCATAGTTTCTTCAACACCTCGTTTGGTCTTCTCTGTATTCCACCATGTGAGTGCCGTTCCAAGTAAACGACCGGTAGCATAACGCACTTTGCGATCATCGGGGCAATCGCAATTTAGAAAAGTGTTCTCCGTTTCTTCGAACCAATGGAGGAGAGCGGTGACACCTTCAGTACCTTCGTATTTTGGAGGATCGCAGGATTTGAAATGTTTGTAGGTGCATTTAGTGACTGAAGGATTGATAGTGTTTTGATCTTCTTGTTGGGTTGGGTTAACGGAATTAGCGGTAAGGGCTTGTTGAACTTGAACTACAATGTTTGGTATTACGGTCGCCATTTGCTGAGCGATTTGGGTAGCCATGCGTTCACGGGCTTTTCCTGCTCTCATCTTCCTACGGGCGAGGTTAGAAGACATCTACAAGGAATACATGTCAAGAGTATGAGTTGGATGCCTTTGGGATCGTGGGTCGTGTTTGGGAATGGACGTTCATAAAATAAATATAGAAAAATAAATCTACTACATCCATAGGATGTCTTGGGCTTTGCTCGTATTTGGGCCTTGCATGCCGCCATACTTCACCTTCGTAATCACGTGGGCCCCCATGATTACCGGGTTTTTCATATGGTTCGCATGTGTTAGCCTGGTTACGTACACTAAAACCCGGAGAAAATCGAGAAATATGCAACGTATGATATTCGGAATGTGCCCCGGCATGGACACGGTGACATCTCAAAGTGAGGTTAGTTCGAACGACGTTTGGTGTGGCATGCTTTGGCCTAATAGGTCCGTCGTACTCTCATCGTTAGTCCCCAGGTAGGCAAACTGGTCCGTTATTTTGGATTTATATACGAATGCCAACCTAGACAGGACGTCCCGACTACCGGTACTTGTACCCTTCCGGTTACTACATGCCCGTCGCAGAACTTACTTTGATGGGATTTGAAAATTGCAACAAAATCCTTGAATAATGAGAGTATGAAAATGAATTGAATATATGAACATTGATATATGTATAACAAATATGTATATAAGCATGTATGTTTGACTGTAATATGAAACAAATAAATATCACAAGTTTGTATGTAACCACCTAATCAATTAAAATTTAGGCAGACTATAGTATAGGCTCTAAGGGTCTAATAACCTATCCTATATCCCTATAGTCATGGCTCTGATACCAGTGTGTCACACCCCGACCCGTAGCGGAAAAGGTGATCGGGGCATAATTGGGTTATCATCAAAGCTCATGACATTTATTATATATTTCATATTCATTAATACAATTTAATGGAAATTTACAATAAATGATACAACATGTTCTAACTATCAATCTAAGCTTATTGGTTCTCTTCTAAGGCATATCCTATGTTTTCCTTGCTTCAACCTGTTCACCTGTATCATGTGTAAAAAGGTTTTTGGATCAACATAATGTTGGCGAGTGAATCCTATGGAAGAACATTTGAACAAGTTTATCCAATTGATTATAAATAATGTGCATACCACATATGAGTAAATGTAGATGTAAATTTATTCACACAACACATAATATTGAATATTGAACACACAAACACCAAATGATTGTTTTGAGGCACGCGTTGTTCGACTCGTCTCCCATGAGAAACTGATTGGCCTAATGTATGAGTTTTGAGGCACGCGTTGTTCTTACGAACTGATGGGCCTAATGTATGAGTTTTGAGGCACGCGTTGTTCTTACGAACTGATGGGCCTAATGTATGAGTTTTGAGGCACGCGTTGTTCTCGTCTCCCACGAGGAACTGATGGGCCTAATGAATGAGTTTTGAGGCACGCGTTGTTCTTACGAACTGATGGGCCTAATGTGTGAGTTTTAAGGCACGCGTTGTTCTCGTCTCCCACGAGGAACTGATGGGCCTAAATAATTTGCATACAACTTTGACAATATGTAATATATCACAACCAATAATAGTTACATTCTAGTTTAGTTCATATAATGGTATAGCACAAATTTGCATAAGAGAATTAGTTTAAACGACACATGATACACCCCAAAACGTGAATAAAAAGGGGGAGTTTGTAAGAATTCACTCACATTGGGTGCGTTCGGTTGATGATGTTGAGTGCACGCGAAGTGGTTTTAACCACGAGTGAAATTAACCTAGATAAATCGCATTACGGTTTGGTAAGTAAACGGATTTTATTAATCTATTTTAGTTGGATTGTTGGGTGTATTTTTGTGAGTTTGAGGCTATTTTCTAACCTTAAAAATGTTATTTTTAAGTATTTATAATTGATTTTTAATTAAAATAATTAAATAAAAAAAATATTTTATTTTTGCTACAGTTGACTTTGACCGTTTGACTTAGACTGACGTTGACCGGTTCGGAAGGCATATTATTGTGCGCTGGGTGAGGCTCGAACCCGAGACCTCCCGTACGCGTGCACGCAGCTCTACCAACTGAGCTACGTGTCTAACCCGTCATATATCCGATTTTAATTACATATATACACTAATTAGAATTAAACAGAAATCCTTTATTTTTAAAAAACGATTTAAATCACAAAACCGGTGCGCTCCACAGGTCTCGAACCCGGGACCTGTGGGTTAGCGGACACACAGTCCACCGCTGGACTGTGTGTCTCACTTGGTTATAAACTCGGTTATCAATATACTTAACATATACTTAAATCAACCCGGTTCAGTTTGCTGAAAAAAGAATTTTTATCAAGGCGGCGTGTGAGGGACAATACTCGAACTCGTGACCTTAGCGTTAAAAGTGCACACAGTCCACCGCTGGACTGTGTGTCTAACCCGGTAATTATCTTGATTTTAATTATAATTAACCATTACTCAAACGTCGTCTTCTTCACTGGTTTTAACCGGAAGTGGCGACTGACTGGTTCGAATGTTGATTCAAGTTTCTTTTAGCGTTTAATGATCAATTACAGTCGAGATAAAAGTAAAAAGGAAAGGAATTAGGCGTGAGAAGTACCGGCTGTTTCTCCTCTGTTTTCCGGCAGAACTCCGGTGGCAGCAAGTTCTTCCGGCGACGAGTCTCTTGCAGCAGAGAGTCTTCCGAAGGCTTGCAAAGGGTGTGGGTGATTTCGGTAAGAGTTTAGGGAGTTCAGTAAAGCTCAGCGGTTAACGATACGGTTTTCCGGCGATGTATCAAATATTTCCGGCGAGTGATTTTTCGCCGAGAAAAGGTGCGATTTGAGTGTGAAAGGTTTCTGGCGAGTTGTGGGTGTATTTATAGGGTAGTATTGAGATGAATGGGGTCTGAATTCGGTCTTAATTCGAAGTCAGCCGTTCTCCGGCGGTTATGGCTGATGTCGCGGGTTCAGACGTCGTTTATAACCGTCGAGGGAGTTAAGTCTTCGGTTATTATGAGCGGAAATGTAATTAAACGCGAAGTCGTCGGGATTTCCGACGACTGCTAATTGGGCGGAAATTGATTGAATTCAACTTGCTAACTTGAATATTTGAATTAATTGTTTCCTGATATTACCATAACATCAAAGTGGCGGAGTGGTTGGTCAGCTGAGTGATAAGTGTTGTTGAGCCGGTTATAGACCCGAGTTCGAAACCCGGCAGAAGTAAATCATTTTTATTTTGCGATTTTTATCAGTTTTTCAAAAACTTAATATATATCCCCGCATAATAATTGATTACGTATCGTTTAAAATTATTTTGGGCATTTAAATCGCAACGAAAATTTTAACTGACTGTTCGGTTGATAAACGGAGCGGGTTTGGTAAATCCGTTTTTGACGGATGTTACAGTTAACCCCTGATGTTTAAGTTATCAAACAAAACTGATTAAAACGGAATATGCGGATTTACTAGCCATAATCCGGCATTCGATTGATCACATTTCTGATAAATCGGTAATAATTTACCCTATCCCAAGCCCGTATAAGGAAAATAAGTCAAGAGTATTTACCTGAGCTAGTCTTGTTTTTAAAAAAAAAATGCAAGATTTAATATCTCAGCCGTATCCAAAATGATCTAAGTGCAGATAACATTTACCGAAGGCTCTAGTCTGGATTATGGCATAAGCTAACCAATTAAATACTAACGGTCTTATTTAAGTCGTAGACTTAGACCGAGTTGTGTATAGGATCAAAACGTATAACGCTTGATTAAACGATGATCGGAAAGAATGTAGTTTAAACCCGACAAGTACTTTGACTTTCATAATATGGGTAAACTATAACCATTCTGGATTTTGAGTGTAAAATGATAAGGTTAAACCGTTACGTTAATTTCCGTAAACTAGTTACATATACTTAACCGTACGCATATAAGCGATATCGGGTAACCGGATAAGTCATGGACAAGTTCTATATGTCATTATACTTTAACTAAGTTGTAATATCAGTAGGATATCAACTTATATGCCCGTTAAGGTTTTAAAGTGAAACTATGCCTCACAAGGGCATTTTGGTAATTTCGTACCTTAATAAAAGAACTTGAATAAAATTTTAAGTTATAATTGTATATATTCTGGAATAATAATTTATTTATGATATAATATCATGGGATATTAATTCTATGTGTAATTTATCTTTTATTGACCAAACTATGCACCTAGGGGCATTTTGGTCATTTTACACATAGTTTATAAATTGGTTGGGATTCTGAGTTTATATCTTGTACCTACTGTAAAAATGTTTAAAATAAGTTTTAAAATCAGTAGGTAACAAGTCTTGGTCAATTAATATGGTTTAAAACCATACTATGCGCTGAAACGGCGCTTTTGTCGTAAAATTACGTTTTCTGCGATGTTTAATGAAAACTAATGTTAAGGTCGGATTACAATGTCTTAGATATGTTATTTGATATAACGTATCAGTAGGTAAAAGATTTACCTTAAAAAGATTTGATTAAAACCATTTTATGAGCCACAAGGGCTTTATCGTCATTTATCGACATAATACAAGGACCTGCTTGTAAACTCAGTTTATAATCTGGTTTAACATCCCAAATAATCCTACTTATAATATTACATCAGTAGGAAACTTATTTTCAAGTTCATTATCATTTAAACCTTGTTTTATGCAAAAAGGGCAGTTTAGTAAAAAATGGCATAATTACGGAACTTGTGCATAAACTCAGATTTTGATTATGATCATGTAATATAACCTCAAAGGGTTATGCTACATTATATTACGATCATAATGCAACCTTAGATCAGTAGCTAAGTAATCTAAATCGGGTCAGAATCGAAAGTCAAAGCAGAAGTCAAACTTCGCGACTTTCGGTTGCGAACCGACCCTAGAGCTGAAATTGACGAGCCGAACATGTTCTTACATGTTCTAATAATTATTACGAACTTGTTTAAGTGTCAAAATAGGATTCATAACATATATAAGATCAAATATAATTTTTCCGAAAAATGGCATGTTTGACTTTTAATATCGTAACTTTGACCCGTCAATTGGTCTAGCAAACGTGATCTTCAGGAGCTGCCCTTTATAGGGACTAACACCTACCTTATTACGATAAATTAGCCATGTTCGTTTCGAATAATGGCTAGACCATAATGGTCTTAACCGAAAGTCAAGGCGTTTTCCGTAAAACGCTTGACTTTTGGCTATAAAAGCCTATAAACAAAAATGCAAGAGGAAGGACACACTTACAAGAGGTTCCTAGACTGCAATAGAACTAAGTTGGATGCTCCTTTTAGTTAGGAACTTTCAGAGGAGGGAGAAGAGTTATGAATAAGAAAGGTGCAAGTTCAAATGGTGAACCTTGGCACCTATTTATAGTTGGATTGCTTGAAGGAGGTGATGTCAGGTGTTAAGGGGTGTAAGAGGGAGCTTACAAGTGTCCTAAAACGTGACATAGATGTTTAAAAGTCCCTGGTTTCGATTTAATAGTTTTTTGGCAATATGTGTGGAGGCCAAGCACATTTTCTGCAGATACAGGCCTCTCGCGCCCCATAGGCATATTTGAAGTTCGTCACTTTTAGCCCCTCAACTTATAAAACACACTGAAAACCTCCAAATACCATTTTTGCATATTTAGCCCTCCATAGCCAATATTTAGCGTACCCGGGATTATGCCCGGACATTGTCGAGCTCTCGGTTCGTTAAAAGGTCACTCATAGGTATAAATTAACATGTTGACACTTTTAACCCCTCCAATGTCCAACTTTTATAAAATTACGGATTTAATCCCTCTCGTCCAACAAATGGGACATGTGAGAGTTAGGACTTCGTAAAAGATCACTCAGAAGCTCATTATATGTAACATTTGTGTAAATCGGGTTTCAAAAACCCGCCCCAAATTTATCAATTCAAGTATTTATTTGGCGTCGTTCGGTTATTTTTATTATCTTTACAATATTACTTATATAAAATAATGGTAATCAATGTTTAAAATAAAATAATATAATAAATAATCAATTAAATAATAAATATTTACAATTAGTAAATAATTAAAAAGGGCTTAATAAAATAATTAAAGAGAATGAAATAAAAAAATGGTGGAACCGGGAATCGAACCCGGGTTCCCCCGGACACACACACACACTACGAACACCATTGGACTGCACACACTATTGTGCAAAGTTCAGAAGAATAAATCTCTTATGTTGACTCTCGTTTCTAATACTGCAAATCAAGGCTGCGAGCAAGGGACGCGCCTTTTGTCACACCCCCAATTTCCACTTGCGGAGTTTTACCGCGAGGCGTGTGATCAAACCAGAATCTGAGACACTAGTACGTCGAACGACTCTATATGAATTGATGATACGTTTTCCAAAATCATTTGTTTAACCATTCATTGTAGATTTTATATTGTCTTAGTTAGTTTCCAATGTTTAGCGGAAGCATTAGTTTTTATGGTTGAGCGGAAGCATAAAAAAAATAAGTAGAGAAACGGGCGCCAACACAAACGCCAAAACAAATGAAAAACCCAAAACAATGTTTGTAAATGAGACTCGATAAAAGGTGTCTTGATCAATGCACGTGAGTGCACCTAGAGCTCCTAGCGTCCTGAGAAACATGTAAAGAACAAGTGTCAACATTAAAGAAGAGTGAGTTCACAGGTTTTCATAAATTCGTTTGTTCGGTTATAAGTTTGTTTCCCCCGTTATCCCTAACCCGGGATAACGATTTAGTTCCATTATTCCCAACCCGGAATAATACTGATAGTCCCATTATTCCTTACCCGGAATAATACTGATAGTTCCATTATTCCTTAACCGGAATAATAATGATGTCCCCTTTATTCCTAACCTGGAATAATAACGTTGTTGGTTCCATTATCCCTAACCCGGGATAATATTGTTGATTCATAATTAAGTTCAATGTTAATATATATAGGTAGCTAGCCTAAAGTTATGTCACGTAAGTGTTCGCGATCGAAGCTGACTGTTGTGCCTCCGTGTTGCCAGGCCTATCACTGACCATGGCGAAGTTAGGCCAAATTATTCACCCGTTGACCATACCCGGTCGGCTAGCGCGACTAGCTCGGATGGGGCTTGTCGGGCCCAGTAGTACTACTTATAATTTCCCCGCTATTTAAACCCAATACTAACGATCCGAGAGATTGTCGAGGACTTGTGTGATATAGCTGCTTAGTGACCATAACGTACATTAACATTAACTTAGTTACCGAATAGTTAAGTGACGTTAATTTCATATAACGTAAAGAGATAGAGTTGTAGAGTGTATACATGTTTCTCCCCCTGTTGTTTAAAACCGGATAAAATTAGGGGCCGTGAACTCACCTTTAGTTGCTCGGTTAGTGTAAGACAGAAGTTGCAAATGATGGGACCACTAATTGCGTCCTAACAAGTCAATTGATTTCAAGTTAGTGTGTGAACACACCAATACAAATCCTACACGTAATTAACGCACAAAGCGGTACACACAATCACAATTCCTAGCACTCAAACATGCATGCAAGTATCCTCATATGAACATAATGATCAAAACAATTTATCATGAACACATTCCAATCCATGCAACACTTTGGTGCACACATTCGCAAGTTATCAAGTTTCAGCTTCTATACTCATAATTCGGCTGTTTTCGAGGATTTTTTAAAATAGTTCCAACGTTCCAAAAATTCCAATTATTTTACAGAAGGTGACAACTATACTGTAGAATTGTATATAAATTTTTCAAGTCCTAACACTTTACCAATTATTCGTAAATATTAATATGCTAGGCTGCAGTCAGATTCGTCGCTTTCTGACTGCAGTCCACGGAAGAATTCATTTAAAAATCACCGTTCGTCCAATTAACAAAATTCCAGTGGGAGTTCTCCGGAAATTTCCATATCTAGTTGCTGTACAAATTTCCTGATTCGACTCCCTACAGATTATTAGATCCAACTTGATAAACAACTAACAAATTTTCAGGATTTTCACAGCTTTAGTTACTGAACTTAATTGGCTGCTTAAAAATATCAAACGACTTCAGAAAAATATGAATCCAGCGCCATTAGAATCGTTTTTCAAAACTCTACGTTTTAGACTTCAGAAAATCCGTTTTTCGATAAATAAAAATCAAGTTACAGCCAGTTGAAGTTGGTTGTAACCACCATTCAGCATTCTGATTCAGCACTTTATCACAATCTAACTCGCTTAAACCCTCGATACATTGAACATAGGCGATCAAGAACAGAATTACAAATCATATATCATCATATATATCATACCCATGCAAACCCTAATCATAACCTATAGTTTTTATCAACAAAACTCAGCCTAAGTTTCCAGATTTCGAAAAAACATCAAACTTGCAAACATCATAAATAAATCGGCTAACATAACACTACATTCAAACATATAAATCCGAATGTAATCTTGCAAACAATGATAAATCCTAACCTTTAATAACAAGATCAATGAGCCGAGACTTGGACAAGAGCCGATTCGGATATGATGAAGAAGATCGCGACCGAGAGCAAAGAGTGAGGAAGGCTTGTTGCGACCGAGAGGGGTGTATCAAGGCTGTTTGCGGTCGAGGAGATGAATGAGGGCTGCCGTCGGTTGTTTTCTCAACTAGGGTTTTGTGTTTTGTTTTTGTGAAGCAAGCTCATGCATGTGTGTGTATATATAGCGCAAGGGATGAAAGGGAAAAGGGAAGGGTTGCGGTTGGGTGTGTGCTCGCGGCCGAAAGGGTTTGGGTGGGTTGGTTTGGGTCTAACACTTGGTCCTCAAGTTTAGATGAACTACTTGAGTCGTAAGGCAATGAGGTCGGCTCGTGTCGCGGTTCGGTTCGATTCGACTATATATTTACTATATATATTTCATAACTAAAACAAATCACGAAATCGAACATCACATAATAATTCACCAACTTATAAACTTTTAATACACATAGCACGTAATTCATTTGACAAGTTCACGAAATTATCGTAATTATTTCGAGCGTGCAATTTAAGTCTCCGAACCAAATTAACGTAGGAACAAATAACCGTGAAGTAGTGCGTTTAAGATATCTGAAAAACCGGGATGTCACACCTTTCCTTTCTTGTTGATAGCCCCGACAACTGGCGGGATCTAAACATGGTAAAACCCGATTTGTCCGACTGTCATTCCCCTGGCATTTGCAAATCACTATTCGAGTTACCATAAACCGAAATCGAGATCTTTTTACCTCTGCCTATATATACGAAGCAACTCCTCAATCGAGACTCGCACCTCTTTTCACTCTCTCTGTCTTCCCCTCTGTCGCCGGAGTTTTCCCTGTTCACCGGAATCCAGCAAGAGTCGGATTCACTCACTACCGGTGAAATCAATTCGGTAGAACTTCTTGATACCTTGGTATGCTATCTTATTTATCATCTCAGTTAATCGTTTAAAGGTTTTGGAAATGGTTTTTGGCGGGTGGATTTTCTGGGTAAAATGGTTTGAATGAAGAAGATGAAGTGCAGGGGTGTTTATATATATTTTACAAAATGGGTTACAACCGGGTTAAGCACCCAGCCCAACTGTTTGGGCCGGGTGCAAACCAAAAACGTGACCGCCAGTTCGAAACCTTCCTCACACATCGGCCGGACACTTTTAAACTCTTTTTAGTTCCACCCTTTCTGAATAAACTAGTCTAATATATAAATCTAATTAATATGCGGGTATAGTCGGGTTAGACACCCATCCCAGTTGGTCGGGCTGGGTGCATCATACCGCAGAGGCCCGGGTTCGAGTCCCTTGGCTATCACCGGTTCGATCCAATTCCAATCTCTTTGAAATTTAATTAAATTTGAATAAATCTAAGAAGTGTATAAGAATAATTAAAATAATGATTCTTTCAGGTTAGACACGTAGCTCAGTTGGAAGAGCTGCGTGCACGCAACCGAGAGGTCTCAGGTTCGAGTCTCAACACACGCATACTTACAATATCCATCGAACCTCCTGTCAGACTAATAGTCTGACAATATTTTTTTTATTTTATTTCATTTTTTTATTTCTAATATTTATTCTAAGGTTATATGTATTAAGTAAAAAGTCAAGTAAAAAGTCCAAAAAAAAATACATCTTTCCTAGGGTTTAAAATATCAATAAAACTCCCAAAATTAACTTAAAAATCTAAACAAAGGTTTTTAACCAAAATATTAGTTTACTTACCGAGTTATCGCGTTATTATTTTTAGGTTAGTACTCCTTCGTCGGTTAAACCCGCAACTCGTGCACTCTCATTTTCACTCAAGATTACGCACCCACGGTGAGTGAATCTCTACAAATTCCCTGTTTTAATCATGTTTTGGGGTGTATCATGTGTCGTACCATCTCTTTATTTTATTTAACGCTTGTGCTAACATCATTTCGCGACCAAATGTGTATTGTTTGTTATGTGGTTTATATGTGGATACATTTTATCATTTCAGTGCAATCATTTCATTAGGCCCATCAGTTCCTCGTGGGATACGGGTTGAGCATCAGGTGCCTCTTAGATCGGCTCCGTTTGATTGAGCCTTGATCTCACATACATAATCCATTATGTCATATGTTCATACAAAGTGGTTTGTGATATGTTACATATATACATTTGTTCACATGTGATTTATGCACAATCTTATTTAAACAATAATAAATTTTATTTACTTAAATGTTTATCAAGGTTCACTCGCCAACTTTTGTTGACCCAAATTTCTTCTGTTTACGCATGATACAGGTGATCAAGTTGAGGAAAGAAACACCTAGGATGGCCTTAGAAGAATAATCAAGTTATTTCGTTTGGAACAATCGTTTGTTTTATTGTTTGTGCTTGTATGAAATTTTGTGTTGGATATTTGAATTTAATTTGAGTTTAATAAATATGAAAATTGTTAGTAAATATCATGAGCTTTGGTGATAACCCAATCATGCCCCGACTTTTATTCCACTGCAGGTCGGGGTGTGACAGATTGGTATAAGAGCTTGTGACTATAGAGATATAGGATATGTTATTAGACCCTTAGAACCTATACTATAGTTTATTAGATTTTAATTGTTTATGTGTTACATGCAAAATTCATGATGTTTATATGTTTCATGTTTATTTTCACACACAATATTATGCAAGCACTCTCACAAGTACATGTTAATATGCGATGCTCATCATAGTTCATATCCTCATAACATATCATATCCATGAAAGCACGCACCTCACGATTTCACAATTTCCATGATTTCTTTTCAAAGATTTTTGCAATGTTTTCATATTTTTTTTTCAAATCACATCAAAGTGAGTTTTCACGACGGGCATGTAGTAACTGGAAGGGTATGAGTACCGGTAGTCGGAACGTCCTATCTAGGCTTGGCATTCGTATAAATCCAAAATAAAGGACCAGTTTGCCTACCTGGGGACTAACGATGAGAGTACGAAGGACCTATTAGGCCAAAGCATGCTATACCAAACGTCGTGTGAACTAACCCCACTTTGAGTTGTCATTGTGTCTACACTTGGACACTCTCCGACCTTACATCTCGCAATCATGTTTTACGATTTTCATTCGGGTGATGCGAGTGCTAACCGGCCGACACCAATGTGAACCCTACCAAACCCAATAGTCATGGGGGCCCACATGACTATACATGCTATGGTATGGGAGACATTTGGAGGCCCAAACATGAGCAAGCCCAAGACATCCAATGGATGTAGTTAAGTTATTTTCAATTATTATAAAATTTGTTTCATTCCTTTTTACGACACATGACACCTAGAAAATTCTCAAACTCACAATATCCCTACATATATTCCTGTAGATGTCTGCTAGACACTTACGAGGAGGTAGAAGGTCAGGAAAGTCGAGCGAACGCTTGGCCACGCAAATTGCTCAACAAATGGCCGCAGTACTTCCTGACATCGTGCTACAAGTTCAACAAGCTCTCATCAACCCTCCAAACCAAGAAGGCCAAAACGTCGCCAACCCTCCTCCTAAAACCACTAAATGCACCTACAAACACTTCAAGTCTTGCGATCCCCCAAAATATGAAGGGACTGAAGGTGTCACCGCTCTCCTCCACTGGTTTGAGGAGATGGAAAACACCTTTCTCAATTGCGACTGTCCTGAGGATCGCAAGGTACGTTACGCTACTGGACGTTTGTTTGGGGTAGCCCTTACCTGGTGGAACACGCAAAAAGGTAAGCGAGGTGTGGAAGATGCCATGGTCTTATCATGAGAGGAATTAAGAGAGATCATGACAAGACGCTTCTGCCCTAGAAGCGAGATCAAGAAGCTTGAAGATGAATTCTATTCTCTAAAGCAAAAGGAAGGAAATCACACCTCCTACAACAAGAGGTTTCTTGAACTGAACCAGATGGTTTCCAATCTGTTCACCCTATTATACCGCTTAATCGAGCACTACATTCGAGGCCTCCCCTCGAAAATCCAAGATTCAGTTTTAAACACTTCTCCTGCAACGCTCGAAGCCGCAATGGAATTAGCAACGGAACTTACGGAAAATCGCATTCGTAATGGAGATTTTAAGGATGAAAAGAGGAGAACGACTGTCGAAACCCCAACTCCAACCCCATCTGGTCCCTCTTCAAAGTTTGCTGGTAAGAGGAAGGGAAATGGCAAGAATTTTGCCGTCACCCAAACCAACCCTCCTATTAATACTGCTCCAATCACCCAAGTTGCCCCTCCAGCCGCACCATTCAAAAGGCCATACACTGGCCACACCCAAAGTGTAACCGTTGCCAATACCATCACCCTCCTGAGAACCCTTGCCAAGATTGCACAAGTTGTGGCCGTGTAGGTCACACTATCCAAACCTGCCGTACACTTCAGCGATCAAACCGCAATCATCCTTCAACCCAAACCCAAAACCAAATGGTGGGCCAAGCCCAACAACCCTTACTTCTACCACCTGCACAACCCACATCCCAACCTTACTACCAACCCAACTACCCCATGATGCAACCCATACGAGCCTGTTTTAATTGTGGGGACCCAACCCACTTCAGAAATACTTGCCCACGCCTGGTGAACATCATCTATGCCCAAGCCCAAGCAAACCCGGTGAACCAAGCTAATCAAGCTCCTCCACCTGCTAGAGGAAGGGCCTTCAATATCAACGCTAACCAAGCCAGGGCAGACAACAATGTGGTCAATGGTACGTTTCTCGTAAATGGTAGTTATGCATCCATATTATTCGATACTGGTGCGGATAAGAGCTTTGTATCCTTAGAATTCGAACCTATTCTCGACCTACCTCGTGATAGTCTCGTTGAATCTTTGACGGTGGAAGTTGCTGATGGGAACCCATTTCATTAAATTCTATTATACGTGATTGTACCCTCACCCCAAATGATCACGATTTTTCGATTGATCTCATTCCTATGAAATTGGGAAGTTTCGATGTTATCATCAGTATGGACTTGGAAGTCCAATACGTTTCAAGATCACAAACGGACCTACGTACCGTGGGTTTAGTTTGCCTCGTTTTCCAAAGCGGATTACACCCTTCCAGGGTGACACCTTCAGTAGGACGCGGTCGTCTACTTGAAATTCGAGCGGTTTGCATCGTTGATCAGCGTAGCTTTTCTGTCGGTCTCGTGCCGCCGCCATGCGGTTTCTGATTTGTACAATCTTTTCAGTAGCCTCAAGTATCAACTCAGGGCCTGTGAGTTGACTGTCACCGACTTCTGCCCAACAGACCGGTGATCTACATTTACGACCGTATAATGCCTCAAACGGTGCTGCCGAAATACTCATATGATAACTGTTGTTATACGAGAATTCCACTAAAGGCAGGTGGATCTCCCAACTATTCCCGAAGTCTACTACGCATGCCCTAAGCATGTCTTCCAAGGTCTGTATGGTCCTTTCGCTTTGACCATCAGTCTGAGGGTGATAAGCTGTGCTCATATCTAAGCGTGTGCCCAACGCTTTCTGAAGTGACTGCCAAAAGTTGGACGTGAAGCGAGCATCTCTGTCTGAGATGATGGACGTTGGCACTCCGTGCCGAGAAACTACTTCCTTAATGTAGATGCGAGTCAACTTCTCCATCTTATCTGTTTCTTTAATAGCTAGGAAGTGTGCGGACTTAGTTAAACGATCCACGATTACCCAGATGGTATCGCAACCACCCAAAGTTCGCGAGAGTTTAGTGATGAAATCCATCGAGATCTGATCCCATTTCCACACTGGGATCTCAGGTTGTTGGAGTATCCCCGATGGCTTTTGATACTCTACCTTGACTTTTGCACAAGTCAAACACTTACTCACGTAGGTGGCTATATCAGCTTTCATGTTGGGCCACCAATACGCAGCTTTAAGGTCTTGATACATCTTATCCGAACCAGGATGGACAGAGTATCGGGATTTGTGAGCTTCGTCCATGACTAGCTTTCTGAGGTCTCCGTAGAGAGGTACCCATATACGATTCATGAAATACCGGGCTCCATTGGGTTTTACTTCCCAATCGCGTTCCATCTTTCCCACGATTCGGCCTTGATGTTTTCTTCCTTAACTGCTTCTAACTGCGCGTCGCGTATCTGTTCGGGTAACCCCGAATGAATAGTGAGCTGTAGTGCTCGTACCCGACGAGGTTTCAAGTGTTCCTTCCTACTGAGGGCATCAGCTACCACGTTAGCTTTACCCGGGTGATACCGAATGGCACACTCATAGTCGTTCAAGAGTTCGACCCAGCGACGCTGTCGCATGTTCAACTCCTTCTGATCAAAGATGTGTTGGAGGCTCTTGTGGTCTGTAAAGATTGTGCACTTCGTTCCATAGAGGTAGTGTCTCCAAATCTTAAGTGCAAACACTACTGCTCCCAATTCCAGGTCATGTGTCGTGTAGTTTTTCTCGTGAACCTTCAATTGTCGGGACGCATACGCGATGACCTTATCGCGTTGCATGAGTACGCATCCCAACCCCTGAATGGAAGCATCACAATATACTACAAAGTCGTCTGTCCCTTCCGGCAAGGACAGAATGGGTGCACTGCAAAGTTTCTGTTTCAGCAATTGAAATGCCGCTTCCTGCTTGTCACCCCAAGCATACTTGATGCCTTTCTGGGTGAGGGTAGTAAGTGGTTGCGCGATCTTTGAAAATCCCTCGATGAAACGTCTGTAGTAACCAGCCAAACCCAAAAATTGGCGGATCTCCGTCGGTGTCCTGGGTGCTTCCCAGTTTTTGATAGCTTCAATCTTGGCAGGGTCGACGTGGATACCCTTTTCATTTACGATATGCCCGAGGAACTGAACTTCCCAAATCCAGAAATCACACTTTGAAAGCTTGGCATATAGTTTCTCCTGTTGAAGTAATCCCAGCAGTAATCGTAGATGTTCAGCATGTTCTTCTTCTCCTTTAGAGTAGATGAGTATGTCATCGATGAACACAATGACAAACTTGTCGAGGTATGGTTTACACACACGGTTCATGAGGTCCATGAACACCGCGGGTGCGTTGGTGAGACCGAAGGGCATAACCAAGAACTCATAATGGCCATACCGAGTACGAAATGCCGTCTTAGCGATATCCTCCTCCCTGACGCGTAGTAGCTTGACCCTTGCAGTTGGTCGAAGAGATCGTTGATGCGAGGTAACGGGTATCGGTTCTTGACAGTAACCTTGTTGAGTTCCCTGTAGTCGATGCACATGCGGAAGGTCCTGTCCTTCTTCTTGACAAAAAGGACTGGAGCTCCCCATGGCGAAGCGCTTGGTCGGATAAATCCTTTTTCTAACAGCTCCTGAAGTTGGGTAGACAGCTCCTGCAGCTCGGCTGGAGCTAGGCGGTATGGGGCCTTGGCGATAGGAGTTGCATGGTTCGCCAATTCAATTTCAAACTCCAATTGTCGATGGGGTGGGAGACCAGGTAACTCCTCTGGGAATACATCAGCAAAATCACGGACGACTGGGATGTCTTCTATACGTTTCTCCTCCTTAGGTTGTTCGGTAACCAGTGCGAGTAAAGCGAAAGAGTTCTTCCTTTGAAGATACTTCTGCGCTTGCATGTAAGAGATGATGTTTGTGACGGCGCCTACCTTCTCGCCTTGCACCGTCAAGATTTCGTCGTTAGTTAGCGGAATACGGATAGATTTTTCGAAACAGAGAACTTCAGCTCGGACGTCGGATAGCCAGTCCATTCCGACTACCACGTCAAAACTACCCAGGGTAGTTGTCATCAGATCAATGGTAAAGGTGTGACCCGCGAGTTTGAGTTGACAGCCAGATACTATATGGGTCACATCTACAGATTTACCATCGGCTAGTTCTATGATATAAGGGGTCTCTAAGGGTTTAGGCGTGAGATTTAGGTTCTTCCTAAAAGACTCAGATATAAAACTCCTATCCGCACCCGTATCAAAAAGCACAGTAGCAAAATGTTCATTAAGGGGAAACTTACCGGTGACCACGTTCGAATCATTTCTGGCCTCTCCGCGGCCCAGCGTAAATGCGCGACCTTTGGCACCTCCTGTGCCACCATTTCCATTATTGTTGTTGTTATTGTTGTTGTTGTGGTTATTGTGGTTGTGGTTGTGGTTGTTCCCACCATTGTTGTTGTTGTTACGCAGCTGTGGGCAGTCTCTTTTGAAGTGGTCAGTGCTACAACACTGATAGCATCCCCGGTTAACACCCTGTTGCTGGCCCTGGGGTTGATTTTGGTTTTGTCGAGACATGATTTCCCCGCGACAATCCTTTGCCGCATGTCCCACCTTGCCACATCGTTGGCAGCGATTCCCGGCACAAGGGCCGTGATGATGAAGATTACAGCGATTGCACTGCGGCTTTCGACCTACATAGCCGCTTGCGTTCTGGTTGTTATTGGCGGGTTGATTTTGGTGACCCCGGTGGCTGTTGTAATGATTGAACCGTTTCTGGTTCCCCTGTTGTGGCTGGGATGACGAAGACTGTCGAACAGACGAGTCTTCAAACTTTCTTTTATTATCAGGGGCAACTTCAGTTGTACCCCGAGCCGGCAACTTCTTTTGTTCCACCGCCTTATCGGTGAGTTTGTGCGCCAACCTGATTGCTTGATGTTCGGTTGCAGGGTTGCTAGCCATCACCATACCCTGAATCTCCGGGACCAGACCCCCAAGGTAGAACTCGAGTCGTTTCTCAACAGTGTTGGCCAGATCGGGACATAGAAATACCAAGTCGTGATGTTTTGCTGTGTATGCTTCGATTTCAGATCCCACCATCTTGTGGTTCCATAATGTCTGCTCCAATTGTTGAACTCTGTCTCGCGGACAATACTCTTCTTTGATTAGGGCCTTAAACTCGGCCCAGGCCATTGCATTTGCAGCAATAAGTCCACGCGTTTGGACTTGCGCATTCCACCAAGTTAGTGCCCCATCTTCCAATGTTGAGGCTGCATACTTGACCTTGTTGGCCTCCAGACAGTTGCACATTTAAATACTGATTTAGATTTTTCGATCCAGCGCACCAATCCTATGGGTCCTTCTGCCCCCGTGAATTTGCTTGGCTTCGCGTCGAGGAACATCTTGTAGGGGTTAAGACCCCCTCCTGCTGACAGAGGACAGGTAGTCAGCGAGGAATTCTACTAGCCCAACTATTAGATTTTCCCATGAAAATTTAATAATGGTTACCTGCCGGTTGGTTCTGAACACCCGCTAGAGCTGCGTTCACGTGCCCTTGGATCATTGCAGCTAATTCTTCGGGCGTCATGTTAAGGTTTCCGCGATGTCCAGTTGCCATTTGGATCTTCGTAAGACAACATAAACACACACGATAAGTCTATATATCCAATATAGTTATCCTATTCCGTACTTAAATAATTCTTCAAGTTATGTCAACTCAAATAAATTAAATAGTCAAAAGAAATACTTGATTAAATAAAGTTTCAACGTCTTACAAAGTGCCAACTAAACATATGAGTTTACTATAAAGTCTCAAGTTTAAACACAAGTGGGAAAATAAATAGACTGAAGGAAAGTAAATAAAATAAGCGAGACGTGTCAGTCTTCTACGTCTCCATCTCCCAAATCGCTATCGTTGCCGTCATCCTGCGCGGCATTTCCAGCTTCCACAGCTGGGTCCTCCTCCGGATCCTCCTCTGGATCCTCCTCTGGATCCTCCTCTGGGTCCTCTTCTGGATCCTTTTCCGGATCCTCTTCCGGATCCTCCTCTGGATCCTCTTCCGGATCCTTCTCTACCAGCACTGGAGGGGCCGGTGCTGGTGCAGGTACTGGTGCAGGTGCCTGATTTTGTTCCAGTTCTTGAATTCTCCAGCTAGACTCAAGAACTCTGTCTTCTAGCCAGTCAGCCCTTAGCTGCTCAGCACGAAGATCTCTGGCTAAGGTGTTACGAGCTATCTTACTCGTATGTTGCTCTTCCTCGAGCGATCCAGTTTTACCTGTCAGTTGTCGTATCATCCATCCCTGTGCTAGGATGGTTTCGTGCATTCTTTCTAATTGTTCTTGTTGTTTCCGTATCATATCTCTAAGTAGGTCGTTTCCTACTTCTACCGAGTTAACCGGTTCGACCGGCACAGCGATGGTTGGGCGTGATGACGACTCCTCCCCTAGAGCGAGCCTTTTCCTCGCAGCTGAGCGTGTCTCCACGCCATAAGATGGTAAAGGTTCCACCATAGGTGCCTTTCCTGGCGCCCTTGGTTGCATAAGTTTGTCGGATGATGATGAGGATGATGATGACATTGCCTGTTAGGTTGTGTAGTTAGTTACGAGTTACATTCATTTCTTACTATGCATTCATATTCTACATAACACAGTTGTGGTACATCACATAACAAGATATAACAGTTCGGTGCCAAACTACGTCTAGTGTCGTGTAATCAGCTATAGTTTAGGTCTACTTTTAATGCAAACCTGGTTCTCTATAGCTAGTGGCTCTGATACCAATCTGTCACACCCCCAATTTCCACTTGCGGAGTTTTACCGCGAGGCGTGTGATCAAACCAGAATCTGAGACACTAGTACGTCGAACGACTCTATATGAATTGATGATACGTTTTCCAAAATCATTTGTTTAACCATTCATTGTAGATTTTATATTGTCTTAGTTAGTTTCCAATGTTTAGCGGAAGCATTAGTTTTTATGGTTGAGCGGAAGCATAAAAAAAATAAGTAGAGAAACGGGCGCCAACACAAACGCCAAAACAAATGAAAAACCCAAAACAATGTTTGTAAATGAGACTCGATAAAAGGTGTCTTGATCAATGCAAGTGAGTGCACCTAGAGCTCCTAGCGTCCTGAGAAACATGTAAAGAACAAGTGTCTATATTAAAGAAGAGTGAGTGCACAGGTTTTCATAAATTCGTTTGTTCGGTTATAAGTTTGTTTCCCCCGTTATCCCTAACCCGGGATAACGATTTAGTTCCATTATTCCCAACCCGGAATAATACTGATAGTCCCATTATTCCTTACCCGGAATAATACTGATAGTTCCATTATTCCTTAACCGGAATAATAATGATGTCCCCTTTATTCCTAACCTGGAATAATAACGTTGTTGGTTCCATTATCCCTAACCCGGGATAATATTGTTGATTCGTAATTAAGTTCAATGTTAATATATATAGGTAGCTAGCCTAAAGTTATGTCACGTAAGTGTTCGCGATCGAAGCTGACTGTTGTGCCTCCGTGTTGCCAGGCCTATCACTGACCATGGCGAAGTTAGGCCAAATTATTCACCCGTTGACCATACCCGGTCGGCTAGCGCGACTAGCTCGGATGGGGCTTGTCGGGCCCAGTAGTACTACTTATAATTTCCCCGCTATTTAAACCCAATACTAACGATTCGAGAGATTGTCGAGGACTTGTGTGATATAGCTGCTTAGTGACCATAACGTACATTAACATTAACTTAGTTACCGAATAGTTAAGTGACGTTAATTTCATATAACGTAAAGAGATAGAGTTGTAGAGTGTATACATGTTTCTCCCCCTGTTGTTTAAAACCGGATAAAATTAGGGGCCGTGAACTCACCTTTAGTTGCTCGGTTAGTGTAAGACAGAAGTTGCAAATGATGGGACCGCTAATTGCGTCCTAACAAGTCAATTGATTTCAAGTTAGTGTGTGAACACACCAATACAAATCCTACACGTAATTAACGCACAAAGCGGTACACACAATCACAATTCCTAGCACTCAAACATGCATGCAAGTATCCTCATATGAACATAATGATCAAAACAATTTATCATGAACACATTCCAATCCATGCAACACTTTGGTGCACACATTCGCAAGTTATCAAGTTTCAGCTTCTATACTCATAATTCGGCTGTTTTCGAGGATTTTTATAAAATAGTTCCAACGTTCCAAAAATTCCAATTATTTTACAAAAGGTGACAACTATACTGTAGAATTGTATATAAATTTTTCAAGTCCTAACACTTTACCAATTATTCGTAAATATTAATATGCTAGGCTGCAGTCAGATTCGTCGCTTTCTGACTGCAGTCCACGGAAGAATTCATTTAAAAATCACCGTTCGTCCAATTAACAAAATTCCAGTGGGAGTTCTCCGGAAATTTCCATATCTAGTTGCTGTACAAATTTCCTGATTCGACTCCCTACAGATTATTAGATCCAACTTGATAAACAACTAACAAATTTTCAGGATTTTCACAGCTTTAGTTACTGAATTTAATTGGCTGCTTAAAAATATCAAACGACTTCAGAAAAATATGAATCCAGCGCCATTAGAATCGTTTTTCAAAACTCTACGTTTTAGACTTCAGAAAATCCGTTTTTCGATAAATAAAAATCAAGTTACAGCCAGTTGAAGTTGGTTGTAACCACCATTCAGCATTCTGATTCAGCACTTTATCACAATCTAACTCGCTTAAACCCTCGATACATTGAACATAGCGGATCAAGAACAGAATTACAAATCATATATCATCATATATATCATACCCATGCAAACCCTAATCATAACCTATAGTTTTTATCAACAAAACTCAGCCTAAGTTTCCAGATTTCGAAAAAACATCAAACTTGCAAACATCATAAATAAATCGGCTAACATAACACTACATTCAAACATATAAATCCGAATGTAATCTTGCAAACAATGATAAATCCTAACCTTTAATAACAAGATCAATGAGCCGAGACTTGGACAAGAGCCGATTCGGATATGATGAAGAAGATCGCGACCGAGAGCAAAGAGTGAGGAAGGCTTGTTGCGACCGAGAGGGGTGTATCAAGGCTGTTTGCGGTCGAGGAGATGAATGAGGGCTGCCGTCGGTTGTTTTCTCAACTAGGGTTTTGTGTTTTGTTTTTGTGAAGCAAGCTCATGCATGTGTGTGTATATATAGCGCAAGGGATGAAAGGGAAAAGGGAAGGGTTGCGGTTGGGTGTGTGCTCGCGGCCGAAAGGGTTTGGGTGGGTTGGTTTGGGTCTAACACTTGGTCCTCAAGTTTAGATGAACTACTTGAGTCGTAAGGCAATGAGGTCGGCTCGTGTCGCGGTTCGGTTCGATTCGACTATATATTTACTATATATATTTCATAACTAAAACAAATCACGAAATCGAACATCACATAATAATTCACCAACTTATAAACTTTTAATACACATAGCACGTAATTCATTTGACAAGTTCACGAAATTATCGTAATTATTTCGAGCGTGCAATTTAAGTCTCCGAACCAAATTAACGTAGGAACAAATAACCGTGAAGTAGTGCGTTTAAGATATCTGAAAAACCGGGATGTCACACCTTTCCTTTCTTGTTGATAGCCCCGACAACTGGCGGGATCTAAACATGGTAAAACCCGATTTGTCCGACTGTCATTCCCCTGGCATTTGCAAATCACTATTCGAGTTACCATAAACCGAAATCGAGATCTTTTTACCTCTGCCTATATATACGAAGCAACTCCTCAATCGAGACTCGCACCTCTTTTCACTCTCTCTGTCTTCCCCTCTGTCGCCGGAGTTTTCCCTGTTCACCGGAATCCAGCAAGAGTCGGATTCACTCACTACCGGTGAAATCAATTCGGTAGAACTTCTTGATACCTTGGTATGCTATCTTATTTATCATCTCAGTTAATCGTTTAAAGGTTTTGGAAATGGTTTTTGGCGGGTGGATTTTCTGGGTAAAATGGTTTGAATGAAGAAGATGAAGTGCAGGGGTGTTTATATATATTTTACAAAATGGGTTACAACCGGGTTAAGCACCCAGCCCAACTGTTTGGGCCGGGTGCAAACCAAAAACGTGACCGCCAGTTCGAAACCTTCCTCACACATCGGCCGGACACTTTTAAACTCTTTTTAGTTCCACCCTTTCTGAATAAACTAGTCTAATATATAAATCTAATTAATATGCGGGTATAGTCGGGTTAGACACCCATCCCAGTTGGTCGGGCTGGGTGCATCATACCGCAGAGGCCCGGGTTCGAGTCCCTTGGCTATCACCGGTTCGATCCAATTCCAATCTCTTTGAAATTTAATTAAATTTGAATAAATCTAAGAAGTGTATAAGAATAATTAAAATAATGATTCTTTCAGGTTAGACACGTAGCTCAGTTGGAAGAGCTGCGTGCACGCAACCGAGAGGTCTCAGGTTCGAGTCTCAACACACGCATACTTACAATATCCATCGAACCTCCTGTCAGACTAATAGTCTGACAATATTTTTTTTATTTTATTTCATTTTTTTATTTCTAATATTTATTCTAAGGTTATATGTATTAAGTAAAAAGTCAAGTAAAAAGTCCAAAAAAAAATACATCTTTCCTAGGGTTTAAAATATCAATAAAACTCCCAAAATTAACTTAAAAATCTAAACAAAGGTTTTTAACCAAAATATTAGTTTACTTACCGAGTTATCGCGTTATTATTTTTAGGTTAGTACTCCTTCGTCGGTTAAACCCGCAACTCGTGCACTCTCATTTTCACTCAAGATTACGCACCCACGGTGAGTGAATCTCTACAAATTCCCTGTTTTAATCACGTTTTGGGGTGTATCATGTGTCGTACCATCTCTTTATTTTATTTAACGCTTGTGCTAACATCATTTCGCGACCAAATGTGTATTGTTTGTTATGTGGTTTATATGTGGATACATTTTATCATTTCAGTGCAATCATTTCATTAGGCCCATCAGTTCCTCGTGGGATACGGGTTGAGCATCAGGTGCCTCATTAGATCGGCTCCGTTTGATTGAGCCTTGATCTCACATACATAATCCATTATGTCATATGTTCATACAAAGTGGTTTGTGATATGTTACATATATACATTTGTTCACATGTGATTTATGCACAATCTTATTTAAACAATAATAAATTTTATTTACTTAAATGTTTATCAAGGTTCACTCGCCAACTTTTGTTGACCCAAATTTCTTCTGTTTACGCATGATACAGGTGATCAAGTTGAGGAAAGAAATACCTAGGATGGCCTTAGAAGAATAATCAAGTTATTTCGTTTGGAACAATCGTTTGTTTTATTGTTTGTGCTTGTATGAAATTTTGTGTTGGATATTTGAATTTAATTTGAGTTTAATAAATATGAAAATTGTTAGTAAATATCATGAGCTTTGGTGATAACCCAATCATGCCCCGACTTTTATTCCGCTGCAGGTCGGGGTGTGACATTATAAGCATGTTGACTCCGATGTCACTCAGAGGCTGGGCATGTTGACACAATGGTCACTCAGAAGCCAAGTTTTAGCATGTTGGCACTAATGGTCATCCAGAGGCCAAGTTTTAAGCATGTTGACACTAATGGTCACTCAGAGGCTCGGTTTATGCATGTGCACATCAGAAGGTCACTCAGAGACTTAGTTTGAGCATGTTGACGCTTTTAGTCCATGTTAGTCTTTAATAGACTTAAAATAAAATACGACACGTGTCACTATATTACTGGACACGATTTTACAAGGTGTTACATTTAGAAACAAGTTTGAAGCGAAATAGATGAGTATTCGCGAAGTTACTGAGATTTACGTAAAAATGGCAAACTTGAAAAATATGCAGCTTAGCTGCAGCATAACTTACGGCTCTCAGCCGTATCTTACGGCTGGGAACGGTTGACTCGACCAGCAATGGTGTGCCATAACTTACGGCGGGCTTCTTTTGAAAAATTGTTGTTTTGTTATTTTGGCTTTCGGGCTTAATTAGTTATGTTATAAACTATTCATAACTAACGTATTTCATGATTTATGAAATATAGGAAACGTTTGAAGTGCCAGATGACAATCAAGTTTAACAAAGAACCAAACATGATCAAAGTTCAAGCTTTCGCATTATGTTTAGTTATTACGAAACTAATCAACGATAACATGTTGAATGTTTTAATTTTTATTAAGTTTTATGAAAACTAGCAATTATGTACGGACGTGTATTTGCATTTATAGATTTAATTGCAAAATTTTTATAGAATTTCAATTAATAAAGTAAGGGTCTTATAGACATGTGCATATGTATCATATTTTTTTAACAAATTCAGTTATATATTACCAGTATTATACAATTGCACTTTCATGTACACTACCATCGTAATACACTACTTTTTACATTACCGATATTAAAAATGCACATGTGCATCATTATGTATGTCCATGATATAACGTATTTTGATATAAAAAGTTTGTGATTTTGAATGATGAAGTAGGCCCATATACATGTTTTTGGTTAGTTATATCTAGGGTTGATAGTTTGGTTATATTTGTCACTTTATGATGTAATATGTTGTTTAGTAGGGTATGAAGGATGTTGATGTACATGTGCATAAAGTGAAAATATTATACAAATTGGTAATGGTAGTGTATTATGGATGGTAGGAGGTAATGGTAGCGTATTATGGATGGTATGATAGCTAAAAGGGAAAGTGTATTCAAAGTAGTGTACCAAAACACGTTATATCGTGTTCATATATGCAGATGCACATGTGCATGTCCAATATTGGTAATGTAAAAAGTAGTGTATTACGGATGGTAGTGTAAGTGAAAGTGCAATTGTCTAATACTTGTAATGTATTACAAATTTGTCAAAGAAATGATACATATACACATTTGCATCGATAATTGTTACTCGATTTTTTAGCGAAGAAATATAGCGATTTAAAAATAATATATTAAAAAAATTTGTGTGATTTTTTAGATTTCATTAGAGTCCATACACTTCTAAAATTACAGTTGTAGTCCCAACTTTTGCAAATTCTTCTCGGATAGTCCCTAGTCCCAACATCAGTTAGTTTTTTCAGTTAAGTGAGTGTGAAATGACAAAAATACCCTTACTACAAATTTAAGATACTTGAACTATTAAATAGATATATTTAATTTGTGGGACCCACTTCTTAAAAAAACAAAATAGCAACCCGACCCCCACCCCTTTCTTCTCCAGCCAACTGCTGCCACCACGTTATTCCAACGACCACCTACCACCGCCTTTTTTCCCTCTTACTCTTTGAACCTTGCAACAACCATAACCATACCCACAACCTCATTGAAAACCATCAATAGCCAACCTCCAAACCAACAGCAAACCCTAACCACCCATCCACCTTCGTCGATGCAACCACCTTCCACCAACTGAACCACCCCATCACAACAAAAAGGAAACAAAGAACCCTAATCCCCTCTATTTCATCCTGTCTCTCTTTCTCGGACTATCATGGTGTTTTGTTTGTTGTATATCACAAACCGTGGATTAATTGATCACCGATTTCTAGTTCGATTCGATTGAGGTTCAGCAGCAATCAATTGATTGAAGTAGAAAGATTGATCGATAGAGAATAGTAGCAGAGTAAAATGCCCAATACTCACGTTTTTTTGACCAACTACTACGAGGACATGTTTTAGGAGATTGCAGATCTGAACGCTGGTTTCAGATTTGTATAGGGCGCTTGTTGTCGAAAAAGGTGAAGTGCAGGTTTGGACGTTATGTGGTGATGGTGGTTCGAAGATGGGGGGTCCAGACGTGGGTGGCTTGGGTGGTGGTTTGTAACGCCTCGTATTTCGTATTCCTATTTTAGAAAGTTGGTATTCATATTCTATTTTTATAAACCTTACAATCGTACTCCATCCCATTATCTCAATTTGAGGCGTTAATCATAATGAAATTCGTACTTAATACATACTTGTCTTACATGCATTCGATGGTTAAATACATGTTTACATACAAATCGATACTTTTTATACGTGAAAATACTCATACATACACTCTCGATACTCAAATTATAATTACATACATGTTATACACTTAAAAACATGCCAAAACACCAAGTTTTAGCTTAAAATGAGGGAAAACCCAAGTTCAGGGACCAAATTGCAAAATCTGCCTAAATTAGGCTCTGGCGGGGCGCTAGAGACAAGGCTCTGCCTCTCTCGGCTGGTGAGAGACCTCGATCCGCAGTAGAATGCTTCCAACTCGCGGGTTAGCCTTTTCTCCACCTTTTTCACACCCAATCACCTCTAAACCTCATTTAACACCAAACCTAACTCACCCACTATATAAACAATCTTCCTAACCCTCTTTTTCACTTTCTAAACACTTCTAAATCATCAAAACCTCAAATCCTCTGGAATTTCAAGAACAAGGCAGATTTCTTTCAAGTGCAAAAGTGAGTTCAAACTCACTTTTCTTCATCTTTTCTTCATCAAATCTTCCTCTACAAAGCTTGGAACACCTCTAGGATTGTTTCCACAGGTTTTTCATGGAAAACTAAGGTGGAACATCACCATTTTGAGGTCCAAACTTTCTGTTTTGGAAGATTATGATTTGTTACTTTTATTAAACTTGTGTTTTCTCATACAATCTTGTGCTTCTTTTGCTACTAATCAAGTCTATGGTTGGTAAGCTTGGCCAAGATTGATTCTTATAAGATAGAGTGTATTTTACCTCCAAACTTTCTGTTTTACTAGGGTTATTATAACCCGCAAGTGATGAAACCATCCGAGATTGCCATAATCCTTATGGCAAGACTTGTGTTTTTGTATAGGTGTGAATACTTGGAAGCCTTAGCTATCCTAACTTCATTCCACCACCTCACTTGATGTTTTAACTTGCTATCCCAAGTAGTTTGCTATATTGAAAGTAACATAACCCCGTCTAGCCTCTGACACTTAGTTAACTCTTTCCATGTCGGGAATGGTTCACCGGGTTAAAGATTACTTGGCTACTTGGTATAGTATTTAGTTGCACATTTCCTTTTCATTCATGACCATCCTAATCATCCTTGTGGTGATTTGTGTATTGGTGAATCTTACAATGTGGTTAAAGGATGGTTATCCTCCTACCTCCATGCATGTCTTATATGGAATCTATGATATACATGTTGGACATACTATATACTATATATATATAAACATATACTTAACCGAACCCTTGATGATAGTCAATATGGTTACTTGTCATGACAATAAGTTATATTATCTAAGTCTTGAACATCTGATATGATTCTAATGGGTAACTTGACCCATGAAATCACATCAACCCTTGCAGGACTTATATTGTCAAAAACGGGTGTTTTAGAACTAGATAATTACTTTTGTGTATACATACCTTTTGTACTTTAGATTCCAAAATCGAATCCTTCTTTAACCCATGTAGGGTGACCTTCGGTGTTCCATCCTCCAACTCTTCATGGGATTACCAAAGGAAGATATGCAAACTGTGAGTACACTCGAAAGCCCTTTTTACGTTTTACACTTTTGGGTGCAATATGTTTAACCTATAAAATTACACATTTACACTTATACTTTATGCAAACACAATCCATTCATGCATGCTTAAATACGTGATACTTGATTTGTATTCTTGGAGTATTCTTATGTGATTCACTTGTCATTAGCTTCGTACGAGCCTCCCCTTAACATGTATAGCGCTATAGGAGTAACGCACCGCCTGTAGTCTTGTGGTCATGTTAAGTCTTTAATTCTTGCGGTAATTAAAGGGTTGACTTGTTAAATTGCATGCCTTGATACATTAATCTAGTTAACTATTTTTGCCATGTAGATTCGTTTAAACCTTCTTACATATTTGTGCTATATTAAACTTGTTTACTCGCCAATACTTTGTGTGTTGAACTATACTTTTAAACATGTTGCAGGAACTCAATGATGATGTTGACGAATGGAACTTAGTAGGAAGGACTAGAAACCGCCAAAATGTAAATTCATGTTTATAGATTAGTCATACATTACTTGTTGTATTTTGTTTTCCAATTCATGTACTTGAACCGTTAGCAATGAAATGAAATATTATTTATTAAATACTTGTCACATTTAGTGTTATGAAGTCTACGAGCAATCTATTTACATCCACCTTGATGATTCCGCCATCGGTTGGGGTGTTAGGTCATTATTTCGCACCCACTTAATTGAGAAAACTAACTGATGTTAGGCCTAGGGACTATCCGAGAACGAATTTGCAAAAGTTGGGGACTATAGCTGTAATTTTAGAAGTTTAGGGACTATAAGTCAAATCTAGGCAAACCACAGGGACTATCCAGGCATTTTTCTCTATAAAATATATCATCGCATAACCAATTCAAGACTTTACGGAAATCCTGTGGCACCAATTGTGCCTTATATTGCATAATTTCTCTTTACTTGTGACACATTTGCACAAAAGAACCATTTATCTCCAATGAATTCTCATTGTACTTTGTTTTTTCTTTACAGCCGAGGAACGATGGGCTCTAATCACAATTATGTAAGTTGATATTTAGGATTCCACTTCAATAGCCAGATATTGACTAAGTGTAACAACCCCAAAAATGCCCAATAACAATTAATAATCGAAACCCCAAATGCGTACGACGAGAACTTGCACGAAATGATGAAATCAAGTTTAATCTCGTTGCGCTTCGTGACGAGGTTTGTAAAGCGTGGTCACATGACGCGGCGCCTCCTTGTTCTGTAGGAGACACGTGTTGCTACGTGACAGCCACGTGGCAAGCCTACATGGTGACTCATGCCACCTATGCCCTAATCTACCCCGTCGCGCTACGAGATCGAAATACATCTATAAATAGAACGAAGTTTGGACATTCAATTTGCTCATTTTCTTTTCTTTCTCTCTCGAAGTATTGTCTTAATACCCGAGAACTCTAAACCCTCGAAACTCTACTCTGTAGAAAGTGTATGAAACCCTAATCGCTGAAATGATACCATGTCCGATTGATCTGAAACCCTAGCAATGAAAAGCTGAAGTTCCGCCTGAATAAGGTGATACTTTATAGTTGAGGTTTTGATCTCGTGATTATCGTTAAAGTTTGAATTAGGTTAATACACTAATATGAGTTGCAAGGTGTGTTTATCTAGAAATTAGAACTTATAGCCATGAGGCTGCTAAACTAGAAAACTTAGCGGTTAAGAAAACTTAGTGGTCAAGGAAACCTAGTGGGTAAGAAAGCTTAGTGGTTAAGTAAACTTACTAGCTAAAATGGAACTTAACAGCTAAGTAAGCTAAGGTAAGTTAATCAATTAAACAACTAAGTAAGCTAATTAATTAATCAGCTAAGTAAGTTACTTAATTAAACAGTTAAGTAAGTTTAATAACTTAGCATCTATATATATATATATATATATATGAGGTAGATAATATATATAAGGAAGATATATATAAGGAAGGTATAAATGGGTAGATAACAACTGTGGAAGGTGTATATGGATAGCTAGTACCTAGGGAAGGTTTATCCTGGGAAGGTATATATGAAACTTCCTAGAAAAGAAAGGCATATTCCTTACTATAAATAGGAAGCTTAAGATTCATTTTTCCTTGCACATTCCTTTTCTTCTTCTTTCTATACGTCGGTGTTTTAACCAATAATCACCTATACGATATTCTGTCTGATCGATTAGGGAACCAACTAACGGATGTTTAAGTGTTGCCTGAATAAAGCTATACTTTGTCATCTACGTTATGGTTTTGATCTCGTGACCATCTTTAGGTTTGATTTGGTTTTACACTAATACGTATTCTACTCTGTTAAACTAAATGTTTAACTATCACAAAGCTCAAAACTATAAACTTACCATCAAAGTAGATGTTTAACTATCAGAAGGCTTAGAATCAGGAGGCCTATTAAATCAAGAACTATAGGACTACAAGGTGAGTCGTTCTCTTTTACTCAAATAATTTGCAAACCCTAATTGTTTTCCAAGTTATATTTACAGTAATTAAGTTTTTGTATTCTGAAATTATTGCCGGTTTTGTGGGGTTTTGTATACACTACTTGATAACCTACACTAGTTGGGAGAATGACTAATAGTGATATGACCACAGTCATAGGAATTGCTGAGTGACAAATACTTTTGGATAATAGTCAGATGTAGACAAATGTAAAAACTCTTAATGTTGTAATTATAAGGTGTCTTTTTATAAATTTGAATGATCTCACCAGCATTTCCGCATTTCCTACTGATAAGATGTTATTAAACACGTTTTAGGTGATTACCATAGATCTGAATAAGAGATGTAATACGGCACCAAAAGGCATAAAGAAGTGGCTTATTTTATCAATTAATTAAGAAATGTTGTTTTATGTATTCGGGTTTATCCCCTTTAAAAAGCTACATTTGTAAAACATGGTTTTAGTCCCATCTGTTTAATAAATAAAATCCGGTGTTTTTAAAACTCTATTATTTTTCCTAACTCACGGTCCTGGTGAAATTTCCGCTGCAATGTTTTCAAAATAACCACCAGTAACATTTGACTGTTCACAGTTCCTGTCCAGGGTGTGGTCGTGGGTTGGACACTAAGCGGCTAGAAGAACCAAATTGAAGCATAATTCCTGAAGAATGCACGTAACATCCTGACCCGAATAAGGTTGACGTGCCATGTCATACGAAAAATCAGAGATAATATTAATGACATACTTAAAATTCTAAACTAACTTATAGAAATGAGGTATAGATAATATATTGGTTTTTTCTGAACGACAAATAAACTCACATGTAAATTCACCCTGCTTGGGGCTATGTGCAAGGTCGACTCCTTGACCATCGTGAGACCGTACCCCCTGACACGTAAGAACTAGATAGAATCCGTAAACCCTCGCCCCTCGTCAGGTTCGAACCTAAGATTAAAGCCCATATTTGTCCTTTCACCCATATGTCCGTCGAAAGTGGCCAGAGCGGTAATCGAACCTGCGTCTCCACTAGGAGAGGATATGCCTCTTACCGCTAAACCAAATTCTCAGGACTAGTATATTGGTTAATCCAATAAATTATTTGCTCACATACAAATCTTATTTATACTTGCGCCACCAAGAGCTTTTAATGAGTCATTAGCTAGACTCAACATTTTCTTCAAATTCATTTGAGATGGATTGTGAGAATCACATCACCAACCATGTCGGCTAATGTTTCCCTAAGGAAACCACAGTGTTCTCATTCAAAGATAATTACAACCATTCTATGAAATATTTTTTGAAACTTAATTACCTTTTTGTTGATTTTATTAGAAAAGAAGAACATGTTATAAATTTGTCTATCACATTTAGAAATTTGTGCATTCTAGTTACACATTACAAAACATTATTTGCACATCACAAATATAACCATCTAAACCACTTAGTTGGTAATAAACTCACTAATTGTACATTTGTACCTTCTTGGCTTCTTGTATAATTTATCCGTTCTTATGAGCTTGTATTGTAAATTATTGTTTCATATAGCATTTGTATGAATCGTCTAAAGTTCTTTGTCACACCCCAAAAGATGGCGGAAATATCAGGCGGGACGAAATAGATTGCTCGAGACTTCACAACACTAATTTACGATGAGTATTATATCAACAAAATTTCATTTCATTTCTAAAGGATTTAAGTACATCGATTTGGAAACAAAATACAACAACATAATAAGAAACCGACCCAACATTACAACTAAATTTAGATGGGTTTCTAGTTTAATCCTACTAGATTCGTGCATCCTCGTCATCATCAATTTCCTACAACATATATTGAAGTATAGTTCAACACACAAGGCATTGACGAGTATACAAGATTCAATACTAGATATCAAAGTTTAAAACATTCCATATAACATAAACGTTTACTTAAACTAACATACAACGCTAGTAATGCGACTATACATGTCAACCCAAAGTTTACCGCTAGCGTAATCTAATCATAGCAATGACTAGACCGTTTGTTTACTTAAGATGGTCTCATGAATATGGGCAGTGCGTTAATCCTATAGCGCTATACATGTTTAAGGAGGCTTGTACACAGTTAATGACGTAGTATAAAGCATTCGATTCTAGCCTATAAGTTCGCAAGCATCATATTAAGCATGTATAAATGGATGTTTGTTTTGTGATTTAAGCATAAGTTTCATGATTTAGTGGGTTGATAGAACATATATGTTGCACCCCAAAGTGTAAAGGAAAATGGGGAAGTCGAGTATACTCACAGTTTTGCAAAGCTTTCAAACAAACCGCAAGTCGCTATTTTGAAGGATATAGTACTGAAGTTACCCTACATGGGGGGAACATAGGTACGTGAGTATTCTGGGTTTGTGAGAGCTTCGGATTCTGAATAAAAGTACAAAAGTAAACGTAAGGAAAAAGATTAATACCACTTCGTACGAAGTGGCTGCTCACTTCGTGCGAAGTAACCCATCACTTCGGTGCGAAGTGGTTGTTCACTTTGTGCGAAGTGACTGTTTCTTGGAAATATAGCTCGTTTAACACTCGTTTGGACACTGATTTCTGTGAACGAGAGATTTAGGAATGAAGCAGAATAGTCCATGCTCACAATGCCTAACCATAAACTGGTTAATATCATGATCTTGGCTAGATATATGTGAAAATACTTTATAGTTTATAATATATTTAGTGTACGTCCAGAGTCTGTTGAATACGTCATAGAGGTCAAGCAAGGAGGTATGAATACCTTATTATATGATTCACCAAAGTACTAAGCTTATCGACATAGTCGATAGCCCGGTTGGTCATGAAGGTACAGAAAATACATGTAAAAAGTGCTCAAGTGAGGTGTGGAACTTAATTCAGAAAGCCAAGGCTCCCATCGTTCTCACACTTGTTGTCACACCCCGAAATTTACAACCAAACACCGGTGGGCCGTGGTGGGGAATATCATGACGTAAGTTGTTATCATCATAGTCAATTAAACACAACATAGTGGTAGTCTTGGAGTTTAAATTACTATTACAAACCAAATGTTCAAAATACAAAAATAATATACAGACGACTTGTAATGAATCCACAGGCGGATCGTAAAATGTACAAAATGTATAACAGACTTTGGGAAGATCTAAGGATTTGCAAGATCCTCTTATATTACTACCGAGCAGCTTCCAGCCTATTTTGTATTGTACCTGCAGCTTAGTCTTTTGAAAATACGTCAGCTTTCGCTGGCAAATACACCCAACTGACTCATTTTGAAAACATTTTTGAAAATGGATTTAAGTGCACAGGGCACAAAAAATCTTTTATAACTTGGGAAAGTCAGCCGTGTAACCTTGTTAACATATTCACATGTTTGTCCATACATATGGGGCCTAGTACAGAGACCGAGACATGATTAACGTACACACCAATTAAGAACCCACGAAGGAGTTATCCCCAACTAGTGGGTAAAAATAATTTAGCATGAGCATCTGTCAGGTGTATGCCTACATCCCGCGCTTTGGTCGTGGCCATTAACTAATGTAATGAGCCGAGGATATCCAGGACACGGTCGTTAACCCCCAATGTTTAAGTTATCAAACAAAACTGATTAAAACGGAATATGCAGATTTACTAGCCACAGTCCAGAATTCGATTGATCCCATTTCTGACCAAGCGGTAATAATTTACCGTAACCCAAGCCCGTATAGGGAAAATAAGTCGAGAGTATTTACCTGAGCTAGTCTTGATTAAAAAATGTAAGATTTAATATCTCAGTCGTACTCAAAATGAAAAAGTGCAGATAACATTTACGAGAAGTCTCTAGTCCGGATTATGGCATAAGCTAACCAATTAAAATGCTAACGGTCTTATTTAAGTCATAGACTTAGACCGACTAGCGTACATGATCAAAACGGTATAAAACACTAGATTAAGCGATGATCGGATAGAATGTAGTTTAAACCCAACAAGTACTATGACTTGTATAATATGGGTAACCATAAGCATTCAGATTTTGAGACTTAAATGATAAGGTTAAACCCGTTTTGGTTAATTTCCGTAAACTAGTTACATATACTTAACCGTGCGTGTATATGCGATATCGGGTAACCGGATAAGTCATGGACAAGTTCTATATGACATTATACTTTAATTAAGTTGAAATATCAGCATGATATCAACTTACATGCCGTTAAGGTTTTAAAATGGAATTATGCCTCATAAGGGCGTTTTGGTAAATACATAACGTATAAAAGGAACTTGAATATATATTAATGTTATGATCATAAGTATTCTGGAAAATTAATTAATTTATAGTATAATATCATTAAGATATCAATCATATGTGTAATTTATCATATAAGACCAAACTATACACCGAAGGGGTATTTTGGTTCATTTTACACATGGTATAATAACTTATTTGGGATTCCTGAGTTTGTATCATATACCTACTGTAAAAATATTTTAAATAAGTTTTAAAATCAGTAGGTAACAGGTCTTATTTGATGAATATGGTTTAAAACCATACATACGCCGAAACGGCGTTGTATGTCGTAAAATGATGATTTGTGCGAAGTTTAATAAAACCTGATGCTAAGATTAGGTTTATATGTTTTAGATATTTATTTAATATAACATATCAGTAGGTAAAAGATTTGATATGAAAAGGTATGATTTAAAACCATTTTATGTGCCACAAGGGCTTTATCGTCATTTGTCGACATAATGCAAGGACTTGTATGTAAACTCAGTGTATAAACTGACTTAACATCCCAAAAAATCTTACTTATGATATTACATCAGTAGGTAGTTCATTATCATTTAAAATCTGATTTTATGCACAAAGGGCATTTTAGTCAAATTTGGCAAATAACGGAACTTATGCATTAACTCAGATTCTGATTATGATCATGTAATATAACCTCAGAGGGTTATGCTACATTATATGACGATCATAATGCAACTTTAGATCAGTAGCTAACTAATCTAAATCGGTCACATTGAAAGCAGAAAGTCAAACTTTGCGACTTTCGGTTACGAACCGACCCTAGAACTGAAATTGACGAGCCGAACATGTTCTCACATGTTTTAATAATTATTACCAACTTGTATAAGTTTCAAAACATGTTTCATATCATATTTAAGTTTAGATTATAATATTTTCGAAAACAGTCCTGTTTGACTTTTTAATAATAGCAGACGTGATCTTTAGGAGGTGCCCTTAATAGGGATTAACACCTACCTTAATACGATCACTTAGCCATGTTCGTTACAAACAATGGCTGGACATAATCGTCTTAAGTGAAAGTCAAAGCATTTTCCGTAAACGCTTGACTTTTGGCTATAAAAAACCTATAAACGAAAATGCAAGAAAAGGAACACTTACAAGTGAGTCCTAGGATGAAATAGAACTAAGTTGGATGCTCCTTTTAGTTAGGAACTTCCAGAGGAGGGAGATAGAATGTGAAATGAGAAAGGTGCAAGTTCAAATGGTGAAATATTGCACCTATTTATAGTTGGAGAGCTTGAAGGCAGTGATGCCAGGTGTTAGGGAGTGTTAGAGGAAGCCTACAAGTGTCCTAAAAGTGGCATAGCAGTTTGGAAGTCCATGGTTTCGAATCAAATGGTTTTTGGCAACATGTGTGGAGGCTAAGCAAATTTTCTGCAAACACAGTCCTCTCGCGCTCCGCGAGAGACCAGGCCTATGTCTCTCGCGGCCCGCGAGCGCCTCCTAGGAACTTTCAAAACTTGCCACATTTAGCCCTCAACTTATTAAACCTCTAAAACACCTTTATAAGCATATTTAGCCCTCCGTAGCCAATATTTGGCGTACCCGGGAGTATGCCCGGACATTGTTAAGCTCTTGGTTCGTTAAAAGGTCACTCAGAGGTATAAATTAACATGTTGACACTTTTAACCCATCCATTGTCCAACTTTTACGTGTTTACATAATGAATCCCTCTCGTCCAACAAGTGGACTCATATGAGAGTTACGACTTCGTAAAGGACCACTCAGAGGCTCAGTATAAGCATGTTGACTCTGATGGTTACTCAGAGGCTAAGCATGTTGACACAAATGGTCACTCAAAGGCTAAGTTTAAGCATGTTGACACTAATGGTCACTCAGAGGCTAAGTTTAAGCATGTTGACACTAATGATCACTCAGATGCTAAGTTTAATCATGTTGACACTAATGGTCACTCAGAGGCTCGGTTTATGCATGTTGACACCAGAGGGTCACTCAGAGGCTTAGTTTTAGCATGTTGACACCTTTAGTCCTTATTAGGCCTTAATGGACTTATTATAAAGTAATGGCACGTGTCACTATACTATTGGGCACAATTTTACGAGGTGTTACACTTGCTAGAACACTAGTTCATCCACATGGTGAACTTAGTTAGCTTTCACACTTAGCACATATAATCTTAAAATCAGAAAGATGAGGAACACTCACTTAAAACAACTGAGTGTATTATGTCAAAAGTATGGAATTTCAGAGAAAAGATGAGGAAATTCGGAAAGTTTGAAGGAGTGTCGTATTTATAGAAGAGGAGTGTCTTCCAGCTTCTCTTCGTGCCAAGTGAACTCTTGTTCATATGAAGGCGTCGGGTTGGGCCATTTTTACGTATTTTAGTCAGTTTTTTAAATATTCCAAGTATAAAGGTGTAATGTATTAGTATTGCATGTATAACAAGTATGAATTTTCATTTATGGGTCAAAATCTCAGATTACAAAAGTTGAAACGAAATACAGACATGACATGGACACAAGTTTCCATAAATAGAATTATGATTTCACTTTCTAAATGAAGAAAGACAATGCGAAGTGTTACAGTCTTGGCCCTTATTTCTTCTCTTTTATTGTTTCATTCCCCTCATATCTTCCGATTAGTTTATGTTGATCATTCCCTTTCCCTCAACCGATCTTATTCTTTTGTCTCCTCCTCAACTTTGCAATGCAAACCTCCTCTTCTTCTATTGATTCACTATTATCCATGATGTTGTTGCGCACATGATTACGCCCCGACTATCCTCCAACATTTACATGGCTTCGGAAGAGTTAATTGCATTCCTTTACCAGAATTTGTTATCTCTCGTGGAGTGGTACTTCTCAAGCACGACTACTAAAACAAACTCTAGGGGAAAGCAGTTCTGAATCTCACTTTCGGTGTGGCTTTCAGTCGATCAATGTGTTATCATTATTTTCAAGCATCCTTTTCATCAAACGACTTTAAGTTTCATTTATGTCATTTAAACCTATGAACTCACCGACATTAGGTTTACGTTTTAAGCATGTTTTTCAGGTAAGTGAACTCCGGTTCACGGCTTTTGGAAGTTGCGTGCATCTTTGATGATACATTTTGTGGGTTTTGACTAGTATATTTCATCGAACATGAGATATATTTGACAAATCCTTGAAACTTTATAAACAATATATCTTTAGGTCATATGTTTCTAAACTTAGTGTTTTATATTTGGGATATGTAAACTAACATTATTGTTATGGTTTGTAAACCTTTAAACTACCGGTATCGTCTATGCTTAATCATATTAGATTTGCTTAGCGTATGCTTGAAAGCCTTTAATGGTCACACCTTGCGTTTCCATCTTCGGAGGGTGTGACAATTTACTTCCACCGATCCTAAGGGTTTTAAAACCGTTAGTATAAATCCTAAATGGATGCAAACTATGCACAAATAAATGGCCTCCACTTAAATAAAACTTAGACATTGGTGCCTCGCCCTAAACATCATACTGTTGTTGGTTGCAAGTGGTTATTTCATGCTAAATATCATGTCGATGGATCTATTGAAAGACACGAAGCTCAACTTGTCGCTCAAGGATTTAGTCAAATTCCCGGCATCGATTACTCATAAACCTTCAGTCCTATGGTTAAAGCCACGACGGTTCACTTCGTGCTATCATTAGCAATTATTAACAATTGGAACCTACATCAAATTGATGTCAATGCTATTCTACATGGAAACTTGGGTGAACTTGTTTACGTGGAACACCCACCTGGGTTTGAGGATTTACATATTCCTAATCATGTCTATTGTCTCAATAACGACCTCAAACAAGCTTTAAGGGCTTGGTTTCATCGACTAAGTATCTTTCTTCTTGACAATGGGTTTGTTTCTAATCAGGCTGACACGTCTTTGTTTGTGTTCAAACGAGATTCTTGCATTACGTATCCCCTTATCTATTTTGATAACTTAATCTTAACGGGTAACCAAGATCACGTCTCCGATCCTTTATCACCAAATTACATAATGAGTTTGTCGTTAAAGATTTGGGTAAACTAAACTATTTTCTTGGAATTGACGTCTTCTATACGGATGATGGGTTGTTTCTTAGTCAATTCATATATGCTCATGAAATTTTTGATCAAGCAACTCTTCTTGATTGTAAACCAGTCACCATACCTCTTACTTCATCTACAACATTTGTTGCCAGTTGGGACTTATACAAAGATCCCACTCATCGTTAGTGCGCCCTAGTACTTACCATAACAAGGCTTAACTAACATTTGGGTTCTTCAGATGCTGACTAGGCTTGCTGCATTGAGACACATCGATCCATATATGGCTATTCGATTTTCTTTGGTGGAAGTCTTGTTTTTTGGAGTGCTAAGAAACAACCCACAATATCTAACTCTAGTTGTTGTTTTGGTCAAAAATTTGTATTATGAATTAAATAACCAAAATAAGAAAGTGAGGTTAGGTGCTTGTAAAATATTATATTTTATATCCAAGATCCGAGTTAGTGTCAGTATCCTCAAATCTAAAAATGAGTTACGTGATGATTTAACTTGGAAAAAACTTGGATTGATGACGAACAGGTGTGTAAATAATGAATAATAACCAATACAAACAATATATTACGGGGAAAAGCGCTTGCTCTTCTTGGTGAAGATGATCTCCGACACAAAGGACCCTGGGAGCTAGAAACTACACAACTACACTAAGATTAAAATTAAAATGAGTACAAAGAATGTGGCTTGATCGATCGAATCTAGGTGTTATAGCAGATAAGTTCATATGTGTGAGTGTATTGACTGTTTGCAATGAGTATGTGATGTGTCTTAGCTGGTCCGATCAAGCCAATTTATAGTAAAAGTCAAAGACATATCCTCACTACAACACCGAGATTTCCGAGATCCTGAAAGAATCAGTCTTCGACTGTTGCTAGCTTCCAACGTTACTTCTACACGTTTTCTTCAACTAACTCCTCGATAATTCAGGTGTAAGCACCCTAATACCCGTTATCAAAGAATATTCCTGCAAAATATTCCTTCAATCATAGAAGTAGTCGATTAGTAACAAACACATTTAGGATCCTAAGTCTTTTCAGAATCCTGACACAATTAAACTACATCATGATCCTATTGTAGACCTGGTACACTCAGGATCCTGACTATAGAAATTCTATCCAAAACAACTGTAAATCAGAATATCATACTATGGTCAACACTGTTGCTGAGATATATGGATCACTCACTTACTTCGTGAGCTTTAGAATTTGCCTTCATCCAGATCGACTCTTCTATGCGACAATCAAAGTTATCCTTTCCTTATGCAAAATCCGGTGGCTCATAAACGAGCTAAGCATATTGATCAAGACTCCCCTTCATTCGGGAACATGTTTCTTCCGACAAACTTCATGCTAAGTTTGTTCCAACTAATCTTCAAATGGCTGATATTTTCACGAAGAGTCTTCCTGGACATTAGTTTGAGTTCTTCCGGGGACTTCCACGTATTGGTTCGCCATTGTTTCGCTTGAAGGGATAATAAACACACTTAACTTATTAATTGTACATTTATAACTTCTTCATTCTGTTCATTCTTATGGACTTGTATTATAAATTATTGTTTTATACATAGCATCCATATCCATGGAGAATTTACTGAATCTATAAGTTGAAAATTTTGAAGTTATAAATATACGTTATAAGGGAAGAGTTCATTAGGGAATACTAAAAAATGTAGAACTGCGAACCACACATTTAATATGCTAAAAATTAAATTTAACATGTTAAAAATTATTTTTTTAATTTTTCGGAGTTTTTACATATAAATACATGTAGAAGCCTTTTTAATAAAAAACACAAACTAAAAAAATAAAATTCTTAAAAAGCTGTAAAAAAAGTAAAATAAAAAAATATTTGCTACACAAAAAAGATATTTATATTGTAATAACTTCTACACATCTATATGCAAAAGTTTTGATTTTCTTTTAAAAAAAATAATTATTATCATTTAAATTATATTTTTAAAATATATAACATATTAAATATATTATTCTCAAATTCCCTACTTTTTTAGTATTTTTCCATGAACCTCACACTGCTTAAATTATACATAGTTGTGTTATTTATTTATAAATTCAAAGCCCAAATGGTAAGTTTATGGAACTAATGCATCGCAATTATAAAAACCATATATGAACCACATGGCCTAAAATAGTAGCATAATAATGTAAGAACATTTTTTTGGCAAGTGTAATTTTGACACTAACCAAAAATATAACCTTTGTTGTAACCAACCTCTAACTATCATAATTAACTACAGGATTTCTACCGAATTGTATTAAATAATTCTTTGGCTAAACTTGATTTAATGTTATACAAGTACATGGTTGCTTTCATGAAACGTATACTATTAAAAACAATGTTCTTTATAATATTTAGTTGGAAAAATTTTGTTTTTATATACCTTTATGATATTCTATTTTTCTACATCACATTATACATAATGTATTTATAACTTTTGTCCCTTTGTAACTTAAAAGGGTGTATCACCACCTATTTATGTTCTGAAATTTGAAAATAGTAATTGCTTGAAATCTTGAATTGTATAAGAAAAATATGGTTTTGATCATTTAGTTCTTAGAATAATATTATATTCTCATATCCTTTAAAATGCAGACTACTTTTGTTTTAAACCCTCTAAGTATAACCTTGAAAAACACTAAAAGTTGTCATATAAATTCATCTTATTATTTTATAATATAAAAGAGCCACAATTAGTTGGTTTTAGGGTTTCAAAAAAGTTTGACTGAAATTTAATAGATGTGTCAATGGTGTTGGGTTATTGTGTTTAATTATTCAATCAGGATATCCGTCATATCTTTATTCGTGTAAAAGTGTATATTAACCTTAACTTGCACATACTTAAACTCGTATAACCCATTTATCTAACGAGTCAAACAAGTTGATGAGTTGACAGGTAATAATTAAGTTGTAAACGTGTTAATTAAGTTAGTGAATTATAAAAATAAGTTAAACATGTCATACACAATTTAGCAGGTCAGCCTACTTAATTAGAAGAGTCAGGTATTACAACACAACTCAAAACCTAGTTATTCTCATGTCGTATCCGTATCGTATTTTGTATTCTAATCATATCAAACATTGTCACACCCCTGTAATTTAGTAAAATAAAGGAAAAGTTTTAAGTTCCTATTACATTATTTTCTCAAAAGCTATAATATAATTTGGAATTTAAAAAGGTAAAAAAAAAAACAAAAAGCAAAGCGCATTATTAACACAAGTATCTGACTTCCGGTTGGTGCAACTCGAGCCACCCAACCGTCTTAACAGTTACCAAACAAAAAACACATTTCTTCAAATGTAACACGTTCTTCAATAAAGTTAAAACAAGACTTGATGATCAAATCAAAATGCTTGTTTTTTGCCGCTACACCACACCATACATCATCTTCTCTCTTCACATTATTTTAGGGTTCTAAAGCAAGATTATTATTATTCACAGATACCAACACTCTGTTCTGCACAAATCTTGCTCACATTGTGAGTTTTACATGAAATCTTTCATGGGTTTTAATCTTTATTGTTCAGTTTCATCATATCAGTAAAAAAGGTGCTCAATTTTGTTTTTTTATCTCTATCTTTGCTTATTTTTCCAGATACCACCACTCTGTTCTGCACAAATCTTGCTGACATTGTAAGTTTTACATGAATTCTTTCATGGGAATTAATCTTTTTTGCTCAATTTCATCATATCAGCAAGAAATGTGCTCAAATTTGTTGTATTTTATCTCTATTTTGCTTATTTTTGCAGACCCTTTTGTTTAAACTTTAGCTACCATCTTCTTTGTTTTAAAGATTAAAACTTTGTTCTTGTTCTTGCAAATTTAATTTGTTTTTTACGGGTTTAAATCTTAGAATATTAAAGTTGAATTCTTTGGGCATAGTTTGATGATGGGGAATTCAGAACTCAAGATTTGTATGGTTGCTGTTTTGGGTTTGCTGTCGGTTTCGAGCATACCGAATTGTTTCGGGTTTACTGATCCTAGTGATGGTAAGTCTTTACTCGGTGACTCATTGTTATTTGTTCAGTTTTGCAGTGAGTTTTTTAGTCTTTGACATTTAATTCATTAAGTTTAGCAGTAGCTGTAACACCTTATGCAAATCCCAAATCACCCGACATTAAATACAACATGTCTCGGGTTTGAATCCAGCTTTCACTGGTTTTTTGCCTTTAACTCCCTTGAAGCCCACCTGCTCAGCGCAAGCTGCGCTTTACGTAATTCTATTCGTTAGCATGATATTGGTGGGGTCATGTGAGTTTTTCGAATATGGGTCTCATGGTTACCCAAAAATAAGAAGAAATTCTAACGTTTCAAGTTTCAACCCACGTAGTAAAGAGAAACAAGACCGTGAGCTCCTTGTGGGCAAACCAAACATATTGTGGTTGTAAGAAGGGGTCGGATACTCAGATGTAGGGGTGCAAACGAGCCGAGCGACTCAAGATTGGCTCGAGAAAAAGCTCGGAACCAGCCAACCTTATCAAGCCCGAGCCGAGCTTGTGCCTAAAATAAAGCTTGTTTAATTATCGAGCCCGAGCTCGAGGCTGGCATGTGAAACTCGTCGAGCCTTAGTGTAATATTAGTTTATATTAATAATTAACAACATTTTCCCCTTATTTAAAGTTGGCTAGTAAACATGCTGAGCTTATTTAAACTTGTTTACGAGCCGAGCCGAGCCCGAACCTAAAAATAAGCTTGTTTAGTAAACGAGCCCGAGCTTCACTTATCGAGCTTGCGAGCCTAAACGAGTCTATTATTTATATTATTTTTATTTAATATACTAATAAATAGATTATAATCGAGCCAAGCTCGAGAAACTACCAAGGAGCCGAGCTCGAGCTTTGAAAACAAAGCTCGAACCAAGCCGCCGGCTCGAGCTCGGTCTCGGCTCGGTTCGTTTGCACCCCTACTCGGATGTTACAAAAGCACTTGAATTTTGTTTAAACAAGGTATTGTTCTTGAGAAAATGCAAACAACAAATCATTTTTTTAGTTTACCATTACTTTTATTGTTATTATTATCAATCTTTGCATACATTTTCCTTATTACAGTTGTAGCAATAAATAGTCTATACGCGGCCCTCGGCTTCCCTCCTCTACTTGGATGGATACTCGCAGGAGGAGATCCGTGTTCAGAAGGTTGGCAAGGCGTCCAATGCGTAAATTCCAACATAAGCGGAATGTATGAAATAAATTATCATATTTTCTTGAGAAAATCTTTATGATCAATGCCTTAATTACCACTGAATGTATGCAGAGTCCTTAACAATGCTAGCTTGGGAGGTGAACTCAGTGAGAATTTGGGAGCTTTTGCTTCAATAATACAGATGTGGGTGATAAAGTGATTCTCTAAGTGAAAATTTTCCTTATGTTGGTATTTTATAATCGATATTCGAATGCGCAGAGATTTGAGCAATAACCACATAGGAGGTGGTATCCCTTCATATTTGCCACCTACATTGAAAACTTTGTATGTTATGTTTCTTTTCATTTCGGAAAGATCTTTCAAGGATTGATAATCTTCTTATTTTTATTTTTTCTTTTATTTATTGTTAGATTTCTCTCTGGGAACCAACTTACGGGAAGCATACCCGAATCATTGTCTATGTTAGCTCAACTGACAGACTTGTAAGTTCTGAGTTTACATATTATCTTCATCAAGCTTTTATGTAATCTTCTTTCATCAACAACTTTTTAATTTCTTTGTTATAGGTCTTTGAACAACAATCATCTACGTGGTGTCATTCCGGATTCCTTTCAACAACTTACGGCCTTGACTAATTTGTACACCTTCTTTTTTGCTAATCCTAATGTATCATTTATCTTATTATTAAGATAAGTTTTGTATGCCATGCAATCGAGAAATGGGTCAAACACATCGAAAGTCACCCAAATTGTTGACGTGTTGTTACCCAACCCGCTCATTTTGCTACCTATAGTAAATGAGTATATCATGTTTATAACATGTAGATATATTTTGAATTTGTTGTGTTGTTGCAGGGACCTGTCTGCTAATAATCTAAGTGGTCCTTTACCTTTCCATGGCGAACTTGTCATCAGTTTCCACGTTGTAAGACACGTTTATACGCTTTAAAACATTACTTGTTGCACAAGTTATATGTTTATCAATGCAAGAAACTAAAATTCGATATCCTATTTCATATTTTCTGCAACCATTTTCAAGATTAGCATCATACCGTATCACCCTTCCTGGTTTTAATTTTGGTGACCAAGTTTATTTGAGTATTTTTGATTTTTTTTGGCAGGCACTTAAATGATAACTATCTTACCGGTGTATTAGACGTGTTGCAAGATCTTCCCCTTATTGATTTGTACTATATTTTTCCATATCAAACTTCTCTATATGCTATAATTTCATCTTTTTTTGCTTTGATTATTATTATTAATGATCACTTGCAATTAATATATTTTTTTTGTAACATAGGGACATTGAGAATAATCTATTCTCCGGGCCAATACCCCCAAAATTGTTGAGCATTCCAAATTTCAGGTAAAAAATCTTTATCATAATGGAAGCCGAGGGGCGTTTTAGACAATTTACAAATTAGAAATTATTGCATGAAAATAATAGTTACACATTCATATGTGCAATGCAGAAGCAAAGGAAACCCATTTAATACAACCGTTATTTCTTCACCACCAGCCTTTGTCTCCATTCCCATCAACATTCGAGTCACAACCGCCAAGCGTTGACGCATTTGGACCGTCTTCTTCAGAGCTTCCGTACCCTTCCAAGTCTCGGATAAGTAAAACCGTCTTGTGGGTTGCCATTGTTGGATTCTTGATTCTTGTGTTGCTTGCACTTGGATTTTACATTTTTGTGTCAAGATGGCGCAAAGCAAAGTCAACCATCAAAGTTGGCGATCATATGAAGAACTCTATGCTAACCGTGTCTTCCTCGCATAAATCTCATCGTAAAGAGAATGGTAAGTGTAATTCTTTCTTTTCAATATGCTTTGCTCCGTTTATTCTAAACGAAATCGGTCAAACTCCACTTTCTGGGTCAAACTAAATACTTTCATCATCAATTTCGTATAAAGAAAGTAACCCACTTGTAACAACCTATGATGACACGTCAACTAACTAACATAACTAACTCTATGATCCGTGATCTTGCGCAGAAACTCCATTGAATGATGATGAAAGAAATGACTCATTGCCAAGATCCAAAGCCGGAGAGGAAAAAACGGAAAAGATTTCCAAAAATCCACCACCATCGTTTCCTCCGCAACTTCTTACCGGAGAAAGAATAGTTGTAAAACCGGAACCAATTCGAACAACAGACCAAAACATTTCAATAAATATAGATTCTCCAAGATCTTTCTCAATATCATCCCTTCAACAGTATACAAATAGCTTTTCTCAAGAAAACCTTATTGGAAGAGGCATGCTTGGCACAGTGTATAGGGCCCAACTTCCTAACGGGAAGGTAGTGTTTCATAAAACTAATGTGCAAAATGGTTGCAACATATTCACCACCTTTACTAGCTACTTATTTACCCACTTTATGTTCTTTTAGCTACTGGCCATAAAGAAACTGGAGAAAGCAGATTCTAGGCAATGGAGTAATGAAGAGTTCATGAACTTGGTGTCAAATGTCTTGAAAATTCAATATGAAAACATAGTTGGGCTCATCGGTTACTGTTGTGAACATGGTCAAAGACTTTTTATCTATGAACACTGTAAAAATGGGACGTTACATGAAGCACTGCATCTAGATGAAGATATTCATGAGAAACTTTCATGGAAAGCTCGTGTAAATATGGCACTTCAAGCTGCAAAAACATTGGAGTGGGTGCATCTTTCATCTTATATGTTCATATAACTCACAACTTGAAAGAGGGTTCGATCCATTTACCTAAAATGGGTCGTGTTCGGTTATAGTTTATCTTCAACGAGTCAAACAGGTAAACTTCAATAGCTTGGCTAGATATGAAAGTTGCCAACTTGGTTGGAAGTCAACCAAAGCGTCCCAAAATTTTACAAGCTACAACCTTTAATTATGTCGATCATATATGTTAGAATATATTACAGTTCGGCCCATCTTTGCATATTAGGCGCATTAGATCACAAGTATTAATTATAAGTGCTTGTCTTTTAATTGTTTTGCTTAATAGGTACTTGCATGAGGTTTGTCAACCACTCGTTGTCCACCGAAACTTCAAGTCTGCAAATATTCTACTTGATGAAGAGCTTAATGTACGCGTTTCAGATTGCAGTTTGGCTCCGCTATTACCATTGAGCCACATTAGTCAGGTATAGATCTTGTGTAACAACCATCACATCGAGATTTATTATAACTGATTTTGACAGGTTATTATTATATCAGTTGCAAGGTTCAGGATATGGTGCCCCTGAATTGGAGTCAGGAAGTTACACTTACCAAAGTGATGTTTATAGCTTCGGAGTCGTTATGTTAGAACTTCTCACCGGTCGAAAAGCACATGACAGGTTATCCATCTAATAAGTCAACTTTTGACTTTAGAGTTTCAAAATTTGTGCTTTCAAGTATGAAGCATACTTGATTTTTCCTATTCTTATTATCTAAAGACTGCATCGAATTTTGAAAATTATAAAGAAATAAAGTAGAGAAACCAGACCGGACCAGCTGTTCGACCGGAAACTAGGGGCCTGGCCGGTTTGGTTCACCCTATCAGGCCCGTTTTAAGTCGAACTGGCCGGTTGGACCAGGAACCAGCGATCAAACCGATAAAACGGGGGTTGAACCGGATTTTGATTTAAAATTTTCAATTTTACCCTATTTTCTTTATAATATTTACGGCATCACCCGATTCTTACGTCCAAGATGACCACTTCGACCGGCCCGACCAGTGGACCGGTAAGGAGACCGGTTCGACGTCCGAGCCTGAGAACATTGATTTCAACCCAAGTTTTAAATTTTTGTAATCGTTCATTGTACACGATCCCTTTTTGACCCGTTACACAACTTGCCCATTTTACCACCTATGAGACAAAACGCTTATTGTATAGTTGAAAAATAACTACTATGATACTTATAGATCAAGAGCTCGTGGGGAGCAATATTTGGTAAGATGGGCGGTTCCCAGGCTTCATGATATAGAAGCGTTGTCACGAATAGTGGATTCGTCTCTTGATGCTGCTTATTCGTCCAAGTCTTTATCCCGCGTTGCAGATATTATTTCTCTTTGCGTTCAGGTAAACTTTTTTTTTGTGCATACATACATTCTTTCTGGTTTCCATTTTTGAAAATACTGAAAAGAGTTGAATTTCGGTAGCGCGCATCATCATGACGATGGTATGGTTTAACATAAATGTTTGATCCTTGTTCAAACATCTACAATATTTTCCTAGATAATGGAACATAATCCATGTGTTGGATCGATAATTGCGCTGATGAGCAAATAACTGAATTTACCTTTAGTTTTTGCTAAAAATAGAAATGTTTTTGTTGTTAATACCATCAAACTTACCGTGTGATGACAAGTGTGACATGATACTATAGTGAGTCAATATTCAACAATAAGGTTTAAAGGTTGTTTGACTTTTCGGGTCAAAAAGACTGGCCCAGATTTCATCTCTACATCAAACAATCTGACTTGGGGTGCAAGAAAGACTATAGTCAACACCAAGATTTTATGACTAATACACCATGCATTAGAATAACTATAGATTAGACCTCAAAAGTCAAAAGATGGATGGTTTACTTTGGGGTAAGAAACACCAACAGTCAGTCAACATTAAGATATTATGACTACTTTAATGCATCATGTATTAGAATAACTGTATATTTGTCCTCAAAGTAAAAGAATGGATGGTTTGCTTTCTGCAGGCCGAACCAGAGTTTAGACCACCAATGTCAGAAATCGTGCAGTATCTCGAGCATATGACCAAGATGCAGGATTGAAGGTAGTTTACATGTGGTGGTCATTGTCAAGGCAGCAGAAACATATTCTTTGAGTCTAGTCCGTTGGGAGATTGTCGGGCAGACAATTTCTTCATGGGACTTTGCTAATCTTCTAGTTTCAAGCTTGGATTTTTGTCGATTTGTTGATTAAATTTGTTTGTTTTGTGGTTGTGCAACTGCTTTTTATGTTATGGTATATTAAAAATTTGTATTCCTTATTTAGTAAACAAACATTTGGGTTTTGGTCATTCCAGTTACAGGGGTGTATGGCCACATATTTTCAAATGGTTGTTTTTCCCTTGGGTTTCACCTTGTAAACGACTGTATAACATCAAATCAATAGTGGTGCGTGTATAGATATGCTCTTTTCGAAAAATTTACACAACGCCTGAATAGTACTCATGTAATCTATAGGTTAACCACGGACTGATTTTGTTAAAATGTTGGAATCAATCGGATAAAAACATAGCAACACCATGATTTTGTGAGAAGTCCTCACGACTCTTTTTATATATTAAATAATAAAGAACAAAACAAAACATCCAAAAAATTACATAGCCTAACACATCTATTAATACTTGTGAAAGAAGTTATCCTAAATCAATACTAACTCTAATACTTAATTAACCAACTAATAAATAACAAGATAAACCTATTAATTCAAACTAATAATTATCTCTAAACAACTAACTAATATAAATTATTTTTTCTTTTTATTAGCTAACCCTTCTTATTTTTTCTTTCGGTTTATCTGATCCCATAATGATTAGAACACATTGTTTAAGTCTGATAATGATGATCTAACATAACCAAAAATATAGATGTTAGTGTTTTTATGAGAATTTGTGTTATAAGCATCAATAATTGATAAATATTAATTATAATCACCACTTGAAATAACTGGATAGAAATTCAAGGGTAATTTCAAATTTTGTTTTTGGCAAACAATGATGTTTTTGACCAAAACTAACCCAAAGTGGAAAACTTGTGAATTGCTGGAAACACTAATAGATCATGTAAAACCACTCTTCACCAAATGAGTCGAGCCACCTTTAAATTATATAAAACTAACAAATTATATAAAACTAACAGTTTGATTTAACTCTAAAATAAATCAAACAACCCGTAATGCCTTTACAAAAAAAGCACGCCCAATTTGTATCAACACGTCATTATTCAAAAGAATCTATCTTCCTATAATATGTACAACAAAAACTAGATTCAGCTATACAAAAAATATATAAGAGTTACGTCATACCTTTCTCTGATTTGATTTTATGTAATCAACTTTCAATGCATACACACATTTTATTATGCATAGTATTTATTATTTAACTATTTTATTATTATATAAGTTACAGTTACTAACAATACTTTGATTATTTTTTCTTTTTATTTTTTTGGTTTTTATATTTTTACCCCTCAGCTTTCAGCATTGACACTTACAACTCCTTAACTTAAAAGATTTTGTAATCGAGTTTTACATGTTTTTTTATGTACGCGTCGTATAAATTCAAGTTGATTTGCGTTTCGACATAAATTTTTCCCAGAAATAAGTTGAGTCAAATATAATACGTTTCATGCTTATTAATATATACATTTTCGGTTGCTCTACGTTTTGACGTAAATTTTATTTTTTTCCTAGAAATAAGCTGGGTCAAATATAATACGTTTTCATGCTTATTTTCATATACGTTTTCAGTTGGTCTACGTTTGGACGAAATTTTTTTTGGAAACTAGTCTGATCAATATAATACATTTTCAATAGACGGTATAAATTCGAGATACTTTATGTTTCAACGCTAGAGCATACATACGTATATACAGTGTTGAAGATAAAAAAAGTGACAAAATTATATAAAAAACAGGGTAAAAATAAATTAAAAAAAAAAACAAAAAATTGATTGTTGGAATTAGGGCAGTTCAATTTCAATTCCTATCTTAGAGAGAGAAACTTTCTAGAGAGAGGGGGAGATTTTGCAGGAAAACCATTCTTCTTCAAACTAATTTCAAAAATTCTCACACAATCATCTCGATATCAAACCCTATAATCCAATCCCGATTCAATTTCCATTCTTCATTCTTCACTCAAACCCTAATTCCCCCCAAAACTCACACAAATCAATCACTCTGTTCCAATTTCATTCTCAATTTTGTCATTTCCTCTGTAACCGGCGGTTTTCTGATCACGTTTGGCGGTTTCCGGCGACGGAACAAGGGTTTCTGCAGTTTTTGCTAACGTGCGCACTGTTTTATGGATGACGTCAGCGTGGTTGTGAAGAAGGTATGGGGTACGTGGGAGGAGCTTATCCTCGGTGGTGCGGTTCTCCGGCATGGTACCGTTGATTGGGACGTTATTTCGTCGGAGCTCCGGACCCGAACCGTTTACCCGCATTACTTCACCCCGGAGGTCTGTTATTATTACTATTGGTTTCTTGTTATAATGTTATGTTATATTATTATATCCACTTTAATGTTGGAATTGACATTGAATTTGTTTTTTGGGAAAAAAAATTTTGTCATGTGGGCCCATGTTTGGGATTTTTTTAAAATTTATTATAAACTTGGGATTTTGAATTGGAAAGAATGGACAGGGCTAGAAACGAACCGAACGTTCAGCGAACAGTTTGTGAAATGTTTGACGGGAAGTTTGTTTACGTTTGTTCGTTTACTTAATGAATGAACATGAACATGAACAAGAAATTTTGTTCGGTTAGTTAATCAAACGAACATGAACAGAGGCTGCGTTTGTTCATTTATGTTTGTGAACGTTTGGTAATGTGTTCATTTATGTTCGTTTGTTTATGTTTATTTGTATTCGTTCATTTAAAGGGTTGTTCTTTTAAAATAGTTGGATGGTCCCTGTGGTTTTGTAAAATAACACCTTTAGTCCCCAACTTTTTCTCAAGCAAACCCCCACTGACACTTGCTGTCATCAGCACCACCACCTGCCACCAACACCTTGCCACAACCCCCACACAACCACCTGCCACCACTGACCCCCACAACACCACATGTCACCACCCACCCCCACAACACCACCTGCCACCACTTACCACACACCACCACCTGCCACCACCACACACCACCACCTGTCACCACCCACCCACACACGACCACCTGCCCGGATGATGTGTGGGGCCCACCTTATTCACCCCTCCTTTGTAAACATCCAGCCACCATCACCATAGCCACCCACCTCCACCTCCACTATAGCAACCCACCTCCACCTCCACCATGAACTCATCACCACCGCAACCACCTCTAACCTGAACCCACCATTACCGCGCTACCTCCAACCTAAACCCACCAACGCCCTCACTCGACCACCAGAACCACCTCTTTGTTCTTCTCCGTCATCTCCCTCATCTTCACCTTCAAACACCCTCACCACCACCACATTCATCTGCAAACACCCTCACCACCACCGCCTTCATTCAATCACCACAACCAACACCTTCACTCGGCGGAGATGGTGATTGGTGGTGTGTATAATTGAATCTGAATTCCTTGATTTCTATTGATGAAGAAGAGAACAATATATAATACAAGAACCTAACTAACTCCTAACTAATTCAGGGATAATTCCTAACTAATTTAGGGATAAAATATAAACCGGATATACATAAGAAATACATAGATATACATAAACTATAAAACGGATATACATCCGCTAATACGCCCCCGCAGTCGTAGCAGTAGGTCTTCCGATGCATAGACTGGACCGAAATCGTTGAAACAACTGGCGTGGAAGACCCTTGGTGAATATGTCAGCGTATTGATAGTCTGCTGGAACATGAAGAACTTTGACAGAACCCATACGAACCTTCTCGCGAACAAAATGAATGTCAATCTCGATATGCTTGGATCGTTGATGTTGGACCGGATTCTGAGATAAGTAGACAGCAGAGATATTGTCACAGTAGACAACTGTGGCCCGGGTAATTGGAAGATGGAGTTCGAGAAGCAGGTTTCTGAGCCATGTTGTTTCTGCAACAGTGTTGGCCACACCTCTGTATTCAGCCTCGGCACTTGAACGTGAGATAATCGCCTGACGTTTTGAGGACCAAGAAACCAGATTATCACCGAGGAAGACACAGTAACCTGAAGTAGACCGTCGTGAATCAGGGCAGCCTCCCCAATCCGCATCAGAATAGGCTGTGATATGAGCTGATTTGGATGGTAAAATAGAGATTCCATAGTCTAGTGTACCCTTGAGGTATCGAAGGAGCCGTTTCATGAACTGGAAATGAGGATCTCGAGGGGAGTGCATAAATAAACATAGTTGTTGCACCGCATAGGATATATCAGGTCGTGTGAAGGTTAAATACTGCAGTGCACCAGCAAGGCTACGATATAAGGCACCATCTGAGAAGGGTTCTCCAGCAGTTGCACTTAGTTTAGAATTAGTGTCAGTAGGTGTGGCACATGGTTTACAATTTTCCATTTTAGCACGAGCTAAGATCTCTGCTGCATATGTGGTTTGAGATAAGAACAGGCCACCATTTCGTCGGGTTACCGCAATCCCGAGAAAGTGATGTAGTGGTCCGAGATCAGACATGGCAAATTCCCTGGAAAGAGTGGCAATGAAGTGCTGCAAAAGTGTCGGATTGGAGGCTGTCAAGATGATGTCGTCTACATAGAGAAGTAAATATGCCATTTGATCACCCTGTTTGTAGACGAACAAAGAAGTATCACTCGTGGTAGATCGAAAACCACACTTTTGTATATAGGAAGCAAATCTGAGGTACCACGCACGTGGAGCTTGTTTTAGCCCATATAAAGACTTTTGAAGTCGACAAACATGCTTTGGATTTTTACTGTCAACAAACCCAGGTGGCTGAAACATGTAAACAGTTTCATTAAGGTCCCCGTGTAGGAAAGCGTTCTTGACATCCAGTTGATGAATGGGCCAAGAACGTGAAGTTGCTAAGCTGAGGACAGTACGAATCGTAGTGGGCTTAACCACTGGGCTGAATGTCTCGTCACAATCAACACCCACCTGTTGAGATTTGCCATTTACAACCAAACGCGCTTTGTAGCGCTGTAATGTACCATTGGCATGGTATTTGTGGCGAAATAGCCACATACATCTGATAATATGAGCATCTGCAGGTCTTGGCACAAGCTCCCATGTATTATTAGCTATTAATGCCTGGTATTCGTCGGTCATAGCCGAGTGCCAGTTCTGGTCGGTCAAGGCCTGGGTGTGGGATTTGGGTAGTGGGGAAATATTATGCTCGGAGGTGGCTAAGAGGGTGGGATCTGTTGAGGGTAGGGAACCCGTTTTAGACCGGGTCTGCATAGGGTGGGTAGAGGGTGGCGGTGTCAGGTTAGATTGTGACGGAGCTAGGGTGGTATGTGCATGTTCTGGGAAGAAAACAGGTCTGGATGCAGTAGAATCAGACCTGTTTCTGCGGCTGTAAGTGTGGGTAAGGGGTGGGGAATGTGGCTGTGAGACCGTGGAGGTGGGGGTTGGTGTGGAAGCATGGGCTGGAAAAAAAATGGGTCTGCATGTTGCTGGGTCAGACCTGTTTCGTCGGCTGTAGGTGTGGGTTATGGGTGGTTTAGATGGTTTGGAAGTAGTAGTGGTGTCGGTTGTGGGAGGAGAGGAGGTGAAATGAAACGGGGTACTCATGGGTGAAGGTTCCGAATCAGGGTGAGAGCTTGGGTTGATATGAGGTGTAGGTGGGGTAGAGAAAGGAAAAGTGGATTCGTCAAAGGTGACGTGACGTGATAAATAGACACGTCCAGTTGAGGGGTCTAAGCATCGGTATCCACGATAATTCATTGGATATCCGAGAAAGATGCATGGTGTAGAACGGCTGGCTAGTTTGTGGGGTCGAGTGGCATTGTGATTTGGAAAACAAGCACACCCGAAGGTGCGAAGGTGAGTGTAGGTGGGATGCCGGTGATAGAGTTTGTATGTGGGGGTTAGAAAGTTATGGAGTTTGGTAGGAAGAATGTTATGTAAATAGACGGCAGTGTGAAGTGCTTCAACCCAGAAATGGGAAGGTAGGGAAGCATGGGTAAGGAGGGACATAATGATGTCATTAATTCGTCGGATCATACGTTCCGCCTTACCATTTTGTTGTGAAGTTTGGGGACATGAAAATCGAAATTGAAGGCCGTGAGTGACAGCGAATGATTGAAATTTGGAATTATCAAACTCACCACCCATGTCACACTGAAAAGTTTTGATATATTTATTAAATTGGGTTTGGACAAGGCGGTGAAATTGAGTAAATTTGGTGAAGGTTTCGGATTTATATTTGAGTGGATAAGCCCAAACAAATTGGGTGTGGTCGTCAATGAGGACCATGTAATATTTGTAACCTGTGTTGCTGGGTATAGGTGAAGTCCACAAGTCACAATGTATGATGTCAAAAGGTTGAAAAGTAACGGAATCAGAATCATGAAATGGTAAACGCTTATGTTTAGCAATTTGACAAGAGTTGCAAAAGAAATTGTTCTTAGATTTATTACAAGAAATTAAATTACGAGAAACTAAGAAATCCATAATAAAATTGCCAGGATGGCCAAGGCGATCATGCCAAATATTAGAGAGCGAAGAAGTAAGCAAAGCAGAAGCAGGTTGGTTGGTTTTGGTGTTGAAGGAGTACAGTGGGCCGGTACTATTGTGGCGGCTCAGGAGCGTTCCATTCTTGTAGTCCTTCACAGAAAAGCCAAAAGGGTCAAAAGACATGGAAACCATATTGTCAGTAGTGAATTTACGAACTGAAACAAGGTTTCGGATAATATTTGGGGTGTAAAGGACATTTTTAAGGGTGTAGGGGCGGACCCGGAAATTGGGTGATTGAATGGTTGTATGACCGGACCCGTGAATTGGCACACGGTTACCATTTCCAACAAATACAGAATTAATAGTAGTAGTACAAGGAGTGTGAATATTACCTGGTTCGTGTGTCAAATGATCAGAGGCACCGGTGTCAGCAACCCAACTGTCATCTCCCGAGTTCAGTGCCATCGCCTGGAAAGCTGCCCCTAATTCTGATGGTTCCAGTGGGTTTACATCTGCCAAGTGGGCCTGAGCAGGTGGAGTGGACCAGGGCTGGTGCTGTCGTGAAGTTGGGCCAGTGGCCTGTGGAGGCTGACCAGGAACAATCGGCCAAGATGGGCCTGCCCAACTGGGCTGAGTTGGGTAGGGACATGGTGGGGCCGCAGCCCACCATGGTGGCCAGTAGGGGGATGGACCTGGGCTCCAGACATTGGGTCGGACCAATTGATGCTGGGCCGAAGACTGAAAAGAACCACGAGGCTGGTTGCGTTTAGAGGGCTGCTGATTACCGCGACCTGTGCGATGTTGCTGTTGACCGAATGACTGCTGAGGCCTGTGAAATTGACGTCTTGGCTGCTGTCGGTTGTTGCGATAATGAGGGGGGTCCCGGCGGGCCGTAGGTGGCTCGCGAGACACTTGGGCAACAACAGCCGGGTTGGAGGCAATAGAGTCCCGTGCTTGTTGGCGACGCAGATCTGAGTCGAGCATGTCGCAGGCATCTTCCCATGAGGGAAGGGTGTTATTGATGATAGAGGCTTGAACATCGAATTCCGGTGGTAAGCCTCGAACCAGCTGCAGGACAAGGCGATCTTCTGTGACTGGTTGCTCAACAGCTTTCAGTTGGTCAGCGAGATACTTAAGACGCTGACAGTAGTCTTGGAGGCTGGGCATGGAGCGCAGGGTAAGATTGACAAACTCTGTTTCAAGGGCTGCTGCACGGGCGCCCTTGTTGTTCAGAAAGATTTTCCGAATCCGGGTCCATGCGCCATAAGCTGTTGTTTCCTCATCAAGAATACGTGCCAGCAGGTCATCTGAAAGTGTCCCATAGATCCACTGAAGCACAAGAGAGTCAATTTTGGCCCAGTTGGCGTAGTCCGGATCTGTTTTGGCAGGCGGTTCAGTGCCATCAATGTGGTGTAGCACCTCGTAACCGCGTGCATGCAGGGTGAACAGCTTGACCCATGATGCATAGGTGACTTTGGAACCATCCAAAACACGAACTTTGTGCTGGATGTTAGTCACCGAATAAGCAGGGTGAAGGCTGTCAGTGTGCTTGGAGGATTCTGGTTTGTCTGACATCGAGATGAACAGGGTCCGTGGACAGGGTGCTTGGAGAATCGGCTGCTTGGTCCGTGGACAGGGGCTGCTGCGGATGAACAAAAGAAGGAAAAAGAATCGGCTGCAGGGTCCGTGGACAGGGGCTGCTGCGGATTTGTTTTAGGTCAGAGCAGTAGGCTCTGATACCATATAATTGAATCTGAATTCCTTGATTTCTATTGATGAAGAAGAGAACAATATATAATACAAGAACCTAACTAACTCCTAACTAATTCAGGGATAATTCCTAACTAATTTAGGGATAAAATATAAACCGGATATACATAAGAAATACATAGATATACATAAACTATAAAACGGATATACATCCGCTAATAGTGTGGTAGGTGGTGGTGTGTGGTAGGTGGTAGCAGGTGGTGTTGTGGGGGTGGGTGGTGACAGGTGGTGTTGTGGGGGTTGTGGCAAGGTGTTGGTGGCAGGTGGTGGTGGGGGTTTACCTGAGAAAGAGAAAGAGAGAGTGTAGAGAGGCAGAGTGTACATTTCAGAGAGAGTGAGTGTGTTTATATATATATATATATGTGGGGGGGGTGGATGTGGGTGTGAATTATTTCATATATTTTAATAAAAGCAAGGGTAATTTTGTAATTTCACATTGACTTAACGGAGAAAACTAACCCACATCCACTCCAGGGACTATCCGAGCAACAAATTGTCAAACCACAGGGACCACCAGTGTAATTTCCAAAAGTTGGGGACTAAATGGTGTTATTTTACAAAACCACAGGGACCATCTGGGTATTTTACTCATTTTATTGGTTTTAGTTTTTAAAAATTTGAAACCAGGGTGGGGTTCGGCTACAAAGTCTTTTTTTCCTACAAAGTGTACAAAGTCATAAAATACCAATTTCAGCTATGAAACACCCTCAAAACCCACATATAACTGAGTGAAGATCACTAAAACACAATATCCAAACCCTAACAGTACATAAAAACTTCAAACGCACCATCGTAGAACTATGATTATAAAACACAACATGATAATCAACACAAAACACACTAATGTTCGATAATTAAAGCCTTATCATCTAAAACACAACACAAAACCCACAAATATGACGTTTTAGTAATCTTCACTTTGTTATTTGTGGGTTTTGAGTATGTTTAATGGTTGACATTATAGTGTTTTATGACTTTTTACACTTTGTAGGAAAAATGGACTTTGTAGCCAACTCCGACCCAGTTATATTATGCGTCTCCGTCAACATCACTCATTTAAGCGTTTCAATTTTGGTTTGACAAACTTCTTAATTTTTGTGTAAATTATGTTTATTATAATTATGTCAACGATGTTCGGATAGTTGTGTTATGTCCTTACTTACTTTTGTGGATTCTTCGTATTTACTGATGAAAAAATGCAGATTTTATTTTAAAATGTATATATAACGTTCGTTTGTGTTCATTTATACTCATGAACATTTGTTTGTATCCGTTTACGTATGGCAAGTGTTCCTGAACATGTTCATTTCCTTAATGACCGAACACAAACAAGAAATCTCGTTCCGTAAGTGTTCGTGAACCATTCATGAACATGTTCATTCCTTAATGAACGAACACGAACAAGGCCGGTTCGACCAAAGAATGGATGGTGGAATAAGTTGTTTCTTTCGGCTTAACCGGACTGTGAACACTCCTGCTGCTAAGTTTGGTTAACACTTAACACTCGTTTATGGTTACATTATGTCCACTGTATCTTCTAATCTTGGAATTGATATTTCAATTGTGTGTTTGTTTTTAGTATAAAAATATTTTATCATGTCAAAATGTGTTTGTGATTTTTTTAAAAATTAATGTAAACTGGCGATTTTGAATTGGAAAGAATGGATGGTGGAATTAAGTTGTTTGTTTCGGTCGAACCAGACTTTGAACACTCCTGCTGGTAAGTTTGGTTAATTCATTAGTTATATCCCAATTCAGGTTTAGGAATCTAATGGCGAATGAATGAAAGATTGTTTGTGTTTCTATCTGTTAATCCCTATCAAAGTTACTGGTGTGTGTAGCAGAAAGGTAAATGTGGATTGGAGAGTTAGTTGTTAACTTGAAAGTGGTGTTTATTAAGATCTGCAACAACGCTTTACTGGTTCCAAACTCAGTTTAATGAAAGTGTTTGGTTAAGAGTGCAATTGTTTAATGAAAGTGCTGTTTATTTATTTATATATTTAAAACTGCTATTTTTGGAGCTACTTGATCAAACCAAGCTCATGTTAGGATTTTTTTTCTTTTCTAAAACTGCTATTTCGTACTCACATTATGCAACCTGCAGGCATGTAGAGCGAGATATGAAGATCTGCAACAACGCTTTACCGGTTCCAAGTGAGGATCCTGTTTCTTCTTCTCTTTTTTTTTCATATGATGTTTTTTTGTACTAGAGGCATATAATGGGTTGGTTGGTTGGGTGACCGGTTAAAATTTGGTTCATTGCTTTAGGTACAGGTTGAAAATGATTGGTTTGACTTGACCTGTAAACATTTTTTGTCATTTTTTATTAAAAAGATAACCAATCAAATATGATTACAACAACATGTTTTTACAAGAATTTAAAAGGAAAAGATTTAGGATGCTATAAGCTGAATAAACGTTGGATGACTTTCAGCCCGTTAACCCGTTTCCCCTTTAGCTGAGATCTTTTTATTTGATTCATAATACTTTCTGGTGATCCAAGAATGGCACTCATGGTTCCCACTAGACGACGTCTAAATGTCGAATTTCTTTTTGATGCAGATGGCATTCGCTTGTTTTCACTTCTAATATCAAACTCTTTTTAGTGATTGATTTTTGAAACCAATGAACTTTTTTTGTTATATGGTCTCAAAAATTATGCTTTTGAACAAACTGCAGAAATATAAATTTAATAAAAAAATGTAGATTATGTCAGTGATTTTGTCAATCAGGATGGTACAAAAAGTCAATCACTCTATTTGATATTGTCAAGCTTGTTATACGTAGCGCGATTGTTTTTGAAGCAAATCTTGAACAGGCTTTAAACTTGTTGCTCGCCATGGTTTTGATCCGTTAGATATTGGTACGATGAGCTTCGAGAACGTCGAGTTGCTGAATTGAAGCAGGCGCTTGAGAAATCGGAAGAATCAATCGGGTCAGTCTCATCTTTCCCATTTTGTAAATCTACACTTCTTTATGAGTAAAGGTGGCCAAATTGTTAGATTGAGCAACTGGTCAAAACGGGCCGGGCTTGTCTAAAATCTCTGATAAATAGTTACTCGATTCAAATATGATTTGAAAAGTTCTCATTTTTACAATCTGTTTTTCTATAACAATGGTTATTTGCAGCAAAAGGTGAAATATGATGAATCAAATAGTCAAATCGTTGTGTTTCATCAGTTGCGGTTTCACTTAGAAATTACAACTTTTTTTATAGGCTTCTTGTATCAAAGCTTGAAAATCTCAAAGCAGAAAAGGGGCATGGTGATCAAATCAATTATGATTCAAGCCAAGCCGAATCCCCACCTCAATCACTACCAAAAGCGGTCACGATTAAAAGTATTCAAAAACAAGGGTCAATAGACGATTTTGAACCATCTGCGGGAAGTTTCACACAAGATCTCGAACCAAACCCGCAACCCAAATCTCACAGCCCATTCCTCGATTCGCCCGAGGTAAAACCGGAAGTACGCGAATCATGTATGATTAGAAAACGAAGAGGGAAACGAAAGAGGAAAGACGGTAATTGGGATGTGAAAGACGGGATTGTCGAGAGTGAGAATCCGGGTTCTAGTAGCGGCATTCGGCGCGATGAGACTTCGACGAGCAGCGGTTGTGTGCGGTCGTCAGACGCGGATGGAGAGGGCCCGCAGTTTGATGATTTGGTCGGGATTTTTAATTCTGTTACAGAGAATCAATATGCATTGGTCTTTAGACGCCGCCTTGATAGTCAGGTAATGTCCTCAGTCTTGACCCAAGAAGTCAAAACTTATTGTTTTGCATAGGTCTGTAAATGAACCGAACGAACACGAACATCCGTTCATTTAACTTTAACCGAACACCAACATATAATCGAACACATTCTTTTGTTCATGTTCGTTTATTAAGAAAATGGTCATGTTCGTGTTCGTTTATGCTTGTTTGTTTAAAACCTAATCGAACGTAAACGAACATAAACAAACAAACTTAAACAAACATAATTTAACAAAAAAATAAACAACACAAATGAACATAATTGAACAAACATAAATAAACACAAATGAACATAATTGACTAAACATAAACGAACATAAAGTAAATTTTTTATATAAATTAGTGATTAATTATGATAAATTTCATTGGAAAAACCATTTTTATTACTAGAAAGCTCAATTACCAATTAGTTATATTTATATAAGCAGTAGAAAGTTCCTTTTATGTTTAATATTTATATAAATATAACTACTTATGTATTTAAATTGAAACGAACATAAACGGACAAACACAAGCAAACGAACATAAACAAATGTGAATAAACAAACATAAACGGACGTTCACGAACATAAATGAGCGAACAAAACGTGTGTTCATGTTTGTTCATTTAACAAAATGAACAAAAAATTGTGTTCCAGTTCGTTAATTTATTAAAGAAACGAACATAAACAAACTCCCCGCCGAACAAGTTCATGAGATTTACAGCCCTACTTTTTGCAGTTTGTTTGTTGACCTTGAAAGTCAACTTCTTTCCTTTTTTTCGTAGAAACGAGCACGGTATAGAAATACTATCAAACAACATATGGATCTTGACACGGTCAAATCAAGAATTGCTAACAATTGTATAAAGTCAACACGAGAACTCTTCAAAGACTTGCTTTTGCTAGCCAACAATGCCCTCGTGTTCTACTCAAAACGAACACGAGAATACCAATCCGCGTTGACCCTCCGAGGCATAGTCACCAAACGGTAACAAGAGTTATTAACCGATTCCAACAGCAGCAATAGCAAACTGTTATCATCATCCATCTATGTTTTTCTTCAATGTCCACTCCTGTAAGACCCCGAAGTGTTAGGCCACGGGCCCCATGTGAACAACCGAAGCTCGTGGTTAAGTTTCCGACTAGTACCCTGATGGCGGGCCCACATGGGTATTTGAAACTCAGCAGTTATTCCAGTTCTAGTACCCTGAATCCTGAAACTGAAGGGAGTAAAAAGTCAAACGTTGACTCTCTTGTTGCTGCTGATCTGAAAACCGTTAAAAGAGGATTAGGGCGGCCGAGGAGGGTTGGAGGTGGCGGCAGAGGTGGTAAACAGCCACCACCACCACCTAGAAACTGTACAAATCAGAAGAAAACACATCAGAAGTGATGGATGCTGATTGGCAGATTTGTTGATAGATGTCTTTTTTCGTAGTTAAATTTTATTATAGTTACGCCAAATGTTGGCTTATCTGCTAAGGAAATTGTCTGAAAATTACTAGTAGTATGTGAACTGCAACTGAATATAATGCCATTAACCTTGTAAAGAGCTTGTGTGTTGTTTTTGGGTTTGATGTTGGTTAGATCAAAACTAGAGGGGGTTAAATGGAACAATAGGGTTAATACAAGGGTCGTCCGATGAGAGTGAGATGAGGCGCTTCGGTATCAATTTGGACTCGAGCTCATAACAATACGAGTTTAACTGGCTTGTTTCCTTCTACAAGTATCCGCACTGAGCACGTGGAGATGGAATGGTGCTACGCTTACAAACTGAATGGTCAAGATGATATACTGAACTAAAAACTCTTTTCTTTGTTTCAATAATACGTTTGCAACTAATAGAATGTAAAAACCTATAAGATCGTATAGAGACAACTCTATCCAATTAGAGAATATTTATAAGTTTTTTAGAGGTGTTCTAACCCTTTTTATAACCAGACCAGTGATTGAACTTGTCGCCTTATCACATCATTGGTGACACAAGAATAGAATAACTCATAATTAAATTTAGTGAATATTTAAATAGTACATAAGTTTAAAATACTACATTAAATTGAAACTTTAATATAACTAACTATTATGTTATTCTTATACCATAAATTTCGACTACATTATATATTATCAATGATGGAAATATGGACGTTGCACCAATGTATACTATTACAGATTGGTCAATATGGACGGTTGCACCAAACATAAACCTTATGAATGTTCCATTTTAGCTATCGATTGGTCCAACCTGTTGAGCCAAAAAAAAAAAAGATAAATTAAAATCCCGGCAAAATCATAATTAGTTTTTGAGTATAGAATACAATATTAAAAAATGCTTGGAAGTTTTTTAAAAAGTATCAGGCCACCTAGTTAATCCAATTGTGAGTGAAGGTTCCTAATTGTAGTTTCCTGACTCAATCTTCAATCTACTTGATCATACCAACTCACTTGAGGCAAGGCCGGCTCACTAGCATGTGCAGCCTCGGAGGTGTGGCTGCACAATGCCTGTTATTTCTGGGTGCCCAAAATTTTAACTTTCTTTTTTAATATTTTTATATATCATTCCAAAACAAAAACCTATAAAGTTGAACCCCAGTTAAATTTTTAAACCCATTAACCTTTTAAAAAAAACTAACCCAATAATCTTTTTAGTTTTAGCTCATCTAAACCTATAGCAAGCGGCAAAAGAAAATTTGAAAACATGGAGATCAAGGGAGATCAGTCCATATGAAGCACACGACATCAAAGACTCAAGATTTCAACGATCAAAATTATTGTTGTATATTAAATTCTTTTTATAAAGACAACTAATATTTTAGGGGCGCATTTGCCTAGTCTCGCACAGGGCACCGAATTATCAAGGACGGCCCTCACCTGAGGAATCCCTCAAACCATATCCATTTTTCCTAGCATTTTTTTTTTTGTGACTACCCGTTAAGAATGGAGAGCACTGCTGCATATATTTGATGATGCATGGTATTGACTTTTTATCATAATAAAGAAATTTATTTCATGTGGTTATTAGAATCTGATGGTTTTATATTTACCATACTGAAATGATAAATTGTGAATCTTTACGCAGTAAATCAATGACATTATGTTTCTATGTTATTGGTGATTAATTTAGTAGTTTAGAGATATTGGTTTTTACTTTTTAGTGAATATACCAAAGTACCACATGAACGTGTTGAATTATTAGAAATGGTCATGCCAGTTGATTGATTTATAAAATATCACAACATTTGCGACTTACAGTCGCATAACTTTGTAACATTAGCGGAAATAGAACTCCTTTATCAGGGATCATCATAAGGCTCTCTGCTTCACCGGCCACGATTTAAAGGTCCAAATCGATTGTTTTTTTTTCTAGAAATATCAGATTTTATATAAATTAATCAAACAGATACTGCTAATACAGAATTCAATATTAAACTTGTACATGGTTTTGAGCACCAATTAAGAAGACTGTGCATAATGCATGTGTCAAAAAAGATTAGCATGCCAACTACTAAGACAAATAACTAATTCACAAAGTAAGTTTGTTGACTTACAATCAGCTTCAGATCGTGTGAGACGCGCGTTGGATGTTCCCAAAATACGCTAATTTCTGCGTGACAGACGGGTATGGATCGAAGATCCGGTTAAGTGTTGCAGCCAGACGGACCCCACCTTGTGCGAGCCTCATCTCCACAATCGGCAAACGTGAGAGGAAGTACTCGTCTGACACAATGTTAAAAAATAATCAGGCGTTTTGGTGTATATATTACTGAAACAGTTTGTATGTTTCTTGTGTGCATTATGCACACGGTAAATGTCAAGTAAACAAGAATACATGTAACACACCTAGAAAATACCAAAAATTTCATTAGAACTGTATTGATTTTAAATGCTGTTAACGCTTAATAGAGGTGAATAATAGATGTAGCATACCTCCTAGAGTGCTTCCTGGTGTAGCATTTCTATAGGCGTAATTGCAAGAACACTTGATGCTTTCGGAAGCCCACCTGCAAGAAATCACCACTCAGCTATGGTGTGTATTCCCATATCAAGGAAAATACTGAAGTACCCCTTATTTAAGATAAAATAAAGATTCTTCGGGAAGTAAATAAATAGCATAAGTTGACTAATGAATAGAACTTGCAAGAAAAGTTTTACACTTACGGGTCAGGACAAACATCTTCACCAGATGTACAATTTGCCCAAGAAGAGATGTCATTGCTCCACTTATCCTATTTCCAAGAACATAATCAATAGCACATTTTGTTACCTCTAGTAATGCATTTAAAAGAAAACAGATGAAATCATACTGTGATATTCTTCTCAATTGCTGATATCATGACGTCGATATCCTTGTCATAGAATGTCTTCATGGCAGATTCGATTATATCACTATCCCATACCTGAAATATAAGTTGTGAAACTGAATTTATAAAACTCAGTGCTTTAAGTTTTTAAACCCGACACTTTTCAATCGATCTGCTGGTCCATATACCACTGTTATTAGGTTATCGATATATAAAACTGTAAAAAGAACAGAAAATTGCAAGTGTTTGATAAAAAAAAACTTTGACGTACGTGGTGCAAATTGGTCTTCCTCTTATACCACCTAACTGTTATTGTGTTTCCGCCTTCATCACTAGTAAAGCTAACATGCAGAGGCTGCAAATAAAAAATAATAAATTCTTAATAAGCATTTCGCAATAAATAACTACTCTCTCAGACCCCAAATAACACAATGCTTTTGATAAAAGTGTTTGATTGTTAATAATATATCCAGCAATGCCTGTAAAAAATAGAGGGATCGTGTAGAATGAAACTAGAGGTGGAAAATGTGCATGTCAGAAACGGGTAAAAATGGGTTCAGGTACTAGATTGTTACATAAAAATATACTTTTTTAATAGAACAAGTTAAGAGGGTTGTATACCATTACACTTTTGGCAACTTTCAACTTGTTCAATCTTTTTTACCCCGTTAGAGAAGAGACATAATCAAAATCCACCACTAACAAAAAATAGAGTAAAATGCTATTTTCGTCCCTGAGGTTCGCGACTTTCGTCCAAAGGCTTGTTTTTCCGCATCTGGATCCAAAAAGTTTGAAATCTTGCCATTGTCATCCGGCTTGTTAACTCCATCCATTTTTCTCGGTTAAGTCGGGGGTATTTCTGTCTTTTTTGTTAACTTAAAGGGCAATTCGGTATTGTAACGCAAGGTCTTCCAAAAGTGGAACAGGTGTTAGAAGTGCGTTCGATTGATTCAATATCGATGAATCTTGAAAAGAGGATTGAGGGTTGGAACAAATGTATAACAAGAACTCTTGGAATTCCTTGGGCATTCTTTATTGGGGTATTCGGTCATTTTAAATAAAGTGAAAAAGACCGAATCTCCCTTTAAGTTAACAAAAAAGAGGGAAATACCCTTGACTTAACAAAGAAAAACGGATGGAGTTAACGAGCCGGATGAAAATGACGAGATTTCAAACCTTTTGGATCCAGATGCGGAACGAAAGTCACAAACCTCAGGGACGAAAATGGCATTTTACTCTAAAAAATAAGGTCCAGTTTCCCCCGCTCACTGAAACCTATCCTATAAATATCTTGGAACGTTTACTAATGATAAAAACCGGACAAACTAACCTGATGCACATCCCCAATATAATGAGATAGGAACATAAGTGCTTCAGTCAGGTTGTCTGTAATTAAAAACTTATAAGTTCCAAATTTTCAATTAGCGTAAAAATACTAACGACAGTAGGTGCTTACACTTCACAACTGAATTCGAGGCGTTATAGCCAGTGACAAGTTGCTCCGTGTAGTTGTAAATAGCTCCAGTGACACACCTATCTTTGACTCCAGATGAGTCATGGCAGTCCCCTGTGACATTATAATAATAATAATTTAAATTGGTTTATTAAGTCGGAACCGAATAAATATAGCAGGAGATTTGTCAACTTACTGCAGTAGTCATAATTACACCGGAAATCAGGGGTGTCAACATAATGCAACTCGCTGGTCCACCGCCACTTGTACATCCACTTGATCTCATCGGGCCAGGAACAGACAGAAGCTAGATCACCTTCAGCGGTTTCTGGTAGCAATTCTTTTATTGCCTTTAAAGCTTCTTCGCTAAGAAATGACTGATATTGCAAAAGAAAGTTACACCAATGTTTCATAGAGGATAAGAAATCAAGAACCTACTTCATATATAACTGACACAAAATGCATAAATGCGAAAAATAATAAACACCAACATAAACAACGAACTCAAGTGCTTGGTTTTAAAAAGCTTGTGGCGCTCCTATTTCTTTTATCGCAATAGCCAATATGTGAAACACGTTAGTTATTAAAAAAAATACTATAAAACTTCACAAAAAGATTAACAGCAACAAAATGTTTTACCCATTCTTAGATATCATTCAAAACTCACCACAAGATTAATCAATTCACAATGTTGACTAATGCGTACCGGTCAAATTGACCAGCTTGTTCACTGAACATTACTACTTCCTCTGTTCCATAGAAACTCACTTCAAAGTTTGATCTCGAACCTAGTACTTTTTGACTGCCAAAGACATGAACACTGTCACAAACATACATCCAACATTTTCCTATTTTAACATATGTTACATGATCCTATGTAATCCTTCCAAAGATCCATATTCATTAGTATAGCTGAAAAGAACCCATTAGTGTCAACATAGAACTTAACTAATGATACCCCTCAAGTTTGACCAATATACTTAAATCAAAAGTCAAAGGTTGAAACTTTATTGTAAAAACTTAATAAAACTGAAGCCCTACTGTTGATTCATAACTAACAACATCACAAAAGCTCCCAATCAAATGCAATCAGAAGCATCACAACAATAAACGAACATGAAAACACAAATTTAAGTTTGACCAAAATGCATAAATCAAAAGTCAAAGCTTGAAACTTTCATGAAAAAACTTAATAAAAGTAAAGCCCTAGACTTAATTCAAAACCAATAACACCACAAAAACTCTCAATAAAGTAACAATAAACAAACATGATGACAAAAATCATCAAATAATAATAATAAATAATAATAATAATAATAATAATAATAATAATAATAATAATAATAATAATAATAATAATAATAATAATAATAATAATAATAATAATTTTACCTCAGCAATTTTACAAGTAGCATAGTGCCCTTCTTTTCCCCATCCATAAGTTCCAGAAATTATTATTAATAACAATACTATAAAAAATGTTGATTTAATCCACCAGTTCTTGAAATCACTCATTTTACTTCTGATAACTATTAAGAAAATAAACAACAGATTAGTTAAGAATTTGATTGAATTAATCAGCAATCTGAGTCGATGGGGTTTACCTAATTTGTTGAAGTATGATGCAGATCAGATCACTTCGATTGACGCACTCTGCTGGAACTTGAAACGAATTAGGTAAACCCTAAGTCACATATATTCGCGGTAATTGCAAAAATAATTTGACAGAATAGTAACACTACGACGTCGTAAGATGTATTTGAAAGTCTATCCAATGTGATGATCTCATATTTTAAAATTAAATAGTAGTTAAGGTTTGATTGGTATCATAAGGTTTGTTAGGTAATTATTGTCATCTTTTTATTATTATTTTAGTTATAAGAAAAAAACTAAAGAGTTTAGTTTATGTTTGTGTATGATTATATATCTGTATGGTTTTATGTAATTTAAGTTTAAAAAAACTAAAGAGATTTTACGTTTGTGTATGATTATTAATATATATAATTTTATAGCGACTGATAAAACTAAAAAAAACTGTATATACCAATTAAAGCATGTACGAAAATTGTTATCTTTTTATTTCTTTTTAGTTTGAAAAAAACGTAGAAATCTTAGCTTACATAATAATAATTAACTTAATGATATATAACTTATATTTCTATTTGTATTTCTAAAAAACATAGTATATTAATACTGAATCACTTTGATACTTTAGTTTTTTTTTATAAAATACTACTTTTATATTTACACATTTTTTATTCTTTTACAACCTAAAGCCACGAAACTGAAAATGGTTGTTTGTTTTTCATATGAGTAATTGATGATACTTTAACGACATAAATATAAGAGTAATCTGGTATGTTAAAATAGTCTCTAAGTTTTGGTTATTTTTTCCTTTTTAATCTAAAACTTAAACTTTTTGAATCTGAGTTTTTGTGGTGTCAGTTTTGTTGTCATTTTCATACAAAAATAAAATCTGGTCAGATTTTCAGCTAACATTTAGTTTTTTGTCTTTTTCCTCCCTTTTAAAAATGACAAAATGGTCATATTTTTTTAATTTGTTATAATAAAACGTTAAAAAGACCATTTTGTCATTCATTAAAAGGGAGAAAAAAGACATAATAAACTGGATGTTAACTGAAAAATCTGATTACATGTTAATTTTGGATAAAAATGGCAACAAAATTGAAACCACAAGGACCCTGATTCAAAAGGTTTGAGTTTTGAACTAAAGTGGCAAAAGTGATCAAACCTCACAGACATTTTGACAGTTTACTCTAAATATAAATATCTAGAGAAACATCCAAGTATCTTGAATGATCTTTAACCAAAGACGACTATGTGAATATCACTTCGTTACAACTTACAAGCATCAGTTGGTTATCACTTATAATCAATGATTGTTTTCGTAATTGAAACTTACAGACTAGTCGGAGCAGGAACCACATACACCACTAGTTTAGTGCGCGTGAACCACCTCTTTCTAGGTCAACCGACTTTAGTGGGTTTCATACATAGCTTACTAATTTTTCTTATTATTATACATATGTCACACCCTGACCCGCAGCGGAAATGGTAGTCGGGGCATGATTGGGTTTTCATCAAAGCTCATGACATTTACTATAAAGTTTCATAATTATTATTTCTCTTTAAAGAAGAAGTTACAATAAACATACAAACACATCATGCTCAAATACATTTCATTCAAATTACAAACTATAGTACAATTACAAAGGAAAACAAAACTAAACGTTCATTCCAAGGCATTAACTTGTTTATTCTTCTAGGCCATCCTATGTGTTTCTTTTCTCAACCGGATCACCTGTATCATGTGTAAAATAGGGTTTTGGGTCAACAAAAGTTGGAGAGTGAATCTTATTTAAACATTTGAAAGGATTAGTTATGTTGGTTATTTGAATAAAATTGTGCATAATATGAATAAACGTAAATGTCAATTTAATCACAAAACACATAATATCAAACAATGCACAAGCACACACACCAAATGATGAACAATGAGATCAAGGCTCAATCAAACGGAGCCGATCAAATGAGGCACCTGATGCTCAACCCGTCTCCCACGAGGAACTGATGGGCCTAAGAATGATTTGCACACAACTTGACAAGAATGTAAACACGTATCACAACAAACAATATTTACTTCATAAGTTTAGGTCATATAATGGTAATAGCACAAGTTTGAATAAACGAAATAATTAAAGCGACACATGATACACCCCAAAACATGAATAAAAAGGGGAATTTGTAAGGATTCACTCACAGTGGGTGCGTTTCCTGGATGACGATGAATGCGAACGAATTTTAGGATTTGATCGACGAGGGAAACTAACCTAGAATAATAACGAAATGGTTCGGTAAATAAATGGATTTTATTTGAGATTAATAATTTTAATTCATAACCATAATAGGATTTTTAGATTTATTTTTGTGAGTTTAAGGACATTTTATAACTTTAAAAATATTATTTTTAAGTATTTTTAAATAATTTCTGATTAAATAAATTAAAAAAAAAGAAATAAAAAAATGTTGACTTGACCATGTTGACCGTTGACCGGTCGAACCGTGTTTATTCTATGCGCTGAGTGAGGTTCGAACCCGTGACCTCCCGTATACGTGCACGCAGCTCTACCAACTGAGCTACGTGTCTAACCCGAAATAATCTCTTTTTTAATTATATTTATATACTATTTAGATTAAACTATATTCTGATTTAACAAAATGATTTGTATATTATAGAGACAGGGTCATGGAACCGGCTCGAACTCACGACCTTTGCTTCGTGTGTGCACAAAGCCCGACCAATTGGGCTGTGTGTTTAACCGGTTGGATATAAGATTTTTATTTCTTTTATATACTTACTGTCAAGTTTCATATTTGAGTTTATAAAAAGGTTTGAATATTGTGACGAATCGAAACAAGAACAGAATCGAACCCGAGACGTGCTTATTGTTTTTGCACACAGTCCACCACTGGACTGTGTGTCTAACCCGGTTATTATTCCGGTTTTTATTATATTTATATGCTATCTCAATTCGTCTTCTTCACACATTTAAATTTCAGATCACCCGCTCGGTGATTTGGTTTGTTAAATCAAAGTGTTTCTTACTGACTAACAAAATAATAGATAGAAAATGAAAGTAAGTCGAAAGATAATACCGAGGGCGGTGGTCTTGAATGTTTCCGGCGAGATTCTGGCGGCTGAGGTCAACTCCGGCGAAATGTAACTTGCGACAGAGGATCTACAGGAAGTTTGAGGTGAGTGTGGGTGACTTCTGTCGGGGCTCTAGAAGTCCTGTTTATAGAGTAAGGCAACAGTAGGATAGATTCTTCGGTTTTCCGGTGAGTAACTGAGGATTCCGGCGAACAGAAAATTGAGCGGAGAGAACAGAGGCAAGTTGCGAAGGAAAAGAGCGAATTCGTTAGAGTGATAGTGCTGGTATTTATAGGTCAATGACTCTGTCCTGCTTCGGATTTCAGATCCGTTTAAATTTTGATTTATAACCGACATCTGCACTCGATGATTTTGCATAACGGCTTGATTAACGATTATGATCGCCGGTTATGATTGATTAACCGCATAACGGTCAATAAGAGTTGGCTTGAATCAAGGGCGGTTATGTTTAGGATGATTCTGAACTTGCAGGTTTAAACGTTTTCTTAACATAAGATTTAAATGTTTTCAATTTTAGCACTAATGTGCGTGTGGCGGAGTGGTGAAAGTTGTGTGTGTATAAGTTTGTGGTTATGGGCGACCCGGGTTCGAAACCCGGCAGCCTCATTTTATTTTTTATTCACTTATTTTTATCATTTATTGATTATAGTTTTTAAATTCTAAAATGTTTATTAATTATGTATTGTTTAAAATTAAAATGAACAATATATACGCAACGAAAATTATAACTGAATATTCGATTAATAAACGAAGCGGATTTTGAAAACCCGTTTTTCGACGGATGTTACAGTATCCCCTACTTTTAGAAATTTTGTCCCGAAATTTAAGTAGTAGTGGTATATTTGACTTGAAGGGAGGATGTTTTAATTTTGATGATTACATAATTAGAAGAGGGTGAGAGTTTAAATCTTATTTGAGGCGGTAACGTTCCTAGTAATAGTTGAATACCCTGCTACAGGAATCGCTTTTTGATGCCTAAAGTATAAGAATGCGGAACATGGATAAACTGAGTTGATTGACTAGGCATGATTTTATGCATAAGAGTTTTGAGGGAATTGATACGTTTGAAATAATAAGGTATGTATCATAAAACAAAAACTTCAACCATGACGATATTTAAACCAACACGGAACTTCTCATAACCTCCTGGTAATGCTTTTGATCCTTTACCAAGAATACTTATATATAGGAAGTACCAGCGGCGTATCCACCATATTCTTGTCAAATTTTCATTGGCTTTATCAGTAAATTATGATCAGTTCTATGTGACTCTAAAACATAAACAAACACAACAACCAAAGCTTGAGTCTCAATTCTGAAAGGATACATGACTGAATGATGACAGTACCTCTCTCGTTTGTTATGATAAAGGGGTTAGTCTATGTAAAAGTGAGACACAACCTAACTTCTTTAAATGACGTGATCGAGGTACGTCGCAACGTTTGATGATATGAATGTTAAATCAATGAGTATAAAACAAAACTGTAAATATCAATTCGCATTAAAATTATTGGATACATAAATTCCCAATTTATAACTGGGAGACGTAAAGATTGAGATAACATAAAGAAAACATTAAAACTAAACGGTTGGAGTTGAGGCTTGACTCTTGGTGAGGGAAAGCTAGTTGGGTGATTCGTTTGGGCCGTTATTATCTTCAACAGGATTGGTGTTGAGGTTGTAAGCTCTTCCTCTTGCTGGTGGTGGAGCTGGGTTTGCTTGATTTGCTTGGTTAACTGGGTTTGCTTGAGCTTGGGCGTTTATGATGTTAACCAATCGAGGGCACGTGTTTCTAAAGTGGGTAGGGTCGCCACAATTAAAACAAGCTCGAACATATGGGAACATGGGGTATTGGGGTTGCTGATATGTTTGGATCATGTTTTGGGTAGGAGGTGAGGCTTGGTTTTGAGGGGCACGACAAGTTTTGCTTCAATGACCATAACGCCCACAATTTGCACACAGTCGACAAGGTACGGTAGATGGATGGTGATAAAAACAGGTGTTGCATTGAGGGTGAGGTCCAATGTAAAGTTTCTTATTTGGGTAAGTAGAGTTAGGTGCTACTTGAGTGATTGGGATAGCTTGGAGGGGTATGGCTTGTGAAGCTGGTTGATTGCCTTGGGTAATAGCGAAATTTTGCCCGTTTCGTTTTCTCTTAGGAGTGGTTTGAGAAGAGGATTCGGTTTGGGTGGAGTTTGAGGTTTTGGTTGATGCTTTATCCTTCTTCTTCTCCTCCGTGAAGTCTTTATTCCGTATGCGGTTTTCGGTGAGCTCTGTAGCTAACTCCATTGTTGCTTCCAAAGTTGCAGGTGTGGTACTTATTACAGGGTCTTGAATTTTTGAAGGAAGACCTCGAATGTAGTGCTCGATCAAACGGTAGAGGGGAGTGAACAAGTTGGGGACCATCTGATTTAACTCAAGGAATCTCTTGTTGTATGTGGTGTGGTCGCCCTCCTTTTGTTTCAAAGAATAGAACTCATCTTCCAATTTCTTGATTTCGCTTCTTGGACAGAAACGTCTTGTCATGATTTCCTTCAACTCTTCCCAAGTCAAAGTCATAGCATTCTCAGTGCCTCGCTTGGCCTTCTCTGTATTCCACCATGTAAGTGCTACTCCAAACAAACGACCGGTATCATATCGCACCTTGCGATTATCGGGGCAGTCGCAATCGAGAAAAGTGTTTTCCATTTCCTCAAACCAATGGAGGAGAGCGGTGACACCTTCAGTCCCTTCGTATTTTGGTGGATCACAGGATTTGAAATGCTTGAAGGTGCATTTAGTGGTTTTTGGGAGAGGGTTGACAACGTTTTGATCTTCTTGATTGATTGGGTTGACGGGATTAGCGGTAAGGGCTTGTTGAACTTGAACTACGATGGTGGGTATTACGGCAGCCATTTGTTGAGCGATTTGGGCAGCCATGCGCTCGCGGGATTTTCCTGATCTCATTTTTCTACGAGAGAGACTGGAAGACATCTACAGGGAATACGTATCAAGAGTATGAGTTTGACGTTTTAGGTGTCATGTGTCATATTTAGAAATGCACATTCATAAAACAAATGAAGAATAATAAATTTACTACATCCATAGGATGTCTTGGGCTTTACTCGTAATTGGGCCTTGCATGCCGCCATATTTCACCTTCGTAATCATGTGGGCCCCCATGATTACCGGGTCTTTCATATGGTTCGCATGTGTTAGCCTGGTAACGTACACTAAAACCCGGAGAAAATCAAGAAATATGAATGTAACGTATGAAATTCGGAGTGCATCCAGGTGTGGACACGGTGACACCTCAAAGTGGGGTTAGTTCGAACGATATTTGGTGTGGCATGCTTTGGCCTAATAGGTCCTTCGTACTCCATCCTTAGTCCCCAGGTAGGCAAACTGGTCCGTTATATTGGATTTATACGAATGCCAACCTAGACAGGACGTTCCGACTACCGGTACTTGTACCCTTACGGTTACTACATGCCCGTCATAGAACTCACTTTGATGAGATTGAAAAATGAAAAATGCGACAAAATCTTGAATAAAGGAACTATGAGGATGATTTGAATATGTGAACATTGAAATATACGTGATGAATGTATATGTAAGCATGTTAAGTTTAACAATAATTATAACTCATTAAGTATCACACAAAATGATTGGGAAGTGTTTGCATGCATTTGTGTGTGTAATAAATACGAAACAAATAAACATCATGAGTTTGCATGTAACCACATAAACAATTAAATCTAATCAACTATAGTATAGGCTCTAAGGGTCTAATAACCTATCCTATATCCCTATAGTCAAAAGCTCTGATACCAATCTGTCACATCCTGACCCGCAGCGGAAATGGTAGTCGGGGCATGATTGGGTTTTCATCAAAGCTCATGACATTTACTATAAAGTTTCATAATTATTATTTCTCTTTAAAGAAGAAGTTACAATAAACATACAAACACATCATGCTCAAATACATTTCATTCAAATTACAAACTAAAGTACAATTACAAAGGAAAACAAAACTAAAAGTTCATTCCAAGGCATTAACTTGTTTATTCTTCTAGGCCATCCTATGTGTTTCTTTTCTCAACCGGATCACCTGTATCATGTGTAAAATAGGGTTTTGGGTCAACAAAAGTTGGCGAGTGAATCTTATTTAAACATTTGAAAGGATTAGTTATGTTGGTTATTTGAATAAAATTGTGCATAATATGAATAAACGTAAATGTAAATTTAATCACAAAACACATAATATCAAACAATGCACAAGCACACACACCAAATGATGAACAATGAGATCAAGGCTCAATCAAACGGAGCCGATCAAATGAGGCACCTGATGCTCAACCCGTCTCCCACGAGGAACTGATGGGCCTAATGAATGTTTTGCACACAACTTGACAAGAATGTAAACACGTATCACAACAAACAATATTTACTTCATAAGTTTAGGTCATATAATGGTAATAGCACAAGTTTGAATAAACGAAATAATTAAAGCGACACATGATACACCCCAAAACATGAATAAAAAGGGGAATTTGTAAGGATTCACTCACAGTGGGTGCGTTTCCTGGATGACGATGAATGCGCACGAATTTTAGGATTTGATCGACGAGGGAAACTAACATAGAATAATAACGAAATGGTTCGGTAAATAAATGGATTTTATTTGAGATTAATAATTTTAATTCATAACCTTAATAGGATTTTTAGATTTATTTTTGTGAATTTAAGGACATTTTCTAACTTTAAAAATATTATTTTTAAGTATTTTTAAATAATTTTCTGATTAAATAAATTAAAAAAAAATGTTGACTTTTGACCATGTTGACCGTTGACCGTTGACCGGTCGAACCGTGTTTATTCTATGCGCTGAGTGAGGTTCGAACCCGTGACCTCCCGTATACGTGCACGCAGCTCTACCAACTGAGCTACGTGTCTAACCCGAAATAATCTCTTTTTTAATTATATTTATATACTATTTAGATTAAACTATATTCTGATTTAACAAAATGATTTGTATATTATAGAGACAGGGTCATGGAACCGGCTCGAACTCACGACCTTTGCTTCGTGTGTGCACACAGCCCGACCAATTGGGCTGTGTGTTTAACCGGTTGGATATAAGATTTTTATTTCTTTTATATACTTACTGTCAAGTTTCATATTTTAGTTTTATAAAAAGGTTTGAATATTGTGACGAATCGAAACAAGAACAGAATCGAACCCGAGACGTGCTTATTGTTTTTGCACACAGTCCACCACTGGACTGTGTGTCTAACCCGGTTATTATTCCGGTTTTTATTATATTTATATGCTATCTCAATTCGTCTTCTTCACACATTTAAATTTCAGATCACCCGCTCGGTGATTTGGTTTGTTAAATCAAAGTGTTTCTTACTGATTAACAAAATAATAGATAGAAAATGAAAGTAAGTCGAAAGATAATACCGAGGGCGGTGGTCTTGAATGTTTCCGGCGAGATTCTGGCGGCTGAGGTCAACTCCGGCGAAATGTAACTTGCGACAGAGGATCTACAGGAAGTTTGAGGTGAGTGTGGGTGACTTCTGTCGGGGCTCTAGAAGTCCTGTTTATAGAGTAAGGCAACAGTGGGATAGATTCTTCGGTTTTCCGGTGAGTAACTGAGGATTCCGGCGAACAGAAAATTGAGCGGAGAGAACAGAGGCAAGTTGCGAAGGAAAAGAGCGAATTCGTTAGAGTGATAGTGCTGGTATTTATAGGTCAATGACTCTGTCCTGCTTCGGATTTCAGATCCGTTTAAATTTTGATTTATAACCGACATCTGCACTCGATGATTTTGCATAACGGCTTGATTAACGATTATGATCGCCGCTTATGATTGATTAACAGCATAACGGTCAATAAGAGTTGGCTTGAATCAAGGGCGGTTATGTTTAGGATGATTCTGAACTTGCAGGTTTAAACGTTTTCTTAACATAAGATTTAAATGTTTTCAATTTTAGCACTAATGTGCGTGTGGCGGAGTGGTGAAAGTTGTGTGTGTATAAGTTTGTGGTTATGGGCGACTCGGGTTCGAAACCCGGCAGCCTCATTTTATTTTTTATTCACTTATTTTTATCATTTATTGATTATAGTTTTTAAATTCTAAAATGTTTATTAATTATGTATTGTTTAAAATTAAAATGAACAATATATACGCAACGAAAATTATAACTGAACATTCGATTAATAAACGAAGCGGATTTTGAAAACCCGTTTTTCGACGGAAGTTACAACAAAGAAACCTCATTTAACTATTACATACAACTACAACCATACCCAGTAAATCCCACGAATATCAAATCTATTTGTAGAGTTTGGGGAGGGTAGGATGTAGACCGACAATGCCTCTATTCCTAGGGATAGAGAGATTGTTCCAAAGAGTCCATCGGCTCCAAAACAAACAACACACCAAGTCGAAGAATATAGATATAAGAAGTCACCAACACCAAGGAAGTGATGAGAGAGTGACACAATATAATGTAAAACATGTATAATATCATACAATATCATAGAACATCCTATGGGCTTAAACATAAGAAGGCAATCACCTGTAAAGTCCCTTAAAGAATAAGAAAAATCTGTGTCCCTAAAATACACCTAAGACCCTACTACAACATCCTCTAAAAGTCCTTAGCCTTGATTATACGTCTCCACGAAATCCTATCTTGGACCATGTCCTCAAAAAGATGCAACTCTAGTAAATCATGCCTAATCTGCTTATCGTATGTCAGTTTGGGTCTGTCTTTTACTCTCCTCCAGGGGTGCAGCTTCTAGTGGGCGGAAGGAGGCGGCCGACCCCCTGAACTTTCCGCACAGTAGTGGAGAGTATGTAGATTTCGTATAGAAACTTTGGGTATATACGTTTTCAACCCCCCCCCCTAATTTTATAGAAATTTTGGGCATATACGTTTTTGACACCACGGGCCGAAATCTCAAGCTTCGCCACTGCTCTCCTCCCCTCCACAGTAATGGTTCCCACTACTTTACTATGACCTACACAATGCAACACCGAGACAAGAGGTCTAATTGTGACCAAGCTCCAACATGAGTATTAGTATTCTGTTTTTTAATAAACTAGATTTACCACATGCGCAATGCAGCGGGGGTGTAAAACCGTGTCGAATATCACCAAAGCCACACCACCACCAACGACAACCAATACTGAAGTTACGATGTGTTAATGCGAAGAAATTAGACTACAACATAAAATATAGAAACTAATAATTAAGTCGATTTAGGACCCCGGGCATTGTAATGAACCTGTCAAACAGGGAAAAGATAGACGACATAAAAACGTTGAACCACACACGCACGTTGAGCCATGTTAACTTGCAAAATCTAGTACAAAGCATAAAACAAAATGTTAAAACGTTGAACCACATACACATGTTACGCCATGTTAACTTGCAAAATTTAAAACGAAAAATCTGCAAAATTGTGGAGAGCAAATCGGAAAGTACAAAAGTTGTAAGGTTAACTTGAAATAGATGAAAACTTTTGGTGTTTTAAATAGAAAAACAAATGTTTTAAGTTGAAAGTGAAACATCAATTTTTTTTAAAACCTCCCAAAACATGAGATACACACCTCTATACACACAAATCTTGATAATTTATAGTTTGCTAATGAGAGTAAAATTTAGTGACGAGATAAACTGATGATAATCTACCAACACATTATTAGAGATCATATTAGTTTATTAATATATTGTTATTATTTATTATTTGAATGGTAACTTAGTCAGTGGTCAAGCTGGTACTCCACATATGTAGGAGAACTTTGTGGATCTCCCTTGATAAATATCATTGTACTCGGTCGTTTTTTTTTCCTTTTGCACTTTCACCACCACAGTTGAAGCCAAGATCACCTCACTACCATTGGTGTTCATATTTCCCACCAACACAGGTATTTTTTTTTGTTCGACTTGCGACTTTACTTGCCTGACTATGTGCTTCTTGATTTGCTCTCCTTTTATTTCATTTGTGTCGCTATTGGTCATCAGTTGAATAAGACTGTAGCCACTATTTTGGTTGAGACTTACTTTAACTTCACCACAAGAATTGTTCATATTGAAGAAGAAATGCAGATTAAATTAATTCAAAGGGGTCCACTGAATCGCATAACCTGAAAGACAACAGATAACTCAGTCTTGCAGTAACATGTTAATTCATCAGAAAATGGAATTGAAATTAACATGAGCTTTGTTAGATATGTTTCCACTATGCAATGGAAGATGGTGGGATTGTGATGCCATTGGTTTTGGTTGTCTTTTCTTTATTTTGGGTTGAATTTTTTAGGGAAATAGGCTGCTTAGTGACTACGTTTATGTCGTATGATAGTATTTGCTTTACATGTGTCATTTTGTTCGATTTTTGTTAGTACTAGGTTTTTTTTCGAAGCTCTTTCAAAATGTATGTTTACCCTTTTACTCTTTTTACCGCCGTTGGATATATATTATTGCATTGTATGTATACATGATTGAATTTAAGGCTAAAAATTGCTAATTTTTAATTGTCATGTTATCTGTTTAGTTAGGAATTCACGTCATTTTTTTTCTTTTACACGAAACATTTTTTTCTATCAATTTTCGGGTCCTTACGAACAAGTTTCTTTGTAAGGTTATTTTCAACGTTTGGCTTTTGATGGATTCCAGCATAAGTTTAAAAAAACCAAATTCGTATATCAACGATCCATTTTTTTTTAATAAACTGATTTAGAAGCATCAAGTGCTGAAAATACTCTCTACTGACTTCTGACCCAACCCATTCATTCAATTTCAACAAACTTTACTTTTCTTTTATCCAATTATCAATCAGACTATCGGAGACCAACTAAAAATGGAATTACTAACCTTTGCTTACAATTAACATATCTGCACACTTTGCTACTGTTATACATGTGTTTATCTTATTGTGAATTCGCATGAGAAACATGTGTGATGCAGATCAGATCTGCAAATTTATTTTAATTGTGTAAAAACTACTACCATAATAAAAAAGAAGAAATCAATTCTGCATTTTGTTTCCCCGGTTTAAAAAAAAATAAGTAACTTTTTGTCCCTGCCGCACCGCGAGGGTTGTAAAACCCACCCTAGTATACTCTTAAAATACAACATACCGCTATAGTAATGTTGCCTATGGTTCCTTATTGGGATCAACATTATTTGGTTGTTTATAAGTCGTTGATTTATTATACTGGTCCCACATTGTTGGATGTATTGTGATTCTTACAAGATTAGTCACTTTTCAACAGTCAACTAACCCGAATAATATTACCCGAACCATCGTTTGTCACATTCTTTAGTTTACCTTAGTTGAACCAGACCACTATCATGTTCTCTGAACCGAACACCATCATAAGCTTCGGTCCATACCAGTTAAACCGATCCACGGTCCTATTTTTTAGGCCGATTCGAGTGTTTTATAAATGTTGATACGATCTAATACCATATATGTGAATCGATCAAGGAGATTAAATTATTATGTAAACTTATACTATTTGAACAGTTGACACATTTCAATAGTACTACACATCCTCCATAATCAACCATTTTATCTCATCTAAGTTAACATAAGTTAACAATAACACAATAAAAAGCAATTCAATTATAAATAGATAGCACAAATAACATAACATAAAGTATACATATTTAAACAGTTAAAATTTAGACCCCTTGCACTGTGTTTGCTGTATTAACAACAGCAGATGGTTCAACTGCACTGCAACTTCTACACGGTGTTGTAATAGACTGCATGAGCTTCTGAGCAAACCCACCATTATTCTGATCTTTCACTCTCCTTTCACCTTGTTTCCCGCCTTTATACCGCGGTCCCAAAACATCTTTCATAGTTAACTGTCCCTCTCCATGCACTTGTGGTTGTTGATTCAGTTTCAACTCAAAAAGATCCGTCGATTCGGACTTCTTGTGAAGATTAACAGATACCGGGGATTGTGAAGAGTAGCTAAACTCGAAGTTTATGTCGTTTTCGGACACTTTAGTGGTTTTTCGACGGTGGTGATAAGTTGGTTGGAGAGGTTGGGCTTGAGTGCATACTAGACCGGTTAAGGACAGTGACTCGGATGAGCACATATCGGCTGCGACATCGGATGAAGGCATCTTGATCACCATGGTTCGAGTGGGTCTGTTGGAATAATGTGAGTGTTACGTTTGATGTTGTGTATATATAAGCCAAAGTGGGTGTCTTGATGCACCGGCTTGTTCTCGTTTCTTGTTGAATTGTAAATTTAGTTTGTTTTATTCTCATTCCACTTCCAAAAGTTCAAAAACATCAATATCAAGTTTTACTAGGAATCATAGACGTGGGTTAGGATGAGCGTAAAGTAGGGATGATCATGGTACTGGATCGGTACTAAAAACGGAAAAAAATGGGTATCGGTGCAGAAAATAATAGGTATGGTACAGTACGGTAAATCAACCAAAATGCCCGTACCGGTAAATCAACCAAAATACTGGTACCGTTGCCAAAAAATGGGAGAAATAGGTTCATGTACCAAAAATGACCGGTAAGTACCGGTACCAAATACGCATCCTACTGAAAAGCCTGGTAAAAACCATCTTTTTTCTTTTTGTTGGAAAACAATGGTCTATTAGTAACCAATATACAACTACAATAAACATGAGAAAACAAGACTATTTAGATCATGTAGAGAACAAGAACATGAAAAATAAGGGAATGAAAATCCTTCTCATTATTGATATTAACATCATATACAAATGGCAATATATAGGCATTATGACATTGGTACAAACATAAATGTAATATGGGAGTTGGTAATGTGGATAGTCACTAATAAATAATATATTTATAACACTCCCCTTGATTATCCACACGTGATAAAAGAAAGGGGTACATTATTATTTCAGTATGCTTGGAGATGCTGCCCCGTTAAAAACCTTGCCAGGAAAACCCAGTGGGACAAAACTTTAGCTAAGGGAAAAAGAGTGCAGCGCGTATTGTCTCCCCCTGATACTACTGGATCAGGTACGTTGTCTCGTTAAAACCTTACTAAGAAAACACAACGGATAAAACTTAGTGAAGGGAAAAAGAGTAAAACTTACGTAAAACTCCCCCTCATTGTAATATGTAACATTTAAGTAATAGCAAATCTTCTATGAAGGTTGCTAAAAACTTTTTGTAGTCTGCGATTTGTCGCTTGATCCTTTAATGTGCAATCCTTTAATGAGCATTGATTTATAATCTTCTCTAGTTGCCTCCTTTTGTAAGTAGATCCCATAAGATCCATGAATGTGTTTTGTTACATTTTCTGCATTTACAAAACTAACTAGGGTTAGTAAAATATGAACCCATATTGTTTGTTCCTTAAGAGTATAGAAAACATAAGTTTTACCCATTACATTATCTCCATGTTGTACACCAGTTATATCTTGTCAATAAATTCATAAGATATGTTCGTGAATAACTAGCAAGATATAGTAATACAATTTGTATTTAACTATAGTATTTCTGGACAATGATCTTTGCTTCTTTGGTACGAGATGGTAAGAGGTATTTTCTATATCAACTATATGGACATCATTAAATGTATTTACACCATAAACTTCGTTCGTATGAAAATGCCCACCATCTTCTACATGTATTATAATTGATGTATAATAAGACAATTGCTTGTTCTACATATTGAGCCATAAATTTGCAATACCATCTATAGTTTGGTAATCATTGCTTTAACATTTGAGCTCATTTTGATATCGTCAGGAGAGTCAATGACATCACCAACATATATAGTGATATTTATAACCTCATATTGTTCTTTTTAATGAAAACAAATTGACCAACTACACCATATGTTTTTCTCATCTCTAAGCTCACCAGTGAGTCTTATATCACAATCGACTTGACTATTTTAGTTCATACATATCTTGTAAACTTTTAGAACATTTCTTGAGGTTTTCATATCTATGCTTAGATATTTATAATCCGTTACAAACTTATTTTCATCTTTGACTATATAGTGTATGTGTATACATTTTAGGAGTTGTCACATAACTTTATTGTTTAAATATTGATTTCTATATCATGTCTTCAAAATCTAAATTGTCCTTCTCTTTATTTATTGAGATATCAAAATCACCAGTACAATTTCTTCTATATATGTCTATTGGTGCACAAGAAATACATCATTAAGATGTTTTAATTAACTTTTAAGCACTAACTACTTTAAGAAACTGTTTAGAAGTTCCACTTATATCCAACATGTAAAATAATTAAAAGTATTCAAATCTAAATACAGTGATCAGATTGTTCTCGAGAACTTACTTAACATGAATTACATAATTTAAACCTTCAGCACTTTCATGTAGCTTTTAGTTTCAAGTGGTGCATAACATTCATGAGATGCATATCAATTCTCTCTTTATATTACTAGAATAATTAAATACTAGAAAGCTATTGCATCCACCACATGATAAATGTATCTTATCATTAATAATCATAGGTCTTTGCGAAACCCTGTGCTGTAAATTCTTATTCACATAAAAGGCCTAATTGTATCTGATATATTTTACAACTTCTGTTGTATGGACTGCCAGTTCCGAAAGCTTTCCATTTCAATAAAGAATTTAACTCTGCCTCATTTGCGTCTTTCCATTTTGGCCAATCACTTCTTTGTATTTATTCATAGGCAGATTTTAAATCTTGATACTCATCATTTCAAGTCCTATATTATATACAAAAGTATAACGACGTCGATTTGTTTTTGATTCCATACATTTCTAAACATAATATAATTTACTAAGAGCTCTTTATTATCAGGTACCTGAGGTTCTTTTAGAACCATCATGTCTAATATCTCTTCAGGAGATATTATTACTATAACCTCGACTTGACCCTCTTAATTACTTGCTCTAGTTTTCGAGAAACTTTATTATTGGAATCGACTAGTCTACTGTAACATTCATGTAAAATGGGTTCCAAAAACCCGCTTCATTTAAATAATTCAAGTATTTTATTTAAGTTTTCATTTCGCGTTTATTAATTGTTCAAATCCGTATTGTCAATATTTATAGTTAATAAATAAACTATATAATTAAAATAATAAATAAATAAAAAGTAAGAATAATAAAAAGTTTAAAAATCAGAAAAATAAATAAAAAGGGGCAGCCGGGTTTCGAACTCGGGTCCCCATCAAACACACACACAACTTACACCACTGCACACACACACACACTTTTATGATTAAACTTGAAACAAATTAAATTTATAATGAAACCCGCAAGCAACCTGCAAGATTCAAAATTCAGAGACTGTAACCGCCTAAATTGAAATAATTGCTGCAATTATCGAATGTAACCGATGACAAACCTCAGTTATAACAGAAATCCGTTTTCAATTAATATGAAAACTGACCGAAATTAATCATTGACCCATGATTTAGGTCTTGAAACCGAATCGGTGTTGATTATCCACTCTATAAATACCAAGGCATCTGATTTCAATCGAACTCGCCAAATTCTTTTCGATTTCTCTCTCAAATACTCTCGGGTAACTCCCTGTTTGAGTTCTACATCGCCGGAATTATCAGTCACTCTCCGGAATTCTCAAAACGGTATCTTTTCTTCAATCGGTATAATTCCTAAAACTTTCTGATATCTATTGTATGTAATTAGTCGTTTTAATCAGTTAATCAAAATTGATTAACCAGGTTATCAGGTGGGTTCAAGTTCTGGGTTTTGTCATGAAGAAGATGAAGTTTCAAATGTATATTAATATAATTAAAATCATAAGATTAACCGGGTTAGACACACAGTCCAGTGGTGGACTGTGTGCAACACAAACATAGATACCCGGGTTCGAGTCTCTTTATGTGTGGCGGTCCGATCATTTAACAAATCCTTTTTAATTAAATAAAATATCAAACTAAGTAAGTATATAAAAGTAATATAAATTCAGTTTATACCGGGTTAGCCACCCAGCCCAGTTGGTAGGGCTGGGTGTAACGTAAGTCAAAGGTCACAGGTTCGAACCGTGGGGCAGTGGCCAAATGCATTTTGAAGGAAATAAAACCTTTTTAATTAAATAAATTTCTGAATTAACCTAACTAGTACTTAAAATAGAGATTATTTCGGGTTAGACACGTAGCTCAGTTGGTAGAGCTGCGTGCACGTATACGGGAGGTCACAAGTTCGAACCTCACACGCTGCCAATAATCCCTAAGTCAAACCGGTCGACCCGGTCAACCCTGTGTAAAGGGTATATTTTTGTTATAATCATTTTCTTTATTATTTTAATTAAAAATCAATTAAAAATACTTAAAAATAAGACTTTTTAAGTTAAAAATTGTAATAAATACCACAAAAATAGATCTAAAAATCTAAATAAAAAGTACTAATTAGAACTATTAATTTCAAATAAAAATTTATATATTTATCGAATTATTACGTGATTATTTAGGTTAGCTTCCCTCGTCGGTTGAATCCTAAATCGTGCGCAATCGTTATCAATCCCAAGAAACGCACCCACTGTGAGTGAATCCTTACAAATTCCCCTTTTTATTCATGTTTTGGGATGTATCATGTATCGTTTACATATTTTGTTTATTCAAACCTTTGTGCTAGTACCATAATATGATCTAACGTGTTAGGTATTTGTTTGTTTGTTGTTATATGTGGTTACATTTTATCATTTAAGTGTAATCATTCACATTAGGCCCATCAGTTCCTCGTTGGATACGAGTTGAGCATCGCGTGCCTCATTAAATCGGCTCCGTTTGATTGAGCCTTGATCTCACAGTTCACATTTGTCATGCTCATGCGTTCATTTTTTGATATTATGTGGTTTGTGGATAAATTTCCATATACGCTTGCTGATATTTGGTTTATGCACATTTTTATTTACTTAATCAATATAACTAATTCTTTCAAATGTTTAAATGAGATTCATTCGCCAACTTTTGTTGATCCAATTCTTTATTTTACGCATGATACAGGTGGACAGGCTGAGGAGAGGAACACATAGGATTTGGCTTTAGAAGAAGAATAAAACATTTCTTGTTTAGAACAATTTTCTTATGTTTATATGTTCTTATGTGTTTGTTGGGATATTTTCTTTTAAATTTAAATTAATAAATATGAAACTTAATTATAGTAAATTTCATGAGCTTTGATGAAAACCCAATCATGCCCCGACTTCTAATTCCACTGCGGGTCAGGGTGTGACATCTACCATACTTCAGGCGTGTAATAGACTCATTACAAATGTGTTGTTGTCTTTCTGGGACAAAATATAACTAGAGCATAAGTAGTTGCTTGTGTGACTTACTTTGTCACTATATTTAGGTTAGTGAACTCGTCTGATAATTTATTCTTTTATATTGGTAAATGAATTATCTTTTGAACTTCTGATTCATAGTTTACAGTTTGAGGATCAAGAAAACATGATAATTCATTCCAGTTTTCATTTGCAGCTGCTTTTTATCTCCCCCGAATGTTGGAAACATTCGTTCATTAAAGTGGAAACAATGCATCGTAAATAAATCTCTTACTAATGGCTTTAAGTATTTAATCATAGACAACTAATTATGCCCAACATATTCTCAATCTTTTTAGAGTTCCCATTTTGTTGTGGTGTGGTGGATGAATTTAAATATTCATGTCATATAACCAAAAACCTTTGAAGGGACAAATTAGGTTCCTGACCAAAACCAACTATAATGGGGAAGAAATATGATAACTTGTTGGTTTGATGTGAATACATATAACTTTAAATATAAACATGAACCTTTTGCTCTCATGATCAATTGGTTTTCAATCACCTGTAGATGTTTAGGTGATCGTCTCAACAATAACACATATGCCAATGATCATTAATAACATGGGAATCAAATTCATCATTATATATAAAATAAATGTGTCAATCTGGAATAATATGCTTGCTATCTTATTAGCTAAGCCATAAACGATCAGTACTTCAAGTTGCGAACTTGATAACCATTTAGACGATTCATCGATTTCAAAATACTATCTGGTTAGGATACATACAAATCTTTTAACATTTCCATAATATTTAGGGATTTATACCCTACTTTAGCTGATAAATAATTAATTTCCACTGACATGTTAATTATAAAGAAGATAAAGTTCTTTAATACATTTCACATCATCAATACTCGGTGTGGTCTAACCGGCCGTGCCAACTAATTAAATAATTGTGATCCATAAACTTTTGGTTTATGACCATATATGTGCACTCTTGTTTGTCTAATACACGACAGTAAATACGAGAGAATAATGTATTACGATTTCAAAATTTCATCTTGTAGCATATTTCCCATATTTTATTCTCGTATATTCACTCCTTAATGCACCATTTCTTGTGGTCAGATTCATTATTACATGGTCGACTCATTATTAACATGATGATCATTGCAATTTCCTCATTTACCATGATCACAACCTTTACAAGGATCATTGTATAATCATCACATTATTAACATGGTTGAACTCATTGTTAACATGAGCATTATTATGATTTTCTAAATTTCAATGATCATAAACTTTAAATCGATCATTATATCATCACATTCACTTCAGGGAATGGATTATGACTACTAAACTTTCATGGTAACATCATTACAATATCCTTAGTCATGAGTGTGACCTTCACAATAATCGTTATATTTTAGGGAGTGAATTAGAACCACATAACTTTCATGGTTGTCATTTCAAACCTTATATAGACTTTAACAATTTTGCTACTTCAAGAGCATATTTGAGGTTAGACAATGAAAAATGGTTTTATTCAAGCTGTATAAATAATCGTTTCATCACATATCACATAACATCAATTATTTAACCGAATCATTAAGATTTACCGGTCTAAATACTTACAAGCTTTCATTAAATCGTAATAAGCTTTAGGAAGTTCTTCCAATGCTATATTAAATAAATCTTGAACACAAGTTAGTCATGTTTATAACGTGTTATCATATACCGCAACTTTGGTCATTTTGATGTTCTTTTTCAAAAGTAACAATATACGGGACGTGGTTTATACATAAAGCTAGAATATCAAAAACATGACTTTGTAACATGTCCCCAAGTAAAACATGTTTTGATACAAAGTAATGAAGTAAGATGTGTCATCACTTAAAAGAAATACATAATTTATGTATTACAGTATCACGATATAGCCTATCACATGTATATCTTATATACATATATATGCCTTTTAACCCCAAACATTTCAAATATATACAATGTTAGCAAGAATATAATAACATTCACAAATATCCATAGAAACTATTATACAATTATCAATATAACATACCAACATATAAGACATGCTAATAATGCTTTTAATAAACTGAAATAATGATAATCTTGTAATAAAAAAATATTTCACATCATTTTCAATATGTTTTGTATGCACTAAAAGTTATCAATTTATCATGTATAATGTGTCCATGGAATGTAATGAGACGTAAAGTTTGTTTTTAAGGCATGAACTAGAAAAACTGTCAAGTCCGATGAGTGGAATTTAAATTTGTTATGTGTGTCAATAGATTTCAAAAGTTTTTTCGAATTTTATAAATATAATACAAATGCATATATTGTCCAAGTGACATTTTTTGTGGTTGTATAATTTATAATCAATAATAATGAAAATGGTTACTTTAATATAGATGCTGCACAAATACGATTAAAGATCCCATACACATTTAATGAACCTTTGTCTTACATTTGAACGATAAAAAAAATTTTAAAGTTTGGACCAATATATAGTAAGGTTATTTATAAAGACATACTTCCCTTTATACTACATATTTGGAGATGAAAGAAAATACTAACTTAAACTATATATTTAACTAGTTATTTAATATAAAAAACAAATGTCAAATTGATTCTGTAAGTGAAATATTTATCGTATCAGAGTGCATTTCTCACAATTACATAAAAGGTCACTCAAACGGGTATTTAGAAAAGAATAATATATGACAAATCTGGATTCTAGCTTAATCTAGATTCTATAATTCACATACGAAATACAAAACTCAAATATAACAAAACAAAAAAAAATCTAGAAACACGTAGTAATAGAATTATATCCATAATCATTTAAATTATAAAATATTTAGCTATATTATGATTTGGAAAAAATATATTCATAAAAGTAATTAATTAGGTCGTAATAATTAAAATTTAGATCTCAATAGTCTATTAATCAATTTTCTTCAACAATTTTGTCGTGCCGTTTGCTTCATTGTTAGCCGTAACATGACCCGACCCTATTACGGCTTACTGATTTATCTTTTTATCCTTTTCTTATCGATAAACAACTAAATCCCCGTTAAAAGCTCACTCGGTAATCAAATAATATTTATTTAAGAAGATGTAATAGAAATCCAGACAAAAGACTACTTTAGTAATTTTTACATCTTCCATTGATTATATATCTTCCCTTATATATTTATCATTTATATGTTATCCCAATCTATTTAATCATCAAATAAACAAAATGAAATAAAGGAAGATGATACTTATCAATGGAAATTCAGGGAAGTGCATCTCAATCATAAGTTTTGGATCCATGACAATACTTACTATACTAGAAGTGCTTAACAGTTCGTGTTGGCGGGTCGTGCTGATAACGTGTTGTAAAACAACGGTCTATTAGCAACCAATATACATCTACAATAAACATGAGAAAACAAGACTATATAGATCATGTAGATAATAAGAACATGAAAAATAAGGGAATGAGAATCCTTCTCATTGATATTAACATCATATACAAATGCTAATATATAGGCATTATGACATTGATACAAATATAAATGTAATATAGGAGTTGGTAATGTGGATAGTCACTAATAAATAATACATTTATAACACCTTTTTAGTTGTTTCATATGTTTTTTTTCATCCTTGATAGTAGGGGGAGTTCTAAACCGATCGAACGGTTCTACTTAAAGTCGTCGATTTGAAATATCTACGGTTTGATACATACTTCAACTTTAAGGGTTAACTATTTACTATTTGAAACTTATAACCGATCATTAAACATTTATTATATAAACTTTTTATGTTAGGAATATAAAGTTATGTATGTATATTATATTTTTGAACACCTCTTACGATTTTTAAAAATTTAATACCAAAGTAAGGTTTTTTTAAAATATATTTTTTATCGTCTAAAACTGCAAAACCCAACCAACAAAATGTGAAAACCTGGCTGGTTTGGCTGACTCAATTAACCCGGCTGGTTTAGTTTATATTTTTTTTTAAACCATACTTATTAGTTAAGCTTAACTTTTTTAGTCAAAACCAACCAAATCAGACCGTTAACCCTTACGTTGATAGCCATTTTTGTAGGGTTTAGTTTATCAAGGTGTTAGGTGTTGCGGAATTTTATAAAACCGGACGATCAGAGAGACGTGTAATCACTCTCAGATCAAATTATTTCGGCTGTTCTACCGAATAATTTAATGGGATACTACTCTAACTGAGAAATTAAACAAATAGTATGTGTGTGTTGTAGAATTCGTAGTGAACCAAAATGAGACCAAGAACCCTAATTTCGAATTTGGGGATGAGAGCTGGTAAATGTCTGTTAGCAATTATATTTTTAAAATTCAAAAATTGCCTCTAAACTGCCTTCGTTTTTATCTAAAAAAACTATGACGTTTTTTAGGCAACTTAATTTTTCTAAGGCATTTCCAAAAGAGCAATCTAATAGAAATACAAAATTTTTACCCCAGCCAGGGGCTCTGCCTCTTGGATTTGACCTTGCTCATGGGGCGCTGCCCCCGGACCCCGCCAAGGGGCAACAACCCCCTTAAAATACGGGCTCGCCCATACATTTTAAATTATAATAATTCAAACAAGTGTGCGCTCTCGACCTCCGAACTTGCTTGATGTGTATTATAACTCGCTTTGATCATCAACTCAATCTCGATTACACTAAAATATCTAATATTGGGATTATGTAATGATACACATATAAATCCTTGTTCAACGCTTGGGCGGCTGCAATGAGAGTTTTGATAGGTTATCTAAGTTATAAGTTGGTTGGGTGAGTCTTACAAAGATATGTGTATATATTGTTAATGTTGGCCCGCTAGCCGTCCTTATATGGTATTACTTCAAAAGAAAATTGCAACATTTTTTTTGGTATATGATTATTAAATAAGTGGATAATTTTCAGGAATGATCAAATACCTCTAATCAGGTGAAATGTATAAGATTGTGTGATAGTGGTTATTATAGGGGCATAAAGGTGATTGATAATGTTTCCTACACCACTCTTGTGGGCATTATAGGAGCATGAAGGGGAGAGACGTTTCTAATATAATGCCCGATTGGTAGAAATAAAACCAGAAAGTAACAAGTGAAAGCGCGTTAAGGGGCGTTAACCATTACATAAAATTATAAAGTAATGCGTGAAAGGGCATTAAGGGGCGTTAACTATTACACAATTTTTAAAAGAGGTTATAATGCTGATGTGACTGAAAATGCCCCTTAGGGACATTAACCATTACGTATGGCCTTAATACTCGAAATTTAGGTACAGTGTTTAAATATCGGATTAGCTAAGTCTGGGATAGATATGGTATTATCCAATACCCGTCTAATTAACAGAACTTGTATATCCACATCAAAATCAAATATAAAATATATTAACACTAGGTTATGGTCCCGTGTGTTACACGGTTTAATTAATGAGAACAATATAATTTATTATTCGTAAATACTTATTATTTCCATCTACTCTTGATAGTTTTGAACGAACATACATGACAAATTCATAGATTATCACTAATAACCTTGTTATTGAATTTCATGGGATAAACCTCATAAATTTACAAAATAAAAAACAAAGTCATCAAAATTCACACCAACAAAACTTGGGAAAAAGTTGAATTGAAGAAACATGAAACTATTTTGATTCTTTTTACTCAATTTTACTACTTTGTGCGTTACTTATTAAAAAAAGTCACAGTATCAATAGCATCTCAACCCAATGGAAATCACCCCATATCATGACAAATGTCTCCATTTTATTTTTTTTATTATATACATTTGTTAAAAACTGGACCAATTTATATTTATATATAAAATATATCAACATTAACTTTAATGAGTGTCTAATTTGTTTATTAGATTAAGTTATTCTATAAAGGCTTCTAAAAATAAGAAGTGTAGAAGGCACAATGGATCGCATAAGATAACACAATGTCGAGCAAAATATAACATAATGCCGAAAAATATAACATAATGTGGAAAAAAAAAACACAATGACGCAATATAAAAAGACACGATGATAATAAAAAGACATCATCAAAAAAATTTCTAAAATCTACAAGTTATAAATTCAAAAGTGAAAACCTAAATCTCACATCAAAGAGTTCGATTAGACGGTTCCAATTTGCTTGAATAAGATTAATCAGAGTCCGTTTGATACCCTTTATGCAAGAGACTTTATATTTGATCTTAAACCTTTATTTGTAAACATAAAGTAAAATTTTAAGTAAGGAACCATTTTTATATAATAAAAAGAAAGCAATATAATCATTATGAATATATAAATATTACCACATTTATATAATTATTCATGTTAAATATAATTATTTTTTATTGTTACTATGAATAACTTTTGACTAAAAAATAACTAATTTGATCCATTCGGTTTTGAAATAACCGATGAACCTGGTCAGTATAATCCATTTAAATTGTGATCGTTTATCTTTTAATGATCATCTATAAGAATTAAGCGGAAAATCTAATGAAAATCGCCCCATAATATGACAGGTGTCCCCATTTGAGTTATTTTATTATATGGTATAGAATAGATGCTTGTATTTAAAAATAAAAATTGATACTTAACATATCTAATTTGATTCATATACTTATAATATGCTTAGATATTTTATGATATTTCAATAATTCTTTTTAAGGTTTTTATATAAATTTTATAAAGTTCAACTGACTTCATATAATAAATAGTAACAACCAACCAATGTCTTTTATTTGGCTTTAAGTAATCTTATATTCAATCATTCTATTTGATTTCCATTAACCCCATGTATTATCTTATACGATAGTATATTTGTTTTAAAAGCCCATATATTACACGGGTTGAATAAAGTAATTTTGTATATTAAATAATAAAAAAGTTATATCTTTAAAACATCTCATGTATTACACGTGTTGAATAAATGTGATTTTAAATATTAAATAATAAAAAAGTTAAAAGTTATGTTTGCTTTTATAAACTAAACTCAATCAAATAAAAACATCTTTCTCAAATGTTATAACACCAGACCGAGAAGAGCTCATAAGATATATATCATCACTTTTTTGTATAATACCATGTTTATTATATTAATATAGGGTAGGAGTTGGCTACAAAATCTATTTTTCCTATAAAGTATAGGAAGTGTTCTCATTATGACATGTGGCATCTTGGAATTTTATACTAAACGACATAAAGATAATTGAACAAGTAACTTATTTATGGAAGATTTATCTCTTAAACAAAAAAAAGATTGTTAAGGAAACAATATATATTATAAGAATTCAAAATCGTAAGTTACTTATAATACGAATAATGCATACCGAATCATATTCCATTCAAATTTTTTTGAATCATTCAGTCATGAACAAATTCTTCACGTTATGTTTTAATAGTTATTAGTTTATTCACGTTGTGTTTTATCAGTTACAAGTTTATTCTATTTTTTTTATCATAACAGTTTAATGAAGGACATGTACTTGTAATTATTTGTTGTGTTTTTAGTTATTTGGTTCATCAACATACCTTATACTAGTCATTGGTGTGTATTTTCTTGGTGTTGTGTTTTAACCCAGTGTTTATTTCTTCGCATAGTGTTTTAACTGTATGTACCATTATTTATTTCTTGCGCGGTGTTTTATCATTTAAGATTTGGTAAATATTATGTTATACATATGTTTTATCAGATTTGGACACACCAATCAAACTATAAAACACACAACTCTTAGATCATCCAAACTTTAAAAGGCTATGCTCACTCAAACGCTCTCTTAAAACACATAACTAATAAATCATCACTATAAAACACATCATTCCTTAAAGAACACAATCCAAACTATAAAACACGTTATATAAAACACACTATGCTGTCACATAAAACACACCATTACTAGTAAAATAGATCAACTAGTTGAAATGTAATTTTTTACATATGTAGCAATATGGTACTTATATTAAAGATAAAAAACGCTCGTTATTATGTGGTAACTTTTTTTAAATCAAACTACGTATAAAAAAGTTATTGACGTTTTAAAAAGATTGGGAAAGTTGCATGTGACTTGCATGAGGGTTCTTAAATTTAAGGCATACTAAATTTACTTTTATACCCTTAATCTAATAAACCAATTAATTTAATTAAAACATATATTTCAATTTTACCACTCATTTAATCTCATCCATCAATTATCTTAATCTAATGGCCATGATCACTTCCTTAACTTTTTAGAAAAAATACACTTTGTAGAGGAACCCCATCTTAATAATATAATATGATTATCAAACTATCAATATAATGTTAATGTTATATTAATATGAAAGCATGTGAAATTTTATTTACGTAAAGTTATGTTAATATTCTTTTAATTTTGATTAATATATTAGTTACCGTGTGGATATTATATGTATTCAACAATATTAAATTTGGTTTTCATCGTGTGGATATTATATTTATCCAACAATATTAAGTTTGGTTTTCATGATAGATAATTTAGTTTATTTAAAAATATCTTATCTTAAATTAACAATTTAAATTTGAAGATAATATTTAATTAGAAAAAAGAAGAATTCTATTTTAAATTCAAAATAGGTAAGATTTAATATTAATTTATTATTTAATTAATATAAGATGAATGTTAAAAAAGGCCGGGAAAACAAAAAATTAGATGACTTCAATAAGAATGTCACAAATTGGTTTACTTTATTATATAGTATAGATACTAGTAGGGTGCCCGAGCGATGCGGCTTGGGCGACCCTTTGCATTGCGGCACTCATTTCTGGTAGTTTTCTTATTCGTATAATATTTATGTAGCATTATTGTGGTGGTTACATGTCATAAGTGTTACACATGTCTAGTAATTATTAAATTTAGAATTTAAATTATCAAGTACTTCAAGAAACCATTGATGCAATAAAGTAACATATGAATAAGAAAAAATAAGTCTTAAACATAAATAAAAGTTATATAAAGTTGCACATGAGTAAGGAAAGATAAGTCTTAAACATAAAAGTTGAAAACCTCACTCCATTTCCACTCGGAGAGCCTCTTGGATCTCTTACTTTGAGTTTCAAACTTCGATCCTTTAAAAATGGCAAAAGTTGAATATAGAAGTTAAAGATAGGATTAAATAAATACTAAAATTACCTCTTCACTTGTATAGACTAAACATTGCACCATAACAAATAATATCAACACTTTTCTCACCATCATCCTGCAATAAAACACAAATATTTACATAACAAACTTGTTAATATGAAAGATATATACAAAATCAAAACTTAAAAACCTACAAAATCAATACCTTAGAAGCTCGTAAGGCGATTGACCTGTTTAAATTCGTATGTTCATTGTGCAACTGAATCTGAAAAATCAAATATGTTAATAACATTCACATAAAAGTAAAAAAAAAACGTATATGGATTGCTTTGGTTTACCAAACTGAACTTAGAAGCTTTAATCTCACATGCTTGATCTTTCAAAGAAGTTGAATTCGAATTGGATCCATTTTTTTAATTTGTTTGGCAATAGACATAGGTGTGCATTATTATGTATTTATAGGATAACTCATTAGGGTTTAAGTTTAAAAGTTTGTTTTTCCACTTGGTTTTCTATCAGATATGGTAGCCCTTTAGTTAGAAAGTTGTGTTTTGTATTCAGTTTTTAAAGATGTATTATGTACATCTGTCAAAAAACGGGTTTTCCAAACCCGTTTCGTTTATTAATCAAATAACAGTCATAATTTTTCATTTCACATTTATTGCTCAAATTAATTTTAAACGATACATAATTAATAAATATTTTAGAATTTAAAAACTATAATTAATAAACAATAAAAACGAGTGAAGAAAAAAATAAAGGAAGCTGCCGGGTTTCGAACCCGGATCAGCCGGTTCATCAAACAAACAACACACCGCTCCGCCACATGAATCTTTTGTGTACATACTAAAACAATTAATACTTAAAATAAAACTCGAAATCAAACCCTGAGTTCAGCGCGCCCAATCCGCAGTCGCCGAAAATACCGACGATTTCGCAAATCACGACCGTTTTTCTTTGACTAACCGCGTGAAATAACTTCGACATCGGTTATAACCGATGTCTAATCCCCCAATACCAGTCGTAACCGCCGGAGAAACCTTGACCACGAATCAAGACCAAATTCAGACTAAATTCATCCCGATTCTTCCTTATAAATACCCACCCAAACCTCTGGTAATCTTTTCGCTCAAAATCGCACAATTTCTCGAAGCTTTAGCACTCGCCGGAGATATTCTGCATTCGCGGACTTTCGCCGGAAAACCGAGACTTACACCAAATCGGTAAATTTCTCGACTCTTTCGTTTTCAATCCATTATTAGACAAGTAATAACATAAATCGTTCAAACCAGAATCCGACTCAGACAACGTTGCCGGGAATTCCTACACTCGCCGGAAAATCTCTGAAAATTCCGAAGTTTCGCTGTGAATCGGTACAATCATCTAAACCCCCTGATATCCTTTGTTTAGTACCTTAATTGCACAACTCGTTGATCAAAACCGTTGATTGATTCACTCAGACGGAGATCACCAATCAGAGTCGACGCCCCCTTGCCGAAATCTGAATTAAACGCGCTGATTTGGTACATTCTGATCTTTAATCTCGTTAACTATTACATTTCAACTAATTGTAAGTTTTGATAATCGAGTTAAACGAAGAAGACGAAGTCAGGAATAAGTATAAGTATAATTAAAATCACATAATCAAACGGTTAGACACACAGTCCAGCGGTGGACTGTGTGCGCAAACAAAACAAACGTCACGAGTTCGAATCGCACAACGTACCGACTTTCAGAAATAAAACCAATATTTTTAGCACATAATCAGAACATGTCACAGTATGTTTTATAAGAGCATTATAATCCGTGAATTAATCAGATTAGACACACAGCCCAACTGGTTGGGCTGTGCGCATACGAACCGAAGAACCCGAGTTCGACTCCGGGTCCCTGCAACCGGTTCGGCTATATAAATTCGTTTTAAATAAGCCAAATAAAATAACAGTTAATTAGTATATATATATATAATTAAAACAGAGAATATTTCGGGTTAGACACGTAGCTCAGTTGGTAGAGCTGCGTGCACGCGTACGAGAGGTCTCGGGTTCGAACCTCACTCAGTGCACACTTAACCTCAATCCGACCGGTCAACGGTCAACGGTCTGGTCAACAGTCAAAAAAAGTCAAAATTTTCATTTCTTTTTATTTATTTATTTAATTTAAAAATCAATTAAAAATACTTAAAAATAATATTTTTAAAGTTAGAAAACGTCCTTAAACTCACAAAAATAAATCTAAAAATCCTATTAAGATTATGAACTAAAATCTATTTATTTACCGAACCACTTCGTTATTATTTAGGTTAGTTTTCCTCGTCGATCAAATCCCAAAACTCGTGCGCATCCAACATCATTCAAAGAACGCACCCAAGGTGAGTGAATCTCTACCAAATTCCCCGTTTTAATCACATTTTGGGGTGTATCATGTGTCGTACAATTCTACTATTATATAAATATAAACACTTGTGCATTCATCATATTTGTGATCTAATGTGTATCAAATGTGTACAAATTGTTGTGTGAATTATGTTTAGTTCGGATTTATCATTTTCAGTGCAAGCATTTCATTAGGCCCATCAGCTCCCCGTGGGATACGGGTTGAGTACAGGTGCCTCATTCGATCGGCTCCGTTTGATTGAGCCTTGATCTCACATACATCATCATTCATGTCATACGATCGGCTCCGTTTGATTGAGCCTTGATCTCACAGTCATCATCATTCATATTATATACTCATTCTAAGTGGTTTGTGTTTTGTTATATACATACGTTTGTTCACATGTGATTATTACACAACTTTTCAATATTTAATACAACAAGAAATCAACAACAATGTTTTTAACAAGGTTCACTCGCCAACTTTTGTTGACCCAAAATTTCCTCCATTTTACACATGATACAGGTGATCCAGTTGAGGCAAAAAACGCATAGGAATGCCTAGAGGAATAAATCAGTATAAGGCTTTGGATTGTTTTACTTAGTTTCATTTCCTTGTAATTGTATGGATTTGATTTGAACATTTAAGTTGTAATTTGAATTTAATAAATATGAAACATTTTAGTAAACATCATGAGCTTTGGTGATAACCCAATTACGCCCCGACTCTTATTCCGCTGCGGGTCGGGGTATGACATATTATGTTTAGATTGTGGAGTTTTTTCTAAAAGTTTGTTGATGGAAAACTTCTAAAAAGGACGTTTTTATAAAAAACTTTTAATGAAAAACTAAAATTCTTCTAAAAAAGATTTTATAAATTTTGTTTTATGAAAACTAAAATTCCATTTTGCTTAATATGGTATTCTATATATAAAGTTTTTTTAATTAAATTTTAAGATGAATATATAGCTTTTATATAACTTTTTTTTGAATTAGATATTTAAGGCGGATAAAAAGTTTATAAAGTTTTTTTGAATTAGAGATTTAAGATGGATAAAAAGTTTCTACAATTTGTTTATTAAAAGGTCTAGAAAATGAAGAAGCTTTGTTGAACGTAGATTTTTTAGCCACCGACCACAACGCAATATAAAGCTATTTTTGTTGCATTTAATAGTTATTTCACTTGTTGGAGACATGTCTCTTATAAGACAAGTTCTCATCCCTTATTCATTCATGTTGCTATGTGATATAAATTACAAAAAAAGTTGAGAATCTTCTAGGCTTGATGAGTTGGTTAATAATGAGCAAACTTGAATGTGAAACTTAATACTTGCAAGGATTTGCATGGGTCGATCCATGTCAGCTTTGGGCTTAAACCAAACCAAAACCGAAAATCCAATTTTTAAGTTTTAGAATGTTGTCCGGTTTTGGTTTTCTAGTTTTGGTTTTTGCGTGTGGGTTCGGTTCAGTTAAGTTATGAGTTTGTTCATTTAGGTTTGAAATGTTTGGGCCTGTAAAAATATTCCAAAATAATTGGGCTAAAAATTTTTGTACTAAAGTTTTTAGTACAACGGGTTAGAAGATCAGATCGAAATTATCTTCATGACAGCTGGGTGGACTTGGTCTTCTACTCGTGGGTTTGTTGTTGATCTGGCTGCAGGCTTTGTTAGTTTTGTTTTGTTTTTCCCATTATGCTTGTAGGAAACACGTTGAAAATGGTAGTGAGTGTCACACCCCAACCGATGGAGGAAACATCAGAGTGAGACGAAATAGATTGCTCATTACACATAACACTAATTACGACAATAGTTAACTCAAAAGCGGGTCCCATTTCATATCACAAATTGTCAACGTATGTCACCCCCTCAATTTCCACATGCGGAGTTTTACCGCGAGGCGTGTGAACAAACCAGAATCTGAAACACTAGTACGTCAAACGACTCTATATGATTTGATAATACGTTTTCAAAAATCATTTGTCGTAGATTTTATATTGTCTTGATTAGTTACCAATATTTAGCAGAAGCATCAGTTTTTAAAGTTTGAAAGCATAAATAAGTAGTGAAGCGGGCGCCAACACAAACGCCAAAACAAATGAAAAAACCCCAAAACAATATTTATAAATAAGACTCGATAAAAGATGTCTTGTTCAATGCATGTGCGTGCACCTAGAGCTCCTAGCGTCCTGAGAAACATGTAAAGAAACAAGTGTCAACATTAAAGATGAGTGAGTTCACAGGTTTTCATAAATTCGTTTGTTCGGTTATAGTTTGTTTTCTCCGTTATCCCTAACCCGGGATAACGTATTAGTTCCATTATTCCAACCCGGAATAATAAGTTGTTGCTTCCAATATTCCAAACCCGGAATATTAAGTTGTTGTTTCCATTATTCCAAACCCGGAATAATAAGTTGTTGTTTCCATTATTCCAACCCGGAATAATAAGTTGTTGTTTCCATTATCCTCAACCCGGGATAATACAGTTGGTTCGTAATTAAGTTCAATGTTAACATATATAGGTAGCTAGCCTAAAGTTATGTCACGTAAGTGTTCGCGATCGAAGCTGACTGTTGTGCATCCGTGTTGCCAGGCCTATCACTGACCATGGCGAAGTTAGGCCGAATTATTCACCCGTTGACCATACCCGGTCGGCTAGCGCGACTAGCTCGGATGGGGCTTGTCGGGCCCAGTAGTACTACTTATAACTCCCCCGCTATTAAACCCAATACTAACGATCCGAGAGATTGACGAGGACTTAAGTGATAAAGCTGCTTAGTGACCATAACATTACATTAACATTAACTTAGTTTCCGAATAGTTATGTGACGTTAAATTCGTATAACGTAAAGAGATTGAGTTTGAAGAGTGTATACATGTTTCTCCCCCTGTTGTTTAAAAACCGGATAAAGTTAGGGGCCGTGAACTCACCTTTATTTGCTCGGTTAGTGTAGCAAAGAAGTTATAAGAGATGGGACCGCTAGTTGCGTCCTAACAAACCAATTAATTCCAAGTCAGTGTGTGAACACACCAATACAAATTCTACACGTAATTTACGCACAAAGTGATACACACAAACAACATATCTAACACTCAAACATGCATGCAAGTATCCTCATGTGATCATTTAGTAATCAAACAACTTATCATGAACATAATCCAATCCATGCAACACTTTGGTGCACACAATCACAGGTTATCAAATTTCCGCTTAACACTCATAATTCAGCTGTTTTCTAGGATTTTTATAAAATAGTTCCAACGTTCCAAAAATTCCAATATTTTAACAGTAGGTGACATTTATACTGTAGAAATTTATATAAATTTTCCAAGTCCTAAATCTTTACCAATTAACCATAAATATTAATATACTAGGCTGCAGTCAGATTTATCGTTTTCTGACTGCAGTCCACGGAAGAATTTATTTAAAAATCACTGATCGTCCAATTAACAAAATTCCAGTTGGAGTTGCCCGGAAATTTCCATACCTAGTTGCTGTACAAAATTCATGACTCAAATCCCTACTGATTTTAAAATCCAACTCAATAAACAACTAACAAAATTTCAGGATTTTCACAGCTTTAGTTACTGAACTTATTTGGCCCTTTAAAAATATCAAACGACTTCAGAAAATTATGAATCCAGCGTCATTAGATTCGTTATTCAAATCTCTACGTTCTAGACATCAGAATATCCGTTTTTCGACAACTAATGACCAAGTTACAGCCAGATGAAGTCGGCTGTAACTATTACTCAGCAACTGTTTTCAGCATATTGTTACCATTAATTCGCACAATCCGTCAATATTATTAACCTAGGCGATCAAGAACCGGTTTTTCTAATCATAATTCAATACCTATAACATATCCATGCAACTCTAATTCACACCTCTAGTTTTTTATAAACAAAACACAGCTTATAATATTCAGCTTTCAAACAACATTACTTGCAATCTAGTATTAACAAATCCGCAAACAATCATTCATCTCATACAATCATGCAAATCCGAGAACAACAAAGTTAAAACACATGTATTCCGAATATGATATGATAAATTCAATTCTTTTAACGATAAGGTAAACGAACCGTGAGTACGATAAGGGACCAGTGATCAAAGATTGCTTGCAACCGAGAGGATGATGATGGAGTAGGCTGTTTTGTTGATCGAATAGAGGTGAACAAGGGCTGATCTCGCGACTGAATGGAGGTGAACAAGGGCTGTTTGCGGTTGAATGGAATGAACGTGGGCTGATCAGATCGAGATGAAGGCTGCTTGCGATCAATGGGACAAGAGTGAGGCAGTTTGCGGTCGAAGAAGATGAAGGACTTGGCTGCCGACGGCTGTTTTGCCTTTTAGGGTTTTGTGTTTTTGATGGATGCATGCATGGTTAGTATATATAGGCAAAGAGGGAGATAGGGTTACGGTTTGGATACGCATTCGTGGCCGAGGAACTTGGGTTGGTTCGGTGGGTTTGGGCTTGATCTCGCGGCCAAAGACTTGGGTTTTAGGTTTCCTAGTTTCACAAGGAGTTCGGTTTGTGTTTGTGTCGCGGTTCGGTTCGTGTGCATATTTATTATATATACATATATTTTATAACTAAAACAATCACACAAACACACATCACGTATTCATTAACTCATACACGTTTAATACTTAGCATATACTTTATTCGACAAGTGTCGCGTTTAAGTTATCCGAAAAACCCGGGATGTCACAACGTAATACAGGGAAATTCAAATTACAACAATTAATAGTGAAGTACTATGAATTCAATAAATCAAAATATCCAAATCTAGTATTTCTTGTGCGTTTCTATGTCGTCCCTACTAGATTCGTCTTAAGCATCATCATCAACCTGTAACATGTTAAAAGTATAGTTCAACACAAAAGCATTGGCGAGTATACGAGTTTTAAATTACATAGCATAAGTATAAAAGAGTTTGCTCAAATCCCACATGGCAACTGTATACATGGTAAGCTAGCATGCAATACTAAATGTCAAACCCAAGTGTCCACAAGAATTAAGTGTCCCTCGCCACAAAAGTAATGAGACTATTTAAGAATAAGAATAAGCTTAACAATACCCCAACGGGAGGCGTGCTACTCCTATAGCGCTATATATGTTAAGTTTGGGCTACTAAGTTAATGACAAAAAACGTGTATGTATCTAGCATGAACCTAAGCATAACAATAAGTATGTATAACGGATTGAGTGTATAAAGTATGTGTGTGTATTTGTGTATTTTGTAAGTTAACATGTTACAACCCAAATTGTGTAAAAGGGAAAATGGGTCAAGTGTACTCACGGTTTTGCAAGCTTTCACTTGGTAATTCCGTGAGAGCTAGTTGTTTGAAGGTGGGACGCTGAGTTACCCTACATGAGGAAACGTAGGTGTGTAAGTATTCGGATGATAACGGAGGATTAGAAATTTTAAATATACCAAAGTATGCTCGTTTTTGAAACTATAAATCCCAGTTGGGTCGATGTGTTTTCATGGGTTAAGATACCCATTAGAATCGTAACGAGAAGTTAAGTACTTAGGTGATGTAACTTAGTACCATGACGGACAATCATTCGATTATCATCAAGGGTTCGGTTAGCATATATATTATATTCTACATAATATAAGTAATAAGTATATCAAGTTTATCATGGAAGTTCATAGAAGTCATGCATGGAGGTAGGAGGATAACCTTCCTTTAACCTCTTTCGTATGTTCAGCAATGCACAAGTTGTCACAAGGACAACAAGGATGGTCATGAATAAGTTAAAATGGAAAAGTAAGGTGCATAATATTCCAGGGACAAATCATCAAGTGAGGTGGTGGATTGAAGGTAGGATAGCCAAGGCTTCCAAGTAATCACACCTTTACCAAAACACAAGCCTTGTCAAGCTTGGATAGTATCAACACTTGTGGGTTAAAACCCTTTACAAAAAAGAAAGTTTGGAGGTATTTTACACCTCCTAGTTTATATGAAACAACCTTGGCTTAGCTCACTAACCATGGATTTGATTAGAGGCATAAGTAGCACAAGTTTGTTTAGAGAAAACAAGTTTAAATAAAATTTATCTTCCAAAACAGAACGTTTGGACCTCAAAATTGTGATGTTCCACCTTGGTTTTCCATGGAAAACTTGTGGAAACAATCCTAGAGGCAATACAAGCTTTGTAGAGGAAGATTTGGTAAAGAAGAATGAAGAGAAGTGAGTTTGAACTCACTTTTGTACTTGAACAATTCTGCCAAGAACTCGAAATTTATGGATGTTTTGGAGTGTTTTAGAAGTGATTAAGTGTTTGGAAAGTGAAAATGGAAGAGTGGAGGCTTCTATTTATAAGGAAATGAGTTAAGGTTAGTGTTAAAGGGTTAGGAGGTGATTGGTGGTGAAAAAGGGGGGAAAAGGTTGAAAATTCAACCTTTAGGACCATTTCCCGCAGCTGTGGACAGACAATTTTTTTTAGAATAAACTTTGTTTGTCAAGTATAATTTGGTTTCGCATAAAACGCATGCATTCAAGATTGATTAAATATTACGTATTTATGTATGAATAAGTGTGAATAAAAATGCATTTTCATCATGATCAAACTCTCGGATTACAAGATTGAAAGCTGAAATACGAACAAGACAAGTTTCCATAAATAGGAATACGATTTACATTTTATAAATAAGGAAAGTACAAAGGCGAGACATTACAGTGAGGATTTGTAACTTGATGGTTTGTTGTTGATCAAGCTGCAGGCTTTTCTTTGTTTTTTTTATTTGTTGTTATGCTTGTAGGAAACACGTTGAAAAGGGTTGAAATGTGACAGTGTAAACTGGACAAACCTAAACAAGGTACCATTGTACATTTTAATCCGCACAACACTTCCAGTTGCATTTAAATATGAATAGGTAAAATGATATTATTTTATGGTGCTTACTTATATTCAACATGTTTATCCTTTAAAATAAAATGTTATGGATGTGGATCTTCAACTAAAAAAAATGCAATGAAAATAACCCGCTAAAATCGACAAAAATGTTATCACATTATTTAGGGACATCATCTAATTCAAACAAGTGTGTTTTAGCCTATTAAAGGTTTCTCCTTTCATTACGGCCACATACCGGTTCATTAGGTAATAAAAGATAGAGAAAACTAACAAAATATAATTTTAATATAACCATTTAGATAAACCAAGTGAGTTTGTTTGATATACTACCTGCTAGCCCATGTAAGTGTTTGCACCCAGCCAGGTAAATACACAAACATACAGAATACAAACCAAGCTCACATCAAACCCGCATGCAAGGTTTCGAATTTTATCTAGTCGTCGGAACAAATTGGTGAACAATCTTAATCAAACGAAAATCTAAGTGAAAAGGGTTTAAATATTATTAAATTGGTAATAATGACAACAACGTAGAGAGTCTTGAGCATTTGAAATGTGATAGAACACATTGCTTTAATCACTTGTACACTTATGCATCATCTACTTGTACTATTTAATCCGCACAATGATACTGACCAAGACAACTACCGAAACATCGACGAAAATGAGTAGGTCATCACGATACCTTTGGATATTTTTAAAACATTAAAGTTTATAAGATATGACAAGAATACGTAAAAGAATTATAAGTTTGTTGTGGATTATCCATAATTTTGTTAAAATAAAGGAATTTAAGTATAATAAGACGAGTGACTAAAATATAATTAGCGTTTAAAAGACCAACTTACCTTCATTTTAGAAATGTATTTATACTATATTATAATACATGAGAGAGATATATTTTAATCTTAAAAAATTTAATAAAGAATACACTAAAGTTGATCGAACTTGAGTACGAGCTTTAATATGAGCTAGTTATTATTTCTCGCATCATACTACATTCAAATTGAGAAATCCAAATGAATGCTAGCATCTCTTTAGCCTCTCATTGTCTGGTGTGTATATGGTTAAAGGGAAACTCTTGGTTTATCCCTCAATGACATCAAAGCACTCAACAAATTCGCTTCAAACGTTGCAGCTCCTTAACATCACATGTATGTTAGGGGCTATTTGACAACTTTTGAATGGTTAAGTGTTAAACCAGTAAGAGGTCTGAATCACTAAGAGCAAGTATGATGATTAACCATTTAGAGGCAAATGTCTGACCAATTCAGATTAGAGGTCTTAACCATTCAGATTCAGTATAATGCTTAACCATTCAAAGGCAAATGTCTGAACCATTCAGACATCTGCTCACAAAACAAACAGTCTGAACCATTAAGTGTTGAACCAGTAAAAGGTCTGAACCATTAAGAGCCCCGTTAAGAGCTAAACAAACAACCCCTTACTTTCTTTTTGTTATTTGTTCCAATGGATCCATGGTGTGAAGTTCAAATGTTTAATATCGATGGGTTATGTATTGGATGAGGGTAACCTCAAACTTTTAGTAAATGATAGTTATAGATTTGTGTTAACTCGATAGTTATAAATTTGTGAATTGTTGTTGTGGCGAACCAACACAAATTTAATCAATGAACTATTATTTTAGGGGTTTAAAACATTGATTAATATTCACAACAACCAATGTTGTAAGGGTCGTATAAATTACTATTTTACGGGTCTAAAACATTATAGTTTAGTGGCATTTTGGGTGAGACAAGGCTAAGAATTATTAGATTATGGATTCGATTCTTACAAGGGGGTTTTTTCAATCTATGTTTCTCAAATCTATTGGTTTTTCTCCTGAATTGATGTATAAGCATTATTGCCTTGTGAAGATGGATATGATCGGGTGGTTCTGTTGGTGGCACAATGATATTTCAGTAGTCCGTCAATGATATGATTTGTGCCTTATTCGGTGAACCCACGAAGTCCATGCATCTCCATTGCAATTAGTTTGTTTCCTTTTTGTTGCATGTTTTTAGTTATGATAGTTGTGTTAGTGATAGTATTGGGTATTTATTTTTAAGGCTATATAAAGCCATTTGTGTTTCTAAGTTATAGAGGAATGAAATATTAATATTAATATATATATATATATATATATATATATATCGAAAGCCTATTTCTTGTTATTTTCTTTGGAGATTGAACCACTTAACGGGTTATCATTTATCTAAATCGAGTTGGTTCATATCATGATTCAAATTTACTGTTAAAAAAACATTAAAAAACAAATTAAGTGAACTAGGCTAGTCTTAGGGGTTTTTTGGCAACTTCTGAATGGTTAAGTGCTGAACCAGTAAGAGGTCTAAACAATTAAGTGCTGAACAGTAACATGGAGGTCTGAACCATTAAGAGCTAGTATAATATTTAACCATTCAGAGGCAAATATCTGGCCAATTCAGATTAGAGGTCTTAACCATTCAGACTTTGTCTAGTGCTTAACCATTCAGAGGCAATGTCTAAACTATTCAGACACTTGTTCGTGAAACAAACAGTCTGAACTACTAAGTGCTGAACTAGTAAGAGATTTGAACAATTAAGAGCTTCATTAAGAGGTAAACAAACATCACTTATTCAGTAGCATTTGTTTTAATATAGATAAAAATTTTAAATTGAGATTGATAAATGAATTTTACTTGGAGAGGCACATGTAGGTACATAAGACCGCTGTCACATGACCCCTGTAAAACTTTTATAGGTAACGTTTATATACGACACTCGAAGGATAGTGTGTATTTTTAGAATCAATGACACCCATATATAAGTTGAGATGTTAAATAGTAAATCAAAGGTGATATGCAACAAAGTAGTTAAGCCAATCGTCCATTATGTAAGTTGAAATGTTAAATAGTAAAATGAAAGGTTATATGCAACAAAGTAGTTAACCCAATCGTCCATACATCAAAATACGAGGGACAAATCTAAGAGCAATGTTTCACTTTGTATACTAGGGTCATCATTACATAAGTCAGTTAACAAACAATCCAAAAATGATTAATAATAACTCAATACGGAATACATCGTCTTACTAAAAAGTACTTTATAAACTCTCCAGTACTCTTTCATGTTTCCTCTTCGGTTGTCTTGATAACTCGACCTGAAAAAAAAAATATATGCAATGATCAAAATAACCCACTAAGCATATATCCGGTGATAAAATATATATTTTGTTGTATATAGAAGGTTTGACTTTTCAAAACCGTTTCAGTAAAGAAGGATTTGGGTTAGCAAAGCAAATCTAATAAAATAACATACATGTCATAACGTTCATTTTAATTTACCCAAAGTTCATGTAGTTTAGTTGTTTAACATGGATGGTGTTTAGTTGGCTCATACATCCATGAAAAATAGGTGTGCATGCAAATCACACCATGCACTTTTAACATGTTCATTGACCTTTTCCTATGAACGATCTAGACACATTTAAGCAAATAGGAACTTGTATGAGGAAAACAAAAGTCCTTAAATTGAATCAAAAGAGATGCAATTTACCATCATGGTTGGTGCCACATCATTTTATGCTACAATGACAGAATCATGGTTGTCCTCGCTCTTCACAAAAAAAGGGTGCGATTTGGGTCACATACTACGTGTATGTATACAACATGATTGTGAATGTAAGCATTTAAAACTTATAACTAGCGGTGTAAAAAACTTGTCATTTGTAAGCATGTTATTTTATCAAGTTGTAAACTTGTGAATACGTAACCACGTAAATGTGCGCAAACTTGTAAACTCATTAACAGGTAAACTTGCAAACATGAGTCGTGAATTTGTAAGTAACATGTTTCACGAAACATATTATGAGTAACTAATAGACAAAAACAATCAATACATTTTAAATTTTGAAACATGTTACCTAACGAAACATGATGCATAATATTAAATACGGGAATCAAATGCTCTAGTATCAAACGACACATATCAAAATATTAGGTTTAAAGATACACCCATTCCATAGTCGCTCCATGAAAATAGACTTTTGCGTTGGGGGTGGGGGGCAAATGTCGTCACCCACCTCCTTCTCTATATTTGCACTAGGTAAGGCCACAAATGTTCAATTGCAAATGATCTAAGTATACTATGGAGGACACTAGCACATCAACTACAATAAAACAATAAACACCAGTGAATATTATGCAAAATAATTAAATTAACATTAGGACGTTTATATCAACAATAAGTTTGGGAATGTAAACTAAAATGACAAAACCTATATATATCATAAAAACAAGTTTGACAACTAAAAAATCACATAATACTTGTTCACCGTCCTTATGGTCTCCTTTATTGTTCTTAAACATCGTTTATTCTAATAGATATAAGTTTAAAGGAACTGTATGAACTGCACCCGTAAGCAGTCTAGTATGACGTTTAATGGTTAGTTTGTACGATTGTTGGTACTGCCACTTGTCAAGAGGAGTGCATTACTTGATTATTTTAAAGGCAATAAATATTTTTCGATTATAGTATGTAAAAAATATTTTTTATACGTATTTAGTAATAAAACATTTAATTAAACTTTTAGAGTTAAATACAATATGAGTCCCTACAATTTACGTGAAAACACACGGGAAGTACTTAAAGTAAAAAATTGACATCATGAGTGTCACACCCCCGTGTTATCCTTTCGCATCAGAGCCGGGGCGTGAACCGATGGCATCTTCATCGCACAGCGGAAGCAGACGTGATAGCTAAGATTTCTAGTAAATGAACGCCCGCTAACTACTCGAATCTCCATGGGTTCCACTATTCCAACCGTGCCATACTTGAATTTATAACCTGAAAGAACACGCGAAAAGTCAACATAAAGTTGGCGAGTTCATAGTTTATCTGTTTTTGTTTCAAATGAATCATAAAACATTTGAAAGTCTTGCATTCGAAAAACCGGTTTGTGGGATCATAGTATCCCAAAGCATTTGAAATGTCATGTTTGTAATAATAGTATTGAAATGTTTTCCATGTTGTTTGCAAATCCATGCATATAACTGTTATGTATATAAACCGGTGATAAAATGTTTTCAATCGTATCTGCAAATAAACCGGTATTGAAATCGTAGTATATAGTTTTCCTATGGAATCTAAGGATCAGTCAGTGTGTAGCTAATACACTGGCCTATGTGCCATAAGTAAGTAACCAACCCGAGACAACTTTGACATCATTGGGATCATAAAAGCACTCCTAACCGGTTAACATAACAGGAGTGGGGCGTGTCTCAAACTCGATAGATCTATACCTTTTGCACCTTGGTCACTACGTGATTAATGGTTACTATTGTTATCATCATACTTACGCACATTGATCTGTTATCATCTAATTCCATAACTACATACCATAGTTGAAAAACTGAGTTATTGGGCCGCGCCCATGTTATTTTGTCATTGGGCCTAGCCCATGTTATTTTGTCTTTGGGCCTAGCCCCTTTTTTCATTAAAGTTTTGGGGCCTCGCCCCCTAGTTGTGACTATGACAATCCCGTTACTAGTAATAAAACTCATGCATGTTTCGAAAAGCTTTGTATAGCTGTGAAAATCGGTAAGTTTAGTATAAACCTTTCTTAAACCATTTGTGATCAATGAAATCTGTTTGTAACATGGTTTAGAAATGTATGATTTTCGTTTATCGAAACGTTGTGTTCTTTTGCAAAACTTGCATGCCTTTCCACCCTCGAAAACATTTATAAAAATGTAAAACGGTAAAAAGTGAGGGTTGTGAACTCACCTGTTGTCCTTGTGCAAAGCTAGCTTAATGTTATTTCCATAGTGTCGTCTCCACAACTTGACTTGCTAGCATACAATCTAGTGTATTCCTAAAATGGAATAACTCGTAAGTTTCTAAGAATGACATAGCTATACTACGTGATACCGAGCTCTACCGAATCGTTACTCATACGATTCTATGAAATTGTTATTGACTTAACTTGGTTAACCAATCTATTGTTTTCTTAGAAACGATCTAGCTTTCAAGCGACTTGAAATATATGTTTATATCTAAACATAACTATATTTCATGAAATCGTACTTAGTCGTCATGTACGTCGACGGATAATAGTACGACTCTTCGTAGTTTTCGTAAGATATAATGTATATATACTCGAAAATATATCCGTATAGATAATACATTTCGTATTCGCGCAATAGCCTAGCGTATCGTTTATAATAAATAAATAACGATGTAATCGTACGCTTGTTACAGTCTTGCGAAGTTGCGTCGTACTTTATTTAGCGTTTGAATTGAATAAAAACAATATACTATTGTTATAATATCATTCGAAAGTATTCGTACGTGTTCGCATCGTCAACGTTAGAAATAAATATAACTATATTTATTTTATAAAAGTATTCAACGCTACGACATTTGAATATATATAATATTCTGGTAATACGATTTCCGAATTTGTCATTTGAAATAATACGAGCCTTGTATTCGTCTGGTAAAAGCGTTCGGAAACATTGACGTTCGAAATAAATATAAACAATATACTTATTTTATATCATCATTCGAATAATTTATCGATGTTTGAAACCTAGTTTCCGAGTTTCGACTTTGAATTAAACATAAGTAAATATTATTTATCTTGTAGTCGTTTGCCGAACGTTCGTTATCTTGAAATCGCGTTCGTGGAAAGGTTGTCGGATCGAGATTTGAACATTTTAATTAGCGTCGACAAAATAAATATATGCTTATATTTATTTTATAATAATCGTATGAATTCGGACGTTTTATCTTTGAATTGCAACACGTGTCGTTTTACGGATTTTACGAAAATCGGGCAATGTTTCCTCTGTTTTTGGACAATCCGACAATATTATTTGTCGATTTATTTATCAAAACACAACCTGCAATATATAGAATCAAACAATATATAAAAAATTTTCGTCGTTTTTCGAATATAACGTTTCGCCGATTTAATATTTCCGATTTATAATTAACGTCGGTTCGGTTTTTAACTAGTATTTCTAAACGAGTTACGAAGTCGGATTGATTGTTACATATTATTTATTTTTCTTTGGCGATATATATTTGTTTACGGGTCAGGTCGAGCTCGGTTTCGTGATAATTAAATATTAATGATAATTATAAACTAATATATTTCACTTTCGCGTCGTAATTAATTTTTACCGAGCCGTGGGTTGACCCGTTGACCGGGTTGGACCAGGTTTGACTTATGTTGACTTGGTTTGACCAGTTGACTTCCGTTGACCGCACCGAACCGAACCTGAAACATACACTTAAATATTTAAACTAAACCGAAAATTGGTTCGACTCGAATCCGAGCCGAAGGTGAACCGAAACAACCAAAACCCAAACCAACCAAAACTGAACCGTGTTTAACTGAACCGGGTTGAACCGAGACCCGAGTGAACCGAAGCTGACCAAACTGCCGTATCATGAACCGAGAAACTGAACCACCATAACTAAAAACACCACCACCGCCATTGCTACTGCCGCCAAAACCACCACTACCGCCGCCGCTGACACCGGCGAGCCGCCGCGGTACCTTGACCCAACCCCAAACCGACCGCAACTGGATCGAACCTAAACCGTGAATCCTTGTCAACGTAAACCAAGCTAACCTGAAAATAAACCAAAATAACCACCACTACCGCGCCGTCATCGTCGCCGGCGGCTGGCCCTAGCGCCGCCGGCTGCGACACTGCTGCGCGGCGGCTGCCGCCGCACCGCTACACCTCTGCCGCCTTTCTATCCTCCTCGAAACAACCACCCATCACCACTGTTGCGACACCACGCCAAAATCCGTCGCGAAAATCCACCGCCGCCTAGTCGCCGTCGAGTCCCCAATCGAGCCTCAAAACTCGCGCCACCGTGTCGCCGCCGGTGGCCGCCGCCGCAGCGTCTTTTTCTCGACCCCTCCCTCTCATCGCTGTACGTATGTATGCGGTGTGTGTGTGAGGGCGAACAGATGGAGAGGTGGGTGTCGGGGGTGTGCGGCTACCGGAGAAGAAGACCGGCGCCGGCCGGAGCTAGATCCGGTGACCGGATTTTAGACGGGAGCGAGAGGCAGAGGTTTTCTTGTTGTAGGCTAGGGTTTCAAAACAAAAATGAGGGGATTTGTGAGTTTAATATGCTTATATAGTTAGGGTTTCTAACGGGTTGGGTCGGGCCCAGGCTTGTTAACGCGTATTCGAGCCCAAACACGTATCTGAAGCCCATTTTTGAACCCGAACATTGTGTTATGTCGTAATGCTTTCAAAAAAACGAAAATGTTGTCTTTAGTCGACCGGTTGACGCGACGGTTTGTCGGTTTCGTGAAAAGTTGCGTAAAATCTCTACGATCGCCATCTATAGTCCGTTTTTCAATCCAGGTGTTGTTATTTATCGAAATCTATTCTTTTAGACTCGAAAACTTATTAAATTATATGGGGGTCGGGTTTTGACGCGTAATCCATTCGTTGCGTTAAAAATCGCGTAATTGCCTTGTTTGTCGTTTCTGATCCGTTTTTCGTTCTGGTTTCTTCCGTGAGGGTTAAAATTTGAAAACGAAGCCTAATGTATCTTAATATATTACTATTTAGACGTATCTCTAGTCCGTGGCTTCCGTTTCGTTGTGGGTGCGTTCCTGTTTTCCTCGTAACTTCCGCGTTTGTGCTTTGCGACGTTCAACGATCCAAATTTATCGCATAATCATAACTGTATGATAAATACAAGTATAAAATTCATATTTTTAGACGTTGTCAGTATCTGTACGGCATTTGTTCGCTTAACGTTTAAATTCGCGTTTAGTGTCTTCGATTATCGCCATATCGCGTAATGTGAAGCAAGTAGACGTTCCTAAGCTTTCCAACGGCCTGATCGAGTTAATTTACGTCTAATCACGCTAACTATAACAGTATTACTATTTGTTAAGCACTTAATTACGACCGGAAACTGCCGGTTGTCACAATGAGCCCCCATGGGTTCATTTTCCTACACCCCGAATCCTTGGCGTTACCCATCGTTTGATTGAAATCAAGTAAAAAAAACCAAAATACCACATATTTTATATATGCAACATGTGTCACTACTTCAAAAACAAAGTTTTTTCCCTCCATATTCAAATTATAAACATCTCGACTAACATTCTCTAACACTCTTAACTAACAATTCTTTAACACTCCCAATTAACCACTCTTTAACTCTCTTAACTTTCACTCTCAATTACAAACACTACTAATTCAAATTCAAATTTTAAATACAAATCAACCTAAATGAAATCAAATTTGTAAATACAAGCACTTACCAAAGCTAAATCAACAATGTGTATTTTGATTTGAATAAAAAATGTGTATACAAGGTAAACATTAAGGTTGTAACTATGAGTTGTATGAAAACAAAATGTACATGTTGTACATGTTTAGCAAAGTTCGAGTCTAAAAAATGCACCTTAGTAGCATATTCAAGCTTCTCTACAGCTACAAAGCAATGCGTATTTTGATATGATCAACACTATGTATTTTGATCGGCAATGCTTCTTTATAGCTCCATAAGCATTGTGTATGCAAGGTAATAAGGTTGCAACCATGAGTTATATGGAAATAGATGTACATGTTATACCTGTCTATCAAGCTGCAGCAGCAATGTTCAAGCCTAAAAAGCACACGTTAAATATGACAATACCAACAAACATAAGACAACTGCATATATACTTAAACAAATTAATAACATTAAACATGTTGTAGAAACTCTTGTACATGATTACATAGTCCATGTTTCATGTACAATATCTTATAACAATATCAAACACAACCGTTCTATTAGCATTATACTACTCTTTACTATAGAAAAAAACCCCATTTACGATGTTATTAAATTCTAACATTTTTATAACAAAACAAATCTGATTCTTACAATCATTACAAATTGAAAACATATAATGGACAAAAACGATCATTACAACTAGGGGTATAATTGATTAAAAAAAACACATAAAAACATTCTACTTAGGCATCATATACACTTACAAAATCATTATACACTACCCCTAATGTATTCTATCATCTTTGCCTCATTCGATGTGGATGTCGACATTAACATTGTTCAAAAACTTCAGAACCACCTTTAAATGCACGACAACGTGGCGTCGGGCATAGGGTGGCATTTAGCCGTATTTCGGCTACACCATTTCAAGGTTAAGTTCAAAAATCAATAATTTTGAAAAATTTCGAGTTACAATATTCAAGAAAGAATACTTATCTCAGACACATTCTGTGTCCATTATTGCATCCAATGCTAACATAACCATTATTGCCGAAGAAGATGATCGGGGATGGGTTCCATGACAACGCTTTACAGGGACAAGGTTGGTTGTTTGTTAAGAAAAGGGGGTTGCAATCGGTATTAGACTATTACACTTGTGTTTTTAGGTGAAAAGACCAAAAGGCCCCACCATTAGCTTCAACCATTGAGCATTTAACGAAATATTCCACGACTGTTACATTGAGGGACCAAGAGTGCACAAAAATGCAAGTGCTCATAGGTCAGTTTTTGACTTTGGGCACTTAACATGTGTTTTCATTTAACATCACAGGGATTCAAATTGCATTCAACTCAAACTTTTATTTAGAGGTTAATAAATGAATTGAGTAAACTCCTTTTGAATCCTTGGTGATTTCAACTAATTGAGTCCAAAATTAAAATTTTCAACTATCTAAGTATATTGTTTTTCAAAATGTAACTATCTAAGTCCAATTTACTAACGTCATCCAATAAGTCCGTTAGTTTTACATGAAAAGACAAAAATACCCTTGTTAATTGAAAACAAAATAAAAAGAAGCCTCTAGGTCACAAACCCCCTACAAGCAGGGTATAACGATAACCTTCTTCTACACGCGCACTTACAGAAACCCTAATTTCGCCGTACGGATCAAATCATTCCAGAAAGCAAGATACTAGCGGCTAACGATAAGGTTTTCTGTAACCGTTTTCTCGATCTACAAATCGCCGAGAAATCATGGCGGAAGTGATGTCAATGGAAGATATACGAACCGAAGCGGCTCGTTTGAACATCGATTTATCCGGAGTCGATTGGAGCTCTATTCGGCTACCTCCCGGTGAAGATTGCGGCATTAAAAGGTATAGATACACTGATATATGTAATTGTTTGTGTTTTTGTTATTCGATTTACAGAGTGTTTTACACCGTATGTTATGACTAATTGAATACGTATTGTATATTAAACGTGATAACTGAATTGTGCTTATTGTTGTGAGCAATTTGAGTGTTTGTTTTGTATATGTGTAATTGTTTTTTTGTTTGGTTTTGAGTGTTTTACACTGTATGTTATGACTGATTGAGCACGTATTGTATTGTAAAGGTGATAGTTGATGATGATAGTTTTTAAAACCCTAATAGTTTGTTTAGTCTGTTACATGTTGATGTATGTTTGTTGGTATGAGCAATTTGAGTGTTTGTTATGTATATATGTATTGTTTTGTGTTTTTGTTTCGATTTAGAGCATTTTACACTGATGTTATGACTGATTGAGTACGTAATGCATTGTTAAGGTGATAGGTGATGACAATAGCTGTTAAAACTCAGTTTGACTGTTTGTTATGTATATCTGTAATTGTTTTGTGTTTTTGTTTCGACTAGAGTTTTTACATTGTATGATATGACTGATCGAGTACGTATTGTATTGTAAAGGTGGATAGGTGATGACGATAGCTGTTAAAACCCTAATAGTTTGTTACATGTTGATTATGTTTGTTGTTGTGAGTAGTGAGTGTTTGTTATGTATATCTGTAATTGTTATGTGTTTTTGTTTTGATCTAGAGCGTTTTACATAGTCTGTTTTGACTGATTTGAGTATGTATTGTATTGTATTGTAAAGGTGATAATTGATGGCGATAGTTGTTAAAACCATAACAGTCTGTTACATGGTGGTTTATGTTTGTTGTTGTGAGCAATTTGAGTGTTTGTGTTGTATATCTGTAATTGTTTTGTGTTTTTATTTCAATTTAGTGTGTTTTACACTGTATGTGTGGCTGATTGAGTAAGCATCGTATTATAAACATGATAATTGATGAAGATGGTTGTTAAACTCTATTTATCTGTCACAAATTGATTTGTGTTTATTGTTGTGAGCAATTAGAGTGTTTGTTTTATAGTAGTTGGTGTTTCTTAGCACTTTGTTGTGTAACGTATTCAGATGTATGAACACGGTGTATGTTTTTGTATGATTTGAATATTAGTTGTTTACCTATATTGCTGCATGTTTGCATATGAGTATTCAATTGCTTAATGATGCTTTATTGTGTGTCTTTGTTATTCTGAATTCGAGATTTATTCTAAGCATGCTTGTATTTATATTTATATAGGTGTTGCTTTTGATTATGATGAGTTTTGAATACCCGTGTTTTGTTTACCAGCTTGTTTTTCTTTCGTGTATTTGGAATTTCAGTGATGATGACGATCTTAATGAGGAGGATTCACTGGAATCTGATGCTGGCTTCGGGAATATTATCATTGTGGATAACTTGCCAGTTGTCCCTAGAGAAAAGTTTGAGAAGCTTGAAGGTGTAGTTCGTAAAATCTACAGCCAAATTGGAGTCATTAAGGAGAATGGACTTTGGATGCCTGTTGATGAAGACACTGGTAAGACCCGAGGTTATTGCTTCATCGAGTACAACACTCCTCAGGTATTTTTATATTCTTCAGACTTCCGCAATCGTGCTGCTGCTTCACAACTCAAAACTTAGCAACTATATTATAACAAGCCATAAAAATAACTTTTTATGTGTTCCCGGACTTGTAGGAAGCTGAGCTTGCCAAGGAGAAGACCAATGGGTACAAGCTAGACAGAGCACACATTTTTGCTGTCAACATGTTTGATGAAATTGACAGATTCATGAAAGTCCCAGACGAGTGGGCTCCTCCTGAAAGCAGGCCTTATACACCGGGGGTACGTATTGCATTGTACATCGTGCTATTTTTTGTTATCGCATTGTAGTTCCTGAAAGTAGTTGTCAATGATGTTTTCAGTTGTTTTTTGTTATCAAGTGTTTATTTTTGGGTTATCCTTGTGTTGGCATCATTTTTATAAACTTCAATATAGCTTAAGTATTGTAACTTTTTACTGCATATAGCATTGATGAAACATGAATTCCAAACATAATTTTCATGAAAAATCAGTTGGAATTCATGGGATTTGTTGGATAATTTATCGTACATGGGTGAGCGTGCAAACTAGTTATAACGTTAATGTTATGGTATATAAATGCAGGAGAATCTACAACGTTGGCTTACTGATGAGAAAGGCAGAGATCAGTTTGTTATTCGTGCTGGATCAGACACAGAGGTTTTGTGGAATGATGCAAGACAAGTGAAGGCCGATCCTGTTTACAAACGCCCAGTAATTAAAAATTACTTTATCTTGATATCTTCTTATTCTGTATTACATGTATAAGAATGTTGATCGGGAGATTGTAATAATGCGTTCTATTTCTGCAGTTCTGGACTGAAAGTTTTGTGCAGTGGTCTCCGTTAGGGACCTACTTAGCCACGGTTCACCGCCAAGGTGCTGCTGTTTGGGGCGGTGCTACTACATTTAACCGCCTGATGCGCTATGCTCATCCACAGGTTGCATATGATTGTGTTTTTTTTACAGTTCCCTAACACTTTATCACGTCTTTTGCATATAGTCTTGAAATTGCGCTGTTTGTTTTAGGTTAAACTCATTGATTTCTCGCCTGGTGAGAAATATCTGGTTACTTATAGCAGCCATGAGCCAAGCAATCCCCGAGACACCCATGTAAGAAAGTTTATTGCTTTGTTGATTTTGTATGATCTTATAATGGGTGGCAAAATTCAACCCGCTTGTTTGTAAACAGGTTGATCCATGTAAGGCTTTATATGCTGAAAAGAACATGGTTCAATTGTTCAAATCGGTTGGAAATCGTCGAAAGTGTTTGTAAATTGTAATGCATAAACCTTCTAAATTAGTTTATTCACATGTTCAGATTATTATTAATATTAAATATATTCTTAACACTATTTGAGGGTAATTATTTAATAAAACACACTTAAAAGTTTAAGACAAAAATTGTTCAGGTCAACCTGACGACTTTACTCGTTTCAACCCACTCCAGATTACTGGGTTTGACCCTGACTTTTTTACCTGTTTATCCATGTTTAAGTCTTCGCAATACTCTCTGTTAAACTGTGTGATTTGCTCATGATCAGAGGGTAGTACTCAACATATTCGATGTGAGAACCGGAAAAGTAATGAGAGATTTCAAAGGAAGTGCTGACGAGTTTGCAATTGGGGGAACCGGAGGTTTTACAGGGGTTTCTTGGCCTGTTTTCAAGTAATCTATTAATATTACTAGAAGTTTTTTTTACTCATTTGTCTTGGATATATTTGTTCTTGATGTTGACATGCTTGTGCTTTTCCAGATGGGGTGGTGGAAAAGAAGACAAATATTTTGCTCGAATGGGGAAAAATGTCATCTCAGTGTATGACACCGAGTCCTTTGGTCTTATTGACAAGAAGTCCATCAAAGTTGAAAACGTCATGGACTTCAGCTGGTCTCCCACGGATCCTATCTTTGCGCTTTTTGTTCCCGAGCTCGGTGGAGGAAATCAACCTGCAAGAGTAAGTTACTATGCTCTTTTACTGTGGAGTTTATTTTTTATCTATAGTTAATTACCAACTTGTAGTATGGATCATAGATTACGTATAACGTACTGTAAGATCATAGCGCACACGATTAACATTAAAGTTTGTATTTGGTGACCTTTTTTGTATATTGGTAGTCTAGTTTAGAATTGTTGATGTATGGGTGCTTTATTTTTATATGTGGCAGCTCAGTAGAGCTCAAAGGGATATAACTCTCTTCTGAAGTTTCAAATTGTAATTTCATTGGAATAACATATGTGCTTATATGATATCTATAGGTGAGCCTTTTTCAAATCCCGAGCAAAGTAGAGTTAAGGCAGAAGAATCTCTTCTGTGTCAGTGACTGCAAAATGTATTGGCAAAGTAACGGGGAATATCTCGCCGTTAAAGTTGACCGATACACAAAAACCAAAAAGAGCACATATACTGGCTTTGAGCTTTTCAGAATCAAAGAACGTGACATACCTATTGAGGTTTTCGAGCTCGACAACAAGAATGATAAGGTTATCTCATTTGCATGGGAGCCAAAGGGTCACAGGTTTGCAGTTATTCACGGTGATAATCCAAGGCCCGATGTTAGTTTCTATTCTGTGAAAGGTGGTAAAGTGACGAAGCTCACAACCCTTAAGCAAAAGCAGGCGAACACTCTGTTTTGGTCACCCAGTGGTCGTTTTATCATTTTGGCTGGTTTGAAGGGGTTCAATGGACAGCTGGAGTTTTATAATGTCGATGAGCTTGAAACTATGGCTACTGCTGAGCATTTCATGGCAACCGACATAGAATGGGATCCTACTGGGAGGTATTTCAAATGAAAAATCTGTATATAAATAACACAACACCTTTTGTTCTGGTTTTCTAAGTGCTTTTATGTAGGGGTGCTAATCGGGTCGTGTTGGCGGGTTACCCGAGTCGAACCCGAGAATTTTAGATGAACCCGAACATGACCCGAACCTGAAAATCGTCATACATATGAACCCAAACACGACCCAAATATTCGCGGGTTGACCTGAACACGACCTGTTCAACCCATTTTTTTAATTTCTTTATTTTTTCCCACAAAGTAAGATATTAAAATTAAAGTTTACTACAAACAAACACAAATGTATATACTACAATTACATATGAATTATAAAGTCTTATGTTAATTTCTCTTTTTAAGTTATAATTATGACATAAAATACACACCCAATTTTAATTTATGACAGCATATTGTAAAAAAATATATAAAATAATTTAAATGGGTTAAACGGGTCAACCTGCCAACCCGATCGGGTTGACCCCAACCTGACCTGTTTAGCTAACAGGTTCGCGGGTTCAACCTGAAACTGACCCGAACCCGTTTAGACTAAACCCAAACCCGCGAATTTCATGTTAGGTTCGTGTTGTGTTTAGAGTGTTCTTTTCACTACCATTGTTGCATGTATGTGGAACATAATTTTTGGGTATAATAGTGTTGGTAAGTACATTGATTTTTATTCACTTATTCTCGTATAGGTATGTTGCAACTTCAGTCACTTCGGTGCATGAGATGGAAAATGGATTCAATATATGGTCATTCAATGGAAAGCTACTCTACCGAATTCTAAAGGATCATTTCTTCCAGGTAATCTTGCAAGTTCATTTATCAGTTAATTAAATTTTTGCAGTTTAATTAATAGAGCATGCTGTTTGATTGTGGCAGTTTTTGTGGCGGCCAAGACCACCATCATTCTTGAGTCCGGAAAAAGAGGAAGAAATTTTCAAGAATCTGAAAAAATACAGCAAGAAGTATGATGTACAAGATCAGGACATTTCTGTGTTGTTGAGCGAACAGGATCGCGAGAAGAGGAAGCAGTTGAAGGATGACTGGGAACGGTGGGTGAACGAGTGGAAGCGATATCACGAGCAAGAGAAGATGGAGAGGCAAATGCTAAGAGATGGTGAGGCTAGTGATGTAGAAGAGGAATATGAGGCTAAAGAAATTGAGGTTGAAGAGTTGTTAGATGTTTCTGAAGAAATTATTCAGGATGCCTAAAAAAGAAGTTTAGTTATTTTGTTTACTTATCAATGCTGATGGTTATGTTGAGTTTTGTAATGCTAAATGCATGATTATGTTTACACTTGATTTTGTACTTCAGTTTGAAATTGTGTTTTAGATGATTCAAGTCTGGTTTAGTTTTTATTCCAGCAAGTTTTTTAGGTTCTCTGTGTTGGTTTTTTTAAAAAAATAAGCAACACTAATGATGATAATAGCTTACTTTTGTTTAACAGTACAATGGGCGCATTAAACAAATGACAAATCTCACATGCTTGTGGAATGAGAATGGGTGCCTAAATGAAACCTTTATGTGCTTGAGGTATATTTTATGTTAATTGGTTGTACTTTTGGTTTCTATAGGTGAACAGAGCTTTGTCTAAATACAAAGATTCTGGAACATTTCCAATTTCTAAATTGGTTTAGTGACAATGAAACTAGTGAATAATAAAAGTATATCACCAAACATAATTGTAAGTAGAGATGTGCATAATCGGGTTTTATTATTACCCGGAACCGGTTCCAACCCGGAACCGGTTCTGCTTGGATGTCATTGGAACCGGGTATGGTGTGGAACCGGGTCCGGTTCCTACCCGGGTTCACACCCAAAGGAAATGGAACCGTACGTGTAAGAACCGGGTACGGGTAGGAACCGGTTACGTACCACCCGATTCAAATGGTAAAATTGTGGAACCGGGTTGGAACCAACGGGTATTTTGAACCCGGAACCGGTTCTACTTAATGTCGGGTAGGAACTGGAACCGGTACCAGTTCGGTTCTACCGGATTCGGGTTCGGAACCGGTTTTTATGCCCATCTCTAATTGTAACTTGTATACAAAGTCATGTTTAGCATTTTATACATGTATATTGTCTCCATGTAATCTTTATATATACAACTTCTAAGCTTTGATTTCATATTATTATTATTATTATAATATATTTCACTATGATAACGCAATAGTTACAATAATAATTTTAATAGCAATTAGTGGTCCGTTAGTGATCGGGTGGTTTCACTGGTGACACTTAGTGGTGATCCAAATTTGCCGTTTAAAAAAGTAATTAGTATTAAATTGTTGCTATTCATTATCATTTTTCATCAGATAATAATACATACAAATTTTGATTCGTTTCCCACAAACTATATTTATATGCAACTTTTATAGCGTTGCTTACTTAAAAATAAATCAATACCAACATTATCACATGTTATGTCTTGGACATATAGATCCAACAATGCATGCTTATGTCTTATTCTAACAATTTTGATCATTGTTGTTCAAACATTCTAATGGAATGTTAAAGTTCCATCACTAACCAAAGGATTCTTGAGCACTAGTTCTTTTCTTAACCAACCAAACATGATTTCTTGATGAAATGTTTTCCAACACCAATTCCAGTGAATTCAACAAATCAAAAAGGAGATAAAGATATTGTCACTGTAATCATATTCATGATAACATATATATCTTAAAAAACTAACTAGTTATCCAATGTTCCAAAGGAGATTAAAAGATAACTATAAAGTAATATAAAAGATAAAAAAGAGCCAATTATTAAAGTTGGTTAAACAGTAGGCTTCTTTTTGCAGGTTTGCTCATTGGAATGCGGATGCTTCAAGATGCAGGGTCGTTCTTTGGCTGTTGATCCGCAACAGCAGGCAAGAGTAGAGCAAGACGGTCTTTATACCTTTCGATTCTTTGTAGCCGTTGATTTCTTAATCTATAAATAACAACATACATTATTGACTACGAGTCAACAAACTAAGAACTAAGTAAGCATATATGTACATACCTCGCTCGAACCTTTTTTGCATGCTTAACATGCAGTTGCAACAGCTCCTTAGCAGACAAGTGATCGACATTCTCGGTTTTCTGACACCCGATAAGGGACAAATCGTCATTTGTTAGTGACAGTATAACAACATGGTACATAACATAAAGGCATATAAAACTATAAATACCTCCTCTAATTCCAGGTCATCCTCCTTTCTTGCTTCTACCGTTGATGCAGGCAGTGGCTTTGGAAGAGATTTGACACAATATGGATACTGTGGCTGTCATCATGCATCAGCTTAACTTTTAATTCAATAAAACACATATATATTAAAGGGTATTTTAGACATTTGCTGAATAGGCAAGCTCAAGAGATGTTATGCATTCATTTTGCAACTAGGAAATATATTTTGTTGAACATCTATGCACACCAAACTCAAGCCCTCTCACACATGTATACTTAACTATTGAAACACAGGTAGGTTTTAAAAAGTGTGCCTGAGGCGCGAGAAAATCTGGAAAACGCCTTACGGCCTTGAGGCAGCGCCTCATTCACATCTGGGACAAAATTGGTTGGTATTAGGGTCTGTAAAAGGCTGATATGTAAAAACAACCAAAGGGATGAGGAAATTATAAATGGTTTGCTTGATAAAAAAGGCTGATATGTAAAAGAGATAAGAGAGATGCAGCTTCTGGTTGTACATAGAGCAACGCCTCAGGTAAATGAAGCTTGCGCCTTACACTTCCAAAAAACAAGCAACATAGTAACAGTTTTATAAGGTGAGCCTTGAAACAAGCGCTAAACTTATGCTTTCGTGAGTAGAAAGGTTTCTTTGAAAGAAGCAAGGAGATGTTTTTGTACGCTCACACAGTCAATGATACATTCATGACCATTGTCACAGAAATTCGTTTTGTACCAGATCGCTGCTGGTACTCGACTTGAATATAATGGTACGCTGTTCCAGTTGAATCGATGACGGTAGGTTCTGTGATTTGGATCGTTTATCAGGGCGACTTTCTACAATGGAATACGCGACTGGAACGTCTGAAAATAGGGATAGGGGCAGTATTATAGGAAAGTTTGTTATTTGTGGAATGAATAGTCAATTTTTGCCAAAATTCTGTATAAACCTACCATTGAATGCCAATTTTTATCACCAATTTATGTTTATGTTTTCTATTTGCTAATTTGAATAATATGTTTTGATCATTTGGATTTATGAAATTAGTAATTTTTGCTTTAATTTGTGTATACCGAACCGAACGGAATAGTACACCGAACCGAATCGTACCGAAGTGAACCTACCCCCCTTCGAACCGAATTTGTCCCAACTAGCGAACCGCGTACCCGAACCGGAGTGTACCGCGACTTAGGTGACTATGTTCATGACCATGTGTTGTATGTCAGGGCACCCACCCATTCACTACGATTGTTTGACCCGACCACATGGGTCATGCGTCAGCTGGGTCACAAAACTAACCAACCATGCCGCCTTTTTCCATGATTAATTTCATCGGGTACCTAATTAATTTCCGCATGCAGAATTATATCACCACCCCATGTCCACCATCTCCTTGCAGTTTACAGGTTACTTTTCATGTTTTAAATTAAGTTGTTTCCATGCTTTATGTTTGTATCTTCAGCCTCCTAAGTAGTTAGTTTTCAATTTTACTATAAAGTAGGTCGTGGGTTAGAATAGTTGTCATTTCTTTTCTTTATGTATCGAACTTCCAGAGGAATGAAAGGACATCGTCTTTGCTCGTTCAATTGTGGCACGTTTAGTGGTGTACTTAGACACGATTTCTTAACCGGAGTGGTGCATTTGTATCTTCGGTTGGACGTCGCAGCCCTATCATTTCGTTTGGTGGCGAATCAGTATCCAAACAAGCTGTAGAACTATCCTTATATTTTTTTACCGTTTGTTTTGAACCGGTGTTGTTCGGGTCTACTTCTATCACCATGACAGCATTAATAAAAAAAATATAGAACTATCACGTACCTGTTTTTCTAAAGTAACCCCATTCTTTAACCATGAGCGGCATTGTGCATAAAGAGAAGTGCCATCTGAAACTTGAATCTACAAGCATACAAAAAAAAACAGCAAACAAGCATGGATAGTCAGTCCTGTTTGTACCAATTTAGCCTATCTAGCCAGATATACAAGACTCATTTGTCGGAGGCGCGCGCCTAGATGCTCAGTCTAACTTATTAATCAAGGTAGTGTTCTAACAGTACCTTATCCAAATTTTAAGGTAAGGTACACTTAGGACATTCTTTTTAGTTGAGACCTCATATATATAGCTACGCATATCTAATATGCAATATTTAAAATAAATAAAAAAATAGAAATATCGTATGCTCCGGTCCGATTTTGCACGACAGATTTTTTTTGTATAAACTGTAAACCAAACCGTATGTTACGGTTTGAAACTTTTCAAACCGACCAACCAAAAGTTAATAAATAAGAATCGACCGTGAAACCAAACCGATGACCGGTTTGGGCGGTTTCACGGTTCCAAACTGAAACGTTAACACCCCTACCTCAAACACAGCAAGACGCAAAAGTGCCTGAACAGACCAGGACCAACCCAAACCGAAAAAAAGCCCTCCTGAACCAGCTAAAACTAGTTTCAAACAATCTGAACCAGCCAAAAACCAGTCTAAAGTCTAAACCAGCCAAAAATTGCATGGACCTTAACTAAAATAGGCTGCGCCAGCCTGAACAGACGTGCATCTTGCTTGTCTCGGGTGTACGCTTTGTTGCACCTTGCGCGTAGGCGACAGGCACGCCCTTTGCGACTCACCTTTAACCACTATGGTATGATATAAGGTGATCTTCAAGTGAGCAAAATTAATATAAGGCTGTCAAATTAAAAAAAAACTGTTTTTTCTTGGCATATACACCAAAACACGTGATATCCCATACCATATGAAACAGATTTCAAACTAGCAAGTAGCAAATATGTTTATAACCAGTAACACATAAGGAGAACAACGTAAGTTTACCTTTCTATCTCTAATAACGATGAACGCATCATCTCCATTCTTATCCCTGCATAAATGGATAAAGATTATGATCATTGGTCTGAAGAGAGAAACCAAACACCATATGGTATGTGGATAGTACCTTAAGCTATTATCCAAAGCAACCGATGATTGACCCACAACCTGCAGGCGACAAAAAGTTATGAACTTTCCAAAACATCACACATCATATGACTAATCGAACAAACACAACCTAACAAGATTTTTATTTTCTCACATAAAGAACTACCTACTTGAATTCATGCTTCAAAATCCCTTCTTTTTTAATGGTTTAACCATACCTTTGGTTGATGATCGGGCTCTTCCTCTTCTGGCCTTTGATTTAAATCGAAAAACAACCGTTTAGTCACTTCTCTGCCACTTACAGTGCCCTTAACCGGGCGTAACGTTCTATCCATCGCATACAAACTTACGAAATAAACCTAGGTTACAATCTCCTTTTCATTCTCCCAAATGACAATCATTAAATTTATATGGATCCGGAGCATGAACCTATGTCCTTTTATAATTTTTTGTTAAATGTGCATTAATTATCGACGGATTTTATTCTTCTTTTTGCAGGCGCATTAAACAACTTTCCAAAATAACTACTGATTCATTCATTATACGGATTTTTTTGCAAAGTTTAGAATTTGCATAGACATCTCCCTATCAAGGTACCACGACTCGAACCTGTGACCTTCGGGTCACAAGGTAGCAACCTTACTGTCCATCACCCATAAGATACATTTCAAACATAAAGTTTGTAAATATTTGAAGCAGGTGTTAGGATACGCATGTTGACTTACTATTGCAACTTTATAGTGTTGACCAAACTTATTTTGACTACTGTTAAAATATTCAGATTAGGAGAAATTTTATTATGGAGATAAATGTGAAATTACCTAACTATATCCAGCTTTAATCAGCTAATAATCAAGATGAAGAAAGTAGGAGGCTGTACTAGAAAATGATCATGGTATTCAAATCTTGGTTTTAAAAAGCGTGAGGCGCAAAGTGCACAACCTCACGCACGCAAGGCGCAATGTACTTATATAAACCTTTTTATATTTCTCGTAGGTTTTTAGTATCACGTACCCAAAATTCAGATATAAATGAACTTTATATATGATTTAATATACAATTATAACCTATATGTACAACATCCTGGTGCGCAAAATCTTCCAATGTACAAGAGGTGTGCCTTGCGCTAGACGCACTTTTTAAACCAAGATTCTAATCTACACTCAAACCCCCCCCCCCCCACCCTAATTGATGCAATTTATCAAAAAACATTGATCATCAAGAAGTAACACACTTTCATCCAAGAATCTAAATCAAAACTCATAACCAACAGAAGCAATCAAAGTACCTTTGTGTTTGCAGAAACAGTAGCACCATCGCCCACAGGGGTCTGTTGGAAAGGGGCAGACACGGTGTTAACCTTAACCAATTGATCCGAATTCAAGAACCCATGTGGCCGAGTAACCGAATAAGGGTAACCGGGGACCGGAAGAGGTGGTTGTTGATGATGAGGTCGTGAATTGGAGTGTTGGGGGTTGTAGAAGGTTTGGTAGATTGGTGGGTGTGAATGTTTTTGGGGTTTCAAGAAATTGGGGGTTGTGGTGGTGGTGGGGAGGGGGTTTGGTGGGGGAGGAGATGACATTTGCAGATGGGGTTTCAAGATTTTGAATTTGTTTGAGACCCAGCTGATGGCTGAATGTAGGGAATCAAGGATTGTTGATTTGGTGTTAGAAAGGTGATGGAAGGGGTTTTGGAGATGAGTTTAGCGGCTTCTTGGTTTGAAAAGGAGAGGAATTCAAAATTGTTTTGCTGTAAAAAACAATGTATATCTTCTAGTTTAACTAGTGGAGTTTTCTCTGAGTTGGGAATAGTACGTATGGTATTGACATTGACATTGATTATAGCAATTCAAAACTAAAACAATAAAAAATATCAGATATGTGTTTTATATCAACTAAAATCATAAAAATAAATACTAGTACCGGTTTCAATAATATTTATATTAATAATGATGTTGTTCGGTTAGAATCAGTTTGTAATATCGCTACGAAAATCACTTTATTTTGAATATTACTTCTTTTTGACACCTTTAGTCATAATCGGTTCACTTCGTGTCACACCCTCAAATTTCACGTGCGGAGTTTTACCGTGAGGTGTGCGACTGACTAGGATCCAGCCACTAATCATGTTGAACCAATTTATTAAAATAATAAAACCATCACAATCAACACGATTAGCGATCAAAGTTTAAAAGTCCAAAAACATATTTTAAGTTGACAACGGAAACAAGATTAAAATTCAAACACAACTCAAAACCATAAGTTCATAGCAATAATAAAATGTAAAATAACTCACGACACTCCAACCATTGTAAGCCTCCGTCCATGTTGTACCTAACGACCTGCAAAGCATGCAATGGTGTGTCAACATAACGTTGGTGAATTCACTAATTTTAGTTAAGCGTAAAGCGTAAGTTCACAAGCAAATTGTAATAAGTATGACTTGGGTAGCTAACCCTCATCAAGGTAACTAAACTGTGTGTACCGAAGGCTGACGTTATAGTTTTTGTGCCCTCATTAATGTCTATCCACATTAATGAAATGAAAAGGTCAATAGTTCACGCATGGCTCCCAGCACGGTGTGGGGTTTGTCAAACCTAATAGCGCTATCAACTAATACCCTGCCTGCTAACCCGGTATACTAATCGGTAAATATGTAGGGACTTCCAGATGGAGTTTTCGTTTAGTTTATTTGTACTATTCCACCTCCAGTGGATAGTAGGTATGTGGTTCCAAACTAGGAACGCACGCGTAGCTCAACCAGGGCTACCGTAAGTGTGTTGTCTCAAACAAGGGACACATGCTTTTAGAAAAGAGTTGTGAACTCATCTTAGTTTGCTCGGCTAGAAAATATGTGAAAAGTAACAAACGTGGTCAACCTCATCCTGATATGGTTACTGTTTCAATTAGTTTGTGCTCACGTATACTAACACATAACCATGCAATCACGTTGACATTTAAATAACTATTCGTGTGGGTATGTGCATGTGTTCATCTCATAACATGCAATACGTTCATTGGCACTCGCTTAGGTTTTAAACAACAACTAACACCTTGTAGTAGCACCCAATTACACTCACAACATCTACATTAACTTTCAGCATGTTTCAATTTCACATCAGATTTTGAGATTTTTTACGGAATTTATTTAAAATACCATAGGACCATCTACAGTAAAATTTTCAAGTATTAGCTCAAATCCTACACCAAGTTATGACATTCGTAATAGGCTACAAATTTTGCGAGAAAACGCAACCTGAACCTTTTTTATGGAAAAAATCATTTAAAATATCAAAACACGTCGAAAAATTACGATTCCAGTGGGTTTGAAGTGTATTTCAAAATACTGCATTTTAGACTCAAGAAGTACATGATTTCGTTCAGTTTTGACCCGGTTACAGGCGACACAAGTCGGTTGTAAATTTCTAACAGAAGTTGTTTTTCAACCAATCTTAATAAAACGGATTCTATAGTTTTGTTCCAATGTTTTTCGATCAAAACAACATATCTACATCTCATATTACAGGTTATCGTCGTATCTAATTAGATTATACATCACGTTATTACCATGATCATTACGCAACCAAACCCTAGCATACATACAAGTATACTAAACCTTAGAATTCAAAGAATCTTATAACAACATCGAAATCATAAAATAAATCATCAAGAACTCCATGTAAATCAGAAAAACGCAGCCATGAATATATAAAAAAACTATAGACGTGATAAGTGTGTTACCGAGAGTGAGTGATGAAGATCGATGGTGTAACGCTTCGCATTTTTTGTACTTTCCTTATTTAGAAAGAGTAATCGTATTTCTATTTATGGAAACTTGTATTCGTATCTTATTCGTATTTCAACTTCAACTTTGTAATCCGAGAGACTTTGATCTTAATAAAAATTCATATTTTATACATGCTTGTTATACTTACAATTTAATCATTTATACGCAAACTGATACTTATTATACGTGCCTATACTTATACATACATTCTTGATACTCAAATTATACTTGCATACAATTATACTATACTTTATCACACGTTAAATACCTAAAAACATGCTAAATTATGAGTTTATAGCATAAAATAATGGAATTATCAAACTCTAGGGGTCAAACTGCAAATTCTAGAAAGTTTGGTAAATTCTGCAGGTGGTGCACGGCCATGCAACTGAGGCGCACGACCATGCACACTGCGATTCGTATGACCACGCACCTGATGTGCACCACCCTACGATCCACGATTCGCACGACCGTGCACTTGATCCGCACGGCCATGCAAAATGACCAGGTCTAGCAGAATCTTTTAAAATACGCGAATTTTGGCTCCATTTCCCTTTTTCCAACTCCCAACCACCACCAACGTCATTAATTACCTAAACCCTAATTCCCCCATTATAAATGGAAGCCTCCATACACCCTAAACACTTCCAAACACTCAAATCACTCTCAAATCTTCTTGGTTACTTTCTAATTTCCAAGACTTGGCAGAAAGTTGCAACCATTCTAAGTGAGTTTTGGCTCACTTTTCTTCTTATTTTCTTATGTTTTCTTCTTTCTTTCTACTTGGATAACCTTAGGAAGGTTTTCACAAGCTTGCCTTGGCAAACTAAGGTGAAACATCACCACATTTGAGGTCCAAAATAGGATTAAAAATTCTGCTTTCATTTATACTTTTGTATCTTGCTTTTCGTGATTAAAACTTGTTTGAATCTTGTGCCTACTTGTTCTTAAACCTATCTAAGGTTATGAGACTTGTTAGGAATAGATTCTTATGAGTTTAAGAGGTGCAAACACCTCTAAACTTTCTGTTTTTGCAAAGGTTTATGCAACCCACAAGTGATGAAACCATCTGAGCTTGCCATGAAGTTGATGACAAGACTTGTGTTTTGGTATAGGTGTGGATACTTGGAAGCCTTGGCTATCCTAACTTCATTCCACCTCACTTTATGTTTTTACCTTGCTATCTCAAGTAGTTTGCTAGACTTAAAGTAACTTAACCCGTTTAGCCTCCGACAGTTAGTTAACTATTTCCATGTCAGGAATTACTCACCCGGGTTAAAGCTTACATGGCTACTTGATATAGTAAGAAGTTATACATTTCATTTTCATTCATGACCATCCGAATCATCCTTGTGATGATTTGTGTATTGGTGAATCATACAATGAGATAAATCCTCCATGCTTGACTTACATGACAATCTATGATACTCTTGATGGACTTAGCTTAGAATTGTTATGTAAACTATATAATATATATACACACACACATAACCGAATCCTTGAGGATAATCAACATGGTTACTTGTCATGGTAATAGGTTATATTACCTAAGAGTTGAACCTCTCGTTACAATTCTAATTGTCACACCCCAACTGATGGTGGAAACATCAGAGTGAGACGAACGAGATTGCTCGAGACTTCATAACACTATTGTGACAATATCTAATTCAAACCGTTCTCATTCATAATTAAAATTGTCAAGTACATCATAAGAAATCAAAGTACAACAATTGGAAACCTCAAAGTATAACAACACTCAATAACAATACAATGATAAAATCTAGTAATTCTAGATGCATTTCTAAGTCGTCCCTACTAGGTTTCATTAATGTCAACATCATCAACCTGGCAACATGTTTAAAAGTATAGTTCAACACACAAGGCATTGGTGAGTACATAAGTTTAATATAGCATAAGTATGAAAAAGGTTTAAACGAATCCACATGGCGAAAATAATTAACTAGATTGATGTATCAAGGCATGCAATTTTTCAAGTCAACCCTCTGATTACTGCAAGAATTAAAGAATTAACATGAACACAAGACTACGGGCGGTGCGTTACTCCTATAGCGCTATACATGTTAAGGGAGGCTTGTACGAAGTTAATGACAAGCGAATCACATAAGAATGTTCCAAGAATACAAATCAAGTATCATGTATTTAAGCATGTATAATGGATTTTTGTGTTTGCATAAAGTACAAGTGTGTTTGTGTGTATTTTGATAGGTTAAACACATTGCACCCAAAAGTGTAAAGCGAAAAAAGGGCTTTCCAGTGTACTCATGGTTTTGCAAAGCTTCCTTTGGAAATCCCGTGAAGAGTTGGAGGGTTTGAAGGATGGAACACCGAGTTATCCTACATGAGGAAACATAGCTGTGTAAGTATTTGATAATAACGGAGTTTTCGGATTCGAAATTAAAGTACGTAAAAGTATGTATTCAAGAAAGTAATTATCTATCCTTAAACACTCGTTTTTGACACTATGTATCCCGTATGGGTTGTTGTGATTTCATGGGTTAAGTGCCCATTAGAATCGTAACGAGAGGTTCAAGTCTTAGATAATATAACCTATTACCATGATAAGTAAACCATGTCGATTATCCTTAAGGGTTCGGTTATGTGTGTTATATATATATGTTATATAGTTTATAAATAATTTTAAGCTAAGTCTATCAAGGATATCATAGATTGTCATATAAGTCATGCATGGAGGTAGGAGGATAACCATCCTTTAACCTCATTGTAAGATTCACCAATACACAAATCATCACAAGGATGATTCGGATGGTCATGAATGAAAATGAAATGTACAATAATTACTATACCAAGTAGCCAAGTAACCTTTAACTTGGGTGAGCCGACACCGACATAGAAAGAGTTAACTAAGTGTCGGAGGCTTGACGGGGTTATGTCACTTTCAAGCTAGCAAACCACTTGGGATAACAATTGTAAAACATCAAGTGAGGTGATGGAATGAAGGTAGGATAGCCAAAGCTTCCAAGTATTTACACTCATACCAAAACACAAGTCTTGTTACAAGAATTGTGACAAGCTTGGATGGTTTCATCACTTGTGGGTTGACAACCCTATCAAAATAGAAAGTTTGGAGGGTAATTTACACCTCCTATTTGTATGAATGAATCTTGGCTAAGCTACTAACCATAGACTTGATTAGTAGCATAAGAAGCACAAATTTGTATGAGAAAAACACAGTTTAAGTAAAGTAGCAACCATAATCTTCCAAAACAGAAAGTTTAGACCTCAAAATGGTGATGTTCCACCTTGGTTTTCCATGGAAAACCCATGGAAACAATCCTAGAGGTAATCCAAGCTTTGTAGAGGAAGATTTGGTGAAGAGAAGATGAAGAAAAGTGAGTTTGAACTCACTTTTGCACTTTAAGAATTCTGCCAAAAACTCAGAATTTATGGATGATTTGGAGTGTTTTGGAAGTGATTAAGTGTTTGGAAAGTGAAAAATGAAAGATTGGAGGCTTCTATTATAAGGAAATGGATTAGGGTTAGTGTTAAATGAGTTAGGAGGTGATTGGTGGTGAAAAGGGGGGGGGGGGGGAAGTTGAAAATTCGCGCTTTTGGCTTATTCCTGAGCTGCGGACCATAGCTTAGGGCCAGCGGCTGTAGGTTACAGTCTAATTTTTTTTGAATATAAGTTATTCGTCAAGTATAATTCGGTTTCGTATAAAACACATGTATTCGAGATTGATTAAATATCACATATTTATGTATGAACAAGTGTGAATATAATGTATTTTCATTATGATCAAACTCCGAATTACAAGATTGAAAGCTGAAATATGAACAAGACAAGTTTCCATAAACAGGAATGCGATTTACACTTTCTAAATAAGGAAAGTACAAAAGCGAGGCCTTACAGTTTCCCCTATTTAGGAAATTTCGTCCCGAAGTTTATTCAAGAGGAAGGTGTAACGAACAGATGTGGGTACTTAGTCTTGATATCACGTTCGAGTTCCCAAGTAAACTCATCGCCACGTTTTCCTTCCCATCGAACTTTGACTATGGGAATTCGACTGCGCCTCAATTGCTTGACGCCTCGATCCATGATCTCGACAGGTTTCTCTACGAAGTGTAGAGTCTCGTTGATTTGAAGGTCTTCGAGTGGGACTTGGAGTCCTTCTTCAGCTAAACATTTCTTCAAGTTCGAGATGTGAATGTAGGATGGACATTGTCGATCTCTTGAGGTAGGTCTAGTCGATACGCTACCTTGCCAATCCTTTCGAGAATCTTGAAAGGATCTACATAGCAAGGAGCGAGTTTTCCCTTCTTACCAAAACAAACTACACCCTTCCAAGGGGTTACCTTGAGAAGTACAAAGTCACCAAAGTTGAATTCCAAAGGTTTGCATCGCTTATCCGCGTAACTCTTTTGTCGGCTCCTGGCTTTGAGCAAGTTGTCTCGAATCTGCAAGATCTTGTCCGTCGTCTCTTGTATAAGCTCGGGACCGGTGATTTGAGCTTCCCCGATCTCGTGCCAACAAATAGACGATCGGCACTTACGACCATACAATGCCTTGAAAGGGGCCATTTGAATACTCGCGTGATAACTGTTATTATACAAGAATTCGATACAAGGCAAGTGCATATCTCAGTTGCCACTAAAATCGATTACGCAAGAACGAAGCATATCTTATAGAGTTTAGATAGTACGCTTGGTTTGACCGTCAGACTGAGGATGGAAAACAGTACTAAGATTGAGGTGAGTACCAAGAGCGGATTGAAATGTTTGCCAAAGACGGGAGGTGAACAACCATCACGGTCCGAGATGATGTCGATGGGGATACCATGACGACAAATGATTTCATCCGTGTAGATACGAGCCAATTTCTCGACTTTGTAGTCTTCACGTATGGGGAGGAAGTGGGCGGATTTAGTCAAACGGTCAATGATTACCCAAATACAATCATGACCAGACGAAGTACGAGGGAGTTTAGTGATGAAATCCATAGCTATGCTATCCCATTTCTAGACAGGGATTTCTGGTTGATTTGAGTAAGCCAGAGGGACATTGATGTTCGGCCTTTACCTTGGAACAAGTAAGGCATTTCGAAACGTAGGAGGTGATATCTTTCTTCATACCAGGCCACCAGTAAGCTGTACGAAGGTCTTGGTACATCTTATCAGCACCGTGATGAATAGAATATCGAGATTTATGAGCTTCTTGTATCAAGAAGTCACGAAGGTTGTCACGATTCAGAATCCAAACACGATCGAGATAGTAAAGGATGCCATCGGGTTTGGATACGAGTTGATCTTCAGCACCACACTTCATTTCATTGTACATGGTATTCTCGTTAACAGACGAGTATTGAGCGTCACGAATGCGTTCGTGAAGGTTATTCAAAGCTTGAAAACAATGAATACCCTTCACATTAATTTTACGACTAAGAGCATCGACCACGACGTTTGCCTTACCAGGATGGTAGCGAATCTCGCTATCGTAGTCGTTTGACAACTTCGCCCAACAACGTTGACACATGTTGAGTTCCTTTTGATTGAAGATGTGCTGAAGGCTCTTATGGTCAGTGAAGAGCACATACTTAGTACCATAAAGGTAGTGTCGCCATATCTTCAATGCAAAAACTACACCAAGTTCAAGATCGTGCATAGTGTAGTTCTTCTCATGAATCTTGAGTTGTCTTGATGCGTAAGCGATAACCTTGTCTCGTTGCATGAGAATGCAACCAAGACCTTGGTTTAAAGCGTCACAATACACGATGAAATCGTCATTACCATCGGGAAGAGCTAAGATAGGAGCATGGCAAAGCATGTCCTTGAGCGTTTGGAAAGACTCTCCTTGTTCGGAACCCCAAACAAAAGGTTTATCTTTTTGAGTTAGGGAAGTGAGAGGAACTTCGAAAAGTTCGAAATGAAGCGACGATAGTAACACCCGCTAATCCAAGGAATGAACGAATTTCAGATGAAGACTTTGTTGCAATCCAGTTCTTGACAACTTCTATTTTGGCAGGATCTACGTGTATGCCTTTCTCGTTCACAACGTGCCCGAGAAATTGAACTTCTTTTAACCAAAATTCATACTTGGAGAATTTGGCGTAAAGACGCTTTGTATGCAAGAGTTGGAGGATAAAATGCAGGTGTCGCTCAGTGCTCTTCTTGTGTTTTGGAGTAGATGAGGATATCGTCGATGAAGACGATCACAAAATGGTCTAGATAAGGCTTGCACACGCTGTTCATCAAGTCCATGAAAACTGCAGGTGCGTTGGTCAAACCAAAAGGCATGACCACGAATTCGTAGTGTCCATAACGTGTACGGAACGCGGTTTTGGGTATATCTTCTTCAAGGACTCGAAGTTGGTGATAACCGAAATGGAGATCGATCTTTGAAAAACACGTCATGCCTTGTAGTTGATCGAAGAGATCGTCGATGCAAGGAAGAGGATATCGGTTTTTTATTGTAAGCTTGTTGAGCTCACGATAGTCAATGCACATCCGAAAGGGTCCATCTTTCTTTTTGATGAACAGAACGGGAGCGCTCCAAGGAGAAGTACTAGGGCGTATAAAACCTTTATCAAGAAGTTCCTAAAGTTGGCTAGATAGCTCTTCTATTTTCGAGGGTGCTAGACGGTATGGAGACTTCGCAATAGGAGTTGCGCCTAGAATGAGATCAATGCGAAAGTCAGCAGAACGAGGGGGAGGAGGTCCAGGTAGATCCTCAGGGAAGACATCAGGAAAATCACAAACAACAGGAACATCATTCACTCTTGGACCCTTATCCTTCTTTTCAACCACGTGGTCAAGAAAGGCGAAGTACTCCTTGCGTAAGTACTTGTTTGCTTGAATACATGACATGAGCTTAAGACCCTTTGAAGGTTTCTCGCCATAGACTTGTAAAGAATTATCGTTTGGAAGAGGAAGACGAATAAACTTTTCAGAGCAAACAACCTCAGCACGAACTCGCCTAAGCCAATCCATACCTATTATGATGTCGAAGCTACCCATTTGCATGGGTATGAGATCGACTGAAAACGTATGACCGCTAAGATTTAAAGTACACTTAGAAAGGACATAATCGACGTCGACGGTCTCACCGTTAGTGACTTCGACTGCGAATGGTTTGGGAACTTAGAACGTCTACGCTTTAACAAAGGTTCGAATTCAACGGATACAAAACTTTTATCCGCGATAGTATCAGATAAACACGAAGCATAGACATTGTTAACGAGAAACGTACCATTGATAACGTCATTGGCATTCTGAGCCTGAGATGCAGTGATACGAAAGCTCTACCACGCGCTTGTTGCTGCTGTTGCTGGTTGTTATTGCTGCGTTGTGGGCAGACGTTGCGAGGTTATTAGGATTGCCACACTTGAAATAGGCTCGACCAGTGGCTTTTGAGGTTGGGCTTGGTTTGGTGCGGGGTTTCGGGTTATTGCGACGGGTTGGTTCTGGTTGGCTAGTGGATTTGGACCGTTACGACATTGGTTGGAAAAATGCCCAAACTATTGCAATTCATGCGTAGGCGGCATGGTGTATGGGCAGATGATGGTATTGGCATGTCTTACACTGGGGGTGAGTCCCAGTGTATGCCTTCTTGGTAGGGTCAGGGTTGGTTGTTGCAAGTTGTTAGATAGGTCGAGGGTTTGGCGGAGTGACTACCGCACAGTTTTGGCTTGAAGCCTTTCGCTTCTTACCCTTGTTGTTGTTCCTTGGTGGCTTGGATGGTTTGGGTTCATCGATGGTATCGGTGGTGGCTTGGTGCACATTCTTTGATAAAGCCTTGTTGGAGGCTTCATGAAGAACGCAGTTATTGTTACGTTTGGCGGCCAGTTTGTAGGTATCTTCGAGGGTTTTAGGTGAGGCGAGCTTTAACTAGGTTCATGATCGAGGGGGTAGGCATCGAATGTACTTTGCGATAGCCTTGTCAAGGGTGTCAACTTGGCTAGGGCATAGTGCACTCAGTTGTTTAAAGCAAGCTGTGAGACCAGCGTTGTCGTTCCCCACTTGCCTCAGATTCCAGAATTCATTCTCGAGATTCTGAAGCTCGCGTGGAGGACAAAACTTGTCTCTCATCAACTTCTTGAGATCGGCCCAAGGGAGGGCATGTGCGGCTTCGTTCCCACGAATGTTACGCTCGGAGATCCACCAATCAAGGGCTCTTGATCGGAAAATGCTAGTTGCGTTAATTGTACGCGGGTGGTCAGGACATCCACTTTGAAGGAATGTTACTTCAATGGCATCAAACCATTGAAGCAATTTAGTAGCATCCCCTTCACAGTGAAGGGTAGGGGGTTACAAGAACAGAATTGCTTCAAAGTAAACGTCGACTTAGGCGTTTCCACCTTGGAGTCGACAGAGCCATGGGGTGATTCGGTGTTTGGTGGAGGTTGGATTTTGCTGATGATGTCAGGGATGATCTTAGCCATTTGTTTTGCCATAAATTTCATACAATCCTTCTTGGACATTGAGTCAGAGTTGGACTTCGACTTCTTCTTGTCGTTTGAGTTTTGCGAAGTAGACATCTAGGCGACCGAAAATAGAGGAAAAGATGAGTCTTGATCCAAAAGGAGGAGAGACTGTAACGCTTCGCATTTTTTTGTAGTTTCATTATTTAGAAAGAGTAATCATATTTCTATTTATGGAAACTTGTATTCATATCTTATTCGTATTTCAACTCCAACTTTGTAATCCGAGACTTTGATTGTAATAAAAATTCATACTTTATACATGCTTATTATACTTATAATTTAATTGTTTATACGCAAACCGATACTTATTACACGTGCCTATACTTATACATACATTCTTGATACTCAAATTATACTTGCATACACTTATACTATACTTTATCACACGTTAAATACCTAAAAACATGCTAAATTATGAGTTTCTAGCATAAAATATGGAATTGTCAAACTCTAGGGGTCAAACTGCAAATTCTAGAAAGTTTGGTAAATTCTGCAGGTGGTGCACGGCCATGCAACTGAGGCGCACGGCCATGCACAATGCGATCCGCATGACCACACACCTGATGTGCACCACCCTGCGATCCGCACGACCGTGCACTTGATCCGCACGACCGTGCAAAATGACCACGTCTGGCAGAATCTTTTAAAATACGTGAATTTTGGCTCCATTTCCTTTTTTTCAACTCCCAACCACCACCAACTTCATTAATTACCTAAACCCTAATTCCCCCATTATATATGGAAGCCTCCATACACTCCTAAACACTTTCAACACTCAAATCATCTCAAATCTTCTTGGTTACTCTCTAATTTCCAAGAATTGGCAGAAAGTTGCAACCATTCTAAGTGAGTTTTGGCTCACTTTTCTTCTTATTTTCTTATGTTTTCTTCTTTCTTTCTACTTGGATAACCTCTAGGAAGGTTTACACAAGCTTGCCTTGCAAATTAAGGTGAAACATCACCACATTTGAGGTCCAAAGTAGGATTAAAAATTCTGCTTTCATTTATACTTTTGTATCTTGCTTTTCGTGATTAAAACTTGTTTGAATCTTGTGCCTACTTGTTCTTAAACCTATCTAAGGTTACGAGACTTGTTAGGATTAGATTCTTATGAGTTTAAGAGGTGCAAACACCTCTAAACTTTCTGTTTTTGCAAAGGTTTATGCAATCCACAAGTGATGAAACCATCTGAGCTTGCCATGAAGTTGATGGCAAGACTTGTGTTTTGGTATAGGTGTGGATAGTTGGAAGCCTTGGCTATCCTAACTTCATTCCACCACCTCACTTGATGTTTTTACCTTGCTATCTCAAGTAGTTTGCTAGACTTAAAGTTACTTAACCCCGTCTAGCCTCCGACGGTTAGTAAACTCTTTCCATGCCAGAATGACTCGCCCGGGTTAAGGCTTACTTGGCTACTTGATATAGTAAGAAGTTGTACATTTCATTTTTCATTCATGACCATCCGAATCATCCTTGTGATGATTTGTGTATTGGTGAATCATACAATGAGATAAATCCTCCATGATTGACTTACATGACAATCTATATACTCTGGTTGCACTTAGCTTAGAATTTTTATATAAACTATATAATTATATACACACATAACCGAATCCTTGAGGATAATCGACATGGTTACTTATCATGGTAATAGGTTATATTATCTGAGACTTGAACCTCTCGTTACGATTCTAATGGGCATTTAACCCATGAAATCACAACAACCCATAGGGATATATAGTGTCAAATACGAGTGTTTAAGGCTAGATTATTACTTTCTCGAATACATACTTTTACATATTTTAATTCTGAATCTGAATCCTTCGTTATTATCCAAATACTCACACACCTACGTTTCCTCATGTAGGATAACTCGGTGTTCCATCCTTCAAACTCTCCAACTCTTCACGGGATTACCAAAGGAAGCTTTGCAAAACCGATTTATTCCGTGAAGAGTTTGAGAGTTTGCTAATATGTTTATCTTATGTGTTTTTGTGCGTTAAAGTGATTATATGCTTTGAATGTGATAACTACGAGAAATTGTGGTTTTGTAGATTAATCACTTAATTTGGTGAAGTTAAAGTGCTTAGAGACGAAGTGGAATGCCCGAGGATGATGAGAAAGGTATATTACGTTATTCGGGCCTTGTTTTGGGTTAAAAGATAGCTTAAAATGCAAGAATCGAGAAAGAATGAAGTCCGGGGGCCGTTTGGTCATTTTATGAAAGTTGAATTATGAAGAAAAAAGAACTTGAGGAAACCCACCGTAAGCTAAGGTGGGTTGACCGTAGCTTACGGCCGTGTGTATGAAGCAACAACATCAACAACAGCGCTGGACCGTAGCTTACGGTCTGTGACCGTAGGTTATGGCCAGGCGAAATACAAATGGACAATAACTTCTGGTCGTAGCTTACGGCTCTTGAACCGTAGGTTACGGCTGGTGCCGGAAGTTTGTGTGGACTTGAATTGTTGGATGTATAAAAAGGTTTTTTTAACCCTAATCGATATCATTCACCTCCTGTTACGAATTTGGGGAAAAAGTAGAAGATTTTTGGCACTTTTCACCTCTCACCTCATAATTCTTACCGAATCAACTGTACTGAAGATGAATTCAACCGTCATTCGAGCTTTTGAAGACCGATTAACCGAGATGAGCGGCTAATTTCCTAGTGGTTTCCTCCGGATGGAGGATTCTTTTAAGTGAACTGATTTTATGTGTTTGAACTTGTGTTGGAACTTGGTAATCTAAGCATTTGATGCTTTTTACCATTTGATTTGATTGGTTGATTTGTAACGATTGGTTTTACTTAATTTCTTAATTCTAATTCATTCAACTCCTAAGATTTCTAGTAATTGGGATATATTTCATACGGGGTTAGGGTTAGTAGTTCCAATTGATCATTCATATGATAACCTTTCATTGTGTTGCAATTGAAGTAAGCAGTCTTTGGGTAATCACAATGAATTAACTGAATTATGCACATCATGTCTATGTGATTCTAAACAATCAAACACGTAATTGAAGTTTACTTTGAATCTAAAATCCAGAGGAACCATTGTTTTCTCAACTGTTTACAAACTCGTTTTTCTTAATTCTTAGTTTAATCAAACAACCGATTTTACGTTTTTGCAATTAGATTATAAATACTTAATCAATAAACACTTTCCACCATACTCCTCTGAATGACACTCACGACAGTCATCATTATTACGTTGTTTGTGTGTTTCATTAAAGTTTCTTATTACATGATTAGATACTTACTATATGGCATTATGTGATTATAGATTTTTGTTATAACTCTTTATTATGTTATTATATGACAAAACTTTATCTTTTATGTGTTTGATTAAAGTTTTCTTTATTACCTGATTATAGTTGACAAGACTTTAACTTTCTATGTTTATTACATGATTTACAGGTTTGTTTGTCAATGATGAAGTGTGTTGGTATGGAATTTGCATCAATTGATTATGCGTATGAATTTTTCCAAACATATGCTAAAAATGGAGGTTTTAGTGTTCGTAAGGAGGGCAATATGTTCAAGGTAATGTTATTAGGTTCAAGTACTCTGCATGTTCAAAAGGAGGAATGAACCCATTTAAAATATATGATTCCCTTTATGTTAGAAAATATGGTAAAGAAAATGTGATAACTAGGTACAAACCATCCCAAAGAACAGGTTGTCTCGCTCAATTGGGATTGAGTTCAGATGATGGTAGAAAATTCAAAGTTTATAAATTTGTTGAGGAACATTAACATATGTTTGTTTCTAATGAAGATACGCAATTTCTTCCGTCGTCAAGCCATTTGACATGTCAACAAATTCAAGTGTTATGCAACATGTCTAAGGTTAATATTTGTCATGTTATGGCTTTTAGTGTAATGAGGACGATTTATGGTGGTTTTGAAAATGTTGGTTCTATTGCAATGGATTTTAAAAACTTTAAAAAGGATTTGAACTCATATATTTTAAAGTTTAATGTTGATATGGTGGTTAGTGTGCTGAAGAAGAAGAAGAAAAGTTTCTTCCTGAATTTTCTTTAGAGTATACTAGTGATAGTCAACAATAGTTAACTTTCCACCATACTCCTCTGGATTCGATACCCTACTTACTCTAGCTAGCTAGTTTATTAAGGTTTTTGCATGACTCTCACGACAGTCATCAAAATGGCGCCTTGCCGGGGAGTCGTGCGCAAAGTTTTTTGTTTTAAGTGTTTTTTTCGAAAATAGTTAAAAAAATTCCAAAAATAGAGTTATTTCTTTTTGTTCAGGATGCATGGTTTCTTGTCTGTGTTTGTGCAGGTGAACTCCTACGTGTATGCATCATACGAGGAACTCCGGAAAATCATCGCCATTAGTTTTTGATCCCGAAATTGAAAGAACAATCCGGCAAACCCGAATCATACATCTAGAGAACAAAGTACTACAATCTCCAATACTTACAATCAAAGCAATGGAGAACTCGAGAAATCCAGACAAGCAAGCTGCAAACACGCTTCAACAAACTCAATTCTCACCAACTCCCAATCAACCTTCACCTAACACCACTAGACCATCTGAAACATCACCACAATCTACTCAACCTCCTACCACTCAAGTTCCACCAATGCCACCGCCATCGTTCCCCAATCTAGACAATTTACCACCATTCTCAAACCAATCAACATCTTTCCAATACCTGTCATTCACCCAAACATCTAATGCCCAACACTCTTCACCATATGTGATGATTGTTGCTGATGATAACACTATCCCACCAAGTCAAACTCGACTCGTTAATTCATCAACCTCAATTCCTCTACCAACCCAACCTTCCCATTACCAACCAGCTCAGCAACAACAATTTTCATTCAGAACTTCGATGTTCAATCAAGGGAATAGTTTAGGGGAATTCGGAGATGGCTATGATGAATCCGATAGTTACGAGAATCAAGGTGAGAGGCAAGTGATGCCTTTGGGAAATTATGAAGGATTCAACACGGGGTTTGGATTTTTCGAAAGAGGGAACCAGTATACATCGGGGTATCAACAACATGTTCGTCAACTCGACCCAATTAATCAACAGCCGGTTATTGTAAGACCCATAAACATCCCGATACCACCACCGATGCAGCAACCACTGGTCCAACAAAGGCCCCTTCCTAGAAACCTAATCCCACCGATCAACCAACATGAGGGTATTCCAAGAAGATATGATCGAGGACCAGTGCGGGGAATTGAGAGTCACTTTAAACTTGCTATCGCTAATAACCCCTCACCTGTAGTGATACCTCAACTACGAGGTCGATCATTTGATATAAGAGCACAATCTATCCAAAGCTTGCCCGAGTATCATGGTTTGGCCACATAAGAACCATATTTACACACAGCCGCTTACGATGCTCACTGCAATACTATCAAGGGTTAAGGTTTTACATCCGATGATGTGAAATTGGTACTTTTCTAATTCACCCTCAAGGAAAAGGCACAACAATGGTTCCACTCGTTACCATCTGCTTCTATCTTCACATGGCCCGACATGCAACAACTATTTCTTGATGAGTTCTACACTCCTCAGAGTACCAGTGATGCTCGAAGGGATATCAGAAATTTTCAACAACAATCTGGTGAGTTATTTCATGCGCGTTCAACCGGTTTAAGATGTTGTTGAAGAATTGCCCATACCATGGTGTACAAATATGGGAATTGTTCAATGCCTTCCATGTGGGGCTTACACCGGAAGATGCACGAGACCTCAGTTTGATTTCAAATGGCACATTTGGTACAAATCACGAACATGTGGATTGGGATTATTTAGAGAAGATGGCAAGTACTTCAAAGAGAAAGGCTCAATCTTCGAGAAGAGGACGACATTCAGTGGTAAGAGCAGTGGAGAACACGACCAAAGTTGGTGTACAAAGGCCTATGTGAGGGCATTGCGGTGACTTGGGGCATATCGCTGATCAGTGCCCCAGTATTGTTGGTGAGTATGATGATGTGAACTTTGTTCAAGGTAGTGGTGGCAGTGGTGGGAACTTCAGCATGAACTCTAATACCTACCATTCCGGGCTCAGAAATCATTCGAATTTTGGTTATGGGATTGCAAATAATCAGCTCAACCCGGATTTCAAGGTAATAATCAAACTGGTGGGCAAAGGAACTTTAGCCAATCCTATTACCAAAACTACAATCAAGGAGGATCATCTGGATCCTCTAGTGCTAATGGGGGTAAGGAAATGATGGAGATGCTGAAGGCGATGCAGAAAGCGATGCAAAGGCGAAATCAGTTGGATGATGAAAGGGCACAAAAGGATGAAATTCGTGATAAGGCCATCCAATCGTTGACGACACAGATGGGACAGTTAGCTAGTGAGTAGCTAATCTGAAGCAACAAAATGGAAGTTTCCAAATGATACTAAAAATCAACCCAAGAATGCAAAGAACATACCAATCGGTGGGGTAAGTATCACTCCAAAGAATAAATATGATGATAATTGTTTAACTGGTTTTCATGTGATTGCAGGATCACGTGAAGCAAATGAACAAGGAAGTGGAAGAGATTCAGGTGACCCAGTCATCCCGGTCACAGAGCGCTGTTGGATTATGGAGCGGGAATGAGTGTCTCCCAGGTAGCTTATATGACCAGTATGACTTTGGTCCTCTGCACGCAGTTGATAGCATGGCGATGTTTGCTAATTCAAGTTGGAAATAACCTCAGAGGGTTGTTAAAGACGTGGTGATCCACTTGGGCGAATTCTACTACTCGGTGGACTTTATGGTAATGGATTACGCACCGTCGAGGACATACAAGCAGCCACAGGTAGTGTTGGGCCACCCATTCTTGCATACAGCGAACACCAAATCGATTGGAGACAGGGCTTAGTCACTATGAGCAATGAAAATCGTAGGCTATGCTTTAATATGTTTACAAAATCCATTACTTAGATATTGTTGATGATTTGTGCTATATAGTTGCTACTAATGAGTCTGTTTCACGTGTGAACAAGGACATGAGAAATGAGAATGGTATTGAGTTTTATAGGTCTAAGGCTGGGAAGAGCAAATGTGCAAAGGCTGTGGACGAAGACAAACCACCTGATGGTGGGATTGAATGGGTTAACGAAGCTGAATTTAACCCCAACTAACGTGAAGCTGCCAACCTCCCGAGCAACTGGATGGAACTGTATGTGAAGAAGTGGGGAGGCAAGCATTCATCTGAACCCCCTTGAGTACATCAGGTATGGTCTGGCTGAAGACCTATAAACTTAGCGCTCTCGGGAGGCAGCCCAAGGATGTAGAGTATTGTATTGTTGTTTGTTTTGGTGTATGGTGCATGTGTTCTTGAAGGTTACCATGATTAAATCTCCATGGATGCGATTACTCAAGTGTGGGGATGTTTGGAAACATCCCCGGTGAGATATGATCAGAACATCTGTCACAAAGTGGAGTTATCAAGGATACATGAGATGATTATGTCCCTTTTAGATCGCAGCAACCGCACTACTACAGATACCTACTGATTGACTGATCAGGTCCAGGTGTTTCTCTATCTTTTATTTTATTCTAGTGTGTTTTGGTGGTGTAACTCTTTGTGGTTTGGGAGTGGTGATTTGTTTGTTGGTTTGTTTGGGTTATTAGTCGCTCATGGAATGGGTGGTATCTCTCGGGTTAGGTTAATAAAAAGCACCATACATTGGGGACAATGTATCCCAAGTGTGGGGATGTGGTAACCCGAGGGGGATTGGTGATTGAAAATGCTTGAAGGGTTGAAAGCAGTTGAAAAAGTGGAAAAATGAAAATTTTGAAAATTTTTGTCATAAGCATGCTTGAACTACATGAAAACCAAAAATTTCAATTGCTAAAAGGGTTTCTTGCTGATAGTAAACTAATCTAGATCCCTAGTTCATGGTTGTCCCTTTAAGTTTATGAGAGTATATCTGACAGGTGCTTTAGAGAATAATTGAAAAGAGATACCTAACTAGGGGTAATATGCTTTAGGAATTACACGTGCTATATGTCGGTAACCCTTATTCCTTTCGTTTTGTGAGATGTTTGAGCCTACTAGAGTGTTAGTTTGAATTGCAATAGTTGTTCATTTGTTGAGAGTAGGCCATATGTTGCTCTGTCTTAGGACTTGTGTGGTTTGATACATGCTGAGACTGTGGATTTAGCGTATGCGCACAGATGATAAAGGCATTAGGATCCCTTCATTGTTATATCCTTCATTTGTTCTTCGACCACCTTAGTAACCATTTTGAGCCATTTACCTTTCGTTTGTACACTCATGTGACCTGTTTGATTACCAACTGTGAATGACAATGTGTGTTTAGATATTTATTAAAAAAACAGAAAATGCAGCCAAATATATGGGTTCAATGGCCAAAATAAGCGGCTGAGAAAAAATATATGATAGTATGTATTGTTCATTATGAATAAAGGTTGTCATGGTTAGGTTTGTTTTCTTTGTTAGCCATATACATGAAAAACCAAAAATTCCTTACCTTTACCCAAACCCAAAACCCAAAAGTTCTTTTGATATGTGCTATGTTATTTGTTATAGTGGAGGTGTGACTGCTATACAAGCTTATGATTACAGAGTTTCATTCTTGTTTTGAGTGATTTATACACTAGCACATTACACGTTAGTCCAGATACAGCTGAGAGGAGAGTTGATTGTAAAGGGGCGTGTTGACATGTGTGTAGTCTCTAAGCATGTTAGTTTTAGTTAGGCAAAGTCTTGTGTTGTTTCAAATGTGCATCATATACTTGTTAAATTGTCAACCTCGATTGTCTTAGTCTATGATATGGGTATAACTTGGGACCTTAAATTGTTACATTGGTAAGGGATTCAAAGTGAGTTATTAAAACGGTAAGTAATGTTTCTAATGGTTGCTTGAGGACAAGCAAGGTTAAGTGTGGGAATGTGATGGATAGGGTGATACCCGAGTGCTAATATGTTTATCTTATGTGTTTTTGTGCGTTTAAAGTGATTATATGCTTTGAGTGTGAAAACTACGAGAAATTTGGTTTTGCAGGTTAATCGCCTAAGTCGGTGAAGTTAAAGTGCTTAGAGACGAAGCGGAATGCCCGAGGATGATGAGCAAGGTATATTACGTTATTTGGGACTTATTTCGGGTTAAATATAGCTTGGAAATACGAGAAACGAGAAAGAATGAAGTGCGGGGGCCGTTTGGTCATTTTATGAAAGTTGAATTATGAAGAAAAGAGAACTTGAGGAAACCCGCGTAAGCTACGGTGGGTTAACCGTAGCATACGACTGTGTGTATGAAGCAACAACATCAACAGCAGCGCTGACCGTAGCTTACGGTCTGTGACCGTAGGTTATGGCCAGGCGAAATACAAATGGACAATAACTTCTGGTCGTAGCTTACAGCTCTTGAACCGTAGGTTACGGCTGGTTCCGGAAGTTTGTGTGGACTTGAATTGTTGGATGTATAAAAAGGTTTTTTTAACCCTAATCGATATCATTCACCTCCTGTTACGAATTTGGGGAAAAGTAGAAGATTTTTGGCACTTTTCACCTCTCCACATCATAATTCTTACCGAATCAACTGTACTGAAGATGAATTCAACCGTCATTCGAGCTTTTGAAGACCGATTAACCGAGATGAGCGGCTAATTTCCTAGTGGTTTCCTCCGGATGGAGGATTCTTTTAAGTGAACTGATTTTATGTGTTTGAACTTGTGTTAGAACTTGGTAATCTAAGCATTCGATGCTTTTTACCATTTGATTGATTGGTTGATTTGTAACGATTGGTTTTACTTAATTCCTAATTCTAATTCATTCAATTCCCGAGATTTCTAGTAATTTGGATATATTTGATACGGGGTTAGGGTTAGTAGTTCCAATTGATCATTCATACGATAACCTTTCATTGTGTTGCAATTGAAGTAAGTAGTCTTTGGGTAATCACAATGAATTAACTGAATTATGCACATCAGGTCTATGTGACTGTAAACAGTCAAACACGTAATTGAAGTTTACTTTGAATCTAAAATCCAGAGGAACCATTGTTTTCTCAACTGTTTACAAATTCGTTTTTCGTAATTCTTAGTTTAATCAAACAACCGATTTTACGTTTTTGCAATTAGATTATAAATACTTAATCAATAAACACTTTCCACCATACTCCTCTGAATGACACTCACGACAGTCATCATTATTACTTGTTTGTGTGTTTCATTAAAGTTTCTTATTACATGATTAGATACTTACTATATGGCATTATGTGATTATAGATTTTTGTTATAACTCTTTATTATGTTATTATATGACAAAACTTTATCTTTTATGTGTTTGATTAAAGTTTTCTTTATTACCTGATTATAGTTGACAAGACTTTAACTTGCTATGTTTATGAATGATATACAGGTTTATTTATCAATGATGAAGGTTAAACTAAAAGTAGTTCTTCTCATGCTGCTAGGACATTGTATACACCACAAGTTGTTGGTTCAATTTAGCCGTGTGTTGGTATGGAATTTGCATCAATTAATGATGCGTATGAATTTTTCCAAACATATGCTAAAAATGGAGGTTTTAGTGTTCGTAAGGAGGGCAATACGTTCAAGGTAATGTTATTAGGTTCAAGTACTTTGCATGTTCAAAAGGAGGAATGAAACCATTTAAAATATATGATTCCCTTTATGTTAGCAAATATGGTAAAGAAAATGTGATAAGTAGGTGCAAACCATCCCAAAGAACAGGTTGTCTCGCTCAATTGGGATTGAGTTCAGATGATGGTAGAAAATTCAAAGTTTGTAAGTTTGTTGAGGAACATAAACATATGTTTGTTTCTAATGAAGATACACAATTTCTTCCGTCGTCATGCCATTTAACATATCAACAAATTCAAGTGTTATGCAACATGTCTAAGGTTAATATTGGTCACGTTATGGCTTTTAGTGTAATGAGGACAATTTATTGGTGGTTTTGAAAATGTTGGTTCTATTGCAATGGATTTTAAAAACTTTAAAAAGGATTTGAACTCATATATTGGCAAGTTTAATGTTGATATGGTGGTTAGTGTGCTGAAGAAGAAGAATAAGAAAGAGTTTCTTCCTGAATTTTCTTTCGAGTATACTAGTGATAGTCAACAATAGTTAACTAGATTGTTTTGGGCTGATATGCAATCTAAAAGGAATTATAAGATTTTTGGCGATGTCGTGTCATTTGATGCAACTTACAACTTAAACAAGTATGTTTTTATGTTATTTATGTGTAATACGTAATTAGTTTAGTTATTGAATTTTTTGTAAGTTTTTGTGTTTTATATAAAATGATATTTATTTCATTTACTTGGATTGACAATCACTTTCGTAATGTAGCTGGATTGTTGAAACAGAGACAATTGAATCGTATTCATGGTTATCAAATAGTTATAAGTAGTGTTTTGGTTGGGAACCTCTCATCGTTGTTACTACTCAAGTTGCTGCTATGAACAAGCTATTGCTTCAGTTTTTCCTAATAGCAGGCATAGATTGTGCATGTGGCACATTATGAAAAAAGCTGTTGATAAGGTATATTTTATGCTTATTACGTGATTATACTTGCAGAATCATACGTGGTTATCAGTTTGATTGTCTAATTTATAAATATTTTTGTTTTTTTAGGTTGGATATGCATTATGCAACAATGATGATTTTAAACAGCGTATTGGTAGTATTGTATGGACTGATTCTATTTCACCGGAAGAATTTGAGAAAGAATGGGAGTTGCTTATGTTTGACCTTAATCTGTTTAACCTGATTGGCTTTGTGACATTTACCGAATTAGAGACATGTGGATTCCTGCTTTTTTTTTCGTGATGAGCCTATGTCAGGTCTCATGTGTACAACATCAAGATATGAATGTGAAAATCATTTCTAAAGGCAAGTTTCTATCGCTCAATTGACGCTTCTTGAATTTTTGAGTCATTTGGAAACTGCTATGGAATCCTAAAGGTATACTCATAGGAAAAATAACCATGAGACCAGGTATACAACTTTTAGACTGGTTATGCTCTTGAGGTTGAAGTTGCTGATATTTATACAAGGAGTATTTTTTTGATGTACAAGAAGAAATTTATGGAGCTTTTAACAAATGTTTAAATCTATCTGTTTTAAATGATGGTGATAATGGGAAGTTCTTAATTAGAGATTGTTCTGCATATGGGAATGGGGTATTGGAGGTATGCTTAACTTTTTGTCTGTTATTATGTTACTACGCCTACAATATAAAGCATCATGTGTTTATATGTTTCTTTACAGTTGTTATGTTATTACACTTATAGTAAAAACAATTTTTCACATGTTACATGATTACCGATGTGTTATTACGTGATTACACCTACAATATAAAGGATTATGTGTTTATAAGTTTTGTTTATTACGTGATTAGAAATGCAATCTACGGGATTACGGATTACAATTGTTATTACATGATTATAATGACAAATTTAATTGGCTATTGTAGCTCATTGTTAATTTGGAGGACTTGACCATAAATGCAATTGAGCGATATGGTTTGTTGTGTAGACATGCTTCCTATGCTTTAAGATTGTGTGGTATTAATGATTTATGAAGAAATACATTGTTGAACGTTGGACGAGAGATGTAATTCATAATTCATCTTCTTAGTCAAGCATGTCTATGGTTTTGCGTGATGGTGAAAATGCTCAGAATGAAATGGTTAACGATGTTGTTGGTGAGATAAAGCACTCAAGTGAGTACATTATTAATAAGTAGATCGCTGAATTTGATCAACTTAAGTTGTTTAGAGATATTTTGAAAGGCATTATGGAGAAATGCAGGAAGACAGAAGAAGTTATATGCTAACAAAAGAAAAAATCATTGAATCTATAAATGGGGCCACACATGGAACAAAATTTGAGCTTGTTGTTCATTGTCCTACGGTCACTAGGAACAAGGGTTGCGGTTCATGCGAAATGTATAAGTCTATACGTGAACAAGCTATTATTCAGGCATGGAAGAGGAAAAGAACATGCAATATCTGTAGTATTATAGGACATGATAGGCGGACTTGTATTGTTCTTACTAGAGTTGATCATAATGCGAATGGAACTGATCCTAATGTGAATGGAACTTATGTTGTTCCCGATAATGGAACTAATGCAAGCAAAGAAAATCAGGCTAGCACAAGTAATGGAACAGATTGTCCTACATGAAGTTCAGATGACGAATGATTTGTTACGTGATTACATATATACAAAGTGACATTGAATATTCTTTTTGCGTGTGATGATTCATTATGTAATAAACAAACTGTATTCGTTAAGATTAATGGTAATGAAAACATGAAGTTTAATAGAGTTTTAAGACGATGAATGATTTGTTACGTGCTTACATCTATAATGTTACATGATTACGTAACGTGACATTGAATATTGAGTGATTTTCATTACGTAATTTGTATTCACGCAATGTAATTGTTCGTAATTATCTATAGATTAATGGTAATTAAAACATAGATAGATTTCATATATTTCAAACAAGTAAAGTACCGAATCATATATTGTTCCAAAATACCAAAACATATTGTATCAAAAGAGTTACACAACATAAAGTATTTCAATGTTGCAAATCACATAAGGTTTTTTGCCTTTGTTTAAGTTTGTCGAATAAGTTTTCCTTCATCTTGCCTTTCTCTGCATTACCCAATTGATTGAACTCCTGAGCAAGTCTTTTAACAATATATCATTCTTGGTTAACATCTGACAGAAGGATCTTTTCTAGGTATTAGTATTGTAGGTCATTGAGCTATGCTTGTTGGCTTGGAGACTCTTTGGTAAAGTCACTGACCCATCTTCTTCGATACATGCTCATGAAAGCCTCCATATGTCTCACTGTAAAAATCCTATAGTCAATAGAATTTTTTTTTGTTGTTCGCCAATCCGTCGACACTCTTACGGGTTCTTTGCTGAACAACTATTTAGCGTTTGGGTGTGATTGTACGTGCGGGTAGTTGCACATGGCTTCTCTCTTATTGAAACATAAACACTATGTAACTACTAATAATTAATTATGTAGTTTCATACATATTGTATATGAATAAATGTAGGTCCCGATAAACCGGATCTAATCGATATCACACTAACAAGCTTTGAGAAATAAGATGAGATGGAAAGATTCAACTTGCATACAAATTGAAATTTGTCTAATACAAGTGAAGAATAATCAAAGAGCTACCAAACCCTAATACATCATTAACTATATATACTAGAGAGTTGGTGCTCCTAAACTCTTAGGCCTAAGGCCCTTCCCCAAGCCCATTACAATAAATAACTCAATTCCTAAATAATACTAATGCATAAACCTATTAATTCCTTTACAATCTCCCCCTAGGTTTACTGCATTAGAATTGGCCTTACGCTTCAGGATTATCAATCATGTGCAAATAATTTGTTTTGAATCACTGTGGCCACTGCACTCGTCCAAGATTTAGCACATTATTCATATTTGTCACTTGCTTGAATTTAATGTGCACCCAGCATTAGAATTTCCTCCTCGTGAAAGCTAATTAAATCCAAAGTATCAGCCAACCGGAATGCCTTTTCATTTGTAACAATAACAGCTTCAGCCATTCTCAGATCATATGCCCAATAGCATAGATTCTTCAGCACACCTTTTGGAAACTTTGGAGCAGCTGGAATGACCTTGTCTTTGTTAGTAGGTGTCCAGATAATGTTTTAAAGCCGTTTGTGAGTATGAGGTTCTCAAACGCTTGGGCTTTTCTTCATATATGATTCAACAATTTTCATTGTTGGAAAGTTATGGGATACTTCATGTTCAGGCTTTGAGTGAAATGCCCAACCAGGACCTCGTTGATTCGGATCTGAGCCAGAGTAGTGAGATCTCAACAGACTTTTTGATCAATCTTAGTCAGGATTCAAATTGCGTCCATTTCGAATAGTATTCTCTATGTCCGCTCTCCCCCGTGACTATCCATAAGTATTTGTCATGATCATATCTCCAACATTTCACTTCTGACTTGTTTCCAACTTTATCATAGTGGCTTGATCCTATCTCCATGACATATCGCTCTGATACTTTGGAAGGATCCTTTGGCTGAAAATTTTCATCGAGGGGATTCACATCTTGATTCTTCATTACAAGCATTTTCTTGCTGCTGGTATTCCCTTTTGCGGCTGCTTTCTCTTCTTTGATCTTTCAGCTGAAAGATATGCATTCAAACCCACTTCATTCTCTGCATTAGCTGTAGCCTTTTCGGCTTCTGTTCGTTCATGATGTGCAACGTTAATAGGATCATCATCCTTATCCGCAAATTCACTTCCAAACTTCTTCTGCAACTTAGCCTTCATCTCGTAAATCTCTGTCATCAGTAGGCTCACATCTCCTTGAAGTTGCTTGTTAGCTTGGTCCCTGATAGATATCTGATTTTGTAAGGATGCTATTTGAACGTTTTTCAATTCATTTTCTTGTTCTAGCAGCACTACTCTTTGATGTAGCTTGCCAACATCCACAACTTCATCCTCATCGTCATCTTTTCCGCTGCCATTCTCATTGCGGCCTCTTCATACTCAGATAAACCACCGGCAGAGCTACCTGCCTCACCACGAACTCCACTAGAACTTTCTGGCTGTAATATTGGATCAGGAATAGTGCTTGAGCTTGAGGGCTTGGGGAGATCAGGGGCATCGGATGCAAAGACATTTTCTGTTTCATCATCTTCAAACAGTGTTTCATCAGAAGGAATGATACCAGGAGAAGCGACCCAGAATCACCCTTAAGAGATGCAAGTAAAGCTTCAAGGTTCTCAGCAGAAATTAAATTCATTTCGCTCACAGTCTCCTCAGTTGTCTCTGATTCAGCCTGTGCTGCTGCTTTTCTTTTTCTTCTTCTGAAACAAGATCTTCAACGACAGGTTCTAGTTGTCTTGGTCCTCCAACAATCTGAATATCATGCTCTTCAGCTACGAATGTTGTCATTGATTTAGGAGCAGATACAATTTCCTTGAATTTCCCATGTTTAATAAGCTCATATCGACCAACAAACTTGACCTTAGCAGAGTCCCGCTGTTTGCATGCTGCTTCGAAACAACTCGGTCCTAGCAGCTTTAAGTTCAGGTGGTTTGTGCCTTTTATTAGCTCAGGATGCTTCTTGTCAATAATCATCTGCACAAATCTTAGATATAGCAGGAACACCTTCTTCTTGGTACTCTCCAACATACTCTTCATGTTGTCAATAATGAAAACCGAAAAGTTGTAGTCCCGGTCGTTGACTAATGCAACAAGTGCTACAGTCTGTGTCTGATTCAGTTGGTCTTGGCCGCCTTTATTTTCTGAAATACACTGTAAAAATATGTGAGCAACGCATCTCCAGTATGGCGGGAATAGCTTCTTCATCACTGTTGGATATGCTCCTTCATAACTCATTCGACGTAGAGCTTTCATCACACTATCCTTGTCGAATGCAGTAGGATGACGTTTGCTGTCTCCAAATTGTAATGCGTCTCGTACGTCTGTCTCTGAAACCTTAATTTCTCTTTCTCCAATCTTGGTTTCAATGTAAGCAACTCCACCCTTGACTTTAGCGTTGATCCAGAAGTCCTGAATCATGTCTTCATCGATTACTGGATTTGACTTTAGAGCATGAGTAAGTCGGCAGTTGCTCAGTCCAATAACCAGAGGATCAAATCTCTCCTGATATTCTGGCGGAGGATCAGACAAATAGAAGGCTTGATTGTGAAAAGCTTCGACTTCCAGCTTGCGTTTATCCATCATTCTCTGCACTTGAAACAGAGATGTCAACATTCATAGCAAATGTTAATTTCCTCTAAACTGTTAAGACAGATCAACTTGGTTGAAAAGTTAGCAATTCAGAGGTGAAGGTCAGAGGGTCAAAGGAGAACAGAAGTTCAAAAGGTTCACACTAGTTTGAACAGGTCAAATGAAATCGAATGACAAAGGTTCAAGTCAATAACCCCTTGTCATTCGAGAAGGCTCATACAAGAGTATCCGAGATGCATTCGGGATGCATTCGAGATGCATCCGAGATGAAGAAGAGCTACCTCTGAGTCAGAGGTGAGAGAGATCCAGATAAACAAGAGTTCAAAAGGACTCAAGATAAGCTTTATGAAGACTCGAAATAGAGCTAGGCCCATCTCTAAACAGTTAGTTAGAGATAATTTGACCAGGTCCATCTCTAACCCAGTCCATCTCGAAACAGTGATCATAAACAGGTGAGTGTATTCGAGATGAGTGGGCTCACTCTAAACTCTAAACAGAAATATTTAAATCTTTTCGGGCCCCTATTAGTTTTAACTAGTCTTGAACAGTAACACCTTTTGTCAAAATCTGCGATCCAACCGACCAAGCAACCAGTCTTACAGGAAGAAAGAATATCAATAAGAATAGTAACCATCAAGAGATAAGGGGAGAGTTGCCATGAGATCAAACCAGTTCTAAACTGATTAAGGATCATTTTTCGGCATGAGCTTGGTCAAACGAAACCATGCGATTGCTGATATATTTCCTTTTAAACTCATCGCATCAATCTTCAATTTTCAACCTTGTGACTTCATCAAGTGAGTTTGCAATAACGACTGTGTGTCCCACATCAAGGCATACCCTAGTGATCAAGTAAGCACAACAGTTCATCATAACAAGAGAATATACCGAGGTCATCCTTTCTTCTTACAATGTCCGATTTGTGTGAACAGGCCAGTACAACGTACTGCAAAGAGACCATACAATATCAGACAAGGGTTACAGGCACAATAGCTTAGACGGTATATGTTGACTTTTGCAAGCACATGGGATTTTCTCGTGAGAGATTTCCTCCTTTTTAAGGTTTTGGCCCTTCCATTTAGGCTCGTTCTAAGGATATCCTGACTGTGCCTAGGTCTGCATGAATCTGGATGCAACAGAAGGGCAGCCCTGATATCCCGGGTGACTTATTGGCATAAAGACTTGAAACTTCAGACATTGGCTATCTATCAACACCGGATTTAAGACCATGAAACCATATGCTGATGATACGTTACCTGCGAAATGCATAGCTTGTTAGAGAGTTAGTCACTTGGTATCTTTTTGACTCTTGAGCGATAAGCCTATCAACACATCACAAGAATCCTCGCTTTTACAGCATCGATACCTTATATGTGTTAACCAAGTACATTAGATTTGTGCAGCAAAGCAAATATTTTCCCCCCTAAAATTTGTGCAGAAGTAGAAAACTTTATGCACAAATTTAATTATTTTGCAATATATATAAGAAATTTAGTTTTTTTAATGAAGTTGCTTTGTCGGAAAAACGCATCATTTTCAAAAGGTCAACAAGCACTGTGGATCTCGAATTGCTGATAGGTTTTGTAAAAAGATCTGCTGTATAACATCTGTGTGGATCTGTTCAAGTTTAATTAATCCTTTGTCGAAGCAATCTCAAATAAAATGAACTTTGATATCAATGTGCTTGGTTTTGGAATGAAAAACAGGGTTTTTGACAATCTAGATAGCGCATCATTATCACAATAGATAGTAGTGTTAAGATAAGTCAAACCGTAATCCTCAAGCTGATGTTGCATCCAAATAACCTAGGAACAACATGCAGATGCTGCAACATATTCTGCTTCTGCAGTTGATAAAGAAATTGTTTGTTGCTTCTTGCATTGCCATGAAATAAACCTGTCTCCCAAGTATTGGCATCCAGCTGATGTGGACTTCATATCCATGTCTGTCCCTCCAAAGTTATTGTCAGAAAAAGCAAACAAATCAAAATTCGAATCTCTAGGATACTAGAGGCCCAATTTTGGAGCACCCTTGAGGTATCTAAAGATTCGTTTAACAGCTCAAAGATGAGAAAGTTTAGGATTAGCTTGATATCTGGCACATTGGCAACCGCAAACATAATGCTCGGCCGGCTCGCAATTAAGTACATCAATGAACCAATCATAGATCAGTACATCGTTTGATTGCCGGATCACCTTCAGCATCCTCATTCATCAATGGCCGTTCAACAATAGGTGAGTCGATGGGCTTCAAGTTTGACATGTCGAATTTTGCGAGAACGTCCTGAACATACTTTCGTTGATGGATCAAGATTCCTTGATTGCTCTGACGAACTTGCAAGCCCAGAAACATAGTCATTTCACCTAAAGAGCTCATTTCAAACTTCTTCTTCATCACGTCCTCAAAATCTTTGCATAGCTCTTCATTGGTAGACCCGAAAATGATGTCGTCAACATAGATCTGAACAAGGATAAGATCCTCACCAACGCGTTTAATGAACTATGTATGATCTATCATTCCCCGTACATAACCATGAGCAAGCAGATGCTCTGTTAGAGTTGCGTACCATACACGAGGTGCTTGGTGCAAACCATACAAAGCTTTATCTAACTTATACGCATATACTTGCTTCTTTGGATCTGTAAAACCAGGGGGTTGAGCAACATAAATCTCCTCCTTGATCGTCCAATACAAAAACGCTGTCTTGACATCCATTTGATAAACCGTGACACCCATGTAGGATGCATATGCCAAGAAGATGCGTATGGCTTCTAGACGGGCTACGGTATACCTCATCATAGTCAAGGCCTTCGATCTGTCTGAATCCCTGCACCACTAGCCGAGCTTTGTTCCGCACGATCACTCCAGTATCGTCTTGTTTGTTTCTATACACCCAACGAGTACCATGAGCTCGTTTTCCCTCTGGCAACTTCACCAATTTCCACACTCCCAGCTTTCAAACTAATTGAGCTCTTCATGCATTGCATCGACCCATCCAGGTTCCCGCAAAGCAACATCAATGTTCTTAGCTCAATTTGTGATATGAAACATGAATACAAACATGTGTTAATGGTTCCTGATCTACTGCGTGTTTGAACACCGGCAGATACAGGACCAATAACATTTGCAATTGGATGATTTTTCTGAATACGCTGGGGAATTGCCACATCTGGTGCCTGCAAATTAGATTCTAAGTTAGAAGCACTTCCTGATACTATCCCAGATTGCTCCCCCTCATTTAATGAATAGTAGATTTAATATTATACTATTATTTAAATACTAGAAGCTAATAAATAGTAGATTTAATATTATATTATAATATAATATAATATAATTATAATACTAATATATTTTTAACATTTATTATCTAAATACTAAAAGCTAATGAATAGTAGATTTGATATTATATTACTATTAAATTATAGTTATAATTAGAATTATAATTATAATTATAATTATAATTATAATTATAATTCCAATTATATTTATAATAACATATATATTTCTAATATTTTTATTATTTTAATATTTTAATATTATTATTATTATATATGTTTAATTATTAATTTATTATAGATATTATCATTATTATTATTTTTATTATTTTAATATTAATACTATCTATTTTTAATTATCATTAATTATCTAAATACTAAAAGCTAATGAATAGTAGATTTAATATTATACTATTATATTATAGTTATAATAAAATATATATTTCTAATATTTTTTTTATTTTAATATTATTATATATGTTTAAACTGTGCAATCTAAAAAAATCGGCTCCGGAAATGGTGAAGCTCCTTGAACTGTATTTGCTGTGTAAAGGATTCAATGTTGCTGACAACAATAGGTTTGAGAACCTTGTCTTGCATTTGTGAAGAAGGATGCACGTCCGTAGGAACTTCATGAAATCCCGGAGGATCCACGGTAAGTTTCTTGAAGGAATCTTGAAGCGGGATAACATCATCTTCAGCTATGATAGGAATGGGTATCACAATAATTTTGAGACATCTGCATCAAAAATTAAACCAGGTAGAACATTAAAAGACTGAAACAAGGAAAAATAGTCATATAACCAATCAGGTCCAAGTCTAGCATCTTTCGGATTTTCTTCCAGCCAATCCACATAATACGTCTCCATGACTGTTTCTTGATTTTGTTGTAGACACGATATGACGTGTTCTTTGCATAGCCGACGAAATAGCATGGATCTCCTCTTGCGTCAAATTTTCCCTTAGCATCCATGTTAAGTAGAACCAAGGACAACCAAAAGTACGAAAATGCTGTACCGAGGGTTTCTGTCCTTCAACTATTTCATAAGGTGTCTTCATGTGACGTTTGTTGATGAGAGCATGATTTTGAACATAGCAGGCTTGTTCATTGCTTCTGCCCAAAATATCAGTGGAAGACGGAGTCAATCAGCATGGTGCAAGCTACTTCAATGAGAGTTCTATTTCGTCTTTCTGCGATTCCATTTTGTTGAGGAGTTCGAGCTGCACTGTATTGACGATCAATCCCTTTTGATGCACAAAATTGTTCAGCTTGATGTTCTTGAACTCCGTTCCATTGGCACAACATATAATCTTCACTCGTTCGTTCGCTTGGTTGTCCATGAGAGTGATAAATTTCTTTATCAGACTTGCAGTTTCACTCTTTTGTTCCAAGAAAAATACCCAAGTGAAATGAGAATAGTCAGCAGTGATAACCAGGCAATAAGCTTTTCTTCCAATACTCAGCACATTGACAGGAGCAAAAAGATCCATGTGAAGCAGTTCCAGAACTTTGGATGTCTTGTGCACAAGCTTGGGCTTATGAGGCTTACGGTGTTGCTTCCCACGAGCACAGGACTCACATTTTTCAATTTGCATGAAATCCTTGATTGGTAAATTTCTGACAATACCTCCCTTTTCCAGTCGATTAAGAATTTTCATGTTAAGATGCCCAAGTCGTCGATGCCATAGCATTGCATCATGTTCAGTAATTTTAGAGAATAAGCAAGTAACTTGATCAATGGGGGCTTTGTTCATGTCGATCACATAAGCGTTACCCCGTCCTTCTGCTTCAATCAGGTACCAATCCTCTGTTGTGACAATTCCAGGCTTCAGGACTCCGCATCCACCTTTTGTAAACAAGACCTCTAAACCATTGTCGCACATCTGAGAGACGCTGAGAAGACTGTGTTTGAGTTCAGGAACATAATTGACATCAGAGAAGCTGAGAACCCCATTTCGGACTGTGCCTTTCATAGTAATTATTCTCGTTTCTCCCCCTGCAAAAGTGACAAATCCACCATCGAAGATTTTGATATCATTCAACAGGGAGATGTCCCCGGTCATGTGTCTTGAACAACCATTGTCGATAAACCAAAGTCTAACAACAGCCCTCCAAAGCCGTTCCTGTACACAGAACAAGATTAGTGGGGGACGGGAACCCAGATCTATTTCAATCCGGGTTGGTTAGAAGATTTTGATGCTTGAGAAGATGAGGAAATGAGATTTGGCAAGTGAGAATGCTCTGACTGAGATCTAGCAATCTTTTTAGGTTTTCAAATCTTTAACTCTTTATTGTTTGAGTATACATGTGATGATGATGATGCGTTTAATTTCTTGTATGGATTTACAAAACCATTTGAGTTTGAACAATTTTTATTGTTTTCTTTGCTAGATTCCAGTCTCCATCAAAAGGCTTTTGAGACTTTGATGTCGATGATACGAAGCCGTCTGATGGATGGAAGTTTTGGACGGATAAGACCCAAAAGGACGATGAACACAGTTTCTAGCTATGTGCCCCGGAATTCCACAATTGAAGCAAGTTTGCCTTTTTGAGAAAAAGACTCTTAATTCAGCTTGTGTTATTTTGGGGAGCTGATTTGGTCTCTTCTTTCCACTAGGTGCTGATTTCTTGTGTGCATTTTTTCTCTTAGGAGAAACCTGCTCACAATTATCAACACAAGAGTGAGTATCGACAACTTTACCCTTCAACCTTGATTGAGTTGGTTTTTGAGTTGGGTTTTTCTTTTGATTAACAACACTTGAGGAAACTTTCTCTTGAATTTTCATTGTGTGCTGTCTTCTGGTTTTTCTAGATTGTCTTTTCTTTGCAGAAGTGGATTTTGTAGTCTTAGTTTCATTTGAAACCTTTTCTTCTGAAACTAAAGTCTCATAAACAACTGTTTCAGTTTCTTTGGAAGTGGTTTCATTTGGAATTGAGATTTCAGAATCAGAGGATTCTTGGTCATTGGATGATGAGCAAGTTTTGTCAATATTTTGACTGTCGTAACTGTCTTACCCATTATCTGATGAGTTAGAATCTTCGGTCTGATTCCCAGAAATATCAGATGTCTCATTTTCACAAGCATTTACATTCAAACAGTCCATTACAACAATATTTTCAGTTTCACTAGATCTAGAGATATCTGAGGTATGCGTTGAAGTTTCAGAAGAACTAAAATAGTTTTCTGAATCACTCAAAACTGAAACCTCAGACTCCTTTCGATTGTCAGTTAAAACATGGACTGAATCAAAAACCATATCATTTGAAGTTTCAACAACATCAGAAAAACCATGAGTCTCAAAAACCAAAGACTTAACAAAATTCCAAAGATAGTCATCATGTTTATCACATAAAGAAACATCTGTGTCATCAACAACAATTGGATGAGATTCATTATCCACTTTTGACTGCTCCTCATCTATCACTAACTCTTCACATTCACTAAAGCAGTTAACCCCTTTTCAGAATTAGAAGTAAAAATTGTTTTACAAGTTCTTCAGATGGAGTTGTTGTTGACTCCGTTTCGCCTTTCAAATTTTCAAGTGACTCATTCGAGCACTCTTTATTATTAATTTTTACAAAACTTATAGGCTTTTGAAAATCAATTGATTGGGCATTCTTATGCTTGAAAGGTTCCCAAGGAACGTAGTCACTTGGTTTGCCATACGCCATTTTATCATAATTTTCCAATTCTGGCTCAGTGGGCAGCATTCTTGAATAATTATGATTGTATGGCGGAAGGACTTGTGAATAACCCAACCATTTTCTCTTGTTCTCTTTGTATGCCATTTGTATATTGCATAGATTGCAAACAGTGTAACTGGAAGTATCAGATTTCTTAATATTCAATTCATTTTGTTGACACTTTCAAGTGAGAAGTCCCAACTCAAGTCTTACCAAGTCGCATTCCAACGTTTTTTAATCTAGTTTGCTTTTATAGTCATGAACCCAACATTTCTGTTGGTTTACGTCTTAGTGGAGTTGAGCTATGTCCTTCTTTAAAGCATCAATCTTTTTGTAGAGAATTGTATTGTTCTCATGAAGACCAATGTACTTTGACATGGCACTATTGTAATCATTAATGAGATTGAGATTATGAGCTCTCATTTGTGCCATTTTATGTTTACAATCTTCTGAGCATAGTAGAGAATTTACCATTTCAGAGAGAGATTTGGGCTCCTCAGTTTGTGCCATCAAGCATTTGAGATGATCTTCAGCAACTTCGGCAATCTTCAGAGATTCCACTTGAGCTGCAGCATTAATCCAGCTGAAACCATGCTGCTCTTGTACCATTAGGGCCTTTCCTGCTCCTGATCCTCCTTGGCTTGATGAGGTTGATGATGATGTATGAGATGAAGAAACTGGAACCATGGACCTTTCTGAATTCCTAGCAGCAGCAGCAGCAGTTGCTTCATATCCCACGGGTGTCTTCCTACAGTCTCTGACGAAGTGTCCGGGTTCATGACATCTGTAGCATCTCAGCTTATCCTTGACTGACCCAGTGCGAATGTTTGACATTGGACGGCGTCTTCAATGTCTTCTTCAACCACTTGATTCAACTTGGTAGCAAACACTGAAGGAAGCAAGAGATCTCCTGCTAGAAAAGCATTCAAACTGTTGAACGTTAAAGCTGCCAAAGCTAACTTCAATTCGTTTTATTTGGTCAGAAATGCGAGATTCTTAGTGGGGGTGTAGATTGAACATTTTGAGGAGCTGAGAGATTAATGGGACTGTAGACAACGTTTGCGTGCTGAGGTAATTGCTAAGGTAATTGCTGAGTAGTAACAGTAGTCGAAACAACGGAGTTGGTTGGGAGAGACATGCCATAAACACAGTTAGTTTTCTGAGCTTGAAGCCGTGCTTGAGTCAAAGGACTAAAAACAACATTTGGATTGCTGTTCGACACAGGGCTAAAGATAAGATTAGGATGACTTTGAGACATCAAGGCAGTGTTAGAACCAGTCACCCCTGCAGCCATCATAGGGTTCTTGTGGTTCATTTCTCTTTGTTGATTGTCTATTTCACATGATTTGATGGTGGCGATTAGTTCAGTAAGAGAAACTTCATTCAAATTCTTGGTATGTTTGATCATTGAAACATCAGCAACCCAAGACTTTGGCAGAGAATTCAACAGTTGGCGGTTCATCCCACTATTAATGATCGAAATTCCAGCACTAACCATCTGTGAAATAAGTTTGACGAATCTCTGATTTGATTTTCCACAATCTCTCCGTAAATGTGATTAAAAGAACTGAACTGCTGGTCAACATATTCACCCTGCTAGCTTTATGTCAATGTTTCCTCCATACAGATTTTTTAGCACATCCCAGATTTCTTTTGCACTTGTGCAGTTTCTGACAACAATTGAGATGTCAGGACCAAGTGCCATGGTAAGATTTGCCATGGCCTTATCGTCTTCATCCTTGATTTTTCGATCTTCATCAGACCACAAACTTTCTGGTTTCGGAATTCGAGTGTCTGGATCATCTGTAGTTGCGTACATGATTGTGCGGCGACCGTTACGAATGCACCTCCACATTCCGAGTTCCTTTGCTTTGAATTACTGTTCAAAGCGCCAAGTCCATTCAAAGTAATCATCTCCATACAACAATCTTGGGATTTTGGTAGACGTTCCAATACTCTGGTCCAGTTCTGATGCAATGACAGAGTCCGAGACTGAATGGCCGTTAAGGTAGCATTGGTAAGATCTGCAGCTGTCAGAATGTTATGTGGATTCATTGTCAAAGATGGTGTAAAGATATCAAACAGAGAAGTGAACAATAATTAGAAACAATGACCCTGAACAGTGACTCTGAACAGTAACTCGAAACAGTAGATCCGAGATGGTAACAGCTGATCCGAGATACTACGGTGACTCGGAACAGTGACCTTTTAAGAGAGATGATACGATATGATTCTGAGTTTGGTAGATGAAGACAACTAATGCTCCGAGATGGAATCGAAATGCATGTTCATCAATCCGAGATGCAGGTTTAGTTGATTCGAGATGCAAGCCGTTGATTCGAGATAATCCGAGATATGATTCTTGGATCCAAGATGTTCAAGAAGAAAATCCGAGATAGTCCAAGTTGGTCAGAGATATTCAAGCAGACTATCCGAGATGGTTCGAGAATGATTCGAGATCTTCAAGCAGACTATCCGAGATGATCCGAGATCTTTAAGCAGACTATCCGAGATGATCCGAGATCTTTATCAAAAACTGAAAAAGAAGCAGATGCGATCAGAAATCCGTGAGATATCAGATCTGAGCCTAGAAACAGGTTCAAACAGGCTCTGATACCAATTGTAGGTCCCGAAAAACCGGATCTAATCAATATCACACTAACAAGCTTTGAGAAATAAGATGAAGATGGAAAGATTCAACTTGCATACAAATTGGAATTTGTCTAATACAAGTGAAGAATAATCAAAGAGCTACCAAACCCTAATACATCATTAACTATATATATTAGAGAGTTGGTGATCCTAAACCCTAAACTCTTAGGCCCAAGGCCCTTTCCCAAGCCCATTACAATAAATAACTCAATTCCTAAATAATACTAATGTAGAGACCTATTAATGCCTTTACAATAAAGCAGTTGAAAAAATATTACGAGTTTAATTTCATAACTATTACAAGCTTTGGGTGGTGACTTTTGTTGTTATCCAACACCTGAATCTTTGGGTTTTTCAAATTGAAACATATAACGTATATATGATCCGAAGCTATGATTGGTGTGAACAACAAGTCGACATCATTGATTAAATTGATGTTAAACTTATTCATTGTAAGATCTAAGTTCTCAATCAGAACATCAATCCTGTTACGATCATCAAATTCAGGCTTGAAGTAGTCGATAGGCTGTAATGTTATGTCATTACGTGATTAGTCATTTTCTGCAAAGGCATGTCATTACGTGATTACTTAATAAAAATTGATAAACAACATACCACAATATTCGTTGGACAAAACAACCTAAATGGTGAATCTGGAGCTTTTTTCTTTTCCTCAATGTTGAGGATAAATGTACATGCATTCAAGATACCAAGTGAAATTGTGATTCTAGGGTATACGCCTTCAAATATGCACTTGTAGTATGAACCCTCATCTCCTTTTTTGAATACGATTTCACTATTTCAAAATTATTTATTAAGATAATGGTATAAAAATATCATTCATGTTGTATATCCAATACAAAAATAAAGTGTACTTATTGTGTTTCTTGTGTTGGAGAAAAAATATATATTGGCCCAATATGTTTTTAGTTCCAGTTATCTTGCTCTGCATTTTTATTGGTCGTTCAACATGTGGTGATTTCAGTGCTTTGGACAACATTATAGTTCTTTTTTCCCTGTTTTCTAGCATTTGTGGGAGTATTGTTGATAATGAGTTGGGTTGATTAGGGGCTTTTATTGGTTTTTGCATATCAACTTCATGATCAACTTGCAGGAATGGTAGTTGTTTAAAAACATCGTCAACAACTTTTTTCTCCTTTCATCATAATTTGATTCTTGTGAAAGTAGACGAAAACTTGGCCCAACATCTTGGTATACTTCTTCAGCTTTAGTTTCTTCATTACATGTTTCTTGTTGGTGAGTTTCCATTGAACTATCGCAGCTGCAATCAATATGTCATTCAACAATTCCGAACTAGTTTATTCAGTATTGTGGCTTGGCATTTCTTTGGCACCATCTTTGATTTTCGCAGCCTCTGATTTACAGTCACACCCCAACCCGTGGCGGATTATCAATCGGGGCGTGATGACTGTCCAAAGCTTATGACACTATCAATGTTTCATAATTAATCATGTCACTTTACTTAAATGTCACACCAGAACATATAAGTTCAAGTATACATAATTCAAAAAGGAAATACAAAGAAAATTCCATTAATTTATTCTAAGGCCATTCCTACGTGACTTCATTCCAAGCATCTTCAATTCTCATTTCTTGTACCACGTGTAAAATATAAGGGTCAACTACAAAGAGGTGGTGAGTAAATCTAAGTTTAAATAAAAATAATTTATTTTGAAAATAAACACGCAATTCATGTATTACTTGAATAATTACAAACAAAACACAATAAATGAAATAAACCAATGCTTGCTTGAGTTTCTAACCCGATGAGTGAAACCTGATGAGTGAGACTGAATAAAGGCTATACCTATTAACATGTTTCCTTACTTGCTTGACTTGACTAACACAAATACTCTAAATAAACAAGTAAACACATAGCACATAATTTGAATTCATTTGCCCTCTATCGGATAGAGGGGTTTTGTAGAGCATGAAAAACTAAATGAAATAACCTGATTTCATTGAGAATTGAGGGAGAAATAAATGAAAAACATACGAGCCCTAGCTTTGATCTTGCCTTGAATTCGTGAGATTGAGTGAATGTTAACTGGATTTGAGAGTGGGGAATGATGTAAAAAGATGAGAGGATTCGAATGGGACCAATTTTGAAGCCTATGGTTAACGAATTCGTCAAAACTAATTCGTGTTCTTGATAGCTTTAAATATGAAATAATTTGATTTTAATTAGGATAGATAAGAGTTGAATTAGAATGATTAGTTGGTAGGTAATTATTTTCTCCAAGTTATCAAGTCAATTGGGACCACGTAGTAGTCTTAGAGTCGCTTAAAGGTGGAGATAGGGTCGGGTCGGGTCTAGCGGGTTCGGGTTAGGCGACTGGGTGAAGAAGATACGGTGGCATGCGTGTAAGGGTATCGATGAAGGCGAGTGGGGAGCGGAGTAGGGACGCGTGGCCAGGGTAAGGGTTTGATTATTTGACATATTTGGCCCCTATGCTTCATTAACTACTCTAACTCAATGTTCTAACTTCGTTAAATTATTTCCTTTATATATTCAAACGGAACTACGAAAGTTATTCAAATAATTACTATTTTTAACCCGAGATTAATTAAATTAATACGTAACGATATTAAAAACAATAAATAATAAAAATTCTAATTTTTTATTTATTTCACTTAGGATCCGATTTAAAAAACGAGTCGGGTTTCTAGGGTCCGATTTGGCGGATGTTACATTTACGACTTCACATTTCGGCTTCTGCTCTATCAGTTGCAATAACAAAAGCATTCATTAGCCCAGAGCTAATGTTTTCGGGTAATGTTTTTTCTTGATTTGATGTTCCTTGTATGCAGGCAACTGAACTTCATTTCATTGTTTGGTTTTTTTCAACTTCAATTTCTTTGGCAATATTAGTAGTTTCTTCAACTTCATTACGTGATTTCTCATTTTGAACTTGAACTTCAGTTTCTTCATTATGTGATTGTGTGTGTGTGTGTGGATCTTACTGCTGCAAACATTATGTGATTTTATAAGGATTTATATGTATTTATCTTATATTATATGCATATGGTATGCAACTGTGCGTGTGTGTGTTTACTTACATTTTGTCCTACGATAGGAGTGCTATAATTTCGAACGTATTCTGAAATTTCATTAAGGGAATTTGGTGTTATGCCCACATTTATCAATTCTTGGGTCTGTTGACCTATCTCATGTTGTAGGTCTGGTTGATATAAGAAATCAACGTTAATTGATTTGTCATTTTTGTTCGCCTCTTCTTTTCTACCTTCATTGCTTTAATCTTGATTTTCTTTATTCTTTTCATGTTCCATTTCTTCATTTTGCTCATCACCTTCATGCAAAAGTGTTTCCTCATTTGCTTCTTCTTCTTCTTCTTTATTCTCTTCATTTTCTTGATCCTTGCTTGAAAACGGCCCATTTTCATATAACTCTTCATAAATCTAAAACAGATGTTCAGTCTTAATATGCTTGATTGCTGGGGGTTTTGCTTCTTCTGGTTTATATGCCAGCCTTTGCTCATGCAGTTAAAGTACCTACAATGTTTTTAGTAAATAGTTAGATGTTTTCGTGACATTTTTTTGATATATTGTATATATTCACACATAAAACATACCAAGGGAAATGTTAGTGGTCCATGGTAAGGCTCTACTTTGTTCCACTCTTCCTTTATCCTTTTCAAGCAAGTGATCATATAATCACACCAATTTAGCTTTGTTATTAAAGAAGCATATGTTATTGCTGTTGAAAACCTTTTGTTCACTGTTGAGCTTTTTATCGTCTAGCCGAGTAATGAGTTATAGAGAACAAGGAAGTTCAACTTAAAAATCTAGTCCGCCTTCTTGCTTTTTACTATATTTTTTTTTACACTTGTGACTAAAAAAAATTCTATTTTATACTGGACTGCACATGCATCATGTGTACATGATACTCTTTCCTTGGTTTGTTTTTCTCAATCACTGTGACACCACCTAAAGAAATTCAAAGTCATTCACCTTCTATGGGGTAACTTGAATGATATGGTTTCCTATGTTTGGCTCATCGTCTTCATGATCGTAGTTTGATAATAATCAATGCGCCATCCTTGTTGGTACCGTTGTTATGTCCATTGAAAGCAAAGACTAGAAACTCATTATTTTAATCGCTTCATTTTGATACTTTGTAAAACTTTCTATGACTTCTTTGAGGTTGTTCACACTTTCCCTCATTGTTAACTTATTAATCGTGTACTATACAAAGAGTTTTCTTGGAGGCAAATTGCTGCCAAAACTATATTTGAATCTTTTAAGCCTTTAAATGGGTTTACAAAATCGTCATCATCATAAGAAATAATTGGCACTTGACGATTACCTATATGTTGTCAATAGATAGAAACAATGAGATATGAGATTGACAAACGCTCAACATAACCGTACATCTATAATCACACATACCATTTGTTAAAAACAATAACATATGAACAATTCAACCCAACATCTATTATCACATTCCATGTTTGCAAACAGTAACAAATGATTAATTTAACCCAACATCTAATATCACATACCATGTGCAAGCAATAACAAATGCTCAATTCACGTATCAAATACACAACAAATGGCTAAATCACGTAGCAGATACTCAATGTAAGCCTAAATCTAAAATCAGATATCAGATACACAATGAATAGCTAAAGCACGTAGCAGATACTTAATGTATGCCTAAATCTAAAAGTACGTATTCAGATACACAACGAATAGCTAAATCACATAGCAGATACTTAATGTATACCTAAACCTAAATTAGTATCAGATACACAACAAATAGCTAAATATAGATTCACTTACGGTCAATCTTTTTAATACATGGGATGTCATTGTTCTTCTTTGTTCTTTGTTTTGAAATTTTCAAGTTACCGTTGTGTTGCTTGCACCTATGAATACAAATTTGTAGTTAAATTTGTTTACACAAAATTCGACCATAGCAACTACGTAATGTACATTTTCTCTCCTTCCAAGGCTCCAATTTTAAATGTATCTATTTTTTAAGGTCGTTTATTTCTACCTATTAAGTTAATGAGCATTTCATGTGAAATGATACTATCATATTGAATATAGAATAACGTAATACACATACATTATATTTTAGTGGACAATCCATGCCTATTTCGCGTTGAAAAGATGATTGAGCGATTCAGGGTTTTTCTTCTTTCGTGATTTCGTGATCTTTGATTTTGAATAATGAAAAAGGGACGATTTTGGTTAAAGAGCGGAGTTTTGAAAATTTCTGACGAAACTGTCTTTTTTCTATTAGTTTTTTCAATTGTTTAATCCTTTAATCGACGTAATGGCCACACACTCTTCTAGTCGATAGATCTTCCAAATGGATGGCTGCTATTTTCGCATATCCTTCGTACGAGTAAACTGTCTTGTACAGTATCCGAGCTCTAAAAACTGTAGAGTAACTTTATTAAAGTTCAGGGGACAACAACTTAAATTGACATACTACTTGTAACACGATCCCGAGGAAAAGTTTTACCGAGGCGTAGATAAAAATATGGTCATCAAATAAATCTTGTTATTAAAGTTTAAAAATTGTATAGTAACTTTATTAAAATTTAGGGGGCAATAGCGTAAATTGATTTAAGAAAAGGTAAAGGAAGATAAAACGAGTCTGAATTCAAGGGTCTTATATGTAACATATAAAAAAGAACAAAAATCTTCAAGCTTGATTGTTAGTACAACAATAGAACCACTCCAGCACTTAATATTGTAATTTGTTTTCCTTTGTATATATATTAATTTTCATATTGGAAAACAAAGGAAATAATAAATAAACCTACTGGATACCACATGACATCCACTGGTTGACTTACCACCCTTGATCAAATTCAGGGGTAGTAATATAAATTGATTAGAGAAAAAGAAAAAAAGACGTGCTAGATTTCAAGGGTGTAATATGTAACATATAAAAAACAACAAAAATCTTCAATGAACTAGGGTCAGTACAACAATAGAACCACCCCACCGCTCAGCCTTTTATTATTGTAGTTCGCTTTCTTCTGTACATATATAATTTTCATATTGGAAAACAAAGAAAATAATAAATAAACCTACTGAATGCCACATGACATCCACTAACTGGCTTACCGAAAGAGAAGAAAAAAAGACGGGCTAGATTTCAAGGGTGTTATATGTAACATATAAAAAAACAACAAAAATCTTCAATGTACTAGATTCAAACCAGGGTTTCCCAATTGCTAGAACAACAATAGAACCACCCCATCCCTGAGCCTTTTATTATTGTAATTTGCTTTCTTTTGTACATATATGTTTCATATTGGAAAAGCAAGAAATAATAAAGAAACCTAATGGATGTCACATGACATCCACTGATTGGCTAACCACCCTTCTTCACCGATAGAAAACGAGCACTATTCCTCCCCCCATGAACTTTAAATATATAGATAACTAGTATTTAACCCCGTGTTGCATGAGCGTAGGTCGTAAAAATCATGCTAAGTAGTAAGCTAAGACTAACCAAAACCCCAAAAATCGTAAAACAAAGACATGGATTTAAACCACCACGTGACGTCAAAACGTAGGCAAAGAAAAATACGAACTTATGCCATGAGTTGAGGTAAAATTTAGACGAACTCGAATTTATAGCAAGAAAGCTTTAACTTAAATACAAAAAAAAAGACTTGTAGAGCTAAAAATGAAACATAGAAATCAAAAGAAATTAAAATGTAAACCACAATAAAAGGCAAAATAAAAAAAAATAACTACTAATAAAAAAGACTAAAAATATCAACCTCGGTATAACCACCATTAGGCAAATAATAATAAAAAATAACTACTAACAAAAAAACTATAAAAGAGACTAAAAATACCAATCTCACTACAGCCACCATTCTAATTTACTTTGTGCTGCAAAAATAGGTGAACAATAAAAGGATTATATTTTGGTAAACTAAGTCTTAAAGAAGGATTTCTTTTTGTTCTCTAGATAAAAATCAAATGTGATATATAGTAACTTCTTAAAATAAGATTGATATAAAAAACAAGTAAACTTTTTAAGAACAATATTAAAAATTAATTTTCAATTGATTTTCATATTTAATTTGGGCCTAGCCCAAAAGTAAAACAAGGATAACAAACGATAGGCAACTTGTGTTTAATTAGGGGGGTGTTTGACAACCTTTATACGGTAAGTGTTGAGTCATTAAGAGATCTCATTTAGTAAAAGACTCTGAAATAGTAATAGGCATGATTTAGCTCGGCCAGATTGGTTGGTGGTGAAGAAGGTGGTTATGGGTCGAAGAGGTGGTGCGTGAGAGGTAGGTTGAGGGTTATGGACACAAGTGAATGGATAAAGGGTAAAACTTTCCATTCAACATCATTTGAAACTTTATGATTAAGAGGCTTATTGACTAACTCGGAGTTGTCCTGACAATGAAGCAAACATACTTAATGTTGACTGATTCAGATGTAGTCTCTAAATTGAATCATTAAAAGGCTACCAAACAGCAAACTAAGCATAAAATGGAATAAAAAATCATATCACTGTAGCACTTAACTTGTATTTTAATATATATAATAATAATTTCATTACGTCTAGTTACTTCACTGTCACGTAGATAATGGGCTTTAACTAATTTATTCTTTAACTATCACCTTGTTGTTTAACTAATAACTTTCTAAACAAAAAAATGTGATTGGATTATTTTGGGTGGACCCTATCTCATAATTCCCCACGCCCGTTAACGAGTAATGCGTCCCCTTTGGTTTGGTGTTGTCGGAGAAACTTTTATTAATGTTGGTGGTGTGATAAAGCATGGTTTTGGTTTCCTGTGGTGGTTGTTTTCACCACATGCAAACACCCATTCAAGACCAGCTTCCCACATTGATGATCACTAGTTCTGATACGAATCGAAAGTGCAAGCTCACGTGACACTTGTCCTGGCCTATAGAGGTTATCCAACTGCTAGTCTTTTAAAAGCTTCTCTTATTAAGATATTTTTTTTATACAAGAGTTTCCAAAATTTAGCACGTGGAATCCGAATTCTAGATGATTATACATGTGAAATTCATTATATAAAAATGTTTTTTTGTAACATCCCGAGAACAAATTTCGTAATTAAATCAAATTAACGGGGGAAGAGCGGATAAAATACCATTAATGGAAAAGATTAACCCAGTAAACATTAGAATTTGAATAAATAAATCTGAAGTTAATTAAAGGTGAATGAATGCTTTATAGAAGATAAAGTTTATAAAGGTTCGGGCTATCAGGACTTAAATTAAACCAGCTAGGTCATACTGGGACCGAGATGGTAGGGATTGGGCTAGTCCGCATTTAAAGGTTGAAAGGTAAAGTTTATGAAAATATGAACTTGAAGATTTTTGTGTTAATAACCTTAAGAACTCAATTAGTATATTCACGCGATTAACTGATGTAACTGCTAAAAGAATTGTGTGATACTACCTTAAGACAAGTTTATGTTTATAAACATTTACTAGTTTAATAATGGTGAATAAAACATTAACTCTTGGTTAAATATTGAGAGCTAAGTTAGATTTGGGGTTAAATACTCATAAGGGGTAGTGAGGGCTAAGTTGAGGGACCATTTGTGACGTTTTGTAACTTATAGAAATGGTCAAACTATGGTCAAAATCAGACTTTGGGTTTTGTATGATTAAGATGGCGACATGGATGAGAAAAAGAGAGAGATGAGTCAAAATTGATGCTTGATTTCTCAATGGAAGCCTTGCATGAATGAATTTTGGTGATAATCAAGTGTGTTTCACCATGAGGTATGAGTTTTTATCCCTGGATGTGATCTTATTCGATGAGGAGATTTATTGGTGTTCAATCTTGATTCACAAATCTAAAATTTAATGATTTTGTGAACTATAGAGGTTTCACGTGCTACCATTCATGATTAAGATGTGCTATCTTCATTAATTTGGAAAGTAGACTTGATTAGTCACATGTAGAAGGAGGTTTCATGGAATTGGGTGTGGGTTTTGATTTTGGGTGTAACTCATGATCATGTTTGGTCAATTTTATAAATAGATTGAAAGACTTGTCTTTCGATGCATGATGTCTATTGAATGAACGGTAGTTTATCTTTGATGGAGATATGATGTTTGATACCATGAGCAAGGAAATTAGGCATGCATTACATGTACGTTATGCCTTAAATATTGTACGTACACCAAGTGTTTGCATAAATGACTCAAAGAAAATGGAAGCTAGAATTGAAGTGAGTTACAGGCCTGTTTTGTAAAAATCGTATAAAATCACATAAAATTCTTGTATGGACGAGCCCTATATGCTCGGAAAGCCCTCCGAGCATAATTTATTTATATTTGAACATAGTGACCTGGTTCAAATGTTAAATGGGTAAAAAAACGTCAAATTCAGTGGCTATGTCGAAAAAACATGTTGTTTGGGCTAAAAAATAAGTTGTTGTCCTTATTTTGTAAAAAAACATATAAAATCATAAAAAAACGTATGAAGGTGTATTATACATGCTTAGAAGGCTAGTTAAATTTTCTACAATCCATATTTGAACTAATTCGAAATGTTAATGTGTCAAATTGGTCGATTCCAGTAGCCACATAGAAAGTTGCTGCACAAATAATAAGTTTTCCTAAGCCATTAAAAATGAATAATGTCAACGTGAACGACTAAAACACAAATAGTCGCTTGTAGTTGATTATGTGTGTCTATTTGGGTGTATTAGAAGTATCTAAAATACTTACAAATGACTTATGCAAGTATTATGTACTTGTATGCTAAGCATGTTCTAAGTTAATGCACATATGCATAAGTCAAACCATCCTTAAAGCTAATGCTTTGATGAATCTGTATGTGTGAATCCATAAGATGTTGTGGTCATCTTATATGATGACTAACTTAACAAATCTTGTTGGTATTGTGCTAAGTTTGATCTTGTCAAGTTAGGATGAGAGGGGTGGTCACCTCTTGAGGGTATATTCCCACCAATGATTTCTTACCATGTCAATTCCCCTCTCCAACTCCCCTCTTACCCTTAATCACAAAGGGGTGGTTTCACCAAAACTATTTTTTTATAAAAGTAAAAATGTATGATTGGTTGGAAGATGGTGGGGCGCACTATACACCCCTCTTTCCTATTCCCTCCTCTCCCTTTGTGCGGTAACCATTCACTGAAATCAACATAATTCAGCGGTGAGGGAAGGGTCGGCGACGGTGTTGCCGCGCGGTGAAAGGGCACACCGCACCCTTCCCCGCACCCACCCCGTTCACCCTTAGGTGGAAGCTTATAAGGTACGGGTCAAACGGACTAATGAAGTAGGGGCATAAGTTAGTGACTTATACTAAAGGTTCATTTACAAATTGTAATCCTTTTGTGATAGATATGATTTGTAAAATTCATTAAGTTCATTATGAAAAATTTACGTTATACAAAGAAGGGTAATTTGGGAATTTAGGTTAAGCTCAAGGTTGGGTTGTAACCTTAATAACGGAAAAATGGCTAGTCCAAGTACGGAATGTACATAAATGTAAATATGATTTATGAATCATCTAGTGGGATTCAGATACTTGATTTACTTAAATCATTATCAAATTACGAAATAGGTGCATAGTAACCCGGAAACTTATTTTTTATGAGATTATATTCAAGTGGACCAAAGGGGTTTTCGGGTTTTTGAGATGAGTTTAATAATGGGATTTAGATACTTGATTACTTAGTTTTTATGAGATTATGTTGGACCTTTTTAAAAGTATAGATTATTAAGATTGTTTAAAGTGTGGTGGAATGTTTAATAATACAATTCGGTTTTTGAGATGAGTTTAGTAATGGGTTTTCGGGTAACAGGAATCCTAACGGGAAAAACTCAATCATATAAACCATAAATGGTATACCCTACACAACTCCGTGGGTATAACTGCAAACCTGCTGGATATTGAGTATGAGTACCGGACAAACATGAGACAATGTTATCTAGTCGGGTATGAGAATGAAATTATCAATTTTCTTACCATACCGACACATTGTTATCTCTAATTTGCAGCAATCTCCAAACCCTAATTTGAAGTAATTTCCAAATGAATCATAACAGTCTCCAAGAAGAGAAGTCGCATGAAAAAAAAACACAATATCTAGATAGATAGCATTGTGTCTAGTATAAAGTTCATTTTTTGGAGCACTACAAGAAACTAAAGCTAATTCAACCCCGATAAAATGTTGCATTAGGGCTTGAAAAATGAACATGTTGCTTTAGGTCTAATCCAGCCTTTTTTATTAAGGGTTGCATTAGAAGGTTGCAAACTTAAAATAATTTTAGAACTTTCTATGAAAAGGTTACATTAGATATTCTAATGCAATCTTTATATTCAAAGAAGTTGCATTAGATTCAAAGGCAACTTATCTTTCAAATGTTGCTTCTAAAAAGTTACATTAGGCTTATTTTATAGTAGGGAGGGCAACCGGTCGGGTTTGGGACAGGTTTAGGTAGTCCCAAGTCCGAACCCCAAACCCGATTAGATAATTTTGTCCTAAACACGTCGGGTTTCTATCGGGCAATTACCATCGGGTATGGGTATACCTGCGGGTTTGGGTAACCCATTAATTTTAAAAAATTATCCGTTAGGTATGCTTGACCTGAAATTTGTCGAGTATTTATCGGGTAACTACTAATCAATTATATTTAGCAATATCACTATAAAAATACATTAGCTAACTACAATGTTTATACATAAAATATCAAAATGTATATAAATAATACTCAAATGCATAAATAATAAAAAAATAGTGTATGCCAATAACTGATATATCATATACATATATATACACACACACACATATATTTTAAAAATAAAAGAAATTATATCGGGTGTACAACCCGGTAAATGGGTACACTTTATCGGGTAATCTGGGTGGATAAACGAATACATAACCAAATCCCAGACCCGCGAAAAAATGAAAACTAATCCCAAATCAGTCCCTTACCTGATTAGCCAACCCATCACAAATTGTCAGGTTTCCGATTTACCTATCGTATTCATGTTCAATTACCATTCATATTTTCTAGTAGTGGAGTATTTGATATGTGATTACCCTAATCTTTACCAATTAACTATATTCTTGTGGTTTTGATGCGAGAAAGGAAGAGGGAGATGCCGGAAGATTTCCCAATTCTAGGGTCGTGGGTAAAAAATGAGGTGCGTGGGTAAAAAGGTTTATATTTTATACTTTATAATTTCACAAAGTTTATCATAAAACTGATGCTAGTTAGTCAAAAGGACAAAAGGGTTAGCAAACAATTGGCACTAAACATGAATTTCAAAATCATAACATAGATACAACACATGAATTGTCCGTGTAATTAATTTTTTGGCCATGATAATAAAGTTTACGACTACCTATGACTTAACGACACAAGTATAGTATTTCATATAAATAACAATACATCTAAACACGTAAATAATATAAGAGTAAATTACATGGATGATCCACATGGTAATATTAAAATTTACTTGTCAAGAACACAGTATCACAATGAAATAACAACTTTATTATCAAACCAGTCGGCACAGATTTATTCGACAAAACACCAACTATAAAGCAGTAAACAACACTCAATCTATGCAGATCATCAACGTGATGATCTGCTCTAATAGATTGATCTGTATAATCAATCAAGCACACAGAACTCACACGGTTGAGGAAACCCTAGATCACTAGAGGAGATTCTAGAGAGAGAAAAAGTGAGATCAGAAGATAAGAGATTGTGTGTATGATGCAACTCTCTAAACACTACCTTATATAAACTCGGCCAAAGGCCAAGGGTTAAAGGACCAGAACACAAATAAGCCCACCAGCATCAAGCCTTTATCTTTGTCTTTAGCCCATCAGCAGCAACTCTTGAATACCAAAAGCCCACTATCCGGCTTTTATAAACACTCAGAGAAGCCCAACATGCAAAACAAAAATAAGAAATTAAAACAAGACTTATGTAACAAAATATTATAAAATATTGAATTGATATATAAGATGTATTTTAACATGACTCTTCGTCGTGAAGTTAAAATTTCCAAACTGTTGGTCTCTACTGTTCACTAAGTTTCACGCTTTTGGTCCATGAGATAGATGCGAAATTAGTTACCCTTCCTTCTCTTACTTGAAGAAGATCGAATCGGTCCAAGAAAAGTCATGCTGACTCTCTGGCTACGATTGCTTCTAAGATCAAAATCAAATGAATTGGTCAAGAGTCTACTTCCTTCTTTGATGTTGATTTTAGTTAAAAGTTTGGAAATTTGAATACCGCATATCCCAAACCGCCTCTTTCTATAACACCCTAATTGACGATGGAAATGCCAGGATGTCACAGCACTAGATTGTTCAATAGCACATGATATGTACATATTATTCATAACAATCCTTATCGGTCTTTTTAACTTATGATACAAAGCCACTTTAAAATAATAGTAACTGTTTTTGTCTAAAACTGCAAACTCACTAAACGCTAAACCGTGAAAGCCGAACGGTTCGATAGACACAACCAACCCGACCATTCGGTTTGTATCTTATCAAAATCATAGTTATCGGCTTGGCTTGAAATTTTCATCAAATCTATCCAAATCAAAACGTAAATACCCCTACCCTCTATGTATCAACATCTAAACAATTAAATCAATTAAGACCAAAAGAGTAATAATTTTCAAAGTCAAAGGAAAAAAGGTAAATTATAATCGTACACATATCCACCGACCACCAGGTCCACCATCCATTTAGGTCACCTTTACACAAACTTTTAAGAGTAAATTGCACAAAACATCCTTTATGTTTCCTCAAACTTGCAGGTTACAGCCTTAATGTTTAAAAGTTGCTAAAAACAGCCTTTAAGTTTATTTTTGTTGCGGGTTCAATCCTTTACAGCTAACCACGTTATTTTCTTCAGTTAAGTTCCCTCACATGCATAACATGTGAGGGTATATTCGTCATTTTGGTTGATCATGTGAGGAAACTTAACTGAAGAAAATAACGTGGTTAGCTGTAAAGGATTGAACCCGCAACAAAAATAAACTTAAAGGTTGTTTTTAGCAACTTTTAAACATTAAGGCTGAAACCTGCAAGTTTGAGGAAACATAAAGGATGTTTTGTGCAATTTACTCAACTTTTAATGCATAACATTAATCATGATATTAATATCACATAAGGGTATTTCAGTACTTTCAAAGAATAGTAAAACCTAACGCTAGGGGGACCCATCGAATAGTAGGAGTATTCATCCTCACTCTTTCATTATCTAAAGACACACCAAATGAAAGAGGAGCTGTAATCACATGGAGTTGTTTGTCTAATGGGTCCTCTTTCTCTCTCTTCATACCCATCATGAACTCATTCTCTTCTTGAAAAATAAAAAAAGAAAAATTGTTTCTTGTACCAGATCGATCATCTGAACACACAGATGGCTGATGATAAGGTATATACTAAATCTTTATGCATAAATTCTTTGTTTTTGCCGCAAGTTGTTCTGTTCTTGATGTGATCTGTTGTAAAGTTATGATTTTTATCATTGTTGTTCTTGTTTTGTGTATATTTAGGGTGTAAAGATGATAAAGTTTCTTGCTTTATAGCATAAAGATTGATGTATGTTACTGATTTTGGAAATTTGGAGTTAGGTGTGTGAAATTAGGTCAAGATTGAAGGTGATCTGTTGTGAAGTCAGGATTTTTACCATTGTTCTTATGGTTTTGTGTAATTAAGGGTGTAAAGATTATAAAGTTTGTTGTTTTATGGCATAAAGATTGATGTATGTTACTGATTTTGGGAATTTGGAGTTGGGTTTGTTGATTTAGGTCAAGATAGAAGGTGGGTTTGTTACTGATTATGTTTTAGTAAGTGGATTAGGGTTTTCTTGAATTAGGGTTTCTTGGATCTGTGTTGTTGGGATTATTTAAGGATCTTGTTGAATTTTGTTGGATCAATGTTATGTTATGTGGGTTTGATTTTCTGGGTTTTTAAGGTTTTGGATGTTATGATTTTGGTGGTATCTGGTTGCATTTGATTTTGTTGAGCTGATTTGAGTTTGTTTTGTTTGTTTTTTCTGTAGTTGTTGAACATCATTAACCTGCCAGATTTGAATTGATTTTGTTAAGCTGGTCTCTTTTGTTTTGTTGTTTTTTCATATCTGTTTGAATGACAAATATTGGGATGAGGAAGTAGAAACCATTGAATTTGTATAATCATCTTTTTATTGTTGGCTAAGTTTGATGAGTTGTTACTTTATCTGCCATAAGATTATCTTGAAAAGTACGCCAAACGGATGAATTTAACGGTTTGATGATGATAAACTTCATGGGTGATTTTTTATAAGTTGTAATGTTGTGCATTAGTTAATAGTAAAAAATTCTGTTCTTTCGGCATATATTTTGCTTAAATGTTGGTAATAAGTTGTTGAACATATTTGCTTTCTAAACGGTGTAGGAAATGTCCACAAAGGTTGTTGATGGAAACGGAGCTGAAACCGGCCACATCATATCTACCACAATCGGCGGCAACAATGGAGAACCAAAGCAGGTATACCACATTATTTAAATAGCCTCCTTTAGGCGAAGATCTACTAATCGCACGCATAACATAAATTTTTTTCATCATATCTTCAAGTTTATGATTCAAATACACCGGTTCACCTCTTTATATTTGCTTTTGTGTTTCTGTTTCATATCTACTTTTCGTTTGAATCATATCTTCCCAACTAGTTTGGTTAGGTGGTTCGGTACTATTTTTGTTTTTGTTGTCGTTGCTCAAATTTAATTTACGGCTATCATTTACTTGTGTAGACGGTCAGTTACATGGCAGAGCGCGTGGTAGGGGCTGGATCGTTCGGAATAGTTTTCCAGGTATATAATTAGTTCTGTCACCATCTTGGTTTAAAAAGGCGCGCTTGGTGCACAAGGCGATCAGAAAAGCGCCTCACGCCTATTTAAACCAATGTGACCATATAATATGAAAATTATATCTCTAATTTGATCCGAGTATTGTCATTCCAGGCAAAGTGTCTAGAAACTGGAGAAACTGTGGCTATAAAAAAGGTTTTGCAAGATAAAAGATACAAGAACCGTGAGTTGCAATTAATGCGAACAATGGACCATCCAAACGTGGTGTCGTTGAAGCATTGTTTTTATTCAACGACTAGCAAGGATGAGCTTTTTCTGAACCTGGTGATGGAATACGTTCCCGAGACGATTTTTAGGGTGTTAAAGCATCATAGCGATTCACGCCAGAGGATGCCTCTCATTTACGTCAAACTTTACACATATCAAGTTAGTTTTGTTTTGTTTTCTTTCACTTCTACAAGGTTTCATATTCTGTTTTTTTTTATTATAGAGTTATAAATGTGGAAATCATTTCAGATTTTTAGGGGGTTAGCGTACATGCATATGGTTACTGGAGTATGCCACAGGGACTTGAAGCCCCAGAACGTCTTGGTGTGAATATTTACTTTTCTTTCTTTTTCATGTTATGCTATAAATCATTAGTTCTCATTCGTTTTATTGTTCCATTTTTTGAACAGGTTGATCCTGTTACACATCAAGTCAAGATTTGTGACTTTGGAAGTGCAAAAATGCTAGTATGTCCGACCTTTCTCAACGTCTCGGGATATTTCTGGATTTTTATTAGTTACTTAGGGGTGTAAATGAGCCAAGACACTCGTGAGCTGCTCGAGATTGGCTTGCTAAAAGCTTGAATCGAGCCGAGCTAACACAAGCTCAACCTAATAATAAGCTTGTTTTATAGACAAGCTGGATTCTGTGGCTCAGGAGTCTCGACAAGCGTATCATTTATATATATTTTTTAATATATTAAATATTTATATAGTAATAATAACTAATTTTCATTATAAAATATGATAATCATAACTAAATAATATATATTATGTTGTATATATAACAATTTTAATTAATGAGCTCCCCTGTTGTTACTTGAAGATCTTGTATAGTACGCGATGATAGATTATTAGCAATGGAAGTCTTAAGTCGTGGCAATGTTATATATATATATATATATATTTGTGTGTTTGTGTGTGTATGTTAATTTTTTTGGTTACTTTTACTTTGCTTATACATAACTTGTTTTTTGCCCCTTTCTATGTAGTTGAGATATTCATTCACATCATAATTTATATCCGACCATATTGATATTTTTGTTGTCATCAGGTGAGGGGAGAAGCAAATATATCATACATTTGCTCCCGGTTTTATCGTGCACCCGAACTCATCTTTGGTGCCACAGAGTATACAACCTCGATTGATATATGGTCGGCTGGTTGCATTCTCGCTGAACTTCTTCTGGGACAGGTTCGCTTTTTCCGAAACCGTTGTTAATAACCTTATATAAAGACATCATGTAAGACCTTAATGTATTGAAATTTTCTGGTTATTTGCAGCCACTATTTCCTGGAGAAAATGCAGTTGATCAGCTTGTGGAAATTATTAAGGTACGGCTCTTTATAGTTTATCCGAACTTTTTAACGGGCTTATAAGTTTATAACGTGTTGCGTTTAACTGATCAGGTCCTGGGCACACCGACTCGAGAAGAACTTCGTTGTATGAATCCGAACTACACTGATTTTCGGTTTCCGCAAGTAAAGGCCCACCCTTGGCACAAGGTATGCTTTATTTGTTTATTATGATTTTATATACAATATATAAAGGATCAACATCACCGTGCCATTTCTAATTGCTCGTTTATCTTGTTTCAGGTATTTCATAAGCGGATGCCTCCGGAAGCAATTGATCTCGCTTCGCGTCTTCTGCAGTACTCTCCAAGTCTTCGTTGCAATGCTGTGAGCTTTAACACCATTCTATTTATTTATTTATGGTTCTGATAATCTGTCAACTTTATATGTGATCACAAATTATTAAACTACGACGGCTGAAGCCGTATGGCACGTGTTACGTTATCTTCCATTTGTAATTAAACGTTTTCTTTTTAATTTTTATCGTACAGCTTGAAGCCATAGCGCATCCTTTCTTTGATGAGATTCGGCAACCTAATGCTCGCTTACCAAATGGTCGACCGTTACCACCTCTATTTAACTTCAAACAGGAGGTATGCATATGTTTATATATTGTTACTCTTAAGACATGCCTCTTACTTGCACCTTTTATTAGATATTCTCAATATGCATAGTTGCATACATGGAATTGTGGGAAAATCCCACCAGGCTAGTTTTAAGATGGCAAAATGGACAGGGTTGGGTCAAGAAAGCGTAAATTTTTGGTGTGTGGAAAGTTATGTTGACCCCATACACTTTTTTGTCCAAAAATTTCATATTTTTTAAATAAATTTTAGTGTTATAAATAGGTAGCGCTGTAATCGAGCTGAGCCGGGCTGGGCTTGAGCTCGAACTTAACGAGCCAGCTCGGCTCGGCTCGTTTATTTTTTCAAGCTGTAAAGTCGAGCTCAAGGTCGGCTTGTAAAAACTTCGAGCCAGCTCGTTTATTTTTATTTAATTTTTATTAAGTTTTTTTTCAAATATTGGTAACATAAAAAACGAAAATTAAAAAAGGTAACACACATTTAAAAAATATATAACCATTGAGTCCAGCCATAGAGCCAAGCCATCAAGTCGATCCTTAGAACCCAACCATCGAGTCGAGCCACGAGCAGAGCACCCCTGACTCAAGCTCGACTGGATTTCAAAATGAGCTGGCTCGGCTTGGCTCGAAAACAAAACGAGCTTTTTTCGAGCAAGCCTCGAGTCACGAGCTTTTTGAACTCTCCTATAAATAGGAATTGAAAACTAGTTTATTAGAATCTCAGTTTGAGTTTTTTTTTAATGACACGAGTTAGGAGGTTTTATGCATTAAAAATCACTTTGTTTTGACTTCCAAGCTGTTGGACTCATTTCATATTTAGCAAGTTTTTGTTGGTTAAAGATGAAAAAAATGATTCAAGTCGTAAATTCCACACAGTAGATTAACTTCATCTTTACGTCTCTAACCCTTTATAAGTTTTCTTGACATGCGATGATGCTCTCATGTAACAAATTATGATTCAAGATGTATGCAAATTATTAGATTCTTATTGGTTGAGAAATTAAAACCTCTAATGGTGCACCCTCTCAGTGAGCTATTATAATTAATGGCAACCTTTTATCTTCATACAACACTTTTTGTGTGTGTGTGTTGATAAAGTGTTTACTTTACCTCACTAAAGTCAAGTTGATGAGCCACTTTTTGGACCACTAGTTTTGAAAAAAAATAATCACATATCAACTTTCGCTCAATTTGTCTATCTGTTAATCATTTCGAATTAGCAAATCAACCATTAGTTTTATTGTTTAAGGTCACTCTCGTCTCAAGAGCCTTTTTTAAGAATGCATGCATCTAACTGTTTATTATTTATAAAAAAGATTAAAAATGTTGGGACAGAACACAGGAAGATTATGAAGCGGGTCAACCAATCTTTCCTGACCCGCCTAGGAGTGCAAATCTCTAACACGACCAAAACACACCAAAACACGACACGGACCTGTTTTAGCTAAATAGCGGGTTGACCCATTTAACCCATTTATGTTATATTTGATATTTTTCATAGTGTGTATATATGTCAAAAGTTAAATTGGTTATTCTATGCAATAATTGTATTAAAATAGAAATTCACACAAGATTTTAACTAAAATGTAATTGTTTTCTACAGATTTTTTTATTTTTTGTTATAAATTTTTATTTGAAAATATTTATGTGAAAAAAATAAAATATAAAAAAATCGGTTAAATGGGTTGCGTTCGGGCCAACCCGTGAATATTCATGTCATGTTCGGTTCATGTGTCTGACACTATTTTCGGGTTCGGTTGGTGTGAAAATTTTGGTGTCGGGTCGGGTTGGACCCGCTAACCGGAACACGACTTGCTTAGCACCCCTAGACCCGCCTGGTTTGCCACCTGTAGATCTATATATTCGAGTCATGGTGTTTTTACTTACAGAGTTACTATATTTATGGTCCAGTTGTCGGCAGCGTCTCTGGAGCTTGTGAACAGGCTAATTCCGGATCATGTGAAGAGGCAGATTGGTCTACAAATTGTACCTCCGGCTGCTGGTGTAGCCATTACTTAATATACATTGTATAGAGTTCTGCTGTGGGATTCCAATCGACGAAGCTGATGAAGCGGTGGCATCATATCTTCTTTCACGACCACAAGTACAGACTACGGTTACCTTATCATTCTCTCTCTCTCTCTCTCTCTCTCTCTCTCCTCCCGCTCTCTCTCTAGCCTGGCCAAAAGAAGAGAGAAAGTAAGGCCATTTTTATTATAGTATGAATAGCTACGATCAGGCCCAAGTCTAGTAGTAAAAAGTAGAAGAAGAAAGACCAAGGCAGAAGAACCAAAGTTGAAGTTTTGGCTGTCGACGGTGGGTTTTAACCAAAGTTGAAGAACCAAACGAACCGATTATGGAAGGAGATGTTTCTTTTTACTTGTGTAATTTGTTATGTAGCTCTATTGTATTTTAACTTTGCTTGTGTAAATGATAACCTATTTGACTTGTTTTTGAAATATTTGCTTGCTTATGGTCTTACGTTTTTCTGCTTATGGGCGTTGTGCGGCACTCTGTTTTTTCTTAAACGGCTAACTCACACCACCAATCTTAGTCTTAAATCTACATCTTTTACCACCATGGGACTGGAACTCTGAAGGTAATGTGTAGGGACGCTGATACGAATCCAGACTCGATTCAGGAGGGAAATTAGGAAAGGAATAGTGGGTGAGTGGGGCTAAAAATAGGAAGTAACTGTTGTTAAGTTTATGTTTAAATGTGTTTCTTTGTGTTTAGTTTAGGAGTCTGGTTTTATATTTTTATCAGAATTGTATTCTATTTTTGATCCTTCTAGAAATGGATTAAAATCTGTAGCTGATTAGTTTAGTTTTCTGGGTTTTATGAGACGCCTTTCCATCACACTGTGGTATTACAAGGCTACAAGCCCTTTGGCTGCGGCTTTTTGATTTGACTGAGGTTAACTGGTTATTTGGCGTTTGGTTTTGATTGAGGTTAACTGGTTGTCATTCCTTGAACTCGTTATTATGCTCGAGGTACCGCGGTTTTTCATACCTTGGGCGTCAGTCCAGTTCAATAGTTTTGTCAAACCTTGAACGTCCCTGTTGTAATCTAGGTTCATTGTTTTTGTCATATCTTGCATTCATTAGGTCGCGTGTGCTTAACATAAATAAAAATTTTAAAAACCAAATTCAAAAAATAACAAGCATTGCTATAACACTTGTATAGTTACATTATAGCTCATACACTGACACACCCTTAAAACTTTTAGTTACGTTAACATAGTTTAGAATTTGTTATTGAAAGTGATTTTTAGACAATTTGAATTCTTATAGGGATTATTAAATGAAAATTGTGAAGAGTAAGGGGTTGTTTGGCAACATCTGAATGGTTAAATGCTGAACAGTAAGAGGTCTGAACCATTAAGTACTGAATCAGTAAGATCTGAACCATTAAGAACCAATATAATGATTAACTGTTTAGAGACAAATATCTGATCAATTCAGATTATAAGTCTTAACAATTCAGACTTAGTATAGTACTTATCCATTCAGAGGTAAACGTCTGAACCATTCAGACATTTGCTCTCGAAACAAACAGTCTGAACCATTAAAAGCCTCATTAGGAGCTAAACAAAACAACCCCTAAGTGTTTAAATCAATTTTGTACTAAATAAAAAAAACTATATATGTAATCCATAAAAGTTGTTATTAAGCATGCATTATAGATTAGCTTTTAAAAGAGAGGCATTATTCAAGCCTTGCAAGCAAATAATTCATGATTTTTTCATGTAACATTATTAACAATATTCTTTAGGTACAAATAAACTTATCAGATGATCTCGATTAGCTTCTTGTTCGTCCGCTTCATACCATCACTAGTTGAATAAAACTACAAATTACAGTTGAATACAATGGTAAGGCCATTTTGATAATTCTGATTTATGAGTAATTGAAATTCAAATCTCACTTCTTAAATTATGATTTTCATTTGTATACATTTGTAAGCCTTTAACTTGTGGTTTTCTTTTTTGTTAAATTTGGATATAAAAGAAATAATAATTCAAAGAGGAAAAAAAATTGGCCAGTGACGTTCCGGTGCATTGGTAACCCCATTACCTTCCAAAGTGGAAGGTCATGGGTTTGAGTCTCGCTTCTAAGTCAGGGATTTTACCATAGTAGGCATTCGGGTGATAAGTTTCTTCTGGAATGACGGCGTGCAGAGTCACCAGCACCGTTTGTGTTCGTAGGCGTGAGTGGCCTTTTGCTATTGGATTTACCTAGATGACTGGGCTTTCGTTTGTTGAAAAAAAGGAAAAAGATGTTAGCCTGCAAATTGAAAAGCTAGTTAGATTTCAATATTCAGTTTACACAGACCATTTCACTGTCGTTAACGATTGATTATGATCTATGTAACACGTCAGCTCTATCCTGGGTCGGGGTGTTATAACGTAAGCCACCACCAACGACCTCCTTTCTCATTACCACCACAAAACGCACATACTCTAATATATATCAATGTTTATAAACTCACACAATAACTAATACACTTTTTAAACCTTCTAATTACCATAGTCCAAAATTTCATTTCCATCCCAAATAAATATTCCCAGACACTAGCAAAGAGAGTTTGCTCCTTACAACCCATTACAACAACCTAACACCAACACTAGCAAATTCACAACTCATTTTATTGTTCTTTCCAAATCTTACCAGTAACTCTCAGCTTCAGTTCCTTCCTATCACCTCCCGAAAAGAAAAGCGCCATATTACGCTGAATAATCAGACCGTCGAAGCTATCACGAACCTTTCTATGACTGTCTCGTATGCTTCTCGGGACTCCTTGCCACGTCATCTTCCTCCCGTTCCCTCCAACCTCCAAACTGTAGCTGTAGTTCTTTGCCTCGTCATCATCCCCCATAAATCTCAAGAACGCGATATAAACGGGCGCCATTCCCAGCTGGAACGCCTCAAAATGGAGACAGAAGTACTGGCCGTAACAACTAAATACCTGTAGTGTCGGAAAAACAAGATCTTGAATGAACTCATGTTTGATCATCAACTAATGTCTACAATACCCTTCAAAATAAATCGAAACTAGAGGTGCTAAACGGGTCATGTTCGCAGGTTGACGGCTCCAGCCCGACCCTAACTCGAAAATTCTAGACAAACCCGAACATGACCCGAAAATCGTGTCAGACATATGAACCTAAACACGAACCAAAGATTTGCGGGCTGACCCGAACAAGGCCCATTCAACCCAATTTTAAAAATTTTAAAAATCGCAAATTAATATATTAAAATTCAAATTTACTAAAAAAACACAAACGTATATATAATACAATCACATTTTAATTATAAAATCTTAAGTCAATTTCTCATTTTAAGTTTATAATTACGACATAAAATACCCACCCAATTTAATTAATGATAAAAAAACATGTGGTTAAAAAACATAATATAGTATAAATGGATTAAATGGGTCAACCCACCAACCCATTTAGCTAACCGGGTTCAACCTGAAACTGACCCGAACCCGTTTAAACTAAACCGAAACCCACGAATTTTGTGTTAGGTTCGTGTTGTGTTTTCGGGTCTGTCAGAAATTCACACGCCTAATAGAAACAAAGACAGTTGAACATACCGTAAGCATCCATGTTGCATTCTCAACCTCGTGAGGGTTTGATTTGACATAACGATGGTTAAACGTACTGCCATTATGCATGTCGACTTTATGGCCGTCTTTTAGATGGGCTACAAGATAAGGGATGTCGCCGATAACAGTGCATTCGGAGCCGGCGTAAGGACAGTTATAGGGTCGGAAAACGCATTGAGATTCGTGTTTTAACTTGCTGTAATACGGATAGATTCCGAAACACCCATAGCTCTGATATTTACAAGGAAGTTCAAGCGATGCGGCCACCTTCTCGAGCGCTAGACATCTAATGTTTCCTAGTTCGTGCCTGCATATTGGACAACGGTTGTGCACACGCGGTTTGCAACCCGAACATAATGTGTGACCGTTTGAGCACTACAACAAATAGAAAAATATCAGTTTACATATATTTAAAAATAATAATTTATAAAAATGGTAACTTGATTATGAAGGTTTTAACTTTTTATGACCTGATGGATAGGAGGGTACATGGCGTTCCAGCAAACCGGACACTCCAATAGATCACGCACACTACTGGTGGCGAGTTGATTAGGTTTTAAAGCGTTTTGAACAGGTTCATGAACATGTACGTGTTCTGTTACATCCATTGCATCTTCAAGTTGAGGAGGATCAATAACCACGGGATTTTCTCGCAAGTCGTCAAAATAAGATATCGCCGACATGATACGCTCTTCGGTTGGTCTATATGCCAATAAAACCAACAGTGTCAGCCAACAGACATACTAATATGATCATAAAGAGACATGCAACAAATTTAACAAGATCGCAATCATATACCACAAAGTTTCACTATGATCCGAATTTAAGACATATTATAATGCAAAACAAGCAGACTTTGAGTAGAAAAAATTCACATGTCGCGAAGGCCTTCTCATGTTTCCTTACTTCCAAACAAACTTCGTAATTCTATTTAGTTAGAATTTTTAGAAGTTTGCCTCCACTTATAGCAGACTTTTAGAACTTATATCTATTACTACTATAGTTTTCTCACCATTTTGTGTTATCGATAGTTTACTGCTATTTTCTTTAGAACTTTTTCTTCTATTGTTGTTTTAATTCCTAGTGCACACTTTTATGTTATCTGGATACTATACTTTACACGCCAAGAAAAGTTTTTTGGAGCTAGGGGTCTCAGCAAGAGCAGCCTCTCTATCTTCCGGAATAGAGAAAATGCTTGCCCACATCCTACCCTCCCCAAACCCTACCAATAGCTTGCCACGAGTGGGATTTTACTCGGTATGTTTGTTTGTCTGTTTATTCTAACGGATCGTCAACATGATCAACCTAGCAAACCCATGGTCTAAAAAAAGGCTAAGACGTGTGCCTCGAAACGAGGCGCCAAAAAACGAGTCTGAGGCGCCGCCTCAAGGGGTTACATTGTACGTGCGCCTCATAGGGTTGAGGCGCTAAGAAAAGCTGCGCCTCAGGGGGGGTTTGATGTATGTTTTTGCTGTTTTTGGCTTTTTGTGTCAATTTTAAACATTTCATGTCTTTTTTATGAATCCGATGATGAAACTAATTAGTATTTTATTTTATAAGATATATAGTTTTTATATTAATATTTTAATTCCGCCTTGGGCTTACCCCTCGGTTCGCCTCGAGGAATGATTCCGTACTTTTAAACCTTGAGCAAACCTAATGGCATGATAGGTCACCATAATGATCATAGCAGATATGATGGAAATCCTCATCAATCTTTAAACTCTACCAAACAGTTAACCCTTAAAACATGACTAAAACATGAATCAAAAAGCCACCCACCAAGCATTCAAAATCCATTCATTCACACAAAATAATTCCACTACCAATTGTTCACAGCAAAATGAATCAAAATAACATCAAAACAAGCACAAATTCTCCAATTTCATAACCAAGAAAGATTACCATGAAGACCTCAACCTATATCCACCCCCCACCTGCACTCAACTACACCAAGCTTAAACATCATATAACAAACAAAAATCAAGAAAACCCACAACCCCAACCCCAACCCCAAATTCAAAACTCAGCCCAAAACAATAAACCCACAAAAAAAAGTTGTAATTTTTAACACTTAATCACTTAAAACACACAAACCCAACAACCAACCAGCCACAAAACCATAAACCTACATCAATAAAAATGATCACAAAACAAACAAAAATCAAGAAAACCCACAAACCCAAATTCAAGATTCATCCGAAAAGAATAATCCACAAAAAAAGTTTCAATTTTTAACACTTATATCAAGCTAAAGATCACAAAACATACAAAATTCAAGAAAACCCACAACCCCAAATTCAAGATTCATCCCAAAACAATAAACCCACCAGAAAAGTTTCAATCTTTAACACTTAATCACCTAAACACACACAAACCCAACAACTAATCAGCCAAAAACCCACATCAATTAACCCACAAACAACCAAAAACATTGAGAAACAGGATAGAGGGTACCTGAAATCGAACCCAAAATTGGGGCAGACCGGGTCAAAAACCTAATGAATGCGGGTGGATTGAGGGTAAAATAGTAAATAATTAAGCAAGAAAATTGAATGGTGTACTGGAAACAGAAGAAAAGATTCAAAATAGAAGTAGGGTGAGAGGGTTGGATATTCAAGAGGAGCGTCAAGCGTGTGCAGTAAGGACAGAGGCAGTTATCGAGAGAATACAAAGAAGAGGCTTGACGAAGGTGGGACCAACATATACTTGTTCAAACTTCAAATAAAACAAATGTTATTGTCTCATCATTGTAATATTTTCAAATGCTAATAAAATGTTGGTAGCTGGTCAAATGAATTGAGATAAGTGTGAATTGGTGTAATGAGTGAATGGAAAAAAAAAGAAATTGTCACGCAGAAATGATTATGTGATTAATGTAGTTAGATATTATAGTGAAAATATGAGATCATCTACTATAAGATACAATACCAGTGATAATTAGTGATTGGATTGACTTAATTATTGTGTTATTTAGTCATCTACTAACAAACATTCATGAGATGGGATTGTAATTATGGGGATTCATATTGAATGTAATTAAGATCTTAATCAAAGGTATCATCAGAGGCAATGTAACTTAATCAAACTTGTTACTTTCTATGCCAGTATGCCTCTGATTGGCATCCGATAATAAGTTTGTTTGGAATTCTGGATGGGAGGAGTAATAACCAGATAAGTTTTGTGATGAGAAGTTAAAAGAGAGTATTTGGTGAGTGGGGTGATGTGTCATTCTCTCTCATCAACACTCCTTAACATGAGTTAAAAATTGTGTTCTTCTCTCTTTCACCTTCATCTTCAAATCAGCTACGCCTCAAAGGATTTCGTCTTCTCTCTACCAATAGAGATGATTGAGTTGGTCAAGTTGATTACTGTATGACCTTTAGTTATTAGCAATGTTGTGAATAAGGTGTGTTAGGATGTGCACGAGTCGACTTGTTCTGTCTTGAGCACTAACCAAGAAAAAACAAGATAAATAGTTATTGGAGGATGTTAATTAATTGATTTTCAGTCAATCGGGTTTTGATAGATGTATGGGTCATTTAACTGCTAATGATTTGGGCTTAAATTTTTTAGCTAATGAAAACATGCCATGGATGATGAATTTGGATATGAAGTTCTACGTTAAAATTTTAGTTAATCGGTCATTGATGAACATTTGCGCTTTATTATTACTATTACTATTACTATTATATTACTACGCCCATGCGATGCGACGATAGCAACACATCGCATTGCGATACTCGCTTTTGATAGTTTTTTATTCACATAATATCAATTGCAGTATCATTGTGATATCTATACATAAAAAACAAAGTAATCTGATAATTCATTTCATTGTGTTGTGCATGGTTCGGTTGGTTTGGTTATAATCATCAACCGAAGCCGAAATCAAAGTCATCGCTTAGTTTATTTACATAACCAATCGGTTTTCGGTTAATCACGTTGGTTTATATGGTTAGATTAATGGTTCTTGGTTTGGTTCATTTAATTTAAGTTAATAGCAAGAACCAAACTTGGATTAAAACTTTTGCTTATAAATATATGAAATTAAGGTATAAATACATAAAATGAAAGTATAAATATATGAAATAGAGATATAAAATATGAAATATATGAACTGGGGGTATAAAAACTAGAAATATATGGAAATATGAATGATTCGGTTCAGTTCAGCTAATTTTGGTTAAACGAGAGTACAAAAAAATTGATAACCGGTTTTTGGTTGATTTCGGTTCGATCGTTTAGGTAATGATTTAGTTATTGCTCACCAATAACTGATTTTGGTTAACAACCAATAAGTGTGCACGTAATGCGGCGGGAAACACGGACATTGCCACAGTGTGCATTATTCGGTTGGTTACATTATTATCCTCAACCGAATCGAAGTCATCGATTAGTCTATTTATTAACCAATCCGTTTTCAGTTAATCGGTTTGGTTTATTTAGTTAGATTGACGATTTTTTGTCTGATTGATTTAATTTTGGTTAATAATCAAAATTAAACTTGGACTAAAACTTTTGATTAGAAATACATAAAATGTATGTATAGCTACCTGAAATGGAGGTATTTCATTAAACGAGGGTATAACCATGAAATACATGAACTGAATGTATAAAAGTAGAAATATATGAAAATATGAATGGTTTGGTTTAGTTAATTTTGGTTAAACGGGGTATTTCATTAAATTGGGGGGGGGGGGTATAAATATGAAATAACTGAACTGAATGTATAAAAGCTAGAAATATATAAAAATATTAATGGTTCGGTTTAGTTAATTTTGGTTAAATGAGGGTACAAAAAAATCGATAACCGTTTTTTGTTAATCGGGGTTTCGGTTAATCAGTTTTCAGTTAGTTCAGTTTTTTGTTGATTTTGGTTCGGTTTCTGTTAATGATTCAGTTATTACTTACCCTTAGGCACTATTAATCACATAACATATCAACTTTTTTAATTAAAAAAACTATAACAAACTATATTCTAATTAAAGAGAATAAAATACCGTTTTTAATTTAAAAAAACATAACAATACTATACTCAAACTAGAGAAAATAAAATACTCGTTTATATGGTGTAATTTTAAAAAAATATTAACGTACCAAAAAGTTATGATCTTTTAAAAATCGTGATGGGAGTTAGTTTTTTTTTATAGGGGATAAAGTGGAACTACTAACTAATTATCCATAATTTTGGTAAAGATGAGGGACTAGAGTGTAATCTAGATGAGAGGGTTAAATTGACGATATTTAGTCAGTTGACACTCTGTAGCTATTAAACATTTTTGGATAATGACTAAGTACGTTAGGATTTTAATCACTTGTACCTTAAGGCATCATCTACTTTACTTTTTAATCCACACGTCAATACTGACCAAGACAACTATTGAAATGTAACATTTGTCGAAAAACGGGTTTTCCAAACCCGCTTCGTTTAATAATCAAGTATTCAGTTATAAGATTTCGTTGCGTATTTATTGTTCAGATTATTTTAAAAGTACATAATTAATAAACATTTTAGAATTTAAAAACCATAATTGATAAAAAATAATAATAAGTGAATAAAAAATAAAATGGAGCTGCCGGGTCTCGAACCCGGGTCTCCCACAAACACAAACACACACCACACCACTCCGCCACACACTTCACTTGTGATAAACACTGAATCAAATAACACTTAAAGTAAAACCCGAAAATCAAAACCGGAAATCAGCGCGCCCAGAACTGCAGTCGCCGGAAAAACCGAGATATCCGCAATTTTGGCTATTTCCTTTTGACTAAAACGCGTTAACTGATTTGACATCAGTTATAACCGATGTCTAACCATCAATTTCAGTCATAACCGTCGGAGACCTTTGACCGCGAATCATGACCCAAATTCGAACCCAATTCAGCCTGTTCTTCCTTATAAATACCCACTCAAACTTCCTGTAAACCTTTCGCTCAGAACCGCACTCTCTTTCGAAGCTTTATTCCTTCCAAAGCTCGTCGCCGGAGATTTTCATTTTCGCCGGAATATTACCGGAATCACTGATCAGAAAACCGCATTCGTTCTTCAGCAACGGTATAAATGTCTAAACCTTCTTGCTATCTCTTGATTTATAATCTAATTGCTCAACACAATAATCGAAACTGTTAAAACAGTTTATTCAGCCGGAAATCAAATAAGAGCCGACGAACACTGCCGGAAATCTGAAGAAAACTCTCCGTCTTGGTATATCATATTCTTTAATCTTTGTTTTCCTATTCCATTTCAATCGATTATAAGGCCGTTGGTCGAATAAGCAAGAACAGTCGGGTGCACTGTTCTGTGTTCTTCTTAATGAAGAAGACGAACTTAAATTGTATATTAATGTAATTAAAATCGGGTATTTAACCGGGTTAGACACACAGTCCAGCGGTGGACTGTGTGCAAATACAAAACACACGTCCCGGGTTCGAATCGCACACGTTACTGACTTTCAGAAATAAAACCAACATTTTTAAAACCTAATCAGATCAAGTCACAGTATATACATAAGAGGAATATAATCCAGTAGTTAAACAGATTAGACACACAGCCCAACTGGTTGGGCTGTGCGCACTCGAACCGAAGGTCCCGAGTTCGACTCCGGGTCTCTGCAACCGGTTCGGCCATATTATAACATTTTTAATAAAGACTAAATATGGTTAGAGTCAGTTAGTATATAAATATAATTAAAACCAAGAATATTTCGGGTTAGACATGTAGCTCAGTTGGTAGAGCTGCGTGCACGTATACGAGAGGTCCCGAGTTTGAACCTCACTCACCGCATATAATAAACACAGTCTGACCGGTCAGACCCGGTCAAACCTGACAGAAAGTCAACCCATTTTTTTTATTTTACTTATTTATTTAATTGAAAAATCATTTAAAAATACCTAAAAATAAGATTTTAAAAGTCAGAAAATTTCCTTAAACTGACAAAATAAATCTAAAAATCCCATTAAGAGCACTAATTAAAAATATTAATCTCAAATAAAATTTATTTATTTATCGAATCATTTCGTTATTATTTAGGTTAGTTTTTCCCTCGTCGATTGAATCATAAATTCGTGCGCATTCATCGTCATCAAAGAACGCACCCACTATGAGTGAATCTCTACCAAATCCCCGTTTTAATCATGTTTTGGGGTGTATCATGTGTCGTACAATTCTTTTATTTTATTTAAACACTTGTGCATACATCATATCCGTGATCAAATGTGTATCAATTGTTGTGTGAATTATATGTAGATCGGATTTATCATTTTCAGTGCACGCATTTCATTAGGCCCATCAGTTCCCCGTGGGATACGGGTTGAGCATCAGGAGCCTTATTAGATCGGCTCCGTTTGATTGAGCCTTGATCTAACATACATCATCATTCATGTCATATAATCATCCAATTGGTTTGTGATTGTTTATCTATATATGTTTGCTCACATGTGATTATTGCACCAATTTTCTTTATTAAATAAAACAAGAAATTAGTAAAAAATTTTACCAAGGTTCACTCGCCAACTTTTGTTGACCCAAAATCTCCCCCGTTTTACACATGATACAGGTGATCCAGCTGAGACAGGAAACACTTAGGAAGGCCTAGAAGAATAAACAAGTTTATGCTTTGGAATAATTATGTAGTTTCATTTTCTTGTAATTGTATGAATTTTGTTTTGGATATTTAAGTTTGTAATTTGAATTTAATAAATATGAAACATCTTAGTAAACATCATGAGCTTTGGTGATAACCCAATTATGCCCCGACTTTTTTTCCGTTGCGGGTCGGGGTGTGACAGATTGGTATCAGAGCTTGTGACTATAGGGATATAGGATAGGTTATTAGACCCTTAGAACCTATACTATAGTTGATTAAATTTTAAATTGTTTATGCGTTACATACAAAATTCATGATGTTCATATGTTTTATGTTTATTTTCACACTCAATGTTATGCAATCACGCTCACAAATAAATGTTATTATGCAATGCTCATCATGAATCATATCCTCATAACATATCATATCCATGAGAACACACACCTCACGATTCCCATGATTTATTGCAATGATTTTTGTATTTTTCAAATCACATCAAAGTGAGTTCTCATGACGGGCATGTAGTAACTGGAAGGGTACGAGTATCGGTAGTCGGAACGTCCTGTCTAGGCTTGGCATTCGTATAAATCCAAAATAAAGGACCAGTTTGCCTACCTGGGGACTAACGATGAGAGTACGAAGGACCTATTAGGCCAAAGCATGCTATACCAAACGTCGCGTGAACGAACCCCACTTTGAGTTGTCATTGTGTCTACACCTGGACACCCTCCTACCATACATCTCGCAATCATGTTTTACGATTTTCATTCGAGTGATGCGAGTGTTAACCCGCCGACACCAATGTGAATCCTACCAAGCCCAATAGTCATGGGGGCCCACATGTAACATCCGTAAAAAACCGGGTTATCCAAACCCGCTTCGTCTATTAAACCGAATAATCAGTTATAAATTTTGTTGCGTATTTAATGCTCAAATCAATTTTATACGATACATAATTGATAAATATATTAAAATTTAAAACCATAATTTAAAATTTCTAATAAAAAATGAATAAAAAAATAATTACAGGCGCCGGGTTTCAAACCCGGGTCACTCTCAAGACCAAACACACTCTACACCACTACACCATACACGCAACTTAATTCAAATTGAAACAATTAAATCTTATACACAAACTGACACTGAATCGGAAATTCAAAACACAAAATACTGAAACCGCTGAATCAATGGAGATACGTTTTTTTTCGTTAACTGGTAAACGCGGATCATAATTCCATAACTGATTCCTTCAAATTGCAAACCGTTTTCAATCACTCAGTACCATGATTTGAGGATTTTTCTTTGAAACCGAAAATTTATGATTGACCACCTTTCACTATAAATAGTAATGGTTCACACGATTAGAACTCGTTCACTTTTCTCAAACAAACTCTCTAATCGATCAGAAAGTTCCTTGCTTGAAATTAAAACTCGCCGGAGTTCAGCAAATCGCCGGAAAACCAAAAAAATCCATCTCTTTATTGCCCTACTCTAAAATAGGACTTCTAGAGCTCAGACAGAAGTCACCCACACTCATTCTAAAACTCTCTGATCAATTTTTCTGTTCACCGGAATTGTCTGCTGTCGCCAGAAAAATTTGGAACTCGCCGGAGATTTTCATCGGAAAACCGGGATTTTACTTCTAGTTGGTATATTTCTTTAACTTCTCTATCTATCATTCTGTATGTTACGAATCTTTGAACAAACACCCAGAAATGTCTAAAAATCGATTTCAGGCGGGTTATGTACTGGGCTTCGGGTTTAATGAAGAAGATGAACAGAAATCAGTAGTTAAATGTATTTGAAATCGGAAATTATACCGGGTTAGACACACAGTCCAGTGGTGGACTGTGTGCATATTTAAATCATGGTCCTGGGTTCGACTCTGTCCTTGTTCCGATTCGTCACAATATTCAAACCTTTTTATAAAACCCAAATACGGAACTTGACAGTAAGTATATAAGAGAAATAAAAATCATAATATAAACAGGTTAGTCACCCAGCCCAGTTGGTAGGGCTGGGTGCGTTGCAAGACCAAGGTCTCGAGTTCGAAACACATACTGCGCACCGGTTCGATCAGTTAAAACCCTTTTAAATAAATTAAATTATGAATTAATCTAATTAATATATAAATATAATTAAAATCAGATTTATTTCGGGTTAGACACGTAGCTCAGTTGGTAGAGCTGCGTGCACGCGTACGGGAGGTCACGAGTTCGAACCTCACTCAGCGCACATAATAAACACAATCAGACCGGTCAACAGTCAAAGTCAACGGTCAACATTTTTTTATTTATTTATTTAATCAGAAAATTATTTAAAAATACTTAAAAATAATATTTTTAAAGTTAGAAAATGTCCTTAAACTCACAAAAATAAATCTAGAAATCCTATTAAGGTTATGAATTAAAATTATTAATCTCAAATAAAATCCATTTATTTACCGAACCATTATGTTATTATTTAGGTTAGTTTCTCTCGTGGTTAAATCCAAATTAGTGCGCATTCATCATCAATCCAAGAAAACGCAACCACTGTGAGTGAATTCTTACAAATTCCCCTTTTTATTCATGTTTTGGGGTGTATCATGTGTCGCTTAAATTAATTCGCTTATTCAAACTCGTGTTATACCATTATATGATCTAAACTTAGAATGTAAATATTGTTTGTTGTGATGTGTTACATATTGTCAAGTTGTGTGCAAATTATTCATTAGGCCCATCAGTTCCTCGTGGGAGACGAGTTGAACAACGCGTGCCTCAAAAACATTCATTAGGCCCATCAGTTCGTTGAACAGCGCGTGCCTCAAAAATCATTCATTAGGCCCATCAGTTCCTCGTGGGAGACGAGTTGAACAACGCGTGCCTCAAAAACAATCATTTGGTGTATATGTGTGCAATATTTAATATTATGTGTTTTGTGAATAAATTTACATCTACATTTACTCATATGTGGTTATGCACTTTATTTTATAATCGATACAATAAACACGTTTAAATGTTTTCATAGGATTCACTCGCCAACTTTTTGTTGAACCAAACACCATTTTTACACATGATACAGGTGGACAGGTTGAAGCAAGGAACACATAGGAAATTGCCTTAGCAGAAAAATAATGAAGTCTTGAAAGATGTATAGAACATGTTGTACTTGTATTTTTGATTGTAATGATTCTCCATTAAAAAGAAATAATAAATATGAAACTTTATAATAAATGTCATGAGCTTTGATGAAAACCCAATCATGCCCCGATCACCATTTCCGCTGCGGGTCGGGGTGTGACAGATTGGTATCAGAGCTTTTGACTATAGGGATATAGGATAGGTTATTAGACCCTTAGAGCCTATACTATAGTTGATTAGATTTTAATTGTTTATATGGTTACATGCAAACTCATGATGTTTATTTGTTTCGTATTTATTACATACACAAATGCATGCAAACACTCCCACTATCATTTTGTGTGATACTTAATGAGTTATACTTATAGTCAAACATAACATGTTTACATATACATTCATCACGCATATTTCAATGTTCACATATTCAAATCATCTTCATACTTCCGTTATTCAAGATTTTGTCACATTTTCCATTTTTCAATCTCATTAAAGTGGGTTCTACGACGGGCATGTAGTAACTGTAAGGGTACAAGTACCGGTAGTCAGAACGTCCTGTCTAGGTTGGCATTCGTATAAATCCAATATAACGGACCAGTTTGCCTACCTGGGGACTAACGATGAGAGTACAAAGGACCTATTAGGCCAAAGCATGCCACATCAAACGTCGTTCGAACTAACCCCACTTTGAGGTGTCACCGTGTCCACACCTGGATGCACTCCGAATTTCATACGTTACATACATATTTCTCGATTTTCTCTGGGTTTTAGTGTACGTTACCAGGCTAACACATGCGAATCATATGAAAGACCCGGTAATCATGGGGGCCCACATGATTACGAAGGTGAAGTATGGCGGCATGCAAGGCCCAATTACGAGCAAAGCCCAAGACATCCTATGGATGTAGTAGATTTATTATTCTATATTTATTTTATGAATGTTCATTCCTAAATACGACACATGACACCTAAAACGTCAAATCATACTCTCGATACGTATTCCTTGTAGATGTCTTCTAGTCTCGCTCGTAGAAAAATGAGATCAGGAAAAGCCCGCGAGCGCATGGCTGCCCAATCGCTCAACAAATGGCTGCCGTAATACCCAACATCGTAGTTCAAGTTCAACAAGCCCTTACCGCTAATCCCGTCAACCCAATCAATCAAGAAGATCAAAATGTATCAACCCTCCCCCAAATACCACTAAATGCACCTTCAAGCATTTCAAACCTGCGACCCTCCAAATACGAAGGGACTGAAGGTGTCACCGCTCTCCTCCATTGGTTTGAGAAGATGGAAAACACTTTTCTCAATTGCGACTGCCCCGATGGTCGCAAGGTCGATATGCTACCGGTCGTTTGTTTGGAGTAGCACTTACATGGTGGAATACAGAGAAGGCCAAGCGAGGTGCTGAGAATGCTATGACTTTGACTTGGGAAATTGAGGGAGATCATGACAAGACTTTCTGTCCAAGAAGTGAAATCAAGAAATTAGAGGATGAGTTCTATTCTTTGAAACAAAAGGAAGGCGACCACACCACATACAACAAGAGATTCCTTGAGTTGAATCAGATGGTTCCCAACTTGTTCACTCCTCTCTATCGCTTGATCGAGCATTACATTCGAGGTCTTCCTTCAAAAAATTCAAGACCCTGTAATAAGTACCACACCTGCAACTTTGGAAGCAGCAATGGAGTTAGCTACAAGCTCACCGAAAACCGCATACGGAATAAGGACTTCAAGGAGGAGAAGAAGAAGGATAAAGCATCAACTGAAACCTCAAACTCCACCCAAACCAAATCCCCTCATCAACCCATTTCTAAGAGAAAACGAGATGGGCAAATATTCGCTGTCACCCAACACAATCAACCAGCTTCACAAGCCGTACCCCTCCAAGCTATCCCAATCACTCAAGTAGCACCCAACGCAACTTACCCAAATAAGAAACCTTACTTTGGACCTCACCCTCAATGCAACACCTTTTTTATCACCATCCATCTACCTTACCTTGTCGACTATGTGCGAATTGTGGACGTTATGGTCATTTGAGCAAGGTTTGCCGCACCTCTCAAAACCAAACCTCACCACCTACTCCAAGCATGATCCAAACTTATCAACAACCCCAATACCCCATGTTTCCATATGTTCGAGCTTGTTTTAATTATGGCGACCCTACCCATTTTAGAAACACGTGTCCTCGATTGGTTAACATCATAAACGCCCAAGATCAAGCAAACCCAGTTAACCAAGCAAATCAAGCAAACCCAGCTCCACCACCAGCAAGAGGAAGAGCTTACAACATCAACGCCAATTGTTGAAGATAATAACGGCCCAAACGAACCACCCAACTAGCTTTCCTTCACCAAAAATCAAGATTCAACTCCAACCGTTTAGTTTTTATGTTTTCTTTATGTTATCTCAATCTTTACGTATCTCAATTATAAATTGGAAATTTATATATCCAAGAATCTTAATGCAAATTACTATTTAGTTTTGTTTATACTCATTGATTTAACATTCATATCATCATACATCTCGACGTATCTCAATCTCATCATTCAAAGAAGTTGGGTTGTGTCTCACTTTTACCAAGACTAACCCCTTCATCATAACAAACGAGAGAGGTACTGTCATATTCAATCATGTATATTTTCAGATTGAGACTCAAGTTTTAGTTGTTGTGTTTGTTCATGTTTTAGAGTCACATAGAACTAATCAAAATTTACTGATAAAGCCAATGAAAATTTGACAAGAATATGGTGGATACGCCGCTGGTACTTCCTATATTAAGTATTCTTGCCAAAGGATCAGAGGCATTGTCAGGCGATTGTGAGAAGTTCCATGTAGGTTTTAGTAATGTCATGGTTGAAGTTTTGTTTTATACTCACTGATTTAACATTCATATCATCATACATCTCGACGTATCTCAAACTCATCATTCAAATTGGGTTGTGCTTCACTTTTACATAGACTAACCCCTTCATCATAACAAACGAGAGGGTACTGTCATCATTCAAACATGTATACTTTCAGAATTAAGACTCAAGCTTTGGTTGTTGTGTTTGTTTATGTTTTAGAGTCACATAGAACTAATCATAATTTACTGATAAAGCCAATGAAAATTTGACAAGAATATGGTGGATACGCCGTGGTACTTCCTATATATAAGTATTCTTCCAAAGGATCAAGGCATTGTCAGGCAGTTATGAAGGTTCCATGTAGTTTTAGTGGTAGAAGTTTTGTTTTAGGATATAACCTTATCTTTCCAAACGTATCGATTCTCTCAGAACTCTTGTGCATGAGATCATACCTAGTCAATCAACTCTGTTTATCAATATTCCTTATCTTAGGCATCAAAAAGCGATTCCTGTAGCAGGGTATTCAACCCTTACAACGAACGTTACCGCCTCAAGTAAAAATTTAAACTCTTACCCCCTTCAAGTATGTAATTGCCAAAACCACCCTCCTTTTGAGTCAAACATACTACTACTTAAATTTCGGGACGAAATTTCTAAAAGTAGGGATACTGTAACATCCGTAAAAAACCGGGTTATCCAAACCCGCTTCGTTTATTAAACCGAATAATCAGTTATAAATTTTGTTGCGTATTTAATGCTCAAATTAATTTTATACGATACATAATTGATAAATATATTAAAATTTAAAAACCATAATTTAAAATTTCTAATAAAAAATGAATAAAAAAATAATTACAGGCGCCGGGTTTCGGAACCCGGTCACTCTCAAGACCAAACACACTCTACACACTACACCACACACGCAACTTAATTCAAATCTGAAACAATTAAATCTTATACACAAACTGACACTGAATCGGAAATTCAAAACACAAAATACTGAAACCGCTGAATCAATGGAGATACGTTTTTTTTCGTTAACTGGTAAACGCGGATCATAATTCCATAACTGATTCCTTCAAATTGCAAACGTTTTCAATCACTCAGTACCATGATTTGAGGATTTTTCTTTGAAAACCGAAAATTTATGATTAACCACCTTTCACTATAAATAGTAATGGTTCACACGATTAGAACTCGTTCATTTTCTCAAACGAACTCTCTAATCGACCAGAAAGTTCCTTGCTTGAAATTAAAACTCGCCGGAGTTCTGCAAACGCCGGAAAACCAAAAAAATCCACCCCTTTATTGCCCTACTCTAAAATAGGACTTCTAGAGCTCAGACAGAAGTCACCCACACTCATTCTAAAACTCTCTGATCAATTTTTCTGTTCGCCGGAATTGTCTGCTGTCCCGGAAAAATTTGGAACTCGCCGGAGATTTTCAGCGGAAAACCGGGATTTTACTTCTAGTTGGTATATTTCTTTACTTCTCTATCTATCATTCTGTATGTTACGAATCTTTGAACAAACACCCAGAAATGTCTAAAAATCGATTTCAGGCGGGTTATGTACTGGGCTTCGGGTTTAATGAAGAAGATGAACTGAAATCAGTAGTTAAATGTATTTGAAATCGGAAATTATACCGGGTTAGACACACAGTCCAGTGGTGGACTGTGTGCATATTTAAATCATGGTCCCGGGTTCGACTCTGTCCTTGTTCCGATTCGTCACAATATTCAAACCTTTTTATAAAACCCAAATACGAACTTGACAGTAAGTATATAAGAGAAATAAAAATCATAATATAAACGGGTTAGTCACCCAGCCCAGTTGGTAGGGCTGGGTGCGTTGCAAGACCAAGGTCTCGAGTTCGAAACACATACTGCGCACCGGTTCGATCAGTTAAAACCCTTTTTAAATAAATTAAATTCTGAATTAATCTAATTAATATATAAATATAATTAAAATCAGATTTATTTCGGGTTAGACACGTAGCTCAGTTGGTAGAGCTGCGTGCACGCGTACGGGAGGTCACGAGTTCGAATCTCACTCAGCGCACATAATAAACACAATCAGACCGGTCAACAGTCAAAGTCAACGGTCAACATTTTTTTTTTATTTATTTAATCAGAAAATTATTTAAAAATACTTAAAAATAATATTTTTAAAGTTAGAAAATGTCCTTAAACTCACAAAAATAAATCTAGAAAGCCTATTAAGGTTATGAATTAAAATTATTAATCTCAAATAAAATCCATTTATTTACCGAACCATTATGTTATTATTTAGGTTAGTTTCTCTCGTGGTTAAATCCAAATTAGTGCGCATTCATCATCAATCCAAGAAAACGCAACATTGTGAGTGAATTCTTACAAATTCCCCTTTTTATTCATGTTTTGGGGTGTATCATGTGTCGCTTAAATTAATTCGCTTATTCAAACTCGTGTTATACCATTATATGATCTACACTTAGAATGTAAATATTGTTTGTTGTGATGTGTTACATATTGTCAAGTTGTGTGCAAATTATTCATTAGGCCCATCAGTTCCTCGTGGGAGACGAGTTGAACAACGCGTGCCTCAAAACATTCATTAGGCCCATCAGTTCGTTGAACAGCGCGTGCCTCAAAAATCATTCATTAGGCCCATCAGTTCTTCGTGGGAGACGAGTTGAACAACGCGTGCCTCAAAAACAATCATTTGGTGTATATGTGTGCAATATTTAATATTATGTGTTTTGTGAATAAATTTACATCTACATTTACTCATATGTGGTTATGCACTTTATTTCATAATCGATACAATAAACACGTTTAAATGTTTTCATAGGATTCACTCGCCAACTTTTTGTTGACCCAAAAACCATTTTTACACATGATACAGGTGGACAGGTTGAAGCAAGGAACACATAGGAAATTGCCTTAGAAGAAAAATAATGAAGTCTTGAAAGATGTAAGAACATGTTGTACTTTTATTTTTGATTGTAATGATTCTCCATTAAAAAGAAATAATAAATATGAAACTTTATAATAAATGTCATGAGCTTTGATGAAAACCCAATCATGCCCCGATCACCATTTCCGCTGCGGGTCGGGGTGTGACACCACATGACTACACAGGCAATGGTATGGGGGACATTGGAGGCCCAAACATGAGCAAACCCAAGACATCCTATGGATGTAGTTAAATTATTGCTAATTATGTTGTTTTCATTCTTTTTACGACACATGACACCTAGAAAATTCTTAAACTCACAATCTTCCTATGTATGTTCCTGTAGATGTCGGTAGGCAACTACGTGGAGGTAGAAAGTACGGAAGATCAAATGAACGCTTGGCCACACAAATTACTAAACAAATGGCCGTAGTGCTTCCTGACATCGTGATTTAAGTTCAACAAGCTCTCACCGCAAATCCATCAACCCTCCCAATCAAGAAGACCAGAGCGTCGCCAACCCTCCTTCCAAAAAGTGCTCCTACAAACACTTCAAATCTTGCGATCCCCCAAAGTATGAAGGGACCGAAGGTGTTACCGCCCTCCTTCACTGGTTTGAAGAAATGGAGAAACTTTCCTCAATTGCGATTGTCCCGAGGACCGTAAGGTACCTTATGCAACTGGAAGACTGTTTGGGGTAGCCCTTACCTGGTGGAACACAGAAAAAGGTAAGAGAGGAGTTGTAGATGCTATGGCCTTAACATGGGAAGAGTTAAGGGAACTCATGACAAGACGCTTCTGTCCAAGAAGCGAAATCAAAAAGCTGGAAGACGAATTCCACTCACTGAAACAAAAGGAAGGAGATCACACTTCCTATAATAAGAGATTTCTCGAGCTGAACCAGATGATCCCTAATTTGTTCACCCCCGTGTACCGCTTGGTTGAACATTACATTCGAGGTCTTCCCTCGAAAATTCAAGATTGGTTTTAAGCACATCGCCTGCAACACTTGAAGCCGCAATGGAGTTAGCTATAGAACTCACTGAAAATCGCATTCGAAACGGCAAATTCAAAGATGAAAAGAAGAAAGCACCCACAGAGACCCCAACTACAAACCACCCAGTCTCATCCTCAAAGTTTGCTGGTAAGAGGAAACGTAATGGCAAGAATTTCGCTGTCACTCAAACCAACCCTCTTATCACTGCTGCACCAATCACCTAAATTGCTCATCCAGCTGCACCATTCAAAAAGCCATATACCGGCCCACACGCAAAATGCAACCGCTATCAATACCATCACCCTCCCGAAAATCCCTGCCAACATTGCACGAGTTGTGGCCGTGCGGATCACACCATCCAAACCTGCCGCACCCTTCAGCGAATGAACCGCAATCAACCTCAAACCCAAACCCAAAATCAGATAATGGGTCAAGCCCAACAACCCTTACTTCTACCACCTGCACAACACGTAGCCCAACCTTACTACAAACCCAACTACCCCATGATGCAACCCATGCGAGCCTGTTACAACTGTGGGGACCCAAACCACTTCAGGAACACTTGTCCACGCCTGGTGAACATTATCCATGCCCAAGCTCACACAAACCCGGTAAACCAAGCTAATCAAGCTCCCCCACCTGCCAGAGGGAGAGCTTTCAATATTAACGCCAACCAAGCCAGGGCTGACAACAACGTGGTCAACGGTACGTTTCTCATCAATGGTAGTTATGCATCCATATTATTCGATACTGGTGCGGATAAGAGCTTTGTGTCCTTAGAATTTGAACCTATCCTCGACCAAACTCGTGTTAATCTCATCGAGTCTCTAACTATGGAAGTTGCTGATGGAAAACCCGTTTCACTAGATTCTATTATACGCAATTGTACCCTCACCCTAAACGATCACGATTTTCCAACTAACCTTATTCCTATGAAGTTGGGAAGTTTCGATGTTATAATTGGTATGGACTGGCTCAGCCAGCATCACGCTGAAGTGGTGTGCCATGAAAAGTTCATTCGCATTCCTCTCACAGACGATCAGACACTACGTATTTTTGGGGAAGCCCATTCGAAAGGACTCAAATTAATGTCCTGTCTCCAAGCCCGAAGGTATCTCCGCAAAAACTATGTCGCATTCCTAACCCACGTCATCAAAAAGGGAAACAAGGAAAGAAAACTTGAAGATATCCCAGTTGTGAAAGAATTCCCACAAGTCTTTCCCGACGACATTTCAGGACTTCCTCCGGTGAGAGAAGTCGAATTTCGCATCGATCTTGTACCTGGCGCTACACCAGTCGCAAAATCTCCTTATAGGTTAGCCCCATCCGAAATGCAAGAGCTGGCCAGTCAACTGCAAGAGCTGACTGACAAAGGATTCATACGTCCTAGCTCATCGCCCTGGGGGCACCTGTTCTCTTTGTGAAGAAGAAAGATGGAACATTTCGCATGTGCATTGATTATAGAGAACTCAACAAGTTAACGGTTAAAAATCACTATCGACTACCTCGCATTGACGACCTTCTAGATCAACTTCAAGGTGCCACCTGCTTTTCAAAAATCGACCTTCGTTCTGGTTATCATCAGCTCAGAGTGCACGAAGAAGATATCCCAAAAACCGCCTTCCGGACTCGTTATGGTCATTACGAGTTCATGGTCATGCCATTCGGTTTAACCAACGCCCCGCTGTTTTCATGGATCTAATGAATAGGGTATGCAAACCCTACCTAGACCGTTTCGTCATGGTCTTCATCGACGATATTCTTATCTACTCCAAGTCTAAATCCGATCATGAGCGACACCTTCGACTCATCCTTACACTCTTAAGGACTGAAAAGCTCTACGCTAAGTTCTCAAAATGTGAATTCTGGTTAGGAGAAGTACAATTCCTTGGACATGTCGTCAACGACAAGGGAATTCATGTTGATCCTTCAATCAAGGCAGTGCAGGAATGGCAAGCGCCACGTACCCCTACCGAAGTTAGGTCATTTCTCAGTTTGGCTGGTTACTATCGACGCTTCATTGCCAATTTTTCCCATATTGCTGTACCGCTCACGGCCTTGACTCATAAAGGAAAACCCTTCATATGGGGACCTAAGCAAGAGGAGGCCTTCCAAACTCTAAAGCAAAAACTTTGTGACGCACCTATCCTCACACTCCCTGAAGGTTGCGATGACTTTGTATTATTTGCGACGCATCAGGGCAAGGGCTAGGCTGTGTATTAATGCAAAGAGGAAAAGTGATAGCCTATGCCTCTAGGCAACTCAAGGTTCACGAGAAGAATTACACCACCCACGACCTGGAACTTGGAGCCGTTGTGTTCGCTCTCAAGATATGGAGACATTACCTCTACGGTACTAAGTGTGAAATATACACTGACCACAAGAGTCTCCAACATATCTTCAACCAAAAGGAGTTGAATATGAGGCAACGAAGATGGGTCGAACTTCTCAACGACTACGACTGTGAAATTCGGTATCATCCTGGCAAGGCAAACGTAGTGGCCGATGCGCTCAGTCAAAAAGGTTATGCGAACTCCATTCGTCTTCTCTGTTCGCAAATCATAACCGACATCAAAGATCGAATCCGAGCAGCTCAACATGTTTTTGTAACAGAAAATGATGTACGCGATGAACTGTCATGTGGAGCTGAACTCAAAATCGAAACCAAATCCGACGGTATTCTATACTATTTAAACCGCATATGGATTCCTGATCGCGATAACCTTCGTGATTTCCTCATGAATGAGGCACACAAAACACGATACTCTGTACACCCAGGAGCCGACAAGATGTATCAAGACCTACGATACACCTACTGGTGGCCTGGCATGAAAAAGGATATCGCTGTTTTTGTTTCCAAGTGCCTTACCTGTTCCAAAGTAAAAGCTGAACATCAAAGACCTTCAGGACTTCTAGTCCAACCCGAAATACATGTATGGAAGTGGGAAAACATAACCATGGATTTCATTACCGGGTTACCTCGCACCTCCAGTGGGTATAACACCATATGGGTAATAATCGATCATCTTACAAAGTCATCTCACTTCATTCCGATTCGCGAGGACTTCAAGAATGAGAAGTTAGCTTGTATCTACATCAGCGAGATCGTAAGCCGTCATGGTGTACCATTAAGCATCATTTCAGACCGTGATGGTCGTTTCACTTCACGAACATGGCGAGCCGTACAAACCGCTTTGGGTACACGATTAGACCTCAGTACCGCTTTTCATCCTCAAACTGATGGTCAATCTGAACGCACCATCCAAACCCTTGAAGACATGCTACGAGCATGTGTCATAGACTTCAAAGGGAATTGGGACGCTCACCTACCATTAGTGGAATTTTCGTACAACAATAGCTATCATTCAAGTATCGGCATGGCTCCTTTTGAAGCTTTATATGGTCGTAAGTGCCGATCTCCAGTATGTTGGCACGAAATTGGGGAAGCGCAAATCACCGGTCCAGATTTAATTCAAGAAACAACCGACAAGGTCCTTCAAATTCGAAACAATCTTCTAGCGGCTCAAAGTCGTCAAAAGAGTTATGCAGACAAACGACGAAAGCCCTTGGAGTTTGACATTGGTGATCAAGTACTTTTAAAAGTATCACCGTGGAAGGGAGTGGTTCGTTTTGGCCAGAAGGGCAAGCTAGCACCACGCTACGTAGGACCTTTCAAGATACTCGAAAGAGTAGGTCCTGTAGCATACAAGCTTGACCTACCCGAAGAACTCAACAGAATTCATCCCACATTTCACGTATCAAACTTGAAAAAGTGCCTCGCCAATGAAAATCTCCATATTCCTCTAGAAGACATTCAAGTCGATGAATCGATGCACTTCATTGAAAGACCGGTAGAAATCATGGACTTCGGAGAGAAGCGTTTAAGGCGAAGTCGTATTCCAATTGTCAGGGTACGTTGGGAGTCGAAACGAGGACCCGAGTTTACTTGGGAACGTGAAGACTCAATGCGCGAAAAATACCCGCATCTTTTTCCAGTTACCACTACTACTTAAATTTCGGGACGAAATTCCTAAAAGTTAGGGGATACTGTAACATTTGTCGAAAAACGGGTTTTCCAAACCCGCTTCGTTTAATAATAAAGTATTCAGTTATAAGATTTCGTTGCGTATTTATTGTTCAGATTATTTTAAATAGTACATAATTAATAAACATTTTAGAATTTAAAAACCATAATTGATAAATAATAATAATAATTGAATAAAAAATAAAATGGAGCTGCCGGGTCTCGAACCCGGGTCTCCCACAAACACAAACACACACCACACCACTCCGCCACACACTTCACTTGTGATAAACACTGAATCAAATAACACTTACAGTAAAACCCGAAAATCAAAACCGGAAATCAGCGCGCCCAGAACTTGCAGTCGCCGGAAAAACCGAGATATCCGCAATTTTGGCTATTTCCTTTTGACTAAAACGCATTAACTGATTTCGACATCAGTTATAACCGATGTCTAACCATCAATTTCAGTCATAACCATCGGAGACCTTTGACCGCGAATCATGACCCAAATTCGAACCCAATTCAGCCTGTTCTTCCTTATAAATACCCACTCAAACTTCCTGTAAACCTTTCGCTCAGAACCGCACTCTCTTTCGAAGCTTTATTCCTTCCAAAGCTCGTCGTCGGAGATTTTCATTTTCGCCGGAATATTACCGGAATCACTGATCAGAAAACCGCATTCGTTCTTCAGACGGTATAAATGTCTAAACCTTCTTGCTATCTCTTGATTTATAATCTAATTGCTCAACACAATAATCAAAACTGTTAAAACAGTTTATTCAGCCGGAAATCGCAAATCAGAGCCGACGAACACTGCCGGAAATCTGAAGAAAACTCTCCGTCTTGGTATATCATATTCTTTAATCTTTGTTTTCCTATTCCATTTCAATCGATTATAAGGCCGTTGGTCGAATAAGCAAGAACAGTCGGGTGCACTGTTCTGTGTTCTTCTTAATGAAGAAGACGAACTTAAATTGTATATTAATGTAATTAAAATCGGGTATTTAACCGGGTTAGACACACAGTCCAGCGGTGGACTGTGTGCAAATACAAAACACACGTCCCGGGTTCGAATCGCACACGTTACCGACTTTCAGAAATAAAACCAACATTTTTAAAACCTAATCAGATCAAGTCACAGTATATACATAAGAGGAATATAATCCAGTAGTTAAACAGATTAGACACACAGCCCAACTGGTTGGGCTGTGCGCACTCGAACCGAAGGTCCCGAGTTCGACTCCGGGTCTCTGCAACCGGTTCGGCCATATTATAACATTTTTAATAAAGACTAAATATGGTTAGAGTCAATTAGTATATAAATATAATTAAAAACAAGAATATTTCGGGTTAGACACGTAGCTCAGTTGGTAGAGCTGCGTGCACGTATACGAGAGGTCCCGAGTTCGAACCTCACTCACCGCATATAATAAACACAGTCTGACCGGTCAGACCCGGTCAAACCTGACAGAAAGTCAACCCATTTTTTTGTTTTACTTATTTATTTAATTGAAAAATCATTTAAAAATACCTAAAAATAAGATTTTTAAAGTTAGAAAATTTCCTTAAACTCACAAAAATAAATCTAAAAATCCCATTAAGAGCACTAATTAAAAATATTAATCTCAAATAAAATTTATCTATTTATCGAATCATTTCGTTATTATTTAGGTTAGTTTTTCCCTCGTCGATTGAATCATAAATTCGTGCGCATTCATCGTCATCAAAGAACGCACCCACTGTGAGTGAATCTCTACCAAATCCCCGTTTTAATAATGTTTTGGGGTGTATCATGAGTCGTACAATTCTTTTATTTTATTTAAACACTTGTGCATACATCATATCCGTGATCAAATGTGTATCAATTGTTGTGTGAATTATATGTAGATTGGATTTATCATTTTCAGTGCACGCATTTCATTAGGCCCATCAGTTCCCCGTGGGATACGGGTTGAGCATCAGGAGCCTCATTAGATCGACTCCGTTTGATTGAGCCTTGATCTCACATACATCATCATTCATGTCATATGCTCATCCAAAGTGGTTTGTGATTGTTTATCTATATATGTTTGCTCACATGTGATTATTGCACGAATTTTCTTTATTAAATAAAACAAGAAATTAGTAAAAATGTTTTATCAAGGTTCACTTGCCAACTTTTGTTGACCCAAAATCTCCCCCGTTTTACACATGATACAGGTGATCCAGCTGAGACAGGAAACACTTAGGAAGGCCTAGAAGAATAAACAAGTTTATGCTTTGGAATAATTATGTAGTTTCATTTTCTTGTAATTGTATGAATTTTGTTTTGGATATTTAAGTTTGTAATTTGAATTTAATAAATATGAAACAATTTAGTAAACATCATGAGCTTTGGTGATAACCCAATTATGCCCCGACTTTTATTCCGCTGCGGGTCGGGGTGTGACATGAAACGTCGACAAAAATGAGTAGATCGTTACAGTGTTTTTGGTTTTTTTAAACACTCTAGTTTATGAGATATGACAAGAATACGTAAAAGAATTATAAGTTTGTTGTGAAAGAAGAAAAGTGTAACTAATTACCCTAATTATGTTAAAACTCAGGGATTTAACTGAAATAAAATAGGAAGCTAAAATATAATTAATGTTTAAAAGACCAATTTATCCTTATTTTATGGGTGTATCTATAAATTAAGAGAGAAAAAGTTCTTATTTTTTGGTATCTTAAAATGTCACTCCCTAATGCATTATAATGTAGTATAGATCATCATCATCATCATTGGCTTCACCATAAGTTACCAGATTTTTTTAAACGAGGATTTTATTGTATTAGGCTATGGCACTCCCCAAATTATAGAGCCCCGTTGTCTCACTCCGACCAGACTATGTTGTCTTAATCGTATCTACGTTGGCTTCAGAGTTTGGCTTGAGCATTCCCCCGAGAAACCATAAAGTCAACTTCCACTTGACAGTCGTTATGCCACCACAAGAGCTTGACTCTTTGGCGTACCACACGGTAGGACGAAATCCCGGTCAGCTAAGGATAGAGCTTGACACCTCTGCAAGGAGGCTAGTCTATATCCATAATTGCCTAATCTACCAAAGTGACACAAGTGAGGATTGAACTTGGTATTCATTAGACCGTGGGGTGTGGGGCATGGGTTGGGGCGGCGGTTTGGGTTCAACGTCGGCTGCTCCACCCCTGGTTGGCGTTGGGCATAGTGTTGCCCCTTTGGCGTGGGGATTGTGTCTGGCGGGGGGCTGGGGTGATGTGGCTAGCTTTGGTTGGCTGGTTCGATCTAAACCACCCAAAAAATCCACATGGCTGGTCACGCCACGCCACACTCCTAGTTTTTAAGTATTACCTTATGGATCCCACCCTCGCCCCATATCAAGCATTGCCCCCAAACCCTTCCACACCCTATAATCTTAAAGAACCTAAATCTCTTTATCAGTAGGCCATAAGTGTGCATTCAGTTAGTTAGCAGATTACTTAGTTATGTAGAGCCACAACATATAATAATAATAAAAAAAATTAGCATATGATACATTTAACAAAATAACTTGAACAGAAAGAAACGAACCTTATTGCTGCTTATTCATAGCATATATAACATGATGAGAAATAGTTACCTAAAAGTTTAAATACCCACCTAAATATGCTTGTTGCAAGCCATGATAAAAACTGAAGCTTCAATCATAATCTTTAACTAGTTTTTTTTTACGTTGTGCGTTGCAGCGAAACCAAGCAAATGACAATGTAAAACAAACATGATATAAAAAATAAGCATGTTGTTGAGAAAACCGAACCATTAGAACGGTTTAGTTTATCATCGTACCGTTTTATGATACCAAAGAAATACTTTATTTCGAATACAACTTCGTTTTTAACAAAACTTATAGCGGAATGTCAAAGAAAAAATCAAGGACAACTATGTACTTAAGTTTTTAGAAAAAAGTTATAAACGTAAATTATTAAAGAAGTATTAGATTAATCGATAAATTAATACATGTTCTAGAAAAAGGAAAAAAGAATTATTAAAAATGGTAAAGAATATATATGATTTAAAAAAAAAATTAAAAATATATTACTAAAAGTAAATTTAATAATAAACTATTATAGTATATTAAAAAAAGAATACTAAAAGTTTATATATTATTATAAAAATAAAGTTATGTTATGAACGCATCCATTATGTAGTGACTTTCCACATGCATAACCCCTATATATGAATGCATCCATTATGTAGTGACTTTCCACATGTATGTACTAATGTGAGTGCCTATACATAATGACATTTGTATATGATGTTAAATCAATGAATAAGAATTCTACATTCTATGTTTCTCTCTATAATTATATGCTCCTTGTTCGTGTGTTTATATAGTTTGTATAGTAGTTGCTAATAGGTTGTTGTTTTACAACACGTTATCAGCATGAATTGCTTTTGGAGTTGATAATATTGTCATAAAAAAAAGCTGGAGCGGAAACAAGTGTGGGTTGCAACCAGGTGCGACATAGCCTCAAAATTTTGGAAAGATATAGTTTCCCCGATCTACGGTTGTTGTTCCATAGAATTCAAGCGACTAGTTTCTTAATCCCTTAATTCGTCAGTCAGGTATTAACAAAATCATCTCTTCAAATATATCTTATGTTCAAATTTTGTGAAAAAGACTTTGGAGGGTATTGTAAAGCTCCAATGATCGGGTTTGTTAATCGGGAAACTAAAAGAGGATGATGGTGAGGGCTTTCGTTTGGTTTCAAAACCATAACAGAAAAGAAACAGACATAGATTTTAATATTCCACCAATTCATGTCTATCACTAATTTGTCTCAATTGTTTTTTCGATAAAACCCTATTTACACTTTAAAGTTCTATGAAATTGACCGTCTGTACATAAAAGCAAATTTTATGTTTTAATAAAGAGTTTGATTATCGATGCTTATGTCCATTTTCAGCTTGTAGTCTTTTCAAAAGGAAAAGGAAAATGAAATGCTTACAAAAAGCTTTTATTAATATAAATATTTGATTAATATGAATGGATGTGAATTATATATACTGATATATATTTAAGATACAATATACCTATTAAAAAAGTGATACTTAACAGTTTGTTTTATCGCAAGATTATTATTAGTGTAATTTTGTTAATGACTTAACAATTAAATGCATATGCGTCATTTTATATGATAACATATATGTTATATTAGTATTTGCAACTCTATAGTCATCAATGCAATGTTATATATTATCACTATTCTAATAGTGTATATATATATATATATATATATATATATATATATATATATATATATTCCTTGCTTGCTATTAATTTGGATATATATAGAATTTAAATAGATGAATTGTTTGTATGATAGTGGATGTTAACATCATCAAAATGGTATGAATATAATTTGATTCCTTATATGTATTGAATTACTAGAATAAGTTTATCGTATCAAACTGGCATATGTGGTCTATTATTATTGGTTTCCAAAACCAGAAGAAATTGTAGCTTCATGAGATGCTAACGACATTTTAAACTAACATCTTTCATTAATAACTCAAATAAGTAAATATCTAGATAAGAGATAAGGCCTACAATTTTGACTAAGTTGAATATGTGGAAAGATTGTTAATGCAACATATAACATATTATTATTTATTTTATACATACAAATTGATTTGCATATTATTTTTAAGTCACTAGAATACATAATTAGTTATTGCTAGAAGAATTATTCTTGAACATGTAATGTTAAATATTATATGTGCAATTCTATTTACTTGCAAACACCCATCATATATTATTAAAATATAATTAGAACTTGATGAGTATGTTTGTTTGAGTCTAGATGTATAGTAATTACTTATCAGTATATGGTAGTAAGCTTGAAATATTAAAGATATGTTTGTGATTACTGGTTGGTTATATATCCTAATAAGCTAATTCAAATCTTTTTATTTTATAAAGTGATGAACATCTTATTTCATAAGTTTGTATTGTAACTCGTCTTATTTGATAACACGTTATAAAGTCATGCATTATATGATGTAACTTTATGCATATACTGTGTTCCTAATGCTATCAGTTTTTAAGGGAACATCTAAATGACCAAAGTTATGGTTTATGCTTTCAAGTTATAAACACGATTGAATTGTGGTAAAGATTCATTTATTTATAACATGACACTCGAAGTGTCAAACTTCCTAAAACTTATTATAAATTTATGGAAGCTTGTAAGATTTTGGACCTATAAATCTTAATAATTTGGTCATATAACTTTTCAATTGATACAGGTTAAATAAAAATAATTCCATTGTCAAACCTCATATATGCTTTTTAAGTGGTAAGAATGTCAAAGAACATATAAGGTTTAAAATGACCACCATGTATGAAAGTGGTTCTAATCCATTCCGTGTAGTGAATTTGATGATATGATGATCAGTGAAAGAGTCGCGATCATGTACATAAAAATAGATATCGTAATGATGTCACCATGAAAGTTGTGTGGTTATAATCAATTCCCTTGTGTGAATGTGATGATATAATAATCGATGTAAAGTTCATGATCATGGTAACTGGGAAATTTTTTATGATGCTCATATTAACAATGAGATCAACCATGTTAATAATGTGATGATTATACAATGATCACTGAAAGGATGTGATCATGATAAATGAGGAAACTGTAATGATTCTGATGTTAATAATGAGTTGACCATGTAATAATCGACCACAAGAAGTGGCGAACTAAGGGAGTGAATATATAAGAAACATGTAATAACATGAATGTTTAAACTAATATGCATTATTCTCTCGTGTATATTGTCATGTATTAGACAAAGACAAATGCAACTAAAGCATGTGTGGTCATAGAAGTTTATAGATCATGATTGTTAAATAAATTGGCTTGACCGGTTAGACCATTCCGAGTCCTTCAGGGTGTGAAACATATCGAAGAACCCGATGATTCTTCACGGTACTTAAACATGAAAATTTTGTTCTCAATGGATGTTAACCATATACCAACTAAAGTAGGGTTTGAATCCCTAAATATTATTAAATGATTGAAAGATATGTGTATCTCGACATAATACCATTTTCTAAAAATCGATACATCGTCTAAATGGTTATCAAATCCGCAACATGAAAGGTTGTGTGACTTGTGGCTTAGCTTTTAAGATAGCAAGCACATTACTCTATAGTATCATATTTTTATATTTTACTGATAAATATTGGTGTTTTTGATACCCATTTACTAATGGTTATTGGAATAAGTGTTAAACAACATGTGACAAATGATACGATTTTTTGTTGAAGACGATGATCAAACATCTATGATTGATTGCAAAGCCAATAATCATGAGAGAAAGTACATATTTATATATGACTACATGTAATTTTACATCTAATAATATTAATTCACATAAAGCCAACTGTTGTAATAGTTTATCCCCATTATAGTTGGTTAGGAACCAAAGATGTCTCTTCTAAAATTTGGTTGTGCGATATATATTGAAATTGATCCACCACAACGCACAAAGATGGGACCTTAAAAAGTGATTGGGAATATATGATAATGAATAAGGCCTTTCATGAGATTTTTATTTACGACTCAATTAATTGATATTCATCTCAATAGATTAATATTCCCAACATCACGGGGGAGATAAAAGGCAGTTGGAAAAGAAATGAGTTGGTATGAATATCAATGATCCTCAAAAAAGTGTGAACCAGAAGTTCAAAGGATAACTCATTTACAAAGATTAACGAATCTATTACTAGACACATTCACTAACCTTAAAAAGGTGACTATGTCACATATACCAACTGTTAATGCTCCAATTAATATGAGTGTCCTAGAAGGACAACCACATGCTTGTAATGAGTCTATTGCACGTCTGAAGCATGGTAGACTAGTTGATTCCAATAATAAAATTACTTGAAAATTGGAGCAAGTAATGAAGATTGTCAAGTCGAGGTTATAGTAAGAGAGTCTCCTAAAGAGATATTAGACATGATGGTTCCAGAAGAACCTCAGGTACCTGAAAAATAAAGAGATCTCATTAAATTGTATCACGTCTAAAAGTATATGGAATCAAAATAAAATCGACGTCGTTATACTTTTGTATATAATATAGCGCTTGAAAAGATGAAATGATCAGGATCAAGATTTAAATATGCCTGTGAATAAATACAAAGAAATGATTGGCCAAAATGGAAAGACGCAAATGAGGCAAAGTTGAATTCTCTATTGAAATGGAAAGCTTTCGGGCCAGTAGTCCATACAAAAGAAGTTGTAAAATATATTTAATATAATTAGGTCTTTTATGTGGATCAACAATTAATGGCACAAGGATTTCGCAAAGACTTATGATTAATTATGAGGAGACGTATTCTCCAGTGGTGGATGCAATAGCTTTTCAGTATTTAATTAGTCTGGTAATATAAAGAGAGAATTGATATGCATCTTATGAATGTTTTGTATCACTTGAAACTGAAAGCTACATGAAAGTCCTAAAGAATTTAAATTATGTAATTCATGTAAAGTAAGTTCTCGAGAACAATGTCATCGTTGTATACATATTCATATTTGAATACAACAAGAACTCCTGGTGAGTTTCGTAAGGCAATTGAGTGCCCTAAAGGTGAATTGAAACATCTTGACGATGTAATTTTGTTATGCATCAATAAACATATATGGAAAACGTGTACGTGCTAATTGTGATATCTCAATAAATAAAGAAGTTAATGTGACAAACTCCTAAAGAGTGCACACATATACTTATATATGTAAAAATGGAAAGAAATTTGTAGTGGATTGTAAATGCCGAAGCATTGATATATAAACCTCAAGAAATGTTCTACAAAGTTTACAAGATTTGTATGGACGATAATAATCGAGTCGAATATGGTATAATCGACTTACTATGAGCTCAGAAAATAGAAATATATATGGTGTAATTGGTCCATGTGTTTCCATTAAAAGACCAATATGCGGTTTTCAAGTATTACAATATATGTTGATAATGTCATTGAATCTCTCCTGAAGAGATCAATATGAACTCAAATATTAAAACAAGAATTTGCATATTAAAGATGGTATTGCAAATTTATTGCTCGATATGTAGAAAAGGCATTTGTATGACTATCCATCGACATTATGATTGTAACATTTGTCAAAAACGGGTTTTCCAAACCCGCTTCGTTTGTAATCGAATATCAAGTTATAAATGTTTCGTTGCATATTTATGTTTATTTTAATTTTAAACGATGCATAATTAATAAACAAATTAGAATTTAAAAAATATAACTAATAAAAAGTGAAAATAAAATAAATAAAAAAGAAAACCGGCTGCCAGGATTCGAACCCGGGTCAGCCGGGTGAGTCTAACGATTTAACTCGCGTACATATAACCACTCCGCCACTTGATATTTTTGTGAGTTCTAGGAAGCAATTAAATCATATGTTCAGCCAGGAATCGACCTGTTTACGCTAACTGAAACCGTTATCGGCTTCCAAACGTCCAAGACGTTTGAGTGATCATGGATTTCTGATCATAACCGACCGACAATTTTAATCAATTCAGTCTTGAATGGACTTGAATTCATGTGATGATCGGTTTTAATAACCGAAAATCTGCACTTCCTGAATTACTCCAGCAATAGCACCCTCTCGCGACTCAAACTCATCCGCAGAACCTCCAATTTCACTTTCGCTCTACTTTCAGTTCGTCGGAAAAGCTTTTTGAACTCGCCGGACTTTCGCCGGAAAACCGTGTCTTCCATTAAAACAGTAAGTTTCTCAATTCTTCCATCTTCTATAAGTTGTTAAGCTTTTGCTAACTCAAACCCTTCAATCAGAATCAGTTCCAGGCGACGATATCGGATAATCATCATTCGCCGGAAAATTTCTGAGAATTTCTATAATCCGCTGTGAAACGGTATAAACCTTTAAACCTTCTGATAACTCTTGTTCAGTACTTCAATTCTACATCTAGCTAATCAAAATTGTTAATTGGTCCGCTCAGACAAAGTCCATAAAAACAGAGCCGAGACTTCGCCGGAACTCTGAGAAAGATCATTTCTCCGGTATGTATACTTCCAAAATCTTCCCTGCCATTTCATTTTAATCATTTGAATGTTTGTCAATCGAATTAAACAAGAAACAGTAGGGAAATCGTTGTCTGTGATATTGTAACGAAGAAGACGAAGTTAGTTTGTATATAAGTTTAATATAATTTGGATTATAACTCGGGTTAGACACACAGTCCAACAGTCACGGTCAACGGTCAATGGTCAACGCAAAAGTCAACATTTTTTATATTTTTATTTATTTATTTAATTTAAAAATAAATTAAAAATACTTAAAAATAATGTTTTTAAAGATAGAAAATAGCCTTAAACTCACAAAAATATATCTAAAAATCCTATTAAAATTATTAATAAAATCCACTCATTTACCATACCTTTCGTTATTATTTAGGTTAGTTAATTCTCGTCGATCAATCCTCTAAACTCGTGCGCATTTCATCATCTTCAACCGAACGCACCCAATGTGAGTGAATCTCTACAAATTCCCTGTTTTAATCACGTTTTTGGGGTGTATCATGTGTCTTATTATTTATCACATTTAAACTATTGTGCATCTATCGTATTCATGAACAAATGTGTATTCAACTTGTATCAACTGTTTGTGTGGTTATTGTTTAGATTAAATTTATCATTTCCAGTACATACATTATCATAGGCCGCCGCTCCCCATTACATTATGAGCGTTGAGCTGTTCCCCATTACATTATGAGCGTGAACCAGGCGTTGCCAACATACGATCGGCTCCGTTTGATTGAGCCTTGATCGCACAGACATTTATATAGGCCGTCCGTTCCCCATTACATTATGAGCGTGAACGTGACGTTGCCAACATATACAGTTTCATTCATGTGTTATATTCATGCAAGTTGGTTTATTATTGTAAGTTATTGTTTGTTGTTGTTACTGTTATTGTATGATTTAATTACGTTTGCTCACATATGATTATTGCACAATTTTTATGATAAAGATAACAAGAGATCAATAATAAACGTTTTTCTAACAAGGTTCACTCGCCAACTTATGTTGACCCAAAAACCCCCATTTTTACACATGATACAGGTGATCCAGCTGCAGCAAGAAACACATAGGATGGCTTAGAAGAATAAACTGGTTTAGACTTTGGATTGTTTAGTTGATTATCTTTCTTTGTATTTGTATGAACATGTAACATCCGTCAAAAAACAGATTTTACCAAACCCGCTCCGTTTATTAACCGAACAATCAGTTAAAAATTTCGTTGCGAATTTAATGCCCAAAATAATTTTAAACGACACATAATTAATTATTATAATGGAATATATAAATTGTTTTTGAAAAACTGTTAAAAATAAGAAAATAAAAAATATATGGCCCTGCCGGGTTTCGAACCTGGGTCAGTCAGCCGGGTCAAACAACAGACTTAACACTCAACCCTTAAACCACTGCGCCACTAGTGTTTCTTGTTAATTATTAGAATCAAGTAATTCATAACATGTTTTCCGAATTCAAAACCGGCGCCCAAATTTCAGTCGTCGGAAATCCCGGCGATCTCGCGAGATTGGACGGTTTCTTTCATTCTTAACGTAAACTTTAAACCCACATCGGTTATAACCGACACCTGAACCCGCGACACAAGCTATAACCGCCGGAGAATTTTTAACCGACGAATTAAGTCGGAAATCGGACCAAATTCATCGATGACCTGCCTTATAAATACCCCTCAAACCTCTGCAAGCTTTTTCGCTCAAAACCGCACCCTTTCTCGGCGAAAACTCACTCGCCGGAAATCTCCTGCAAATCGCCGGAAAACCAGGTTTTCACTTCTGTGTCTTGCTCTAAACACTGAACACTCAGAACTCATACCGAAGCCACCCACATTCATCTCAAGCTCGTTGAAGACTCTCTACCGCAAGACACAAGTCGCCGGAATAGTCTGCTGACATCGGAGTTCTGCCGGAGAAACAGAGGAGTCCAATTTCGGTATATCTAACGCTTAGTCTTTCATTCTTTTCATTTATCTCACCTATAATTAATCATAAAATGCTAAAGAAACCTGAATAAAACTTCGAACCAGTCAGTCATCGTTTCTGGTTAAAACTGACGAAGAAGACGAAGTTTCGGTAACATATAAGTATAATTAAAATCAAGTTATAACTCGGGTTAGACACACAGTCCAGCGGTGGACTGTGTGCACAATAAACACGTAAACGTCTCGAGTTCGAATCTTGTCCCACGCATGCTTGCCTTAATAAAAATGTTTTTTTTGATTAACCGAACCGGAGTCACCACTGTACATGTTAAGTTTAATAATAACCGGAATAATAACCAAGATAGACACACAGTCCAGCGGTGGACTGTGTGTATGTTTAAATAACAGGACACGAGTTCGAGTCCGGGCTACCGCACCGGCCCGGATAATTGTTAAACTTTTTATTTAAGACAGAAATGGAAATGTTCAGTTTGTATATAAGTATAATAAAAATCGGTTTATATAACAAGTTAAACACACAGTCCAGCGGTGGACTGTGTGTTAACTCAACCCACAGGTCCCGGGTTCGAGACCTGTGGAACGCACCGGTCCGATTCAGTAAAATCTTTTTAGAAATAAATTGATTTTCGAATTAATCTAATTAATATATAAATATAATTAAAAACAGAAATATTTCGGGTTTGACACGTAGCTCAGTTGGTAGAGCTGCGTGCACGCGTACGGGAGGTCTCGGGTTCGAGCCTCACTCAGCGCACACTTACACGCATACGAACCGGTCAAACAGTCAAGGTCAAAGGTCAACGGTCAACGGTCAAAAAAGTCAACTTTTTTTATTATTTTTATTTATTTATTTTAATTAAAAATCAATTAAAAATACTTAAAAATAACATTTTTAAGGTTAGAAAATAGCCTTAAACTCACAAAAATACACCCAACAATCCTACTAAAATGGATTAATAAAATCCGTTTACTTACCGAACCATAATGCTATTTATTTAGGTTAATTTCACTCGTGGTTAAAACCACTTCGCGTGCATTCAACATCATCAACCGAACGCACCCACTGTGAGTGAATCTTACAACTCCCCTTTTTAATTACACGTTTTGGGGTGTGTCATGTGTCACAAAATAATTAACTCGTTTATCTAAACTTGTGCCATACCATATCGTGATCTAAACTTAGATTGTTTATATTGTTGTGATTATGTATTTCATTTTGTCAACTTATATGAAATTCATTCAATAAGCCCATCAGTTCCTCGTGGGAGACGAGTTGAGCAGCGCGTGCCTCAAAACCAATCCATTATTGTTCATGTGTGTATTATTGAGTTTATATTGTTTGTAGTTATGTCCTTCATATTATCATGTTTATGCAATTCATTCATTAGGCCCATCAGTTCCTCGTGAGAGACGAGTTGAGCAACGCGTGCCTCTAAACGACCCATTATTGTTCATGTGTGTATTGTTCAATATTAAATTGATTTATGAACAAGTTACATCTATTTTTACTCATGTGTGGTTGTGCACTTTATTTCATAATCAATTAAATAAAATTGTTCAAATGTTTTCCATAGGATTCACTCGCCAACTTTTTGTTGATCCAAAAAACCCTTTTACACATGATACAGGTGAACAGGATGAAGCAAGGAAAACATAGGAAATGCCTTAGAAGAAAACAAAGAAGCTTAGATTGATGTTTAGGTCATTGATGTAATTATGATTGTAAATTTCCATTAAATTGTATTAATGAATATGAAACGTTAAAATAAATGTCATGAGCTTTGATGATAACCCAATCATGCCCCGATCACCTTTTCCGCTGCGGGTCGGGGTGTGACAGAACATGTTTGGAATATTGAGGATGTAATTTTGACTTTAATAAATATGAAACATATTAGTAAATATCATGAGCTTTGGTGATAACCCAATTATGCCCCGACTCTTATTCCGCTGCGGGTCGGGGTGTGACAGATTGGTATCAGAGCCATGACTATAGGGATATAGGATACGTTGTTAGACCCATAGAGCCTATACTATAGTTGAATAGAATTTTTAAATTTTTTGTGTGTTACATGCAAAATTCATGATGTTTATATGTTTTATGTTACATTCAATGTTATGCAAGCATGTTCATAAGTACGTATTATTATATAATGCCTATCATGAATCATATTCTCATAACATATCATATCCATGAGAGCACACACCACATCATTTTCATGATTGTTTTTGCAATGATTTTTGTATTTTTAAATCACATCAAAGTGAGTTCTCATGACGGGCATGTAGTAACTGGAAGGGTACAAGTACCGGTAGTCGGAACGTCCTGTCTAGGCTTGGCATTCGTATAAATCCAAAATAAAGGACCAATTTGCCTACCTGTGGACCAACGATGAGAGTACGAAGGACCTATTAGGCCAAAGCATGCTATACCAAACGTCGTGTGAGCTAACCCCACTTTGAGTTGTCAATGTATCTACACCTGTACACCTTCCGACCATACATCTCGTAAACATATTTCATGGTTTTCATTCGGGTGATGCGAGTGTTAAACCGCCAATACTAATGTGAATCCTACCAAGCCAATAGTCATGGGGGCCCACATGACTATACAGGTGAAGGTATGGGGGACATTTGAGGCTCAACATGAGCTAACCCAAGACATCCTATGGATGTAGTTGCATTCTTGATGTTTATGTTATTTTTATTTTTTTAAAGACACGTGACACCTAAAAAGACTCCATAAACTCACAATCTTCTTATATATGTTCCTGTAGATGTCGGCTAGGCAACAACGAGGGGGTAGAAGATCAGGAAGGTCACACGAACGCTTGGCCACTCAAATCGCAAAACAAATGGCGGCGGTGCTTCCTGACATTGTGGTTCAAGTACAACAAGCTCTCGCCACAAATCCCACTAATCCTCCCCAGCAAGAAGACCAGAACATCGGCAACCCTCCTACCAAACAGTGCTCATATAAACATTTCAAGTCTTGCGATCCTCCGAAATTTGAAGGGACCGAAGGTGTCACTGCTCTCCTCCACTGGTTTGAGGAAATGTAAAACACCTTCCTCAACTGCGATTGTCCCGAGGATCGCAAGGTACGATACGCAACCGGGAGACTATTTGGGGTAGCTCTTACCTGGTGGAATACTGAAAAGGGTAAGAGAGGAATCGAAGATGCAATGGCCTTAACGTGGGAGGAGTTAAGGAAATCATGATGAGACGATTCTGTCCTAGAAGTGAGATTAAAAAGTTAGAGGATGAATTTCACTCGTTGAAGCAAAAGGAGGGAGATCATACTTCCTACAACAAGAGGTTTTTAGAGTTGAACCAAATGGTCCCTAACTTGTTCACCCCAGTTTACCGCTTAGTCGAACATTATATTCGAGGTCTTCCCTCGAAAATTCAAGACTCAGTTCTCAGCACTTCGCCTGCAACACTTGAAGCTGCTATGGAACTAGCTACTGAGCTCACCGAGAATCGAATTCGCAACGGTAAATTTAAAGATAAGAAAAAGAAATCCCCCGTTGAGGGCCAAACTTCAAACCATTCCACCTCCTCCTCTAAGTTTGCTAACAAGAGGAAATGAAACACTAGAAACTTCGCTGTTAGACAAACAAATTTCCCTATCCCTGCTGCACCCATTACCCAAGTTGCCCCCTCACCTGCACCATATAAAAGGTCATACTCCGGTCCTTACCCAAAATGCAACCGTTGCCAATACCATCACTTTCCTGATCATCCCTGCCAACATTGTACCAGCTGTGGTCGCGCAGGTCACACCGTTCAAACCTGTCGCATACCTCAGCGAACGAACCGCCACCAGCCCTCAACCCAAACCCACCATCAAATAATGGGTCAAGCCCAACAACCTCTACTACTACCACCTACCCAGCATTTAGCCCAATCCTACTACCAACCCAACTATCCCATGGTGCAACCTATGCGGGCTTGCTACAATTGTGGAGACCCAAGCCACTTTAGAAACACTTGTCCACGTTTGGTGAACATTATACATGCTCAAGCCCAAGCAAATCCGGTGAATCAGGCTAACCGAGCTCCTCCACCTGCAAGAGGAAGAGCTTTCAACATCAACGCTAACCAGGCTAGAGCTGACAGCAATGTGATTAACGGTACGTTTCTTATCAATGGTAGTTATGCATCCATGTTGTTTGATACTGGCGCGGATAAAAGTTTTGTGTCCTTAGAGTTTGAACCCATCCTCAACCAAGTTCGTGATAAGCTCATGGAATCCATAACAGTAGAAGTTGCTGACGGAAAACCGGTCTCATTAAACTCTATTATACGCAATTGTACTCTCACCTTAAACGATCATGATTTTCCAGTTAACCTCATTCCTATGAAGTTGGGAAGCTTTGACATTATAATCGGTATGGACTGGCTCAGCCAACATCAGGCTGAAGTTGTATGCCGCGAAAAGTTTATACGCATTCTTCTTACAAACGGTCAGACTCTACGAATCTTTGGAGAAACCCCATCGAAAGGGCTCAGATTAATGTCCTGTCTTCAAGCTCGAAAATATCTCCGCAAGAATTATGTCGCATTTCTAACTCATGTCGTAAAAAAGGGAACCATGGAGAAGAAACTTGAAGACATCCCAGTAGTAAAAGATTTTCCGCAAGTTTTTCCTGACGACATCTCGGGACTTCCTCCCGTGAGAAAGTCGAATTCCGCATTGATCTTATACCTGGTGCTACACCAGTTGCAAAGTCTCCTTATAGGTTAGCCCCCTCAGAAATGCAAGAGCTAGCCAGTCAATTGCAAGAGTTGACTGACAAAGGATTCATACGTCCTAGCTCCTCGCCTTGGGGTGCACCTGTCCTTTTTGTGAAGAAGAAAGATGGAACGTTTCGCATGTGCATCGACTACAGAGAACTCAACAAGTTAACAGTCAAGAACCTCTATCCATTACCTCGCATTGATGATCTTCTTGACCAACTTCAAGGCGCCACTGTTTTTTCAAAAATCGACCTTTGTTCTGGTTATCATCAACTCAGAGTACATGAAGAAGACGTCCCAAAGACCGCCTTCCGAACTCGTTATGGTCATTATGAATTCATGGTCATGCCATTTGGTTTAACCAACGCTCCAGCTGTCTTCATGGATCTAATGAACAGAGTCTGCAAACCCTATCTCGATCGCTTTGTTATAGTCTTCATCGACGACATCCTCATTTACTCAAAGTCTAAGTCTGATCATCAACGACACCTTCGACTCATCCTTACATTCTTAGAGAATGAAAAGCTCTACGCCAAATTCTCCAAATGCGAATTCTGGTTAAAAGAGGTACAATTCCTTGGACATGTCGTCAATGACAAGGGAATACATGTCGACCCCTCAAAGATCAAAGCAGTACAAGAATGGCAAGCGCCACGTACACCAACCGAAGTAAGATCATTCCTTGGTTTAGCTGGTTTATTATCCCCGTTTCATTTCAAATTTCTCCCGCATTGCTGTACCACTCACGGCTTTAACTCATAAAGGGAAACCCTTCATTTGGGGACCCAAACAAGAAGAAGCCTTCCAGACCCTTAAACACAAACTCTGTGATGCACCTATCCTCACTCTTCCTGAAGGTTGTGATGACTTCATGGTTTATTGCGACGCGTCAAGGCAAGGACTAGGCTGTGTTCTTATGGAAAGAGGAAAGGTGATAGCTTATGCTTCTAGACAACTCAAAATTCATGAGAAGAACTACACCACCCACGACCTAGAACTTGGAGCCGTTATGTTCGCTCTTAAGATATGGAGACATTATCTCTACGGTACTAAGTGTGAAATATACACTGACCACAAGAGTCTTCAACATATCTTCAACCAAAAGGAGTTAAACATGAGGCAACGAAGATGGGTCGAACTTCTTAATGACTACGATTGTGAAATTCGGTATCACCCTGGCAAGGCAAATGTGGTGGCCGATGCACTCAGTCGAAAGGGTTATGCGAACTCCATTCGTCTTCTATGTTCGCAAATCATAACCGACATAAAAGATCAAATTCGAGAAGCCCAACATGTTTCAGTAACGGAAGACGACGTACGAAAGGAGCTGTCCTGTGGAGCTGAACTTAAAATTGAAACTAAATCTGACGGTATTCTGTACTATCTAGATCGCATATGGATTCCTGACCACAACAACCTTCGTGAATTCCTTATGAATGAGGCACACAAAACACGATACTCTATACACCCAGGAGCCGACAAGATGTATCAAGACCTTCGATACACCTACTGGTGGCCTGGAATGAAAAAGGATATTGCTGTTTTTGTTTCCAAGTGCCTTACATGTTCCAAGGTGAAAGCTGAACATCAAAGACCCTCAGGACTTCTGGTCCAACCTGAAATACTGAAGTGGGAAAACATAACCATGGACTTCATTACCGGGTTACCTCGCACTTCTGGTGGGTATGACACTATATGGGTAATCATTGATCGTCTTACAAAATCAGCTCACTTTATTCCAATCCGCGAAGATTTCAAGAACGAGAAGCTAGCTCATATCTACATCAGCGAAATCGTAATCCGACATGGTGTACCGTTAAGCATTATTTCAGATCGTGATGGTCGTTTCACTTCACGAAAATGGCAAGCCGTACAAGCCGCTTTGGGTACACGATTAGACCTCAGTACCGCTTATCATCCTCAAACTGATGGACAATCTGAACGCACCATTCAAACTCTTGAAGATATGCTTCGAGCATGTGTCATAGACTTCAAGGGAAATTGGGACGCTCATCTACTATTAGTTGAATTTTCGTACAACAACAGCTATCATTCAAGTATCGGCATGGCACCTTTTGAAGCTTTATATGGTCGTAAGTGCCGATCTCCAGTATGTTGGCACGAAATTGGGGAAGCTCAAATCACCGGTCCAGAATTGATTCAAGAAACCACAGACAAGATCCATCAAATTCGAAACAATCTTCTAGCGGCTCAAAGTCGTCAAAAGAGTTATGCAGATAAACGACGGAAGCCTTTGGAGTTTAACATTGGTGATCATGTACTTTTAAAAGTATCACCGTGGAAGGGAGTAGTTCGTTTTGGCCAGAAAGCCAAGCTAGCACCACGCTACGTAGGACCTTTCAAGATACTCGAAAGAGTAGGACCTGTAGCATACAAGCTTGATCTACCAGAAGAACTCAACAGAATTCACCCCACCTTCCACGTATCAAACTTGAAGAAGTGCCTCGCCGATGAGAACCTCCATATTCCTCTGGAAGATATTCAGATTGATGAATCTATGCATTTCATTGAAAGACCAGTAGAGATCATGGACTTCGGAGAAAAAGGTCTAAGACGAAGTCGTATTCCAATTGTTAGGGTACGCTGGGAGTCGAAACGGGGACCTGAGTTTACTTGGGAACATGAAGACTCAATGCGCGAAAAATACCCGCATCTTTTTCCTATTACCACTACTACTTAAATTTCGGGACGAAATTTCTAAAAGTAGGGGATACTGTAACATTTGTCAAAAACGGGTTTTCCAAACCCGCTTCGTTTGTAATCGAATATCAAGTTATAAATGTTTCGTTGCATATTTATGTTTATTTTAATTTTAAACGATGCATAATTAATAAACAAATTAGAATTTAAAAACTATAATTAATAAAAAGTGAAATAAAATAGATAAAAAAGAAAACCGGCTACCGGGATTCGAACCCGGGTCAGCCGGGTGAGTCTAACGATTTAACTCGCGTACATATAACCACTCCGCCACTTGATATTTTTGTGAGTTCTAGGAAGCAATTAAATCATATGTTCAACCAGGAATCGACATGTTTACGCTAACTGAAACCGTTATCGGCTTCCAAACGTCCAAGACGTTTGAGTGATCACGGATTTCTGATCATAACCGATAAACCGACAATTTTAATCAATTCAGTCTTGAATGGACTTGAATTCATGTGATGATCGTTTTAATAACCGAAATCTGCACTTCCTGAATTACTCCAACAATAGCACCCTCTCGCGACTCAAACTCATCCGCAGAACCTCCAATTTCACTTTCGCTCTACTTTCAGTTCGTCGGAAAAGCTTTTTGAACTCGCCGGACTTTCGCCGGAAAACCGTGTCTTCCATTGAAACAGTAAGTTTCTCAATTCTTCCATCTTCTATCAGTTGTTAAGCTTTTGCTAACTCAAACCCTTCAATCAGAATCAGTTCCAGGCGACGATATCGGATAATCATCATTCGCCGGAAAATTTCTGAGAATTTCTATAATCCGCTGTGAAACGGTATAAACCTTTAAACCTTCTGATAACTCTTGTTCAGTACTTCAATTCTACATCTAGCTAATCAAAATTGTTAATTGGTTCGCTCAGACAAAGTCCATAAAAACAGAGCCGACGACTTCGCCGGAACTCTGAGAAAGATAATTTCTCCGGTATGTTTACTTCCAAAATCTTCCCTGCCATTTCATTTTAATCATTTGAATGTTTGTCAATCGAATTAAACAAGAAACAGTAGGGAAATCGTTGTCTGTGATATTGTAACGAAGAAGACGAAGTTAGTTTGTATATAAGTTTAATATAATTTGGATTATAACTCGGGTTAGACACACAGTCCAGCGGTGGACTGTGTGCACACCTTCATCACACGCCGCGAGTTTGATCCTTGACGCAAACTCATTAACTGTTATAAAGAAGTTTCTTTTTTTAACTGAACCGGATTAATTCAAGGAAGATGTTAAGTATAATAAAAATCGATATATTAACCAGGTTAGACACACAGTCCAGCGGTGGACTGTGTGCAACACTAACCCACAGGTCCCGGGTTCGAGACCTGTTACACACGCCGGTTCGATGATTAAAATCCTTTTTGAAAATAAAAGAATTTTGAATAAACTAAAACAGTATATAAATATAATTAAAAAGCAGAATTATTTCGGGTTAGACACGTAGCTCAGTTGGTAGAGCTGCGTGCACGCGAACGGGAGGTCTCGGGTTCGAGCCTTACCCGACGCACATATGCACACTAGCGAACCGGTCAAACAGTCAACAGTCACGGTCAACGGTCAATGGTCAACGCAAAAGTCAACATTTTTTTTATATTTTTATTTATTTATTTAATTTAAAAATAAATTAAAAATACTTAAAAATAATGTTTTTAAAGATAGAAAATAGCCTTAAACTCACAAAAATATATCTAAAAATCCTATTAAACTTATTAATAAAATCCACTCATTTACCATACCTTTCGTTATTATTTAGGTTAGTTAATTCTCGTCGATCAATCCTCTAAACTCGTGCGCATTTCATCATCTTCAACCGAACGCACGCAATGTGAGTGAATCTCTACAAATTCCCTATTTTAATCACGTTTTTGGGGTGTATCATGTGTCTTATTATTTATCACATTTAAACTATTGTGCATCTATCGTATTCATGAACAAATGTGTATTCAACTTGTATCAACTGTTTGTGTGGTTATTGTTTAGATTAAATTTATCATTTCCAGTACATACATTATCATAGGCCGCCGCTCCCCATTACATTATGAGCGTTGAGCTGTTCCCGATTACATTATGAGCGTGAACCAGGCGTTGCCAACATACGATCGGCTCCGTTTGATTGAGCCTTGATCGCACAGACATTTATCATAGGCCGTCCGTTCCCCATTACATTATGAGCGTGAACGTGACGTTGCCAACATATACAGTTTCATTCATGTGTTATATTCATGCAAGTTGGTTTATTATTGTAAGTTATTGTTTGTTGTTGTTATTGTTATTGTATGATTTAATTACGTTTGCTCACATATGATTATTGCACAGTTTTTATGATAAAGATAACAAGAGATCAATAATAAACGTTTTTCTAACAAGGTTCACTCGCCAACTTATGTTGACCCAAAAACCCCCATTTTTACACATGATACAGGTGATCCAGCTGCAGCAAGAAACACATAGGATGGCTTAGAAGAATAAACTGGTTTAGACTTTGGATTGTTTAGTTGATTATCTTTCTTTGTATTTGTATGAACATGTTTGGAATATTGAGGATGTAATTTTGACTTTAATAAATATGAAACATATTAGTAAATATCATGAGCTTTGGTGATAACCCAATTATGCCCCGACTCTTATTCCGCTGCGGGTCGGGGTGTGACAATAATACATTTAGAAGATGGTGGACATTTTCATACGGACAAAGCTTATGGTCTAAGTACATTTAATAATGCCCAAGTAGTTGATATACAAAATAGCTCTATCATCTCCAATGAAAATAAAAAAGGGAAAACAAAAATCCTTAGTCCAAGTACCATATTTACAAATAAATTGTATTAATATATCTTGCTAGTTATGCACGAACATATATCATGAAATTCATTGACAGAATATAACTGTTAGGTCCTAGAACTGTGAGACTGAAGCATCAAATATATGTAACGGTCTATGGTAGTTAACTAGGTTTAACTAGGTTAGTTTGTATTAGTTTTGGACCTTTATAGGTCATTTGGGCATGCCATAGGCCATGTGGGCCAAGCAAGCCCATAGGCAAGCCCATTAGGGTTATGCCTTACCCTAGATATAAATAGAATGTTATGTCATTTCCTAGGGTTGGATTTTTTGGAGACTCTTAGGTTTTCTCTGGAGAACCTTCATCTTGTACCAGACGGTTTTGCTTATTCAAGTAATAGAATCGTGTGCAAGGTGTTAAAGTGAATTCATATTGTTCTTCACCATTTCGGTTTTTCTTGAAGATCATCAAGTTTGGATTCCGCCAAACCTTGGTGATTGTGTGATATCAATGTTAGATCCGGTTACACGGAACTTACAAGTGGTATCATAGCCTGTTTGAACCTGTTTTCCAGGCTTAGATCTGATATTACAAGATTCTGTTTGGTTTTCTGCTGAAGAACACGAAGAAGATTCAAGCATTTCGGATCAACATTCAAGGATTTCGGATTTTCTGGGTGCATTTCGGATTGATTTCGGATTAATCTGCTGCATTTCGGATAAAAATCTTGAATTTCTGTTAGATTTTGGATAAATCTTCAAGCATTTCAGATTTTCTTCAAGGATTTCGGATAAATCTTCAAGCATTTCGGATTTTCTTCAAGGATTTCGGATGAATCTTCAAGCATTTTGGATTTTCTTCAAGGATTTCGGATAAATCTTCAAGGATTTCGGATAATCTTCAACGATTCCGTATTTGCAACTGTTCCGAATTCAGATAGACTGTCATTCCGGATTACTATTCCAGATTACTGTTCCGGATTCTGACTGTTGTTGTGTATCTGATAGCATTCCGGATTACTATTCCGGATTTGGTCTTCATTCCGGATTTTCCGGATTTGGTCTTCGTTCCGGATTCAGGGTTTCATTCCGGACTAGATTCACTATTCGATTCTCTCATCTCGGATTGCCTCTCGGATCACTGTTCTGAATTACCATCTCGGATCCCTGATTCTGGATTCCATCTCGGATTGTTAATCCGAGTTACTGTTTGAATTTGGTACTTTTCCGAGTTGTACCCAAAAAGGTGGAAAGTTAACCAGCTGACGTAACCGGAGTTAAATGTTTTCATACACAGAATTTGATCCTTAGACAATTTTAACAAACCGATTGTACGGCTAGACTCTTTATTTAAGGCAAAAAAAGGCACGAAAATTCCTAAAATCACCATCGGACAGTATATATCGTCGGAATCGTATCGTCGAGACGAGTGTAACGGTACATTTTGGTAAAAAACAGTTTTCAGACATTTTTTTCGTGTTTACCGGTCCGGTTTTGATTATCAGAAGATGTCTGCACCCAAACTCAGCACTCAAGCCTGGGGATGAAGTGAAGGAAAAGCTGAATGAGTTTATCGGAGACTACAATGTTGATCCGGTTGCTAACTATGTGATGCATTTGCTTGAATGTGGGAGACGTAAAGAGGAAGTAAGAAATGCGATGGATAGCTTATTGAGTGATGATAAAGACTCCTTTGTTTCTTGGTTGTGGGATCATTTACAATCAAACCAAGATCTCAAAGATCTATATGCAAAATCAACTGAGTCTATTTCTGAAGAAGTATCCGAGCAGAAACCTCAAGCCCAGTAAGCAGCAATCAGCAGCCCAGCACCCCAAACTCAACCTCAAGCCCAAACTGACGCTGACAAATCTAGCTCGTCCATTGACACAGTCAACTATCTTTTGTGCACTGAACCTTGCAGGAATAGGATTGCTCAAATCCGGGCTCTTAATTCCAACATAACCGATGAATTCAACAATGCAATGGCTCAGTGCATCAGTCTTCGAGAAAGCAACAAGTTACTCAAAGAAAAGGTTGAAGCACAAAAGAAAGTTATAACTCAGCTCCACCTGGACGTAAATCAAAAGAAATGTTGGGTCCATGATTACAAAACCAGATTAGAATAAAAAACCATGGAATGCGACTTGGTAAGAGTTGAGCTGGGACTTCTTACTGGAAAATATCAACAAAATGAAGTTAATATAAAGAAGTTTGATACATCCAGCAAGCTTGTTCAAGACGTGTGCAATGTGCAGCTGGCATATAAAGGGAACAAAGGGAAGGGTTTGGGATTCAATCAGGTTGCCCCGCCGTATAATCACAACTACACAACAATGCCTGAAACCGACGAAGATATTGAAAAGCACACATATGGTGTACGACAAACCAAGTGATTATACTCCAAACGCACAGGAACTATCTGGTGCTGTTGACTCTTCCAATGATTCTGCTGATGAAGATAGAGCTGAAGTGAACAAGGCTCCATGTGCGCAAACTGAACAATCTGAACTTTCTGCTTCTGATGAAAAGGTTCAGAGCAAGCTAAAAGAGCATAAAAGAGCAAATCGAGACGAAGAAAGCAGAAGTCCAACCGTCAAGGACAATCTCGCTCTCCTAAATCATCAGTGTCCAGCAATAGCCCTCAAAAGGCTAATATTGTGAAAAATGCTTTTGTTAAGCCGGTCATTAATGGCAAATGTGAAAAATATGCTTTTGATCATGCTAGCAAAGCTTTTGGAAAGGTTGGGGAGATTTCTGAAAAGGATTTGCAGTCTATACAATTGAAGAATCAAAAGAAATCTCCACAACAGAAGAAGGCCCTTGCAAACGACAAGTACAGACATCCAAATTCATCTTCGTCTGCAAGAAACGTGCAAGGAAATCGAGCACAGAAGGATCAGTTCATCCTTCACGGCCTGCACGAGCAAATCAAGCTGATCAGAATGCTTTACATGTGAAAAGACAAATGTGCTTCAATTGCGGCATTCCTGGTCACATCGCTCGAAACTATACACGTGGTCCCAATGTTCCGTGTCATGCTAAAAATCAGAAGGTTACACAAAGAATAACAATCATTCCAAGCCAATGAAGTATCATCACCTAAGGCAATGAAGAATGCGAATTCCAAGGTTAAACCATCTGATGGGGATTGGAATGTTGCCAAAAACAAACGCAAGGCTGTTCAGAAACAAAAATATTTTTCTAAAATAACTAAACCTGAAACAACCACAGTTGCTCAATCAAAGGCAACAACCGCGTTTTTAAACCAAAACAGATTTGGAAACCCAAATCCAAAGCGGCAGCAACATCACAATCCTCGAAACAAAAGGGGACTTGTGTCTAAAAGAAGTGTCTTATTTTGTTGCTTCAGGGAAACCCAGGACCACGATGGCCTGGGTCCCATTGTCTTACTAATCTCTTTATTTTCTCAGGAACAGCCAAGGAGGAGCTGTTGACAATCTCTAGAGTGTTGATAGCGGTTGTTCCAGGGACATGAAGGATAACATCTCACTGTTGTAAAAAGGTTCAAATTTTTACGATTGTGATGTTTCCTTGGAGGAGATGAGGTAAGAAAAGATCAACGTAAAGGTACAAATTTAAATTTCGTGCTTTAATTTTGAAATTGATTAGTTCTTAATCTAATGACGGAACGGTTAAGCAAAAACAACAAAAATAATTTCCTTTTCCTTTTTGTTAAAACTTTGTGCATACGTTTTCTTTATTAGGTAAATTTGTGCATAAAGTATGATGCACAACTTTAGGGGGGAAGAGGGCGATATATGTATATATGTATTGTTTGAGGGGGAGAAAATTATAAAAATACAAAAACATTAATTGAAAAACAGAAAAATACAAAACTAAAAAAGTCATGGGAAATGAAATGAATATTCGTGATAAAGGGCGTGAGTGACACATGTAAGGTGTTGTAGCTGAAAAGACTAGGATCTAATGTGATATGTCGGTAGGCGTACGCTCAAAGTGATTAAAAGATACTAAGTGATACAAACATAATCGAACTATGTATCTTGTGGGTAACATACCATCGGCGTATGATTTTATGGTCTTAAATCCTATGTTGATAGATAGCCAACATCTGAGGTTTTGGGTCTTTAGGCTGTTGAGTCATCCGGGAATATCTTGGCTGCCCTTCTGTTGCAACCAGATTATATGCAGACCCAGGCACAGTCAGGATATTCTTAAAAGAGCCAAAATAGAAGGGCCAAAACCTTAAAAGAAAGGAATCTCATCATGAGAAAATTCCATGAATTCAAACATACCAAATAAGGTATTTGCCTAACCCTCGCCAGATACTATTGGTCACTCTGCTGTACGGAAGTACTGACCTGTTCACCTATAGTCTGACGTTGTAAAAGATAAAGGATGATCTCAGTATACTCACCTGCTATGCTGAATCGTTGTGCTTACCTTGATCACGGGGGTATGTCAGGGTATGGGACGCATGGATATTATAGTATAATACTACCTTAAGCATATCACGAAGTTGAAAAATGGAAGTTGAGTGTTAAAGTTTAAGTGGACAAACATATTGGCAATCACTTAGACCAGTCTAAATAAGTTTGCATCAAAAAGTGTTCCTTGGTATGCCTGAAAACGATTTTGATCCCATTGTAATTATATAGTTGTAACTATTGAGTTACTTTCTTTGTTTATTTGTGTTTCTGTTTATATTCTTATGTTTAAAAATTAAAAATTAAAAAATAGAAATACAAAAATCCAAAATAGAGTGCTTTATTTGTTTTATTAAAAATTATTAACCGTTCTTGAAGATTTGACAAATCATTAAAAGATGAAAGAAATTTGAATTTTGATCCGAGTTGTTCATGTGGTACTCTCCCTGTTGCATAAGATTGTTTGCTTATAAATTTATGAGAATGTGCTGATCTTGATTTAGATCAAGAAAGATGGATTATTGAAAATTGAGATGCTGTTAGTTGCCGACAAAGCATGAAGCATCGCAATAGCAAAGTGTACCTGAGTCAGAAGAACCAGATTCAAGTCATCATCTGGCAGTGATAGTACATTTGAAGAAGTACGGGTGAACCTGATTGCTTGAAAGAGAAAGATTGAAGAAGAAAAGAGCTGCTGAGGTTCCTCCTTTCGCATTCTTGTTGATAAAGATGTTTCAAGCAAAGCTGATTGAGATGCTGCTATGAAGCTAACCACAAGGGCAGAAGAAAGAGAACCAGTGCTGAGAGTTCGTTGAAAAGTGAGGTCTTAAAAGTATGAAACTAACTTCCACAACAATTACAGCACAGCGACAACCATAGTTTCTGTTGAAGACATTTCTGAATTTGCACTATGAAGACAATTTGATGCATCAGTCTAGGGGGATTGTTAGGTCCTAGAACTGTGAGACTGAAGCATCTAATATATGTAACGTTCTATGGTAGTTAACTAGGTTTAACTAGGTTAGTTTGTATTAGTTTTGGATCTTTATAGGTCATTTGGGCATGCCATAGGCCATGTGGGCCAGGCGAGCCCATAGGCAAGCCCATTAGGGTTATGCCTTACCCTAGGTATAAATAGAATGTTATGTCATTTCCTAGGGTTGGATTTTTTGGGGACTCTTAGGTTTTCTCTGGAGAACCTTCATCTTGTACCAGACGGTTTTGCTTATTTAAGTAATAGAATCGTGTGCAAGGTGTTAAAGTGAATTCGTATTGTTCTTCATCATTTCGGTTTTTCTTGAAGATCATCAACTTTGGATTCCGCCCATCCTTGGTGATTGTGTGATATCAGTGTTAGATCCGGTTACACGGAACTAAAAATAACTCGTGTATAGTGAGAAGATAATGTAATGGGTACAACATATATTGTCTATACCTTATGGCACTAAAGGTATGAGTTCATATTATACTAACCTATCATCAAGTTTGGTTAGTTTTGTAAATGCAGGGAATGTAACTGATGTGTTGTCGAAAAATCGATGTTCTTTTTAAGCTTAAGTTAAAATTTTATGTAATTTTAGTGTCGACTAGCCTACTTTTGATTGGACTTGTATTTTGCAGGTTTACGGAGTTTAAGGAGCTATTTGGGAGCGTTTCTTAGCATCAGGGTGGAGAACGGGTCAACCGGGAGTGTAAAACAAAAAACAGGAAATCACAATTTAGAGATACCGTCGGCGACCCCCCTTTGGCCGTCGGCGACGCCCCCCCTAAAAGTCCCGTCGAAGAAAATTGGTCATAGACAGTGGATTAGAGTGTCGGAGAAAAAGTACACAAAGCAGAATTCGTCGCCGACACCCCATATGACCGTCGGCGATGCCCCTCCTATTTCCCTATCGCTGAAATTCAAGTTTGGACGGGTATTAACTTGGTTTTTGACCATTTTGGTGGGGAGTTACGAATTTCTGGAGTTTTGAACTTGTTCTTGGAGCCTAGAATCACCCAACCTTCACTGCCCATCATCTCCAATCCATCCAATCCTTCCGATCATCTGAATAACAATCTTCAATCCTAACCCTAGCCTACCATAATCATCTCCCTCATCATCCTTTCACCATCATCATTCATTCAAACCCTAATCATCACCATCATCACCATCAAGGCTTAAAAATGTTCAAGTTTGAGTTTCAATCTTCCGTTGATCAAGTCCGTTCACCATGAGTGGCTAATTTCTTTGGGTTCACCCCGGTGTAGGTTTTGTAAGTTCTAGGGTTTGACATAGTTTTGAGTATTGTTTTGTGACAATTTGCGTTTTGATTTTGAAACCTATGATAATTGACTTGCATTTGTATTGAATTCATGAATTGTCGAATGAAGATTAAATTTGACTTTGTGAAAAGTTTATGTGCAATTATGCTTTGTCTAGGTTAGAGTTTACTTGTTTGTGATAACAAAGTGCATTTTAGTCCGCTGTTCATAACGTCGATAGCATTTGGCATCTAAATCACGTAGCACTAAACTTGTTGGTCATTGCTACAAATGAATTGAACTTAAAAGTGTGTAGGAACCCTAGGATTTGCATTACCGAACCGGGTGTGAACCTTGTTCTCAAATCATTGTTTTAATCAAATTAATTAAGTTTTCTTGCAATCATCTAAGTTTTCACAATTAGTCAATTGGGAACAATTTCGTCGGATCATTCCGATATTCTATCAACCAAACAAATATTTAAATAACCAAAATAGCAAGCTTCATAAATTTTGACAACCTTAAAAATCAATCGCCTCCATCGCAAACCACAAACTCTTCATGGTTCGACCCCTTACTACCACTAACACATTGTTAAGGGTAATTTGGGATTATAAATTCTATCTTTGACCGGGGCGACACACTCCGATCAAATTTTGGCGCCGTTGCCGGGGAGATCGTGCGCTTTGCGTTTGTGATTAAATGTTTAAAGTGCTTGTTTCTTTATATCATCTTTGCTTTTGTGCTACGCGGGTGTGTTATCTTTGTAGGTTACAGGTAGTGCATGCATACATGCAATTCCGGGATGACCTCGCCGTTAGTGTTCGAACCGGAGATCGAGCGGGTCGTTAGAAGAAACTTAGCTAACCGGTTAGAGCCAACCCTTATCTCGAATCCACCCAACACCAACTCACCACCTACACCATCCTTTGGACCCATTCCAATGGATCCACAAAACTGCAACCAACCCAACAACCAAAACCAATACTACGATCACCACACCCAAAACCAAAACACCCAAAACCATCACTCAGGGGGTGATAACAACTCAAGACCACCAAAACCACCATTTCAAGCTCGTAGCTGAAACCAAAATAACCACCAACGTACACCCACACCTCCACCTCCAAACCAAAACCGACAAAACCCATTACTACCCAATCTCAACAACCAAAATATTAACGTCAACCGTGGGGTTAATCATAGCCGTGGCAATCCCACAAATGAATCCTAATTTCTCGATCTCGATGATTTGAGAAACAATATTCCTGATGATGCACCATATAGTGTTCCCGGTTATCAATCACCGGAACATAGGAGCGTCCACTCGGAATATTCGGACGATGGTTGAAACTAACGAGAGGGTTGTAGATGATGAATGGGGAAAAAACAACATGGGGAATTTTTATAATGCTCGGGGGTTTGAGTATGAAGATTTTGGCTATCAAAATGCCAATTTGTGGGGAGCAATGAGGGATATGGGCGTGAGTATGATAGAGATGACGGTTACGGGAATAACCGTCAACCATGAAATGATCGAAGGAATTGGGATTATGGCAACAACAACAATAACAACGGTAACCGTAACCGATTTCCTCAATTTGTGAGCGGTGGAAATCAAGGTGGAGATGGGGATGGTGACCGAAGGGGCAATAATAGGCCGATGAATCAAGAGGTAAATGGCCCGAGACGTCAAATGCATCAACAAGCTTCGCGAGGTGTTAATGGTCGTTTTAGACCGGTGGTCACCGAAAATGACTCACCCATTGTTCCTACGCCTCAGGGGAGAAGGGCTTTTGATTGTAAGCCGAACTACATTAACATCCTACCCCATTTCAACGGTAGAACGAATGACGAGCCGTATACATATTTGGCGGAATTCTCGGCCATATGTGGTAATATTGGAGGTCATGTTTTTGCGTTGGAAGAAGTGAAGTTGAGGTTATTTCAATTTTCTTTAAAAGACAAAGGTAAACAATGGTTTCTCACACTTCCGGCTAACAGTATTCATACTTGGGCGGAGATGCAACGTTTTCTTTGATGAATACTACTCAATTGCAAAGACCGATGATGCAAGAGATGAAATTCGGTCATTTAGGCAATTACCGGCAGAATTATTACATGAGGCATTGACACATTTCAAGGAATTGGTTAGGAAGTATCCTCATCATCAAATTCCAAGGTGGGAGTTACTTAAATGCTTTGTAAGGGGGTTGGATGCCGATGATCACAAATATTTACAATAGGCAAGCAATGGAACGTTGTTGAACAATCATGAGGAAGATGATGGGGGGTTTCTTGGAACGGATGAGCAAGATTCCAAAGCGGTCGCTATGGCGGACCGATCTAAGAAGCATCCTATTTCCGATCATTTCCGACAATGATTCGAGTGTTAAGGATAGAATTGCTACTTTGGAATGGGAGTTGGCCCGAATGAAGAAGAAGGAAGTTGGTGTGGTTCAGTTTGTGGTGTGCGAAGATTGTGGGGATATTGGGCATCGAACCGAAGAATGTCAAGTAAGCATGGCACATACGAATGAGGAGGTGAATCAAGTGTATGGAGATCGCAAGCAATTTGACATGAATTCTAACACTTATCACCCGGGATTGAGAAACCATCCAAACTTTCATTATGGGAATGCTTCAAATAAAATGAATCCCAATTTTCAAACGGGTAACCAAAGTGGCAATTAAGGAGGTTTGATGTATCAAAACCGTCAAGGCGGTAATCAAGGGGGGTACCAAAGAAATTACAACCAAGGAAGTGGTCAAAGCTATCAAAATCGTGAAGGTGGTTATCAAAAAGGCTACAACCAAGGTGGTAATGGAGGGGGTAACTCTAATCCTCCAATGGGTGGTGAAGACTCATTAAGCTCAAAGTTGGATGCAATTATGAATGCTATCACGACTTCAAATCAAGAAATAAAAATGGAAATGAAAAAGGAGTTTGAGGTTCGTGATAAATCGCATAATGCTTTAGAGAAGCAAGTGGGTCAACTTGCGGAGGAGATGGCACAGATGCGTGGAAATGGTGGAAAATTGCCTAGTAACACTACAGTGAACCCTAAGCGTCAAGGGTCCAGCTCGAAGAACACACGTAAGGTACCAATTAATAAAATTTCGTTACGTAGTGGTCGAGTCATTGATAATGGTGTTGTGTCACCACCACCCCAGTTTGTTGAAGGGGTGGTGGAGAGGCTAGTGATGATGAGATTGTTAATGGTCAAACGGGTCAAAAAGAAAATGTTTTGAAAAATGATAAAGATACACCCATTGTGACCGTCCCTGTCCGAAGGCTAAGGAAAAGGGTGTGGAGGTTAATACCGCCCCTTATCCCGAGGCTTTGTTGGGACCATCCAAAAAAGTGGTGAATAAAAGAGGTCCCCACCAATAAGAAATGTGAGAAATTTTTAAACAGGTTAAAATCAATAACCACTTTTGGATGCCATAAAACAAGTCCCATCATATGCTAAGTACTTGAAGGACTTGTGCACTCAAAAACGAACTCACAAGTTTCCAAAGAAACTAGACTTAACCGAAAATGTGAGTTCGATTCTTTCGGGTGCACTTCCACCCAAGTTGCAAGACCGGGAGCGCCTATCATCTCCATCCAAGTTGGAGAATTTAAAATGACAAGGGCACTCTTGGATCTTAGTGCTAGTGTGAGTATTCTACCGGTTAGTTTGTATGACCAATATGAGTTTGGTCCACTTCGAGCTGCAAACACTACTGTAGTGCTAGCCGATTTAACTCCTAAACTACCCCGTAATGGTCACGGATGTAATTGTCAAGGTCGAAGACTTTTACTATCCGCTGGACTTCTTAGTACTTGATTATGTTTCGTTGGACCTAACCAAGCAACCTACGGTTATTCTAGGTCGACCGTTTTTTGCAACATCAGATGCTTAAATTAATTGTAAAACGGGTACGGTCGACATGACTTTTGGTAACCGTCGGTTGCGGTTAAATATTTTTTTCAGATTAACGGATCCTCTAGTTAATGAAGAATGCTATATGGCGGACGTTGTTGACGAGTGTATACCTCTTTGCGACATGGGTGTTGAGGAGGAAAACACAATAGAGGAGTGTTTCATGTTTTACAGGTTACAATCGGAAACGAATCGGAGCATGGATGAGGAAGAGAAAAAGTTGGAGGTGATGGCAGTGAAAGAAGGAAGACCACCTTGGACACACCAAGTGGAAAGCCTTCCTGAAAAGATTGATACTAAACTAAAACCATCATTGATAGAGCCTCCCATTGTTGAGTTGAAGGTGTTGCCCAAGCATTTGAAGTATGCTTATGTGGGTGAGGGCAACACGCTATCGGTCATCATTGCAGCAAATTTGACCGGGGAGCAAGAGAAGAAACTGATGGATTTATTGGTCGCCAATAGAGCTGCTATTGGGTGGACCATTGCTGATTTGAAGGGAATTAGCCCTTCCGTAGTGATGCACAAAATCATCACTAAAGATGGTAGTACTCCCTCTCGTGACACACAAAGGAGATTGAATCCTAACATGGGAGAAGTTATCAAAAGGAGGTACTTAAGTGGCTAGATGTGGGTATCATATACTCCATCTCTGATAGCCAATGGGTGAGCCCTACACAGATTATTCCCAAAAAGCGGGCATTCAAGTTGTCACAAATGATGCAGGTGAAGAGGTCGCCACTCGGCCGGTAACCGGGTGGCGTATTTGTATTGATTATAGGAAGTTGAATTCCGCAACTTCTAAAGACCATATCCCTTTACCTTTCATTGACCAAATAGTTGAAAAGTTAGCGGGTCAAAAATATTATTGTTTCCTAGATGGGTATTCGGGTTATAATCAAATTGCTATCTATCCAGAAGATCAAGCTAAGACCACATTTACTTGCCCAAAGGGTACCGTTTAGGTTATGTAATGCCCCCGCCACCTTCCAAAGGTGTATGATGAGTATCTTTTCAGATATGGTGGGGGAGTCTTTAGAAATCGTCATGGATGACTTTTCAATTTTTGGGTCATTGTTTGATGTTTGCCTTGACCAACTCGAAAAAGTTTTAAAAAGATGTGTTGAGCAAAAATTGGTTTTGAGTTGGAAAAGAGCCATTTTATGGTTCAAGAGGGAATTGTGTTGGGACACATGGTGTCAAGTAGTGGGATAGAGGTTGATAGGGTGAAAGTGCAAGTTATTTCTACTTTGCCATATCCCACGAGCGTTAAAAGTATTAGATCATTTTTGGGTCATGCGGGGTTTTACAGACGGTTTATAAAGGGGTTTAGTGATATAACAAAACCTTCATGTAATTTATTGCTAAAAGACCAACCGTTTGACTTTAACAAAGATTGTCTAAATGCTTTTAACGTGCTGAAAAAGAAACTAGTAGAGGCCCAATCTTGCAATCACCGAATTGGTCTTTACCGTTTGAAATTATGTGTGATGCAAGTGACTATGCGATCGGGGCCGTTTTGGGTCAAAGGGTAGAAAAGAAACCCATTTCCATATACTACGCAAGTAAGACTCTTTCGAATGCTCAATTGAATTATACAACAACTGAGAAAGAGCTACTTGCGGTGGTATATGCGTTGGATAAATTTCAGGCTTACATTTGGGGTAGTAAAGTGATTGTATATTCTGACCATTCTGCTGTCAGGTACCTCATGGAGAAGAAAGATGCGAAGCCGCGGTTGATCCGATGGGTTCTCTTGCTACAAGAGTATGACTTGGAGATACGGGATAAGAAGGGTAGTAAAAATGTGGTAGCGGACCAATTATCCCGGTTGTTGGTGGAAGAGGGTTCTTCTCATGTGGAGATTAATGAGACCTTCCTAGATGAGCATATTTTAAAAGTATCAATTTTACCTTAGTTTGCTAATATTATTAATTATTTGGTGACAGGTGAATTACTGGCTCATTGGGATAGGAGGAGGAGATTGCACTTCCTCTCTCAAATCAAGTACTACACATTGGAAGAACCGGATTTATTCAAGACATGTCCGGATCAAGTTGTGAGAAGATGCATACCGGATGAGGAGATCCCGAGTGTCTTGATGCACTTGCATTCTTTTGCTTGTGGGGGCCATTTTAGTGGTCACAGAACGGGACATAAAGTGCTTAATAGCGGCCTTTATTGGCCGACTATTTTTAAAGACGCTTTCAGTTTTGCGAAAAACTGTGTTGAGTGTTAAAAATTGGGGGTATTTCAAAGCGGGATGAGATGCTATGCAACCGATTCTCATTGTCGATATTTTCAATGTGCGGGGAATCAATTTCATGGGCCCATTCCCCAATTCTCATGGGAATTTATACATTTTGGTGGCGGTGGATTATGTGTCTAAATGGGTTGAAGCACTCGCCACCAAAACAAATGACCATACCGTTGTTTGTAATTTTGTGCAAACTAATATTATTTCAAGATTTGGGATACCTCGGGCGATTATTAGTGATGTGGGATCTCATTTTAAGAACTTTAACTTCGGGAAATTACTAAAACGGTATGGTGTTGACCATAGAATTGCTACCCCATATCATTCGCAAACAAGTGGTCAAGTGGAAGTGTCTAATAGGCAAATTAAGGAGATTTTGTAAAAGACTGTTCGACCAGACGGTAAGGATTGGTCAACGAAGTTGAACGATGCCTTATGGCCTATCGAACGGCACACAAAAACCTACTGGCACTACTCCTTACCACTTAGTTTACGGTAAAAATTGTCACTTGCCGATTAAACTTGTACATCGTGCATTTTGGGCTACTAAGGAAGTTAATCGTAAGTATGATGATGCAGGTAAAGAACGCAAGTTGAATCTTTGTGAGCTAGAAGAGCTTTAGGAAAAGGCATATGAATGTGCCTCAAAATATAAAGATGGTATGAAAAGAGCACACGATGCCAAGTTGAAGCTGAAGGAATTGCTAGTGGGTCGAAAGGTTTGGCTATACAAGTCAAGGCTCAAGTTCTTTCTCGGTAAGCTTAAGAGCAAATGGATCGGCCCGTATGTGATTACAAGGGTTGGCAAGCTAGGGGATGTTACCATTGAGGACCCGAAGGATGGGTCAAAACAAACGGTTAATGGTCATCGTCTTAAACCATTTCTCGACGGTAACGAGGAAAACAAGGATGCAAACAAGGAAGTGGTAAGCTTCTTGGTAAGCGTACCAATTTATGAGGTCAATTAAAGGGCCAATAACAATTGTTGTAGAGTTTTGTATAATTTTTATTGTTTGCACACATCGTTTTGTATTTTATTTTGTTCGTTTCGTACTAATCTCATTAACGTGTGAAGTTCGGATTTCGCAAACGGGTCATGAAGATATAAGGTATGTTTTTAACTTGTTTGGTGTATTGAGGACAATACACGATTATTCGGGGGATGGTATAGTAAATGCGCGTCGTGAGTTAAAAAAAAGTGAAAAAAACGGTGATGCATCAGCGACGGGGCTTCAGACCGTACCGACGATATTCAGATGGGTGCGTCGAGTAGAATGTGTCGTAGACAGGAAGTTAAGTCGTCGGAGGTTTTGGGAACAATTGGGTGGCGTCAGCGACGGACCAAAATACCGTCGACCACAATCCCTAGTTAGTCAGCCAATGCTGATCTTGATTTAACGCAAACATTTGGACCAAACCCATTCTAAACCTACCTAAACTCGACCCGAACATCTTTTTAGCCACAAATTCGACCCAGGTGACCCAACATCTCATGAAAACCCCCAAAATCCCTGCACATTCATCATCAATTCCATTCATCTTCTTCTTCTTCCTTCAAGAACCCTAACTTCAATCTTTTAGATCTTCTTCAATCCTCCACCAAATCACACGATTCTTGAGCCTATTTTGTGTAGTTTTTTGAGTAGAACAATACCCCCAACAAGGTTTCTTTCAATTCTTGCTCATTTGCAAGATTGGTGAAGTTGAAACTTCGTGTTTTTGAGAAAAGTGTTCTTCAAGTTTTGTATTACATCTTTTTCAAGTTCTATCGACTATACAACACTAAAGGTATGATTTTTATTTCAATTTGAGCATGTTATCATATGGTTTGTGATTTTCTTCCGAAATTTGAACTTATGTTTAAGAGTAGGTTGTTATGACGCTGATATATGATTTCTAGCTTGAGTTTGAGTAGATGGTTGAATTGGGTGGGATTGAACATGCAACAGAGTTAGTAATGAGATCATGTTGTTAGTTGCATGTTTGAACATGAACACAATGTTGAACTTTGTTTAAAGTCTTATGTGTTTAGGATGAGAACATGACAAATTAAGTTTAGATGTTAACAAAAATGCAATCTTTGAAAGTTTATACCGGCTAGTTATGTCTAATCAATTAATTTGTGGTTCAATGTTGTGTGATATGTTTAAGAAGTGAATTAAATTGAAGTCTTGAAGTTATAGTATACATGTTGAAGTTCAACAATGTTTAATTGTTTTCTTTGTAATATGACTTGCAAGTATGCCAAGCCGGAAAAGAAGTAAGATTTCGGGCCAAGGCTCATCTTCGGGAGCTGGGTCGTCTTCGGGTCATAGAGCAAGAAAATGGGAACAATTAAGCGGGATCGAGGAAAATGATGATCGACTGCTTAGACAGGATTGGGTTTGGGAGAGAATAAGGGATAGCAACGTGGGTGAACCGTGGGAGAATAATAAGAAAAGACCACTATCAAGGTATAACGATAAACAATTGGAAATCAAACTTTGGAAGTGGAAAATGGTACACGGGGTTACCACGTCTATCCCAGAAAGGGTTGTGCCTGAACGCACTCTGAATGACGAAGAGTTTAGGACGATTGGGATCATCGAGTTCAGGATTGGTGTGAAGACATCACACCGCGGTTTATTTGGCCGCTGTCTGTGAGTGGTTGGCTTCGCTTCGGTTTGTCAATAGGGATGGACCACCAAACATGTGGCAATTGGTGGGAGATACAGGCAGAGGGCAAATGATCATGACCTTTGAAACCATGAATTGTATCGCACGGTTTGATTCGTTGGGGATCGACGAGTACTACTACTACTACAACGTCGATCAATTTCTTGACAACAAGGTGAACTCAACTGATCCCGATGGCATGGTTGGATCGGTGTTGCCATTTTCTGATGGTGGGGCGGCATTACGGAGTCAATTATCTTTTGAAGGGAAGATTCTTCAACCCTTCGCTCTTGAAAATATTATGGTTCGATTTGAGGGTCGGGGGAAAGTGAAGGCTTCTGATTGCGGGCACTCCATTCATTACTTTTTGGAGTACCAAAGTTATCATGGTGACATCTGGTGATGATCAATACTTGGGACACCCGTTAGTCGTACAACCGAAAGATGATACCTTATGTACGACTCATCAGCCCCATGATTGTGCAACAAAATAGGTTGCCACCCGAATCGTTTTGGGTCTCGAAGCCTGTGGATCAGATCTGTTTTGCGTCGATGAAGCAGCATTGGAAGATACAGGTGCAAGTATATGGTCATCAATACACAGTCACTGATGACCAAGGGCATAGATTCCAATTCACTTATCCGAGTGCAGCCAGGAAGCTGCGAGAGAGGAGGAGATGATTGATGAGGAAGATGAAGATGAGCCCCAGGGTCAAAGGGGACCCCGACAAAGGTATACTCGGACACATCGAGAGATTTCATCGGGAGTGGCCAACTTCATTCCAAACCGGCGTAAGCCGGGTATCCAAATTACAATCAGGGCCAACAAGACGTCTATGATAACATTTCCACTTGTATTGGGGAGAACCGGGAGTACGAGCAAAGGAGGCAGCAGTGGGAACAAAATTGGGAGGCCCAACAGCAATCTCATTGTGCCAAAGAGGCGGCTCATCGGGCTAAGGAGCAGGAATATTGGGAGAGACAACAAGAATACTGGGCCGCCCAGCAAGCCTTCACGGAAAGACAAGAATTGTATCAAGCACAAGAATTGTCTAGAAGGCATGCTTGGGAGGAGGAACATGATAGGTTGCGTGTTGATCAAAACGCATTGGAAGACCGCCGGTGGCATGCTATGGCGGTGGCTCAACAGATGGCGGTAAATAACGCCAAACACTTGCATGACCAAGAGCGCCACCATAGAGACTGGGAGGCGGGGCGACCGTATCTAGAGCACACGCCTTGGACTTCATACGAGAACCTTCCTCTTCCATCCAGGCCTTCTGATCCATCTCCACATTGGCCCGAAGCAGTTGGTTCCAGTTTTATCCCACCACAGTTTCAAGCGCCAGCTGAAGGACGCCTTAGGGCCATTAGATGATTTCCATGACATGATGTCGGCCCTCACGGGATACCTTTACCAACCGTATCCACTGGTAGACCCCAACGAGCGATACCAACGATGATCACCGGTATGTTTTCTTTTGTTGTTGTATATTTTTTGTGTAACTATTCATTTTTTATGTTTCGTTTCTTGTTGGTAGTTAAGTGAACTTTGTGGGTGTTTTCCCTAGATAACCCTCAGGAGACCTACTCGTCCTTCCGAGCTATCGGAAGGTTTAAAAGGGCTTGTTGCATATGCTAAATGCATCCGTGATTCCTACGAAAGTGAGTTTGGTATGTTGTTGTAAAATCTTTTTCACAGGAAATCAAAGTTGAATAACAATATGACTTGGTAATTTATTTTGGTAAAAATGGTAGAACTATGTAACTAACAAATTTTAATGGTTGTGAGAAGCTTGCTTCTACACGAAGGTTGAGATTTGTAGGTAAATTATGTTCGCGAGATGACTTTTTTTTGTTGAAAAAATGAAGAGCACATGAAGAATGAGCGAAAAACCAGGAGCATACGTTTCCTTTAGCTTTGATTCTTAATTTTAATAAGTGGAATGTATTTTTGTATCTTCTTGTCGGGGTGAAATTTTGGGAAGGTTAACTGTGTTACAACCCTTGTGCGTTTTAAAACCTCTATTCCTACACATTGAGGGCAATGTTGACCTTAAGTGTGGGGATGGGGAGAAAAAGTTTTTCAATTTTGACCCGTTCATTTAAACACTGCACATTGAGGACAATGTTGACCTCAAGTGTGGGGATGGGGAAAATTTCAAAAAATTTTTCAAAATGTCTTTGTTTGAAGCGGTCTAAAAAGCACAAGTAGCTAGGTCAATGAGGGATGACACAACCCATGTGGTCTTTTGTCATGGTCAGGTTCAAATTAATAGCATGAAGGGTATTTAGCGGGTGGCTATTTGGGAATAATCCGCTTAAGAAACTTGCATTTTATACATATCGCATTACCATGAGATTTTGAGCCACTTTTACATATCATATATGCATATATTTCTTTGGTTGAGTGGACCATTAGTCGCGTATTGTAGAACTTACAATTTTTGATGCGTTTGAGACCATAGACCGAATATGAGCACAAGAATGATTAAGGCATTAGGTAAACCTTTTTATTTTACACTATTTATATACCCTTACCCGAAATCAATTCCTTAGTTACCAATTTTGAGCCTAAACCTTCCATTTGACCAACCTATTTAGCCTTTGACCGTTGAACCTTTTATTTTTAACCCGTGTGATGAGAACTTGATTTTAGGATTGGTTACATTTGACTAGAAAAAAAAGAATATAGTTGAGAAAACAAAATAAAAATGTATGTCTTGATAGTTTGTTGAATAAAAGGCGAAAGCTTTTGCTTCTTAGTCATAGTTGGTTGTGTTAGAGTAGTTGTTTTTGTAATAAAAATCGAGTTTTCATCACCCTAGCCACTTTCAAAATATCCTATTCCATACCCCTAGCCTAGCCCCATTACAACCCATTCAAGACCTTTTGACTTGTGCTTAATATTTGTGTTCGGTGGTGGAGAATGATTGAGTTGTAAGCTTATGCGGGTACGTGTTCTAATCGGTTTGTGTGATTATATCAAAGTGCTAATGCATCAATTATTAGCCAAGTTCTAAGCCGAGTGGAGAGAACATTGTGAGGGATGTGTATGAATTGTGAGTTTAAGGGCGGGTTAATCTTGGATAACCATTTTTATGTGTTAATCACATTAATGTAAATATTTTGAAAATGGTGAAAATTATGAACCGGGTATGACATTAGACCTTAGCTTATGTCTCAAGATTGGAAAATATGTTCCTCATTAAACCCACATGAACGTCAAAAACAGAGTTGCTTGAGGGCAAGCAAAAGACAAGTGTGGGGATGTGATGCGTGGTCGAAAACCGATGTTCTTTTTAAGCTTAAGTTAATGTTTTACGTAACTTTTAGTGTCGAGTAGCCTACTTTTGATTGGACTTGTATTTTGCAGGTTTACTGAGTTTAAAGAGCTATGCGGGAGCGTTTCGGAGCATCGGGGTGGAGAACGGGTCAACCATGAGTGTAAAACGGAAAAACAGGAAATTAACAATTTAGAGATGTCGTCGTCGACACCCCTTTGGCCGTTGGCGACGCCCCCCTAAAAGTCCCGTCGGAGAAAATTGGTCGTAGACAGTGGATTAGAGCGTCGGAGAAAAATACACAAAGCAGAAGCCGTGGCAGACGCCCCTCCTATTTCCATGTCGCTGAAATTCAAGTTTGGACGGGTATTAACGTGGTTTTTGACCATTTTAGTGGGAAGTTACGAATTTCTGGAGTTTTGAACTTGTTGTTCTTGGAGCCTAGAATCACCCAACCTTCATCGCCATATCTCAATCATCCAATCCTTCCGATCATCCGAATCACAATCTTCAATCCTAACCCTAGCCTACCATCATCATCTCCCTCATCATCCTTTCACCATCATCATTCATTCAAACCCTAATCATCAACATCATCACCATCAAGGCTTAAAAATGTTCAAGTTTGAGTTTCAATCTTCCGTTGATCAAGTCCTGTTCACCATGAGTGGCTAATTTCTTAGGGTTTCACCCCGGTGTAGGTTTTGTAAGTTCTAGGGTTTGACATAGTTTTGAGTATCGTTTTGTGACAATTTGTGCTTTGATTTTGAAACCCTATGATAATTGACTTGCATTTGTATTGAATTCATGAATTGTCGAATGAAGATTAAATTTGACTTTGTGAAATGTTTATGTGCAATTATGCCTTGTCTAGGTTAGAGTTTACTTGTTTGTGATAACAAAGTGATTGTAGTCCGTTGTTCATAACGTCGATAGCATTTGGCATCTAAATCACGTAACACTAAACTTGTTGGTTATTGCTACAAATGAATTGAATTTAAAAGTGTGTAGGAACCCTAGGATTTGCATTACTGAACCGGGTGTGAACCTTGTTCTCAAATCATTGTTTTAATCAAATTAATTAAGTTTTCTTGCAATCATCCAAGTTTTCATAATTAGTCAATTGGGAACAATTTCATCGGATCATTCCGATATTCTTTCAACCAAACAAATATTTAAATAACCAAAATAGCAAGCTTCATAAATTGTGACAACCTTAAAAATCAATCGCATCAATCGCAAACCATAAACTCTTCGTGGTTCGACCCCTTACTACCACTAACACATTGTTAAGGGTAATCTGGGATTATAAATTTTATCTTTGACCGGGGCGCGACATTTCGATCAGTAACAAAACACATTCATAGATCTTATGGTATCAGCTAACAAAGAGGAATTAAAATTTTACATGAATATCATCCATCAAGTTCATTAATATATTGCACATCAAGCGACAAATCACTCACTACAAAAGTTTTTCAACAACTTTCTTAGAAGATTGGCACTTGTTACTTGAAATGATACATATTATATTGAGAGGGAGTTTTACATAGGTTGCACTCTTTAACCTTCACTAATTATCCAATTGGATTTTCTTAGTAAGGTCTTTTTTAGACAACGTACCTGATCTGGAAGTATCAGGGGGAGACAATGCGCGCTACACTCTTTTTCCCTTAGCTGAGGTTTTGTCTCATTAGGTTTTCCTAGCAAGGTTTTTAATGAGACAACATCATTAAGCATATTAAAGAATAGTATTCTATCATGTGGATAGTCAAGGGGGAGTGTTATGAATGCATCCATTATGTAGTGACTTTCCATATGTATAACCTCTATCTATGAATGCATCAATTATGTAGTAACTTTCCACATGTATAACCCCTGTCTCTTTATTTACTATTGTACTAATGTGAGTGTCTATATATAATGACATTTGTATATGATTTTAAAATCAATGAATAAGAATTCTACATTCTATGTTTCTCTCTATAATCATATGCTCCTTGTTCGTATGTTTATATAATTTGTATATTAGTTGCTAATAGGTTGTTGTTTTACAACAAGTTACTATTTATCGTTCTTTATTAACAATATGTATATAATGATAGTAAATGGCATTAGTATAACAATCTTTAGTATTGTAATGCTTTGAGCAAACATGATACAACACACTCGGTACTGTGACACGTAATAAATATAAAAGATTGGTTTGGTTTGGTTAGATCAGTTCATTTAGGCCAAATAGTTGTTGCTCGGCTCGATTAAGTCGATTTTATGGATGCATGTATTTAAAACCAAAACGAAAAATCGTTTGACAAAAAAATTGAATTGTTGGTTATATCAGTTCTTTGTTTTTTTCGTTTGTGATTTAGCTAATCGGGTTTTATGCACAACCCTAATCAGAGGCGGACCTACCTTAGGCGAAGGGGTAGCCTCCGCTACCCCTTGGGGCTCCGCGGTAGTGTAAATTTTGACCTTTTTGAAGTTTTTTCGATTTTGTTACCCATTTTTTTTATAAAATGTTACCCTACGAATATTTTCTAGATCCGCCACGTCCCTAATCTTGGTTTTAGAGTTTATATAGAATAATATGATTAAAGAAAATCAAAATGATCAATACTTGATCAAGGTCGTGGAAAGATCAGAGGTTGACAACTTGAATACCATGGTGTTACCTTTTAAAGATCAATCTTAAAATGTTTGCGTGTTAGGTTAGTCATTGACTTTATTTTTATTTTTTGGTTGGCTTATGTAAGTCAAAACTACATAAAAGATGGAGCAGGTAAGACGTTTTGTGTTGTATTGAACGCATCAAATACTACACGACAACTAGTGAATCTGAACATGATATGTATACTTAAGCATGTTATATTCTTAAAACACTAACACAAATATGTTTAATAAACGGGTTATACGAAGTTTTACACGATTAAAGGTAACTAGTTCAATGACATGAATTGCACAATACAACTCATTTAACATAAATATGCTAGATCAATAACACGACAAATTTCACATGATTATATATACAATTCACAAAATACAGTTAAAATATACAACAAGATAACATGAAACACTAAAGTTACCTCAAAATACATTATATTTAAGTATATATAAAATTATAAAACTATGCCATTTTCATAAAATGGTTATAAACGTGTTGTGTGCACGTGTTAACACATATAACACAATAAGTTAAAATGCTATTGAATGTCATAACAAGTTAAGCAAGTTGAACTTGTTTCGTTGTTAGTCGCGTCAATAATGTGTGACCCGTTTATAACCCGAACTCGTTTAGATTGGTGTTGATTTATATCGTGATAACGTGTCATTCTATAAATCTTCAGCGCTAGCAATGATTCCTAACATGGGCGAAGCTTAATGTGGGCTAGGGGTGTCCCGACCTCCCCTGTTTTTCCCATTTCATAATGTAAATTTTACCCAAAAACTCGGAGAAATTTATATGTATCAAGCCCCCTCTCTCCCCTTCCCCCATTTAGTAGGTCAGGCTTCACCACTGACACGTTATTTATTTTCTTTTATCTTTTTTACTTTGCTTAATGCTCATGGTTATGTTTGATAAATTGGACAAGCATTAAAACATGTGTTCTTATCATAAGTATCGCTTTTGTAATAAAACGAGTTCTAATATGGAAACATGTTATTTTGTATTAAGCTAAAATTTGTGGTAAAAAGAGTTTTAATATGGAAACATGTTATTTTGTATTACGCTAAAAGGAGTTTTGACAAGATTTTTTTATTTATTATTATTAAAATGCGATTTCTAACTTGGAAGGTGTAAACAGGTATAACTAATATGTTATGAGGATTGAGGAGTTTTAACAAGAATTAATCAATAGGCAACTAACTATTATGTTTGTGATCGAATAATATAAAATAAAATATAATTCTGATCTTAATAAAACTGCCTGGTAAGGTTTAAAAGAAATAAAATCGATAGGTTGTTTTCGAGATGTACAGCGACATGTCACTATTTTGGCTTATGTACGGTAACTTCTCAAGATCGAGGGTGAAGTTTTTGATAATGACATGGGGTCAATGAATTAGGGATTTTGTGTTTTTTTAAACAATCAACGACAACATTTTATTGTCAAAATGAGAGCCAGCTAGACGTTAGAAGTTCAAAATACAAGAAAAAATAAATCGTTACGTAACCACATCTCTAATATTAAAGTCGCACCAACGATCCCAATAAAGATTTCTAAACTTAGATCTGTTTTTAACTCACACAAAAGAGTCTTCTTTATTCCATCTACCATTTGGGGTCCACACCCATCCCCCTTCGAAAATCTTAGCATTTCTACGCTTCCATATTTTCCACATCATTGAAAATAACAAAACTTCAATCATACGTTTTCACTTGTTAGACCCGTTTAGATTTCTAACCGCATGAATGGCTTCAACTCCTCTAGTCGAGAGGTCTGGCCCATTTAATTATAACCAAGTCCACACATTTCAGCAGATTACTTTAACCCACGTATATGAAAAGAAAATGTGAACAAAATCCTCATCTTCCAAACCGAATTGGTACACACAATATCTCCAAATTGAACACATCTACGAAACCAAACCCACCTTAGACAAAATTTTACCCATAAGAGCTCTCACAAAATAAGTTAATGTCACAACCCCCGACCCCATCCCGGGCGGGGGCCGTGAGCAGATACAGTCTGGTACCAGTATTTATTTAAATTTTATCACAGCGGAATCTTTCATCAGGATCGGGTGTCAGGAAGAATCATCGGAGTTTTCAAAACACCGTAGTTTTTATTTCATAAATTGTGGGATTCACTCGTATTTACATAAAAGATTTTCAAACTGATAAACATTTGATTACAAAACATGTTTTATTCAGGTTTACATAGCCACTTATTTAAGCTTAAGTTCCTCATAGCATTTTTCCTTCTCTTCGCAGTAATCACCTGAAACGCGTTTTAAAAATATTTGGTCAGCGAAAAATAATGTGAGTTCATCCAATTTTTGTATTAAAAAACATATTGTTATAATTACAGCATTAAGGGTTTTTACATTTGTTTATATCTTTCAATACTCAAATCAGTATTTGTCACTCTGTAGAGTTCCTGTGACTATGGCATATCACTATTGGCCCTCAATTGTCCAATAGCGAAGCTTATCATGTAATGTATACAAAACCCCACATACCGGCAGTAATTTAAGATTTCAAAAACTTAATCACTGTAAATACAACTGGAAAACATTTAGGGTGTGAAAGTATTTGATAAAAGAGAAGACTTATATTGCAGATTTAAGTTAATAGCCTTCTGGCCTAAGTCTTGGTTTCCTAATTAAACACACAATGCAACACATATTAGCTTAATAACCCAATTCAAACTTTAACGATAATCACGAGATCAAAAACCACAAAGTATAGCCTTATTCAGGAACACTTAAACATCCGTTGAGTTGTTTATAGATCGATCGGAAAGGGTATCGTACAGTGATTCAGGTTAGCACGCTAGCTACGGGGCAGAGTTTTAGAACTTCGGGTATAATATCAGTATTACACCAAAATATCGAGAAAGAAAGAAAAGAGATTGAGCGAGTTGAACTGTGCAGTGAAGGATCAATTTATAGCTGATTTTAGGGCCTCTCACGGCCCACGCAGGTAAGGGCCTTCCTGTCGCGGCCCGCGAGGAGGTTTATCTAGGGCATAGGTGGCCTGACTCATGGGGTAGGTTTGACACGTGTGTCACACCCGGACCCGCAGCGGAAATAAAAGTCGAACCATAATTGGGTTTTCATCAAGCTCATGACATTTACTACAAAGTTTCATATTTATTATTTCCAAATTAAAACAGAAATTACATCAAACATATAAGCACAACATGTTCTAAACACAACATTCATGAACTCTTTATTTTTCTTCTAAGGCAAATTCCTATGTGTTCCTTGCTTCAACCTGTTCACCTGTATCATGTGTAAAAATGGTTTTTGGGTCAAAAAAGTTGGCGAGTGAATCATATATAAGCATTTGAACGAATTAATTATATTGGTTATTAAAAAAAATGTGCATAACCAAATATGAGTATACTACATGTAAATTTACCCACAAAACACGTAATATCAATTAATGCACACACACACATATCAAATGATGAACAATGAGATCAAGACTCAATTAAACGAGTCGATCTAATAAGGCACCTGATGCTCAACTCGTCTCCAACGAGAAACTGATGGGCCTAATGAATGATTTGCACGCAACATGACAAAAAGTAAACACGCAACACAACAAACAACAGTTACATCACACGTTTAATCATATAATGGTAATAGCACAAGTGATTGAATAAACGAAATGTATAAACAAGTACGACATATGATACACCCAAAACATGAATAAAAAAAGGGAAATTGTAAGGATTCACTCACAGTGGGTGCGTTCCTTGCTTGATAATAAAAGCACACGAGTTGAGGATTTGATCGACGAACGAATACTAACCTAAAATAATAAGGCGATAATTCGATAAATATAAACAAATTAATATTTTGATTTAATACTTTTGATAGATTTTTAGGTTATTATTGTGGTTTTATTGAGATTTTAAAACCTTAAAAAGGTATTTTAAGTATTTTTAATTGATTTTTACTAAAATATAATCCCAAATAATATAAATAAAAAAAATAAAATAAAAAAAACCTTGTCAGGTCTGACAAGGACCTGACCGGTCGTTGTGTTGTTAGGCAGCGTGTGGTGAGGACTCGAACTCGTGACCTCTCGGTTGCGTGCACACAGCTCTTCCAACTGAGCTACGTGTCTAACCCATTAGAATTTTGTTTTTAATTATTGTTATACACTTATTGGATTAATACCGAAATTAGTTAATTAAAAAGGTTTTTTTAAATGAGCGAATCGGTGTGAAGGCTCCGACTCGAAACCGTGACCTCCATGATGATTCGCACCCAGCCCAACCAACTGGGCTGGGTGTCCAACCCGTTGTATTCTGTATTTAAATTATATTTATATACTTACTCGATTAAGTCATGCTTTTATTTATTAAAAAAAGTTTATTATATGAACGGATCATTGTACGTATTGAGACTCGAACCCGGCATCATGTATGTAAAATGCACACAGTCCACCGCTGGACTGTGTGTCTAACCCATTTAAATCACCAAGTTTTATTATACAAATAATCTATACGACTTCTCTTCTTCATCTTAAAAGAACCCAGAGCTGAACCCGCTAAAAACAAATTAAAACCAATGCCTGTTGTTTACTGGATTTCTGGTTTACATAAAGTGATACGAATTATAAAGAAAATAAACAAGAAATTTTACCAACGAAACGATGATTCTGAACCTCCGACGGGGATTCCGGCGATAGCGGGTTGAACAGAAAGTTGAGCAGAAGGTTCGAGAGCAGTAGGTTTTTTTTTGAATGAATGAACGAGTTGGGATCCATCTATCATAGGGTATTTATAGGCTTCTTGGATCGAGATTTGCTTTTAATTTTGAAACGGAAATTAAGTGTGATGATTAACATAACGGCTTGATCTTAATTGAGTTTGATTGAGGTTTGGTTGTTGATTGATGGTTATTTTCGCTCAAATGGAGAATCAAAAATGATGATTAGAGGTTAATCGCTGAATCAGTGGGGCGGTTACTGTCTTGATGATTTTGAATTTGCAGATGACCGCGTATTCACTATATGTATTAATTCATTCCTAAACTACACAATAAGTGTGTGTGGTGTAGCGGTGTTTTGATGTGTTTTCCATGTGAGTGACTCGGGTTCGATTCCCGGTTACTCTTATATATTTTTTTATTAGCTTATTTTTATTATTATTATTATTATTATTTTATTATTATTATTTTACTATATAATGATTTAATTTATTTATCTCTTATGAATTATTTTAAATATGCATTTTGTTTATTAATAAAGATTATAAAATAGATTGGTAAATACTAATAAATGTATAACAAAACATTAAATACTTGAATTTTCAAACTGAGCGGGTTTTGAGACCCGTTTTACACAAATGTTACAGTATCCCCTACTTTTAGAAATTTCGTCCCGAAATTTAAGTGGAAGTTGTAACTAGGAAAAGATACGAGTATCTTTCGCGTATTGGGTTTTCGTGTTCCCAAGTAAACTCAGGTTCTCGTTTTTTATTCTGATAAAGTTTGAATATCTCTTAATAGAAAACGGAGGTGTGATGCTTGGATTTGACGATTACATAATCAGAGGTGGGTGAAATTTTGAATTCTAATTGAGGCGGTAACGTTCCTAGTAAGGGTTGAATACCCTGCTACAGGAAATCGCTTTTTGATGCCTAAAGTATAAAAATGTGTACATTGATAAACAAAGTTGATTGACTGGGTATGATCTCATGCATAAGAGTTTTGAGAGATTTGATTTGTTGAAAAGATAAGGTTATAAAACAAAAAACTTCAACCATGACGATATTAAAACCTACACGGAACTTCTCATGACCGCCTGACAATGCTTTTGATCCTTTGATAGGAACACTTATATATAGGAAGTACAAGCGGTGTATCCACCATATTCTTGTCAAATTTTCATTGGCTTTGTCGTAAGTTATGATTAGTTCTATGTGACTCTAAAATCTACAACACATAAACAAACACAACAGCCAAAGCTTGAGTCTTAAATCTGAAAGGATGCATGACTGAATGACGACGGTACTCTCTCGTTTGTTATGATGAAGGGGTCAGTCTATGAAAAAGTGAGACACGACCCAACTTCTTTAAATGATGACACCAGATGCGTCGTGATGTATGATGATATTAAATCGATGAGTAAAGACATGAAATAAACAATAATATCAATTTGCATTAAAAATATTGGATTCATAAATTCCTAAATTAAAACAGGGATACACATAGATTGAGATTTATAAAAACATTAAGAACTAGAAGGTTGGAGCTGAGTCTTGACTCTTGGTGATGGAAGACTAGTTGGGTTGTTCGTTCGCACCGTTATTGGCTTCAACCGGATTAGCGTTGATGTTGAAAGCTCTTCCTCTCACTGGTGGGGGTGATGGGTTTGCTTGATTTGCTTGATTAATGGGTTCGCTTGAGCTTGGGCGTTAATGATGTTAACCAATCTAGGGCACGTGTTTCTAAAATGGGTAGGGTCGCCACAGTTAAAGCAAGCTCGAACATATGGAACTATGGGATATTGAGGTTGTTGATAGGGTTGAATCATGTTTTGGGTAGGGGGTGAAGCTTGGTTTTAAGGGGTACAACAAGTTTTGCTCAAATGACCATGACGCCCACAATTTGCACACAGTCGACAGGGTATGGTAGGTTGATGGTGATAAAAGCAGGTGTTGCATTGAGGGTGGGGTCCAATGTAAGGTTTCTTATTTGGGTAAACAGAGTTGGTTGCTACTTGAGTGATTGGAATAGCTTGGAGTGGTACAGCTTGTGGAGCTGGTTGATTGCCTTGGGTGACAGCGAAATTTTGCCCGTCTCGCTTTCTCTTGGTAGTGGATTGAGGAGAGGATTTAGATTGGTTGAGGTTTCGGTTGGTGTTTTATCTTTCTTCTTCTCATCCTTGAAGTCTCCATTCCTAATGTGGTTTTCGGTGAGCTCTGTAGCTAACTCCATTGCTGCTTCCAAAGTTGCAGGTGTGGTACTTATTACAGGGTCCTGTATATTTGAAGGAAGACCCCGGTGCTCGATCAAACGGTAGAGGGGAGTGAACAAGTTGGGGACAATCTGATTCAACTCAAGGAATCTCTTGTTGTACGTGGTGTGGTCGCTCTCCTTTTGTTTCAAAGAGCAGAACTCATCTTCTAATTTCTTGATTCTGCTTCTTGTACAGAAACGTCTTGTCATGATCTCCCTCAACTCTTCCCAAGTCAAAGTCATAGCATTCTCAGCACCTCGCTTGCCCTTCTCTGTGTTCCACCATGTAAGTGCTACTACCAACAAACGACCGGTAGCATATCGTACCTTGCGATCATCAGGGCAGTCGCAATTGAGAAAAGTGTTTTCCATCTCCTCAAACCAATGGAGGAGAGTGGTGACACCTTCAGTCCCTTCGTATTTTGGGGGATCACATGATTTGAAATGCTTGTAGGTGCATTTAGTGGTGTTGAGAGGAGGGTTGACGACATTTTGGCCTTCTTGGTTGGTTGGGGTGATAGGATTAGTGTCAAGGTCTTGTTGGACTTGAACTACTATATCGGGAATAACAGTGGCCATTTGTTGAGCGATTTGGGCAGCCATGCGCTCGCGGGATTTTCCTGATCTCCTATCTCTACGAGAGTGACTAGAAGACATCGACAAGGAATACGTATCGAGAGCATGAGTTTGGCATATAGGTGTCATGTGTCGTATAAAACGAATATCCACAAAAACAATTAAAGAAAAAAAATAAATTTGCTACATCCATAGGATGTCTGGGGCTTTGCTCATGTTTGGGCCCCCATATGTCCCCATACTTGGCCTTGGTAGTCATGTGGGCCCCCATGACGACTGGGCTCTGGTAGGGTTCACATTGGTGTTGGCCTGTTAACACTCGCGCTACCCGTCGTAAAACATGATTGCAAAGTATAAGGTCGGAGGGTGTCCATATATACACAGTGACAACTCAAAGTGGGGTTAGTTCGAACGACGTTTGGTGTGGTATGCTTTGGCCTAATAGGTCCTTCGTACTCTCACCGTTAGTCCCCAGGTAGGCGAACTAGTCCATTATATTGGATTTATACGAATGCCAACCTAGACAGGACGTTTTGACTACCGGTACTTGTACCCTTCCAGTTACTACATGCCCGTCGTAGAACTCACTTTGATGAGATTGAAAAATGAAAACATCACAAAATCTTGAATAAGGAAATATGAGAATGCTTTGAATATGTTATAATTGAAACGTGCATGATGAATGTACATGTAAGCATGTTATGTTTGACAATATGTATAACTCGTTAAGTATCACACAAAATGTTAATGGAAGTGCTTGCATGTATTTGTGTGTGTAACAAATATGAAACAAATAAACATCATGAGTTTGCATGTAACCACATAAGCAATTAAAATCTAATCAACTATAGTATAGGCTCTAAGGGTCTAATAACCTATCCTATATCCCTATAGTCAAAAGCTCTGATACCAATCTGTCACACCCCGTGTCACACCCCGACCCGCAGCGGAATAAAAGTCGGGCATAATTGGGTTATCACCAAAGCTCATGATGTTTACTAAGATGTTTCATATTTATTAAATTCAAATTACAAACTTAAATATCCAAAACAAAATTCATACAATTACAAGAAAATGAAACTACATAATTATTCCAAAGCATAAACTTGTTTATTCTTCTAGGCCTTCCTAAGTGCTTCCTGTCTCAGCTGGATCACCTGTATCATGTGTAAAACAGGGGAGATTTTGGGTCAACAAAAGTTGGCGAGTGAACCTTGATAAAACATTTTTACTAATTTCTTGTTTTATTTAATAAAGAAAATTCGTGCAATCATCACATGTGAGCAAACATATATAGATAAACAATCACAAACCACTTTGGATGAGTATATGACATGAATGATGATGTATGTGAGATCAAGGCTCAATCAAACAGAGCCGATCTAATGAGGCTCCTGATGCTCAACCCGTATCCCATGGGGAACTGATGGGCCTAATGAAATGCGTGCACTGAAAATGATAAATCCAATCTACATATAATTCACACAACAATTGATACACATTTGATCACGGATATGATGTATGCACAAGTGTTTAAATAAAATAAAAGAATTGTACGACACATGATACACCCCAAAACATGATTAAAACAGGGAATTGGTAGAGATTCACTCACAGTGGGTGTGTTCTTTGATGACGATGAATGCGCACGAATTTATGATTCAACCGACGAGGGAAAAACTAACCTAAATAATAACGAAATGATTCGATAAATAAATAAATTTTATTTGAGATTAATATTTTTAGTTAGTGCTCTTAATGGGATTTTTAGATTTATTTTTGTGAGTTTAAGGAAATTTTCTAACTTTAAAAATCTTATTTTTAGGTATTTTTAAATGATTTTTCAATTAAATAAATAAGTAAAAATGAAATAAAAAGGTTGACTTTGGTCAGGTTTGACCGGGTCTTGACTGGTCAGACTGTGTTTATTCTATGCGGCAAGTGAGGTTCGAACTCGGGACCTCTCGTATACGTGCACGCAGCTCTACCAACTGAGCTACGTGTCTAAACTGAAATATTCTCTGTTTTAATTATATATATATACTAATTAACTTTAACCTTATTTGGTTTTTATTAAAAATGATTTATATGGTCGAACCGGTTGCAGAGACCCGGAGTTGAACTCGGGACCTTCGGTTCGAGTGCGCACAGCCCAACCAGTTGGGACCAGTTAGGCTGTGTGTCTAATCTGTTTAACTACTGGATTATATTCCTCTTATGTATATACTGTGACTTGATCTGATTAGGTTTTAAAAATGTTGGTTTTATTTCTGAAAGTAGGTAACATGTGCGATTCGAACTCGGGACGTGTGTATTGTATTTGCACACAGTCTACCGCTGGACTGTGTGTCTAACCCGGTTAAATATCCGATTTTAATTATATTAATACACATAATCAACTTCATCTTCTTCACTTACAGAAATTTCCGACAGTGATTCCGGCTGAACAAACTGAATTAATAGTTTTGATTATTGTGTTGAGCAATTAGATTACTAAGTAAGAGATAGCAAGAAGGTTTAGATGATTATACCGATTAGGAGTAGAGCCTCGGTTTTTCCGGTGAAATTCCGGCGAATGCGAAAATCTCCGGCGACGTATTTTGGAATGAATAAAGCTTCCGAAGTGAGTGTGGTTCTGAGCGAAAGGTTTACATGAAGTTTGAGTGGGTATTTGTAGTGGAAACAGGCCAATTGGTTCGAATTAGAAGCCATGATTTCGCGGTCAAGATTTCAATCTTCAAGGGTAACGGTTTTGACCAAATTAGGTGTTATGCAACGGTTATAACTGATGTCGAAATCAGTTTACGCGTTTCAGTCAAGGGGAAAAGGCAACATTAGCCGAGTCTCGGTTTTTCTCCGGCGATTTCGCGTTCTGGGTGCGCGGTATTACTGATTTTGACTTTCGGCTTTTATTATAAGTGTTATTTGTTTCATTAGTTGAACACAAACATGTGTGTGGCGGAGTGGTGTGGTATGTGTATGTCTTCATGGGAGACCCGGGTTCGAGACCCGGCGGCTCCATTTTATTTTTATTCACATATTATTATTATTTATCAATTATGGTTTTTAAATTCTAAAATGTTTATTAATTATGTACTATTTAAAATAATCTGAACAATAAATACGCAACGAAATCTTATAACTGAATACTTGATTATTAAACTAATCGGGTTTGGAAAACCCGTTTTTTGACGAATGTTACACCCCGACCCGCAGCGGAAATAAAAGTCGAGGCATAATTGGGTTTTCATCAAAGCTTATGACATTTACTACAAAGTTTCATATTTATTATTTCCAAATTAAAACAGAAATTACATCAAACATAAAAGCACAACATGTTCTAAACACAACATTCATGAACTCTTTATTTTTCTTCTAAGGCAAATTCCTATGTGTTCCTTGCTTCAACCTGTTCACCTGTATCATGTGTAAAAATGGTTTTTGGGTCAACAAAAGTTGGCGAGTGAATCATATATAAACATTTGAATGAATTAATTATATTGGTTATTAAAAAAATGTGCATAACCAAATATAAGTATACGTACATGTAAATTTACCCACAAAACACGTAATATCAATTAATGCACACACACATATCAAATGATGAACAATGAGATCAAGGCTCAATCAAACGGAGCCGATCTAATGAGGCACCTGATGCTCAACTCGTCTCCAACGAGGAACTGATGTGCCTAATGAATGATTTGCACGCAACATGACAAAAAGTAAACACGCAACACAACAAACAACATTTACATCACACGTTTAGATCATATAATGGTAATAGCACAAGTGATTGAAACAAAAAAATGTATAAACAAGTACGACACATGATACACCCCAAAACATGAATAAAAAAGGGGAAATTGTAAGGATTCACCACAGTGGGTGCGTTCCTTGCTTGATAATAAAAGCACACGAGTTGAGGATTTGATCGACGAACGAATACTAACCCAAAATAATAATGCGATAATTCGATAAATATAAAAAAATTAATATTTTGATTTAATACTTTTGTTAGATTTTTAGGTTATTATTGTGGTTTCTATTGAGATTTTAAACCTTCAAAAAGGTATTTGTAAGTATTTTTAATTGATTTTTAACTAAAATATAATCCCAAAATAATATAAATAAATAATAAAAAAAAACCTTGTCAGGTCTGACAAGGACCTGACCGGTCGGTTGTGTTGTTAGGCAGCGTGTGGTGAGACTCGAAGTCGTGACCTCTCGGTTGCGTGCACGCAGCTCTTCCAACTGAGCTACGTGTCTAACCCGTTAGAATTCTGTTTTTAATTATTGTTATACACTTATTGGATTAATACCGAAATTAGTTAATTAAAAAGGTTTTTTTAAATGAGCGAATCGGCGTGAAGGCTCCGACTCGAAATCGTGACCTCCATGATGATTCGCACCCAGCCCAACCAACTGGGCTGGGTGTCCAACCTGTTGTATTCTATATTTAAATTATATTTATATACTTACTCGATTAAGTCATGCTTTTATTTATTAAAAAAAATTTATTATAAGAACGGATCATTGTACGTATTGAGACTCGAACCCGACATCATGTTTGTAAAATGCACAATGTCCACCGCTGGACTGTGTGTCTAACCCATTTAAATCACCAAGTTTTATTATATAAATAATCTATACGACTTCATCTTCTTCATCTTAAAAGAACCCAGAACTGAACCCGCTAAAAACAAATTAAAACCAATGACTGTTGTTTACTGGGTTTCTGGTTTACATAAAGTGATACGAATTATAAAGAAAATAAACAAGAAATTTTACCAACGAAACGATGATTCTGAACCTCCGACGGGGATTCCGGCGATAGCGGGTTGAATAGAAAGTTGAGCAGAAGGTTCGAGAGCAGTAGGTTTTTTTTGAATGAATGAACGAGTTGGGATCCATCTATCATAGGGTATTATAGGCTTCTTGGATCGAGATTTGCTTTTAATTTTGAAACGGAAATTAAGTGTGATGATTAACATAACGGCTTGATCTTAATTGAGTTTGATTGAGGTTTGGTTGTTGATTGACGGTTATTTTCGTTCAAATGGAGAATCAAAACTGATGATTAGAGGTTAATCGCTGAATCAGTGGGGCGGTTACTGTCTTGATGATTTTGAATTTGCAGATGACCGCGTATTCACTATATGTATTAATTGATTCCAAAACTACATAATAAGTGTGTGTGGTGTAGCGGTGTTTTGATGTGTTTTCCCTGTGAGTGACCCGGGTTCGATTCCCGGTTACTCTTATATATTTTTTTTATTAGCTTATTTTGTTTTATTATTATTATTAGTATTTTACTATATAATGATTTAATTTATTTATCTCTTACTGAATATTATTTTAAATATGCATTTTGTTTATTAATAAAGATTATAAAATAGATTGGTAAATACTAATAAATGTATAACAAAACATTAAATACTTGAATTTTCAAACTGAGCGGATTTTGAGACCCGTTTTACACAAATGTTACAACGTGGGTGACACGTGGCCTACACGTGTCTCTGGCGGCTTGCAAGTCTCTCGCGCCCCGCGACGGGCTTCTTGGAGTCTGTCGCGACCCGCGAGAAGTATCAATTTTTTTGTGTTGGTTCTCGTCGTGTGCGTTTGGGGTTTCGATTACGAATGATTGTGGGAACTTTTTGAGGGTTGTTATAGTTAACCTTTGGGCGGATCCAATTATTCCATCTAAAAACTAAATCATTCGAGTTTTCAATACACTTCTTCATAACCTTGTCAGAATTTCGCAACAATGAAAAAAACATCTTTGTATCCATTACAAACCCACTTAACATCTCTAAAAATAAACTCTCCCTTATATCCATTCCCATAGTAATTAATTTCTTGTTAACCAAAACTATATCTTTCAAAATAACTTTAACTTGGTTATTAATCGGGACCAAATCATTTCCCAAAGACGTGCCATGAATGGCATGAACAACCTTAACCCATAACGCATCATCATTACTCTTGAACCTCCAGAACCATTTTGCCATCAAAGCCCAATTTAAACTTTGTGGATTCCCGAAACCGAGACCCCCAACATCTTTTGGCTTAGTAATATGATTCCAAGACACCTATTTAATCTTATCCCCCCTTACTACCCCAAACAAAGCTCCTTTTAATCCATTCCAATGTATCCAACACTTTCTTCGGAATTTTAAAGAGAGACATAATATAAATGGGAAGATTACCTTACGTCCTGCCATCGTTAAATTTCAAGCCTTCCAAAAAGAGAGTCTAGAGTTGAATCAGTCCATAGAACTTGCCATGCTCTATGTGTTTTATATTTGAGCCAATGGGAAACCAAATAAAATTTAACGGGAAACAACCAGCCTTGCAATTAACTAAACTCGCCATCCTTTCAACCCTTTCTTCCTTACACCCACACCATATAATCGACTCTTCTTCATGGTGGCCTTCAAGCTTGTGACCAAAGATAGAACTCTAAGAATCTGGTTTAGATTTTAAAATTTATCTCAGACCATTCTCCCATGAAGACCACATCATCTATGTAACAAAAGATTATTTTTTAAGTAAACTTCACTAACAGACCTCCGACCAAAAAGGGCAAAAGGCCAACAATACACACGCCTCCGACCCAAACGGGCAAAAGGCACAAAATTACAACATGTACAAGGGATATTTACACCATTCATCCCATCATATAGAGTTATATGAAGACCTATTTTTAACCACCCAAACCCTCTAGATTTGATCTCCCCTAAGATGTCTTGCGGACCGCGCTTGATATTTTGAAATGCCACCACATTTCTTCCTTTCCATATACATGATGTGCGTGAATTAAATATATTTTTATTATTATAATTTTTGTTCACACATATTAGGTTTTAAAATAGTTTTTACTTAAAACCAACTACACACACATAGGGCAAGTGTACCCGTCAGGTGGTAGTATAGTTCACTGGTAAGAACCGGATATCAATCCGTGGACTCGGTGTCTCAGTACTAAATTTTCGTTACTTTTAAACCTGTTTCGATCAATGAGTTGATTTCTTCATTGTTTTTAAACTATCATGTAAGGATAAAAATTAACTAACTGAATTAACAAGAACAATATCTAAGAAAGGTTGCTTGAATTAAGTATCCACTAATAAACATATGACAACTTTTTAAGGAAAACTAATGGTGATGCAAGTCTTAGAATCAACTAAGTTTCCAATCAAGGTCCCCTAGTTTTATAAATCTTGGGAAAATTATAATGAACAACATTTTAATCACCTAAGATTCATTCTTTAAGCTCTCTTGCTAAATTGATGTTAATCTTAATAATGAGTTACTTGTTAATCAAAACTCCTAACTCTACAAATTAAGGAAAACTAACATGAACAACACATTAATCACCCTAACTTGGTTTCAAGTAAATGATATCTTCAACAAGCTCTTGACATAAATCACAAGCATGGTCATGCTAAACAACAACTTTGGCCTAAATCATCAATCCAACATGAACACAAACCATAGAATTCATATAAACATTCATAAGATCTTTACAAATCCAAATGCAAGAATTCATACTCATATTCAAATCATCATCCTAATCATGTTAGCAATTACCATTCCTAGTTTCATGCTATGAATCAAATCAACAACTAACAAGATTCAATAATCATAATCTCTACATGGGCTTTCCAACACTACATGTAAATTTTTATGATCAAACATTCAAGAATAATAACTTTAAACATGAACATGCATTCCAAGAAACTTGAATAAATACCATCATTGAGATTAACATACAATAATCACCACATCTATTTCCATATTGTCAAGTGTTCATTAGCTTCAACAAAATTCAAACAACACAATTGTTTAGCCTAGAAGGCTCATGATAACTAAGACAAACATAAAGTAATATGGATTGTGCATGAATAACAAGTGAAAATACTAACGTTTAAGACAAGATAATTAGCTAAATGAGTTGGATTATCAAGTGATACAACCTTCTAAAGGCTTCTTTCTTCAATCTCCAAGCTTCCAAGATCAGCTTCTTGAGAGAGAAATCCACCCAAATGCTCCAACTCCCCTTCAAATGAGCTGAATTCACGTATTTAAGCTACTGGGCATTTGGCACGACCGTGCCACCGTTTGGCACGGTCGTGCTTGGTAAGTGTCAGGTGCCTTTCTGAGTTGTTGACCAAGTTTGATGCCACATCCGGAAAGATTCCGCTAAAATTTCCCCGAGGTGGCACGACCGTGCCACCATTTGGCACGGTCGTGCTTATCGATATCGCACTCGGAAATGACTAAGTTGAACTAGGAAACTAGCTGATCAGAGCCTGTGATTGCATGCGCACGGTCGTGCTTGGGGTTGGCACGGTCGTGCCAAGTGTTGATTTGGCTCGGATTGTGCAGTCTTATGATAGTGCTTGTGATAGTGCCGACTTCTTGATGCTTGGCACGGTCGTGCCAATGGTTGGCACGGTCGTGCCATATCTGGCAATTTGGCAGAAATGTTCCGTTTTTACTCCAATTTGCTCCAAAAGCCTTTTTTTGTAAATTCATCTGTAATTCTTCGATTCCTCGGGGTCGACTTTCAATTAATATTTTTGGAAATCCCATATAGATTATGATTTGGATCAGGTCGATTCTTTTTTGAATCTCTATACCAGACCTACATTTTCACAAATAACTCAAATGAGTATCTAAATCAATGAAAATACGAGAAGTTCTCGCGTAAACGGGGTCTATTTGATGTTTTAAAGATGTATAAATTCTTATACATCAATACACCAACATGTGATTATAATAAGGCCATGGATAATGTTCTTAACTTTCTTTCCTATTTGCAAAAACTCGTGTACTTCCATAAGATATTTGAAGTCAGAGGGGAATAATGGAGAAATGTTGCACCAAGCACTAAAACCCATTCAAATTCTACTCAATAATATACAAGCCGTAAAGAGTGTTCCACTAATTTTTCCTGCTCCTGACAGATGTCACACCCGCTCATGGCGGAACGCGAGGTGTGAACTTTGATTAGTTTTCATTGCAATCGATAAAGTAAACATACTATATGATAAAAGTAGATACAATGCCCATCCATAGATTGTTTAAAAAATTACAAAGTCAAAGTATTTGTTCATGAAACATAATCTAAAAGTTTTAAGTTCAACAAGTGACCTTTACACAAAATATTGTTTATATATATCAAGGCTTTGCATTTCGCGCAAAGGGGGAAAATATAAATCAAACCCTTCAAAAATATGGCATCGACTTGTGATCCTTGATCTTTGACTTCAACCATGCAAGATCCGCTTACTTTTCTGAAATACATGTAAGTTTGAAAAGTCAACATAAAGTTGGTGAATTCATGTGTTTTGTTTTTTATCAAATGAATCTTTAAAACATTTGAAAATCTTGTATTGAAAACCCAGTATGTAAAGCGTCTATGAAATTTGTTGATCATTAATGTTTTGCAAGGACATTAATATGTGTGCCGACATAGGAAGCAACCAAACCTAGACGATGAATGTCGATTCTTCTCTACTTGGGACACAAAAGCACTCCAACGGGTCTCACGGACCAAGAGTGGAGCTCGCCAAAACTCAATAGATCTACCACTTTTGTTCCTCGGTTTGTATGTCTGATTAATGGCTACTTGTGTATTCTAACCTATGTGTACATGATCTATGTTCATTTCATTCACTGGCTTATCATACCATTAGCAACGTGTATTTCCCCCTTGATTTTGGAAACACATAAATGTATTTGAACATGGGACATGAACTCACAGTTTGATGTTTGTTATTATATATATATATATATATATATATATATTCCAAGTTTGATGTTTGTTATTAATAATTGGTTTTTTAACATTGTTCTTGTATATGTATACTTATATCGTTTCATGTATTCTTGTCTTTGTATAGCTTTGACCAAGTCAAAGTATGTATATATATTTATTTCTCAATATATATATATATATATATAATTAGATTTCAATACTTTGTAACAATAAAATTCTCAATATTATTGTTGTATAAGTACACTTTTATAATACTTGAAATCTTGTATTTTTCACTAAGCGTATGTGTAGGCACGTATTTGTACGTCTAGGTATGTATGCCTAATTGTATGAATTTTATACTTAGTGAATATATTCTTCCCTTTTAGTTCTAGTATTTTTCCGGAATTATATATCTTGTAAAATATAATTTAACGCTTCTTAAAAGTAATATACTTTTAAGATCGGTTTGTAATATATATTTCTTACATTTGTTTATATATATTATTATATATATATATATATATTTAATACTTGTCCGATTTTTGTATAGTTTTTACTTAACCTAGTTTATATATATGTTGTGTCTTCTTTAATATATATATATATATATATATATATATATATATATATATATATATATATATTATATTATATATATATATATATATATATCCATTTGTCCAAATTTTTCAATAGTCCAAATATCCACTTTGATCATGAGTGTACATATATTTACCTGAATATATATATATACATGTTCATTTTTCTATGTATAATTTGTAGGTGTATTTTTATGGGTATTTAGTTAAATATAATTTCCTATATTTACACTAAATATATAACACATAAAACATACACATAGAAACATATTTGTGTAATTGCTAAATATATATAATTTTTTTCCTATATATAAACATTTATGAAAAACTCTAGTTTTCAACAGTTACACTTTTCACCCAACACTTTGTAAACCATATTATTAGTGTTTTAAACCATTTTAACTTGTAAAATACTTGTTTAAAACCACTTAAAATTTTATAAAATTTTTGTCATAGTCACCCTAAAAATGGACTTTTCCGTGTTTTTCAACATCGTTAAAATTTCTTTCCAAAACTCAATAAAAACATATGTAATCATTGAAAACATAAACTATATATTTTTCAACAAAATTAAAGTATATAAACTTGTATAAAAGTCTAGATCTCTAAAAAATATACAAGACTTTTATACATACTTTTTCTACCGAGTTATGAACATGAACTTGCATTCTTTCAACTATTTCAAGAAAACCTTTTTCAACTTTTAAAAAAGAACTTTCAAGTTTAACATGTTCATAACATTTTCATTCATGTGTTTTGGTTGATCTACGAGTTACTTGCTAGATCTACTCTTTAACAAGTTCTAACAAGTCTACTAGTTAAACTTTTCATAACAATATCAAGATCAACACAAACAACTTCAAGATTCATAACAAGGTCAACACAAAACCCACTTAGATTTGTTATATCAAGTTGTTTATGTTATGTTCTTCATACTTTTAGACAAGGTTCTTTGATGATACTTGCACTTTTAGTGATCTTTACATAATAAGTAGTAAGCTAGATGTATAAGAACACTTACAACTAACACAAGGCTAGGGAAAAACTCTTGCAAGTAAGAAGAAGAAGATGCAGAGGATAACAACTCAATGTAGTGGATAAAAGGCTTTGTTCACTTGCATGCACCTTAATCCATCTTGAGACACCTTGGAGGATGCTTGAAATATTTGGAAGATGCTTGAAAATGGGAGGTGATCTTTGGATGCTTGGCCAAAAATTAGAGATGGAGAAGAGAGGGTTAGTGTGTGTTTTGAAGGTGTCATTATGATGACGGATGGATAAGGATTTTGGCACAATGGTTTCTTATAATCTCACTTTCTAACTATATTATTCAAGGGATTAAGAAATGGCATCTTTGACTAACTTTGATTAGATCAACAAGCCCATGTGGGCCCACATAGAGTGGTTAGTGTGTGTGTGTGGGGGGGGGTCTTGCTTTGCTTTGGTGGTGTTAAGTATGGGGAAATTTGTAAGTGTTATGTATATGTCTTTATTTGGGGTGGTTTAACATGATCAATGATTTATACTAGCTGTATATTGTCAAACAATGTCTACTAGCTTGTTAAACATGTCTAGAACTATTTAAATTGTTAAATTAGGGGGGTGGTTTTGCTTACGAAGCAAAAAACGACAACTTGTGTAACTTATATGATAATTTGATGTTTACATATCGATAAGATATATTTAGTGTCTTTGATGTTGTTTATGATGTTTAACATCATTTATGGAACTTACATATTCCAAACAATGCTCAGATTGTTACTGTTTGCTCAAAATTTTTATTTTAACGGCTCAAATCGGACAATTTAAGTGTTTGTATATTTTCCAGAATGTCTTATAATGTATATTTTTTTCCCACTTGGGGTTGGTAAAACTTTGATGTTGGACCTAATTCTAAGTCCTATATTTTTCGTTTAGGTGAGTATCGGAACCGTGCTGACACAACTAGTCTGGCTGGACAATCTACCAACGGTCTTTGTACATAGTTTGTATTTGTTTCGCGACGCGACGAATAAAAGCATATGATATGCAAATGAAATGCATTTCTTGAGATTGCTAGACTTATGGGACTCAAACATATTGTAATTAAGGCTAATGCACGAAATTGTATAATTAAATAGTGATTAAGTTGTGCGGAATTATTGGATAATTTTGCCCTTTGTCACAACAGAAAGGGCACATAACCATGGGATATTCACATATCTTTTTCTTAAATTCTTCCTAGTTTTTAATCTATCAAGGTTCGCTCTCCATGCCATAATGTTGCATTTAAAAGGAACCCATTTGCTCTCTATCTTTTTCCTTCAATTTTTTAATCGATTTAACAGAGAAAACTGCCTATGTCATCCCCCAACCACCCCCATGTATCCTTTTTATTGGAGAAGACCACCAAATCCAGAATTTCTTGGCATTCCTGCAACTCCCTTATCTCAACTTCCGACTTTGATGCTCCGGACCAGTTCTAATTGTGCCCAAGACTCACCTGCTCTAAATTGATCATATCTGCCACCCAGCAAGATTTAAAACGACTCGAGACAAAAAAGGTGCGGCCATATAACCATAAACAGTTGATCGTCCACCCATGTGTCGACCCATAAATGAATATCACCCCCATTCCCCACCTTACCCACTTAAAACTATTTAAGCCTTTTCATTGATTTTTAGTTTCGATTATAAAAGGACCATATTTTTCCAACACCCTGAAATGTATGGCAGGAATAAATTCCAATTATTGTTTTTAAAACGACACGCTTCCACCACCTTCCTCCATAAAATTTGATTTTCCACCCTAAACCTCCAAACCCATTTTACTAAGAGAGCTTCGTTTACCTCTTTAAGACCCCCATTCGCAATAGTGATGCCTGGAGAAAGACCTCATTTGACAGCTCCTTTCATGAAGACTTCAGGAATTTCTAATGCAATGATGAACAAAAATGGAGACAATGATCCCTTGCCTTAAACCTATGCCTAAAGAAAACTTCTCTGTTGGGGAATCGCTTACAAGAACCGACGCCCTCTCATACTTAAGACATACTTCTATCCATGTTCTCCATCTATTTGGAATTTTGTGATGTTAGTTATTTGAATTGAATTTAGATACGGAAATTTGATTTGAATCAAATTTTACTTCTAGTTTGGGACATTTAAATGGGTTTTTATCCGAACTAAAATCCGAATTCGCTTTTCGGATTGAATTTGAATACATGAACTTAAACCCTTAATGATTATTTCTATTTTGTTTCTTATAAAATACAAACATTTTTTGTTTATTTATTTTTATCTGTTTTCTCATAACTCTCTTGATTTAAATGAAACTACATTTGTTTTTTTTGTTTTTTTTTTTTTTGAATTCAAATCTTTACTTGGAGTTTTGGATTCGAAAAGGTTCAAACGCAAATTTACTTCTGAATTTCCAAAATCGAACAACTCACCACTAATATAAATTTCATAGGAAAACTAGAAAAGTCACTCGTTGCGTTGTGTGGCGAGGACCTAATACTATATCAATTAGCATTAACATCACACAATCAAAAATGATCATCAACACCGAAAAATGTGATTGAATTGATAAGTATTTAGGCATAATATATTGATTGAGTGTGGTATATCAACCTTGTACCTTGGAAACCTGTTTATAAGAAAACTAAACATCATCATTTTGTGCATTTAAATTTTAAAACATCACTAATTGGATTTAATATCACCACCCATTTTATTGTTATTTTTCTTAATTACATTAGATCATACGAAATTGGGGCATGAATGTCACACCCCGACCCGCAGCGGAATAAGAGTCGGGGTATAATTGGGTTATCACCAAAGCTCATTATGTTTACTAAAATGTTTCATATTTATTAAATTCAAATTACAACTTAAATATTCAAATCAAATCCATACAATTACAAGGAAATGAAACTAAGTAAAACAATCCCAAGCTTAAACTGATTTATTCTTCTAGGCCTTCTTATGTGTTTCTTGCCTCAACTGGATCACCTGTATCATGTGTAAAACGGGGGATATTTTGGGTCAACAAAAGTTGGCGAGTGAACCTTGAGAAAACATTGTTATTAATTTCTTGTTGTATTTAATATTGAAAATTTGTACAATAATCACATGTGAGCAAACATATATATAACAAAACACAAACCACATTGGACGAGTAAATGACATGAATGATGATATATATGAGATCAAGGCTCAATCAAACGGAGTCAATCGAGTGACATGAATGATGATGTATGTGAGATCAAGGCTCAATCAAACGGAGCCGATCGAATGAGGCACCTGATACTCAACCCGTATCCCACGGGGAGCTGATGGGCCTAATGAAATGCATGCACTGAAAATGATAACTTCAATCTAAACATAATTCACACAACAATTGATACACATTTGATACACATTTGATCACGGATATGATGGATGCACAAGTGTTTAAATATAATAAAGAATTAAACGACACATGATACACCCCAAAATGTGATTAAAACGGGGAATTGGTAGAGATTCACTCACTTTGGTTGCGTTCTTTGATGACGTTGGATGCGCACGAGTTTTAGGATTTGATCGACGAGGAAAACTAACCTAAAATAATAACGAAATGATTCGGTAAATTAGTACTTTTAATTTATACTCTTAATGTGATTTTTAGATTTATTTTTGTGAGTTTAAGGAGGTTTTCTAACTTTAAAATCTTATTTTTAAGTATTTTAAATGATTTTCTGATTAAATAAATTAATAAAAATAAAAAAAATAAAAAAAATTGACTTTTTGACCGTTGACCGTTGACCGGTCGGATTGTGTTTAATTATGCGCTGGGTGAGGTTCGAACTCGGGACCTCTCGTTTACGTGCACGCAGCTCTACCAACTGAGCTACGTGTCTAACCCGAAATATTCTCTGTTTTAATTATATTTATATACTAATTAATTTTAAACTTATTTGGTTTTATTTAAAAATGGGTTATATTGCCGAACCGGTTGCAGGGACCGGGAGTCGAACTCGGGTCCTTCGATTCGAGTGCGCACAGCCAAACCAGTTGGGCTGTGTGTCATATCTGTTTAATTTATGGATCAAATTATTCTTATTAACATTCGGTGACCTGACCCGATTCAGTTGTAAAAATGTGGGTTTTAATTCTGAAATTCGGTAACGTGTGCGATTCGAACCCGGGACATGTGTATTGTTCGTGCACACAGTCCACCGCTGGACTGTGTGTCTAACCCATTCGAATATCTGATTTTAATTATACTTATACTTATTTGCGACTTCATCTTCTTCGTTTAAAAACACAGAACAGTGAATTCCGACTGTTCTTGTTTAGTCGTTCACGATTTAAACTTGATTGAAATGAACAGGGAAATTAAATGATATGGTGTACCAGAACAGCGGGTTTGCTTCGGTTTTCCGGCAAGTGTCGTCGGCTCCGATTTGCGATGTCCGGCTGTATGAACTGTTTAGCAGTTTTGATTATTGATTTGAACGATTAAAGTATGAATTAAGAAATAGCAGAGAAGTTTTAGATAGATATACCGGTCGAGGAATGAATACGGTTTTTTGATCAAGGATTTCCGGCGATGTTCCGGCGAAATTGGAAATCTCCGACGACGAGCTTCTGAGAATTTCAACTACGAAAAAGTGTGCCGTCTTGAGCGAAAGGATTCCCGGAAGGTTGAGGGGGTATTTATAGGGTAAAAGTGGATGAATTTTGTCCGAGTTTGAGTCTTGATTCGCGGTCAAAGTTTCTCCGGCGGTTATGACCGCAATTGACTGTTAGACGTCGGTTATAACCGATGTCGAAGTCGGTTATAGTGTTTTAGTCAAAAGGAAAATGGCTAAACTCGCGGATTGCCGGATTTTCCGGTGATTGCGAGTTCTGAGCGCGATGATATCCGGTTTTGAATTCGAGTTTTATTTTAAGTATTATTTGTTTCAGTATATTCACAAATAAGGCATGTGGCGGAGCGGTGTGTTGTGTGTTTGAGTTTGTGGGCGACCCGGGTTCGAAACCCGGCGTCCCCATTTTATTTTTTTCTCACTATTTACGATTATTTATAAAATATGGTTTTTAAATTCTAGTATAGTTATTAATTATGTATCGTTTAAAATTAATTTGAGCAATAAATATGCAATGAAAAATTATAACTGGATATTCGATTAATAAACGAAGCGGGTTTTGGAAACCCGTTTTTCGACGGATGTTACAATGAAGAGGCGACATGAAGTGTCATCTGACAGCTACGTCAACAAAGGGGTGTGATAAAAAAATATGGAGTGAAAGGGCATGAAAGTGGCGTAATTAAAAAGTTACTGAAAGTCGAGGATCCGGGTGGTTCTAGACGGAAGTTTAGGCATAATATCACTAATTCAATAGAATGTTATTAAGAAATAATAGAAACAGAATCAGCTGAAGCTTCATTCATTCATACCGAAAGTGTATACATCTTGTCAAGCTGGCGAAATTCTGGAGAAATTTCGCCAGCGTTTCCCCTTTAGGAACTCCAAAACTTACAAAACAATGAACACACGACACTATTTATAGACACGTTTTACCCTCGTGTGAAGTGAGGAAATTACCTTCATGCGAAGGTAGCTTACTTCCGTATGAAGATAACTATTATCTTTGTGCGAAGTGAGCTATCACTTCGTACGAAGTGACACTACAAAACCGTTCTCATTCGCACTTGGGTCGTGTGTTCGTATCTATTCTATACAATTTTCAACACAAACTCTATCTAGCCTATTTGTACAGTGACGGACACAAAGTATCAACATTTTCCCCCTTGGACATCACTGTCGAAGCTTGATCGTGATCTTGAAATATGAGAGCCGTGTTTGAATATTCTACAACTTCAATCAAGGTATTTGTCGATGTCGTAGAACGCGTCAAAAAATTCCCCTTGATTGATGATTCGGGTTTGCATTATCTACATTACATCCCCCTGAAACAATTTCTCTAGTTCAGGTTCTTGTTTGCACGGTTTCCAACCTCCTCTGATTTGCTTAATCGACAAATTTTCTTGAATAATTACTACCTCGAAATTAATCAATGCAGCTTCTCCGTTTTAACGTTGACCACATCTGCGTTCAGTTTAGCGCATTCCTCCAATGCTCGATCCTCTTGTCTTCAAAACCCATCGGAAATTGATAGAAACTTTGAATTACCACAACGATAAACTTCAAATCAATGAATATCCGCAAAAATCTGAAATCCCAATTTCCATAATCACATTTAAACAAACTCCTGAAAGATTGATTAGCAAATCCGTAATCTTCTCAATTAGCAAATCTTCCTCGGAAAAACTATCTGTTAATACGCAGTTATCTTCTCTTCTTCGTTCAAGATCAAACATGTAATCTTCGTCTTTTTTAACAATATCAAATGTATAGTCTATTTCGTGAGCAACTGGTACACTTCTTTGTCCGAAAGATCTATTATATCATCTTCTTTTGTAACACCCTCTAAGATCGTGTCCAGTAATATAGTGACACGTGTCGTATTTTATTTTTAGTCTATTAAAGACTAACAGGGACTAAAAGCGTCAACATGCTCAAACTAAGTCTTTTAGTGATCTTCTGATGTCAACATGCATAAACCAAGCTATGAGTGACCATTAGTGTCAACATGCTTAAAAACATAGCCTCTGGGTGACCATTAATGTCAACATGCTAAAACTTGGCCTCTGAGTGACCGTTGTGTCAACATGCCTAGCCTCTGAGTGACATCAGAGTCAACATGCTTATAATGAGCCTCTGAGTGATCTTTTACGAAGTCCTAACTCTCATATGTTCCATTTGTGGACGAGAGGGATTAAATCCGTAATTTTATAAAAGTTAGACATTGGAGGGGTTAAAAGTGTCAATATGTTAATTTATACCTCTAAGTGACCTTTTAACGAACCGAGAGCTTGACAATGTCCGGGCATAATCCCGGGTACGCGAAATATTGGCTACGGAGGGCTAAATATGCTAAAAGGTGTTTTAGAAGGTTTTAGAGAGTTTTATAAGTTAAGGGGCTAAAAGTTTCAAATTTTGAAAGTGGCCTAGGAACGCTCGCGGGGCGCGAGAGGCAAGGCCTGTGCCTCTCGCGGCCCGCCAGAGGACTGTATCTGCAGAATTTTAACTTGGCCTCCACACAAAGTGCCAAAAACCAATTAACTCGAAACTATGGATTCCCAAACTGCTATGCCACATTTTGGGACACTCGTAAGCTCCCTCTTACACCTCTTAGCACCTGGCATCACCTCCTTCAAGCTCTCCAACTATAAATAGGTGCCAAAGTTCACCATTTGAACTTGCACCTTTCTCATTCACAACTTTATCTCCCTCCTCTGGAAGTTCCTAACTGAAAGGAGCATCCAACTAAGTTCTATTGAATTCTAGGAACCTCTTGTAAGTGTTCCTTCCTCTTGCATTTTCGTTTATAGCCTTTTATAGCTAAAAGTCAAGCTTTTTGCGGAAAACGCCTTGACTTTCGGTTAAGACCATTATGGTCCAGCCATTGTTCGTAATGAACATGGCTAAGTGATCATTATAAGGTAGGTGTTAGTCCCTATAAAGGGCACCTCCTGAAGAACACGTTTGCTAGACCAATTGACGGGTCAAAGTTATTATATTAAAAAGTCAAACAAGCCATTTTTTTGGAAAAATCATAAATTGATCTTATATATGTTATGAAACCTGTTTTGACACTTAAACAAGTTGGTAATAATTATTAGAACATGTAAGAACATGTTCGGCTTGTCAATTTCAGTTCTAGGGTCGGTTCGCAACCGAAAGTCGCGAAGTTTGACTTCTGCTTTGACTTTCGATTCTGACCCGATTTAGATTAGTTACCTACTGATCTAAAGTTGCATTATGATCGTAATATAATGTAGCATAACCCTCTAAGGTTATATTACATGATCATAATCAGAATCTAAGTTTATGCACAAGTTCCGTAATTATGTCATTTTGACTAAAACGCCCTTTTTACATAAAATAAGATTTAGAAGATAATGAACTTGAAAATAAGTTTTCTACTGATGTAATATTATAAGTAAGATTATTTGGAATGTTAATCATATCTTTTCAAGGTAAATCTTTTACCTACTGATATGTTATATTAAATAACATATCTAAGACATTTTAATCTGACCTTAACATCTGTTTTCGTCAAACATCGCATAAATCGTCATTTTACGACATAAGCGTCGTTTAGGCGCATAGTATGGTTTTAAACCATGACTATCAACCAAGACTTGTTACCTACTGATTTAAAACTTATTTTAAATATTTTTACAAGTAGGTATAGACACAAACTCAGAATCCCAAATAATTTATAAACTATGTGTAAAATGACCAAAATGCCCATTCGGTGCATAGTTTGGTCATAAAAGATAAATTACACATATAACTAATATCCTACTGATAATATATCATAAATAAATTATTTTTCCAGAATATTTATAATTATAACATTTAATTTATTCAAGTTCCTTTTTTACGGTATGAAATTACCGAAATGCCCTTTTGAGGCATAGTTTCATTTTAAAACCTTAACGGGCATATAAGTTGATATCCTACCGATATTACAACTAAATTAAAGTATAATGGCATATAGAACTTTTCCATGACTCATCCGGTTACCCGATATCGCTAATATGCGTACGGTTAAGTATATGTAACTAGCTTACGAAAATTAACCAAAACGGGTTTAACCTTATCATTTTAAGCTCAAAATCCAGAATGTTAATTGTTTACCCATTTTATACAAGTCAAAGTACTTTTTTGATTTAAACTACATTCTATCCGATCATCGTTTAATCAAGCGTTATACATTTTGATCATGTACACTACTCGGTCTAAGTCTATGACTTAAATAAGACCGTTAGTATTTAATTGGTTAGCTTATGCCATAATCCAGACTAGAGCCTTCCGGTAAATGCTATCCGCACTTAGTTCATTTTGAATACGGTCGGGATATAATCTTGCATTTTAAACAAGGCTAACTCAGGTAAATACTCTTGACTCATTTTCCCTATACGGGCTTGGGAATACGGTATATTATTACCGCTTGGTCGGAAATGGGATCAATCGAATGCCGGATTGTGGCTAGTAAATCCGCATACTCCGTTTTAATCAGTTTTGTTTGATAACTTAAACATCAGGGGTTAACTATCGTGTCCTGGATATCCTCGGCTCATTACATTATATAATGGCCACGACCTTAGCACGGGGTGTAGGCATACACCTGACAGACGCTCAAATGCAAATTACCCAAGACATTGGGGATAACTCCTCCGTGAGTTCTAAGTGGTGTGTACTTAATGATGTCTCGGTCTCTGTACTGGGCCCTGTATGTATGGACAAACATGTGAATCTGTTAACAAGGTTACAAAGTAACTTTCCCAAGTTATTAAAGATTTGTGCCTTGTGCACTAAAATCAAATTTCTAAAATGTTTTCAAAACGAGTCAGTCGGGTGTATTTACCAGCGAAAGCTAACGTATTGTCAAAAGACTAAGCTTGCAGGTACAATACGAAATAGGATGGAAGTTGCTCGGTAGTCGAATAAGAGGATCTTGCAAATCCTTAGATCTGCCCTAAAGTCTGTTTTATATTCTTTCTTTGTACATTTTATGATCCCCTGTGGATCTTCTATTACGAGCCTGTATATTATTTTGTATTTCGAACATTCGGTTTGTAATAGTAATTTTATTCCAAGGCTTCCGTTGTGCCGTGTTTAATTGACAATGATGTTATCAACTGATGTCACGATACTCCCCTCCCGGGCCCACCGGTGTATGGATTTAGATTGGAAATCCGGGGTGGACATCTTTAGTCATGAATTGCAAGTATATAGCCTTTCTCATTAGTCCTGGCATAACTGAAACCACAAAACATCCTCATTTCCTAGCGATTAGTACTGAAAACAGTTCATTTTCCTTGCAGAGTTAAATTAGATACTTTGTACGACTAAGCAGTCGTGTGTGCAACCGACTTGTACGAAGACTCAAGAATCAACGTGACCACGACTATAGAATCTGATAAACAACTCCTCGAAGACTTAGTTATGCAACCCCACTTTTACGAAAAAATAGACATCAACTTGATCTCATCAGTAATGAATTCTGACTACACTTTGATCTCGTACAGTAAAATCCAAGACACATTGTATCAACAAATAATCTGCAGTCGTAACCACCCGAATATAGTTGCATGGTCACAAATTTCAAAAATGACAGAATCTTCATATATACGTGAAATTTTTATTCCCCCTAATTTTTGCAAATTCTGACCGTACCAAATTTTTCACCAAAATTCCCCTTTTAAATCTGGAAAAAATCAGTTTTTATCAAAAGCGGATTTAACGTTAAGGCCCATTGCTAGTCACTATACCAAATGATCATCATTCTTCACATGTATCTTTGACTACCCGTTATCTTCAACATTTTGTGATCGTATTATCAAATTTGTACTCTGAAGCTCTAGATGGTGTCCCCGAACAACCCGAATTAGACGTTAAAATCTCAAAAAAATTGCAATCACTAAATTTTTTCTAGACACCCGTCTCCTTAATACGATCAAAAAATGCCTCTCTCTTTTTTTAGGCATTCCAATTTACCTTCGTACGAGGGTAACTTCCTTCGTGCGAAGGTAATTTTCTTCGTGCGAAGATAGTACCTTCGTGCGAAGATAATCCATAATGAACACATTTTTTGATCCAAAATCTTTATTTCTGCGAGTTTCAAGATGATTATGGCATAGATCTGGTCGAAAATGATTTGCTAACAATCCTATAAGTTCAATTTTACTTTTTGTCCGTGGATTGTCCGTTTATTTGATGTTTTACGTCTAAAACATTCCTAAGTCCATAATTCATGAGGGTAGGTGAAAACCATAGCTCTGCTACCAATTGAAAGTCAATGATCTGGCAGTTCTAGACAGAAGTTTGAGCATATATCACTAATTTGGTAGAATGTTATTAAGAAAAGGGTAGAAACAGAATCAGCTGAAGCTTCATTCATTTATACCGAAAGAGTATACATCTTGTCAAGCTAGCGAAATTCTGGAGAAATTTTGCCAGTGTTTCCCCTTTGGGAACTCCAAAAACTTACAAAACAATGAACACACGACACTATTTATAGACACGTTTTACCCTCGTGCGAAGTGAGGAAATTACCTTCGTGCGAAGTGAGCTATCACTTCGTACAAAGTGGCACTACAAAACCGTTCTCGTTCGCACTCGGGTCGTGTGCTCGTATCTATTCTATACAATATTCAACACACACTCTATCTAGCCTATTTGTATAGTGACGGACACAAAGTGCATCAACAGTTATTAAAAATAAAAAAACATCAACCAATCAAAACTAACCTAAACTACATCCACCAATCATGAGCCTCCACATCACCAAAGAAAAACCCTCCATGCTAGTGGAAAAAAACCCCACCCACACCACCACACTGCCCTCTACGTCATGTCGAGATGGTATGCTCAGCGTAAACTGACTTCACACCAGTTTTTCACACCACTCCATATTTCATCTTCTAAATACTATAATCACTTTTCATAGTTTTGATTTCTTGCATTGCCAAGAATTTATGCAATCAATATATACATTTATCATGTTTCCAAGACTTTCTAGATTTAATAGAATTTTCTTTTAAATTATAGCATGAATTTGTTTTAATTTTGTCATCACAAATAGAAAATTAAAATGACTTGAAACTCTTAAAATGATTAAAATTATTCTGAGATGTAACATACTTTAGAAGGCCTTTCATACGTTTCTGTAGTTGCATCCTCAAAAGTTTTATCAAATCATATATTTATTTTGCATAATTTTTATTTTGTTGTCTTTCAAAATTTGGGTCCTAAAATATTGGTTTCGTATGCATCTCGGTAACAAATTGCTTTGATTTTTTTCTCTTTTTATCTCTTTACTCTCTCTTCTATTTCTACATCACCACCATCGCCCTCTGGCGTCCATCACCACCATCTGAACCAAGAACCATCATGTTCTTCATCGCCGACCATCGGCGCTATTTTAGGCGGCGACACGGTTCTTGAAGCATCGTCGACCTAGGAGTTTTCCATGGTAGAATTGAGCAGATCTAGAAGAATCGGGGCGTGATGAGGGTAAGCCAGAAGTTTTCACAACGTTCATCAACTTAGATCTATCCGGGTCGCCATATCCGGCGAGCGTGCACCAACAACAGGTTCAACGACCACAGCAACTTTTGTTTCTGCTAATTTTTTTCGGGCAAAGATCAAAATCCCATGGCTGGTTGAGGCGGTGGTTTCAATGACCACTGGCGACTTTACTTTCTACTCGTTTTTCAAGTGGGGTGATTAATCAGAGGTTGTGATGTAGTTTTCTTGGCCGGTGGTTGAGACATTATTCCATTTTAACTTGTTTTTGTTTGTTTGCTCTTAGTATTTGTACACATTTTGTCAATAGGGACACTGGAAATTAAGAAGTAACTTGTTTATTTTTAATTATATGTAGGGTATTTTTAAGGTCATCTTCATGGATTAACTTGGACTTGAACCACTTCCTATTTGAGGAGCACCTTTTCCACCCTAATATACAACAAAATTAACTTCACCCAACTCAAGTTTACATACAAGCAACCTACTTTCAACTCGAACTCAACTAAACATTTTATACAAACCAACAAGCTTAACACAAACTAGTTTAAAACAAGTGTAAAAATCAAATACAAATAAGTTTAACATACAAAATATCCTTAACACGAGAAGTGAAAAAGGGTTTTTTTTTCTAAAAATTTTATATCCTGCTATTTAAGAATGATGTTTAATTGCAGAATGCAAAAGAAATTGTGATTTTATAGTAGTAGAGTAATTAGTGTAGGGTAATTATAAATACTCTACATTCGTAGAGTAATTATAATTACTCTACAAAAATACATAATTACTCTATTGGTGGAAAATCACATTTTTTATAAGAAGACTAAAATACGTACTTAATAAGTAGGAAAAAATTTCAAAAGAAAAAATTCCCTACTTCACTTCTCACGTTAAAAGTATTTTAATGTTAAGATTACTTTGTATAAAACTTAACACTTAAAAAACCAAATCATTTCGAGTTTCTAACAAACCAACTTATACGACCTAGAAAAAAGGTAATTTTACATTCTCTATACTACATTCTCTATACCTACAATAAGAAGAGGGATGAACACTGCCATGCTACTGAAATGACACCTGTCATTGGTCTTTAATTTTTTTTTTACTTTTAATTAGTTTTTGTCTTTTTACCATCTGCTCTTCAACATTTAGTATTCGCACTTATAACCCTTCAACTTTCTAAAAACTTTATAATCATTTATTACGTGTTTGTGTATGGTTCGATATAAATTCAAGTTAACTACATTTTTTTGAAAATGGGTAGACTCAGATACAATATGTTTTTTTGCTTTTTTTCTTACGTTTTCAATTGATCTTCGCTTTGGCATAAAAAATTTTGCAACAGCTTGTGTCAAATATAATATTTTTCCATTAGACTTTATAAAGTCGACTTACTTTACGTTTCAGCACCGCAACGCGCGCTATCATTTTTAGGTTAAAAAACATAATTTCTTCTTATTTTATGTACGTGTCGGTATAGGTTTAGGTTTTAGGTTTTTTTAAGTTCTAGTTAATTTACGTTTTGCCATAAATTTTGTTTTACAACAAGTGGGGTCAAATATAATACGTTTTCGTTAGACTTTATAAATTCAACTTACGTTACGTTTCAGCGCCACCACAACGCGCGGTACCTATATTTAGTTTAAGAAAACATTTTTTTTGTAGGTGTCGGTATTGTCACACCCCGACGCGCAGCGGATAAGGTGACCGGGACATGATTGGTTTTTCATCAAAGCTTATGACATACTATTAAAAGTTTCGATATTTATTATTTCAATTTAAAATAAATCCCATAAACACATTATCCAAACAAATCAACTACATAATTCGCAATAAATTCAAATAACTTGTTTATTCTTCTAAGTCCCAATCCTAAGTGATCATTCTTCAAACCTGTTCACCTTATTATATTAAAAAAGAAGTTTTTGGTCATCAAAAGTTGGCGAGTAAATCTCTTTGTTATTAGGAAAATAATATGTTTAATTCATTTATTGAGAAATGTGCATTAACCAATGTAAGTAAATATGTTGTATGTCATATGTCAACCTTAACAAACAATCTCAAATAATAAACCAATCAATTGTATACAAATGTGTACGGTATTATGATGTGCTGCAAGATCTAAGCTCAATCAAACGGAGCTGACCTCGTATGTTTGGCAACGTCAAGTTCCACTCATAGGTAATGGGGAACAGACAAGCCTATGATGATGTAATGACTGAAACGAATGTAATGCACCAAGTGACAAGCAAACAATTAACACATAACACGTATACTTCACATGATGGTAATTGCACATAATTGAATTCTGTAAAATGTAATAATGAAATACGACACATGATACACCACAAAAACGTGTAATAAAAAGGGGAGTTGTAAGATTCACTCACAGTGGTTGCGTTTGCGATTCCTTGTAAAATAATGCACGAGTAAAAGTCGAGAAACCAAACGAATGAAACGATTATCCTAGATATTCAAATACCACATAACGACTTTGTTAAATAAGTTAAATAATATTCCTATTATCTATGTTTGCAAATTATTTATTTAGATATTTAATTATTTATTTATGTTAGTGTTAATGTGTTATTACTTAAAAGGATTAAAATGAGTTATCTATTATTTAAGTTAAATTTTTAACGGTTAATTAGGAAATTATAATAAAAAGAGGAATTAGGGTTTCCCTGAAAGAGGTAAAGGGTACTTTTCGCGCATCAAGTTTTCACGTTCTCAAGTAAATTCGGGTCCACGTTTGACTCTCAACGAACTCTGACTATAGGGATTCGACTTCATCTTAAGCGTTTTTCACCGAAGTCCATGATTTCGACCGGTCGTTCTACAAAGTGCATCGACTCGTCGATCTGTATATCCTCTAATGGTATATGAAGATTCTCGTCGGCAAGGGCACTTTTTAGATTGGAAACATGGAAGTTGGGTGGATCCTGGTGAATTCCTTGGGTAATTCCAGCTTGTATGCTATCGAGTATTTTAAAAGGGCCAACATAGCGTGGTGCCAGCTTGCCTTTTTGTCCGAATCGAATAACTCGCTTCCATGGCGATACCTTCAAAAGCACTTGATCACCAACGCTAAATTCGAGCGGCTTTCGCCGTTTGTCTGCGTAGCTCTTTTGACGACTCTGGGATGCTATAAGATTATTGCGAATTTGGAGGATCTTGTCGGTTGTCTCTTGTATCAGTTCTAGTCCGATGATTTGAGAATCACCGATTTCGTGCCAACATACTGGTGATCGGCACTTACGCCATATAGAGCTTCAAATGGAGCCATCCCGATGCTGGAGTGGTAGTTGTTATTGTCACACCCTCATATTCCACATGCGGGTTTTTACTGCGAGGCGTGTGACCGACCATGATCTAGCCACTAATCATGATTGAACCAACCATTTAAAATAATAAAAGCATCACTATCAACATGATTAGCGATAAGGAGTTTAATTTGTTCAAAAGACAGTTTGTGTTGCAGCGGAAAACAAAGTTAAAAACAACAAGAAACTAAAACCACAAGTTAAATACATGTTCGAAACAATAAGTTTTAGCAAACCACCCACTCTAGCCGATTGCAATGCCCGTCCACAGATGTACCTACTGACCTGCAAAGCATGCAACTACCTGTCAACAATAAAGTTGGCGAATTCACAAAATTTGAGTTTAGTAAAAAATGAAGTTCACAACGTTTTGATTTAAGTATGACTCGGGTAGCTAACCCTCATCATATGACTCAAACTGTGTACCGAATACTGACTTTCATTTGTGCCCTCAATAATGTCTATCAACATTAAAGCAAGAGTGACGGTTAGAAGTTCACGCCCGGCCTCCAGCACGGTGTGAGGTTTGTCAAACCTAATAGCGCTATCAACTAATACCCCGCGTATGCCCACCCGGCAATCTAATCGGTAAAATGGAGGGACTTTCATGATAGAGTTTTCGTTTAGTCTAAGTGTACTATCCACCTCCAGTGGATAGCATGTTTCAGTGGTCCACACAAGGGACACGCGCATAGCCCAAACCAGGGATACCGTAAAAAGTGTTGTCCCAAACCAGGGACGCATGCTTTTAGAAAAGATTTGTGAATCACCTTAGGGTGCACGACGACAAGTAAACGAGTATAGAAGCTTCTAAGTTCAATAAGCCCTGATATAAACGTTATTCCATTATTAGGAATCTAACCAGAAGGTCACTGTACGGTTTCAAATTATCGCCTCAACTTCGGACTTGAGACTCCTAGGTATAACAACTAAGTCACCCAATCTATGTTACTAACAGCTCCTCTTTACCTTACTGATCACATAAACATAGGTAAACACACCCACGTATATTTAAATGCATATTCATACATTACCTAAACAAAGATATTAAAGTTCACATATGCATACCGGTGAATTTGGTCTACTTTCATAACCACCCCTTTACACCTTTGTATACAAGCATGCACAACAGTAACTTAAACCATACACATTTATTTGTGATATCATGTACCTCACGTTTACATGCATGCATGCACCAAACCTACACATTAATTAACCCATTTATTTGTAACATTTATATTCTTCACCACACCTCATACACGAACTCACTGTGAATAACGCTTCCTCAGATATCATCCCAGATATACACTCTCACTATAACTATCACTCATAACACGTATAAATAATTTCCTTCCATAACTCGACCATTACTCATCCACCGGCATACTCGCATACAAGCACACTCCTATTCGTAATCGAAATCTTACGCTCATGAACCAAATTCTGCAAACAACACCCATCCCAAAGCATACCCTCACGTATTAAAATCGAAACAAAGCAACAAAAAATCAGTTTCATATTCATGTCACAACTCACATATACATGTACCAAGCCCATGATTCCACTGATCGCATGCCGATCCCGTAACGTTATCGATTCACAAAGCTCATACATAGACGGTTTGAATCATTAACGTGTTCATTACTTATAAACAATCATGTTTAATCATATTATCTTACAACAATATCAAGATCAATATTCACATAGAAACATAACATAACCGTTACTTCACAGTTTCCGTAATAAGTCTAACACACCCTATTTGTTCACAACCAGACTTTGAAACCAGTTCTCATGCGCATATATATAAACATATAATCAACTTCATCACATCATGACGCACGTAAAGCTAACACTAGCTTCATGTATAACTCTATTTTCTTGCAAGTCTTAAAGTCGAGGTCGAACCGAAACCGAAACAACGAAACCTTATTACAAAGCTACAGATTGTGAGACACTTACCGGTTGTGGTGGTGACCTTGGGTGGCTACTCCGGAGTTGGCAGCCGTTGTCGAGAGGAGGGGCGGTGATCGAACTGCGCTTTCCTTACGGTTTTCTGGTCTAGACGACGATGAATGGAGGCCTCTTGTTGCCGTAAGTTGAGATGAGAGGGAGAGGAAGAGATAGGGAGCTGGGATCGGACTTGCAGTTGAGAGAGATTGGGGAAATTATACTATCACGTGAGCACAGGATACGTAACCAAAAAAAATGAATAAAAATCTAATAAGGGATTGGGGAAGTTGCACGATATGCTGATTGGATATTGTTATTATCATTTTTATTATTATTATTATTATTATTATTATTATATTATTATTATTATTATTATTATTATTATTATTATTACTATTACTATTATTATTATATTATTATTATTATTTTTACATAAAAATCTATAGTTCATTAACTAATACTTAACAGTTAACTACAAAATTAAAAAAATGAATAATTAATCAATTAATATAAATGTATGATATTCATGCTAAGGTTCGGGCCTCATAAGTTCCGAGTTATGTGAGTGGGTTGAATCGACGCGCAAGACATGTATTTTGGTTCAAACGGTTCGGGTCAGTACAACACGATATGGATTTAATATAATTTGATAAGAATATACTTGATTCATTAAATAAAATAAGTATGTGATTTGATTTATAAAAGCGAAACAAACGGGTTTTTACCTCGAAATTACGGGTTGTCACAGTTATTGTAAGAGAATTCAATTAGCGGTAGATGAGCATCCCAGATGCCTTTGAAATCGATGACGCATGATCGCAACATGTCTTTAAGGGTCTGTATGGTGCGCTCAGACTGGCCATCAATTTGTGGATGAAAAGCGGTGCTGAGGTCTAGTCGAGTACCTAACGCTGACTGTACGGCTTGCCATGTGCGTGAAGTAAAGTGTCTGTCTCGATCCGAAATAATGCTCAAGGGCACACCGTGTTGACTTACAATCCCAGCGATGTAAATACGAGCCAACATCTCGTTTTTGTAATCTTCACGAATTGGAATGAAGTGAGTGGATTTAGTAAGGCGATCGACAATAACCCAAATCATATCATGCCCACTGGAGGTGCGAGGTAACCCAATAATGAAATCAATAGTTACATTTTTCCATTTCCAGATGAGAATTTCGGGTTGAACGAGTAGGCCTGAGGGCCTTTGATGTTCTGCTTTAACCTTCGAACATGTGAGGCATTTGGAAACAAAAACAACAATATCCTTTTTCATTCCAGGCCACCAATAAGAGTACCGAAGATCCTGATACATCGTATCGGCTCCTGGGTGTATGGAATACCGTGTTCTGTGTGCCTCGTTCATGAGAAAAGTGCGGAGATTATCACGATTAGGTACCCAAATACGATCTAGATAGTGAAGGATACCATCGGATTTTGATTCTAATTTGGTTTCAGCTCCACAGGATAACTCGTCGCGTAAATCGTTCTCTGTCACCGAGGTATGTGCTTCACGAATACGTCTTTTAATGTTGGTTACAATTTTAGAACACAGAATATGGATGGAATTCGCATATTCTCTTCGACTAAGAACATCTGCTACGACATTGGCTTTGCCTGGGTGATAGCGGATCTCGCAGTCATAATCGTTCAGAAGTTCGACCCATCGTCGTTGCCTCATGTTTAGCTCTTTTTGATTGAAGATGTGCTGGAGACTCTTGTGGTCAGTGTAGATCTTACACTTTGTGCCATAGAGATAATGTCTCCATATCTTCAGAGCGAACACGACTGCCCTGAATTAGAGTTCGTGAGTTGTGCAATTTCTTTTATGGGGTTTGAGTTGTCTTGAGGCGTAGGCTATCATCTTGCCTCTTTGTATTAAGACACACCCTAACCCTTGCCCCGATGCGTCACAAAAAACTACAAAGTCATCACAACCGTCTGGGTGGGTAAGGACAGGTGCATAACAAAGTCCCTATTTCAAAGTTTGGAAGGCCTCCTCCTGTTTGGGCCCCCAATTGAAGGGTTTACCCTTGTGTGTCAAAGTTGTACGTGGTAAGGCAATTCGGGAAAAGTTGGTGATAAAACGCCAATAGTAGCCCGCTAAGCCGAGGAAAGATCTGACTTCACTAGGGGTGTGTGGAGCCTGCCACTCTTGCACTGCTTTGAGTTTTGCTGGATTAACGTGAATTTCCTTGTCATTGACAACATGACCAAGGAATTGGACTTCCTTTAACCAGAATTCACATTTTGAAAACTTAGCGTAAAGCTTTTCAGTATTCAAGAGTGTTAGGATAAGCCGGAGATGCCGCTCATGATCTGACTTGGCCTTGGAATAGATAAGGATGTCATCAATAAATACAATAACAAAACGATCGAGATAGGGCTTGCACACTCTATTCATTAAATCCACGAAGACAGCTGAAGCATTGGTCAAACCAAAGGGCATGACCATGAACTCGTAGTGATCGTAGCGGGTTCGGAATGCGGTCTTTGGGATGTCTTCTTCACGTACTCTAAGCTGATGGTAGCCAGAACGAAGATCAATTTTTGAGAAACATGTCGCACCTTGAAGTTGATCTAAGAGGTCATCGATGTGAGGTAAAGGGTAACGGTTCTTAATGCTCAGTTTGTTGAGCTCCCGATAGTCTATACACATTCGGAAGGTTTCGTCCTCCTTCTTGACAAAAAGGACAGGCGCACCCCAAGGTGATGAACTAGGGCGAATGAACCCTTTGTCCGTCAGTTTTTGCAATTGACTAGCCAATTCCTGTATTTCAGATAGAGCCAATCGATATGGGGACTTTGCAACTGGGGTGGCACCAGGTATGAGATCAATTCGTAATTCGACTTCTCACATGGGAGGGAGTCCCGAGACGTCATCTAGGAAAACTTGGGGGAAATCCCTAACAATAGGAATATCTTTGAGCTTCTTCTCCTTGCCTCCTTTCTTGACAATATAGGCTAGAAAGGCTACGTAATCTTTGCGGAGGTACTTTTGAGCTTGTAAGCACGACATCAACCTAAGCCCTTTGGATGAGGTTTCACTGAATATACGAAGGGTTTGTCCATCAGCGAGGGGAACTCAAATATATTTTTCATAGCATACCACTTCGGCATGGTGTTGACTGAGCTAGTCCATGCCAATAATGACGTCAAAACTTCCCGATTTCATAGGGATGAGATCGACTTCAAAATTGTGCTCGTTGAGAGTGAGAGTGCAATCGCGAATAATAGAATCCAACGTGATAGGTTCTCCATCAGCTACTTCTACTGTGAACGATTCGGCTAAACTGACACAAGGTAACCCAAGAATAGACTCGAACTCTAGAGACACAAAACTCTTGTCCGCGCCCGTGTCAAATAAAATAGATGCAGAGCTACCATTGATGGGAAACGTACCGTTAACGACATTGTTATCTGCTCTGGCTTGGTTGGCATTGATGTTGAATGCTCTTCCCCTGGCTGGTGGGTTGACTTGGTTTGCTTGATTCACAGGGTTAGCTTGAGCCTAAGCGTTGATTATGTTCACCAATTGGGGGCATGTGTTGCGGAAATGAGTTGGATCACCGCAATTATAGCAAGCCCTCATTTGAGGCATCAAAGGGTAGTTAGGTTGGTAAAAAGGCTGGGCTACGACCTGGGCAGGTGATAACATGAGTGGAGGTGGTTGGTAAGGGCTTGGTGTAACATTTGACGAAAAACGGGTCTGGAAACCCGTTCCGTTTTTCTAATCGAATATATGTCATAATCTTTTGTTTCGAACTTATGTTAGTCGGTTAATAAATATTGTGTTTTTAATAAAATAAATAATAATAAAGATAATAAGATAATATAATAATAAATAAATAAAAATATATAAATATAATACTTATTAAACACAAAAGTGGACCGCGGGATCGAACCCGGGTCTCCACTCAAAGTCACACACACTACACACCGCTGCATCACACGCACAACATTGAAAGAAACCGAATCTAATAAACATTTATACCTTTATTCATTTGATCGAAATTCAAAAGAAGGCTGTAACAGCCGCGCATAATTGCCTGTAATCATCAAATCCGTTTATCTTCTACAATTAATTGATGAAAACCGTTTCTAAGTGTGCAACAAGACTCAATTATTGAGTCAAATGCATTCAATTTCGGAGTTTCAAACTTTGGTCTTCATTGTTTGACCGAAACCGAAAATTAAAAACTGGGTAATCATCTTCACTTATAAATAGAGAACCTAGATTCGTTTAGAATGCACACACACACACCTCGCAAACTCATACTAAACTCTCTGCAAGTTCTGTTCTTCGATTACACCTCGCCGGAAGTCGTAGTTTCGTCGGAATTCCGCCGGAGTTTTAGAGTGTCTTCACTTTGGTATATATCTTCACTCTATCCTTTTCAAATCTTTATAAATCATATATAAACTCTGTTAGTAGCTAATAACAATGGGTTAATCAGATTCAGGCGGGTTGTCAGTTTAATGCCTTTTTGAAATGAAGAGATGAAGTGGAGTCTGTGTTTAAATGAGATTAAAAACCGTATTTAAACCGGGTTAGACACACAGTCCAGTGGTGGACTGTGTGCATTTGAAGTATAAGGTCCGGGCTCGAGTCGCGATACGTTTCCGATTCCCTGAATATTGCAAAACCTTTTTATAACCCTCACATGAAATGACTCAGTTAGTATATAAGATTAATTAAAATCTTATATCCTTCGGGTTAGACACACAGCCCAATTGGTCGGGTTGTGTGCAACACGAAGCAGAGGTCACGAGTTCGAGTCCGGTTCCACACAGTGTCCTTATAATATACCAAACCTTTTAATCAATCAAAATATAGCTTGAACCAGTTAGTGTATAAAACTAATTAAATCTTGATATATTCCAGGTTGGACACGTAGCTCAGTTGGTCGAGCTGCGTGCACGTAAACGAGAGGTCACGAGTTCGATCCCCACACGCTGCGTAGAGTCCGGCCGGTTCGATCCGAAAAGGAACATATTTTTTTAAATTAAACTTTTAATTATTTCTCCATAAAAAAACAATAATATTATATAATTAGATAATATTATTTTAAGTAAATAAAAATAGTAATAAATACAATAAAATTTTCTAAAATATCTAATAAAAATGTGTAAATAATAAATTAAGTAAAAAAATACTAATTTTTACTAAAAGAAATATATACTTATCAAATTTATTATGTGAATATTTAGGTTAGCTTTTCTCGTCGTTTGGTATCTCAAACGCTAAATCGTGCGCAATCTTTATCAAATCAAAAACGCACCCACTGTGAGTGAATTCTTACGACACCCCTTTTATTCACGTTTTTTGGGTGTATCATGTGTCGCTTTTGTTTATTTCACTATCTCAAATCTCGTGCTATTATCTTTATGTGATCTAACATGCTATTTGATAATGTTGATTATTATTATTTGGGTTTACATTTCTCATTACAGTCAAGCTCTCTTATTAGGCCCATTTGTTCTCCGTTACTTACGGGTAGAGCGTCGCGTTGCCTAACATATTAGATCAGTTCCATTTGATTGAGCATTGATCTCACAGCACATCGCTTATCGTGCTCACATGTACATTGCTAAATGATTGTGTGGTTTATGGTTTAGATTACATATACGTTGCTCATATTTGGATAATGCATATTTTATTTAAAATAATAAACATATCATTTTTTAATGATTAAATGGATTCACTCGCCAACTTATGTTGACCCGAATCTCTATTTTTACACATGATACAGGTGAGCAGGTTTGAAGCAAGGATCACATAGGACATGGGCCTTAGAAGAAAATAAAACGTTACTTGAAAGCTTTGTTTAGAACATTTTGTGTTTGTATGGATTATGTGTTGTTTGGAATATCTTATTTAAATTTGAAATAATAAATATGAAACTTTTATAATAGTAAATGTCATGAGCTTTGATGAAAACCCAATCATGCCCCGACTACCATATCCGCTGCGGGTCAGGGTGTGACACTTGGCCCACAATTTGGTTATTGGGCTGGGCTTGGTTTTGATTTCGGGCTTGCCTTTGGAGAGTACGGCAGGTTTGAACTATATAGCCTCCTCGGCCACAACCTGTGCAGTGTGGGCATGGGTTCTCAACTGGATGGTGGTATTGGCATCGGTTACACTTTGGGTAGGTTCCTAAATACTGCCTCCTAGGTGGTGCGGTAGGAGGAGCAACTTAGGTGATTGGGGCTGCCTGGATGGGTTGGTTATATGGGTTTGGCTGGTTGGTTTGAGTGACAGCATAGATTTCCCCCATTTTGTTTTCTCTTGGCATTGAAACGAGAAGAAGATCCAGTCTAGGTTGGTTTGGGGGTTCGGCTGATGTTTTGTTTGTGATTGGGGTTGAACCTTGGATCTTGATGCGGGTCGAGGGTTATGTTCTAAAACTTGTGTTTGTGATTCCCGTTACACTGAAGCTTAGTTTTATGCACCATTTGAACCTACTTGATCCTTAGTATACCAAGTATATCTTGGAGCTTTGAGTGGACCAGAATGATAGCTCAAAGATGGAGAACTGTTAGCAAGAGAGTCACCCGAAAGTCATCTTATGACAAAACTAAGAATACGACATGTAGAGCTTCTTACTTGCTATTGTTTACATCTAAACCCTCCAAAACACAATGTCCTATCTTATGGCATGTATATAATGAAGTTTGAATGATAAGAAGGTTAGGATGTGATGTGTTAGATATGTTCACGAGGTCTCCAAAGTTTTTGATTAACTTAAGGAAATCCTTAGTTTTAGACCTTGAGATATGGAGGCTTGCTTCAAAATACATGGAAATGAATTTACAAGGTTGTCTAAAACATGTATAAGACTATAAATCACCAGATATGATAATATGTATGATCAAAACATAGAATCCAAGACATTTTATTGCTTAAACAGTAAACAAAATTACGTGGAATATGAAAACGGATCGAGTTACAAAAACGGGTCGGGTTTTAGGATTCATTTTTTTAATGAATGTTACAGTCTCCCCTACTTTTGGAAATTTCATCCCGAAATTAGGAGGTAACCGTTTTGCTATTTAACATTTGGGTGGTAAAGGTAATTCAAAAGGGATTGCAGTGTTCAAGGATTTTGGAAATGGAAATTTTTAACAAAGGTTTGATGTGGTGGATTGGCTCAAGTGTTTCGTTTGTTGGCGAGACTGGATTTCGAATCCCTGGTCCACTATTTTTTATCTTTTTTAAATTCAAAGTTTTGAAATGTTACAAATCAGACCCCTTAACTCTACTATCCGAACTAACTTGGTTACCAACTCATATTACCTTAAAACTCACTTTAAAACCTAACAAGACTAACTAGATTTTATTAATGATTTTAATTGCAATATTAATTAAATTAAATTAATAAATAAATAAATCGATAAATGAATTTAAATTTAAGAGTAAAATCTTTCAACGGTTATGTCTTTCACGAAAATTTCCGAGGTTTAAAGGTTAGGATCCGGATTTCAAAGTGGGTCGGACTTCTGGATACCCGTTTTGGCGGATGTTACAGTCTCCATTACTTTTAGGGATGTCGTTCCAAAATTAGGAGGGAACCGTTCTTGAGGGTTAGTTAATAGCGTTTCTTATAGATTGGATCTCGAGTATGCTAGGTAATAAAAATCTCGATGATGCTAAGGATATGCATAACCAGGTGAGTGTGAAGTTTGGATTTTGATTGAGGCGGTAACCTTCCTAGTAAGGGTTGAATACCCTGCTCCATGAATCGCTTTTTTATGCCTGAGGTATAAATGTGAAAAGCATTGTAACACGGAGATGGCTAACCGGATATTGTCTCATGATAAGGGGTTTTGAGAAAATCGGAGCGTCATAATGATAAAGTTACCTCACAAAACGAAATCATCAACCACATCGTTATCCAAATTGAGATTGACACTACTTACACAGAACTTCCCATAACCATCTAACAATGCTTTTGATCACCTGACAAGAACACCTATATATAGGAAGTACCTGCGGCGTATCCACCATGTCCTTGTCAAATTTTCATTGGCCTTGGTATTAAGTCACGATTAGTTCTATGTGACTCGTCTTAAAATCTACCAAACATAAACAAACACAACAACCCATGCTTGAGTCTCGAATCCGAAGAAAGCAAGAATAAATGACGACGGTACCTCTCTGTGTGTTCTGAGGAAGTGGTCAGTCTACGAAAAAGTGAGACACGACCCAACTTCCCTAAACGATGAGACGGGGTTCGTCGTGATGTATGATGACATGAATGACATGAAGTTTAATCGATGTATAGAGACATGTAATGAAACAAATTGGCATAGTGTGATATAAATTGCATTAATGGCATTAATTTGAAATAATGAAATCTTGAAACATTATTACCCAAATTGAAAACAATGGTAACTTGATAGTCAGGACAAGAAATGGAATTTATTAAAGCTTGGATTGGGAATAAAAATAAAATAAACAACTGGAGCAGAGTCTTGAATCTTCATGATGGGAGAAAGGCTAGTTAGGTTGTTCGTTCGCACCGTCGTTGACCTCAATTGGGTTTGCGTTGATGTTGTAGGCTCTCCTTCTTGCTGGTGGGGGTGCTGGGTTTGCCTGGTGTAACATCCGTCAAAAACGGATTTTACCAAACCCGCTCCGTTTATTAACCGAACAATCAGTTAAAAATTTCGTTGCGAATTTAATGCCCAAAATAATTTTAAACGATACATAATTAATTATTATATTGGAATATATAATTTGTTTTTGAAAAACTGTTAAAAATAAGAAAATAAAAAATAAAATGGTTCTGCCGGGTTTCGAACCCGGGTCAGTAACCGGTTCAGCAGACTTAACACACACACACTCAACCACTGCGCCACTAGTGTTCTTTGTTAATTATTAGAATCAATTAATTCATATCATGATTCTCGAATTCAAAACCGGCGCCCAAATTTCAGTCGTCGGAAATCCCGACTAACTCGCCAAGAAATTACGATATCTTCAGTTATAACGTAAACATTTACTAGGACATCGGCTATAACCGACGCCTGAGTCCGCGACACAAACTATAACCGCCGGAAAACGTAATGACTTTGAATCAAGTCGGAAATTGGACCAAATTCATCGATAACCTGCCTTATAAATACCTCCTCGAACCTCTGCAAGCTTTTTCGCTCAAAACCGCACCTTTACCCGACGTAATTCCACTCGCCGGAAAATTTATGCACATCGCCGGAAAACCAAACCCTTCACTTCTGAGCCTTACTGAACCCCCTGAGTTTATACCGAAGTCACCCACACCCTTTTCAAGCTTGCTGAAGACTCTCTGCCGCAAGACACACGACGCCGGAATCTTTTGCTGTCACCGGAGTTCTGCCGGAGCAACAGAGAAGTCCAGTCAGTATACCTTACGCTTAATCCTTCATTCTTTTTATTTAATCTCACATGTAATTAACCATCAGACACTAACGAACATGATTTAATCTTCGAACCAGTCGGACTTCCGATTCTGGGTAAAATCAACGAAGAAGACGAAGTTTCTGTAATGTTTAAGTTTATTATAAATCAAGATATAACTCGGGTTAGACACACAGTCCAGCGGTGGACTGTGTGCACATTAAACACACTAACGTCTCGAGTTCGAATCTTGTCCCACGCATGCTGCCTTAATAAAAATGCCTTTTTTTGTTAACCGAACCGGAGTAACCGCTGTTACATGTTAAGTTTATTAATAACCAGAATAATAACCAAGTTAGACACACAGTCCAGTGGTGGACTGTGTGTATGTTTAATCACAAGACACGAGTTCGAGTCCGGTCTACTGCACCGATCCGGACAATTATCTAACTTTTTAAATAAGTCAGAAATGAAAATACTTAGTTTGTATTTAAGTATAATAAAAATCGGTTTATATAACAAGTTAAACACACAGTCCAGCGGTGGACTGTGTGTTAACCTAAACCACAGGTCCCGGGTTCGAGACCTGTGGAGCGCACCGAGTCACTGATTAAAATCTTTTTAGAAATAAGTTGATTTTCGGATTAATCTAATTAATATATAAATATAATTAAAAACAGAAATATTTCGGGTTAGACACGTAGCTCAGTTGGTAGAGCTGCGTGCACGCGTACGGGAGGTCTCGGGTTCGAGCCTCACTCAGCGCACACTTACACGCATACGAACCGGTCAAACAGTCAAGGTCAATGGTCAACGGTCAACGGTCAACGGTCCAAAAAGTCAATTTTTTTTATTATTTTTATTTATTTATTTTAATTAAAAATCAATTAAAAATACTTAAAAATAACATTTTTAAGGTTAGAAAATAGCCTTAAACTCACAAAAATACACCCAACAATCCTACTAAAATGGATTAATAAAATCCGTTTACTTACCGAACCATAATGCTATTTATCTAGGTTAATTTCACTCGTGGTTAAAACCACTTCGCGTGCATTCAACATCATCAACCGAACGCACCCACTGTGAGTGAATCTTACAACTCCCCTTTTTAATTACACGTTTTGGGGTGTGTCATGTGTCACAAAATAATTAACTCGTTTATTTAAACTTGTGCCATACCATATCGTGATCTAAACTTAGATTGTTTATATTGTTGTGATTATGTATTTCATTTTGTCAACTTATATGAAATTCATTCATTAAGCCCATCAGTTCCTCGTGGGAGACGAGTTGAGCAACGCGTGCCTCAAAACCAATCCATTATTGTTCATGTGTGTATCATTGAGTTTATATTGTTTGTAGTTATGTCTTTCATATTATCATGTTTATGCAATTCATTCATTAGACCCATCAGTTCCTCGTGAGAGACGAGTTGAGCAACCCGTGCCTCTAAACGATCCATTATTGTTCATGTGTGTATTGTTTAATATTAAATTGATTGATGAATAAGTTTACATCTATTTTTACTCATGTGTGGTTGTGCACTTTATTTCATAATCAATTAAATAAACTTGTTCAAATGTTTTCCATAGGATTCACTCGCCAACTTTTTGTTGATCCAAAAACCCTTTTACACATGATACAGGTGAACAGGATGAAGCAAGGAAAACATAGGAAATGCCTTAGAAGAAAACAATGAAGCCTAGATTGATATTTAGGACATGTTGTAATATTGATTGTAATTCTCCATTAAAGTGTATTAATGAATATGAAACGTATAATAAATGTCATGAGCTTTGATGATAACCCAATCATGCCCCGATCACCTTTTCCGCTGCGGGTCGGGGTGTGACACCTGGTTAACTGGATTTGCTTGGGCTTGAGCGTTGATGATCTTAACCAGCCTAGGGCACGTGTTTCTGAAATGAGTAGGATCACCATAATTAAAGCAAGCTCGAACATATGGAACCATCGAATTATGAGGGTTTTGATAGGGTTGGATCATGTTTTGGGCAGAAAGTGGAGCTTGGTTTTGAAGAGTATGACATGTGTTACTCAGATGACCATAGCACCCACAATTGGCACACAGTCGGCAAGGTACGGTGGGATGGTGGTGATAATGGTAGGTGTTGCATTGAGGGTGGGGATTAGTGTAGGGTTTCTTGTTTGGGTAAGTTGGATTGGGTGCCACTTGGGTGATTAGGATGGCTTGGAGTGGTACGGCTTGTGAAGTTGGGTTAGTCGAGGCAATAGCGTATTTTTTTACCGTCACGCTTTCGTTTGGTATCGGAACGGGAGAATGTTTCATTCTTGGTTGTCTTTGGCTCTTCCACTGAAACCTTGTCAGTTGTGCCCTTCTTTTTAAAGTCTCCATTTCAGATAGGGTTTTTGGTGAGTTCGGTGGCTAATCCTATTGCAGCTTCCAATGTTGCGGGTACAGTGCTCATCACAGAATCCTGGATACCAGAAGGAAGACCCCTAATGTAATGTTCAATGAGACGGTAAGGAGGAGTGAACATATTTGGGACCATCTTGTTCAACTCGAGGAAACGCTTATTATAGGCCATATGGTCTCCATCATTTTGCTTTAAGCGGTAGAATTCGTCCTCCAACTTCTTGATCTCACTCCTAGGACAGAACGGTTTAGTCATTAGTTCCTTGAGTTGCTCCCAAGTTAGGGCCACAGCAGCCTCAGCCCCTCTTCGACCCTTTTCAGCGTTCCACCAAGTTAAAGTTGTTCCAACGAGGCGGCCGGTAGCATAACGAACCTTATGATCATTAGGGCAATCACAATTTAGGAAGGTGATTTACATTTCCTCGAACCATCAAAGAAGTGCAGTGACCCCTTCTGTTCCCTCATATTTTGGGGGGTCACAAGACTTGAAGTGCTTATAGGAGCACTTGGATGTAGTTGCGGGTTACATCGTTTCGTTCGACTTGATTGACTTGGTTGTTAGCGAGGGCTTGTTGGACTTGGATCACAATGTTAGGAATCACGGCAGCCATTTGCTTGGCAAATTGGGCAGCCATGCGTTTACCGGAGTTTTTGATTCTTTTTCCTCCGCGAAGGTGCCTAGAGGACATCTACGGGAATTTACGCAAGCAAGATTGTGAGATTTTTGATGGATTTGCTACGGAAATGCGAAAAAATATAAACATATGATAAATGAAAACTTTTGGGGTGTGATTGAAAGCAATAACTTATGATAATACAACACTTTTAAAGTGTTCTTGGGCTTTGCTCGTAATTGGGCCTTGCATGCCGCCATACTTCACCTTCGTAATCATGTGGGGCCCCATGATTATCGGGCTTTCGTATGGTTTGCATGTGGTAGCCTGGTAACGTACACTAAAACCCGGAGAAAATCGAGAAATATGAATTTAACGTATGAAAGTCGAAGTGCATCCAGGTGTGGACACGGTGACAACTCAAAGTGGGGTTAATTCACACGACGTTTGGTGTGGTATGCTTTGGCCTAATAGGTCCTTCGTACTCTTATCAGATGTCCCTAGGTAGGCAAATTGGTCCATTAATTCGGATTTATACGAATGCCAATCCTAGACAGGATATCCTGACTACCGGTACTCGAACCCTTCCAGTTACTACATGCCCGTTACATGAACTCACATTGATGAGATTTGAGAATGAAAAACATCACAAAAGTTTGAATAACATAAAAATACGTATATGGAAAACGGAGAGAAATATTTTCAAAAATTTAAAGGAAATCGAGAACTTATAAATAAGGGTTTTATAAGTTTCGTATGGTACATTTTAGGTGGAGTGATATGTATATATGTAACATATATGTAGACTTCATGACATAATTATAACACATTGCACGTATCACATAATCAAGTAACAAATAGAGTGTTTGCATGCGTTTGTGTGTGAAATGAAAGAAATTTAAATGTGTGAGCAATAGCAATTCATAAGTCAAACTAAACATGAAATCACATAAGCACATAGGTCCTAGTTGACTAAAGTATAGGTTCTAAGGGTCTAATAAGCTATCCTATATCCCTAAAGTCAATAGCTCTGATACCAATCTGTCACACCCCGACCCACAGCGGAATAGGTGATCGGGGCATGATTGGGTTAACTCCAGAGCTTATGACTTGCATTACTTGTTTTAAATAATCAATAATTCATATCAAGTGTCTCACAATACAAAATTCATATAAACAATTACAAACACAAGATGATGTTTATAACAAATATATTGCACTAATCCGTTTCTTGTTAACTAAGGCTCATCCTATGTCCAATCTTCTCTTCGTACCTGTTCACCTGTCTCATGTGTAAAAATGGTTTTTTTTGGTCAACAAAGGTTGGCGAGTGAATCCCATTTAAACATTTGAATGAAATAATATGTTGATTAATTTAAATAAAATGTGCATAAACCAAATATGAGTATATGCATATGTAAATCTAACCACAAACCACATAATATCAAACAATACACACACAAGCATGACAAATGATGAACAATGAGATCAAGGCTCAATCAAACGGAGCCGATCGAATGAGGCACCTGATGCTCAACTCGTATCCCACAGGGAACTGATGGGCCTAATGTGAATGATTGCACGCAACTGACAAAAATGTAAACACACAATACAACAAATAACATCTACATCACACGTTAAATCATATAATGGTAATAGCACAAGTGTTTGAATAAACGAAATATATGAAACGACACATGATACACCCCAAAACATGAATAAAAAGGGGATTTGTAAGGATTCACTCACAGTGTTTGCGTTTTTAATCCTTAGTGAAAAACCGCACGAGAACAAGGAGAAAATCCAATTGATAAGCGTGATTTAAGCTAGACAAACGAATGCAACAAAAAAGTAAACGTTATGCTAGGCATAGCTAAATGAACGAACAAGATATGTTAGACTCGTTGAGCCTAACGAGTCTCTACAAGGCTACGACAAGCCTAAAGGCGAGCCTAAACTAGGCTACCTTAACGAGCCTAATGCTCCTTAACTAAGAACCTAAACTAAACTAATTAAACTAAAAAAGCAATAAATGAATGAATATTAAAAAATAAATAAAAGAACAAAGAAAGGAAGATTACCTCGAAGAAAAACTTTACAGAATGAGGAGAGCTTGAGGGGCAACACCTCCTCGTCGAAAGGGAAATAAAAACTACTACACACCACACCTAAAGGGGTATTTGCTTGTGGAGCCACCAAATTTGGTCATTCCACTTGTTTATAAAACATTCAAATCGTAGGAATGTTGAGGGGCAAGCCTATAAAGAAACCAAGACCAAGTGGATATTTATAAGTTGTTGAAATGGAGGCACATAAATTGGGTGATTGGATTGGCGGTCGATGTGGGCATGAACCTTAAAGTAAGATTTTCGCGTCTTTCAAATCAGCAACAAACACCAAACTTGTTTTCCGCGATTCCGCTTCGTTATAACTCCGTTTCACGCCTGGTTTTCGCCTACGTCATTATTTTCATAGTACTATCATATGGAAAGAGTAATCCAACATCCATGGTGTCGAGATTTGGGGTTGAACCTTGGATCTTGATGCGGGTCGAGGGTTATGTTCTAAAACTTGTGTTTGTGATTCCCGTTACGCTGGAGCTTAGTTTTATGCACCATTTGAACCTACTTGATCCTTAGTATACAAGTATATCTTGGAGCTTTGAATGGACCAGAATGATAGCTCAAGGATGGAGAACTGTTAGCAAGAGAGTCACCCGAAAGTCATCTTATGACAAAACTAAGAATACGACATGTAGAGCTTCTTACTTGCTATCATTTACATCTAAACCCTCCAAAACACAGTGTCCTATCTTATGCATGTATATAATGAAGTTTGAATGATAAGAAGGTTAGGATGTGATGTGTTAGGTATGTTCACGAGGTCTCCAAAGTTTTTGATTAACTAAAGGAAATCCTTAGTTTTAGACCTTGAGATATGGAGGGTTGCTTCAAAATACATGGAATTGAATTTACAAGGTTGTCTAAAACATGTATAAGACTATAAATCACCAGATATGATAACATGTATGATCAAAACATAGAATCCAAGAATTTTATTGCTTAAACATTAAACAAAATTACGTGGAATATGAAAACGGATCGAGTTACAAAAATGGGTCGGGTTTTAGGATTCATTTTTTTTACAAATGTTACAATATGTCACATGATCCCCATTATTTTGCTTCAAGAAGTAGAATTCATCTTCCAACTTCTTGATTTCACTCCTTGGGCAAAATCGCCTTGTCATAAGTGTCACACCCTGACCCGCAGCGGATAATGTAATCGGGCATGATTGGGGTTTTCATCAAAGCTCATGACATTTCTATTTTATTATTTCAATATTTGTTATTTCAATTTAACTACAAGAAATCCAACAAAAACAATATTCAAACAATCACAACATAGTTCCAATCAAGTGCAAATATCATTTTTTTCTTCTAAGGCCCAATCCTATATGATCCATCCTTCAAACATTCCCACCTGTATCATGTGTAAAAGAAAAGTTTGAGTCAACATAAGTTGGCGAGTGAATCCCTTATGTTATTAGTAAAAATATATATTTAGATCTTTTATATATGAAAAATGTGCATTAACCAAGATACGTGAATATCGCGTACGTCAATTATTAATTTCCACAAACAACTCATCCAATAAGCAACTTAATAATGTACAAGTGTGCACGGTAATGCGGTGTGCTGCAAGATCTAAGCTCAATCAAACGGAGCTGATCTCGTATAACTGGTAACGTCGAGTTCCGCTCATAGGTAACGGGAAACGAACGGTCTTTAATGAGGTAATGACTGCAATAAATGTAAAAACCAAATGGCAAACAACATTTATCACATAACACGTAAGTTCACATAATGGTAATTGCACGTAACTTAAAAAGGTAATAATACGGAGCGACACATGATACACCCAAAAAACGTGTACATAAAATAAAATGGGAATTGTAAGATTCACTCACAGTGGTTGCAAATAGGATTTCTTGAAGATATCGCACAGTGTGAAGTTGAGATACCAAATGAACGAACCTTTATCTAGAATCCACATGACGACTAAGTTCAATTAATATTCTTACGTTCGCAAATAATATTTCTAAATTCTTAATTATTTATTTATTTACGTGAGTGTTGAAGTATTTAAATAATGTCTTCTTTTAAATGAAAGAATTACAGTATTTATAAGTATGATTTAAAAGTTTTATTATTATTATTATTATTTAAAAAAATGTTTCAAAGTTAAACATTGAAAACATGTCCAAAACCGGCCCTAGTCGGGATTCGAACTCACGACCTTCCGTATGTGTGCACGCAGCCCGACCAACTGGGATGTGTGTCTAACCCAGTTAGTATACCGTTTTTAATTCTTTTATATGAAGGTTAGGTTCCACCATGTTGTTTGGTTTTATTATATGGAATAAAAAGGTGCCACATATTTAAGGAGGCAGGGCTCGAACTCGAGACCTCTCGGTTACGTGCAGATAGCCAGGCCAACTAGGCTATGTGTCTAACCTGTTTAATATCGGATTTCAATTAATTTTATACTGATACTGTTTTGCCCCCATTTACTGGTTTAATTTAAAAGCAAAAGATGTGTAGCAAGGATACCGGGTTGAGACTCAATCTCGTGATCTTGGCAGGTTTGTTTTGTGTGTTTTATACACATAGTCAACCACTAAGTTACAACATCAGTCTTGGAAATCTTTTATATTATAAACTATTTGAAATTAGTTGTGAGTTCATCTTCTTCAACATGTTCCAACTGAATAGAAACCCAGAACACTACCTCCCATGTCCGGTTGATTTCATGATGTTTATGAAATAGAACACGAGTTAAATGATTGAATTAATAGAAATTATACCGAAACGATGCGATTTGCGAGATTGGCGTTTTCCGGCGAGTTTTGGTTCTTCCGGTTGCGTCTGATCTCTCCAACGAACAGGTAACAGGAGCGTAGAGTGAAAAAGGATAAACCTATTTGGAGAAGAGACGTCCCGTTTATATAACGCAGAAATAATTCAGTGGCTTCCGAAAGAAGGAGCAGAGCACGCGGGATTTTGACAGCTCAGACTGGGTTGGAATCATGAAATCGCGTTTGAACCTAGATGTGCTTTCGTGTAGGTGCTTGATTGAGTTTTAAAAGAAGAAACGCGGATCAATCAACTAATTTTGATTAACGATGGTTTCCTTTTCAGCCTCCAGAGGTTGGGCGGCAAAGTTTGAAATGGGACGTTCATAATTTTCGTATAAGATGTTAAACGGTGCAATTTCTTTCAGTTCTAGAAAGGTGGTGGAGCGGTTTGTTGGTTGCTTGTTTACTTGTGAGACCCAGGTTCGATCCCTGGGCTCTACAAGTTTTATTATGTATTATTACTTTTTTGTCTATAAATATATATATATTATTATATATATGCTTGTATATCCAAATTCCAACATAATACAAGGTGACAATATAAGTTGTAAAAGAAATTCCAATCATATTCATTCACCGAAAATTCGATTACAAAAGGTTTGGGTTTTTATCCGAATCCGTTTTTTTTTTTGCCGGATGTTACAATAAGCTCCCTAAGTTGTTCCCACGTTAGAGCTACCACAGCTTCGGCTCCTCTTCTGCCTTTTCGGCGTTCCACCAAGTTAAAGCTACCCCAAAGAGACGACCAGTAGCATAGCGAACCTTACGGTCGTTAGGGCAATCACAATTTAGGAAAGTGCTTTCCATTTCCTCGAACTATCGAAGGAGTGCAGTGACCCCTTCGATTCCCTCATATTTTGGAGGGTCGCAAGAGTTGAAGTGCTTATAGGTGCACTTGGTTGAGTTTGCAGGAGCGTTGATAGCATTTGATTCATCTTGGTTGACCTGGTTAACTGGGTTAGCAGCGAGAGCTTGTTGGACCTGGATCACAATGTTTGGAATCACGGCGGCCATTTGCTTGGCTATCTGGGCAGCCATTCATTCGCCGGATTTTTCGGACCTCTTTCCTCCGCGAAGGTGCCTAGAAGACATATATAGGAAATAACGCAACAAGGTTGTGAGTTTCGTGGGTAGGTGTAATGGGTCTATTATAAAATTGGAATTCAAAAAAAATATAACCATCCACAAAATGAAAGAGAAGTATAAATCCATTGCACCCATAGAATGCCTTGGGCTTTGCTCATGTTTGGGCCCCATTTGTCCCCCATGCTTCACCTATGTAATCATGTGGGCCCCATGACAACTGGGCTTTGTAGGGTTCACATTAGTTCGGCCTGTAAACATACGCACAACCCGAATGAAAATCGAGAAACATGGTTGCGATGTATAGAGTCGGAAAGTATCCTGGTATTGACAAGATGACAACTCAAAGTGGGGTTAGTTCACACGACGTTTGGTGTGGCATGCTTTGGCCTAATAGGTCGTTCATACTCTCATCGTTAGTCCCCAGGTAGGCAAACTGGTCCGTTACTTTGGATTTATACGAATGCCAATCCTAGATAGGACGTTCCGACTTCCGGTACGTGAACCCTTCCAGTTACTACATACATGTCGTAAGAACTCACTTTGATGAGATTTGAGAACAAAACATTACAATTTTTTAAAAAGAAAGGAAAAAAATGTACAAGTAAATGGAAACAGGAATTTTGCATTATAGGGACAGTGTATACATATATATATTGTATTGGTAAAATTTATACTATATTGTATGTATTACATAATCAAGTAGCAATTAAAGTGATTGCATGCAATTGTGTGTGAAAGGAAATAAAAAAATGTAGAATTAATGAATGCCATAAGTTCGAACATAACCAATTTAGCATGTAAGCAAATAAGTCCTAGTTGACTATCGTATAGGCTCTAAGTGGTCTAATAACCTATCCTATATCCCTATAGTCATCGGCTCTGATACCAATCTATCACACCCCGACCCGCAGCAGGTAAGGTGACCGGGCATGATTGGTTTTTCATCAAAGCTTATGAGATACTATTAAAAGTTTCGATATTTATTATGTCACACCCCGACCCGCAGCGGAAATAACAGTCGGGGCATAATTGGGTTATCACCAAAACTCATGACATTTACTAAAAGGTTTCATATTTATTAAATTGGAATTACAACTTCAAATACCCAAAACAAGGAAACATACAAGCACAAATAAACATTGTTCTAAACAGAATATATTTTATTAATCTTGTAAGGCCATTCCTACGTGCTCCCCTCCTCAGCCTGTGCACCTGTATCACGCGTAAAAACAAAGATTTGGGTCAACAAAAGTTGGCAAGTGAATCTAAGTAAAACAATTTAAACAATTGGTATATCAGTTATTTAAACAAAAATTTGTGCATGAATCATTAGTGAGCATATGCATATATATAAACAATCACAAACCACATAATATCCATGATGAACACATGACATGATAAATGATGAACTTGAGATCAAGGCTCAATCAAACGGAGCCGATCTGATGAGGCACCTGATGCTCAACTCGTATCCCACGAGGAACTGATGGGCCTTAAATGCATGATTGCACTAAAATAATAAAATGTAACCACACATAATCACACCAATAAAAATACACATTTGATCACATAATGATGTTAGCACAAGTGTTTAAATAAATAAATAAAACATGCACGACACATGATACCCCAAAACGTGATTTAAAATGAGAGTTTATAAGGATTCACTCACAGTGGGTGCGTTTCCTTGATTGAAGAAGAGGGCACACTAAATGAGAACTTAACCGACGGAGACTACTAACCTAAATAATAACGAAAAAAAATCGATAAATATATAAAAATTATTATTTTGATTTAATACTTTTTGTTAGATTTTTGGGTTTTTTTTTGTATTTATTGGGATTTTTAAACCTACATAATTTTATTTTAAGTGTTTTTAATTAATTCTAACATAAATAATATTCATACAAAAATAATATGGATTAAAAGAAAATAATATCTAAAAAATGATCTTGTTAGGCTGACAAGATAGACCTGAACGGTTCGATAGGAGGTGGGTGAGATTCGAACTTAGACCTCTCGTACGCACGCAGCTCTTCCAACTGAACTATGTGTCTAACCCGAAAGTATTCTAATTTTTATTATTCTTATACACTTATTATATAATTTCAGAAATTGATTAATTTTAAAAGATTTATAAACGAACGAACCGGTGTGGTGGAACTGACTCGAACCCGCGACCTTAGTTTGTTTTCACCCAGCCCAACCAGTTGGGCTGGGTGTCTAACCCGTATAATATAGAATTTTTATTCTATTTAACCACTTTCCGCGAGACAATATGATTTGTTTAAAAAATGGATTTTATTTCAGTGGATCGGTATTGTTCAAGTATCGAACTCGGTACCATTCGCATAAAATGCACACAGTCCACCGCTGGATGTGTGTCTAACCCGATTATAACCCGTTTTTGATTAAATATAAACCCAACTTGACTTTGTCTTCTTCCTAAAACAACCCAGAATTATAAACCCGTCTGATTAACCCACCCCACTTATGATTCCCTGTTTTAAATACATAAACAATTATCGAAAGGAGATGAATGATTGTACCGATTGGGCGAGGTGCTAAACCTTTCGGTTGAACTCCGAATAGAACTCCGGTTGTTTTCCGATGTCAACAGAAACTTCCGGCGAAGCAAAAAAATTTAACACAGAAAGGGACAGTATATTTTGAGACTCCAAACAAACTATTGAACGAGTTTTTACAAAGCTTTAAGCCCTCTATTTATAGATACCGTAAAAAAACAGTTTCAAGAATCAATTAAAAGATTTCGGTTATGATTGACTATTCTCCATGATTTTGTAACTGAAACATGATTGGGGATTCGGTTTCTGTTTCGATTTATATTGAAAATAACTGCCATTTATTACAAATTGAAGGTTACAGATGCTGATGATTTTTGGGCGGGTGAATCTTGAACTGGTTTAAGTCTGGGTTTAGTATAAAATTTATTTATGTCAGATTAATCTCACAAATGTGAGTGTAGACCAATGGTGTGTTTTGGTGTGCGTATTTATACGGGAGACCCGGGTTCCAAACCCGGCTCCTCCCTTCGAGTTTTTATTTTATTTTGAAGTTAATTTACTTATTATTATTTATTGTTTATTAATTACGTTTTTAAATTATACAATATTTATTAAGTATGAGATGTTTAAAGTATCAGGCACAACTAACTTTTAACAGAAATACTTGATCAATATACGGTGCGGGTTTTCAAAACCCGTTTTAGACAAATGTTACAGTATCCTCTACTTTTAGAAATTTCGTCCCGAATTTTGTAGTTGCCGTAACAGGAAAAAGATACGGGTGTTTCTCGCGCATTGAGTCTTCACGTTCCCAAGTAAACTCAGGTCTTCGCTTTGACTCCCAACGTACCCTAACTATTGGAATACGACTTCGTCTCAAACGCTTCTCACCGAAATCCATGATTTCTACAGGTCGTTTAACAAAATGCATTGATTCATCGATTTAAATATCTTCTAAAGAAATATGGAGGTTTTCCTCGGCGAGACACTTTTTCAAGTTTGATACGTGGAATGTGGGATGAATTAGAGTTCTTCTGGTAGGTCAAGCTTGTAGGCTACAGGACCTACTCTTTCGAGTATCTTGAAGGGTCCCACATAGCGTGGTGCTAGCTTGCCCTTTTGACCAAAATGAACCACTCCCCTCCTCGGTGATACTTTCAAAAATACTTGATCACCAACACAAAACTCCAATGGCTTCCGTCGTTTATCAGCGTAACTCTTTTGACAACTTCGAGCTGCTAGAAGATTATTTCGGATCAGAAGGATTTTGTCGGTCGTTTCTTGAATCAGTTCAGGTCCAGTGATTTGCGCTTCACTAATTTCGTGCCAACATACAGGAGATCGGCACTTACGACCATATAAAGCTTCAAAAGGAGCCATGCCAATGCTTGAATGATAGCTATTGTTGTATGAAAATTCAACTAATGGTAGATCAGTGTCCCAATTACCCTTGAAGTCTATGACACATGCTCGCAACATGTCTTCGAGGGTTTGTATGGTGCGCTCAGATTGACCATCAGTTTGAGGGTGAAATGCAGTGTTGAGAACTAGACATGTACCCATAGCGGATTGTACGGCTTGCCATGTTCGTGAAATGAAGCGGCCGTCTCGATCTGAAATGATACTTAAGGGCACACCATGACGGCTTACAATTTCATTATTATAGATACGAGCTAGCTTCTCGTTCTTAAAATCTTCGCGGATTGGAATGAAATGAGCTGATTTGGTGAGACGATCAATGATAACCCAAATGGTGTCATACCCACTGGAAGTGCGAGGTAACCCGGTAATGAAATCCATGGTTATATTTTCCCACTTCCCTACAGGTATTTCAGGTGGGACAGTAAGTCCTGAGGGTCTTTGATGTTCAGCTTTCACTTTGGAACATGTAAGGCACTTGGAAACAAATATAGCGATATATTTCTTCATGTCAGGCCACTAGTAGGAGTATCGTAGATCTTGATACATCTTGTCGGCTCCTGGATGTATAGAGTATCATGTTTTGTGAGCCTCGGTCATGAGAAAAGCATGAAGATTATCATGATCAGGTACCCAAATACGATTCAAGTAATAGAGAATACCATCCGACTTAGATTCTAGTTTATTTTCAACTCCACAAGACAGTTCATCTCGAACATCATTTTCCGTGACGGAAATATGTTGAGCTGCTCTAATTCGGTTTTGAAGATCGGTCACCATTTGGAAACACAAAAGACGGATAGAGTTTGCATACTCCTTTCGACTACCACATTAGCCTTGCCAGGATGATATCGAATTTCACAATCATAGTCGTTTAAGAGTTCGACCCAACGTCGTTGCCTCATGTTCAACTCTTTTTGGTTAAAGATATGTTGTAGGCTCTTGTGGTCAGTGTAAATTTCACACTTGGTACCATAGAGATAATGTCTCCATATCTTGAGAGCGAACACAACGGCTCCAAGTTCTAGGTCATGAGTGGTATAATTCTTTTCATGCACTTTGAGTTGCCTTGAGGCATAGGCTATCACCTTTCCTCTTTGCATTAGAACGCAACCTAACCCTTGCCCTGACGCATCGCAATAAACCACAAAGTCTTCGCAACCATCAGGGAGTGTAAGAATAGGTGCATCACAAAGCTTTTGCTTCAAAGATTGGAATGCCCCCTCTGCTTGGGCCCCCAAATAAAGGGTTTGCCCTTGTGAGTCAAGGTTGTTAGTGGAATGGCGATACGAGAAAAATTTTCAATGAAACGTCGATAATAACCAGCGAGACCAAGAAATGACCTAACTTCAGTTGGAGTACGTGGCGCTTGCCACTCTTGTACCGCTTTGATCTTTGCAGGGTCAACATGAATCTCTTTGTCGTTAACGACATGACCAAGAAATTGTACTTCTTTCAACCAGAATTCGCATTTCGAGAACTTAGCATAAAGCTTTTCAGTTCTCAAGAGTGTTCGAATAAGTCGAAGATGACGCTCATGATCAGATTTGGTCTTGGAGTAGATAAGAATTTCATCAATGAAAACTATAACAAAACGATCGAGATAGGGTTTGCACACCCTATTCATCAAATCCATGAAGACAGCAGGAGCATTGGTCAGCCCAAAAGGCATAACCATGAATTCATAGTAACCATAACGAGTTCGAAAAGCAGTCTTGGGAATATCTTCTTCACGCACTCTAAGTTGATGATAACCATAACGAAGGTCGATCTTTGAAAAACAGGTGGCACCTTGAAGTTGATCTAAAAGATCATCAATACGAGGTAATGGATAGCGATTCTTGATGGTTAGCTTGTTGAGCTCTATAATCAATACACATTCGAAAAGTTCCATCTTTCTTCTTTACAAAAGGAACATGCACACCCCAAGGTGATGAGCTAGGGCGTATAAACCCCTTATCAGTCAACTCTTGCAGTTGACTAGCTAATTCTTGCATCTCAGATGGAGCTAATCTATAAGGAGATTTTGCGACTGGTGTGGCACCAGGTACAAGATCGATTCAGAATTCGACTTCTCGCACAGAAGGAAGTCCTGAAACATCATTCGGAAAAACTTGAGGAAATTCATTAACGATTGAAATATCTTCGAGCTTCCTTTCCTTGCCTTCTTTCTTGACGATATGAACTAGAAACGCGTTATAGTCTTTGCGAAGATATCTTCGAGCTTGAAGACATGACATCAATTTGAGCCCTTTAGAAGGAGTTTCTCCAAAGATACGTAAAGTTTGACCGCCAGCGAGGGGAATTCGAATAAACTTCTCGTAGCAAACCACTTCAGCATGATGATGACTAAGCCAGTCCATACCGATGATAATGTCGAAACTACCCAATTTCATCAGGATAAGATCAATTGAGAAATTGTGATCATTAAGGGTAAGAGTACAATTATGAATAATCGAATCTAACGTAATAGGTTCACCATCAGCAACCTCTACCGTGAACGATTCAGCGAGACTAACGCGAGGCAGATCAAGAGTGGATTCGAATTCTAAGGACACAAAACTCTTATCCGCACCAGTATCAAATAGTATGGATGCATAACTACCATTAATAAGGAATGTACCGTTGACTACATTATTATCAGCCCTTGCTTGGTTGGTGTTGATGTTGAAAGCCCTTCCTCTAGCAGGTGGATTAGCTTGGTTAGCCTGATTCACGGGATTGGCTTGAGCTTGGGCATTTATGATGTTCACCAGGCATGGGCAGGTGTTTCGAAAGTGAGTTGGATTGCCACAGTTGAAACATGCTCTGACGGGTTGCATCATTGGGTAATTGGGTTGGTAGTAGGGTTGGGCCATGGGTTGAGCAGGGGGTAAAAGTAAGGGTTGTTGGTTTTGGGCTTGGCCCACCACTTGATTGTTAGTTTAGGCTTGAGACTAATTGCGGTTTGGCTTTTGGAGGATGCGGCAAGTTTGAATCGTGTGACCTGAACGACCACAACTTGTACAGTATTGGCAAGGGTTCTCAGGGGGATGGTGATATTGGCACCGGTTGCATTTGCGATGAGGACCCGTATATGGTTTCTTGAATGGGGCAGCTTGAGGAGCGACTTATGTGATTGGGGCAGCAATGATAGGGGCATTGGTTTGGGTAACAGCGAAATTCTTCCCATTGCACTTCCTTTTGCCAGCAAATTTGGAAGACGAACCTGCTGGAGTTGAGGTTGGAGTTTCAGCAGATGCCTTATCTTTCTTTTTCTCATCTTTAAAATCGCGATTTCGAATGCGATTTTCCGTAAGTTCGGTAGCCAACTCCATGGCAGATTCGAGTGTTGCAGGTGTGGTACTTAACACAGAATCTTGAATTTTCGAGGGAAGACCTCGAATGTAATGCTCGATTGAACGATTGAGCGAGGTGAACAGATTGGGGACCATCTGATTCAACTCGAGAAACCTCTTGTTGTAGGTGGTGTGGTCTCCCTCTTTTTGTTTAAATGAGTAAAACTCATCTTCCAGCTTTTTGATTTCGCTTCTTGGACAGAAGCGTCTCGTCATGATTTCCCTCAACTCATCCTAAGTCAAGGCCATAGCAGCTTCAGCGCCTCGCTTACCCTTTTCTGTGTTCCACCAGGTAAGTGCTACTCCAAACAATCGACCAGTAGCATAACGCACCTTGCGATCATCGGGACAATCGCAATTGAGAAAAGTGCTTTCCATCTCCTCAAACCAACGAAGGAGAGCAGCGACACCTTCAGTCCTTTCGTATTTTGGGGGATCGCAGGATTTGAAATGCTTGTAGGTACATTTGATGGTTTTAGGAGGACGGTTGGCGATATTTTTCCCTTCTTGGTTGGTGGGGTTGATGGGATTGGCGGCTAGTGCTTGTTGAACTTCCACAACAATATCAGGAAGTACGGAAGCCATCTGTTGAGCGATTTGAGTGGCCACACGGTCGCTAGATCTTCCTGACCTTCTACTGCCTCGAGAGTGTCTAGCAGACATCTACAGGAAATACGTAGCGCGATTAAGAATTGAATGTTTTCTTTTGGTGTCATGTGTCGTAAAAGGTGAAAACATCATTCAAAATAAATGAAAACAGGAAATTAACTACATCCATAGGATGTCTTGGGCTTGCTTAAGATTGGGCCTCCAAATGTCTCCCATACTTCGGCTTTGGTAGTCACGTGGGCCCCCATGACTACTGGGCTTGGTAGGGTTCACATTGGTATTGGCATGTTAATGCTTGCATCACCCGAAAAGAAAATCATAAAAACATAATTGCAAGGTATAAGGTCAGAATGTGTCTAGGTATAAACACAATGACAACTCAAAGTGGGGTTGGTTCACACGACGTTTGGTGTGGCATGCTTTGGCTTAATAGGTCCTTTGTACTCTCATTGTTAGTCCCCAGGTAAGCAAACTGGTCCATTATTTGGATTTATACGAATGCCAAGCCTAGACAGGACGTTCTAACTACCGGTACTCGTACCCTTCCAGTTACTACATACCCATCTTAGAACTCACTTTGATGTGATTGAAAACATGAAAACATTGTAAAATCCTTGAGAAGAAATCATGAAAATTGTGATATCGTGACGTGTGTGCTTGAGTAGGCATGTTATGTTATCAATATATGAACTATAATGAACATCGCACATTAACATGTATTAAGAAGGTGCTTGCATGCATTTATGTGTGAAATAAACATGAAACATATAAACATCCTGAGTTTTGTATGTAACATATAAGCAATTAAAATCTAATCAACTATAGTATAGGCTCTAAGGGTCTAATAACCTATCCTATATCCCTATAGTCACAAGCTCTGATACCAATATATCACACCCGACCCGAAGCGGAAATAAAAGTCGGGGTATAATTGGGTTATCACCAAAGCTCATGACATTTACTAAAAGGTTTCATATTTATTAAATTGGAATTAAAACTTCAAATATCTAAACCAAGGAAACATACAAGCACAAATAAACATTGTTCTAAACAGAATATATTTTATTAATCTTCTAAGGCCATTCCTATGTGTTCCCCTCCTCAGCCTGTCCACCTGTATCACGCGTAAAAACAAAGATTTGGATCAACAAAAGTTGGCGAGTGAATTTAAGTAAAAAAATTTAAACAATTGGTATATCAGTTATTTAAACAAAAATTTGTGAGCATATGCATATATATATATAAACAATCACAAACCACATAATATCCATGATGAACACATGACATGATGAATGATGAACTGAGATCAAGGCTCAATCAAACGGAGCCGATCTAATGAGGCACCTGATGCTCAACTCGTATCCCACAGGAACTGATGGGCCTTAAATGAATGATTGCACTGAAATAATAAAATGTAACCGCACATAATCACACCAATAAAAATACACATTTGTCACATAATGATGTTAGCACAAATGTTTAAATAAATAAATAAAGCATATACGACACATGATACACCTCAAAACGTGATTTAAAAGGGGAGTTTGTAAGGATTCACTCACAGTGTGTGCGTTTCCTTGATTGAAGAAGAGGGCGCACTAATTAAGAACTTAACCGACGGAGACTACTAACCTAAATAATAACGAAAAAAATCGATAAATATATAAAAATTATTATTTTGATTTAATACTTTTTGTTAGATTTTTGGGTTTTTTTTTTGTATTTATTGGGATTTTTAAACCTACATAATTTTATTTTAAGTGTTTTTAATTAATTCTAACATAAATAATATTCATACAAAAATAATATGGATTAAAAGAAAATAATATCTAAAAAAATGATCTTGTCAGGCTGACAAGATAGACCTGACCGGTTCGATAGGAGGTGGGTGAGATTTGAACTTGAGACCTCTCCTACGTGTGCAAGCAGCTCTTCCAACTGAGCTTTGTGTCTAACCCGAAAGTATTCTAATTTTATTATTCTTATACACTTATTATATAATTTCAGAAATTGATTAATTTTAACAGATTTATAAACGAACGAACCGGTGTGGTGGAACTGACTCGAACCCGCGACCTTAGTTTGTTTTGCACGTATAATATAGAATTTTTATTCTATTTAACCACTTTCCGCGAGATAGTATGATTTGTTTAAAAATGGATTTTATTTCAGTGGATCGGTATTGTTCAAGTATCGAACTCGGTACCATTCGCATAAAATGCACACAGTCCACCGCTGGATGTGTGTCTAACCCGATTATAACCCGTTTTTGATTAAATATAAACCCAACTTGACTTTGTCTTCTTCCTAAAACAACCCAGAATTATAAACCCGTCTGATTAACCCACACCACTTATGATTCCCTGTTTTAAATACATAAACAATTATCGAAAGGAGATGAATGACTGTACCGATTGGGCGAGGTGCTAAACCTTTCGGTTGAACTCCGAATAGAAATCCGGTTGTTTTCCGATGTCAACAGAAACTTCCGGCGAAGCAAAAAAATTTAACGCAGAAAGGTGCAGTATATTTTGAGACTCCAAACAAACTATTGAACGAGTTTTTACAAAGCTTTAAGCCCTCTATTTATAGATACCGTAAAAAAACAGTTTCAAGAATCAATTAAAAGATTTCGATTATGATTGACTATTCTCCATGATTTTGTAACTGAAACATGATTGGGGATTCGGTTTCTGTTTCGATTTATATTGAAGATAACTGCCCTTTATTACAAATTGAAGGTTACAGATGCCGATGATTTTTGGGCGGGTGAATCATGAACTGGTTTAAGTCTGGGTTTAATAAAATTTATTTATGTCAGATTAATCTCACAAATGTGAGTGTAGACCAATGGTGTTTTGTTGTGCGTATTTATACGGGAGACCCGGGTTCCAAACCCGGCTCCTCCCTTCGAGTTTTTTTTTATTTTGAAGTTAATTTACTTATTATTATTTATTGTTTATTAATTACATTTTTTAAATTATACAATATTTATTAAGTATGAGATGTTTAAAGTATCAGGCACAACTAACTTTTAACAGAAATACTTGATCAATATACGGTGCGGGTTTTCAAAACCCGTTTTACACAAATGTTACATATTATTTCAATTTAAAATAAATTCCATAAAACACATTATCCAAACAAATCAACTACATAATTCGCAATAAATTCAAATAACTTGTTTATTCTTCTAAATCTCAATCCTAAGTGATCCATTCTTCAAACATGTTCACCTTAACATGTGTAAAAAGGAAATTTTTGGGTCAACAAAAGTTGGCGAGTGAATCTCTTTGTTATTAGGAAAATTATATGTTTAATTCATTTATTGAGAAAATGTGCATTAACCAATGTAAGTAAAAATGTTGCATGTCATATGTCAACCTCAACAAACAATCTCAAATAATAAACCAATCAACTGTATACAAATGTACTCAGTTTATGGTGTGCTGCAAGATCTAAGTTCAATCAAACGGAGTTGACCTCGTATGTTTGGCAACGTCAAGTTCCGCTCATAGGTAATGGGGAACAGACGAGCCTATGATGATGTAATGACTGAAACGAATGTAATACACCAAGTGACAAGCAAACAATTAACACATAACACGTATACTTCACAAGATGGTAATTGCACATAATTGAATTCTGTAAAATGTAATAATGAAATACGATACATGATACACCCCAAAAACGTGTAATAAAAAGGAGAGTTGTAAGATTCACTCACAGTGATTGCATTTGCGATTCCTTGTAAAATAACGCACGAGTGAAAGTCGAGAAACCGAACGAATGAAACGATTATCCTAGATATTCAAATACCACATAACGACTTTGTTAAATAAGTTAAATAATATTCCTATTATCTATGTTTGCAAATTATTTATTTAGATATTTAATTATTTATTTATGTTAGTGTTAATGTGTTATTACTTAAAAGGATTAAAATGAGTTATGTATTATTTAAGTTAAATTTTTAATGGTTAATTAGGAATTATAATAAAAGAACTATTAAATATTTATAGATATAATTTAAAGGTTTCAAAAAAAGAAAATGAATTTTAAGAATTTAGCAAAAAAAATTCGTCCAAAACCGGCCCTTGTCCGGTTTCGAATTCAAGACCTTCCGTTTACGTGCACGCAGCCCTTTCACTGGGCTGCGTGTCTAACCTGTTTCATATTGGATTTTAATTACACTTATACTGAAACTAGATGGTTCCATATACTGCTTTGTAATAAAAAGAAAGTTAATCCAGCGACAATACCGGAGGCAAGGTTCGAACTCGTGACCTCTCGGTTTTCAAACGGAATCCTCACCACTGAACTGCCTTGCCATTTTGTGTTTAAAAAAAGGTTGTTTAAGTTTTAAGCCAAAACCACATCGTATCATCTTCTTCAAAAATATAACAGAACCGAAACCCTAGCCTATTCAATTACGAATTACTCAATCAATACGCAGTGTTCATAAAAAGTATATTAGGAGTTTTGTTCAGAAACAAGAAACGAACGAGTGGGTGCATATTATACCTTTCTTATGCAAAGGAGAAGAGAGATACAGTGAGGTCCGACGGGTTCGAACTTCCGGCGAGATTGCAGGTTTTCCGACGAGGGTTTCCGCAGTCGATAGAGGTTCCTGGAATGATAGAGGAGGGTTGTAAAGTTTTGAGTTTCGCTTGGCACATCATTATATACACAAACTTGAATCAAAATCAACCATGCCTAGATTAGTCGACTTTCCAATTAAAGAACGCAGGATTGAGTCCCAGCTATAAATGACGTGTTTTAGTGTAGGTTCTTATTCGTAATCGTGACCAGGTTCATTCTCGTAAACAAGGAAATGATTTCACGAGTTTTAGGAAGGTGGTTGGCTGTTCACGAGCTGGCTTGGGCGGCAATTGTTGATTTAAAAAGAATAAACTGTAATTTGCGTATAAAACAATAACCAGTGTTGTTACTTACAGTTCTTGCGAGGTGGTGGAGTGGTATATTGTTTGCTTGGTTACTGGTGAGACTCGGGTTCGAGTCCCGTGGTCCACCGTTTTTAGTTTCTTTTAAAGCTTTAATAGTTACAATAAACCCCCTCCATTATAAGCTTTAGATTTAGGATAGATCTAGTCCTTGTAGTTTATAAAATACTAACTAACTACAATATTTAACTCAATTTCATTATAGAATATATATATATATATATATATATATATATATATATATATATATATATATATTATATTAAAACTCGTAAATAAACACGATATTTAATTTAAAGAGAAAACCCATTTTTTTATTCAACGTAGATTCCAACTGAAGTGGTTCAAATCCGATTTTCAAAACGGTTCGGAATTTTGGATGTCTGTTTTGGCAGATGTTACAGGTATAACTTCATGTTGGTGTTCAATGTAAATTTATTTCACAAATAAGTGAGACCATATATAATACGTTTGTGTGTTTTTTTTATGTACATCATTAGTTGATTTACGTTTTGAAGTAACTTTTGTTCTGAAATAATGCAGGTCTTTACTGTACAGATTCGAGTCACTTTACATTTGGACATGCCGGCGCGCGGAAATTTTCTAGTTTTTAACAAAAAAAAAGTAATTTTACATTTTTAACCATACATTAACTCACATTATTCATGACGTAAACTGGCTTCAAAGATGAAGTGCACACAACACCTTTTCGGTCAATCAATCCCAACATGTGTTAAACTAAAGGCGGTGGTTGCATCTTCTTCATCAATCCCTCCGAAACCAAACCCCCACTTAACGCCGTCAGTCACATGGACGGAAACCCACACAGGATCCGACGGTCATCTCGTTCTACTCATGTCAACACTCTTGATGATGGCTGTTTGATGCACATCTTCAGCTTCTTGTCCCCAATCCCAGGTTTGTTTCACAGTTTCAAACCCTAAGTTTGTTTATATCTGATTGTTATAGTGAAAAGAATTAGTTTTGGAAGTTATAGATGTGTTCATTGAATGGTTTTACTCTTTAATAGATTGTTTGTTTGTGATTTATGTGTTCAGTTTGGTAATTTTCAACTTTTTAGGTTATGGGTTTGTTAAAAGATTATGGCAGTGTCATATGTTTTTGTTGATCTTTGTGAATTATTTGGAATTGGGAGTTTTGATTTTAATTTTGAGGCTTTGTTAGGTTTGATTCTGTAATGGTTTCATTGAGATATAGTGTCAGTTAATTTGAGAAACTTTAATAAATTAACTCTCTTTAACCTAAACAAAATAAAGGGCAACAGGTAAGAGTTAAGAGTGTGCAGTATTAACCATGCATTGTTTCTTAACGCCGTAGAGACCCTACGGGCTAAAGTCCTCCTAGATGATTCCTGATCAGGTCCAAGCTTGTAGGATATAACAATATGGAAGCCGACAGTTGACGCCTGACGGTGCCTATTAAGTTGATTGGCTTCTTTAAAAGGTTAGGTTTAGCTAAGTGTCGGTCTGCTTGGACTTGATAAGCGTGGGACGAGAAAAAACCTTCCAAGATCCAATATTTTTTTGCATCTTTGGCGGGCTTATGAAATTTAAGTCAATTTATAAAGTGTTGGAACTTTTAGTGGATCATTCCATGCTCACTTTGACAATTCGCTGTGGACTCAAAGTCGTCCAATTGTTCACAAAATTTTAGGTGACATCGGACCCGCACACTTGTCAATGTTGTCATTCTCCTAGACTTTGCTTTTATCTGTAGTTCTTTGCAGTTTTTTTCATTCCGGTCAATCTTTTTGTTTTGTTTGGGTAATGGAATGGGTTGGTTGGATCTTCAAGTTTAGTATGTGCTGGGGTTGGTTGATCATTCGTTGGATCTTCAAGTTAAGTATGTGCATTTGTCTTGCTTTCTTTTTCTTTTGGGCTTGCAATATTTTCAAACACGGATTGAGTGTATTTTCTTGATGTATACTTCTCTTTCGTCAGAACGTAAATAGATAGTTATATAACCTTCCATTTAAAATCTATGGCCCATTAATAAAGGAAGAACTTTGAGACTACATTATGGGTTAGCACATTACCAGTTTTAGGGGCACCTAGGCAATTTTGACCCGTTACGGGACCAAGCGGAACATGTACCCTTTAAACAGGCTGCGAGACGGTTCTGGTTCCTGTACAATGCATATGGTAATCCTGGATTACGGGTGGCAGTTTTTAGGTTTACCTACAAATGGGTTACTTAGGTTCTGTTCAGTTTTAATGTCCACCGGGTCAAGTTAAAAAAATATAACTAAGAGCCAAGTAAAGACAATGGGTCGAAACTCGAAAGCCACCCGAAGTGTATTCAGAATGCATAAATTCCTCCAAGTGGATAAATATTTAATAAAACTAAGAAACATGGTCAAAAAAGTGTGTTGTGACTTGTGTAGGCACAACCGCACAATCCAATCCACTTTGGCACACACATAAAATTTACTCATTTTGAGCCATTACCCAACCCTCCGGATCTGCCCTTTTTTCCACCTCTATAACCTTTACGGCAACTCGACTTGCGTTTTCTGTTTTTATCGATTATCAGGAAACGAGAGGCCTGTTATTTAAGAAAAACAAAAACACTTTTGAGAACAAAAATATCTTTGTTGAGCAAATAAGATAGCCAAGCAATGCTAAGTTAGTTAAGTACTAAATACAATTGATGTAACATCAACTCTGCCAGGTACACTACATTAAACCCCAAGTAATTTACCTGCTAATTTTCAAGATGTATTATAAAGTGTCCCATCAACCAAGTGGTTCCAATTGAGTTATGAGTAAAACTAAGCTTATAGATAATGGTGTCATGAGGTTAAGGTATTCTAAGTAATTAGTCTAATAGATGACTGAAATACTCCATTAAGGTGGAAAATACTGCTCATATGATATATTATTTTGGTCTGAACGGAACTGGGCGATGAGTTAAAGTTGCAATGTTGTTTGGTTAAATAATGGAAGGTATTGGTTGTATTCTCTAGGTATACACAATGCCATCGGTGACATTGCTGATTGTGTGTGTGTATATATATATTTTGCAGTTTTCTCTTGCATATAGTAACAAATACTCGAATGATCAATAGTTACCACAATGAATATCCAATGTTAAGTATGTGAAACTTACTTACAAACTTGTATTTATAGTTAAATCAGTCTTGCGTTTCAGTTAGTTCACTTCCTTTAACAAGAATCGTCAAAACTTGGGACTTGAACCCAAGACACCTCTCTCCCAAAATTATTAGTATATGTTATTTACTTATTTCACATCAACTTTTTCTATTTAAACGACTGGCGTAGTTGGTGATCTTTTCCTCAAAACTTACATAGTTACATATGGTATTAATGAATTTATTGAAACTTAAAGTAGTCAGCTTGATGTTTGAAGTCACAGTATATCTAATAGAGGACCAAGTAAAATTGTTATGATTTCATATAATGTCACAAACTGGTGTTGAGTTTGCAGATCGGTATAACACAGCCCTCGTTTGCCACAGATGGCTGTTCTTGGCATGTCACCCTCGCCTATGGTTGAGAGTGGACCGCGCTGTCAAAAGCTTAACTGAATCTGGGGTCTTTCCAAGTATTGAAGAAGCTGTTTCTGCTGCAAGGTATGTAGTTTGCTTTGATGGGTCTTGATTTCTATAATTACAAGAGAAATATTAAACCAGAATTCAAATTACAACCACTCAGGCCAGGGGACACCATATTGATTGGTGCAGGGGGATTCCATTTTGCTTCGAATATTCAAATCAACAAACCGTTGTGCTTGGTATGTTTTTTATTTACTTACTTTGTGAAATCTTCGTTTAGTTACTTTCCCTCGTCTTTTATGGCCAAATGTTAATTTTTACTTCTAGTATCAATCCACATATATCTATGTCTTTCTCCCTTCTAGAACATTGTGCTTTCTTTAATTTATAGCAAACTATGCTTTAACTATATGCGATATTGGTGGTAATATATATACATATAGACGATGCACATATTGTTATGTTAGCTTTGACACATCAAATCTGTGACTTGTCAGAGTTTTTAGTATTTTCTGTGTTTGTTTCTTGCAGCATCCCTTTAGTTTATTGCGTGACATCCGCATAACGATATGGTTTCTATCTGTATTGTATGGCACTTTCCAATTTTGTGGAAGAACTTTAGCAGATTTCACTTAAGTTGATTTCCACCATAAAATATTACCATCTTCCTATAATTCAATTGTTTAGATTGGAGGAGGTGATGTTCCTGATGATACGACACTTGTATGTTCCCGAGGCTCGGACAGGTTCGCATACTGCTGTACCTTTTTTTCTTGCCCAATTATAGCTTAGCAAGCGTTCTTGAATCTTAAAAGGAAAAGATGTTAGAACAGAAAAGTTCAAAAGGTATAATAGCACAAGTTACTTAGTCAAAAACCCCGCCCTACTCAAGACGTGTCTCAAGTGGCCCAAGTGTACTTCTATTATTTGAAAAACAAAATAGTGTTAATACCATGATAAAAACCACTAACTTTCTCATTTTTCACAAAAAGTTTCGCAACCTAATTTTGGTTTATTAAAAGTTCCGCAACTTGTAAAAAAATAAACAAAAGTCATTAAATCTAAATTTAGTTTACTAAAGTCCCTAAACTCGTCTAAATTGCACGTACGTGTGAATTTTTTAAAGAGTAATTACTTGTTAACTATAAGTGACATCACCATCCTTGGAGAGAAATTACACTATCTTATTTTGACCAATTTAAGAGTTAACAAGTCATTATGTTTTTTTCAAAAGTACATGCATTTTAGACAAGTTTAGGGGCTTTAACATACAAAAGTTAGTTTAGTGATTATTTCGTATACTTTTTACAAGTTGAGGTACTGTTATATACCATAATTAGTTAGAGTGACTTTGTTTGTGAAAAATAAGAAAGCATATCAGTTTTATGGTATTAAGTTAATAACCCCAAAAAAGTATAGACATTATTGCTGTAGGCATTTTGGGCTGTAATCTGCTACAAAATGTAGGCATCATTTGTTATGATTTACAGCGCATTGGAGTTTCTGTCGACTTGCAAGTTGGCGAACCTGACGGTAAAGGCGGAGCTGGGGTGCTGCTTGCTTCATAGGAGTGGCAGACTAATCATCGAGGACTGCAATCTGCAATGTGAATCCAACCCCTTAGACTATCTCTCCTATGCTATTATCACCACCGCTGGCGGCTGTGAGGCGGCATTTTCATCCGCTGCACAGAAGAATGGTGACAGTGTGTGTGTTTCTCAAACTCGAATCAAAGGTGGCGCAAAAGCAGTTTTGACTAGCGGAACACTTGCACTGCAACGGGTACGTGCCATATATGCACCGACGTCAATATTATTCTGGTTTGATGTTGTCCACCAGTTATAGTGGTATTGTTCAACCTCTTTTGTACCATATTTGTGATGTAGACCACCCTTTTTATTTGTGATGATTATTTATTTATCTTGTTTTACAATGTAATGTAACTAAGTAATCAAATGTAGTAAACATACAGTTCATGTGCTTCTAGGAAGGAAAAGCTTTCAAGTTTGTTAAGTTGTAAGACTTCATATTAGTGTTGATAAGTCAACATTGGAGACATCTAACAAACCGTAACAATTTGAAAGTCGACGAATGGTCCACGGTCGTCCATAGACAATCTATGGCGCGGTCAGTCCATAGCCAATCGATGGCTGACGATTGAACTATAAACAGCAATCTTTTGAAAATTTTGCTATATGACATATATTATGTTAAAAGTCATTTTAAGATATTACCAAAATAGGCAATTGAATTTTAAGGTATCTTGAAAAGTAAAGAATTGATGGAAAGAAGATATAAATATCTATTTGGGTGAAGTTAGACAAACTTATTGTCATTTTCTCAGAAGGCAAAGTCTTGCGCTAAAAAGTGGTGTATGTATTCAGGATGACTTACTAAGATTCTTCCAAGTTGTTAATGCACTTGTAAGTTTAAATTAAAATTTAGCAGTATCTTTTAAAAGTTGAATATGTTGCATAAAAAGTTCCCAAATCTTTTAACTTTTTTGTTGGGTCAACCTTGTATATAAATTTGGTGGTGAAAAGTGCAACTGATGACATATGAATAGCTGTGATCAATTAGTTAAGCTTGTATAAGTTGATTATATGGTAGCAAATTTTTGTGAGACACATTGACCCTTTTGGTCATGAAGATGAAGCTCTCAAGCGCATCTTACATTGACCATGTAGACTTACCATGTGGTGGGGTAATACCTTTAATGTTACATATACTTATTCACGGACACGTTGAAGATCTGAAGGCAAAATAGAAAAGATCACGTGAATAACTAATCATGAAATAATCATATCGAGTTCCATGATTATCTCAAAAGGTACCGTGTGTGACTATGTTGAATGTAACTAAGGTCGATCAACACTAGATCCTTTCATCGCACGTATGTCTTTTGTGTCTCGTTTTATATTGATTGTTGTGTTTCTTGTAACATTATAATTAATAACCTAATTGATTGTCACTTGTAACGAATAGTTATATAATATTTTCTTGTACGAAGAATTTGTTGCTTCTTGTGAGACTTGAACCCAAGATCTCACATTTAAGTGTTTTAAAAGGCTTTGTCTTGCTACTGGATCAGTAACCTAAGTGGTATAATAGTTAAATCACATCTTCTTGTTTTTATTATTGCAATAGAAAGATGCTTAGTAATTATGAGCAATGTTTGCACTAATAAAACACAAAATAATTAACTACTGAGCTCATTTTTTAATCTAAAACAACATAAAACCCATATTTGAAATATGATTTACCATGACTGACAATTAATAAACAGTTTTATTGAGAAAAAAAAAAGATTTTTGTATGATAAAGACATATAGTAGTCATTTGGAACCAAAATTTTGCGGTTGAGACTATTTTGGACTCGCAAAGTATTTGGAATTTTTTCTATGCTCATTACAATTACTTTGTTTGGACGTGTGTGGTACATTTAAATATCTAGCTAAATTGAGAATAATAATCTTTAAATCATTCATATCATGTATAGGGTATAATGATGCTTTTATCTAGCTTGATTAAAGTTTAATCTTAGTAATCGGTTCAATTATTGATTAGACACCTTTAAACTATAATTTCCAATATGTGTCCTATTTCATATTCTTAATTAAACTAAATAAATAAGCTGGTAAATAATTTTTAATAAAACTATAACCTGGATAAATCTCCTCATAAGACCCACCGTAGTGGGGAGGTACATCGCGGGGAGGTGGCCTATGGCGCTCCATAGTGTCCGTCCACACCGCTACGGCCGGCGCTATGGGTTAGAAATTTTCCCTCTTCGGTGAAAATTATAATGCGAAAATTTTGAGGATTTCAAAAAATCTGACCATTGAACGGTCAAGTGTTTAAAAAAATAATTTCTTTACATTTCTATATATATTCACCTCTTCAACTCATTTATTTTAAAACCTACACACTCTACCACCATTCACTCTTTTTATTTTAAAAAATCTAGGTTTTTATGCCATGTATCCCTACAACTGTGGTTTTGTTCCTCTGCGTTCTAGTGTGGACACGAACCAAAGGACCAATCCTAGCCAACCCCGTTTCTCTGGTTCCCACTCGACCCACCCCCTACGGATCCGGTTTTGTCGAGTACAATCAAAATCAAACCGGCTTCATGAACCTATTGAACCAGCCTCTCATGGGACCAAAATCTATACGGTTCCCGAATCACAACATGGGAGGAATCGGGTTGTCTCAAGCCTTCGGCTCGCCACTACGCGAGCCCGACTTCGTCCTGAATACACAAACGGAGCCGCAATCGGTAGAAGAAGAGGCGTAAAAGGACAAAACCACACGCAACCATAAAAAGAAAACCGAGACCCGAGCAAAAAAAACATGGAACCTTGGGATGATAAAGAGGAGTACGCATTAACTCAAGCTTGGCTCGACGTGTCGAGGACCCCGAAATTGGTAATATTTTTTAAACTTTTTAAGGCTTTTGTATTAATTTTTTGTAGTTTTTTTAGCAAACAACAAAAATAAACACGTGTTTTGGAAACGAATCTGAGAACTATTTTTCGGGCTCCTGGGTAGGGGGAGAACTACCGGCTACCGGATTCAATATCGGGCAAGTAGAAAGATATCAACAAAAAATGCACAAATTTTCAATCAGTTTACCAACGGGTAAAAAACGGATAGAAAAGTAGCTATAATGACGAGGACATTATGCGGGCCGCCTTAATAGAATATCAAGCCGCTCAAGGGAATTTCCCCTACTTGAAGTGTTGGCAAATTCTTCGTAATAGTGCCAAATGGGCCAACGTCCCTACCACGGTAGGAACTACTTCAGGTCGGTCGGCAAATAAAAGACTGTCAAAGAGATCGAAAACCACCGAGTCGGTTGAACCCGAAACGCCAACGTCTGACGCTCGAAACACGAACGTAAACGATGTTAATCCGTTATTCACCGGGGAGGTAGGGCGGATGAGCCAGCGGAAGAGCTAGCACGACCACTCGGTAGAAGAAGCGGTGCAAGATCGATGAGGCCGGAGTCATCGTCAGTGGGATCCGACTTGACTAACGCCTTTTCGGAGATGAACCAACGCCTTCAAGACATATGTGACCGAAAGGCTCAACGTATCCAAGAGAACCGGGAAGTGACCGAGATTATGCGGGATAGACAATGGGGAAAAGACTTTGAATTCTACTCGAAACCGCACGACCACTTAACCGGAAAAGCGTTGAAAATGGCGATACAACAAAAAGAGCGAATCGAAAAAAAAATATAATCTTTGAGTTTTAGAGTTTTTTTTATTTTATTGTAATGTTTTTTTTTTACTTTTTGTAATGATTTTAAATTTAATGAAATGGTTTTTTTACTTTTTTTAATGGTTTTTAATTTTATAGATTTATAAATTAATTATAAAAAATAGAAAATTAATAGTTGAGTAATGGGGTTATGACGACACCCGCTTGTGATATAAAGCCCTCTTTTGCACTTTTTCGTCACTTGTCGTATAACACCCACTAAAAGGCCTTATAAGGCTTTATGACCACACATGGCTTAAAACATGAAAATATGGTTATTAACAATGTTTTCATAACCAAATTACTTATTGAATAAGGTGTCTTACAATTCTTACTGGTATGATGATCCAACTGGTTTCAAAAATCGAATGACATTACATATCTAATTAATGTTTTAACACCTATTTTACATGACTCACACACTATAAACAATTATACACCAACCTTATTTGTTTAGCACTCTTTAAATAATGAAAAATTAAGCTGTGTAACGACTTGATTAAAAATATTATTAATTTTAAGTAGCAATCTACACGTATTCTAAAATTAGTTCATAGTTTGTATATATAATAAATATATATGTGTGTATGCACGACTAAATGCTTTATTATTAAACAAAACTACTATAATTTTTTTATTCCACATCGAATCGCTCATGCGTGGAAGCCAAAGGAGAATTACAAAAAGGCGTCTCGTTGCCATGAGGTGCGTGCACTGGGGTACAATCTTTTGTGTGTTCTATGTCATCGTACATGCTAGCCATGGAGTACCAAAACAGTAAAATGTTATACCCTTAGTTTTTTTTACCGATTCTTCTGGTTTTCCGGTTCCACTTTGGAAAGAACAGGCCGGTTCATTGATGCATGTGTTAGATATTTTAGTGTAATCGGGATTAATTTGGCGACCAAAGAGAATTATAATATACATCGAACAAGTTATGAGGTGCGAAAGTACACGCTTGTTCGAGTGGTTATAAGTCCGAGAGTTTGGGCATAGTTCCGACAGCGCGGGTCCAGGGGCGGTAGCCCCTGGCTGGGGTCAAGCTTAAAACAAGGCATTTTAGAGGCTTTTTATTGAAAAATAAAAGATAACTGCCTATGGCAGTTACTCATCGCTAACCCTAAATTTCTCATATTGTTTTGGTTACAGGTTCTTCTGATTCATTCACGAATTTGCATACAAAACATATTGTTATTCGATTTCTCAGTCAGAGTTGTATCCGATTGAATTATTCGAGAGAACCACTGAAATAATTTGATCTGAGAGTGACTACACGCCTCTCTGATTATCCGGTTTTATAAAATTCCCCAACAACCTGGTCTATCGGCCTATAATCGGACTGTTGCATTGGAACCAACCAGGTTAAACCAATTGGACCGTTGATCTGGTCCTGAAGAAACCCTAGATCAACTAGACCGGAATCAAAGTAGATCTATGGAATGGGCTCTGCATAAAAGGGTTAACCCTTCGTTTGGTTTCACAATGGATGATTAATAGAACAATACTCCGGATGATCCTGCAAAACAGAACACCGTTAGCTCGCCACGGGGAGAAGGGGAGTTCTCTCCGTGACCACCCTCCGGCGTGAGAATAAGTACAGGTAGTCGGAAGTAAGTGTTGTAAGTGAGAGAGTAGTTGAGTGTGAATATCTTTCCTTGAACTCCAAGTTGCTTATTTATAGCTGGTGTTTGGCGCCAAAAAGAGAGATTGTTGACGTTAACGGAATCTTTTGTTATTCCATTAACGTTTGTTGGCAATCTGTTAGTGCATACGGATCGTGAGCTCATCAGCGGTTAGGGAGGCGCCACGTGTCAACATGAGATCACTACATCTTATAAATGTGAGCATGCCATCACCGTGATCTTCCTCAGTCGTCCAGATGCTGCCATGTGGCAATTGGTTATAACCGAAAAGATGCTTGCACGATTGGGTGTTAATGGCTTCTAGAAGGTTTCACAGTTGTTACCCATCTATCATTCGCCACGTGTACATTCTGTTATAACAGAAAAGATTCCCCTTGCCTCTGCACCAAGTTAAGGATTTTGCTAAGGGAAAGTTTCAGAATTTACTATTTCCTTGCGCAAGAAGCGCAAGTTAGTTAACTGATCTTCCTTCTTTTCCTTGCTGCTTGGCGCAACGTTTGGTGGATGCTTGCTTTGATATAAATATATGCGTAAGGTTTGTGCATGGAGCATTATCAAACAAGAATGTTCAAGGTTAACCTTGAACCTTGCGCGAGCCCGCGCAAGGTAGTTAAATGAAGCATTATCAGACAAGAATGTTCAAGATTAACTTTGAACCTTGCGCGAGCCCGCGCAAGGTAGTTAAATGAAGCATTATCAGACAAGAATGTTCAAGATTAACTTTGAACCTTGCGCGAGCCCGCACAAGGTAGTTAAATGAAGCATTTATCCAAAGAGATTGCTCAAGGTTAACTTTGAACCTTGCGCTAGCCCGCGCAAGGTAGTTAAACGAAGCATTTATCCAAAGAGATTGTTCAAGGTTAACTTTGAACCTTGCACGAGCCCGTGCAAGGTAGTTAAGTGAAGCTTTCCTCTCTTGGATACTTGGCGTAAAGTTCTAATAAACCTTATTTTGGCAAGGAAGTCTGCGCGTAGTTTCCTTAGAAGTTATTAATGGGTATGGTTTCCTTGATTGGCGCAAGGTTTTTGGGACCATACCTCTTCAAGTCCTCCCAGTCCAGTGTTGCTCCTATGTGAGAATAAAAAGTAGGTGGGGCACTGGACTTAAGATAAATGTGCTGCGCTAGGTAAGGACTAGCTTTTTGTTGTTTTATGCATCTTGATGACGTGTCGTAAGTGAATTTTGAAAAAGTATTTGATATTCAAATATGCTTAGACACGTGTCACTTATCTGGATGGTGTAGTTGGTGACGACGCACGTTCTTGAGACGTGGTGGTACTGTTGACAGGCTGTCAAAAGTACCTGTCTTACCGCATTTAATGCCTTTTAGCGACACTCGCGCACGTGGGGCGGTTACTGTTCCCCACTCGCCCCTGCGATTACTTGGGAAACGTGACGGCCGTAAAAGTCGCTGCAATCAAATCGTGCATTAATTGCGGTTAGTATATAAAGGGATCAACGATCCATTTGCTTCCTTACCCAACCTTGAGAGAAATTTGCATTCAAAAATTCTGGCAACCCTCAAAGCTTTCTAAGTTTTCTTCAAAGTTCGAGTTATGGCCACCGGTGCAAGCTCTTTTGAGATGTCATCGTCAAGTTTACCACCGCTAAAGTGGTCGAAGAAAGATTTTGATAATCTTGCCACCAACTTCCTTTTCGCTCCGTCCTGGAAAACATTTCTTCCGGAAACGAATGCCACGGCGGCTGATGCGCCGGCCGGCTATATTACATTATTTTATGACTATTTTGCCGAAGGGAACTTTTGGCTGCCAGTGACCCATTTCTTGCTGGAAATTCTTGGTTTTTACAAGATTCATATTTCTCAGTTGAGCCCGATGGGAATGGTGAGGATCCGGCATTTCGAGTTCGTTTGCCGATCGATGCAGATCTTGCTGTCGGTCGAGAAGTTTAGAGTTTTCTACCAGCTGCACTGCTCGTTGGGTTTTTATTCGTTCAACAGCGTGTGCAAGCCAAACGTTTGTTGCTGGTGCCGCCGAAGTCCTACCATGAGTGGAAGCAGAAATTTTTCTTTATCAAGGCGGCGGTGATCCCGATGAAGATGACATTCCGGGGTAGTGATGAGATTGAGCTGGAGACCCTCCCCATACCTGTCGACGAGGTATGGTATTAAGATATTAAGGATGTGCCCAATATTGTTTTACCGGAGAGTGCCCTCATCGCTGCCGGGATGAATATTTTCTGGAAGAAGGAACGTCGAGAAAAACCGGTGTATACAGAAGATGGAACTGGTATGTAACCCTTTAACTTCTTAGCAATATCTTTAAATAGATGTGTACTGATGCAAAAATGTTTGCTATGTAGTTGCGCCTCTCTACTTGGTCTCTTTCAAGGGAGAGAAGGGAAAAATGGCCGCCGTGCCTATTGCTGATGGTGAGGACACTTGGTTCTCACAAATCTTGGTGAACTTTGAGTTGCCCAAGCAGGAGGATCTTGAGGCGCAACCATGTTCGGAGACTGGTAAATAAGTCCATACAAAGCCTAAGTTGATATTGCAATATAACTTAATGGCGCAATCTTTACTCAATATGACTGATTATGCAGGTGATTTGTTGAACTTGGGCGTACGCCCTGATTCGAAGAAGAAGAAGAAACCAACTGCTGCTGCGCCTCCCCCTTCCAACCCAGAGAAAGAAACCAAGCCACCAGCTGGTGCGAAAGCTGAGGGCAAGAAAGGTATATTTCCCGTATCCGACTCTTGGTGCAATTATGTTGTGGTGTCGGACTCACTGGAGGGTCTTGCGCCTGTAGGTTTGAGGAACCGAAGCCAGAACCCGTTGACACCTCATCTCTTCCTGCTGCAAACCCAGATGATCCTTTGGAAATACCTTCAAGCCGGAAGAGGAAGCGTACTAAGAAGAGGAAGGAGGTGGAGACTAAGACTCCTGCGACAACCAAAGTTGTGCGCCCGCGCATTGGTAAGAAGGGCAATCTTGATGCCTTTGCAAAGAAGTTCTCACCTGGTACGTCTAGTTTGTTGCGCATTTCTGTCATAAAAGTTGCGCAGAATCTGATACTTGGTATTTGTTGATATGCTTTGCAGAGAAAATGGTGAAGGCTGCGCCGGCCACCTCATCTGTTATATCATCGCCGCGCAGGCCTGAGAATGTTGAGGAGATGCGGGGCAAGAAACTCCTATTCCTGAAGCGACCCCATCATCCCGGAACACATTGAGAAGGTGGCTCCAGAAGAAGAGCCCAAAAATTTTGATACTGAGAATCCTGCTGGCGAGCAGGTTAAAGATACGGCTACAGATGCTGGGGAACCTCAAGGTTGATTTCTAAGGAAGTCGGACCTTCAACACAAGGCGAAGGCTTTGTGTCTGTTGAGGATTCGGAGGGGGAATCGCCCATTCGCCCAGAGGAGACGCCTGGGGATTATTATTATCGCTCTTATTCTGAGAGGCGGGCCTCTGCGATTCATCAGCCGGTGTGGAAGGTTAAGCAGGGCGATGTTTTTACCGATTGGCACTCCTGTAGGGAGTGGTATAAGGGCATCTTCCCGCCGGCGGAGGTGAAGCGCCAGGAGGAAAAAGACCATGAAGCCACTTACGAGTCATATCTGCAAGAGTCTGCCTTCCCTCGTCCACCATAAATAGAATTGTGCGGAATGGCGCAGTATGAACAAGGAGTGGGACAAGGTTGAGCTTGAGAAAGCGAGGGCTAAGCTTGAGAAGGAGAAGACACTGAAGATGCTTGTTGATTTTGAGGCGGAAAAGGCCCAATTTGAGAAGGAGAAGAAGACTGAAGAATGGGCTGCGCTGTCTTGGAAGGCAAGTGTGAGGCGTCTGCTGCGCAATATGCGGACGAGCGCAAGTGCTTTGTGGAGGCTTGCGAGCGTGATAATAAAGAAAAAATTTCTCTGCGCAATGAGATTGAGAAACTCAAAAAAGAGAAAGCTGATGCAATTCGGCAGCAGAAGAAGCGCGCTCACATAGAGAAAGAAGCGAGCAAAATGAGGTATCAACCAAAATGACTCTCCTTCTTAAGAATAAAGAAATTGATGATCTAACTGCTATGCTTTTTGACCAGGAGCGGTTGCAAGCTGAGGTTGACAGTTTGAAAAAAGATGTCAACCTGCACCGAACAGAGAAAGCCGAGTTGATCCACCGTTTGACTGAAGGCGAACAAAAACTTAATGACACGGAGGTCGCTCGCGCTACTGCAGAAAGCTTGACCGAATCCCTCATGAACCAGCTTACCTAGTTGCGGGAGTACGGGATTGTGGAGGTAATATTCACTTTTCTTTATACGTCTGGTTGATTGTCGCAACATATACTGATTGTATTTGTGTACAGATCGCAAATGCCATCCTTAACTCTACGGAGTTGGATGAGAGAGTGGCAGAGTTAATGGTGGCGGCGCGCAATGATGGGCACGCCGAGGGCTATAGAGAATGTACTTTGCATGTGGCCCATGCTCTGAAGACTGAATGGGATACCAGCCATGCTGCCACGCATGGGCTAAATACTGCCGCCATTTATTCTGCTGCCAAGGAAAAATATGATCAATTGCAAATTCCGATTATGGACCTTGTGGACCCGCGCTGCAGCAAGACGACTTTGTTGATAAGCTAAAGGAGATTTTTTTCTTCAGCAGAGAAGCAGCGGGAACCAAGTCCATAGAATAGGAAATTTGTAATTTTTACTGTATGATAACTTGTAATGTTGCGCTTTTGCGCAAGTATTGGTGAATATAATATATTTCAGTTTTACAATGTTTGCATGGAACTATTTACTTGTTTAGGATAGACAAATGAACAATTTCTTTTCTCATGTGTGAGCGTAAGTATTAGATTAGCTTGTGGCTCATGAGTTTGTGTATTTGTTTATCCAAAGGAATTGCATGCATTTGTAAATGAACAATATAAGACTGTAAGTAGTGGCAAAGTAGTTTATTCATACTGACAAAGCGCAAGGCTATGGCTGCCACTAAGATTACATAACAAAATAAAGTAAGCAGTCTCGTTACGCAACGCTCAGAAGTTGCTTAAGAGGACTGAGAGTTTCATATAACATCGGCGCAGTTGCTGGCCGCTCCAGGTTCGAGGAATCGCTGGATCCGTCCATACGCTTCAGAGTGTACGCACCTTTTCCCAATACTTCATTTATCACGTATGGACCTTCCCATCGCGGGGCTAACTTCCCCGATTTTTCGGCATTCGATGCTTCATTATCGCGAAGAACAAAGTCACCAGGCAAAAAGGAACAGATGCGCACCCTTTTGTTGTAATACTTTTCTAGCTGGGACTTGTATTTAGCTTCGCGAATCGCTGCATTTTCTCGGCGCTCTTCCAATAAGTCTAAGTCGATGCGCCATTGTTCTTCGTTGTCTTGTTTTTCTAAGGCTAGCATTCTTGGAGATGGTAACCCAATTTCGGCAGGAATCACAGCTTTCGTGTCGTATACAAGGCTAAAAGGAGTTTCTCCAGTGCTAGTATTGGGCATAGTTCGGTATGCCCAAAGATGCTAGGCAATTCGTCAACCCACCCACCGTGCCGTGCCAAAGGCGGGCCTTGATACCGTCGACCAACTATTTGTTTATGCTTTCAACTTGACCATTTGCTTACGGGTGCGCAACAGAAGCGAAAACATGCTGGATTCCCATTTCGGTCATCCATGTTTGCAGCTCTTGAGCCGTTAAATTTGGTCTGTTGTCTGTAATAATGCGCATGGGCAGACCAAAACGGCAAATAATATATTCCCAGATGAATTTGCGAATTATCATCGCTGTAGTAGAAGCTAAAGGTTTGGCTTCAACCCATTTAGTGAAGTAATCGACCGCAACGATGATAAACTTTACTGCACCGGGACACATCTGGAAATGGTCCCACTAAATCAATGGCCCATTGTTGAAATGGCCAAGCTGTTGTGACGGGTACCAGAGGATTCTTTGGGCGCAATGTTTTATGGGCATGCCTTTGGCAGGACATGCGCTTGCGCAAGATCTCTACCGCGTCAACGTACATTCCGGGCCAATAATACCCTTCGCTTTTTACTTTGGCTACAACCATGCGCGGCCCAGAATGTATGCCACATATTCCCTCATGAATCTCCCTGATAAAGTATTGCGCGTCATGTTTGTCAACACAGCGAGGACCCAGTAGAGCGTCGGTATAGGATACCATCAATCATTTCATAATTGAGGGCTTTGCATCGTAACTTTCGTGCTTGCGCTCTATCTTCTGGTAAGGAAACATGCAACAGATACATCATTATTGGAGACATCCATGATGGATCTCCTACTTCGATCATTGTCACTTGCCTGAGAGGGACTGATGGATTACTTAAAACCTCGATGCGAACCTCTTTTGCTAAATGCTTGAAGCTAGTTGCAGCAAGTTTACTTAGAGCGTCAGCATGTTTGTTTTCGCTTCGCTTGACGTGTGTGATTTTAAATTGTTGGAACTGTGCTATAAGAGCCTTGGCTTGTGCCAAGTATAGAGCCATGATATCTCCTTTTGCATCGTATGTTCCAACTACTTGCTCAGCAACTAATAATGAATCAACATGGGCCTCTAAATTTGTTGCGCCCATTTTGATAGCGAGGCGTAAGCCTGCTAGCAAAGCTTCATATTCGTCCTCGTTGTTGGTGCTTTTAAAATCAAACCGAATTGCGTATGTGAATTTGCTCCCTCTGGACTCATTAATCGAAGACCTGCTCCAGCCCCATCACTGTTTGATGCGCCATCTGTAAACAATGTCCAGGCTCTGTTGTCGATGACTGGGACTGGGTTTTGGATTGCTTGGCATTCTTCAAGCTTATCAGCAGGAATTTCAGTGATGAAATCTGCCAAAACTTGGCCTTTGATAGCTGGTGTAGGTTTATAACAGATGTTATAACCTCCCAATTCTATTGCCCATTTCGCAAGTCGTCCAGAAACGTCTGGTTTGGCCAGGACTTGGCCAATGTGAAAGTTTGTTAAAACTGTAATAACATGTCCAGAAAAGTATCTTCGCAAACCTGCGCGAAGCATGGACCAATGCTAAAACTAATTTTTCCATGATTGAATACCTTGTCTCTGGATCGTTCAACATCTTGCTGATATAATAAATTGGAGATTGGACCAACAAGACAGCACCTCTGCTACCTCAGATGCAGCAAGATATAAGACCATGGGTTCTTTTTCTCGAGGAGCAGTAAGTGTGGGAAGTTGAACTAAACAATCTTTCATCTGCTGAAAGCTTGATCAGCTTCAGGAGTCCATGCGAACTCTTTGCTCTTTGTACAATTGCGCAATGTTCGAATGAATGGATAAGATTTTGCAGCATGATTGGCGAGGAAGCGGTTTAGCGCAGCTAACCTTCCAGCCAAACGTTGCATCTCTTTGATGGTAGTAGGATAAGACTTTTTTTGTATTGCATCGACCTTCTCGGATTAACTTTGAAACCGTCTTTGGTGACGATGAAACCCAAAAATTTGCCCTCCTCCATGCCGAAGGAGCATTTGCTGGGATTTAACTTTAGGTTACCTGCGCAGAGAATCAAAAGTTCTTTGGATGTTGTCTAGCATAGTGTCTTCTGAATTACTCATAATGACCAAATCATCCATGTAGACTTCCACAGTTTTCCCAATGTCATCTCCAAACACTGTATCCATCAATCTTTGATAAGTAGCTCCCGCATTGCGGAGACCAAAAGGCATTTTGGTATAACAAAAAATGCCCTTCTCCGTGCGAAAAACAGTTTTATCCTCGTCTTCTTTTTTCATCAAGACTTGATGATAACCTTTGTAACAATCTAGGAAACATTTCCAGCGAAAGGAAGCTAATGAGTCAACCTTTTTGTCAATCTCAGGAAGAGAATAACAATCTTTCGGACATGCCTTGTTTAGATCTTTAAAATCTAGCACATCCGCCATCCGCCATTATGTTTCTTTACCATGACTCGGGTTTGCCACCCAGGTCTGGTATTTGACTTCGCGCAGAATACCAGCGTTTAATAACTCGGTGACTTGTTCGTTTCCGCAACGTCGCGCGGGACACCAACCATGTCAGCAGGTGTCCAGGCGAAAATGTCTTTGTTGCGAAACAACAGTAATTTAAGCTTTGCGTGGATTTCAGTACTGACTGCAGGTCCTAATAGGATTGTCTGCTCAGGGTACTTATTGTTGAGTACCCCCTTTTCTGGTTCATTGCCTGGCAACGTCTTGCCAGCCTTCATAACTGTTCCTCAAATGATGTAATTTCTTTCCGCGAATAAAGTATAGCCACGCCATTTGGTGTCGGAAAACCACAAGCAGCATGCGGAGCTGAAGTAATCATACCAAAATCACGTTGCGCGCGGCGTCCCAATATTACATCGTGATGGGAATTTGCCGGCATCACCATGAAGTTGACGTTACTCGTTCGAGAGCACCTTCCATCAGATAAGGTAACAGGAAAGAGGATTTGTCCTAGAGGAAAGACAGCCTCATTGCAGAACCCAGTTAATGGAAAATCAACTGGTTCCAAGCGTGCCTTATCCTCAGGGTCTAGTTGCTTGAAACAATTGCTCATACATGATATCCATGGAACTACCCGGATCTATAAACATTAGTCTGTTTGGTAGTGCCCAAAGATACCGGTGATAACTACTGGCCGGTCTTCTTGAGGACCTCCTGGAACGATAGGAAAAATGACTTGCTGTTCACGCCAAGTGTTGTTTTGAAAATGTTGATGGCTACGCTTGCGCGATGATCCACCTTGAATCATGGAAACGTGATGTTTCATTTTCTTGTTACTAGGTCCTTCGTTCTCGCGCGTAATCTGCTTAATCTCTTTGCGCACGTTATGGACTAGATGTGTAAGCTTCCCACTCTTTAACGCTTTCTCAATCTCCGTGCGCAGACTGATGCAATTATCTGTTGTGTGGCCGGTGTCTCTATGATAGTCACAGAACAAATTTGGGTCTTGCCCTTTTTTGTTTTTCATTGGTTGCGGCTGTTTAAACTAATAATTCTCAGTGCTGAGAACCTCAGCCGGAGATTTCGTTAAGGGAGTCCACTGACGTTCCCTATTCTCTGTTTAATCGCTTTTTGAGATGTTATCTTGTTGATTGTTGCTCGCGCATCAATTGGTGAATACGGAGAATACGAATTCTGACTTGACTCTTTCCAATTTCTCTTATACTTGCGACTACCTCTACTCAGGTCTTGCGGACGGTTCTGAGGTAGAGGTGGCCGGTTAGAACTTAAGTTGCGCTCAGTCTGGGCGTAAACCTTGGCTGCCGCCATGAGTTTATCCCAGTTTTTTGGAAGGCCAGTTGTACCGGACAAACTTTAATCATTTCGTCGCACCTTACCGCATACTTGAACTGCGCGCGTATAAGGTCTTCATGGACATCTCCAATTTCCAACACCTCTTTATTATAACGTGTTATAAAATCTTCGAGGCTTTCATCGTCTCTCCGCCAGATGTTCATTACATCTGAGGAGTCGCGCACGTATCGCCGTTGCTGACTAAAGTGTGTAAAAATTTTTCTTTCAAGTCATTCCAAGAGGAAAGTTTACCTGCCGGCAAATTATCAAACCAAAGGCGCGCAGCGCTAGTAAGGGTTTGCACAAATAAGTGACACCACATAGGCAGTGTCCAGCACTCGAGTAACCCTGCGCCGGTAAAGAGGCGCATGTGATCATCGGGATCAGTCAAACCGTTAAACTTTCTGACGTTGGATGGTAATTTTGCTCGCTCCATTGGAGCCAGTGCTATCTCTCTGGTAAACTTTGATTGTTCAGCTGCTTCGGTTGGGCGATACACCAAATCGTAATTATGCTCAGCTTCTAGATTGTATACTACGCGTACTTTTGGCCTGTAACTAGCATGATTTGTAGATATTCGATTGAAAATACTTGCACTATCCCCCTCCTCATAGGTTCTATCAAGCTCGTCGTGTTGGGTGTCCCATTTCTGCGAAGATCACGGGCCCAAACGAGAATGGACAGATGCGCGGCGCTGAACGTTGTCTTCTTACCTTCTATTACCAGAATGAACAGGATCATTCCTGGTTTTAGAATGAATTTCTGTTCCATCTTCAGGTATGCGCGAAGGGGAACGAGCATGACCTTGAGTATTATAACTCAAAACTCGAGGTGCCGGCGAAGCACGGACCTGGGGAGCGCTAACCGGAGCTTGAAAAGCTGGAGTTCTAGTTTGGGCACATAACTGAGCATACATAGTGTTTAGAGTCGCTTGAGATTTGATTAACCACGATAATGGAGTCTCTCAGGTGGTAAAATCGACGTAACATCAACCTGAGGAGCCGCCGGCGTTACAGGAATACTCGCATGATTAGGATCATACTGAGCATTAGCTTCGCCGGGAGAATCCTCAACTATTTGTCCGTCGACCTGAGGTCCGACAACAACGCGTCGAATCCCTGATCGAGGACCTTGAAACGATGATCCTTCAGCCATGACGCTGCAGATCTAAGTGAAACGAAACGAAAGGTGAGAGAATTAAAATCGGTGGGCGCCAATGAAGAAACCCTAGATCAACTAGACCGGAATCAAAGTAGATCTATGGAATGGGCTCTGCATAAAAGGGTTAACCTCCTTTTGGTTTTAAGATGGATGATGAATAGAACAATACTCCGGCTGATCCTGCAAAACAGAACACCGTTAGCTCGCCAGGAGAAAGGGGGTTCTCTCGTGACCACCCTCCGCGTGAGAATAAGTACAGGTAGTCGGAAGTAAGTATTGTAAGTGAGAGAGTAGTTGAGTGTGAATATCTTTTCTTGAACTCCAAGTTACTTATTTATAGCCGGTGTTTGGCGCCAAAAAGAGAGATTGTTGATGTTAACAGAATCTTTTGTTATTCCGTTAACGTTTGTTGGCAATCTGTTAGTGCACACGGATCGTGAGCTCATCAGCGGTTAGGGAGGCGCCACGTGTCAACATGAGATCACTACATCTTATGAATGTGAGCATGCCATCACCGTGATCTTCCTCAGCCGTCCAGATGCTGCCATGTGGCAATTGGTTATAACCGAAAAGATGCTTGCACGATTGGGTGTTAATGGCTTCTAGAAGGTTTCACAGTTGTTACCCATCTATCATCCGCCACGTGTACATTCTGTTATAACATAAAAGATTCCCCTTGCCTCTGCACCAAGTTAAGGATTTTGCTAAGGGAAAGTTTCAGGATTTACTGTTTCCTTGCGCAAGAAGCGCAAGTTAGTTAACTGATCTTCCTTCTTTTCCTTGCTGCTTGGCGCAACGTTTGGTGGATTGCTTGCTTTGATATAAATATCTGCGCAAGGTTTGTGCATGGAGCATTATCAAACAAGAATGTTCAAGGTTAACTTGAACTTGCGTGAGCCCGCGCAAGGTAGTTAAATGAAGCATTATCAGACAAGAATGTTCAAGTTTAACTTTGAACCTTGCGCGAAGTAGTTAAATGAAGCATTATCAGACAAGAATGTTGAACCTTGCGCGAGCCTGCGCAAGGTAGTTAAACGAAGCATTTATCCAAAGAGATTGTTCAAGGTTAACTTTGAACCTTGCGCGAGCCCGCGCAAGGTAGTTAAGTGAAGCTTTCCTCTCTTGGATACTTGGCGTAAAGTTCTAATAAATCTTATTTTGGCAAGGAAGTATGCGCGTAGTTTCCTTAGAAGTTATTAATGGGTATGGTTTTCTTGATTGGCGCAAGGTTTTTGGGACCATACCCCTTCAGGTCCAATTATAAACAACAAGTTATAAACTTTTAATAGGTAGTTAAGAAAAGAACTTTTATCAAATTTTTTTTGAACGGCTAATTTTTCCTTAAATACTCATACCTCTCAAGGATTAAACTTTAATTTTCACACAAGAGATAATTTCCCTTGACCACTAAGCTATAGCCTAACTGACAAGAACTTTTATCAATTAACTATCAGTTAACCCATCACAATATGCGATGGTTAAGAATTTAATGATTAATTCTTGGAAAAGGAGAAGAATGGACTAGGTGTTTTGATTAAAGTAAAAGAGATTCAACCCTCATGATGATATTGAGAGTTAAATAGTTGTAACAACACGTTAAAATTGGGTCAAATTAGATTAAAGAAAGGATGAAAGGACCATTTACTTTGTATATAATTTAAAGAAGGCTCCCATATATACAATATTTATGTTTTGTTATTACCTCCCCTGAGTCATCGATTAGATAATTACTTCTGTAAGTTATTAAAAAACTCTATATTTATCTTTTTTTTTATTACAACTGTCACATACTATAAACATCTTGTGTTATGGTATAAATGTTTACCCTTAAGTTAATCAATGTTGTTAGACGGGTTAGACGGGAAGGTAGACGCATAAGACATGTATTATTGTGTAGAGTAGTTCCTTTAACAACCAACATATGTCGAGCAGTCACGTAGCCTCGTTGGGTGATACTTATCACCCCATACCAATCAATTTTACGGTCTATGCAGAATGTGTAATAGAAAATTTTGTATGACACTAATGTTTTTTGGAAGGTGTAGATGACTAGTTGTGTTTACACGATGAACGCACCACTGGTCGAGAGTTGTTACCACTCTCCTGTCATATTCAAGGCAGGACGAAACCAGTGACCCATATCATAAGAGGGACAAATTGGATGACACTCGGGGCCTGAAAAGATGACTCCATGACAATAAGCTATATCAAGTGTCGATACGAGATCCTACTTTTATTTTGTGGATAACACTAAACAACTTTTGTGTAATTAAACTATTATATATAAACATTTTGTGTATTGTAAACATCAAGTAGTGGTATTCTAACATGCCGAGTTATGTTCAGACTAACATAATATTTTTATGCCGTAAACTATACTGATTGTTAATATTGTACCAATAATAAAACGAAACGAATCGATACCGACCAAAGAACATTAGTATCATCATGGTTATTATCGAAACCGATGCTCCTATTTGGTTTTATAATTTTCAGTTCTATGAACATATTTATGTATTATAAATTTGCAACATTTTGGTGTATAGAGATGTTGTACTATATGCTTCGGGGGAAATCCAAGACTACTTGATTTTTTTACTTTTAACCTAAAAATTTACATTTTTTTCTAATTTAACTTCACAGCTTTTCATCTTTAACCTTTCGTCCCCTATACTTTTCATATTTCACAAAATTCTCGTTTTGTGTTTCGTTCTTTTGCGAATTAAAACGGCGTAATGTGGGTGTGTGAACGTTTTGTACGTTTTGTTTTTTGCTTTGTTCTAAACTCTGCTAGTTAACATGGCGCAACGCGAGTGTGTTGTTCAACATTTTTACGTTGTTTATTTTTCCTGTTTTGACAGGTTCGTCGTAACACACGAGTCCTAAATCGACTTAGTTATTATTTTCTATGTTTTATATTTCGGTATAATTTCTTCGCATTAACACACCATAACTTTAGTTTTGTTGATCGCTGACAGTGGTACAACATTGATGTTATTTGTCACGATTTTACGCACCACCACAGTGCAAGAGCTTAAATCTAATTTTGTTTATTTTAAATTTTGGATTTTATGAAAACCGAACCGTTAGTAACACGCAGTACATGAAGGCTATAGCAACTCAAATTGACCTGTAACCAAATCCACATGATAAAAAACCCAAAACAAAAACATCAAAAAGCTCAGCGGCATCTCTCTCTCCTCTCTCTCTCTCTCTTTGAATACACGCCAAAACCCTTCAATCTCTGCCACAAATTCAAGCATCCTAATCACAATTTCACCCAAAATCCACCTAAATTTCCCCAATTCTATCCGAAACCCTAATTCTATTGCACCAGAAATCCACTTTACGAATTCAATTAACCAGAAGTCCAGTTTTCCATTCAATTAACCCTAACCATGATCGGTTCCGATGACCCCAAATCGTCATCTTCCTCAATCTTCAGCCGATCGTACACTATACACTCTACACCCACCGATTCCACAAAACCTAACCCTAATTCTTCACTCCAACGCTCCGATTCCGTTAAGAACTTCCCCGATTCAATCAAAGGCAAAGTCAAGAGCCTATGCAACATATTCGAAGCTCGTAGGGCACCGAAATCCAAAACGCAAACGAAATTGAAACCAGAAAAGTCAATTTCATCAAACGAATCGTCTGTAATTCGATTACCTGGAACAGAGGATCGTGTGGTGATCTACTTCACGAGCTTACGTGGAATCCGAAGAACGTACGAAGATTGTTACGCAGTAAGAATGATTTTGAAGTTCTTTAGGGTTTATATCGACGAACGAGATGTTTCAATGGACTCTGCGTATAGAAATGAGCTGTTAAGCGTGTTACGTGTGAAGCAAGTTACCTTTCCTCAGGTTTTTATTAAAGGGGAGTATGTTGGTGGTGCTGACGTCATCAGGCAGTTACATGAGACTGGCCAGCTGGCGAAGGTGTTGACCGGGGTGCGGGTGAGGTCAACCGGGGCGTGGCAGGTGTGTGACGCTTGTGGGGATGTTAGGTTCGTGCCGTGTGCGAATTGTAGTGGGAGTAAGAAGGTGTTGGATGAAGATGAAGATCGGTTGGTGAGGTGTCCTGACTGTAACGAAAACGGGCTGGTTCGTTGCCCTGTATGTTCTTCGTCTTGAATCTGATTGGTGGATTTTAAGGTCGGTCATGGTTAATTTTAATATGCGTATGATATTAAAAGTTTAAAACTTGGAACCGGGGATTGGAGCTCTGTGTTTGTTGCATCTAATGTTGGTTTGTTATGTTCAACTTTGTTGAAATGTATAGTTGGTAGTTCGGATAATGTATATTCGATAACGCGTGTTGTAATATGTGCACTGGTATGTAGGTGCACTCTCTACCTAGGAGAGATGTGTTGAGTTGGTTATTGAATCATGGCTAATGATTTAATGTAATGATGCACTTTGAAATTATTAAGTTGAGGTTGCTGTTATAGTGTATGTATTGTAGCCACTAAGTTTGGATTAGTATGTAATAGTTAATGTTATATCAAGTGAGGGTTTATAACTTTATATAATTGAGATTTGTTGGATTACAATGATCAAGTTTGATGTTGAATCTTCATAGTTTGTTGTGGTTAAGTTTTCTGTACACAAGATTGAGTTGCAAAGGTATGGAGGTGTCACATTAGTGGTGGTTTTGAAATTGACAATTGATACAGTTTTGGTGCAAGGTTTTGTGTAGCCATTGCTGCCACCACCCAAGGAGGAGATGGTGGAAGGGCTGGATTCATTACTCGTAACTTTAGTTATTAGACTATCCACGTCGCAGAAGCCCTTCCGCTCCGCCAGTTTCCCTTGCCCGGTGCCATCTTATCTGCCTAGCCCTTCTTCCCATCCTATGCAATGGGCGCCGGACTATGGGTCCCATCTCCCCTCTCACCACCACCCTTCCCTTCTCTTGCCGCCCTTCTCTTCGGATCTTTTCCGGTCTCTCTCATCCAAGTAATCTAGCCACATCATCTCAGGCGGGGACGGGCCTCCATTCTTCTCCAGTGTTGGAGATAGTCTTTTATATATATATTTCTTTTATAACTTTACTCTATAATATATTATAAAAAATATGGCATTACGGTAAGCTTACTTTATTTACTCTTCGATATGAAATTTATCAATACGGAGTAAGTATAAAATGAATTGACCGTTAAAATTTTAAACTTAATATGGCTTTGTTTTTATAAAATATATATAAAAACATGGATAAACTCATAAATGTTTTTTAATAAAATAGTAGTTATACTAAAACTTAAGAAAATAAAATTTATATAAAAATATGTATTACCTATGGGTTCCTGTAAAAAGACATTTTTCATAAAAAGTGTAAGAAGTCTTTATAGACATGGTATTTTAAATTTTAGGTATAATGTTTTATATTCTTTTGGCACGATATTATATGAAAAACACCAATAACAATTAACAAATTAAATCTATTCTATGCATGAAATTTAAAACACCATGCGAAGAATTAAATAGTGTGTTTTCAAATTAAATGTTTATGAATTAAATGCCTAGAATACATATGATTGTGTTATAAATTGTTGTGTTTGATGTTTTTCTAAATTATACCATATCAAAAGAATATAAAACATCATACATAAAATTTAAAACACCATTCTTATATAGACTTCTTACATTTTGTAAAAAAAAAGTCATTTTCACACTAACCTTACCCAACTAGTACTTTACCCGTCCGGTGGACGGGGTTTTTAGTGTCGTGATGACAAGCTTTTATTTACGTTTACATGTATAATATGAATCATCAAATAAGTTCACATTGACATATATGCCTAAAAACGAAAAAGCAATGTTGGAGACAATTCCAGTAACTCGGATTACATTGAGCTTTTAATTGATAAAAACACAGGCTGAGATAAGTCATCAAGTAACAATGTACGAAAACAAAAGCGAAATGTGTGGAATTTTTCATGAAAACGCATTATATTGTTGTGGCTTCCGTCTTGCTTCATGTCCACCTTTAAGGCACCTTTATGGAATGCCTGAATGTTTTCGTCTCCGATTGCTTCATGACCCGCTTTCAGGCACATTTACAATATGAAGAGAATATAATACTTTCAGTAACAATCCCTTGTGTTGCTTGAACATTGAACTCAGCAACCTTCATACCACATTAATTCAGGAACAGATAATAACTTGTAAAAATAATATATATACTCTTAAAGTCAAACTCACAAGTTTGTTACTATGAATTATCACAATGAAGTGGTGACCACGGTAAATTACAAAAGAAGGTAACTTAAAAGAATATAGCAAGGATTATCATCCACCAATATTTTAATTAATGCACATTAAGTGTTAGATTAACAATTTTAGGAGGTATGTCAAACAAAGAAAGAATTGCTTTATGCTCACTTAAAGTGCATGTCTATCAAATAAAATGGTAATTTTTGACTCGATGAGTGGAAAATGGTTATTTTGACCCGTTCACTAAAAATGTTGTATTTGATCCTTTTAGTAAAAGTGGTAACCTTGACCCACTTAAAAATAAATAATTAGGATTAGGCCTACAACTTTTCCCCATTATAATTACCCTCAAATCAACATTTATTTATAATTTTTATATGTTGTATTTAAACTAACAACATTTTACATGTAAAGTTTGGCTATTTGAACATATATTCATTTAATGAAGTTGTAGCATCTTCTTCTCAAGGTTATAGAGCCCTGAAAAAATTTATATATTTTTACTACATAATAAGCTTAGACCATCGTATTGATGCTTTCATTGCAATCAGACACTTGTAAAAAAGTTGAACCCGCAAGAATGGTGTACCAACCTGAATACTTGGGAATGTGGGGGATAGCACTGGATGTAGCAATACATTCTGGTTGACAATGTTGATGGTTATTTTCATCTTTAACATTCATTGCAAGCATCCATGCACCGATTGTTTACTAAACATTCCAAAACTGTAAGGTAGAATTTAAAAACAGTGTCAAATTTTAAGGAACTGGATTGTTCATACCTATTTCAATAAAAAAAACATATAACAAAAAAAGTGTTAACTTCCATTCTGCAACTGGATAGATGATTAATAACCATACAGAAATTGATGAATTAAATACTTCCAGGGGACTGTCTTACCCACTAATTTTGTGTTTACGTTAAATAGATAATATATATGAAGATTAGCCATATATTTGTAGTGAGGTGAACGTGAATGAAGCAAAGCAAGTCAATAAGCTCCAGAGTTAACATGTTATGGCAAATCTAAAACACACTAATAAACCATTCAAAATAACAATAAAAATATTTGTCAAATTGATACTGATAATATATGAATATACCTCATATCCATCAAGTGCTTGCAGCCTGTTAGGTATTTGCCTCAATAGAGTCGAGAAAGCAGAATGCCACGGCTATTACCACCACCTGCAAAAGTAAATTTAAAATAAATAAAAGAAAATATAAATTAATTCAAATGCTAAAATACGGGTACAAAAGCTTCGTTTAAAAAAACACATAAAATAGACATGATTTCGCAAATCAGAATTCATAATAAGCATGGCAGAGGGATTAAGGATTCATATTGCCTTGAAAGAGACATAATCAATCTCTTAGAGAGCAGCTCAAACTTCTCATTCGATCTTTCGTCTTCAGTTCTTAACCCTAGATCTTCCGATCTTACAGAAATTAAAGAGTTACTGAATGGAGGGTAACCACAAGTTCGGAACAACCATTCACATTGGAAGGTCAACATCGCTTAACTACCTGCTGCACCAAAATCGCTATAAAGAAAGGAACAATAAAAGTTGTATCATGAATTAATTAATTCAATACGAAGATGAATGTTTTGATGGAGAGACTTGTATATGCAAACCAGAATCGAACAACCAAGATATGAGGCTTGATGAAGGATCCGACAATTTAGGGTTTTCAATGTGGGTGAAAATTCTTGTTTCTCTAAAATTACCAGAAATTCCGGCCATGAGACACCGCAAAATAACTTCCACAGACCTCGATTTCTGTACGAGAGTACCAACAAACTTGGTCATTGAAGGAAAATAACTCTGCACAAACACACTTGCCAACGAAACACAGTAAACAAAAGCATTAAAACAATAATCAACAACCTAATACAAAAGCAGACAACAAAATTTTCAAAAAATCAAAACCATAACCTAAAATATGAGTTATGAGAGAGAATCAAATGATGAAGATGATACTTAGCGCCCATAGCATTCACGATTACATCCGAGAATGATCCGCGATTAGAACCTTCCGATTAAATATGATCGTAGAGAGAGATGAGATTACAATTGAGTGCCGAAGTTCGTCGCTGGTGACGTTGTTGGAGTGGTGGTGTGAAGTTTGCCGGTCCATTTCCGTCGTTGTGGTGGTGGTATTGAGATGATTGTCGTACAATCATAGGTGGTAATGGTTAGGGTTATCTAGTAATAGAAGTTCAATGGGGATTTGAGAGTGGAATATAAGAGGGTAGAAGCAGAACGTGGGAGTGGAATTAGGTTGAGAAATCCGCTGCAAACTGTAAAACTTCCCGAAAGAAATTGTTGGAATTCAGGAATCATGTCCTAATTTTTATCTATTCAAGAGAGATAGTCCGAACTGCCACTAACTGACACGTTTTCAGTAATTTTTTTAGAGTTTATATGGTTAGAATTTGATCTTATAGAGATCTGACGGATGTGATTAACTTTGAAGAGGCTTTAACTGCTACTTCTAGAAGAAAATATTGAATTTAAACGGTTAGAACGTGTGCAGAAGTCAACATCCCAAAATTTTGTAACTGCTCTTTCTAAAAGAAATTTCTGATTTTGAATGGCTGTGATTTTATCTCAGGTTGAGATTTCTTGTTGTTCCCCTTGACTTTAAGAGTAACATAAGAATATATAATTACCTAAAAAGTTCATCTAAAAGCATACTACCCAATATAGCATGGACTAACAAAAGTGAGAAAAAAATAACAGGTACCAAATTTAACAAAAAAGTCCAACCATAAGGACCGTTTCTGTACTTTTACAGACAATAACCGTCCATATATAACACATCCCCAATATCATCATAATCCAAATTCGCAAATTAACCTTCGTAACAAAAAAACCCACAGGAACCTCAATCCAAATATCCAATACCAAATTCGATTCTCAAATCATGAATTAGCCTTCATACCCTAATTCGATTACTGCTTCAATTCTGGAAAACCCCCAATTATCATTTTCCATTAATGGAACCAATTCACGATCGCAACATTCCGGATCACAAGCTCTGCGGTTACGTATGCATTGTTCTCTCAATTTCACCTTCTGCTAATCGTAATCAGATCGTCGACAATCCGATTACAAAAACCCTAAGCATCGATAGTTCACGAGTTGAATCGGAATTAGGTTTTATGGCGTCGAACGGCGTCGTTCTGTCGTTGATCAATTCGGACGGTGAAGGTACGAGCGAGCAGCGAAAAGTGCAGAAATCGGAGAAGAAGTTGAGGAAGTTAGGGTTAGTGCAGGGGAGTGTGAGTGTGGTGCACCAGATTCAGGCGTTGGTGAATAGTAAGTGTGTGGAGGTGGTTTCTAGAGTGGTGAGAGTTGTGGCGAGAGAAGGTGGAGGTGAGGTTAGGGCTGTGGTGATGGTTGATGTGTATTTGCCGATCGCGGTGTGGTCTGGATGGCAGTTTCCGCGGCTGAAGTCGACGGCTGCAGCTCTGTTTCGTCATTTGAGGTTAGTAGTTTCGATATTGTCGGTTATCTGATGCTGCATTAGTTTACTACATTGATTGATTTGTCCTAGGACTGTGGTTTCGTGCGGTTATGTGAGTTCCAATGACGATATTGGTTACCTCTAACTCTCTTAAGTGTTTATATAATGTTGTTGGTGGAGAATGTACCATAGAGGGTAAACCAGCTATATGATTTAATAAAAATGAGTAGCTACTAGTTAGTTTGTGAAAGCTTAGGCTGTGTACTGTTTAATCTGTTTTCACTGCCACATAGACATGAACTCTCAATCACCTTTTTCACGTGTAATGGTTTCACAAGTTTTCACTACACGCAACCCGTTAAAATAATATTTAAGGAAATATATATTAAAAAGAAATGGGAGGATTTGATTGGTTGATTACATTGGGGCCCACCAAATCTCCTCCTTCACCGGCGTGATCTGCCCCCGGTAACGCCTTAGGTATGCCGGTGTTTAACGCCGGTGGGCGTTAGTCGGTTACACACAGCGTTAGTCGGACGCATAATACATTAGTAGTCACCAGTACACATAATCTTAGGCTGCTAATCAGGGGTAAGTATGTAGTTGTATTATATCTGGTAAGTGGTAACCTCTTCAATCTTCATATAATTGGTTAAAATCATGAAAACATTGAGGATGAAATCAAAGCATACACCAACACCTCAAGGGCCTCACTGAGAATAAGAAGATTAATTGCTAATTTTTGATGAAATTTTAAGAAACATAGGAGCATTAGTTTCTTTCTTATTTAGTACTGACAAGAACGGAAATATGGAATAAGTGATATATTTGAAGTTAAAATGTGTTGCTAATTTCTACTCGATCAAAAATGTCAGTTGTTAATTTTACTAAAAGGACCCTGAAGAAAGTAAATGACATCTTCTTGAGTAAAGAGAGACACTAAATGACATTGTACCTTCTTGAAAAAAGAAAAGCCATTTAAGGTTCCAGTGAATAATTTAGAATTCTGGATATAGTTAAGAGCATTCGTAATGTTGCCTTTGCTTCCTTTTTTTGTCTTGCAGATATGATACCTATGTTTCACCCTCCATGCACGTTCTTTATTTGAGTTTGAAGCTTTAAGTTTGAAATTTGTGTATATGAATGCTAACCTAGTGTGAGTTTCTTTGCAGTTGTGATTGGCAAGCGAGGGACAGGATGCTGAATTTTGACAAATCTGATCTCAATACCGATCGTATATGGAATATTTCAGATTGCCATGCTCTCGGATGCAACCAGCATTGTTACGCACCCGATGCAAGTCGGAAAAAACTCTTCGAACTCCACGAGATCTTTAGTAGTCTACCTAGCGTGTCAACGCAAGGAAATCTCATCCATTCCAGCGTAAATCCCGCAGACGACGGTTCCACAACCGGTTTTTGGCTTTTTCCAGATGATGTTTTGATTAATATTTTAACCGCACTTGACCCTCTTGAACTTCTTAGGGTTTCCTCTACTTGTCGGCATCTAAGACTATTAGCATCAACAATAATGCCGTCTATGAAGCTTAAACTTTATCCCCATCAACAGTCGGCAGTCGAGTGGATGTTAAAACGAGAGCGAGACCCGGAAACTTTTTCAAATCCGATGTACATGAAATTCGAAACCAAAGACGGATTTGCTTTTAGTATAAACATCGTTTCCGGACAAATCCTAACCGGCACCGTTCCTACGATTCGAGACTTTCGCGGGGGTATGTTTTGTGACGAACCCGGGCTAGGTAAGACTATTACCGCATTGTCGCTAATTTTGAAAACTTTAGGAACTCTTGCGGACCCGCCACAAGGGGTAGAAATAATCTGGTGTAAGCAAAAAGATGACCAGAAATGTGGCTATTATGAGCTTGGCGGTGATAGCGTCAGCTGTGGTAGTGTGCTCACCGCTAAAAAGACCGCATCGGCTCGTACTAGTCGAAGAGGGCTTAGATGTATGGAGGAATCGAAGTTGAATTCTTCCGAGAAGGAAACGACACCGTGTTTCACAACTGAATCTAGTACGATTCAGAGCACCCGAAGCTGGACGGTTAAGAGAAATCTTCTGAATGAATATGATGATGATGATGACAATGATGATTCACCATCACGTGTACTATCAAGAAAATTACAAAAGAGACGTAAAAAGGCTACTAGAGACTACGTTCAACTTAACGAAATGTGGGTTCAGTGTGACGCTTGTCGAAAATGGCGGAAGTTAGTGGATTCACAATTCACAGATTCTTCGGCTGCGTGGTTCTGCAGTATGAATACCGATCCTTCTTACCAGAGTTGTAAGGTTCCCGAAGAGCCTTTCGACACTCATCATTCGGTAACATACTTGCCTGGATTTTACACCAAAGGTACTACACAAGGCAAAGAGGAAAACGTTTCGTTTTTCGCTAGTGTTCTTAAAGAGCACTATTCGTCGATTAATATGGAAACTAAACGGGCGTTATTTTGGTTGGCTAAACTAACAGAAGATAAACTTTTAAGAATGGAAACAACTGGATTAGTCCACCCTTTAACCGGAACTCGCGTGCTAGCCACTGGCGAAGTTCGCGGTTTTCATAAAATTTTTAAAGCGTTCGGTTTAGTAAAAAAGTTAGACCAGGGAACAATAAGTTGGCACTATCCGAAAAATTTAGTCAACTTGGCTTTCGATATAGCTGCACTCAAGATCGCTCTTTGTGAGCCTCTTGATTCGGTCAGATTCTATTTATCCCGGGCAACATTAATTGTAGTTCCGGCGAATCTGGTTGACCATTGGAAGAATCAAATTCAAAAGCATGTTAAATCTGGTCAGTTGCGTGTGTATGTATGGGCTGATCATAAGAAGCCTTTGGTGCATAATATCGCATGGGATTATGATGTGGTTATTACTACTTTCAGTCGTTTAAGCGCCGAGTGGAGCCCGAAAAAGCGAAGTGTTTTGATGCAAGTTCACTGGCTCAGAGTTATGTTCGATGAAGGGCATACACTTGGGTCGAGTTTGAATTTGACTAACAAGTTACAGTTATCGGTTTCTTTGACCGCATCTAACCGTTGGCTGTTGACCGGAACACCGACTCCGAATACTCCAAACAGTCAACTCTCAAATCTTCAACCCATGCTTAAGTTCCTCCGCGAAGAAGCGTATGGATTGGATCAAAGTTCGTGGGAATCCGGCATTCTTAGGCCATTTGAGGCGAAAATGGAAGAGGGTCGAACACGATTGTTACAATTACTCAGTCGGTGCATGATAAGTGCTAGAAAAAAAGACTTACGAATGATTCCTCTCTGCATTAAAAAGGTTACTTTTATTAACTTTAACGAAGAGCATGCGAAAAGTTACAATGAGTTAGTGGTTACGGTGCGGAGGAATATACTAATGGCTGACTGGAATGATCCTTCACATGTTGAGAGTTTGCTGAATCCGAAGCAATGGAAGTTCAGAAGCACTACGATCAGAAACGTGCGGTTATCTTGCTGTGTTGCTGGACATATAAAAGTAACTGATGCCGGACAAGATATTCAGGAAACAATGGATATCTTGGTGGAAAATGGTCTGGATCCCGCTTCCGAGGAATATTCTTTCATACGATACAACATTTTATTTGGTGGAAACTGTATGAGGTACGTTTTTTTTCATTTTATGCCTTTGTCTTTAATGGCTCAATTAATGGAAATGAATGGATGCCCCACTTTCTTTATTCAGAAAGATATATTATTATCATAATTAAATTACTTTTTTTATCACAGATAATATTATTATTTTGTTTTTTTATATAAAAAGTTGGAGTAAAATGCCATTTTCATCCCTGAGGTTTGGCTACTTCTGTGGCTTTCATCCAAATGTTTGTTTTTCCGCATCTGGATCCAAAAGGTTTGAAATCTTGGAATTTTCATCCAACTCGTTAACTCCATCCATTTTTTAACGTTAAGTCAAGGGTATTTTCGTCTTTTTAGACATTTTTGTGATGATTAAAGGGTTTTGGGTGGGGGGGGGGGGGGGGGAAGTCAACAAAGGTGGATCTTCATTTCTTATAGTGTTTATTATTCTAATAAATAATGTCTAAAAAGACGGAAATACCTCTCATTGAACTGAGAAAAATGGACGGAGTTGATGAGTCGGATGAAAATAACAAGATTTCAAACCTTTTGGATTCAGATGCAAAAAACAAACCTTTGGACGAAAGTCGCAAAATTGGCCAGACCTCAGGGACGAAATGGCATTTTACTCTAAATAGTTGGGACAGAATTACAGAAAGTGTTTGCAAACCCCTAATCCGTTTGATCCGTTACTCAATCTGCATGACCTCTTTATTTTCCTGCATCTAGTTTATGGTTATCATGTCACTTTGATCAAGCGTTAACCTGATAATGTTTATCGTGATTGATCATTCTCTACAGATGCGACGAGTGGTGTCGCTTACCTGTCATAACGCCATGTAGGCATCTATTGTGTCTGGATTGTGTGGCTTTAAATAGTGAAAAGTGTACATTCCCTGGCTGTGACAATTTATACGAGATGCAAAGTCCCGAAACGTTAGCCCGTCCTGAAAACCCCAATCCAAAGTGGCCTGTTCCGAAGGATCTGATCGAGTTACAGCCCTCCTACAAACAGGCAAGCTTCCATTATCTACAAGTTTCGTTGTTAGGGTTATTATTATTGTTTATACCGTCTGTTCTGAACTATGTAACTATAACTGTACGTCTAGGACGACTGGAATCCTGATTGGCAGTCAACCTCCAGCAGTAAAGTTTCGTATCTAGCGGAGAAGCTAAAAGATCTGCAGGAAGCTAATAAAAAAACGGAGAACCGTATCAGTGCAGACAACGATGCAAAAGAGATTGATGAACTTCTTTCTCCTGTTAGGAGAAGCGAGGCTTCTGCTAGATCTAACAACAGATCTCTAGAGAAAGTTCTAATATTTTCTCAGTTTCTTGAGCATATACATGTCATTGAACAGCAGGTAATTCTTAACTTCTATGGAGCACAAACTTCTTAATTCAAATTCTTGTAAATAATGTGATGTTTATCATGTTTTTAAATCATTCTCCAGCTGACGGTTGCTGGCATCAAATTCGTGGGAATGTACAGTCCAATGCATTCTGTTAATAAGGTAATAATCTAGTTATTTAATGCATTATTTAATGGAGTTATATATTGAATACAAAGCTTAAGTGAGTTGCATGTATGTAGGTGAAATCACTGGCTACCTTCCAGCATGATGATGAGTGTCTCGCTCTTCTGATGGACGGAAGTGCTGCGCTTGGTCTTGATCTGAGTTTTGTGACGCACGTCTTTCTAATGGAGCCCATTTGGGATAAAAGGTAGTGTTTTATCTGTTTCTGTTTAGAATCGTATTAATTTTGCAATATATAATTTTCCAAAATTGTTGCAACTCCTTGTTTTAACATATGCTTTGTAATAATGCTATATGAAAATCTGTTCACATTAAAGATCTAAGTATGAAATGGGCCAAAGTCAAACACGTTAAAAGTCATCTAAATTGTATTAAAATTCATTAAACATTTAAATTAAGAAAGTGTAGATTGTTATTGTTATTGTAAGAAGTAGCATTCTTGTAATTCTTTTGGAATTTTTACAGCATGGAAGAGCAGGTGATAAGTCGGGCTCACAGGATGGGTGCTACACGTCCTATCCATGTAGAAACTTTGGCCATGCATGGTACAATCGAAGAACAGATGTTAAAATTTTTGCAGGTACCAACCACACTTCTTGTAGTTGCTAATACTCTTCTGTGTGCAGTTTTTTAATTAAAGAATTGGCGTATTGGTTGCAGGATACTGCTGAATGTGGCGAGTTGTTAAAGGAAGAGTATGCACATGAGGGTGCTCGAGCTCGACGAACATTACATGATTTTGCTGAAAGCAATTATTTGGCTCAACTCGGTTTTGTGCGAAAATGTAGTAAAAGTTAAGGTATTGTTTCTTTATCCTAGCTTTTATGATGTCACTTATTTCCTAGTTAGTAAAAACCCTTATATTTAGAAATGATTTTCCTTGTATGGTACACAAGTTTTCATGATATCAAGCAACTGAATTCTCATGTTTTTTAAATGGAATCTGCTATCCAACTCACTTGTGTGTGTTTTGCAGGCGCTTGAATAACTGTAAATACCCCATGACTCAGTGGTTCAATTGTAGAAATATTCTTCAGTGGGCACTATTGGCTAACCCTAGTCTGGCTGATGATGGTTATGTTGGTTTAATTTTGAAACTAGCTTCCCTGATGGATCTGCTGTCTCATATGATAATTACCATTTATTTTTGTTTCTCTCTAGCATTTTACTTTAATGTAACGGGATGACTTTTGGTCTACTAATTGTTAACTTTTATAAATTTTAATTGTATCATTTAGTCAAACATCTCATGAATGAGAAGCATCGTAAGTCAATATGACCCTTTTATCAATTTTCAATGTCCTGATCTTTTCACCCCCTAAAAGTAAAACACCCATGAAGTAGTTTTATGTTTTCATAAAAAGTTAAATTTTTTCTTAGACCACCATAGTGAGTTCTTTCTTAAACGCCAGGTTGATAGTTGTTGGGCCAATGAAATTTTTTTATGGGTTTTTTTATTTAAACTCAATTTCCAATGTGTAATCATTGTAAGGGCATTTGTTTCACTCACCACCATACCTATTTTTAACTTCAAGCCCCTTTGATGATTATGAGTTACGTGTTGCTTCATGTCCAAAGACGGGATATTTATTTCACTCACCACTACAATGTCTTACGAGGTACATAGCACATGCAATTTGAGTTTATGTGTTACTATGGTAAATAAGGTATTTTTATATACAACTGACCCATGTGGTTTTCTTGGTGAAGTGCCAACAAATGCTAAAAAATTCATGAAGGTCGAGTTTATGTGCTATTGTGGTAAATGTATTTTTATAGACAACTAACCCATGTGGTTTTTTCAATGAAGTGGCAACGAATTTTAAAAACACTGAAAAATATGGATGAGCAATCGGTAATGGGTACTGAAAAATATCGGTATCAAATCGTACCTTGTTGATCAAATTTCGGAACCAATTCAGTAACCATTTCTTATGTTCTTTTGGGATCGGTATTTTCTGTTCTGTACAATATTTTACCTACAAATATTGTACTGGAACCGGTACCCATTTTTGGTGTTTTCCGGATCGGTACTCTCGGTGGTACCGAGCTATCCCTACGGAAAAAAAGAAGAAAATGATTGTTGCCCCTTCATCCTTTCTCACATCCCGCTACCTCCCACATGAAATCGATACCTTTCTAGCGATGTTGATGGAGATGGGTTTTCAAAGGAAGAAATTTGAGAATACAAGGACTGGCGCCAGGTTGAAGATGAGCGTATTTTAAACCACAAAGGGATATGTCCGACTATCTTATCGTTTATTCAATGTTCATGTCACCTTTTGTTTCAAGTCGATGAAGTGTTTGTGATATGCTTGTTAGATTTCTCAAAGGTTAACCTAATTCTTCTTACTCATAGTTTATGAGATGATACCACTTTAGCTTTCATGTTATTTTCTTTGGTCTCCATCATCATCATCTTGGAAAGGTCACCTGGATGAACAACTTTAGAGTGTCAACTTCGAACGAAGCTAACAAAGCCATAAACAGATTATGTTACAACTCAAAAACTTCTAACCCGACTAAGTGCAAATGACAAATGTGCGCTTAACTAACCAAAATAATCAACCAGGGTCAACTTTTAGAGTTTTACAAATGTTATTTTTATCAATCACTAACCATCTTCCTACATTGACAAGGTTAAAAACATCTAGGATGTTTTGGTACAAAACGTAATCATCATCGCCAATTCTAAATACTAGATAAATGATGAGACTTAACAACTTTCCATAGTAATATTCAAAATAAAAAAACAAATAAAAACTAATATGTCCATGACCTTTGTGATTCTATTACTGAACCATATAAACCCGAGCGATTTCAAATCTTCAATCGTAACTCTGTTTGTTAGAAAAAATCTTGTGATTAGCTTTTCAAAAACTCCAACAGCCATTATAATAGCCTTCTCTTGTTCTTTTTTTGAAGCTTTACTTTTTATATACAAAATCCTTTCGGATCTCCCCTCATCTTTGGAATTTTTGGGATTGGATCTTTTTTACTTTTATATTTGCATCCGCATGTTCTCTCTTTACCAATGTGTACTTTTATTATATTTTTCATCCACTTGTCTTATCCTTGCGATTCTAGCATATCAACAAACATGTTTTTGTTAACAAAATATAGTACTTTTAGCTAACCATGTATAAAAGCTACATGCACAAGTATCATCTTACTAGTTACTACTGCTACCATAACAAAACAAACACATATCGACATAACTTTGATCATGTAACACACAAGTCCATCCCTGAAAATCCCTAGGCCCTAGGCGAGTAGGAAAAATATTAGCTATGAGACGATTACCACCCCTTTCGCCAATTTGCTGTCTCTTAAATTTTAGACTTTACCCTTTGTGTGTTTTAAAATGTGTTTAATTTTTAAAACATTATTGGGTTTAATTGTGTTAAATGAGAATTGGGTTTATTCGCATATAGGCATAAACTAAATAGGATAAGTTTATGGGTTTGAAAACATATACGTCTTTAATATTTATATCTAATTATATGTTCTGTTCATAAAATGTGTGTGTGTGTATATATATATATAAGAAATAACTATAGAAAAAAATAGTCTTCATGAGAAAGTAGACCCTGGGCATTCGCCCACCTAACCAACTAACCCTCCCGTTCCAATAGTTCCATGGGTCGGCTCTGGTAACACACATCGTACTCATCAATCTTCCATTACGCAACTGTCGTCACACATTACGGTTGATTATGTTTGCCGATTCATGTTTGAAAAGCAATTAAATTTAACAAGTGAGGGACGAGCTATATTTGGTTTAAGATTAAATTTCTCAAACAGTCCTTACCAATTTAAAGATTGATTTCACAAAAACACCAAATTTACACTCAATAAAACACATGAAGAACAAGACATTTAACAAACACGCTAATACATGACACACAACAAAAGTGGGGAGACAACTATTGGTGAGGATAGTGTTTGTTGCGTATTGAGTGTGTTGTGTGATATATTATTATGTTTTGTTGAGATTTTCAATATTTTTCTTATCATGAATAAAATGGCAAGTTATCGAATCACATAAAAAAGGATAATCATCAAAATAGATAAAAGTGATAAAGTACACTAACAATATAAAAAATAAAAAACAAACCACAATTAGGTTATTTTTTATGTCTATTTAAACAATAAAGATTTGATTAATATCTTTATTTGATTACGTACTAAAAAAGGTATTTCACAAATCCTAAATGTATCTTTATTTGTTGGTCTTGTTATTCTCTTCTTCTTTCTAAGGATTGAGTAGAAAAGAATCAAGATATTTCTCTATATATCATAAAAATTTTAACTAGTCCAATCATTCAAATCGATATAAATTGATTAGTTTAGCATTTTAAATTTTTATATGGTGCGTTTATAAATCCATTTCCATTGTAATAATAAAATATATTAAATAATCAAATCACAAAAAAAGGTATGATGATCAAAGTAGATAAAATGATAAAGCACGTTACTAAATTCTCAAAGTACACTAACAACATAATAAAAACCAAAAATTAGGTATTTCTATCTCTATTTAACAAACCAAAAATTAGGTTTTTCTATTTAGATAATAAATACTTGATTAATAATGATTTTATTTAGTTACGTACTACCAAAGTGACTTGTAGCCGGTTGAAGATTTTAGCCCAAAGTATAGATTTAAGAGTATATTAAATGGTGTGTGAGTTAGTAAAAAGTAAAATTAATTATATATTTCAAATAATACAAAAAAAAATATTCTACAAATCCCAAATGTATTTCTTTGTTTACCTTGTTATTCTCTTCTTCATTCAAAGAGTTGAGCCAAAAAATCAAAATTTCATAAACAATTGAATTCGACTTGTCATTCTAATTGATATAAATCAATTAGTTTAGTCGTATAGAAATTTATATGACTTGCTTATCAATCCATTAATATCATTTGAAAAACTAATACAAACTAATTTTTTAAGAAAAAAAAAGTCAAATCATCAAACCAACCCGTCTTTGAATACTTGTTCCATCAAGTAATCTCAACCAGCATAAGATGTTTAATTTATTATTTTCTAAAACCATAATTTCACAATTCAACCCAAAATTTTTATTAAAACGAGATAAATCCATAAACACTCTTAATTTTTCTCTTAGCCTAGATGTATATCACATTCATAAATTCACATTTTATGGTCAAAAGCATAAATAAATGGTTGATTTGGACAAAAAAATCAAACATGAGTTGCAAATACAAATCAAATAAAAAAATATTTGAAACTTCCTTGCTTGTTCTCCATGACTGAAAAATAAAATAAAAAGATATCCCAAAACGATTCGGAAAATCATATCTGGCCAAATCTTCTTTTCCAAACTGTCAAAATCTTCAAATCACACCTCCACAAATCACAATATCAAAATGGGTCCTTCTATAACCCACAAAGTTCCCATTTTTTCTTCAAAAAAGTGATCAAAATGGGTCTCATTGCAATCTCTGAAACACCTCTTCATGTTCTTGCTGTTGATGACAGCAATCTTGACAGGAAGCTCATAGAGCGCCTGTTGAAAACCTTTTCTTATCATGGTAAGATCATACATTTGTTAGTTTATGAAATGGGTATGTTTTAAAGATTCAGATTTGATGTTTTTTGTGATGTTTTGTTGCAGTTACTGCTGTGGATTCTGGAAGTAAGGCTTTGGAGTTTCTGGGTCTGAAAGATGTTGAAAAGATGGAAAAGATTTCATCTTTTTCTCCTAATCCAGTATGGATCTTTATTTTTTTGTGTCTGTTTAATCTGTTAGAGTTCATGGTTTTATGATCTTTTTAGTCTTTTTCTAATGTTCTTGCATTGCTGCATATGAATTCTGTGGATTTTTTACTAGTCAACCTGTGAGTTTTGATGTTTAAATGCTTATTGTTCATTGATCTTGAAAAGCTACCAGAATTATTGTTTGATGTAGGACAAATTGATAATGTCACTTAGGTAAAAGAAACTAAAAGAACTCTGTATTATACAAGAATTTGAAGCCTTAGGTTGACTCCTAAAAGTCAAAATGAACTCTTTTTCTGATTTCTTTCAATTTTGAATCTTCTTTTATCTCTGTTTTAGTTAAAGTTTATGATCCCCAATCCAGTATGAATCTTTTTTTTTAATCTCAGTTATGTCTTCATGATCTGTTTTGTCTTTTTAAATGTTCTTGCATATGAGTTATATGGATCTTTTATTAGTTAACATGTGACTTTTGATGTTCAAATGATTATAGTTCATTAGAAAATCTACAACAATTGTTGTTTTGTGTAGGAAAAATAGATGATTTCACTTAGGAATATGAACATTTGGTTGAAAAACTAGAAGAACTTTGTATTGCATCTGAATTTGAGCCTTGAGTTGACTCCCAAAAGTCAAAATGAAACTTTTTTTTTCTGATTTTCTTTCAATTTTTAATCCTTTTTTTATTTCTGTTTTAATTTGTTAAAGTTCATGATCTGTTTTTCATGTTCTTGTATATGAATTCTAAGAATCTGTACCTTCAATCTAGAAGAGGTCAAGTCAACATGTGACTTCTAATGTTCAAATAATTATAGTTTCTTCATCTTGAAGATCTACAAGAATTATTGTTTTGTGTAGGAAAGATTGTTAGTGTCACTTAGTAATATGAAAATTTAGTGAAAAAACAAAAAGAAGTCCACATCATATCTGAATTTGAAGCCCAGGGTTGACTCCCTAAAGTCAAAATGAACCCTTTTATCTGATTTTCTATTCTTTTTCGAATCTGTTACATGGGTCTTCTTTTGTTTTTTCTTATATTGTTTTTGTTCTGTTCTTGAATTAATACAGGAAGTGGAGGTGAATATGGTTATTACGGATTATTGTATGCCTGGGATGACTGGTTTTGAACTCTTGAAGAAGATCAAGGTGAGATTTGATCTTGTTTAGTTACTATTTGTGTCAATAAATCGTCTTATTTGAATGTAGATAATGTAGATCATGTTTCCATTTGAGTAAAATCTTATCGATTCTTGACATGAACTAACCTTAAAATGTTTATGGTACTTGCAGGAATCAAAATCATTGAAAGACATACCAGTTGTGATCATGTCTTCTGATAATATTCCAGCAAGGATAAATAGGTGAAGCAAGATTCCCATACAAACTATTTCCATTTTTGAAATCTCATACGATTTGTCAGTTTGGCATCATTGAAGGGTGTTTTAGTCATTTAGAAACTTATAACTAACTTGGTCTTTTTGACAGATGCTTAGAAGAAGGGGCTGAAGAGTTCTTCCTCAAACCGGTGCGATTGTCAGATGTTGGGAAGCTCAAACCTTATTTGTCGAAGAATGAGAGGAAGACAAACGAGGAGGAAGAGTGTGTTTCAAATGACAACTCTAGAGCAACGTCCAACAATGATGGTGATCATGATGGTGACGATGATTATGATGGCGATGATGAGGTGGAAGCATCGACCGATGAAGATGAACAAATACAGATGTTGAAGAAGACAATTGAGGAACAATGTGTTTTAAACGAAAACTCTAGAGCAATGTACAATGATGATCATAAAGATGATGATGGTGGTGATGATGATGAGGTGGAAGCATGGTCCAATGAAGATGAACAAACACAGCGGTTTTCTAAGGATCAATCTTGCTGACATTGCCACCATAAGATGTTGAAGATAGAAGATGTTGTTCCATGAAGTTGATGGATGTGTTATATTTGAACATGTATGGTTATGCAACTTATTATAGAAGAAACTGGTAAAAGTTGTCCTTTTGAACTTTGAATCTACTATTCGTTATTCGTACGTTTTGTTGTTACTTTTGCTTCACACTTTTTGTCCGGGTCTAGGAAAAGTGGAAATCACCATAACAGTGTTAACATTTCTACATGCTACTGCTGCTTTTAACCACCTGGATTACAATAGAATCTTATAATTGTGTTCATGATTCAACAATTTATATGTTGCTTTATACTTCAAGTCTTCTGTGATATGATTCATGTAAATACCTATTTTGTACAACACTTGTGGTTAGAAGAAAATGGGCATAGAGGTAAGTTGTGATTATCTATGCAAAAGTTTTGTGCCAAAATTTGTGTAAACCAAACTTGTTTGACAAGTTTAAGACCATCTACGATGGTTGTTTGCGGACAGTCGGTGGCACCAATGGACAGATTCGCTATGGATGCCGCTTTGAATGTCTTGATGATTTTAGTGTCATCAAGTCATTTTAGGTAAGTTGGATTTACTCAAGACATTTGGAAAATGAGAATTAACATTGTTACAAGTTCGAATACATTTAGAGACTATTCTAATCTTTGGCACCTCTTAAATCGGTGGTTCAAGGGGCAAAGCCAGCTAGTGACCGAGGATTTCAAAGGACAGAGCCCTCGTGGGGATAGTTTTGTATTACATGTATAGGTTGCATGGTTGATGGAAAGTTGCAAAATGATTATTAGTGGTAAAGTGGTAATTTGTTGTTTGTAGTAATTGTGATGAGCAACAACTTGGTCTATCAGTGAGACAGTGACAACTAGGTATCAACACTAACCGATAGCAATAACAACTATTATATGCCGTAAATGTGCATTAGTAGCAAGATGGATGATCAGTCGTAGCTGATTTATCGTTAAAATTTTGATCATCAACACTAACTAAGTTACTGTTTAAGGAGTTTTGCTGACAAATATATGGGGATGTAACTGAATAACTGCCAATGGTTTTAATCGCCAACATACACACGCTTTCACGAAGAGTTGTATTGTTTCAACAAAACGTTGTAATGGTTCCCGAGCTATAAAACAAAAGTTTGTGGTGGTACTTATTTTTAAATGAAAAGCATAGTTGTTCTTGTTTTTCTTTAAACTATCCAATTACAAATTTGGAAAGTATCATCAAAATATTTTAATCTTAAAGTGATAAGTACACAACTAAAAAGGTAGACGGTTCCAATTTGTAAGACCTACATCACACCCACATATGAGTCTTGTGGATCCCCCACAATATAAATTACAAAATTTAAATTTGTATATAAATTTTAAACTTACAAAATTTAAATATGAGTCTTGTTATTAAAATATACTTAACTGGTAGTAAGACCTTTAATAAAAAAGTCTTAAAGAGAAGAAAATTGAATATCAGTAGGAACTTTGGCTCGGTAGAATTTTACATAGTAGTAGTAGTACAACACTACAACATATATGTTCTTTATGTTCTTCATCCGCTAAAGGATGAAAAATTCTACAAGACCACATACCATACCTTATTTCGAGTATAACTTGAAATCAGTGTCACAAACATGTTAGGAAAGTTGGGTTGAAAGTCAATTAGATTTCAACATCACAGTTAAGAGATGCCTTATTTTCATTATGTGATACCCAAATTTAAAAAAATGACGCTAAGTGTTTAGCTACATAGAAGTTTGAATTTAAAATTTTTATTAGGGGTGGTTATTTGAATGAATAAGAACTTACAAGCAAAAGACGTGTATTAATAATGCTATAAATTAATTAAATGGATCAATTTGTTTCTTGAAACAAAATAAGAAGATGGATTTGAAAAGACTTTATAGAAATAATTGATTTGATATATATTGTTAATGTAACTATGAAAACCTCCATTAAATCTTTCAAATTTGTTGACTTCCTATATATATATATATAGAGAGAGAGAGAGTAGATGATATATAGTTTAAAGGTTGTTTATATAATAATGAAAGAAATCCCTCAATGATAGAAAACTATATTAATTATGGAAAATCATTTAAACATGATAATAGTTAGATTTGATGCAATGACGGATTTAAATTGAGGGGGCCGGAAATATGTTTAGTTGGGTCTTTTGGATTAGGATGGGTCCAACCAAATAGAGAGAATATTTTTCAAAGGTAATGAGTTGATTTTACTCGTCTAAGACTAAAAATAGGGGCATGTCCTTCCACCCATGTGTTGATAGTGTTATGTGTATACTTATTTGGGAAACTAAAAAATATACTATATATCATACATTAAAGAATGCGACACATTTATTAATTTTACTAAGTTATATAAAAAATAATTCCTTTCGGAATACATATATTTATAGAATTATGTTTTATCCAAAAACAAGTTTTTCAAAATCAAAGAAATATATATACGTAAGATCTAGGATGTGACAATCAAATGATGTAATGGTATCTTAGTGTAAGCAGCTTGTCCCTTGAAAGGGTCGATCTTCCTTGAACGAATCCACATCGTCCTAATATGTGAAAATCAACAAACATCTCATTCACAAAAACACGTAAGGTTAAGGAGGATGAGTCACATGTGTTGTTTTAACAACAAGATTAGCATTGGTATAAAGCGGGTTATAGTAAGATGAGTGGATCCACTTTATAACTATTTTAAAGTTGTGCATTAAAGTTGTGCAAAACATGTACGGACCGGACCTTTCTTGGTTTCCACCAAGAGAACCCACTAGGAGTCCAGTCATTAGACCCAAATCACAACCACATGGTTTAATAATATCTGCCTTGATTGGTTGTAGAGATGGGCATAATTACCGGTTTCAAACCTGACCCGGTGGAACCTACCTGGGACCGGTTCCGGTTCCTACCCGACATATAGTAGAACTGGTTCCGGGTTTAAAATACCCGATGGTTCCTACCCGGTTCCACATTTTTGGAAAAAAATAAGTTCCGGAACCGGTCCCAACCCGTACCCGGGTTGTACCCGTAACCAGTTCTTATCATACCCGGTTCCTACGGTAACCTTCCAGACCCGGCGTCAATATATTTTTAATGTGAGTTTTTTTTATAAGTCTTTGCTAGAACAAGGTATAATACATAAACATAAAACTATTTATTACGAGAAACAAGTACCCGGTTACACAAACAACCTAAACAAGAAACGTTAAACAAAACATATAAAACACTAAACATACAAATCATAAAACACAAATGGGTTTACAATACATAAAACAAACTAAACTTTCGATGACCCGGTCCCGGATGCTTCACCCTTTTCATTGTTTTTCGCCTTTGTCACCGGACAATGGCGGTCGGTGTGTTTCTTGAGCGTCGAGTTGGCCGACGCCTTCATGAACTTCCCGCACCCCTTGCATCTAGCCATTTCATGGCTATCCGACATCAAGCACAAGTCAAAGTGCTTCCAAATAGCAGGGTTTCTTTTGGTTTCCAAAACAACCACGACCTCATCGTTGCAAGTCATCATTATCTCTTTGATAGTATTAGATTTGAAGTGTAAAGTGTTAAGTTTAGAAATGGTACAAAAACCGATTCTTTAATCAGGAACCGGTTCCAACGGTAACATTTATCAGGAACCGGTTCCAACGGTAACATTTTATCAGGAACCGGTTCCAACGGTAACATTTTATCAGGAACCGGTTCTGATCAGTAAATTGCAGGTTTGACTGTCAGGAACCGGTTCCCAATAGTAAAATGACAGGTTTGACTGAACAGTAAATGGCTGTCAGGAACCGGTTCTGAACAGTAAATGGCAGGTTTGACTGCCAGGAACCGGTTCCCACACTATCAGAAACCGGTTCCGCACCATACCCGGTTCCACACCGTACCCGGTTCCATAATACCCTTACCCGATTCTACACGGTTCCATATTCTTGGGTGTGAACCCGGGTAGGAATGGACCCGGTTCCACACCATACCCGGTTCCAATGACATCCAAGCAAAACCGGGTCCGGGTTGGAACCGGTTCCGGGTAATAATAAAACCCGATTATGCCCATCTCTAATTGGTTGTATCAAACGATACTCAACTCACTAATCTTGAATAGGCCTAGCCGAATTGGAGACGGGATATCTAGTTGTGTGTTGGCTACTAGCAAGGGTTGTTCATTTTCTGACCACTAAATTATAGCCACAAGACCTTTAGTTATAACCCTTGTAACACAAACCTAATCCTTATCTAATGGGGTTTTGAATTTCAAATTAACTGCTAAACCATTCGTCAAATAATTAGCTCATATATAACAACTTTTTCCCCTTAATTTATATAAATACATTTTTAAAATAAGGGTAAATTAGTTTTTTAAACAATAATTATATTTTAGCCCCCCATCTTATTACACTTAAATTCCTGAGTTTTAACATAATTATAGGTAATTTACACATTTCCTCTTCCACAACAAACTTATAATTTTTTTATATATTTTTGTCATATTTTATAAACTATAATGTTTTAAAAGAATCCAAAAGTACCGTGACGACCTACTCATTTTTGTCGACGTTCCGATAGTTGTCTGGGTCTGTATTGACATGTGGATTAAAAATGTACAAGTAGATAATGCCTAGTGTACAAGTGATTAAAGCTCAACGTACTTAATCAATATCCCAGAATGTTTAATAAAGAAAAAAGGTCAAGTGATTAAATACTGTCAATTTAATCTTCTCATCTAGATTACACTTTAATGTCTCTTTTTTAACAAAATTATATATAATTAGTTAGTAGCTACACTTTATCCACTTATAAAAAACTAACTCTCCCGATGATTTTTAAGCGGACATAACTTTTTGGTATGTTAATATTTTTTTTAAATTACACAATATAAATGAGTATTTTATTATCTTTAATTTGAGTATAGTATTGCTATAGTTTTTAGTTAAAAAATTTTGATATGTTACGTGATTAATAGTAGTGTCTAATAGTAACAGTGTCTGAGGGTGAGTAATAACTGAATAGTTAACCAAAATCGAATCGAAATCAACAAAAAACTAAACTAACTGGTTAACTGAAACCCTAATTAACAAAAAACAGTTATCAAACTTTTTGTACCCTGATTTAATCAAAATTAATTGAACAGAACCATTCATATTTTCATATATTTCTAGCTTTTATACATTCAGTTCATGTATTTCATACTTATACCCCAATTTCATGTATTTATACCTTCATTTCCTGTACCTTTACATCCGATTCATGTATATATACCTGAATTTCATGTATTTCTAATCAAAAGTTTTAGCCCAACTTTGGTTTTGGCTATTAACCGAAATTAAATTAATCAAACAAAAAACAATCAATCTAACTGGACAAACCAAACCAATTAATTGAAAACGGATTGGTTAATAAAATACATTAATCGATGACCTTAATATTGGTTGAGGATAATAATCTAACCAACCGAAATTGAAAACAGATTGGTTAATAAAATAGACTAATCGATGACCTTGATTTCGGTTGAGGATAATCATCTAACCAACTGAACAATGTACATTGTGGCAATGTCTCTGTTTCCTGTCTCATCGCACACACACTTATCGGTCATTAACCAAAATCGGTTATCAGTATGCAATAACTAAATCATTAACCTAAACCAAACCAAAAACAGACGAAACCAAAACTGAATTAACTGAAATCGAATTAACCAAAAACCGGTTATCAGTTTTTTTGTACTCTCGTTTAACCAAAATTAGTTGAACCAAACAGAACCGAATCTTTCATATTTTTATATATTTCTAGCCTTTATAACTCCAGATCATATATTTCGTATTTTATATCTCCATTTCATATATTAATACCTTCATTTCATGTATATATCTCAATTTCATATGTGTATAAGCAAAAATTTTAACCAAAGTTTGGTTTTTGCTATTACCTGAAATTAAATGAACCAAACCGAAAACCGTCAACCTAACCGAATAAACCGATTGGTTAATAAATAAACTAACCGATGACTTTGATTGAGGATAATAACCAAACCAACCGAACCATGCACAACACAATGAAATGAATTATCCGATTATTTCGCTTTTGATGTATATCTATCACAATAATACTACAATAAATATTATATGAATAAAAAACTATTGAAAACGAGTATCGCAATACGATGTGTCACTCCCGCCGCATCACGCGAGCATCCTGTTAGTATATACATATGTGTGTAACATCCAAAATTTTATATTAGTATTTTATAAATAAAATTGTTTTGGGAAATAAACTAAGGGGTTTGAAGTTATTTAATTACCATAAACGTTATCATAAATTTTTTTTAATATTTTTATAAATTAATAGTTATAACAAATTTTATAAAGTCTAATATTATGTATATAAAGTTGTTAGAGCCATGATATTAATTTGGTGTGAAAAATAGAAGAAACTAAATTTAGATTTAATCCTTATTTATAATTTTAGAACTTTAGGGACTAGATGACAACTTTTTGGTAATACATTTATTTATGTATAAGTTTTAATTTTATTTATCTAATAATAACAATTAATAATACAGAATTATACTTATTCATTTCTCTAAATGATTATATCCACATTATTGGTCCGCATTAGCCTATTTGATATGGGTGATGGCCCTTCTTGGAGGATAACCCTTTACCTCAGCGTTATGTCATAGTCCTTGGAGGATGCCTCTCTAAGGATGGAACCAAGGAAATAGGTGATGGTCCTACCCTACCTAATTAAAAAAAAATTCAATTCAACTAGTTTTTTTTTAACATTTACTAATATAAAATAAAATCAATAATATTAAAAACCACACATTACATAACCTAAAAAATAAAAATAAAAAACAAAACCTAAAAAATAAAATAACAATCCAAAAAATAAAAAACATAACATAAAAAAATAAAAATCCTAAGAACTCGATCTTTTCTTTCATTTTCTTTTAAATCGCTCGATCTTCTTCCGGATACGAGTTTTTGTCGGTCATCATTATCTCCCACTCTTTATGTTCATTATTTTCACTCTTCAACAGAACCATTTCTTTAACCTCTCGTTCTTTAGCGTGTGTCTTTTTTGTTGTGACCTCGATGTACACTTTGAACTGGACCATAAACTCGTCCATTTTGGAACCGCCCCCGTTGCGGCTTGTTTTTTTGCAGCCGCCTTTTGGATTTGTCCTTGCCCGGGGAACGTTCCTCCTCTCGAACCCCTTACTCTTCTTCTTCAAATTCGGGTTCGTCGTTTATATTTATTTGGCATCGTGCGTCCAAGCCCCCCGCACTATAACTACCGGTCTCCGAGGTTTTTGTTCGTTTAGCCATTGCAACCTCATTTGGAACCGACGCCCACTTGTTACTGGTTCGTAAAACTTCCCAAGCCCGTATGTGTGGGAAAACGACCCGATGCGAATCTTCGTATTTACGCATCGCCTCTTTAAAAACATTTTCGTCACTCATCCCACTACGACGATTAACACTAGTATATAACTTATTATATATCGCTAAAAACCGGTTCACTACCGGATGCATCTTTCGCCACTTCGAAGAAATGGAATCGATATCGCGATAATGACCTTGTTCCATAATCGCAAGAAACTTTGATAATATTTCTTTATAAAACCCATCACCGGTTTGATTGTTACCTATATTTTTTAGAACGTAACAAAAGTATATAGTAAAAAATGTAAAATTTATATATTTTTAGTATAAAATTTATATATTTTTACATACCGACAATGGGGCTTTTTGATGTGCTAATCCACGCATTCGCTAACGCCTCCTCCTCAATCTTTATCCAAGGTTTGCCTTGGCTTTCGAAGGTTGATCTTTCTCACCCGTCACTTACTTCCATTTTTCCGTTTTGAGGATTGTGGTTGTGGTTGTGGTTGGGGAGGCTTTGGAACACATTCTTCAACGTCATCTTCTACGGGTTGTGGTTAGGGAGACTCCGATGTTGGCGAAGATTGTGGTTGAGATTGAAATTGCGAGATGAACGGGTTTTGCATCATCATTTGTTGTAACGATTGCATTTGTTGCATTGATTGGAGTTGGCTCATTTGAGAGAAAGCGTTGGGGGTTTGTTGAAAATCCGAGAAAGTGTTGTAAGAAAATTGCGAGGATAACCAACTCGGTCCATCATAGGATAGTAGCCGGGTACCGAGAAAATATTTTGGTTTGGGTTCGGTTGTATGGATCCATGGCAAAAGTAGAAGAATATTATAAAAAGTAGAAGAATTGTATAAAGTTGAGAGAGAGAATTGGTTGAAGTGTATAAAAGATGGGGTGATTTTGATATATTTGTAGGTAAAATTATTGTTTTTAAGGAAAATTGATTTTTTTTATTAAATTATAGCCATTGTCAACGGCTCAATTTTGTCTCCATCTGGTTCGTTTTCAACGTCTCCATCTTGATGTACAGGCTGCCGCCGCCCCTATGGAAATGATGTTGAGGGTCGTTGCTGGGTCAGGACGAGCCTGCACGATCCTCCACACCGAGTAACCTTGTATATTATATTAATTAATGGCAATTGCTCGTTATTACTGATTGGGCATAGATCCAATAAAATATTCCTCCCTAACAAGGAAGAAAAGGTTTATCATATATAATGTGTCTTATGACAATGATGTTTGTTTTTATAACATGAGAACGAGTTGGACTTCTAAAATGTGACAACAACCTCTATTTGATCACAACATGGCTTAAGACTTTCATGCTAAGGACCTGAGACTTTAAGTCTATCTAGAATTAACATACTTAAAATGTGAAAAAACGAACCAATCCAAGTTTATTTGTTTCTAGGTTTTGTTTTGGTAAAAAAATTATCAAAGCATTTAAGTGATCAAAATTAGTTTGTGAGGTAGTATGTTATAGAGATTTGCAAAAATGTGTTAAGTTGGTTAATAAAGAAAACAATTTTAGGATATAGTTTCAGGATAACAAACTATATCAATTATCAAGAAATGAACAATAAAAGTAAGGATTGACGCGGGATGTACGAGGAAAGCCCTTGATCTATCTAGATCGCCGGCACAAAACCTCGGGAGCTGACAACTGCCAGCTGCCTTTGTTCTTCTTATTTATTGAAATATCAGGATACAGTTTCAGGATAATGCACGGATCAGCTCTAAGTGTTACAATGATTGTGAAATGTGAGTGATGATTGTGAATATAGCGAGTAATTGGTGTGTGTATGAGATTACATGTGTTTTTCTAATGATCCGGCATCCCCTTATATAGTTTTTAAATTCTAACTTAATATCCTACAATTTCGGGATACGAAGAATATCCCCTTGTGACCGTTGTAGACCTCTTCTTCCGCTATCAACGTTCACATCTCAACCACTTTAAGCGAATCTTCGGGTAGACCTAGTCCTCATTAACGTTGGTCCCTTGCAACTGAAGTATACAAACAAACCATTAGTAACAAGCAAGATACTTCTGCAGGATTTTACCAATATCCTGGTTCGGTATCTTGGTCACATATTAGAAACATAAAGTCAGGAAATATTATCGGAATATAGGTTTAAAATTCCACCCATAACAGGTGTGTTATAAAGATAAAAAATATTTGTTTAAAAGAATTAACACATAACATAACAAAAGTTTTACTTGTTAAATATTATACCTCAACTTAATTATATATATATATATATATGTATGTATATATATATATATTGGAGAGTTCAAATGAGAAGAAAATTTTTTAAAGAATAAAAAGAATAACTTTTGAACCAATAGAAATTCTCCATTTACTTCATTTAATGTGCGCATTTAATATATTAAAAAAAGTATATAGGTAAATCTATAATTGTCATTAATTAGCTAATTAATTAAACTTGTAACTTATTTTTTTCATATACTCTTTCAAGATAAAATAATTTATGGTGTAGGGCAGTTTTCGACATGTGTAGGATAAATTTTAGTATTTGTAGGATAAATTTTGAAATGTGTATGGTATATTTTCATGTGTAGAGTAAATTCCGGTAAATGTAAGACATATGTAGGATAAAATGTTTTTGCTTTATTAATGAGAGATAACATAATTAATGAGAGGAGTTACAAATTATTTAATGTTTTACCATTATGTCCTTTCTTCTTTTTCTTCTCACATTAAATTTCTTCTCAAATGAACCTTCCTATATATATATATATAATTTATGAACTTATTAGCTACACTGATTTTGTCATTTTGTGATTTTTGTTTCTTATGAATTTTTTTTCTTTTTCTTTTCTATTTTTTGTTTTTTTTTAAGTTTCAATCGAAGATGGTGTTGTACATGTAATAAAATGAACGGTCTAATACTGACTGAACTACGTCAGTACCGAAATTGATATTCGTTCTCATTGTTTCGATCGATGTAAAGACGTCTCGGTATTTTTTGGTCGTATTATGACTTTTTTTTGTTTCTCTTTCGGTAAGTGAATGTATCTTAATGAACCAAACCAGTATCAAACGAATTCCTGCCATTAACGTTATTTTTACTATTACTTCTACATTTCTATTAAAAATTGGGTCCCCCTCCCCAGATCGCGAGTATAACCCACTAGTTATTTAACGATTGTTAAATCAATATATATGTTTTTTCAAAAAAAAAAAAGTCACACATGATACATATAAATCGAATATTTATGTGAAGTAACCCTTAACAAATATAAATTATTAGAAATTATTAGTTGCCTAGTTGGTAGCCAACCCATACTCGGATTATGCACTCTTAAAATATAATTTGTAGTTTAGATTTAGACAATGTTTTTAGAATCGAATCGGATGTTGAACCGGTCTTCTTATCAGTTCGCGGGTCTGATCGGACGTAAGAATCGGGAGGTGTCGTAAATATTATAAAAATTAATAGGGTTAAATCTGAAAAAATATATAAAAAACGGTCCAACCCCTTTAAAATCCGGTTCGACCGGCCGGTTTCCTGGTCCAACCGCCGAGTCACTGGTTCAACCGGAGTTCACTGTTATTCCGATTTGATGCCTTGACCTGGACCGGCCCAACCTCCGGTTTCCGGTCCGGTCACACCCGACTCCACCAATTTTTCTAGTGTTAAATTTACCTAAATTTTGAAAAAATGTGTAGTGTAAAATATTGGATTTTTAAGGGTCCGTCCCCAACTAAGTTTTCGTTCAAGCTTCGCCACTATTTTGTAGTGTTTTATATAGATTTGAAGAACGTTTATGACAAATTTATTATTATCTACATATTGATATATATTGTTTTTTAAACGAGTTTATCTAATATCTTATATAAATATTTGTTGTTTTTATCTATATTGGATTCATCTTCTTTCTTTAATACGACTTATTATAAAAATGCAGATAAAAAAATCATAACAATGTAGTTGAACTTGTCAAAAACTTCATTTAAAAACTTACAAACCAAAATATAAGATACTAATTTGGATAATAATACATAAAAAATAACATAAGATGTAGGCTGGGCTCCTAATCCATCGAAATAACCAACCAAGACGTCCAAATAGAAGACTCAGTTCGGTTCCAACAAATTAACAATTTAGGGGATCCAAACCCTGGAACCAATTGTTTAGCATTTATATTATTTTTCTATTATATTTATACATATAAAATAATGTGTATTTATATATATATACCATATCCGTAAAAAGTCCTTATCATTTTTTAAAACTTAATACAAAACTATGCTTTCGAAATTTCTTTTGTTTTAAACAACTAAATCGTCAAAACATACCATCAACCGTAAAAACCGACTGATTCAATTTTTTCTTCTAAACCGTTAGCTCAATAAAATTTTCGTTAAAACCGACCAAACTAGCCCATAAAAAACCAATAGTATACCTAATTGGAACCAAATGGGGTGCAAATAAATAGCCCTAAACATATTCCACCCCCCAATCTTCAACAGATGCGCACATCTTCCTCCCTCTTTCTCTAACCCTTTTCTCTCTCTCCCCCATTCTTTCCAATCTTCTTCTTCTCAACCCCTGCAATCTTCAAGGGCACATCTCAAAATTCTAACTTTCACCCTAAACTTTCATCTTTCAACCCTAATCTTTACCAGGTATGTCTCTTTATTTCCCCTCTACTTTAATCAAATTTCATCATCTTTAATCGTTAACCACCAAAACAACACATGTTACACTCCCAATTGGGTTGATTTAAAGAATACCCATCTGTGTTTTAGCTTGATTTGTCCTAATATTGGTTAAAGTTGATTAATTGTTATGTTTCTGATTTGGGTTTTTTTTTGTTTGGTTACAGAATTCTAGGGTTTGACTTTTTTAAGTGTTACACTCTCAATTGGGTTGATTTCATGAATACCCATCTGTGTTTGAGCTTGATTTGATAACTTGTGATGATTCTGATTTGGGTTTTTTGTTTGGTTACAGAATTCTAGGGTTTGACCTTTTCTTTTGTCATGTGATAGATTTTTATTTTTTTGTGGTTTGGTTTTTACTTGCTGATTTGGGTTAAGAATCGTGGGTTTGTTGTAGATTTTGGTTTCGGTTAAAGGCTAACTAAATTTGGTTAATGGTTTGCTTGATTTGAAATAGATGGTAGTTGTGTTACTGTAGAAGAGTTGAAGAATTAGGTTAACCTTAACTGGAGGAGACGATAGTAATAACAGCTTTTTATTGTTGGTTCTGACTATTTTGTTAATTTTAATTGACATAGAGTATGGTGTTAATGTGTTATTTGACCCTGTTGTTAATCAGTAGCTTTGTTTTGTTGTTCTGTAACTTGTAACAGAAATTTGTGACTGAAATTGGGTTATTCTTTTTCATCACAATGAGTCACCTATTACAAGTTGGGTGATGCTGCAACTTGATACTAGCCGTGTGTCAGTGGTCACGTGAGTCATTTTTGTGTCTGACAAACATATCATACGGGCCGGATGATTTGGCGAACACCGCCTCATACGGCCCATATGATCTTTTTTTGCCCGTCATACGACCCATATGACGTCATATAGTCTGTATGGCACGACAGTGGTGTCTAGATAGTGTGTTGATGGTGAATCTTTAGTCTAGTTGTTGCACTTGTAATCGGTTATAAGCAACTAAACATGGGCTCCAATCTTTTTACCTAAAGTCTTGTGAAAGTTGAGTTATGGTTGTGGATTTGGTTCTTAAGTTGTGATTAATTGTGTATTTATTCTATCAAGATTTAATTTTTTATGGTGTTACAGAGATGGCAATAGTTCCATCAAAGAAGATGATAGCAATTTGCCAATACGGTGGCGATTTCGACACCCACGACGACGGGACCATGAGTTATGTCGGTGGGGAGGCTTACGCTGTTGATCTTGATGAGAATATGCAGTTGAGTGGATTCAAACAAGAAATAGCCGAAACTATCGATTTGACTGTCGACGCGATGATCATCAAATACTTCTTGCCTGGGAACAAGAAGAATCTCATTACCGTATCGAAAGACAAGGACTTTCAACGAATGGTGAATTACTACAAAGATGCCGATCAGCTTGAGGTCTTTATTATGAAAGACTCCCCTGCCGGTAAAAACGCCAAGAAAAAGCAGCCGGCTCGTAGGTAAATTTAGTCACATACTATGATTTTACATGATTATTAGATTATATCATTATGAAATGAGTTTGTTACACAATTAGTCGTGGTTTATAAAAAGGAACACCTTTGAGTATTAACTTTTTTTTGTAACAAGTTCAGGTTCTATGGTTTAAATTATGTAACACCTTTGAGTATTAAGGCTAACTGTCGTTAACGTTTCTGTTAAATCAGTATAAAATGGCCCCCTTAAGTTTATAAGGGTATTTTAGTCATTTTACACTGATTTAACAGAAGTTAACGACATTTAGCCTTAATACTTAAAGGTGTTACAAAATCGAAACCATAAAACCTGAACCTGCTACAAAAAAGTTAGTACTCAAAGGTGTTACTTTCAATAAACCACAAGGACTATCTGTGTAATTAACTCATATGAAATTGATAATATTGAAACTTGAAGACTTAAGGGTGCGTTTGGTCGATATTGAATGGAATCAAGTGGAACTGGAATCTGAATTTCATTCTTAACGTGTTTGATTATGATGTAATCAGTTACAAATAGCACAGGCAAACACACATCTGTGCCTCGTTACATATCTTCTATAGTAGAAATCTAATGATCGATTGTTATTGTGCAGGCCACAGAAGGCAACACCGAATGTGGAAACAGCTGCCATTGTACAAGTTGCTCCTGTAACTAATGCACTGGCTCTTAACGATCAGCATGTCGACATCGAGACAACAACCGAAATCACTCCCGCTGCTGTTCCAATTTCCTCAAATCCGTTCCCGATGGTTGCGGTTGATGATGATTCGCAACGCCTAGCGGCAAAACAGTGGGAAAATATCATAACCGGCGTAGGACAGAGATTCCATTCCCTAGCTGAATTCCGGGAGGCGTTAAGGAAGTACTCGATCGCACACGCATTCAACTTTGTGTACAAGAAGAACGAGAATCAACGTGTAACAGTGAAATGCAAAGCCGAAGGATGTCCATGGCGTATCCATGCGTCGAAACTGTCAACCACTCAGCTGGTATGTATCAAAACGATGAGACCGGTTCATAACTGTCAAGGAGTTACGTCAAAGGCTCCGTTTCGAGCTAAACGAAGTTGGGTCGGGAATTTAATTAAAGAAAAGGTTAAAGAATCTCCGAAAATTAAGCCGAAAGAGATTGCTACCGAGCTTAAACGGGATTACGGGATTGATTTGAATTATTCACAAGCAAGGCGAGCTAAAGAGTACGCACGAGAGCAACTTTTGGGTTCGTATAAAGACGCGTACAGCGAATTGCCGTTCTTTTGTGAAAAAATAATGGAAACGAATCCCGGGAGTCTTGCTAATTTTAGTACGAAAGAGGATTCGAGCTTTTATCGTCTGTTTGTTTGTTTTCATGCTTCGGTATCCGGTTTTCTACATGGTTGTCGACCGCTTCTTTTTCTCGACAGTACACCGTTAAACTCACGGTACCAAGGCATGTTATTGACTGCAACAGCCGCTGACGGTGATGACGGTGCGTTTCCCGTGGCTTTTGCGGTTGTTGACGAGGAGAACGATGATAACTGGCATTGGTTTTTGACGCAACTCAAACCCATGGTCTCCCCCGTCGGAACCCCCGGACAAATCACGTTCGTGGCGGATTTTCAAAAGGGTATACGCGAGTCTTTACGGGAAATATTTGGTGGGGAGTGTTATCATGCGTATTGCCTCGGGTATTTAGCTGAAAAGCTTAATAAAGATTTAAAGGGTCACTTTTCGCACGACGCTAGACGTCTCATGGTTGAAGATCTTTACGCAGCTGCACACGCACCGAAACTCGAGGCGTTTGAGAAGTGTTGCGAAGACATCAAAGCGATCTCTCCGGAAGCGTACAATTGGATTATAAGAAGCGAGCCGGAACACTGGGCTAATGCGTTTTTTGGCGGGTTGAGGTATAACCATATGACATCTAATTTCGGTCATGTTTTCTACTCCTGGGTCTCGGAAGCAAACGAGTTGCCGATAACCCAAATGATCGATGAGTTAAGGGGGAAGATGATGCAGTTGATATACACTCGACGAGTTGAATCAACTCAGTGGATGACTCGATTAACACCCTCAATGGAAGAAAAGCTAAAGAACGAAGTCATAAAAGGTCGTTCGGTTCAAGTGATAAGGGCCCACGGAAGCAAGTTCGAGGTTAGATACGGGGATATGATTGAAGTAGTCGATATCGAGAACTGGGATTGTAGTTGTAAAGGGTGGCTGCTTACGGGTTTGCCGTGTTGTCACGCGATTGCGGTATTGGAACAGTACGGGAGGAGCCCGTATGACCATTGTTCTAGGTACTTTCATGTTGAGATGTACCATTTGACGTATGCAGACTCGATACACCCGATACCGAACGTTGAACGGTTGATGGATACCGAAACTGAAGATGGTGCGGTTCTTGTCACCCCACCGCCCACTATGCGGACACCCGGTCGGACCAAGATTCGGAAGGTTGCACCTGGTCGTATCGGACCATCTGACTTCCTTAAACGTCAACTTCAGTGTGGCAAATGTAAAGGGCTCGGTCACAATAAGAGATCTTGCAAGTAGGTGTTTTCTTTAATCGTCTTTCTTTTTAACCGCTTCCTGAAACTTTTTATGCATAGAAAAAAAACGCTTCCAGAAGCGTTCCAATGCTGTGAAATTTGGTATGTATTGCAGATTATCAGCCTATGACGTGCCGGTTTTTTATAATTTCTAAAAAGCTGACATGGAATAAAAAAACTAGTGATGTGGATTTATTTATTTAAAAAATAAGACTAAAATATTATTACTCTAGAATTAGAGTAAAATGTCATTTTCGTCCTTGAGTTTGGCTATTTTTGCGACTTTCGTCCAAAGGTTTGTTTTTCTGCATCCGGGTCCTCGTCGTTTCAAAATCATGTCATTTTGAAAACAAACCTTTGGATGAAAGTCGCAAATGTGGCCAAACCTGAGGGACGAAAATGACCATTTACTCCTAGAATTATTTTTATTTTCTAAAGGTAAAATATTTGCTGATGCACCCAGGTCATTTTTGTACCTGTTGATCTTGGTCAGGTTGGGTTGACCTGAAAGGCACCTTTTGACCAAATTGTTATAAATATATGCATATCAGATTTAATTACAAAAATGATCTTTTTACGATTTATTTTGTTAATGATCTAGTAGGTTTAATGCTTACACATACAAGGTTAGACCGGATAAGAAATAAGGTTTTGAGGAAATGGTTAGGAGTAGCTAGTATATCGGACAAGATAAGGGAGGGGAGATTTAATATGGTTTGGGCATGTGAAGAGGAGAATTCCATTAGAGCAGTTGAAACCCTTACAGAGGAAGGAAGGAGAAGTAGAGGTAGGCCCAAGTTGACGAGGGACAAGCGTAGTAGGTAGGATTTGATAGAGTTGCACCTCTCTGAGGACATGATTCAGGATAGGAGTGCGTGGAGACATAGGATTTAGGTTAAGGACTTTTAGGGGACGGTATGGTTGTGTCCTAGCTTCGTCTTAAGTTTATTTTTCTTTTACACTTTAGGTAGGCCTACATCGGTTGGGTTTCTTGTTTTATGCCCATTTGGTGTTTTGATGGGTTTCTTGAATTATGCCTATTTGGTGTTTTCTGATGATATGTCTGATTATTGCTATGCTTATATTTCCATCTTTTGTTGCGTTTATTTGTCTGTTGTTTGTTTAGAGCAGGAAGGTAAGATTTGCTTACAACCAACCCTCCCCATACCCTACCAATAGTTTTTGCTATTTGTGGCACTTACTGGGTACGGTTGTTGTTGTCGTTGTATGCATACACATACACTTAAACAATTTAGAGTTTTTGATCTGTTTTGTATTTTGGATCTGTTTTTATTTTGCGTGTTTAACCCCGTTTGAAATGAATTACTACGTGAATCGACCCGTAAATAACTAAGTTTTCACCCGTTTGTTTTCTCAGGGAGATCAATGATCAATGATTAGTATGCTGCAATGGTCAAAGATAGTAAAAGAGGGCATGTGTCAAATCTATCCGGATTCTTGATTACAATGTTTCTCAGCTTGTTTTCTTTTCTGTCAAATGTTAATGCTGATAGTTAGCAGGCTTTGTTTTTGGTATTTAGAGATTAATTAATTTAGTTTAGAATATGTTGGATATTGCTGCATAATTGCTTGACTGATGTTTGCAGGGAGGTTTTCAGCTTTCAGCATTTGAATGCACAGTTCTTTTAGTTGACTTTTTGTTTGGTGTTATTTCTTCAGTCTTACTTGTAGTATGCTTATATGGTTTATTGTTGAGTTGTTTGGTTGGTTGTACATGATGCTTTCTTATATATTATCCAATATGTATGTATTTGTAATATTATTTGTTTACTCTTTTTATGGATTAACAAGATAAAAGATATCATCTATAATTCATTTATAAAATTCATCTATAATTAGTTTAGTTGTATTATAAAAACCTATGAAATCACCAACTTGTTAGTTGACGTTTTAAGCATGTTTTTCATGAAGGGCTACATGATTAGGCAATGCTTGGATTATCATGATCTTTTTTGTACTTAGCAGATTTCGTATGTGTTACTTGTATATTAAACTAGAATTGTGTATGCCTGATAGCTTAATATTAAATGCTTGAAGTTTCTCTTGTACAACTAAAACCGTTTAACTGCACATATGATTGAAAAAAGAAAAAGAAAAATAACATAAACATCAATATCACTCTCTATATAACCCAATATCACTCTGTATATACAGATTTAAAAAGAAAAATACAGATAAACATGGTAAAGGCATGTAGTTGAAGTTGTTACTTTGATTGCTATTGAAGAAGAAAATATTGAGAATCATAAATAAGGCATAAGATTAAATCCACCGAACAAAATATAGATATCAAATTTATGAATTTGCCATGAATTAAATATATGTTACGTAAATCCATGCTTTTGATTCCTTTCTTAATTTACAAAGGAGAATTTCAATGGCTTATCAATGCATGGCTATTAGAGTTGTAAACGAACCTAATTTTCAGTGAACAGTTTGTGAATTGTTCGGCAGGAAGTTCGTTTAATAAATAAACACGAACAAGAAATTTCGTTCGATAAGTTAAACATATAAACAAGAACAAAGGTTATGTTCGTTCGTTTATGTTCGTGAACGTTCGGTAATGTGTTCATTTATGTTCGTTCGTTTATTTAAGGGTTTTCTATGTTATATTTTATTTTATTGGTTTTAGTTTTTGAAAATTTTAAACCATAGTTATAATAACGCCTTTGCCAACATCCCTCATTTGACTATTTCAATATCAGTTTGTGTTAAAGGTCGACAAACTTGTGTTAATTATGTCAAATATGTTCCGATAGTTATGTTAACTACTTATTTATTCATTGTGGATTCTTTGTAATAATCTTTCTAATGAAAAATGCATATTTTATTTTATAATGGATATATAACGCTCGTTTGTGTTCATTTATATTCTAGAATATTTGTTTGTGATCGTTTACGTTCGGTAAGTGTTCATGAACATGTCTATTTCCTTAATGAACGAAGACGGACAAAAAATCTCGTTCTGTAAGCGTTCGTGAACCGTACATGAATATGTTCATTCCCCTTAATGAATGAACACGAACAAAAAATCTCGTCCGGGTAAACATTCATGAACCGTTCATGAATATGTTCATTCCTTAATGAATGAACACGAACAAGACCCATTAATATTTGTGGTTCGTTTACAGCCCTAATGGCTATTGTATTATGAAAATTGATTTTATTCTTTTATTTATTTTTTTTGAATCTTTAATGCCTTGTGCTTTAACAATTTGAGTAATCGATTCAATCTTTGATATAAATGCGTAAGAAAACACATCGATCAAGGAATAACGATTGTTATGAATAAGGCCTATGATTGAAAAGGAATAACTATAAACATCAATATCACTCTATATATAATCCAATAGCCCTCTGTGTATGCAAATTTTAAAAAGAAAACCATGATAGACATGGTAATGACATAATTTAATCAAAATTGTTACCCTAACTGTGATTTAAGAAGAAAAATAACGACAATCATAAATTAGGTATAAGACTTAATGGATTTAACATAGTTTAAGTATGTTACCTTTGATGCTGAACGTTAGTGACAGATTTGGTTGTGATTTACGAACGGAGTTTGAAGGACCGAGAGAGGGATTTAGTTTATTGAAGGATTTGTCGATTTGGTTTGGTTGAAGCATGCGATTTATGAAAGGAGTTTGAAGGACTAAGAAAGGGATTCGGGGATATTAAAAAAAGGTTTAGAACTTCTTTAGGTTGAAGCGGCGGTTAACAAATAATTTACCTAACATTAAGAGTAAAATGTCACTTTCGTCCCTAAGGTTTGGCTACTTTAGCGACTTTCATCCAAAGGTTTGTTTTTTTTTATTCGGGTCATTTGGGTTTCAAAGCCTTGCCACTTTCATCCAACTCGTTAACCTCATCCAATCTTTTCCGTTAAATAAAGGGTACTCATGTCTTATTAGTTAATGTACAACTTTTCAAAGAGGATGTATAAGTTTTTCTAAACAAAATTTAAGTGAAGTTATTTGACCAACCCCACACCCACTGTCTTCCCCTCTCCCTTTTTCTCTCTCTATCAAAACTGACCATCACCACCCATTTTCACCTATCTTTATTTCGACCACCGCTGCCACAATTATCATATCCTAAACATCGTCACCGTCACCACCATTACCATACAGAGAGTAGATAGAGAGAACCCGACAATACATAACCGGCTTGAAACCTACCATCTTCTCGCCACATAACCGACCTGAACCGTTCGTCCGGAAAATGTAATCTCAACTGTGACCCCTATCCATCTCTTGTTTGGTAACCATTCATGAACATGTTCATTCCTTAATGAATGAACACGAACTAGGCTTGTTCGTATTCGTTTGGTTCATTTAAAGCCCTAATGGCGATTGTATTATTAAATTTATTTTATTCATCTATTTTTAATCTTTTTTGTATATTTAATGCCTTATGCTTTAACTATTTGAGTATTCAATTCAATCTCTGATAATATATATATATATATATATATATATATAATGCATAAAAAACACATCGATCAAGCACGAAAAAGCGACAATTATGAATAACGCATATGATTGAAAAAGAAAAACGACTAAACGCATCAATGTCACTCTATATATAATCTACACTATGTGTATGCAAATTTTAAAAAGAGAAACAACGATAGACATGGTAATCACATAATTTAATCAAAAGTGTAACCCAAATGTGATTCAAGAAGGAAAATAACGCAATCATAAATTAGGCATAAGATTGAGTCGATTGAACATAGTTTAAATATGTTACCTTTGATGTCGAACGTCAGTGGCAAATTGGTTGTGATTTACCAATGGAGTTTGAAGGACTGAGAGACGATTTGATTTATTAAAGGATTTGTCGATTTGGTTTGGTTGAAGCATGCGATTTACGAAATGAGTTTGAAGGATCGATAAAGGGATTTGGGGATATTAAAAAGGTTAATAGTTGCTTTAGGTTGAAGCGGCGGTTTGCAAATAATTTACCTTATATATAGTGTAAAATGTCATTTTCGTCCTTGAGGTTTGGCTACTTTAGCGACTTTCGTCCAAAGGTTATATTATTTTATTTTTTTCCATCTGGGTCATTATGGTTACAAAGTATCACACCCCGGATTTCCAACCTAAATCCATACACCGGTGGGCCCGGGTGGGAAGTATCGTGACGTCAGTTGATAACATCATAGTCAATTAAACATGGCACAACAGAAGTCTTGGAGTAAAATTACTATTACAAACCAAATGTTCGAAATACAGAATAATATACAGGCTAGTAATAGAAGATCCACAGGCGGATCGTAAAATGTACAAAGAAAGAATATAAAGCAGACTTTAGGGCAGATCTAAGGATTTGCAAGATCCTCTTATTTCACTACCGAGCAGCTTCCAGCCTATTTCGTATTGTACCTGCAACTTAGTCTTTTGAAAATACGTCAGCTTTCGCTGGTAAATACACCCGACTTACTCATTTTGAAAACATTTTTAGAATTTAGATTTAAGTGCACAGGACACAAATCTTTTATAACTTGGGAAAGTTACTTTGTAACCTTGTTAACAGATTCACATGTTTGTCCATACATACAAGGCCCAGTACAGAGACCGAGACATGATTAAATACACACCACTTAGAACTCACAGATGAGTTATCCCCAACGTATTGGGTAATTTTCATTTGAGCGCTTGTCAGGTGTATGCCTAAACCCCGCGCTAAGGTCGTGGCCTTTAACTAATGTAATGAGCCGAGGATATCCAGGACACGGTAATTTAACCCCCGATGTTTAAGTTATCAAAAAAACTGATTAAAACGGAATATGCGGATTTACTAGCCACAATCCGACATTCGATTGATCCCATTTCAACCAAGCGGTAATAATTTACTGTATCCCATGCCCGTATAGGGAAAATAAGTCAAGAGTATTTACCTGAGCTAGTATTGATTTAAAATGCAAGATTTAGTATCTCAGCCGTATCCAAAATGAATTAAGTGTAGATAGCATTTACTGTGATGCTCTAGTCCGGATTATGGCATAAGCTAACCAATTAAATACTAACGGTCTTATTTAAGTCATAGACATAGATCGAATAGTGTACAGGATCAAGACGTATAGCGCTTGATTAAACGATGATCGGATAGAATGTAGTTTAAACCCGACAAGTACTTTGACTTGCATAATATGGGTAAACTATAAACATTTTGGATTTTGAAACTTAAATGACAAGGTTATACCCGTTTCGGTTAATTTCCGTAAAATAGTTACATATACTTAACCGTACGCATATTAGCGATATCGGGTAACTGGATAAGTCATGGACAATTTCTGTATGCCATTATACTTTAAATAAGTTGTAATATCAGTAGGATATCAACTTATATGCCCGTTAAGGTTTTAAAATGAAATTATGCCTCATAAGGGCATTTTGGTAATTTCATATTGTATAAAGGAACTTGAATATAATTTAATGTTGTAACTATAAGTATTCTGGAAAATAACTTATTTATAATATAATATTAGTAGGATATCAATTATATGTGTAATTTATCTTTTATGGCCAAACTATGCACCGAAGGGGCATTTTGGTCATTTTACACATAGTTTATAAATTATTTGGGATTGTGAGTTTATAACAAGTACCTACTGTAGATATGTTTAAAATAAGTTTTAAAATCAGTAGGTAATAAGTCTTGGTCAATTAATATGGTTTAAAACCATACTATGCGCCGAAACGGCGCTTATGTCGTAAAATGACGTTTTATGCGATGTTTAATGAAAACTGATGTTGAGGTCAGATTAAAATGTCTTAGATATGTTATTTAATATAACATATCAGTAGGTAAAGGATTTACCTTGAAAAGATTTGATTAAAACCATTTTATGAGCCACAAGGGCTAAATCGTCATTTATCGACATAATTTAAGGACCTGCTTGTAAACTCAGTTTATAATCTGATTTAACATCCCAAATAATCCTACTTATAACTTATAATATTACATCAGTAGAAAACTTATTTTCAAGTTCATTATCATTAAAACCTTGTTTTATGCAAAAAGGGCATTTTAGTAAAAAATGGCATAGTTACGGAACTTGCGCATAAACTCAGATTCTGATTCTGATCGTGTAATATAACCTCAGAGGGTCATGCTATATTATATTACGATCATAATGCAACTTTAGACCAGTAGCTAACTAATCTAAATCAGGTCAGAATCGAAAGTCAAAGCAGAAGTCAACTTCGCGACATTCGGTTGCGAACCGACCCTAGAACATTGATGAGCCGAACATGTTCTTACATGTTCTAATAATTATTATCAACTTGTTTAAGTGTCAAAACAAGTTTCATAACATATATAAGATTAATTTGTGATTTTTCCAAAAAATGGCATGTTTGACTTTTTAATATCATAACTTTGACCCGTCAATTGGTCTAGCAAACGTGATCTTCAGGAGGTGCCCTTTATAGGGATTAACACCTACCTTATTACGATCACTTAGACATGTTCATTACGAACAATGGCTGGACCATAATGGTCTTAACCGAAAGTCCCAAAGTGTTTTCCGTAAAACGCTTGACTTTTGGCTATAAAAACCTATAAACGAAAGATGCACAAGGAATGAACACTTACAAGAGGTTTCTATAATGCAATAGAACTAAGTTGGATGCTCCTTTCAGTTAGGAACTTCCAGAGGAGGGAGATGGAATTGAAAATGAGAATGGTGCAATTCAAAGGTTGAACCTTTGCAGCTATTTATAGTTGGAGAACTCAAAGGAGGTGATGCCAGGTGTTAAGAGGTGTAAGAGAGAGCTTACAAGTGTCCTAAAACGTGTCATAGCTTCTTGGGAAGCCATGGTTTTGAGTAAATGGTTTTTGGCACTTTTGTGTGGTGGCCAAGGAATTTTTCTGCAGATACAGGTCTCTGGCGGGCCACGAGAGGCACAGGCCTTGCCTCTCGCCCCCCGCGAGCGCCCCTAAGCCACTTTCAAAAGTTGACACTTTTAGCCCCTTAACTTATAAAACCTCCTAGAACCTCCTAAAACATTCGTTTAGTATATTTAGCCCTCCGTAGCCAATATTTGGCGTACCCAGGATTATGCCCGGACATTTTCAAGCTCTCGGTTCATTAAAAGGTCACTCAGAGGTATAAATTAACATGTTGACACTTTTAACCCCTCCAGCGTCCAACATTTATTTAATTACGGATTCAATCTCTCTCGTCCAACAAATGGGACATATGAGAGTTAGGACTTCGTAAACGATCACTCAGAGGCTCATTATAAGCATGTTGACTCCGATGTCACTCAGAGGCTGGGCATGTTGACACAACGCTCACTCAAAGGCCAAGTTTTAGCATTTTGACACTAATGGTCACTCAGAGGCTATGTTTTAAGCATGTTGATACTAATGGTCACTCAGAGACTCGGTTTATGCATGTTGACATCAGAAGATACCCAGAGACTTAGTTTGAGCATGTTGACGCTTTTAGTCCCTATTAATCTTTAATAGACTTAAAATAAAAATACGATACGTGTCGATATATTATTGGACACGATTTTACAGGGTGTTACACGAAGTCTTGCCACTTTCATCCAACTCGTTAACCCCATCCAATCTTTTCCGTTAAATAAAGGGTACTCGTGTCTTATTAGTTATTGTACAAATTTTCAAAAAGGATGTGCTATGTGTTTTTAAACAAAATTTAAATTAAGTTATTTAACCAACCCCAACCCACCATACCCTTTGTCTTCTCCTCACCCTTTTCCTCTCTCTACCAAAACTCACCATCACCACCCATTTTCACCTATCCTTATTTTAATCACCGCCGCCACAATTACCATATCCTGAAACATCATCACCGTCACCACCATTACCCAACAACAAATAACCTTTAACACTTCGTACTTCGTACTTTCCTTATTTATAAGGTGTAATTCGTATTTTCTACTTTAGAAACTTGTATTCGTATTTCGTTCGATCTTTGTAATCTTGATATTTGATCATAATGGAAACACATTTCAATATATTACCTGTTTATATTCGTTCATACATAATACTTACTCATTTGCAAATGCATGTTTTATATATAACGCTACACAATGTTTACGATGCTTATACCCGCCTAGTTCTTACATATAATTTAGACACAACTAACAATGTTTATGTTTATTCGATATCGGAATTTAATCAATCGTACACCGTGTTCATAATATGCTTAAACACTACCCTTTTACCTTAATTTATGCTTAATACTTAAATATATTGCATAATATAACCTAACTAACAACAAGGAGGGGCTAAAATGTAATTTTTGGAAACTGAAGGTGGATACGGACCATAACCATGTGGATACGGTCCTTAAGGGGGTCTGACGGGCAGAATCTTGGCCAGCTCGCAATTTGCCCTTTAACTCACTTTCCCAACCACCTAAACACCCAACTGACCCATTTAAAGCCTAAACCCTAATACCACACTATAAGTACATGTCCTCTACACGCTCCAAAACCTTTGCACTCCCTTTATTCACTCTCAAGATCCCATAAATCCTTCAAACTTTCAAGTGTTGGCAGATTGCACCTTTGGTTTTGAGCACTTTTCTCTATTTCTTCTTCATGTTTTCTTGCATTAATCTACTTGGATGACCTTCAAGGATGTTACCCGAGGTTCACCAAGGTCTAATAAGGTGGTACATCACTTGCATAAGGCTCCAAAGTCAGATTTACATTCTGATTTATAAAAACTTTTACAAATTCATCTCTTTTTATTGTTCATCTTGTGGAATCTTGTACCAAACTTGCCCTCAATCAAACTCATGGTTGTGGGGCTTGTGTATGGTTGATTTCCAGAAGATTAAAGGCCTAAAAACCTCACTTAGCTACTACCCAAAAAGGTTCAAACAACCAACAAAGTGTTAAGATTAATCCAAGCCTTTAATCTTCAATATTGTAAGACTTATGTTTTGGTAAAGTGTGAACAATGGAAGCCTTGGCTTTCCAACTATGATTCCACTACCTCACTTGCTTATTTGTTTGTGTTCACCTAAGTAGCTTCCAAGACCCAAAGTAAGTTAACCACGTCTTGCCTCCAACATTTGCCAAGTTAGGTATGACACGCCCGGGTTGTTCTTATTTGGCTACTTAGTATCTTAGTAGGTTAGATATCTCATTTCTTATAATCTATCATTCATAACCAACCGGTTTTATCAACTATGTTGATAAACTTGTGCTTTGGTGAATCATACAAAGAGGTTTAATGGATGGAAATCATCCTACCTCCATGCTTGACTTATATGACAATACATGACGATACATGATAGACTATACTATATAATATATAATATAAATTTTACCGAATTCTTGATACCAATCGGATTATATTTAGATGTCATGAACTTAGGTTATACTATCTTTGTTTATAGATTTCTCATTTGTGATTCTAATGGGCAAATTAGGACCCATGAAAACACACGAAAACTTAGTGTCCAAACGATTATTTAGACAAGATATATTTTCGTGTATATATACTTTTTATACTGAATTCCTAATCCGAACTCTCCACAATTCCATATACTCGTACACCTCCGTTTCCCTATGTATGGTAACTTCGGTGTTCTCGACTCTCAAATGGTTCAACTCACGTACGCGGGATTTTTACGCAAAACTGTGAGTATACTCGATCCCGTTTTCCATTTTACACACTTTGGGTGCAACATGTACACATTATTACAAATCACATATCACGATTAAACTTGTTTACTTACACACTCTACCCGTTAAAAACATGTTACTTGTTATATTCTTTGTTATCACATGCTATGTTATACTTGTGTTATATATGCTCATTAACTTTGCAAGCCTACCTTAACAATTATAGCGCTATAGGATTAACGCACCACCCGTATTCTTGTGGTATTGTTAAGTAAACTATTTTACAACCTTGTCGTTTCGGCAACAACGGTGTGAACAATTGCGACACACTTTGGTTTGACTTATAGTTAACACATGCTAGTATGATAACAAACAATTTATGCAAATTACCATGTTGGATATGAGACAACTTTTACTCACAATTATGCTATGTTTCAAATACTCACCAACTTTTGTTGATATTTATTTTAATATATGTTGCAGGAAACTAGTTGATGACGAATGAATAAACTATATTTAGGGTGGACTAGATACACACCTAGACTTTAATTAATGTATTTTCCATGTTGTTACGTTTACTTGCAATATGTTGTACTTTCCGTTTCAAACAATGTAATTTCCCACTTTAGTATGAATGAAATTGAATTTCCTAAATATTGTCATAATTAGTCGTTATGAAGTATCTTGCAATCTCGTTTTCGTTTCACTTTGATGTTTCGCAATCGGTTGGGGTGTGACATAACTAGCCTGAAACCAACCATCTTCTCGCCACATAACCGACCTTAACCGTTCATACGGAAAAAGTAATCCAAATCGTGACCCCTATCTATCTTTTGTACCCTCTTGCAAAGGTGGGTATTGATGGTGTTGTGGCCACCAAAAAAAACTAATTTCGATTTCTGGTGGTGGGTTTTAGGAGCCACCTTTGTTGCGAGCCTCCTTTTATACCATTGGAGCACCACCACTACCACCAAACACCACCACCATCATCGAACACCAACAATGAGTTCAGACGGTGTTTCAGGTGAAATCGATGAGCTTAAGTTGTAAAATCCGCCAAAAAACGGGTCGTAGGAAAAACTGGCTCGTTTATAAATCGGATCCTACGCATAATAAATGAAAATGGAACTTTTTATATATTTTATCGTTATTTATTATTTAAATTGGATTCGAACCCGGGTCTCCACTCGGTTCGTTGGAAACCAACAATGCGCACACCATCTCCAGTTTGTGGTAATAACTCGATCCAGTTGCTTTCAAACACAAACCCGAATCAACCCGTGTTCTCTTCTTCTTCGCTAAAAGTGTATTGGCCACGCTCCAAGGTTCTTTAACCGGACCTGGCTCCAAACGTTGGTTTGGATGTTGTTTAACGTCCACCTGGATCCCAAACAACATGCTTTTATGAAGAAATTGATCAAATGACATTACATAATCCGTTACACGCTATAGTTATCACCTTTCAAGTCTAAATTAATTCCTCATTACCACCATTAAAGATCTTATGAACCCAAACCATCATCTAACGAATTTGATAATCTCAATTCTCCAAACCGGTCCCCGACGATATCTATTATCATTCCCAACCTTTACCCACCCTCTAAACTTGTTAAACATCAAATTCGCGAATGAAGCAAGATCATTCTAGGGCTTGAAACTTCAAGCTTTCATATCTCCATCAAAGCCTAACTTATCTAATTTTTCATGCTCTACAAAACTATACTATCCATTTCTGTGATGGGACACATGAATCTGAATTTGATTTCTTTATAGCTCACCATTTCAGGGGAAACCTACCGCCCGAAGACCCACTTTGGTAAAACCCCTGACCCACCTGAAAAATATTGCTCAAAGGGGACTCCAACCCATAACCTCCACATTAGAAGACCATGAGATGGCCCATCCTAGGGCTGTTGATGAGATGAGCCGAGCGGGCCTTTGCTTGTGCTTGGCTCATTTACAAACCGAATCGAGCGGAGCACTCATTTAAAACTGAGCCTCAAATCCAACGAGCATTTTCCGAGCAGAGAATATTCCGAGTGAGTGTCGAGCGGTTTTGACAACCGTGTCTCCCGATTTAAGTTTGCAAAGAGATATAGTGACAATGTTAGGTATTAGGTTTTTATGTCTTTAAAATCATGCACATTTGATGGCATACTATTTTTTTTATAAATAACAATGTTGTGGCCGATGATGCCATGATTATATTGCACGAACAATGACGTTGAGAGCAGGAGATGATGGACTTAGGGTAACAACATGAGACATTGAGGTGACGGGCAGACTGTCGTTTAGCTGTTTAGGATTTAACTTTAGATTTGGTGTTAATTTTTATTGGCATGATTGGGCTAGTACGTATAGATATAGTTGTAAATTTGTATACAATAGACCAAATATAATAGAGTGGTATATACAAAACTAGAAATTTAATTTATATTTATTCATATATGTATGTGTGTATATACGTGTTTATATATGTATGCATGGTTGCAAAAGTCGTTAGGCGCTTCTTAGTAGGATTTAAGAGTACTTGGGATGTACTCAGCCTAGGCGGAGATTAATCGGGGAGTAATTGGCCTAAGAGAACAATACTCGGGTATCGGCAGCTTGTCTTGTAGCGAGTAGTCAAGCCTAGGCGGGACTTTTACGTATGTGTATATATATACTAATTAAAAATAATAATTCGCGCTGAACCGAGCGAAGCTGACCTTTATTTATATTTGACTCGTTTACAAACCGAACTAAAGAAAGCTGGTTGTTTACACCCGTGCCTCAAATTAAACGAAAATTTTCCAAAAGAAGGTAAAGTGGTTGAACGACCCTACCTCCTCCCAAACAAATTGATATTGGACTTGTTACGCACCGTCATTGTTGCTACTGAAATAAACCCTAAACTATTTCAAGAGGGTTTTACCAGGAACCAATCAGAATCAGAAGCAGAAGCAGAAATGGCAAGTGGAATGGTGGGTGGAGGAGCAAACGGGGGAGTGGAGTGGCACCAGAGGCCTCCAAACCCTAAAAACCCCATCGTCTTCTTCGACATCACCATCGGCACCATCCCCGCCGGCCGTATTAAGATGGAGCTTTTCGCCGACATTGCCCCAAAACCGCCGAGAACTTCCGCCAGTTCTGTACCGGAGAGTACAGGTATCAATCAATCTTTTAGGTTTTAAATCTGTTTCTTTCATCCTCAATTAGTTATATGCTTGTACTTCTTTTGTGTTAGGGTTTTGGGCTTTTCTTCAGGGTTTAAACTTCATAACAACCAAAGTTTTACTTGTTTTGATTATTAATATTGTGAGTGTTCTTATTACGGTATGGTTTATGTAATAGAAGGGGATAACTAAAAACACATGTATGTTATAGCATTTGTGCTGGGTGTCAATCGGGTCGGGTTGGGTTGTGGGTTGGCGCGTTGAAATGTGCAACCCGAGCCTAGCCCTTATTATTATTTGTGTCATAGATTTCAACCCTAACCCGCACATACATAAATTTGGGTTAACCTGGACATGACCCGTTTAACCTGTTTATTTAACTGAGTCATACATGTTGACGAGTTATAAGCGGGTTATCTGTGACAATTTTTTATGGTGAGTTTGAGTATGACAAGTAGATATGACATTATTGTGACTGACTGTGTAAAATGGAAAACAGAAAAAAAAAACAAAAAAGAAGTTGTAAAAGTTTTAGTTTTCAAAACTTGGATGTGTTAACAGGTCAATTGAACCCAGATTGTTTTTAAAACGGGTTGTGTTAGTCGACCCAATATGTGTTCTTTTTCGCGACGTGTCCCACCCCTATATGTACACCCTTTTAAAGTGGAAAGAGGTTTTCTTTTCGTATGGAAATTTAAAAATGACTGTTATAATAAAATAGTTGTAACGCATTTTCGAATGCTTTTATTTATTTTCCACAATTTGGTTTTGGGTTTAATCTACAAAAGATAAAGAACTGCTAATAATTGTGGATGAATAAATTTGTAATGGTGTCTTATGAAGGAGATGGCAAATATTGAAGTCTGGGGTTTTTAAAAGCACGCTGGTGTCCCCAAGGCGCACTTTTTCCACAAAGCGCAGGAAAAGCGCACTTATGTAGGACTGTTTTAACTCATACCTTATTTTTTCATTATAATTTACGGATATGGTATATATACCAATCCTATTGTGGTTGCTTTAAACTATACCCTAAACCCTGTTACTGTGTTCTTGCAACTGCCATATTGCTACTCAAAATTAATAGAATGAGAAAGAATGCACATCTTGTTTTTTTTCAGATTTAATTTTTCTTTGTTTCATTTAAGCCAACTGCAAGAGCATGCTTTATATTCCAAACCAGTGAACAATTGTATAATCCTCCTGTAATCATAACATGTTCTTTGCAAAGAAAGTAATTGTTTGGGTAGGTCAAAAACAAAATAACATTCAAACTCTCTATAAAGTTTGTGGAAACATAAGCAACAGGGTCTGAAATTATTGTCTATATTAATTTGTATGTAAACTTAATTCACCTTCAACCTACAAAAGTCATACTTTCGTTGTTGTATTTGGAGTGTCATATACGTTACAATTCTCAAGTGCTCTACTGATTTATTATTCGTTCATCCACCTGATGCTTTGCAGAAAAGCTGGACTACCTGTTGGATACAAGGGATGTCAATTTCATAGGATAATCAAGGATTTTATGATACAAGCTGGTGATTTTCTAAAGGTTTTGTCATTCATTGATATTGCCATTATTTTCATTTTGTTAATCAAGTGTCACTATAGTGCTATTGAAATCTCTGAAGTTGAACTTGAATGGCAATTATGTACTAGCTAGCTCACCTGAGGTGCGAATCATCACACTATTTTTTTAATTGATGTTTCAAATTTAATATTCAAGTACCCTAGAGGAAGAAACATAATGATACCAAGTAAATTAGAAAATGAAACTGCTTATAGTTATGTTACACTTGTTTTTGTATTTTTCTGCTATAACAACTCCATATACTAATATGACGTTAAAGTGATGGTATACACATATCATTTGATTCATTTGATCGTCGTGACGTGCTCATGGTCGTGACTTTCAAAGGCATTAACATGGTTTACTTCATTTCAACACATCTTAAAGGTTAAGTTGTGGGGTTCAAACTTTATAAGAGGCGTGTGTGTTACTTATTTGTCATACCAAATGTAGCATTAGTATGTTGTAAATTCACATGAATGAAGGACAACTTACCATTGCCATGAGTTCATTTTCAGTTTCAGCTACTGCTATTACTTGAATTCAATGCATGCATATCCTAGCCTAAAAATTTCAGAATTGACATAGCTGAGTTACTTCTAAGTAGGCCATAGTATTTTCATCTAGTTAGCCTTCATTAAATGAAGAATATACTGAGGCTCACTTTTTTTTGGCAGGGAGATGGCAGTGGATGTGTATCCATATATGGAAGTAAGTTCGAGGATGAAAATTTCATTGCTAAGCATACTGGGCCCGGTCTTTTGTCAATGGTATGCATCTTGGAACTTTCTCATGCTTATTTTTCTAGTTACTTCACAGATGCTCCTCTCTCATGTTCTCTATCTGAATGATCTTATATTATATTATATTCGTGTTAGTCATACATTTGTAGAGTATGGTTTGCACTCTCATGTTTTCTTCCATTTCCTTATAGTAAAGTTGAGTGATTCACATAATAGTAAAATTGTGATGCCTTGTGTCTGTTGAAATTCATGACCTGAGCTATAAATAAATTAGCAACTTGCTTTATATGGTTGCACTTGTGCTTAGAAGTTAGATTGACATGTTTTTCTGAAGTCAAATTGATCAACATGATAGCAAAGTAGTAAACAATGTGTATATGAATCTATATAAACCTTGGGCAAGTGAAAAAATCAATTATGGTGTCATGTGAAGTTATAAATGCAAGACTAAGAAACAAAGGCTCCTTTTATTTGATGTTCTGCGGCTAAATACTTACTGGTAGTGGTTGTAATGGGTTGGTTGAGTGTTGGGTCACGGGTCAAAATGGGTCGGTTGTGAGTTGACCCATTGACATTCTATTTTCCTTCTTTGAATATTATAATTAAGTTATGTGTCAAATGTTTGCATTTGCATAAACTATTTTAGATACACTTCATGTTATACTAAGCTTAAAGCATATTATATAGAGATTTGAGAGGTGACTTGAAAGCATGTCAGATACATGTCAGGTCTTCAGGCCAGTTGACCCGCATCTTATTAGGCTAAGTTTTTAAGCTTACCAGTTTGGTCTTTTATAGAAAATATGTCCAAAGTCAATCCTTTTTCATGTAAATGGGTCAAAATTGTCACCTGTGCTTATTGGTCACCGGTCATCGTTTAATAGAACAATTATCGTTTCTCCTAAATCATCAATCACCAGGCTTATTCCATTTAGATTTCTTGGTTTTTCCCTTCTTTAGATTTCTATGCTTTAAAAAGTCATTAGCCTTATTTTTGTTGACCTGGTCTTTTTTTGCATCATTGACTTTGACTTTTTAAAGTATAGACAACAGTGTTTATTCCATCCTATTTGTTTTTTCGAATGACCAAGTTTTCTACTAGTAGGAGTGTCCGGCGTCATCGTTTCTTGTAGTTTCCAAGTTCCTACTGTAGCCGGTAGAGTACTAGAAGCGAATTCTGGTTGTGCTTACATAGTTTTAATGAGAGTTATGACATGCTAATATGGCCCAAATTTTTGTATGTTTGTTATTAATCTATATAAATAAATAATAATATTAATATTAATAAATGTGCAGTTTTCCACATTTGTAGTGTTTTAGGCTTACACAGTATGTATTTTTAATCTTTGGCAGGCCAACAGCGGACCAAATACAAACGGGTGTCAGGTACTTCAGTTTTTGTTATTCGTTACTAACCGGCTAACGGAATATGATGTCTTATATTTTATAAAACAATAATATGTTTGTTCTTCGTCTCAGTTTTTTATTACTTGTGCCAAGTGTGATTGGCTCGACAACAAGCATGTGGTATTCGGGGTATGCTCTTTTTCTTTGTATCCTTAGTCATTTCAAATGTTAATTCTTTTAAAAAATTGAATATTCTGGAATGTGATATATAATAATATAGCTTGTTATTGATGCAGAGGGTCCTTGGTGATGGTCTTTTGGTGGTGAGGAAGATTGAGAATGTGGCCACTGGACCGAACAACCGTCCTAAATTGCCCTGCATTATTGCTGAATGCGGGGAGATGTGATCATGAACACGCATGTTTTTGCATCTATATGAATGATAAGAAGATTTAACTTTATCTATCAGGTTGATATAATCGCGATCCATGATTCGCAAAGCCAAAGAAAACATAAACGTAGTCATGTAAAATGCTTACGAGCCACGTGAGCGTTGTATTCTCTTGGATGTTTCGTTTGTTTTTTGGTCTGACCCATTGACTTCCGGTAATTGGTATATCAAAACATCGTCGGTTGGCCCCTAGGGACCAGGACGGGATGCGAACTGCTAAATCCCTTTGAAGTTTGATGTATCTTCAACTTTTATACTTGTGGTTGCTGACTAGCTGATAAATTGGTGTGATCTGTCTTTTTTGACCCCCAAAAGTTTGCTTTTTTTTTTTTTTTTTACATTTAAATGATCAGAAGCCTTTTACGCATCCAATACAATAACTTTTGAAAATTGATGTAAGGTGGTTGTTTTTGAGCTCCAACTGAAATTGAAGCTTGAAAGTTTTGGTGAAATGTTCATTGATCAGTTTTTGAAGTGTGTTTGGTCGGTCAACCAATCTATGTACCAAAAGAGAATACAACTGAGCACGATGCCTGGTGAACAATACGACAAGTAGAAAAATACGTTTAAAACCTATGAAGACCTCACGAATATGTCCATAACGTATCACTTTTTCCTTTGTTTTGCACTTTAAACATGAAAATCGCTTGTTTTACGCATTTACGATCGGCTATTTATATAGGTACTGTTGTTACTCGAAATCAATACTAGCAACATTCACATCTCATTTTCTATCTCAACCACACATTCTATATTTGAAAAAATAAAACAAAAAAAAGGTTTCCTCTGATCTATATTCTACCTCATTCTTCAAAAGGAGGATAAGATAAAGACACTCGCTATTTATTCCCAACAATCATTCCTTGTACATCTGTTTGTAAATGGAAGAAAGACAACGAGTAAAGACATGTTATTTAATTAGATAAAGAGAATTAAACAAATTAACAAAAATTATAGATAAATGCGACTTTTAGCTAAGTTAACATATTAAGGATGAGAAACTTATTGTGAATGCTCTAACCGTTTTGTAAAACTGACTTTAAGGTATCATCCATACACAACGAGATATACAACTATCCATCCACACAACCATGACTGCGAGCTTAACCAACTAGTCCAAGGAGGTTAACTCTTTCATGGGGAACTAGATTCTCCAGTAACCAACCAACCTGACCTATAGCCCTTCTAGTCAAGAAATAAGTTAGGTGATCCTTGGATACACATCTAAGTTGGAGGTTTCCAAATCTTTAGAGGCTTGTTTTTTCTCTGTAAATCGTTATTATAAAAGTCTACACAACCATACATATATAGACCTTACAATCAAAATCAACCTTACCATAAACTATAAAATAAGTAATTTATAAGACTATGTGTTATGGAGGGACTCTATTGGAGCTTCGTTGAGATAAAAATGTTGTCACGTGGCACCATGTAGACGCCACCTAAGCAACCTCTGTGTGCCACACCCCAATGACGACCCCATGTTATGGTTCCACGCCTCATTCTTCCAATGGCGTCCTATCATTCCTTGTTTTTCTCATTGCTCACGTCTGTGATTTGCCCCACGCCTCAACGACGCGCCGCCTGTAACAATGTTCACGCCCCCGATGCGGGTTGCGTGACACCAACGTCGCCCCATAACATATGAACTATAACCGGATTACAATTATCTTTTACTAACACATCCAAACAATGACGAACACAATCACAAAAACAATTACCAAACGGTGTTATGTTATGTACTTGTTGTTGACCTATAAAAAGATCCAACATTGCAAAACTACAAAATTACAAGGGCGATTTCTGTAAATACACCAAACAAATCTCACAATCTACCCAATCAACCACACCTCATAACCCTCCGCCTCCTCTCTCCTCCTCTTCCTCTCGCCGGAGCAACAAATCGCCGATCAAAACCACCGGAAAAAATGGCGTTTGCAATGAGAGTGAAGGTACCACCGAACTCCGCCACTTTACAGGAAGCTAGACACCGAACCTTCGATTTCTTCCGTGCCGCTTGCAGATCTATTCCCTCGATCATGGATATTTACAACCTATACGACGTCGTTACTCCTTCTCAGCTTCGTTCCACCATCGCCGCTGAAATCCGTAAGAACGCTCATATTACTAACCCTAAGGTAGCGTTTTAACCCTATCTCGCTGTTTAATGTTGGTTATGTTTTTGTTATATGGTTCAGATGATTAGATGATTCAGATCTAGGTTAATTAGTTGGTTAATTTGGGGATTTGGTGGTTTTTAGGGTTTTTTGGAGAGGTAAGACTGTTGGAGTGATGTTTGTTGTTTGTTTAACGGTTTTACTTCATGTTGAGATTGATTGGTTGATTGAAGTGAGTTTTGAAATTGTGAAATTTAAAGGAATTTGAAACTGTGTGATTGAAATGAGTTTGAAATTGTGAAAATGAAGTGTTTGCTATCTGTTCAACAGATTCTCAATGGTTAAATTGAAGAGAGTTTGGCATTTGAATGAGTTTGAAATATTGTGAAGTTGAAATGTTTGTTATCTGTTCAACAGCTTTATAATGATGAGATTGAAATGAGTTTGTAACTATGAGGGGGAGTTGTGATGGTTAAAGTAGATGTTAGATGATTGGCGGAGTTATTTTTTGGATTTTGTGCTTTGGTGTTTTTGATGGAGATTTATTTATATGTTTCAGATAATCAGATTGAGGTTAATTCATTGGTTAATTTGGGGCTTTAGTGGTCTTTATGTGTTTTGGGGAGTTATGATGTTTGTTATCTGTTCAACCGATTCTCTATGATGTTGAGATCAATTGGTTGATTTTCAATGATGAAATTGTGACAGTTAAACTAGATGCCAGACAATTATTCGAGGTGAAATAGTTGTAACTTTGAGGATTTAGTGGTTGACTGGTTGTTAGGGTTTTTTTGGAGATTTATTTAGAGTGATGTTTGCTATCTGTTTAACGGCTCTTTCTTGATGTTGAGATCAATAGGTTAGTTCTCAATGATGAAAATGAAATGAGTTTGAAACTGTAAGGGGCAATTGTTTTCAGTAAACTAGATGTCAGACAAATAGACAATTGGTGGTGTTATTGTTTGGATTTTTTGCATTTGGTGTTTTTTTATGGAGATTCATTAAGCCATATGATTTATACTGTTTTGTATGTTGAAACAAACTTATTTATCAATAGGCTTCAAGTATTTCTTAGACTTGTTAAACGAATTATTTGGAAATTCTTGGGAGTAACGATTAATATAAAGAAAACTGTGACGCCTTCATCGTGCACAAAAGCATAACACATTAAAAAATATTGGGGCAATGGGATGGTTTTGAAGCTTGTTGCATTTTGTTACCCACAATTTGTTAGGAGGGTGAAGCAGGTTCTGTTTTTTGGATGATTTAGATCATCTAGCGAGTTCACTCAGATATAGCTTTATGACCGTTCGGGGTGAGCAAATTAACCGCCATAACCGATAACCGAACTAACTAACATAACCGAACCGACTTTAACCAATAACCGACATAACCCATGGTTATAGTTATGAAGTTTTGCTTAACCAACCAATCGATTATGGTTACGATTATGAATTATTGGTTAACCGATAAAACCGAACCGAACTTATAATGTTAAGTTTATATAGTGGATTTATGTTTTACCATAACCATGTAGAGGTTTTTCTACCTTCCCACATCGAAGGCTTAAGTTGTTTTTTTATTCTTTTGAAAATAACTTTATTAAAAGGGATCTCACATCGATACTTTAATAAAAAAATATAATCTTGGTTGTCTTATAAAAAACGAAGCTAAATCAACATAGTGGTTTCAGTTTTATTTTGTAGGCTAATTGGTTTATTAATTTTGAACTTTAGCTCAAAGTTGGTTTTAGTTGAAGTTTTGGGTTAATAACCGATATTAACCAAAACTGAACCATAACCGGCTTCATAAGAGATTAACCATAACCGAGGTTTGGTTATGGTTATGGTTAAGAGAATCCCATAACCGAACAAACGGTTGTGGTTATGGTTATGGTTAATGGTAAAACCGAACCAAACTGACCCATGCACACCCCTCACTTAGACTAGTATTGAAGTGAAGGTTCAGTTTTAATGCCGTGACCATGTACGCTATCAAATTCTTCATGCCGTTTTTCGTTACTGGTATTCTGCTTTTTTTGGCTCTTTATTTTGTTTTGGTTGTTTGAACTTATTAGATGACGAGTTTAGATAGTGTGATACTGTCTAAAACTTATAAATGGGTTAAAAATACCCCTACGCCTGTTATAAGTATTTTGTGTCAAAGTTCTGATTCTACTTCTAATAAAATCACATGTTTTTTACGTGATGCCAAATTTGTATAACAGTTAATCATACATCTTTTTCTGTAATTATTACCTTTCCTCTTTCGCATGACCAGTGTGAGTATAAGCAACACTACACCGTAATTCTGTAACTAAAATTAGGCCTGATGAAGTGATCGTTAGCATCTCATTTCTACTTAAGTTGGTTGTGAACATCTTTCATTCTCAAGATTGTCTTTCTTTAGGTGACAATTTCATTAACCCTTGTATTTCATATATTTATATGTAATAGCGTATTTTGATGCTTTTATATATCATATTGGGTATTCTATACTATATCTTGATATGAATTTGCAAGTTATGTTGAAGTCACTTGTCACTCTATATTCTGAATCGTAGTGTATGTTCATGTCAATGAATACTGTTTAAAAATTCGTTGCAGGTGATTGATATGTTGCTATTCAAGGGAATGGAAGAGCTTAGCAACATAACAGAGCATGCAAAACAACGACATCATATAATCGGGCAGTATGTGGTGGGTAATCAGGGTCTTGTTCAAGATGTTGCCAACAAGGATGAGAATGTCTCCAAATTCCTCAAAAATTTTTACAAAACCAACTACTTTTGAATTGTTTTTTGGTGGTGGGTCCCGCCTTTCGTTTAGCCAATAAATATGTTACTGGACAGGGGTTATTGTATTGCCTGTATGAATAACATCCTTCTGCTGAATGTTGTTGGATATCAAAACATGTTCTTGTTTTCTGCTCCAAAGCGTGGAACTTGATGTTTGCAAAGACTGTTCAATATGACTAGTTGATTCCTCACTTGGTCTTATGTTTGAAGAGTGTGTTTTGCATTCGTTGTCATTAGGGGTGTGTCAAGCTTGAACGCGACTTGTTTACTTTATAGATGTCGTGCTTGACACCATGTATAATAAGACTTGGTTATTGCTAAAATACAAGTTAGATCTCAATATTGACTTCCTTGATCATGCGCCAAACTTTTGTTCACTAGAAATCAATGTCGCAATATTTATTACTGTATGCAACAAGTCACAAATTAATGTGAAGTCTTTGGGATGCAAATCAGAAGGCTCCTCGTCAGTATTAGAAGCCCTTAGAATTGACCTGAATAAACACATACATACCTGCAAAGAAGAAGTTAGCAAGCAGAAACAAACATATACAACATGAAAACTTTCGTAATTCATTCAACACAAACACAAAGTCAAGTCTTTAAAGAAAACATTAACAAGAACATAAGTTCGCTAAGTCAAAAGAAAATAAAAGCAAGTAGACATAAAACTCTCCTCCAAGAAAACCAAAAGTGTAATGCAACTGTGTCCAATTTAGGTCGTGGTAAATAACATGAACAAAAGCGAGATGAATGCCAGGTTGCAACCAATATAGTAAAGGCCTTTGAGCATCTTGTAATCTGAACGGTCGTTGATCCTAGACAATATACTGAAAGTCATATAAGCGATGCCAGAACCACCACAGCTAAAAATGCAAAGGGATTTGCAATGTGAAGAGGAGTGTGTTTTCCTTGTTCAAGACCGAAGAAAACGAACCCCAACAGTGATAGAACGAACCATGGTAAGCGCATACGGAGCCACAATAGAGCCATTTAGCCTGGTTAGATAAAACAAAGATAGCTATAATAATAATAAAAAAAAAAAATAGAAACAACTCAAACCTTCAAAGGCACAAGTAAAACGTAACTGAGCTTACCTTGTAGTTTGTCGTTCATTTATTCATAGAATGCTTGGATCATCGTCAGTGACTCCTCCTTCCTCTTTATCATCTCCAATGGTTATGGATTGATCAAGCCTGTTTCTAACAAAACAATAACAACAGTTGAAATATGTATCTATAAATTGTTTCAATCTTGATCTTGAATATATGTAGCAACCACGAAGGACGTCATAAAAAATCAAGAACGATTATGGCCAACAACAATCCATCTCTATTACCAACTCAAATTCAGAAACATCGCTCCTATATAACATTGTGGTAAGCGAGTTTCAAACAATATATTAACTAAAGATATGACATCCAACTAACTGAATTGCTTAAAACGGGAATAATTATGTTAGTTTAAGATTTAAGAAACACATGAAATCTGATAAAATACATGTGCACGTACTCTGTAGTATGCACAAATAAAACATCTGCTAAAAGTGTGTTAAATGGAGAGAATATAGTACAAATGATTAGGATGAGGATCTTCTTCAACTAAATTGTTTGAAATGTGTATGTTTACGACTGTTTCTGGCTCATTACGGTTGATGGAAGCTGAAAAACTATAAAAGGATTAAAATCTGGAAACTAAAAGGAAAAAAAAAAACGAATTTGGAGCCAAGGATTACTTTGTGAGAGCTAATGCTGTGAGCTCCATACCTGCAGGCGACCTAAATGAAGAAGTAGAACGTTTAACGCGGTATGTGTGTGGGGCTGTCGGGACTTAAAAAATAAAATAAAAAGAAATAAAGTTTTAAGTTTTAAAAATAAAATAAAAATTAATGATTGTGAGTTTTAAGTTGAATACGTACTTGTGTGTAAGTGTTTTCGACGTCTCAGTATAAATTTAGCTGAAAAGATACTTGTATTCACAGTTTAGTATTTTTCTTTTGAGCGATGACATTGGTATGTCTTGGTGTATAAAGTCATGTGTGTATCTTTTGTAAATTATTTTATTCTTATGTACCTCTTTGTAACGTTCTTATCTATTTAAGGTAGGGGTGTGTACGTTTCAGTTTGGTTCGGTTCGATTTTTGGGTAAAATCAAAATCTAAAACAAAACTGAAATGTTGATTTTCGGTTTTTTAAAATCGTTCAGTTTCGGTTTTACGTCGGTTTGATTTTTCGGTTATTTGGGTTTTTGGAACAAAATAATATAAGATTCAAAAAATAAAAGTATAGTTTAAAATATAATAATCTTTCTTATATGTTTACATTTAAGTTATTATAGTTAACCTCTTTAATTAATATTCTTTATATAGACCTAACATTCTAATCTATTTATGTTTATCTAAAGTTTTTATTAAGATATTTTCTTTTATAATAATTTGAAGATCATTGGGTAGTGTTTGGTATGTAGGAATGAAAGCCGGAATAGAATAAATGATTATGAGGGAATGAAGAAAACGGTGTTTGGTTAGTCAATGGAATCAAATCACCCATTCCAAAAGGCATTCAATTCCCTCAAAATCATTCCATCCAACCCCTTTTTTTTTTCATTCCATCCCATTTTGCACCATTCATCAACAACACCACAACCCACCACCACCTACCACCAACGCCATTGCCGCTACTCGCAATCCGCTGGCCTCTGTCACCACCCCGACAACCACCGCCACCGCCGCCACCCACCTGCCACCGTTACCACCAATCGCTGCGACCAATCGCCAACGTTACTCGCCGTCGCCAACGTTACTCGCCGCCACCACCCACCACCATCGTCGACGCCACTACCACCAACCATTGCCGCCGCTGCCACCCACCACCAACGGCTGCCGTCGCTGCCACTCGTCGCCGCCATCACCACCCATCGCGCCGCCGCCACCTATAACCAGCCACAATCACTAGCACCGACCACCATCACCACCACTCATCGCTGATTTTATTCCTTTGTTTTTCTTTCCTACCAAACAATACATAATAATAATTCATTCCATTCACACATGGTAACTAAACAAAACATGGAATGATAATGATCCATTACATTCCATCGTCCATTCAATTACTTCGTCCATTCCATTACCCCATACCAAACACATAGTTAATTTTTATATTAAAATTTGTTATTTCTTATTTGTGATAAATAAATCATTTCAATTATGTAACATCCGTCAAAAACGGATTTACCAAACCCGCTCCGTTTATCAACCGAACAGTCAGTCAAATTTTTCGTTGCGAATTAAATGCCCAAAATAATTTTAAACAATCCGTAATCACTTATTATGCGGGGATATATTTAGTTTTTGAAAAACTGATAAAAATAACAAAATAAAAATGTTTTAATTATACCGGGTTTCGAACTCGGGTCTCTACCGGGTCAACCAAACACTTAACTCACACACCGTAAACCACTCCGCCACTTTGTTTTTCTGTTAAGTAAATGGTTTTATTAAATCAAATAATGATGTGAGAAATTCAAACTCGGTCAACTTGCGCCCAAACAGCAGTCGTCGGAAATCCCGACGACTTCGCCCATAAAACACGTTTTTGTTCAAATTAATCAATCAATTAACTCTAGCGACAGCTAGCCAACGTCTGAAAACGCGTCATTAGCCATAATCGCCGGAGAACAGTTGACTTCGAATATAGACCGAATTCAGACCCCATTCATCTCGTTGTTACCCTATAAATGCACCCATAACTCGCCAGAAGTTTTTCACACTCAAATCGCGCCTCATCTCAGCGAAAACTCACTCACCGGAAGTATTTGATACATCGCCGGAAAACCGTATCATTAACCTTCGAGCTTACTGAACCCCCTAAACTTTCACCGAAGTCACCCACCACCTTTGTAACCTTTCGGAAGACTCTCTGCTGCAAGAAGTTGTCGCCGGAAAAAGGTTTCTGTCGCCGGAGTTCTGCCGGAAAACAGAGTATAACCAGTCGGTATATCTCACGCTTAAATTCATTCCCTTTTTACTTTTATATCATTTGTAATTGATCATTAAACGCTATAGAAACTTAAATCAACATTTTAACCAGTTAGTCGTCACTTCCGGTTAAAAACAGTGAAGAAGACGACATTTCGGTAATGGATAAGTATAATTAAAATCAAGTTATTTACCGGGTTAGACACACAGTCCAGCGGTGGACTGTGTGCACTTTTAACGCTAAGGTCACGAGTTCGATTCCGGTTTCACACACGCCGCCTTGATAAAAATTCTCTTTTTCGCAAAACAGAACCGGAGTGTTTTATGATATGTTAAGTATATTGATAACTGAGTTTATAACCAAGTGAGACACACGGTCCAGCGGTGGAGTGTGTGTCCGCTAACCCACAGGTCCCGGGTTCGAGACCTGTGGAGCACACCGGTTCTGAGATTTATTTCGTTTTTAATAATAAAGGGTTTCTGTTAAATCTAATTAATATATATATATAATTAAAATCGGATATATAACGGGTTAGACACGTAGCTCAGTTGGTAGAGCTGCGTGCACGCGTACGGGAGGTCTCGGGTTCGAGCCTCACCCGGCGCACAACAAAATGCCTATGAACCGGTCAACGATAGTCAAGTCAACGGTCAACGTGTACTGTAGCAATAAAATAAAATATTTTTTTTTATTATTTTTATTTAATTATTTTAATTAAAAATCAATTATAAATACTTAAAAATAACATTTTTTTTAGGTTAGAAAATAGCCTCAAACTCACAAAAATACACCCAACAAACCTACTAAAATAGATTCATAAAACCCGTTTACTTACCGAACCATTATGCGATTTATCTAGGATTAATTTCACTCGTGGTTAACACCATTTCGCGTGCATTCAACCTCATCAACCGAACGCACCCAATGTGAGTGAATTCTTACAAACTCCCCTTTTTATTCATGTTTTGGGGTGTATTATGTGTCGCTTAAACTAATTCTCTTATGCAAATTCGTGCTATACCATTATATGAACTAAATTAGAATGTAACTATTGTTTGGTTGTGATGTATTTCATATTGTCCAAGTTGTATACAAATTATTTAGGCCCATCAGTTCGTAAGAACAACGCGTGCCTCAAAACTCATTTATTAGGCCCATCAGTTCCTCGTGTGAGACGAGAACAACGCGTGCCTCAAAACTCATACATTAGGCCCATCAGTTCGTAAGAACAACGCGTGCCTCAAAACTCATTTATTAGGCCCATCAGTTCCTCGTGTGAGACGAGAACAACGCGTGCCTCAAAACTATCATTTGGTGTTTGTATGTTCAATATTCAGTATTATGTGTTGTGTGAATAAATTTACATCTACATTTACTCATATGAGGTATGCACATTATTTATAATCAATTGGATAAACTCGTTCAAATGTTTTTCCATAGGATTCACTCGCCAACATTATGTTGATCCAAAAACCTTTTTACACATGATACAGGTGGACAGGTTGAAGCAAGGAAAACATAGGATATGCCTTAGAAGAGAAACAAGAAGCTTAGACTGATAGTTAGAACATGTTGTATCATTTATTGTAAATTTCCATTAAATTGTATTAATGAATATGAAACATATAATAAATGTCATGAGCTTTGATGATAACCCAATTATGCCCCGATCACCTTTTCCGCTGCGGGTCGGGGTGTGACAAATTATAGATAAACAATGTTTTTATAATAAACACTTAACATTCAAGAATATAATTAATAGTTTCTACTAGCATTGGATAAAGACTAAAACAACTAAACTTAAACATAAAAATATATGGATTGTAACTTATCTGTTCGGTTCGTTTTTTGCGGTTATTGAAAATGGTTATCCGAAAACTGAACCGAAATTTTCGGTTATTAAAAATTCGAAAACCGAACTGTCACACCCAGACCCGCAGCGGAAAAGGTGATCGGGGCATGATTGGGTTTACATCAAAGCTCATGACATTTATTATAACGTTTCATATTTATTATTACAATTTAAAGGGAAACATACAATCATAATTACAACATGTTCTATACATCATTCTAGACTTCATTATTTTCTTCTAAGGCATTTCCTATGTTTTCCTTGCTTCATCCTGTTCACCTGTATCATGTGTAAAAATGGTTTTTGGGTCAACAAAAAAGTTGGCGAGTGAATCCTATGAAAAACATTTAAACAAGTTTATTGAATTGATTATTAAATAAAGTGCATAACCACATATGAGTAAATGTAAATATATTCACAAAACACTTAATATTAGATATTGCACACACATACAACAATTGATCGTTTTGAGGCACGCGTTGTTCAACTCGTCTCCCACGAGGAACTGATGGGCATAATGAATGAGTTTTGAGGCACGCGTTGTTCTACGAACTGATGGGCCTAATGAATGAGTTTTAAGGCACGCGTTGTTCAACTCGTCTCCCACGAGGAACTGATGGGCCTAACAAATAATACAACTTGACAATAAGTAATACATAACTACAAACAATATTTACATTCTAAGTTTAAATCATAATATGGTATGGCACGAGTTTGAATAAACGAATTAGTTTAAGCGACACATGATACACCCCAAAACGTGTAATTAAAAGGGGGAGTTGTAAGATTCACTCACAGTGGTTGCGTTTCTTGGATTGATGATGAATGCGCACGAAATTGGATTTAACCACGAGAGAAAACTAACCTAGATAATAACATAACGGTTCGGTAAATAACGGATTTTATTAATCAATTTAGTAGGATTTTTGGATATATTTTTGTGAGTTTAAGGCTATTTTCTAACTTTAAAAATGTTATTTTTAAGTATTTATAATTGATTTTTTATTTAAATAAATAAATAAAAATAATAAAAAAAATGTTGATTTTTGACCATTGACCGTTGACTTGTTGACCGTTGACCGTTGACTTGTTGACCGGTTCTATTGTGTGTATGTATGCGCCGGGCAGGACTCGAACCCGAGACCTCCCGTACGCGTGCACGCAGCTCTACCAACTGAGCTACGTGTCTAACCCGAAATATTTCTGTTTTTAATTATATTTATACATTAATTAAGTTAATCCGAAAATCATTTATTTTAAAAAGGTTTTAATGTATCGACTCGGTGCTCTCCAGAGGTCTCGAACCCGGGACCTGTGGTTTAGTTTGGCACACAGTCCACTGCTGGACTGTGTGTCTAACTTGGTAAATATTATGGTTTTTAATATACTTAACATCTTACTGTTGTGGATCCGGTTCAGTTTAAAAAAAAGACTTTTTATTACAGCGAATGTGTGTGTGTCAAGGATCGAACTCGGGACGTATGCATATTGTTTGCACACAGTCCACCGCTGGACTGTGTGTCTAACCCGTTTATATAGCTTGTTTTAATTATACTTATACACTGCTTACATGTTTCAGGATTTGGCGTTTATAAAAAGGCATTGTATTTCAGCGAATCGGAACACAACATAATTCGAATCCGGGACGTATGCTTTAAAATCGCACACAGTCCACCGCTGGACTGTGTGTCTAACCCGAGATATAACTCGATTTAAATTATATATATATAACCGAAAACTTCGTCTTCTTCGTTAAACTTAACCCAGAACCCAAACCCGACTGTTTCGATACATTCATCAATTTCTTTAGTAAATTGTAATTAGCTACATATGAGATTAATAAAAACGAGAGAGATTAGGTGTAAGATATACCGAACAGAGATCCCCTGTTTCGCCGGCGAGTTTCCGATGACAGCAGGTTATTCCGGCGACGTGTCTCTTGCGGCAGAGGTTCTTCAAGAAGTTTGAGGTGAGTGTGGGTGACTTCGGTATGAGCTCTAGATGTTCTGTTTTTAGAGTAAGGCACAGAGGTGAAGGGGTTCGGTTTTCCGGCGAGTTGCAGAAAGTTTCCGGCGAGTTGTTCTTGCTGAATAGGGACTTGTAGAGGGGTTTACGAGTGTATTGAGGGTTGATTCGAGTGAATAGCGAGTTGGTTCTCCGACTGAAAGTACTCATAGACTTCCAAAACTACGACTTGCTTAAAATCGAACGGAAATTTTGTAACAGTGATAACGGTTTGCGAGTTAAAGTGTTTGATTGCGATTTCGGTTAAGGATTGATTGTCATAATCGTTCTTTAAAACGTATACGTTTGAAGCAGAGCGGTTACTTACTGAAATCTCGCAATTGACTCGCATGGCACGAATATTTATATTTATTGATTTCAATTATTTCCCAAAGAGTGCAGGTAGCCTAGTGGTGCATTGTGTGTTTGTTTGAGCGGGAGACCCGGGTTCGAAACCCGGCGTCTCTATTTAATTTTTATCTCCTTATTTATTATTGATTATTAATTATAGTTTTTAAATTATAATATATTGATTAATTGTGTATCGTATAAAATTAATTTGAGCATTAAATACGCAACGAAATTTTTAACTGGTTGTTCGGTTAATAAACGAAGCGGGTTTGGTTAACCCGGTTTTTGACGGATGTTACAGTATCCCCTACTTTTAGAAATTTCGTCCCGAAATTTAAGTAGTGGCATGTTTGACTCAAAAGGATGGTGTTTAATTTGACAGTTACATACTTAGAAGAGAGTAAGAGTTTAAATTTTGTTTGAGGCGGTAACGTTCCTTGTAAGGTTGAGTACCCTGCTTCAGGAATCGCTTTTTGATGCCTATGATAATGAATATTGATAAACAGAGTTGATTGACTAAATATGATTTCATGCGCAAGAGTTTTGGTATGTTTGGAAAGATAAGGTTATGTCCTAAAACAAAACTTCTACTACTAAAACCTACATGGAACTTCTCATAACCGCCTGACAATGCCTCTGATTCTTTGGCAAGAATACTTATATATAGGAAGTACCAGCGGCGTATCCACCATATTCTTGTCAAATTTTCATTGGTTTTATCAGTAAGTTATGATTGGTTCTATGATGCGACTCTAGAACATAAATAAACACAACAACCAATGCCTGAGTCCTAATTCTGATAGTATACATGTTTGAATGATGACAGTTCCTCTCTCGTTTGTTATGATGGAGAGGTTAGTCTATGTAGAAGTGAGACACAACCCAACTTCTTTAAATAATGAGATTGATATGAATGCTAAATCAGTGAGTATAACACAAACTTCAACCAAGACAATACTAAACCCTACATGGAACTTCTCATAACCGCCAGATAATGCCTCTGATCCTTTGACAAGAATACTTATATATAGGAAGTACCAGCGGCGTATCCACCATATTCTTGTCAAATTTTCATTGGTTTTATCAGTAAGTTATGATTGGTTCTATGATGTGGCTCTAGAACATAAATAAACACAACAACCAATGTCTGAGTCCTAATTCTGATAGTATACATGTTTGAATGGTGACAGTACCTCTCTCGTTTGTTATGATGGAGAGGTTAGTCTATGTAGAAATAGAACACAATCCAATTTCTTTAAATGATGAGATGATATGAATGCTAAATCAGTGAGTATAAAACAAACTTCAACCAAGACAATACTAAATCCTACATGGAACTTCTCATAACCGCCTGATAATGCCTCTGATCCTTTGGCAAGAATACTTATATATAGGAAGTACCAGCGGCGTATCCACCATATACTTGTCAAATTTTCATTGGCTTTATCCATAAGTTATGATTAGTTCTATATGACTCTAAAACATAAACAAACACAATCAACCAAAGCTTGAGTCTTAATTCTGATAGTATACATGTTTGAATGATGACAGTACCTCTCTCGTTTGTTATGATGGAGAGGTTAGTCTATGTAGAAGTGAGACATAACCCAACTTCTTTAAATGTTGAGATGTATGATGATATGAATGTTAAATCAATGAGTATAAAACAAAACTGAAATAGTAATTCGCATTAAGATTCTTGGATAAATTTCCAATTTAAAATTGAGATACGTGAGAACTGAGATAACATAAAGGAAAAACATAAGAACTAAGCGGTTGGAGTTGAATCTTGATTTTTGGTGAAGAAGACTAGTTGGGTGGTTCGTATGGGCCGTCATTATCTTCAACAGGATTGTCGTTGATGTTGTAGACTCTTCCCCTTGCCGGTGGCCTAGTGATAAGGTTTCCTTGATTTGCTTGGTTAACTGGGTTTGCTTGAGCTTGGGCGTGTATGATGTTAACCAATCGAGGGCACGTGTTTCTAAAGTGGGTAGGGTCGCCACAATTAAAACAAGCTCGAACATAAGGAAACACGGGATATTGGGGTTGTTGATATGTTTGGATCATGTTTTGAGTAGGGGGTGAGGTTTGGTTTTGAGAGGTGCGGCAAGCCTTGCTCAAATGACCATAGCGTCCACAATTCACACATAGTCGACAAGGTAAGGTAGATGGATGGTGATAAAAACAGGTGTTACATTGAGGGTGAGGTCCAAGATAAGGTTTCTTATTTGGGTAAGTTGAGTTGGGTGCTACTTGGGTGATTGGGATAGCTTGGAGGGGTACGGCTTGTGAGACTGGTTGATTGCGTTGGGTGACAGCGAAAAGTTGCCCATCTCGTTTTCTCTTAGAAATGGATCGTGAAGGGGATTCGGTTTGGGTGGAGTTTGAGATTTCAGTTGATGCTTTGTTCTTCTTCTTCTTCTCCTCCTTGAAGTCTTTATTACGTATGCGGTTTTCGGTGAGCTCTGTAGCTAATTCCATTGCTGCTTCCAAAGTTGCAGGTGTGGTACTTATTACAGAGTCTTGAACTTTTGAAGGAAGACCTCGAATGTAGTGCTCGATCAAACGGTAAAGAGGAGTGAACAAGTTAGGAACCATTTGATTTAACTCGAGGAATCTCTTGTTGTATGTGGTGTGATCGCCTTCCTTTTGTTTCAATGAATAGAACTCATCCTCCAATTTCTTGATTTTGCTTCTTGGGCAAAACCGTCTTGTCATGATTTCCTTCAACTCTTCCCAAGTCAAAGTCATAGCATCTTCAACACCTCGTTTGGCCTTCTCTGTATTCCACCATGTAAGTGCTATTCCAAGTAAACGACCAGTAGCATATCGCACTTTGCGATCATCGGGGCAATCGCAATTTAGAAAAGTGTTCTCCATTTCTTCAAACCAATGGAGGAGAGCGGTGACACCTTCAGTCCCTTCGTATTTTGGAGGGTCGCAGGATTTGAAATGCTTGTAAGTGCATTTAGTGGTATTTGGGGGGGATTGACAATATTTTGAACTTCTTGATTGACGGGATTAGCGGTAAGGGCTTGCTGAACTTGAACTACAATGTTGGGTATTACGGCAGCCATTTGTTGAGCGATTTGGGCAGCCATGCGCTCGCGGGCTTTTCCTGATCTCATCTTCCTACGAGCGAGACTAGAAGACATCTACAAGGAATACATATCAAGAGTATGAGTTGGATGTTTTAGGGATCATGTGTCGTATTTAGGAATGAACATTCATAAAATAAACATAGCATAAGAAATCTACTACATCCATAGGATGTCTTGGGCTTTGCTCGTAATTGGGCCTTGCATGCCGCCATACTTCACCTTCGTAATCATGTGGGCCCCCATGACTACCGGGTTTTTCATATGGTTCGCATGTGTTAGCCTGGTTACGTACACTAAAACCCGGAGAAAATCGAGAAATTTGTATGTAACGTATGATATTCGGAATGTATCCAGGTGTGGACACGGTGACACCTCAAAGTGGGGTTAGTTCGAACGACGTTTGGTCTGGCATGCTTTGGCCTAATAGGTCCTTCGTACTCTCATCGTTAGTCCCCAGGTAGGCAAAATGGTCCGTTATATTGGATTTATACGAATGCCAACCTAGACAGGACGTTCCGACTACCGGTACTTGTACCCTTACAGTTACTACATGCCCGTCGCAGAACTCACTTTGATGAGATTTGAAAAATGAAAAATGCGACAAAATCTTGAATAACGGAAGTATGAAAGATGATTTGAATATGTGAGCATTGAAATATGTATAATGAATGTGTATGTAATCATGTATGTTTGTCTGTAAGTATAATTCGCTATGTATCACAAAATGTAGTATCGGAAGTATTTGCATGTATTTGTGTATGAAATAAATATGAAAGAAATAAACATCATGAGTTTGCATATAACCACATAAACAATTAAAATCTAATCAACTATAGTATAGGCTCTAAGGGTCTAATAACCTATCCTATATCCCTATAGTTAAAAGCTCTGATACCAATCTGTCACACCCCGACCCGCAGCGGAAAAGGTGATCGGGGCATGATTGGGTTTTCATCAAAGCTCATGACATTTATTATAACGTTTCATATTTATTATTACAATTTAAAGGGAAACATACAATCATAATTACAACATGTTCTACACATCATTCTAGACTTCATTATTTTCTTCTAAGGCATTTCCTATGTTTTCCTTGCTTCATCCTGTTCACCTGTATCATGTGTAAAAATGGTTTTTGGGTCAACAAAAAAGTTGGCGAGTGAATCCTATGAAAAACATTTAAACAAGTTTATTGAATTGATTATTAAATAAAGTGCATAACCACATATGAGTAAATGTAAATATATTCACAAAACACTTAATATTAGATATTGCACACACATACAGCAATTGATCGTTTTGAGGCACGCGTTGTTCAACTCGTCTCCCACGAGGAACTGATGGGCCTAATGAATGAGTTTTGAGGCACGCGTTGTTCTACGAACTGATGGGCCTAATGAATGAGTTTTAAGGCACGCGTTGTTCAACTCGTCTCCCACGAGGAACTGATGGGCCTAACAAATAATTTGCATACAACTTGACAATAAGTAATACATAACTACAAACAATATTTACATTCTAAGTTTAAATCATAATATGGTATGGCACGAGTTTGAATAAACGAATTAGTTTAAGCGACACATGATACACCCCAAAACGTGTAATTAAAAGGGGGAGTTGTAAGATTCACTCACAGTGGTTGCGTTTCTTGTATTGATGATGAATGCGCACGAAATTGGATTTAACCACGAGAGAAAACTAACCTAGATAATAACATAACGGTTCGGTAAATAACGGATTTTATTAATCAATTTTAGTAGGATTTTTGGATATATTTTTGTGAGTTTAAGGCTATTTTCTAACTTTAAAAATGTTATTTTTAAGTATTTATAATTGATTTTTTATTTAAATAAATAAATAAAAATAATAAAAAAATGTTGATTTTTGACCATTGACCGTTGACTTGTTGACCGTTGACCGTTGACTTGTTGACCGGTTCTATTGTGTGATGTATGCGCCGGGCAGGACTCGAACCCGAGACCTCCCGTACGCGTGCACGCAGCTCTACCAACTGAGCTACGTGTCTAACCCGAAATATTTCTGTTTTTAATTATATTTATACATTAATTAAGTTAATCCGAAAATCATTTATTTTAAAAAGGTTTTAATGTATCGACTCGGTGCTCTCCAGAGGTCTCGAACCCGGGACCTGTGGTTTAGTTTGGCACACAGTCCACCGCTGGACTGTGTGTCTAACTTGGTAAATATTATGGTTTTTAATATACTTAACATCTTACTGTTGTGGATCCGGTTCAGTTTAAAAAAAAAGACTTTTTATTACAGCGAATGTGTGTGTGTCAAGGATCGAACTCGGACGTATGCATATTGTTTGCACACAGTCCACCGCTGGACTGTGTGTCTAACCCGTTTATATAGCTTGTTTTAATTATACTTATACACTGCTTACATGTTTCAGGATTTGGCGTTTATAAAAAGGCATTGTATTTCAGCGAATCGGAACACAACATAATTCGAATCCGGGACGTATGCTTTAAAATCGCACACAGTCCACCGCTGGACTGTGTGTCTAACCCGAGATATAACTCGATTTAAATTATATATATATAACCGAAAACTTCGTCTTCTTCGTTAAACTTAACCCAGAACCCAAACCCGACTGTTTCGATACATTCATCAATTTCTTTAGTAAATTGTAATTAGCTACATATGAGATTAATAAAAACGAGAGAGATTAGGTGTAAGATATACCGAACAGAGATCCCCGTTTCGCCGGCGAGTTTCCGATGACAGCAGGTTATTCCACGGCTGACGGCAGAGGTTCTTCAAGAAGTTTGAGGTGAGTGTGGGTGACTTCGGTATGAGCTCTAGATGTTCTGTTTTTAGAGTAAGGCACAGAGGTGAAGGGGTTCGGTTTTCCGGCGAGTTGCAGAAAGTTTCCGGCGAGTTGTTCTTGCTGAATAGGGACTTGTAGAGGGGTTTACGAGTGTATTGAGGGTTGATTCGAGTGAATAGCGAGTTGGTTCTCTGACTGAAAGTACTCATAGACTTCCAAAACTACGACTTGCTTAAAATCGAACGGAAATTTTGTAACAGTGATAACGGTTTGCGAGTTAAAGTGTTTGATTGCGATTTCGGTTAAGGATTGATTGTCATAATCGTTCTTTAAAACGTATACGTTTGAAGCAGAGCGGTTACTTACTGAAATCTCGCAATTGACTCGCATGGCACGAATATTTATATTTATTGATTTCAATTATTTCCCAAAGAGTGCAGGTAGCCTAGTGGTGCATTGTGTGTTTGTTTGAGCGGGAGACCCGGGTTCGAAACCCGGCGTCTCTATTTAATTTTTATCTCCTTATTTATTATTGATTATTAATTATAGTTTTTAAATTATAATATATTGATTAGTTGTGTATCGTATAAAATTAATTTGAGAATTAAATACGCAACGAAATTTTTAACTGGTTGTTCGGTTAATAAAGAAGCAGGTTTGGTTAACCCGGTTTTTTTACGGATGTTACACGAACCGTCCGTTTTTGTGTTGGTTCAGTTTCTTCAGTTATTTCGGTTACGGTTCGGTTATTTCGGTTTTCTAATCACCCCTAGTTTAAGGATTGCATCCTCCGGTTTGAGAAACATCAATCATTCAGCAATTATCACATGATATCATACACCAATTGATCCTCCCCTGCCCTTTTTCACTTCGTCTCCTTCTCCTGCCCTCTGTCTCTTCCCTTTTCCGACGATTATGGCCTCTTCGTCCTCCTTTGATGCACCGGTACCCTCAATACCATTTTACATAAGCTCACATGGTTCAGTGGCACCCGTATCCGCGGTCCAATATGGTATACTCAGAATAACATTACACTGAGCATGAAAGGCTCGTGCAAGATCTTCATTAGGGTTCATGCTCTGTGAAGCAAACGAGGCTAAGTTCTAGCAACGATTAGCAGTGACCATCAACACGACAAAGTTGACAATGAGGACCCCTTTTTCCACGACCACGGTTGCTACCCAAATATGATGTTGACCTATGGGAGTGACTCCCTTGACCCAAAAAAGGAGGGAAGCGATTAATTTGAGATTGGAAAACAATAATAGGGGTGTTGGATGGGCCATGTATACATCGAAGAAAGAGCTCATGGCTCTCGGCCTGGGCAAGCAAGTCACAAAATAGGGGTGCTGGTTTGGAGGCCCTGACTGTAGTGGAAAAAGTCTCAAAAGAGGATCTGAGACCGCACAAAAACCAGTGCAGTTTGTAAGATTCCTAGACTGGGTGACCCACAGCCGATAACTAGTCACACAGAAGTTTAAACTTTCGACCAAAGTTCGAGACAGAGGAAGTTCCTTTGCTGATTTGGCAGAGTTGGTCCTTGAGATTCTGAACACGTTCGATTGAATGAAGTGTTATTGTAGGCATGTTCGAGGGCTAATCTGATAGAATGGGCCAAAGGGAGCCCAAGTACTCCAGCAAGCGCTTCTTCAGAAAGTGATGTATGTAAAATGTAACATATAAATTACATCAAACAAGGCATAAATCAACCTTTTTCGGTACTAATGTTGGAAAAATCATGTTTCTTTGTTTACTTTTAAATTAAAGGACCAAAAGAGCTTAAACGAACAAAAGGAGCAAATTAACAGCAGAAACCAACACAAATACAAAGAAGGAGGATTGACACGACCTGCCGAACCCCCATTCACATCCAAAACAACAAAAATAATGAAGACAGAAGCTTAGGCACGGGGCCGTGCCTACCAGGCATGGGGCCGTGCCCAGTCAAGATTCTCTGCAGATAAAGACAACAACAGACAAACCAACATGGGGCCGTGCTAACCCAACACGGGCCATGGTCAACTATAGGATTCGCAGAATCTGTGATAGTAAGTTTTAATTTTTTTTACTAATTTACACCTGAAAGCGTCGTGTTAAAAAGAACCAATTATGAAAATTATAAAAAACGGGCATATCAAATCTTTGTAAAATTTGATTATATATACACTCTTACACTATACCATTTTCCATAAAAAGTGAGTTTGAGCCTTTACTGAGCATACTAATACATATCTATACTAATTTCTCAATTTTTCGTTTCTTGTGTGAATAGCCCGTTTGGTTCTTATAAATCTAGAACTTGTCAAAGCAATACATTCCCAGTTCTTTATTGACACTAATCCAAGTAAGTAAATGATAGAGGCATTAGGACTATAACCCATTTTTCATTTTAAACCTTTATTTTCCTTTTCATATCCCCCTAATTAAACCTCTTTGAGCCCTAACCCTTTCGTTTCTAAACCCGCAAAAATATTAACTTTTGCATAAACAAGCACCCACATCCACAAAACTTCTTTTCATTTACACCATTCATTTTAGTAACAAGTTCGGTTATAAAGAACAAGTATGACTTAGTTTCAACTTTAGCTAAAAAAACATTGGTTAAAGTTTTTTTTTCTAAGCCACAAAAAAATTGTTCAAGAAAATCGACACTTTTTACGCTTTTCACTATTTTACCCAAAAATGCCTACCCCTAGCCAAAACCTACCCTTTTAAAAAGTCGTGTTGATATTTACAAATATTAAACGTCATAAAGGAGAAGGTTTGATTATTTATCAAGCCTATAGTAGGCGTAAGTTTCACCGGGACCGAGCGTTTTCTCTTAAACATCTTCGGCCGAGTGTTGACTGACCACTTGTGAGGTGTGTAAATTTGTATACAACTAAATAAAATTTTATAAAGGCATGTTATTCCTAAAACAAATAATTTTTCTTAAAATATGTTCTAAATAAATCATGACAAATAAGATTGTAAATAAAATAAAAACAAAATAAATTTAGAACTTGGATTCCCGACACTCCAAAGATAAACCCAAAACTTCTCTTCTACCAATTCCATTTGGGTGTGTAAGCCACATTATTGAGTTTTGCTTGAGGACAAGCAAAGATTCAAGTGTGGGGGTCTTTGATGTACGCAAAATGTAACATATAAATTACATCAAACAAGGCATAAAATCAACCATTTTCGGTACTAATGTTGGAAAAAACATGTTTCTTTGTTTACTTTTAAATTAAAGGACCAAAAGAGCTTAAATGAACAAAAGGAACAAATTAACAGTAGAAACCAAGACAAATACAAAGAAGGAGTAATGACACGACCTACCGAACCTCCATTCACATCCAAAACAACAGAAATAACGAAGACAGAAGCTTAGGCACCGCGTCGTGCCCACCACGCATAGGGCCGTGCCCAATCAAGATTCTCTGTAGATAAAGATAACAACAACAAAGAAACCAACACGGGCCGTGGTCAACTATAAGATTCACAGAATCTGTGATAGTACAACATGTACACTGACCACGGGGCCGAGCTATGACACCATGAGGCGTGTTAGTACAAGACTTGACATCTGCAGTTAATGAAGGGAGAGAAAATGAAGCCCACGGGGCCGTGCTAGGAGGTGAATTGGCCAATAAACCATAGAAACAGTATCAAGAGTTAATTAGGTTTTAATATTTGCTAATTGTGGTACTGAGAGGTACTAAGTTGTTGATAGGTCTAATTAGATAATCACTAGGATTAGGTTTTTGAGAGAAAACCAGTTTCAGTTACTTTATCACAATTTTATCTATTGAACCAAATTGAGATTCTTAGTTGACTTAGATTTCCAACCGAGAGGTATTAGTCACATTAAGGCACTTTCTAGAACGTAGACAACTGAAAGGACATCTATCTAACCGGTATTCGTATCAAACCTTAAAGAGGTCCATATGTGTCTTCCTGAGAAGGTTCGGGGGTCCTGTTCGGTTTCTCTTAGGGTTAGAATCTAAAGATCCCGGTTCCAAGTCACATAACTTATCCATTAGAAAGCTTTATGATAGTAAAGGGGATTCCAACCTAGGTAGTCTTCATCACCACTGAGAAAAAAATCTTCCGTTAAGTTCATGTCAAGCTTCTTTAGCTAATTAGTTTGATTGATTTCTTTGGATTTTTAGTAAACCCCCCTCCCAACAAATAAACAATAAGTTATGTCCGTGTCAGTCTTAGTCTAGATAGAGTCTTTAGTGTAGTTTTATCGAGTCTCATGGGTTCGATATCCAGACTTACTTTAGCTTTACTAGAGTTGATCGGTTCACTTGCCGGTTAGTAGTTTAGTTGAGTCTTAGAGTGTCTAGAGTATTACTTGTGTCTAGGTTAGATTAATTTAGTTTATTTTTGTTAGACTACTTTTAGCACATCAGTCCTTAGACGACCTCGGTATCTTACCATCACTATATTACGTCCACGATTGGTGCACTTCCCTAACGTGTCTACAATGATAGTATTGTATCGTATCGTATCGTGTTTTTATAAATTTAAAGCTTGATTAACGAGTAAAAAAGTGCTTAAAATATAACAAAAGTGCTCATAAATGTAAAGCGCATCCTAAGGTACGTTTAAGGGACAATTACGTTTGGTCTTACATTCACTCGCCCGCATTGCACAAACATTACTGGCTACTCAGATGCTGATTGGGCCAGGTGTATAGACACTTATCACTCCACGTTTAGGTACTCTATCTTTTTGGTGGCAACCTTGTCTCATGGAGAGCTAAAAAGCAATCCATTGTCTCTCGCTCCAGCTGTGAATTTGAGTACCGTGCTACAGCTAGCACTGCTGTTGAACTGGTTTGGATCTCTCACTTTCTCCGAGAGTTACATGCACCACCGCTTGATCGATCAACCCTTTTATGCAACAATAAAAGATCTATTTTCGTCAATCAAAATCCAGACTCAAACAAACATTCCAAGCACATTGACCTTAATTATCACTTCATTAGAGAACTTGTTACATCAGGCAAATTGTATACTTGCTTCACTCCGACCAAGCTCCAGGTTTCGGACTTCATTACCAAAGTCTCTCACATCATCAACTTGAGTTCTTCTGTGATAAACTAGGCATTCTTCCACCACCCTTTCGCTTGAGAGGGGATTTATCTTTTGTAAGTTATTTTGTTCTTTTGTACCTCCTATAACTTTGTTATCTATTTAAGGATTGCATTGTAACAACCCGAATATCTATATCAAACCCGAATGTGACAGGCGTCCAAACTCTTCATATATTTCAGATTTATTGAAGGAGAGGGACCATATATGATAAAAAGAGAAAACATCAAAGTTGAGGGGCTAGGAGTATTGAAAGGCAAAATTCTAGCCTCTAACAAACCCTTGTGGACTGCAAGGCCAAACATCTTGTGATCCACAAGAGGTTGAGAAATGTTGCGCGCCTGCGGTCCGCAAGGGGGCCACTAACATCAGGATCCTTGATGTCAGCTGCAACATGCTTCTAGAAACACATTTGCATAGTTTTGCCACTCTTGATTCTCCTTGTTCATAAGTTTCTTCACACTTATCTCCACTTCACTTCTAAAATCTTCTTAGAGCTTGCTTATGATCATTAGGAATCCTCCTTCTCTGAGTCTAAGTGTTCCATCAAGTACTAGTTTGTATTCTTTAATTTCAGTTTTGTAGTTAGATATTATCTGAAAGTCAAGCAGTTTGACTTCTGATCATTAGGAAGCCTCCTTCTCTGAGTCTAAGTATTCCATCAAGTACTAGTAAGTATTCTCTTAATTTCAGTTTTGTAGTTAGATATTATCTGAAAATCAAGCAGTTTGACTTTTGCTTTTAATTTCGGTTCTGACCATTTTGGTCAAGTCAAAAACCGATTAAAATTGCTCACGTGATTATTATATCATAGGGTATAATTCCCTGCAATTATATCTCGTGATCATCACGTTCAAGTGGGTTAAATGACGAGTCAAACATGTATTAATAAAAGTCAAAACGCATCTTTATGCATTTTGCGGCAAATAAACTTTTAAGTATTATAACAAAGAGTTTTGGCACCAAATAAGTTTGTATAACATCATAAAACGTATTTTGACATGTTGGACTTGTCATAGACCCATTCGACCACCCAACCCGTTTCTACGCGCATGACTAGTTACATGGCATAAACCATATAAACTAGTTGTATCGGGTCAAACCTCTTCAAAACCTTTCCAAATCGGAATGTTTGGTTAAATAACCCGTATCATACGAGACTCATCACTTGTACGGGCATAAACACATTATATCCGGTCAACGCTTAATCTAGCGGAACCAAGCGTAATTCTAAGTTAACGGGTCAAAGTCAAAAGACTTATAATAACCCGTAAACATTCTAATGGATAATATTTCCATTCATGCCGGACTATAGAGCCCTCCAGATAATCGCACCTAGAGTAATATACTTTTTAATACGACTTTGCTACGTGAACCAAATACATTGTTTTATACAACTAGCAAAATTAAATAATTTTATTTTATTTTTATTTAAAACTTTGCATATGGAATTAGCCACTTGGAGCGGGTATTGCAAAAAGCGCGAATGATATCATAGAAATGCAATAATCGGTATAATCCATGTTGCTTGATAGCTAAACACTTGAAGGTTAATAGTATCGTGTCCAGGCGTCCTGACTCATTAACTACAATGGCCATATAAAATAAGCATGGGTAGTAGCCATACCCCTAACAAACACAAAATATTAAAGATGGTGTGTATATTGACCAAGTACTGGCATTTGATTCCGGTCCCCAACTGTATTGACAAACATGTAAAACTGGTAACAAAAATCTATCCCAATGTAAAACTAAACTGATTACGATATGGTTTTCACACACACAACACACACACACACATATAGGGGGTTAGTTAACGTATAATTGGCCTTAACGTACGATGCGTACGCGATGAGAAATCCGCACGTTATAAACCTCAAAAACGAAATCCCGCATGTTTTATCTTTCAAATCCGCATGTTCACAAACTCTGAAGACTTCATCAAACTTAGAAAGACTTCTCTCAAATTCGCATGTTCACAAACTCGGAAGACTTCACAAACCCGGAAGACTTCCCAAAATCTGTGTGTTATATCTCTTAAATCCGCATGTTAAATCCTGATCGCGTACGTATCGTACGTTATTGTACAATACACTTTCTCTCTCTTTGTATGTGTGTGTGTGTATACATATATATCAAATGATTTTCAAAAGAGTCGATTAATAGTATTTACCAGTGCAAACTGACGTATCTTTAAAGATTAACCCCAGGTTATGAACTTTAATAGTATATGGTTTGGCCATAAAAATTTGGAATTTGCGACTCCATGACTAAAGATGTATGATGTCTAAAGTATGTTTTATTTCGATCCTACCTTGTGGGATACTTGTACCGAAGAAAATATTATATATTTCATTTAATATAATTTCAAGATTTCATAACTTGTATTTTTATCATTCCTTTACTTCCGCTGCCAATTGTGATGTTGTTATCCGACCGTCACCTATAAACCCCAAGTACGGGCCCACCGAGAAATTAGATTGTGACATGCATCCTCCAGTTTGAGGATTGTGAATCATTAAGCAATTATCACAGGTTGATATACCAAGTTTTATATGTAACAAACCGAATTGACACCCGTCAAATGGCTGTTGCGTAAAGCGAGGGAATACAACTTAATATTTTTAAATAAGCGAACTCAAGCCTAAGCTTGTTGAATAAATAAGCCCAAGTGCGAACTTCGCTTATCGAGCTCAAGTCAAGCCTATACGACCCTAGTATTTTTTTATAAATCTTATTTAATAAGTATTCGTATGACCGGAAAGAGATCATTAGAAAACTTAAAAAAACTAATTATAAAACTTAAAAGATACTATAAAATTTCGAGAAAACCACTTTTAAACAAGAATTTTTCCATTATTTTTATATGTTACTATTATCTTTGGAAATTAAAAAGAAAAAAAATATATATATACATACATATGTATAGCTTGTGAACTACATATACATATCTCATATGTGTCATTCGCAAGTCACATATTTTATATATTTTTTATTCTTACGATACTAACCTTATAATTAAAGAAAATGAAAAGTAAAAATAAAAAAAAATGAATAGTAGTTTTCTCGGTTTTTAAGTTTTTAATGATTTTCTAAAGAACCTACCACACGATAGCTATTATCTTGTATAAAATTATGATAAAACTAACTAAATAATATATATAATAATATACAAAAATAATTACGAAAATATATGTACACAACAATCATAAATGTATATAAACCAATAAGTTTTCTGGCGTGATGTAGTGAGACTTTGGTACATGAACACAACATAAAATATTTTTGTAGTATATGTACCTAATAAAGAAAAGTTAAAACAAAAGTTGTGATTTACAAAGCGCTATATGTAAGGATAGTGAAAGATATCAAAATTGACTCGTATTGAAACCAAAATAACATAAAATTGAATATTGATATTGATATGTAACTAAACAAAGTAAATCGTGATATGTTTATAAAAGTAAAAGAACATTTTTTTCTATAATAACACTTACATTTTACTTGTGATCCGCTTTTTTAACTGTCATCGATACAAATTGTAAAACAATTTTTTTTTAAAGTTTCATAACAAATGTTTTTGATAAAAGACAGCTTTGTTACACAACAAAAAATATGATGAACTATCTTCCTCTCTATATGGTTTTCATTATCAAATATCCCGTGCCCAAGTCAAAGTTATTTACGTACGAATAAAACTAAATTTATCTTTGTCACCAACATGAAAACATAGCCCTGAAAGAAAAAAAATAAGTAGACAAATGAATTAGAATCATTCACCTTCATCTTCAAGATCCTCGGATCTTCATATCGTCGTCATTATTTATCGTCATGATTCGATCTTCCATGAAACTTTCATCTTCACCATGCATATTACATAAAAGTATAATTACAACTTCTTGTCTTAGCCTTTAAACATAAATCAGCAGGTAAACTAGAAAGAACGTTATATGGTTTCCTATCCTTAATGTACAACCTACCGAGATAAGAGATTAAAGGTGTGTTTGTATGTGCATTATGAGTGATTATTTGATTTTGAACGTTCATAATTACGAAACGAGAGATTCCATGTTGTCGAGACAATGTTCCGATGTTGAAGAGGTATGACCCAAATCAGGCCCACAAAACCCAAACGAAGTACCCATTCCACAAATACTACCGGTTTAAATAGAAAGCTAAGGTAACTTATATTCTTCACGTTTATTCACACACTTTCCGAATACATATCACCATTTTCATCCGGTCGATACTTATTCTCACGCCGGAAGATGTTCACAGTATCCTTCCCTTGTGACGAGACTCACTGTGTTTATTCAATCAGGAAAGCAACCGGTCAGTCTACAACTGAGTCAGAAGGATGTTGGCGAAGATCCTTCCGACCAGTATCAGGATTTTCTTTTTCATTGGCGTCATCAGTGTCCGAATTCTACAACCAATGCATGCATAACGTACATGCCGGGCTTAACTATGATGACAATACCATTCCCGCTTCATCTAAAGGAGTACCTGGGGTGCAACATAGTGTGGGCGGCCGACCCCTCGAACTTTTCGCTCAGTAGTGGAGAGTATATAGTTTTCATATAGAAATTTTTGGATATATACGTTTTCGAACACCCTCCTCGGTTTTATAGAAAATTTTGGGTATATACGTTTTCGACCCCCGGTCGGAAATCTCAAGCTTCGTCACTGCTGCTAACACCACGATATTAAAAGGAGTTGTCGACACATCTAGAAGTGCACAAATGGGGTTTTTGTTAATACCCGGTTTCGGGTATGGAACCGGTTCCAGGTATGATCAGGTATTAAGAGAAACCGGGTAGGGTCCGCGTACAGATATTGAAGAGAAAAGTCATACCCTATGTACCCGAGTAGGTATAATCGGTTCGGGTATAACTGGGTATTGGAACCGGGTATGAATCCAGGTATTAGTACCGGATTTAAAAAAATATGTTTTTTTATTTTACATAAAAAAATAAATGCCTTTAGAAATTAAATTTGGTTTGTAAAAGTAATTAAAAACGAATTACAATACATAAATTCACTCAAATACAAATTATTTGTTTATAATGTGCATTTTAAAAAAAACTTACATATAGAAGTTGCAAAGTAAACATACAAATATACCTTAAAAATTCGGGTATTCCATCGGGCATTGAAAAAACCGGAATCGGGTATTGGGTATAAATGGGTTCAGGTATATGGTATGACCGGTTTCGGGTATTTTCGGGTATAAATCGTAGTCGATTATGTTTATTGAGTTTTAAAAGATACCACATACCCTACGTAGGGCAGGTCGTTGGTGCAATACCGTAAAAAATATACTATTCGGTTTTATCGGTATAAACGTTTGGTTAATGGTCGTGTATTAGTACACCGTTCCGTTGATGACATACAGCGTTAATCACCAAAGCGGCCCTTGTTTTTCTTTTTATTTATCTGGATCAGCACATTGTGAGCCCACAAGAATTTATTGCAAAATGAAAAGATTAGCGCAATAACTAATAATCAGTTTGAGAACAATTGACATTCAATTTACTTTATTTTATTATGTTGGCCCAATATTCGATTTCACCTTTTCTCTATTGGTTGTTCGAATCCACAACAAATAATAAATCTGCGTTTTCCATTTTGAAAGTTCAATAAATTTGAAAGGTCAAAAATTGGGTAAAAATTTAGTAAAAAAAAGATAACTTTTAAACCAATAAAAATTCTCTATTTACTTCATTTAATTGTGTATTTAATATTATAAAAAAGAACATATAGGTAAATCTATAATTGTTATTAATTAGCTAATTAATTAAATTTGTAACTCATTTTTTTAATATACTCTTTCAAGATAAAATAATTTATGGTATATGACAATTTTCGACATGTGTAAGATAAATTTTAGAATGTGTAGGATAAAATTTTGAAATATGTAGGGTAAATTTACTTGTGTGTAGGATAAATTCCGATAAATGTAAGACATATGTAGGATTAATTTTGAAATGTATAGGATAAAATGTTTTTTCTTTATTAATGAGAGATAACATAATTAATGAAAAGAGTTATAACTATTTAATGTTTTACCATTATGTCTTTTTTTCTTTTTCTTCTCACATTAAATTTCTTCTCAAATGAACATTCCCCCCTCTCTCTCCTATAAATATACATACATATATATATATACACACACACACCACACCCTTATAAATTTGAAAAATTTCATATATATACCTAACAAAAACAATAAATTCACATATGCCCTTATAAAAACTGAAAATATCATAGATGCCCTTATAAAATAGTTAAAGTATCAAATATACCTAATTTATTAAAAATAATTTAATAAATAATCATTTTATACTTGGTTTTTTAACTTCTAAATTTTCATATATGCTTATCTTTTAACTTCATGGTTTTATATAACATATTTTAAGTTTAAATTTATTTTTACCCATTTATATTTTTATTTTTTATTTTTTCCATAAACAATAGTATTCTCTGTATATATATTATTTAAGCTAAATAAATTAAGTTAGAAAAGAGTAGATATAATATTTGAAGTTAAAGGTTATATATGAGATTTAAAGGTTATAGAAAAGTAAAGGTAAAATTGTCTTTTATCAAATTGTTTTTAATAAATTGTGTATATATGATATTTCAACTACTTTGTAAGGATATATATGATATTTATAATTTTACAGGGGTATATAAGATATTTTGGAAGTTTGTGGGTATATATATGCTACTTATACAAAGAAAGTCGTTTAAATTTAACCCAAAAGACATTTGCATCTATGTAATTATCTCATACTCTATTTAATTACAATTTTTTAACTAAGGCATTTGCATCTATTTAATTACATTTTTTTAACTCATATTCTAAACAATCTACAAAACATTAAAAATGATTAAAGTACTATATTCTGTAGTAATATAAATGCTAGTTCTGAACTAAAATAGAGCTCGAAATGATATCAGCTCGATCTCGAACTATCATAAATCACACCACGATGAACGACGTCCCGACCCAAAAATGACCTTGATAATTTGAGCAAATTGTTAATATCTAGTTTCATAAACAAAATAGGACCAAAATTTTAACCTCTAAACATAACTACTTGATTAGAACCTTCATTCCTCCACCCAAAAGAAAAGCTACATTTGAAACAGATTGTGTTTAGGGATGGATACAGTGTATGTCTTTATGGAAGAAAAAAGACAATTTGTAAAATAGCAAGTAAAAACAAATAGCAATATACAACATGAAAAGTTTCAAATTTATATAACATAAATACAAATATAGTAGGAACTGGGTTCATTTTTTATAAATAATTACAAAATATATAATAACGAGACTCTCGTTATTCGTAGGAAATATCATAGTATAATACCGGTTGCAATAACTAAATAAAAAGAATATAAAATATAATTATATATACCATATTGATTCAAGTCGCATCTCTGTTGGGTCCTTCACGCGCATTTGATAGCATCCTAGACTCGAGTATTTATCATCTTGAGTCTTGAAAATACTCCTTGACTGCAACAAAGAGCACACTAAAAACGTTGACGATTTGGTTGAGGCACGTGTTCAACATGATTCCCTTAAAACAGATTTCGCGCCTCTACTAAAGACGACGCGACTGTTTCCCATGGTACAACAGTCGAAGTAGTATGTACTGCGGAAGATGGCTCACACGCCCGAGGTTACACTGGGTAATTATATTATGGAACAAATAAGGATGTGGTGGTGGTGGAAAACAAGTAGAGAGTACGACTCTTTCTAGTTGGTCTTCAAGTGTTCATCCTCCTTCTAGTATATTTATGTACCAAACAATACAATATTCTTATTGTCACAAAAAGAAGCACATAGCCTACTAATTGTATAAGAGTTAAGGATTAGTGAAAGGTTTCACTTAATTAGTCACTTAATTAGAGACTTAAAAACTTTAATAAAACTAACTAATTGTCACCAAGAAGCTCTACTCAAGAATTTCTCTTTTATTCACCACATGAAGATTCTAATTAATATTTATAATTTCATTAAATTATAAATATATTAAATATCCATTCATCAAATTTTCAACAATCCGCCACATGAATGGAGATCGTTCAAAACACATAAAATTTCCAATGGATCTCGACAGTTGAGTTTTGCATACGATAGGTTGGTGTTACCTTTTGAGCCTTCGCTCATGAAATGCACTTAGCCCACTAGCTTTGAGCAGACATCGATGTCTTTGAACTCGTTTGCCGTTTGTGTAGATGATAATACACTTCACACAAGACTCTCTTTAGCCGGGTCATCTCCTCATAGTCGTGTCCAATAATGGTCGTGGAACACTTTCCTGGTTCTGCGAGAGCTCTAGGAATTGTGCCCTCAATTCCATTCGAAGCGACCCCACTTCTCTCAAACATAGGTGATTATCCTTAGATCTTAAAAGCATTGTGGTTATCTTGATTTATCCAAATCATTTACCACATATTATGCTTAGCCTCACTTTTTGTCACTGAATATCATAGGAATAGACTAGGACGTATTTAAACACCCTTTTATACTTTGGGGGTATGTATAACCATATATACTAGCTTATGCATATCATTTATGCCCTCACAGTGACCAACCTTAGGCATATGAGTTAGTTGCCCTATTAAACTTAGATCTTAGGATCTCCAGTCAACTAAGTTAGGTTTCCTTCACATAGGCTTTTTCATGGGCTTTAGTCTCATTCCACAACTTGATCTCTAATAAACCCTCAGGTTGTTGGATCTATAACATTATCTTTGACTTCGTCTAGTCACTACAAATAACTTTAATTATTTGAGATTAGTTGTCATGATGTGTTCTTAACTCGCAAGTTAATTTTGCCTATCATCAACTTCTAATACTATAACCTCAGTGGCCATCTAAATCTGGTTATAATATGTGTCTTTCTAAGATACACGTATCATTTAAGGCAAACACATCTCCATTATGCATTATGACATTCATGTCCTCCACTTAGTCGTTTGTTTGCAATATTAGATTGGATTACAAAATCCTTATTGCCAAACTTTTATGATACAAATGCAAGTCACCCCCACATTTAAGTGTTATAGGATATCATCCAGATGGGGTAATGAAAACCATTTCTACATACCCATTCTCCCCCACATTTCTTGCCATTTGATCAACATTTCTGTAACTTCACTTATGACGGCATTTATACATATATGATTGAACAAGATCAACCTCATTGTATAAGTGAATTCAACTCATATTGCATTAGCTTACATAAGCTTCAAAGCTGACCAAAGCAACACATGCCATTGTCATAAGTTTGTCACTAACTTAGAATAATTCTAATTTAACATCTAGAATAAGCCTAGACAATGAGTTCTCCTCATTAGCTTTTCGAGCAAACTCTTCAAAAGTTACATGTCTTTTCCTTATAATGAATGGAAATTCTCATTCAACTTATCTATACACAAATTCTTTTTGTGTTCATTCAGATTTGAATGTTTAGAGTTAATTAGTCTCCGTCAAGACCCATAATTAACCAAGTACTAGTCTAGCATGTTTTAAACTACAATACTTTAGCATGTGAACAGAAGATGCATCATTCTGAATCTTCACAGCCCCAAGGATATTATAATATCACTTTGCAACATTCAACTCTTATTAAGACAAAATAATGAGACTTATTCATAATCCTAAAACATCAATATTTAGGAAGGTCTCACAAAGTATTGTATATAGCATATAGCTAAATTTTATCATTCAATTAAGGAACATAACTTGTTTACCTTTGATCTCCAACGCTTTACCATTGACTCATAAGGACTTAAACATAAGTCTTAATCCAAGTCACTTGGTGAACACACTCATCGCCAACAAGATGAATGTTCCTCGTCTACAATCACTATTATGTGGAAGATAGAGCCAACTAGATCCACACTCAACAACATGGCATTCATAATTTTGCCATAAGTGATCTGCACACATCTATTGTTATTCATTAGGAGATATTTATATTTAGGATGCTCTCCCAAACGAAGGTAAAATTTCCATATTTAAGTGGTAGACTACGTATAAATCTCGCAAGATTTATTAAAGGTATACAATAACATATAGTACTTTTACTTTCATATGTTAGAATTCACACTTGTAAATTTTCCAATGACTTCTAACGAAGTATTTCGACATGCTTCTCGTTTGTATATTTCATCTCAATACACTCACTACTTACTCGTGATGTAGTTACACATTTGATGTCTCGTCTTTGACTTTTAGTCAATGCAACAACTCTTAAGTTGTTTATGTCCAAGTATTTTCATGTACTATCCATTTAAAGCCATATTCTTTTAAATAATGTATGATTGACGTTATAATTATTTTCCACAAAAATAATTTATACGTCACAAACATTAGTGATTTATTTCTTTGTAAAAATTGCATGTGTTATCCAAAGATATTGAACACAAAACAATAAAATACATTCGAAATTAAATCATAAGTGCCAAACACTTTTGAAATTTAATCGGTAGCATAGACGATATGTAGACATCAAATATCAAAGTATTTTTATCTTCAACACTTAATAATCTGACCAAAATCTTTGCAAAGATATCGTCCCATAGCATGTCTTAAGGTACTCCTTTAATAAAACTTCATGCACTCGTAAGTACAAGTTTCCCGTTTCATCTTGAAACTATAAACTTGGACAATCATACTTAAAACAACACCAAGTTGTTACAAATACTACATTTAAGTAGTATACTTAAACAATTAAATTTGTTCACAACAACACCAAGTTGTTTTCCAACAAATAATATCACGAGATTATTACTTTGTTCACCATATGCTACTTCTATCAAGAGTAGCAAACCATTTGAATTATCAATGCTATGCAAAACTTTGTTTCAAAAATTATTCTAAAACATTTCCTTAGTTTTTGCAATACTATATTTATAACGCCTCGCTTTTTCGTATTTTCTTTAATTAGAAAATGTAATCGTGTTCCTATTTATGGAAACTTGTATTCTTATCGCATACGTATTTCTTTTCCCAAATCTTGTAATCCGAGACTTTGATCGTAATAAAATTCATACTTGATATATACTTGTCTTACATGCATTCAATCGTTTAATATGTGTTTACATACAAACCGATACTTGTTATACGTGCAAATACTCATACATACATACTTGATACCTAAAATATACTTACCTACACGTTATACACTTAAAAACATGCAAAAAATATCAAATTATAGCATGAAATGAAGGAAAAACCAAGTTCAGGGACTAAAAGTGACAAAAATCCAAAGAAGTTTCTGGAATATCACTTCTCGCGCCTCGCGACCGTTTTCTCTTGTGTCTCTCACGGCCTGCGAGAGGACATAATCCGGAGTTAGTTGTTTCTAGCTCATGGATTGGGCAAATGCGTGTTTCTTGCATTTATTGCATCCACCTAACTCACCCCCAAACCTCAACTATAAATACTCACCTCCTCCCACACTCATTTCACACCTCAAACACTCATCCTCTCTCTAAATCTCTCTCTCAATTCAGAAAGTTCAAGACTTTCAAGTGAGTTCTAACTCACCTTTACTTCACTTCTTTACTCTTTCTTCCTTCTTAACACTAGGAACACCTCTAGGAGTGTTTCCATAGGTTTTCCATAGAAAACCAACATGGAACATCACCATATTTGAGGTCACAAGTATAAAAACTTTCCGTTTTAGTAGGGTCTTAAACCACAAGTGTTGTATCCTTCCAAGCTTGTTCTTGAAACAAGACTTGAGTTGGTAGTGTGTGATTACTTGGAAGCCTTGGCTATCCTACCTTCAATCCACCACCTCACTTGATGATTTTGATTATTTTACAACTTTTATTTTCATTTTAACTTATTCATGACCATCCTTTTTGTCCTTGTGACAACTTGTGCATTGGTGAACAATATGAAAGAGGTTAACGGAAGGTTATCCTCCTACCTCCATGCATGACTTCTATGAACCTCCATGATAAATATGATCTACTTATTACGTATACTATAATATAATATTTATATATATATATATATATATATATAATAATATAATATATATGTACACACACTAACCGAACCCTTGATGATCATTGAATGACTGTCGATCATGGTACTAGATTACATCACCTAAGTACTTAACTTCTCGTTACGATTCTAATGGGTATCTTAACCCATGAAAACACATCAACCCGAATGGGTATTATTGTAAAAAAAGAGTATTAAGTCTAGATGGTTATTTTCTCGTATTCATACTTTAGTGTATTTAAAAATTCCCAATCCTCCGCTATCATCCGAATACTTACCAACCTACGTTTTCCTCATGTAGGATAACTCGGTGTTCCTCCGACTCTCCAAACCCTTCACGGAATACTCAAGTAGAAGCTTGCAAAATCGTGAGTACACTTGACCCATTTCCCTTTTTACACAACTTGGGTTGTAACATGTTAACTTACAAAATACACGAATACACACACTACATGCTTTATACACTCGATCGGTTATACATGCTTATTGTTATGCTTAGGTTCATTCTAGATTCATACATGCTTCTTGTCATTAACTTAGCTAGCCCCAACTTAACGTATATAGCGCTATAGGAGTAGCACACCACCCGTCGGGGTATTGTTAAGCTTAAGCTAATACTTATTCTTATTCTTAAATAGTCTCGCTACTTTGTGTGATGATGGACACTTAATTCTTGTGGACACTTGGGTTTGACAATTAGTATTGCATGCTAGCTTACCTTGTATACAATTGCCATGTGGATTTGAGCAAACTCTTTTGTACTTATGCTATGTACTTAAACTTGTGTACTTGCCAATGCTTTTGCGTTGAACCATATTTTTAACACGTTGCAGGTTGATGATGATGCTTATGACGAATCTAGTAGGGACCACATAGAAACACACCTAGAATGTTGGCTTTTATGTTGTAATTTTGTTGAAGTTGTTGTATTTTGATTTATGTTGTAATTGACAATTTGATATATGAAATGAACGAGTTTTGATTTTAATATTGTCGCAAATAGTGCTATGATGTCTCGAGCAATCTATATCGTCTAACTCAGATATTTCCGCCATCGGTTGGGGTGTGACAATATTAATAATTTCAATTAGGGTTTATGAAAACATAAATCAAAACCCAAAATATCAAATGGTTTTCATATCATTTAATCTTACTAAGCATGTACTAAATGTTTTGTAACATGCATGGGTTAGAAAAAAATGTTTGTATCAGATACATTATAGAATCGAACGTTTATATAAAACATTTTCCAAGGATAAAGTTTATACAATAAACCATTTCTCATGGTTTTTAATGCATACATAGTCAATTAAATGTTTACATAAAACATTTCCATGCATTATGGCTTATACAATGTACAATATCTAACCTTGTATTTGTGATACACTTTTTCTAATACTCGTGTTAGAAAATTTTAGTCATTATATATATATACAACATGACCATTTGGATTTAGAAATCACAAATTAAAGTTGATGATAAATCCCACTCAACTACACCATCACTTTATAGTGATTTAATTCTTATATTCTTACTCTTGTAGTTTTCCAATCTTATCAAATTAGGCACATATCATACTTTTAATACAAGAGACATAGGGTGAAAAGAGTCTCACTCAATTAGAGATTTTATTAGAGACATAAATTCTAATAAAAACTAATAAATTGACAAAAAACTCTACTTAAGAGTTTATCTTCCATATGAAGAGTCTAGTAAATAATTATAATTTCATTAAATTCATATAAATAACAATACCATCACTTTATAGTGATTTAATTCTTGAAGCCAATCAAACATCAACTTTATGGCGATTTATTTCTAAACCATACAAGCATAATATAAGTGTTTATATTCATTAAAATCAATGCTACAACAAATTACTAATATAAAATGTTTACATAAAACATTTCAAAGCATTTTTATTTTAACCATTTTTAACAATCATGTTAAAATGAAAGAAATTCTAACGCGCAGGTTAGAAATATTAACATTTCCACAAAATGTTGATGCGACTTGCTATAAACACATATATGGTTCAAATAAATAAGTCATTTCCAATACACACGTTAGAAAATAAACAATTAAAAAAATGCTTCCAAACTAACGCTTTCCATGAACGTTTTTAACACACATATTAGAAATAAATGATTACAAAATCATTATAACGCTTATTAGTTTACATAAAATAAACTTATTTTTAACACTTATTCTTTAAACCATATTATATAAATAATATAATCATTTCTAACAAGCATGTTAGAACATGAAGCTTTAAAAAAACGTATTGTTAATAAAATAAAGACAGTCTCACTCGTTAGAGAATTTAACGTTTACAAAAAAACGTATGGTTTACACTAAAAAACCTAATCTAACACAAAGGTTAGCAAAAATTAACGATTCCAAAATCATTTCAAAAACCAAACGGTTGAACCAAAACTATTCGTTTTGTACCATGGATAGGATTTAAGATTGTATCTCAATCTCAAGAAATCCAAACACAACAAGTTGTACTACATACATGTTTCCCAAAAAATATTTATAAGATAATAATCTCTAAGAATTATATATATACTTTTATTTTTTATTATAAATCTTTTCGTGAACCCAAATCTTATAAATAAGGTTTTAAGATTGTAGCAACAATCTCACGGAATCTGTTTTAAGTTTGTAGGAACTGGGTTCACTTTTTATAAAATATAATTACAAAATATATAATAACGAGACTCTTGTTATTCGTAGGAAATATCATAGTACAATACCGGTTGCAATAACTAAATAAAAATAATATAAAATTAATTATATATACCAATCTTGATTCAAGACGCATCTCTGGTGGGTCCTTCACGCGTACTTGATAACATCCTAGATTAGAGTATTTATCATCTTGAGTCTTGAAAATACTCCTTGACTACAATAAAGAGCACACTAAAACGTTGACAATTTGGTTGAGGCACGTGTTCAACACGCTTCCCTTAAAACAGATTTTGCGCCTCTATTAAAGACACACGACTGTTTCCTAGGGTATAACAGTCGAAACAGTATGTACTACCGAAGATGGCTCATGCGCCCGAGGTTACACCGGGTAATTGTAGTGTTGTGAACTTATGGAACAAATAAGGATGTGATGGTGGTGGAAAACAAGTTGAGAGTACTACTCTCTCTAGTTGATCTTCAAGTGTTCATCCTTCTTCTAGTATGTTTATGTACCAACTAATACAATATTCTTATAGTCATAAAAAGAAGCACATAGCCTACTAATTGTACAAGAGTTAAGGATTAGTGAAAGTTTACACTTAATTAGACACTTAATAGAGACTTAAGAACTCTAATAAAACTAATTAAATGTCTTCAAGAAGCTCTACTTAAGCGTTTCTCTTTTATTCACCACATGAAGATTCTAATTAGTATTTATAATTTCATTAAATTATAAATATATTGAATATCCATTCACCAAATTTTAACAAATACAAAACCAAGTATGTAGAGAAAACATCAACAACAAAAACAAGTTCTTAAGTCCAATGAAAATAAGTTTAAACATCGAAAGTGCAATGCAGTGGTGCGCAATTTAGGCAGTGGTGTATAACATTAGTAGCACTGAGTTGAAGGCTACGTTGCAACAGATATAGTAAAGTCTTTTGAGCATCTTGCAATATGAACGGTCGGTGATCCAAGAGTATACACTATATGAAACGTAAGTGATACCGCAAGTCACAATAAATCCAAGCATAAAGGCCTTTGCAATGTGAAATAGAGTGTTTTCCTTGTTTAAGGACGCCGTAAATAATTCCCAACCATACAAAAACCACAACAAGTGCATACGAAGCGACTCTTGAGTTAGTTAACCTGGTTAGACAAAACAAAGATAGATGGATGGATATAAGTAATAATATGAACAATACAAACCTTGAAAGGCACAAGTCCAACCTAATCAAGCTTACCTTGTAGTTTGTTGGCCATTTATTCTTGGATTGCTTGGATCTTCTTCTTCTTCTCTTCTTCTTCTCTTTGAAGCCTGTTTTCAACAAAACAATAATAGCAATTGAAATATATATGTGTAAGTCGTTCCATTCTTAATATCGAATATATTTGCTAGTTATGTCATATAATTGCACAAATTATATAAATTGAGTAAGAGCTTACTTGACAATGATAGAAAGATTGTGATTTTCTTCAATTGAGTTGTTCGAACTCCCTGCCCCTATGACTGTTTGTGGAAGAGTTCTGTTGTTGTGTGATGAACCACTTCAAAGACAACCAAGAAAACACATGGGGCATAAAATCCTTAGACATGAAAACACACAACCCTTTAAAATCAGAGTTCGTCAAATTCAACTCAAAATCAAGTCAAGTGAGTGTAGTAGCTACTAGTTAGACATAGATGTATAGATAATAAGATTAAAAAGTCCTGGTTACGATAGGAGAGAGACTATCTTTATTTTGTCATGATGAATAAGGAAATAACATACTACATATAATCAACAACTGAATCATGGATTCCGACGTAGCAATGGTACATGAATGTTTGCATTGCTCAACATTGAAAGACATATATTGGTATGCAATAAGTATTTTGTATTGGTGATTTTAGCTATCATTCCCTGTATTCACCGTAAAAAATCGTGGTAGACGAGTTTCAAACAATCAATCAACAATCGATTACAAATTCATATTAATATATATCTTAAATCATCCAACTAGTTAAATCATAAAAGAAATAGACTTAGAATTGTACAAATGTTATAAATAGAGTTAAGAGCTTACTCCATAGTGTTAGGAAAACTGTCAGTTTCTTAAGTTGAGTTGTTTGAAATGGTTACGCCTATGACTGGTTATGCAAGAGTTGCGTTGTCTTCTAATGTTTCAAATCTTGATTATTTGAGCTTACCCTGTTTTTTGATTGCTCTGATTCTTCATATAATATTCTTGCCATTAAGCTAAATTTTGTCATTTCTTCTTCATCATCAACAGAAGAATCGTCTGTTCTCTGTAAGCAAGAATCGTTATAGCAGTCAAACTGATATGTTGTTGTCTTTTGGCTTCTTCAAGTTTCTTCTCACAATATGAAACATCCTTTAGCTTCTTATTCTTGCACTCTGATGCATAGTGTCCCTTTTGTTTACACTTAATGCACACTACCTCAACTTTTCCCTTATCTTTAGATTTTCCTTTCCACCCTTCCTCTATCACCCTTTTGATGCCTATTACTTCCTCATCTCAGCCTTTGTTCAAAGGTTTTGGCGAGCAATCCTATGGCCTCAACAAATGCTGAGAAATCTGATGCAGTATTAAAACTTTCTAAGTTCTGAGTTTTGATTGTGAAAGGATTGCGGATCAGAAGTAGTCATTCTTTGTGTGTTAGATATTAGGGCTATATGTCCTCCTCTGTGTGCTGAGTTCTCATATATTTCTTCCTCTCTTAGAACAAGGATGCTATAAAGGTCTTTTAAGCTTAGATTTCCCAAGTCTAGGGTGGAGGCTAAGGTCATTGCTAGACTTCTCCATTCCCTGGGTAAGGCATCCAGAAATTTGACATTTCTCTCATCGTTTGACTTTTCAACACCAAATTTTTTAAGGTCATTCAGTAATTTTGCAAATCTATTATAGGTTTCTAAAAGACTCTCATTTAGAAGACTCTTAAACCTTTCATATGAAGAAACACAGTTTGTTCTTTTATTTCTTTTCATTCTTTCCCTCCTGCACAAAGATTTTCCAACTGATCCCATAATTCTTTTGTAGATACACATGCATCTACTTGTAAAAATATGTCATTTCGAAGTGCCATAATCAAAAGTGATTTGGCCATTTCATCAGCTTATGCCTAAAGCAGTGGGTGGTTCTCAAAGTGGAAAACGATCCCATCAAAAAGAGCCTAGCGCTCTACGTACGAAAAGAACCTATCTAGCTTGGACAAAAAATGAGAAGTATACGTTAGTACGGGCATGGCTCAACATCTCGGAGGATCCAGATGTTGGTAAGCATAATTTTTTAGTAGTATTTATTTTATAAGTTGTATTAATTTTTTAAAGTAGTTTTTATTTTTATTTTTGGTACTACTTTTTTAAATATATTGTGGTATTTTTTGTAGCAAACTATTAAACGCTACCTCTATTTTGGATAAAAATTTAAGAAACTTTCACTAAGGAGATGGGTAAATGTGAGTATTGGGACAAAGATTCGTTATTTGCTGCAAACGGAACGATATAAATTCTAAATGCCATTCTTTTCAAGAAGTTTTCCTACGCATGAAGGATAATTGGGGTATTGTTCGAAGCAACGCAACGGGAGGGGTATTCAGGTACATGAAGTGTTGAGAGCTTCTACGTGTAAGTCCTATATGATCTAACGTACCGACCATGACGTCTAGTAGTAGGCGTAAAGCGAAACAGTCCAAAACCTCATCTTCGGTCGATCTTGAAACACCCACTTTCGATGCTTGAAACGTCGATTTAAACTATACTATTATTATTGATGAGGATGAAGAGGATGAGGAAGTTGAGTAGCCCCGACCTATTGCTAGAATAAGTCGAAAAATGGGGGGGAAGGGCGGCGTCGTCTTTGGCGGGTGCCCAAATGAAAGAGATTTCGAGGAGATGAACTGATGGCTACAAGACATACGAGACCTTGGCCATGGGGGTTTGGAAACAATGCAAAAAAGAAATGCCGAAAACAAAAAGTTCGTCGCGCCACAAGAAGCGAGGAAAATGGAGAAAGATATCGAGTTTCTGTCTAAACCGATCGACCAAGGAGATGCATTAATCCTAGCTCAAATGCGTAAGCAACAAATCCGTCACAAATACGGACTTTAGACCAGATTTTGCATTTTCGTCTTTAATTTTTAGTATTTTAATTTAGTGGTAATGTATGTATTATTTATTTAATGAAATATTATTTGTTTTAATTTTCAAAAAACAATTTGGATAATCATTGCATATGGCATTATACCACTACACACATTTCACATTTAACCCCCATAAAGCCCCTATGCTGATTACACTGTCACGTGTCAGATTATGCCCAAAAAAGGGGTTGAAACTCCTATACTAGTAAGGTGAATCAAATTTTTTTAAAAAGCATCAAACCAATAGATAATACACTAGTGAAAAAAGAGAGGATATTACCTGCTATTATTTTAGGGTTATTAGACATTTAGAACATACGGAGTGGTGATGTGAATGGTGATGTGAAGAAGGGAGAGCAAACTCCTCCACGTCCACCATACCACCCTGTCCCACCTCACATGAGGTGTTGCCCATTCAAAAGCGGAGATCTCGCTAAGATCGTAACGAACCAAACAAATACCAGCTGAATTCCCACAACGAAGCACGGGGAAAATGACTAGTTTATTTCCATACTATAAATAAGTAACATTTTGTTGCTTATGTTGTACCATGTGCGTAGGGATTAAAAAAACTTGATTTTTCACTTTTGACCCAAAGATTTATATCTTTTACATTTTAAATCCTTTGATTTTTTTACTTTTAACCCAAAGTTTTACATCTTTTGCAATTTAACCCCAACACTTTTTATTTTCAATGTGATCCCCGAAAATTTTCGTCTTTTGCAAGTTTTTTGTTTTACGTTTCGTTCTAAATTTTGTGAATCAACAAGCCGCAACGTGCATGTGGGGTTCAAATTTTTTTCATTGGTTTTTCCCGTTTAACAGGCTTATGACAAAACGTCTATTTTTCTCCATTTGATAAGTTTGTCACAACACGCAGGTCCTAGATCGATTTAGTTATTTTTTTCTACATTTTACACTTCGTTCTAATTTCTTCGCATTAACACGTTGCGACGGGCGTGCATGGTTTAACGATTCTACGTCGGTTTTTCTTTCGTTGTTATGTTTCCTTTTTTCTTATTTTATTATACGAGCTCATCTGATGTTGGTGGTCGCTAGCAGTGGTTTGGAATTGATGGTACTTGGCATGATTTTATGAACGTATTTAATCTATTAAGTTTTTACTAATAATTTGTTTCAAGTTTATGTAATGCTTCACATTTTTTTGTACTTTCCTAAGATATAAAGAGTAATCATATTTCTATTTATGGAAACTCGTATTCATATCTTATTCTTATTTCAACTCCAACTTTGTAATCCGAGACTTTGATCGTAATAAAATTCATGCTTTATACATACTTGTTATACTTGCAATTTAATCGCTTATCACAAATCGATACTTATTATACGTGCCTATACTTATACATACATTCTTGATACTCAAATTATACTTGTACACACTTATACTATACTTTATCACATGTTAAACACCTAAAAACATGCTAAATTATGAGTTTCTAGCATAAAATAATAGAATTATCAAACTCTATGGGTCAAACTGTAAATTCTAGAAAGTTGGGTAAATTCTGAAGGTGGTGCACGGCCATGCAACTGAGGCACACGGCCATGCACATTGTGATCCGCATGACCACACACCTGATGTGCACCCTGTGATCCGCGATCGAACGACCATGCACTTGATCCGCACTGCCGTGTAAAATGACCATGGCAGAATCTTTTAAAATACGCGAATTTTGGCTTCTTTTTCCTTTTCTAACTCTCAACCACCACCAGCTTCATTAATTACCTAAACCCTAATTCCCCCATTATAAATGGGAGCCTCCATACACTCCTAAACACTTTCCAAAAACTCAAATCACTTTCAAATCTTCTTGGTTACTCTCTAATCTTCCAAGACTTGGCAGAAAGTTGGAACCATTCTAAGTGAGTTTTAGCACACTTTTCTTCTTATTTTCTTACGTTTTCTTCTGTCTTTCTTTCTACTTAGATAACATCTAGGAAGGTTTTCACAAGCTTGCCATGGCTAACTAAGGTGAAACCTCACCACATTTGAGGTCCAAAGTAGGATTAAATTCTGCTTTCATTTATAATTATGCATCTTGCTTTTCTTGATTAAAACTTGTTTGAATCTTGTGCCTACTTGTTCTTAAACCTATCTAAGTTATAGACTTGTTAGGAATAGATTCTTATGAGTTTAAGAGGTGCAAACACCTTTAAACTTTCTGTTTTTGCAAGGGTTTATGCAACCCACAAGTGATGAAACCATCCGAGTTTTCCATGAAGTTGATGGCAAGATTTTGGTGTCGGTGTGAACACTTGGAAATCTTGGCTATCCTAACTTCATTCCACCACCTCACTTGATGTTTTTACCTTGCTATCTCAAGTAGTTTGCTAGACTTAAAGTAACTTAACCCTGTCTAGCCTTCGAAACTTAGTTATCTCTTTCCATGTCGGGAATGACTCACCCGGGTTAAAGCTTACTTGGCTACTTGATATAGTAAGAAGTTGTACATTTCCTTTTCATTCATGACCATCCGAATCATCCTTGTGATGATTTGTGTATTGGTGAATGAATGAGGTTAATCATCCATGCTTGACTTACATGACAATCTATGATACTCTTGATGGACTTAGCTTAGAATTATCATATAAACTATAATATATATATATATAGACACATAACCGAATCCTTGAGGATAACCGACATGGTTACTTTTCATGGTTATAGGTTAAATATCTAAGACTTGAACCACTCGTTACATTTTTAATGGGCACTTAACCCATGAAATCACAACAACCCATACGGGATATATAGTGTAAAAAAACGAGTGTTTAAGGCTAGATAATTACTTTATCGAATACATACTTTTACATACTTTAATTCCGAATCCGAATCCTCCGTTATTATCCAAATACTCACACACCTACGTTTCCTCATGTAGGATAACTCGGTGTTCCATCCTTCAAACTCTCCAACTCTTCACGGGATTACTAAAGGAAGCTTTGCAAAACCGTGAGTACACTCGAAAGCCTTTTTTACGCTTTACACTTTTGGGTGCAATGTGTTTAATCTATCAAAATACACGCAAACACATTTGTACTTTATGCAAACACAAACAATCCATTATACATGCTTTAATAGGTGATACTTGATTTGTATTCTTGGAACATTTTTATGTGATTCACTTGTCTAACTACGTATGAGCCTCCCCTTAACATGTATAGCGCTATAGGAGTAACGCATCGCCCGTAGTCTTGTGGTCATGTTAAGTCTTTAATTTCTGAGGTAATCAGAGGGTTGACTTGTAAAATTGCATGTCTTGATACATTAATCTAGTTAACTATTTTTGCCATGTGGATTCGTTTAAACCTTTTTCATAATTATGCTATATTAAACTTGTGTACTTGCCAATGCCTTGTGTGTTGAACTATACTTTTAAACATGTTGCAGGTTGATGATGTTGATATTGACGAAATCTAGTGGGGACGACTTAGAAACGCATCTAGAATTACTACATTTTATTATTGTATTGTTATTGAGTTTTGTTGTACTTTGAGGTTTCCAATTGTTGTACTTCGATTTCTTGTGATGTACATGATAATTTTATTTATGAATGAAATCGGTTTGAATTAAATATTGTTACAATAGTGTTATAAAGTCTCGAGCAATCTCGTTCATCTCACTCCGATGTTTCCGCCATCGGCTGGGGTATGACAGTTTACCTCTATACACCCTTTACTTAAAAAACTATTTTTACATGCATATTTTTATGTATATGTCAGTATTAAATTTGCTTATTTTACGTTTCAACGTAAATGTTTTCTAGAAATAAGTCTAATCAAATACAACACGTTTTCAGTTTTTTAAAAACCATTTTTACATGCATACTATATTTTGGTATAAATTTGAGTTGGTATATGTTTCGACATAAACTTTTCTGAAAATAAATTTGGTCAAATATAATATGTTTTCGTGCTTATTTTATGAATGCTTGGTAAATTTTGTTTCGAATCGAGTGAGGGTCAAATTGTAGTTTCTTTTTTCAAAAGCACTAATTAATCTCTTTTGATACGTATCAATTTTTCTGTTATACCCACTACGTTTTCTACGTATGAGTCGGGTCACATATAATACGTTATGATTGTACGGTATGAAATTGATTTACTTTATGTGTTGATCCAGTCGCAATGCTTATATAGGTTACATTGAGTTCATTCAGGTACGTGAAAACACACATTTTCATATGGTTAACGCATCACATAACGTTTGACTGATCCATTCGATGTTTGCGATGCATCCGCGCCACAACGCGTGCGAATCTTATTGCTGGTTATATAAAAATGACTTTTCACTTGAATAAATGATCCTTTCTTAAACCCATTACTGATTTGATATCTAGTTCCAGTTCTGAAAATATTTGAACAAACAACACGGTGCCACATTCTAGTAAGGGTGGAGGGGACACTAATTTCATCTACCCCAACCCCCTCGAATCCAGTATTATAATGTCATTTGTATTGTTAACTACCATAACACCACAAAATCACTGGAAACACTCCTTTTAACTATCATATGTTTTTTAAATAAAATATAGTAAGCAATTAAAAATAACTTAACTTTCATTTAATTAAAAAATACATAATTTAGAAAATACATAAATTAAAATAAAAAAGTTCTTAAACAACATCTTTACATTAGGGATGATTTTTCACAATTTTTCACGCCTCAACGTGTTCAAAATATTTGGGCTCATAGCTCCTTTTGTACTTACGAAGGGTCACCTTAATCGCTTCCTCCTCGGTTAGCACATCTTCCTTGTTCACCACTTCATTAAAAGTGGGTCAAATTATATATCTTGCCTTTGATTATCCTAAACCAGGAATGAATCTTATATATCTTGCGTTTTGTTTCACCCATATTTTGATGGAATTGTTCAAAGACTTCAATCCAAAACTAACACAATGTGCGAGTCATGTGCTCGACGAGACTCAGCTAAGCCCCAGCCAATGTTATTTACTTTTCTTTGGTCCAACCCACGGTTGCCATTTTAGAGAAACGATAATATTTGTATTTTTTTTTGTGAAATTTGCTTGTACAAGTGTGGTGAATATCTCAAGCCACGCGCGGCTTCTCTACCCAGCAATCATACCCGCTCGTCTTACTCGAGGCAGTGGCTATAGTGGGTATCAATCGCACATGCTTACCTAAGGGGCGCCCCCTCCACCCTAATAACAATTTGCATTGGATATGAACAATGGCTTACCCAATAGTGTTTTTAATGATATTTTATTTAGCATATAATTTGATTTTTCACTGTTAATTTCCATTCGTTAATTTAAAAAAATCTACAAACGTAGTGGTGTTTATTATTTTTGTCAGCATTTCAAGATAAACTGCATTGAAAACAGCGTTGTATTTGAAATGAATAATCCTTTTTGGTATCGTAAACTACTAATATTCATTGGTATTATAATTTTTCAACACTCTAAACCCTGACTACCAATATTCATTGGTATTTTTCAACACTCTAAACCCTTATTTTAAGTTAAGACTGAGTGATGTCTAGAGGTGTTCAAAAAAATCCAGAACGGAAACCGAATCCGAAATATTCAAAAATTCGTATCCGAAAATTCTGATATCCGAAATTTGATATCCGAAAACCACATAATCCAAATTTTAGGATTTGGATATGAATTTCTAAAAATTTTGGCTAATCGGATTATCCGGTATTTGAAAACTAAAAAAATAGTGTTGTGTATATATATTAATATTCAATTATTCACTATCCGAAATTTTTAAATATCTGGTTTTACCGGATAATCTGATCTTGAACACCTCTAATGGTGTCAGCCGGACTTTGAGCGACACTCGTGCCCTCATAATTGAACTTCTTAAGCATTTTGCTCACTTGGTGACAAGACCATCTCGGGTTCTAGTAAACTTAAGTAAAGTCATGATATGTAATTAAATAAAGTAATTAATTTCGTTATGCACCTATAAGAGTAAAATAACATTTTTGTTCTATAATAAGTAATAACATCCAAATATAACTTGTGATACGCTTTCTTAAATGCCATCTATACAAGTTGTAAAACACATTTTCTTTTAAGTGTCATGACAAAGGCTTTTATATTTTGACGAAGATAGCTTTCTTACACAACAATAAATATTACGAACTATCTTTCTTTATATATGGTTTTCATTATCAAACATCCCTTAGCCAGCTCTACTATCTCACTTAACAGAGACATGTGTCTTTTAAAAACGAAGTCCAAGATTAATTCTAGCTCCATCTGCTAGTGCATTCCTTATGGTTGATTCCCCGATGGAGCAAGGGATCGTGAAGCTCCCGGGTCAATTTTCTTTTGAGGGAGTTTGTTGAGGAGTATCACTAAGCATTCTTCGCTTAGTTACTTGTTGTATAGATCAATCTCCTTTTGTGTTAAGAAGTCTCTCATGAACTGGAATATTAGCATTATGTGAGGACTTCAACAACGGAAGATTGATGTGAAGCTGTTTTAGGAGTTTTACGAATTTTGTGAATTGCTCATCGGTCTTTTGGTGAAGTAAACGCCCGGGGTATGGTACCAGTGGTTTTTTGGTTGGCTCGATGTTATCTTTTTGGTGTGATAAAGACTGGTTTTCGGGTAGGTTAAGTTGTGATCTTTTTTGTGGTGGAGTTACAACGTCAGACCCTACCTTCCGATTTCTCTGGGTGATAACGTTTACTTGTGCCTTTGGGTTTGGTTCGGTGTTGCTAGGCAATGCACCTTGTGGTCTTTCAGAAAATTTTTGGGCTAGTTGGCTTATTTGTTTTTCGATGTTTTGCATACTAGCCCTTTGGTTCCTTATTTCAGCTTCGGTTTGTAGGAACTTTTCCGAATATCGTTTCTCTGTTCGAAGAGAAGACGTGTGATGAGGTCCTTGAGTCTTTCACTCCCCATTGTTGTTGTGACAAAATTTGTTGCTCATTTCAGGGTGTTTGTTGAAAGGTGGGTTGTTGGTTTTGAGTTTGTTGGTTACTACTTCCTTGTTCCCTCCAACCAAAATTAGGTTGATTTCACCATTCGGGGTTGTAGGAATTTGTTGGGGGGAGGGGATTGGTGGCCTAGGGCGGTTGTTTAAGTGGTTTACTATAAGTCCAGTTTTTCCGGATCTAACACTGATATCACACAATCACCAAGGATGGAAGGAATCCAAACTTGGTGATCTTCAAGAAAACCGAAATAAGGAAGAACAACACGAATTCACTTTAACACCTTGCACACGATTCTATTACTTGAACAAGCAAAACCATCTAGTACAAGATGGAGGTTCTCTAGAGAAAACCTAATAATTTACCCCAAAACTTAACCCTAGAAATAACATAAGCTTAGCTTATATACCTAGGGTAAGGCATAACCCTAATGGGCTTGCCTGGCCCACATGGCCTATGACATGCCCAAATGACCTATAAAGGTCCAAACCGAACACAAACTAACCCAGTTAAGCCCATTTAACTGTAACATCCGTCAAAAACCGGATTTACCAAACCCGCTCCGTTTATTAATCGAACAATCAGTTAAAAATTTCGTTGCGTATTTAATGCCCAAATTAATTTTAAACGATACATAATTAATAAGTATATTAGAATATATAATTTATATTTGAAAAAGTACTTAAAATAAGAAAATAAAAATAAAAGGCTGCTGCCGGGTTTCGAACCCGGGTCAGCCAGCGAATCAACAAATGACTTAACACTCATCCATCAAACCACTGCGCCACTAGTGTTTCTTGTTCATTAATGGAAACAATTAATACATAACATAAATCTCGAATTCAAAACCGACGCGCCTAATCGCCGTCGTCGGAAATCCCGACGATTTCGCCGAGATTGGACGGTTTCTTCAGTTTTAACCGAAGCCTTAACTACTACATCGGTTATAACCGACGTCTGAACCCGCGACGCAAGTCATAACCGCCGGAAAACTTATTGACCGACGAATCAAGACGGAAATCGGACTAAATTCGTCGATGTCCTGCCCTATAAATACCCCCTCTAACCTCTGTTAGCTTTTTCGCTCACAATCACACTCTTTCCCGACAAAAATTCACTCGCCGGAGAATTTCTGCAACTCGCCGGAAAACCGAGCCTTTCACCTCTGAGCCTTACTGAACACCCAGAGCTCATACCGAAGCCACCCACACTCATCTCAAGCTCCCTGAAGACCCTCTGCCGCAGGACACACGTCGCCGGAATCATCTGCTGTCACCGGAGTTTCGCCGGCGAAACAGAGGAGCCCTGTTCGGTATACCTTACACTTAATCTCTCGTTCTTTTATTAATCTCACCTGTAATTAAGCGCAACACACTAAAAGAACTTGATTAAAATCGATGAACCAGTCAGACTCCGATTCTGGTTAAGTCTGACGAAGAAGACGAAGTTCAGTATTGTATATGTTTAATTAAAATCAAGATATATCTCGGGTTAGACACATAGTCCAGCGGTGGACTGTGTGCAAATAAAACACGCTTACGTACCGAGTTCGAATCTTGTCCCACGCACACTCGCCTTAATAAAGATGTTCTTTTTTTTAACCGAACCGGATTCAATGCAATAGATGTTAAGTTTAATAAAAACCGGAATAATAACCAAGATAGACACACAGTCCAGTGGTGGACTGTGTGAACGTTTAAACCACATGTCACGAGTTCGAGTCCAGACTACCGCACCGGTCCGGACAATTATCAAACTTCTTATATAAAGCAGAAACGAAATTATTTAGTTTGTATATAAGTATAATAAAAATCAGATTATTTAACAAGTTAGACACACAGTCCAGCGGTGGACTGTGTGTTAACTTAAACCACAGGTCCCGGTTCGAGACCTGTGGAGAGCACCGAGCGAGTCATTTAAATTGTTTTTGAAATAAATGATTTTCAGATTAATTCAATTAGTATATAAATATAATTAAAAACAGAAATATTTCGGGTTAGACACGTAGCTCAGTTGGTAGAGCTGCGTGCACGCGTACGGGAGGTCTCGGGTTCGAGTCCTGCCCGGCGCATACTTACACACAATTAAACCGGTCAAACAGTCAATGCTTACGGTCAAACAGTCAACGCTTATGGTCAACTGTCAAAAGTCAACATTTTTTTATTTCTTTTATTTATTTATTTAAATTAAAAATCAATTAAAAATACTTAAAAATAACATTTTTAAGGTTAGAAAATAGCCTTAAACTCACAAAAATACACCCAACAATCCTACTAAAATTGATTAATAAAATCTGCATACTTACCGAACCATTATGCCATTATCTAGGTTAGTTTCACTCGTGGTTAAACCAACTTCGTGCGCATTCAACATCCTCAACCGAACGCACCCAATGTGAGTGAATCTTACAACTCCCCTTTTTAATTGCACGTTTTGGGGTGTGTCATGTGTCACTAAAATTAACTCGTTTATTTAAACTTGTGCCATACCATATTGTGATCTAAACTTAGATTGTATCTTTTGTTTGTAGTTATGTATTTCATATTGTCAAGTATATGCAAATCATTCATTAGGCCCATCAGTTCCTCGTGGGAGACGAGTTGAGCAACGCGTGCCTCAAAACAAATCCATTATTGTTCGTGTGTGCATTATTTAGTATACATTGTTTGTAGTTATGTATTTCATATTGTCAAGTTTATGCAAATCATTCATTAGGCCCATCAGTTCCTCGTGGGAGACGAGTTGAGAAACGCGTGCCTCAAAACGATCCATTATTGTTCATGTGTGCATATTTAATATTAAATGATTGGTGAATAAGTTTACATCCATTTTTAATCATGTGTGGTTGTGCACTGTATTTTATAATCAATTAAATAAACTTGTTCAAATGTTTTTCATAGGATTCACTCGCCAACTTTTTGTTGATCCAAAAACCATTTTTACACATGATACATGTGAACAGGATGAAGCAAGGGAAAACATAGGAAATGCCTTAGAAGAAAACAATGAAGCCTAGATTGATGTTTAGGATATGATGTAATTATGATTGTATATTTCCCATTAAATTGTATTAATGAATATGAAACGTTATAATAAATGTCATGAGCTTTGATGATAACCCAATCATGCCTCGATCACCTTTTCCGCTGCGGGTCGGGGTGTGACAGATTGGTATCAGTGCCATGACTATAGGGATATAGGATAGGTTATTAGACCCTTAGAGCCTATACTATAGTTGCCTAAATTTTAATTGTTTAGGTGGTTACATACAAACTTATGATGTTTATTTGTTTCATATTTGTTTATACTTACAGTCAAACATACATACTTACATACACATTCATCATACATATTTCAATGTTCATATATTCAAATCATTTTCATACTTTCGTTATTCAAAGATTTTGTCGCAATTTCCAAATATCATCAAAGTAAGTTCTGCGACGGGCATGTAGTAACCGGAAGGGTACAAGTACCGGTAGTCGGAACGTCCTGTCTAGGTTGGCATTCGTATAAATCCAATATAACGGACCAGTTTGCCTACCTGGGGACTAATGATGAGAGTACGAAGGACCTATTAGGCCAAAGCATGCCACACCAAACTTCGTTCGAACTAACCCCACTTTGAGGTGTCACCGTGTCCACACCTGGACACATTCCAAATATCATACGTTATATACATATTTCTCGATTTTCTCGGGTTTTAGTGTACGTAACCACGCTAACACATGCGAACCATATGAAAAACCCGGTATTCATGGGGGCCCACATGATTACGAAGGTGAAGTATGGCGGCATGCAAGGCCTAATGACGAGCAAAGCCCAAGACATCCTATGGATGTAGTAGATTTATTTTTCTATATTTATTTTATGAATGTTCATTCCTAAATACGACCCATGATCCCAAAAACATCCAACTCATACTCATGATACGTATTCCTTGTAGATGTCTTCTAGCCTCGCCCGTAGGAAGATGAGAGCAGGAAAAGCCCGCGAGCGCATGGCTGCCCTAATCGCTCAACAAATGGCTGCCGTAATACCCAACATTGTAATTCAAGTCCAACAAGCCCTTACCGCTAATCCTGTCAACCAAGAAGATCAAAACGTTATCAACCCTCCCCCAAATACCACTAAATGCACCTACAAGCATTTCAAATCATGCGACCCTCTAAAATACGAAGGGACTGAAGGTGTCACCGCTCTCCTCCATTGGTTTGAAGAAATGGAGAACACTTTTCTAAATTGCGATTGCCCCGATGATCGCAAAGTGCGATATGCTACCGGTCGTTTATATGGAATAGCACTTACTTGGTGGAATACAGAGAAGGCCAAACGAGGCGTTGAAGATGCTATGAGTTTGACTTGGGAAGAGTTGAAGGAAATCATGACAAGACGGTTTTGCCCAAGGAGCGAAATCAAGAAATTAGAAGATGAGTTTTATTCGTTGAAGCAAAAGGAAGGAGACCACACCACATACAACAAAAGATTCCTCGAGTTAAATCAAATGGTTCCCAACTTGTTCACTCCCCTCTACCGTTTGATCAAGCACTATATTCGAGGTCTTCCGTCAAAGATTCAGGACTCTGTAATAAGTACACACACTGCAACTTTGGAAGCAGCAATGGAGTTAGCTACAGAGCTCACCGAGAACCGCATCCGGAATAAAGACTTCAAGGAGGAGAAGAAGAAGGATAAAGCATCAACTGAAACTTCAAACTCCACCCAAACCGAATCCCCTTCTCAACTCATTTCTAAGAGAAAAAGAGACGGGCAACTTTTCGCTACTACCCAACGTAATCAACCAATTTCACAAGCCATACCAATCCAAGCTATCCCAATCACTCAAATTGCACCCAACTCAACTTACCCAAATAAGAAACCATACCTTGGACCTCAACCTCGATGTAACACCTGTTTTTATCACCATCCCCTTACCTTACCTTGTCGACTATGTGCAAATTGTGGACGCTATGGTCATTTGAGCAAGGTTTGCCGCACCCCTCAAAACCAAACCACACCCCCTACTCAAAATATGATCCAAACATATCAACAACCTCAATACCCCATGTTACCTTATGTTCGAGCTTGTTTCAATTGTGGCGACCCTACCCACTATAGAAACACGTGCCCTCGATTGGTTAACATTATAAACGCTCAAGCTCAATCAAACCTAGTTAACCAAGTAAATCAAGAAAACCCAATCATTAGGCCACCAGCAAGAGGAAGAGTTTTCAACATCAACGCCAATCCTGTTGAAGATAATGACGGCCCAAACGAAACCACCCAACTAGTCCTCTTCACCGAAAATCAAGATTCAACTCCAATCGTTTAGTTTTATGTTTTTCTTTATGTTTTAGAATCACATAGAACCAATCATAACTTAAGGATAAAGCCGATGAAAATTTGACAAGAATATGGTGGATACGCCGCTGGTACTTCCTATATATAAGTATTCTTGCCAAAGGATCAGAGGCATTACCTGGCGGTTATCAAAAGTTCCATGTGGAATTTAGTATTGATTTGATTGAAGTTTGTTTTGTACTTACTGATTTAGCATTTATGGCATCTTATCATTTAAAGAAATTGGATTGTATTCCATTTCTACATAGACTAACCTCTCCATAACAACAAACGAGAGAGGTATTGTCATCATTCAAACATGGATACTATTAGAATTAAGACTCAAGTTTTGGTTGTTGTGTTTGTTTTAGAGTCACATAGAACTAATCATAACTTGCGGATAAAGTCAATGAAAATTTGACAAGAATATGGTGGATACGCCGCTGGTACTTCCTATATATAAGTATTCTTGTCAAAGGATCGGAGGCATTATCAGGCGGTTATGAGAGGTTTCATGTAGGATTTAGTATGTTTTGGTCAAAGTTTGTTCATCATACATTTCAGTGTATTTCAATTTCATCATTTAAAGAAGTTGAGCTATGTCTCACTTCCACAATGACTAACCTCTCCATCACAACAAACGAGAGAGGTATTGTCATCATTCAAACATGGATACTATCAGAATTAAGACTCAAGTTGTGGTTGTTGTGTTTGTTGTAGAGTCACATAGAACTAATCATAACTTGTGGATAAAGTCAATGAAAATTTGACAAGAATATGGTGGATACGCCGTACTTCCTATATATAAGTATTCTTGTCAAAGGATCAGAGGCATTATCAGGCGGTTATGAGAGGTTCCATGTAGGATTTAGTATGTTTTGGTCAAAGTTTGTTCATCATACATTTCAGTGTATTTCAATTTCATCATTTAAAGAAGTTGAGCTATGTCTCACTTCCACAATGACTAACCTCTCCATCACAACAAACGAGAGAGGTATTGTCATCATTCAAACATGGATACTATCAGAATTAAGACTCAAGTTTTGGTTGTTGTGCTTGTTGTAGAGTCACATAGAACTAATCATAACTTGCGGATAAAGTCAATGAAAATTTGACAAGAATATGGTGGATACGCCGCTGGTACTTCCTATATATAAGTATTCTTGTTAAAGGATCGGAGGCATTATCAGGCGGTTATGAGAAGTTCCATGTAGGATTTAGTATTGTCTTGGTTGAAATTTGTGTTACATTCAATGATTTAACATTCATATCATATCATCATCTAAAGAAATTGGATTGTGTTCCATTTCTACATAGACTAACCTTTCCATCACAACAAACGAGAGAGGAACTGTCACAAATCAAACATGTATGCTATCAGAATTGAGACTCAAGTATTGGTTGTTGTGTTTATTTATGTTCTAGAGTTACATCATAGGACCAATCATAACTTACTGATAAAACTAATGAAAATTTGACAAGAATATAGTGGATACGCCGCTGGTACTTCCTATATATAAGTATTCTTGTCAAAGGATCAGAGGCATTGTCAGTCGGTTATGAGAAGTTCTATGTAGGATTTAGTAATTTCTTGGTACATTGGTTGTGGCGTTTATTTATGTTTAGAGTCACATCATAGAACCAATCATAACTTACTGATAAAACCAATGAAAATTTGACAAGAATATGGTGGATACGCCGCTGGTACTTCCTATATATAAGTATTCTTGTCAAAGGATCAGAGGCATTGTTAGACGGTTATGAGAAGTTCCATGTAGGTTGTAGTATTAGAAATTTTGTTTTAGGATATAACCCTATCCTTTCAAACATATCAAAACTCTTACGCATGATATCATATTTAGTGAATCAACTCTGCTTATCAATATTTTTACCGTAGGCAACAAAAAGCGATTCCTGTAACAGGGTACTTAACCCTTACAAGGGACGTTACCGCCTCAAACAAAAACTTAAACTCTTACTCTTTTTCTAAGCATGTATCTGTCAAACTAAACACCATCCTTTTTAGACAAATATATCACTACTTAAATTTCGGGACGAAATTTCTAAAAAGCAGGGGATACTGTAACATCCGTCAAAAACCGGATTTACCAAACCCGCTCCGTTTATTAACCGAACAATCAGTTAAAAATTTCGCTGCGTATTTAATGCCCAAATTAATTTTAAACGATACATAATTAATAAGTATATTAGAATATATAATTTATATTTGAAAAAGTACTTAAAATAAGAAAATAAAAATAAAAGGCTGCTGCCGGGTTTCGAACCCGGGTCAGCCAGCGAATCAACAAATGACTTAACACTCATCCATCAAACCACTGCGCCACTAGTGTTTCTTGTTCATTAATGGAAACAATTAATACATAACATAAATCTCGAATTCAAAACCGACGCGCCTAATCGCAGTCGTCGGAAATCCCGACGATTTCGCCGAGATTGGACGGTTTCTTCAGTTTTAACCGAAGCCTTAACTACTACATCGGTTATAACCGACGTCTGAACCCGCGACGCAAGTCATAACTGCCGGAAAACTTATTGACTGACGAATCAAGACGGAAATCGGACTAAATTCGTCGATGTCCTGCCCTATAAATACCCCCTCTAACCTCTGTTAGCTTTTTCGCTCACAATCACACTCTTTCCCGACAAAAATTCACTCGCCGTAGAATTTCTGCAACTCGCCGGAAAACCGAGCCTTTCACCTCTGAGCCTTACTGAACACCCAGAGCTCATACCGAAGCCACCCACACTCATCTCAAGCTCCCTGAAGACCCTCTGCCGCAGGACACACGTCGCCGGAATCATCTGTTGTCACCGGAGTTTCGCCGGCGAAACAGAGGAGCGCTGTTCGGTATACCTTACACTTAATCTCTCGTTCTTTTATTAATCTCACCTGTAATTAAGCGCAACACACTAAAAGAACTTGATTAAAATCGATGAACCAGTCAGACTCCGATTCTGGTTAAGTCTGACGAAGAAGACGAAGTTCAGTATTGTATATGTTTAATTAAAATCAAGATATATCTCGGGTTAGACACACAGTCCAGCGGTGCACTGTGTGCAAATAAAACACGCTTACTACCGAGTTCGAATCTTGTCCCACGCACACTCGCCTTAATAAAGATGTTCTTTTTTTTAACCGAACCGGATTCACTGCAATAGATGTTAAGTTTAATAAAAACCGGAATAATAACCAAGATAGAGACACAGTCCAGTGGTGGACTGTGTGAACGTTTAAACCACATGTCACGAGTTCGAGTCCAGACTACCGCACCGGTCTGGACAATTATCAAACTTTTTATATAAAGCAGAAACGAAATTATTTAGTTTGTATATAAGTAATAAAAATCAGATTATTTAACAAGTTAGACACACAGTCCAGCGGTGGACTGTGTGTTAACTTAAACCACAGGTCCCGGGTTCGAGACCTGTGGAGAGCACCGAGCGAGTCATTTAAATTGTTTTTGAAATTAATGATTTTCGGATTAATTCAATTAGTATATAAATATAATTAAAAACAGAAATATTTCGGGTTAGACATGTAGCTCAGTTGGTAGAGCTGTGTGCACGCGTACGGGAGGTCTCGGGTTCGAGTCCTGCCCGGCGCATACTTGCACACAATTAAACCGGTCAAACAGTCAATGCTTACGGTCAAACAGTCAACGCTTACGGTCAAACAGTCAACGCTTATGGTCAACTGTCAAAAGTCAACATTTTTTTTATTTCTTTTATTTATTTATTTAAATTAAAAATCAATTAAAAATACTTAAAAATAACATTTTTAAGGTTAGAAAATAGCCTTAAACTCACAAAAATACACCCAACAATCCTACTAAAATTGATTAATAAAATCCGCATACTTACCGAACCATTATGCCATTATGTAGGTTAGTTTCACTCGTGGTTAAACCAACTTCGTGCGCATTCAACATCATCAACCGAACGCACCCAATGTGAGTGAATCTTACAACTCCCCTTTTTAATTAAACGTTTTGGGGTGTGTCATGTGTCACTAAAATTAACTCGTTTATTTAAACTTGTGCCATACCATATTGTGATCTAAACTTAGATTGTATCTTTTGTTTGTAGTTATGTATTTCATATTGTCAAGTATATGCAAATCATTCATTAGGCCCATCAGTTCCTCGTGGGAGACGAGTTGAGCAATGCGTGCCTCAAAACAAATCCATTATTGTTCGTGTGTGCATTATTTAGTATATATTGTTTGTAGTTATGTATTTCATATTGTCAAGTTTATGCAAATCATTCATTAGGCCCATCAGTTCCTCGTGGGAGACGAGTTGAGCAACGCGTGCCTCAAAACGATCCATTATTGTTCATGTGTGCATTATTTAATATTAAATGATTGGTGAATAAGTTTACATCTATTTTTACTCATGTGTGGTTGTGCACTGTATTTTATAATCAATTAAATAAACTTGTTCAAATGTTTTTTCATAGGATTCACTCGCCAACTTTTTGTTGATCCAAAAACCATTTTTACACATGATACAGGTGAACAGGATGAAGCAAGGGAAAACATAGGAAATGCCTTAGAAGAAAACAATGAAGCCTAGATTGATGTTTAGGATATGATGTAATTATGATTGTATATTTCCCATTAAATTGTATTAATGAATATGAAACGTTATAATAAATGTCATGAGCTTTGATGATAACCCAATCATGCCTCGATCACCTTTTCCGCTGCGGGTCGGGGTGTGACATTAACTACCATAGACTGTTGCATATATTTGATGCTTCAGTCTCACACTTCTAGGACCTAACAATCTCCCCCTAGACTGATGCATCAAATTGTCTTGATAGTGCAAATTCAGCAATGTCTTCAACATAATCTATAGTTGTCGCTGTGCCGTAAGTGTTGTGAAAGTCAGTCTCATACTTTTAGGACCTCACTCTTCAACGAACTCTCAGCACCGGGTCTCTTTCTTCTGCTCTTGTGGTTAGCTTCATATTAGGATCTCAATCAGCTTTGCTTAAACCATCTTTGTCAAAAAGAATGTGAAAGGAGGAACCTTAGCAACTCTTTTCTTCTTCAATCTTTCTCTTTCAAGCAAGCAGGTTCACATGTACTTCTTCAAATGTACTATCATTGTCAAACGATGACTGGCATCTGGTTCTTCTGACTCAGGTACACTTTGCTGTTGTGATACTTCATGCTTTATCGGCAACTAACAACATCTCAATTTCCAACAACCCCTGTTTCTTGATCTAAATCAAGATCTGCACATTCTCAGAAATTTATAAGCAACCATTCTTATGCAATAGGGAGAGTACCGCATGAACACCTGGTACATCCAAGCACTTGTACTCGGATCAAAATTCAAATTTCTTTCATCCTTTGATGATTAGTCAAATCTTCAAGAACGGTTAATAATTTTTAATAAAACAAATGAAGCACTCTATTTTTGAATTTTATAATTTTTTATTTTTTATTTTTAAATATAAGAATATAAAAAGAAACACAAATAAACAAAGAAGCTAACTCAATGGCTACAACTGTACAATTGCAATGGGATCAAAATCGTTTTCAGGCAGACCAAGGAACACTTTTCGGTGCGAACTTATTCAGATTGGTCTATACGATTGCTAATATGTTTGTCCACTTAAACTTTAACGCTCAACTTTCATTTTTCAACTTCGTGATATGCTTAAGGTAGTATTATACTATAATATCTATGTGTCCAATACCATGAAATACCCCCGCGATCAAGGTAAGCACAACGATTCATCGTAGCAGGTGAGTATACTATGGTCATCCTTCTGATTTTACAACGTCAGGCTATTGGTGAACAGGTCAGTACTTCCGTACAACAGAGAGACCAATAGTGACTCACGAGGGTTAGGCAAATACCTTATTTGGTATGTTTGGATTGCAAGAATTTTCTCATAACGAGATTTCCTTTCTTTTAAGGTTTTGGCCCTTCTATTTTGGCTCTTTTAGAAAGATATACTGACTGTGCCTAGGTCTGCATATAATCTGGATGCAACAGAAGGGCAGCCAAGATATCCCCGGATGACTCAACAGCATAAAGACCCGAAACCTCAGACGTTGGCTATTCAACACAAAAGCATTTTTCACAACATTTGCCTTTTGAGGGCTATTGCCGCCCACTGATGATTTTGGAGAGCTTGATTTTCCTTGACGTTTGGACTTCTGCTTTCTTCGTCTCCGATTTGCTCGCTTGCTCTGAACATTTTCATCAGAAGTAGAAGGTTCAGGTTGTTCAGTTTGCACACTTTAAGCCTGGTTCACGTCAGCTCTCTCTTCATCAGCTGACTCATTAGAAGAGTCAACAGCACCAGATGGTTCCTGTGTGTCTAACGTATAATCCGTGGGTTTGCCGTACACCATATGTTGTGCTTTCTCAATATCTTCGTCGGTTTCAGACATTGTGGTGTAGTTGTGATTATACGGTGGGGCAACCTGAGTGAATCCCAAACCTTTCCCTTTGTTCCCCTTATATGCCAGCTGCACATTGCATACGTCTTGAACAATCTTGCTGTATGTATCGAACTTCTTTATATTAACTTCATTTTGTTGATATTTTCTAGTAAGAAGTCCCAGCTCAACTATTACCAAGTCGCATTCCATGGTTTTTGAATCTAATCTGGTTTTGTAATCATGGACCCAACATTTCTGTTGATTTACGTCCAGGTGGAGCTGAGCTATGTCTTTCTTTTGAGCTTCAACCTTTTCTTTGAGTAACTTGTTACTTTCTCGAAGGCTGATGCACTGAGCCATTGCGTTGTTATATTCATCGGTCATTTTGGAATTAAGAGCCCTGAGTTGAGCAACCCTATTCCTGCAAGGTTTAGTGCACAAAAGATAGTTGACTGTGTCAATGGGCGAGCTTGATTTGTCAGCGTTAGTTTGGGCTTTAGATCGAGTTTGGGGTGCTGGGCTGCTGATTGCTGCTTGCTAGGCTTGAGGTTTCTGCTCAGATACTTCTTCAGAAATAGACTCAGTTGATTTTGCATATAAATCTTTGAGATCTTTGTTTGATTGTAAATGACCCCACAACCAAGACACAAAGGAGTCTTTATCATCACCCAAGAAGCTATCCATCGCATTTCTTACTTCCTCTTTACGCCTCCCACATTCAAGCAAACGCATCACATAGTTAGCAACCGGATCAACATTTTAATCTCCGATAAACTCATTCAGCTTTCCCTTCACTTCATCCCGTAGGCTCGGGTTTCGATTTTGGGCTGGACTGAGAGGTATGTTCGAGTGCTGAGTTTGGGCTGCAAACATCTTTGGATAATCAAAACCGGACCGGTAAACATGAAAAAAATGTCCGAAAACTGTTTTTACCAAAATGTACCGTTAGCTATGTTCGAGTGCTGAGTTTGGGCTGCAAAAATTTTTTTGCCCTAAAAATCACACGAGTCTAGCCATGCAACCGGTTAGTTAAATTGTCTAATGATCAAATTCTATGCACGAAAACGTTTAACTCCGGTTACGTCAGCTGGTTAACTTTCCACCTTTTTGGGTACAACTCGGAACAGTACCAAATTCGGAACAGTAACTCAGATTAACAATCCGAGATGAAATCCGGAAACAATGATCCGAGATGGTAATTCGGAACAGTGATCCGAGATGCAATCCGAGATGAGAGAATCCGAAATAGAGAATCTAGTCCGGAATGAAACCCTAGTCCGGAATGAAGACCAAATCCAGAATAAAGACCAAATCTGGAATGAAGATCAAATCCGGAACAGTAATTCAGAATGCTATCAGATGCACAACAACAGTAACTCGGATAAATCCGAAATGGAGAAACAGATCCGGAATAAGAGCCTGATCCGGAATGAAAGTCTATCCGAATTCGGAACAGTTACGTATCCGAAATCTTTGAAGATTATCCGAAATCCTTGAAGATTATCCGAAATCCTTGAAGAAAATCCGAAATCCTCGAAGATTTATCCGAAATCCTTGAAGATTTATCCAAAATCCTTGAAGAAAATCCAAAATCCTTGAAGATTTATCCGAAATCTATAAAAAATTCAAGATTTTTATCCGAAATGCAGCAGATTAATCCGAAATCAATCCGAAATGCAACAAGAAAATCTGAAAAAATCCTTGAATGTTGATCCGAAATGCTTGAATCTTCTTCGTGTTCTTCAGCAGAAAACCAAACAGAATCCTGTAATATCAGATCTGAGCCTAGAAAATAGGTTCAACAGGCTCTGATACCACTTGTAAGTCCCGTTTTTTTGGATCTAACACTGATATCACACAATCACTAAGGATGGGCGGAATCTAAACTTGGTGATCTTCAAGAAAACCGAAATAAGGAAGAACAACACGAATTCACTTTAACACCTTGCACACGATTCTATTACTTGAACAAGCAAAACCGTCTGGTACAAGATGGAGGTTCTCTAGAGAAAACCTAATAATTTACCCCAAAACTTAACCCTAGAAATAACATAAGCTTAGCTTATATACCTAGGGTAAGGCATAACCCTAATGGGCTTGCCTGGCCCACATGGCCTATGGCAGGCACAAATGACCTATAAAGGTCCAAACCTAACACAAGCTAACCTAGTTAAGCCCAGTTAACTACCATAGACTGTTGCGTATATTTGATGCTTCAGTCTCACACTTCTAGGACCTAACATTTACCATTTCTGTTTAATTTTCCCTATCTTTCATACAACTCAGTTTTCATGTGGCCCACCGCACCTTTCCCAAGCCAGTACCAAAACATTTTTTGTTAAATCAATTTTTTTTAATTTTTGAAGATAGAGTTTCGATTTGGGCTTGTAAAGAAGTATTTTCGTCCACTTTATGGGCTCCCAGGGCTATGGATTTTGAGCCCCGATGGGTGTGCCATTGAAAACTATTTTGAGCAATTTGTTCAATTTGATTCTAAATTTCGGTGGGCCGACGATTACCAAGGAGGCCCCCGGAATTTGAGTTAAGGATTTGTCTTGTGTGTGGCAAAAGTCCATTATAGAATGTGGAGACTTGTTGTCACACTTCTAAACCATGATGAGGGCATTTCCTTAACAACTCTCTGAACTTTTCCCAAGTTTCATACAAAGGTTCCCCGTCCTCTTGGGAATATGAATTAATTTCAGTCATTAATTTAGCCATTTTAGCGGGAGGGAAATATTTGTATCGAAATTTTTGGGAAAGATCATCCCAAGTGTGGACGGATCCACTTGGGAGAGTATTGAGCCAAGCTTTGACTAGGTCTTTTAGTGAAAATGGGAACATACGGAGCCAGATGGTATCGTTGGAGGCTCCATTGATCAGAAATGTGTCACATTTCCAAGAAATTGCTAATATGTAAATGGGGATCTTCGTCAGGTAGGCCGTGAAAGGTGGCAGAATTTTGGAGCATTTGAATTAGATGGGGTCGAAGCTCAAAGTTGTTAGCATCGACATTTGGCGGGTTAATAGCGGCTCCAAGATTACCGACCGCCGGTCGTAAGTAATCCATTAAAGTACGTTGATACGCCATGGGAGAGTTTTGGTCCGAGACTTTTTGTTGATTTATAGCTTTTAGTCTTTTCTTAAAAAGCGCTCCGGTTCCTCTAATGGTTCTTTTATGTCTTTGTCGGAGCTGGAGCTCATGCACCAAGTTGAGTTGCGAGCCATGTGACTGAGTCCTGTTTCTGCGATAAAAACACAAAATGTTTGTTGATCAAAGGGTTCAACATGGCCTCGTGTTAGGTTAAAGTTTCTGTTTTCTTGATTTCCAACAACTAGATGTCGGGCACGACCCCGTGTTGCACCTTCACGACCCCGTGTCTGTCTCTTTGTAGCCCAGGAAACGGAAAATTTTTATGTTTTAAATTTGGGCACGACCCATGCCTGATCTTGCACGACCCCCGTACAACAGTCTGCGAAAAAATGCAGAAAATGTAAAAGCAAAGAAAATTCCTAAAAAATTAAAAGCTAAAAGATAAAGCTGATTAGGCCGTTAATTTTAAGCTTTCTTAAAATCCTTTGTCCCCGACAACGGCGCCAAAACTTGACGTGGTGCGAGTGTGTTATAATCTTTGTTATATTTTAAGCACTTTTTACTCGTGGATCGAACTTTAAATTTATAAAACACGATACAATACTACCACTCTACACAAGTGAGGGCATGTGCACCCATCATAGACGTAGTATAGTGATGTTAAGATACTGAGGTCGTACAAGGACACAAGAGCTTTTAATACCGGCTATCGTTAACGTCTAATCTAACCAAATTTTATAAATGTTTTGAAAGTTTTTAAAAGATAAAAATAAAAATGAGAATGTAAAGAAGAGGAAAAACAAAAAGACAAATAGAATCACTTGGTTCCGACTCATCTTTTATATATCCTTTGATGATTTCCGCACTTTGGGCTTTTAAGATTATCTTAGTTATAGTGGCATGCCCCTCTTGTGAAGGCGACGCTACCCTGAACCATATTGGTATGAGTCAGCAGGGATATAGTCCCGCAAGGTCGGATTATTGAAAGATAATTAAATACGTTATTAATGCGAAAAGTGGTAGCCCCTCTTGTGAAGACGACGTTACCCTCGGCCATATTGATCTGAGTCAGCAGGGATACAGTCCCGCAAGGCCGGATAAAGTTTTAATAGTAGTTTATTTATAAGGGGTTCAAGACGTTCTTACTTCCCCCGATTTGATGCTATCTGCCTTAAGGGAAGTCCTAATAAGCTTGAACCAAGTCCTCACAGGATCTATACACTGAACGAGGTAAGAACTTCACCCAAACACCCTTCTAACCCCCTTCTAGGTAGTTAACGCGCTTTATATAGACCGTAAAGACACGAATGAGCGAATCAACGAACATGAAGGAATGTTTAACCAAAGTTCACTTTCAATACATAAAACTAATTATTAAAGTCATTAATATATACCCATTTAAAAAGTTGCCAAAGATTATGGCACCTGGGACAAATTATGGCACATTGGCCTATCACCTTGGACAAATTATGGCACCTTGGCCTAGATGGCTAGTGTGGTTCCTCAAGTTAAACTACCAGGAGTATGAACATTCCTTAATGTTAACATAAGAGTACCTTAATGGTTGATTAATGGTCCCGGTCACCTTGGACCTTAACGACCTTAGAGGCTTGAACCTAGTCCACCACCTCTGGGTAGAAGGATAACTTCCCTTTAACTATCCTGATAGAAGGCCCTCTTATCCTTAACTATCATTTCTTGGCCAATGTGTGGTCTGTGCCACTTGGCATAATCAAAACCATTAAGATCTTTTAGAATTATATAGCAGAACATAAATTTCGAGTAAAATCGAGATGTTCGCTTGAAGAGGATGAATAAATGAAACAAAATACTTAGATATAAATAAATGAAACAAATTGTCCATGCAAGGACTTAAAAGAAAAAAAATTTCCACGCATGGATTAAATGTAACATTCGTGAAAATCGGGTTTCAAAAACCCGCACCGTTTATCAATCAAATATTCAGTTAAAAAGTTCGTTGTGTATTTAACGAGTCGGTTATTTAAAATAATACATAATTAATAAATATTTTAAAGATTAAAGACCACAATTAATAAATAATAATAATTAATGAAAAATTAAATAAAGAAACAGAATGGGGTAGCCGGGTTTCGAACCCGGGTCTCCACCCAACCAACACACACAATACACCACTACACTACACACACATATCTGTTAAAATCCTAAAGCAATTAATTTATATACTAAAACAACGCTTGAATTTGAATTCCAAATCTCAGAACCTATAACAGTCGGAACATGATTCTAGCAATCAATCCAAATAACCGTTTTTCTTTTTGATTAACGCATGTAACTGCTTTCAATCATCAGATTTAACGGAAATCTTGAATCAATTCGTCTGAGCTGAACGAAATCATTGACCGTTAATCCATGAATGAAACCGAAATCATAGCTACCTCTACTCTATAAATAGCAATCCTTGAATCTTTGTAGAACTCGCTCATACACTTGCTTAAACTCTCAAACACTCTGCACTCTCTGTCTTCAAATATCACGACGCTGGAAAAATTTTCAGTCACCGGAACTTCATCGGAGATCGCACCTGTTCGGTACAACATCCTTAAATCCTTTTCTGTTTAAATTATTTTTGTTATCAGTAATAATCAATCAACTAATTCAATAAGAATTATTGATTAAACAGTCGGGTTGATGCTCTGGTTTCATGAATTGAAGAAGATGAAGTTTGAAATGTGTTTAAAGGAATTTAAAACCGGTAAATATACCGGGTTAGACACACAGTCCAGTGGTGGACTGTGTGCAAATTTAAATCATGGACCCGGGATCGAGCCACACTTGTTTCGACTTTCTGAAATAAAACCAATCTTTTTTAAAACCTATTCAGATCATCCTTCAACATGTATATAAATATAGTAAAATCCCGGATATTGATGGGTTAGACACCCAGCCCAGTTGGTCGGGCTGGGTGCAAGTTAAGTCAATGGTCACGGGTTCGAAACATGTTAACATGTTCTGCGCGTCCGGTCCAAGCCAGTATAAACCTTTTTAATTAATTAAATTCCAGATTCAAACCAGTCGTATATAAATATAATTAAAATCAGAAATATTTCGGGTTAGACACGTAGCTCAGTTGGTAGAGCTTCGTGCACGTATACGAGAGGTCCCGAGTTCGAACCTCACTCAGCGCATAATTAAATCCGACCGGTCAACGGTCAATGGTCAACGGTCAAAAAGTCAACTTTTTTATTTTTTTCTTTTATTTATTTATTTAATTGAAAAATCAATTAAAATACCTCAAAATAAGGTTTTAAAGCCTAAAAACTTGCATTAAATTCACAAAAATAAATCTAAAAATCTTATTAGGAGCACTAATTAAAAATATTAATTTCAAATGAACTTTATTTATTTATCAAATTATTACATTATTATTTAGGTTAGTTTTCCTCGTCGGTCGAATCACAAATTCGTGCGCATTCATCATTATCAAGGAACGCACCCACTGTGAGTGAATCCTTACAAATTCCCCTTTTTATTCATGTTTTGGGGTGTATCATGTGTCACTTTAATTATTTCGTTTATTCAAACTTGTGCCATTACCATTATATGACCTAAACTTATGATGTAAATATTGTTTGTTGTGATACGTGTTTACATTTTGTCAAGTTGCGTGCAAATCATTCATTAGGCCCATCAGTTCCTCGTGGGAGACGAGTTGAACATCGCGTGCCTCATTAGATCGGCTCCGTTTGATTGAGCCTTGATCTCATTGTTCATCATTTGGTGTGTGTGCTTGTGCATTGTTTGATATTATGTGTTTTGTGATTAAATTTACATTTACGTTTATTCATATTTGGTTATGCACAATTTTATTCAAATAACCAACATAACTAATCCTTTCAAATATTTAAATAAGATTCACTCGCCAACTTTTGTTGACCCAAAACCCTATTTTACACATGATACAGGTGATCCGGTTGAGAAAAGAAACACATAGGATGGCCTAGAAGAATAAACAAGTTAATGCCTTGGAATGAACGTTTAGTTTTGTTTTCCTTTGTAATTGTACTTTAGTTTGTAATTTGAATGAAAATGTATTTGAACATGTTGTGTTTGTATGTTTATTTTAACTTCTTCTTTAAAGAGAAATAATAAAAATGAAACTTTATAGTAAATGTCATGAGCTTTGATGAAAACCCAATCATGCCCCGACTACCATTTCCGCTGCGGGTCGGGGTGTGACATTAAAGAAATAACAATGTCCTCGCAGGGACTAACATATATTATTAGAAGAGACTTTACTCGTCCTTCTTTCCCTTAACCAATTTGGAGAGTTTCTTGAAGAACTTGTTTGTCTTCTTCTCCGTTTTCTCCGCTTGTTGATTCATTTCTTTCATTCATTCCAAGGCCTCATTGATGGCCTCGAGTGATGGCGGAGGTTGTGGTTGTGGCATAATAGGATACTGGTATCCATAACTTGGATATCCAGTTGGTGGATAAAAAGGTGGGAAAGGAGACATGTAAAGTGCGTTATGCATGACCGCTTGCATGTAAGGGTTATGCGACAATGCTTGGTAATCAACAGGTGTAGTTGGGTTAAACGGATCATATCCAAATGTATCCGGATTGTTCGGATAGGGTTAATATAACCCGATGGTGGTGGTTGAACCACTGGTGGTGGTGTTGGTTCCACCACATGTGAAACATTGGAGGGTCTATCCATTTTTGGGTCCTCTCGAATGGTTGGGTAAGGTTTGGGCAAAGGTGGCAGCGATCCCAACCGTTGGCCCGCACATAACGACATACGTGCTCCTATTTTCCTTCTTGGCGGTTCAGGAGGCGATTTGGGTTGTTCCACCGGTTCCATGTGGACATCTTCTTGTACAGGAGGAGTTGCGGAGTGATGGGAAGGAGTGTTTGCGAAGGTAAATTGGTTCCAATATTGGTCGCATTCATAGGACCTTGGTATGGCGATCCGACGTGAGAGTTCGAATCGCTTGAAATTTTGATGGGGTGGGTGTGTGATCCTGACGGTGGCATCTGCGGGTCAGAGTCCTCGTCCATTGGATTAGGTTGGTCCAATTGGTTTTGGTCGGCTGGGGGGTGTATTAAAATATTGGTTGGGGTTAAACTCATCATGATAAGAATGATGAGAGTGGTGAGAGTGGTGTGAATGATGTGAATGATATGAGTTTTGAGTATGAGAAGGTGAATGTTGTGACAACGGCCATGAATCCCCCGAATCCTCATAGGGGTTCGGCTGATGGGGATGTGAGGGAATATGTCCAGAAGGTCCTCCCCTCATTGGTGCTTTTCCTCTTCCTCGTACTCTTGGCGACATTTTCGTGTTAAAAATCAAATCAAAACAATACTAATAACTTAATAAAGAAATGAGTAATCCTAGGTCAATGCCTAGACTCGAAAGTCTAAGATATGTGCTTGTGTAAGTTTGAGATTAAACACAAGAAGGTTAGGGTTTAATTCTCTCAAACTTTAGCTCTGATACCAACCTGTCACACCCCGGCTTTCCATAGCCAATCCAAACACCGGTGGGCCCGGGTGGGGAATATCGTGACGTAAGTTGATAACATCATAGACAGTTAAACACAACACAGCGGAAGTCTTGGAGTAAAATTACTATTGCAAACCAAATGTTCAAAATACAAAATAATAAACATACGGCTCATAATAGAAGATTCACAGGCGGATCATAAATTGTACAAAAGAAAGAATGTAAAACAGACTTTGGGCAGATCTAGGATTTGCAAGATCCTTTTATCACTACCGAGCACTTCCAGCCTATTTTTATATTGTACCTGCAAGCTTAGTCTTTTGAAAATACGTCAGCTTTTGCTGGTAAATACACCCAACTGACTCATTTTGAAAACATTTAAAAATATGTTTTAAGTGCATGTCAGCACAAAATCTTTTATAACTTGGGAAAGTTGACCTTCCAACCTTGTTAACAGATTCACATGTTTGTCCATACATACAGGGCCCGGTACGGAGACCGAGACATGATTAACGTACTCACCACTTTGAACTCACGAATGATTTATTCTTCCAACCTTGTGGGTAATGCATTTTGAGCGTCTATCGGTTGTATGCCTACACCCGCGCTAAGGTCGTAGCCATTATCTAATGTAATGAGCCGAGGATATCCAGGATACAGTAGTTAACCCCTGATGTTTAAGTTATCAAACAAAACTGATTAAAACGGAATATGCGGATTTACTAGCCACATTCTGGCATTCGATTGATCCCATTTCTGACCAAGCGGTAATGATTTACCATAACCCAAGCCCGTATAGGGGAAATAAGTCGAGAGTATTTACCTGAGCTAGTCTCCATTTAAACACAAGATTTATTAACTCAGCCGTACACAAAAGCACTAAGTGCGGATAACATTTACCTGAATGTCTCTAGTCTGGATTATGGCATAAGCTAACCAATTAAATACTAACGGTCTTTTTTAAGTCATAGACTTAGACCGACTAGCGTACATGATCAAAACGTATAACGCTAGATTAAACGATGATCGGATAGAATGTAGTTTAATCCCAAAAAGTACTTTAACTTGTGTATTATGGATAAACTATAAACATTCTGGATTTTGAGACTTAAATGACAAAGTTAGACCCGTTTCGGTTAATTTTCGTAAACTAGTTACATATACTTAACCGTACGCATATCAGTGATATTGGGTAACCGGATAAGTCATGGACAAGTTCTATATGCATTATATTTTAAATAAGTTGTAATATCAGTAGGATATCAACTAATATGCACGTTAATGTTTTAAAATGAAATTATGCCTCATATGGGCATTTTGGTAATTTCAGACCTTATAAAAGGAACTTGAATATAATTTACTGTTATAACCATAAGTATTCTGGAAAATTACTTATTTATGATATAATATTAGTAGGATATTAATTATATGTGTAATTTGTCTTTTATGACCAAACTATGCACCGAAGGGCATTTTGGTCATTTTACACATAGTTTATAAATTATTTGGGATTCTGAGTTTATATATTGTAACTACTGTAAAAACATTTAAAATAAGTTTTAAAATCAGTAGGTAACAAGTCTTGGTTGGTAAATATGGTTTAAAACCATTCTGTGCGCCGAAACGACGCTTATGTCGTAAAATGACGATTTATGCGATGTTTAATGAAAATCGAGTTTAAGTTCAAATTAACATGTCTTAGATATGTTATTTAATATAACATATTAGTAGGTAAAAGATTTACTTTGAAAAGGTATGATTAAAACCATTTTATAAGCCACAAGGGCCTTATCGTCATTTATCGACATAATACAAGGACTTGTTCATAAACTCAGTTTATAATCTGGTTTGCCATTCCGAATAATCCTACTTATGATATTACATCAGTAGGTAACTCATTCTCAAGTTTATTATCATTTAAACCTCTTTTATGCAAAAAGGGCATTTTAGTCAAAATGGCTTAATTACGGAACTTGCGCATAAACTCAGATTCTGATTATGATCATGTATTATAACCTCAGAGGGTTATGATACATTATATTACAATCATAATGTAACTTTAGATCAGTAGCTAACTAATTTAAATCAGGTCAGGATCGAAAGTCAAAGCAGAAGTCAAACTTCGCGACTTTCGGTTGCGAACCGACCCTAGAACTGAAATTGACGAGCCAAACATGTTCTTACATGTTCTAATAATTATTACCAACTTGTTTAAGTGTCAAAACATGTTTCATAACATATATATGCTCAAATTATAACATTTCCCAAAAATGGCATGTTTGACTTTTTAATATAGTAACTTTGACCTACCTTATTACGATCACTTAGCCATGTTCGTTACGAACAATGGCTGGACCATAATGGTCTTAACCGAAAGTCAAGGCATTTTCCGTAAAATGCTTGACTTTTGGATATAAAAGCCTATAAACGAAAATGCAAGAGGAAGGAACACTTACAAGTGGTTCCTAGGATGCAATAGAACTAAGTTGGATGCTCCTTTTAGTTAGGAACTTCCAGAGGAGGGAGATAGAGTTGTGAATGAGAAAGGTGCAAGTTTAAAGGGTGAACCTTTGCACCTAGTTATAGTTGGAGAACTTGAAGGAGGTGATGCCAGGTGCTAAGGGGTGTAAGAGGGAGCTTACAAGTGTCTAAAACGTGGCATAGCTGTTTGAAAGTCCCTTGTTTCGAATCAAATGGTTTTTCGTCTCATGTGTAGAGGCCAAGCAATTTTTCTGCAGACACAGGCCTCTCCGCCCCGCGAGAGGCCAAGGCCTTGCCTCTCGCGTCCCGCGAGCTCCCTGTGGTCAGTTTCAAAGTTTGACACTTTTAGCCCCTCAACTTATAAAACCTTCTAAAACACCTTTTTAGCATATTTAGCCCTCCATAACCAATATTTGGCATACCCGGGAGTATGCCCGGACATTGTCGAGCTCTCGGTTTGTTAAAAGGTCACTTAGAGGTATACATTAACATGTTGACACTTTTAACCCCTTCGTCATCCAACTTTCACATTTTTACGGATTTAATCCCTCTCGTCCAACAAATGGGACATATGAGAGTTAAGACTTTGTAAAGGATCACTCAGAGGCTCATTGTAAGCATGTTGACATATCAATTACTCAGAGGCTATTGCTTAAGCATGTTGACATATCAGTCACTCAGAGGTATTGCTTAAGCATGTTGACATATCAGTCACTCAGAGGCTATTGCTTAAGCATGTTGACATATCAGTCTCTCAGAGGCTATTGTTTAAGCATGTTGACATATCAGTCACTCAAAGGCTATTGTTAAAGAATGTTGACATATCAGTCACTCAGAGGCTATTGTTTAAGCATGTTGACATATCATTCACTCAGAGGCTAAGTTTGAGCATGTTGACACCTTTAGTCCCTATTAGTCTTTAGTAGACTAAAATAAAAATAAATACGTGTCTTTATACTATTGGACACGGTTTTACGGGGTGTTACAGTGTTGGTGTTGTAGTGGTGGTGGACTGATGGCAAGTGTGAGAGAAGTTGTTTGCCAAGGGATGTCTTTCTCTTGAACAAAAATACCTCTATTTATAGCTCAAAATAGAGGGCAGGCACGACCCCGTGCCCACTTGGCAAACCCGTGGTCTTCTCTATCTATTCCTTCTTTAACTGCAGATGTCAGGTCTTATACCAACACGCCCCATGGTGTCATGGCACGGCCCCGTGGTCAGTGTACTTGTTGTACTATCACAAATTCTACGAATCCTATAGTTGACCATGGCCCGCGTTGGGTTAGCACGACCCTGTGCCTAAGCTTCTGTCTTTGTTATTTTGTTGTTTTGGATGTGGATGGGGATTCGAAAGGTCGTGTCAATCCTTCTTCTTTGTATTTGTGTTGGTTTTTTTTGTTAATTTGTTCCTTTTATTCGTTTAAGCTCTTTTGATCCTGTAAGGGTTGATTTTATGCCTTGTTTTGATGTAATTTATATGTTGCATTTTCCGTACATCAGGGACAATCCAATGGTGGGGAGTTTGTTTGATAACAAGGAGGTCTCGGGTTCTAAATCCGTTTCCTCCTTTTTCACTGCTTTTTATAACTATGTTAATCAGGGGATTATTTAAAATATATTACAAAACTTGTAGACCACAAACATTAGTTGTAGTCTAGTGGTATTGTTGTGTTGCAGAGTCACGGGAGGTCACGGGTTCTCCCCGGCCTCACCATGTTTTTCGCAATATTTCTTTTTATATTTTATTCTTTGTTTTAAACTTTTGAAAAGAGTTAAAAACCTAATTTAAATCATATAGCTAAGTAAGAATAAGTGTTTTAAGTAACAAACTAAAAGTTTTTATAAAACTGTTGTATAAATAAATTATTTATATTAATATATTTACACATAATAATGTAAATTGTAATGCCCCAAAACCCGTATATTTTTTTATTCGCTACCAAGTTCTCTTGAGTTATGTCATGACATAAAATAAGTAGGTAACTTGACTTAGTTAAAATAATTTTTAAGTAGAAAGAGGGAAGGAAAGTAAAGGGACTATTTGTGACATTCCTTGGAAACTATAAGGTAGTCAACAAAAAGAAATGAGGGTCAAAATTCTGCATTTTGACTAATATATATGTGTGTGTATCGATGCTAGAGAAAGGTAGGAGAACTCTCTCTTGTTCAACTCACTAAATCTAACCAAATGGAGATCAGATTGGAGGTTGTAGCCTTGCATGAATGAAGAAATCTCTTCATCTAGACTTGCTAAACATGTGATAAGTTGTAAATTGTGATATGATGAGTTTGTATGAAGTGGGGTTTATGATAAAAATATGAATTAGTATGAAAATAAGCATGAAGATGTGTTAGAATCACCAAATAGAACTTAGATTATGCACGATTTCAAGTAATTTGATGTTTTGAAGTGAAATCCATTTGTGATAATGAATGATTCTTGTTCAACTTTGATATATTATGTTGTATATGATTGATTCTTGTTAGTTAGATTGTGTGTGGTATGGAAGTAATGTGATTTTAATTGTTATTGATGAATGAAAGCAAGAGGTAGGATATGAGCATTAAATACTTGTACATTGTGCCTTATTTGTGGTACACACACCAAGTGTTTGATGAAATGCTTAAGTGACAATTTTAGATGAATTTGTATGCAAGAATGTGGCAACAAGAATAGAATGTGATGACAATGAAATTGTTGGTTAACTTATGTGAAGAAGGTTTGGTTTGATTAAATCTATATAGAGATTTTATTTGATTTCATAATTGGGTAAATGTATGTACTAGTGGCTTGCACTATATGATTGAATGGTGATGCACACCATGTGTTGAACTAGTTGCTTGATGGTAATTTGGAAATGGATGCGTGTTAAATGTATATCATATGGAATGATCAAAGCATTAGTATGTGTAAAATTGGTTATGTATATATAAAATTTAACTAAGTGATCATGTAGTTGTATATGTCAACATGGGTATGAAATGCGCATGAAGATCATTGTTGGAAGTTCTGTGTTAGAAGGTTGACTTCGGAAAGTAAACAAGGTATAAATAGTATTGTTAGGCTTTTTGATTCAATTGTAAGAGTAGAGAAATCATGTGATATGTACTAGATCATTATGTGTTGTGTATGATGATAATTGAGTTATGTGGGTATGTAACAAGGTGACAATTAGTCTATGTTTTATGCAAGCTAGTAATTAGCTATTGAAAGTCAAAGCAACCTATGGATTGAAAATGAATGTTAGCATGAATGACATGTGTACTAATAATGTTATGGAAATGATGGTATGAAAGGATAGGAAATTTCATTAGCATTGACTCAAGCACGAAAGGCTAACGATTCAAGAGGAGGCAAGGAAGCAAACACGGATACAGACGCTTAAGGTAAGTGATTTGTGAACCCAATTTGTTATTATTCAATGAAGTTTTGTATGCAAGAGGAAAGGGAATTATGAAAGGATGGATAAATAATGGTAGTACCAATGTAAGTAATGTCATAACGTGTTATTTGTGGTTTAATGAATGAATCTACTTATTGGGAGCAAACGGGTCAAACTTGGAATATGTTTATCACAAGGATTGAGTTATGAAGTACTTCTTGGAAAGGATTAGAAATGATAATATAATGCCTTTTTATGTATGGGTTAACTTGTTAGGGGATTAAGTATTAAATGTTAGAAATAGGGCCGAAGGCCACAAAAAGGTGTAAAGTAATAAAAAATTCCCAACTCAGTTACCTGGTCGTGTTGAGTTCTAACCTAGTCAAGTCAGTGTTTAATAAAAACGCCCAGCTCAGTTACCCGGCCGTGTTGAGGTTTGACCTGGCCGGGTCAGTGTTCTGTCTCAAATTTTCATATATGAGCAAGGTTGAGAGTTTATGCACATGTAATGGTTATCACTCGCTTGTATCGTTTATGCTAAACCCTTGAGGGTATATAATCAACATGATAACATGGATTACACCCTAAGACTTGGACGTTTGAATGTTTTAGGATGTTAAGTGTTAGTTTATGTATAAATAGAAAGGAATGTGTGCACGTGTTAGAATTTAGTATATGCGAACGTATGGAAATTGTATATATGTATACATGGGTTTTAATAGGAATGAGATTAAACTATGCTAACCAAGTTACTTGAGAATGAAATAAAAGGGCTTACAATTGATGATGGGCTCTCGAAGAATCTAACCGGGGTGGCATGATTGAGTTCAGAAGGATAACTTGATAGATCAGTATATGTAGAAAGAACATGACGCGGATGTTAATTGTGTATATGTTTAAATTTATGTAAGGTGTCACCAATTACTAAGGATGTGGATGTATATGGTGATTGCAGGTTACACGGATCAACTTCATCATGCAATGCAAGTGGTTGAAGTTCGAGTCAGAACATGGATTGTACGGGAGTGTGGTCAAGTAGTTTTGTAAAAGTAGGTAATATTTTATCTCTTAAATAAGAATGAAAGATGTAATTCTTGTAAAAGAGTCATTTCAAATGGTTTTCGAGTATGCTAGAACGTTTTGAATGAAAGAAATTTTAGGTTCGTATTTCCGCTGCGTCTTTTCGGTTAAAACATGTTAGGGTGTTTTATAAACAATCTAAATTGTTTTTTTACATTTATATAATTTAATCTCACCAGATGTCCACTCTATAAATATCTAATTCGCGTTAAGGTATATTGTCGGGACAACTCCTAACCCTCCGAATGGTGACAATCTTCACTCTCACTCGGATCTTTCGGGACCTAGTATACCGTGGTGACACAAGATGTACCACACGAATAAACAAACTCAAATAATTAATAAATAATTATTTGTGTTTTGGTTTATATTTTTAGTGCTTCGTATTTAACTGTTTTTAGGATAAATCTCATCGTTGGAAGTTTTCTAATCTTTCGTGCTTATATATAAGGAATCGCATACGCAAACACTGTGAGTGAATCTTACAACCCTCTTTTTTATTACACGTTTTTGGGGTGTATCATATGTTGCTTTATATTATTTTTTTTCAAGTATGTGCAATTATCATCTTGTGAGGTATATATGTTATGTGTTATTGTTTGTTGTTTACTTGGTGCATTACATTCATTTCAAACGTTACATCATCATAGGCCCGTCGGTTTCCCATTACCTAGGAGCGGAACTTGACGTTGCCAACCATACGAGGTCAGCCCCGTTTGGTTGAGCTTAGACCTTGCAGCACACCATAATACCGTGCAACATGCATACATTCATTTGAATCATTACAGTTGATTTGTTTATTGTTTGAGGTTGTGTTATGAGGGTTGACATATGACATGCAACCTATTTACTTACATTGGTTAATGCATGTTTTCTCAATACACAAACTAGATATATTATTTTCCTAATAACAATGAGGTTCACTCATAAACCTTTGTTGACCAAAAAACTACTTTTACACGTGATATAGGTGAACAGGCATGAAGAGAAGATTTGGACATAGGATAGGCCTTAGTTAACAAGAAACGGATAAATGTACTTTAGTAGTTATGGATAATGTCTCATATATTTAAGTTGTTTTATTTGGATTATCTGTTTTGTGAAACATTCAACATGGATTAATGAACATTAACAATTGAATAACAAGTCATAAGCTTTGGATCAACCAATTATGCCCCGATCACCTATTCCATTGCGAGTCGCGGTGTGACAGATTGGTAACAGAACTAATGACTTTAGGGATATAAGATAGGTTATTAGACCATTAGAACCTATACTTTAGTCAACTAGGACCTATGTGCTTATGTGAATTCATGTTTTGTTTAACTTATTGTAACGCCTTGCTTTTTCGTATTTTCCTTAATTAGAAAGTGTAATCGTATTTCTATTTATGGAAACTTGTATTCGTATCATATTCGTATTTCCTTTCCAATCTTGTAATCAGATACTTTTATTGTAATAAAATCCACGCTTGGAACATACTTGTCTTACATGCATTCAATTGTTAAATACGTGTTTACATACAAACTGATACTTGTTATACGTGCAAATACTCATACATTCATACTTGATACCTAAAATATACTTACCTATACTTTGTACACTTAAAAACATTAAAAAAATTATCAATTTATAGCATGAAATGAAGTAAAAACCAAGTTAAGGAACTAAAAGTGACAAAAATAAAGAAGTTTCTAGAATAACCTCTCTCGCGACCCGCGACCGTGTTCCCTTCAGTCTCTCGCGCCCCGCGAGAGGGCTTAATCCGGAAATATGGTTTCTAGCTCATGGATTGGTCAATTTTGTTTTTCTTACATTAAATGCACTCACCTAACTCACCCCCTAACCTCAACTATAAATACACACATCCTCCCAGTCTCATTTCACACCTCAAACACTCATCTCTCTCTCTCTCTAAAGAGCTCTCTCAATTCTGAAAGTTCAAGACTTTCAAATGAGTTCTAACTCACCTTTCCCTCCCTTCTTTACTCTTTTCTTCCTTCTTAATACTTGGAACACCTGTAGAAGTGTTTCTATAGGTTTTCTATGGAAAACCAACATGGAACATCACCATATTTGTGGTCACAAGTGTAAAGGCTTTTCGTTTTAATAGGGTTTTAACCCACAAGTGTTGTATCCTTCCAAGCTTGTTCTTGAAACAATACTTGAGTTGGTAGTGTGTGATTACTTGGAAGCCTTGGCTATCCTACCTTCAATCCACCACCTCACTTGATGATTTTGATTATTTTACAACTTTTATTTTCATTTTAACTTATTCATGACCATCCTTGTTGTCCTTGTGACAACTTGTGCATTGGTGAACTATACGAAAGAGGTTAAAGGAAGGTTATCCTCCTACTTCCATGCACGACTTCTATGAACTTCCATGATAAATATGATTACGTATACTATATAATATATATATACTCTAACCGAACCCTTGATGATAATCGAATGATTGTCCGTCATGGTACTAGGTTACATCACCTAAGTACTTAACTTCTCGTTACAATTCTAATGGGTATCTTAACCCATGAAAACACATCAACCCGAACGGGTCTCATAGTGTCAAGACGAGTGTTAAGTCTAGGTGGTTATTTTCTCGTATACATACTTTGGTGTGTTTAAATTCCTAATCCTCCGTTATCGTCTGAATACTTACCAACCAACGACTTCCTTTTGTAGGATCACTTGGTGATCCTCCAACCCTCCAAAACACTTCACGGAAATTACCAAGTGGAAGCTTGCAAAAGCGTGAGTACACTTGACCCATTTCCCTTTTTACACAATTTGGGTTGTAACATGTCAACTTACAAAATACACGAATACACACACTACATGCTTTATTCACTCGATCTGATATACATGCTTAATGTTATGCTTAGGTTCATGCTAGATTCATACATGCTTTTGTCATTAACTTGGCTAGCCCCAACTTAACATATATAGCGCTATAGGAGTAGCACACCGCCCGTCGGGGTATTGTTAAGCTTAAGCTGATTCTTATTCTTATTCATACTTTAGTCTCGTTACTTTATGTGATGAGGGACCCTTAATTCTTGTGGATGCTTGGGTTTGACAATTAGTATTGCATGCTAGCTTATCTTGTATACACTTGCCATGTGGATTTGAGTAAACTCTTTTATACTTACGCTATATACTTAAACTTGTGTACTCGCCAATGCTTTTGCGTTGAACCATATTTTTGACATGTTACAGGTTGATGATGATGACGAATCTAGTTGGGACGACATAGAAACACACCTAGAATGTTAGACTTTTTATGTTGTAATTTTTGTTAAAGTTGTTGTATTTTTATTTATGTTGTAATTGACAATTTGATTTATGAAATGAAACGAATCTTTGAATTTAATATGGTCGCGAATAGTGTTATGTTGTCTCGAGCAATCTATTTTCATCTTACTCCAATGTTTTCGCCATCGGTTGGGGTGTGACGCTTATGATTTGCAATTGCTCACACATTTAAATTCCTTTCATTTCACACACAAACGCATGCATGCACTCTGATATACGTTAAATTATACATATTTGTGTCCCCTATTTTACTCCCGTTTTATGCGTTTTTGACTAAAACTTTGTTGTTTAGGTACTTAATCGGACATTTTTATATTTTCAGGTCTTAAACGGCGTGCCAAAGACAGAGTTGGAGAAAAAGTGGGATTTACGAACATTCTGGATGAATTTGGCAGAAACTGTTGAAGTTACAACTCACGCACGGCAAATCTCAGCTGCAGTTGACGAGCCAGACACTTTTATATGTCCTCAACCCCCGTGCTCGTTGCTATTGAGCCGTCTGACGAACAAGAACGTGATCTGAGGAGGAGTAGGAGACTTCGAGAAAGGTCCCGCGTTGTTGCACAACAAATGTCAGCTGCAGTTGACGAGCCGGAGATATCTACTGAGAGTGAGAACTCAGAGGTCGAGGGGGGAACACCATGGCAGACAATGACCAGCCATTGAATTGAGACCGGTCATCAAGGAGGCGAAGGCCTGCAGCCTAGCATCGCCCGACCTACTGTGGTGGCGGCGGATTTTGAGATCAAATCCAGCATCATCAACATGTTGCAAAATTCGATGCAGTTTGATGGAAAGGTCACTAGGACCCTGGTCGACACATTGCTGCATTTCTTGAGGTATGCTCTACTTTCAAGATACGAGACATTTCTGACGACGCGATCCAGTTGATTGTGAGACAAGCCAGAGCTTCGGTTTTATCACTTCCCGCAGGATCCATTACCACCTGGAATGAGATGGCAGAGCTGTTTATGCAGAATTACTTTCCTCCAGAAAAAGCAGCCAAGTTAAAGAACCGTATCATGACATTAGACAGGATGATGGAGAGTCCTTACACGCGGCTTGAGAAAGGTTTAGAGATCTTTTTATTGATGTCCCACACCATGGGTTATCCAAAAGAAAACTGGTATTGACTTTTTACCAAGGACTCAACTATGATTCGCAGGAGCATTTGGACGTGTATGCAGGGGGTGATCTTGGAATGAAGACCCGAATGAAGCTTACGTGATTATTGAGAAAGCTGCTTTGAAGCCGAGTTCTCGTCAAGTCGAAGAGAGAGCTGGGACATTATCTCGTTCAGGGGTGCATGCTGTTGACACATATACGGCTCTTACTGCGCAAATTGGAGCCCTTGCTGCAAAAATTGATCAAGCCCATAATGTTTCGCCGGTTAAATCTTCATGTGAGCAATGTGGGATTTCACACAAGTTAGGGCGTGTGAGCAGGGTCTTATGTTTACAGGCCACGAGGAGGTGGATTACCTGGGAAACCAAACTAGACCTCAAAATAACCCTTATAGTAACACGAACAATCCGGGATGGAGGAATCACCCAAACTTTGGGTGGAAGGCTGGTTCAGGTAACCAAAACCCACTCGGATACGCTCAGCGCACTCCGGTGCCACAGCAATCCTATGGTCAGTCTTTTCAGTCTCATAGTCACTCCTACCAGCCACATTCGAATATGTACCAAATCAGGGTGCCGAGAGCAGTTCCTAGCAGCAAGCCCCTCAAAATAACTAGGAAATGATGGCACAACTTTTAAGAAACTCTAACAATGCGAATCAGTTAGCTTAAAAGCGCTATCAGCAGCACGAGGAGTGTTTCATGGCCCAAGAAGGGGAGATGAGCAGTCAGAAAGCCTCCATTCAGGCCATTGAGAATCTAGTTGGCCAGTTGGCTAAGATGTTATCTGAGCGGCCTCAAGGCGGTCTTCCAGGTAATACAGAGCCAAATCCAAGAGGGCATGTTAATACAGTGATGACGAGAAGTGGTAAAGCCATGGGACCTGACATATCAGACTCACCACCGATCACTAAGACGGTCCATACTGATGCTTTGGACGAGGTGCACGCTAGGCGAGTCCCAGCAAGTACAGCACAGCTCCAGAAGCCAGTTACAGACTATACTCCTCAAGTTCCGTACCCAGGTAGGCTGAAGAAGCAAAGGAATGAAGAACAATATGGTAAGTTTCTTGAGATGTTCAAGTAATTGCATATAAACATACCGTTTGTTGAAGCATTGGCTCAAATGCCTAAGTACGCGAAGTTCTTGAAGGACATCCTCACAAATAAACAAAAGTTCGAGGATATTTTTGTGTATTGATGAACGAAAACTGCTAAGCTATTCTCCAAAACCGTTTACCTGAGAAGATGGGAGATCCAGGTAGTTTTACCCTTCCTTGTCTTATTGGTAGCATGTCTGTCAGCCACGCATTAGCTGATTTGGGAGCAAGCATAAACCTTATGCCGTATAAGGTTTTTGCTAAACTGGATCTAGGTGAGCCGTCACCCATGAGGATGAGCATTCGACTTGCTGATCGTTCAATTAAATATCCGCGTGGGTTTGTTGAAAATATGCTTGTTAAGATCGACAAATTCATATTTCCTGTGGATTTTGTTATTCTGGAGTTGGATAAAGACTCATAAGTGCCTTTGATACTCGGACGCCTGTTTCTCAACACCACAAGGACGATTGTTGATGTGGCCACTGGCCAGATCATGCTCCGGGTTAATGACGAGCATGTGACCTTCGACATTAAACGGTCGATTGCAGCATCCGCAAAGTCAGGATGATACACTCTATTATGTCGACATTGTTGATACTTTTGTGAGCTCTCATTTCCAAGGGACGATTGAGGAGATCGATTTTGACACGCACGTATTGTGTGGGAACTTAGATGGCATTACGTAGGAAGGCCACAAATTTGAGCAGCCGGCTTATCAAATCGGTAACAATGGTTCCTAGAGTCCGGATAGATTTGTGGAGATTGATTGTGAGGTTGAAGAAAAGTTGAAGCCTTCAGTTGAGGATCCACCGTCATTGGAGTTGAAAGAGCTCCCACCGCATCTCAAGTATGCATTCTTGGACGAGGAGTGTCACCTTCCGGTCATCATTTCATCATCCTTGGAAGAAGAGGAAAAGAGAAAACTTCTCGAGGTTCTAAAACTTCATAAGAAAGCCATGGCGGGAAGATTATGGATATCAAGGGCATCAATCATTCCTTTTGCACTCACAAAATTTTGATGGAGGACGACTACAAGCTGTGTTCGCAGCCTCAGAGGCGGTTGAACCCGCATATGCAAGACGTCATGAAGAAAAAAGTGATTAAGTTGCTAGATGCAGGGTTAATATATCCTATCTCTGGTTCGGTTTGGGTGAGCCTTGTGCAAGTGGTACCCAAGAAAGGAGGCGTGACTGTAGTCTTAAACGATAGGAATGAGCTTATTCCAACCCGTACCATCACCGGATGATGAGTTTGCATTGACTACCGCAAACTAAATGACGCCACCCGTAAGGACCACTTCCCGCTTCCATTCATCAATCAGATGTTGTAACGTCTGTCGGGGAAGTCGTTTTATTGTTTTCTAGATGGGTTCTCCGGTTATTTTCAAATTCCGATCGCTCCTGAGGATCAGGAGAAGACTACTTTTACCTACCCCTTTGGCACATTCGCTTACCGGCGTATGCCCTTCGGGTTGTGCAATGCACCGGCGATGTTTTAGCGCTACATGGTAGTTATTTTTCATGTCATGATTGAGGACTCCATGGAGGTGTTTGTGGATGATTTCTCTGTTTTTGGGAGTTCCTTTGATCATTGTCTTAGAAATCTAAAAAGATGTTAATGAGGTGCGAAGAGACCAATCTTGTGCTCAACTGGGAGAAATGCCACTTCATGGTGAAAGAAGGGGTAGTTCTCGGGCACAAAATCTTGCAAGCAGGGTTAGAGATTGATCCAGCCAAAGTGGATGTTATTTCTAAACTTCCACCCCCAACCTCAGTTAGGGCAATCCGGAGTTTTCTTGGTCATGCCGGGTTCTATAGGAGATTCATTAAAGATTTTTCAAAAATCACGAGACCCATGACCCGTTTGTTGGAGAAGGATGCTTCATTTGTGTTTTCGGATGAATACTTGAAGGCATTCAACCTTTTAAAGCAAAGGCTTATCGAAGCCCCTATTTTGGTAGCACCAGACTGGGCGTTGGCATTTGAGATTATGTGAGCGATTTCGCGATAGGGGCAGTCTTGGGACAGCAGAAGGACAAGCACTTCCACCCAATATACTACGCCAGCAAGACCTTGCATGATGCTCAAGAGAATTACACTACCACAGAGAAGGAGCTTTTGGCTGTAGTTTTTGCGTTTGACAAGTTCAAATCATATCTCGTGTTGTCCAAGACGATTGTATATACGGATTACGTGGCTATTAGATATCTTTTCAGCAAGCAGGATATGAAACCACGTCTAATTAGGTGGATTCTGTTGCTACAAGAGTTTGATATCGAGATCCAAGATAAGAAGGGTGCATTGAATGTTGCAGCCGATCATCTCTCGAGGCTTGAGCCTGGAGATTCTGAGGATGTGCGGGAGGAACTAATAAACGACAATTTCCCCCCACAAGTTCCTCATGAGTATGGAAGGAGTGATGAGTCGCCTTGGTTTGCTGACTTTGCGTACTACCTCGCCTGTGGAATCCTTGTCAAAGGATTGACGGATCAGTAAAAGAGGAAGTTCTTCGCAGATCTTAAGCATTACATTTGGGACGACCCGTTCGTGTTTCGAGTTGGAGCAGATCAAGTAATTCGTAGGTGTGTGTACGGAGCGGGGTAGCCGACATTTTGCGCTAATGTCATGAAGGGCCCACCGGAGGTCATCACATAGTCAACTACACTGCAAAAAAGGTGTTAGACGCCAGTTTTATTGGCCCACGATCTTCCATGATGCGCAGAAATGGGTGAGAGCGTGTGATGTGTGCCAGAGGGCAGAAAATACATCCACGAACAATGAGATGCCTCAGAATTCAATTCAGGTTTGTGAAGTATTCGATATATGGGGTATAGATTTCATGGGCCCGTTTCCATCCTCACGTGGCAACAAATATATCCTGGTGGCGGTTGACTACATATCGAAGTGGGCCGAGGCACAAGCCTTATCCACTAATGATGCCAAGATGATCGTGAGGTTTCTTAAAAGTTTGTTTGCCTGGTTTGGTGCCCCGAAGGCACTCATTAGTGACTGAGGAACGCATTTTTGCAATGCGCAGCTTGAAGAAGCCTTGTCCCGCTATGGTGTTCATCCTAGGTTATCCATGCCATACCATCCTCAAACAAGCGGGCAGGTAAAGGTCACGAACCGGGGATTGAAAAGAATCCTTGAGCAGTCGGTGGGTCAGAACCGCAAGAATTCGTCAGAGATATTTAGATGACGCGCTTTGGGCTTTCCAGACTTCATATAAGACGCCTATAGGGACTACTCCGTTTAGTCTAGTTTATGGGAAGGCATGTCATCTACCGGTGGAGTTGGAACACAAGGCATTGTGGGCTTTAAAAACAGCGAATTTGGATTTAAAGAGCGGCGGTGAGGATCGCTTCTTACAAATCCATGAGCTTGAAGAATTAAGGAATCATGCCTATGAGAGCTCTAGCTTATATTAGGAACGCGTCAAAAGGTTGCATGACAAGCGTTTGAGAGATCACAAGGAATTTCAAGCGGGAGATCTCGTCTTAGTGTTCAACTCGCGGCCTCCTTTATTCCCCGGTAAGCTAAAATCCCGATGGACGGGACCGTACGCTGTTAAAGAGGTATTCCGTACGGAACCGTCGTTATCAAGGACTCAAACGGGGTAAATTTTAAAGTCAACAGTCACAGGTTGAAGCTCTATATCAATGGACCAGTTGATTCTGCGGTGGAGGTGATCGAACTCCACGCCCCGCACGCGTATCAAGTATGGGGAAGGGAGTCTAGCTATCGACTCGTTGAAAAAAAAATTAGCGAGTGTGTTTAGCATGCTAGGGGTAAATTTGTAAATATTTAAATTTTTAGTCTTACTTCCATGTTTTACTTTTTTTTCTATTTTTTTCGGTAATGTGTTGGTTTGTACTGTTTTGATTCATACATTGTGAAGTTCCGAAGTTAAAATACTGCACAAACAAGTAAAACTTGAAAAGATGGTGAACTGTGTTGAAAAAAAAACGGAGTTGGGAGCGTTCTGTGAAATCTGTCTGCAGAATGCCCAGATGCCGCACGGCCATGCACTTCATAATTGCATCTGTAACAAACGACCATGTGGCCTGTTCTCTCGGACACGCACTACCGTGAGGCCAATGTGCATTCTCGTGCAGCCGAGAAACTTAAACCAAATCGTTGCAATTTTGAATCCGCACGACCGTGCGCATCGGCACACGCCATGCGCATCTTTTTCTGAACAGTAAAATTAAACAGTATAAATACAACTTTTCAATAAAAGTTATTCTCAAACTGCAACCCTAGCCGCACTGCCGTTCCTGTGACACCCGCTCCCAATACTAACCACTCTTTGCAAGAAATTCGTTCAGATCTTCGAACAAGGTATGGATTCTTACGTATTTTATGCTTTTAATCTTGTTTTAGGAGTAAATTAGGGTTCTTGTTCAAGAAACTTTGGGGTTTCTTCATAAACGCAAATCAAACCCTAATTCTTGACACATTGGGCGAATCAAAGTCCCAATCACAAACCCACGATCCATTCACTGAGAAAATACTTTGATTTGTGATAAACCGGCTGAAATCAGTGAATGGAGCCATTTTTTGAAATCTGCAGTCGACTCACGGCCATGCGCCTAATCCGCACGGCAGTGCAGTCCGAGGCGATGCATTGAACCCGGCAACTGGATCTGTGATTTAGATCCGCATGGTCGTGCGCCATCTGAGACAGGAACATAATGCTTTAAAAATACTGTTTTGGTGCCAGGGCTGAAAATTTTTAAGTCTGGACTGATATTGTTGCGTGTCTGCGTGTAGATGGATCTTCCCTTCCTCCAATTCGACTCCGACAAACAAAAGGAACGACCATGCGTCAACAGACTACAAACGCTATGGAATAGAAGAGGTCAGATCGGGAGCCTAGAAGGCTGAGTTGGCGGCAATTTAAGCCTAAATCAATCCAGGAGACTTCAAGATATGATTTCTTACCCAATGGCTAGATTGTTGAACACGGACCGATCCGTCTACCCAGAGCTCACATTAGAGTTTTTCGCTTCTTACTCATATGATAAACCAAGAAGTGAAAACATAGACTTTTAAAGTGCAAAGAGTATACAGTTTAGGCTCGGAGGTAGATGGCATAAATGGTCGGTGGCGAAGCTCGGAAAAAAATTTGGTATCTACAATGAAGAAGAAATAAATATTGAGCTTTTTACCAATAACTACAAATTCGACAGTGATGAGGAAAGAGCAGATTTCTGGTCTCATGTGGCAGTCGGGCCACCTTACGAGGCTAGAAGAGCAAAGGCGTCGAGACTGAAGGATCCGCTGCTTAGGGTTCTTCATCAGGTTATGAGCCACACCATTGGTGCTCGCATGGACAGTTCCGGGAACTGTCCCACACCGAGCTTGCTGTTTTTTATTCCATAGTGAATGGGGGTACACGTTAACCTTGCTGCACGTATGGCTGAATTCTTTATAAAAAGTGCGGGGAGGTCAACGAGTAGTGAGATCCATGGTGTGGAGTATGTGACCCAGCTCGCATACGCCATCGGGATAATGACAGATACGTAGTCAACAATCTGACGCTGGTTCACACAGGGGTGATGTGGATATTCGTTCTCTGAGGGCAATGGGTTTGATAGTGGATACCGGAAACGGCCCAAGGTTGAGGGGCCTAAATGGGGAGATTTGGGACCTACTGTGATATCCCGGGTTTTTCGGATAAATTATACGTGACACTTGTCGAATAATATGCGTGCTAAGTGTTAAACGTGAATGAATACGTGATGAGTGTTTATGTGATTGTTTAGTTATTATTGTAAATATGCACACAACCGAACCCTTTGGGAAACTAGGAAACTTGGAACCCAAGTCTTCGGCCAAAAGAGAACGAAATCAAGTTCAAACCAAACTAACTTTCTTAAGTCTCTCGGTCACAAACACTAACCAAAACCGAATAGCATGCGACTTTAATCCCTCGGCCGCAAGACCCAAACCCAAACCGTAACCCTATCCCTTGACCGCGAAACCGAACCAACCATCCTAGTTCCTCGGCCACAATACTTATCCCAAATTGAAATCTTTATCTCTTGCGCCTATATCTACAAACTTGTGCATGTTTCCTTCTAAAACACAAACTCTAAACCACCCTCCTCTTGCTCCATAAATCGCGACGGCTTCTCTTTCTTTTCTTTCGGTCGCAGCAAACATCAGCCGAAGCCATCATCATCTCGGTCGCTAGCAGCCGGTTATCTCCAGTCCAGTCTAGATCGCAAGATCAGTTTTGTTTTGCTTTCTCTCGGTCGCAGCAAGCAGCAGCCGAGTCGCCTTTGTCCACATCTCGGCTCGTTTGTCTAGTTACTCAAGGTTAGGATCATGTTTGATTTGAGATCATGTTCGAATATATATATATATTTATGTGCTTGAATGTTTAAGTTGTTTCGGATTATATGCATATGTAGGTTGTCCGCAAGTATATAGAGACTTGAAAGTTCTGAGTTATGTGTGTTGATTTTGTTGTTGTTTCGGATTGATTTATTGATTGAAACGATCGTGTGTTTTCGGAGTATACATGTGTTAATCGGCTGATGTATCATAGTTACAAGTAGGGTTGTTTTCGGAAGATAAAAGCTGGCCAAGCATGATTGAACGAGATGTTAGATTAGCCGATTTGTCGATGATGTTTACACTGAATGATCTCATTGTTCGGATTGGTTACACTAGGTTGAATGTATAGGCTGTGTTTTGTTATAATAACTAGAAGTTATTAAGTAGGGTTGCATGGATAGATTATTAGTATTAATCTAGGATTAAAAATCGAATCTTGATCGCCTTGGCTAGTCACATGAACGAGTTATACGAACTTATTATAAGGAGATGCAGAAAACAGCATGCCGAGTGAAAGTTTCAGCCGACTTTATCAGGCTGTAACTTGGTCGTTAGTTGTCGAAAAACGGATTTTCTGAGGTCTAAAACGTAGAGATTTGAATAAGGAATCCAATGGCGCTGGATTCATAATTTTCTGAAATCTTTTGATATTTTTAAAGGGTTAAACAAGTTCGGTAGGTAAAGCTGTTAAAATTCTGGAATTTTGTTGGTTGTCTATCAAGCTAGATTTTAAAATCAGTAGAGAGTTGAGTCATGATTTTTGTACAGCAACTAGGTATAGAAATTTCCGGGCAACTCCAACTGGAATTTTGTTAATCGGACGATCAGTGATTTTTAAATAAATTTTTCCGTGGACTGCAGTCAGAAAGCGGTAAATCTGACTGCAGCTTAGTGAATTAATATTTATGGTTAATTGGTGAACATTTAGGACTTGAGAAAATTATATAAATTTCTATGGTATAAATGTCACCTACTGTAAAAATATGGGAATTTTTAGAATGCTGGAACTATTTTATAAAAATCCTAGAAAACAGCTGAATAATTGAGTATTAAGCAGAAAGTTGTTAACTTGTGATTTTATGCATTAAAGTGTTGCATGGATTTGGAATGTGTTCATGATAAGTTGTTTGATTACTATGATCATATGAGAATACTTGCATGCATGTTTGAAGTGTTAGTTATGTTTTTTGTGTGTATCACTTTGTGAGTAAATTACGTGTGGAATTTGTATTGGTGTGATTACACACTGACATGGAATTAATTGGTTTGTTAGGACGCAACTAGCGGTCCCATCTCTTATAATATCTTTGCCACACTAACCGAGCTAATAAAGGTGAGTTCACGGCCCCTAACTTTATACGGTTTTTAAACAACAGGGGGAGAAACATGTATACATTCTTAAACTCAAACTCTTTACGTTATACGAATGTAACGTCACATAACTATGCGGTAACTAAGTTAATGTTAATGTAATGTTATGGTCACTATGCAGCTTTATCACTTAAGTCCTCGACAATCTCCTCGGATCGTTAATATTTGGGTTAAGTAGCGGGGGAATTATAAGTAGTACTACTGGGTCTGACGAGCCCCATCCGAGCTAGTCGCGCTAGCTGACCGGGTTTGGTCAACGGGTGTATGATTGGCCTAACATCGCCATGGTCATGTGATAGGCCTGGCAAAACGGAGGCACAAATGTCAGCTTCGATCGCGAACACTTAGTGACATGACTTTAGGCTAGCTACCTATATACATTAATATTGAACTTAATTACGGAACAACTTAATATTCCGGGTTTGGAATATTGGAACATCAACGTATTATCCCGGGTTGGGGATAATGGAAACACAACTTAATATTCCGGGTTTGGGAATATTGGAAGCAACAACTTATTATTCCGGGTTTGGAATAATGCAACTGATATGTTATCCCGGGTTGGGGATAACGGAGTAACAAACTAAAACCGAACAACAAATTTATGAAAACCTGTGAACTCACTCATCTTTAATGTTGACACTTGTTTCTTTACATGTTTCTCAGGACGCTAGGAGCTCTAGGTGCACGCACACGCATTGAACAAGACATCATTATAGAGTCTCATTTATTAATACTGTTTTGGGATTTTACCTTTGTTTTGGCGTTTGTGTTGGCGCCGCATCACTACTTATTTATGCTTCCGCTCAAACTTTAAAAACCGATACTCATGCTAAATATTGGTAATCTAAAATTTACAACAAATGATTTTGGAAAACGTATTATCAAATCATATAGAGTCGTTCGACGTACTAGTGTCTTAGATTCTGGTTTGTTCACACGTCTCGCGGTAGAACTCCGCAAGTGGAAATTGAGGGTGTGACACCTACTCCCATCGCTACCAGATGACGAGGAAGAAGAGGATGTAGACATGGAGCATGCCCACGAGGCACATGCTCACGAGGAAGCATTCTTAGGACCACCACCAGGTCAGCAGCATCAGTACCAGCACCAGCACCAACACCAGCATGACTATCAAGCGCAGCAGGGTTGGCCACCTGGCATCCCTTCTTATCCAGAGTTCCACCAACAATTTCAACAGATGCCGGTGAACCAAAACACAATGCGAGAAGAGATGCACGCTGGATTCTCGTATATCTTCAGAGGGCTCCACAACGCCTTTCCAAACTACTTTAGCGATCCTCCGCAGTTCCCATTCGGGAACCCAAGATATGATGGGGAGGGCTCATCTGGAGCACGCCAAGACAACAAGGAGGATTAGTAGGAGGAAGGAGTGTACCGTCTGAAGTTGCTGGTGTCATTGTTTATTTTCGTAGTTTCCTTTGTTTCTTTTTGGGGGTTTTTATTTTGACCACATTTTCTTTAAAAACCCCGTGGATATGCATTGTTTTTCGAAACACTTTATTATTGCTTGTTTTATTTAATTTTTAACTGATGGATGAACCTTTATTTATCTAATCTTTTGATCATTTGCGTTGCCTATGTTTTAGTTAGTACGACGAGCTTTGTAGGTATATGGAGACGCACACAAAGTTAGTAAGAAAGACGGTCAAGTCAAATTTCTCCAAGTTTTCTTCAACTCTAGGGGAGTATTATTCGCCTTTTTCACACTTTAGTTTAGCTATCAATAGCTGCTTAACTAATTTTTGGTTCACATTGGGGATAATGTGAAGTTCAAGTGTGGGGAGGGGTTTAACATTCGTAACTTTGTTTTTCCTCGTATATATATATATATATATATATATATATATATATATAATCTTTATACAAAAACGGTCAGTTGTGTTTTTAGAAAGCATCGGATACAATCAAAACCGGCAAGCCAAATTGATTAAAAAAATGATAACTAAAAGCATGACAAACAAAAAGAAAGACTTGCATGTTTATCTTTACATTCATACCCATTCCTTCAATTACGTGAGCATATTTGAGCCTTTCAATTCTTAACATGCTTGTTTTGGTTTGGAATACGAGTGAACCGGATGTTTCATTTGATTTAGAACTTGTCATTAGTATACTTTTCAAGATCATGAATATGTGAAAAGGGCATGAATGTGATAGAGGCACTTAGGATACCCCTCTTGTGTTAACCTTTTTCTTTGTCTATTTTCCATGCCTACCATCATTCCATTAGTTAACCATGTTGAGCCTACTTCTCGTGTTTTTCCGATTACACCCATTTAACCCACATAGCCAAATTTAGCCTTTTATTGTTGAACCTTTGTGTTAAAACTCGGTTATAGTTATTATCTAACTTGCGAATGTTTGTAGTTACGCAAAAAAAAAAACCACAGAAAATAGCAACCGAAAATAGAAGAAAGAAGATCAAATTGGAGCAATTTTAAGTGCTGAATAGTACAATCTCGTTGACTAGCTCGATATGGTTAAAATCACCCGTTTATGTATTACTTATGTATAGTTGTGATTCATTTACGCTTGTTACAAATAACCACCGAGTTTTAATCATTTAACCACTTTTAAATGTCCATTCCTACTCGAAACCATTGCCTATTATTACAACCCTTAAATACCTCTTGATTTATGCTTTTTCGCATGCTAGTTGGTGGAGATTAGATCTTTTGACAAGCTTATGACATTGCATGATTCATCGCCTTGGCGTCGAGTGTTTTACACATATGCATTACATGTATGATTCATAAATATAACCGAGTGTGTGAACATTTTTTACTAAAACCTCGTCGTTTAGGTGCTTAATCGGACACTTTTATATTTTTAGGTCTTAAAAGGCGTGCCACAGACAAAGTTGGAGAAAAAGTGGGATTTACGAACATTCTAGATGAATTTGGCAGAAACTGTTGCAGTTACAGCTCACGCACGGCCGCGCAAACCATTGGCACGACCGTGCGTGACTCGCAATCTCGGGAGCACTGGCAGTGCACAAGGCAGTACAGTTGATTTCTCGGCACGCATGGCCGTGCGACCTAGGAGCACTCCCGTGCACTAGCTTAACACTGATCAATAGGCTGTCTGGAGACCATGCACGGCCGTGCGACCCATGTGCACGCCCGTGCACATCTGAAGTTTTGCTGCCCAATCGTCCACTTGTCTAACCCATACCCTGCAGCTGACGTCACGCTGATGATTGCACGGCCGTGCGGATATGAATTTCTCTATAAAACAGGGCAGACGCTACTGATCAAATTATTGGGTAATTTTCCAAGCTTCTGGGCGATTTCTGAGGTCCGAGAGCTTCCTAGTTGGGACGATTTCAAGCCTCAAAGTTGCAAGAAGCTCATCCATCATTCGATCCATCAAATCCTTGCTTGTTTATGGTTTGATTTTGTGTTCTTAACATATATTTTGAGCACATTTGCAAGCACTGATCTGATGTTTATGTATTATTGTAATGGTATTAAGATACTTGTTTTATGAACAATATTTAGTTTGTAATCTTGTTTGAATAAAGCTCTGGCAACTTTTTCATGTTTGAATCTTGATGATCATATGGCAAACTTGGTTCACTGATGTTGGATTCTTGATTGTGGTTGTTTATCTTGGATGATTAATAAACGGTTAGTTAGGATATGTTGATAAAACCCCTTAATTAATCATTTGTTAGTAAACTGTTAACTTGTTAATGTGTTTACACCATGAAACTAGAAATGGGTATTGGTTTAATAAAAGATAGATCTGATTCTGATCAAGAATGCTTTCTTACAAGTAAGGGCTCTAGCGAGTTAGATGGTGTTATTGCGAGTTCTTGGCATGATTCATAACCTTTGTTTAGTATTTTTGGTTAAAATGGCTAACTTAGTAGATTTATGTTCAAGACTTGCAAAATGGATAGGTTTGTGATATGATCTACGTTATGCTTTTCTCGGTGGTTGTATTGTGTTATCGGTATTACTTTCCTTGATAAAGTGAGGTTATAAAACTCTTAACGGGTGACTAACTTATTTTCAAAAAGATTCACATGAAAATATATCAATAGCTTGTTAATGAATAATTTTAGGTGGTTAAAGTGTGTTTATCGCGTTAACTTTCCGAAGAATTATCATGTTAGGGTTCCCGAAAGGGATACTAATTGTCTTTATAATTGGAAGTTTGATCAAATGCCTTTGTGACATTTCTGACTTAGTTAACATGCTTAGGTTGTTTATAAAACAAGACAAAAGAAAAAAATTATATTTTTGTATTTGGAGTCTTTTATGTTTTAGAATATATTTTTAGATAATTTTAGCTAAAAACTCAGTCACATATCTTTTTACCGGTAGACTAGTGACAACGGTTTAGTACATATGCGCCTGCCCGCGTCCATGGATCGACATCTGGTTCTTACCTATACTTTACTACATATACGATAGGGTACACTTGTCCTTTTGTGTGTGTTTTAATGTTAAGGTATAAATCATTTTTATAAATATTAAAACCGAGTAAAATTCATTGTAAAAATATGTATATATACGCACACATCACACTTTATTTGCTACCTAATTATGTGATACATGCAATGTGTTATAATTATGTCATAAAGCCTACATATATATTACATATATATAACACTCCACCTGAAATGTGCCATACAAAACTTATAAAACCCTTACTATAAGTTATCGATTTCCTCTAAATTTTCGAAACATTTCCCTCCATTTTCCAAATACTTATTTTTTTTATGTTATTCAAACTTTTGTGATGTTTTTGTTTTCAAATCTCATCAAAGTGAGTTCATGTGATGAGCATGTAGTAACTGGATGGGTTCGAGTATCAGTAGTCGAGACATCCTGTCTAGGATTGGCATTCGTATAAATCCGAATTAACGGACCATTTTGCCAACCTGGGGACTAACGATGAGAGTATGAAGGACCTATTAGGCCAAACCATGCCACACCAAACGTCGCGTGAACTAACCCCACTTCGAGTTGTCACTGTGTCCATACCTAGATGCCCTCCGACTTTTGTACATTACATTCATATTTCTCGATTTTCTTCGGGTTTTAGTGTACGTTACCAGGATAACACATGCGAACCATACGAAAGCCCAACAATCATGGGGGCCCACATGATTACGAAAGTGAGGTATGGCGGCATGCAGGGCCCAATTATGAGCAAAGCCCAAGAACACTTTAAAAGTGTTGTTTTGTCATGAGTTATTGTTTTCTAATACACCTCAAAATTTTAATCAGACATTATATTATTCGTATATCTGCTAGCTAATCCATAAAAAATATCACAATTTCGTTTGCGTTGATTCCTGTAGATGTCCTCTAAGCACCTTCACGAGGAAAAAGAACCGGAAACTCCAGTAAACGCATGGCTGCCCAAATTTCCAAGCAAATGATTGCCGTGATCCGAAAATTGTAATCCAAGTTCAACACATCGCTGCTAACCAAGTCGAACCTGTTGTTGTCAATGCTCCCGCTATTTCATCCAAGTGCTCCTATAAGCACTTCAAATCTTGTGACCCCCCAAAATACGAGGGAATCGAAGGGGTCATTGCACTCCTTCGATGGTTCGAGGAAATGGAAAGCACCTTCCTAAATTGTGACTGCCCTAACGATCGCAAGGTTCGTTATGCTATTGGCCATCTCATTGGGGTAGCTTTAACCTGGTGGAACGCTGAGAAGAGCAGAAGAGGGGCTTAGGCAGTTGTGGCCCTAACTTGGGAAAGAAGAGGGCTTAGGCAGTTGTGGCCCTAACTTGGGAACAACTCAAGGAACTTATGACTAAACGGTTCTTCCCTAGGAGTGAGATAAAGAAGTTGGATGATGAATTTTATTTCTTAAAGCAAAATGAAGGCGATAATATGACTTATAACAAGCGATTTCTCGAGCTGAACCAATTGGTCCCGTATTTTTTCACTTCTCTTTATCGTCTTATTGAACGTTCCACCAGGGTTCTTCCTTCTTGTATCCAGGATTCGGTGATAAGCATTATACTCGTAACTTTGGAAGATGCAATGGAATTGGCCACTGAACTCACAGAAAACCCTATCAAGAATGGAGACTTTGACAAAGAGAAAAAGAAGGGCTCAACTGAGAAGGCCTTAGTAGAGGAGCCAAAGAGAACCAGAAATGAATCATCTCTTATTTCGATGCTAAAAGAAAGCGTGATGGTAAAAACTACAATGTTGCCTCGACTAACCCAACCCCACAAGCCGTACCCCACCAAGCCATCCTAATCACCTAAGTGGGACCCAACCCAGCTTACCTAAACAATAAACCCTATACTGGCCCTCACCCTCAATGCAACAACTACCACTATCACCATCAACCCACCGTACCTTGCCGACTGAGTGTCAATCATTGTGGGCGTTATGGCCATTCGAGTGACACTTCTCGTACCCCTCAAAACCAAGCTCCACCTTGTCACACCCCAACCAATGGCGGAAACATCAGGGCGGGACGAAAGAGATTGCTCGAGACTTCATAACACTAAAATGTGACAATAATTTATGTAACAAAATTTCATTTCATTAAAATGGAAAATACATAGTACAAGTTTCAAGATACAACATCATGGATGACAAGTTTCAAATACAACAACTTTAATGTTACAATTCTAGGTGTGTATCTAAGTCGTTATTCGTTTCCATCTGTAGTTATCATCAACTTCACCCTACAATACATGTTAAAGTATAGTTCAATACACAACACATTGGCGAGCATACAAGTTTGAATAATAGCATAGTATAAACGTTTAAACAAATCTCCATACGTACTTATCTATTCTTGAGTCCAACTCGTACGAAGGGGGTCAGTCAAGGCTGGTTTCAGGTGTTTTAGCCGGTTTTAAGTATTTCGAGCATGCATGAATGACGTATAAGTGCATAAAGCTGAGTATTCGAGCATTCAAGTATGAGTTTCCTGCATATAATCATGTATTACGAATTGTAAAGTATAATTCAAGTATGTAATAGGTATAAGTATAAAATGAGTTTCCATTATGATCATAATCTCAGAGTACAAGAGTGGAAAATAAAAGATATGAGTACGCTACGAGTTACCAAATATAGAAATACGAATACACTTTCTAAATAAGGAAACTTTGCGAATGCGGAGCGTTACAGTCTCTCCTCCTTAGGATATTTCGTCCCGAAATTTATTCAAGAAGAAGACCCAACGAAGAGGTGCGGATACTTCATCTTCATTTCGTTCTCGAGTTCCCAAGTAAATTTAGTGCGGCATTTTCCTTCCCATCGAACTTTGACTATGGGAATGCGATTGCGCCTAAGTTGCTTCATTCCTCGGTCCATGATTTCGACCGGTTTTTCCAACAAAGTGTAAGGACTCATTGATTCGAATGTCATCGAGTGGAACGTGAAGTCCTTCTTCAGCTAGGCATTTCTTTATGTTGGAAATATGAAAAGTTGGATGTACGTTATTGAGTTCTTAAGGTAGATCCAGTCGATACGCCACCTTGCTAAGCCTTTCGAGAATATTAAAAGGACCTACGTAGCGAGGAGCGAGTTTGCGTTTCTTACCAAATTTAACTACACCCTTCCAAGGGGATACCTTTAGAAGTACGTGGTCACCTACGTTGAATTCCAAGGTTTGTGTCTCTTATATGCGTAGCTCTTTTGTCGACTTCTAGCCTTGAGCAGTGTCACACCCCGACCCGCAGCGGAAAAGGTGATCGGGGCATGATTGGGTTATCATCAAAGCTCATGACATTTATTATAACGTTTCATATTCATTATTACAATTTAAAGGGAAACATACAATCATAATTACATCATGTCCTAAACATCATTCTAGACTTCATTGTTTCTTCTAAGGCATTTCCTATGTTTTCCTTGCTTCATCCTGTTCACCTGTATCATGTGTAAAAATGGTTTTTGGATCAACAAAAAGTTGGCGAGTGAATCCTATGAAAAACATTAGAACAAGTTTATTGAAGTGATTATTAAATAAAGTGCACAACCACACATGAGTAAAAATAGATGTAAACTTATTCACCAATCATTTAATATTAAATAAGGCACACACATACAATAATGGATTTGTTTTGAGGCACGCGTTGTTCAACTCGTCTCCCACGAGGAACTGATGGGCCTAATGAATGATTTGCATACAACTTGACATTATGAAATACATAACTATAAACAATATATACATTCTAAGTTTAGATCACAATATGGTATGGCACAAGTTTAAATAAACGAGTTAATTTTTGTGACACATGACACGCCCCAAAACGTGTAATTAAAAAGGGGAGTTGTAAGATTCACTCACATTGGGTGCGTTCGGTTGATGATGTTGAATGCGCACGAAGTTGGTTTTAACCACGAGTGAAACTAACCTAGATAATGGCATAATGGTTCGGTAAGTAAGCGGATTTTATTAATCAATTTTAGTAGGATTGTTGGATGTATTTTTGTGAGTTTAAGGCTATTTTCTAACCTTAAAAATGTTATTTTTAAGTATTTTTAATGTAAATAAATAAATAAAAGTAATAAAAAATGAAGTTTTTTGACTGTTGACTTTGTTGACCGTTGACCTGTTGACCGAATTTTATTGTGCAAATGTGTGCGCCGGGTGAGGCTCGAACCCGAGACCTCCCGTTCGCGTGCACGCAGCTCTACCAACTGAGCTACGTGTCTAACCCGTAATATTTCTGTTTTTAATTATATTTATATACTAATTGAATTAATCCGAAAATCATTTATTTCCAAAAACGATTTTTAATGACTCGCTCGGTGTTCTCCACAGGTCTCGAACCCGGGACCTGTGGGTTAGGTTAACACACAGTCCACCGCTGGACTGTGTGTCTAACTTGGTAAATACTCTGATTTTTATTATACTTATATACAAACTACATTATTTCATTTCTGCCTTATATAAAAAGTTTGATAATTGTCCGGACCGGTGCGGTAGTCTGGACTCGAATTCGTGACATGTGATTTAAACGTTCACACAGTCCACCACTGGACTGTGTGTCTATCTTGGTTATTATTCCAGTTTTTATTAAACTTAACATCTATTGCAGTGAATCTGGTTCGGTTAAAAAAAGAACATTTTTATTAAGGCGAGTGTGCGTGGGACAAGAATCGAACTCGGGATGTAAGCGTGTTTTATTTGCACACAGTCCACCGCTGGACTGTGTGTCTAACCCGAGATATATCTTGATTTTAATTAAACATATACAATACTGAAACTTCGTCTTCTTCGTTGGACTTAACCAGAACTAATGTCCGACTGGTTCGACGATTTAATCATGTTCTTTTAGTATGTTGCGCTTAATTACAGGTGAGATTAATAAAAGAATGAGAGATTAAGTGTAAATATACCGAACAGTGGCTCCTCTGTTTCGCCGGTGAAGCTCCAATGTCAGCAGGTTATTCCGGCGACGTGTGTCTTGCGGCAGAGGGTCTTCACGGAGTTTGAGATGAGTGTGGGTGGCTTCGGTATGAGCTCTGGGTGTTCAGTAAGTCTCAGAGGTGAAAGGCTCGGTTTTCTGGCGAGTTGCAGAAATTCTCCGGCGAGTGAATTTACGTCGGGAAAGAGTGTGATTGTGAGCGAAAAAGCTAACAGAGGTTAGAGGGGGTATTTATAGGGCAGGACAACGACGAATTTAGTCCGTTTCCCGTCTTGATTCGTTGGTCAATAAGTTTTCCGGCAGTTATGACTTGCGTCGCGGGTTCAGACGTCGGTTATAACCGATGTAATAGTTAAGGCTTCGGTTAAAACAGAAGAAACCGTCCAATCTCGGCGAAATCGTCGGGATTTCCGACGACTGCGATTGGGCGCGTCGGTTTTGAATTTAAGATTTAGGTTATGTATTAATTGTTTCTAATAATGAACAAGAAACACAAGTGGCGCAGTGGTTGGATGGATGAGTGTTAAGGCTTTGCTGAATTCGCTGGCTGACCCGGGTTCGAAACCCGGCAGCATTGATTTATTTTTATTTCATTATTTTTAATACTTTTTCAAATATAAATTCTATATTCCAATATACTTATTAATTATGTATCGCTTAAAAATAATTTGGGCATTAAATACGCAACGAAATTTTTAACTGATTGTTCGGTTAATAAACGGAGCGGGTTTGGTAAATCCGGTTTTTGACGGATGTTACAGTATCCCCTGCTTTTTAGAAATTTCGTCCCGAAATTTAAGTAGTGACATATTTGTCTAAAAAGGATTGTGTTTAGTTTGATAGTTACATGCTTAGAAAAAGAGTAAGAGTTTAAGTTTTTGTTTGAGGCGGGTAACGTCCCTTGTAAGGGTTAAGTACCCTGTTACAGGAATCGCTTTTTGTTGCCTACGGTAAAAATATTGATAAGCAGAGTTGATTCACTAAGTATGATTTCTTGCGCAAGAGTTTTGATATGTTTGGAAGGATAGGGTTATATCCTAAAACAAAATTTCTAATACTACAACCTACATAGAACTTCTCATAACCGTCTAACAATGCCTCTGATCCTTTGACAAGAATACTTATATATAGGAAGTACCAGCGGCGTATCCACCATATTCTTGTAAATTTTCATTGGTTTTATCAGTAAGTTATGATTGGTTCTATGATGTGACTCTAGAACATAAATAAACGCCACAACCAATGTACCAAGAAATTACTAAATCCTACATAGAACTTCTCATAACCGCCTGACAATGCCTCTGATCCTTTGATAAGAATACTTATATATAGGAAGTACCAGCGGCGTATCCACCATATTCTTGTCAAATTTTCATTGGTTTTATCAGTAAGTTATGATTGGTTCTATGATGTAACTCTAGAACATAAATAAACACAACAACCAATATCTGAGTCCAAATTCTGATAGCATACATGTTTGAATGGTGACAGTTCCTCTCTCGTTTGTTATGATGGAGAGGTTAGTTTATGTAGAAATAGAACACAACCCAATTTCTTTAAATCGCGAGATGATATGAATGTAACACAAATTTCAACCAAGACAATACTAAATCCTATATGGAACTTCTCATAACCGCCTGATAATGCCTCTGATCCTTTGGCAAGAATACTTATATATAGGAAGTACCAGTGGCGTATCCACCATATTCTTGTCAAATTTTCATTGGCTTTATCCACAAGTTATGATTAGTTCTATGTGACTCTACAACAAACACAACAACCACAACTTGAGTCTTAATTCTGATAGTATCCATGTTTGAATGATGACAATACCTCTCTCGTTTGTTGTGATGGAGAGGTTAGTCCTTGTGGAAGTGAGACATAGCTCAACTTCTTTAAATGATGAAATTGAAATACGCTGAAATGTAAGACTTCGACCAAAACATACTAAATCCTACATGGAACCTCTCATAACCGCCTGATAATGCCTCCGATCCTTTGACAAGAATACTTATATATAGGAAGTACCAGCGGCGTATCCACCATATTCTTGTCAAATTTTCATTGACTTTATCCGCAAGTTATGATTAGTTCTATGTGACTCTACAACAAACACAACAACCAAAACTTGAGTCTTAATTCTGATAGTATCCATGTTTGAATGATGACAATACCTCTCTCGTTTGTTGTGATGGAGAGGTTAGTCATTGTGGAAGTGAGACATAGCTCAACTTCTTTAAATGATGAAATTGAAATACGCTGAAATGTATGATGAACAAACTTTGACCAAAACATACTAAATCCTACATGGAACCTCTCATAACCGCCTGATAATGCCTCCGATCCTTTGACAAGAATACTTATATATAGGAAGTACCAGCGGCGTATCCACCATATTCTTGTCAAATTTTCATTAACTTTATCCGCGAGTTATGATTAGTTCTATGTGACTCTAAAACAACCACAACAACCAAAACTTGAGTCTTAATTCTGATAGTATACATGTTTGAATGATGACAATACCTCTCTCGTTTGTTGTGATGGAAAGGTTAGTCTATGTAGAAATGGAATACAATCCAATTTCTTTAAATGATAAGATGCTATAAATGCTAAATCAGTAAGTACAAAACAAACTTCAATCAAGACAATACTAAATTCCACATAGAACTTCTCATAACCGCCAGATAATGCCTCTGATCCTTTGGCAAGAATACTAATATATAGGAAGTACCAGCGGCGTATCTACCATATTCTTGTCAAATTTTCATTGGCTTTATCCTTAAGTTATGATTGGTTCTATGTGATTCTAAAACATAAACAAACACAATCAACCAAAGCTTGAGATAACATAAAGAAAAACATAAAACTAAACGATTGGAGTTGAATCTTGATTTTCGGTGAAGGGGACTAGTTGGGTGGTTTCGTTTGGGCCGTCATTATCTTCAACAGGATTGGCGTTGATGTTGAAAACTCTTCCTCTTGCTGGTGGCCTAGCGATTTGGTTTCCTTGATTTGCTTGGTTAACTGGGTTTGCTTGAGCTTGGGCGTTTATGATGTTAACCAATCGAGGGCACGTGTTTCTATAGTGGGTAGGGTCGCCACAATTGAAACAAGCTCGAACATAAGGTAACATGGGGTATTGAGGTTGTTGATATGTTTGGATCATATTTTGAGTAGGGGGTGTGGCTTGGTTTTGAGGGGTGCGGCAAACCTTGCTCGAATGACCATAGCGTCCGCAATTCGCACATAGTCGACAAGGTAAGGTAGATGGATGGTGATAAAAACAGGTGTTACATCGAGGGTGAGGTCCAAGGTATGGTTTCTTATTTGGGTAAGTTGAGTTGGGTGCTATTTGCGTGATTGGGATAGCTTGGATTGGTATGGCTTGTGAAATTGGTTGATTACGTTGGGTAGTAGCAAAAAGTTGCCCGTCTCTTTTTCTCTTAGAAATGGGTTGAGAAGGGGATTCGGTTTGGGTGGAGTTTGAAGTTTCAGTCGATGCCTTATCCTTCTTCTTCTCCTCCTTGAAGTCTTTGTTCCGGATTCGGTTTTCGGTGAGCTCTGTAGCTAACTCCATTGCTGCTTCCAAAGTTGCAGGCGTGGTACTTATTACAGAGTCTTGAATTTTTGACGGAAGACCTCGAATATAGTGCTCGATCAAACGGTAGAGGGGAGTGAACAAGTTGGGAACCATTTGATTTAATTCGAGGAATCTTTTGTTGTATGTGGTGTGGTCTCCTTCCTTTTGCTTCAACGAATAAAACTCATCTTCTAATTTCTTGATTTCGCTCCTTGGGCAAAACCGTCTTGTCATGATTTCCTTCAACTCTTCCCAAGTCAAAGTCATAGCGTCTTCAACACCTCGTTTGGCCTTCTCTGTATTCCACCAAGTAAGTGTTATTCCATATAAACGACCAGTAGCATATCGCACTTTGCGATCATCGGGGCAATTGCAATTTAGAAAAGTGTTCTCCATTTCTTCAAACCAATGGAGGAGAGCGGTGACACCTTCAGTCCCTTCGTATTTTGGAGGGTCGCATGATTTGAAATGCTTGTAGGTGCATTTAGTGGTATTTGGGGGAGGGTTGATAACATTTTGATCTTCTTGGTTGTCAGGATTAGCGGTAAGGGCTTGTTGGACTTGAATTACAATGTTGGGTATTACGGCAGCCATTTGTTGAGCGATTAGGGCAGCCATGCGCTCGCGGGCTTTTCCTGCTCTCATCTTCCTACGGGCGAGGCTAGAAGACATCTACAAGGAATACGAATCATGAGTATGAGTTGGATGTTTTTGGGATCATTGGTCTTATTTAGGAATGAACATTCATAAAATAAATATAGAAAAATAAATCTACTACATCCATAGGATGTCTTGGGCTTTGCTCGTAATTGGGCCTTGCATGCCGCCATACTTCACCTTCGTAATCATGTGCACAACCACACATGAGTAAAAACATTTGAACAAGTTTATTGAAATGATTATTAAATAAAGTGCACAACCACACATGAGTAAAAATAGATGTAAACTTATTCACCAATCATTTAATATTAAATAAGGCACACACATACAATAATGGATTTGTTTTGAGGCACGCGTTGTTCAACTCGTCTCCCACGAGGAACTGATGGGCCTAATGAATGATTTGCATACAACTTGACATTATGAAATACATAACTATAAACAATATATACATTCTAAGTTTAGATCACAATATGGTATGGCACAAGTTTAAATAAACGAGTTAATTTTTGTGACACATGACACGCCCCAAAACGTGTAATTAAAAAGGGGAGTTGTAAGATTCACTCACATTGGGTTAGGTTAACACACAGTCCACCGCTGGACTGTGTGTCTAACTTGGTAAATACTCTGATTTTTATTATACTTATATACAAACTACATTATTTCATTTCTGCCTTATATAAAAAGTTTGATAATTGTCCGGACCGGTGCGGTAGTCTGGACTCGAATTCGTGACATGTGATTTAAACGTTCACACAGTCCACCACTGGACTGTGTGTCTATCTTGGTTATTATTCCAGTTTTTATTAAACTTAACATCTATTGCAGTGAATCCGGTTCGGTTAAAAAAACAACATTCTTATTAAGGCGAGTGTGCGTGGGACAAGAATCGAACTCGGGATGTAAGCGTGTTTTATTTGCACACAGTCCACCGCTGGACTGTGTGTCTAACCCGAGATATATCTTGATTTTAATTAAACATATACAATACTGAAACTTCGTCTTCTTCGTTGGACTTAACCAGAACTAATGTCCGACTGGTTCGACGATTTAATCATGTTCTTTTAGTGTGTTGCGCTTAATTACAGGTAGGATTAATAAAAGAATGAGAGATTAAGTGTAAGATATACCGAACAGTGGCTCCTCTGTTTCGCCGGCGAAGCTCCGATGTCAGCAGGTTATTCCGGCGACGTGTGTCTTGTGGCAGAGGGTCTTCAGGGAGTTTGAGATGAGTGTGGGTGGCTTCGGTATGAGCTCTGGGTGTTCAGTAAGGCTCAGAGGTGAAAAGCTCGGTTTTCCGGCGAGTTGTAGAAATTCTCCGGCGAGTGAATTAACGTCGGGAAAGAGTGTGATTGTGAGCGAAAAAGCTAACAGAGGTTAGAGGGGGTATTTATAGGGCATGACATCGACGAATTTAATCCGTTTTCCGTCTTGATTCGTCGGTCAATAAGTTTTCCGGCGGTTATGACTTGCGTCGCGGGTTCAGACGTCGGTTATAACCGATGTAATAGTTAAGGCTTCGGTTAAAACAGAAGAAACCGTCCAATCTCGGCGAAATCGTTGGGATTTCCGACGACTGCGATTGGACGCGTCGGTTTTGAATTTGAGATTTAGGTTATGTATTAATTGTTTCTAATAATGAACAAGAAACACAAGTGGCGCAGTGGTTGGATGGATGAGTGTTAAGGCTTTGCTGAATTCGCTGGCTGACCCGGGTTCGAAACCCGGCAGCATTGATTTATTTTTATTTCATTATTTTTAATACTTTTTCAAATATAAATTATATATTCCAATATACTTATTAATTATGTATCGTTTAAAAATAATTTGGGCATTAAATACGCAACGAAATTTTTAACTGATTGTTCGGTTAATAAACGGAGCGGGTTTGGTAAATCCGGTTTTTGACGGATGTTACAAGCAGATTGTCTCATATTTGCAAGATTTTGTCCGTTGTCTCTTGTATGAGTTCAGGACCAGTGATTTGAGTCTCTCTAATCTCGTCCCAACAGATAAGAGATCGGCACCTTCGACTATACAAAGCTTCAAACGGTGTCATTTGAATACTAGCATGATAATTGTTATTGTATGAGAACTCTACCAAAGGTAAGTGAGAATCCCAGTTTCCACCAAACTCGATTACGCATGAGCGAAGTATATCCTCGAGAATCTGGATAGTGCGCTCGGTTTGACCATCGAATTGAGGATGGAAAGCGGTACTAAGGCTAAGGTGAGTACCAAGAGCTTTTTGGAAAGTTTGCTAAAGACGCGAACTGAAACGGCCATCAGGATCAGAAATGATGTCAATGGGGATACCATGACGACAAATGATCTCATCCGTTTAGATACGAGCCAATTTTTTGACTTTGTAGTCTTCATGAATGAGGAGGAAATGAGAGCATTTGGTTAAATGGTCAATGATTACCCAGATGATATCGTGACTAGAAGGTGTGCGAGGAAGTTTGGTAATAAAACCCATAGAAATTCTCTCCCAATTATAGACAGGAATTTCTAGTTGTTCGAGTAAGCTTGAGGGACGTTGATGCTCAGCTTTTACTTTGGAACAAGTAAGGCATTCGGAGACATAGAGGGCGATATTTTTCTTCATGCCAGGCCACCAATAAGACGTACGAAGATTGTGGTACATCTTGTCATTGCCAAGATGAATGGAATATCGGGATTAATGAGCTTCCTTCATTAAGAAGTCACGAAGATCGTCGCGATTAGGAATCCAAACACGAATGAGATAGTAAAGAAGACCATCAGGTTTAGTCTCAAGTTGATTTTCAGCACGACACTTCATCTCATTGTATAAGTCGTTCTCGTTGATGGATGAGTATTGTGCTTCACGAATACGTTCATGAATATTGTTCATAGTTTAGTAACAACGAATGCTCTTTACATGGTTTTTACGACCAAGTGCATCAGCCACAACATTCGCTTTATCAGGATAGTAGCGAATCTCGCAGTCGTTGTAGTTGAGCAACTCTACCCATCAACGTTGACGCATGTTGAGTTCTTTTTTATTAAGGATGTGTTGAAGGCTCTTATAGTTGGTGAAGACCACCCACTTGGTACCATAAAGGTAGTGTCGCCATATCTTTAATGCAAAAACAACTGTACCAAGTCCAAGGTCGTGAGTAGTGTAATTCTTCTCGTGTATCTTGAGTTGTCTCGAAGAGTACGCGATAACCTTGTCTCGTTGCATGAGAACACAACCGAGACCTTGGTTAGATGTGTCGCAATACACGACAAAATCGTCGATTCCATCATGAAGTGCTAGAATAGGAGTGTTGCAAAGCATGTCCTTGAGAGTTTGGAAAGACTCCTCTTGTGCAGAATCCCAAACAAAAGGTTTATCTTTTTGAGTTAAAGAGGTGAGAGGGATGGCAATTTTGGAAAAGTTCGAAATGAAGACCAGCTAGACCAAGAAATGAATGAATTTCAGACGGGGATTTAGGTGCGATCCAATTCTTCATAGCTTCGACTTTTGTAGGGTCAACGTGAATACCAAGTTCGTTGACGACGTGTCCAAGGAATTGAACTTCTTTTAACCAGAATTTACAATTGGAGAATTTGGCATAAAGACGTTCCCATGCAAAAGTTCAAGGATCAGATGCAAATGACGTTCTTGTTCAGCTTGTACCTTCGAATAGATTAGAATGTCGTCTATGAATACGATCATAAAACGGTGCAAATAAGGTTTACACACACGGTTCATCAAATCCATGAAAACCGTTGGTGCATTGGTCAAACAAAAAGGCATGACCACGAACTTGTAGTGACCATATCTAGTACGAAACGCGGTTTTAGGGATATCTTCTTCGAGAACTCGAACTTGGTGATAGCCAGAATGAAGGTCGATCTTTGAGAAGCACGTTGCACCTTGGAGTTGATCAAAGAGGTCATCTATGCGAGGAAGAGGATAACGATTCTTGACTATGAGTTTGTTAAGTTCACGATAATCGATGCACATACGAAAAGAACTGTCCTTCTTCTTAACAAAGAGGACTGGAGCACCCAAAGGAGAAGTACTAGGGCCTATAAAGCCTTTTTCAAGTAACTCTTGAAGTTGGCTGGATAGCTCTTGCATTTCCGAGGGTGCTAATTAATAAGGGGACTTAGCGACAAGAGTTGCACAAGGAATGAGGTCAATACAAAAGTCAACAGCACGAGGAGAAGGAGGACCATGTAGATCCTCTAGGAAAACGTCAGGAAAATTGCGCACTACAGGAACATCACTTATGCTTGGACCTTTATCCTTCCCTTTCACAACGTGGGCAACGAAGGCAAGGTATTCTTGTGTAAGTATTTGCTCGCTTGGGTACACGACATGATTTTGAGACCATTAGAAGGTTCTCGCCATAGACGTGTAAGGAATCACCGTTAGGGAGAGGGAGGCGAATAAACTTTTCAGAACAAACAATTTCAGCACGAACTTTCTTGAGCCAATCCATGCCTACTATGATGTCGAAGCTACCATTGGCATGGATATGAGGTTTAATTGAAAACTTATGCTCATTGAGATTCAAGGAACAAATGGAAAGAACCGAATCGACAGTGACAGACTTACCATTAGCGACTTCGACTACAAATGGTTTGGACAACTTAGTACGTCTACACTTTAACAAAGATTCAAATTCTAAGGATACAAAACTCTTATCTCACCAGTATAAAATAAACATGAAGCGTAAACGTCGTTAACGAGGAACGTACCAGTATTAACTTCATTGTTGTTTTGTGCCTGAGCAGCTGTGATGACGAAAGCTCTGCCACGAGGAGCTTGTTGTTGTTGCTACTGGTGGTTGTCATTGCGCTGAGGACAAACATTGGAAAGATCGTTTGGGTCGCCACACTTGTAGCAAGTGCGACGTTGTTGGCAGAGGCTTGGTTGTTGGCAGAAGTTTGAACCTGGTTCTGGTTGGTTTGGGGTCTTAGGCCACTTCGACAGTAAGTGCTGAAGTGTCCAAACTTGTTGCACGTAGTGCAGAGACGACAGGGTGCATGGGTTGGATGGTGGTAGGTACAAGTTATGCACCTAGGTTGTGTTCCAGTATAGGCGTGTTTGGCATGCTCGGTGTATTGGGTGACGGCAAGTGTGTGTTGAGGTGGGTTTGGCGGAGTAACAACCGCACAATTTTAGGTTGAAGCCTTTCGCTTCTTCCCGGTCTATTGCTTTTGGTGGGTGGTTTAGTAGGTGTAGGCTCTGGGGTTGGTTCAGTGATGGCTTGGTGAGCTGATTTGGTTGAACCCTTTGTTTCGAAGGCTCCTTCCATCATCAGGTTATGGTTAAACTTGGCTGTGAGGCGATAGGCATCCTCGATGGTTTTGGGTTGAGAAGACTCAACGTAATTGGAGAAAGAAGAGGGTAGGGCTCAAATGTACTTGGCAATGGCCTTTTCGACAGTGTTGACTTGACCAGGGCAAATGATACTGAAACCTTGTTGTCAACCCAGCGTTGTCACTTCCCACTTGCTTGAGGTTCCAAAACTCGTTGTTGGATTTCGTGGGGAGGGCAAAACTCATCTCTCACGAGTTTCTAGAGTCTAGACCAAGTCAGTGAGTAGGCTGCGTCATTGCCACGCCTATTGCATTCTGACGTCCACCAATCAAGGCTCTCGATCGGAATACGCCAGTAGCACCGACGGTACGATGGTCATCGCGACAACCACTTTGGCGAAAAGTGACCTCCATGGTGTCGAACCATTGGAGCATCTTTGTCGCCTCATCTTCGCCTGTGAAGGGCGTTGGGCTACAGGAGTTAAACTGCTTAAATGTGAAGGAAGGTTTAGGCCTTTCGTCCTTAGGCTTGGTCGTGTCATCATGGTTTTCGGTGTTAGTAGAGGTGGAAGTAGGTTGGATACGGTTGATGATGTCGGGGAGCATCTTGGCCATCTGCTTGGCCATAAATTTCATCATCTCTTTCTTTGCCATAGACATCTAAAGAGTTGAGATAGAGGGAAAGGATGAGATTAGATCATAATGATTTTATAATAACATTTAGATTGCATGAATGTGTGTAATCATGTAGCTCATAAGTTTTCACATAATTCACATGAGTATTCCATGAGCACATAAGTATCCCGTAATAAGCATAAGCATAACATGTACTCATAAGGTATAATCATGTATAAAGGATTAAATGCGTAAAGAGTGTAAATTTAGTTGGTTCGCGATTATTAGTATTGTTTTAGATTGCAAGGAAAGTGCGATTCGTGCGTTTGAAATGATCAATGTATCAAAGGAAAATCATAGAAAATCGACGTAGCATAAAAGAGAGGCTTAGCAAAAGACTGGAGTATTTCGGGTTTAGAAACTTTAACTACTCCAAAGTGAATTGAAAAATCCTTTCAAGTTAGGGAAAACATGCTTTGGCCTATAGGTAAAATACTCTCGCCGAGAAGCGATTAACGGTATTTTACCCTTCCAGTTACTATACGACCCTACTCGATTGGAGAATCGAAACTTTGGCGGGATTGAAAATCATAGAGTGGAACTAGTTATCAAGATGTGGATATCACTCCTAAGATAATTTCGTTCCTTAACGTAGTTGGTACTTACCAAATGAAGAGCATGTTCCGACTCGTTGATAAGGGCCACTAGAGTATGAAATGGTAATTTTTATCAAGGTAAGGATTTCACTCCTAACTTGAGGGTAAAATTTCGTGAGAAATCAAGATTCGCGGATTGAGAGTGTTCACCAAAGTGCGGATTTCACCCCTATTTTGGTGAGGTCGTCTCGATTATAAGGTATGAGTGTCTTCATGTCTTCAAGTTTATATTGTGTTAGCCTTAGGAGAGGCATGTAATGTTTAACAAACAGGGCTAGATCATAAGCAAAAAAGGAAGTTTAGACGTTTTAATCGAGGAACAGTTTACTTCATATGAAGTGGGTTCACTTCGTGCGAAGTGAGTGCCACTTCCTACGGAGAGAGCCACTTCGTGCGAAGCTGTTCAGTTCGCATGAAGAGATCCAGTTCGCACCAAGCACCTCAGTTGGCGCAAAGGTCTTAGTTCGTACGAAGGGGTCTGTTTGGTGCTTAGGCTATAGACTAGGTCAAACATGCCAGTTCTACCTAATTCCCTATAGTTATGGCTCTGATACCAATCTGTCACACCCCAACCGATGGCGGAAACATCAGGGCGGGACGAAAGAGATTGCTCGAGACTTCATAACGCTAAAATGTGATAAATTTATATAACAAAATTTCATTTCATTAAAATGGCAAATACATAGTACAAGTTTCAAGATACAACATCATGATGACAAGTTTCAAATACAACAACTTTAATGTTACAATTCTAGGTGTGTATCTAAGTCGTCCTATTCATTTCCATCCGTAGTTATCATCAACCTCACCCTGTAATATATCTTAAAGTATAGTTCAATACACAATGCACTGGCGAGCATACAAGTTTGAATAATAGCATAGTATAAACGTTTAAACAAATCTGCATGCGTACTTATCTATTCTTGAGGCTAACATACATTAAACTATCATGCATAAGTATACTAGTCAACTCAAAGTTTCCTGCAAACATAATCCTTTCATAACATGAGAGGACCAGATATGTATGACTTAACATGACCCCAAGTTTACTAGGATGTGCGTTACTCCTATACCACTATACATGTTAAGAGAGGCTTGATCAAAGTTGATGACTGAGCATAAGCATATTGAGTATAAGCATGCGTGATTTCCAAGTTTAGCATAAGAGCATGTATAAAGATTGTTCGTGCATTGAGTATAAGCTTGTTTGTGTAATCTTGCATAATGTACATGTATTGCACCAAAAGTTGATAAAGCGTAAAATGGGTTCGAGTATGCTCACAATTTTGCAAGCTTCTTTAGCAGGTTTGTGGATGGACGAGTGATCAGGTGATGCAACATGGAGTTACCCTATATGGGGTAAACATGAGGATGTGAAGTAAACTGAGTGGAATGATTGGTCCGAATTATGAGGTAGAAAGTACGGAATGAAAACGAGAAAAATCCCACTTCGTATGAAATGGACTGACAACCTCATGCGAGTTGACTTGCAACTCGTACGAGTTGACTGGTACCTCATACGAGTTGACTTGCACCTCGTACGATTTACTGTTTACCTCGTACGTGACTGTTTACCTCGTGCGAGGTGACAGTCCTGGAACGTTTTAGCCCGTTTGGTACCCATTTCGACACTGATTTCTGTGAACGGGGATCGTGATAACGAGGCAGAATAGTCCGAGCCATATCACTAGATCAGAATGTGATTAATGTTCGTCCAGACTGGTTTGTTAAGAAATATGAAAAAATAAGTGTAATTTATGTATAGATTAGTCATGTTTGTCATACAAGTCAAGCATGGAGATGTTAAATCTCTTTATATGATTCACCAAAGCACAAGGTTGTAATACAACCCGGTTGGTCATGAATTAACAAAAAGGAAAGATTGTTCAAGTGAAATGTGGAACTTAATTTGGGTAGCCAAGGCTCCCAACGTTTTCACTACCTATAACACTAATCCAATCCTATAAGGATAATGAATTAGGTCAGCTTACAACACTTGGTACAGAAGAAGTTAAGTTATAAAGTGTTAGTGAGTTAGACTCACTTAGAAAAGGGTGGTTCTGTCGAGAATCAAGAAATTCGGGAGTGAGAGTGAGAGTGGACGGAAGGTTGGATGAGATGAGGTGCGTCTGTATTTGTAGGAAAAACGTCTGACAACTCCGCTTCGTGCGAAGTGTGCCACTTCGTGTGAAGCGAGCTCCACTTTGTATGAAGTGTGCGTACTTCATGCGAGGGGGATCCAACTCATACAAAAGGGGCCAATCAAGGATGGTTTCACGTGTTTTAGCCGGTTTAAGTATTTTGAGCATGCATGAATGACGTATAAGTGCATAAAGTTGAGTATTCGAGCATTCAAGTATGAGTTTCTTGCATATAATCATGTATTACGAATTGTAAAGTATAATTCAAGTATGTAACAGGTATAAGTATAAAATGAGTTTCCATTATGATCATAATCTCAGAGTACAAAAGTGGAAAATGAAAGATATGAGTACGTACAAGTTTTCAAATATAGAAATACGGAGCGTTACACACCTCCTACCCAAAACATGACCTAACCCTACCAGCAATCGAACTACCCCATGGTACCCTATGTTAGAGCTTGCTTTAATTGTGGAGATCCTACCCATTTCAGAAGCATGTGCCCTAGGCTGGTTAACATCATCAACGCTCAGGCCCAAGCAAACCCAGTTAACCAAGCGAACCAGGCAAACCTAACACCCCCCACCAAAAAGAGGTAGAGCCTACTACATCAACGCAAACCTAGCTGAGGTCAACGACAACGGTGCGAACGAGCAACCCAACTAGCCCTTTTCCACCATGAAGACTCAAGACTCCGCTCCAGTTATTTATTTACATTCCAAGCTTTTATCAGTTACAGTTCTTGTTTTGACTATTCAAGTTACCATTGTTTTCAATTTGGGTTTTACCCTTTCAAGTTAACATTATTTCATATTAATTCTATCGTTGCAATTAATATTATGCTACGCCAATTGTTTTTCATTACATTTATATCATGTAATTTTACATCGATTAAGTTGCATGTCATCATACATCACGGTGGACCTCGTCCCATATCTTAGGGAAAGTGGGTCACGTCTCACAATTTCATAGGCTGACCACTTCCTTATAACACAAGATAGAGGTACCGCCATCATTTAGTCTTACTTTCTTTGGAATCGAGACTCAAACATTGGTTGTCGTGTTTGTATGTTTGGTAGATTTTAGGACGAGTCACATAGAACCAATCATGACTTGATAACAAAGCCAATGAAAATTGGACGATGACATGGTGGATACGCCGCTAGTACTTCCTATATATAAGTGTTCTTTTCAAATGATCAAAAGCATTGTTAGCCTGGACATGGGAAATTTTGTGTAAGTAGTGTCAATCAGATTTGGATAACATGTAGTTATTCGTTTCGTTTTTCATATGTAACTTTATGATTATGACTCTTCGATTTTCTCAAAATCCCTTATCATGATACAAATTCCAGTTAGACATCATGAGTATGATTACAACTCAGTAGTAAACCCTCTATCGTATTACAAGTCACCTATGTGCTATAACGTTTTGCATTTTTGTACCTCTGGCATCAAAAAGCGATTCCTCTATTTGGGTATCCAACCCTTACAAGGAACGCTACCGCCTCCATTAATCCGAAATCCTATTTCTAATACATTTAAACCTTCGCCATCTCTAAAACTTTTGTTACCTAATGCGCTCAACAACTAATTCCAAGACTTGAGTTCTTGGTGCTAACACTAACCGATATCACTTACATCTATGAAAAACCTTTCACACAAACCTTTACGAACGATTCCTCCTAATTTCGGGACGAAATTCCTAAAAGTAGGGAGACTGTAACATCCATAAAAACACCTCTGAAAATCCGAACTGTTTTGAAAATTTGGTTCGAACCATTGTAACCGGAGTTTTTCACGATGCATAATACTGGAGTTGAATTATTTATTTATTAAATATAATATAATTTTTATATTATGAAGGAGTATGTAATAAAAAAATCAAGATAACATGATTAAGTTTTGTAAAGGGAGCACATAACAAGGTTTAGTGATTGTTAAGTATTCAAGTTATCTAGAAACTCCTAGATCAGGGACCAGATTGTAATTTATGAAAACTTAAGAAAAAAAAGAGGGAACAATAAAAGGTCAGGGACCGGTATCGAACCCGAGTCTCCCAACTGGCACGAAATAAACCAACGCACGCAATACCGGCCACTTCACTACAGGCATCATTTGTCTGAAACCGAATCTAATTCGGATCTTAAGCACACTCAAACCCCAAAGTGGGCCCTCCTTTCTCAGCTTGCCACCCAAAGAATATTCAAACTTGCTATGACGAAAAAGGCAAGGTCGTTATCACTTCGTGATTGATCCTGTCTCCTCCACATTTCCTTTTTCTTCTCAATCATGCACCTAGTCTTGTTAAGTTTGTGTCACGGTTTCGTATCACTTACTAGGACGAGGAGTCAAAGAGCTTCAAAACCCTAGGTTGTTTTCCTCTCAACCAAGCTCTATAAATTCAAGTCCAAGCATACAACTATCGATCTTTAACTGGTTCCACTCAGATATCTGTGTACAAAATAAACTGCAACTCGTCGGAAGTCCAGATCATCTCCGGAGTTGCAGACTCTCGCCGGAACTTTGGAGCATCGCCGGAGTTATTCATCGTTTCGTCTCTATGCATCTCGAAATGGTATAAAACTTAATATTCGATTCTATCTTTTGTCTAGATTAAAAACCCTAAAACAATTTCGGGTTAGAGTGTCTCGTGTGTCGAATTAAAGGATTAATGGGTTTAGGGTTTCGAACAGGTCTGATAATTAAAGAAAATGAAACAACATGGGTTTTGCTTAAAAGTTATACGATCTCTTTTAAAACACAGAATAGCAGGACAATCTAGTGAACGAGAATTGACACGCAACGAAAACTAAAAAATATAACCCTGTCGCGTCGCGCGAAAGGAAAGTGGTTGAGTTGGGTGTCGGATTTTGATGAGTAAACCTAATATAAACGAATTTTAAAACATCATAATCCATATACAACATTGGGATACGACCTTGGAAGATGCTAGAGCAAATTTTGGAGTAGAAGGAAGTAAAAGTTAACAACTTTAAGCATCGGGATCGAAGATCTTTCGGGTTTCATCCCTCGGGTTTCAAGTTTCCTTTGTTTAACCTTGTCTAATCATGTTCTGTGAACTCCAAGTGAACTTTGTTTACTGTTTTGACTCATTTATACACTGCCTAGGTTAATTGATGAATACCATGTTTTGACTATGTTTCTTTCGGGTTATGGATTGAATTATGCATTTTAATAAAGTAAACAACTTTGGTTATAATGATTAAATGTTTATGCGTATTTTGTTTTGTTTGAACTTTATCACATGTTTCACTTGTGTTTTTGTGGATGTTCTTCTGTGTAAGTATGAATGCAAGTTAGGTCGTGGACTGTGTGTTAGCGATTAGTTTACGGTTAATTATGCATGATTTCCATAGGAACTGTGATTGAGTCTTTGAATAGGATTAGGTATTCTACCGATCTCGATAGTTGTGAAGTGAGAGGTTTTCGGTTTGTCTTTAGTGTTAGATTACTAGGGTTAGATACTTGGTGACAAGATCTCCTTACTTCCCCTTCATTGTTTGCTTACGAGTATAATCAGGAATCCTTAGTTACTTGTGACTTCGCGTTGTGAGGTAGATTGTCTAGAGGGTACTTTTTTAATTACAACAGGAAAGCAAGTAAGGGAATCCTCTAAACTGTTAGCTTAACGGTTTTTAGGTTTCCATAGGTTTCTTCTCGAGAAAGGTCGAGGGTCCTTCAAGTTATCCTTTAAGTTTAGTATTTTAAGACCAGTTACCACAATAGTTCCATAATCGATAGAAACTTGTCACACATGTGTAGGATTCTGACCTAGGTATCTCATCATCTGATCACGTCTCCAGTTTAGTTCATGTCTTTGTCAGTTTTAGTTAATTTAGTTAATTTTAGTAGTTTGTTAGAGCCCCCCCCCCCCCCCAACAACAAAAACAAATTAGTCGAGTCAATTTAGTTAATAGTAATCAAGTCTAGTAAACATAATTAGTAGAGGTCGTGGGTTCGATACCGGGCTTACTTAAACTTTACTACATTAACCGGTACACTTGCCAGTTGTGTGGTCTCGGTTTTAGAGAGTCTTAGTTATAAATTTAAAACTTAGAGTGTCTAGTTTAGGGTTAAAATTAGGTAGTTTAATTAGACTAGTTTGAGCACAACACCAACTTAGTGTTAGAAGAAATTAAAGAATGCACTTTTGTATGGTTGAGGAGGAGGCAAAGATGTACTATTTAGTAGTGTTGTAAGAACTACTAGGCGCTAGTCGGTTGGTGGGTGCTGACTAACAATTAATTTGGGTTAATGAAGATTAATCGTATTAAGATTTTATATGTAATTTTCAGTTTATACATATATTCACATATTTATATGTATTTTTTTAAGTAGAGATGTTTTAACATCTTCTGTGACCCATATTTTCAAGTAGATAAGATTAGTCACCGAAATTTACAAGTTTTTGTCAAGAATTCGGCTTGAGTTTAGCCGGAATCGCTAGATTGCTGCCAATTTTTGGCCAATTAGGTTTGGATTTGACCATTGTTGACCGCCTACTGATTCATCTAACGATTAATCTAGTGGGATTTTTACAACCATGCTATTTAGACTTTGGGGATTGGTTAAATCAAGGTATTGATGTAATAGATGGATTGGTGAGTGTATGAAACATATGTAAATTTTAGCCTTTAGAGCTGTATTATGATGATAATTTCTTTATGTTCAAAAAAAAGTAAGTCTACAACAATTTCCATTTGAGACAAAGAACGTACCTGTTTTGTTGTTAATGAGTATCATCATATTGTTTTGTTGTAATAACTATCACATGTAATATATTTTGTACCCAAATAATCATATAAATTGAAAGAGTTAGAATATCATATGGTAATCCATAATCTTACTAAGTGACGAATCTAGGAATTTTTGTTCACTAGTTTCTTTTGCTAGATTCTTAATAATTTTCACTAACTTTTTACAAATCATAGAAAATTTACACTAATTTTCTCCATTTTTTTCCAAGGTTCATGGGAACCAAGGAACCCCTTTGGATTCGCCACTGATCTTACTATTGCTTTTTAATTAACTTTTTTGAATTTTAGGCTCATGTGATCTACTCACCTACTTATTAATCATATCATATTTTATCTCAAAGTATTTTTTATAACTCTTAAATTTTCATTACTAACTACTTAATATTTCATTTATTCAACTTGTGTAATACATAGATTTCCAACCTAATAGTTAAATATAACAAGTAGGTCCCACCAATCCTTTTGTTTATATGTTAATTGTTCAAATGCAAGCGTAGTTTAGTCTAACCGAAAAACATTAGTTAATAAAAATGACAAAATATAACAAAACCTCAACATAAACGATGATTCGCGTGATTAGTGACAGACTAAGGATAAAAGGTGCAATTTGTTATACAGCTGAAGGAGGAAAATTGTAATTTACTCTATTTTTGTTATTATAAAAAATCATACTTTGTCCAAGTTGAAGTCATTTATATATGAATAAAACATTACTACATTTGTCTTTCTCACCAGCTTCAAAAATCCCCCAAAGAGAGTGGACAATCTCATATGTCAACAGTTAAGAATCATTTATCTCCATCTTCATCTTCAAGATCCTTATCCTCGTCTTCATCGTGGTAGTCGTCGTCATCGTCCGAATTCGTCCATGAACTCTCATCTTCACCCTGCACATTACAAAAGAAAAGCATACATACAACTTTTGTCTTCTTGATGCCTCTAAAACATAAATCAGCAGATAAACTAGAAAGAAAGTTCATATGGCTTCTATCCTTTACGAGCCATCGTGAAGATAGTGTTTGGATGTGCTTTTTCCATTCAAAGTTGTAATTATCAGAGATAAAATAGTGGTTCTGAGTGTTCATGTAGTATGATACGCATTACTCAAAAGTAATTGTTTGACCCCTAAAAGACGCCAAATTTGTTTGTTTATTTAAACATTCAGAACCCACAATCCTATCTATAATCAAGATACATGTGTGGATAATGAAACAAACCTCGCTGGATTCCAAGACATGATCACGCAGCTCGATTTCATCTGTGTTCTGAGTACTCGTATCCTTAAAACACATCAAGAAATTTATTTTAAGTATAAATCTAGAAATTTTGAGCAAATAGAACAAATTTGAAGATGGAATAAATACTTACATTTTGTGCTTTCATTCGTTTTATGGTGTTTTCCAACTCAGTTACATGTTCTGTGAGAGCCTGCATATTAGTTATAAGTACATGTATATTAGCTACATCAATATATCATATGAATCATAAAAAGTAGGAATAACAACGGCAACGATACCTCGTATCTCTGCAAGGCCTTCCAACGTTTCAATGCCCGTGCTTTTGAAGGAAGGCTTCTGGGCCTAATACTAATGGGCCTTCGATAATTCTTTCCGCGATAATAAATGATTGCATAGCCTTTAGGCACTCTGACAATGTCTATTAATATCCCACCACTTTCATACTCCAAAAACCTTGCGGTTTCTTCAACAAACTCAACGTCTTTTTGCTTTGATATAAGTTTCACAAGTTCTCTATGTTTCCAATGCAGATGCATGTTCTCGATAACACCATCAAAAACACCACGGATACCTGTAAATTACCTTATAGACACAACATTATTTTCAGAAAAATAAAGTTTCAATACAAAAAAGGGTGTGGATATACTTTCCAAAATCAAGGTGCAGCTTTCCAACATAAAAGTTGATATAAAATACAAACTAGAAGTGGCACAAGTTAAAGTTCGTGTTTAACCTTAACAGATTTCGTGTCTATAACAGGTCGACACATTAGGACCTGTTTAATTTTGTCTTAAGGTAAAAATATTTGTTAGCTTGTTAAGACCCATTAATGACAAGTTTAGAGTTTTAAATAAAAAAGAATGTGGGGCTCCTAATTTTAAATTAAAAAAATACCTGGATGTAAAGTTTATATATTTAATAACAGGTCGTGTTCGTGTCTTAACAGGTCGTATGATACGCTGGTAATTTTTTCGTGTCTTAATAGGTAATTTCGTGTATCCTGTTTATTATCCAGTTCGAGTTCGTGTTCGGAAAATTTGACACTATAAGATTTCGTGTCATGTTCGTGTTTACCTGTTTCGGGTTCATGTTTTATCGTGTCCATGTCTTAACATGTGGGGTTGACACGATATGCCAACCCTATGAAATAGTATACATGATTTGAGAGTCAAATACAAATATAATGTTAGTCCCATAAAAGCTGTTTTTACGATAAAATGATTTAAGAGGTTTTAGGCACTAAAAAGTGCACCTTGGCGACTTTCGGCCCGTTTCCTATAAGCTATTATCTTTTCGTATGTGAATGGGAATAAAGTTCCACCGTCAAAATATACCAAACAATTTGGAGAAAAAGTGAAGCCAAAAATTCAAAATTGGCTGCTTTTACACAAAAATAGGTGGTGCAGAAGAAGCGTAATTAAGTGACAAGGATTTACCGAGTGGTAAGTAAGGTTTCATTCTTAATCCAACTCTTCTGAACATAACACGTTCCTCATCCGTAATAGTTTCTTGGTCATCGGGAGGATCCGCAGGAAGCCAGGTTTCGCGTATCTTAGCTAATTCTTTATCGGCTCTACTCCTTTTAGACTGGGCCTGTTCGATACATCCAGAATCAAACAAAAAGTTTAAAAAATTCTAATTAGCATGAAAATAGAGTAAAATACCATAATCGTTCCCTGAGGTTTGGGCACTTTTGCCTATTAAATCCAAATAAGATTTTTTTTGTAACTGGACAACTGATGTTTCATTTTTTGTTGCCATTTCCAACCAAATCACTAACTCAGTTAAAATGTATTCTTAACTCAGGGAATTTTGGTTTTACCCATTTATTTTTTTGATTTTAAATTTTATTTTTTATCTTTAAATGAAAAACAAAAAAAATTATGAATATAATCTATATACATATACACGCATTTCTTTTTTTATTTTAGTTTTACCATTAAATTAAAAAATAGTTTTAAATGTGTGTGTGTATATATATGTGTATGTGTGTGGTATTATATTTATAATTATTTTTATTCGTTTTTATTTAACAATTGGCAGTTCAACTATGAAAAGAGCACTTACGATAAATAACTTATGCTCAAGCTTCTTAACAACTCTAGTTATCTTTGTTTTGGAAGCTTCTACCAACATTTGCTCGTGTTCTTCGATTGTTTTTTCTCTTCCCCATTGTGCTTGAGCCTCATAAAACTCGGCTAGACTTCCTGCAACCGCCGCCTGTCCATGGTCAACACTTGCGGCTGCGGCTACTGGTTCTACTGTTCCAATCCTCACCTTCTCTTCTGCGTCTTGTATATCTTTCGTCATGTCCTGTCTTTCTGCTAACACAGTAGCTACAGTTGTAGGAACAAAATCTTTCCCACGGTAAATTATGATGTAATATTTGTTTCTGAGCAGTAGGACACCTCCTGTTAGTTTCTGCAATATTTCACATGTTAGAATCATGTCGTCCTTTAAATCATTTCATTGTTCCATTTACCACATTATTTTTTTCAAATAAAAGCTGTAGTTTAACATGCTTGTGGATAGGGGTGTAAATGAGCCGAGCTACTCGTGAGCTTCTAATCAAGTCGAGCTTAAACGAGCTAGAGCCCAAGCTTCACTTATCAATCTCGGGTAGGCCAGAGAGCCTAAACAAGCATGTTGTTTATATCGCATTTATCTAATATATTTGATATATGATTTATTTATATAAAAAAGAGTAAAGTACATGGATGGTCTCTATGGTTTACCAATATTTGGATTTGGTCCCTAGCTTTCCAAAAGTACATGGATGGGCCATGTGGTTTGCACTTTGTAACGCATTTAGTCCCTAACTCGGACATGCTATAAAATCTTTAGATTTGTTGGTTGGGGACTAAATGCGTTACAAAGTGCAAACCACAGGGACCATCCCTGTATTTTTGAAAAGCTAGGCACCAAATCCAAAATTTTGGTAAACTACAAGGACCATCCGTGTACTTTACTCTATATAAGAAATATTATTATATAAATAATTAAATAATATATATATTATATATATTATCTTTTATACTAAAATTAAAATTATAAATACGTAAAAAAATAGTTATAAATTTTAATACATCACATATTTTAAAAAATGGATACATAATAAACGAGCCGCGCTAGAGCTTTAGAAACAGTGCTCGTTTAAACCCATATTTATGGATCCATAAGATGACCATAGTTATTATATTCAATGTACCTTTAACTCCTCAGCCATTAACTCATTATTGGTATTTTGAATTCCACGTTTCACAGCGATCTTAGCAACCATGCTTTTCTCCCAAAGTTTGATTATAGCAGCTGCCAAGCCCTGATGATTCCTGTTTCTCCCTTTGTTACCAAGTAAATAATTAAGACATGTGTCACACGCACATATTAAAATTCTAGGGAGCAATTTTAACCCATCTATTTATGAACGAGCCGGTATTGTTCTTTTATCTCTAAGGGGCCAAACAAGTTAAAAGCAATCCAAACTGAATGCATGTCACCTCTTATCGTCTTACTCAGAAAACTAGATTATTATTTACATAAAAAAAACTTTGTAATCATATTAAACACACTAATATCCGTTTTTAAAAACAAAATTTTGACAGAGAAAAGTGTCTAGGGTCGTTTCAACTAGAGCTGCAAATGAACCGAAGTTCAGCGAACATTTCTTGAACCGTTCGGCAGGAAGTTCGTTCGTTTAATAGATAAACGAACACGAACAAGAAAGTTCGTTCATTTTAGTTGAATGAACGAACATCCATGTTCGTTCATTTATATTTGTGAAGGTTAGGTAATGTGTTCGTTTGTGTTCGATAGTTCATTAGCATTTTTAATTTTTAGATTTTATTTAAATACTTCAAAATTCTGACAAATAATATATTTAATCTGTTCATGAACGCTTGTTTGTGTTCATTTGTTTTCATTTGTGTTCATGAACATTAGTTTATACTCATTACATACGTTATCTAGAATTAACAAACGAATATGAACACGTTCATTTCCTTAACGAACAAACTTGAACAGAAACTCTTTTCGGTAAGTGTCATGAAAAGTTAGTGAACACATATTTTCTTAACAAACAAACACGAAAAAGGTCTTGTTCGCAGCCCTAGTTTCAACCCAACCAGTACCAAAAACGGATCCATTTAGCCACCTCTTAGGAATAAAACACTTAATTCAATAAAAGTAGTACCGAGAGCAAAATGACAAGGTAGCGATTTGGCAAGTTTCCTCAAATTAGTCATCTCTGCATTGGTGAGACGAGGCCGCATTCCGGTAGGAAGAAGCCGAAATGGGGTTTTGAAGCCGGGAATCGTCTGCGGAAGTAAATCGGCATCCACCGGAAGTATCCCGGTGCCCCACCATTCATGAAACCGTGGACCTAACCCATCTAGCACGCTATTAAATTCACATTCCTCTTCCGTCATGCTCTTGGTAACAGGCGTCGCTCTTGCATCACCATTTCTCGTTATCGGTTTATCACTATTATCATTATTGATATTGTTGGTAGAGGAAACGTCTGGAAGAAAAAGAGTGTCAACGGTGGATTGAGGTCTTGAAGAAGGGCCTGCGTAATTAACTCCCCTATATACCATCATCACGCTTCCAGATTGCCATATCACTAATCCACCTGTTCGGCGCTGAACGATTTCATGAGCGGTTTTCATATCTCGAGCCAACACCTCGTGAAACTTGAGCCGAACGAGTTCCGATTTCCTCCACTGATCATGAATCTTTTCGAGAACAGGGGCGGTGATTCCTGCTTTCGGGATCGTAATCCGCTCTCGTAACGTTGTACCCAGTGTCCTCAACCTTCTTAACTCTGAATCTTCGAGTGTCAATTCAGCCAATGTTGGAGCTTTCATCCTCTTCTTTACGCCTTCCGATTCCCTCTTTTCGTCTTCAATTCCTCCCTGATCTCTCTCCCATGGGAGAACGGTCTCCTCCTCGTCATCCTCGATCAACATTCTATCGGGACGAACCCAATCTCTTCGTAACAAATCCCCCAATTTTTCTTCCCCGTCAAAACCATTTCCGAACGAGCGTTTTCGATTTCCTCCTCTTCTTCTTCGTCATCGGAGCCCAGCCCTAAATTACGCAGCCGAAGAACAATCCTGTCGATGGCGGTGGTCCTGGTATAGAATAATGAAAACCCCATGAAGCATTGTGTATTATTCATCAACTAATAAAACAGGGATACAATATTACAAAAGAATCTTAATCAAATTATCACCTAATTATAATGGTATTATGGTACTGATACAACAATAAACCTAACTTAACATATTCTCTATAGTTCTCCGTAGTAGGAGCGGAAGGAAATCAGATGCTCAAACAGAGCAGAAAACAATGAACACATAGGTATAACAAAAACATAGAATCTCGAAAAAAAACTTGGCGTTGTGTATTTATTAATCAACTAAATACAGGGATACAGTATTACAAAGAAAACTTAATCAAATCAGATCACCTAATTATGATTCATGATACTAATATAACAATAAACCACTATCTAATATATTTTCTACTTTGTATACAACCCACCCTCCCCATACCCTACTAATAGCTGAGCTATTTGAAAGCGTGGGAGGCGCAATTTCAGGCTAAAAGTCGCCTGAAACCCTAAAACATCCTAAATAAGCTATAAACAGAGCCCTAAACAAGCCTAAAACATCTCTAAAACCCCTAAAAAGGTATTTTACACTATAGGCCTTATTAAGAAAGCCCTCCCTCGTTTTCTAAGTGCCTAGGCTCTGGGCTTGGCCTATGTGCCTTGGGTGCGCCAGGCGCTTGACAACATAGAACTATATACAAGGTCACACGAATTAATCAAATCATATTTTCTAATTATGATACCAATATAACAATAAACAGTAACTACTACAATGAGTATGCAGGTAGGTATAATAACAACATAAAATCTTGAAGAAAAAGAAAATAAGAAAATAAGAACCTGGTTGGACCACCACCATCACGAGCAGCAGGGGGTTCAAAAGAAGTAGAAAGTTTAGACCTTTTGCCCAATTCGGGTTTCAAACTAGGGTTTTGGGGTGGTGGGTGGACCAATTGTTAAACCAAGGGGCAGAAGAAGAAGGGTTATTAGTGGTGGTGGTGGTGGTGGTGGTTGAAGTGGAGTTATTATCAGTGGTTGAGTGAATTGAATAAAAGGGTTTGATGAAAGAGGGTTTAAGGATAGAAGAAGAGAAGAAGAAGAAGAGATGAGAATGAGAAGAAGAGTAAGTGGGAGTTGGAGTGGAATGGGAATGGGATTGGGAATTTGGTGTTGCGGAATGGGATTTCGGATAGTTTCATGGTGGGGAAGTAGTGGTAGTTTGTGGTCATTCCACCATTGGTGGAGGTGTGAAAACAGGGAGTTGTGAGTGAGAAGTGGGAATGGGGAGATATCTGAGTTTTGGATCGAGGGGAGGATAAGATTGTCTTCTGGGTTTAAAAAAATGATATATATGATTTTTATAAAATATATATTTTATATATATATATATATATATAGGTTTTTATTTTATTTTATTTTATTATGTTATTTTTACATGTTATATAAGAGTGTAACATTTTTATGTATAAAGGGCCCAGGGGAGTTTTTTTTAAAAAATCAATATTACATTTTAAACCAAAACTATTTTATTTTTTTAATTTTAATGCAAAAGCTTTAATCAACCTAACACCTTTTTTATTTTCAACTTTGGTTTCCTACTTTTCATATTTCCTAAATTTTCGTTTTATGTTTCACTCAAAATTTTGCAAGTTAACACGGCTCAACGTGTGTATATGGTTCAATGTTTTTATATTTTGTTTTACATTTAGTTCAAAATTTTGTAAGTTAATACGGCGTAATGTGCGTGTTTGGTTCAACGTTATTTACGTTGTTTATTTTTTTCCTGTTTGACAGGTTCATCACAACACACGAATTCTAAATTAACTTAGTTTTGGATTGAAGGGTTAGATTAATGAGTGTAACATTTGTGTATTCTTGTAAGTGATGATAGTATGAAGATCAGCTCTTGGTTGAGTACTAAATGGATTTATTAATATTCGAAGAAAATTATAATGTGCATAATTATTTTTATATCATGCATGATTTCTGAATTTTGTACATACGTGATTATGTTCATGCGTGTTTAAGAATATTGTACATTAACTTTCCCATATATATATATATATATATATATATATATATATATAGTGGGAGAGTTCAAAAGAGAAGAAAAATTTTATAAGAATAAAAAGAATAACTTTTAAACCAATAGAAATTCTTCATTTGCTTCATTTAATATGTGTATTTAATGTTATGAAAAAGGGTATATAGGTAAATATAAATTGTCATTAATTAGCTAATTAATTAAACTTGTAACTCATTTTTTTCATATACTCTTTCAAGATAAAATAATTTATGTGTAGGACAATTTTCGACATGTGTAGGATAAATTTTAGTATGTGTAGGATAAATTTTGAAATGTGTAGGGTAACTTTACATGTGTGTAGGGTAAATTCCAGTAAATGTAAGACATATGTATGATAAATTTTGAAACAATAGGATAAAATGTTTTTAATTTATTAATAAGAGATAACATAATTAATGAGAGCAGTTATAAACTATTAAATGTTTTATCATTATTTCTTTCTTCTTTTCTTCTCACATTAAATTTTTCTCAAATGAACCTTCTCATATATTATATATATATATATATTATAGAATGTAAAACCCAAAAGATGTATTGGACTCTATCTATAAAAAACATTAAGAATGTAAAACCGAAAAATGTATTGGATCCTATCTATAAAATTTAATATTACAACTTATTATGCCCAAATAAATTTCATTTTATTCATATCGAAAATCTAATAACATATTGGGGTTGATAGTCTTATTTGGATCCAATATCCAAACATCTAACCTAATTAATAATAAAAAATAAACAAAATAAAAATTTTAAAAGCAGGAAAAAAACACATTGCTCCTACGTTGTTCGACTTCCATCGACCGACCCACCACCAGTCCACCACAGCACTAGCATTGTCAGTGGCCACCGTAGTCCTCCGGAACTGATGTCAGCAACCACCACAGCTCGATCAAGGTATTTTTTTTTGTTCTATTACATGATTTAAACAATTTTGCCCTAATTTATAATTGTTAATTTTGCCTACAACGGTGTTTTTATTGAATTTAGCCCTAAATTGGATATGTTGTTAAATATTGAGCCCTAAATTAGGTGTGTTGTTATTGAATGTTGAGACCTAAATTGGGTATTTTGTTGATTGTTAGACTTAGAAATTATAATTGAGTAATTGTTAAGTGTTAGACTTTTAGTAATTGTTAATTGTTAGATAACAATATATAATTGAGTAATGGTTTTGACTTTTAAATTTGATTTTATAAAATTATGCCTCCTAAACAACCATTCGGTGCTAAAAATGTAAAAATATAAAACTAGATAAAGCAATGAAAAAACCTCAAACCGGTGCTTTGTTGAAGTTTATGCATAAACCGCATGTTGAAGAGCAAGATCATGTAAAGTAGAACAAGAAGATGCGGAAGAGCAAGAACATGTTAAACAACAAGAGCATGTGGAAGTAAAACTTGACGAATGCTATGAGAGCTTTACAAATTATCGGTTAGTTATTACGGTATGTAATTATATTATTCAAATACTATATTTTTGCTATGTTTATTGCTATAACGTTAATCGTTGTTTAAAAATTATATAATTCTTTAGGCCAAAGGATCTGTTTTTCGACTCGATCAAGGCACTTAAATCTCAGGGATGACTTGTTGGGAATTTATAAATTATATTATATTTGTGAGTAATATAATGATTATTTAATATCTAAAGTTCTGGCTTTAAGTTTGTTGTTATAATTTTAATGTGTGGGAAATTGTATTTGTTCAACATAGATAGAGAAATAAACATTTTGATGGTTTATAATTAAAAAACCTTAAAGGAATGTGTTGCCATGTGACAAGACACACTCAGTGATAGTCAGGAGGGTGCAAAAAACCTGACGTGCCCACACCGAGCACAAGCATGACGAGGGTGATGAGCTTAATGTGGTGTTAAAAAATTATATTATATTAAATTTGACATGTAATTACGAACATAATACAATCAATTATTATGAATTCAATTTGGACTCTCTAAGAACCACTCTGAAACCTCTAACAATTTCCTTAATTTTTCTGATTTGCAAGCTCTTGTTTCAGGTATACTTCAGATGCTAGGTTAATCCCGACATTACAATCTGCTTAGGCTTTTGTACCCTGAGAAACAAACAGGCTCACTAGATGGTTCAAAATTTGTTTTAAGGAAAGCGTGTTAAACATGTGCCTCAATCATCTCATGTTTCTTTTCTTGTTTTGTTTTATAATCTATTTGTAGTTTTGTTTCCATTATGTTTGTGATTTCCAAGAATAATTGTAATTTGCTTACTAGTTTCTTCTTGTATTCAGTTGTTATTCGGTTATTTTCATTTGTGATATGTATTAGAAAATCATTAAATGTTATTTTGTGATCGAGTTTCCTATATGACTATGGTGGTAGAAATGATACAAACGTAGTTGTGGGCTTATGACGTTTTTCCATGAAAGAAACTACTAACAGTTGTACACGTAGAGATTTATGTATGCATTGCTCAGGATACGCCAAAGTGACAAAACCAAGTATATGTTAGTAAAACTGCTAACAAATGAAACAAGAAATAGACTTGTGTTTGATACAATTCCCTTAAACAGATTCGACGTCTATTCCTAGGGTACGCCGGTTCGAAAAACAGCCATGCCGGACCTAAACACTTAGAGAAACTGAGAGAGAGTTGTGACCGTGTGTCTCAACTGGAGAACCATAACAAACAACGGTTACGGATGCAAAAACCGCCCCACGCGGGCCCAAGTTCTCGAACTGCATTCGTGTCGTAGGACGTGCGGCGCACACGAGTTCAACTAGATTCCGATTCCAACTTTTGCACCCCCCCCCCTGCGCGCACGCGTGTGGGAGTTGTGGTAAAACATTCACAAAGTTATATTAGTTAGGTAAAAACTTTACCTTATAAATAACATTCCTCCTTGTTCCCTCATCTATGTGGGACAAAGTGTTTCACCCTTTGAGACTTCATTCACACACACACCCAAATTTCCAACAATCCCCCACATGAATGGAGGTCGATCTCAAACAACATTATTCCAATTAGATTTCAGCAGTTGAGTTTTGCATACGATAGGTAGGTGTTACCCTTTGAACCTTCGCTCATGAAATGCACTTAGCCCACTAGCTTTTAGTAGACATCGATGTCTTTAAACTCGTCTGCCGTTTATGTATGTAACATCGACCAAAAACGGGTTTTAAAACCCGCTCCGTTTTGTAATTCAATATACGTTATGATGTTTCGTTACGTATTTATGCTAACCTTTAAAAATTCGTTATATTATTTGCATTAAATAATAAATAAAATAATATGGTTAAAATAATAATGATAATAAATAAAATATAAGTAATAAAAATAAAATAACAAAAGGGTGTGGAACGCGGGTATCGAACCCGGGTCTCCACCCAAATTAAACACATTACACACCACTACACCACACACACATATCTAAAACAAACCCAAAACAAATAAGTCTTATATCGGTGCAACCTCCTGAAATCAAAACACAAACACCCGCCCAAGAAAGGCTGAAATCATCAAGACATCAAACCTGTTTCTTCTTTCAAAATTAAGAAATTGTAACTGCTCCTAATCATATGCGATTCAATCAGTGATATCTCAATCTTCAAAACCGTCGCATAATCATCGCGACATTTAAACTTTGGACCGAAACTGACAATGAAATCAAACTGCCAATCTCTCTATAAATAGAGGATTTCTGAAATCAGTAGAACTCACTCAATCCCTCTATCACACTAAAGTCTCTCTGTTTCTCAACCCACTCGCCGAGAGTCCAGGATTGGCCGGAACTTCACCAGAGAAATCAGAGATCACACTGTTTCGGTATAAATACACTTGAATCTTCTTCTTTTTATTTTATTCTTATTATCAGTAGAAGTAAATCAACCAATCCAATAAGTGTTATCGGATTAACATCCGATATGTCAAACTGTTATATGAAATGAAGAAGATGAAGTTGAAATGTGTATGAATATAATTAAAACCGGTGTTTAAACCGGGTAGACACACAGTCCAGTGGTGGACTGTGTGCATTTTAACTAAATGGTCTCCGGTTCGAGTCTCACCCACGCTTCCGAATTCCTTATATAACCCAAACTTTTTATAACTTATATATAATAAGACTCAGACAGTATATAAATTTAATTAAAATCGTACATCCTTCGGGTTAGACAAACAGCCCAATTGGTCGGGCTGTGTGCAACACGAAGCAAAGGGAGCAGGTTCGAGTCCGGTCGGTTACATGTTTCTGAAATTACCAAACCTTTTTACAGTATAACCAGATTATGGTTCAGCTTATTATGTTATATAATATATTATATATATATATATATATATAATTAAAACTGGATAGATTTCGGGTTAGACACGTAACTCAGTTGGTAGAGCTGCGTGCAGTAAGCGAGAGGTCATGCGTTCGAGTCTCACACGTTGCCAAAACTGCCCGGTTCGACCCGCTAAGGAATATACTTTTTTAATTAAACTTTTGTTTATTTTTCTCCAAAAACTATAAAATTATATAACTAAAGAATTTCTTTTTAAACACAAAAACTTAGTAATAAATACAAAATATTGTCTAAAAAGTCTAATAAAATTCATTAAATAAAAATACTAATTTTAAGTAAAAGAAATATATTTACTGTATTATTACGTGAATATTTAGGTTAGTTTTTCTCGTCGGTTGGTACCTCCAAATCGTGCGCACTCTTCGTCAAATCAAAACGCACCCACTGTGAGTGAATTCCTACAAACTTCCCCTTTTTATTCATGTTTTGGGGTGTATCATTGTCGTTTTATTCATATCATTTATTTAACACTCGTGCTATTACCATTATATGAATTAACGTGCTATGTGATACTTGGTTTATTGTATTGGTGATTATATTTTATCATTTCAGTCAAGCTCTCACATTAGGCCCATTTGTTCACATGTTGCATAGGGTAGAGCGTCGCGTTGCCTAATTAGATCGGCTCCGTTTGATTGAGCCTTGATCTCACAGCACATCGCTTATCGTGCTCACATGTACATTGCTAGATGACTAGGTGGTTTGTGGTTGGATTACATATGCGTTTGCTCATATTTGGTTTACAAATTTATTAAATTAATAAGCAAATAAATTATTTCCTTGTGCTTAAACGGGATTCATTCGCCAACTTTTGTTGACCCAAATCTCTATTTTTACACATGATACAGGTGATCAGGTTGAAGCAAGGAACACATAGGATTGGGCCTTGGAAGAAAAATAAAGCGTTACATTGAATGTCTTCGTTTAGAACATTTTGTGTTTGTATGGATTATGTGTTGGTTGGAATATTTCTTTTTAATTTGAAATAATAAATATGAAACTTTTATAATAGTAGATGTCATGAGCTTTGATGAAAACCCAATCATGCCTCGACTACCATATCCGCTGCGGGTCAGGGTGTGACAATGTAGACGACAATACACTTCATACAGGACTCTCCCTGACAAAGTCAAGTCCTCATAGTTATGTTCGTTATGGTCATGAACATGATGCCTGGTTCTGCGAGAGCCATTAAGTATTATGCCCCAAAATACCCTACGAAGCGACCCCACTTCTCTCTCACATAGGTGATTCACTATGTTGGTTACCTTAGTCGAATCATTAAAAGCCATAGGCTTAGCCTCACACTTGTCACTTTTAGGAATGGACTAGGAGGTTTACTAAACTTTATAATAAACTCCATTTTATATGGTAGGGTTAACCCCCACAGTGACTTTACTAATTCATACAATTAGGTTTTCCTGTTGAACTCAATTCTTGGGATCTCCAGTCTATTATGTAGGTTTCCATCATATGAACTTCATTTTTCAAGGGCTTCAGTCCCATTCCCATGGACGGCTTCTAAACTAACTCTCTACTTAGGCCTTTTGTTAGCGGACCTGCGATATTATCCTTTGACCTCACGTAGTCAACAGTGATAATTCCTGTAAAGATTGTTGTCGCATCGTATTATTGTAAGTCCCGATAACGGATCTAACAGGTATCACAAACCTAATCAATAGCGGAAATAGTGATTAGGAAGAAGAACAATCTTTGAATTAAGAACAACTTGCATACACTAGAAAAGTGTCTGATACAAGTTTTGCAAATACAACTCTCTAACCTTTTCACCTTGACCTAAGATATCTATTTATAATACTCACTAAGCCCACCATTTACAACCCTAGGCCCACAAGGCAGTAGGAAGCCCACAAACCCCTCTAAAGCCCAAAAATAGCTCTAATGTGTAAACCTTTGGTAATATAGGCCCAACAATCTCCCCCTAGGTTTACAACATTAGGCATTCTAGTCCTTCGGTTGTGCATCCACTCCTAGCCTTCCAGCTATAATACCTACAACAGCTGCAGTCCAATCCTTCGCACACACCTCATATAACTCTGCAGTTCAGATCTGATGAGAAGCAAGAACTTGCAGGTCTTCATCGTGAAAGCTTACTAAGTCAACCACGTCATTCACCCTGAACGCCTTTTCTTTTGTCACTATCGCGATGCTACCAACCTTGGGATCGTACAACCAAAAGTTAAAGTTCTTTAGAATCCCTCGTGGAAATGTTGGAGCGACCAGTATAACCAACTCCTTATCAGTTGGCGGCCACATCACCGATTTAAATCTTCTCCCGTATGCGCATCACGAACTCCCTTTGCAGCTCGCAAGTAGGGTTCGGCAGTCTTCATCGTCTTAAACCCGTTCTTTACCTCATGCTCCAGTTTCTTGAAAAACCTCCATCCAGGGCCACACTCAGTTGTATCATCATCTGTAAATGGAGCTCGCAGTAAATCAGTAAGAGATATTTTCGTCCACGTCTCGAACTGGGATTCCTTCGAATAATACTCTCGAGTCCCATCTTGGCGCACAATTATCCACATTTTCTTTACGTGATCATACATCCAGCTTAACACCTTTGATTTATTCTCGACTTTGCTGTAGTAGCTAGAACCGAGCTCCATCACATAGCATTCCGATTGGTTTGTTGGTTCTTTTAACTGGAAGTTCTCGTCAAGAGGATTAACATCACATTCTTCATAAGTACCATCTGTTTCTTCGTTTTAGTCACTGGTCGCTTCTGGCTCGCTGTATATTTCTTTCGTGGATCGCCCAGATAATCATCTAATCCAGCTTGGCGTTCAGAAGCCAATTGTTCAGCTGCTAGCTTTTCTGCCTCACTTTCTTCAGTTGCTCGTTGTTGAGCAGCACGATGTCTGTGCTGGATATTCATTGGATCGTCCGTAGGATCAGAAAACTCCCTTCCAAACTTATTTTCCAACTTAGCTTTCAAATCAAACACCATGGTCATTAGAATAGTAACATCTCCCTACAGCTGATCTATGGTTTGATCTCTAACATCCAATCGAGTTTGCAACGAGGCAATCTGAGCATCCTTCAATATAACTTCCTGCTCTAAGACGACCACTCTCTTCTTCAGATCTACAACGTCAACTTCCACATCCTCATCATCACTATCCAACCCACCAAATTCAAATGCACGCTTTTCTGATCTTCGCAAATATTCCTCAGAAGCATCGTCACCACGACCTACACCACTCCCACCTGCCTCAGAACCTCCTGCACCCGTTGAACTTCCCCTAAACTCCATCATCTGTAGTACTGTGTCAGCCGGAATTGAGACAACTGTAGAATGCGTAGCAATATGAGTGGTTGTCGGTTCAGATAAAACGGGAGTATCAACTATCGGAGTGTGTATAACAGATGCATCGACTGAAGATACAACAGCAGTAGACGTCATCAACACAGACTCTTCAGCAGCACCAGCAACACGAACTTCAGACTTACTTGATTGAACAATCGGCTCTGTTCGCCTCCTCTTAATCAATGAAACTTCGTCCTCTTCATCTTCTTCATCATCTTCAACCACACCAATCAGAGCAACAATAGATGGAATTTCTAGTGGAGGATCACCCTGTTTTTCTTGAATTTCCTTTGGATGAGCAATCAAAGCTTCCAAGTTCTCTGAGGACAATTCTGGTAAAACTGGAGTCAAATTAGCATTGAACTCTGTAAGATCATGTAGAAAAGCTTGTTCTGCATCGGTTTCGTCATCTATAACCAGATCTTCTACCTCTATCTCTTTCTCTTTGACCGACACATCATGTTCTTCGGCCACAATGGCATTTACTGGTGGAGGAGCTGGGACGTCCAGGCCAACAACCTCTGCAAATTTTCCAAACTTCTTCAGAGTAAAACGACCAACAAATACAGTTTTAGATGTCGAGCGATTCTTCTTCATGGTGCTGAAAATGGTTGGTCCCATCGGCTTCATGTTTAACAAATTCGCATCTGAAGCGTCCTTTGCCAGATCAGGATAGCGAGCATCAAGAATCAACTGAACGAACCGTGGATACAAAGAAACATTCTCTTCTTGGACTGCTCAAAAATTTTCTTCATGTTTTCGAAGATATAACCAGAGTAGTTATACTTCCAGTCCATAACCAGAGATACAATAACAGAGGTCTGGGTTTGGTTTGGCTGATCGAGACCTCCTTTGTTTTCTGAGACGCACTGCATAAACATATGAACCAATAACCGCCAGTATGCTGGAAACACCTTCTTAAGCAGCGGTGGATTCATAACCCATCTCCATTAGTACTGGCACTACCTTCTATTTCGCATATACTGTTGGGTCGCTAGTAGTATCAACAATCTGTAGCACCTCTCTGACGCAAGCTTCATTTACCAGTATCTCATTTCCTTGTATCTATGAACTGATATATGGTCTCCCATCCGCGCCTCTCTGATGAAATCGACCTCTCTTCCAGAAAGAATGCACTAAATCTCTGTATATGACTGGATTGGCCCGGAGAGCATAGGCAATCTTACGTGCGTTTAAACCCACGATCATCGACTGGAACTCCTGATAAAACTCGGCTGGCGGATCTGAAAGATATCCTGCCTGGTTGTGGAACTTCTCCTCAACCAACATAACGGTGTCAAAAGCTTCTTCGACCATTTCTGTCAAGACAATAACCTAGTTAAATTCCAACTAACAGGAGTTCACGAAGTTTATCAGGATAAAGGTCAATATTAACTGAATAGTTCAAACAGATTTGAAGGGTTCAATTGTTTAAGAGTTCAAAGCAGTTTTACGGGTTCAACAATTGAAAAGGTTCAAAATAGTTCAATGGTTCAAACCCTTAATCCGGATTTACTGACAGATCAACACTAATCCGGATGAACCTTTTCATCATTTCAGATTAGCAAGAGGTCACTTGTATTTCGGATAAATTTGCAATCCGGATTAGCCAATAGTATCTCGGATAAATCATCAATCCGAATGAAGATTATCCAAGATGAAATCCGAGTTCATCAATCCGGATGAATAACCATCCGGAATGGAATCCGAAATGCATGTGTCTTCGAAGATCAATCCGAGACGCTATCCGGAATGCTTTAAACATCAAAATTATAATATGGATTTCTTGATTTTAAGCATATTTACCTAATCCGGATGAATTCCGAAATGAACAGTGAAATAGAAAGAGAGAATCAGAGAAGAATAGAGATTTCGGAATTTGTGAATAATCCAAAATGATGTTTCAGAATCATTGATATACTTTATGGAATGGGCTTGGGTCTCAAATTCCAAAGAGTCCGGATTGGGCTTTTGTCAGGCCCAATCCAGAACAGTAATCCAAGTGGGCCTATCCGGAAAAGCCCAATCCGGAACAACAGTTCAAGTAGGCCTATCCAAAAAGCCCAATCAGGAACATTATTATGATTTTCCAATTTTTAAGACTTTCAAAATTCTATTAGATTGGCCCAAATTTTGAAACTCAATGGGCCAGTCCAATATCCCTTGACAGAAACCATCTAATAAAAAATCATCAAGTTGACTAACCAAGCATCCAACCACCTTTTACCAATCTACAAAGAGAAGACTGTTTAGCACACACATAAATATTAAAACAGCCTTGCTAAGGGATCAAATCGTTTCGAAGATCGACTGAGGAACATTTTTCAGTATGAGCAGGATCAAACTGGTCTAAGTGATTGTCAATATACTTGTCCATTTAAATCTAAAACTCAACCCTTCCAGTTCAAGCTTTATGATACGCTTAAGGTAGTATTATACTATGATACCCGTGTGTCCCATACCATGACATACCCCCGCGATAAGGTAAGCACAATAATTCATCGTAGCATATAAGTATACTGTGGTCATCCTTTATATTTTACAACGTTAGGCTATTGGTGAACAGGTCACTACTTCCGTACAGAGACCAATAGTGACTGACGAGGGTTAGGCAAATACCTTATGTGGTACGTAAGAACTTATGGAATATTCTCAAGAAACTTCCATTCTCTTAGGTTTTGGCCTTTCTATTTTGGCTCTTTTAGAAAGATATCCTGACTGTGCCTAGGTCTGCATATAATCTGGATGCAACAGAAGGGCAGCAAAGATATCCCCGGATGACTCAACATCATAAAGACCCGAAACCTCAGACGTTGGCTATCTATCAACACAAGATTTAAGACCATGAAATCATACGCCTATAGTAAGTGACCCACTTAGTACATAGTTCATTATGTTTGTGTCATTTGGCTAACACTATCCGTTTGAGTTTTAGACCTACCGACACATCGCCTTCGATCCAAACCTTTTCCCGCTTCAACACCTTACATGTATTAGTCAAACATTTTATCACGAAAAAGTATTTCATTTCCCTATCCTTGCAAAAGCTCTTTTTTTTAAGATTTCCCCCCTAAATTTGTGCATACACATGAACAAATTTATGAAACAAGAAAAATAAAGGAAAACAATAAACGAAATAAGAAGACAGAGGATGCCTAGGTAGAAAACCGAATCATTTTGAGAAGATCCACAAGCACTTGAAAACGCGCGTTGCTAACGGGTTTCGTGAACAAATCCGCCACGTTTGCATCAGTGTGGATTTGCTCAAGCTTCACGAGACCCTTTTCATAGCAATCATGGATAAAATGGACTTTAATATTTATGTGCTTGGTTTTGGAGTGAAAAATAGGATTTTTGACGATTTGGATAGCGGCATCATTATCACAGTAAATTGTGGTGTTTAGATAAGTCAAACCGTAATCCGCAAGCTGGTGTTACATCCATAAAACTTGGGAGCAGCAAGCAGAGGCTGCGACATATTCTACTTCCGTAGTAGAAAGCGAGACCGTCTGTTGCTTCTTACATTTCCACGAGATTAAGAGATCTCCCAGAAATTGACAACCAACTGAAGTTGAGCGCATATCCCTATCTGTACCTCCAAGATTACTGTCAAAGAAAGCAAACAATTCAAATTCAGAATTTTTAGGATACCAGAGGCCCAGTGATGGTGCCCCTTTGAGATACCTAACAATTCGTTTAACAGCATGTAAATGAGAGAGTTTAGGAGTAGCCTGATAACGAGCACACTGGCAGACAGCAAACATGATGTCTGGCCGACTTGCAGTGAGATACATGAGTGATCCAATCATTGAGCGATACATAGTCGGATTAACAGGCGTACCTTCAGCATCTTCATTTAGCAGAGGCCGTTCTGGAATAGGTGAAGCCATGGGCTTCAAATCTGTAAGCTTGAATTTCGCAAGAACGTCATGGACATATTTTCCTTTATGAATCAAGATTCCTTGCGGACTCTGACGAACTTGAAGTCCCAAAAACTTGGTCATCTCCCCCAATGAGCTCATCTCAAATTTCTTCTTCATAATTCCTTCAAATTCGCGGCACAAACCATCATTTGTAGAACCAAAAATGATATCATCAACGTAGATTTGAACAAGAATAATGTCCTTGTCAACCCGTTTGATGAACAGGGTGTAACATCCGTCGAAAAACGAGTTTTCAAAACCTGCTTCGTTTATTAATCGAATAATCAGTTATAAATTTCGTTGCGTAAATATTGTCCATTTTAATTTTAAACAATACATAATTAATAAACATTTTAGAATTTAAAAACTATAATTAATAAATGATAAAAAATAATAATAATAATAATTATAATAATAATAACAACAATAATAATTAACCAAGTAATTTAGATTTAATAAATAAATGAATTTTAACTTAGTTAATAATTCAAGGGACTAAATATGTATTTCTACTAAACTAAGTTCAGGGGCTTTTATGCTATTTTCAAAAGAAAATTTGAACTCAACAAAAAGAATCAAAAACGGGCAGCGCTCGGACTCAAACCCGGGTCTCCCAGTTATACACACACAGACTTCACCACTACACTACACACACATTCGTGAATAAAATTGAAACCAAATTAGTTTTATATTAAAACTCGCATATCACCTATTTGAATCTTGACTGAAACCGCCATCTCAGTCAAGCTCAAAATCCGGTTAACGGAAAACAGTTACGATTCTGAAATCAAAACCGAATTGAAACTCCAAACCGTTTAAATCATCAACCCGTGAATCAAGCCTCGAAACGGAAATCCTATGATTAGGATTCACTATAAATACCGACGCACACACCACAAAAAGACTCGCTCAATCCTTTCGAAAACTCACGAAAATTCTCTCTGAACGAAGTCTTGACCGCCGGAAAGCTGCTGCGCCAGCCGAAAACTCTCGCCGGAAAAATCTGCGACAAATCGGAAGTCCGCCGGAGAACCAGAGTGTCTCTGTTCGGTATACCTTTCCTCTATATTCTTTCATTCTTATTAATCTCATGTGCAGTCATTTAGGAATTAACAAGAGAATTGGGTTTAACATCATTCTGTTATTATGATGAAGAAGATGAAGATTTAAACAGTTTATATGTACAATTAAAACCGGAATAATAACCGGGTTAGACACACAGTCCAGTGGTGGACTGTGTGCAAAAACAATAAGCACGTCTCGGGTTCGATTCTGTTCTTGTTTCGATTCGTGGCAATATTCAAACTTTTTTTTATAAAACTCAAATATGAAACTTGACAGTAAGTATATAAAACAAATAAAAATCTTATATCTAACAGGTTAGACACACAGCCCAACTGGTTGGGCTGTGTGCACACGAACCGTAGGTCCCAAGTTCGAATCCTGCTTCTGTAACCGGGTCTGGCAATTATCAACTCTTTTTAAATAGAAACAGAAATGAATTAATCTAATTAGTATATAAATATAATTAAAACAGAGAATATTTCGGGTTAGACACGTAGCTCAGTTGGTAGAGCTGCGTGCACGCGTACGAGAGGTCTCGGGTTCGAACCTCACTCAGCGCATAGAATAAACACGGTCCGACCGGTCAACGGTCAAAAAGTCAACATATTTTTATTTTTATTTTTATTTTATTTTATATTTTTTTAACCAGAAAATTATTTAAAAATACTTAAAAATAATATATTTTTAAAGTTAGAAAATGTCCTTAAACTCACAAAAAAATAAATCTAACAATCCCATTAAGAACACTAATTAAAAATATTAATCTCAATTAAAAGTTTATTTATTTACCGAATTATTATGTTATTATTTAGGTTAGTTTCTCTCGTGGTTAAATCCAAATTCGTGCGCATTCATCATCAATCCAAGAAAACGCACCCACTGTGAGTGAATTCTTACAAATTCCCCTTTTTATTCATGTTTTGGGGTGTATCATGTGTCGCTTTAATTAATTCGCTTATTCAAACTCGTGCTATTACCATTATATGATCTAAACTTATAATGTAAATATTGTTTGTTGTAATGTGTGTTTACATTTAGTCAAGTTGCGTGCAAATCAATTCATTAGGCCCATCAGTTCCTCGTTGGAGACGGGTTGAACATCGCGTGCCTCAAAATCATTCATTAGGCCCATCAGTTCCTCGTGGGAGACTAGTTGAACATCGCGTGCCTCAAAATCATTCATTTGGTGTGTGCGTGTGTATTAATTAATATTATGTGTTTTGTGATTAAATTTACATTTACGTTTATTCATATTTGGTTATGCACAATTTTATTCAAATAACCAACATAACTAATCCTTTCAAATGTTTAAATAAGATTCACTCGCCAACTTTTGTTGACCCAAAATCCTATTTTTACACATGATACAGGTGGACAGGTTGAAGCAAGGAATACATAGGAAATTGCCTTAAAAGAAAAATAATGAAGTTATGAAAAATGTATTTGAACATGTTGTATTTGTATGCTTATTGTAATGTTCTTTAAGAATAAATAATAAATATGAAACTTTATAGTAAATTTCATGAGCTTTGATGAAAACCCAATCATGCCCCGATCACCATTTCCGCTGCGGGTCGGGGTTGATCAATGGTTCCCCGAGTGTATCCATGAGCAAGCAGATGCTCTTTAAGAGTTGCGTACCATGCGAGAGGCGCTTGATGCAACCCATACAGAGCTTTGTCTAATTTGTATGCATAGTTTGGCTTGTCAGGATTAGTAAAACTCGGTGGTTGTGCCACGTAGATTTCCTCTTTCAACATGCCGTAGAGAAACGCAGTCTTGACATCCATTTGATAGACAATGAAATCCATGTAAGATGCATAAGCCAAGAAAATGCGAATAACCTCCAAACGAGCAACCGGTGCGTAGACCTCATCGTAGTCTAAGCCTTCAATCTGACGAAAAAACTGAACCACCAGTCGAGTTTTATTTCGAACAATAACTCTAGTGTCATCCTGTTTGTTACGGAAAACCCAACGACTTCCGAGAGCACGCTTTCCTTGAGGCAGCTTCACCAATTTCCAAACACCAAGCTTCTCAAATTGATTGAGTTCTTCATGCATAGCATCCACCCAGCCTGGTTCCTGCAAAGCAACATCAATACTTTTAGGTTCAATTTGTGAAATGAAGCAAGAGTATAGACAAGTATTGATATCCCCGGATTGGCTGCGGGTTCAAACAGCAACATTAACAGGACCAATAATATTGTGAATGGGATGATCACGCTGAAGACGCTGTGGTATTGGTGTAGCGGGAACAAGAACATCCGTTTGCAAGTTGGTAACACTTGCTGAAACAACTCCAGATGACTCCCCCTCATCAGTTGCACCAGTAGGAGTATTTGCTGAGGACTCAACCGAACAATCTGGCGGAGTAGGCTCAGGAAACAGAGATGAACCTAAGATATCGGGAGGAGTAGATCCTTCATTTGTCATAGGAGACTCGGTGTTAGAAGCCCCAACTTCAGGAGTATCATCCTGAGATGGCAGATTAAGTGCTGGCTCTGGAGATTGTGATACGGGGGAAGGAGAAGAGACGGTGTTATTAAATCCAGGAGGATCCACACTCAGCTGCTTTAATGTCTCATGTAGCTGTGCAGTATCAGCATCGTCTTCGGGTGAGATGGTCACTGTTGGAAGATCAGAAGTTGGACTTTTACCTGCAGATACATTGGAAGGAACATCAACATGGTTAAATAATGTGGAATAATCATACAGTCAGTCAGGACCAATGCGTGTGTCCTTGGGATTTTCCTCTAGCCAACCCACATTGTAGGTTTCAACTACCATTTTCTTGATCTTGTTATAAACACGGTATGAAGTATTTTTGGAATATCCAACGAAGATGCAAGGGTCCCCGCGCGATTCAAATTTTCCTTTAGCGTCCATGAGCAGGAGAACACAAGGGCATCCGAACTTGCGAAAATGCTTGACCGAAGGTTTGCGACTTCAACCACTTCGTATGGAGTTTTCATGTGTCGTTTATAGATCAGGGCATGATTCTGAATATAATATGCAGTGTTGATTGCTTCTGCCCAGAAAATGAGAGGTAGCTCGGATTCAACCAGCAGAGTACGGGCGGCTTCAATTAGCGTTCAATTTCTGCGTTCGGCAACCCCATTCTGTTGTGGAGTTCTGGGTGCATTAAACTGGCGGTCAATACCCTTGGAGGAACAAAAAGAATTTAAGGTAACATTCTTAAATTCTGTTTCGTTATCACACCGAATGGCCTTCACAGTTGTGTCTGTCTGGTTTTCCAAAAGCGTGACAAACTGTTTGACTAACTCGGCGGTTTCACTTTTATGCATAAGAAAGAAAACCCAGGTGAATCGCGAGAAGTCATCAATAATAACCAGACAGTAAGCCTTCCCGCCAATGATCAGAATGTCTGTCGGACCAAAAAGATCCATATGAAGTAGTTCTAAGACTTGAGATGTGGAAGGAGCGGCTTTAGATTTGTGTGGCTGTCGATGTTGTTTCCCACGGGCACATGATTCACACTTTTCAACCAGCATGAAGTCGCGAACTGGTAGATCTTTGACTAAACCACTTTTTGCAACACGATTTAAGTTCTTCATGTTGATGTGTCCCAGTCTACAATGCCATAGCATTGCATCATTGTCAGTTGTAGACGAGAAGAGGCAAGTGAGCTTGTCAGAGGGAGCCTTGTTCATGTCAATGACATATGCATTTCCTTTTCATGCAGCTTTAAGAAGAATCCAATCATCCGGAATAATAAGATCTCATAACACCCTTTTTTGGTAAAAAGAACATCCAAATGATTGTTGCAGAGTTGAGACATACTCAAAAGACTGTGCTTCAATTCTGGTACGTAATTAACATTCTTAAAGCTGAGGACTCCGTTGCATACTGTTCCTCTCATAGTAATCTTCCCTATCTCACCACCTGTGAAGGAAACAAACCCGCCATTGAAAAACTGAATGTCATTTAACTGCGAGATGTCTCCGGTCATGTGCTTGGAACAGCCACTGTCAATATACCAAAGTCTGACAAGAGTTCTCCAGAGCTGTTCCTACACATTTCAACAGGTTTTAGTTAGAGGCTACAACCCATGCCATTGAAGATCTGGGCATGCCATTTGCATCAATATAAGTAACCTCACTAAAAGTTAAATTAGTTGAGGATGAGGTTGATGATGCTTTTGATTGGTTTGTAATGGGGGCAGAAGACTGAATCTTGGTCAATGTCTTAGGCCTCCAGGTTAACGAATCAGACTTCTGCACGATCCTTGGAGTGCTAGAAGGATTTTGGGAACCTAAAGGTCTTAAGGATTTGAGAGATCGTTTCTTGGCCAAGTTCCAGTCTTGATCAGAAGACTTAGCCATAAATCGAGCCTGAGGTAGGCGATTAGGCATAGTCTTCTGATATCGTGAATATAAAGTCTTAAACAGGGTAAAGGTCTTTTGACAGTTTCACGCAATATGCCCGGGAAATCCACAGTTGAAACAGGTCTGCCTCTTCTGGAAGAAAATAGTCCGTTCAGCTTGGGAAATTCTAGGCAATTTGTCTGTCAGTTTCTTGCTTACGGGTACTGACGGCTGATGCACGGTGTTGTTCTTGACTGTTGCCTGCGCACAACCATCAGCACGCTTGTTAGTTTGGTGATTTGAAGTTGACAATTTGGAACTTGTAGATTTAGGCGTAACTTTAACTGATATATGTTCAGCTATTTGCTTAACAGATTCAGTCTGTGGCTGCTGAGTCAACTTCTCAGAGTGATAAGGGGACTCAGCAGTTGCCTTGTCATTTGTCGGAGACGCCTGTTTAGTTTTCTTCTTTTTGGATCGGCGTGTTCTCCGTTTCTTAATCTTATTTTTCAAATCACATTTTGTGACAGATTCTGTAGAGGACACGGGTGGCTCCGCAGGGACATCCTTTTCTGAATTCTCAGAAGATTAGCTGGAAACGTTATAGGTAGGTGGAATCTCTAAATTTTGAAAAGTTTGAGAATCCGATTCAGAATCAGTTTTAAGATTTTCAATTGAATTGTCAGAAAAAGAGTGCTCATCATCTGTTGTTTCAGAATCAGTCCTTGCGCTTGGTGTGAAGAAGCCGAGTCGCCCGAATCTTCTAGAATTATGCCAACATCAATGTTCATAGGGTCGGTTGGTTGGTTGACTTTCTCACTGTCAACCCTAGGATTCGCATCAACAGACGAAACCTCTGGAGAAGAACTTCTGGTCTCTTCAGTTGGAACTGATGAAACCGAATCATCTGTCGATGCTGGACCTGCAGCTAAATTCAAGTTTTCATCACAAGGGTTATTACAGTTATTCGTGTCAATCAAAACATCAGCATTTGATGAAAAACCAGAATTAAAACTGTCTGTGTTCTCAACACAACCAACACTGTCTGAGAATTTAAATTGTTCAGCAAGAAATTGATTTTAAAATGTCAAAAGCGGGCTTATAAAATTCATAATCAGCAGCCAAATTGTCTGAATTCGCATTCAGACATTCCTCTTAATCATCCTCTGTGATATCCTCAACTAAAATTTCTTTTGCACATGAGGTAGACACGTTAGTATCGTTCACGAATTCAGTTTGAGCTTCAGAAGACTTTTCTCCATTAGATTCTGTAGAGGATGTTGATTCCTCTGCCTTAGGCGTTACTTTCTCCAAATCATCTGTACTACCAGAAGGATGACCACCAAATTCATGTGAAAGTGGTGTGGAAGTAATGAAAGCATCATCCCTCTTGAGTTCAGTTGGTTTAGAAAACTTTGGGTAATAGGGTTCCATGGTTTAGAAAGATAATCTGAGGGTTTACCATAAATCATTTTTCTGCATTTTCTAAATCAGCCTCAGATTCAGGCATTCTTGTATAGTTATGAGTATATGGTGGAGGAGCCCTATTATACCCAAGACCTTTGGTAAAATTTTCTGGTAATTTAGCTGAAGGTCACATAAGTCCTTGACCAGTTTGCTGGAAGTTTCAAATTTTTTAATATTTATTTCATTTTCGTGATACTTCCCCGTCAAGGAATTTAGCATGGCTAAAGCTGCTTGAAGTTCTACGTCCTTTTCAGCTAGTTTTAGCTTATAGTCGTATACCCAACACTGCTGTTGGTTCAAGTCTAGCTCTAGCTTAGCTATATCTTGTTTCTGAGCTTCAACCTTTTCCATAAGAAGCTTGTTCTTATGTTTAAGGGCGATGTTTTGTGACGCAGCTTGTTGGTATTCAGCTACAAGAGTTGAATTGTGAGCACGCATTTGTGATAATTTAAAACGACAACTATCAGAACAGAGAATTCGATTTACCGTTTTTTAAAGATCGGGCGTTTCAGTAGTCTGCGCCATCATGCAGTGGTTGCTGTTCTTGGAGAGATTAAAGTTTCCATCTGAGATACAGCATCTGCCCAGTTGAATCATTCATGCTGTTGTGCCACCAATGCTGTTGATTTCCTGCCCGAGTAGCTCGAGGGACTTGTAGTGGACTTTGAGGGAGAGACTGGCACCAGCTGTCTATCGCTGCTCTGTATGTCTGCCACCCTGGAAGACACATATCCGGACGGCGGCTTTTTGCATTCCCTGGCAAAGTGTCCTGGTTTGTAACATCTGTATCACCTAAGTTTATCCTTTGTAAGACTAGTCTTCAAATTTGACAATGGTTGATCGTCCATACTTCTTCTGAAACTTGTTAACACGAAAGGCAACCATTGCAAGGTTCCAAGACACATCGATCTAGTCAAGATCCTCCTCCATTATTTGATCAACTTCGGTTGGAAGAATGGATGGAGGAGTCAGATACGCTGCCAAAAAGGCATTCAAGCTTTTGATCATCGAAGCTGCAATAGCCAATTTCTCTTCGTTTTCTTTAGTGAGAAAAGCAGAGTTGGACACAGGTTGAGCAGGTGCAGGCGCTGGAGCAGCAGATGGGGAATGTTGCCTTGTTGAACTGCTTGAGGAACGGCAGGACTAAAGACCATGTTGGGATACTGAGCATGGTACCGTGTCTGAATTTGAGCAGCAGAAATCACAGTGGGAGTCTGAGATTGAAGCCCATACACGTACTGGGTTTTCTGCGGTGTGGCGAGAGGACTATAAACCATATTTGAGCTACCCGGTGTTTGAGAATTTCCTTGGAGAGGGCTATAAACCAAATTTTGTGACATCAATGTTGCATTTTGCCATGTTATCCCTACGGCCATGAAACTGCTCTGATGATTTACGTCTCTCTGCTTGTTATCAATCTCACACGATTTAATAGTAGCTATCATTTCTGTGAGAGTGACGTCATTCAGATTCTTTGTCTTTTTAATCATTCCCACATCCGTATCCCAACTCTTAGGCAGTGAATTCAACAACTATCTATTCATAGCACTATTTGTGAGAGTAATCTCAGCTAATATCATCTGGGAAACAAGCTTTACATATCGACGAATCTGGTTCTCAATGGTTTCCCCGTAGATGTGATTAAATGAGCTGAATTGTTGATTCAGCTGATTTACCCTGCTTGCCTTCATATCTGCATTTCCCTCATAGAGATTTTGTAGTTCACTCCATACTTCTTTTGCGGTCTTACAATTTCTAACCGCAATAGAAAAATCAAGTCCAAGCGCCATGGTCAGTACAGCCGAGGCCTTTTCATCTTCCTCAATTATCTTAACATCTTCTGGAGTCCACAAGTGGCTGGGCTTAGGAATCTTTGTGTCCGGATCTTGATCGGTACTATAGACTATCGTTCGCGGACCATTCCTGATGCACCTCCACACACCAGGCTCTTTTGCCATGCAATATTGCTCGAATCGAAATTTCCATTCGTAATACTCATCTCCATATAACAAACGAGGCACTTTAGTAGAAGTGCCAATCACTTGATCCAACTCTTGATGGAGGGCCAGAGTTTGAGATTGCAGGGCAGCCAAAGTGGCATTGGTTAAGTCTTGTGCAGTCATATATCTGGTCATCATGATTAAATAAATTAGAATTACCAAACAGATTTAAATTCAGTTTATTTCAAGTTCTCTAAGATGAACAATGCTTAGTCCGAAATCAATCCCGAATGGTCAACTCTGAGATGGACAAAGCTGAAAACAGACCGCATTGGTCAAATCCGAGTTGGATAAATCCGAATTGGAATAATCCGAATTGAATCCGAGATGATGAATCTGACACTGAATTGAATCCGAGATGATGAATCCGAATTAAATCTGAGATGATAAATCCGAGATGATGAATCCGAAAAACCTGTGTATCCGAATTGAGAGAATCCGGAAAAGTGAATCGGGAAGGATGAGAATCCGGAATAATGAATCCGGAATAGAGAATCCGGAATCCTATCCTTATCCGAATGCAACAGTGATCCGAAATTTAAGCAACAGAAATCCGAAATCCAAGGAGCCGATAACCACCAACAGTATCTTGGATCCGGAAAAGTAGTAATCCGGATTGAACAACAGTTCGGGATCAATTCGGGATGGATGATCTCCTCCGTGTTCTTCGGAATCCGTAACTGTAGCAGATCCGAAATACGTGAATCTTCTTCGAGTTCTTCGGAATCCGTAACAGTAGCAGATCCGAAAACCTCAAATCGTCTTCGAGTTCTTCGGAACAGTAGCAATTCCGAAGAAAAACCAGTGATTCTTCGATTCTGAACAGTAATTCGGAACAACAACAATTCTGAACAGCAGCAACACCACTTCGAAACAACTTCTTCAATCAACGATACCCGGAGCCTGTATTTGAACAGCAGGCTCTGATACCAATTGTAAGTCCCGATAATGAATCTAACAGGTATCACAAACCTAATCAATAGCGGAAATAGTGATTAGGAAGAAGAACAATCTTTGAATTAAAAACAACTTGCATACACTAGAAAAGTGTCCGATACAAGTTTTGCAAATACAACTCTCTGACCTTTTCACCTTGAACTAAGACATCTATTTATAATACTCACTAAGCCCACCATTTACAACCCTAGGACACAAGGCACTAGGAAGCCCACAAACCCCTCTAAAGCCCAAAAGTAGCTCTAATGTAGGCCCAACAAGTATGTCTACAACTAATATGTCTGTTCCTACCATTATACATTGTGCTACGAGCTCTGCCAAGTGTCGATTGGCTATCACAATGTATATAAATGGTCGATGCCGGCTTAGGCCATCTTGGTATATCCTCAACAAATTGACATAGCCATTCTGCTTCTTCATCTACTTTATCTAAAGCGATGAACTCTGATTCCATCGTTGATCTAGCGATAACCATTTGTTTTGACGATTTCCACGATATAGCAACACCTCCAACTGTGAATACATACCCACTTGTTGCTCTGGAATCATTCGTGTCAGATATCCAATTTGCATCGTAGTGTCCTTCTATAACTGCTGGATATCTGTTATAATGCAACCCGTATTCCCGAGTGTATCTTAAGTATCGAAACAACCAAGTGATACAGTTCCAATGCATTGAACTTGGGTTGCTCGTGTATCTACTTAGCTTGCTCACAGCATATGCTATGTCTAGTCCAATACAACTCATAAGATACATCAAACTACCAATAATTCTTTAGTATTCCAATTGGTTTACAGGTTTACCTCTATTCTTGGCTAGATGTTGACTTGTGTCCAATGGAGTTCTAGCTACATTGGAGTCATTTGCATTGAACTTCTCAAGAATTTTGTCCACATAGTAGGATTGACTTAAAACAAGTCCACTTTGGGTTCGTGTGATTTTAACTCCCAGAATCACATCCGTAAAACCCATGTCTTTCATGTCAAATCTTGCTTTTAGCATGTTCTTTATAGATTTTATGATTTTGTCATCACCTCCAGCAATGAGCATATCATCTACATATAGACACAAAATGACGTATCCCTCAGATGTGTCCTTCACATATACACGCTTGTCATATTCATTGATTTTGAACCCAGCATCAACCATGACATGATCAAATTTTTGGTGTCATTGTTTGGGAGCTTATTTAAATCCATACAATGATTTTACAAGTTTACACACTTTCTTTTCTTGCCCAATGGCTGTGAAGCCTTCGGGTTGCTCCATGTAAATTTCTTCCTCTAGATTTCCATTCAGGAAAGCTGTTTTCACATCCATTTGGGGAACTTCCAAATTTCTAATGGCGGCAATGGCAAGCACCAACCTAATGGATGTTATTTGCGTAACTCGCGAATATGTGTCAAAGTAATCTAAACCTTCTCGTTGTTTATATCATTTGATCACCAACCTTGCTTTGTAATTATCGATGGTTCCATCCGGTTTCATCTTCTTCTTGAAGATCCATCAATCCTAGTGGTCTTACATCCTTGAGGAAGATCCACTAGTTCCCAAATATGGTTTTGTAGGATAGAGTCTATCTCACTTTTGATGGCCTCCCTCCACTAAGGTCCTTCTGAGGAATGCACCGCTTGTTGGTACGTTTGAGGTCCCTCTTCTACCATATAGGTAAGAAACTCAGTCCTAAAGGATTTTTCAGTCCTTTGCCGTTTACTTTTCCTGATTTCAACTTCCTTAGTCTTAGGTTGTTCTCGAGGTTCATTGTTTTCAACCTCACCCTCAGGAACAATTTCCTCAACCGGTCTAGAAAAACTCGGTTCACTTTTATTTAAGTGTGGGAAAAAATGTCCAAACCATGATGCATCCTTAGATTCTATTATGGTGCCTTTGCATATTCCAGGGTTCTTATAATCATGCACAAGAAAACGATAAGGACCATAAGGACGGGTGTATCCAATAAATACACAATCTACTGTTTTGGGTCCTATTAGTAGCCGCTTTGGTGGTGTGACAACCACCTTAGCTAGACACCCCCACACTTTCAAGTATTTATATGGCGGTTTTTTTCCCGTCCATAATTCATATGGCGTTACATCTTTTGTCTTATTGGGTATCATTTTCAACACATAATTTGCTGATAAGATTGCTTCCCCCCACATATTTTGGTTTATACCAGAACTTATCATCATGGCATTCATCATTTCTTTCAAGGTGTGATTTTTCCGTTCCGCTATGCCATTCGATTGAGGGGAGTAAGGAGCCGTGAGTTCATGTATGATTCCATTTTTCGCACACACATCAATAAAAGGTGAAAACATATTCACCTCCTCGGTCGCTCCTTACAATTTCGATTTTTCGATTTAATTGATTCTCAACTTCGGCTTTGAACATGATAAACTTATCAATGGCCTCGTCCTTACTCTTAAGTAAGTACACATAGCAATACCTTGTACTATCATCAATGAACGTGATGAAGTACTTGTTCCCACCATGAGTAGGAATTGCTTTTAGATCACACACATCAGTGTGGATCATCTTGAAGGGTTCGGTGATTCGTTCGACCTTTTTGAAGGATAATTTCGTTTGTTTTGCTTCTACGCAAGTTTCGCATTTATTATTGAGTCGATATCAAATGTTGGTATGCAATTAAGTTTAATTAAACGACGAATGGAATTAAAATTCACATGACCTAGTCTACCATGCCAAAGATTAGAAGACTTAATCAAGTAAGTAGAACTAGTAGTGTTTTCTTTCATTGCATTCACAACCATTACATTGAGTTTAAACATTCCATTGAGGGCATAGCCCTTACCAACATACACACCATTTTTCGTCAACACGACCTTGTCCGACTCAATCACCATTTTGAACCCAAACTTGTTCAATTGCTACCCCGACACAAGGTTTTTACGAATTTCTGGAACATACAACACGTTGGACAAAGTGAGTTCCTTTCCAGAAGTCATCTTCAAAACCACGTTCCCCTCGCCATTAATTTCGGCCATGGTTGAGTTTCCCATTAAAAACTTTTTCGCCATTAGTAACCTCCTTGAAGGTGCTAAAAAGACTTTTATCGGAGCACATATGATGGGTAGCCCCCGTATCAACCCACCAATCCTTGTTATTTTGCCCAACCAAATTAACTTTAGTGACCAGAATCGGGAGGTTTGTGACCATGGCAACAAGGTTATCGACTTCATGAACCATATTCACTTGTCGAGCACTTTCCTTCTTTGGAAGCTTGCATTCGTTGGCCTTGTGGCCTTGCTTTTGACAATTGTAGCAAGTTCCTTGGAGCTTCCTTTTCCCAACACCTCCTTTCGGACCAAGGTTGGAGCGTTCCCATGACCTTTCTTTCCACCCTTTCCACTGTTTTTTCCCTTTGAAGATTGGCCATGTTCAACAAGATTGGCCTTTACTGTTTCAAGACCATCAATCCTTTTCAAAGCCAATTTGTTATCTTATTCAATACGACGACGAACAACAAGATCTTAAATGGTCATCTCATTTCGCTTATGCTTGAGATAGTTCTTGAAATCAACCCAACTTGGTGGTAGCTTCTCAACATTGCAACAACTTGGAATGTCTCGCTCAGGACCATTCCTTTCACATGAATACCATGAAGAATAACTTGCAATTCTTGGACTTGGCTCATGACAGTTTTAGAATCTATTATTTTAAAGTCCAAGAACTTAGCCACCACGAAGTTCTTAGTGCCCGCATCTTCTGTTTTGTATTTGCGATCCAACGCCTCCTATAATTCTTTGGCAGTCTTGGCTTCGCAATACACATTGTATAGTGTATCCACTAAACCGTTCAGAATAAAGTTGCGACACAAGAAATCCGAATGATTCCAAGCATGAATTGCACTCACAGATTGAGCATCCATATCCCCTTCATCAACATGGGGATTGGATTCAGTCAAGAACCTTGCTAGGTTCAGCATGGTCAGATAAAAGAATATCTTTTGCTGCCATTGTTTGAAATTCACACCGTTGAATTTCTCATGTTTCTCAGCATGCAACTAGACCGGTTGTGACAGCAACACCGGACGTCATGACTGCAGAGACAGCAGCAGTCATGAATGTAGAAACAGCACCAGTCATAGGCTGGATTTGCATTCTGAAATGAAACATGACATTAACAATTAGTAAAAAAAAATTTGTTTAAGCTTGTTAGTAAAACTGCTACTGATATGGAAAAATTTGAAACATAAACAAATGAAACAAGAAACAGTGAACTGGGCTTGTGTTTGACACAATTCCCTTAAACAGATTTGCCGTCTGTTCCCAGGGTACGCCGGTTCGAAGCAGCAATAGCGCACTGCCGGACCTGAACACTTGCCTGAAATGAAACAGGAGATGTTGCAGAGAAACTTAGAGAAGAAAGTTGTGATCGTGTGTCTCAACAGATCGGCATGATCTGGTTTTATACTGGCAGAACCATAACCGAATTCTGGTCATCATTGCAGTGAATTAAAGACCAATTATTGGTCCCCCTGCGCGCATGCGGGTGGGAGTTGTGGTAAAACATGTCACAAAGTTTTATTAGTTAGGTAAAAACTTTACCTTATAAATAACCTTCCTCCTTGTTCTCTCATCTATGTAGGACAAAGTGTTTCACCCTTTGAGACTTCATTCACACACACCCAAATTTCCAACAGTATATATTCTACCAAAGTTTACTTTCATTCGTGACCTACAAAAGTGAGAGTTTGTTCAAGAAATAATGTGATGAATTTATTAAGCAAGGCACTTCCTGCCTCAACATTTACGAAGTTGGTTTATTGCATTAGATTGAACCGACCCGAGTCCTCCAATCAGGTGCAACAATTTCATCCTTGTCATGGTTTTTCCACTTTGTTCCCTAACAATGTTTATATTTGCAAGTGTTTAAAAAAATCTTTAAACAATGAACATTTTTTTCACTCATAATAAATAAGAAATGAATATCATTGGTCACAATGTTTAATGTTATAACTTTTAAGTGATAATATTGACAAGTTTATTAACCCATACACATTGAGTCTCTTAACCTCTATATATCTATATTCATATTTTTATCTTTATATATAATAAATGATATATATAAATGAAAATCTTTAAGTGTATGTATTACTGTCTTATTTTTTAGTATCTATCTCCTGTTAATTACACATATCTTTTTAATTCTTGTTATAACTTTTTGTTTCTTACCTTTATTTCCTATTAAACAATAGCAATTTCTTCATTTATTTTTTTAAAACGTTGTTATTTAATATATAAGTTAGGTTTGTTCCTAAAGCATTTTAATAGACTGAACATTCCTTTCATTATTCAACTAGTGTATGTGTAATCTATCATTTTTGTAATAAACACTTATAGATTTATGAAACATATCATTTTTATTATCCAAACAATATAATACACGTGGTTTGTAACTAGTTTAATAATATAACAAAAGTGGTTAAACTTAACTTTGGAGTTGTTATAAAAATATATGAGTGATGCTTCACAGACCTCGGTTGATGTCATCATACGAGCCATATGACTTTACCAACAGTAACATCAGTCATTTTTGTGTTAGTCAAATACGGTTTCATATGATTTGGCAAATACCACCACATCCAGCCCTGATACAACCTATATGACCATTTCTACCTGTCATGTGACCGATATGATATCATACAAATGTAACCATTTTCCGTATTATAAAATCATACATACTAGTTTGATATCATACGACCAATATGACCCGTGTGACAAAGGTTTTTATGATCAGACCGGCCGATCGACCGGTCTAACCGAGAATCGGTGCTGTCGGTGGTCCGGTTAAGGGTATTTCAGCCGTACTTCATTGAACCAACTGGTTCAGTGCGGTAAGGAGTCAGACCGGTGAATTGAAGCTATCGATTGAACCTGTTTCAGCAAATCAAAGGTCTTCTATTCCAGTTTCACTACTGTTCTTCCTTCACGCTTCACCAAATCGGTTTGTCAAATGTCGGTGGAGATGAGGATGAAGCTGCTTGACGGTTCTTTTGTGTGTTTTGCAAATCATGTTTCTTCTTTAAACGAATCTATAGAATAAAATATTGTTGTGAAGCAAGAGAGAGAGAGAATGGTGAAGAGAAATAAAATGAGATGTGAATCTGATGTGTGAGAAACATAAAAAAAATTAAAAGTTAAATCAAGTAGCATTGGAAATGATGAAAAAAATTAACATGGTAGCTTGGAGAATCTAATTTGGTTCAAAAATAAGAGTTTCTGTTTTAAAAATAATACATCTATAAATCTATCAAAATTAACGTAGTTCAATAATTTCTATATATATATATATATATATAAAACCTCATCCGGTCCATAAACCCGATCCGACCAGCGAACCACTAACACATCTGGTTCATTGTCTGGTCCGGTTCTGAAAACATTGCATGTGACACGTAATTTTAACCTATCATCTAATTTTTTTTTTTTTTTTTAGTATCAATCCATTATTGTAGGTAACCTTGACTTCTCACCCTTCCACATGTTAGGTTCCATAATAATTTGTGAAACTAATTTAGAAACCAACACACAAAAAAGTTCCTCTTGCTTCAATTCACACCTTCTACTTTACCAATCAATGCAATAGCGCTCCCCATTTTTCTAAAATAATAAATAAAAAACATGCAAACCCCTTCATTTTCTAAACAGTATTTACAAAACTTTGATTCTTGATCACAAGAACCATATACCCTTTTTGTTTCTTTTTCAATTTGGATTTGTTTCAAATTGGGTTTTAGCATGCACACCACATGTTTGATGTTTTTCCTCTTCAGAGTAACATTGATGAAACAGGTGGAATTTGATTTGGGTTAATAACATTGGATTTTATATAGATTAGGTGTTTTATATAGATTTTGAGATAATGAGCAAAGCAGTGGTGGGCGTTTTGAAGGCAGCTGAAGCAAGCATTAAGAAATCACCAAGTTCCGCAAGGAAAAGGGCAGTCATCCTGTTCAAAACAATGTCTGTTGCCCATGTTGACGACGAGGTTATCATCGATGAAGAGGGTAGTAACACAGAGAAAATATTCTCCAACGGGGATATCTATATCGGTCAGTGGGCGACCGATAATTACCCTCATGGAAATGGCAAGTATTTATGGTCGGACGGCTGTATATATTTTGGTGAATGGTGTAGAGGAAGGATTGTTGGAAAGGGTCGGTTCAGCTGGCCTTCGGGTGCAACATACGAGGGTCAATTCAAGAACGGTTATATGGACGGTGAGGGTACGTTTACAGGTTCGTTAATGGATAGTTATAAAGGTTCATGGGTTATGAATCGGAAGCAAGGAAAAGGGACGATGAGTTACGCTAACAGCGATCGATACGAGGGGAATGGAAACGGGGGTTTAACGATGGGCAAGGGAAGTACCATTGGAATAATGGTCATCAGTATATCGGCCAATGGAAGAACGGGAAGATGAACGGAAACGGGACGATGATATGGGCCAATGAGAATCGGTACAACGGGTGTTGGGAAGAGGGGTTACCGAAAGGGAACGGTACGTTTCATTGGCAAGACGGGAGTTTCTACACGGGTGTATGGAGTCAGGATCAAAAAGAGCAAAGCGGGAAGTTTTATCCCGCCAACTCGATCAATCCGCATGACGATTGGGATCCTAGTCAGCTTTTTTCGGTTGACATGGGTGATTGTTTGGTTTGTGAAGGTGAGAACATCTCAGTTTTTCCTTCGGATAAGGTGTTTTTGTGGTCTGACGGTGACGAGAAGCCACCGCCAAGGAAGAATTCGAGTAGCAGAATATCAGTTGATGGGAGTTCTAGGAGTGTAATATTTCGTAAGTCACTTAAGACGACATTACAGCCTGCGAAAGGACAAGGTGAGACGATATGCAAAGGTCATAAGAATTATGAACTTATGCTTAACCTACAGCTCGGTATAAGGTACGGTTTTTCATAATTATGTTTTTGGCTTACTATTAACTAATGGTGCAATTCTAGACATGCTGTAGGAAGGCCCGCTCCAACTAAATCGCTTAAACTAAAGCCGACAGCTTTCGACACCCGACAAAAGTTATGGACGAAATTTCCACCAGAGGGATCGAAGAATACTCCGCCTCACCAATCATGTGAATTTAAATGGAAAGATTACTGTCCATTGGTTTTCAGGTTAGCATGTTGTATACAATTTTTTAGTAAAGTACACCATGGTTCCTGTGGTTAACAAAAATTTTGGATTTAGTCCTTATCTTTTTAAAATACACGTATGGTCTCTGTGATTTGCACTTTGAAACACATTTAGTCCCCAACTTTTGCCGAACGTACATGGATGTCCCTTGTGGTATAACGCATTTAGTCACTAAACGTTAGGGGCTAAATGTATTACAAAGTGCAAACCACAGAGATCATACGTATACTATTGACAGAAGTTGAGAGCTAAATACGTTAGAAAGTACAAACCACAGGAACCATCCATGTATATTTGAAAAACAAGGGACTAAATAAAAAATTTAGGTTAACACAAGGATCATCCGTGTACTTTACTCAAAATTTTTACACTCAGGAAAATGTTATGACTTTTAGAGTCATGTTCTGTCCGGCCCATTATCGCATTTCTAATGATTTCAGGACTCTTAGGAAACTATTTAATGTGGATCCAGCTGATTACATGATATCTATATGTGGAAACGATGCTCTCCGGGAGCTCTCTTCTCCTGGAAAAAGTGGTAGCTTCTTTTATTTGACCCATGACGACAAGTACATGATCAAGACAATGAAGAAATCAGAAGTCAAAGTGAGTCAATTTCAATCCGAAGTTCTTGATTTCAGTGTTCCCTGTGGTTTACCAAAAGTTTGAATTTGGTCATTGGCTTTCCAAAAGTACACAAATGGTCCTTGTGGTTTTCACTTTTAATCACATTTAGTCCCCAACTTTTTTCCAAAAGTACATGGATAGCCTCGATGGTTTGCACTTTGTAACGCATTTAGTCCCTAAGTTGGACATGCTAAAACCTTTAGATTTGTTAGCTGGGAAATTAGGGATGAGCATTTGGTACAGGGTACCGGTACCAAACAGGTACCATACCAATTATATTTGGTACCGGTATTTTAGTTTATTTACCGGTAAATATCGGTACCCATTATCTCTGTTTTTCGGTACCAGTACCAGTTCGGTACCATGCTCATCCCTAGAGGGGACTAAGTGTGTTACAAAGTGCAAACCATAGGGAGCATCCGTGTACTTTTGGAAAACTAGGAATCAAATCAAAATTTTTGACATACAAGAGGGACCGACGGACCGACCGTGTACTTTACTCTTCATTATATTTGTTAATAATGAATACTACTACAGGTTCTAAAAAGAATGCTTCCAGCATATTTTGACCATGTGAAATCCTTTGAGAACACGCTCGTTACAAAGTTTTTCGGTCTTCATTGCGTGAAGTTGAGTGGACCTATACAAAAGAAGGTATCAATTTGCAGATTTTGTTTCAACGTGTAAAATGGTGAATGGTCAATTATGTTGTTATATTGTTCGACTAATGTGGCAGGTTCGGTTTGTTATCATGGGAAATTTGTTGTGTACCGAGGTCCCTATTCACAAACGGTACGACTTGAAAGGGTCTTCCCATGGGCGAATAACGGATAAACCTGAAACGGAAATTGATGCAAACACCACACTCAAGGACCTTGATCTGAAATTTATCTTTCGGTTGCGCAAAGATTGGTTTGAGGAGTTCTGCAGGTTAACTTTTTGTGCTTTCTTACAGCGATAAAATCATTAAATACTAACCAAGTTTTAATCTATGCAGTTAATATCAGTTATCAGTCCCCTGTAAAATACCGGTGTCAAATATCGATCAGAATATCGGTACTGACCGATATATCAACGATTTTTCCTGATATAAATATATTTCTTCTTAGTTCTACCATTTGGTTTTCTTCTGTTTTGTTGTTATTAGTGTTTCGAGTTTTAATGGGAAATTGTTAAATGTTAGTGTTTTAAGCCTTAATCAGTTCCTACTTGCTACAATTGTTAGTGTTTTGCAAGTACAAAAGGTTAATTTTTAATGGTAGGAGAGTATACTGAATTGTTAGTGTTAAATTGCTATATATATATATATATATATATATATATATATATATATATATAAATTAAAATTACGAGTAAATTGCACAAAACATCCTTTATGTTTCCTCAAACTTGCAGGTTCCAGCCTTAATGTTTAAAAGTTGCTAAAAACAGCCTTTAAGTTTATTTTTGTTGCGGGTTCAATCCTTTACAGCTAACCACGTTATTTTCTTCAGTTAAGTTCCCTCACATGCATAACATGTGAGGGTATATTCGTCATTTTGGTTGATCTTCCACCCACGTCAATTATAAGAAAAAAGAATATTTAAGGTTTAACCTATTTTAAGAAAATTCTAACCGCAGGGACTAATGTGCAATAAAACCAAACTTTTAAAAACCAAACACCCTCTTTTCCGGTCTTCTTCTCCGGCGACTTCGCCGGATTCCGGTGAACCCGGAATTAAGATAGGAATCTTGTTAAGCTAGCCCACTAAGCTGTAAAGATTAACACAGATTTTGATCATGCCAATCAAACTCTTCAGGATTATCATCAGTTGGAAGAATCGACGCCTTATTCGCATCATACGGAAACGACAAACGACTCTTCAACCCTAGATACCTCTCACGGAACTCCGATGCCGTCAAATCAGAGAACTTCGTAACACCGTGTTCAGTAGTCGGATCCAGCAACTGGTGACACTTAGGACGCCGAAGTTAGACTTAAACACTATCAAACGGTAATCGTGCTCCTCTGTAGTCACATACGTTTTACCAAACTTTGTTAAAAATAGGTTAAAACTTAAATATTCTTTTTTTTTTATAATTGAAGTGGGTGGAAGATCAACCAAAACGATGAATATTCCCTCACATATTATGCATGTGAGGGAACTTAACTGAAGAAATTAACGTGGTTAGCTGTAAAAGATTGAACCCGCAACAAAAATAAACTTAAACGCTGTTTTAGCAACTTTTAAACATTAAGGCTGGAACCTGCAAGTTTGAGGAAACATAAAGGATGTTTTGTGCAATTTACTCTAAAATTACCGATATCCTACCACGATAACCTATATCTCAAATATCAGTCCTTGATTGATATCTAATTTTTTTACCGCACTAACTGGTTAGGTTTTAATATTATTCCAATAAAGTCACTCATATTTTTTCTTAACGGTAAAAACCACTCAAGTCTCGTTGTTGTGAAAATTTTTCATGATTAATTAAAGTGAAGGACTTGAATTGAACATATACAAACTTGGTTATTATGTAGTTCTTCACTAATTACCTCTAGGTAAAACTATTAATAAAAAAACTACTAAATAGCAACCAAATTTCATACTTTAATATACTTTAATATCTGCTCTATTTAGGTTAATCTAAAATTATTTAATAATTACAAAAATTTCAGTGAAACAATATTGAAACTTGAGTGGTTTCAGTTGTTAGAAAAAAGTGTGAGTGACTTTAGTGTAACACTAAAGCAACTTGGTTACTATTAGATTACTATTAGATGAAATATTCTATATTCTTTCTTATAATATCGCTCGATTTCAACAAACTTATACACTCGCGTTGTTATTTCAGTCAAGTAAACAAGGATTGTGAATTTCTTGAGCAAGAGAGAATTATGGATTATAGTCTCTTGGTTGGTATCAGCTTTAAAGAAAGTAATAGGGGAGCAGTCGAGGGTAAAACACATGCATGCACACACACACATAGCTATCTATAGGGGATGGATCATAAGAAAACTCCTTTTTGTGAGAAAACTCTATCTAATCATTACTAAACCCTAGTCCCTAATCTCTAAACCTTAAAGAATAAACCCTAAACTCCAAAAAAACTAAACCCTAATGGCTAAAAGCTAAATGCTAAACACTAACCTCTAAAAATTAAACCCTAAAAACTAATCCCCGTAAAAAAATTAACACAAAGATCAATCGTTTGATAGAGTTTTCTCACAATCCTCTCCCTATAACTATATATATATAATATATATATATATATATATATATATATATATGTTATATGCATCGGGGAGGGTTATCTTGAGAACGCAAAATATATTGAGAAGCGTAAGAACGAATGAGAAAGCCAATCAAAACCATTTTTTAATACAATCATCATTTTAATTAAAATACAACATCAAAAAAAAAAAGAAATTACAACATCAAATAATTTATTTCTCCTCTCAAAATCACCTTACAACATCAAATAATTTATTTCTCCTCTCAAAATTGCTCTTATTAGATTTTTTACACATGTGTAAATGGCAAACTTACACATGTGTAAATGGAAAACTTACACATGTGTAAATTTTCTTTATTTCCGAATTCATGTAAATTTAAATGTGTAAATTAAATTTATAGAATTGTATTCGACTAATAATGACAAGTGTAAAAAGAAATTTTGAATTTCATTTGTTTTTGATCAAGTTCTAGTGGTTTTTTCATTCGTTCTCACGGTTCTCACAATATTTAGTGTTCTCATTTAAATCCTCCCCTAAAATATATATATAATATATATATATATATATATAATATATATATATATATATATCACACACAAGGATACACATACTGGTACAACTTATTAAATTTACAATACAGTTATTCTGTGTTTTTCTTTTAAGGGGGAGCTGAACTTGATGGCCCAGGAATAACTCCTAAACTATCAACTGACGCAAGTGTCGTTCTCAATCCTGCACGGTAAGTTAAGGAATTGTTGAAATGACAGATGGCGTTATCAACTCATGAGTGGGTCGATTCCGGTTATGTAATAGCAGGTCAAAAAGGAAAATAAAAAATGTCTAAAAAGAAAATGGGTGAATTACCCAAACGGGTGATTTTAAAAAGTCGTACAATGTATTTTTAATGCATAAAGCATCATATATCATTATAATATTATTTGATATAATATTGCTTTGCAGGTGGGCGCCTGTACGGCTAGGCATTAACATGCCATCGCGGGTTGAACTCACAGTCAGAAGTAATGAAACTCAGTTAATCGGAGAACCAACCGGAGAATTCAGTGACGTGGTCCTCTTCTTTGGTATAATAGATATATTGCAAGATTATGACATAAGTAAGAAGCTTGAACATGCATATAAATCATTCCAATATGACGCGACCTCCATCTCGGCTGTCGACCCTAAAGTGTATTCTAAACGGTTTAAGGATTTTATGTTTAGAGTTTTCGCAGACGACACCTAAATTTTAAAAAATCCAGCTCATGTTTTTTTTAGCGTAAGAGCCAAATGTACAGCGGGTCACGGTCGTAACTTTTGTAGATTAGGTAGTTGTTAGAGGTTACAAAAGATGTAAGTTATTTTATATGAAATGGTGTTGGTAGTTTCAGTGTAGCAGTTTTTGTTAGTTGTGAATCATCTGTGTAATTTTGTACAGCCCCATCTCGACAACCCTTTATGGGGATCTTTGTAGGACATGAGTCATCATTTTAATAAAAAAATATATAAATAAAATAGTAAAGCTACTCTCTTTTACATATTTGGGAAATTATAGTAATGTACCGTGTACAATTCCTTACGAATATAACGTATAAAACAACATATGTAATTAAATTGATTCAATCTATGGTCTTCAACAAGAGTTTTAATCGCGTCTTCTTGTATAGTCCGTTTTGTTTTCAGTTCTTTGTGTATCCTTCAACGAGGTCTTGAACCACATCTTCTTGTACATTAATTTCCTACAAAAAGAACAAACAAATGTTGACGGTTGTGGCTAAGCCAGTGTTCAACACGCTTTCCTTAAAACAGATTTCACGCCTCTACTAAAGACGACGCGTTTGTCTCCCAGGGTACAACAGCCGAAGCAGTCTGTACTACTTGAGAAGACCACACGCCCGAGGTTACACCGGGTAAAATCATAGTGTTAGACCTTTTGGAAGCTAAGAATAGAAATGTAGTTGAATCGTGTAGAGAAACTTATCTCTATATGTTCCCAACATATGGGTTATCAAGTACTTCTTCTCCAAGAACTCTTCATGCATACATCTCTCTTTCTTGCATCTTTTTATTTATATTTTTTCTTTTTTTCTAACCCCATCAAAAAGACACATAACCTACTATGTATGCAAGAGCCATGGGTGGTGAAACGTCTAACATAATCAGAGACTTAATTTTGCCATAAAATCTTTAATCAATTGTCATAAAAGAAACTCTACTCAAGAGTTATCATCAGTACACCACATGAAAAGTGTATTATTCTAATATAAAACTAAACAAGTGACATAAATAGCTCTACTCAAGAGTTTGTCACTATATGTAAATATTCATTCATCACATTTTAAAATTTTCCAACAATCCACCACATGAATGGAGATTGATCAAAACACACTAAATTTCCAATGCAATCTCGACAGTTGAGTATTGTCGGATAAGTAGGTGTTCCTTTTGAACTTTCCGTTGTGAAGCATACTTAGCCTTCTAGCGGTTTGTAGACGATGTCCTTGAACAAACCCCCATTTGTGAAAACGGTAATACACTTCACACAATACTCTCCTTAGCCGGGTCATCCCCTCATAGTCATGTCCAATAATGGTCGTGGAACACTTTCCTGGTTCTGCGAGAGCTCTAGGAATTGTGCCCCCAATTCCATTCGAAGCGGCCCCACTTCTCTCTAACATAGGTGATTCTTCTTACGTCATTAAAAGCATCGTGGTTACCACGATTGCGTAAAATCATTTACCACATAATATGCTTAGCCTCACAATTTGTCACTGAATTTCATACGAATGAACTAGAACGTATTTAAACACCCTTTATTATTTGGGGAGTATATATAACCATATATACTAGCTTATGCATATCAGCTATGCCCCACAGTGACCACCCTTAGGCATATGAATTCGTTGTCCTATTGAACTTAGATCTTGGGATCTCCAGTCAACTAAGTTAGGTTTCCTTCACACACCCTTTTTCCTGGGATTTAGTCTCATTCCACAACTTGATCTCTAATAAACCCTCGGGTTGTTGGATCCATAACATTATCTTTTATTTTGACAAGTCACTGAAGATAAATTTGCAGTTGAGATCAATTGTTATGACGTGTTCGTAACTCGAAGGTTAACATTGCCTGTTGTCAACTTCTAAGACTATAACCTCAGTGACCACCTAAATCTGGTTATAATATTTGTCTTAGAATGATACATTTATCATTTAAGGCAACACACATCTCTACGACCTTTGTGTCCTCCACTTAGTCGACTGTTTGCAATGTTAGATTGGATTACAGAATCCTTATTGCCAAAAAAATTTTGGTACAAATGCAAGACACCCCACATTTAAATGTTATTGGATAACATCCATGTGGGGTAATGAGAACCATTCAACATACCCTTATAAGGTTGTTTCTTAAATGGATCCTCCCCCACATTTCTTGCCATTTGATCAACATTTCCGTAACTTTACTTATGACGACATTTATACACATATGATTGAACAAGATCAAACTCATTGTATCAGTGAATTCAACTCATATTGCATTAGCTTACATAAGCTTCCGAGCTAACCAAAGCAACTCATGTCATTGTCATAAGTTTGTCACCAACTTAGAATAATTCTAATTTAACATCTAGAATAAGCCTAGACAATGAGTTCTCCTCATTAGCTTTTCGAACAAACTCTTCAAAAGTTACATGTCTTTTCCTTATAATGAATGAAAATTCTCCCTCAACTTTGTCTATACACAAATTCTTTTTGTGTTCATACACATTTGAATGTTTAGAGTTAATTAGTCTCCGCAAGACCCATAATTAACCAAGTACTAGTCTAGCATGCTTTTTAGACTACAATACTTTAGCTTGTGAACAGAAGATGCGTCATTCTGATTCTTCACAGCCTAGGATATAATAATATCACTTTGCAACATTCATCCCTTGTTAAGTCAAAATAATGATACTTATTCATAATCCTAAAACATCAATATCTAGAAAGGTCTCACAAATTATTGTATATAGAAAATAGATAAATTTTATCATTCAATTAAGAAACATAACTTGTTTACCTTTGATTTCCAACGCTTTACCATTGAGTCATAAGGACTTAAATATAAGTCGTAATCCAAGTCACTTGGTGAACACATTCATCACCAATAAGATGAATGTTCCTCATCTACAATCACTATTATGTGTGAGATAAAGTCAACTAGATCTGTCACACCCCGACCCGCAGAGGAATAGGTGATCGGGGCATGATTGGGTTAACTCGAGAGCTTATGACTTGCTATTACTTGTTTTAAATAATCATTGATTCGTAAAAATTGTTTCACAAACAAATAATTCAAATAAACAATTACAAACACAAGACATTGTTCATAACAAAAAAAACTATACAAATTCGTTTATTGTTAACTAAGGCCCATGCTATGTCCAATCTTCTCTCAAACCTGTTCACCTATATCATGTGTAAAAATAGATTTTTGTGTCAACAAAGATTGGTGAGTGAACCTTATTGTTTTTAGAAAAATAGTATGTTTAAATTTGAGAAAACGTGCGTTAACCAATGTAAATAAATATGTTGTATGTCATATGTAAACCTCATAACACAACCTCAAACAATAAACAAGCCAACTGAAATGATTCAATAAATGCATGCATATTGCACGGTATTATGGTGTGCCAAGGAATGAATGTATGTTGCACGGTATTATGGTGTGCTGCAAGGTCTAAGCTCAATCAAACGGAGCTGACCTCGTATGGCTGGTAACGTCAAGTTCCGCTCATAGATAATGGGGAACAGACGAGCCTATGATGATGTGATATCCAAAATGAATGCAAATGCACCAAATGATAAACAACCAAATAACACATAACATAGATACTTCACATAATGGTAATTGCACGGAATTGAACTTGTAAAATACGAATAGAATATGCGACACATGATACACCCAAAAACGTATAAATAAAATAAAAGGGAGAGTTGTAAGATTCACTCACAGTGGTTGCGTTTGTGATTCCTTGTAAAATAACACACGAGTAAAAGTTGAGAAACCGAATGAACGAAAACGGTTATCCTAGATCTTCAAATACCACATAACGACCTTGTTAAATAAAATTTATAAGTTAAACAATATTCCTATTATTTATGGCTGCAAATTAATTATTTAGATGTAATAATTTAATTACTTATTTTTGTTAGTATTAATGAGTTATTACTTAAAAGGAGTTACAATGAGTTATTTATTATTTAAGTTAATTCGAAAAGGTTTAATTAAGAAAATAAGATAATAAACAAAGAACTGTAAATTTTAAAAATACAATCTAAAGGTCTTTTTAAAAACAAAAAACAAAATGAATTTTAAAAATTAAGCCTAAATATCATCCAAAACCGGCCCCTCCCGGTTCGAACTCAAGACCTTCCGTTTACGTGCACGCAGCCCTTCCAACAAACATTAACCACTGCTCTACAGTATCACATTTGAAACGTGTTGGATTTTATTAGATTTGAACTGAAAACATCAGTCATCTTCTTCCTTTAAAATGAATCATCGACAGCATGATATATGTTTTTCTCTAAAGTTTAGTTTTTGCTAGGATGATTAATAGCGCTGAACAAGTAAGGATTAAATAGGAATAAACAAGAGAGCAAACGAAAAAAGAAAGGTATACCGAACCGATGATTCGCGAGTTCCAGTCAGTTCCTCCGATCTCCGGCAACGTCGGGTTGTTCTTCTGTGAAGGTGTAATGACTTGCAGCACTAGTTTTTTTTCTCCTCTTTGAGTGGGCAGTTTTCTCGGTTAAAGGTTTTGGGGTGTGTATTATTAACGACTGGCAGCAAAATTTTATATTTTGCATTTCAAATCTTCTTCTTTTAGGAAATCTTCAAATTAACATAAATGGGTACACGTTTTGTAGTTGAAAGGGTGTCTAGGTTCGTCCTCCTAATTATGGTAAATTCGAAATCAGGCCCAAATCAACTAAAGGAGGAAACTACAGCTGGTCGTTTGTCGTTTTCGGTTTGGGCGGCAACTTATTTTAAAAGAACCATCTTTAGTTCGCACGTATATAAGATCCTTACAAAAATGTGAATTGCACAAACACTTGAGTGGTGGAAAGGTTGGGTCGTTGTTAGTTGGATGTGTAGACCCAGGTTCGAATCCCGTGGTCTACATGTTTATAGAATCCAAGTTTATAAGTTGCATAAAATGTCCCTCTCGTTTAACTTTGTTAATTACAAGTAATTTTTATTATATACTTAACTAACTACATACGTTTCAATATAAGGATAATAAAAATAAATTTCGAATCGCATTTATTCATCGAACGCTTGTTTACAAATGGTTCGGGTTGTATAATCCATTTTTGACGTCTGTTACAGTCTCCCCTACTTTTAGGAATTCCGTCCCGAAACTAAGGGATAACCATAATCGGCAACTGTTTTAGTATATGCCCTAGGGATTTTCATCAAGATAAAGTCAAGGAAGGGTTTAGGTTCTATTGTGGCGGTAACGTTCCTAGTCGAGGAATCGCTCTTTGTTGCCAGAGGTGTAGATGTGAAAGGCTTTATAACGCGGAGGTGGTTAGTAACATGATAAGGATTTACTACTGAGTTGAAATCATGATGTCTATTTGGAATTTTCATCAAGACAAAGGATTTTGAAACAATGAAAACGTCATAATGATAAAATCAAAATCTTCAACCACATCGTTATTCAAATCGTGATTGACGCTACTTACACAGAACTTCCCATGACAATCTAACAATTCCTTTGATCACTTGACAATAACACTTATATATAGGAAGTACCAGCGGCGTATCCACCATGTCCTTGTCAAATTTTCATTGGTGTTGTCATCAAGTCATGATTAGTTTTATGTGACTTGTCCTAAAATCTACCAATCCTAACCAAACACAAACAACTAATGCTTGAGTCTCGAATCCGAAGAAAGCAAGACTAAATGATGGCGGTACCTTTATCTTGTGTTATAAGGAAGTGGTCAGCCTATGAAAAAGTGAGACTTGACCCACTTTCCCTAAATTACGAGACGAGGTTCACCGTGATGTATGATGACATGACATGAAACTTAATTGATGTAAAATGACATGATATGAAATGTAATGAAAAACAATTGACGTAGCATAATATAATTGCAACGATGGAAATTATATGAAATAACATTAACTTGAAATGTTAAAACCCAAATTGAAAACAATGGTAACTTGAATAGTCAAAACAAGAAATGGAATTGATAAAAGCTTGGAATGGAAATTAAAATAACATGAACAACTGTAACGGAGTTTGAGTCTTCACGATGGAAAAAGGTTAGTTGGGTTGCTTGTCCGCACCGTTGTGGTTGACCTCAGCTGGGTTCACGTTGATGTTGTAGGCTCTACCTCTTGCTGGTGGAGGTGCTGGGTTTGTCTGGTCCGCTTGGTTAACTGGGTTTGCTTGGTTAACTGGATTTTCTTGGGCTTGAGCGTTAATAATATTAAGTAGCCTAGGGCACGTGTTTCTGAAATAGGTAGGGTCACCAAAATTAAAGCAAGCTCGAACATATGTAACCATGGGATATAACGCGGTTGTTGATAGGGTTAGATCATGTTTTGGGCAGGGAATGGAGCTTGGTTTTGAGGAGTATGACATGTGTTACTCAGATGACCATAACGCCCACAATTGACACACAGTCGGCAAGGTACGGTGGGTTGGTGGTGATAATGGCAGGTGTTGCATTGAGGGTGGGGACCAGTGTAGGGTTTCTTATTTTGGTAAACTGAGTTGGGTGCCACTTGGGTGATTGGGATGGCTTGGAAAGGTACGGCTTGTGAAGTTGAGTTAGTCGAAGCAACAACGTAGTTTTTACCGTCACGCTTTCGTTTGGTATCGGAACGGGAGGATGATTCGGTCCTGGTTGTCTTTGACTCTTATATTGAGGCCTTGTCAGTTGAGCCCTTATTCTCTCTTTGTCAAAATCTCCATTTCAGATATGGTTTTCCGTGAGTTCGGTGGCTAATTCCATTGCAGCTTCCAATGTTGTGGGTACAGTGCTCATCACGGAATCCTGGATACCAGAAGGAAGACCCCTAATGTAATGTTCAATGAGACGATAAAGAGGTGTGAACATATTTGGGACCATCTGGTTCAGCTCGAGGAAACGCTTGTTATAGGCCATATGGTCTCCATCATTTTGCTTTAAGAGGTAGAATTCATCGTCCAACTTCTTGATCTCACTCCTAGGACAGAACCGTTTAGTCATAAGTTCCTTGAGTTGTTCCCAAGTTAGGGCCACAGCAGCTTCAGCCCCTATTCGACCCTTTTCAGCATTCCACCAGGTTAAGGCTGCCCCAATAAGACGACCGGTAGCATAACGAACCTTGCGATCGCTACGGCAGTCACAATTTAGGAATGTGCTTTCCATTTCTTCAAACCATCGGAAGAGTGCAGTGGGGTCACAAGACTTGAAGTGCTTATAGGAGCACTCAGATGTATTTGCGGGAGCATTGACAACGTTTTATTCGAATTGGTTGACTTGGTTATCAGTGAGGGCTTTTGAACTTGGATCACAATGTTAGGAATCACGACAGCCATTTGCTTGGCAATTTGGGCAGCCATGCATTTACCGGAGTTTCCGGTTCTTTTTCCTTCGAGAAGGTGCCTAAAGGACATATACAGGAATTTATGCAAACAAGATTGTGAGCTTTTTGATGGATGTGCTAGCAGAGATGCGAAAAATGTGAACATATGATAAAATGAAAACTTTTAGGGTGTATTTGAAAACAATAACTTATGATAATACAACACTTTTAAGTGTTCTTGGGCTTTGCTCGTAATTAAGCCTTCCATGCCGCCATACTTCACCTTCCTAGTCATATGGGCCCCCATGATTGTCGGGCTTTCGTATGGTTCGCGTGTGTTAGCATGGTAACATACACTAAAACCCGGAGAAAATCGAGAAATATGAATGTAACATACGGAAGTCGGAGTGCATCCATGTGTGGACACGGTGACAACTCGAAGTAAGGCTAGTTCACACGACGTTTGGTGTGGCATGCTTTGGCCTAATAGGTCCTTCGTACTCTCATCGTTAGTCCCCAAGTAGGCAAACTGGTCCGTTAATTCGGATGTATACGAATGCCAATCCTAGATAGGATGTCCCTACTACCGGTACTCAAACCCTTCCAGTTACTACATGTCCATCACATGAACTCACTTTGATAAGATTTGAAACTAAAAACGCCACAAAAGTCTTAATTGTGAAAAGTAAATATTTTGAAATCAGAAGAATAAGTGTTTTCGAAAAACTTTGGAGGGAAAAAGGACTTATATGAAGGGTATTATAAGTACGATGCAGTACATTATGTGTGTAGTGAGAGATAAATCAATGGCATATATATATATATATATATATATGTATGTATGTATTTATATATATTGCATTATAACACATTGTATGAAACACATAGTCACGTAATAGGTATGGTGCTTGCATGCATTTGTGTGTGAGTTGTAAGGAATTTAAATGCAAGAGCAATAGCAAATCGTAAGTCAAACATAACATAAAATCACATAAGCACATAGGTCCTAGTTGACTAAAGTATAGGTTCTAAGGATCTAATAACCAATCCTATATCCGTAAAGTCAAGAGCTCTGATACCAATCTGTTACACCCGACCCAAAGCGGAATAGGTAAGTTCTTTTGAAACAAGTTGCCGCCCAAACCGAAAAAAGCAAACAACCAGCTGTAGTTTCCTCCTTTAGTTGATTTGGGCCTGATTTCGAATATACCATAATTAGGAGGACGAACCTAGACACCCTTTCAACTACAAAACGTGTACCCATTTATGTTAATTTGAAGATTTCCTAAAAGAAGAAGATTTGAAATGCAAAATATAAAATTTTGCTGCCAGTCGTTAATAATACACACCCCAAAACCTTTAACCGAGAAAACTGCCCACTCAAAGAGGAGAAAAAAAAACTAGTGCTGCAAGTCATTACACCTTCACCGAAGAACAACCCGAAGTTGCCGGAGATCGGAGGAACTGACTGGAACTCGCGAATCATCGGTTCGGTATACCTTTCTTTTTTCGTTTGCTCTCTCGTTTATTCCTATTTAATCCTTACTTGTTCAGCACTATTAATCATCCTAGCAAAAACTAAACTTTAGAGAAAAACATTATCATGCTGTCGATGATTCATTTTAAAGGAAGAAGATGACTGATGTTTTCAGTTCAAAGAAAATAAAATCGAACACTTTTCAAATGTGATACTGTAGAGCAGTGGTTAATGTTTGTTGGAAGGGCTGCGTGCACATAAAAGGAAGGTCTTGAGTTCGAACCGGGCAGGGGCCGGTTTTGGATGATTTTTAGGCTTAATTTTTAAAATTCATTTTTTTTTGTTTTCTTAAAATGACCTTTAGATTATATGTACATATTACAGTTTTTTTATTATCTAATTTTCTTAATTAAACCATTTAAAATTAACTTAAATAATAAGTAACTCATTATAATTCCTTTTAAGTAATAACTCATTAATACTAACATAAATAAATAATTAAATTATTACATCAAATAATTAATTTGCAACCATAAATAAGAGGAATATTGTTTAACTTTATTTAACGAGGTCGTTATGTGGTATTTGAAGATCTAGGATAACCGTTTCGTTCGTTCGGTTTCTCAACTTTTACTCGTGCGTTATTTACAAGGAATTGCAAACACAACCACTGTGAGTGAATCTTACAACTCTCCCTTTTATTTTATTTATACGTTTTTTGGGCGTATCATGTGTCGCATATTCTATTCGTATTTTACAAGTTCAATTCCGTGCAATTACCATTATGTGAAGTATCTACGTTATGTGTTGTTTGGTTGTATATAATTTGGTGCATTTTCATTCATTTTGGATATCACATAATCATAGGCTCGTTTGTTCCCATTACCTATGAGCGGAACTTGATGTTACCAGCCATACGAGGTCAGCTCCGTTTGATTGAGCTTAGATCTTGCAGCACACCATAATATCGTTCAACATACATTCATTCATTGGCACATCATCATACTGTGCAACATACATTCATTCCTTGGCACACCATAATACCGTGCAACATGCATGCATTTATTGAATCATTTCAGTTGTCTTGTTTATTGTTTTAGGTTGTGTTATGAGGTTTACATATGACATACAACATATTTATTTATATTGGTTAACGCACGTTTTCTCAATAAACCAAATTTAAACATACTATTTTTCTAAAAACAATAAGGTTCACTCATCAACCTTTGTTGACCCAAAAATCTATTTTTACACATGATACAGGTGAACAGGTTTGAGGAGAAGATTGGACATAGGATGGGCCTTAGTTAAGAAAAAACGAATTTGTATAGTTTTTTGTTATGAACAAAGTCTTGTGTTTGTAATTGTTTATTTGAATTATTTGTTTATGAAACAATTGTTACAAATCAATGATTATTTAAAACAAGTTCGCACGTATATAAGATCCTTACAAAAATGTGAATTGCACAAACACTTGAGTGGTGGAAAGGTCGGGTCGTTGTTAGTTGGATGTGTAGACCCGGGTTCGAATCCCGTGGTCTACATGTTTATACTTTTTTAACTAATTGTTACATAAATAGAATCCAAGTTTTATAACTTTGTTAATTACAAGGTATTTTTATTATATACTTAACTAACTAATATAAGGATAATAAAAATAATTTCGAATCGCATTTATTCATCGAACGCTTGTTTATAAATGGTTCGGGTTGTATAATCCGTTTTTTACGGATGTTACAAGATCGACACTCAACAACATTGCATTCATAATTTTGCCATAAGTGATTTGCACACATCTATTGTTATTCATTAGAATATATGTATATTTAGGATGCTCTCCCAAATGAAGGTAAAATCTCCATATAGTTCTAACAATAAACAAGTGGTAGACACGTATAGATCACTCGAAACAAATCTCGCAAGATTTATTAAAGGTATACAATAACATATAGTACTTTCTCTTTCATATGTTAGAATTCACACTTGTGAATTTTCAATGACTTCTTACGAATTATGTCGACATGGATCTCGTTTGTGTATTTCATCTCAATACACTCAATACATTCTTTCATTAATCTCTCATGATGTGGTTATACATTTGATGTTTCATCTTTGACTTTATGTCAACGCAACAACTCACAAGTTGTTTATGTCCAAATAGTTTCATGTACTATTCGTTTAAAACCATATTCTTTTAAATATATATAGTTGACGTTATAATTACTTTCCACAAAAATAATTTATACGTCATAAACATTAGTGATTACTTCTTTGAATTGCATGTGTTATCCGAAGACATTAAACACAAAACAATAAAATACATTGGAAACTAAATCATAAGTGCCAAACACTTTTGAAACGGAAGCATAGACGATATGTAGACATCAAATACCAACACTTTATAATCTAATCTTCTCAACGATATCGTCCCATGGCATGTCTTGAGGAACTCCCTCAAAAAGACTCCATGCACTTATAAAGTACAAGTTCCCCATTTCATTTTGAAATTTTGAACTTGGAGAATTTCGGTCAAAACAACATCAATTTGTTACAAAGGCTACATTTAAGTAGTAAACTTGAACAATTATATTTGTTCACAACAACACCAAGTTGCTTTCCACCAAATAATATCCATGAGATTGTTACTTTGTTCAACAAATGCTACTTCTAGCAAGAGTAACAAACCATTTGAATTCTCAAAAACTATCCAAACTTTGTTTTAAAAATCATTTTAAAATATTTCCTTAGTTTTGCAATATACAATACTAATAATATCAATTAGAGTATATGATGACATAAACCAAACCCAAAATATCAAAGAGTTTTATATTGTTTAGTCTTGCTACGCATATACTAAACATTTTCTAACACGCATGTTAGAAAAAAAAATATTATAACAGGCACATTATAGAATCGAACGTTTACATAAAACATTTTCTAAAGATATAGTTTATAAAATAAACCATTTCTAATTGTTTTTAATGCACACATAAGCAATTAAATGTTTACACAAAACATTTCCATTCATTATGGCTTATACAATGAACAATCTCTAACATTGTATTTGTGATACCCATTTTCTAACACACATGTTAGAAAATTTTAAGTCATTATATATATATATATACAGGGGGAGGTTCATTTGAGAAGAAAATTAAATTGAGAAGAAAAAGAACAAAGGGTACAATTGTAAAAGATTAAATAGTTTTCTCTCTCTCATCTTATCTATTATTATATTTGACTAATTAATTAGTCATAAAGTCCCCCACTCTAAAATTTTTGCCTACACACATCAAAATTTATCCTACACCCTTTCTGAAATTTATGCTACACATATTGAAATTTATCCTACACAGCTCGTAATTCATCATACACACCTCGTAATTTATCCTACACTTTAAATTAATTTTTTTTCTTCTTTGAAAAAATATATATCTTTGAAAATAAGTTACAAATTAAATGTAGTTAGCTATTAAAAAAGAAGACTACCAATTAATGATCTATCTAAGTTTACCAATATACCCTTACACTAATATTAAATACAAAATTAAATAAAGTAAAATGAAGCATTATTATTGGTTGAAATTTCTTCCATTTTATTCTTACAAAAAAGGTCTACTCATTTGAACCCTCTACTATATATATATATATATATATATATCATGACCATTTGGATTTAGAAATAAAAAATTAAAGTTGGTGATAAGTCCCACACAACAACACCATCACTTTATGGTGATTTAATTCTTGAAGCCAATCAAACATCAACTTCAATGTATGACCTTTTATTTCTAAACCATACAATGCATAATATAAGTGTTTGTATTCATTAAAATAAATGCTATAACAAAATTACTTATATAAAATGTTTACATAAAACGTTTCAAAGCATTTGTATTTTAACAATTATGTTAAAATGAAAGAAATTCTAACGTGCACGTAAAAATATATTAACATTTCCACAAAATGTTAAATCGACTTATTATAAACACATATATGGTTAAAATAAATAAGTTATTTCTAATACACATGTTAGAAAATAAACAATAAAAATTGCTTTCAAACTAACGCTTTTTATGAACATTTTCTAACATGCGTGTTAAAAGATAAATCATTACAAAAATCAATAGTTAATGGTTTTAAAATCGTTTCTAACACTTTTGTTAGAAGTAAACAATTACAAAAATTATTACAAAACTTATCAACAAATACGTTCTAACTAGCTCGTTAGAAATAAAAGATTACATAAATCATTATAAGAAGTATCATTTTATATTAAGCGACTCTAACACACTCTTTAAAATAAGTGATTACAAAAATCATTATCAGACTTATTTGTTCATATCAATCCATGGGTGGAAGAAGAATCTACTTTAAATAGATACTTAATTAGAGACATAAAACTCTAATAAAGTAACATAAAACTCTTATTAAAAGACATGAAAATTCTAGTCAAGAGAATTTAACGTTTACAAAAAACGTATGGTTTATACCCATAATTCCGGTCTAACACACAAGTTAGAGAAATTTAATGTTTACAAAAAACGTATGGTTTACACTAATAAACTCGTTCTAACACAAAAGTTAGAAAAAATTAACGATTCCAAAATCGTTTCAAAACCAAACGATTGAACCAAACTATTCGTTTTGTACCACGTATAGGATTTAAGATTATAACTCAATCTCAATAAATCCAAACACAAAAAGTTGTACTACATACATATTTTTCAAAAAATATTTATAAAATCATAATCTCTAAAAAATATTTTTTTATTATAAATCATTTCGTGAACCCAAAATCCTTATAAATAAGGTTTTAAAATTGTAGCAACAATCTCACGAGATCCGTTTTAAGTTTGTAGGACATGGGTCACCATTTCAATAAAAAATATATAAATAAAATAGTAAAGATACTCTCTTTACATATTTGGGAAATTACCGTGTACAATTCCTTACGAATATAACGTATAAAACAACATATGTAATTAAATTCATTCAATCTATGGTCTTCAACAAGAGTTTTAACCGCGTCTTCTTGCATAGTCCGTTTTGTTTTCAGTCCTTTGTGTATGCTTCAACGAGGTCTTGAACCACGTCTTCTTGTACATTAATTTCCTACAAAAAGAACAAACAAATGTTGACGGTTGTGGCTGAGGCACGTATTCAACACGCTTCCCTTAAAACAGATTTCACACCTCTACTAAAGACGACGCGTTTGTCTCCCAGGGTACAACAGCCGAAACAGTTTGTACTACTTGAGAAGACGATGTTACACCGGGTAAAATCATAGTGTTAGACCTTTTGGAAGCTAAGAATAGAAATGTAAATCGTGTAGAGAAACTTATCTCTATATGTTCCCAACTAATGGGTTATCAAGTACTTCTTCTCCAAGAACTCTTCATGCATACATCTCTCTTTCTTGTATCTTTTATTTATGTTTTTTCTTTTTTTCTAACCCCATCAAAAGAGACACATAGCATACTATGTATGCAAGAGTCATGGGTGGTGAAAAGTCCAACATAATCAGAGACTTAATTTTGCCATAAAATCTCTAATCAATTGGCATAAAAGAAACTCTATTCAAGAGTTATCATCAATACACCATATGAAGAGTTTATTATTCTTTATAAAACTAAACAAGTGACATAAATAACTCTACTCAAGAGTTTGTCACTATATGTAAATTTCCATTCATCACATTTTAAACTTTTCCAATAATCTTGTTTCAATAAATCTAGTGTTATAGTAGTCTAGTAATCGGTAGCCAAATAATTTGTATCACCCTAATCCGGATGAGCTGACGTGTTACTACTATAGAAATCGGAAACAAATTCTATTCTATTAATAATTCTATTCTATTAATAATTAATAATCAAAGACAAAGGTTCAACATAAATAGTTCATTACATTAATTAAATTAAAATCTATAAAAATCAAGATTTTCTCAATATTTACATGCTGTGCACAAAGAAAGGCATAACTGAGCTCACAAACTAAACCATGATAACAGTTAATAACTAAAATAAGTATAATTACTTGAATCATGTACATGTATGCTATGAAACAGTATAGAACCAAATAGGTTGTACCATATGAACTAATACTTATTAAGCACATTATAATAATAATAATAATAATAATAATATAATAAATAAATAAATAAATTGTAACGACACGAGCCAATACACTAAAGTTGTGACATGGGATGTGGACACACCACCAATACAATATATCATAGGATCGATCCCTTATGTCTTGGCTGTAACAATACAATCTAGAAACATATTGGTCTTATCACACCGTCGTGGATGGTGTCAAGCCATTGGTACCTCGGTGGCACGCCTTTGGAATTTCACATGTGACTTGCTTAGGTATGGAAGTCAAAAAAACGTAAGTCCAAATAACAATCTATATCATAGTCCATCTTCAAAGTAGAGGTATCTTACAATAATCTCCTAAGTTACATCAAGGGACCATGGGATAATTCATACAAATCTGATTAATAATATCGCATGAATGACAAAGTTCAGATCCGATTTCAGAGTTTATAGCAAGGACGTCAATAAGAACAGCATAACTAATAAACAGATAGTTAAAGAGGCTCAAGAGTGTTCGAAGGATACGAGAGTCAAAGAGAAAGTCAAACTACATGATCTAAAGAGGTTATGGGATTGTTAATGTGATCTCTACCTTATTAGTGAGCCATGACTGATTGTGTCTACCTGTTTATAGACAAGAATTTTAGTAAGGATAAATTCTTGACTGAAGAACAAGAAGTCGATGTAAGGTGGATTGGTTAACATCTACCTCAACCATCATAAATCATTACATTACATTTATATGGTGATGCCACTCTTTACTAACGTTTTACTACAACACCTACGCACGCACATGGGGCGTAAACTTTGACCAAATGGCCTAATAGTTTCGTAATCATGTCTCCCCGCGACCAGCGGACACAAAGCGACCAGAGGACACAAAAGTTGGACGAAAACTCACATAGCCCAACACTGCATTGCTGACCCAGAACCACCGGCCTAGTTTTAAAAATGATTTATCTATTCAAAGCACTACGTACAAGTGCATTATACCTTTATCATGGTTTTCGCAGATCTCACATATTCAATAGTATGTTGAAAACCACATAATACACTTATACATAAATGCATATGTATAATGCATATAAAATAATAAGAGAGATGGCTACAAAACTACACTAAAACATAAAGCAGTTTTCCACATATGGATAATATTACAAAAGCAAAGACGTTACTTAGTTGCTTGCAAAGGGGTGGCTGCAAGTTTTTTAAAAGCAAGCTCGCAATCCGTTATTTGTTCAGAAACATGACGCAAGTTCGATTTCAAACTCATATCTCTTTTCACCTCCATCCTCGTCACACTCTGCGTCATCTTTTCCTGCAACTCCTTCACCTTCATTTCCATTTCCTTCAACTCCTTCTCCTCAGCACACTTTTCGCCATTACACTTTTCAAGCTCCGCTTCAGCTTTTTTCAGCTTGATCCCGTGCTGACTCACTTTTGATTTCAACGAAAGTAACTTGTTTAAACGACCTCGAATCGCACCCACTTTAAACCCATGAGTCTCCAAGTCGCCTAAAATTTCCAAACTGTTGTTCATTACGTTAACGGGGTCGGTAAGTTGAATGTAAAGCGTCTGGACAAGATTCCCGAATGTCACCATGTGGGCAATGGCTAAACCCTCGCGATGATCCTCTTTGATTTTCTTCAACGGTGAAAAGTGTGACCGTTGAGGTGGTGTTTGGTATATCTCTAGAGATGCAATGGTGGCCCAGATAGGCGACCGCTTGATAAACGGCCAGTTTTTCTCGTAGTCGGTGGTTCCAACACTGGTGATGGTGGCTTGATTCGGAGGTTCATCACCGAGGTCAGGACGAAAACAGGAACTTCCTGAGTATACCAATAACTAAGAATCAAATGAATTGAAAAGGAATATGAAACCAGAAAGAATGTGATAACGCTTACTCTTTAAACCAGCCAGTTGAGATAGAGGTTGTTCATCAAGATCAACGGTGATTTCAGGTCCACCTAGAAAGACATGCACAGTTATTTAAATATTCAAATCTATTACTATTTGAATTTAAGTTTTCATATTAAGGTTTAAAGTATGTTTCCAAATTTATTTCTCTGACACTGTATAAGGCTGAATTTAGTTACGCCATAGGTATATTCAAGCCTCAAGGTCAATTCAGCCAGTTTTCACGAGAATTATGGATTGAACCACTAACTTCGGTTTTAGAAATAGACAAAGCAAGCCAGCCAGGTTGGGTCAGGCTGGCCGGTTTTGGCAGCTTCAACCGTTTTTTTTTTCAAAATCATTATTTTGTCTCACAAAATTTAAAATGAAAAGATGGTACACAATGATAATACATATCTAAAGCTACATATTAGAAACAATCAATAAAATACAAACAATAAATGTTAAACGAGTGGTTCCACGTTCCAAATCGAACTGTTAACACCGTCAAACTGCCAAAACCAAACCGTTTGCATCTCACACCAGGCAAACTGGCCGGCTCGCTTTGGTTTGGGCAGTTCAGTCGGTTTCAACGGTTTATGAGCACCCCTAGTCATAGTGTTTTTTACTTGCCGCATGAAGATCCTTAGTGGGGAGTTCTAAATTTCTTTACCTTGTACCATTTTGCTTCCTCTCTCCAATTTTTTTGAAAACAAGGTACAAATCCAACACGTTTATGTAAGTATGCTCATTTTAAATGAACGAAAACGGGCATACAAATTTTCTTAGTGAATAAATATGAGCAAGAAATCCATTCGATTAAATGTAGTGTTCAATATGGAGACATGTAGCTTGGTTAAGAGAACAAAGTCAACATGAGTCAAATCAGGCTATTATTGCTAAGGGGTCAAACATGTAAAATAGAATAGAAAATTGCTAAAAAAAACTTGTGTTTGCAGCATCCTCACATGATTTAGCCATAAAAGATTAATTCATTATTATAATAATAGTTCTTGTTGTCATAATTATAGAACAGAAGATGTTCCGCCAGTTCATCCAAAAACTTTTCAGGTTTTGGAACCAGTAACCAAGAACAAATTAAATTTGTAATTCGTAGCTTCTAGAGCAAGTTAAATTTCTAATTCAGTACCTTTAGCCAGTAATTTTGGTCGTCTTCCCCTCTTTTTTTCTGACTGCTCTTGCCATCCTCTATCTCACAATTTTCCTGTTAAAAACAACGAAAAATCAAGCATTGAGCTAACTTTTGTTCGAAAACTATCCAACTTATTTACTTTATTTTATTTTGCCCAGAAGAATTATGTTTCAACTCCAGAGTGCTAAAACTGCTTACTGTGGTGATCAATTTGTGTTCCACAACAGGTGAATCTTCATTATTAGCATCAGATATGCGTTTTTCAGTCATCGACGCCTTAACTTTTGTGTTTCCCTTGCTACCTATAATACCACAATCAACATGATATTAGATTTTATTTACTTCAATACATCCCCTATTTCGTGTAGCATGCACAATTGCGAAAGTGATCATGAGGCGGCATTTATAACCGTGTACTTGTGAGTTAAGTTTTTTATCTAACGGGTCAAACATGTAAATCAAATAAACTAGCTTAAACAAAAACGAGTCAACCGGGTCCGGGGAAAAGTAGGGTATGTTTTCCACACCTGCAGAAGATTGCAACTTTTTTCCACCTGAATCTTGTTCTAACAAGCTCGTGATTCTTTTATTCTTTCTAGAAGGAACCGAAGCTTCCACGTCACCAACCGTCTCAGAATTTCCGTCCTGCATATGTAAGATGTAAATCAAGAAATCCCAGATTGTTAAAGAGTACACGTGGTTGAAGCAACTCACGGTGTTTTTCTTTGAAGCACTCTTTTTTAAAGAAGACAGTAACGGTCAACAGTTGGGTCGTCTACATCAGTTGTTTGACCACCATTAGATGGTGTTTCAAGGCCTGGATGAGCATCATTGTTGGACTCCAATGCACGTTTAGCATTTCTAGCAGCTAATACGTGCTCTGGTATCTGCATAACATCGAAGAACATATGATGTTTAAATACAGAATTAGCGTATCGTGTTAACTTTATGGTCAAACAAACCATTACCATATAGCTTTAGTTCAATGTAGACACATTCAGTTAGGATCTAAAGGCCAGAATGAGGCGCCATTTATAAGTAGTAGGTTCTTTTGTAACATTATAACAAGTGTACAAGTGTTAGGATATTATATAACATATCACATAAATTCTCCTTCTCAGGGCTGTGGAAGTTGCCTTGCTGTATCAAATAGCATATAACATTCCATAAATCAATTAGCCGATGCAATTGACGGTCTAATTAGTTCATATACTAGTTAACTGCATAAGGCGCCGCATCACATGGGCATCGTGTAATGCACGTCTCAACTGCAGCGATGCGATCTAATCACCACATCATGTGATGCACTCATTTTGCACACAAGTATGAATATGTTGGTTTCCACTAAAACCCTAAATGTAATGTAAATGCGAGTATTTCAGCTAGAGATGAACAAAATAAACCGGTTTGGATTCCCAAACCAGTTCGTAACCCGACCCAATTTGCACTACCGAACTGGTCTCAACCCGATCCGAACCATCAGATTTTTATATCGGTTCCCCCTCTCATCACGCAAACCCATTTCATCCCAAACCGGTTTGAGCAAAACCACTTTCAACCCGACCCAAACCATATTTTATTTAAAAACGGTTTATGACCCAACTCGACCCAAACCGACTTGAATAGAATTTGAATATTTTTCACCCAAACCGGTTTATGACCCGAGCCAGTTTCTCCTCAAACCGGTTTTGAACGACCCAACCCTGTTCAATTTATAACCCGATTCCTCCACCAAATTTCACCCCTAATTCTCTCCCAAAAAACACCTAAACAGTGGATAACCCCTAATACCCTCCACAATCACAACCCAATAAACCCAGATATAAACACCATAACCCTAAAACCAATCTCATCATCAATAAAAAAACAAGATATACCTTCTTCGGCGGCACCACCCACCGGCCGTCAACCCAATCGACATGCAACTGGAGCTGCCCCCTCCCAAACTCCTCCTCCTCGTCGGATTCTCAAACGAAACAACATACTTCCTCACTCCACCACCATTCACCACCTTATTCACCACCCCTATCCACCACCCTTCCCTATGATACGCATCCACCACATCATACAACTCAAAATCAGCACCCCCTCCACCACTACTCTCCTACCCCAACAACCGCAGCACTTTTAACATTGTTGCGGCGGAGATTACGAGGCGGCAACGGGCGTACACACGAGGGGTTTACGATTTCTGTTAATGGTTTATTGGGAGTATCATCTGTGAGTAAAGTATCGTATTTGACTAAGTATTTGAGTTCGTTGGTGGTTTGATTGGTGGGTGAGGGTGTGAGCTCGTCGATGAGGCTGGCAACGTGCCATGCACCGTGGAAGCCAGGGTCGTTGCTGCTGACTTCTACGGTGGAGCCTTTGGAGACGGTGGTGGTGGACATTGGTGGGTGTGTGGGTTTGGGGGTTTGATGGGTGGATGGTGAGGAGGAATGGAGTGAAATTAGGGGGTGGTTGATGCTGCTGTAACTCTTTTGGAGAGAGATGTCATAACCTAAATATTTGACTCATCACTCACTTGTTATACTTTCCCTTTCTAACCAATTTTAGCACCAACACATGAGAGAAAATGTTAGTGTGAGGGTATCATTTGTCTTTTTTTTTTTTTAGTAATTATGAGCAAAAAATGTTAAAATCTAATTTTGTATTTTTATGAGAGTGAATTTTGCATATTTTAAAAGTAGTTGCGATTGATTGTTACTGAAGTAAATATGAAATGTTACTTTTTATTTGTATATTTAGGGATACATTATTCACTTATATTAATTTTTAATAATTTTTTAAAGTGGTTATGAGTGGAGAAAAAAAAATAATGCTAAAGATATAAACAATATTATTTAAGTGAAAAAGAAAGAGAGAATAGAGTGATATTTAGTATAATTATAGGAACGAGGAATGTTCTTACACTTTATCTATATATTAGGGAGACCAGTTTATCTATGTATTTGGGAGAGACTCTTCACCCTTTATAATTTTTAATATATTTTAAACGTGATTATAGTAAGAAAAAAAAAGTAATAATAAAAGTATGATCATATTGAAAAAAAAAAAGTAAATTAATACACTTGATGGAAACATGACACCAAATGTGTAAATTTGATTTATTTTTACACTATGTTTTTATAATACAAAAAATTTCACATTAGTGACACGGAGACAAAGGGCCTGATGTTGTTTTACTACACATTAATCATTTCTTAGCCAGGTCTTAGGCGATAGTCTATTGGTAAAGTGGTATATTTCTTAATTAAATGGTAGTAGGTTTAAATCCTACAAATAATCGGTATGATGTAATTGTAGCCGTAACCTCTTCATTATAATCTTGACAAATCTCTCTGTCCATGTCTAGGTTTGTAAAATAATCGAGTCAGGGTGGGCTTGAGCTCGAAGTTAGCGAACCCAAAAAACGAGCCAACGAGCAGAGCCATGAACCAAGCTGAGCTCGACTCGATTACAAAATGAGTCGGCTCAATTCATGTCGTTCCAAAACGATTTTTTTGCTAGCTTTTCTCGATCAAGCTGCGAGGCACAAGTTTTTTGTGAAATATATTCATACATAACATTTTTTAATTTAAAATAATGCAAGCGTACATTCTTTAATTTTCTTTATCCCAAATTCTAGTATGTCGGGCAATGATACCTTATTTTTTCTTCAAAACTCATAATGCATATTCAATGTCTTTCCTTACGCATTCTTGTTTTTCCATGAGATGTATTCGTTTATCCTCAATTTGACTTGAGAATGTCTCCATAAACATGGACCACTCCAGATAAATACCATTGGCAAGATAATACTCGTATTCATGCTCCACGTCATTAGCATAAAATAAAGACCTAGGTACAACTTTGTTTATGATGTCGTCGAATATAAGTGATTATTCGACGATATTGATATCATTGTGTGTGTCACCCATACCAAAATTAGCATGTCAAATCCAGAGATTATTATAATGCCACGACTTTAAGTATCAACATTGGGTCATCATGATCACTAGGATGATGTGCTCCTCGTCGACCAGTTGGACATGCGGCCCAAGCCCAACATGTGCTATCAAGGCTACCAAGGATCTCGGGAGACTGTGTACTTCATTGCGGACCTGGAATATCCTGTGGATATCATCAAAGGTCGGTCGCCTTAAATAACACTTGCCACATAGCGCAATAACACCTAAAAAATAATAATAATTAAAACCAAGGAAAGTAACGATAACAATAACAATAATATTAAAAAAATGACATAAAATAAGACATTCACATATATTAAAAAGATTGTCGTGGCACTTTTTTCTATCAATTTCAAATACTCATCCCATGAGTTGCAAGCACTCTCGTACGTCATTTGACAATTGCCGCAATGCACTTTTGCAACGAAGTGAAACCTCGTTTACGTCGTGCATTTTTCCTTTGTTGGAAAAATGGTTGAGTTTGTTCTAAATCACCAACTATTGGTAAGAATAGTTGGCGACTCATACGAAAACGGCGTCTGAAAGTATTATCATCATACAACGGATCTTAAAAAAATAATCATTTACCTGACGATTATGAACGGCCTAACAATCTCGTTCAATTGAAATTTTGTAGATTTGGTTTATTTTAAATGGATTCGGTTTAAGTCGAATTTACGAGCACGTTTAGCTAAATGGGTTAATTGGGATTCTTAGGGTTGATTCATTTAATGTGTATGTGTTTTTGGAATTTTTAAGATGTGTTTATTTTCATAGCTTAAAGTGGTTGTGTGTATTTTTATGTTAAAAACTAAAGGACGGAAAGAGAGAGCAACTTTTTACAACATATATGTAAGTGTTATATATAGAGAGAGGGGTTATTGTACAAAATGCTTTAATGTACAAAGCATACGAGATTCAATATCAACATACGAAAATTGGTTTATAACTTGCGATTTTGGTATTTTTTTACACCATGCGAATTTTGTTTTTAAATAAACATGCGAAAATTGTTTTTTGCGCAAACATGCGATTTCCCATTTTCATTTGTAACATACGATCTGCATTTCCTTGGAACATGCGAATTTTATTTTTGTTAAATGTAACGTGTGAAATTGATATCGCGTACGATTCGTACGTTAAGGTATTTTGTACGATACACTTTATATATATATATATACATATATATATATATATATATATATGTATGTATCACTAATTATCATAAAATTGTAAGTATAGAGTGTCAGAATGTAAAAAAACAGAGCACATGTGTTGTGTTCATGCCAACCCATGAATATCCTATTGTGTTTGGGTTTGTGTGTTTCAGGTTTGACCGCTTACTAACACTGAGCCATACATTCTCCTTACACGAACATGACATGAGAATGAGAATGGAAACAATGTACTTCTTAGGATAACAAATAAAAGAGTAATGGTGTGTCACCAACTGGTTATACCCATCTAAACTCCCTATGCAAAGTTGTGGTAGTTAACACTGCTCATTATACACTTTTAACAACATATCCCATGATGTTATCTCATTAAAAACTTTAGTGTGGGACAAGACTCAATTAAGAAAAAAAAGTTTATTGTGTATAAAGTTCTCACTCAAATTAATTTGGGTATTTTAGTATGGAGAGTATGATCTTTTGTGTTAGATGTTTAGCTTGATCCGACAAACTTCGACTTTATTGTCTTTCTGCAAAACATATGTTGAGAACGTTTTTGGCTAAATGTGTGATCATTTGTCACATTTGATGTATTATTTACCGATTTGCATTGTCTACATAGATGGTTTTTAAATCTTCTTGATTTATTCTAAATCACATGCTTCTTGTATCTTTGGGTTAGCGATATTAGCCACACATATTCTTGATTGACATTATATAATTCAATAGGTTCGGCATGATTTGATAATGCTATTGTTGTGGTTGGCTTTGTCAACCTTCAAGAAAATGCTGTGGCGTCATATGTGATTGATTGAGATTGTGCCCTTATGTGGGATCTGGTAGCTAGTCATTGCCAGCATACTCAACATGTTGGGAAGTGATTCATGTATAAGGTGCCTATGTGTCAGGTTCGAACTGTATATTTCTAACACATGTAGTTGGAATGCTATATCATGTATTGTGGTGACATTGGATGATATGTTATGGATCACATACTTCTCCGCCTTCTTCCTTGAGGGCTGTAATGTTGCTAGTGTATGCCTAGCCATCCATGGGAGTGATTAACGGCTAAACTTTGTCCATAGTAAAATGTGGTAACGTCTTCTAGACATAGTTTGATTGATGGAATACGGTCACATCTTCTAGACATACTCTGATTGATGGACAAATATATTCTGTAAGAATATAGTTTATATAAATATATTATACAACCCTTATTATCATTTATCTAATAAGTGATCATTGACTAGGGCGGTCCAAGGGTGTGCGGGATGAGCGACGGCTCAGGCCCAAACCCATCGGGGCCCAATTTTTTTATTAGCTTTACACTGTAAAGTTAGAATATATACGTAATGAATTGGAAAAATACCTTTCATGAAACATTTAGTTTGGTGGTTTGAAAGTCGCTTTAATGATAGAAGACATGGATTCTAATCTTGGCATCCTTAGTTTTGTTTTTATTTTTGTTTCTTATCTATTTATTAAATACAAATGACATTAATTGTCTAATTTGTTAAGTAATGATTGGTGTTGATCAAATGACATTAATTCGTTTTTATATATTTTAAATATATATATATATATATATGTTTAAAAAAATTATATTAAGGGGCCCGTATTTTCTGTTCGCACAGGCCTAAAGATTTTCGAACATTTTCGGAGGCGGCCCTGTAATTGACTTTATTACCCTTATATAATTAGTTGATAGTTATTCAATGGACGTAATTACCTTACTAGATAAACTTAGGGTTTTCCTTTTGGTGTATAAATAAATATTACTAGAGAGAGTTTATGGGTTACACAATTACAACATCATCACAAATTCAACCCCTCTCCTTCTTGTCTCTCTAAATTCGTGATCTATAAGATCACCTTAGCTATCCTAACCGTACATCATAAATGGGAATTCAATCAATCAAGAACATGTCTACCTCCATCTCTGTGATTTCTGGATTAATTAGGGGTGCAAATGAGCCAAGCGGCTCGAGAAAAAACTCGAAACAAGCTGAGCTTGAGCCTAAAATAAAACTCATTTGTTTATCGAACCCGACCTGACATGTAAAGGAAGATAATTTTCAAGTTGAAATAAACCAAAATTTGTTAGATTACATCAACAACGATTGTGAAAGGACAAAGCCAAATCCATCATGTGAACAAAGATGATTTAAAAAGAAAACTTTGGTCTCTCTTTTTAGCAAGTCACATGCAACTCAATACAACTGATTTTCTCGGTGCTTAGCATCTAATCAAAAACTTAAACCTAGTTTCGAACACATTGCAACTGACTTATTTTATTATAGAAAAAAGTATATTTGACATCTAAGGTTGATGTAAGCATAATGCAACCCTTAGTTTAACACAATTAGTTCCACAAACCATTAGTTTAATACATTAGCTCCGTCTTGATAAATGTTGAAACTAAACAAATGTTGGTGTCGAACCAATGTATATTTTATGAAGTATTTACATAACACATTTATTTAATATAAGTTTTTTAATTCTTTTTTCTTTTTTTATGAGAAAGAAGACTAGGTTTGCAAAATATTATTTCTCCATCTACCAAGCTTTCTTAAACCAGACCAACCAATTGAAACGATCAAACCAAAAACTAGATACATAGCTAGTAAGACAACCGGTTTGATAGCCAGTATTATCGAAACTTTGTTATCAACCACCGCTTGCAACTAGTGGTGCACAAAAATAATTGATTTGTAACCGAAGATGTGTTTCAACTCAACAGAAACCGGCTCCAATGATTGACACACGAATCGGTTCCAACCCGATTGAACCCGTAGATTTGGAAACAGTTTGTAATTCTCCCATTCGAAATGGGTAAAAAAACTAAATAAAAATGTTGGAAATTTTAATGAAAATGGGTTTCATTAAATATTTGGACACCAATAAAGATGATTATATATGTGATGTATAAATAATTATTCGTGTTGGTTTGTGTTCTATGTTGTGAGAGCATCCTAACGAACCAAACTATGTCTTAAAGGGAGCTAAGATGAATGAGATGTCAATTCTCGAAGTTGTATGGTTGAAATAACCAAAGATAAGACAAATGGATTGAGGTTTACGAACTTGTCCCGCGTAGGTGAGATGACAAAACTTGAAGTGGTAATATAAGGAGGAACACTCCTTATAAATTGTTTGCTCAAAGACAAATACTAGTGGAACCCTAAAGGGCACCCTAATTCGCGTCAGGGCAGCTGGTTCTAATCAACAGTTGTTCCTAGTGAATTATTTGGCCAAAACAGATTATTACAAGGTTAATGTCTTGTTAATTGCAAGATTAAATGAGATTACTTTCAATGTGTGTATCTATAAACATCGTGGTTTATACTTGAAAAATAATATGTAGAACACACTTTTTAGTCTCTTAACTTTTTATAGAAAGTTGAGAGTGGTACTATAAAATAAACTCTTTGCAACTTCATCTTTTTTTATATTTTCTAAACACCAATATACCCTGTACAATCTCAGTCGTGATAGTCATCTTTGATAATACGACTATTATTTCGGTTGTATCTCAGAAACAGACACGTTTGTCTAATAAGAGGCGCAAAATCGGTTTTAGGGGGCCCGCATTTAACATGATCCTCAACAAAAAAAAACTGTCAATATTTTAGTGTGTTAAGTGTTGCAGTTAGTGGCATGGCTGAAAACTCAACGGAGTGAATGCTGTCAAGGATATCATAAGAATGTTGGTTGAGGTACCCACTAAAGACACGTTTTGAATCAAGCTCGGTCCATAGAAAATTATATTTTTATATTTATTTTCATCTAGTTTTGTAACCAGTATTGTACTATTATATTTTCTACAAATAACAAAAGTATTGTTATTATATATTTTATAATTATTTTAATAAAATATGAACCTACTTCCTACATAGTTAATTTGAAACCGCTTTGAACCTGAAACGAACCTAGTCAAGAAACCAATAAACAAACCGACATAACCCGAACCAATTTAAACCCAACACCAATTTTGACCTTTAGTTAACCAAGGTTACCCGATTTGTGCACCTCTACTAGCAACTTGCAAGTAGGGTGTGTACGGTTTGGTTGGGTTCGGTTATTAGCATTATTCGTAACCGTAACCGAAGTCATCGGTTAATCGGTTTGATTAATTTGTCGGTTCGGTTAATAACCAATTCAAACAAGGGCTAAATTTTTTGTTTAGAAACATTTAATGGAGGTATAAATACATGAAATAGATGTATAAATACATAAAATGAATGTATAAATTAATGAAATTGAGGCATAAATGCATGAAATAGATGTTTAAATACATGAAATGGATGTATAAATAATGAAATGAACATGAAATGAAAGTATAAAACATGAAATGGATATATAAAAGATAGAAATATATTAAAAAAATAAATTGTCGGTTGATTTAATTTCAGTTAACGGATGGTAAAAAAATATTCATTAACCCCTTTCAGTTAGTTTTGTTTTAGTTAATTTAGGTTCGATTTTATTAGTTTTTGGTTCAATTTCAGGTATTGCAGACCCCCACTTGCAAGTCTGCACAAACCCCTCTCTCAAAACCTCTCCTCACCTCTCTATCCATCTAAAACATCGAAAAACCCTCTTCAAACCCAACACCTTCCTCTTTATCCATATCATCAACCAAAATGCTACTCGCATCCACACCCTTTTCATTCTGTGCTCCTCCAAAGCTTCTATCTCCTGCAAATCTTTCTCACCCCCAAAACAAAGAGATATTGTTACCATATTCTCCACCACAACAAAATCCCCTGTTTCTTCCATTCAATCTCCACAAAGAAAGTTGCTTGCTACACCCCCTCCAGGCAAATTTCTCAGAGAAGATTATCTTGTTGTATGTTTTACTCTATACCCACTTCACACTTGTGTTAATTTTGCATAAAGTTATTGTCTTTTTGGTGGGTTTTGTGTATAATTTGAGATATGGTAAACAATAGGGCAAAACTCCCACCCTAATTGCTTTAATTCATATAGGTATTGTGTCAATTTTGACTTTTGAAGTCAATGTTCTGACTTTCTTTAGGAATTTTGATAATTGGTAGTTCTAATTTCTGGGTGTTTTTTTGTTTCTTGGAAATCCCCTTTTGTGGAGTAAAGAGAGGAGAAAATGATTTAGAAAATGATGCAAATTTGAAAGTTTAAAGTATGTTGGTAGTTTATAGGTTTATATAGTCTTTGTGTGTTTGGATTTCTTTGAGGTTATGTTTTTGGTTTAATGGTTTTATGTTTTGGATTTGTGTTGCAGAAAAAGTATTCTGCTAAAGAGATTCAGGAACTGATAAAAGGAGAAAGAAATGTGCCATTGGTTATAGATTTCTATGCAACATGGTGTGGCCCTTGTATATTGATGGCTCAAGAGCTTGAAATGGTATGGCTATGATTTGCTAAAAACTACATATATATGATGTTCGGTATCGTTTAGGCTGTGATGACTGATGACATAAATGTTCACTCATAACATCATATTTTATTTTGCTTGTGACACATTGTTTCAACAATTATGCAAAGAACGGTAATGGGATCAAATGCACGATGCAGAAGTTTATTTGCCTAAATATTCAAATTATGTGGAAGTTTTCTCGGGTATTAAACTAGAAGACAATGATGATTACACCTTTTGACAGGGTTAGAGATGATTATGTTTATTTTTTACTCCAACCTTTTCACTAGTAGATAAGTCTTGAAACCAATATCAACTACTTTGCTATACGAGTTTGTTCATTGTTTAAGTATGCGCATTTAATATGTACATAGAATGATGTTAATAGAGCAGCGAAGTATTACGATTAGTGGCGTATGATTATATACCGTTTTGTCTTGATTATTAATTTATTATTCACTATCCCATGTTCTACTTGTAAGCATCTGTTTCAACTTGTGACTAACCGTATCCATAAATGTAATGTACGATGTGGTTTCGCTTGTTTGTGAATTGGGATAAAAAGGCTTCTTGTTGTTGAACCACTACTATGAAATTTGTGATTATATGCACCACACTAATAGTTTCCATGAATTATTTCCCCACAGCTTGCAGTCGAGTACGAAAGCAATGCCATGATAGTGAAGGTGGACACGGATGACGAGTATGAATTCGCACGTGACATGCAGGTAACTCCCTCATATCTTCTTGTTTGGTCATCTATTTCAAGTGCCTTTTGCTTATTGGTCCTGTATACTTAACTCTTATCTAGTGAGGGCATGCTTATTAGTTTAAAATATATTTCATTACAAATTATGACCCACAAAGGAGAAATCAATCAAAACAAACTATGGAATGGCAAAATCCTGTATTAATTAGTTTTGAATAACGGGTTGTTTCAGTTTGCCCTTGAAACTAATTATATAAGCAGTTTTTAATGTTTAAAGAAACAGATTTTGTTTAGTCATCTTATTATTTATGGGCCAAATAAGATGCATATTTACCGTCTTTTTTTTTTTTGTAAAATGTGATAAGACTTTTACTCCGTCTAGCACATCCAAACATAATCTTTTGCACCTCAACTTTTGGAGCGCATTCCTTTGTTCAAGAACAGAACATATGTAATTTTTCTCTGTGGTATAATAACGAATATGGTTGTTACATGACTGACAGGTAAGAGGTCTACCGACATTGTATTTTATTAGTCCCGATCCAAACAAAGACGCAATCAGGACCGAAGGCCTCATTCCGCTTCAAATGATGCACGATATTATTGACAACTCCATGTGAAAGAAAGAAACCGTAGATGAGTGATGATTATTTTTCTGCATGTGTTGAAAAGTAGAGTAGACATATTAGGTTCATTTGTTGTTACTTTTAGCACATTAAAGTTAAGTGTTATTGTAAGATTAATAGCACTTTTTGTTAGGTTAAAAAACTCTGTATCAATCTTTGTGAGCTGTTCATTTTTATTGAGAACAATGTACTTTGGTTTAGAAACCCATCATTCTACTTAAAAACATCTAGACTATTATGTCTAGAAACATAATACTATGAGATGGTCTAACGACTGTTGTATCTTTATGATCCAAATCCCGATCCTTCGGACAAGTGATAGCCTTAGGGAAGTGTGAAACATAATATTATGAGATGGTCTATGACTTTCGTATCTTTATGATCCAAATCCGGATCCTTTGGACAAGTGATATTAGTTACATTTTAATAACTTGCAAGTGCTAAACATAAATGCCATTAGGCAAATGCCACAAATACTATAATAGGTGATGCGTGTAGAAGGTATTCTGATATATGTACATATACCGACTCAAAACAGCTTCCCCCATGTTGCTACATTATGTAATCAGGTAAGTGTAAGGCATCGACAGGGAGGTGAACAATGACACTTATCTCTTCTCTATCGACACTATAAGATTTGGAGCATCAAATAAATAGATGAACATACACACACGCATTTACTCCTAGGTGGTTAGAGGTGCAAGATGCATAAGGCTCGCTTGTCACCTATGCACTCGGCGTAAAAAAACCCCATACCTTATTTCAAAAAAAAAACATGTGCACATCTTTTTAAAGTAAGCAGAATAATGATAAGTATTTTTCTAAAAACACATTGTGGAACCATTGATAACAAAAGATAGTAATAAAGGTAAAGAATAATTTCAAAATAATCAATTATGCTACCCTTCATTGTTTTAAAGCATTTTTTTTTGTTTTAAAAGTATTATAGGTCAATCCAACCCCCAGGTAACCAAAAAGTGAATATTAGGGATTTTTTTGCTTATCGAGAAAGGTGATCTTCTCAGAGTTCTGAACGGCCCATACTCGAGCCTTTCAAGATCCCCTTCGAGTGTCTCCAAGGCGCCTAGCCACCATCTCTTCAACTTTGACTACATAAAAAGATAAAATTACTCATATAACTGTTCTCTTTTCTCTCTACTTGATATTGGTGTGGAAGATACAGGAACTGCAGCCCAGACTTGTTGACTTGTTCAAACATGTTGCTACTAAGATTTACCAAATCTTGTAGCCTGTTACATTAAACTGTGTTGAGAAACCATCAAACCATTATAAGAAATAAACTATAGTATAGTTTAGGCATAACAATTGACTTCATCAAAAAGATGATCAATTTCATGATTATTTTAGATAACCAATCATTCATAAGCATGTAATTAAAATTAAAGCACCCCAACACACCAACAATTCCTCATATCTTCACTCACTCCACTTGATAGTATGGATAACTCCTGCACCCTTCTTACCATATATCATTTTAGAGCCAACATAATTTTTTTCTCTTTTTCAAACCAGAAACCTCCATACGACACGACCTGACCCTTGTCATGGTTCTTTTCCGCTTTTTCTCCTTTTCTTTTTACAAAAAACTCGCGCGCAGCTTAAACCGAGAATGAAATATAGGAAACTTATCTGACCTTTTCAAGCCCCATTCAAAGTACTCGCAACGAGCACCTCTAGCATATGTCCAATTTCCACACCCAAAGAAGCAGCTGCCTTGTGTGGGACCCGGTTTCTGAACCATCCCTTTACTGCTTTTCACCCCGCAGTAACAGCAAGGATGAAACAGCAGGTGGTGATGGTATAGCGGAAAAGGGATGTGTATGAGTGGCGGTTTCCAAGTGAAAGCATGGTGGTCAATGGGCTGCTGACACATCAAGGAATTGGTATTGAGAACTTGGAGCCCTTGTGCATCATCAGAGCAAGTAGGCGGGCGGTGTTCTTGGCGTCGTCTAAACCGCAGTGAGCTCGACCCTGCCATGATAGCCCCGCCATCTGGACCGCCTCTTTCAAATTGCATTTTGCACCACCGTAAGCCTCACAGAATGGAACTTTTAAGTTGATCCATCTGCTTCAAACTCACAAACAAGTTTGTGTCAGAAGTAAGCATAAAAAATGATTGGTTCAAGCAAATGAACGGAACGAACACAAACAACACCTTGTTCGTGTTTGTTTGTTAAGGAAATACATGTGTTCATGAACAATTGCCGAACGAGATTTCTGTTCATGTTTGTTCGTTAAGGAAGTGAACGTGTTCGTTTATTAATTTTGGGTAACAAACGTAAACGAACAAAAACGAATATTCATGAACACAAATGAAAACAAACGAACACAAACAAGCGTTCATGAGCATAATATATAATACACTGAAACTTAGTAAATATATTATTTGTCAAAATTTTGAAGTATTTAAATATGAATATAAAGTTAAAAATTTAAAACACGAATGAACTATCGAACATAAACGAACACGTTACCGAACGTTCACGAACATAAACGAACACGTTACCGAACGTTCATGAACATAAATGAACGAATGTGACCCTTGTTCATGTCTGTTTATTTAACTAAACGAACGGAATTTCTTGTTCGTGTTCGATCATTTATTAACGAACGAACACAAACGAACTTCCCGCCGAACGGTTCGCAAGTTGAACGTTTGGTTCGTTTGCAGCCCTACTTCAAGCCTTTTTCTAAAAGTGGCAGGTTGGGTAATGGATCAAAACAGGTAACATTGAAATGGGTTGTTTTTTAGTACGGACCGAGTCAGATTGAGTTGATCCGCAAATATTTAAATGTCTGTTTTTTAACACACAACGGATGCACTAGTTATCTAAATCTTTTATAACAGTCATGTACCTTGAAATATACTTTAAACAACTTTCACCCATTTGACCCATTACCCTTTTTGGTAAACCTCTTTTAATTCGACCCATTTTAGATGAACACAACCCAAATTGATCCATTCATAAGTTAATCGATTAAAATTGCCACTTGTACATTCTTGTCAAAGCTTTTAGGTGCTCCAAATGGTTATACAAGACATACCTTATGTGCAGTTATAGATTTTTTTTAAATAAATGATGGCAAGTGCAAGACTTACCGGTTAAAATAAGGAGGCTTAGGGATTTTCTTGAATCTGCATTCTGATTCCAACATGACTCTACAGTCCCAGTTTGACCATGTAACAACAGCAAAGTTGGCGTTCTTTATCCCCTTCCTCTCCAGCCATTTGTCATGTCGTAAAAGAGCTTCGCTAAGAGTAACTCCTCCGTCCACCTCGAATTAACAACATCTACAATTTTAACCCTCCATCCTGCTTCTATGTAATAATTAATAAATGCATTACATACAAAGCAAGCAACAACATGCATGGCAGTTCTTTATCCTCTTCTTATTTCTTATTGTTAAATTAAATTTTGCTCTTTCCTTTCTCCAATCATTTAACTAAAAAAACACATGTTTGATTATGAAAGGATTGATTTGGGTTATGGTTTATCTCTGAGGAGTCAAATAGGTATTGTTATTATATATATATATATATATATATATAATATATATATAGGGTGGGGTTCCAGAGTGAACACTAGTGTACTTGCGAACTGAGTGAACAAATCTTAACCATTGATTTACACATGTGTATGGCTAGGATTTCATCATCAAATCGTAAAATACACTAGTGTATTTTATAATCAAATCCTGACCATTGATTTACACACGTGTATTAATAATCAAGGGCTAGGATTAGTTCACACAGTTCACTATCAAGGGGGTTGTTCACAAATGATCCTAATCCTATATATATATATATATATATATATAACACTTGTATCCACTTGTTTCCTCCAAGAGGAGATAAGGATTCTCATCACCTTGCAACTTGCTAGAATCGTTTAATCCTTTTATTTTCCTATATATAGCTAAGAGTTGTAACATTTCAATTTGAGAAGTATAAATCATTCTCCTTAGTATTTGGGATTGTTCTTTGAGTGTATTACAATTTGTTTCGGGCATAATAAAAGTATAGCTTAAAAATCGACCCGTTTTAACCCATGCTAAAAATAACTGATTTTTGACCCAATACCCAACGCATCCATTTTTTCCAAATCATTTTGTTGAAAAAAACTAAATTACCGTTAAAATAATATAATGAGTAAAATGTCATTTTCGTCCCTAAGGTTTGGCCAGTTTTGCGACTTTCGTCCAAAGGTTTGTTTTTCCACATCTGGATCGAAAAGGTTTAAAATATTGCCATTTTCATCCGGCTCATTAACTCCATCCATTTTTCTTCATTAAGTCAAGGGTATTTACGCCTTTATTATTAACTTAAAGGGCAATTCGGTCTTTTTCAGGGTATTCGGTCTTTTTACATAAAGTGAAAAAGAACGAATTGCCCTTTAAGTTAACAAAAAAGACGGAAATATCCCTGACTTAATGAAGAAAAATGGATCAAGTTAACGAGATGGATGAAAATGGCAAGATTTCAAACCTTTTGTATCCAAATGCAGAAAAACAAACCTTTGGACGAAAGTTGCAAAACAGGGGCAACAATGGCATTTTACTCTAATATAATTCTGGAACCTATACTTCACACACTTGATTATTTTAATAAAAGTTAAAACTTTTCAAGCAAAAGTAATTTGGGTCGAGGGTCAACCCAACCCCTACTAAACAACTACCCATTTTGCCACCTCCTAAGAAAAGAAAACAGGGTCAACTTTCTTCAAATGCTGAACTACAAATAGGATTTTTGATGATGATTCATGAAATGAACAATGTTAGCATACTAAACCCTGTACGTACCTGAATTTGGTGGATACCAGTCAAATCCTTGCAAAAATCACTTAAAAGCTGATTGCAAGTTGGACGAACATATGTTTGGAAACAAGCTTCCAGTTGACCAGTCAAACTACTAACTATAACCGAAGGGAACTCAATGATCTCTTGGGGATGAGGGTTCCTTTCCTTATCACATGTAGCCTCAAAATCAATGACCACAAAATAATGGAACTCTTGATGCGGATAACCGTAGGGGTAACTTTGAGGGAACACGGTAAATGGAGCATACTGAACCCTACTATTCACTAAGAGAGGGTAAAACTGGCCTTCAATGCTGTTTAACTGGCACAGCTGTGCCTTTTTAATGTCAGGATGCAATGACCATGATTCGTTTGAAGACTCTAGAAATTCAGTCGGGTCTAGTTCTATAAAATTTGAACCATTTTTGTGTTCTATAAACTCTTCCATGGGACTCCGCTAATACGGTGAGTGTCCATTGTTCCGGAGGCTTGATGCCGAGGCGTCACAGTTCTTTTGCATAGTTTCTGCAATTGTAGAATTTTATAATAAATTATCAACAGTTAGAATATTTATTAACAATACAAGAAATGCGCTCATCAAAAGCCGTTACGGAATTAAGAAATTGCATATTTAAAAGCTACATTGGAGGTTGTCCAAATCTTGTGTAAACTAGATGGACTTGTATTGAGTTGGCATATGCAAAATACATTGCATATTTAGAGACAACAGTAATCTTATTTCAATTTTATGGGTATATTTGCTTGCTTATATGCCTATTACAATTATAAGCAATTGTTTAGAACTCTTTCTCTCCAATCTAGACATATCAACCTGAACTCCCCCTCTTAAACCTAAGATATGGCTACGGCTTGGGATCAGCAGCAATATGTTAAGTCACTCAAATTCCAAAACTTAATATTAACATCATTCTTGTAATATAACTTTGTGATTCATAAAAACAATGAACTCCTATCATTTGTTTCATTCTGTTTACTTTGTTATGTTCAGCGATGATCATTATATTCACATTAGCCGGACGAGCAAAGACTAAATTGGTGTATTTTGAAATGTGGCATGGAAAAAAATCAACTAGATTAAACAGACTTGACATACAAAGCCAAATAGAAAGTTCAAAGCAATGTGGCTCCAATACTTCATTGCCATTTTCATACAATTTATAAATGGATCTTTTATTTTCTTGTTTGTTAGCAGAGAGAAATAAGTATGCTTTTATCTATTACATTTTATACATCATATCCCAAACAAAATATAATTACATAGTAGCATAAAATATTTTATGTATGACGTGCAACCCATTAGTGAAAATTTGCTCTAAAGTTGGAATTTTAAGTTTTTAACCCTAAACCTATTGTGAAATCAACTCTAGATTCTAGGAAGGAAACCACATACATGTTTTCTAGCACTCACGATTTCTTGGATTCCAAGATCCTGAAGGCTAGATTGTGCTCTAGAGTCACTAATCCTCTGATACGCCCAGATTGTGAAATTATCTTCCAAAATTATACAAATCCCGAGCTATTAAACAATTAAAAAAAGAAACCTTACATCTCACTCTTAAGTCATATGAGACATGATGCATAATTACATGTCCCATAACTGTAGAGGTACAATCCCCCGCCACACTTAACTGCGCCACACTTGGCTAGAAAAGAGTCATTCAACCCCTCTACCAGGAGATGAAGTTCAGCACTTACAGTTCACAATAACAAAAATACGTACGAAACAATTTATGTAAATAGAGAACTACTAATTAAGCAAAGATGGATGATGCCAACAGATTCAAAATGAGGTTAAACACAAAGATCAGAACTCATTTTGTGTTTTCATGTATAGTAGTTTTTTTCCTCTTCCCAAGGTGTTTTGATTACAATTTCTATATGTTTGTATGCACGCGTCAACACCATTTACGCACATGTGCTAATTGCAGATCAACTTTGGCACACTGATTAAGTGGACAAGGTATAGTCCTAAACCGACGACAAACTAAAAACACCGAACCAAAAATATAGTTCAATCCATCATTCCATTCTCCTTCTTTAAGTAATTCAGTTAAAATTCTGTCAAATTCAAGTTGATTGTTGGGGCCAAAACCTAACTGATAAAGATATTTTACACAACAATTAGTTCCTAGTTATATTTACATATTATTTCTAGCCTCCAACCTGATCCCTAAACTACATCAAACGAAATACATACAGTCAATTTCTATCAGTTCAAACGCAATAACACACACTTAAAATCGTGAATTAATATAGAAAGCCCTAGGTGACGAATCAAACCTTGATTGTTTTGTATAGAATTCATGATCAATGGAGTGGTTGAGATCTGCAAGAAAGTACATCAGATCCACTTCAAAATTGTATGAAAATCGTAGAGAAATTGGAGATGAATGACGGTAGAATTCATGCAATTGGTGGTGGTTTCGATCCATAACTCCATGAATTACAAAATATTGGAAAGTATAAAGTTGGTCCATCTACTTGTAACAAAGTTACAAATATAGTTAAAAATTGTATGATGTTCATTCTTGGTCCAAAACAGACAAATAGGTAATCAAATTTTATAAGCTAGTAAATAGTAGTACCTGCGCGTTGCGACGGCATAATTTTGTGTCTGACAATTTAACTTGCAAACTTGAAACCCGTCATTTCTCAATCAGACACGATTGGCATCCTTGTATGACTTTGAAGAATAACTAAATAATATCTACTTTTTATGATATCCGTGTATTAATCGTGTTTAGAAATCTCAAACATAAGATTACTTAAAATTAGTATATAGTTTAAATAGATTACTTAAAATTAGTATATAGTTTAAAATTAGTATGATGCAAAAAATGAATATAGTATATAATAATAATAAGAAGAACAAAACTAATAAAGTGAATATGATTAAGACTAGTAAAATTCCTTCACACGTTGCGGCGAGTATTAGGTCAGTATCAGTTTTATTAGTTATGGTATTAGTACGTTATCGGCACTCGATATATCACCACAATATAAACCCAAAAGATAAAGTTATGCTATTGTGACATCCCGGGTTTTTCGGATAACTTAAACGTAATACTTGTCAAACTAATTACGTGCTATGTGTATGAACGTGTACGAGTTAATGAATACGTGATGTGTGATTACGTGAATTGTTTTAGTTACAAAATATATGTATATTTAATAAATATGTGCACGAACCGAACCGCGACACGAACCAACTTTGATTCCTTGTGACTCTAGGAGTGAACCGAGTCCTAACCTAAACCTTAAACCCAAGTCTTCGGCCGCGAGATTTAAACCTTAAACTTTATGCCATTCTCGGCCAAGTGCAAACCAAACCAAACCAACCCGTGTGCAAACCAAACCAACCCATTGCGTACAACCCAAACCGAACCAACCCAAACATATCTCGGCCACAAGACCCAAACCCAAACCGTAACCCTTCATCTTGCGCTATATATACAAACCCACATGCATGATTCATTCATAACTCAAAACCCTAAAAGTTAACAGCCGTCGGCTGCCTTCTCTTGCTCCATTTATCGCGAACAGCCATAGTCCATTCCATTCAACCGCAGCCCTTGCTCACCTTCATTCAGTCGCGAGATCAGTCCTTGTTCACCTCTATTCGATCACAAAACAGCCTCCTTGCACTCCCTGTGATCACGAGCAGCCTCTCCTTCCAGTTCCTGGCAGTTTCGGTCATGATCTTGTTGGAACAGCCGGATCATTCTTGTCCAAATCTCGGCTTGTTTACCTAGTTATTCAAGGTTAGGGTTATCTTTGATTACGAGATCATGTTCAGATTTATGTGCTTGAATGAAGTGATTAGTTGTTTCGGATTTTATATGCTGAATGTAATCGGCTGAGTTGATTGTTGTTTATATGCATGATTGTTTTCGGAACTTGTAAGTTTGCGAGTATGTTTGTTTGTAAAAAAAAACTAGAAGTATGAACTAGGGTTTGCATGGATATGTTATTAGTAGTGATCTATGATTAGAAATCGGTTCTTGCTCGCCTAGGTTGATCATAGGAACGGTTTATGCAAGTTATGGTAATGATATGCTGAAACAGTTGCTGAGTAATAGTTACAGCCGACTTCATCTGGCTGTAACTCGGTCGTTAGTTGTCGAAAAACGGATTTTCTGATGTCTAGAACGTAGAGATTTGAATAAGGAATCTAATGGCGCTGGATTCATAATTTTCTGAAGTCATTTGATATTTTTAAAGGGCCAAATAAGTTCAGTAACTAAAGCTGTGAAAATCCTGAAATTTTGTTAGTTGTTTATCGAGTTGGATTTTAAAATCAGTAGAGAGTTGAGTCATGAATTTTGTACAGCAACTAGGAATGGAAATTTCCGGGCAACTCCAACTGGAATTTTGTTAATTGGACGATCAGTGATTTTTAAATAAATTCTTCCGTGGACTGCAGTCAGAAGGCGACAAATCTGGCTGCAGCCTAGTATATTAATATTTATGGTTAATTGGTAAAGATTTAGAACTTGGAAAATTTATATAAATTTCTATGGTATAAATGTCACCTACTGTAAAAATATTGGAATTTTTGGAATGTTGGAACTATTTTATAAAAATCCTAGAAAACAGCTGAATTATGAGTGTTGAGCTGAAATTTGATAACTTGTGATTGTGTGCACCAAATTGTGGCATGGATTGGTTTATGTTCATGATAAGTTGTTTTGATCACTAGGTTCACATGAGGATACTTGCATGCATGTTTGAGTGTTAGATATGTTGTTTGTATGTATCACTTTGTGAGTGAATTACGTGTAGAATTTGTATTGGTGTGTTCACACACTGACTTGAAATCAATTGGTTTGTTAGGACGCAATTAGCGATCCCATCCTTTACAACTTCTTTGCTACACTAACCGAGCAACAAAAGGTGAGTTCACGGCCCCTAACTTTATCCGGTTTTTAAACAACAGGGGGAGAAACATGTATACACTCTCAAACTCAATCTCTTTACGTTATACGAATTTAACGTCACATAACTATTCGGTAACTAAGTTAATGTTAATGTAATGTTATGGTCACTAAGCAGCTTTATCACTTAAGTCCTCGTCAATCTCTCGGATCGTTAGTATTGTGTTTAATAGCGGGGGAGTTATAAGTAGTACTACTGGGCCCGACAAGCCCCATCCGAGCTAGTCGCGCTAGCCGACCGGGTATGGTCAACGGGTGAATAATTCGGCCTAACCTCGCAATGGTCAGTGATAGGCCTGGCAAAACGGAGGCACAACAGTCAGCTTCGATCGCGAACACTTACGTGACATAACTTTAGGCTAGCTATCTATATATGTTAACATTGAACTTAATTACGAATCAACTGTATTATCCCGGGTTGAGGATAATGGAAACAACAACTTAATATTCCGGGTTTGGAATATTGGAAGCAACAACTTAATATTCCGGGTTTGGAATATTGGAAGCAACAACTTAATATTCCAGGTTGGGAATATTGGAAGCAACAACTTATTATTCCGGGTTGGAATAATGGAACCAATTCGTTATCCCGGGTTAGGGATAACGGAGAAAACAAACTATAACCGAACAAACGAATTTATGAAAACCTGTGAACTCACTCATCTTTAATGTTGACACTTGTTTCTTTACATGTTTCTCAGGACGCTAGGAGCTCTAGGTGCACGCACATGCATTGAACAAGACATCTTTTATCGAGTCTTATTTATCAATATTGTTTTGGGGTTTTTCATTTGTTTTGGCGTTTATGTTGGCGCCCGTTTCACTATTTATTTTATGCTTCCGCTCAACTTTAAAAACTAATGCTCTGCTAAATATTGGTAATTAATTTAGACAATATAAAATCTGCAACAAATGATTTTGGAAAACGTATTATCCAATCATATAGAGTCGTTCGACGTACTAGTGTTTCAGATTCTGGTTTGTTCACACGCCTCGCGGTAAAACTCCGCAAGTGGAAATTGAGGGTGTGACAGCTATGACCAAAACGATATCGACACGTGTTTTACATCGGTCGAAAAACCATAAAAACAAATATCAACAATGGTTCCGATGGTACCAGTACTGATGTTGTTCGGAACCGATAGGCCATCAATGTTGCTGGGTGATATCAGTTTGGTTTAGAGGTGTGCAGAAAACCGAAATAACTGAACCGTAACCGAATAACCGAAAAAAACGAATCGAAACAAAACCCGACAGTTTGGTTTTCGGATTTGTAATAACCAAAAATTTGGGTTCAGTTTTCGGATAACCATTTTCAATAACCGAACCGGACCAATAAGTTATAATAATAGGCCAAATCCATATATTTTATGTTTATTTGTTTAAAGCAAGCTACTAAGAATTATTAATTTTATTCTTGATTATTAAATACTTAATAAGAACACTAACATGTTTATTTATTATTAAAACGATTTTTCATTGTTTACAAGAAATAAAAAAATTTAACTTAACAAGTAAATAATTTTCAAAGTATTACAAAAAGAAAACGTCCTAATAAAAACTTTGGAGAAAAAATAGATTAGAAGGTTAGGTTTATGCGAACAATACTAATTAAAAAGACTAAATATATTAACTTAAATGTAAACATTTAAGGATGATTCTTAAACTTTAAATTGTACTTTAATTTTTGAATCTTACGTAATTTGTTTCAAAAGCCGAAAAAACTGTAAAACTGAACCAAACCGTTGCTAAAACCGAAATACCGAAACCGAACGGTTTTCAAAAACCAAAAATCGAACCGTGCACACCTCTAGTTTGGTTTGTCACGGTACCAACACTCTCTATAGCTTAAGGTATATAATTTTTCTCTATAATATTACCAAAGTTGTTCATACGATATTGGTTCGGTTCGTCACAACAAATAACCAAAAAAAAACAATTATACTTGACACATCTAATTCGCACAAAACTTTTATTGAAGCGTAGTTAAAGGTAAACTCGTCGCAACGGTATATTCGTAATTTTAGAAAACATAACACTACATTATTAGAATAAGAAAAAGGTAAAACGACGTCGATTTACAAAATAAAAGGAAACTAAAAGTGAGGTGTTTTGATAACACTACGTCTGTACCTGATTACTTGTACGTTAACGCTTACAACTCATTTTGAACATCTTTCTGTCTAGATGTGGATGAAAATAGACATGTTTAAATTAATACATGTTAAAAATTTACTAATATAATAAAATAAAACTTATAATAGAAAATAAGAAATTATAAAATATTGTATCATAAATAAAACTTAAAAGCAAAAAAAAGTTTTCATAATAAATAAGTATTTAGTTACTATTTATTGTCGATCTAAATTAATATATTCAAATAATATATACAAATAAATAATCCATTTTTATACAACTTCATTTTTAACAAAACTTATCCCGGAATGTCGAGGAAATAAAACTAAAGACAACTATGCACTTAAGTTTTTGGAAATAAGTAACGAACATACGTTATTAAAGAAATATCAAATTAATTGATATAAACAAAAAATAAATGAGAAAGGAAATATGATTATAAAAGCAGTAAAATAAAATAATTTAAAACTATAAATATATTAAAAAAACTATATATTATTATAAAAATAAAAATTACTATTATGTTAGCTCGTCAACAATATATATATATATAACTGTGATACTAATTTAGTCTTAAAAAAGTTTAATATGAAATAATATATTATTTTCAAATTTACCTATAAGAATTTTGAAAATGTATGTCTTTTATAAACTCATTATTCACACCTATCGATTTTTATAATATATATAATTGTGATACTAATTTAGTCTTAAAAAAGTTTAATATGAAATAATATATTATTTTCAAATTTACCTATAAGAATTTTGAAAATGTATGTCTTTTATAAACTCTTTATTCACACCTATCGATTTTTATTTAAATTTACAAAAATTACCTATACTTAGTCATTTGTAAGAGAGCACAAACACTTGCATATAATTAAACAGTACAAACAACTTATAAAAGCGTAGTGAAGATTAATAGTGGGAAAATAGGCTAATAGTTCAATCTGGGTTTAGTGTGTCGATCAAAACATGATCTGTTTAATTAAATGTGTTAAAAAGTCAAACCGAAGACGATAATGATGATGATGATTAATACAATATAACACATGTCTTGTACTCGAACGTACCTAGAACCGGTTATTGATTTTGTTGACCAAAACCGGACCCAGTTTGGATTCTAAAAAACCCGATTTATCTAGCTTTATCGTAATAAATATATTTTATGTGAGTGATTAAATGATAAAAAGTAATTTTAAACAATATAGAAAACATATAATATAATTAACCCACATTAAAATTCTAACAAAGTTACCTTAAATTATTATTACACTAAAGGGTTTGTTAACCTTTATGTTTTATTTTAGTTTTTCACGTTGATTTTGGTATAACATTTGTTGACAATGGAGTTGCATTTAAAATAAAATGTTTTCTTTTGTATTATAACACCCCAAAATATATCAAATTATATATATATATATATATATTAAAACATAATGACTATGAATAATTAACCTAGTTAAATACTACATGATTGAGTAATAAAACAATGAAATTAAGTCTTTATACATAAAAGTAAAGTGAAGGGACTAAAATGGTCAATATGAGAACTAATGTTTTATAAATAAAACATTTAAAATAAAAACACACACTAGTGTGTGTGGAGAACGACCAGGAAAAGTGGTGGGGACACCTCTTCACCCTAAAATCATCAAATCCTTCAATAGAAATCCTAAAATTGCTTAAATTACTTGCATGAACCAAGAATATTGATCACTCGAACGAAAGGAATCATAATGTATGTTAAAATATGAATTTTGGTGAAGTAGAACTATGATGAACTCCATGAATTTGCAATTCTTTAATGATTGTAGATTTTATAGTAAAATTGATGGTATGTAGATGCGTAGTAATATCATACTTACTCAAATTTAGAAGAATTATACATAAACAAGCTAATTGTGTTTTTGTGTTTTTTATGAGAAAGTGGATTTTAGTATGATATGGAATATGTGAATTATGATGGTTATTTGAATAATTGAGGAAGGATGAATTGAATTCTAGATGCTAATTTGAGCATATTAATCATATTAGCTTGATGAATTGTGAATACATGAATGAATGTTGTTTACTAGACTTAATAGAAGTAGTGCAAGGTTCATGCTCACAAGGTGTTTGACAAATTGTCTAACCGAAAGTATTATGCTAATGTTGTACGATAAAATTTGCTGAGAATCATATGTAATGATTCTTAGCAAAATTGATGATAATGAATCTTATGATGGCAATTAAAAATTAGTCAGGTTGTTCACTATAGGCGACTCGAGTGAGAATGCGGGTGATAAAGCCGGAAGCGACACACGACTTAAATATTTTGTTATTGATGTATATTGAATGAGGAAGTAACACTCATAAAGTTTGGTTTGTTCATAAGTGACGGATTTCACACAAACAACCAAACGGGTAAAAATAAAGAATAATGATAATTTGATTTGTTCATAAGTGATGAATTTCACACGACCAAACAAGTAAAAACTAAAGAATAATGATAAGTTTGGTTTGTTCATAAGTAATGGATTTCACACGAATAACCAAATGGGTCAAATAGCGTAAACTGAGTAACAGGAATGCGGATTATAAAATGGTAAACCCAAGGAATGGGTCAAAATATAGAGGATATGAATTCCTCAAGGAAAATAAAAGTAAATTAAGTTTGGCCAAAGTTAGCCAAACGGGTCAAACTAGTGCAGGCGCAAACCGGGTAACGGAAGCGTAAGACACAAGCTTAATAAGCCCAGACAATGGGCAAAGTTGTAAGGAATTAATCCTTACAATAAAGTGTGGGAATATAGCGAGGAGAAACGGGTCAAATAAGTATGAGCATGAACCGTGTAATGGTGGTATAATTAGTAAAAGTTAATAATCCGGGTCAAGGATTTTGGGTTAATTATGTGGGTAAACGTTTTACGGACATTTAGAAACAAGTTTAAGCCTAAACGGATAAAAATTGAATGAGATACGGAGTTTTTACTAACAAAAGGGCAATGCTAGAATTTGCAGCTCCAGCCTGCCATAGGTTACGGCAGGAAACTGCTGAATGAATCAGTCAACCTCTGCCGTAAGCTACGGCAGGGTGTCATAGCTTACGGCGGGCCTTATTTCTGAATTGTGATTTTGATGTTTTTGGCCTTCGGGTTTATATTGCCACGTTATAAATTCTTTATTACTAACGTATTTGATGGTTTATGAAATTTAGGTAATGGTTTTGAAGCACCGGATGATGATCAAGCTTAATGAAGAACCGGACACAATCAAAGATCAAGCTTCAGCATTTTGGTTTAGTTGTTTATCAAACCGAACGTCAATAATATGTAGTCATCCTTTTGAAAATGGTTGAAATTTTCATTAGTGTACAATGACGTATGGTCTTGTATCTGCATTTTGAATATATAATTGCAAATGATTTATAAAATTTTTAGTTAATTAAGTAAGGATATTACATGTATCATATGTGGTACGGGTGCCGGTACCCTAACAAAGGGAACCGATCCCCCCGAACAACAACGATACTGAAGGTAGACTGATAAATTTACTCATTTGTTTATAAAATTAAATACACACACACATAAAACCCTATCTTTTCTCTAAGCCATCTTTCTCTCTCTCTTCAACCAAACTCCACCACTACCACTAAATCCAGTCGCCACCACTAGAGGGGTATGGTCCCAAAAACCATGCGACTGTGCATAAAACCATACCCTCAACATCATAACTACAAAGATGACCTTGCGCGCAATGTGCAATGGTACGTCTTCCTTAACACAACATGGTTATACAATGAACCTTGCACACTCAGCGCAACGGTAAATTAGACCAATACCAACATGGTCATACAATGAACCTTGCACACTCAGCGCAACAGTAAATTAGACCAACACCAATAGGTTACACAATGAACCTTGCGCACTCAGTGCAACGATAAATTAGACCAACACCAATAAGTCACACAACGAGCCTTGTGTACTGAGCGCAATGGCAAGTTAGACTTACTCGCGCAGGCTACTAGACCCTGCGTGCAACATACAACCCTCTAGTTAAGAATCCTAAAACCTTGCAAGGACAAGACAAACATGAGAGCACCTCATAGTCTTGTAGACAAAAGGATTTATCCCTGCTATTCTGCGCTGGCGGGAAAATACTGACAGCCTCGCAGAAGGGGTAAGCACTAAGAGGTGTTGACCATACCCAAGGGTACATAGTGGCATAACTGTGACGAACGGTTGCTCGGCAGGTTGTGTCTGACAACGTCAAATGAACAGTAAGGCAAATGCAAGATTGTACACCAACCATATCTACACCAGTGACTGTTCCACCTTCTCCACTTTCGGCTGGTAGCAGGTCTGACGCCAGAGATATCCGCCCTTACTGTCTTTACACATGGCACCATTCAGTGCCCGACAGACCACACCTCCTGACAGCAGACATTAATTCCCCTGCATGGACATTTAATGTCTGATGCAAGGGATAAAAGGGATGTCTCTGGTCGCTTGGGCCGGGCCCAAGGCCCATCAGCCCATCTCCTGAGCCCACTTACTCTCGGCTATAAAATAAGTACCAGACTACAAGGTAAACCATCATCTACAATCACTTGCATTCACATCTTCAAGCATTTACGCTTATTACTTGCAATCACCCAATACTTATTCTCACGTCGGAGTGTGGTCACGGAGAAAACCACATTTTTTCCCGTGACGAGGCTAATGGCGCTGCTAGTTTTGCAGATCAGTCTGAGTGAGATCACCCTTAAGAACAAGTGAAGAGTTAACCTTTTTATGCAGAAGCCCCCTGGCTGTAACTTATATATCCCCGGATATCCCTAGGTTCAACTGGTGTTTCTTCAACCACCACTATATCCAGCAACCACCACCAACAAATCCGTCCACCAAACCCCACCACTACCATCAAATCCAACCACCACAAATATAAATAACCCATCTCTTTCTCTCTCGCTAACAGTTGTCGAAAAGGGTTTAGCCAAAGAAACTTAAAAAGGATTTCACCGACCCACTCCAGAAGCTGACATGCAACTAAAAAGAGTTTTGCCGAAGCACTGACCAGAACCCCACCATCACTGAAGAAAACCCCAACAAAACCCACACCAAAAGGAATTAGAGCAAAACTATCCTCACCATTTGATTAGAAACCTGATGCGCGCAAAATGCAACATATAAATTACATCAAAAAAGGCATAAAATCAACTTTTTTCGGTACTAATGTTGGAAAAATCATGTTTCTTTGTTTACTTTTAAATTACAGGATCAAAAGAGCTTAAACAAATAAAAGGAACAAATTAACAGCAGAAACCAACACAAATACATAGAAGAAGGATTGACACGACCTGCCGAACCCCCATCCACATCCAAAACAACAAAAATAACAAGAACAGAAGCTTAGGCACGGGGTCGTGCCCACCAAGCATGGGGTCGTGCCCATTCAAGATTCGCTGCAGAAAATGATAACAGCAAAAGACAAACCAACACGGGTCTGGTCAACTCTAAAATTCGCAGAATCTGTGATAGTACAGCAAGTACACTGACCGCGGGGTCGTGCCATGACACCACGGAGCGTGTTAGTACAAGACCTGATATCTGCAGTTAATCAAAGGAGAGAGAAAGATGACCACGGGCCATGTCTGCAATGTTTTTACAGCTATAAATAGAGATACTTGGTTCAAGAGCAAGGTATCCCTTGGCAAACCACTTCTCTCACACTTGCCATTAGTCCACCACCACTACAACACCAACACCCACCACCATCATCCATATTTCATCTTTTAGAGGGTGTAGTAGTCTCGGGATCCAAGATTGATTGTAAGAGTTCTTGTCAAACAAAGGCAATGCTTGGCTAAATGTCACACTCCGGCTTTCCACAGCCAATCAAACACCGGTGGGCCCGGGTGGGGATATCGTGACGTAAGTTGATAACATAATAGACAATTGAACATAGCACAGCGGAAGTCTTGGATTTAAATTACTATTACAAACCAAATGTTCGAAATACAAAATAATATACAGGCTCGTAATAGAAGATCCATAGATGGATCATAAATTGTACAAAGAAAGAATATAAAACAGACTTTGGGCAGATCTAGGATTTGCAAGATCCTCTTATCATTACCGAGCACTTCCAACCTATTTTCGTATTGTACCTGCAAGCTTAGTCTTTTGAAAATACGCCAGCTTTCGCTGGTAAATACACCCAACTGACTCATTTTGAAAACATTTAAACTATGTTTTAAGTGCGTATCATCACAAAGTCTTTTATAACTTGGGAAAGTTGACCGTCCAACCTTGTTAACAGATGTACATGTTTGTCTATACATACAGGGCCCGGTATGGAGACCGAGGCATGATTAACGTACACACCGCTTTGGACTCACGAAGGAGTCAATTCTTCCCAACCTTGTGGGCAGTGCATTTTGAGCATCTATCGGGTGTATGCCAACACCCGCGCTAAGGTCGTGGCCATTATCTATTATAATGAGCCGAGAATATCCAGGACACGGTAGTTAACCCCCGATGTTTAAGTTATCAAACAAAACTGATTAAAACATAATAGGCGGATTTACTAGCCACAATCCGGCATTTGATTGATCCCATTTCCGACCAAGCGGTAATAATTTACCGTAACCCAAGCCCGTATAGGGGAAATAAGTCGAGAGTATTTACCTGAGCTATTCTTCGTTTAAACGCAAGATTTATTAACTCAGCGGTACACAAAAGTACTAAGTGCAGATAGCATTTATCGGCAAGTCTCTAGTCTGGATTATGGCATAAGCTAATCAATTAAATACTAACGTTCTTATTTAAGTCATATGCTTAGACCGACTAGCGTACTTGATCAAATCGTATAACGCTAGATTAAACGATGATTAGATAGAATGTAGTTTAATCCCAACAAGTACCTTGACTTGTGTAATATGGATAAACTATAAACATTCTGGATTTTGAGACTTAAATGACAAGGTTAGACACGTTTCGGTTAATTTTCGTAAACTAGTTACATATGCTTAACCGTACGCATATCAGCGACATCGGGTAACCGGATAAGTCATGGACAAGTTCTATATGCTATTACACTTTAAATAAGTTGTAATATCAGTGGGATATAAACTTTTATGCCCGTTATGGTTTTAAAGTGAAACTATGCCTCATAAGGGCGTTTCGGTAATTTCATACTGTATAAAAGGAACTTTAATATAATTTAATGTTATAACTATAGGTATTCTGGAAAAATAACTTATTTATGATATAATATCAGTAGTATATTAATTATATGTGCAATTTATCTTTTATGCCCAAACTATGCACCGAAGGGGCATTTTGGGTTCATTTTACACATAGTTTATAAATTACTTGGGGTTCTGAGTTTATATCTTGTACCTACTGTAGAAATATTTAAAATAAGTTTTAAAATCAGCAGGTAACAAGTCTTGGTTGATAAATATGGTTTAAGACCATGTTATGCGCCGAAATGGCGTTTATGTCGTAAAATGACGATTTATGCGATGTTTAATGAAAACTGATGTTAAGGTTAGGTTAATATGTCTTAGATATGTTATTTAATATAACATATCAGTAGGTAAATGTAACATTTGTGTAAAATGGTTTTCGAAAACCCGCGCCAATTTTATTAATCAAATGCGTATATTTATTCAATTCTAGCATATTATCTTATTTTATTTAAAAATCAAGTATTTATAGTAAATAAATAATAACCTATAAATTTAAAATAGACATATTAATATATAAAATGGACAATATTGAACCTATAAAGCAAATAAAATAAAAAAAAGGTGAATCGGGAATCGAACCCGGGTCCCCCGGGTACCACTCACACACCAAGCACCACTACGCTACACACACAAGATGTGTTAGCTTTTATGCCGTTTCATATAAATACGCAACCTGGGCGGAAAACCTGCAACCGCCATCACCGCAGCACCGGAGATCCTGACAAATCTTCAACGCGGCTTCCTTGATGACTGCTGTTACGTGACCTAATCAGAGTAAACCTCAATCAGGCCTCTGTCATTGATCATCCTTTCCAAATTTACCAAATTAAAACCAAAATATGTAACATTCGTCGAAAAACGGGTTTTCAAAACCCGCTTCGTTTAATAATCAAGTATTCAGTTATAAGATTTCGTTGCGTATTTATTGTTCAGATAATTTTAAATAATACATAATTAATAAACATTTTAGAATTTAAAAACCATAATTAATAAATAATAATAATAAGTGAATAAAAAATAAAATGGAGTCGCCGGGTCTCGAACCCGGGTCTCCCGCAAACACAACACACACCACACCACACCACTCCGCCAGACACTTCATTTGTGGTAAATACTGAAACATATAACATTTAAAGTAAAATCCGAAAATCAAAACCGGTAATCAGCGCGCCCAGAACTCGCAGTCGCCGGAAAAACCGAGATTTCCGCAATTGTGGCTGTTTTCCTTTGACTGAAACGCGTAAACTGATTTCGACATCAGTTATAACCGATGCCTAACAATCAATTTCAGTCATAACCGTCGGAAACTTTTGACCGCGAATCATGACCCAAATTCGAACCCAATTCAGCCTGTTCTTCCTTATAAATACCCACTCAAACATCTTGTAAACCTTTCGCTCAGAACCGCACTCTCTTTCGAAGCTTTATTCCTTCCAAAGCTCGTCGTCGGAGATTTTCATTTTTGCCGGAATATCGCCGGAATCGCTGATCAGAAAACCGCGTTCGTTCTTCAGACGGTATAATTGTCTAAACCTTCTTGCTATCTCTTGATTAATAATCTAATTGCTCAACACAATAATCGAAACTGTTTAATCAGTTCACTCAGCCGGAAATCGCAAATCAGAGCCGACGAAACTTGCCGGAAATCTGAAGAAAACTCTCTGTTTTGGTACATCTTATTCCTTAATCTTTATTTTCCTATTCCATTTCAATCGAGTATAAGTTGTTGGTCGATTAAGCAAAACGGTCGTTTTCACTGTTCTGAGTTCTTCTTAATGAAGAAGACGAAGTTCAAGTTGTATATTAATGTAATTAAAATCGTGTATTTAACCGGGTTAGACACACAGTCCAGCGGCGGACTGTGTGCAAATACAAAACACACGTCCGGGGTTCGAATCGCACATGTTACCGACTTTCAGAAATAAAACCAACATTTTTAAAACCTAATCAGATCAAGACACAGTATATACATAAGAGGAATATAATCCAGTAGTTAAACAAACTAGACACACAGCCCAACTGGTTGGGCTGTGCGCACTCGAACCGAAGGTCCCGAGTTCGACTCCGGGTCTCTGCAACTGGTTCGGCCAGATTATAACATTTTTAATAAAGACTAAATATGGTTAGAGTCAGTTAGTATATAAATATAATTAAAACCAAGAATATTTCGGGTTAGACACGTAGCTCAGTTGGTAGAGCTGCGTGCACGTATACGAGAGTTCCCGAGTTCGAACCTCACTCACCGCATAGAATAAACACAGTCTGACCGGTCAGACCCGGTCAACCCTGACAAGTCAACCCAAATTTTTATTTTTATTTTTCTGTTTTCTTTTTATTTATTTATTTAATTGAAAAATTAATTAAAAATACTTAAAAATAAGGTTTTTAAAGTTAAAAAAATTGCATTAAACTCATAAAATCAAATCTAAAAATCTCATTAATGAGCACTAATTAAAAATAATAATCCTAAATAAAAATTATTTATTTAATCGAATCATTTCGTTATTATTCAGGTTAGTTTTTTCCCTCGTCGTTGAATCATAATATTCGTGCGCATTCACCGTCATCAAGAAACGCATTCACTGTGAGTGAATCTCTACAAATTCCCCGTTTTAATCATACTTTGGGGTGTATCATGCGTCGTACCATTTTTCTATTTTATTTAAACACTTGTGCATACATCATATCCGTGATCCAATGTGTATCAATTATTGTGTGAATTATGTGTAGATTGAATTTCATCATTTTAGTGCACGCATTTCATTAGGCCCATCAGTTCCTCGTGGGATACGGGTTGAGCATCAGGAGCCTCATTAGATCGGCTCCGTTTGATTGAGCCTTAATCTCAAATACATCATCATCTCATGTCATATACTCATCCAAAGTGGTTTGTGTTTGTTTACATATATGTTTGTTCACATGTGATTAATGCACGAATTTTCCTTATTAAATAAAACAAGAAATCAGTTAAAATGTTTTATCAAGGTTCACTCGCCAACTTTTGTTGACCCAAAATCTCCCCACATGATACAGGTGATCCAGCTGAGACAGGAAACACTTAGGAAGGCCTAGAAGAATAAACAAGTTTATGCTTGGGAATAATTATGTAGTTTCATTTTCTTTGTAATTGTATGAATTTTGTTTTGGATATTTAAGTTTGTAATTTGAATTTAATAAATATGAAACATCTTAGTAAATATCATGAGCTTTGGTGATAACCCAATTATGCCCCGACTTTTATTCCGCTGCGGGTCAGGGTGTGACAGATTGGAATCAGAGCTTGTGACTATAGGGATATAGGATAGGTTATTAGACCCTTAGAGCCTATACTATAGTTGATTAAATTTTAGTTGTTTATGCGTTTCATGCAAAATTCATGATGTTTATAGTTTCATGTTTATTTTCACACTCAATGTTATGCAAGCATGCTCACAAATACATGTTATTATGCAATGCTCATCATGAATCATATCCTCATAACATATCATATCCATGAGAGCACACACCTCACGATTCCCATGATTTTTGCAATGATTTTTGTATTTTTCAAATCACATTAAAGTGAGTTCTCATGACGGGCATGTAGTAACTGGAAGGGTACGAGTACCGGTAGTCGGAACGTCCTGTCTAGGCTTGGCATTCGTATAAATCCAAAATAAAGGACCAGTTTACCTACCTGGGGACCAACGATGAGAGTACGAAGGACCTATTAGGCCAAAGCATGCTATACCAAACGTCGTGTGAGCTAACCCCACTTTGAGTTGTCATTGTGTCTACACCTGGACACCTTCCTACCATACATCACGCAATCATGTTTTAGGATTTTCATTCGGGTGGTGCGAGTGTTAACCCGCCGACACCAATGTGAATCCTACCAAGCCCAATAGTCATGGGGGCCCACATGACTACACAGGCGATGGTATGGGGGACATTGGAGGCCCAAACATGAGCAAACCCAAGACATCCTATGGATGTAGTTAAATTGTTGTCAGTCATGTTATTTTTCATTCTTATTACGACACATGACACCTAGAAAATTCTTAAACTCACAATCTTCCTATATATGTTCCTGTAGATGTCGGCTAGGCAACTACGTGGAGGAAGAAAGTCAGGAAAGTCAAGTGAACGCTTGCCACACAAATTGCTAAACAAATGGCCGCAGTACTTCCTGACATCGTACTTCAAGTTCAACAAGCTCTCACCGCTAATCCCATCAACCCTCCCAACCAAGAAGACCAGAGCGTCGCCAACCCTCCTTCCAAAACCCCCAAGTGCACCTACAAACACTTCAAATCTTGCGATCCCCCAAAGTATGAAGGGACCGAAGGTGTTACCGCCCTCCTTCACTGGTTTGAAGAAATGGAAAACACTTTCCTTAATTGCGATTGTCCCGAGGACCGTAAGGTACGTTACGCTACTGGAAGACTGTTTGGGGTAGCCCTTACCTGGTGGAACACGGAAAAGGGTAAGCGAGGAGTTGAAGATGCCATGGCCTTAACATGGGAAGAGTTAAGAGAACTCATGACAAGACGCTTCTGTCCAAGAAGCGAAATCAAAAAGCTGGAAGACGAATTCCACACACTGAAACAGAAGGAAGGAGACCACACTTCATATAATAAGAGATTTCTCGAGCTGAACCAGATGATCCCAAATTTGTTCACCCCTTTGTACCGCTTAGTTGAACACTACATTCGAGGCCTCCCCTCGAAAATTCAAGATTCGGTGTTAAGCACATCGCCTGCAACACTTGAAGCCGCGATGGAGTTAGCTACAGAACTCACTGAAAATCGCATTCGAAACGGCAAGTTCAAGGATGAAAAGAAGAAAGCACCCATTGAGACCCAACTCCAAACCACCCAGTCACATCCTCAAAGTTTTGCTGGTAAGAGGAAGCGTAATGGCAAGAATTTTGCTGTCACACAAACCAACCCTCCTATCACTGTTACACCAATCACCCAAATTGCTCCTCCAGCTGCACCATTCAAAAAGCCATATACTGGCCCACACCCAAAATGCAACCGCTGTCAATACCATCACCCTCCCGAAAATCCCTGCCAACATTGCACAAGCTGTGGCCGTGCAGGTTACACCATCCAAACCTGCCGTACCCTTCAGCGAATGAACCGCAACCAACCTCAAACCCAAACCCAAAATCAGATAGTGGGTCAAGCCCAACAACCCTTACTTCTACCACCTGCACCACACGCAACCCAAACTTACTACCAACCCAACTACCTCATGATGCAACCCATGCGAGCTTGTTTCAACTGTGGGGACCCAAACCACTTCAGGAACACATGTCCGCGCCTAGTGAACATTATCCATGCCCAAGCTCACGCAAACCCGGTAAACCAAGCTAACCAAGCTCCCCCACCTGCCAGAGGGAGAGCTTTCAATATCAATGCCAACCAAGCCAAGGCTGACAACAACGTGGTCAACGGTACGTTTCTCATCAACGGTAGTTATGCATCCATATTATTCGATGCTGGTGCGGATAAGAGCTTTGTGTCCTTAGAATTTGAACCTATCCTCGACCAACCTCGTGTTAATCTCACCGAATCTCTAACGGTGGAAGTTGCTGACGGAAAACCCGTTTCATTAAATTCTATTATACGCAATTGTACTCTCACCCTAAACGATCACGATTTTCCAATTGACCTTATTCCTATGAAGTTGGGAAGTTTCGACGTTATAATCGGTATGGACTGGCTCAGCCAGCATCACGCTGAAGTGGTGTGCAAAGAAAAGTTCATTCGCATTCCTCTTGCAGACGGTCAGACACTATGTATTTTTTGGGAAACCCCTTCGAAAGGACTCAAAGTAATGTCCTGTCTCCAAGCCCGAAGATATCTCCGCAAGAACTATGTCGCATTCCTAACCCACGTCGTCAAAAAGGGAAATAAGGAAAGAAAACTTGAAGATATCCCAGTTGTGAAAGAATTCCCACAAGTATTTCCCGATGACATTTCAGGACTTCCTCCGGTGAGAGAAGTCGTATTTCGCATCGATCTTGTACCTGGCGCTACACCAGTCGCAAAATCTCCTTATAGGTTAGCCCCATCCGAAATGCAAGAGCTGGCCAGTCAACTGCAAGAGCTGACTGACAAAGGATTCATACGTCCTAGCTCATCACCTTGGGGTGCACCTGTTCTCTTTGTGAAGAAGAAAGATGGAACGTTTCGCATGTGCATTGATTATAGAGAACTCAACAAGTTAACGGTTAAAAATCGCTATCCACTACGTCGCATTGATGACCTTCTAGATCAACTTCAAGGTGCCACCTGCTTTTCAAAAATCGACCTTCGTTCTGGTTATCATCAGCTCAGAGTGCACGAAGAAGATATCCCAAAAACCGCCTTCCGGACTCGTTATGGTCATTACGAGTTCATGGTCATGCCTTTCAGTTTAACCAACGCCCCCGCCGTCTTCATGGATTTAATGAATAGGGTATGCAAACCCTACCTCGACCGTTTCGTTATAGTCTTCATCGACATTCTTATCTACTCCAAGTCTAAATCCGATCATGAGCGACACCTTCGACTCATCCTTACACTCTTAAGGACTGAAAAGCTTTACGCTAAGTTCTCAAAATGCGAATTCTGGTTAGGAGAAGTACAATTCCTTGGACATGTCGTCAATGACAAGGGAATTCGTGTTGATCCTTCAAAAATCAAGGCAGTGCAGGAATGGCAAGTGCAACGTACCCCTACCGAGGTAAGGTCATTTCTTGGTTTGGCTGGTTACTATCGACGCTTCATCGCCAATTTTCCCCGTATTGCTGTACCACTCACGGCCTTGACTCATAAAGGAAAACCCTTCATATGGGGACCTAAACAAGAGGAGGCCTTCCAAACTCTAAAGCAAAAACTTTGTGACGCACCTATCCTCACACTCCCTGAGGGTTGCGATGACTTTGTGGTATATTGCGACGCATCAGGGCAAGGGCTAGGCTGTGTATTGATGCAAAGAGGAAAAGTGATAGCCTATGCCTCTAGGCAACTCAAGGTTCACGAGAAGAATTACACCACCCACGACCTAGAACTTGGAGCCGTTGTGTTTGCTCTCAAGATATGGAGACATTACCTCTACGGTACTAAGTGTGAAATATACACTGACCACAAGAGTCTCCAACATATCTTCAACCAAAAGGAGTTGAATATGAGGCAACGAAGATGGGTCGAACTTCTCAACGACTACGACTGTGAAATTCGGTATCATCCTGGCAAGGCAAACGTGTTGGCTGATGCGCTCAGTCGAAAAGGTTATGCGAACTCCATTCGTCTTCTATGTTCGCAAATCATAACCGACATCAAAGATCGAATCTGGGCAGCTCAACATGTTTCTGTAACAGAAAATGACGTACGCGATGAGCTGTCATGTGGAGCTGAACTAAAAATCGAAACCAAATCCGACGGTATTCTATACTATTTAAACCGCATATGGATTCCTGATCGCGATAACCTTCGTGATTTCCTCATGAATGAGGTGCACAAAACACGATACTCTGTACACCCAGGAGCCGACAAGATGTATCAAGACCTACGATACACCTACTGGTGGCCTGGCATGAAAAAGGATATCGCTGTTTTTGTTTCCAAGTGCCTTACCTGTTCCAAAGTAAAAGCTGAACATCAAAGACCTTCAGGACTGCTAGTCCAACCCGAAATACCTGAATGGAAGCGGGAAAACATAACCATGGATTTCATTACCGGTTACCTCGCACCTCCAGTGGGTATGACACCATATGGGTAATAATCGATCGTCTTACAAAGTCATCTCACTTCATCCCGATTCGCGAGGACTTCAAGAACGAGAAGTTAGCTCGTATCTACATCAGCGAGATTGTAAGCCGTCATGGTGTACCATTAAGCATCATTTCAGACCGTGATGGTCGTTTAACTTCACGAACATGGCGAGCCGTACAAACCGCCTTGGGTACACGATTAGACCTCAGTACCGCTTTTCATCCTCAAACTGATGGTCAATCGGAACGCACCATCCAAACCCTTGAAGACATGCTGCGAGCATGTGTCATAGACTTCAAAGGGAACTGGGACGCTCACCTACCATTAGTGGAATTTTCGTACAACAATAGCTATCATTCAAGTATCGGCATGGCTCCTTTCGAAGCTTTATATGGTCGTAAGTGCCGATCTCCAGTATGTTGGCACGAAATTGGGGAAGCGCAAATCACCGGACCAGAATTGATTCAAGAAACAACCGACAAGGTCCTCAAATTCGAAACAATCTTCTACCGGCTCAAAGTCGTCAAAAGAGTTATGCAGACAAACGACGAAAGCCCTTGGAGTTTGACATTGGTGATCAAGTACTTTTAAAAGTATCACCGTGGAAGGGAGTGGTTCGTTTTGGCCAGAAGGGCAAGCTAGCACCACGCTACGTAGGACCTTTCAAGATACTCGAAAGAGTAGGTCCTGTAGTATACAAGCTTGACCTACCAGGAGAGCTCAACAGAATTCATCCCACATTCCACGTATTAAACTTGAAAAAGTGCCTTGCCGATGAAAATCACCATATTCCTCTAGAAGACATTCAAGTCGATGAATCGATGCACTTCGTTGAAAGACCATTAGAAATCATGGACTTTAGAGAGAAGTGTTTAAGGCGAAGTCTCCAATTGTCAGGGTACGTTGGGAGTCGAAACGAGGACCCGAGTTTACTTGGGAACGTGAAGACTCAATGCGCGAAAAATACCTGCATCTTTTTCCAGTTACCACTACTACTTAAATTTCGGGACGAAATTCCTAAAAGTAGGGGATACTGTAACATTCGTCGAAAAACGGGTTTTCAAACCCGCTTCGTTTAATAATCAAGTATTCAGTTATAAGATTTCGTTGCGTATTTATTGTTCAGATAATTTTAAATAATACATAATTAATAAACATTTTAGAATTTAAAAACCATAATTAATAAATAATAATAATAAGTGAATAAAAAATAAAATGGAGTCGCCGGGTCTCGAACCCGGGTCTCCCACAAACACAAACACACACCACACCACACCGCCACACACTTCATTTGTGATAAATACTGAAACATATAACACTTAAAGTAAAATCCGAAAATCAAAATCGGTAATCAGCGCGCCCAGAACTCGCAGCCGCCGAAAAAACCGAGATTTCCGCAATTGTGGCTGTTTTCCTTTGACTGAAACGCGTAAACTGATTTCGACATCAGTTATAACCGATGCCTAACAATCAATTTCAGTCATAACCGTCGGAAACTTTTGACCGCGAATCATGACCCAAATTCGAACCCAATTCAGCATGTTCTTCCTTATAAATACCCACTCAAACATCTTGTAAACCTTTCGCTCAGAACCGCACTCTCTTTCGAAGCTTTATTCCTTCCAAAGCTCGTCGCCGGAGATTTTCATTTTTGCCGGAATATCACCGGAATAGCTGATCAGAAAACCGCATTCGTTCTTCAGACGGTGTAATTGTCTAAACCTTCTTGCTATCTCTTGATTAATACTCTAATTGCTCAACACAATAATCGAAACTGTTTAATAAGTTCACTCAGCCGGAAATCGCAAATCAGAGCCGACGAACTTGCCGGAAATCTGAAGAAAACTCTCTGTTTTGGTACATCTTATTCCTTAATCTTTATTTTCCTATTCCTTAATCTTTATTTTCCTGTTTTGTTTACATATATGTTTGTTCACATGTGATTAATGCACGAATTTTCCTTATTAAATAAAACAAGAAATCATTAAAATGTTTTATCAAGGTTCACTCGCCAACTTTTGTTGACCCAAAACCTCCCCCATTTTACACATGATACAGGTGATCCAGCTGAGACAGGAAACACTTAGGAAGGCCTAGAAGAATAAACAAGTTTAAGCTTGGGAATAATTATGTAGTTTCATTTTCTTTGTAATTGTATGAATTTTGTTTTGAATATTTAAGTTTGTAATTTGAATTTAATAAATATGAAACATCTTAGTAAATATCATGAGCTTTGGTGATAACTCAATTATGCCCCGACTTTTATTCTGCTGCGGGTCGGGGTGTGACAAAATTTGGGTGACCCAATCACCTATAAATACCCTCGATCTATACCATTAATTCTCGCTCAATTTTTCTCAACGAATTACAAGCTCACTCTGCTCAAACCCCCCCCCCCCCTCTCTGTTTCACTGGAAACCGCCGCTCCTCGCCTGAGAACCGAAGGAAACGCCATCGTTGGTAACAATCCTCCACCTAACTGTTTTAATTCATGTTTAGATTCATTATCGAATAAGAGTGAGAAATCACACTCCTGAATAAATGGTTATTCGGGCGGGTAAATGTTTTGGGTTTATTCAAATGAAGAAGATGAGTTGCAGAATGTGTATGTATATAATAAAATTCGAGTTATAAACTGGGTTAGACACACAGTCCAGCGGTGGACTGTGTGCACACTAAACGCACACTTTCCGAGTTCGATACTTGCAACTGGCACCGTTTTCTTAAACTGTTCTTCTTTTTAAACCAAATCATCCTGAAATCCATTGAGTTGTTAGATATAATACAACTTCTATATCATACGGGTTAAGCACCCAGCCCAACTGGTTGGGCCGGGTGCAAACCAATCCCAGAGTCGCTGGTTCGAGTCCCTGTTGTCACCCGGTTGAAACATTTTTCAAAAATTAATTAATTACTAAATTATGAATGAAGCTAACAAGATTATAAGATTAATAAAAAACTGGATTCTTTCGGGTTAGACACGTAGCTTAGTTGGAAGAGTTGCGTGCACGCAACCAAGAGGTCACGGGTTCGAGTCTCAACACACGCATGCCAACCACACTATCGGTCCGGTCTGACAGCCACTTGTCAGACTGACAATTTTTTTTATAATATTTTTTTTAATTTTATGGATTTATATTAAAAGGAAAACCAATTAAAAATGCTTAAAAATATATAATTTCAAAGGTTTTAATATATCAATAAAGATCAAAAAAATAACTTAAAAATCTAAACAAAGGATTTTAATCGAAATATTAATTTATTTATTTATCGAATTATCCCGTTATTATTTTAGGTTAGAACTCTTTCATCGGTTAAATTCTCAACTCGTGCGCCCTCCTCATCAACCAAGAATACGCACCCACTGTGAGTGAATCTCTACACAATTCCCCGTTTTAATCACTTTTGGGGTGTATCATGCGTCGTATCATATCTTTATTTTATTTAACACTTGTGCTTATATCATTTCGTGATCAAATGTGTATTGCTTGTAGTGTGGTCTATATGTGGATACATTTTATCATTTCAGTGCACTCATTTCATTAGGCCCATCAGTTCCTCGTGGGATACGGGTTGAGCATCAGGTGCCTCATTAGATCGGCTTCGTTTGATTGAGCCTTGATCTCAGATACATCATCATTCATGTCATACATTCGTTCAATGTTAGTTTGTGATTGGTTACATATATACATTTGCTCACATGTGATTTATGCATAATTTTATTTAAATAAACATAAAAATCAATTATTTAAATGTTTTATCAAGGTTCACTCACCAACTTTTGTTGACCCAAAATTTCCTCTGTTTTACACATGATACAGGTGATCAAGTTGAGGAAAGAAACACTTAGGATGTCCTAGAAGAATAAACAAGTTATTTCGTTGGAACAAGCATTTAGATTTTATTGTGTTATATGAAATTTGTTGGATATTTAAATTTTAATTTGAATTTAATAAATATGAAACTTCTTAATATCATGAGATTTGGTGATAACCCAATCATGCCCGGACTTTTATTCCGCTACGGGTCGGGGTGTGACAGATTGGTATCAGAGCTTGTGACTATAGGGATATATGATAGGTTATTAGACCTTTAGAGCCTATACTATAGTTGACTAGATTTAAATTGTTTATGTTTTACATGCAAAATTCATGATGTTTATATGTTTCATGTTTATATTCACACACAACATTATGCAAACATTCTCACAAGTACATGTTAATATGCAATGCTCATCATAGATCATACCCTCATATCATATCATATCTATGAAAGCACACACCTCACAATTTCACAATTTCCGTTATTTCTTTTCGAAGATTTTTGCAATGCTTTCATATTTTTCAATTCACATCAAAGTGAGTTTTCACGACGGGCATGTAGTAACTGGAAGGGTACGAGTACCGGTAGTCAGAATGTCCTGTCTAGGCTTGGAATTCGTATAAATCTAAAATAAAGGACCAGTTTGCCTACCTGGGGACTAACGATGAGAGTACGAGGGACCTATTAGGCCAAAGCATGCTATACCAAACGTCATGTGAACTAACCCCACTTTGAGCTGTCATTGTGTCCACACCTGGACACCCTCCGACCATACATCTCGTAATCATGTTTTACGATTTTCATTCGGGTGGTGCGAGTGTTAACCCGCCGACACCAATGTGGATCCTACCAAGCCCAATAGTCATGGGGGCCCACATGACTACACAGGCAATGGTATGGGGGAAATTTGGAGGCCCAAACATGAGCAAACCCAAGACATCCTATGGATGTAGTTAAATTATTTTCAGTTATGCTGTTTTCATTCTTTTTACGACACATGACACCTAGGAAATTCTTGAACTCACAATCTCCCTATACATATTCCTGTAGATGTCTGCTAGGCAATTACGTGGAGGTAGAAGGTCAAGAAAGTCAAACGAACGCTTGGCCATGCAAATTGCTAAACAAATGGCCGCAGTGCTTCCTGACATCGTACTACAAGTTCAGCAAGCTCTCACCGCTAATCCCATCAACTCTCCCAACCAAGAAGACCAAAGCGTCGCCAACCCTCCTCCCAAAACCCCCAAATGCACCTACAAACACTTCAAGTCCTGCGATCCCCCAAAATATAAAGGGACTGAAGGTGTCACCGCTCTCCTTCACTGGTTTGAGGATATGGAAAACACCTTTCTCAATTGCGACTGTCCCGAGGACCGTAAAGTACGTTACGCCACTGGAAGATTGTTTGGGGTAGCCCTTACCTGGTGGAACACGGAAAAAGGAAAGCGAGGTGTAGACAATGCCATGGCCTTATCATTGGAGGAATTAAGAGAGATCATGACAAGATGCTTCTGCCCTAGAAGCGAGATCAAGAAGCTTGAAGATGAATTCCATTCTCTAAAGCAAAAGGAAGGAGATAACACCTCCTACTACAAGAGGTTTCTTAAGTTGAACCAAATGGTTCCCAATCTGTTCACTCTATTATACGCCTAATTGAACACTACATTCGAGGCCTCCCCTCGAAAATCCAAGATTCGGTTTTAAGCACTTCGCCTGCAACACTCGAAGCCGCAATGGAGTTAGCTACGGAACTCACTGAAAATCGCATTCGAAATGGCAAATTTAAAGATGAGAAGAAGAAAACACCCATTGAGACCCCAATTCCAAACCACTCAGGTTCATCCTCGAAGTTTGCTGGTAAGAGGAAGCGAAATGGCAAGAACTTTGCTGTCACCCAAACCAACCCTCCCATCACTGCTGCTCCAATCACGCAAGTCGCCCCTCCAGCCGCACCATTCAAAAAGGCCATACACTGGCCCACACCCAAAGTGTAACCGTTGCCAATACCATCACCCTCCTGAAAACCCTTGCCAACATTGCACAAGTTTGGCCGTGCGGGTCACACTATCCAAACCTGCCGTACCCTTCAGCGATCGAAACCGCAGTCAACCTCCAACCCAAACCCTTACTTCTACCACCTGCACAACTCGCAGCCCAACCTTACTACCAACCCAACTACCCCATGATGCAATCCATGCGAGCCTGTTTCAATTGTGGGGACCCAAACCACTTCAGGAACACTTGCCCACGCCTGGTGAACATCATCCATGCCCAAGCTCAAGCAAACCCGGTAAACCAAGCTAACCAAGCTCCTCCACCTGCTAGAGGAAGAGCTTTCAATATCAACGCCAACCAAGCCAGGGCTGACAACAATGTGGTCAACGGTACGTTTCTCATAAATGGTAGTTATGCATCCATATTATTCGATACTGGTGCGGATAAGAGCTTTGTGTCTTTAGAATTCGAATCTATTCTCGACCAACCTCGTGATAATCTCATTGAATCTCTGACGGTGGAAGTTGCTGACGGAAAACCCACTTCATTAAATTCTATTATACGCGATTGTACTCTCACCCTAAATGATCACGATTTTTCAATTGATCTCATTCCTATGAAATTGGGAAGTTTTGATGTTATCATCGCATGGACTGGCTCAGCCAACATCACGCTGAAGTGGTGTGCCATGAAAAGTTCATTCGTATTCCTTTCGCCGACGGTCAGACACTACGTATCTTTGGGGAAACTCCTTCGAAAGGGCTGAAATTGATGTCCTGCCTTCAAGCCCGAAGTTATCTTTGCAAGAATTACGTCGCATTTCTAGCTCACGTCGTCAAGAAGGAAGGCAAGGAGAGGAAGCTCGAAGATATTCCAATTGTGAAAGAATTCCCGCAAGTTTTTCCCGACGACGTTTCAGACTTCCTCCTTTGAGAGAAGTCAAATTTCGAATCGGTCTTGTGCCTGGCGCTACATCGGTCGCAAAATCTCCTTATAGGTTAGCCCCATCCGAGATACAAGAGTTGGCCAGTCAACTGCAAGAGCTGATTGACAAAGGATTCATACGTCCTAGCTCATCGCCTTGGGGTGCGTCTGTTCTTTTTGTGAAGAAGAAAGATGGAATGTTTCGCATGTGCATTGGTTATAGAGAACTCAATAAGTTGACGGTTAAGAATCGCTATCCACTGCCTTGTATTGATGACCTTCTAGACCAACTTCAAGGCGCCACCTGTTTTTCCAAAATCGACCTCCGTTCTGGTTATCATCAGCTTAGAGTGCACGAAGAAGATATTCCAAAAACTGCCTTCCGAACTCGTTATGGTCATTTCGAGTTCATGGTTATGCCCTTCGGTTTAACCAACGCCCCCGCTGTCTTCATGGATTTAATGAATAGGGTATGCAAACCCTATCTCGACCGTTTCGTCATAGTCTTCATCGACGACATTCTTATCTACTCCAAGTCAAAATCTGACATGAGCGACACCTTCGACTCATTCTTACACTCTTAAGGACTGAAAATGTGAATTCTGGTTAAGAGAGGTACAATTCCTTGGTCATGTCGTCAATAACAAAGGGATTCATGTCGATCGTTCGAAAATCAAGGCAGTACAAGAATGGCAAGCGCCACATACCCCTACCGAAGTTAGGTCATTTCTTGGCTAAGCTGGTTACTACCGACGCTTCATTGCCATTTTTTTCCCATATCGCCGTTCGCTCACGGCCTTGACTCACAAGGGAAAACCCTTCATCTGGGGACCTAAGCAAGAGGAGGCCTTCCAAACTTTAAAGCAAAGGCTTTGTGACGCACCTATCCTTACACTCCCTGAGGGTTGCGATGACTTTGTGGTTTATTGCGACGCATCATGGCAAGGTCTAGGCTGTGTATTGATGCAAAGAGGAAAGGTGATAGCCTATGCCTCTAGGCAACTAAAAGTCCATGAGAAAAATCACACCACCCACGACCTGGAACTTGGAGCCGTTGTGTTCACTCTCAAGATATGGAGATATTATCTTTACGATACCAAGTGTGAAATATACACTGACCACAAGAGTCTCTAGCATATCTTCAATCAAAAAGAGTTGATATGAGGCAACGAAGATGGGTCGAACTGCTCAACGATTACGACTGCGAGATTCGGTATCATCCTGGCAAGGTAAATGTGGTGGCTGATGCGCTCAGTCGAAAGGGATATGCGAACTCTATTCGTCTTCTATGTTCGCAAATCATAACCAATGTCAAGGATCGAATCCGGGCAGCTCAACATATCTCTGTAACGGAAAACGACTACGCGATGAGCTGTCATGTGGAGCTGAACTCAAAATTGAAACCAAATCCGACGATTCTATATTATTTAAACCGCATATGGATCCCCGATCACGACAACCTTCGTGATTTCCTCATGAATGAGGCACACAAAACACGATACTCTGTACACCCAGGAGCCGATAAGATGTATCAAGACCTACGATACACCTACTGGTGGCCTGGCATGAAAAAGGATATTGCTGTTTTTGTTTCCAAGTGCCTTACATGTTCTAAAGTGAAAGCTGAACATCAAAGACCTTCAGGACTTCTAGTCCAACCGAAATACCGGTATGGAAGTGGGAAAACATAACCATGGCCTTCGTTACCGGGTTACCTCGCACCTCCAGTGGGTATGACACCATATGGGTAATCATTGATCGTCTTACAAAATCAGCTCATTTCATTCCGATTCGCGAGGACTTCAAGAACGAGAAGCTAGCTCGTATCTACATCAGCGAGATCGTAAGCCTTCATGGTATACCATTAAGCATCATTTCAGACCGTGATGGTCGTTTCACTTCACGCACATGGCGAGCCGTACAAACTGCTTTGGGTACACGTTTAGACCTCAGCACCACCTTCCATCCTCAAACTGATGGTCAATCTGAGCGCACCATCCAAACCCTTGAAGACATGCTTCGGGCGGGTGTCATAGACTTCAAAGGAAATTGGGACGCTCATCTACCGTTAATCGAGTTCTCGTACAACAATAGCTATCATTCAAGTATCGGCATGGCTCCTTTCGAAGCTTTATATGGTCCTAAATGCCGATCTCCAGTATGTTGGCACGAAATTGGCGAAGCGCAAATCACCGGACCTGAATTGATTCAAGAAACAACCGACAAAATCCTTCAAATTCGAAACAATCTTCTAGCGGCTCAAAGTCGTCAAAAGAGTTATGCTGACAAACGACGAAAGCCCTTGGAGTTTTGTGTTGGTGATCAAGTACTTTTGAAAGTATCACCGTGGAAGGGAGTGGTTCGTTTTGGCCAAAAGGGCAAGCTAGCACCGCGCTACGTAGGACCTTTCAAGATACTCGAAAGAGTAGGACCTGTAGCCTACAAGCTTGACCTACCAGAAGAACTCAACAGAATACATCCCACGTTCCACGTATCAAACTTGAAAAAGTGCCTCGCCGACGAAAATCTCCATATCCCTCTAGAAGACATTCAAGTTGATGAGTCAATGCACTTCGTTGAAAGACAAGTGGGAATCATGGATTTCGGCGAGAAGCATTTAAGGCGAAGTCGTATTCCAATCGTCAGGGTGCGTTGGGAGTCAAAACGAGGATCCGAGTTTACTTGGGAACGTGAAGACTCAATGCGCGAAAAATACCCGCATCTTTTTCCAGATACAACTACTACGTAAATTTCGGGACGAAATTTCTAAAAGTGTGGGATACTGTAACATTTGTGTAAAATGGTTTTCGAAAATCCACGCCAATTTTATTAATCAAATGCGTATATTTATTCAATTCTAGCATATTATCTTATTTTATTTAAAAATCAAGTATTTATAGTAAATAAATAATAACCTATAAATTTAAAATAGACATATTAATATATAAAATGGACAATATTGAATCTATAAAGCAAATAAAATAAAAAAAGGGTGAATCGGGAATCAAACCCGGTCCCCCGGGTACCACTCACACACCAAGCACCACTACGCTACACACACAAGATGTGTTAGCTTTTATGCCGTTTCATATAAATACGCAACCTGGGCGGAAAACCTGTAACCGCCATCACCGCAGCACCGGAGATCCCGACAAATCTTCAAACGCGGCTTCCTTGATGACAACTGTTACGTGACCTAATCAGAGTAAACCTCAATCACGCCTCTGTCATTGATCATCCTTTCCAAATTTACCAAATTAAAACCAAAATTTGGTGACCCAATGACCTATAAATACCCTCGATCTATACCTTTAATTCTCGCTCAATTTTTCTCAACGAATTACAAGCTCACTCTGCTCAACACCCCCCCCCCCCCCTTTGTTTCACCGGAAACCGCCGCTCCTCGCCGGAGAACCGAAGGAAACGCCATCGTTGGTAACAATCCTCCACCTAACTGTTTTAATTCATGTTTAGATTCATTATCGAATAAGAGTGAGAAATCACACTCCTGAATAAATGGTTATTCGGGCGGGTAAATGTTTTGCGTTTTTTCAAATGAAGAAGATGAGTTGCAGAATGTGTATGTATATAATAAAATTCGAGTTATAAACTGGATTAGACACACAGTCCAGCGGTGGACTGTGTGCACACTAAACGCACACGTTCCGAGTTCGATACTTGCAACTGGCACCGTTTTCTTTAAACTATTCTTCTTTTTAAACCAAATCATACTGAAATCCATTGAGTTGTTAAATATAATACAACTTATATATCATACGGGTTAAGCACCCAGCCCAACTGGTTGGGCCGGGTGCAAACCAATCCCAGAGTCGCTGGTTCTCGTCCCTGTTGTCACCCGGTTGAAACATTTTTCAAAAATTAATTAATTACTAAATTCTGAATGAAGTTAACAAGATTATAAGATTAATTAAAAACCGGATTCTTTCGGGTTAGACACGTAGCTCAGTTGGAAGAGTTGCGTGCACACAACCGAGAGGTCACGGGTTTGAGTCTCAACACACGCATGCCAACCACACTATCGGACCGGTCTGACAGCCACTTGTCAGACTAACAATTTTTTTATAATATTTTTTTAATTTTATGGATTTATATTAAAAGGAAAACCAATTAAAAATGCTTAAAAATATATAATTTCAAAGGTTTTAATATATCAATAAAGATCAAAAAAATAACTTAAAAATCTAAACAAAGGATTTTAAACCGAAATATTTTATTTATTTATCGAATTATCGCGTTATTATTTAAGTTAGAACTCTTTCATCTGTTAAATTCTCAACTCGTGCGCCATCCTCATCAACCAAGAATACGCATCCACTGTGAGTGAATCTCTACACAATTCCCCGTTTTAATCACGTTTTGGGGTGTATCATGTGTCGTATCATATCTTTATTTTATTTAACACTTGTGCTTATATCATTTCGTGATCAAATGTCTATTGCTTGTAGTGTGGTTTATATGTGGATACATTTTATCATTTCAGTGCACTCATTTCATTAGGCCCATCAGTTTCTCGTGGGATACGGGTTGAGCATCAGGTGCCTCATTAGATCGGCTCCGTTTGATTGAGCCTTGATCTCAGATACATCATCATTCATGTCATACATTCGTTCAATGTTGGTTTGTTATTGGTTACATATACACATTTGCTCACATGTGATTTATGCATAATTTTATTTAAATAAACATAAAAATCAATTACTTAAATGTTTTATCAAGGTTCACTCGCCAACTTTTGTTGACCCAAATTTCCTCTGTTTTACACATGATACAGGTGATCAAGTTGAGGAAAGAAACACTTAGGATGGCCTATAAGAATAAACAAGTTATTTCGTTGGAACAAGCATTTAGATTTTTATTGTGTTTGTATGAAATTTTGTTGGATATTTAAATTTTGAATATGAATTTAATAAATATGAAACTTCTTAGTAAATATCATGAGCTTTGGTGATAACCCAATCATGCTCCGACTTTTATTCCGCTGCGGATCAGGGTGTGACATTAAAGGGTTTACTCAAATGATATGATTAAAATCGTTTTATAAGCCACAAGGGTTTTATCGTCATTTATCGACATAATATAAGGACTTGTTCATAAACTCAGTTTATAATCTGATTTGACATTCCAAATAATCCTACTTATGATTTTACATCAGGAGGTAATTCATTTTCAAGTTCATTATCATTTAAACCTTATTTTATGCAAAATGGGCATTATAGTCAAAATGGCATAATTACGGAACTTGTGCATAAACTCAGATTCTGATTATGATTATGTAATATAACCTCAGGGGGTTATGCTACATTATATTTTGATCATAATGCAACATTAATCAGTAGATAACTAATCTAAATCGGGTCAGAATCGAAAGTCAAAGTAGAAGTCAAACTTCGCGACTTTCGGTTGTGAACCGACCTAGAACTGAAATTGACGAGCTGAACATGTTCTAATAATTATTACCAACTTGTTTAAGTGTCAAAACAGGTTTCATAACATATATAAGATCAAATTATAATTTTGCCGAAAAATGGCCTGTTTGACTTTTTAATATCATAACTTTGACCCGTCAATTGGTCTAGCAAAGGTGATCTTCAGGCGGGCCCCTTTATAGGGACTAACACCTACCTTATTACGGTCACTTAGCCATGTTCATTATGAACAATGGCTGGACCATAATGGTCTTAGCCGAAAGTCAAGGCGTTTTCCGTAAAACGCTTGACTTTCGGCTATAAGAGCCTATAAACGAAAATGCAAGAGCAAGGAACACTTACAAGAGTTCCTAAATGCAATAGAACTAAGTTGGATGCTCCTTTCAGTTAGGAACTTCCAGAGGAGTGAGATAGAGTTGTGAATGAGAAATGTGCAAGTTCAAATGGTGAACCTTGGCACCTATTTATAGTTGGAGAGCTTGAAGGGGTGATGCCAGGTGTTAAGGGGTGTAAGAGGAAGCTTACAAGTCTCCTAAGACGTGGCATAACAGTTTGGAAAGCCATGGTTTCGAATCAAATGGTTTTTGGCAATTTGTGTGGAGGCCAAGCAAATTTTCTGCAGACACAGGCCTCTCGCGCCCCGTGAGAGGCACAAGCCTTACCTCTCGCGCCCCGCGAGCGCCCCATGGTCAGTTTCAAAGTTTGGCACTTTTAGCCCCTCAACTTATTAAACCCTCTTAAACCTTCCTAAAACACATTTTAGCATTTTTAGCCCTCCATAGCCAATACTTGGCGTACCCGGGATTATGCCCGGACATTGTCGAGCTCTCGGTTCGTTAAAAGGTCACTCAGAGGTATAAATTAACATGTTAACACTTTTAATCCCTCCATTATCCAACTTTCACATTTTTACCGAATTAACCTCTCTCGCCCAACAAGTGGCACGCATGAGAGTTAGGACTTTGTAAAGGATCACTCAGAGGCTCATTATATGCATGTTGACATATCAGTCACTCAGAGGCTAGGCATGTTGACATATCAGTCACTCAGAGGGCCAATGTTTAAGCATGTTAACATATCAGTCACTCAGACGCTAGGCATGTTGACATATCAGTCACTCAGAGGCCAAGTTTAAGCATGTTGACATATCAGTCACTCAGACGTAGGCATGTTGACATATCAGTCACTCAGAGGCCAGTTTTGAGCATGTTGACACCTTTAGTCCTTATTGATCTTTAATAGACTAAAAATAAAAATACAACACGTGTCACTATACTATTGGACACGATTTTACGAGGTGTTACCCTAAATCTCTTACATCACTTGGTGAAGACAAATCTTTTATGTATTATTTTGATTTCCAATCTTTTACAACTTTAAATTGGGTATGTATTAATGACTTTAATAACTAGTTTGTTATATTGAAAGTGAACTTTGGTTAAACATTTCTTCATGTTTCGTTGTTTCACTCATTCGTGTCTTTACGGTCTATATAAAGCGCGTCAACTACCTGGAAGGGGGTTATGTGACAACTCGTAATTTCAATGGTTAGAACCGTTCGTTTTCGTATTTATAAATCGAGTCTTATACTTATTTATTCGACGAGTTGATTGTACTTAACTAAATTACACTGTAAGTCCATATTATTCAAGCCATTAACTAGAAACTGGATCCCTATCCCTTTTGAACCGATTCGAACCGTTTGAACTGTGGCTTAACTTGTGTAGCTCGATATTTACGAGGCCCGAACCGTATCACGAACTGTGTACATTTATATTAATAGGTTAGTATCAGTTACACTTTATAATAGTGAGTTAATTAATTATAATTTTATAATTATAATCAAGTGGTTATATGTTAAAAAATAATAAAAAAATAAAAGAAAGTATACATGATCAGCGTATTGCTGCCAACCAACTACCACTTCTCTATGTTTTGTAAACATGATTAGCCCAAACCATACTATTAACATTAATCCTAGCCCAAGATGATTTGGTTGTTTCAGCCCTTGTGCACTTCCCAAACCAAATCACTCCAGTAAACCATGGTATATTATGATACGTAACATGTAGGAGATATTGTTATAATATTTCAAAAACCTCACAACCTCAAATACTCTAAACCTACCATCCTACAATCTCTCTCCACCTCCATCACACTACTGTGGACGAACAGACGAAGCACCAAGGTGTCAAGATTTCCAATTCAAGGCCCCTTTTTCACTCTCGTTATTATTAGGTATCACATCTTGCGTTTTGTTGTTAGTTATATCTTTCGTGCATGATTTTGGTTGCTAAGTTTCTTTTATCTTGCTGCGTTTCTGGATTTCTTTGCATAATTCTTAATGTTCTCATTGATCTCTTGTAGTGCTAGTTATTCATAGTCACGCGTATATGATGTGTAAGTTGTTTGCGGGTTCGGTTAAGTCTATAAGGTTTTGTTGATATGTTAAATCTAGTGGTTAATGATAAATCAGTTGTTATATGATCTACGTTGTGATGATAACCTGCTATGATCAATGATTATAGGTCGTTTGAGGTATTAAGCAATCATTTTGGGGATCGGGAAACTAACCAAAATCTTCCCAAAGGATTACAGCCAACTTGTGTTGGCTGTAACCATGTCTAAAATTAATGAAATCTGGATTTTATTGAGTCTATAACGTGCTATTTCGAAAACGCTTCTAATGGCGCTTGAATCATGATTCTTGGACGTCGTTTGCTATTTTAAATAAATTATTTCGTTTCAGCAATCAAAGCTGCGTTTTTCTGCAGATTTTTCATGTTATGTTTTGAGTCATAACTGTGTAAATATTTACTGTTAGACCATGAAATTGTACTGTAGATAGCCTTAGGTGTCAGTGTGAACCTCCAACTAAATTATGTCGATCGGATAACCGAGGATTTTTAAATGAATTTTTCCGTGAGCTGCAGTGTCACACCCCGACCCGCAGCGGAATAAGAGTCGGGGCATAATTGGGTTATCACAAAGCTCATGATGTTTACTAATATGTTTCATATTTATTAAATTCAAATTACATCTCAATTGTTCAAGTCAAATTCATACAATACAAGGAAAGGAAAATTTAAATAAAACAATCCAAAGTCTAAACTGATTTATTCTTCTAGGCCATCCTATATGTTTCTTGCTTCAACTTGATCACATGTATCATGTGTAAAAATGGGGGATTTTGGGTCAACAAAAGTTGGCGAGTGAACCTTGTTAGAAAATATTTATTATTGATTTCTTGTTATATTTAATATGGAAAAATTGTGCACTAATCATATGTGAGCAAATGTAGATAAACATACAATAACAAAAACAATAACAATAACAATCCAACTTGCATGAGTATATAACATGAATGATAATGTATATGTTGGCAACGTCACGTTCACGCTCATAGGTAATGGGGAACGGACGGCCTATGATGATGTATGTGCGATCAAGGCTCAATCAAACGGAGCCGATCGTATGTTGGCAACGCCTCGTTCACGCTCATAGGTAATGGGAACGGCTCACGCTCATAGGTAATGGGGAGCGGCGGCCTATGATGATGTATGTACTGAAAATGATAAATTTAATCTAAACATTAACCACACAAACAGTTGATACATATTGAATACACATTTGATCATGGATATGATGGATGCAACAAGCGTTTAAATGTAATAAATAATAAGACACATGATACACCCCAAAAAGTGATTAAAACGGGGAATTGGTAGAGATTCACTCACATTGGTGCGTTCGTTTGATGATGAAGAATACGCACGAGTTTAGAGGGTTGATCGACGAGGAATAACTAACAGATCAGACTGTATTTTCTCAGAATTCCGGCAATGGACGTCGGCTCTGATTTGTGTATTCCGTCGATTACAGCGTGAGTTTGGAAATTCCGAGGTTTTCCGGCGAGAGCATAATATTTAGGCTACGTCGTCTGGGATTGATTCGTTTTGATGAAAGTCTCGGTTTTCCGGCGAAAGTCCGACGATTGCAGAAAATCTCCGGCGAGTGAAATTGATTCGAGAAATGGTGCGATTTTGAGCGAAATGATTTCCAGAGACTTAGGTGTGTATTTATAGGGAAGAATCACAATGAATTGGGTCTGATTTCAGTCTTGATTCATTGGAGCCTTTCTCTGGCGGTTATGACTGATGTCGCGGGATTAGACATCGGTTATAACCGATGTCGATGTTAATACATACGTTAAGTCAAAAGAAACCGTCGATAATTGGCGAAATCGTCGGAATTTCCGGCGACTGCGAAATGGGCGCGCTGTTGACTGAATTCAATTTTAAGTTTTATTATATGTATTATTTGTTTCGATATATCAACAAATAACACAAGTGGCGGAGTGGTGAGATATTGCTTGTTAAATCTTTGAGGTTTCATCCGGCTGACCCGGTTCGAAACCCGGCAGCCGGTTTTATTTTTTATATATTCACTTTTTATCAATTATAGTTTTTAAATTCCAAATTGTTTATTAATTATGTATTGTTTAAAATTAAAATAAATCATAAATACGCAACGAAATTTTATAACTTGATATTCGATTAATAAACGAAGCGGGTTTGGAAACCCGTTTTTCGATGGATGTTACATGCAGCCAGAAAGTGACGAATCTGATCACTCTTTGGCGCAAGATTTTTCACGGAAAATTCCGTAAGGAGTTTGGTCACCAAATTTTTACACAATAGTCTGCTCCGATTGACACGTCCTGTAATTTTTTTGGTTTTCCTGTACACGAACTATTCCGGATAACACTCCAAAAACTGTCCAAAAATGCACTAAATTGCTGAATTTTTATTGAAGAGTATCTTAAATCTTTCGTGACACTTGTGTTGTCGCTAAATGATGTCGTGATAGATGCATGCATGATAATTAGTATTGTATGATAAAATGTGCTAAGTGCTAGATACGTGTAGGATTCATATTTCCGCGTGAGCACACACACTAACTCTTAAACGTAATCATGTTAGAACGTGATTGAGCGGTTCCACCTCGCGCATTTCTTTCCATTCCTTAATCCGAGCATTCAAATGTGAGTTCACTACTCTTTTACAGGCATTGCATCACGTGGGGACAACTACTATTCCTTGTAGGAATATTGTTTTTTAAATGTTGTAGTCTAAATTCGATGTTAGTTAATAAACTTAAACTCTATTATGAAAGTCCCTACTTGCTACCGAGCTAGTTTCCTAGGAGGCAACGGGGATTAGTTGATAGCGCTATTAGGCTTGACAAACCTCACGCCGTGCTGGGAGCCGGGCGTGAACTAAGGACCTTAAACACATGGCCAATGTTGATAGGCATTGATGAGGGCAAACAAACATAACAGTCACATCGGTTTCGAGTTTATTATTCATAGCATGTCTTTAAACTAAACATTTATTTGTTTTACTTTAAACAAAACTGTGAACTCACCACCTTTTTGCTGATACACTTGTCTGCATGCTTACAGGGCGTTAGGTACTTCATGCATGGGAACTTGCAGTCTGAGGAGTCTGAAGTGTCATGGGCGTGTTATTTGTGGCAACTATGTGATATTTTGCATTTTGAAAATACTTTGGTTGTGGTTATGTTAAAACAATGCATTTGCTTCCGCTGAGCATTACTTTGTTTAAATCGTTAAATTTGAATTACACTATTCATGTTGGACATGACGTTGGTGTTTTATATTATTTACTCTTAGTTCAACATGATTAGTGGCTAGATCCTGGTATGTCACACGCCTCGCGGTAAAACTCTGCTGGTGGTAATTTGGGGGTGTGCCAGGTTAGAAGGGTGTTTGGGTAAAGTTCTTGCCTCGTTCAGTGTATAGATCCTGCGGGACTTGGTTCAGGCTTATTAAAACTTCCCTTGAGGCAGATAACATCAAATCGAGGGAAGTCAGAACGGCTTGAACCCCTTATAAATAAACTACTATTAAAACTTTATCCGCCTTGCGGGACTGTATCCCTGCTGACTCAGACCAATATGGCCGAGGGTAATGTCACCTTCACAAGAAGGGCTTGCCACTTTTCACGTTAATAACTTATTTAATTATCTTTCAATATTCCGCTTTACGGGACTGTATCCCTGCTGACTCAGACCAATATGACCGAGGGTAACGTCGCCTTCATAAGAGAGGCCTACCACTATAACTAAGATAATCTCTTTAAAAGCTTAAAGTGCGGAAATCATCAAATGACATATAAAAAAGGAGTTGGAACCAAGTGATTCTTTCTTGTCTATTGTTTTTATTTATTTCTTTACGTTCTTACATTTAGTTTTATCTTTTAAAACTTTCAACACTTTTATCAAATTTGGTTAGATTAGACGTTAACGATAAGCGGTATTAAAAGCTCTTGTGTCCTTGGACGACCTCGGTATCTTACTGTCACTTACTACGTCTACGATAGGTGCACTTGTCCTAACGTATGTAGAGTGGTAGTATTTTATCGTGTTTTATAATTTTAAAGCTTAAGTAAAAAGTGACGCTCACCCACGTCAAAACCCTAATCACCATCAGTTAACTCTATGATCTGATTGAATCTAGAGTGAACAACCATGGCTGCCATACATAACCCTGTTCATTCTCACCGTCACTTTCAAAACTCCAAACCCTAGAATTACACCCACCCCCAAAATCCCAAAACCACCGTCACCATTTGACAGTCTTCGGCCGACGGCAAACTATCGTAGTAATCAGCGACAGTCCATCAAGATCCTCAACGACACAGGTCTTGAACCTGATTGAAGCAACTGTCCTATTTTGACAGTCTCCGTTTGACAGATTTACAAAAAAAAGAGAGCCTCTGGACAGGTCTTGAACCGTTTGATAGTCTTTGGATAGGTCTTGAACCACACCCACAACCTTCGTAACTCGTTCTGTTTTGATTGTCATTTGAGTGTTTGTTACCTGATTGAATCAGCTGCAATGGAATGAACTTTTAAAAATAGGAGATTTTGACTTTGATTTATAGTGTTTGATTTTGAAATGGGTGGTTAGACTGGGTTCTAACAAGAACATGCACCGAACAGAATAAAGAAAACAGATGAAAAAGAGATTTAGATTAGAGAAAGAGAAGAGATATATATTATATATACTGTAAGTTTTTATTTTATTTATAAAATATTTTAATTAGATTGATAAAAAGACTAAACTACTCTTATATGAATAAACTTAGCTTAAAATTCTAACCTAGTTAGTGCCAAAGGACTTAGAGCATTCACAATGGATTTCTTATATTTGTGTGTGTGGGTTAGTTATTTATAAGAAATGGTTGTGAGTGAAGAAGAAAGAAATTGTTACTGTTTATCTGTAAATATACAGGAATACTGTTCATCCTCTATAATTTTTTTTTAATATTTTTTGAAAGTGGTTGTGAGTGAAGGAGAAAGAAAAAGTAATGATAAAGTTATAAAAATATTATTTAATTAACTAAAGGTTGAAAAAGTAGTGATATTTAATATAATTATATGAATATTGATTGTGAATACTTATAATAAGTTTTATAAATAAAAATTTTGATTATAATTATTGAAATTAAAAGGTATATATATATTTTTAATACGATACAAACATAAGAAAAGGGTAATTCTTGAGAAAAAAAAAAAGAAAAGGAAAGATGTACTTTCGTTTAGTTATTTTACAAGGGTTTCTCGTCACACGGACTTACGGTCTTCGTCTCGTTCTTGTTCTCTCTCGCTTTCCGGCTTCCGACGGCGACGAACTTCCGACCACTAGATCTCAATCATCGTTGTTGTATCCACTTTCCGGTATGATTTGAGTTTTTTTTTCTCATATTCTAAACAAGTTGTTGTTTAACCGTTATGGATGTTATGCAGTTAAAGATGTTCAAGAACACATTCCAATCTGGTTTCCTATCCATCTTGTACAGCCTAGGGTATGTAATTTTTGGTCTCTAATTTGTCCTTTTGTTTAAATATGTAGTTCTGAATCCATTGAAGCTTCTAATTTGTTTATGTAAATGAATGTTTTTTGTAGGAGCAAGCCTTTGCAGATATGGGATAAAGAAGGTGAGTGTTGACTCCTTTTATTATTTAGCATTTTGTTCAACTTTGGTTAAGTGTTTGAAACAACTTTACCCAATTAGTTGTTAGCCCTAAGTAGAGGTTATTCATAACCCTATGAAACTTGAGTTTTTTTTTTGTCTGTGTGTGTTTGTGTGTCAATCTGTTGTGTTGATTGGAACTAGAACTTCATCTTTGGTAGCGAAAATTTTAAACGTCCGGTTAGGTCTAGAAAGCCGAGGCAAGAGGCGAGGGCTTCATGTATGTGAGGCGTTGTTCTATGTACCACCAAATAAGCTTTATGTACAACCAGAGCCTTATCCTATGTAGCACGAGGATGCCTAGAACCATCGATTACCCGTCCCGGGGACATTTTGGGGACGGAAACGCCATGGGAGCGTCCCCTAAACGTTTCCGGGTATTGGGGACGGCGACTACAAGTTTCGGGGACATAACCTATTATTTTTAGGGTAATCACAGTGAAGAGTAGTTGAATTAAAAGAAAAAGTGGGGAAAAGGTCATCGGAAAATATTCAGATCGATCTCGGAGTTACAGGAGTGTCTGCGAGGAAGACAATGGGTCACCTGGTAAATTATCTATAAGTGAAGAGTAATCTTGTAATTAACATTGCCCATTAAGAAAAGGCTACTAGCCTACTACGTACAAAGAAAAGTATCCACTGTCATGCCTTCTTGTCATGTTAATACTTTAATTCCAGCCAATGCTCTCTAGATCAAGTGGTGGAAGACTTGCATTTCTCTTGAGAGATGCAAGTTCAACTCCCACTTGGTGCACAGTGAGGCGGTGGGCAATGATAGGAGACCTAGGGAAACCTGGGTAGGATCCTTGAGCCAAACGGGTTTTACCGTAATTTCATCGTCGTGCCTACGGGCGGGTGGGTTACCGGGTTTTCCCCGGAATTGGTGGTGGACCCGGGTTACTCTTGGAGTACTCCGTTTGGTCTAGTGGGTGCTCCGAGAGTGCTCGGGATTGATTTTGTTGGTTGTTCAAAAAAAAAAAACTTTAATTCCTCACGTTTTTATTTTTTTTTTTTTTACTTTTAAAACGTTTGTGAGATTTTTTTTTTAATTTAGCTTAAAAATATCTTGATTTATGATTATATCTATTCTTTTTACTTTAGTTATTTAGTTGATTTACGTCTCTAAATAACAATTATTCTTAAAATATAGAATCATGTTGTGTAAACCATAAAAACCCTTTTATATATTTTTTGCCGTACCCGTATCTTGGATTTTTGAGTTTTGCCGTTCCTCGTACCCGTATCGTCCCCGCATACCCGTTCCCGTGTACATAGGCCTTATCTCATCTCTTTTACATGTTAGCCTTATCTCATCTCTTCTACATGGATTTTTGAGTTTTGCTCAATTACGCCTCACGAAAATCCCACCGTCGAAGTGCAAAAAGTCTTGTAGCACGCAAACAGGAACTAGCGGAAAAATGGATTTGGCCGACGAGCCATTTACCGGATTTCTAGGGATGTTATATTCTTAAAAATTGTCATTTTTATTTTCATTTTAATTAAGTTTATTTTTTATATTAACATTTGACATTATTTAAATTTAAAAAAAGTTTGTGGCTAGGGTAAGCGCCGCCACCGCTTACTAGTTAATGGGTAAGTTGAGCACTTTTTGAGTTGGCGAGAGGTGGTTGGTCGGGGCTAGGTAAGTGCCCTAGAGTGCCCCTACCTCCCTCATAGCTACAATTTTGTTATTGTATACATGAATGTTATAATTGTGGGTTGTAAATAGGTTGGCTGAGGCCTACAAATGATAGGCCCATAACTCACAGTAAATAGGCTTTCTAAAGAATACCAACTAGAGACCTAATATTTCTTGGGTAGACCTCCCTTAAGAACTTAGGCGTTGCCTTAGGGTTGATGAAATATGTAAAGAAACCTAATATTGGTTCTTTAGACATGTGGATGAAACCACATGTTACATTGTTTCTAATAGTATTTTAGTTTCAATCAATATGCTCAAGTTAATTATGTGTTTCTTTGCTACTCTTTTAAACTTGGACCAAAGTTGGACTTATTACCCCTTTTTATGTCCGAAAGTCTATTCATTTTTATTGTGTGCTTCTTGTAGCTGTTAATGGCCAGGTCAAGCGTGTACATGATGACGACATACAATCAAATGTTCTCGAAATTGTTGGAACGAACATTCCTTCAACATACATTACATGTCCGGCTGATCCAGCTGCTACACTTGGTATAAAGCTGCCGTTTCTGGTAATGATTGTGAAAAATGTGAGCAAGTATTTTACGTTCGAGATTCAGGTTCTGGATGACAAGAATGTCAGACGTCGTTTCCGGGCTTCGAATTTTCAAGTGTGTAAGTCTTTCATATTCTTTAGGTGCAAGTAGTTTATGCACATTACGCACCATGCACAACATGTTTTTTGTATAAAAGGTTGTACCATGTGCATGTACATATAATATATCGTACATGGTACAAGCGCGTAATGCACAAAGTAACACTATGCATTCTTATGCCATTCAGTTTGTGCATCATTAATTCATATTTTTAGGGTAAATCGCATTTTACGTCCATTGCGTTTGAGCAAAATTTCAAGCGCTGTCCTTTAACTAACGAAATTACGACAAATGTCATTTATGTTCTAATTTCTCTACAGCAAATGTCCTTTATGTTTTTTCTTTACAATGGATGTCCATTATTTTTGTAATCTTTTTAGGGAGAAAGGACACCGCCTGTAAAGAAATTAGAACATAAAGGACATTTCGTTAGTTAAGGGACGTCTAAGATTTTCTGAAACTTAAAGGATGTAAATTGCAGTTTGCCCTTATTTTTACTTGGGGCTATCTAACGTTTCATGGTTAGAAATTTGAAGTAACTTTTTTTTTCTTTTTCTTATGTTTAAAAGTCTATGACTCGAGTTAAACCATACATATGCACAATGCCTCTGCGGTTGGATGAAGGATGGAATCAAATTCAACTGAATTTAGGTGATCTTACTAGACGTGCATACGGAACAAACTACGCTGAGACACTGCGTGTTCAAGTTCATGCCAATTGTCGTCTCAGAAGGATTTACTTTTCTGACCGCCTTTATTCAGAGGAAGAACTGCCACCAGAATTCAGACTTTACCTTCCTATGCAGGTAACCTTCACATCATATCTCTCACATGACCCGCTTTCTTTCTTGAGAATAATTGGAAGTGGTAATGTTGACCCATTCACTTGTAAATGAGTTGGTTTGGGTTCTGTTTGATCTCTATTGGGTCAATGGGGAATTTTCGGGTAAAAAAAAAAAAGATTAGCTAAGAGGGATATGGGTCAAGAGTCAAGATGGGTTTCACAGTCACCACAAGTCTACTGTTAAAACATACAACCTACAAATCTTTTTATTTAAAGAAAAATATTTATTGTGCCTAAACAGATTTAGGTTGAGATAGGACACGTTTTGGTGCACACCAAGTGCTGTTGGGTTGACCCATTAACCTATTTTTGTCAGTTTCTTAAAATTTGTATAAATAATTAATATGTTGATTATGATTAAAAAAAGTTATTATTATGAAGATAACAATTAAAAATCTTTAAATAGAATAGTTATAGAAGGTTGTAATTTTGACTCTTCCCTAACTTTTTAATTTTTGTTTTACTCTTATCCAAAACACAAATTGTGTATATTTTTCTTTTGTTTTACTCAAGTCGTGTATTTTTTATTGCAGAAACAATGAGAAGAGAGTCTTTAAGGTTGAAACTTGCAATGCAGAGTGTCATGGTGATGTGTGATTTTATGAAACCAGTACTGTTTTCTGCACATGTATTGTGCAAGGATCAGAAATTTCTTCTATTTTCTCTCATGTAATTTGACTTCATATAAATGTTATTCTTCTATCCTTTGGTTTTACATCCATGTATTGTTTCTATACTTTTCTACCAAAAATTATACATACTTGTGTTCTGAGGACATCTTTCTATCACTCATCTACTTATTTATTTGCAAATGTTTTTTTGAGTTATAAAATAAACAGTAGTTTCATAAATTAAGTACCTATGGTAATTCTAATCCTCTTCCGAGAGTACTAAACTGAAACTGACTGTTGAGAGATCCTAAATGATGTTGGAGGATCCGAATATTTTCTAAAATCAGAGTTTTTTTATATTTTCTAAAGTTGCAAAACATCTCATGTTCTCAAAACACAACTCTAATGTATAACGATGTTTCGGGAAATGTAATATTTTGCAAGCTTAAAGGAGATATGTAAAATTTCTTTGAGCGATCAATAATTTTATCTGATGCAGGTGTTGTTCCGGTTTTGGGTTATTCGATTTTTTTTGTTACAGGAATCCAACCAGTACCTTGACCTAAATAAGATTCGGGTTAACCGGTTTCGGGTTTATTCGGGTCAAGTAAATTTTATATATGGGTTTCTAAGTATAAGTTGCAATGCATACTTTACAATCTAACTGACATAATATTCATAAAATAAAATCACATAATCGTAAATAAACACTCAAATATAATATTTTGTTCAACCCATGCAACAGAAACATATATTAACTAAAAAAGGTCAAAAAAATTGGCACAAAACTAAAACGTATCAACCAATTGTATAAACTAAAAAGAAAACGTCAAACTGTATCAACCAAACAGAATCTTTTGAGTCGAAAACTAGACTTTTCTCTTGATTATGTATGTATACAACTGACATTTTTTATGTATATTCGGGTTAACCTGATTAACGTTTTTTTCATGCCCAGTTACCGAATGGAATATTACTTTCGGGTTTCGGATTCCATCTTGTTTGGATTCGGGTTAATCGGGTAACACCATAATCAAATTCGGGTTAGTTTTAATTGGGTTGGTTTCATTTTTTCCTGCAATCTAATGGTAGAGATATAAAAGATGTTTTACATTGTTTTGACATTAGCAACCATTTATTTTTCCTTGATTAACAGGTTATGAAATTTTTTGAAACTATATAGATAACTAACCGAAAACGTAGTCAATTAAATTTCCACTCGTATAACATGGTTACTAATAGGATCTAGGGAGGGTGGGTAATCACAAACCTTACTCCTATCCTGGGGGACATGGGCGGAGGATTATAGTGGCCCGGGGGTGCCCCGAGTTTCCGACCTTCACTGATTTTTAGTTTATAGTGTTAATTTTACCGTAAATTTCTATTTTTTTAGTGTAAAATATTTGATTTTTAAGAGTCTAGCCCTAGTATTTTTTTTCAAACTTCACCACTCCAAAAACCTATGAAACTATATTAAAATCTAAAGAATATAAAAATTCGTGATACAAGGACTCCAAATCCTATATTATATACACTGCCAATTATATGCAAAACGAAAACTGGGAAAACTCGATGAGTGCACCAGATTCAGCCATGTATCCATTGTTACATTTGCGCTTAAGGGCATTTCGTAACAACTTTTTTGTGTACAAAGTCAATTTTGCATGCAAAGTTTTGGTAGCTGACACTCTTGTACTACTATCAAATATTTTTTTTGTTGAGTGGAAAGAGAGGAAGTAAACATCTTGCATAATATGGGTGTACTTATTTTAGGTTTTTATTATTGTTTTTTCTTTCATTTGCACATTCATCTTCACTTTTATATATATCTCTCATACAACTCCAAGAATTTGAAAGAGGTAATCACGAAACTAGTCCCTTGTCATACAGTCTTTGCCAAAATAGCCTACTGACACGGCTTAACGAGCCGTTTCCGTTAACGGAAGCGGCTCAACACCAGTCTTCACCGATAACCAATGGAAAGTTGACACGTGTCCGACAACACTGAAACGGATCTGAGCCGTGTCGGGTAAGGAAAGCTCTCAGCCGAGCCGTTTCACGTGGCTCAAACATCCAAGCCGGTTAAGGACCCGGCTCGTCCCTTAGCTGGGTTAACGCGGCTCAGAGTCATTTCCTTACATGTTGACGCGGCTTAAAACCACTATTTAGGTGGCTTAGAGTCGTTTCCGTACCGTCACCTGTTGACGCGGCTTAGAACGCATGTTTAGGCGGCTTAGAGTTGTTTCCGCTATTGTTGACGGGCTTAAACCCTTATGAGGCGGCTTAGAGCCGTTTCCGTACCGTGACCTGTTGACGTGGCTTAGAGCCGGTTCCGTACACTGTTCAAGCCGTTTCCGTACCATCTAACCTAATATAAATATTTAAGTGGTCTGTGTTTCAATTCTATCTCAAACACGAAAACATAGCAAAATGTGTTCCAAATTCATCCCGTATATCCATGCATGTAAGCTGGGCCAAAGTGATATTATGTTCAAGTGTAATGCAAAGGCGGCTATCATAACGACGTTTTTCTTAGCTTTAAAATCTACGGTGTCCGGTTTGAACCGGAGAAGATGATGTTTTTATCATTATTACGATAGACAGTTCCGCTGCCTAAACCTTTGATGACTCTAACGCTTTAGGGTGGTTGATGAGAATAACAACACATCAAAGTGTTAGCTAGATCTTACCAAACATCACGAAGCTGCAGAATCATCGAATTGTTCCGAATTACTCCATCTACTGAGTGTAAATGGAAGTTACCAGTTTAAGACGCACCTTTATCATTGCTATGTTTTTTGATGCAGAATCGTCGAATTATTCCGATTAGTTTTGTAGAAAAAGTTATTTGGTGTATTCTAGTTTAAATGTTGAATCTTTATATTTTTAGTTGTATTCTATTTTTGCATTCAATAATATTAAACTTTAGTGGATGTATCAATTTTACATGCAAAAATCTAATATAATTTAACACCGGTTTTTATCTCTTATAAATCATTCACCCCCACCCACCCCACCCCACGCGTTCACCCCACTATAAATAAGCAGCCCACGCGGTTAACCTAAACGCACCCTAAATCCACGCCGTTTTTACTTCCCGCCTTGCACAGACCCCACGTTTGCAATCTTTGATCAATGGCTTCAATTCTATTCCATGGACCGAGGTTGAAGACATTGCCTTATGTGAGGCATATTTCGAAGCAGCGTGTGAACCACGCCGTCGAGGTCAGTGTGGCCTGTGGGTTCGAGTTCAGCATTACTACTCGCAGCTTCGTGGTGTTGACAACAACAGAACCGTGGATGCCCTGTCTTTAGATTTCGGGTGATTCACTTGGACTGTGAAAGGTTCGAGCGTATCTACCACGCCGTGGAGCTACTAGGGGGGGGACCTTGGCGAGGATGACATTAAGGAAGTCGCCCTCATCAACTACCGCCACGAATATGGGCGTGATTCCACACACGTGACGGAGTGGGACACCATTAGACTTTTTTTTAGATGCGTAGTTTTTTTTTCTGTTTATTTTAGTTTTTATGTAATTTTTTTATATTAATATAAATTATGTGTTTATGTTTTTATGTTATAAATCTATTTAATAAAGACGACACTAGCATCCTCTCATGAAACACGGCAGACTTGGGTATCAAACGGGTTAGACACGCAACGTAGTGGTAGGGCTCCGTGCACATGTACAGGGGGCGCGAGTTCGAACCCCGGATGGGGCCTGTGTTTGACCGTTTTGAGTGTTTAAGGATGAAACCTTTTTTTAAGAATAATTATAAAATTTAATATAAAACAATTAAGAAGTGAATATCAAACGGGTTAGACACGCAGCCCAGCGGTAGGGCTGCGTGCACATGTACGAGGGGACGCGAGTTCGAACCCCGGATGGGGTCTACGTTGGACCTGTTTTGAGTGTTTAAGGATGAAACCTTTTTTTAAGAATAATTATAAAATTTAATATAAAACAATTAAGAGTGAATCTCAAACGGGTTAGACACGCAGCCCAGTGGTAGGGCTGCGTGCACATGTACGAGGGGACGCGAGTTCGAATCCCGTCTGGGGCCTGTATCGGACCTGTTTTGAGTGTTTAAGGATGAAACCTTTTTTTTAAGGCGGCTTAGAACCCTTTTGATGTGGCTTAGAGCCGTTTCCATACCGTGGCCTACTAAAGCCGTTTCCATATCCAGTTCCAGTCGTTTCCATCCTGTTCAAGCCGTTCGTTCATCCTGTTCAAAGCCGTTTCAATCCTGTTCAAGCCGTTTCAATCTGTTCAAGCCGTTGCAATCCTGTTCAAGCGTTTCCATCATGTTCTAACCTAATATAAATATTTAAGTGGTCTGTGTTTCAATTCTATCTCAAACACGAAAACATAGCAAAATGTGTTCCAAATTCATCCCGTATATCTATGCATGTAAGATGGGCCAGAGTGATATTATGTTCAAGTGTAACGCAGAGGCGGCTATCATAACGACGTTTTTCTTAGCTTGAAAATCAACGGTGTCCGGAAGATGATGTTTTAAACATCATTACGTTAGGCAGTTCCAGTGTGGCAGTGATGAGAATAGCAACACATCAATAATAATAAACTTTAGTGGTTGTATCAATTTTACATGCAAAAATCTAATATAACAACACGGTTTTACCCTCTTATAAATCGCACACGTTCGAGGGTGCGCGAGTTCGAAATGTTGGGGCGTGTTACACACGTGCTAGTGTGACATTATAAGGGCAAAATTTTTAAATCATACGTAATATTGTTATTCTTTCATTTAAAAATAAACTTATTAATTTAATACTTTAACATTCACGTCAATAAACAAATAATAATAAAAGTTTAAGTCATACACAAACTTGTAACAGTTTGATAATATAATTATTTAACATTAGGTCGTGGTAAACAACGCCAAAAATACAGTTTATCAGCCATGAATCGTCTATATGATAAACAAATTTGTCTCATGTCTCCAGTAATGTTAATTGGTTTGTCCGTAACGAGATGCTCCATAAGTACGCAAAGATAGACAGCTTCATTATTGGCAATTGACTGGTTTGAAATCACATAGTCATCATTAAGCTCATGGGTTATGGTTTTTTCCGGTTTCCCCGTCTTTTTCCAGTACCGCAAATGCACCAACAAAGCTACTAAATACACTTTAGCTTTTGTCAACCTTGGTAGAATAAATATCTAAATTTGTTCCCCTCACAAACGTTTTCAAAGGGATAAAAAATTAAAACCTGAGACTCCAACTCAAGGCGTGCCAAAAGCCATAAGTTATTTTCAAGCGGCAGCGGAAAAAACACGAAATCTACATCGAAAATGGAAGGATATGGGTTTACTTTACCATTTACATAACCAACAACGTTCTTAGGTACAGAGTCAAGTAGCGTGTCATAGAATTGTGGTGGAAGATTGTCCACCGCAAATTTAATGTGGGAGCCTTTTGTAGTTTTCTACTTCTCCAAGCCATTAGTCTGCCAACCCATCCTTCAATATGCTGTTTATAATATATTATTTTAATATTAAAAAATAAATAATATGTTTGGTAAAAACGTTTAAGAAACTAACCGTTGATTTAGGTAGCCGTTACAACGAACACCTAACAGGGTTCCCCAAAATTTTTGGTCCAGCTCTACTGGGCCTGTGAAAACTGCCGAATAACAGAATGGGGAGTCCCCATTATTGTAAAACGTGACAACAACTTTCGACCAAGTTTCAGTTTTGTCGTATGGAATCGCCCATCTACCTTCTCTGTTCTGGTGTAAACTTTGCCTATTGTTAACAAAGTTTATTTTTTCTGACTCCTGGGGTCGTGAGGCTTTGGACGACGAACCGTCATCCGTTTGTTTAGGTACTCTCCATTTCTTTAGTATCCACGATGATGCTTTGTTAATTGGTTGAGAGGAGTATACGCCACTGTTAGTTTTGTCAGACATTCTGCGTTTCTTTTCTTCTAAGATTTTTGAATTTAGGTGAACAAATTTACAAGCGACCTGTATCTCTCCATATTTAAGTAGGAAAAAAGACAAAAATTAAATCCGAGCCATTTCAGTCAAAGCCGAGCCGTTTCATACAAAACCGGTTAGACAGGCAGCCCAGCGGTTCGCGAGTTCGAATCCCGTCTAGGGGCGGTCTTGGACAGGTTTTGAGTGTTTAAAGCTGAAACTCTTTTTTTACGAGATCCGAGCCGTCGAGTATATATCCAAGCCGTTTCAGACTGACAGCGTCCAGAGCCGTTTCATGACAGGTCAGACGTTTCGATGTTGAGCCGTGACAACTAACGTTTCAGCGTGTAAGCCGTTTCAACAGACACGTGTAAGCGTCCAGAGCCGTTTCAGGCTTTTTGAGCCGTTTCAGACTTTTTGAGCCATTTTACATCACACACATTTTAAGCGTTTCATAACGTGTTTCAGCGTCCAAAGCCGTTTCATCTTACATTTCAGCGTTTACCCCAACCGGACGCGTGGTTAAGCCGGTTGCACCTCCATGTGCTTCTCAAGTTCACTTGTCGCTTTGGTTGTGTTAGAGCTTTGAAAAATAAACAGAGAAAACTTGTTGAACCCGTTCAAGGTCCGAAGAAAACGATAGCTATTTGGGACCACCAATCACATTCAGGGACCACTTGAAAGTTCGGAAACATCAACCCACACGTGAACATGCAAAACGAGCACGTGATGCAAGATTGTTCAACCGACCCCTCTCTTTGTTTCAGTAATAAGTAATGTTGTTCATAGTTTTTTTTAAAAACTTTACAAACTTTATTTCTTAAACGCACATGTTTTTGTATTGTTTAGATGCCAACGATTAAAGTAAGACAAAAGTAGCTGGTTTTAAAATACTTGAAGCAGATAATGACTCCGGGAATTGAGACCGCCATAAGGCAAACATGCTTTGGACCCTATTTAGATAATAGGTGCACGTTATGTATAGTCTTGTTTTAATCAGGGTTGCACAACTTCAATTACCTAATAATAATCCCCGTCTTGGTATTTCGTATTTTTAGGAGGTGAAATATTTACGTTTACACCTAAACAATTTTGTTTAATAACCGGGTTACGATTTGGCCACAGTTCTTGGGCACCTGTAGATTACCAAAATTCTTTTAAAAATAGATTTTTCCAGGCCGATCTCGAGTTAGTTTTTCAAAAATTATTGATTTATTTAATAACGTAACGACATATAACGATGAAGACGGCACAAGAATATGTCTTCTAATGCTTATAGGTCAAGGTTTTCTGGGATTGCAAAAAACCAATATTTTTGATAATTTTCTTTTACACCTTGTGGATGATCTAGAAGCTTTTAGACAATATCCATGTGGTAATTATTTTTGGGATAGTACATATAATGCTATATATAATTTGCACATACGTCAAAAAGACGACATAATTGGTTTTTCGTTATCGGGATTCGTATGGCCCTTCAAGGTACGCGTGATCCCTTCCCCTTATTATACATTCCTAAATTTTTAGATTAATTTTTTAAAACATCCGTTTTACAGATGTGGATTTTGGAGGTGTTCCCGAATTCAAGGGTTCAAACGAATGGTGAATCTGAGATAATTCCCAGATTTTTGGGATGGAGGGAAGGACGTAAGTTCATGAAGGTTACTGTGGACTGTATGCTTAAAAAGGCGGCAAAGGTAAAATAGTTATATTAAATTAAAAATATGAATGTGTATTATTTTTATTATTTTTAAAAATTTATTGCCTTTAAAATCGCAGAAACGTGAATACAAGCCGCTTTCGTTTATACTAGCCACGAATAATGAAGCTATGTTCCCATGGTATATATGTAGTTCAGATTATTTAGACGCTGAACGTCAGATGTATGCTAATGCAATGCTGGGTGAAATACCGGTTGTCGACGAACAACAAACACGTACGGAATTCCCGGGTCCAATGCCACCGCCTATGCACTCCCCTACCGACGTTGACCCACAACAAATGCAGTCACTTGTGAACAATTTGTTTGGTGACGATGCCACAAATCAAGGTTTTAAGCCTTCACCGACCCAACAGGAAATACCGCAACAGAATTTTGCTACCGGTCCGTCCATGTGTGGAGTTGATTATGACCGGTTTAAATCACTGCTGGACGAGAACAACCGGAAACTGACTGACATGATCTTGTCAGAGGTGTTGCATATGTATCGTGTGGCCCTGTCGGTACACCAGCCAACGCGCGAACATCACAAAGGGAGAGTGATAATGTAATGTTTAAATTTGGCAATTAATTTTTTTATAAATTTAAATACAATCTATAATAATGACCGTTTAACATTTCATGTAGGCTGTTGCTGATTCTTTTGTCAACTACAACAATGTCTACCCATGTCTCTATGACCCCGATTATAAACGATGGATCTGTACGTTTTTACATGTTTTAGCATAACGGTTAGTTATTATTTTACGAGTACGAAATGTCAATTCTTACGCATAAGCATTTTTGTAGAATGAGGATCCTGATACTATAAAATGAGACGATCGGAAAGACTTGTGAAGCCCACTGCAACTTTGCTATCCCCATTCGTAGCTTATAAAAGGTTAAAACCAAAACAGACAAGACAGTCAAATAATGAGGATAGACAAATTTCATTAATCGAGCAGTGGTATCCAAGTAGTGGCAATAAATATCTTTCGCTATTAGCGGGTGGGTGTGCCGGTCCTGATTTCTGAGCGTCATTGCTGGGCAAGGACGGTAGTGGCTGGTTAAGCGATGATGTAAGCCTTCACTATCAACAAGTAAAAAAAATTATATATTTTTTTCACACTAAATTTACTTTTTACAACATATATTTGGGTGGATGATCCACTTGTATCACTTAAGAGATGCAAGAGAACGTTGGAGTATTTTACCCCCTTATTTTCAGATGAATCTTTTTAACTCGGGTGGGCACGACCCACGTTCAAGGGTTATTTCACCGGGGCGGTGGACCCCTTTCCACCAATAAGTACAGTTGACGAGGTATTACGGTGCATTCCAATTAGTTAGTTGTTACATATTTATTTTTGTAATTTATTAACGAACCACTTACTTACTTATTATGTAGGTGTATGTACCGTTGTACATACCAGGCTAACATTGGTTTTTAGGAGTTTTCAATCTTATTAATTACACACTTACGATATACGATAGGTACTTTTCCCGATTTAATAAATTAATACTTTAATATTTATGCTACTAACTGTTCTTATTTTTTGGTGATTATAGTTTATTAGGTTTAAAAACTTTGGAAAAGGGAAGAACGGAGGTGTTCTATCATACAAATTTTGTTTTTGACCACTGGCTACGGATTAATGGTTATCATGCCGACAAGCCGTTACCGTTACATTTTCTCTTCCGCGTTATTTATGCAAGCGATGCTCCTCAACAGTCCGGAGTTTTGGGAGACTGTGGAGTTTGGGTTTGCATATATCTACAAAAGTTGATAATAAACAACAGTTGAACGATGGTGAAGATACTGCGTTAACTGCGTACAAAATGAGACGTAAACTAGCTATACTTTTTTTTTTGACTCGGTACTACCCCAGGATATAGAAGATAACGTCGAAGATGACGAAGTTTTATTTGGAAGATAATTGTAAAAATGCAGAAAATGATGTAAAAATCATATTATGTATAGAATGGTTATTTATATATTTTATTTGTATTATGTTATAGATACATGTATACTCTTTGTGTGTATATATATGTGCGCGCTACCATTATGGAAACACATGTTACTCAGATAGATCAACAATGTCAAACTGGAGTTGGTCGTCAAATGTTCTTGACTTTTATTACGCCGGCGATAGTCCAAGTTGCTTTTCCTCATACATGGGGATAACACCACTCGGGAAAGACTGGTGGGGTGGACTACTTGGATTTAGTGGAGATGGCCATGTTCAAGAAACGGTTCCTTAATAACAAATAATTTCCTTTAATAATTAGGCTATTAATTTAAAAAAAAACAAATCTTTACCATTCTTTTATAGCACGTGAAAGCATGGTGTAACGAACTCATGTATCAACGAGAGGTTGAAAGACGCGCAAGCACGACGACTTCAAAGGATTTTCGTTGGACTGTTCTACTACCAAATTTTGTCAACATGTTAAATGAACAAGATAGTGCGGCAAACACATACGCAGATGGGTCTTCAACTACATACCCTCCATTTTGGGAAATAGATACAGTACATTCATTTTTTATTTATTTTTGTTTGTGGGGGTTCTATATGTAATAAGATCTTAAACATGTTTATTTTGGACTGATCTTTAACATAATAATTTTAACCGGATGTTATATACTTTTTTTTTTTGACACAAGCTTACATTCCTATAGCGGAAAAGGAACAACAATGGTTACTTCTAAAGATAAATTTAAAGTCACTAGAGATAACTGTTTATTTTACAAATACTTGTGACATGAATAACTGTGGAGATTCATTTTGCGTGCACAGAAGAATTTATCAAACTGTGATGGAGTTTGAGTCTCTATTCTTGTGGTTTCTGGGTCGTACCGGGTATTGGCAACACGCTGAAGTAGACGAGACGAATGCCATGGGAATAGTAGGGGATGTCATCTGGCCTGATCAAAGAGATCGTATTGGCCGAAATTCAGGAGTCATCATATGTATGCTAATGGAAAACCTTGTTCGCAAGCGCTTGTTAACATGGAGCAAAGGAAACCTTCAGGATGCTTGTTTCAGATACAGACGGTACATGGCAACTGGACTCTACGCCGGGCGCTTCACACCAGTTAATTTTTGATGGTTTTGTGTATGCACATAAAATCAAACAATATAAAATTGTAATGAAATATTTCCTGCGTAATTTTATTAATTACAATACTAAAAAAATAGATACTGTTAAAAGTCTCCCAGGTTATAGGACGGAAATTGTGTAAACTGGTCATTATCGCCCAACTTTCTTTATCTCTCCCGTCGTTTGCTAGTACCAATTTGTGACGGCATCGGCTGTGAACAAAAATCATGATGATGACCGTATGATTTACACCGGGAACAATACGGAAGAGTGGGTTCTTCGGAGAGGGATAAGATCCGGTTCTCATCTCGAGGACGACCCGCCTGACGCTTTGTAATATGCGGCGGTTTAAGATTTATAAGATCTTCTGGAGTCTCCCATTCAGACTTATGAGGAAGAGATTAATCGCTTCTTCATAAGTTCTTTTATAGATTTCGTTTGAGTAACACTGGAAGGAATACTGACTCCAATCGGTTTCATCTAAAAATTTTGAAACCGAAATCACATGCCCACATGGTAGGCCAGAAACTTGCCAAACTCGACAGCTATATGTTCGATTATACAAATCAACAAAACCGCGCTTACCCCCGTCTTGAACATCATAACTGTTCAAACCAACACCAGCAACAGTCCACGTTCTAGACGCTTGAATTTTTTTTAAAATTTTCTTTTGAGCCTATGTGTAAATAGGTGTGTTAACTGAATACCCTTCAACCGGAGTTCATAAAACCATTGTTGTACGGACTGACGGAAGAATTTTATAACTTTTGTTATCGGCATTTTGCGCTGGTGTCTAGAAAGAGCGTTAATGGACTCCGCGCTGTTAGATGTCATATAATGATATCGATTATTGGGGCAATGTGCTCTTGCCCATCTATTGAACCTAATACTTGTTAGAATTTGACGTACCCTGGGAACGGCAAGACAAAGAGCATTGAATGACTCATTAAAATCAGACATCCGGTAAGATTTGCATGTCTTCCACCACAGACTCTCGTATTCTTTTTTTTTATTCGACGGTAAACGTAAGTTCATCATTAAATGACGACAACATAACCCGTGATAAGCACGTGAAAAGACGTTACTAACAGTTAAGTGTATAGAATTCGCCCTATCCGATATTATCGCCATATCAGATATTTCACTAACACACTCTCTAAGCTTAGAAAGAAACCATGTCCAGGATTCTCCATCCTCTGATTTTCCTATTCCATAGGAAACTGGTAAAATATGGTTGTTTCCTGTCACACCCCGACCCGCAGCGGAATAAGAGTCGGGGCATAATTGGGTTATCACCAAAGCTCATGATATTTACTAATATGTTTCATATTTATTTAAGTCAAAATTACATTCCCAATAATCCAAACATGTCCATACAAATACAAAGAAAAATAACCAACTAAACAATTCCAAGCTCTAAATCATTTTATTCTTCTAGGCCAATCCTATGTGTTTCTTGCTGCAGCTGGTTCACCTGTATCATGTGTAAAAATGGGGGTTTTTGGGTCAACATAAGTTGGCGAGTGAACCTTGTTAGATAAACATTTATTATTGATTTTCTTGTTAGTTTATCAATGAAAAATTGTGCAATAATCATAAGTGAGCAAATGTAAATAATCAAACAGTAGCAATAACAATCACAAACTATAACATACAATAACATACAATCACATACCAACATCATACAATAAATAACATGAATGTAACTGTGCGATCAAGGCTCAATCAAACGGAGCCGATCGTATTGCATGTACTGAAAATGATAAATGTCTATGCGATCAAGGCTCAATCAAAGGGAGCCGATCGTATGTTGGCACGCCAGGTTCACGCTCATAATGTAATGGGGAACATGCTCAACGCTCATAATATAATGGGGAGCGGCGGCCTATGAAATTGCACGTACTGAAAATAATAAATTAAATCTAACAATAATCACACAAACAGTTGAAACAAACTGAATACACATTTGTTCATGATATGATGTATGCACAATGATTTAAATATAATAAATAGCAAGACACATGATACACCCCAAAAACGTGATTAAAACGGGGAATTTGTAAAGATTCACTCACATTGGGTGCGTTGGATTAGAGATGGTGAGATGCGCACGAGTTGGAAGAGCTGAACAACGAGAATTAACTAACCTAAATAATAACGGAAAAATATAGTAAATGAGTGGATTTTATTAAGGATTTTAATTGAATTTTTTTAGATATATTTTTGCGAGTTTAAGGCTATTTCCTATCTTTAAAAACATTATTTTTAAGTATTTTTAATTGATTTTTAAATTAAATTAAATAATTAAAAATATAAAAATATGTTAACTTTTTGGGTTGACCGTTGACTTTTTGACTTTGACTGTTTGACCGGTTTATTGTGTAATTGCAATGCGCTGGGTGAGGCTCGAACCCGAGACCTCCCGTACGCGTGCACGCAGCTCTACCAACTGAGCTACGTGTCTAACCCGGAATAATTCTGTTTTTAATTATACTTATATATTAACTCAGCTTATCCAAAATTCTTTTATTTTCAAAAACATTTTAAATCATCGAACCTGTGTCACTGACAGGTCTCGAACCCGGGACCTGTGCTTTAACGTTACACACAGTCCACCGCTGGACTGTGTGTCTAACTTGGTTAATATACACATTTTTATTATACTTAACAACTAACGTAAGTTAACCCGGTTCAGTTAGAAAAATAAAACGTTTTTATTACAGAGAGGGTGCGTGTATCAGTGATGAACTCGCGGCGTGCGCGTATTATTTGCACACAGTCCACCGCTGGACTGTGTGTCTAACCCGTTTAAAATACCAATTTTAATTATCCTTATAATGTTAGCACAGTTCATCTTCTCCGTTAATTTTTACAGACAGCAAATTACCCCTCTGTTTCTTGTTTTAAAACGATTAACACATTCATAAGACTAAGATGAAATGACAAAGACGGTGTTGGAAACAAACATACCGGAGGAATAATTTAACTTAGAATTCCGGCAAGGCGTCGGCTCTGTTTTTATGAACTTCAACTGAGCAAGCAAATTATCCGTTTTGATTAGCTAATCGTGGAATTGAAATGCTAAACAAACGTTAACAGGGTGTTTAAATGTCCATACCGTTTCACAGCTGAAAATAAGGATTTCCAGAAGTTTTCCGGCGAACTGGAATTATCCGATAGCAGCGTCTGAATTTGATTTCAATTGAAAGGTCTGAGTTAGAAATAGCTTAACAATTGATAGACCACGACGGTATTGAAAGACTTACCGTTTTGATGGAGAATACGGTTTTCCGGCGACTTGCAGAAACTTTCCGGCGAGTAAAATTTGATTCTCCGGCGGACTGAAACTTGTGCGGAAATGTAATTGAGAGTCTGTAGATTATGTTTGAGTCGCGAAAGAGTACAAAGATGGAAGTAATACTGGAATTGAAGATTTTCGGTTATAAAAACCGATCCACTTCTAGAATTCAAGTTCATTCAAAGCAACTTGATTGAAAACGTCGGTATATCGGTTAAACTCAGTGAACCGCGAGTAATCAAATCGTCTTTGGGCGTTTGATGACCGATTTCAGTTACAGTTGGCGTAACCGGTTGATTTATGTTTGTCTATAAGACTCATTTGTTTCCTAGAGTTGACAGAAAACAACAAGTGGCGGAATGGTTATGCGTGTGTGTGTTAAGTCCTTGAGTTCTCTTCCGGCTGACCCGGGTTCGAGTCCCGGCAGCCTCATTTTATTTTTAATTATTTTATTTTTACTTTTTATCCATTATAACTTTTATAGATTAGTTTGTTTATTAATTATGTATCATTAAAAATCAAAATAGGCATAAATACGCAACGAACATTTATAACTTGATATTCGATTACAAATGGAGCGGGTTTGGAAAACCCGTTTTCGGTAATGTTACAGTATCCCCTACTTTTAGGAATTTCATCCCGAAATTTAAGTAGTAGAAGTAGTAGGAAAAAGATGCGGGTATTTTTCACGCATTGAGTCTTCACATTCCCAAGTAAACTCAGGTCCCCGTTTCGACTCCCAGCGTACCCTAACAATTGGAATGCGACTCCGTCGTAGACTTTTTCTCCGAAGTCCATGATCTCTACCGGTCTTTCAATAAAATGCATAGATTCATCAATCTGGATATCTTCCAGAGGAATGTGGAGATTTTCATCAGCGGGGCACTTCTTCAAGTTTGATACGTGGAATGTGGATGAATCCTGTTGAGTTCTTCTGGTAGATCAAGCTTGTATGCTACAGGTCCTACTCTTTCGAGTATCTTGAAAGGTCCTACGTAGCGTGGTGCTAGCTTGCCTTTTTGACCAAAACGAACTACTCCCTTCCACGGTGATACTTTTAAAAGTACATAATCACCAATGTTAAACTCTAAAGGCTTCCGTCGTTTATCTGCATATCTCTTTTGACGACTTTGAGCTGCTAGAAGATTGTTTCGAATTTGATGGATCTTGTCTGTGGTTTCTTGAATCAATTCCGGACCAGTGATTTGAGCTTCCCCAATTTCGTGCCAACATACTGGAGATCGGCACTTACGACCATATAAGGCTTCCAAAGGTGCCATGCCGATGCTTGAATGATAGCTGTTGTTGTACGAAAATTCAACTAATGGTAGATGAACGTCCCAATTTCCCTTAAAGTCTATGACACATGCTCGAAGCATATCTTCAAGAGTTTGAATGGTGCGTTCAGATTGACCATCAGTTTGAGGATGATAGGCGGTACTGAGATCTAATCGCGTACCCAAAGCGGCTTGTACTGCTTGCCATGTTCGGGAAGTGAAACGACCATCACGATCAGAAATAATGCTTAACGGTACACCATGTCGGCTTACGATTTTGCTGATATAAACACGAGCTAGCTATTCGTTCTTGAAATCTTCACGGATAGGAATAAAGTGAGCTGATTTTGTAAGTCGGTCAATGATTACCCATATAGTGTCATACCCACCAGAAGTGCGAGGTAACCCGGTAATGAAGTCTATGGTTATGTTTTCCCACTTCCATACAGGTATTTCGGGTTGGACCAGAAGTCCTGAGGGTCTTTGGTGTTCAGCTTTCACCTTGGAACATGTAAGGCACTTAGAAACAAAAACAGCAATATCCTTTTTCATTCCAGGCCACCAATAGGTGTATCGAAGGTCTTGATACATCTTATCGGCTCCTGGGTGTATAGAGTATCGTGTTTTGTGAGCCTCATTCATAAGAATTTCACGAAGATTGTTGTGGTCAGGAATCCATATACGATCTAGATAGTACAGAATACCGTCAGATTTAGTTTCAATTTTAAGTTCAGCTCCACAGGACAGCTCCTTTCGTACATCATCTTCCGTTACTGAAACATGTTGGGCTTCTCGAATTTGATCCTTAATGTCAGTTATGATTTGCGAACATTGAAGACGAATGGAGTTCGCATAACCCTTTCGACTAAGTGCATCAGCCACCACATTTGCCTTGCTAGGGTGGTACCGAATTTCACAGTCGTAGTCATTTAGAAGTTCGACCCATCTTCTTTGCCTCATGTTTAACTCCTTTTGATTGAAGATATGTTGAAGACTCTTGTGGTCAGTGTATATTTCACACTTAGTACCGTAGAGATAATGTCTCCATATCTTAAGAGCGAACACAACGGCTCCAAGTTCTAGGTCATGGGTGGTGTAGTTCTTCTCATGCGTCTTGAGTTGTCTCGAAGCATAAGCTATAACCTTTCCTCTTTGCATTAGAACACAGCCTAATCCTTGCCCTGACGCGTCGCAATAGACCACGAAGTCATCACAACCTTCAGGAAGAGTGAGGATTGGTGCATCACAGAGTTTTTGTTTAAGGTTTTGAAAGGCTTCTTCTTGCTTGGGTCCCCATATGAAAGGTTTTCCCTTATGAGTTAAAGCCGTGAGTGGTACAGCAATGCGAGAGAAGTTTGAAATGAAAGGACGATAATAACCAGCCAAACCAAGAAAAGATCTTACTTCAGTTGGTATACGTGGCGCTTGCCATTCTTGTACAGCTTTGATCTTTGAGGGGTCGACATGTATTCCCTTGTCATTGACTAAATGTCCGAGGAATTGCACCTCTTTAACCAGAATTCACATTTGGAAAATTTGGCGTAAAGCTTTTCATTCTCTAGAAGAGTAAGGATGAGTCGAAGATGGCGCTCATGATCAGACTTCGACTTTGAATAAATGAGAATGTCGTCGATGAAGACTATAACAAATCGATCAAGATAAGGTTTGCAGACTCTGTTCATCAGATCCATGAAGACTGCTGGAGTGTTGGTTAAACCAAATGGCATAACCATGAATTCATAATGACCATAACGAGTTCGGAATGCGGTCTTTGGGACGTCTTCTTCATGTACTCTAAGTTGATGATAACCAGATCGAAGGTCGATTTTTGAAAAGCAGCTAGCACCTTGAAGTTGGTCAAGAAGATCATCAATGCGAGGTAATGGATAGCGATTCTTGATTGTTAACTTGTTGAGTTCTCTGTAGTCGATGCACATGCGAAACGATCCATCTTTCTTCTTTACAAAAAGGACAAGTGCACCCCAAGGCGAGGAGCTAGGACGTATGAATCCCTTGTCAGTCAACTCTTATAATTGACTGGCTAGCTCTTGCATTTCAGAGGGGGCCAACCTATAAGGAGACTTTGCAACTGGTGTAGCACCAGGTATAAGATCAATACGGAATTCGACTTCTCTAACTGGAGGAAGTCCTCAAATGTCGTCAGGAAAAACTTGCGGGAAATCTTTTACTACTGGGATGTCTTCAAGTTTCTTCTCCATGGTTCCCTTTTTGATGATATGAGCTAAAAACGCGACATAATTCTTGCGAATATATTTTTGAGCTTGAAGACAAGCCATTAAGCTGAGCCCTTTCGACGAGGTTTCTCCAAAGATTCGAAGAGTCTGACCGTTTGAAAGAGGAATACGTATAAGCTTTTCGCGACATACAACTTCTGCCTGATGTTGACTGAGCCAGTCCATACCAATTATGATATAAAAACTTCCTAACTTCATAGGAATAAGGTCAACTGAAAAGTCGTGGTCGTTTAAGGTGAGTGTACAGTTGCGTATAATAGAGTTTAATGAGACCGGTTTCCCGTCTGCAACTTCTACTGTTATGGATTCCATGAGCTTATCACGATTTTGGTTTAGGATAGGTTCAAACTCTAAGGACACAAAACTTTTATCCGCGCCAGTATCAAACAACATGGATGCATATCTACCATTGATAAGGAACGTACCGTTAACCACATTGCTGTCAGCTCTATCCTGATTAGCGTTGATGTTGAAAGCTCTTCCTCTTGCAGGTGGAGGAGCTTGGTTCGCTTGATTCACCGATTGGCTTGGGCCTGAGCATGAATAATGTTTACCAGCCTTGGACAAGTGTTTCTAAAATGGCTTGGGTCTCCACAATTGTAGCAAGCCCGCATAGGTTGTACCATAGGATAGTTGGGTTGGTAATATGTTTGGGCTAAATGTTGGGTGGGTGGTAATAGTAGGGGTTGTTGGGCTTGACCCATTATTTGCTGGTGGGTTTGGGTTGAAGGCTGGTGGCGGTTCGTTCACTGAGGCATGCGGCAGGTTTGAACAGTATGACCTGCGCGACCACAACCGGTGCAATATTGGCAAGGATGATCAGGAGAATGGTGGTATTGGCAACGGTTGCATTTTGGTAACGGGCCAGAGTATGGTCTTTTGTATGGTGCAGGTGAAGGGGCGACTTGGGTAATGGGTGCAGCAGGAATAAGGAAATTGGTTTGAGTGACAGCGAAGTTTCTGGTTTTGCGCTTCCTCTTGTTAGCAAACTTAGAGGAGGAGATGGAATGGTTTGAAGTTTGACCCTCAACGGGGGCTTTCTTTTTCTCTTCTTTAAACTTACCTTTGCGAATTCGATTCTCGGTCAGTTCAGTCGCTAGCTCCATAGTAGCTTCAAGTGTTGCTGGCGAAATGCTGAGAACTGAATCTTGAATTTTCGAGGGAAGACCTCGAATATAATGCTCGATCAAGCGATAAACTGGGGTAAACAAATTAGGGACAATTTGGTTCAACTCTAAGAACCTCTTGTTGTAGGTGGTATGATCTCCCTCCTTTTGCTTTAAAGAATGAAATTCGTCCTCCAACTTTTTAATTTTACTCCTAGGACAGAAACGCCTAGTCATGATTTCCCTTAACTCCTCCCATGTTAAGGCCATTGCATCATCAATTCCCCTCTTCCCCTTTTCAGTATTCCACCAGGTGAGAGCTACCCCAAATAGTCTCCCGGTGGCGTATCGAACCTTGCGATCCTTAGGACAATCGCAGTTGAGGAAGGTGTTTTCCATTTCCTCAAACCAGTGGAGGAGAGCAGTGACACCTTCGGTCCCTTCAAATTTAGGAGGATCACAAGACTTGAAATGTTTGTATGAGCACTTGCTGGTAGGAGGGTTGCCGATGTTCTGGTCATGTTGTTGGGGAGGATTAGTGGGATTTGTGGCGAGAGCTTGTTGTACTTGAACCACAATGTCAGGAAGTATCGCGGCCATTTGTTTCGCAATTTGTGTGGCCAAACGTTCGTGAGACCTTCCTGATCTTTTACCCCCTCGTTGTTGTCTAGCCGACATCTACAGGAACATACATAAGAAGATTGTGAGTTTATGAAGTCTTTTTAGGTGTCATGTGTCTTTAAGAAAATGAAAATAACATAAATATCAATAATGCAACTACATCCATAAGATGTCTTGGGTTTGCTCATGTTGGGCCTCAAATGTTCCCCATACCTTCACCTGTATAGTCATGTGGGCCCCCATGACTATTGGCTTGGTAGGATTCACATTAGTATTGGCGATTTAACACTCGCATCACCTGAATGCAAACCACAAAATATGTTTACGAGATGTATGGTCGGAATGTGTCAAGGTGTAGACACAATGACAACTCAAAGTGGGGTTAGCTCACACGACGTTTGGTATAGCATGCTTTGGCCTAATAGGTACTTCGTACTCTCATCGTTAGTCCCCAGGTAGGCAAACTGGTCCTTTATTTTGGATTTATACGAATGCCAGCCTAGACAGGACGTTCCGACTACCGGTACTGGTACCCTTCCAGTTACTACATGCCCGTCATGAGAACTCACTTTGATGAGATTTGAAAAACACAAAAATCATTGTAAAAGCAATCATGAAAATGATGTGGTGTGTGCTTTCATGGATATGATATGTTATGAGAATATTATTCATGATAGGCATTATATGATAATATATACTTATGAACATGCTTGCATAACATTGAATGTAACATTTAACATAAAACATATAAACATCATGAAATTTGGCATGTAACACACTAAAATCTTAAAAATTTCTAATCAACTATAGTATAGGCTCTAAGGGTCTAATAACCTATCCTATATCCCTATAGTCATGGCTCTGATACCAATCTGTCACACCCCGACCCGCAGCGGAATAAGAGTCGGGGCATAATTGGGTTATCACCAAAGCTCATGATATTTACTAATATGTTTCATATTTATTTAAGTCAAAATTACATTCCCAATAATCCAAACATGTCCATACAAATACAAAGAAAAATAACCAACTAAACAATTCCAAGCTCTAAATCATTTTATTCTTCTAGGCCAATCCTATGTGTTTCTTGCTGCAGCTGGTTCACCTGTATCATGTGTAAAAATGGGGGTTTTTGGGTCAACATAAGTTGGCGAGTGAACCTTGTTAGATAAACATTTATTATTGATTTTCTTGTTAGTTTATCAATGAAAAATTATGCAATAATCATAAGTGAGCAAATGTAAATAATCAAACAGTAGCAATAACAATCACAAACTATAACATACAATAACATACAATAACATACCAACATCATACAATAAATAACATGAATGTAACTGTGCGATCAAGGCTCAATCAAACGGAGCCGATCGTATTGCATGTACTGAAAATGATAAATGTCTGTGCGATCAAGGCTCAATCAAAGGGAGCCGATCGTATGTTGGCACGCCAGGTTCACGCTCATAATGTGATGGGGAACATGCTCAACGCTCATAATGTAATGGGGAGCGGCGGCCTATGAAATTGCATGTACTGAAAATAATAAATTAAATCTAACAATAATCACACAAGCAGTTGAAACAAACTGAATACATATTTGTTCATGATATGATGTATGCACAATGATTTAAATATAATAAATAGCAAGACACATGATACACCCCAAAAACGTGATTAAAACGGGGAATTTGTAAAGATTCACTCACATTGGGTGCGTTGGATTGGAGATGGTGAGATGCGCACGAGTTGGAAGAGCTGAACAACGAGAATTAACTAACCTAAATAATAACGGAAAAATATAGTAAATGAGTGGATTTTATTAAGGATTTTAATAGAATATTTTTAGATATATTTTTGCGAGTTTAAGGCTATATCCTATCTTTAAAAACATTATTTTTAAGTATTTTTAATTGATTTTTAAATTAAATTAAATAATAAAAAATATAAAAATATGTTGACTTTTTGGGTTGACCGTTGACTTTTTGACTTTGACTGTTTGACCGGTTTATTGTGTAATTGCAATGCGCTGGGTGAGGCTCGAACCCGAGACCTCCCGTACGCGTGCACGCAGCTCTACCAACTGAGCTACGTGTCTAACCCGGAATAATTCTGTTTTTAATTATACTTATATATTAACTCAGATTATCCAAAATTCTTTTATTTTCAAAAACATTTTAAATCATCGAACCGGTGTCACTGACAGGTCTCGAACCCGGGACCTGTGCTTTAACGTTACACACAGTCCACCGCTGGACTGTGTGTCTAACTTGGTTAATATACACATTTTTATTATACTTAACAACTAACGTAAGTTAACCCGGTTCAGTTAGAAAAATAAAACGTTTTTATTACAGAGAGGGTGCGTGTATCAGGGATCGAACTCGCGGCGTGCGCGTATTATTTGCACACAGTCCACCGCTGGACTGTGTGTCTAACCCGTTTAAAATACCAATTTTAATTATCCTTATAATGTTAGCACAGTTCATCTTCTCTGTTAATTTTTACAGACAGCAAATTACCCCTCTGTTTCTTGTTTTAAAACGATTAACACATTCATAAGACTAAGATGAAATGACAAAGACGGTGTTGGAAACAAACATACCGGAGGAATAATTTAACTCAGAATTCCGGCAAGGCGTCGGCTCTGTTTTTATGAACTTCAACTGAGCAAGCAAATTATCCGTTTTGATTAGCTAATCGTGGAATTGAAATGCTAAACAAACGTTAACAGGGTGTTTAAATGTCCATACCGTTTTACAGCTGAAAATAAGGATTTCCAGAAGTTTTTCGGCGAACTGGAATTATCCGATAGCAGCGTCTGAATTTGATTTCAATTGAAAGGTCTGAGTTAGAAATAGCTTAACAATTGATAGACCACGACGGTATTGAAAGACTTACCGTTTTGATGGAGAATACGGTTTTCCGGCGACTTGCAGAAACTTTCCGGCGAGTAAAATTTGATTCTCCGGCGGACTGAAACTTGTGCGGAAATGTAATTGAGAGTCTGTAGATTATGTTTGAGTCGCGTAAGAGTACAAAGATGGAAGTAATACTGGAATTGAAGATTTTCGGTTATAAAAACCGATCCACTTCTAGAATTCAAGTTCATTCAAAGCAACTTGATTGAAAACGTCGGTATATCGGTTAAACTCAGTGAACCGCGAGTAATCAAATCGTCTTTGGGCGTTTGATGACCGATTCCAGTTACAGTTGGCGTAACCGGTTGATTTATGTTTGTCTATAAAACTCATTTGTTTCCTAGAGTTGACAGAAAACAACAAGTGGCGTAGTAGTTATGCGTGTGTGTGTTAAGTCTTTGAGTTCTCTTCCGGCTGACCCGGGTTCGAGTCCCGGCAGCCTCATTTTATTTTTAATTATTTTATTTTTACTTTTTATCCATTATAACTTTTATAGATTAGTTTGTTTATTAATTATGTATCATTAAAAATCAAAATAGGCATAAATACGCAACGAACATTTATAACTTGATATTCGATTACAAATGGAGCGGGTTTGGAAAACCCGTTTTCGACAAATGTTACATTTCCATCCATGCCAAATGCTAAAAACAGCGTACCTTTAAATTCACTTTTTAGGTGTGCTGCATCAATGATAACCACCGGCCTAAAATTACACATAAAGACGCGAATCTGAAAGTAAAAATCCGTAAGAGGTCAACCGCATTTTAATTTCAGATAACTAAATAAAAAGTAAAACGCATAACTTACAGCAGCACCGATGGCAACAAAGACCATTTCAAACCGATTCTCTTCGTCAGTCTTGATGCGAGTGATAGTACCCGGATTTGCCCGTTCTAAATTGTAGCAGTAAAACGGTAGTTCAACAAAGAAATCAGTGCTTGTTCCTTGTAGAATCTCTAGCGCGTGACTTTTTCCACGCCAAGCTTGACTATAACTTATGCCCACTTGGAATCTTTGTTTAAAATCTTTGACAATATTCGTGGACCGATATTGTCTACCACTATCTTTTAGTGATTCCTTTAAATAGTGAGCCACAACCATTGGGTTTGCCTGACGAAGATGGGGGTACGTTAGCGTCTTTGAGCACGTGTGTTTATCGTTCGTATACTTCACAACAAACATGGCACAGCCAGCAATACTACGTGCCCTAAAACGCCATGCGCACCCATCCACCAAACATGACACGTCATTCCTGGTTTTAGACGATCTATCTACTTTAAACTCAAAATGTTCTAACAAACATTTTTTCCCTAGCTCAAGTTTCATTTCTTCTTTGTTAGTGAATACGTAGCCTGCTCAAAGTTAATTGATGGAGACGGTGTTTGTGTTGTACCATGTAAATTATCGAAAGTCGTTGTATAGTCCTTTAAAACATTATCATTAACTTCATTAAAAGGAACATTTTATTCAGGAACTTTAAATGTATCTTGATCAGAAGGAAAACTAGATGACCCAACACACGACTCCTGAATGACGTACAACTTATATAATTCAAATGGATTTTGCATAGCAAAATTAAATAAAAAAGCGAGATCACCATCATCAGTTATATCGATCGGATCAGTAAACGAAGACATCCGGTACAATAGTTTTTAAATGTTTGTAATTCCACACAACTTAGAAACATTACTTAAAAGACCAATGTACGAAAGATTGGTTTCAATTTCTAAACCACGTCTACTTGCATCGGCATCAGCAACATACTCCAAGTTTCCATTAACAATCTGCCACTTTCCACCGCTGTATACAACAAAACAAAGTTTCATGTTGTAAAAATCTGATTTTACTTTAAACGTAAAACGCCTTAAACTAATTGTAAATAAATAGCCTATGCACGTAATCGTAAACCGGCTTATATTCGTACTGAAACGGCTTGAACATTGACTTGAAACGGCTCTGAGCCGCCTAAATAGCGGTTTTAAGCCGCGTTAACATGTTAGGAAACGGCTCTGAGCCGCCTCAACCCAGCTCGGCCCGTTGGAAGGTACCCGGCTAAGGGACGAGCCGGGTCCTTACCCGGCTTCGATGTTTGAGCCACGTGAAACGGCTCGGTTGAGAGCTTTCCTTACCTGACATGGCTCAGAGCCGTTTCAGTGTTGTCGGACACGTGTCAACTTTTCATTGGTTATCGGTGAAGGCTGGTGTTGAGCCGCTTCCGTTAACGGAAATGACTTGTAAAGTCGTGTCAGTGGGCCATTTTGGCAAAGACGGCGTGAAAAGGGCTAGTTTCGTGATTATCCCAATTTAAAAACACAATCCATCCTATATTCGAACCACACATAAATATGTTTATGATTATGTTCAACTATTATTTTTCATATGAGAAAAGGTAAACCACCTCCATCAACCACCATAAACCCCAAAACAACCAAAAATCAAGGTCTCGAATGGTGATTTTTTGCCGGAGAGTGTGGTGGGTTTTTGCAGAAGTCTGGTTTGAAGGTTCACAACTTCATTTTTTAAGGATAATTGATCTAGGAGTTTAATTTTGAAGGATCAGAGTGACCGGATCTTGGTGATAACTCCGGCAGGAGAGTTTGCTAACCGGATATGAAAGATTTTGAAGGTCTTGGAGGTTCATAACTTTATTTTTTTATATATCTTAAAAATTGTACACTTATTAGATCTTTGTAAGTTTTACGTGTTTATTAGCTATAATGACTTCTACCACATGTATTAGAAATTGTATATTTTTTTTTTACTTTGATGTTATGTGCATTTTTTAATATTGACAACTCAGATTTGTGGTTGTGATTGAGATGATTGTCACAAGTAGTTGCAGAAATTTTGTTACTTATTACACATCAAACATATAAAAGCTAATAATTTTAAATGTAACTACAAAAAATGTTATATTTTACTAGTAAAAAAAATGATACATGTTATTGATAACATTTTTCTCTATTGTTTCTGTAACACAGTTACAGAAATTATAAATGTAACATAAAAATATTTTAATATTTATCATATGCCTTCATTATTTATTGTTTCTCTTTAATAGAAGGGTCTACATATTCACACACTCATCTGCCTATTTAGACACCCTTTAGACGGGTCATCTAGACCTAGACGGGGCGTCTAGGTTTCCTTTTTCAGACCACATTCCTAGCCCGTACAACGTCAAATTAGTCACATCAGACGGAGCGTTTAGCCGTAGACGGCTGTTGAAGACGACCAGACCAAGACGGGGCGTCTAGGCCTAGACGACCCGTCTTGAAGAGGTGGTCTGCATGCATGTCAGCAAAGTACGACGTGATACGCCCCGTCTAGTACCAGACGGGGGGTATATTTATTTGTTAAATACATCCATGCAGAGCTTTTGAAGTCGTAGAAAACTTTCAATTCATCGTCGGAATTCTCTCCGTCGTGAACTTTGACTTATATTACTTCATCTGATATCATTCAAAGGTGGTGAAATGTCATCAAACTGGACGGCAATGATTTCTTTGGGGCGTATTCTGGCGTGTCATGGGTGCCTGAAGCCAATTCAGTAACAGTTTTTAGGTTAAACTAGTTGTTGTTTGAATAATTTACTAATGGTGATATCGTTGGTAGGGGGAGACTGGTGTTCCCAATTCTAACGTGCAAGAGGAGGTTCTGTCAAGTGTACAAGGAAATCAAAACAGACAATTTCTAGATTTGAACGAGCTTCCTCCCGTTGAAGAAATATCCCATGTGGACAACTCGTACCAAGTTGATGCACCATCTTATCCTCCGCAACATGGGTTTCCGGATTATGGATACGTGTGTGAACACTCGTACGTGCAACAACACGGTCCGGATGGATACAGAGGAGACTGTTACGAAAGTTACAATGCAACATGTTCTTTGTACGGTCAACAAGTCTATCCTGATGGTGGTGAGGCACCCACATGCGCAGGCAATCTGTACCTCACAGAGACGGTATGAAAACGTATTTATTTAAGTTGTGCAGTTGAGTAAACATAAAATCTGACATAACACTGTCGATTGTACAGGTTTTCAACTCTCTAGATGAGCTAAAAAACTGGACACAGGAAACGATTAAGGCGGATGGTTTCGTTATTGTAACCCGACAATCAAAGAAAATTGGTGGAAGAACCAGGAGGGTATGGCTTGAATGTGACCGTGGTGGTGAGCACCATACTACAACAACGGTTAGAAAAGATGGAAGCAAGAAAACCGGTTGCCCGTTTTACCTGGTGGCTGTGCGGGACCATCCGTATGAAACATGGGGGATAAAAGGGGAAAGACTGAACATAACCACGAAGTCTGTCAGGACCTGTCGGGCCACGCGTTTGTGCGAAGGTTTGCTCCTGACGAATACAGAATGATCGAGCAGTTGACAACACAAAACGTGGAGTCGCGCAGAATTTTTCAAACGATAAGGAAGCAGTTCCCCGACAGTTTTCATGTTCAGAAAGACGTTCAAAACGCGGTTAAGAAGATTAGGTCCGAACAAAGATACGGACTGACTCCCATGCAATCGTTAGAAAACATCCTTATTAAAAACGAATTTATCTACGAGACACGGGAGGAACTCGAAACAGAGATCGTTACAGAGATCTTCTTTGTTCATCCCTACTCTTCATAAATGTGACGTGCGTTCCTGCACGTTTTGCTGATCGATTCCACGTACAAGACGAACGTATACAACATGCCATTTGTCTAGATAGTTGGTATGGCGCCCACCAACTATTCGTTTTGTATCGCTCATGCCGTTATCTGCAAGGAACGTAGTATTAACTTTGTATGGGTGCTTGAGAGGATCAGGTCAATGTTGGACGAAAGTATGGAGCCACGTGTTATTGTTAAGGATAGAGAGCTGGCCCTAATTAACGTGTGTGCTAAAGTTTTTCCAAACGTCTCTCGATATCTCTGCAGGTTTCACATTCAACAGAATATCTGTAAGCACTGCAAGAGCGCATTCACAGAAGAATAATGGAAAAAAAATTTGTCATCCTGGGGAGATTGTGTGAGTCTCCATCAATACCCATACACGAGTACAACTTAGGCAACTTGCAAAAGCGACTTGTGCAGTGCAAACGTTCAAGTAAGTTTTTGTAATAAAAGATGACCTACCCATGTACATTTAACTAATTATTGATACCTTTTAGGGCTGTTTATGTACGTGTATGATAACTTGTTGAAAGACTACAAGATGTGAGGCCAGACGGTCATTGTGGGTTTCGGTCTGTGGCTGTGGGCTTAGGTATGGGAGAACGTGCGTGGAGCCACATTCGAAAAGACCTTCAACAGGAGATGGATCAGAACGCGTCGATCTGGGCGCCAGTATTTGAAGCATAGGAGGCAGGATAGTTTTACACGCATCGTCAGAGCCTAATCTGGGATTCAGTGGAGCATTGTCCCCCACTCACTGGATGGACTTCCCCCACGCAGGGCTTCTTATTACACAAAGGTATGGTATCGGGGTTCACCTCTTAAGCATCGATGGTTGTTCCACGTTCTTCCCGATAATCAACCCTCCAACGGATCAAGAACCACGAACGATAACGCTTGCACATGTTTACAACAACCACTTCATACATATTAAGCTGGAAGGACAGTTTCCAATGCCTACAGTAAACGGTTTGTGGTTGACCTACCGAAGCGCCGCTGCAGAACAATGGCTGGACATGTACACACCCCGTCTAGAATGGTATACGTCGATAATGAATCCCGCACCGAATCCAAACCCGAGTATTAACTGGGTCAACTGTGAATCGAAAGAATGAGGCTTTTTGGTACATCTAATACGATTTTTTGTATATTTAATACGATTTTTTATAATTAATACAAACATTTGGTATACAATTAGAAAATTTTTGGTGTAATTAACATGATTTCATTTACCCAAAAAAGTTTGTATTAAGTCAACAAAATCATATAAATTATACCCAAAAAAATAATTGTGCATATACGGGTCGTCTAGACTTATACACCCCGTCTTGGTCTAGTGAGAAGACCATTCTACCCCTTGTTTGTTGGCCGTCTAGGCCAAAATCAGGGGCAAAATGGTCATACTGTCATGGCCTAGACGGGTCGTCTAGACCTAGACGCAGTGTAGGGTATGGGCAGGATCTTTTATCCCGGATAAATTTTGAATTTTAATTTTAAATGTCAATTACCATTTTACCCCTGAACTGCCACCCGTCTAGGCCTAGTTCAGGGGCAAAATGTTAATTAACCAGCTGAGTGTTTTACAACTCAGCGTGGTTAATTACCATTTTGCCACTGAACTAGGCCTAGACGGGCGGCAGTTCATGGGTAAAATGGTAATTAGACGTTTATTGCATATGACCCGTCTAGGCCTCATATATGAATGGCAGCCTAGACGAGCTGAGACAGACGACATAAGCAGAGCATACTCAACGACACACACACATACGTATTCAACTGTATTCCTGACCGTATTTTAGCGAAATCAAACATCACTGGTACGTATTTTCAACCATACTTAATGTATTATGCATTTAGAACGTAGGTTGTTTATGAATTTGATAGTTTTTGGGGTTTAAGGGCTGTGAATTCGAAGTATTTGGGTTTTGTTGATGAACAAGACGGCGTCTAGCCCTAGACGACCCTAATAGACGACCTGTTAAAAAACTTTTTTTTAACTTATATAATTTATTGTTATATTCGTGTTAAATTCTAATACAATCGAAGATTATATAATTTAAAAGATTTATTGTTTTAGTTATGGACGAGATTGGATATCCGATACACGGGGACCCACATCTGCATGGTCCGCGATGGGCCCCGCCAGCGCCGGTGGATCCGCTCCACGGAAACCCTTATCTTGAGTTCCCGCCCGATACCGAGGCCGCCCGTTTTTGCGGGATGCTATGTCGGATGCAGGTCGGATCGCACTCGGCGGTCAACTGGGATGCGATCGAGGCGATTGGTGAGACACCCAGACTTCGTTTCTTCATTCCCGTTGATTCCCTGTGGCACCGACTGTTTGACTTGGCCGGCACGCCGACTTACAGGGAGCTGCTCATCAAGTTCCTGTCGACCTTCACGTTCCACCCTCCACGGGTCGACCAGTTGCCTCCCCAGCCACAGGGTCCTCCCCCTCCGCCTGAGGTTTCATTTAGGCTTGCCGGTGTGTGCATTCGATGACGCTTGCTGAGTTTGCCGTTCATAGCGGCATATACCTGCAGGAGGAGATTGCTACGAATGTTTATACGGATGGGTTAGTGTTGGTGGATAAACCCACTCTTTTGGGATTTTAGGAGGTGGTCGCAGGCCCTTACACTTGGGAGTATGTCAGGGCGAAGGGGAGGATTTCTCACGTTGCCGACCCGCTGTACAGGTACGTACGTTTATTACGGTAATTGTTTGATTATTGTTGCTATGAATTAATTTCCTTATTTCGCTAATATAATGTGCAGGTATCTACAGCGGATGCTCGCTACGTCTATTACCGCTCGCGGACAAAGTCGTGAGTGGTGTACGAGCACCGACTTATTTTTACTATTGCCTTTCGTACAGGAGGCCGTGCGCACTTGCGCACGGTCTCGCCCAGTACTTCGCCTCCACCCACCACCGACAGGAGCGCGGCTTTTTGTACGGCGGGGTGTACGTCACCGTGATTGCCCGGTCGTTGGGTCTTGTGCCGGAGTCGGACCCGCACTTGCAACCGGCCATACCGTCCACGCGGATGGGTTTTCTGACCTTGCGGGGGATGAGGCTGGTGAAGAGGTTCGGCGTGCTAGGCGAGCGGTTTAAAACCCGCGAAGGTGGGCCATGGATTCCGGAGCCGCTGCCCGATCAGTTTGCTCCAGTCTATCCGCCGAGAGATGAGGCAGCGGCAGTCTAGGACCCTCCGATTGATTTTGACGGACCGGCACCGGCACCGCCACCACCACCTCACGGGGCGCCTCAGTTTCCGCAACACGTCCTTCCAGGTCATGCCCCGGGGGGTGCGGCATACCTGCGTTTACGAGCCGACGTCGACAGGCTTATGGATCTCGTTGGCTGGCTGGTTCGTGAGGCACAAGATAGACGAGAGAGAGAGGGGTTACCTGCCATACCGCTCCCACCACCTCGAGCACCACATCAGCAGCAGCCGCAGCAGCTAGATCCCGATCCCGACTCCCAGGCCGACTCGTATGCATAGACGTTTTGTTTTTAGTTTTCAGATAAATATTGTTATGGTTGTACAAATTTATGTTATATATGTTATATTTAACTTTGTTTTCAGTTATTCGATTACTTGATGGTTGTTTGTGTTAAATCGACATTGAAATGTAATACAGAAACAACACACACTTCTTGCATTCATCTTAAAATATTGAAAACAATATTAAATTTTAGTATTAATTTTTTTTATAAAAATATTATGTAAAACCAATTAAATATATAAACGATTGAAAAAGATAACTCACTTTTTATACAATAAACGAAACTTTTTAAAAACCTAAAATTACACCTAAAAAGATCAACCTCCAACAACAACCAATTTATCCCACCAAAACACTATTTTTTCAAACTCGAACAACAACCAATCTACCTCACCAAAACAGCCTTTTCCAACAAAAAAAAACACAAGTTCCTAGACGCTAAAATTTATGCGTCCTCCCAGATACTTGCTGACTATTAAAAATCAATGCTATACGAGGCGTCTGACCCTAAACGACCCGTCTAAAGCCCAAAAGATGTCCAAATAGACAACAAGGATATATAAATATATTCAACCTTCATAATTGATAATTTGGATATGTGGCACATCAGTGAGTAGAGGTAATAGTGTAGTGAATAGAAGTAATAGTGACTGAATAGTACACTTCTATACATCATTGGCCCTTACAGCACACCAGTCTAGGGCCCCACAAGCCAAAACCTATATATGTACTATGAAGTTATATACTTTCACTTACGTATTTTTTTTTAAACATCAGGTTGTGTAACATAATTTTTCAAATGATGGTTTGTTACAAACACAATGAAAAGCATAACTATCCATGTTACATATTTTTGTCATTCCTTTTTTTTTCACGGGAAATGTATGTTACATTTTTCTCTGGGTTGTTTAAGAAAAAATATAACATCTTTTCTCGATATTATTCTCGTGAAGGTCTTCATTCGCTTATCCTCATCAGATTTGTTGTCTTCCAACATCCAACGAACTTGTGTTGTCCATATCACATGTGTAAATGTAAGATGTATGGCGTAATAGTTTTTTATATATATTTTATGCAATGTTTTTGTGTATGACATTTTATATGACGTTTACTCTGTTATGTGTATATTTGAAAAAAGAATAGGCATCTTAATATGGTAGTTGTTACAACGATAAGCAAAAAGAACATAAATCTCCAAAAAAAAAAACATGTTACCTATTACACAATAGAATTTGTAGTTTTATTTTTGATATTTTTTCCCTATGTAAGTTGATATTTTGAAATCCATTTTATAAGGTAGGGCTAGGTTTTACTTTTCATCTGGCACTCTTTTTTGTATAGTTTGTTTGATAAGCCACATGACTCTAAATCAATTTAATAAGGGGATAATTACGAAAATAGCCCCAGTCGCGCCGTCTTTGCGAAAATGGCCACCTGACACGGCTCCACGAGCCGTTTCCGTTAACGGAAGCGGCTCAAACGTAGTATTCACCGTGGACCAATAGAAAGAGGACACGTGTCCGACAAACGCGGAAACGGCTTTGAGACGTTTCAGCTAACTCCTTTGGTTTAAAGCTCTCAGCCGAGCCGGTTAAGGACCCGGCTCGTCCCTTAGCCGAGTACCTTCAACGAGCCGAGCCGTCTTGTCGTGGGCTGAGCCACTACTGCTTTGAGCCGTTTCGACGCACTGTTCAAGACGTTTCCGTACGAATTTAAGCCGTTTTACGTTTACGTGCGTAGCTTATTTATTTACAATTAGTTTAAGGCGTTTTACGTTTAAAGTAAAATCAGATTTTTACAACATGAAGTTGTGTTTTGTTGTATACAGCGGTGGAAAGTGGCAGATTGTTAACAGAAACTTGGAGTACGTTGCTGATGCCGATGCAAGTAGACGTGGTTTAGAAATTGAAACCAATCTTTCGTACATTGGTCTTTTAAGTAATGTTTCTAAGTTGTGTGGAATTCCAAACATTAAAAAACTATCGTACCGGATGTCTTCGTTTACTGATCCGATTGATATAACTGATGATGGTGATCTCGCTTTTTTATTTAATTTTGCTATGCAAAATCCTTTTGAATTATATAAGTTGTACGTCATTCAGGAGTCTTGTGTTGATTCATCTAGTTTTTCTTCTCATCAAGATACATTTAAAGTTCATAATTTAAATGTTCCTGTTACTGAAGTTAATGATGATGTTTTAAACGAGTATATAACGAATTTTGATAATTTACATGGTACAACACAAACATTGTCTCCATTAATTAACTTTGAGCCAGGCTACGTATTCAATAACAAATAAGAAATGAAACTTGAGCTAGGGAAAAAATGTTTGTTAGAACATTTTGAGTTTAAAGTAGGTAAATCGTCTAAAACCAGGTATGAAGTGTCATGTTTGGTGGATGGGTGCGACTGGCGTTTTAGGGTACACAGTGTTGCTGGCAGTGCGATGTTTTTTGTCAAGTATATGAACGATAAACACACGTGCTCAAAGACGCTAACATACCCCATCTTCGACAGGCAAACCCAATGGTTGTGGCTCACTATTTAAAGGAATCACTAAAAGATAGTGGTAGACAATATCGGTCCAAAGATATTGTCAAATATTTTAAACAAAGATTCCAAGTTGAGATAAGTTATAATCAAGCTTGGCGTGGAAAAAGTCACGCGCTAGAGATTCTACAAGGAACAAGCGCTGATTCATTTGCTGAACTACCATTTTACTGCTACAATTTAGAGCGGGCAAACCTGGGTACTGTCACTCGCATCAAGACTGACGACGAGAATCAGTTTGAAATGGTTTTTGTCGCCATCAGTGCTGCTGTAAGTTATGCGTTTTACTTTTTATTTAGTTATCTGAAATTAAAACACAGTTGACCTCTTATGCATTTTTCGTTTCAGATTCGTGCCTTTATGTGTAATCTAAGATCAGTGGTGATCATCGATGCAACACACTTGAAAGGTGAATTTAAAGGTACGTTGTTTTTAGCAGTTGGCATGGATGGAAACCATCAGATTTTACCACTTTCCTATGGAATAGGAAAATCAGAGGATGGAGAACCTTGGACATGGTTTCTTTCAAAGCTTAGAGAGTGTGTTGGTGAAATACCCGATATGGCGATAATATCGGATAGGGCGAATTTTATACACTTAGTTGTTAGTAACGCCTTTCCACGTGCTTATCACGGGTTATGTTGTCGTCATTTAGTGATGAACTTACGTTTACTGTCGAATAAAAAAAAGAACACGAGAGTTTGTGGTGGAAGACATGCAAATCTTACCGGATGTCTGATTTTAGTGAGTCATTCAATGCTCTTTGTCTTGCCGTTCCCAGAGTACGTCAAATTCTAACAAGTATTGGGTTCGGTAGATGGGCAAGAGCACATTGTCTCGGTAATCGATATCATTATATGACATCTAACAGCGCGGAGTCCATTAACGCTCTTTCTAGACACCAACGCAAAATGCCAATAACACAAGTTATAGAATTCTTCCGTCAGTCCGTACAACAATGGTTTTATGAACGCCGGTTGCAGGGTATTCAGGAAACACACCTACTTACACAGTGGGCTCAAAAGAAATTTTTTTAAAAAAATTGAAGGGTCTAGGACGTGGACTGTTGTTGGTGTTAGGTTAAACACTTATGATGTTGAAGACGGGAGCAAGCGCGGTTTTGTTGATTTGTATAATCGAACATGTAGCTGCCGAGTTTGGCAAGTTTCTGGTTTACCATGTAGGCATGTGATTGCGGTTTCAAAATTTTTAGATGAAACCGATTGCAGTCATTATTCCTTCCCGTGTTACTTAAACGGAATCTATAAAAAAACTTATGAAGAAGTGATTAATCCTCTTCCTCATAAGTCTGAATGGGAGACTCCAGAAGACCTTATAAATCTTCAACCGCCGCATATTACAAAGCGTTAGGCGGGTCGTCCTCGAGATAACAACCGGATCTTATCCCTAGGGGAAGAACCCACTCTGCCGTATTGTTCCCGCTGTAAATCATACGGTCATCATCATGATTTGTGTTCACGGCCCATGTTGTCACAAATTGGTACTCGCAAAGGATTGAGGAAAGGGAAAGTGAAAGAAAGCTGGGGCGATCCTGACCAGCTTACACAATTTCCATCCTATAACTTGGGAGACTTTTAACAGTATCTATTTTTTTAGTATTGTAATTAACAAAATTACACAGAAAATATTTCATTAGAAATTTTATTGTTTTATTTTATATGCATACACAAAACCATAAAAAATTAAGTGGTGTGAAGCGCCCGACGTAGAGTTCATTTGCCATGTGTCGTCTGTATCTAAAACAAGCATTCTTGAGGTTTCCTTCCCTCCATGTTAACAAGCGCTTGGGAACAAGGTTTTCCATTAGCATACATATGATAACTCCTGAATTTCGGCCAATACGATCACTTTGATCAGGCCAGACGACATCCCCTACTATTTCCATGGCATCCGTCTCGTGTATTTCAGTGTGTTGCCAATACGCGATTCGACCCAGAAACCACATGAATAGAGACTCAAAGTTCATCACAGTTTGATGAATTCTTCTGTGCACACAAAATGAATCTCCGCAGTTAATCATGTCACAAGTATTTGTAAAACAAACAGTTATTTCTAGTGACTTTATATTTATCTTTAGAAGTAACCATTGTTGTTCCTTTTCCGGTATAGGAATGTAAGCTTGTGTCAAAAAGAAAATTATATAAAATATGGTTAAAATTATTATTTTAAAGAGCATATAAAATAAACATGTTTAAGATCTTATTACATATAGAACCCCACAATTAGTAAACATATCTAATCTAGTCGGTGTGGTCTTCAGCCTCCGAATTATACTCTAGTCGGTGTGGTCTTCTGTTGCGGTATTTCCTGTCGGGCGGGTGAAGGCTTGAAACCTTGATTTGCGTCATCGTCACCAAACAAATTGTTCATAAGTGACTGCATTTGTTGTGGGTCAACGGCGGTAGGGGAGTGCATAAGGGGTGGAATTGGACCTGGGAATTCCGAACGCGTTTGTTGTTCGTCAACAACCAGTATTTCACCCGGCATTGCATTAGCATACATCTAAGGTTCAACGTCTAAATAATACGAACTAGATATATACCATGGGCACATAACTTCATTATCCGTGGCCAGTATAAATGAAAGCGGCTTGTATTCACGTTTCTGCGATTTTAAAGGCAATAAATCATTAAAAATAATACAGATTCATATTTTTAATTTAACATAACTATTTTACCTTTACTGCCTTTTTAAGCATACGGTCCACAGTAACCTTCATGAACTTACGGTATTCCCTCCATCCCAAAAATCTGGGAATCGTCTCAGATTCAAACCAATCGTTTGAACCCTTGAATTCGGGGAACACCTCCAAAATCCACATCTGTAAAACGGTATTTTGAAAAATTTTATCGAAAATTTTATCTAAAAATTTAGGAATCTATAATAAAGGGAAGAGATCACGCGTACTTTGAAGGGTCATACAAATCCCGATAAAGAAAACCGATTGTGTCTTCTTTTTGACGTATGTGCAAATTATATATAGCATTATATGTACTATCCTAAAATAATTACCCCATGGATATTTTCTAAAAGCTTCCAGATCATCCACAAGGTGTAAAAGAAAATTATCAAAAACATTGGTTTTTTGCAATCCAGAAAACCTTGACCTATAAGCATTAGAAGACATATTCGTGTCGTCTTCATCGTTATATGTCGTCACGTTATTAAATAAATCTATTTTTTTTAAAAACTAATTCGGGATCGGTCTGGAAAAAATTTATTTTTATAAGAAGTTAGGTGCTCTACAGGTGACCAAGAACTGTGGCCAAACCGTAACCCGGTTATTGAACAAAATTGTTTAGGTGTGAACGTAAATATTTCAACTCCTAAAAAATAAGAAATACCAAGACGGGGTTATTAGTAGGTAATTGTAGTTTTGCAACCCCGATTAAAATAAGGCTATCACATAACATGCACTTATTATCTAAATATGGTCCAAAGCACGTTTGCTTTATGGCGGTCTCAATTCCTGGAGTCATTATCTGCTTCAAAAATTTTAAAACCAGTCACTTTTGTCTCACTTTAATCATCATCATCTAAAAAATAAAAAAAGACTTTAAACTAAGAAATAAAGTTTAAACAATTTTGAAAAAAAAAATAACATTAACATTACTTATTACCGGACAAGGAGGGGGTCAGTTGAACAATCTTGCATCACGTGATCGTTTTGCATGTTCACGTGTGGGTTGAAGTTACGAAAAGGATCCATTCTTACTTTCAAGTGGTCCCTCAACGTGATTGGTGGTCCCAAGCAGGTGTCGTTTTCTTCAGATTCTTCGGATCTTCGACGGGTTCAACAGATATTCTCTGTTTATGTTTTCAAAGCTCTCAAACTCAACCAAATCGCACAAAAAGCACAAGTGGAATTTGAGAAGCACATGTAGGCCACGTTCAACCGGCTTAAACACGTGTCCGGTTGGGGTTAACATTGAAACATTTCAGTTGAAACGGCTCGGGACGCTGAAACGTGTCAGTTGAAGCGGCTCAAATCTTCACTAAACGACTCGGATCTTCACGAAACGGCTCGAATCTTCATGAAACGTGTCAGTTGTCAACACCACGAAGCTGCGAGTAGTACCGCTGAACTCGAACCCATAGGCCACGCTGACCTCGACGACGTGGTTCACAGACAGCTTCGAAATATGCCTCACATAAGGCAATGTCTTCAACCTCGGTCCAGGGCAAAGAATTGGAAGCCATTGATAAAAGATTGCAAACGTGGGGTCTGTGCAACGGCGGGCTGTAAAATGGTGTGGGTTTAGGTTAAACGCGTGGACTCGTTATTTATAGTGGGGTGGGAACGCGTGGGGTGGGTGGGGGTGACTGATTTATAAGAGGTAAAAATGGGTGTTAAATTATATTAGATTTTTGCATGTTAAATTAATACAATCACTAAAGTTTATTATTATTGAATACAGAAAAATAAAAAACAAGTAAAAATACAAACATTCAATATTCAAACTAGAATACACCAAATAACTTCATCTACAAAAACTAATCGGAACAATTCGACGATTCTGCATCAAAACACATAGCAATGATAAATGTGTGTCTTGAACTGGTAGTTCCATCTACACTCAGTACATGGAGCAATTCGGAACAATTCGACGATTCTGCAGCTTCGATGATGTTTGGTAAGACCTAGCTAACACTCAAAGGTGTTGCGATTCTCATCAACTAAAGCGTTAGAACCGTCGAAGGTTTAGGCAGTTGGAATACCCAAAATAATAATGAGAAAAACATCATCTTCCCCGGTTCAAACCGGTCACCGTTGATTTTAAAGCTAAGAAAAACATCGTTCTGATAGACGCCTCTACATTACACTTGAACATAATATCACTCTGGTGGTCATGGCCTGCATGGATATACGAGATGCATTTGGAACACATTTTGCTACGTTTTCGTGTCTGAGATAGAATTGAAACACAAACCACTTAAATATTATAGGGAAACGACTTGAATAGATGTCCGGAAACGACTTGAACATGGTAGGAAACGGCTCTAAGCCGCGTCAACCCAGGCTTGAACAGGGTACGGAAACGGATCTAAGCCGCGTCAACCCGGGCTCAGCCCACGACAAGACGGCTCGGCTCGTTGAAGGTACTCAGCTAAAGGACGAGCCGGGTCCTTAACCGGCTTGGATGCATGAGCCACGTGAAACGGCTCAGCTGAGAGCTTTAAACAAAAGGGGTTAGCTTCAGCGTTTGTCGGACATGTGTCCTCTTTCTATTGGTCCGCGATGAATACTACGTTTGAGCCGCTTCCGATAACGGAAACGGCCCGTGGAGCCGTTTCAGGTGGCTAGTTTCGCAAAGACGTCTTGTCAGGTGGCTAGTTTCGTGATTTTCCCTTTAATAAGTGAGATGTAGGTTATACTTTTTAGTTCTATAGGTAGGTTGACTTTTTTGATAAAAAAGTGTTGTACTTTTTCCCTTTGTTCAAATACACACAACTTATATAATATTTTGTTTACATAGAACTAATGAGTAAAATTTAGTTTTTATTAAATTATACAGTAAAAATCAAAACCATAAGTAAAAAAACGTAAACTAACAAAGCATTTTACAGCGCCCTATGTTACATATCATAGTTGTTTACGGTGAAGAAGCAGAAAGACATAAATCTCCAAAGAAAAGATTACATACTATACAATAGAATTTATATATTAGGTTTTAAATTTTTTTTACCTCTTTTGTAAGTTGACTTTTTGATGTTAAAAATGTGCAAGTTTTTTTACACAAAGCCTTTTAAAAGACTATAGATTAATTATAACATCCATTTATTTAACGTTTTTAATCAAGACATTACTCTTTTGTGTAACTTTAATCATAGTTTTACGATAATACATAACATAACAAACCACGTAACATGTATTATATCATTATTTGTTCTCCCGTGGTATGTTTATTATTATCAAGCAAAACATGTTACACTTTTAGTGCGTGTATTTGTAAAGTATGTAACCACAAATTTGTTTAATATCTGATAAGACACAAAGGTTTGAGGGTAAAGTTCACTCATTAAATATAAGAATATAAGAGTTCTCAGACATTGGATGTAGGGTTTTGAAGGTACACAAGTCCTATCTAGAAAGATTTTTTTTCATTTCAAATTATATATCTTTTGCTTTAGTTGAGATGTGTCTTGTGATGTGAAAAGTAGTTGTAAATAGTCTAGATACTTTACATCTATGTCATATAAGTAGGTACTTAAGTCAAAGTAGGATTGTAGACAGAGATGGCAAAAAAGCAAAAGCCTGATGGGCATATCCAAAACCCGAAACATACGGGTCGGGTATATCCGAAGCCGACGGGTATGAGATTAAACATATAAAATATTTGAGTACGGGTTCGGGTATAGGATTTAGTGATACCCGCCGGATACCCGGCCCGTTTATCTGAATAATACCCGAAAAGCATATTATTTTAAATTTAATTTTCCATTTATATAAAATTTAGTACATACACTTATTCATATTATTTTGCTTTGTTGTTTGTCTTCAAGACTTGAACATACAAACACAAGATTTTATGTTTAGTTATGTTGTTTCTATGCATATTAAAAATGTGTGTTAGTTTTGGAATTTTCTAAACACATTTCAAGTTGTTAGGGAGATTACTTGGTTCTGATTAATGCTACTATTTTTCATGTTTGGTGTTCAATTAAATGCAAAGTAGCAGTACATTAATTAGTTAATTATGTAGATATATGTTTCAAATATACATTTGAATATGATATGTTTGTATGTTATTGGTCATATTTTCGTTTGTTGTAGTTATTAAAGTGGTAAATTATATAAACATTAGAGTAAAAAATGCACATAAGACTTTCAATGATATTTTTAACAAATTAATGAGTATACCCATTACCCGTGGGTATACCCAATTCCCGATAGGTAATTACCCGACAAATACCCGACAGATAACAAGCCGGATACAGGCCAAAGAATTACAACCGGGTACGGGCTTGAGATTACTAATACTCGGCCCAAACCCTGCCCATGCCATTCCTAATTGTAGAGTAGCTATCAATTGTTAAATCAATTTTTTATTTGAATAAGAGAAATTAAAAATTAGGATGGGGGAGTGTAGTGAAAACATGTAGTTGTTGACATTATCCTCTTATATCCAATGGTTTTATGTCTTAAAGTATGGCCTCAAAAAGAGATATTTGTACTAGTGGGGCTTACTGTACTAGGATACAGACCTCTAAATTCATTTTTTACTAATTATCAATGCTTCACCCATTTGCTTAACACATTGTTACATAAATTTTTTTAACAATAATAATTAACAAGTTCCCACTTTACATTTTTAACATGTTACACAATTTTTGTTACATATTTTTTTCATTACATTATTTTTGGTGAACGTAAATGTGTAAACCTAATGCTTCTTAATAATGGTTTGTTACAAATAGAAACAACGTAACTATTCATCTTATATAGTTTTTTTCATTTCAATTTATCTTTTTTTTAAATATATAACAACTGTTATGTAACATTCCTTTTAATATTAATTCCTTACAACAATGTTTTCATCACATTTTGCAACATGTTCTTTTAAGGGAAATGTATGTTACATTTTTTTACACTTAGTTTTCAAATATATTTTCTTTTATGGAGTGTTACATTTTTTATATGAAATGTTAAATGTTTTTAAGAAACAATGTTACACATCTATATTTTTTATGTGGTGCTACATTTCTTTTATGTTGTAAATAACTCCCTTCTAAGATTCTTTTTAATTGACAATCTTTTTTTCCTTGGATTCTTGTATTCATTTCTATGTTTTCCTTTAACATCCATTGCTTTTCTTTTATGTCTTTCGATGGGTCCGAAGTTAGAGTTTATATGTGACAATTGGGATGTTAAATTAATGATTACAAAGTACAATATAAGCGTCTAAAGTTCAAAAATAAATATACAGACTGATTGTACTTTAAAAAGATTCACAGGCGGACCGAAGATAATAAAATGAGACTTGAGACTAATAGGTCTTTCATTGAGTTGCAAATTCCAAATCGCTTAGACCAAGCAGCTCCAGCCTATTCCGTATTTGTTATATAACCTGTGCTTAGTATTTTGAATATACGTTAGTTTTCACTAGTAAATACAATTAACCAACTCTTTTTGGAGATCTTTTCAAAAAGTATTTGATACCATTTGGTATATCATTTTGAAAATAACTTGGGATAAGATAACGTTTCTTGTTACCAGTTTTACATGCTTGTCAATACATATGACGACCGGAATTAAACGCCGGTACATGATTAACCGACACACCACATTTTCAATATCATGTAAAATAGCATTAGCGTCTGTCAGGTGTATGACTACACCATGCGCTTAGGTCGTGGCCTTTTGTAATTAAATTAGCCGATGATATCTAGGACACGGTCGTATTAACCCCAATGTTTAAATTATCAAGCAAAAGGGATTAAAACATGTTATTTAAATTTTAAGCATCATGCCCATGATTCAATACCCGACCAAGCGGCTAGTGACGTATCCCAAGCCTATATAGAGAAAATAGGTTAAGAGTACTTACTTGTGCTAGTCTTTAAAATCAAAGGCGCTAAACACAACCGTTAATCAAAATAACTAAAACAAGCGCACTTTACTGAAGGCTCCTAGTCTCGAATGAACGGAATTATGATCCATTAGAATGTTAACGGGTCTTATATAAGTCATTTGACTTTGGCTGGTTAACTTTAATAAAACATATTTTTGTTTATTAGTACAGAGAAATTATATATATATATTATATATATATATATATATATATATATTATGAATTGAAAGTCATGATTAATAGTGACTAATATTTTAAAGTATTTATTTATTTTTTAATTTTAATTTTTAAGTATTTATTTACTTTTAAAAAATATTTTAATATAATTACTTTTTTCTAATAACTTGTTATTAATATATATATATATATATATATAATAAATGATGAAACATTATGAATAGTAGTTTTTTTCTATTACTTTTATGACTTTTAGTGTTTTTTTTTCTTTTGTCTTTTGTAATTTATTACTTTAATGTTTTTTTTATCATTATATTATATTATTGACATGATTAATACTGATTAATATTTTAAAGTATTATTTATTTTTTAATTTTTTGAAGTATTTATTTACTTTTTAAAAATATTTTAATATAATTAGTTTTTTCTAATAACTTGTTATTTAAATATATATAATATAATATAATAATAAATGATGAAACATTATGAACAGTAGTTTTTTTCTTTTATTTTATGGTTTTTTACTTTAATATTTTATATTGGTGTCATTGAAATTTAGGTATTGATATTTTTTTATATCAATCTTCGTTTTTATGCTTTTCAATGAGTAGATTCTATAACGATTAAAGTTACGCTGCGTAACACCGGAGAAAACGATCAAATCCCCGCCGCGTAGCGTGGTAGGGAAAATTTATTTCTATTTTTCTAATTGGTATTATTGGAACCAATATCAATATTCGATCTTATCGGTATTCAGTTTGATGGTTTTACGATATGTCGAGCCGATAACGACCAAAGTCACATCGCGTAACAAAGGGAAAACCGATCATTCTCTCGCCGCATGGTGCTTGTGAAAAACCGGGTTTCGATATTCGTTTTTGTGGTTTCCGATGAGTCGAGCCGATAACAACTAAAGTCACGTCGTGAAGCATGGGAAAAAAACAAACTCGTGTGTGGGGTAAAAACCTTTTAATTAATATTATTGTAACCGGTATTTATATTCGTTTTTATCGATCTTTGCTTTTATGGTTTCCGAAGAGTCGAATCTAAGGCTGTCCAAAAAGCTCGCGGCTTGGAGCTCGCTTGAAGCTCGGTCGAATTTAGCTTGGAAAAAGCTCGCTTGATATCGCTTGGTTTGAAATTGAGCCAAGCCGGCTCGACATGGTGAGAAAGTGATCCTAGCTCGGCTCAGCTCATAACGAGCCAAATTACTCGGTTTAACTCACTTTTTAGTTCGGTTCGACTTAGCTCGGATTATTTTACTTTTAATATATTTTATTTTTATATACTTTTAATATATTTCAAAAACTGATTATAATTTACATGTATTTAGAAGTGTAGTTGGATATCTATGACATCTTTGAAGGTTGATTACCATATTAATAAACTTATATTGTATTTTGTTGAAATTTGAAACTTATTTTGTGTTGTTGAACTTGGTTTACACTTGTAACGTATATGTTGAATTCATATTGGATGTACTCTTTTAAACTATCAATAATATTTTAGGCTATTAAACTTTTAGAGATATATATATTATTTTTTCCTTTTAAATTTGAGCCAAACGGCGAGCTTGAACTTGTCCTAGCTTGGCTCAGCTCATAAACAACCCTAGTCGAGCCGATAACCAAATTCACGCCATGTACCATAAATAAAAAAAGCGATTAAACACAATTACATATTATGATGTTAGACAAGTGTAAAGCGGTAATTATGATTGCGTTTGTCACACCCCAGCTTTCCACAGCCAATCCAGACACTGGTGGGCCCAGGTGGGGAATATTGTGACGTAAGTTGATAACATTATAGACAATTAAACACATCACAATGGAAGTCTTGGATTTAAATTACTATTACAAACCAAATGTTCAAAGTACCAAAATAATATACAGATGACTTGTAATAGAAGACCACAGGCGGATCATAAATTGTACAAAAGAAAGAATGTAAAACACACTTTGGGAAGATCTAGGATTTGCAAGATCCTCTTAACACTACCGAGCACTTCTAGCCTATTTTCGCATTGTACCTGCAAGCTTAATCTTTTGAAAATACGCCAGCTTTCGCTGGTAAATACACCCAACTGACTCATTTTGAAAACATTTAAAATATGTTTTAAGTACGTATCGGCGTAAAATCTTTTATAACTTGCGAAAGTTGACCGTCCAACCTTGTTAACAGATTCACATGTTTGTCCATACATATAGAGCCCGGTACGGAGACCGAGACATGATTAACGTACACACCACTTTGAACTCACGAAGGAGTTATTTCTTCCCAACCTTGTGGGTAATGCATTTTGAGCGTCTATCGGGTGTATGCCTACACCTGCGCTAAGGTCGTGGCCATTTTCTATTGTAATGAGCCGAGGATATCAAGGACACGGTAGTTAAACCCTGATGTTTAAGTTATAAAACAAAACTGATTAAAACGGAATATGCGGATTTACTAGCCACAACCCGGCATTCGATTGATCCCATTTCCGACCAAGCGGTAATAGTTTACCGTAACCCAAGCCCGTATAGGGTAAATAAATCGAGAGTATTTACCTGAGCTAGTCTTCGTTCAAACGCAAGATTTGTTAACTCAGTCGTACACAAAAGCACTAAGTGCAGATAGCATTTACCGGAATGTCTCTAGTCTGGATTATGGCATAAGCTAACCAATTAAATACTAACGGTCTTTCTTAAGTCAGAGACTTAGACCGATTAGCGTACATGATTAAAATGCATGACGCTAGATTTAACGATGATCGAATAGAATGTAGTTTAATCTCAACAAGTACTTTGACTTGTGTAATATGGATAAACTATAAACATTCTGGATTTTTGAGACTTAAATGACAAGGTTAGATCCGTTTTGGTTAATTTTCGTAAACTAGTTACATATGCTTAACCGTACGCATATCAGCGATATCGGGTAACCGGATAAGTCATGGACAAGTTCTATATGCCATTATATTTTAAATAAGTTGTAATATCAGTAGGATATCAACTTATATGCCCGTTAAGGTTTTAAAATGAAACTATGTCTCATATGGGTATTTTGGTAATTCATACCTTATAAAAGGAACTTGAATATAATTTAATGTTATAACCAAAAGTATTCTGGAAAAATAAGTTATTTATGATATAATATTAGTAGGATATTAATTATATGTGTAATTTATCTTTTATGACCAAACTATGCACCGAATGGGCATTTTGGTCTTTTCAGGTTTTCATCTATTTGCACATCTTTGTGCGACATTGCTAGCAACTCATCGGCTAGACATTTAAGGTTAGATATATGGAACACATCATGAATTCCACTAAGCTCCTCTGGTAGCTTAAGCTTATAAGCTACAGTGCCGACACATTCGACTATCTCGAATGGTCCTATATATCTTGGGCTCAACTTGCCCTTCTTTCCAAATCTCATTACACCTTTCCAAGGTGATACTTTCAGCATGACTTTGTCCCCTACTTGGAACTTGAGAGGTTTACGCCTCTTGTCAGCATAGCTCTTCTGCCTATCACGGGCAGCTTTGAGACGATCACGGATTTGCACAATCTTATACGTGGTCTCCAGGACAATCTCAGGTCCTGATAGTTGGGCTTCCCCAACTTCTGCCCAACACACGGGTGTTCGACACTTTCTCCCATACAAGGCTTCATAAGGAATAGCCTTGATGCTCATATGATAACTATTATTGTAGGAGAATTCTATTAGGGGTAAGTGGTCATCCCAACTTCCACATAAATCAATCACACATGCTCTAAGCATGTCTTCCAAGGTCTGAATAGTACGCTCACTTTGTCCATCTGTTGCGGGTGGTAAGCCGTACTAAAGTTCAATCTTGTGCCTAAGGATTGTTGGAAACTTTTCCAAAAATGAGAGGTATATCTAGTATCTCTGTCAGATACAATAGATACCGGCACACCGTGTAGGGACACAATCTTGTCCGCATACAACTTAGCCAATTTGTCAGAGTTATACGTTTCCTTAATTGGGAAGAAATGCGCTGACTTAATCAGCCTATCTACAATGACCCAAATGGTGTCATTACCACGTTTGGTCTTAGGTAAGTTGGTAATCAAGTCCATAGTTACCATTTCCCATTTCCAAGTGGGAATCTCAAGTTGTTGTAGAACTCCTGCCGGTTTCTGATGTTCAGCTTTAACTTGCGAACACGTCAGACACTTAGCTACATAAGTGGCTATGGATTTCTTCAAGCCCGTCCACCAATAATTCTTTTTCAGATCCTGATACATCTTGTCACCTCCTGGGTGAACTGAGTATCTCGTGTTATGCGCTTCTTGGAGGATTAGCTCTCTAATCCTCCAAAGATTGGAACCCAGATTCTTCCATTAAATCTAAGGATTCCATCCTTTCCAGGTGCTAACTGGTCAACAGTTCCACCTAATCCCTCATTAGGAATATTAGCCGTTAATAGGGCTTGCTTCTATGCATTTAGTAGTTTCTCATTCAAGCTACTTCTGAGCCCAATGCTCTTGGCGTTAATCCTAATGGTTTAACTTTTTCCTTTGCGACTTAAGGCATCAGCAATGACATTTGCCTTACCAGGATGGTAGCGAATTTCACAATCATAATCATTAAGTGTTTCCATCCAACGGCGTTGTTGCATGTTCAATTCTTTCTTATTGAACAGATGCTGGAGACTTTCATGGTCAGTGTATATAATACACCTGGTGCCATATAAGTAATGTCTCCACAGCTTTAGTGCAAATACAACGACACCCAATTCCAAATCATGGGTGGTGTAATTTCTTCATGCACCTTTAACTGTCGTGATGCATAAGCAATCACCTTGCCTTTTTGCATTAGCACACAACCCATGCAAGTGTGCGAAGCATCACAATAAACTACAAAATCCTCAATACCCTCAGGTAGAGACAACACAGGAGCATTGCTCAACTTGTGTTTTAGAATCTCAAAGGATTCTTGTTGTTTTGGACCCCAAACAAACTTGACATTCTTATGAGTCAAAGTAGTTAAAGGAGTGGTTATCCTTGAAAAGTTCTCAATGAATCTCATATAATAACCAGCCAATCCTAGAAAACTACGAATCTCCAATGGGGTTTTGGGTACTTCCCAATTCATTATGGCTTCTATTTTGGCGGGATCCACTTGGATACCACACTCACTTACAACATGTCCAAGAAATTGGACTTCTCTAAGCCAAAATTCACATTTAGAGAATTTAGCATAACGCTTCTCCTGTCTTAGTAGTTCTAGGATGCACCAAGGTGTTTCTCGTGATCAACTTGATTACAAGAATAGATAAGTATGTCGTCTATGAAGACAATGACAAACTTATCCAAATATGGTTTGCAGACTCTATTCATGAGATCTATGAATGCTGCAGGTGAATTTGTGAGCCCAAAAGGCATCACTAGAAATTCAAAATGACCATATCGGGTCCTAAAGGCAGTCTTAGGAACATCCTCGTTCCTAACCTTCAACTGATGATATGCTGATCTCAAATTAATCTTAGAAAAGTAACTAGCCTCTTGAAGTTGGTCTAATAAATCATCAATCCTGGGCAGAGGATATCGGTTCTTAATTGTTATCTTGTTCAACTCTCGGTAATCAATGTACATCTGCATTGAACGTCCTTCTTTTTAACGAAAAGAATAGGAGTTCCCCAAGGTGATGAACTAGGCTGGATAAATCCTTTCTCTAAAAGTTCATCTAATTGAACTCTTAACTCCTTCATTTCCGTCGGTGCTAATCGATATGGAGCTCTGGCAACAGGTGTTGATCCTAGCAGGATATCAATTCTAAACTCTACTTGCCTATCTAGAGGCAATCCTGGTAATTCTTCAGGGAAAAATCAGAATACTCCGAGATAACCAAAAGGTCTTCTATATTTTGTTTAGGCTCATTGATAGTTACTTGTTCCAGGAAAATGACACAACCTTTCCCCAAACACTTGGATCCCTTAAATAACGACAGCTTGTCTGGCAATCCGTAGTGTGAATCTTCAGGGATGGTGATCGTTTCACCAGATGGGGTTTTAATCTCGATGAGTTTCTTATCGCAGGCAATACGGGCTTGGTTATGGGATAACCAATCCATGCCTAAAACTACATCAAACCCTGCCAATTTCATTGGCAAAAGAGAGATAGGGATAGAATGATTTTTAATGGATATAGAAAATCCATCAAGAATGGAAGATGTTGTCTCTAACGTTCTATCAGCGAGTTCTACCTCATAAGTTATGTCTAGAGTTCTTATGGGCAAGTTTAATAGTTTACTAAACTTATGATCAACAAAAGATTTATCTGCACTCGAATCGAAAAGAACTCTAGCATATACATCATTGATGAGGAATGTACCTGTTATGATGTTATTGTCATTAACGGCCTCTCTGGCATTCATCTGGAAGGCACGTGCATTCCCTTTCTTAGCCTCTCCAGGCTTTGCATCATTACTTTTGGGGTTCTTAGGGCAATTGAACGTAATATGCCCTTTTTCATTACAGTTGTAGCAAACGGCATTCTTAAGATCTTTACTTCTAAGGTCTTATGCCCCTTCCTCTTACAGATACCACAGGGTTTAGTCTGTGGATTAACATTACACTGTCCCCAATGTCTATAGTTACAGTTCTTGCACAGAGGTTTGTCATTAGACGTGTGCTGGTTCTTCTTGAACCCGAAATTTCCTTTCTTTTTGAACCTTTGGGAGTTATTATCCTCCCGTTTCCTCTTTTCGTCAGTTCAGTCCTAACTGACCTTTGCCTCACTAAATCTAAGGTGAGGGAGAGAGATAGGTCTACAACAGACCTATAGGTACTAGGCCGAGCGTCCTTTACCATGCCTTTTATCTCAGGTACTAACCCATTAATCAAACGCGCAATGCGTTTGGTTTCAGGGGTGATTAAATATGAAACTAACCTAGATAGGGAATTGAAGTCAGAAACATACTTCCGACAATCTAGGTTTTTCATTGAAAGAGTTAGAAAGTCTGTCTCTAATTTCTCCACCTCATGAGGTAGGCAGTATGTTTCCTTGACTAAATCGACAAACTTAGGCTATCCTAAGTTGTACATGTGTACTTTACGTATAGATTGGATCATGGCCTTCCACCAAATGAGGGCATCACCCTTGAAGGACTGTGATACATATTTCACTACATCCTTATCAGCACAGCCGCTGATGTCTACTATCGTTTCCATTTCATCAAGCCATTTCAAGGCTTCTACTGCTCATTTTCCCCCATTAAAGTCTTGGGGTTTACAGGAGACGAAATATTTATAGGTACATCCGTCTTTAGAAGAACGTTACCTATTAGCAAATTCTAATTTCTTTGGTTCACTCTTCGCATTAGAAGAGTGAACTGAGCTCTCCTTATGAGCTGAGGATGGTGCGATTGATAATGGTCTGGAGCGAGTAGCACTCGACTCCCTAAGTTTCTATATGGCCTTTTCCATGGTCTTTCCAACAGTTGCATCTATGCGATCTTGGAAGTCTCGTTATTGACTACTATATTTTCAGCCTTGTTAGAGCTAATCTCTCGGTGGCTACTTTGCGCCTCATCCGAGTTAGCCATTCTTTGGAGCTTTGGTTCTAAATACCAAATAAAATTTCTCTTAGCCATGGTATAACAACCATAATGGCTTAAACATTGGATATAACAATCCATCACCTATTTGAGCTAGTGTGAATAACATCACAACTCTTAAGCTTATTATATCTATATTTGGCCTAGGTTTTAATAGGACCATCAAAGGCAAATTACAATCTGGACATAGCCCATATATTATTAGACTGTGGATCATAATGTCACAACTATCATTGTCATTTAGACAATTATATACAGCTCATAGGCTTGTCACTAATGGACATAAAAATTGGGCACATTGGCCTGTCACCATTGGACATAAAAATTGGACATACTATTGGTCCTGGTTACACTTGGACATAAAATTGGGGCACATTGGACATTAAAAATTGGGCACATTGGCCTGTCACATTGACATAAATTGGGCACATTGGCCTGTCACATTGGACATAAAGTTGGGCACATTGGCCTGTCACATTGGACATAAAATTGGGCACATTGCCTGTCACATTGGACATAAAATTGGGCACATTGGCCTTTCAGTTGTCATTGCATTGATGACATTAGCAGGGATCACATTATCACATAGGCTATAATAGGTCTTAGGACATAGTCCTTTTTACCTAGACGGCCAGTGTGGTTCCTCAAGTCACACTACCAGGAATATGAACATTCCTTAATGTTAACATAAGAGTACCTTAATGATTGATTAATGGTCTCGGTCACCTTGGACCTTAACGACCTTGGAGGCTTGAACCTAGTCCACCACCTCTGGATAGAAGGATAACTTCCCTTAACTATCCTGATAGAAGGCCTCTTCTCCTTAACTATCATTTCTTGGCCAATGTATGGTCTGTGCCACTTGGCATAATCAAATCCATTAAGATCTATGGAATTATATAGCAGAGCATAAATTTCGAATAAAGTAGAGACGCTCGCTTGAAGAGGATGAATACATATATATATATATATAATTCCAAAAATACTTCATTAATTTCCAATAGAAATTACAATACTAGAAACAAAAAAATAAACTGTTCATGCAAGGACTAAAGAAATAAAAATGTCCAAGCAGGGACTAAAGAAATAATAATGTCCTTGAAGGGACTTACATATATTAAAAGAGACTTCACTCGTCCTTCCTTCCCTTAACCAACTTGGAGAGTTTCTTGAAGAACTTGTTTGTCTTCTTCTCCATTTTCTCTGCTTGTTGCTGAATTTCTTTCATTCGTTCCAATACCTCATCAATGGCCTCAAGTGGTGGCGGAGGTTGTTGTTGTGGTTGTGGCATAACATGATACTGGTATCCATAACTTGGATATCCAGTAGGTGGATAAACAGGTGGGAAAGGAGACGGGTAAATTGCGTTATACATGACCGCTTGCATGTAAGGGTCATCAACAATGCTTGGTAATCAACAGGTGTAGATGGGTTAAAAGGATCATATCCAGACGTATCCGGATATGTTGGGATAGGGTTATTATAACCCGATGGTGGTGGTTGAACACTGGTGGTGGTGTTGGTTCCACCACAGGTGAAACATTGGAGGGTTCGCCCATTTGTGGGTCCTCGTGAATAGTAGGGTAGGTTTGGGCAAAGGTGGCCGCGATCCCGACCGTTGGCCCGCACGTATGACATACGTGTTCCTCTTTTCCTCCTTGGTGGTTCAGGTGGCGATTGGGGTTGCTCCACCGGTTCCATGTTCATATCTTCTTGCACATGAGGTGGTTGGAGTGATGGGAAAGAGTGTTAGCGAAAGTAAATTGGTTCCAATATTGGTCCCACTCATTAGGACCTTGGTATGGCGATCCGGCTAAGAGTTCGAATCGCTTGAGATTTCGATGGGATGCGTGTGTGACCCCGATGCGGCATTTCTGGATCGGAGTCCTTGTCCATGGGATTTGGTTGATCTAATTGGTTTTGGTCGGCTGGGGGTGTATTAAAGTATTGGTTGGGGCTCATCGTGATGAGAATGATAAGTGTGGTGGGAGTCGTATGAATGATGTGAATGGTATGAATGATAAGAGTTTTGGGTATGAGAAGGCGAATGTTGCAACAATGGCAATGAATCCCCCGAATCTTCATAGGGGTTCGGGTGATGGGGATGTGAAGGGATGTGTATTGATGGTCCTCCCCTCATTGGTCCTTTACCTCTTCCTCTTACTCTTGGTGACATTTTCCTGTTAAAAATCAATTCAAAAACAATACTTATAAACTTAATAATGAGATGAATAAATCCTAGGTCAAAGCCTAGACTCAGGTGTTTAAGGAATGTGCTTGTGTAAGTTTGAGATTAAACACAAGAGGGCTAGTGTTTAATTCTCTCAAACGTTGGCCCTGATACCAACCTGTCACACCCCAGCTTTCCACAGCCAATCAAGACACCGGTGGGCCTGGGTGGGGAATATTGTGACGTAAGTTGATAAAATCATAGACAATTAAACACAGCACAATGGAAGTCTTGGATTTAAATTACTATTACAAACCAAATGTTCAAAATACCAAAATAATATACAGACGGCTCGTAATACAAGATCCACAGGCGGATCATAAATTGTACAAAAGAAAGAATGTAAAACAGACTTTGGGCAAATCTAGGATTTGCAAGATCCTCTTATCACTACCGAGCACTTCCAGCCTATTTTCGTATTGTACCTGCAAGCTTAATCTTTTGAAAATACGTCAGCTTTCGCTGGTAAATACACCCAACTGACTCATTTTGAAAACCTTTAAAAATATGTTTTTAAGTGCGTATCAGCACAAAATCTTTTATAACTTGCGAAAGTTGACCGTCCAACCTTGTTAACAGATTCACATGTTTGTCCATACATACAGGGCCCGATACGGAGACCGATACATGATTAACGTACACACCACTTTGACCTCACGAAGGAGTTATTTCTTCCCAACCTTGTGGGTAATGCATTTTGAGCGTCTATCGGGTATATGCCTACACCCGCGCTAAGGTCGTGGCCATTTTCTATTGTAATGAGCCGAGGATATCAAGGACACGGTAGTTAACCCCCGATGTTTAAGTTATAAAACAAAAATGATTAAAACGGAATATGCGGATTTACTAGCCACAATCCGGCATTCGATTGATCCCATTTCCGACCAAGCGGGATGTAACACCCTGTAAAATCGTGTCCAATAATATAGTGACACGTGTTGGATTTTTAAATATAGTCTATTAAGACCAATAAGGACTAAAGGTGTCAACATGCTCAAATTGAGCCTCTGAGTGACGAACTGATGTCAACATGCATAAATAACAGCCTCTAAGTGACTGCTTTGTCAACATGCTTAAATCATTAGCCTCTGAGTGACTGATATGTCAACATGCTTGAAATTTGGCCTCTGAGTGACCGTTGTGTCAGCATGCCTAGCCTCTGAGTGACATCGGAACCAACATGCTTATATTTAGCCTCTGAGTGATCCTTTACGAAGTCCTAACTCTCATATGTCCTGTTTATCGGACGAGAGCGATTAAATCCAATAATATTTGAAAGTTGGATATTGAAGGGATCAAAAGTGTCAACATGTTAATTTATACCTCTGAGTGACCTTTTAACAAACCGAGAGCTCGACAATTGTCCGGGCATATTCCCGGGTATGCCAAGTATTGGCTACGGAAGGTGTTTAAAAAGGTTTTTAGGAACTTTATAAAGTTCAGGGGTCAAAAGTGTCAATTTTTGAAACTGGCCGTGGGGCGGTCGCGGGCCGCGAGAGACCAGGCCTGGGTCTCTTGCAGGGTGCAAGACAGGTCTGCTGCAGAAAGTTTTCTTTGGAGACCAAGCAAAACTCCAAAACCACTAATTCAAAACCATGGCTTCTATAAACTACTATGCCACGTTTTGGGACACTTGTAAGCTTCTTCTTACACCCCAAAACACCTGGCTTCACCTCCTTAGAGCTCTCCAACTATAAATAGGTGATCAAGTTCACAATTTGAACTTGCACCTTTCTTATTCATACTCTTCTCCCTCCTGTGGAAATTCATAACTCAAAGGAGCATCCAACTTAGTTCTCTTGCATTGTAGGAACCTCTTGTAAGTGTTCCTTGCTCTTGCATTTTCGTTTATAGGCTTTTATAGCCAAAAGTCAAGCGTTTTACGGAAAAACGCTTTAACTTTCGGTTAAGACCATTATGGTCCAGCCATTGTTCGAAATGAACATGGCTAAGTGATCGTAATAAGGTAGGTGTTAGTCCCTATAAAGGGCACCTCCTGAAGATCACGTTTGCTAGACCAATTGACGGGTCAAAGTTATAAAATAAAAAGTCAAACAGGCCATTTTTCAGAAAAAAAATCATAAATTGATCTTATATATGTTATGAAACCTGTTTTGAGACTTAAACAAGTTGGTAATAATTATTAGAACATGTAGGAACATGTTCGGCTCGTCAATTTCAGTTCTAGGGTCGGTTCGCAACCGAAAGTCGCGAGTTTGACTTATGCTTTGACTTTTGATTCTGACCCGATTTAGATTAGTTACCTACTGATCTAAAGTTGTATTATGATCATAATATAATGTAGCATAACCCTCTGAGATTATATTACATGATCATAATCAGAATCTAAGTTTATGCGCAAGTTCCATAATTATGCCATCTTTGACCAAAATGCCCTTTTTGCATAAAACAAGGTTTTAAATAATAATGAACTAGAAAATGAGTTTCCTACTGATGTAATATTATAAGTAGGATTATTTGGGATGTTAAACTAAGTTATAACCTGAGTTTTCAAACAGGTTCTTAAACTATGTCGATAAATGACGGTTTTAGCCCTTGTGGCTCATAAAATGATTTTAATTCATCTTTTCAAGGTAAATCATTTACCTATTGATATTTTATATTAAATTACATATTTTAAACATTTTTATCTGACCCTAATGTCAGTTTTCATTAAACATCGCATAAAACATCATTTTACGACATAAGCGTCGTTTTGGCGCATAGTATGGTTTTAAACCATATTAGTTGACCAAGACTTGTTACCTACTGATTTTAAAACTTATTTTAAACATATTTACAGTAGGTACATGTTATAAACTCAGAATCCCAAATAATTTATAAACTATGTGTAAAATGACCAAATTGCCCCTTTGGCGCATAGTTTGGTCATATAAGATAAAATACACATATAGTTGATATCCTACTGATATTATATCATAAATAAAATATTTTTCCAGAATACTCATGATTATAAACTTGAAATATGTTCAAGTTCCTTTTATACAATATATAATTACCGAAATGCCCTTATGAGGCATAGTTTCGTTTTAAAACCTTACCGGGTATACAAGTTGATATCCTACTAATATCTTAACTTATTTAAAGTATAATGGCATACAGAACTTGTCCATGACTTATCCGGTTACCCGATATCGCTAATATGCGCATAGTTACGTATATGTAACTATTTTACGGAAATTAACCGAAACGGGTTTAACCTTGTCATTTAAGTTTCAAAATCCAGAATGTATATAGTTTACCCATATTATACAAGTCAAGTACTTGTCGGGATTAAACTACATTCTATCTGATCATCGCTTAATCAAGCTTTATACGTAATGATCATGTACACTATTCGGTTTATAAGACCGTTAGTATTTAATTGGCTAGCTTATGCCATAATCCAAACTAGAGCTGTGACATCCCGGTTTTTCAGACATCTTAAACGCACTACTTCACGGTTATTCGTTCCTACGCTAAATTGATTCAGAGATTTAAATTGCACGCTCGAAATAATTACGATAACTTCGTGAACTTATCAAGTGAATTACGTGCTATGTGTATTAAACGTTTATAAGTTCGGTGAGTTATTATGCCATGTTTCGAATCCGTGATTTTTAGTTATAAAAAATATATATATATGATAAATAGATAGACGAATCGAACCGAGCCGCGAAACGAGTCGACCTCATTTCCTTGCGACTCAAGGAGTTGAGCGAAACTTGAGGATCAAGTTATAGACCCAAACCGACCCACCCAAACCCTTGCGGCCGCGAGCACCCAACCGCAAACCCTTTTTCTTTTTTTTCCTTTTTCTTTTCCTTCTTGCACTATATATGCATGTGTTATGTTTCAAAAACAAAAACACACACACAAACCCTAGCACAAGAAGCAGCCGACGGCAGCCCTTCCTACACTTCTCTCGGTTGCGACAGCCGTTTTCCCACTCTCCCTCTCGGTCGCAACTCTCTCCAACATCCGAATCGGCTCCATCTAGTTCTCGGTTCATTGATCTTCATTGTTAAAGGTTAGGGTTTATCATTGTTTGCAAAGTCATACTAGGATTTATAAACTCTTGATCATGCTTGAATGTAGTGGTAGAATCATTATTATGAAGGTGTATGATGTTTAGTTCGATAAATTATGCTAGTTTGCGATTATGATGATTAGTGGAATCAAGAATCATTAGGCTGCGTTTTGTGATAAAAACCATATATTATGATTAGGGTTTGCATGGGTATGATGTACATGATGATATATGATTGATAAATCTGTTCTTGATCGTTTATAGTTAACGTATCAATTGTTTAAGCGAGTTATATTGCGATAAAATGTCGAAATCAGGATGCTGAATGGTGTTTACAACCAACTTCAACTGGCTGTAACTTGGTTATTATTTATCGGAAAACGGATTTTCTAAAGCCTAAAACGTAGATTTTTGAAAAACGCTTCTAATGGCGCTGGATTCATATTTTTCTGAAGTCGTTTGATATTTTTAAGTGGCCAATTAAGTGCAGTAACTGAAGCTGTGAAAATTCTGAAAATTTGTTAGTTGTTTATCGAATCGGATCTAATAATCTGAAGAGAGTCGAATCACGAAATTTGTATAGAAACTGGAGATGGAAATTTCCGGGAAACTCCCACTGGAATTTTGTTAATTGGACGAACGGTAATTTTTAAATAAATTCTCCCGTGGACTGCAGTCAGAAATCGACGAATCTGACTGCAGCCTAGTATATTAATATTTATGAATAATTGGTAAAGTGTTAGGACTTGAAAAATTTATATAAAATTCTACAGTATAGTTGACACCTTCTGTAAAATAATTGGAATTTTTGGAACGTTGGAACTATTTTATAAAAATCCTCGAAACAGCCTAATTATGATTATATAAGCTGAAACTTGATAACTTGCGAATGTGTGTACCAAAGTGTTGTATGGATTGATTTGTGTTCATGATAGGTTGGTTTGATCACTATGTTGGTATGATGATACTTGCATGCATGATTTGAGTTTTAGGAATTGTTATTGTATGTACCGCATTGTGTGTTAGTATGTGTAGGGTTTGTATCAGTGTGTTCACACACTAACTCTAAATCAATTGACTTGTTAGGACGCAATTAGCGGTCCCATCATTTGCTACATCTGTGTTACACTAACCGAGCAACTAAAGGTGAGTTCACGGCCCCTAATTTTATCCGGTTTTAAACAACAGGGGGAGAAACATGTATACACTCTACAACTCTATCTCTTTACGTTATATGAAATTAACGTCATTAAACTATTCGGTAACTAAGTTAATGTTAACGTACGTTATGGTCACTAAGCAGCTATATCATACAAGTCCTCGACAATCTCTCGGATCGTAGTATTGGGTTAGATATCGGGGAAATTATAAGTAGTACTACTGGGCCCGACAAGCCCCACCCGAGCTAGTCGCGCTAGCCGACCGGGTATGGTCAACGGGTGAATAATTTGGCCTAACTTTCGCCATGGTCAGTGATAGGCCTGGAAACACGGAGGCACAACAGTCAGCTTCGATCGCGAACACTTACGTGACATAACTTTAGGCTAGCTACCTACATGTTAACATTGAGCTTAATTACGAATCAACAATATTATTCCGGGTTAGGGATAATGGAACCAACAACGTTATTATTCCGGGTTAGGAAAAATGGAACATCATTATTATTCCGGGTAAGGAATAATGGAACCATCAGTATTATTCCGGGTTGGGAATAATGGAACTAAATCGTTATCCCGGGTTAGGGATAACGGGGGAAACAAACTTATAACCGAACAAATGAACTTATGAAAACCTGTGAACTCACTCTTCTTTAATGTTGACACTTGTTTCTTTACATGTTTCTCAGGACGCTAGGAGCTCTAGGTGCACTCACTTGCATTGATCAAGACATCTTTTTATCGAGTCTCATTTACGAACATTGTTTGGGTTTTTCTTAGTTTTGGCGTTTGTGCTGGCGCCCGTTCCTTTACTTTACTTTAATGCTTCCGCTCAACTTTAAAAACTAATGCTTCCGCTAAACATTGAAACCAAGCTAAGACAATCTAAAGTTAACTATGAATGGTTAAACAAATGATTTTGGAAAACGTATTAACAAATCATATAGAGTCGTTCAACGTTACTAGTGTCTCAGATTCTGGTTTGTACACACGCCTCGCGGTAAAATTCCGCAAGTGGAAATTGAGGGTGTGACAGATTGGTATCAGAGCCTCTAGCTATAGAGAACCAGGTTTGCATTAAAGGTAGACCTAAACTATAGCTGATTACATGACACTAGACTTAGTTTGGCACTGAACTGTTATGTCTTGTTATGTGTTATACCACAACTATATTATGTAAAATATGAATGCATAATTGAAATGAATGCAACTCGTAACTAACTACACAACCCAACAGGCAATGTCATCATCATCATCATCCGACAAACTTTTGCAACCAAGGGCGCCGGGGAAGGCACCTATGGTGGAAACCTCACCACCTCATGGCGTGGAGACACGCTCAGCTGCGAGAAAAAGGCTCGCTCTAGGGGAGGAGTCGTCCTCACGCCCGACCATCGCTATGCCGGTCGAACCGTGTTAGAAGTAGGGAACGACCTACTTAGAGATATGATAAGAAAGCAACAAGAACAACTAGAAAGAATGCATGAAACCATCCTAGCACAGGGATGGATGATACGACAATTAACAGGTAAGACTGGATCGCTCGAGGAAGAGCAACATGCGAGTAAGATAGCTCGTAACACTTTAGCAAGAGATCTTCGTGCTGAGCAGCTAAGGGCTGACTGGCTCGAAGACAGAGTTCTTGAGTCTAGCTGGAGAATTCAAGAACTAGCACAGAATCAGGCACCTGTACCGGTACCCGCACCAGCACCGGCCCCTCCAGTGCCGGAAGAGGAAGAAGAAGAGGATCCAGAGGAGGATCCGGAGGAAGACCCAGCTGTAGAAGCTGGAAACGCCACGGAGGATGACGGCAACGATAGCGATTTGGGGGATGGAGACGTAGAAGACTGACTCGTCTCGCTTATTCCATTTGCTTCCTTCGGACTATTTATTTCCTACTTATGTTGAAACTTGAGATTTTATAGTAAACTGATATGTTTGGTTGGCATTTTGTAAGACGTTGAAATTTTATTTAATCGAATATTTCTTTTGATTGTTTAATTTATTTGGGTTGACTTAATTTGAGGAATTACTTAAGTATGGAGTAGGATAACTATATTGGATATATATACTTATCGGTGTGTGTTTATGTTGTCTTGCGAAGATCTAAAATGGCAACTGGACGTCGCGGAAACCTCAACATGACGCCCGAAGAATTAGCCACAATGATCCAAGAACACGTGAATGCTGCTCTAGCAGGTGTTCAAAACCAACCAGTAGGAGGGGGTCTTAACCCCTACAAGATGTTTCTCGATGCGAAGCCGAGCAAATTCACGGGGGCAGAAGGACCCATAGGACTGGTCCGCTGGATCGAAAAGTCCGAATCAGTGTTCGAAATGTGCAATTGTCTTGAGGCCAACAAAGTCAAGTACGCTGCCTCAACATTGGAGGATGGGGCACTAACTTGGTGGAATGCACAAGTCCAAACGCGTGGACTTATTGCTGCAAATGCAATGGCCTGGGCCGAGTTTAAGCCCCTAATCAAAGAGGAGTACTGTCCACGAGACAGGGTTCAGCAGTTGGAGCAAGCCTTATGGAACCACAAGATGGTGGGATCTGAAATCGAAGCATACACAGCGAAACATCACGACCTGGTATTTCTATGTCCCGATCTGGCCAACACCGTTGAGAAACGACTCGAGTTTTACCTTGGGGGTCTGGTCCCCGAGATCCTGGGTATGGTAATGGCTAGCAACCCTGTGACTGAGCATTAAGCAATCAGGTTGGCGCACAAACTCACCGATAAGGCGGTGGAACAAAAGAAGTTGCCATCTCGGGGTACAACTGAAGTGGCCCCTGATAATAAAAGAAAGTTTGAAGACTCGTCTGCTCGACAGTCTTCGTCATCCCAGCCACAACAGGGGAACCAGAAACGATTCAATAATTTCAACAGCCACCGGGGTCACAATAATCAGCCCGCCAACAACACCCAGAACATAAGCGGCTATGTAGGTCGAAAGCCGCAGTGCAATCGCTGTAACCTTCATCATCACGGCCCTTGTGCCGGGAATCGCTGCCAACGATGTGGCAAAGTGGGACATGCGGCAAAGGATTGTCGCGGGGAAATCATGTCCCGAAAAAATCAAAATCAACACCAGGGTCAGCAGCAGGGTGTAAACCGGGGGTGCTATCAGTGTGGTAGCACTGCCCACTTCAAACGAGACTGCCCACAGCTTCGTAACAACAACAACAATGGTGGGAACAACAACAACCACAACCACAACAACAACAACAACAACAATGGAAATGGTGGCACAGGAAGTGCCAAAGGGCGTGCATTTACGCTGGGCTGCGGGGAGGCCAGAAACGACTCGAACGTGGTCACCGGTAAGTTTCCCCTTAATGAACATTTTGCTACTGTGCTTTTTGATACGGGTGCGGATAGGAGTTTTATATCTGAGTCTTTTAGGAAGAACCTAAATCTCATGCCTAAACCCCTAGAGACCCCTTACGTCATAGAACTAGCCGATGGTAAATCTGTAGATGTCACCCATATAGTATCCGGCTGTCAACTCAAACTCGCGGGTCACACCTTTACCATTGATCTGATGACAACTACCCTGGGTAGTTTTGACGTGGTAGTCGGAATGGACTGGCTATCCGACGTCCGAGCTGAAGTTCTCTGTTTCGAAAAATCTATCCGTATTCCGCTCTCTAACGACGAAATCTTGACGGTGCAAGGCGAGAAGGCAGGCGCCGTCACAAACATCATCTCTTACATGCAAGCACAGAAGTATCTTCGGAGGAAGAACTCCTTCGCTTTGCTTGCACTGGTTACCGAACAGCCTAAAGACTAGAAACGTATAGAAGATATCCCCGTCGTCCGTGATTTTTCCGATGTATTTCCAGAGGAGTTACCTGGCCTTCCATCGCATCGACAAGTGGAGTTTGAAATCTAATTGGCGAACCATGCAACTCCTATCGCCAAGGCCCCATACCGCCTAGCTCCAGCCGAGCTGCAGGAGCTGTCTACCCAACTTCAGGAACTGTTAGAAAAAGGATTTATCCGACCTAGCACTTCGCCATGGGGAGCTCCAGTCCTTTTTGTCAAGAAGAAGGACGGGACCTTCCGCATGTGCATCGACTAGAGGGAACTCAATAAGGTTACTGTCAAGAACCGATACCCATTACCTCGCATCGACGATCTCTTCGACCAACATCAAGGGTCAAGCTACTACTCCAAGATTGACCTACGGTCCGGTTATCACCAGTTACGTGTCAGGGAGGAGGATATCGCTAAGACGACATTTCGTACTCGGTATGGCCATTATGAGTTCTTGGTCATGCCCTTCGGTCTCACCAACGCACCCGCGGTGTTCATGGACCTCATGAACCGTGTGTGTAAACCATATCTCGACAAGTTTGTCATTGTGTTCATCGATGACATACTCATCTACTCTAAAGGTGAAGCAGAACATGCTGAACATCTACGATTACTGCTGGAATTACTTCAACAGGAGAAACTATATGCCAAGCTTTCAAAGTGTGATTTCTGGATTCGGGAAGTTCAGTTCCTCGGGCATATCGTGAATGAAAAGGGTATCCACGTTGATCCCGCATAGATCGATGCTATCAAGAACTGGGAAGCACCCAGGACACCGACGGAGATCCGCCAATTTTTAGGTTTGGCTGGTTACTACAGACGTTTCATCGAGGGATTTTCAAAGATCGCGCAACCGCTTACCACCCTCACCTAGAAAGGCATCAAGTATGCTTGGGGTGACAAGCAGGAATCGGCATTTCAATTGCTGAAACAGAAACTTTGCAGTGCACCCATTCTGTCCTTGCCGGAAGGGACTGATGATTTTGTGGTATATTGTGATGCTTCCATTCAGGGATTGGGATGCGTACTCATGCAACGCGATAAGGTCATCGCGTATGCGTCCTGACAATTGAAGGTTCACGAGAAAAACTACACAACACATGACCTGGAATTGGGAGCAGTAGTGTTTGCACTTAAGATTTGGAGACACTACCTATATGGAACAAAGTGCACAATCTATACAGATCATAAGAGCCTCCAACACATCTTTGACCAGAAGGAGTTGAACATGCGACAGCGTCGCTGGGTCGAACTCCTGAACGATTATGAATGTGCCATGCGGTATCACCCGGGTAAAGCTAACGTGGTAGCTGATGCCCTCAGTAGGAAGGAACACTTGAAACCTCGTCGGGTACGAGCACTACAGTTCACCATTCATTCGGGGTTACCCGAACAGATACGCGACGCGCAGTTAGAAGCAGTTAAGGAATAAAACATCAAGGTCGAATCGGTGGGAAAAATGGAACACGATTGGGAAGTAAAACCCAATGGAGCCCGGTATTTCATGAATCGTATATGGGTACCTCTCTACGGAGGCCTCAGAAGGCTAGTCATGGACGAAGCTCACAAATCCCGATACTCTGTCCATCCTGGTTCGGATAAGATGTATCAAGACCTTAAAGCTGTGTACTGGTGGCCCAACATGAAAGCTGATATAGCCACCTACGTGAGCAAGTGTTTAACTTTTGCAAAAGTCAAGGTAGAGTATCAGAAGCCATCGGGGCTACTCCAACAACCTGAGATCCCGGTGTGGAAATGGGATCAGATCTCGATGGACTTCATCACTAAACTCCCGCGAACTTTGGGTGGTTACGATACCATCTGGGTGATCGTGGATCGTTTAACTAAGTCCGCACACTTCCTAGCTATTAAGGAAACAGATAAGATGGAGAATTTGACTCGCATCTACATTAAGGAAGTAGTTTCTCGGCACGGAGTGCCAACGTCCATCATCTCGGACAGAGATGCTCGTTTCACGTGCAACTTTTGGCAGTCACTTCAGAAAGCGTTGGGTACACGCTTAGATATGAGCACAGCTTATCACCCTCAGACTGATGGTCAAAGCGAAAGGACCATACAGACCTTGGAAGACATGCTTAGGGCATGCGTGGTAGACTTCGGGAATAGTTGGGAAATCCATCTGCCTTTAGTGGAATTCTCGTATAACAACAGTTACCATACGAGTATATCGGCAGCACCGTTTGAAGCATTATACGGTCGTAAATGTAGATCGCCGGTCTGTTGGGCAGAAGTCGGTGACAGTCAAATCACAGGCCCTGAGTTGATACTTGAGGCTACTGAAAAGATTGTACAAATCAGAAACCGCATGGTGGCGGCACGAGATCGACAGAAAAGCTACGCTGATCAACGACGCAAACCGCTCGAATTTCAAGTAGGCGACCGCGTCCTACTGAAGGTGTCACCCTGGAAGGGCGTAATCCGTTTTGGGAAACGAGGAAAACTAAACCCACGGTACGTAGGCCCGTTTGTGATCTTGAAACGTATCGGACCCGTAGCTTATCAATTAGACCTTCCTGCCGAACTCAGTGGAGTTCACAACATTTTTCACGTGTCAAATCTGAAGAAGTGTCTATCAGATGAAACCCTAATCATTCCATTGGATGAGATTCAAGTGGATGAACAACTGCACTTTGTGGAACAACCTATCGAGATCATGGATCATGAGATCAAGACTCGAAGGCACAGCAAGATTCCGATCGTCAAGGTTCGTTGGGACTCTAAGCGTGGACCGGAGTTCACGTGGGAAAGAGAGGACCAAATGAAAAGCAAATACCCACACCTTTTTGCAGCTGAGCAACAAGTTAACGATACCACCAACTAAATTTTCGGGACGAAAATTCTTTCAACATGGGGATGATGTGACAACCTGGGAATTTCTTGTAATTTCTTGTACCATTGTTAACGAACTAAATTTTTGTGCGTGACACTCTAAACCTGTACGTTGCATTCTAAACCGCGTTTACTCAATTTTCGGGACGAAAATTCTTTCAACATGGGGATAATGTGACATCCCGGTATTTCAGACATCTTAAACGCACTACTTCACGGTTATTCGTTCCTACGCTAAATTGATTCGGAGATTTAAATTGCACGCTCGAAATAATTACGATAACTTCGTGAACTTATCAAGTGAATTACGTGCTATGTGTATTAAACGTTTATAAGTTCGGTGAGTTATTATGCCATGTTTCGAATCCGTGATTTTTAGTTATAAAAAATATATATATATGATAAATAGATAGACGAATCGAACCGAACCGCGAAACGAGTCGACCTCATTTCCTTGCGACTCAAGGAGTTGAGCAAAACTTGAGGATCAAGTTATAGACCCAAACCGACCCACCCAAACCCTTGCGGCCGCGAGCACCCAACCGCAAACCCTTTTTCTTTTTTTTTTTCCTTTTCTTTTCCTTCTTGCACTATATATGCATGTGTTATGTTTCAAAAACAAAAACACACACACAAACCCTAGCACAAGAAGCAGCCGACGGCAGCCCTTCCTACACTTCTCTCGGTTGCGACAGCCGTTTTCCACTCTCCCTCTCGGTCGTAACTCTCTCCAACATCCGAATCGGCTCCCATCTAGTTCTCGGTTCATTGATCTTCATTGTTAAAGGTTAGGGTTTATCATTGTTTGCAAAGTCATACTAGGATTTATAAACTCTTGATCATGCTTGAATGTAGTGGTAGAATCATTATGATGAAGGTGTATGATGTTTAGTTCGATAAATTATGCTAGTTTGCGATTATGATGATTAGTGGAATCAAGAATCATTAGGCTGCGTTTTGTGATAAAAACCATATATTATGATTAGGGTTTGCATGGGTATGATGTACATGATGATATATGATTGATAAATCTGTTCTTGATCGTTTATAGTTAACGTATCGATTGTTTAAGCGAGTTATATTGCGATAAAATGTCGAAATCAGGATGCTGAATGGTGTTTACAGCCAACTTCAACTGGCTGTAACTTGGTTATTATTTATCGAAAAACGGATTTTCTGAAGCCTAAAACATAGATTTTTGAAAAACTCTTCTAATGGCGCTGGATTCATATTTTTCTGAAGTCGTTTGATATTTTTAAGTGGCCAATTAAGTGCAGTAACTGAAGCTGTGAAAATTCTGAAAATTTGTTAGTTGTTTATCGAATCGGATCTAATAATCTGTAGAGAGTGGAATCACGAAATTTGTACAGAAACTGGAGATGGAAATTTCAGGGAAACTCCCACTGGAATTTTGTTAATTGGACGAACGGTGATTTTTAAATAAATTCTCCCGTGGACTGCAGTCAGAAATCGACGAATCTGACTGCAGCCTAGTATATTAATATTTATGAATAATTGGTAAAGTGTTAGGACTTGAAAAATTTATATAAAATTCTACAGTATAGTTGACACCTTCTGTAAAATAATTGGAATTTTTGGAACGTTGGAACTATTTTATAAAAATCCTCGAAAACAGCCTAATTATGAGTATATAAGCTGAAACTTGATAACTTGCGAATGTGTGTACCAAAGTGTTGTATGGATTGATTTGTGTTCATGATAGGTTGGTTTGATCACTATGTTGGTATGATGATACTTGCATGCATGATTTGAGTTTTAGGAATTGTTATTGTATGTACCGCATTGTGTGTTAGTATGTGTAGGGTTTGTATCAGTGTGTTCACACACTAACTCTAAATCAATTGACTTGTTAGGACGCAATTAGCGGTCCCATCATTTGCTACATCTGTGTTACACTAACCGAGCAACTAAAGGTGAGTTCACGGCCCCTAATTTTATCCGGTTTTAAACAACAGGGGGAGAAACATGTATACACTCTACAACTCTATCTCTTTACGTTATATGAAATTAACGTCATTAAACTATTCGGTAACTAAGTTAATGTTAACGTACGTTATGGTCACTAAGCAGCTATATCATACAAGTCCTAGACAATCTCTCGGATTGTTAGTATTGGGTTAGATAGCGGGGAAATTATAAGTAGTACTATTGGGCCCGACAAGCCCCACCCGAGCTAGTCGCGCTAGCCGACCGGGTATGGTCAACGGGTGAATAATTTGGCCTAACTTTCGCCATGGTCAGTGATAGGCCTGGAAACACGGAGGCACAACAGTCAGCTTCGATCGCGAACACTTACGTGACATAACTTTAGGCTAGCTACCTACATGTTAACATTGAGCTTAATTACGAATCAACAATATTATTCCTGGTTAGGGATAATGGAACCAACAACGTTATTATTCCGGGTTAGGAAAAATGGAACATCATTATTATTCCGGGTAAGGAATAATGGAACCATCAGTATTATTCCGGGTTGGGAATAATGGAACTAAATCGTTATCCCGGGTTAGGGATAACGGGGGAAACAAACTTATAACCGAACAAATGAACTTATGAAAACCTGTGAACTCACTCTTCTTTAATGTTGACACTTGTTTCTTTACATGTTTCTCAGGACGCTAGGAGCTCTAGGTGCACTCACTTGCATTGATCAAGACATCTTTTTATCGAGTCTCATTTACGAACATTGTTTAGTTTTGGCGTTTGTGTTGGCGCCCGTTCCTGTACTTTACTTTAATGCTTCCGCTCAACTTTTAAAAACTAATGCTTCCGCTAAACATTGAAACCAAACTAAGACAATCTAAAGTTAACTATGAATGGTTAAACAAATGATTTTGGAAAACGTATTAACAAATCATATAGATTCGTTCGACGTTACTAGTGTCTCAGATTCTGGTTTGTACACACGCCTCGCGGTAAAACTCCGCAAGTGGAAATTGAGGGTGTGACAAGAGCCTTCCTTGTAAATGTTATCTGCACTTGGTACTTTTGTATACGGCTGAGTTAGTTAAAAATAAAAGAATAAGACTAGCTCAGGTAAATACACTCGACTTATTTTCCCTATACGGGTTTGGGATACGGTTAATTATTACGGTTTGGTCCAAAATGGGGTCAATCAAATGCCGTTTATGGCTAGTAAACCCCATATTTTATTTTAATCAGTTTTGTTTGATAACTTAAACATTGGGGGTTAAATTACCGTGTCCTAGATATCCTCGGCTCAATACATTAGTTATTGGCCACGACCTTAGCACGGGGTGTAGGCATACATCCTTTGATGCTCATATGCAATATGCCCAAGACGTTGGGGATGACTCCTTCGTGAGTACCTTTTGGTGTGTATTTAATCATGTCTCAGTTTCTGTCACGGGCCCTGTATGTATTGACAAACATGTGAATCTGATACAAGGTTGAATTTCAACTTTCCCAAGTTAATAAAAGATTTTGTGCCGTTTTGCGCTTAAAACCATTTTAAAGTTTTCAAAATGAGTCAGTTGAGTGTATTTACCAGCGTAAGCTGACGTATCGTCCAAAGACTAAACTGCAGGTACAATACGAAATAGGCCAGAAGCTGCTCGGTAGTGAATAAGAGGATCTTGCAAATCCTTAGATCTGCCTGAAGTCTGTTTTATATTCTTTCTTGTACATTTTAATGATCCGCCTGTGGATCTTTATTACGAGCATGTATATTATTTTATTTTGAACATTCGGTTTGTAATAGTAATGTTACTCCAAGACTTCCATTGTGCTGTGTTTAATTGACAATGACGTTATCAACTTACGTCACGATACTCCCCACCTGGGCCCACCGGTGTATGGATTTCGGGTTGGAAATCCGGGGTCTAACAGGTTGGTATCAGAGCCAACGTTTGAGAGAATTAAACACTAGCCTATTATGTTTAATTTCAAACTTACATGAGCACATTCCTTAGACTTCCGAGTCTAGGCATTGACCTAGGATTACTTATTTCATTATTAAGTTATTAGTATTGTTTTCGAATTGATTTTTTACAGGAAAATACCGCCACGTGTACGAGGACAAAGCGGGAGAGGGAAAGGTCCAATGAGGGGAGGACCATCGGGATGCATCCCCCCTCAACCTCACAATTCAGACCCTTACCAAGAATCAGGAGATTCATCTCCTTGGCAACCAGCGAGACGTTCCGTCTCTAATAGACACTCGCCTTCACATTCCCAAAATTCTTACCACTCTCACCACTCCTATCGTTCACACCATACCCATCATTCCCATTCACATTCTTACCATGAAGAATTTAACCCTAACCATTATTTTAACAAGCCTCCAGCCGATCAAAATCAGTTGGACCAGCCACATCCTATGGACGAGGACTCCGACCTGGAGATGCCGCCGTCGGGATCAAATATGCATCCCATTGAAATTTCAAGCGATTCGAACTCGTATGCCGGATCGCCTTACAAAGGTCCTAACGAGTGGGACCAATATTGGAACCAATTCACATTCGCCCACACTCCTTCTCATCACTCTCAACCACCCAGTGTACAAGAAGATGTCCACATGGAACCGGTGGACCAACCTCAACCACCACCTGAACCACCAAGAAGGAAGCGTGGAGCACGTATGTTGGTACGTCAACTCTTACCCCACAATTCAAGAGGACCCACAAATGGGTGGACCCTCTAATGTTTCACCTATAGTGGAACCAACACCAACACCTGCTGTTCAACCACCACCATCAGGTTATACTAACCCAATTCCCACATATCCAGACACGTCTCGATATGATCCTTTTAAACCCATCTACACCGGTAGACTATCAAGCATGGTCGCAAGACCCCTACATGCAGGCAGTTATGCACAACGCACTTTACCCGTCTCCTTTCCCACCTACTTATCCACCGCTGGATATCCAACTTATGGGTACCGGTATCCGATTATGTCACAACCACAACCACAACCTCCGCCACCACTGGAGGTCATTAATGAGGCCTTAGAACGGATGAAAGAGATGTAGCAGCAAGCGGAGAAGACGAAGAAGAAGACAATAAGTTCTTCAAGAAACTCTCCAAGCTAGTTAAGGGAAAGAAGGACGAGTGAAGTCTTTTCTATGATATGTAGCCCTGCGTGGACATTGTTATTTCTTTAGTCCCTGTGTTGACATTTTGTTTCTTTTAGTCCTTACATGGACAATCAGGTTCATTTATTTGTTTCAAGTATTGTAAATTCTATTTGAAATTTTATGAAGTATTTTGGATATATATATATATATTATTCTTCTCTTGAAAGCGACAGTCTCAATTTTACTCGAAATTTATGTTCCGCTAAATAATTCCAAAAGATCTTAATGGTTTTGATTTGCCGAGTGGCACAGACCACATATTTGGCCAATATATATAAATGATAGTTAAGAAACGGAAGGGTCTTCTATCATGATAGTTAAGGGAAGTTATCCTTCTATCTAGAGGTGGTGGACTAGGTTCAAGCCTCCAAGTTATTAAGGTTAATGCGACCGGGACTATTAATTAGCCATTAAGATCCTCTTATGATAACACTCAAGCAATGTTCATACTCTTGGTAGTGTGACTTGCGGAATCACGCTAGCCTTCAAGGTAATGGACTATTTCCTAACCTTAAATAGCCCTTGTGATCTATTTGATTCCGGCTAAGTAGCCCTTGTGATCTATTTGATCCCAGCTAAATAATCCTTGTGATCTGTTTGATCCCGGCTAATATCACCAGTGCGGTGATAAGACATCCATTAGAGATGTATTTTATATAGCCCTTGTGATCTATTTGATCCCGGCTAAATAGCCCTTGTGATCTATTTGATCCCGGCTAAATAGCCCTTGTAATCTGTTTGATACCGGCTAATATCACCAGTGTGGTGATAAAACATCCATTAGAGATGTATGTTATATGGCCCTTGTGATCTATTTGATCCCGGCTAAATAGCCCTTGTGATCTGTTTGATCCCGGCTAATATCACCAGTGCGGTGATAAGACATCCAATATAGATGTATTTTATATAGCCCTTGTGATCTATTGATCCCGGCTAAATAGCCCTTGTGATCTATTTGATCCCGGCTAAATAGCCCTTGTGATCTGTTTGATCCTGGCTAATATCACCAGTGCGGTGATAAGACATCCATTAGAGATGTATTTTATATAGCCCTTGTGATCTATTTGATCCCGGCTAAATAGCCCTTGTAATCTGTTTGATTCCGGCTAATATCACAAGTGCGGTTATAAAACATCCATTAGAGATGTATGTTATATAGCCCTTGTGATCTATTTTGATCCTGGCTAAATAGCCCTTGTGATCTGTTTGATCTCGGCTAATATCACCAGTGCGGTGATAAGACATCCATTAGAGATGTATTTTATACAGACCTTGTGATCTATTTGATCCCAGCTAAATAGCCATTGTGATCTATTTGATCCCGGCTAAATAGCCCTTGTAATCTGTTTGATTCGGCTAATATCACCAGTGCAGTGATAAAACATCCATTAAAGATGTATTTTATATAGCCCTTGCGATCTATTTGATCCCGGCTAAATAGCCCTTATAATCTGTTTGATTCCGGCTAATATCACCAGTGAAGTGAGAAAAAGATCCATTAGAGATGTATGTTATATGGCCCTTGTGATCTATCTTGATCCCGGCTAAATAGCCCTTGTGATCTGTTTGATCCCGACTAATATCACCAGTGCGGTGATAAGACATCCATTAGAGATGTATTTTATATAGCCCTTGTGATCTATTTGATCCCGGCTAAATAGCCCTTGTAATCTGTTTGATTCCGGCTAATATCACCAGTGCGGTGATAAAACATCCATTAGAGATGTATTTTATATAGCCCTTGTGATCTATTTGATCCCGGCTAAATAGCCCTTGTAATATGTTTGATTCCGGCTAATATTACCAGTGTGGTAATTAAAACATCCATTAGAGATGTATTTTATATAGCACTTGTGATCTATTTGATCCCGGCTAAATAGCCCTTGTAATCTGTTTGGATCCCGACTAATATCATCAGTGTGATGATAAATAAAACATCCATTAATGATGTGTGCCTATGTCCCTATTTTATGTCCATTAGTGACAGGCCTATGTGCCATATTTGATGTCCCTTGTGACAAGCCTATGTGCTAAAAATTGTCAAATATGACAACGACAATTGTGACATTGCGATCCCCTGTCTAGTAATAAATGGACTATGTCCAAATTGTAATTTGCCTATAATGGTCCTATTAAGACCTAGGCCAAATATAGATACTTTAAGCCTAAGAGTTGTGATGTTATTCACACTAGTTTAATTAGGCAATGGATTTTTATATCCAATGTTTAAAAAGCCGATATGGTTGTTATACCATGGCTAAAAGAGATTTTATTGGTATTATAGAACCAAAGCTTTGAAGAATGGCTAATTCTAATGAGGCACAAAGTAGCCATCGGAACGTCAACTGTAAAGACGCCAAAAATGTAGCCATAGATAATAATGACTTCCAAGCACGCATTGATGCGGCTGTAGAAAAGGCCATGGGTAAGGCCTTAGAGAAGTTAAGAGAGTCGAGTGCTACTCGCTCTAAACCATTATCAATTACCCCATCTTCAGCTCTCAGTTCACTCTTCAAATGCGAAGAGTGAACCAAAGAAAGTAGACTATGCTGATAAGTCTCGTCCTTCTAAAGATGGGTGTACCTACAAATACTTCTTCTCCTGTAAACCCCGAGATTTTAATGGGGAAAAGGGGGCTGTGGAAGCCCTAAAGTGGCTGGACGAGATGGAGACTATCATGACATCAGCGGTTATGCTAAAAAGGATGTGGTCAAGTATGTATCACAATCCTTAAAGGGCGATGCCCTAACATGGTGGAAGGCCATGATTAAATCAACAGGTAAAGTATACCTGTATAATCTGAGATGGTCTAAATTTATGGACCTTATTAAGGAAACCTACTGCCCACCCCATGAGGTGGAGAAAATAGAGACAAACTTCTTGTCTCTTTCCATGAAAAACCTAGACTGTTAGAAGTACGTTTTCGATTTTCATTTCTTATCTAGATTAGTTTCCTACCTAATCACCCCAGAATCCAAACGCATTGCGCGTTTTATAAATGGATTAGCGCCCGAGATTAAGGGTATGGTTAAGGCTGCTCAGCCTACTACCTATAGGTCTGCTGTAGACCTATCTCTTTCCCTCACCCTTGATCTTGTAAACAAAAGTCAGTTAAGTCTGAAACTGACGGAAAAAGGAAGAGGGAAGATGACAACTCCCATAAATTTAATAAGAAAAATAAAGGGAGATTTGGGTTCAAAGGGAACCAAGGCAAGTCGGCTGTGATGCCATTTTGCAAGACTTGCAACCGCAAACACTGGGGACAGTGTACTTCTGATCCACAAGCTAGACCTTGTGGCATATGTAAAAGGAGAGGGCATAAGACCCTAGATTGTAAAGATCTTAAGGATGCCGTTTGCTATATCTGCAACGAAAAAGGGCACATTCCAACTAGTTGCCCTAAGAATTCAAGGAATAATTCGAAGCCTGGAGAGGCTAAGAAGGGGAATGCATGCGCTTTTCGACTGACTGCTAAGGAAGCTGTTAATGACAATAACGTCATAACAGGTACTTTCCCCATTAACGATAATTATGCTAGAGTTCTATTTGATTCGGGTGCAGATAAATCATTTGTTGATCATAAGTTTAGTAAACTATTAAATCTGCCCATAAGAACTCTAAATAAAATTTATGAGATAGAACTTGCTGATGGAACCTTAGAAACTGCTTCTTCCATTCTTGATGGATGCTCTATATCCATTAAGAATCATTCTGTCCCTATCTCTCTTTTGCCAATGAAATTGGCGGGGTTCGATGTTGTCTTAGGCATGGATTGGTTATCTCATAACCAAGCCCACATTGCCTGCGATAAAAAGCTCATCGAAATTAAGACCCCATCTGGTGAAACGATCACCATCCCCAGAGACTCACACTATGGATTGCCAGACAAGGTGTCGTTATTTAAGGCATCCAAGTGTTTGAGAAGAGGTTGAGTCATCTACATGGCACAAGTAACCATCAATGAACCTAAACCAAGCATTGATGACTTACTGGTTATCTCAGAGTATCCCGATGTTTTCCCTGAAGAATTACCAGGCCTACCTCCGGATAGGCAAGTAGAGTTCAGGATTGACATTATACCAGGATTAGCACCCGTAGCTAGAGCTCCATATAGACTAGCTCCAACCGAAATGAATAAGTTAAGAGTTCAATTGGATGAACTCTTGGAGAAAGGCTTTACCCAGCCTAGTTCCTCACCTTGGGGAGCTCCTATCCTATTTGTAAAGAAGAAAGACGGATCAATGCGGATGTTCATCGACTATCAGGAGCTGAACAAGTTAACAATTAAGAATAGATATCCTCTGCCCAGGATCGATGATTTATTCGACCAATTCAAGGGGCTAGTTATTTCTCTAAATTGATCTAAGATCTGGATATCACCAGCTGAAGGTTAGAAGTGAAGATGTTCCTAAGACAGCCTTCAGGACCCGCTATAGTCATTTTGAATTCTTAGTGATGTCTTTTGGGCTCCCAAATGCACCGGCAGCATTCATGGATCTCATTAATAGAGTCTGCAAACCGTATTTGGATAAGTTTGAAATTGTCTTCATAGATGACATACTTATCTATTCTCGTAATCAAGATGATCACGAGAAACATCTTTGGTGTATCCTAGAATTATTAAGGCAGGAGAAACTTTATACAAAGTTCTCTAAATGCCAATTTTGGCTTAAAGAAGTCTAATTTCTTGGACACATGGTAAGTGAGCGTGGTATCCAAGTGGATCCCACCAAATTGAGGCCATAATGAATTGGGAAGTGCCCAAGACCCCAACGGAGGTTCGTAGTTTCTTAGGATTGGCTGGTTACTATAGGAGGTTCATTGAGAACTTTTCAAGGATAGCCACTCCTTTAACTTCCTTGACCCGGAAGAATATTAAGTATAATTGGGGTCCAAAGCAACAAGAATCTTTTGAGGTTCTTAAACACAAGTTGAGCAATGCTCCTGTGTTATCGCTACCTGAGGGTATTGAGAATTTTGTTGTTTATTGTGATGCATCACACACCGGTATGGGTTGTGTGCTAATACAAAATGGCAAGGTAATTGCCTATGTATCACGACAACTAAAGGTGCATGAAAGAAATTACACCACCCATGATTTGGAATTGGGTGCCGTTGTATTTGCACTAAAATTGTGGAGACATTACTTGTATGGCACAAAGTGTATTATATACACTGACCATAAGAGCCTCCAATATCTGTTCAATCAGAAATAATTGAACATGCGATAGCGCCGTTGGATGGAAACACTTAATGATTATGACTGCGAGATTCGCTATCATCCCTGCAAGGCAAATGTAGTTGCTGACGCTTTAAGTCGCAAAGAAAGGGTTAAACCTATAAGGATTAACGCCAAGAGCATTGAGCTCAGAAATAGCTTAAATGATAAGCTATTAGATGCGCAAAAGCAAGCCCTGTTAGAGGCTAATATTCCTAATGAAGGATTAGGCGTATCTATTGATCAATTAACGCCTGGAAAAGACGGAATCCTAAGATTTAATGACAAAATTTGGGTTCCGATCTATAGAGGACTTAGGAATCTAATCCTCCAGGAAGCGCATAATTCAAGATACTCTGTTCACCCAGGTGGTGACAAAATGTATCAAGATCTAAAGAAGAATTATTGGTGGATGGGTTTGAAGAAATCCATAGCCACTTATGTAGCTAAATGTCTAACGTGTTCGCAAGTTAAGGCTGAACATCAAAAACCGTCAGGACTTCTACAACAACTTGAGATTCCCACTTGGAAATGGGAATTGGTAACTATGGACTTGATTACCAAGTTACCTAAGACCAAACATGGTAATGACACAATTTGGGTCATTGTTGATAGGCTGACTAAGTCAGCGCATGTTTTGCCAATTAAAGAAACTTATAATTCTGACAATTTGGCTAAGTTGTATGTGGACAAGATTGTGTCCCTACACGGTGTGCCAGTATCTATTGTATCTGACAGAGATACTAGATATACATCTCACTTTTGGAAAAGTTTCCAACAATCTTTAGGCACACGATTAAACTTTAGTACGGCTTACCATCCGCAGACTGATGGTCAAAGTGAGCGTACTATCCAAACTTTGGAAGACATGCTTAGGGCATGTGTAATTGATTTAGGTGGAAGCTGGGATGACCACTTACCCGTGATAGAATTCTCCTATAATAATAGTTATCATACGAGCATTAAGGCTGCTCCTTTTGAGGCCTTATATGGGAGAAAGTGTAGAACGCCCATGTGCTGGGCAGAAGTTGGGGAAGCCCAACTATCAGGACCTGAGATTGTCCTAGAGACCACGGAAAAGATTGTACAAATCCATGATTGTCTCAAAGTTGCCAGGGATAGGCAGAAAAGTTATGCTAACAAGAGGCGTAAACCTCTTCAGTTCCAAGTAGGGGACAATGTCATGCTGAAAGTATCACCCTGGAAAGGTGTGATGCGTTTTGGAAAGAAGGGCAAGTTGAGCCTAAGATATATAGGACCCTTCGAGATAATCGAACGTGTCGGCACTGTAGCTTATAAGCTCAGGTTGCCAGAGGAGCTTAGTGGAATCCATGATGTATTCCACATATCTAACCTTAAGAAATGTCTAGCTGATGAGTCGCTAGCAATGTCACACGAAGATGTGCAAATTGATGAAAACCTGAGGTTCATTGAGAAACCAATTTCGATCGAGGATCGACAGGTTAAGAAGCTCCGAAGAAAAATGATACCTATAATAAAGGTTAAGTGGGACGCTTTTAGAGGTCCCGAGTATACATGGGAGGTTGAGTCCACAATGCGACAAAAGTACCCCCATCTTTTTGAATAAAATCTCGAGGTCGAGATTTCTTTTAAGGGGGGTGAAGATGTAACACCCTGTAAAATCGTGTCCAATAATATAGTGACACGTGTTGTAATTTTAAATATAGTCTATTAAAGACCAATAAGGACTAAAGGCGTCAACATGCTCAAATTGAGCCTCTGAGTGACGAACCGATGTCAACATGCATAGATAACAGCCTCTGAGTGACTGATATGTCAACATGCTTAAATCATTAGGCTCTGAGTGACTGATATGTCAACATGCTTGAAATTTGGCCTCTGAGTGACCGTTGTGTCAACATGCCTAGCCTCTGAGTGACATCGGAACCAACATGCTTATACTAAGCCTCTGATTGATCCTTTACGAAGTCCTAACTCTCATATGTCCTGTTTATCAGACGAGAGCGATTAAATCCAATAATATTTGAAAGTTGGATATTGGAGGGATTCAAAGTGTTAACATGTTAATTTATACCTCTGAGTGACCTTTTAATGAACCGAGAGCTCGACAATGTCCGGGCATATTCCCAGGTATGCCAAGTATTGGCTACGGAGGGTTAAAAGTGTCAAAAAGGTGCTTAAAAAGGTTTTTAGGAACTTCATAAAGTTCAGGGGTCAAAAGTGTCAATTTTTGAAACTGGCCGTGGGGCGGTCGCGGGCCACGAGAGACCAGGCCTGGGTCTCTTGCAGGGTGCAAGAACAGGTCTGCTGCAGAAAGTTTTCTTTGGAGACCAAGCAAAACTCCAAAACCACTAATTCGAAACCATGGCTTCTCTAAACTCCTATGCCACGTTTTGGGACACTTGTAAACTTCTTCTTACACCCCAAAACACCTGGCTTCACCTCCTTAGAGCTCTCCAACTATAAATAGGTGATCAAGTTCCCCATTTAAACTTGCACCTTTCTTATTCATACTCTTCTCCCTCCTCTGGAAGTTCCTAACTGAAAGGAGCATTCAACTTAGTTCTCTTGCATTGTAGGAACCTCTTGTAAGTGTTCCTTGCTCTTGCATTTTCGTTTATAGGCTTTTATAGCCAAAAGTCAAGCGTTTTACGGAAAACGCTTTAACTTTCGGTTAAGACCATTATGGTCCAGCCATTGTTCGAAATGAACATGGCTAAGTGATCGTAATAAGGTAGGTGTTAGTCCCTATAAAGGGCACCTCCTGAAGATCACGTTTGCTAGACCAATTGACGGGTCAAAGTTAAAAAATAAAAAGTCAAACAGACCATTTTTCAGTTAAAAAATCATAAATTGATCTTATATATGTTATGAAACTTGTTTTGACACTTAAACAAGTTGGTAATAATTATTAGAACATGTAAGCACATGTTCGGCTCGTCAATTTCAGTTCTAGGGTCGGTTCGTAACCAAAATTCGTGAAGTTTGACTTCTGCTTTAGATCAGCAGCTAACCAATCTAAATCGGGTCAGCATCGAAAGTCAAAGCAGAAGTCAAACTTCGCGACTTTCGGTTGCCAACCGACCCTAGAGCTGAAATTGACGAGCCGAACATAATAATTATTACCAACTTGTTTAAGTGTCAAAACAGGTTTCATAACATATATAAGCTCAGATTATAATTTTTTCGAAAAATGGCCTGTTTGACTTTTTAATATTTAAACTTTGACTCGTCAATTGGTCTAGCAAACGTGATCTTCAGGAGGTGCCCTTTATAGGGACTAAAACCTACTTTATTACGATCACTTAGCCATGTTCGTTACGAACAATGGATGGACCATAATGGTCTTAACCGAAAGTCAAGGCGTTTTCTGTAAAATGCTTAACTTTTGGCTATAAAAGCCTATAAACAAAAATGCAAGAGGAAGGAACACTTACAGGTAGGATGTAATAGAACTAAGTTGGATGCTCCTTTCAGTTAGGAACTTCCAGAGGAGGGAGATAGAGTTATGAATGAGAAAGATGCAAGTTCAAAGGATGAACCTTTGCACCAATTTATAGTTTGAGAGCTTGAAGGATGTGATGCCAGGCGCTAAGGGGTGTAAGAGGGAGCTTACAAGTGTCCTAAAACGTGGCATAGCTGTTTGGGAATCCATAGTTTTGAATACATTGGTTTTTGGCAATTTGTGTGGAGGCCAAGCAATTTTTCTACAGATACAGGTCTCTGGCGAGCCGCAAGAGGCACATGCCTGGCCTCTCACGCCCCGCGAGGGCCCCTAGGCCACTTTCAAAGTTTGACACTTTTAGCCCCTTAACTTATAAAACCTTCTAAAACACCTTTTTAGCATATTTAGTCCTCCGTAATCACTATTTGGCGTACCCAGGAGTATGCCCGGACACTGTCGAGCTCTCGGTTCGTTAAAAGATCACTCAGAGGTATAATTTAACATGTTGATACTTTTAACCCCTCCATCATCCAACTTTCACATATTTATGGATTTAATCCCTCTTGTCCAACAAATGGGACATATGAGAGTTAGGACTTCATAAAGGATCACTCAGAGGCCCACTATAAGCATGTTGTAACACCCTGTAAAATCGTTTCAATAGTATAGTGACACGTGTTGTATTTTAAATATAGTCTATTAAAGACCAATAAGGACTAAAGGCGTCAACATGCTCAATCTGAGCTTCTGAGTGGCGGTATGATGTCAACATGCATAAATAACAGCCTCTGAGTGACTGATATGTCAACATGCTTAAATCATTAGCCTCTGAGTGACTGATATGTCAACATGCTTGAAATTTGGCCTCAGAGTGACTGATATGTCAACATGCCCAGCCTCTGTGTGACATCGGAGTCAACATGTTTATAATAAGCCTCTGAGTGATCCTTTACTACGCACTAACTCTCATACGTGTCATTTATTGGACGAAAGGGTTCAATTTTGTATATATGTGAAAGTTAGATGATGGAGAGATTAAAAGTGTCAACATGTTAATTTATACCTCTGAATGACCTTTAAACGAATCGAGAGCTCGACAATGTCCGGGCATAACCCCGGGTATGCCAAGTATTGGCTACGGAGGGTTAAAAGTGTCAAAAATGTGTTTTAAAAGGTTTTTAGAAACTTTATAAAGTTAAGGGGGTTAAAGTGTCAAAAATGTGTTTTAAAAGGTTTTTAGAAACTTTATAAAGTTAAGGGGGTTAAAGTGTCAATTTTTGAAACTGGCCAAGGGCGGTCGCGGGCCGCGAGAGACCTGACCTGGGTCTCTCGTGGGGCGCGAGAGAGGCTCTGCTGCAGAAAGTTTTCTTGGCTTCCAAACAAAAATGCCAAAAATGATTAAATCGAAACCATGGCTTCCCAAACTGCTATGCCACATTATAGGACACTTTTAAGTTTCCTCTTACACCCCTAAACACCTGGCTTCACCTCCTTTGAGTTCTCCAACTATAAATAGGTGCTTAAGTTCACCATTCCAACTTGCACCTTTCTCATTCATTCATTCTTCTCCCTCCTCTGGAAGTTCCTAGCTAAAGGAGCATCCAACATAGTTCTTTTGCACCCTAGGAATCACTGGTAAGTGTTCCTTCCTTGTGCATTTTCGTTTATAGGCCTTTATAGCCAAAAGTCAAGCGTTTTAAGAAAAACGCTTTGACTTTCGGTTAAGACCATTATGGTCCAGCCATTGTTCAAAATGAACATGGCTAAGTGATCGTAATAAGGTAGCTGTTAATCCATATAAAGGGCACCTTCTGAAGATCACGTTTGCTAGACCAATTGACGGGTCAAAGTTATGATATTAAAAAGTCAAACAGGCCATTTTTCAGAAAAATCATAAATTGATCTTATATATGTTATGAAACCTGTTTTGACACTTAAACAAGTTGGTAATAATTATTAGAACATGTAAGAACATGTTCGGCTCGTCAATTTCAGTTCTAGGGTCGGTTCGCAACCGAAAGTCGCGAGTTTGACTGATGCTTTGACTTTCGATTCTGACCCGATTTAGATTAGTTACCTACTGATATAAAGTTGCATTATGATCGTAATATAATGTAACATAACCCTTTGAGGTTATATCACATGATCATATTTAGAATCTAAGTTTATGCGCAAGTTCCATAATTATGCCATCTTTGACCAAAATGCCCTTTTTCTATAAAACAAGGTTTTAAATGGTAATGAACTTAAAAATAAGTTTTCAACTGATATAATATTAAAAGTAGGATTATTTAGGATGTTAAACCAAGTTATAAACTGAGTTTTCAAACAGGTCCTTAAACTATGTCGATAAATGACGATTTTAGCCCTTATGGCTTATAAAATAGTTTTAATCAAATATTTTCAAGTTAAACTATTTACCTACTGATATGTTATATTAAATAACATATTTAAAACATTTTAATCTGACCTTAATGTCAGTTTTCATAAAACATCGCATAAAGACGTCATTTTACGACATAAACGCCGTTTCGGTGCATAGTATGGTTTTAAACCATATTATTGACCAAGACTTGTTACCTACTGATTTTAAAACTTATTTTAAACATATTTACAGTAGGTACATATTATAAACTCAGAATCCCAAATAATTTATAAACTACATGTAAAATGACCAAATGCCCTTCGGTGCATAGTTTGGTCATAAAAGATAAATTACACAAATAATTGGTATCTGATGTATAAGAATTTATACATCTTTTAAACATCAAATATCCCCGATTAATGCGGAAATTCGTTGTGTTTTCATTGATTTAGATACTCATTTGAGTTATTTGTAAAAATGCAGGTCCGGGCTTCGGCCTGGTAAAGAAACAAAGGGTTTTGGAGCAAATTGGAGCAAAAATGGAACATTTTTGCCAAATTGCCAGATATGGCACGACCGTTCCAACCATCAAGAAGTCGGCACTATCACAAGCACTATCATAAGACTGCACAATCCGAGCCAAATCAACACTTGGCACGACCGTGCCAACCCCAAGCACGACCGTGGCGTGCAATCACAGGCTCTGATCAGCTAGTTTCCGAGTTCAACTTATTCATTTCCGAGTGCGATATCGATAAGCACGACCGTGCCAAATGGTGGCATGGTCGTGCCACCTCGGGGAAATTTTAGCGGGATCTTTCCGGATTTGGCATCAAACTTGGTCAACAAATCAGAAAGGCACCTGACACTTACCAAGCACGACCGTGCCAAATGGTGCACGGTCGTGCCAAATTCCCAGTAGCTTAAATACGTGAATTCAGCTCATTTGAAGGGGAGTTGGAGCATTTGGGTGGATTTCTCTCTCAAGAAGCTGATCTTGGAAGCTTGGAGATTGAAGAAGGAGCCTTTAGGAGGTTGTATCACTTGATAATCCAACTCAATTAGCTAATTATCTTGTCTTAAACATTAGTATTTTCACTTGTTATTCATGCACAATCCATATTACTTTATGTTTGTCTTAGTTATCATAGCCTTCTAGGCTAAACAATTGTGTTGCTTGAATTTTGTTGAAGCTAATGAACACTTGACAATATGGAAATAGATGTGGTGATTATTGTATGTTAATCTCAATGATGGTATTTATTCAAGTTTCTTGGAATGCATGTTCATGTTTAAAGTTATTATTCTTGAATGTTTGATCATAAAAATTTACATGTAGTGTTGGAAAGCCCATGTAGAGATTATGATTATTGAATCTTGTTAGTTGTTGATTTGATTCATAGCATGAAACTAGGAATGGTAATTGCTAACATGATTAGGATGATGATTTGAATATGAGTATGAATTCTTGCATTTGGATTTGTAAAGATCTTATGAATGTTTATATGAATTCTATGGTTTGTGTTCATGATGGATTGATGATTTAGGCCAAAGTTGTTGTTTAGCATGACCATGCTTTTGATTATGTCAAGAGCTTGTTGAAGATATCATTTACTTGAAACCAAGTTAGGGTGATTAATGTGTTGTTCATGTTACTTTTCCTTAATTTGTAGAGTTAGGAGTTTTGATTAACAATTAACTCATTATTAAAGATTAACATCAATTTAGCAAGAGAACTTAAATAACGAATCTTAGGTGATTAAAATGTTGTTCATCATAATTTTCCCAAGATTTATAAAACTAGGGACCTTGATTGGAAACTTAGTTGATTCTAAGACTTGCATCACCATTAGTTTTCCTTAAAAGTTGTCATATGTTTATTAGTGGATACTTAACTCAAGCAACCTTTTTAGATATTGTTCTTGTTAATTCATTTAGTTAATTTTTATCCTTGCATGATAGTTTAAAAACAATCAAGAAATCAACTCATTGATCGAAACAGGTTTAAAAGTAACGAAAATTTAGTACTGAGACACCGAGTCCACGGATTGATATCTGGTTCTTACCAGTGAACTACACTACCACCTGACGGGTACACTTGCCCTATGTATGTGTAGTTGGTTTTAAATAAAAACTATTTTAAAACCTAATCTGTGTGAACAAAAATTATAATAATAAAAATATATTTAATTCACGCACATCAGTATCCTACTAATATTATATTATAAATAAAGTATTTTTCCAGAATACTTATAACTATAACATTAAATTATATTCAAGTTCCTTTTATACGGTATAAAATTACCAAAATGCCCTTATGAGGCATAGTTTCGTTTTAAAACCTTAGCGGGCATATAAGTTGATATCCTTATGATATTTTAACTTATTTAAAATACAACGACATATAGAACTTGTACATGACTTATCCGGTTACCCATTATCGCTTATAAGCATACGGTTGATTATACGTAACTAGTTTACGGAATTTAACCAAAACGGGTTTAACCTTATCATTTTAATCTCAAAATCCAGAATGCTAATAGTTCACCCATATTATACAAGTCAAGTTACTTGTTAGGATTAAACTACATTTTATCCAATCATTATTTAATCTCGCGTCATACGTTTTGATCAAGCACGCTAGTCGGTCTAAGTCTATGACTTAAATAAGACCGTTATTATTTAATTGGTTAGTTTATGCCATAATCCAGACTAGAGACTTGCCGGTAAATGCTATCTGCACTTAGTACTTTTGTGTACGACTAAGTTATTAAAATTAAAGAAGACTAGCTCAGGTAAATACTCTCGACTTATTTCCCCTATACGGGCTTGGGTTACGGTAAATTATTACCGCTTGGTCAGAAATGGGATCAATCGAATGCCAGATTGTGGCTAGTAAATCCGCATATTCTGTTTTAATCAGTTTTGTTTGATAACTTAAACATCAGGGGTTAACTACCGTGTCCTGGATTTCCTCGGCTCATTACAATAGAAATGGCCACGACCTTAGCACGGGTGTAGGCATACACCCGATAGACGCTCAATTATGCATTCCCACAAGGTTGGGAGGAATTGACTCCTTCGTAAGTCCAAAGTGGTGCGTATGTTAATCATGTCTCGGTCTCTATACCGGGCCCTGTATGTATGGACAAACATGTAAATCTGTTAACAAGGTTGGACGGTCAACTTTCCCAAGTTATAAAAAGATTTTGTGTTGATACGCACTTAAAACATTTTGGAAATATTTTCAAAATGAGTCAGTTGGGTGTATTTACCAGCGAAAGCTGACGTTTTTTCAAAAGACTAAACTGCAGGTACAATATGAAAATAGGCTGGAAGTGCTCGGTAGTGATAGAGGATCTTGCAAACCCTAGATCTGCCTAAAGTCTGTTTTATATTCTTTCCATGTACAATTTATGATCCGCCTGTGGATCTTCAATTACGAGCCTGTATATTATTTTGTATTTTTGAACATTCGGTTTGTATAGTAATTTTACTCCAAGACTTCCATTGTGCCGTGTTTAATTGACTATGATGATTATCAACTAACGTCACGATACTCCCCACCCGGGCCCACCGATGTATGGATTTGGGTTGGAAATCCGGGTGTGACCCATGTTGACTCCGATGTCACTCAGAGGTTGGGCATGTTGACATATCAGTCAGTCAGAGGCCAAGATTAAGCATGTTGACATATCAGTCACTCAGAGGCTTATGTTTATACATGTTGACATCAGACAGTCACTCAGAGGCTCCGTTTGAGCATGTTGACACCTTTAGTCCCTATTAGTATTTGATAGACTTAAATAAAAATACAACACATGTCGCTATACTATTGGACACGATTTTACAAGGTGTTACAGCGTCTCACATGCATTTCGTATTATATAACCTTACAATTTGAAGTTGGGTGATCAGTGCCATGCTTCTACATGGCACTTGGTCATTGGCCATCTTTCTTTACTAACAGTTACATATTTAGTATTAACACTTACAACCCTTTAAATTTCTAAAACCTTTATATTATTTTTACGTGCTTATATTTCAGCACCACCGCAACGCGTGGTACCATTTTTAACTTTAAAAACATTTTTTCCTTATTTTTATGTACGTGGCGGTATATGTCACACCCCAACCGATGGCGGAAACATCGGAGTGAGACGATAACGAGATTGCTCATTGCTCACAACGCTAATATTGACAATATTTAATTAAAGTCAAATTCATTTTAATAATAATTGTCAAGTACAACATCGGAGCAAATACAATACAACAAAATTGATACAACAAATTTAGCCTAAAGGCTACTTGTGTGTATCTAAATCCATGCTATTTGATTTCATAGCATCCTCTTCACCAACCTGTAACATGTTTTAAAATACAATTCAATGCAAAAGTAAAGGCGAGTACACAAGTTTGAACATAGCATACGTATACGATTAAAGTTCAAACGAATCCTCTTGGCAACTATGATTCCATACGAGCATATACAAGGGATACAATACTACTAGTAAAACCCTTAACGCAATCACGAGGTTTTAACATGGTCTCAAGTTTACGTAATTTCATAGAAGTCATTCATAGAGGTAGGAAGATAACCTTCCTTTTAAAATTTCTTTCGTATAGTATACCAATGCACAATTCGTTACAAGGACGACAAGGATGGTCATGAGTACGTTTAAACATAAAAGTAAAAGACAAAAGCAAACGAAATCATCAAGTGAGGTGGTGGATCGAAGTTAGGATAGCCAAGACTTCCAAGTGATCACACTCTACCAACTCAAGTCTTGTTTCGAGAACAAGCTTGGAAGGATACAACACTTGTGGGTAAAACCCTAACAAAACCAAAAGAAAGCCTTTACTCTTGGGACCTTAGACGTGGTGATGTTCCAAGTTAGTCTTCCATGGAAGACTTATGGAGACATTCCAAAAGGTATTTCCAAGTCGTAAGAAAAAGGAAAGATCAAAAGAGAGAGGTGAGTTAGAACTCACTTTTGGGAGCCTTGATCTTTGAGAGAAGAAGAGAGCTCTTAGAGCTTTTAGAGAAGAGAAGATTGAGGTGTGAGTTGAGAGTGAAATGGAGTGGGGTATTTATAGGTAAAATGGGGAGGGTGTTAGTTGGGGGTAGTAAATGTAAGAAACACAAATCTGGCCAATCCACGAGCTTGAAACGAGTTTTTTCGGATCGCGGTCCTTTCGCGGGCCGCGAGAGAGTTAAGACTTATTGGCCGCGGGCCGCTAGAGGCCTGGCGGGCCGCGAGAGACTTCCATTGTTTCGGTCGCGGGGCGCGAGGAGGGTTATTCCAGAAGGTTCTTTGATTTTTATCACTTTTAGCCCTTTAACTTGTTTATTTGCCAATTTTTGCATGATTTAAAGTGTATAAATATATAAGTATCGAGTGTGAACGTGCGTATAAGTATAAGTTTGCGTGTATTCAACGTTTAAATGCATATAAGACAAGTAAGTATCAAGTATAAGTTTCATTATGATTCAAGTCTCGGATTACAAGAAAAAGAAATACGAATATAGTTTTCCAAAAATAGAAATACGACAACACTTTCTAATTTAGGAAGAAAAAACGAGGCGTCACAGTCTCCCCTCCTTTAGGAAATTTCGTCCCGAAATTTATTCAGAGGAAGGTGTAACGAACAGTTGTGGATACTTAGTCTTCATATCACTTTCGAGTTCCCAAGTAAATTCGGCGCCACGTTTACCTTCCCATCGAACTTTGACTATGGGAATTCGACTGCGCCTCAATTGCTTGATTCCTCGGTCCATGATTTCGAAAGGTTTTTCCATGAGTGCAATGTATCTTTGATTTGAAGATCTTCGAGTAGGACTTGAAGTCCTTCTTCGGCTAGACATTTCTTTAGGTTTGAAACATGAAACACAGGATGAACATTGTTGAGTGCTTGAGGTAAATCCAGTCTATACGCTACCTTGCCAATCCTTTCGAGAATCTTGAAAGGACCTATATAGCGAGGAACGAGTTTGCCTTTCTTACCAAAACGAACAACGCCCTTCCAAGGGGATACCTTGAAAAGCAAAGATCACCCATGCTGAATTCCAAAGGTTTGCGTCTTCTATCAGCATAACTCTTTTTTGGCTTCGAGCTTTAAGGAGATTAACACGTATTTGTAGGATCTTGTCCATCGTCTCTCGTATAAGTTCGAGACCGTTGAGTTGTACGTCTCCGATCTCGTGCCAACAAATAGGCGAACGGCACTTACGACCATACAATGCTTCAAATGGAGCCATTTGAATACTTGCGTGATAGCTGTTGTGGTATGAGAATTCTACCAAGGGTAAGTGTGAATCCCAGTAGCCTCCAAAATCGATTACGCATGATCGAAGCATATCCCCTAGAGTTTGGATAGTACGCTCGGTTTGACCGTCAGATTGAGGATGAAAAGCGGAACTAAGGTTCAGACGAGTGCCAAGGGCGGATTGAAAAGTTTCCCAAAGGCGGGAAGTGAAACGAACATCACGATCGGAAATGATGTCAATGGGCGTACCATGATGATTGATGATCTCACTCGTGTAGATACGAGCCAATTTCTCGACTTTGTAATCTTCACGAATGGCAAGGAAGTGAGCAGATTTGGTCAGACGATCGATGATAACCCAAATGTTGTCATGACCTGAAGGAGTACGAGGCAATTTCGTAATGAAATCCATGGCAATACTCTCCCATTTCCAGACAGGGATTTCGGGTTGTTCGAGTAGGCCAGCGGGACGTTGATGTTCTGCCTTGACGTTAGAACAGGTCAGACACTTCGACACGTAGAGAGTGATATCACGTTTCATTCCAGGCCACCAATAAGACGTACGAAGATCATGGTACATCTTGTCAGCGCCAGGGTGCATGGAATATCGGGATTTATGAGCTTCATCCATCAACGTGGTTCGAAGAGTACCACGATCAGGAATCCACATACGACCATGATAGTATAGGATACCATTGTTCTTCTGCTCAAGCGGTGTTTCATCACTAGTATTCAACTCAGTTTCGAGGTTGCCCTCGTTAATGGCCGAATATTGCGCATCTCGAATCAGATGGTGGAAATTTTCCATGGTTTTGTGACAACAAATACTCTTCACATGAATTTTGCGACTAAGTGCATCGGCCACAACATTCGCCTTGCCAGGATGGTAACGAATGTCACAGTCGTAGTCGTTTAACAGTTCCACCCAATGACGTTGTCGCATGTTGAGGTCTTTTTGGTCAAAGATATGTTGTAGGCTCTTATGATCGGTGAAGATCGTCAACTTTGTACCATAAAGTTAGTGTCACCAAATCTTTAACGCAAAAACGACAGCACCAAGTTCAAGGTTGTGCGTGGTATAGTTTCTCTCATGTATCTTGAGTTGTCTCGACGCGTAAGCGATAACCTTGTCCCGTTGCATGAGGACGCAACAAAGACCTTGGTTAGAAGCATCGCAATACACGACGAAGTCGTCATTTCCATCGGGAAGGGTAAGGATAGGAGCATTAAAAAGCATGTCCTTGAGTGTTTGGAAAGACTCCTCTTGTTTGGGACCCCAAACAAAAGGTTTATCTTTTTGCGTCAAGGAGGTCAAAGGGCCGGAAATCTTTGAGAAGTTCGAAATGAAACGGCGATAATACCCAGCTAGGCCAAGAAACGAACGAATCTCAGAAGGTGATTTAGGTGCAGCCCAATTCTTAACAGCTTCAATCTTTGCGGGGTCAACACAAATACCGAGTTCATTGACGGTGTGACCCAAGAATTGAACCTCTTTTAGCCAAAATTCACACTTGGAGAATTTGGCGTAAAGACGTTCGATTTGCAAAAGCGTAAGAATGAGGCGCAAATGTCGCCCTTGTTCTTCTTTCGTCTTGGAGTAGATGAGAATATCGTCGATGAAGACAAAAACAAAACGATCAAGAAACGGCTTACACACGCGGTTCACTAAATCCATGAACACGGCAGGCGCATTAGTTAAACCAAAAGTCATGACCACGAATTCGTAGTGTCCATAGTGTGTGCGGAATGTGGTTTTGGGTACATCTTCTTCGAGAATTCGAAGTTGATGATAACCAGAGCGGAGATCAATCTTTGAAAAGCACGTTGCGCCTTGTAATTAATCGAAAAGATCGTTAATGCGAGGAAGTGGATAGCGGTTCTTGACTGTGAGCTTGTTGAGCTCGTGATAGTCAATACACATACAGAATGATCCATCTTTCTTCTTGACGAAGAGTACGGGAGTGCCCCAAGGAGAAGTACAAGGGCGTATAAAGCCTTTATCAAGAAGTTCTTGAAGCTGGTTGGATAGCTCTTGCATCTCCGAAGGTGCTAATCGATACGGAGCCTTTGCAACAGGAGTTGCGCAGGGAATGAGGTCAATACGAAAGTCGACAGAACGAGGAGGAGGAGACTAGGAAGATCATCTGGAAAGACACCAGGGAACTCACAAACGACGGGAACATCACTTACGCTTGGCCACTTGTCTTTCTTTTCCACAACGTGGGCCAGGAAGGCAAAGTACTCCTTGCGCAAGTATTTGTTCGCCTGAATACACGACATCAGTTTGAGACCTTTGGAAGGTTTCTCACCATAGACGTGTAAGGAAGCACCGCTAGGAAGAGGAAGGCAAAGGAATTTCTCCGAACAAACAACTTCAGCACAAACTTGCCGAAGCCAGTCCATGCCTACTATGACGTCAAAGCTACCCATTTTCATAAGTATGAGATCAATCGAGAATGTATGACCATTAAGATCCAAAGAACAACGAGGGAGGACAGAGTTAACAGGAACGGTCTTACCGTTAGCGACTTCAACAGCGAAAGGGTCGGGCAACTTAGATCGTTCACACTTAAGCAAAGGTTCAATTTCAACAGACACGAAACTTCTATCTGCGCCAGTATCAAATAAGCAAGAAGCATAGACATGGTTCATAAGGAACGTTACCAGAAATAACATCGTTGGAGCTTTGGGCTTGAGCGTAGGTGAGCACAAAAGCTCTACCTTTAGCAGGTTCAGGTTGGTGTTGCTAGCGTTGCTGCTGGTTGATGGCGCACTTAGGGCAAACGTTGGCGAAATGGTTAGGGTCGCCACAGTGACTACATGCCCTAGCGGGAGTGGATTGGGGTTGAGGGTGAAGGTTAGGTGTAATGGCTAAGGGTTGCTGGTTTTGGGGTGGAGGAAAGCTTCGGCAACAGTTAGATAAGTATCCCAATCTCTGGAATTGGGCGCACTTTCTGTATGGAGTACCGACGGGAATATGGTAAAAGGCAGGTAGTACACTGAGGATGAGATCCAGTGTAATCACGCTTAAGCTGGTCGGTGCTTTGGGTAGTGGCAATGGCGTTTAGTGGTGTAGGGGTAGGCGGAGTAACAACCGCATTGTTTTGGATAGAAGCCTTCCGCTTCTTGTTCAGGTTTTGGTTTCTCTTAGCTTGGGGGGAGGAGTTTCGGTAGAGGTGGTGTCGGCGATGGCTGGGTGCGCATGCTTCGTAGAGACCTTTGCATAGGCCCCCTGAAGGATGCAGTTGTGGTTAAGCTGGATGGCTATGCTAAAGGCTTCATCGAGGGTTTTGGGGTTGGTGGCGGCTATATGGTTCATGATCACAGGCGAGAGCGAACGAATAAGCTTAGAAATCGCCCTGGGAACAGTATCCACCTGTCTAGGACAGATGATACTCAATTGTTTGAAGCGCGTGATCAAACCTTCGACGTCACTCCCTTGTTGAGTAAGATTCCAAAATTCATTTTCGAGCTTTTGGGTCTCGTGGGGAGGATAGAATTGATCCTTCATGAGCTCCTTAAGCTCTTCCCAAGGTAATGCGTGAGCCGCTTCGTTGCCACGCTTGTTGCGCTCGGTAGTCCACCACTCGAGGGCTCTCTTGCGAAAGACTCCAGTAGCATTGAGGGTTCAAAGGTTGTCAGGACACCCGCCCTGAAGTAAGGTAAGCTCCATATCGTCAAACCAGTTAATCATGGCAGTCATACCGTCCATGCCGTGACTCAACAGGTTTGCAAGCCATGAAGTGCTTGAACTGGTAAGACGATTTAGCAGCGTCGGTTTTCGAATCGGCGGAGGACCTAGGGGTGCCTTCGGTTTGGACGGTTTGGAGTTGGCTAACAATAACGGGGATAACACGGGCCATTTGGTCAGCCATTTGCTCAGCTACTATGTCGACGAGGTCTTCTTTCGACATAGAGTCACCATTGTTGCTTGATCCTCTGTTGGACCTCTTTGACTTCTTGGAAGAGTTAGGGGAATTGCATGTATGAGTACGTATAAGGTTCACATAATTTCACATAAATTTGCATGAGTTTAACAAGTTTAGTATGTATGAATACGAATAAAAGAGTATAAATTTAGTTTGTTCACGAGGATTATCATTGTTTTGGATTGCGATAAACGTGTGAATAGTGTAACGGTTTGAAATGAATGAGGTAACAAGTATAAAAACACATAGAAATTGAATCACATAAAAGAATAGGCTCATAAAACGGGGAATGTTTCGGGTAGAGAAACACCGACAATTCCAAAGTGAATCGAAGTTCTTTTCAAATTAGAGAAACATGCTTTGGCCTATAGGTAATATTCTCTCATCGAGAAGCGACTAACGACATTTTACCCTTCCAGTTACTACACGTCTCTAATCGATCAGAAAAATCAAAAATTTGGCGAGAGCAAAAATCGAGGAATGGGAGTTGATCGACAAGGTGCGGGTTTCACCCCTAACTTGACGATTTCGTACCCTAAGTGCGGTTGGTACTTACCAAACGAAGAGCAATTCCGATTCGTTGGTAAGGGTCCACTAGAGTTTTGAATTGGAAATTCACCATCAAGATGTGGATTTCACACCTAACTTGAGGGCGAATTTCGTGCAAAAGGAATAGGAATAGCGGAACGAGAGTCGTTCACCAAATTGTGGGTTTCACGCCTATTTTAGTGAACTCGTCTCTTTTGCGTTACGAGTGTCTTCAAGCCTTCAAAGTGTGTATTGTGTAAAAATGTCTTAGGAAAGACATTATGCATATGTATTAAGACCAAAAGAAAAGAGGAGAAGCAAAGTAGGAAGCATAAAGTTTTAAGCATAACAACAATGGTAAAAAAAAATAGGTACTTAGAACTATAGACTAGGTCGAATCATGGCAATTCTACCTATTCCCTATAGTTATGGCTCTGATACCAATCTGTCACACCCCAACTGATGGCGGAAACATCGGAGTGAGACGATAACTGACGTGAAGTCGTTGTCACACGCAAATTTAATTCCAAACTGCTACTAGATAGCGGTAAGTGAGTATCGAACACGACGATTTGTGGAACTAATGTTATCAAAAGGTTGTACTTTATACTAAATTACCTAATTTACAATAATTTAATTTCAGATTTCGATTGATGGATTTTAAACTTGATTACTAGCGATTCAAAAATTGGTTTTTAACAGATTAATAAGGGAATGAGCATCTTAGGCTCCGGTTCAAAACGCATGTGTTCAATTCTACTAGAAAGAGTCACATAGACATGACTCGTGTTTGATTAAATATTTGTGATAAAAGGGAACAAAGTACTCGGATTAAAATGCGAGGTTGTTACCCGATGACCAATTGATTAATACCCAACCTGTAAACCTTCCCGTGATATCTTGATTGTCAACGACACCAAGAACGTACGGAACAAGCAATAAGCACAATATCAACCAATAATTTACAAACAATCAATCAACACCATAAAAACCATAACATAGTAATTATTCTAGAAATCAAGAATTCAAACACAATTGTTCAACAAGACGATCACTGAAATGTTTAGCCACTCATGTTCTCACAATCAAACAAACTTCAATTGTCTTGTTCATACGAATCAAACACACTCAAATATTGTTTTGAACTTGTTAGAATCAATGAAAAACACCTAAAATCGCCTCCCAATTGCTCTGCAAATCGTTCCAATCATTGATAATTGAAAAGACACAATAACTCAGCTTAAATTGCGCAGTTACACATTTCCCATAGCCCACCACCGTAAGTTACGGTGCCCACCGTAGCTTACGTGGGCAAAATTTCATTATGGCATCACACTTCTGTCTTACGGTGGTCTTCAAGAGGGGACGCCACCGTAAGCTACGGTGGTCAGCTTAATTTTTCCATTTTTTCCCTTGTTCAATCTCTTGAGTCCCATCTTCGATTAGGCTCTTGTAAATACCCGCTAAAGCACGTTTAAACTCCCTCATTATGTTCTTCGGCACCTGAAAAGCCAAACACACCATAGACATCAAATCGTAACAAATACACGTTTAAAGCGTGGAATATTTATCATTTTAATTCACTTATGAGTTGTCCAAAAGACCACCCGTCAAATCCCCACACTAAAACGTTGTTTGCCCCAAGCAACCATTTCACAAAAGTTTTAAACAAACAAGTGATCATCAGATAAACCAAACACAAAGAAGTTGCCCCGTTATCAACTTTTACCATCATAACACATAACACATCCCTCACTAAACTCTTCTCTCGGCGACAAAGTAGCACTAGCAAGATGGTGCTAAATCACTCAATATAAGTGTGCAAATGTGCAACAATAAGCTTAGATAACAATCGAGTCTTTACCTACAAACCGTCTAACATGCTCGTGAATCAAAAGGACTTTCGGGTTGTAACGAGGCTATGTGTATAGGTAGGAATTGGTGGGAATATTTATGTAGCTTACTTAATCGACCCGATTATTATTACATCAATATAAATAACACACTCAAAATGTACAACTAATCTTCCTTCTTCTTTTTTCTTCATTTTTTTTATTTTTTTTCTTTTTTATTTTTCACAATATTAAAAGGGAACATACTAACATAACAAGAACAACTAACTAAACCGGGTTGATTAAAAGGTAGAATTTTTAGGACATAGGTTCGGGTGTCAATTGAAAGGCTACAAGCTCAAATTTGGCTACTAATGTCCAACCCCCCGTCCCGCTCACTACCAAGCTCATATTCATAACTTATGAGGTCCAACCCCCCAAACCCACACTCAACACACATCCAGACGAGGCTACCTAAATGCCCTCATCATATTCACCAGCATGTAAACTCAGGTTTTGACAAGCATGTATTTTCCAAGTTCTATTAACACAATATACACACCGTCACTCAATCAAATGAAAAACCTTAACTTCCTCAATTACATCTATGTGGCGAAATCCTCACCAAGAAAGAAAGAAATAGAATTGAATACCAATGTGTCATGCATAATCTGGTAGTACTTTCAAACTTTGGCAAATGTTTAGTTCGGTTCACAAAAATTTTTCAAAATCCCAAAAATTTCCCCCATCCCCACACTTGGGATACATTGTCCCCAATGTATGGCTTTGAAGGAAAAGATCACTCAATTACTCACAATATCACCTTTCGTTTAAAAAAAACTCAAATCCCATATGTCTTTTTTTTCTGAAAACTCAACCGCAACACCACAAACCCATCATAACGATCAACCATGTTACACCCCCGACCTTCCCAACCATAAACAAGATGCAACAAAATAAAACTACACTACTATACAAAGGAAAGAAAACCACCTACGCACTCAAGGTGGTTCAAATAAACCCTTGCTTCCCCATTTCTCTCCATACTCCATCAAATTTCTTGGAAAGTTTGCAGTTTCATGCCAATTGGGTCAAATTCAGCTTCAACACCCCATCTAATCCCACCATCGGGTGGTTTTCCTTTGCCCGCTCTCCTGCTCACACTAGCCTTCTTCCTTTCCTGATTTTCACCGTTCTTTAACTCCAACCTACACGACACAACACCACTTGCAATTGACCTAACTGTGCTAACACTTGAAACATATTCGTTAGTAGCAACTGTGTGACTTAAATCATTAACAAGATCGTAATGAATGGTTTTTAAAAACACATTAAAGTATAACTTACGATCCTCGTAGCTCATGGTGACCATTCCGTTTCCGCAATCGATTTGAGCATTTGTCGTATACAAGAATGGACGACCCAACACTACCTTCGGCTGCTCGTAGGTCTTCGATGGTGCGTAGTCGATCACCATAAAATCCACCGAGTAGTAAAACTCGCCCAATTGTATCACTACGTCTTTCACAACCCCTCGGGGTTGCTTTCAACTCGCATCCGCGAGCACCGCCATGCTATTAATCTCATGTAATGGGCCAAAATCGTACTGGTCGTATAGGCTACCTGGGGAACATTCATCCCTGCTCCATAATCCAACAATGCATTGTGTATCTTGAACTTCCCAACTTGAATCGGGATAACTAGCTCTCCTACATCACTTCCAACTCTCTCGACACTTATTTCATTCAAACCTGCACTCACATGAACAACAGAAGCAGTTAAACATTTATCATTTTAGGAATGACACTTACCCCATTCATCTGTATGTTCTTTGTATTCTTCGGGTTAATTTGCGTATCACTGGGAAGCATCCCATTTTGTTGCTTCAATGCTGCTACCTCACTAGCTAGCTGCCCCATCTGTGTGGTCAGTGATTGGATAGCTTTGTCCCGAATCTCATCCTTTTGTGCTCGAGCGGCATCCAATTCATTCCTCCTTTGCATATCTTGCTGCATCATGCGGAGCATATCCATAACTTCATTCCCACTTGATAAAGTTTGACCTTGATTGTATTGTTGGCGTGGAACGAAATTTTGTTGAGCTCCTTGGAAATTTGGATTCGCTTGATTTGTCGGGTTCCCATAGCGGAAATTAGGATGGTTCCTTAACCCGGGGTGGTATGTATTGGAGTTCATATTAAAATCACGAGCACCCTCTTGAATAGCATTCACTTCCTCGACTTGATTTGCACTTACTCCCACCAAGCATACCTCGGCTGCATGACAAAGTTCATTACAGTTAGTACAAACATTATATACCTGGTTAGATGCTTGTGCTTCTCCATCCTCCACCACATACACTTGAGGCCTTGTGATTACTTGTCTAGCTCGCCTCGATGATTGTGCTTTTCTTTTTGATGTGACCGTCATTTGTTCTAGAAATGCCCAATCATCCTGCTCATAATTTGTTCTGAATGTACCATTCGTGATAGACATTAAATCCCTTGCATCCTCCGAGCTCAAACCTTCATGAAATGCATTTAACAATTCCCACAACGCTATACCATGATGAGGACAATTCTTCAACATCATGTTAAATCTCTCAAACGTCTCATGGAACATTTCACTTGACTGTTGTTGAAAACTCCTTATACTCCGACTCGCTTCATTTGTCTTTTGGGCTGAAAAGAATTCCTCGAGGAATCGTTGTTGCATATCGGCCCAAGTATATATAGATGCGGACGGTAAAGTATGAAACCACCTTTTTTGCTTTATCCTCCAACGAAAACTGAAATAGTACCAATTTAACATCATCCGCAGAAAAACCTTGCCCCCGATGGTGTTGCAAATGGAATCATATGTTTCTAAATGGAAGTACGGTTCCTCTGTTGCTAGACCCTTGTACTTCGGCAAGCTTTGTAATGCGGTCGTCCTAACCTCAAATGTTCTCCCATCCAGGCGTTGTGGTATCACTACCGGAGAAGGATTATTAGTAATAACCGGAAGAAAATGTGCTTCAACCCCCCGCACTACTTCTCGATGATGTCGACGCGGGGCACCCAATGGTACTCTTGGTCGGCACCGGACCTTGTCTTAACCCTTGAGGTACAAAGTGTTGTTGAGGTGGAGGTTGATGCATCGGACTTTGGAATTGCGGTTGTTGATGTTGAACTTGAAGTTGTTGTAGAGGCATTGGTTGTTGAAATGGTGGCCCTTGCGGACGAACTTGTTGCACCCCCGTAGGTTGCCTTGGTGGATAACCCATTCCCCCTTGCGGTCCCAAGTTACCTCCTTTACCCCCATAATAGTAACCTTCATCTTCATATCCTCCTAATTCCTCTTCATAACCGTCATCATACCCGTCTCCTCCTACACTTGATGTTTGCACAAACTGTGAAGAAGGATTATGGGAGCCCGGTTGGTTTGATGGTTGAAATGTAGGTGAAGTATGGATAATGGTGGAACTAGGTAAAGGTTGATTTGGTAAAGGGTATTGGGTGGATGAGGATTGACCGAATGTGGGAAAGAAAGATGAGAATGGTGGTACTAGTGATGCGGCGTTAGATGGGTCAAACTGTCACACCCCGACCCGCAGCGGAAAAAGGTGATCGGGGCATGATTGGGTTTTCATCAAAGCTCATGACATTTATTATAATGTTTCATATTTATTATTACAATTTTAAAGAAGATCATACAATCAAATCATACAAGTACAACATGTTCTATACATCTTTCTAGACTTCATTATTTTTCTTCTAAGGCACTTTCCTATGTGTTCCTTGCTTCATCCTGTCCACCTGTATCATGTGTAAAAATGGTTTTTGGGTCAACAAAAAGTTGGCAAGTGAATCCTATGAAAACATTTAAACGTGTTTATTGTATTGATTATAAAATAAAGTGCATAACCACATATGAGTAAATGTAGATGTAAATTTATTCACAAAACACATAATATTAAATATTGCACACACATACAACAATTGATTGTTTTGAGGCACGCGTTGTTCAATTCGTCTCCCACGAGGAACTGATGGGCCTAACGAATGAGTTTTAAGGCACGCGTTGTTCAACGAACTGATGGGCCTAATGAATGAGTTTTGAGGCACGCGTTGTTCAACTCGTCTCCCACGAGGAACTGATGGGCCTAATAAATAATTTGCATACAACTTGACAATATGTAATACATAACAACAAACAATATTTATATTCTAAGTTTAGATCATATAATGGTATAGCACGAGTTTGAATAAGCGAATTAATTTAAGCGACACATGATACACCCCAAAACATGAATAAAAAGGAGAATTTGTAAGTATTCACTCACAGTGGGTGCGTTTCTTGGATTGATGATGAATGCGCACGAATTCGGATTTAATCGGCAAGGGAACTAACCTAAATAATAACATAATAGTTCGATAAATAAATAAACTTTTATTTGAGATTAATATTTTTAATTAGTGTTCTTAATGGGATTGTTAGGTTTATTTTTGTGAGTTCAAGGAAGTTTTCTAACTTTAAAAAATATTATTTTTAAGTATTTTTAATTGATTTTTAAATAAATAAATAAATAAAAGAATATAAAAATTTTTGACTTTTTGACCAGTTGACCGTTGACCAGTTGACCAGTTGACCGTTGACCGTTTGACCGGTCGGACCGTGTTTATTATATGCGCTGAGTGAGGTTTGAACTCGTGACCTCTCGTATACGTGCACGCAGCTCTACCAACTGAGCTACGTGTCTAACCCGAAATATTTCTGTTTTTAATTATATTTATATACTACTTAGATTATCAGAATTTATTTAATTAAAAAGGTTTTTAAACTAGTCGAACCGGTGCGCATGGTGTGTTTCGAACCCGTGACCTGTGGTTTAACTTTGCACACAGTCCACCGCTGGACTGTGTGTCTAACTTGGTTAAAATACTTGTTTTTATTAATCTTATATACTAACTGGAAGGTTCCGTATTTGGGTTTTATAAAAAGGTTTGAATATTGTGACGAATCGGAACAAGGACCGACTCGAACTTGGTATCTCTATGTTTCAAATGCACACAGTCCACCGCTGGACTGTGTGTCTAACCCGAGATATAACCCGATTTATATTAAATATATACACAACCTAAACTTCATCTTCTTCGTTAAAACAACCCAGAACTCCCAATCCCGACTGTTAGCCCACATAATTTCGATTCCCTGTTTTAAACAAATGCATATAAACAGTATTGAAGAAAGTTAAATGTTTGTACCGATTGGGCGAGGTGTTAGACTTTTCGGTTTAACTCCGACGGAAAATTCCGGTGACTGAAACTTTTCCGGCGACGTGTAACTTGCGACAGAGGATCTTCAGGAAGTTTGAGGTGAGTGTGGGTGACTTCTGTGAAGCTCTAGAAGTCCTATTTATAGAGTAAGGCAAAAGAGATTAAATGGGTTCGGTTTTCCGGCGACTTGCAGAGAATTCCGGCGAAACAGAGACTGGTTTTCAAAATGCGGTGAGAGTGTGGTTATGAATTGAACGAGACTTACAATCTTCGGACTTGATATTCATAGCTAACATGTTCGACGGTTTTCGGTCAAGTGACTTAATCATCCTTCGGTTATGATTTTGACGATTTGAATGAGTGGCTTTAAGGTTTTCGGTTATAACTGACGTTAATCGTCAATTACACTTGCTTGATTCCGGAGTCAAAGGAAAACGGTCGCAAATTCGCGTATTTTCCGGCGACTGCGGATTTGGGCGCGCTGGTTACCTATCTTTGAGTTTCGAGTTTTATATTAAGTATTAATTGTTTCAGTATTATTCCAAACTAAGCGAGTGGCGGATTGGTGTGTTGGCTGTTTGGTTAGCCGGCTGACCCGGGTTCGAAACCCGGCAGCCTCAATTGTGTTTTTTATTCTTTTATTTTTGTTATTTATTAATTTTGGTTTAAACTTCTATCAATGTTTATTAGTATGTATCGTTTAAAATTAAAATAAACAATATATACGCGACGAAAATTTTGACTGACTATCGGTAAATAAACGAAGCGGGTTTTGGAAACCCGGTTTTTTACGGATGTTACAGTATCCCCTACTTTTAGAAATTTCGTCCCGAAATTTAAGTAGTAGTGGTATGTTTGACTTGAAGAGGGTGCTTTAAATTTTTGACAATACCTAATTAGAGGAGGGTGAAAATTTAAATTTTATTTGAGGCGGTAACGTTCCTAGTAAGGGTTGGATACCCTGCTACAGGAATCGCTTTTTGATGCCTAAGATAAGGAATATTGATAAAAGAGTTGATTGACTAGGTATGATCTCATGCACAAGAGTTTTGATACGTTTGGAAAGATAAGGTTATATCATATAACAAAACTTCTACCACTAAAACCTACATGGAACCTCTCATAACTGCCTGACAATGCCTCTGATCCTTTGGCAAGAATACTTATATATAGGAAGTACCAGCGGCGTATCCACCATATTCTTGTCAAATTTTCATTGGCTTTTATCAGTAAATTATGATTAGTTCTATGTGACTCTAAGCACAACAACCAAAACTTGAGTCTTAATTCTGAAAGTATACATGTTTGAATGATGACAGTACCTCTCTCGTTTGTTATGATGAAGAGGTTAGTCTATGTAGAAGTGAGACACAGCCCAACTTCTTTGAATGATGAGATTGAAATACGTTGAGATGTATGATAATATGAATGCTAAATTAGTGAGTATAAAACAAACTTCAACCATGACATTACTAAATCCTACATGGAACTTCTCATAACCGCCTGACAATGCCTCTGATCCTTCGGCAATAATACTTATATATAGGAAGTACCAGCGGCGTATCCACCATATTCTTGTCAAATTTTCATTGGTTTTATCATTAAGTTATGATTAGTTCTATGTGACTCTAAAACATAAACAAACACAACAACCAAAGCTTGAGTCTAAATTCTGAAAGTATACATGATTGAATGATGACAGTACCTCTCTCGTTTGTTATGATGAAGAGATTAGTCTTTGTAGAAGTGAGACACAACCCAACTTCTTTGAATGATGAGATTGAAATACGTCTAGATGTATGATGATATGAATGTTAAATCAATAAGTATAAAACAAAACTGAAATAGAAATTCGCATTAAGATTCTTGGATAAAATTTCCAATTTATAATTGAGATACGTGAAGATTGAGATAACATAAAGAAATCATAAAAACTAAGCGGTTGGAGTTGAATCTTGATTTTTTGTGAAGAAAACTAGTTGGGTGGTTCGTTTGGGCCGTCATTATCTTCAACAGGATTGGCGTTGATGTTGTAAGCTCTTCCTCTTGCTGGTGGCCTAGTGGTTAGGTTCTCTTGATTTGCTTGGTTAACTGGGTTTGCTTGAGCTTGGGCGTTTATGATGTTAACCAATCGAGGGCACGTGTTTCTAAAGTGGGTAGGGTCGCCACAATTAAAACAAGTTCGAACATATGGGAACATGGGGTATTGGGGTTGTTGATATGTTTGGATCATGTTTTGAGTAGGGGGTGAGGTTTGGTTTTGAGGGGTGCGGCAAACCTTGCTCAAATGACCATAGCGTCCACAATTCGCACATAGTCGACAAGGTAAGGTAGATGGATGGTGATAAAAACAGGTGTTGCATTGAGGGTGAGGTCCAAGGTAAGGTTTCTTATTTGGGTAAGTTGAGTTGGGTGCTACTTGAGTATTTGGGATAGCTTGGAGGGGTACGGCTTGTGAGGCTGGTTGATTGCGTTGGGTGACAGCGAAAATTTTCCCATCTCGTTTTCTCTTAGCAATGGGTTGAGAAGGGGATTCGGTTTATGGTGAGTTTGAGGTTTCGGTTGATGTTTTATCCTTCTTCTTCTCCTCCGTGAAGTCTTTATTACGTATGCGGTTTTCGGTGAGCTCTGTAGCTAACTCCATGGCTGCTTCCAAAGTTGCAGGTGTGGTACTTATTACAGAGTCTTGGATTTTTGAAGGAAGACCTCGAATGTAGTGCTCGATCAAACCGTAAAGGGGAGTGAACAAGTTGGGGACCATTTGATTTAACTCAAGGAATCTCTTGTTGTACGTGGTGTGGTCGCCTTCCTTTTGTTTCAAAGAATAGAACTCATCCTCTAATTTCTTGATTTCGCTTCTTGGACAGAAACGTCTTGTCATGATCTCTTTCAGCACTTCCCAAGTCAAAGTCATAGCATCCTCAGTACCTCGCTTGGCCTTCTCTGTATTCCACCATGTAAGTGCTATCCCAAGTAAACGACCGGTAGCATATCGCACCTTGCGATCATCAGGGCAATCGCAATTTATAAAAGTGTTTTCCATTTCCTCAAACCAATGGAGGAGAGCGGTGACACCTTCAGTCCCTTCGTATTTTGGAGGGTCGCAGGATTTGAAATGCTTGAAGGTGCATTTAGTAGTATTTGGGGGAGGGTTGATAACATTTTGATCTTCTTGATTGATTGGGTTTGACGGGATTAGCGGTAAGGGCTTGTTGAACTTGAACTACGATGTTGGGTATCACGGCAGTCATTTGTTGAGCGATTTGGGCAGCCATGCGCTCGCGGGCTTCTCCTGATCTCATCTTCCTACGAGCGAGACTAGAAGACATCTACAAGGAATACGTATCAAGAGTATGAGTTGGACGTTTTTAGGGGTCATGTGTCGTATTTAGGAATGAACATTCATAAAATAAATATAGAATAATAAATCTACTACGTCCATAGGATGTCTTGGGCTTTGCTCGTAATTGGGCCTTTGCATGCCGCCATATTTCACCTTCGTAATCATGTGGGCCCCCATGATTACCGGGTTTTCATATGGTTCGCATGTATAAGCCTGATTACGTACACTAAAACCCGGAGAAAATCGAGAAATATGTATGTAACGTATGACATTCGGAATGTATCCAGGTGTGGACACGGTGACAACTCAAAGTGGGGTTAGTTCGAACGACGTTTGATGTGGCATGCTTTGGCCTAATAGGTCCTTCGTACTCTCATCGTTAGTCCCCAGGTAGGCAAACTGGTCTGTTATATTGGATTTATACGAATGCCAACCTAGACAGGACGTTCCGACTACCATTACTTGTACCCTTACAGTTACTACATGCCCGTCGTAGAACTCACTTTGATGAGATTTGAAAAATGAAAAATGCGACAAAATCTTGAATAACGGAAGTATGAAGGTGATTTGAATATGTGAACATTGAAATATGTATGATGAATGTGTATGTAATTATGTATGTTTGACTGTAAGTATAATTCATTATGTATCACAAAATATAATATTGGAAGTGTTTGCATGCATTTGTGTATGTATAAATACGAAACAAATAAACATCATGAGTTTGCATGTAACCACATAAACAATTAAAATCTAATCAACTATAGTATAGGCTCTAAGGGTCTAATAACCTATCCTATATCCCTATAGTCAAAAGCTCTGATACCAATCTGTCACACCCCGACCCGCAGCGGAAAAAGGTGATCGGGGCATGATTGGGTTTTCATCAAAGCTCATGACATTTATTATAATGTTTCATATTTATTATTACAATTTTAAAGAAGATCATACAATCAAATCATACAAGTACAACATGTTCTATACATCTTTCTAGACTTCATTATTTTTCTTCTAAGGCACTTTCCTATGTGTTCCTTGCTTCATCCTGTCCACCTGTATCATGTGTAAAAATGGTTTTTGGGTCAACAAAAAGTTGGCGAGTGAATCCTATGAAAACATTTAAACGTGTTTATTGTATTGATTATAAAATAAAGTGCATAACCACATATGAGTAAATGTAGATGTAAATTTATTCACAAAACACATAATATTAAATATTGCACACACATACAACAATTGATTGTTTTGAGGCACGCGTTGTTCAACTCGTCTCCCACGGGGAACTGATGGGCCTAATGAATGAGTTTTAAGGCACGCGTTGTTCAATGAACTGATGGGCCTAATGAATGAGTTTTGAGGCACGCGTTGTTCAACTCGTCTCCCACGAGGAACTGATGGGCCTAATAAATAATTTGCATACAACTTGACAATATGTAATACATAACAACAAACAATATTTATATTCTAAGTTTAGATCATATAATGGTATAGCACGAGTTTGAATAAGCGAATTAATTTAAGCGACACATGATACACCCCAAAACATGAATAAAAAGGGGAATTTGTAAGTATTCACTCACAGTGGGTGCGTTTCTTGGATTGATGATGAATGCGCACGAATTCGGATTTAATCGGCAAGGGAACTAACCTAAATAATAACATAATAGTTCGATAAATAAATAAACTTTTATTTGAGATTAATATTTTTAATTAGTGTTCTTAATGGGATTGTTAGGTTTATTTTTGTGAGTTCAAGGAAGTTTTCTAACTTTAAAAAATATTATTTTTAAGTATTTTTAATTGATTTTTAAATAAATAAATAAATAAAAGAATATAAAAATTTTTGACTTTTTGACCAGTTGACCGTTGACCAGTTGACCAGTTGACCGTTGACCGTTTGACCGGTCGGACCGTGTTTATTATATGCGCTGAGTGAGGTTTGAACTCGTGACCTCTCGTATACGTGCACGCAGCTCTACCAACTGAGCTACGTGTCTAACCCGAAATATTTCTGTTTTTAATTATATTTATATACTACTTAGATTATCAGAATTTATTTAATTAAAAAGGTTTTTAAACTAGTCGAACCGGTGCGCATGGTGTGTTTCGAACCCGTGACCTGTGGTTTAACTTTGCACACAGTCCACCGCTGGACTGTGTGTCTAACTTGGTTAAAATACTTGTTTTTATTAATCTTATATACTAACTGGAAGGTTCCGTATTTGGGTTTTATAAAAAGGTTTGAATATTGTGACGAATCGGAACAAGGACCGACTCGAACTTGGTATCTCTATGTTTCAAATGCACACAGTCCACCGCTGGACTGTGTGTCTAACCCGAGATATAACCCGATTTATATTAAATATATACACAACCTAAACTTCATCTTCTTCGTTAAAACAACCCAGAACTCCCAATCCCGACTGTTAGCCCACATAATTTCGATTCCCTGTTTTAAACAAATGCATATAAACAGTATTGAAGAAAGTTAAATGTTTGTACCGATTGGGCGAGGTGTTAGACTTTTCGGTTTAACTCCGACGGAAAATTCCGGTGACTGAAACTTTTCCGGCGACGTGTAACTTGCGACAGAGGATCTTCAGGAAGTTTGAGGTGAGTGTGGGTGACTTCTGTGAAGCTCTAGAAGTCCTATTTATAGAGTAAGGCAAAAGAGATTAAATGGGTTCGGTTTTCCGGCGACTTGCAGAGAATTCCGGCGAAACAGAGACTGGTTTTCAAAATGCGGTGAGAGTGTGGTTATGAATTGAACGAGACTTACAATCTTCGGACTTGATATTCATAGCTAACATGTTCGACGGTTTTCGGTCAAGTGACTTAATCATCCTTCGGTTATGATTTTGACGATTTGAATGAGTGGCTTTAAGGTTTTCGGTTATAACTGACGTTAATCGTCAATTACACTTGCTTGATTCCGGAGTCAAAGGAAAACGGTCGCAAATTCGCGTATTTTCCGGCGACTGCGGATTTGGGCGCGCTGGTTACCTATCTTTGAGTTTCGAGTTTTATATTAAGTATTAATTGTTTCAGTATTATTCCAAACTAAGCGAGTGGCGGATTGGTGTGTTGGCTGTTTGGTTAGCCGGCTGACCCGGGTTCGAAACCCGGCAGCCTCAATTGTTTTTTTATTCTTTTATTTTTGTTATTTATTAATTTTGGTTTAAACTTCTATCAATGTTTATTAGTATGTATCGTTTAAAATTAAAATAAACAATATATACGCGACGAAAATTTTGACTGACTATCGGTAAATAAACGAAGCGGGTTTTGGAAACCCGGTTTTTTACGGATGTTACAGTATCCCCTACTTTTAGAAATTTCGTCCCGAAATTTAAGTAGTAGTGGTATGTTTGACTTGAAGAGGGTGCTTTAAATTTTTGACAATACCTAATTAGAGAGGGTGAAAATTTAAATTTTATTTGAGGCGGTAACGTTCCTAGTAAGGGTTGGATACCCTGCTACAGGAATCGCTTTTTGATGCCTAAGATAAGGAATATTGATAAAAAGAGTTGATTGACTAGGTATGATCTCATGCACAAGAGTTTTGATACGTTTGGAAAGATAAGGTTATATCATATAACAAAACTTCTACCACTAAAACCTACATGGAACCTCTCATAACTGCCTGACAATGCCTCTGATCCTTTGGCAAGAATACTTATATATAGGAAGTACCAGCGGCGTATCCACCATATTCTTGTCAAATTTTCATTGGCTTTATCAGTAAATTATGATTAGTTCTATGTGACTCTAAGCACAACAACCAAAACTTGAGTCTTAATTCTGAAAGTATACATGTTTGAATGATGACAGTACCTCTCTCGTTTGTTATGATGAAGAGGTTAGTCTATGTAGAAGTGAGACACAGCCCAACTTCTTTGAATGATGAGATTGAAATACGTTGAGATGTATGATAATATGAATGCTAAATTAGTGAGTATAAAACAAACTTCAACCATGACATTACTAAATCCTACATGGAACTTCTCATAACCGCCTGACAATGCCTCTGATCCTTCGGCAATAATACTTATATATAGGAAGTACCAGCGGCGTATCCACCATATTCTTGTCAAATTTTCATTGGTTTTATCATTAAGTTATGATTAGTTCTATGTGACTCTAAAACATAAACAAACACAACAACCAAAGCTTGAGTCTAAATTCTGAAAGTATACATGATTGAATGATGACAGTACCTCTCTCGTTTGTTATGATGAAGAGATTAGTCTTTGTAGAAGTGAGACACAACCCAACTTCTTTGAATGATGAGATTGAAATACGTCTAGATGTATGATGATATGAATGTTAAATCAATAAGTATAAAACAAAACTGAAATAGAAATTCGCATTAAGATTCTTGGATAAAATTTCCAATTTATAATTGAGATACGTGAAGATTGAGATAACATAAAGAAATCATAAAAACTAAGCGGTTGGAGTTGAATCTTGATTTTTTGTGAAGAAAACTAGTTGGGTGGTTCGTTTGGGCCGTCATTATCTTCAACAGGATTGGCGTTGATGTTGTAAGCTCTTCCTCTTGCTGGTGGCCTAGTGGTTAGGTTCTCTTGATTTGCTTGGTTAACTGGGTTTGCTTGAGCTTGGGCGTTTATGATGTTAACCAATCGAGGGCACGTGTTTCTAAAGTGGGTAGGGTCGCCACAATTAAAACAAGTTCGAACATATGGGAACATGGGGTATTGGGGTTGTTGATATGTTTGGATCATGTTTTGAGTAGGGGGTGAGGTTTGGTTTTGAGGGGTGCGGCAAACCTTGCTCAAATGACCATAGCGTCCACAATTCGCACATAGTCGACAAGGTAAGGTAGATGGATGGTGATAAAAACAGGTGTTGCATTGAGGGTGAGGTCCAAGGTAAGGTTTCTTATTTGGGTAAGTTGAGTTGGGTGCTACTTGAGTATTTGGGATAGCTTGGAGGGGTACGGCTTGTGAGGCTGGTTGATTGCGTTGGGTGACAGCGAAAATTTTCCCATCTCGTTTTCTCTTAGCAATGGGTTGAGAAGGGGATTCGGTTTATGGTGAGTTTGAGGTTTCGGTTGATGTTTTATCCTTCTTCTTCTCCTCCGTGAAGTCTTTATTACGTATGCGGTTTTCGGTGAGCTCTGTAGCTAACTCCATGGCTGCTTCCAAAGTTGCAGGTGTGGTACTTATTACAGAGTCTTGGATTTTTGAAGGAAGACCTCGAATGTAGTGCTCGATCAAACCGTAAAGGGGAGTGAACAAGTTGGGGACCATTTGATTTAACTCAAGGAATCTCTTGTTGTACGTGGTGTGGTCGCCTTCCTTTTGTTTCAAAGAATAGAACTCATCCTCTAATTTCTTGATTTCGCTTCTTGGACAGAAACGTCTTGTCATGATCTCTTTCAGCACTTCCCAAGTCAAAGTCATAGCATCCTCAGTACCTCGCTTGGCCTTCTCTGTATTCCACCATGTAAGTGCTATCCCAAGTAAACGACCGGTAGCATATCGCACCTTGCGATCATCAGGGCAATCGCAATTTATAAAAGTGTTTTCCATTTCCTCAAACCAATGGAGGAGAGCGGTGACACCTTCAGTCCCTTCGTATTTTGGAGGGTCGCAGGATTTGAAATGCTTGAAGGTGCATTTAGTAGTATTTGGGGGAGGGTTGATAACATTTTGATCTTCTTGATTGATTGGGTTGACGGGATTAGCGGTAAGGGCTTGTTGAACTTGAACTACGATGTTGGGTATCACGGCAGTCATTTGTTGAGCGATTTGGGCAGCCATGCGCTCGCGGGCTTCTCCTGATCTCATCTTCCTACGAGCGAGACTAGAAGACATCTACAAGGAATACGTATCAAGAGTATGAGTTGGACGTTTTTAGGGGTCATGTGTCGTATTTAGGAATGAACATTCATAAAATAAATATAGAATAATAAATCTACTACGTCCATAGGATGTCTTGGGCTTTGCTCGTAATTGGGCCTTTGCATGCCGCCATATTTCACCTTCGTAATCATGTGGGCCCCCATGATTACCGGGTTTTCATATGGTTCGCATGTATAAGCCTGATTACGTACACTAAAACCCGGAGAAAATCGAGAAATATGTATGTAACGTATGACATTCGGAATGTATCCAGGTGTGGACACGGTGACAACTCAAAGTGGGGTTAGTTCGAACGACGTTTGATGTGGCATGCTTTGGCCTAATAGGTCCTTCGTACTCTCATCGTTAGTCCCCAGGTAGGCAAACTGGTCTGTTATATTGGATTTATACGAATGCCAACCTAGACAGGACGTTCCGACTACCATTACTTGTACCCTTACAGTTACTACATGCCCGTCGTAGAACTCACTTTGATGAGATTTGAAAAATGAAAAATGCGACAAAATCTTGAATAACGGAAGTATGAAGGTGATTTGAATATGTGAACATTGAAATATGTATGATGAATGTGTATGTAATTATGTATGTTTGACTGTAAGTATAATTCATTATGTATCACAAAATATAATATTGGAAGTGTTTGCATGCATTTGTGTATGTATAAATACGAAACAAATAAACATCATGAGTTTGCATGTAACCACATAAACAATTAAAATCTAATCAACTATAGTATAGGCTCTAAGGGTCTAATAACCTATCCTATATCCCTATAGTCAAAAGCTCTGATACCAATCTGTCACACCCCGACCCGCAGCGGAAAAAGGTGATCGGGGCATGATTGGGTTTTCATCAAAGCTCATGACATTTATTATAATGTTTCATATTTATTATTACAATTTTAAAGAAGATCATACAATCAAATCATACAAGTACAACATGTTCTATACATCTTTCTAGACTTCATTATTTTTCTTCTAAGGCACTTTCCTATGTGTTCCTTGCTTCATCCTGTCCACCTGTATCATGTGTAAAAATGGTTTTTGGGTCAACAAAAAGTTGGCGAGTGAATCCTATGAAAACATTTAAACGTGTTTATTGTATTGATTATAAAATAAAGTGCATAACCACATATGAGTAAATGTAGATGTAAATTTATTCACAAAACACATAATATTAAATATTGCACACACATACAACAATTGATTGTTTTGAGGCACGCGTTGTTCAACTCGTCTCCCACGGGGAACTGATGGGCCTAATGAATGAGTTTTAAGGCACGCGTTGTTCAATGAACTGATGGGCCTAATGAATGAGTTTTGAGGCACGCGTTGTTCAACTCGTCTCCCACGAGGAACTGATGGGCCTAATAAATAATTTGCATACAACTTGACAATATGTAATACATAACAACAAACAATATTTATATTCTAAGTTTAGATCATATAATGGTATAGCACGAGTTTGAATAAGCGAATTAATTTAAGCGACACATGATACACCCCAAAACATGAATAAAAAGGGGAATTTGTAAGTATTCACTCACAGTGGGTGCGTTTCTTGGATTGATGATGAATGCGCACGAATTCGGATTTAATCGGCAAGGGAACTAACCTAAATAATAACATAATAGTTCGATAAATAATAAACTTTTATTTGAGATTAATATTTTTAATTAGTGTTCTTAATGGGATTGTTAGGTTTATTTTTGTGAGTTCAAGGAAGTTTTCTAACTTTAAAAAATATTATTTTTAAGTATTTTTAATTGATTTTTAAATAAATAAATAAATAAAAGAATATAAAATTTTTTGACTTTTTGACCAGTTGACCGTTGACCAGTTGACCGTTGACCGTTGACCGTTTGACCGGTCGGACTGTGTTTATTATATGCGCTGAGTGAGGTTCGAACTCGTGACCTCTCGTATACGTGCACGCAGCTCTACCAACTGAGCTACGTGTCTAACCCGAAATATTTCTGTTTTTAATTATATTTATATACTACTTAGATTATTCAGAATTTTATTTAATTAAAAAGGTTTTTAAACTAGTCGAACCGGTGCGCATGGTGTGTTTCGAACCCGTGACCTGTGGTTTAACTTTGCACACAGTCCACCGCTGGACTGTGTGTCTAACTTGGTTAAAATACTTGTTTTTATTAATCTTATATACTAACTGGAAGGTTCCGTATTTGGGTTTTATAAAAAGGTTTGAATATTGTGACGAATCGGAACAAGGACAGACTCAAACTTGGTATCTCTATGTTTCAAATGCACACAGTCCACCGCTGGACTGTGTGTCTAACCCGAGATATAACCCGATTTATATTAAATATATACACAACCTAAACTTCATCTTCTTCGTTAAAACAACCCAGAACTCCCAATCCCGACTGTTAGCCCACATAATTTCGATTCCCTGTTTTAAAACAAATGCATATAAACAGTATTGAAGAAAGTTAAATGTTTGTACCGATGGGCGAGGTGTTAGACTTTTCGGTTTAACTCCGACAGAAAATTCCGGTGACTGAAACTTTTCCGGCGACGTGTAACTTGCGACAGAGGATCTTCAGGAAGTTTGAGGTGAGTGTGGGTGACTTCTGTCGAAGCTCTAGAAGTCCTATTTATAGAGTAAGGCAAAAGAGATTAAATGGGTTCGGTTTTCCGGCGACTTGCAGAGAATTCCGGCGATAGAGACTGGTTTTCAAAATGCGATGAGAGTGTGGTTATGAATCGAACGAGACTTACAATCTTCGGACTTGATATTCATAGCTAACATGTTCGACGGTTTTCGGTCAAGTGACTTAATCATCCTTCGGTTATGATTTTGACGATTTGAATGAGTGGCTTTAAGGTTTTCGGTTATAACTGACGTTAATCGTCAATTACACTTGCTTGATTCCGGAGTCAAAGGAAAACGGTCGCAAATTCGCGTATTTTCCGGCGACTGCGGATTTGGGCGCGCTGGTTACCTATCTTTGAGTTTCGAGTTTTATATTAAGTATTAATTGTTTCAGTATTATTCCAAACTAAGCGGGTGGCGGAGTGGTGTGTTGGCTGTTTGGTTAGCCGGCTGACCCGGGTTCGAAACCCGGCAGCCTCAATTGTTTTTTTATTCTTTTATTTTTGTTATTTATTAATTTTGGCTTAAACGTCTATCAATGTTTATTAATTATGTATCGTTTAAAATTAAAATAAACAATATATACGCGACGAAAATTTTGACTGACTATTCGGTAAATAAACGAAGCGGGTTTTGGAAACCCGGTTTTTGACGGATGTTACATCAACTTCATTTGTCGAAGTTGGGTGAGTGGTGGAATTTGGTGGAGGTGTAGATGGTAAGGTTTGGTTTGTGGTGGTAGGTAAATTTTCCATGGTGTGGAGTGGTCAAATAGGTGTTGATGGTGTTGTTGGGGAACCACTAATTTTATTCTCCCTTAGCAAAACCCTGTTGCGTCGTAAAGTCCGTTCAATTTCCGGATCAAATACCAATGGCGATAGCTTGTTGGATCCTCTAGTATGCATACACCTGTGAGAACCTGCACACTAACACAACCAGCGTAAACCCGGAAAAATAGCAAACTATACTAACACACAATAACACACGTTGCGCACAAATCCCCGGCAACAGCGCCAAAATTTGACGTGAAGTCGTTGTCACACGCAAATTTAATTCCAAACTGTGAGTATCGAACACGAGGATTTATGGAACTAATGTTATCAAAAGGTTGTACTATTATACTAAATTACCTAATTTACAATAATTTAATTTCAGATTTCGATTGATGGATTTTAAACTTAATTACTAGCGATTTAAAAATTGGTTTTAAACAGATTAATAAGGGAATGAGCATCTTGGGCTCCGGTTCAAAACGCATGTGTTCAATTCTACTAGAAAGAGTCACATAGACATGACTCGTGTTTGATTAACTATTTGTGATAAAAGGGAACAAAGTACTCGGATTAAAATGCAAGGTTGTTACCCGATGACCAATTGATTAATACCCAACCCGTAAACTTTCCCGTGATATCTTGATTGTCAACGACACCAAGAACGTACGGAACAAGCAATAAGCACAATATCAACCAATAATTTACAAACAATCAATCAACACCATAAAAACCATAACACAGTAATTATTCTAGAAATCAAGAATTCAAACACAATTGTTCAACAAACCTTCACCCAAGACGATCACTGAAATGTTTAGCCACTCATGTTCTCACAATCAAACAAACTTCAATTGTCTTGTTCATACGAATCAAACACACACAAATATTGTTTTGAACTTGTTAGAATCAATGAAAAACACCTAAAATCGCCTCCCAAATTGCTCTGCAAATCGTTCCAATCATTGATAATGTGAAAAGACACAATAACTCAGCTTAAATCGGGCAGTTACACATTTCCCGTAGCCCACCACCGTAAGCTACGGTGCCCACCGTAGCTTACGGTGGGCAAAATTTCATTACGGCATCACACTTCTGTCTTACGGTGGTCTTCAAGAGGGGACACCACCGTAAGCTACGGTGGCCACTGTAGCTTACGGTAGTCAGCTTAATTTTTCCATTTTTGACCTTGTTCAATCTCTTGAGTCCCATCTTCGATTAGGCTCTTGTAAATACCCGCTAAAGCACGTTTAAACTCCTCAATATGTTCTTCGGTACCTGAAAAGCCAAACACACCGTAGACATCAAATCGTAACATAAACGTTTAAAGCGTGGAATATTTATCATTTTAATTCACTTACAGGTTGTCCAAAAGACCACCCGTCAATAATGAGATTTCTCATTGCTCACAACGCTAATAATGACAATATTTAATTAAAGTCAAATTTCATTTCAATAATAATTGTCAAGTACAACTTCGAAGCAAATACAATACAACAAAATTGATACAACAAATTTAGCCTAAACGTCTACTTGTGTGTATCTAAATCCGTGCTATTTGATTTCATAGCATCCTCTTCATCAACCTGTAACATGTTTTAAAATACAATTCAATGCAAAAGCAAAGGCGAGTACACAAGTTTGAACATAGCATACGTATACGATTAAAGTTTAAACGAATCCTCATGGCAACTATGATTTCATACGAACATATACAAGGCATGCAATACTACTAGTCAAACCCTTAACACAATCATGATGTTTTAACATCGCCTCAAGTTTACGTGATGGGGGGGATGCGTTACTTCCTATAGCGTTATACAGGTCAAACGAAGGCTTTAAACAAGTTAATGACTAAAGTATCACATAAAGAATGTCCAAGATATAAGCATCACGTAAGCGTATCAAGTGCTCATGTGTATAGGATTGTTTATGCATTTCATAAAGTTTAAGTGTTGTGGTTTTGGTATAAGTAAACATGTTACACCCAAAAGTGTTGTAAACGAAAAGTGGGTCGAGTGTACTCACGGTTTTGCGTAGTCTTCACACTTGACAAGTTCGCAAAGTGAGTTGATGGATGGGTGATCGCCGAGTTTATCCTACAAGAGGAGACGTAGGTTGGTAAGTATTCTAATGATAACGAAGGATTTGGATATTCAAATGCGAGAAAGTATGTATACGAAAAAGTAATCGCCTAGACTTAATACTCGTTCTTGACACTATGATACCCATTCGGGTTGGTGTGTTTTCATGGGTTAGGATACCCATTAGAATCGTAACGAGAGATTAAGTACTTAGGTGATGCAACCTAGTACCATGATGGATAATCATTTCATTACCATCAAGAGTTCGGTTAGTACTTATATATATATATATATATATTATAGTTTAACCATAGGTAATTCATAAATATCATGTAATTTCATAGAAGTCATGCATAGAGGTAGGAGGATAACCTTCCTTTTAAAATCTCTTTCGTATAGTATACCAATGCACAAGTCGTCAAGAGGACGACAAGGATGGTCATGAGTACGTTTAAACATAAAAGTAAAAGACAAAAGCAAACGAAATCATCAAGTGAGGTGGTGGATCGAAGTTAGGATAGCCAAGGCTTCCAAGTGATCACACTCTACCAACTCAAGTCTTGTTTCGAGAACAAGCTTGGAAGGATACAACACTTGTGGGTAAAACCCTAATAAAACCAAAAGAAAGCCTTTACTCTTGGGACCTTAGACATGGTGATGTTCCAAGTTAGTCTTCCATGGAAGACCTATGGAGACACTCCAAAAGGTATTTCCATGTAGTAAGAAAAAGGAAAGATCAAAAGAGAGAGGTGAGTTAGAACTCACTTTTGGGAGCCTTGATCTTTGAGAGAAGAAGAGAGCTCTTAGAGCTTTTAGAGAAGAGAAGATTGAGGTGTGAGTTGAGAGTGAAATGGAGTGGGGTATTTATAGGTAAAATGGGGAGGGTGTTAGTTGGGGGTAGTAAATGTAAGAAACACAAATCTGGCCAATCCACGAGCTTGAAACGAGTTTTTCCGGATCGCGGTCCTTTCGCGGGCCGTGAGAGAGTTTAGACTTCTTGGTCACGGGCCGCGAGAGACTGCCATTGTTTCGGTCGCGAGGCGCGAGGAGGGTTATTTCAGAAGGTTCTTTGATTTTATCACTTTTAGCCCTTTAACTTGTTTATTTGCCAATTTTTGCATGATTTAATGTGTATAAATATATAAGTATCGAGTGTGAACGTGCGTAATTGAAAAATGATATACATGGTTTATATATACAAAATGATTTTCAAAGTGAGTACATAGTTCCCCTCTTTTATGTTTTCTAAATGTTTTGGGGTGATTCATATGTGCCTATAACTATTTTCAAGATTTTAAAACAATATACATGGTTTATATATACAAAATGATTTTCAAAGTGAGTACATAGTTCCCCTGTTTTACATGTTCTAAATATTTTGGGGTGATTCATATGTGCCTATAATTATTTTTAAGATTTCAAAACAATATATATGGTTTATATATACAAAATGATTTTCAAAGTGAGTACATAGCCCCCTCTTTTACATTTTTAAATGTTTTGGGGTGATTCATATGTGCGTATAATTATTTTCAAGATTTCAAAACAATATACATGGTTTATAAATACAAAATGATTTTCAAAGTAAGTACATAATTCCCCTCTTTTATGTTTTGCAAATGTTTTGGGGTGACTCATATGTGCTAAATCATTTTCAAGTTTTCAAAAACAATGTCTATGGTTTATATATAAAACGATACGATTTCAATAATGTGAACAACTTGTTGATGCGTTATCCATAACACGAATGACATTCATTAGCTTTGGCCAAGCCGACCAGTAGTATGTTATGGTACCATAGGACTGACAATCCCATTATCGGACTGTTCACTGGATTTGGTGGAAGTTTGGGTAATGACAAAAACTGTTTCTGATTAACAAATTCTAGTTAAAGAGACCCTTTGGTGGTCTATTAAAGATACCCTTTGGTGGTATAGTCAACAAAGGTTTGAATGTGCTCATTAAAGAAAGATCAAAAGTTTTCACAATTAAAAACATGGACGATTTGTTTATGACATGGACAATTGGTTTATGACACAGGCGATTGATCTATAACACAGACAAATGGTTTATAACACGGACAAATTGTTTTGAACAATGTCACGCAATGATTTTCACTTAAAATATAAACCATACGAAGTTTTCTTTTGAATCAATCTATTACAAGGTTTTTACAAAAGAAATGTTTTTGTCAAGATTCATGGCTACAAGGTTTTCACAACTCTAACCAACTTGTTTTAGTTGGTTAATTGTATTGCAATATCAAACACTTTTGATACGAGGTTTTCACTTAACGACTCTGGTAGTCGGACGAGGTGTTGCAATATGTATACAAGGCCATGAATTTGACACGCTCACAAAACCTATGTACTCGCCGGCATTTTTATGCTGACTCTCTTTTCACATATGTTTCAGGAATCAATACTTGATAATATGATGGATGCTTCACGTAGGAATGGACGCGAGCCTTAGTGACTTAAAACATGAAAGACAATTTATTTATGTGTAGTTTCTGTTTATCCTAAGACAATGTAAACATTTAACTTAATCAAACATAATTTTAAATTCTATGAGTTGTGAAACAATAGTTCTGTGACATGACTCCCCGACGTTTCCGCCGCGGTTCGTTGTTTTACGCGGTCGGGGTGTTACAGAAAGATTGGTATCATAAGTATAAGTTTGCGTGTATTCAACGTTTAAATGCATATAAGACAAGTAAGTATCAAGTATAAGTTTCATTATGATTCAAGTCTCGGATTACAAGAAAAAGAAATACGTATACATGTTTCCAAAAATAGAAATACGACAACACTTTCTAATTTAGGAAAGTACGAAAAAACGAGGCGTTACAGTATAAATTCAGGTTTTTTTTTATTTTTTACGTTTTCAGATAATCTACGTTTTGACATAAATTTTGTTTTACAACAAGTTGGGTTAAATATAATATGTTTTCATTAGACTTTATAAGTTGGACTTACTTTACGTTTCGGCGCCACCGCAAGCGGTATCGTTTTTAACTTGAAAAAAACATATATTTTTTTTCTTATTTTTGTGTACATGTCGGTATGAGTCCAGGTTGGTGTTCGACGTAAATTTCTTTCGCAAATAAGTGGGGCTATATATAATGCGTTTCCGTGATTATTTTTATGTACATCTTCAGTTTATCTACGTTTTAACGTAACTTTTGTGTTAAACGATTCGGATCTTTACCATACAAATTTGAATTATTTTACATTAGAACCCGTTGCAACGTGTGAGGAAAGTTTATATAGAAAAATATATGACATGTAAGTAAAAGTAGGTCCGCACTATTTACAATAACCTAACATTTGTTTGAACATACATCAAACAAATAACTATTACTTTATACCCTCACAAAAGAAAGCATCTCGAATAAATGTTCCAGTGTTGTGAGGTACAAAATAGAATAGAAATCACTTGACAGAAACTAGAAAAAGATTTATACTTTTATTATAAGATTGTGACTATGGGTCCACCGTGGCTCACAGAGAACACAGATTTAGATGGAGGTGTCTTCTTAACCACGAATTCTCGCCCACTATTTTCATCCACAAATTCTCTAACTTGACCCTCACACCACCACATTCAAACAGTTCAATTCACACCCACAAACACACACACACACACTTTGATTTACAAGCTTCCATCACTTGTTTTCATCATCTTCAGGTGAGTTCTTGATCTTGTAGTATTTGGTTCTTGATGGAGTTTTTGTTTTGTTTTGATTTGATACATGTATGTTCAATTTTGCAAGTTTAGTAACGCTATTTGATCTGGATTTGATAAAAAAAAAAAAGTTTGGTTTTTATTTGACTAACTTTACAGGTTTTTGGAATTTGACCTTATCAAAGTAGTTTTCTTTTTTTGGTAAATCTAAATTTGATGTGTTTGTATAAAGCTTTTTCCAGTTGGGTTGTAAACTTGTTGTGTTCGTGGGTTGACCAGGTGAATCTGACAAGAAAAACGAAGTTCACATAGTTTATACGAACCTGAAATCATGTCGGTTGACACGAACACGACACGTTTAACCCCGAAAAAACTTAAAGTTATAACTTTTTCAATATTGACTAGTAGGATTTTTCATATGGCGAGAATTCGGCCGGTATCAGGTTTGTTTCGTTACATAGGGAAATCGGTTTGTTAGTGTATCAATATGATACGGACACTCGGTTCAATTCGCCACGGTGTTTTCTTTAACAAAACTCCCAACAAAAAAATATATAGGAACACTGAGAAAAAATAATGATAATAATAAACGCAGTCTCGTATTTATCTTCTTTTAAAAAAATAACAAATGCAGGTTATTGAAGAAAAATGAAATTAAATGCTTAAAAGCGTATATTATTTAAAGTATAAGGGTTGAAACTGTAACTTAAAATATTTGATCGAATCATTTTATGTTTAATTTATGTTACCATTTACAATCTATGTGTTTTGATATATATGTAATAAAATTCAAATTTTACATATTAATTTTTATTATTTTAAGCGATTATATTTAAAAGATATCAATTTATTTTTAAGCTTCCAAATTTTGGTTTAAAAAAAAACCCAAATATATTAAGCTATGAATTAACACATTTTAAAAAATATATATAAAAAATAAATATTTGGGTGCTGTCTTACTTTTTTAAGTGATTATATTTAAAAGATGTCAATTTTATTTTAAACTTTCAAAATCTGGTTTAAAAATACCCAAATTAATTAAATTTTAATAAGAGCACTAAAAAATAAATAGTTGGGTTAAACGGATCAACCCATGACACGAACATGAACTGATTAGCTAAACGTGTTTGCGGGTTCGACCCAAAACTAACACGAACTGGTGTTAGACAAATCCCAAACCGGTGAAGTTTGTGTTAGGTGCATGTCGTTTCATAAATTCATAATGACCTTTACCTCCAGATTCTTTAAAATCAGTTACTATTTGATTTCAGTTACTAGTTATTAGCTGGCTGATCTTTGACCGTCATGGGTTGTTTTAATCTGTAGTGCTTAATAATACTATGTAGTGGTATTACGGTACCGGAGTAGAAGATCTTGTTGTTCCAAAGGATTATGAAAAAGCACAGATGATACCATCACCAGAAAGTTTGTTACAATGGGGAATGACTGGTTTTGGGAGTTCTTATCCGAAAACCCCGAACATAAACATGACCCATGAAGAACTATACAACAATGGCGGGTCCCTTTTGTGGAACGATGAAGCAGATTTTCAAAAATTTGCAGCGGAAGAAGCCAGAATCAATCACATGGATGATGACATTTTCTTGTACATGCTCAACTTTTGGAACTAAGATCCTTGATTTAATGTCGTATTACATGTCTTCGATTACTACTAATTAAAATTCAAGAGTTTGGGATTGGAAGTGACACAAATTGGGTCAAGTGCTCCATTTTGTCCTCAAGATTCACTCTTTTGGATGGTAAGAAACTAATCGGATGCGGTGAGGTCTGGTTTTGACTATTTTCCGATCCATTTTCACTAGGGATGGCAATCAAATCTGAAACCCACGGGTATTTGGGTATGGGATTAGTTTTAAAATTTTCACGGGTATGGGACGGGTAGGGGATTAAGCGATATACCCGTTTACCCGGTAATATACCCGAAATTATTTTCTTTTGGTTTTTTGATTTTTTATGTATCTAGTACTAATCCGTTATCTGAATGTCATGTAGAAATGAAATTAATGAGTTTTTGGATAGGAGGATGTACACAGTATGCAATTACAATTAACTAACGGATAACTATAGAAAACCGAATGGTAATAATTTTTTGTTTTAAAAAAACCCAACGGGTAGACCCGATACCCGCGTGTATGCCCGACACTCGATGGGTATGGGATGCCGTTTTACAATCAGGTATGGGGTTGGGATTACCAAACCCATCCAAATCCGCCCCGTTGCCATCCCAAATTTTTACTAATATGATTAGCTTCAAGTAATTTGAAATTTGTTGATTATTTTTGGTCAAATAAATTAATCTGATTATTAAATTGAATGTATGTTTTATGCTCAACAGATGATTCTTTAGTTTGTGTTAATAAATATGCATTTTATCTTTTCTTGGTTTGCATTCTCATGGTGTATCTTTTGCAGCAGTTCATTACTTGAAGAAGATCCAACTGAAGATTCAACCAAGTCCCATGACAACACAATTCTAGGCAACAATGTTGACATCATCGAGGGCGAAATGGTAAATTCACAATATGTTGGACGCCATGGACAAAGCAGTGGAGCTCGAAATACCTCAAAACACACGACTTCTCTCCGTCAGCCGACTGGACTAATGGTAAAGTTTAAACAACTTATCAAATGCCAAAGGTGAGCTGAGCATTTTGAGTTGACCTGCATAGTCAACGGTTATTATGTTTGTGTAATTACTGATGTTTTTATTTGCTACTTTCTTTAGCAATACGCTAGCAATGAGAACTCAATGGAGGCATTTGTATTGAATGATCTTGAAAGGGTGACTGCACAGGTGAGACTTATAGGGGTATTATTGAAATTTCAAACGTTGCGCAAACTTATGAACACCCTTTATAAATATTTGTACCTTCGTTTCAGTTCACTGACAAAACTCGCATTTGCTTTCGGGATGCTTTCTACCGGCTTGCAGAAAGCTCAAAACAACCACTCGACTCATGCCAAGATGGCGAATCTTTGATGATTTCTGATGATAATACCTTGAGGTATGCATAACATAGTATTCTTCACTCAACTTTACGTAGTAAATGGATGTTTCAATACTCCATTTTTTTTTGTTTTTCAAAGCTGCCATCATATTTAGTAACGAGTACTTATTATATTGTATCTTTTGGTTGTTTTAATGAGAAAGTAAGCGAGTGATCTCGCTTGTTTTAGGCTTAAACTGAACATACCTACAGAGGCGCCTAGTTGTGAAGGTATGTCGGGTCGGGTCAAAATAATTTTAGTTTTCTGTACGGGTAGGGACGGGTTTAGTGGACCCCGAAAACAATTTCTTTTAAAATCTATCAGTTGTGTTGATACATAATTTGTGTGTGTAATATGATTACAAACACCTTTATTTCAATAGGAGTATACAGATGGTCATCGTGATTTACTAAAATTTTGGATTTAAGCTTTTTAAAAGTACACAGACAGTCCTTGTGGTTTGCACTTTGTAACGCAATTAGTCCTCAACTTTTTCCAAAAGTACATGGATGGTCCAGTGATTTGGACTTTTAACGCATTTAGTCCCTAACTTGGACATTCTAAAACCTTTAGATTTGTTGGTTAGGGACTAAATGTGTTACAAAGTGCAAACCACAGGGACCATCCATGTACTTTTGTAAAGCTAGGGACCAAAATAAACCATATGGACCATCCGTGTACTTTACTCTTTCAATAGTAATCTATATTTTTATTTGATGATTTAGAAGGTTTTATGCATTATAAATACACTTTAAACAACTTTCGACCCGCTTGACCTCTTTCCTTTTAATCAATAGTGTTCTGTTTTCCATTTTTTACCGATAAAACGTAACTTGATTCAACCATCTTGTTTTCAGGGCCGGAGAAACAGAAGATGCTGAATCAAACACAAATGTTATCGATAGAGCTGTAGCCAATCTCATCTTCCATAAGTGCGATTTTGATGACACATGTAACAGACATCAAATCGATTACAACGATGATGCAAAAGTCCCACTCAGGGGCATGCAGGAATTCCCGCAACCAACTGCCTTTTAAATTACTAACCCTCTAAAGATGCATACGTTTGTGATTTGAAGGTCTCAAGTCACAAAAATAGTCTCTTTTTGCAGATATCGTGTGTACGTAGGCCTCGTATGAAACCCGGCTTTATGATCTTATGTGTATACGGTGCGGTTAGCCAGCCAAGTACATATCCAATCTTGAGTGGTGTTTTCTGGATCAATCTTGTGGCGTAAAAACGTCTTTATTATGTAATACCTTGTTAATGGGTCTATTAGTCCGGGTCCTTAAAGAGCATATACCTTGAGTTACAAGCAACGTTTCGTTGTTTCCAACATCCATGCAGCTAATAAGATGACTATGTAATGTTCTTTAGCATGAGTTGCATGTGTGTTTTAAGAAGGAATAAAAACATTGTATTACTAGACACTACATAAGTTTGAGGTTATGGTTTATTTGAACAATCGAAAACCGAGTCACCAATGGTTATAAACTGGGTCCCCCAATTCGGACAATCAAATTAACAACCATCAATCTAGCCGGTTTAGCTGTTCAGATTGGGTTATTTGAATGAATAATCTTTTAATTTCCATTATATTATCTAATTCATACTTCAAATTCTTTAATCAACGACAAATTTCCACAAGATGTAACAAGTAAATAAAATCAAGAATTAAATGTATAATGGTAGTACATTTGATCGTCGATATGACCAGAACCGTCTTCTCGAGACTTGTAGAAACAAGACCGACATCAAACATAGACCATGGATCAGCGGTGAAGATAATGCACATATTGAAAATTGGTTGATGCACATGCCAACCATGGATCAGCGGTGAAAGCATGCCGGCTCAAACACACTTTGTTAGCTCAAACACATGAATCCTAAGGTTTTTCTGGATGGTTTAACCATGAGAACCCGATACTGGAAAACTCATGAGATCGACCAATATACTGCTAACCAACATGATCAGGAACTTTTATAAAGCCATACAATTAATTGTACATCTGTCCATGAAAGAAAATTTACAACACTCAAATAATTCAAATGATGGTGGACTAGAACCATGAAAGAAAAGGCCACTCAATACATTGATAGGTGTACAAAGATGCAACTTATTCAATATATCACCCATAACATCAACATAATCAAAATACAAAAAAAAAAAGAAAAAGAATACCGCCTTGCTACTTCGGAATACAAGTTGAGTTCGACAACAAAAGCAAAAACCGATTCAGGGTATGAAAGACGACTAAAACACACAAGAAAACTAGAAAGCACCAACCTTGACTAGACTTGACTATACACCAGATACTGCAGAAAAGCTTGATGATTTTTGAAGTAATTTTCTAGACTTTATCTGAGTTGAGATTGATATTTTTCACCTGAGAATTGTCATCAGAACCCTCCTTTTGTTGCTTATCTTTTTTCTCGAATCGACCACCACACCCTCGGCTTCTTCTCAGTGCATGCAAATGTCGTGATTCGTGCAAGTATGGCTGCAACATGTTCACAAATATTAGGTCCCGTAATTTGTACAAACTTATGGAGCATCAGGGTTAAGTAGAGGTGTCAATTTTGACCCATTTACCTAAAAGTGGGCAAATTTGAGTTGTGTTGTATCCCCAACGGGTTCAATTTAAAACCTCGCTAAAATTATACGGGTCGAAAGAGACTGAAAGTCTCCCAAAGTGAATTCAAATGCTTACATCTTAACTAAATAGCTTTATTAACAATATTAGAGTATTAATATAACTATAGCTTTTTCAATATTTTTAATGCGAAAATTATATCTAATAAATAAGAACACAGGTGAGCGCTAGGCTTAGTTTAAATGCGACTAATAAGAAGTGGCAATTTTGACGCATTTACATATAATAGATCGAGTTCGGGTATGCTTCATCTACAATTGCCCAAATGAGTTAACTTAAAATAAAAGGTAGTCAATAATAAATGGGTCAAATACATTGAAGGTCACCCAAAGTGCACCTTTAATAGCATAGAAACTTCCTATATCACTCTATTCAAGAAATTAATGGATGTTGTAAGTATATAGTTTCTTTGAAATGATAATTGATATATAACACACTAATTGTTTATAAATAATTTCAAGTGACTTGAAAAAATTGTCCAGTTCAACACAACACGAACCTGTTTTGGCTCATAATTACCCATTTCATCTTATAACCCATTTTGACCTAGGGGTGAGCTTGGTACTTAACGATTCCAAAAATCGTCAAAAATGGGTCTTGGTACCGAAAATGTTCATTACTGTATTTGAAGATAAAATACTGGTACGTATCGAACCTAAATTGACGATCCCGAAAACGACAAAAAAGGGTACCTAAATTTAATCGGTATGGTACCATTCGGTACCAGTATTTTTTTGGTACCAATACTGAAATGCCCATCCCTATTTTGACCTATCCTGTTTTGATACATTATCAAACCCACCCATTTAGTCACCTACAGAAGACCACATCAGCAAGAAAAAAACCTATGACCAAGTGCAGTACGTAGCCATTAACCATGTTAACACTATGCCTCAAGTAGACAGAAGGCGCGTTTCCACTAAAGGTGCGACCGAGGTGCACACCTTCAGCGAGCGGGCAGCGTTTTTTTAGTTTTAACAGATGGGACCATAGTTGCCTAGATCGTGATTCGCTGGAGGGGACGTATTCGGTATGGTGTACCATTAGTGTGGTTTGGTGTACCCAATTAAAAGCATAAATTACCAACACAACATTAGTTCTAATCATGAACAAAACAGAAAATTTCTAATCTGGCCACTAGCTCTTTCCTTTACCGTTCTCAATGCCTTCGTCATCAAGATCTTCCCAAACCATTTCCTCTAAGCGAGCACTTTAACCTTATATATATGCGCTTTTTGGATTCATGTCCCACTTTTTTGTTGGGGCGAAACTTAGTTATAAGAATCTGAGAACGAAATTGAAGTCTAATGTTGGAGTGAATAAAGACAAATTTATCCGCTCTCTTTCAATTTAAACGATTCCGCTTGACATTATGGATATAGGAGTATATACTCCAATTTCTCTCTGCCAAAGAGCTACTAATCGGTTGGGAGAGTACCTTCTTTACTACTTCTACCAATTCCAAAGTCTCCGACGCATATGTAGCCCACCGATCAATTCCGTTCATTGTCACGGCATCGGCTTGCATTGCATCCTAGAATAAATTCCTTTCTTCATATGAAATGTCACAAATTGTTCTTGTAACATCCTTTCTTCATCTTCATTTTCCGCAATTCTATGAAACGCTTCCATAACACCGAGTACAATTTCTTTGTCTTGGTTAGGAGCTTTTCTTGCCATGCCACCGGATGCCAACTTTTTAGATAGTGTTTATCATAAAATTATGGACTTGAAGCAAACCCCAAACAATGAAGTAGGATTGTTATTTTATCCCACCTAACCACAACAATCTTCTCAACTTGAGGTTAATAACTTGATTATTTATTTTCACTCATAACATCTTTAATTTCACCTAGCATGTTGTTCATTCTTTCGTAGTTTTCTCCCATTTTGGGACCTTCACCGTCACAAAACCCATTTTTTGCTAATTAAGTTTTGTGATGGTGAAGGTGCCAAAATGGGAGAAATCTATGACAGAATAGACAACATGCTAGGTGAAATCAAAGATGATACGTTGGAAAATAAATACTAGTTATTACCCTCGATTTAGGAGGATGATACGATTTGTATTAGTTTCTCGATTTAGGAGCTTAGCTTCTTTAGTCTGTTGCGATGGCATGTGAATATTAGAGTTTGCATGTTTGTCTATCTGATGTGTTACCTGTTCCTATTATATGTTTTCACCATTTTTCATGTTTGGTAGCTTGGTAAGAATATCTTTAGTACTTTTTTCGTGGTTATAGGTCTGTACATGTTTTAATTTGACTCTTTTGCCTGGATATGTATTTGGAGCTGGGGTTGTCACTAGAAGAGTCTCTATCCCTCAGGATAGAGGTAAGGCTAGGTACGATTGACAGAAGTTATTACCCTCAAGATGAAAAGATTGTTGTGGCTAGGGGGGAGAGAAATGACAATCCCACTTCATTGTTTGGGGCATGCTTTTTAAGTCCAAAATTTTATAACTTTATGATAAACACTATTTAGGAAAGTTGGTATCCAGTGGCATGGTAAGAAAAGCTCCTAACCAAGACAGAAATTCTACTCAAGTGTTATGGAAGCTTTTCATAGAACTGTGGAAAATGAAGATGAAGAAAGGATGTTACGAGAACAATTTGTGGCATACTGACATTTCATATGAAGAAAGAAATTTATTCTAGGAGCGCAACACAAGCCAATGCCATGACAATGGACGGAATTGATTGGTGGGCTACATAAGGATCGAAGACTCCAGAATTGGCGGAAGTAGCAAAAAAGTACTCTCCCAACCGATTAGCAGCTCTTCGAAGAAGAGAGATTGGAGTACATACTTCTATATCCATAATGTCAAGCGAAATCATTTAAATTGAAAAAGAGCGAATAAATTTGTCTTTATTCACTCCAACATTAGACTTCAATCTCGTTTTTCAAATTCTGCCCCCCACAAAAAGTGGGACATGAATCCAGAAAGTGCATATACAGAAAGTTCAAGTGCTTACTTGGAGAAATGGTTTGGGAAGATCTTGATGATGAAGGCGTTGAGACATAGTCACAGAAAGCGTTCAGATGGTCGCGAATTCCGTATTGGTTCGTTTTGGACCAAAACGAAATTCGTTTTGAACCAATTCGCTCCTGGTACTTCAATATATTGGTATGCTGTTCCAATTCAATTTTGCAATCGATCCAATGATAGTGGGTTCTGTGATTTGGATCGATTATAAAAGCGAGCCGCTACCATATAATACGCGACTGGTACGTTCTGATCAAATCATAATTGACATCTAAAATAGGGATAGGGGCACTATTATAGGAAGTTTGTTATTTGTGGAATGAATCGTCGACTGAATTGGGCTAGAATATGGCGGGAATTCGACTCTTACAATTTCCTGCATCAAAATTCTATATAAACCTACAATTGCATGCCAATTTTTATCACCATCTTATAATTCGACAATTCTACTCTTCAATTTCTGTTTCAAAATTTATCAATTTATCTTCAATTTCGTCATGGCTTTTGGGAAAAAACGCAATTTTCAAAGTGAAGGAGATGATAGTGAGACCTATATAAGTGAAACACAAGGATTCGTTGACCTTGATGATGAGGTTCAACAATTTTCATCAGCGCAACCGGAAGTCAAGCTACTGGAAGTATAAATCTGGCCCCCCACAAAAAGTGGGATATGAACTCGGAAAGCACGCATATTGAAGGTTCAAGTGCTCATTTGGAAGAAACGGTTTGGGAAAATCTTGATGAAGAAGACGTCGCTAACGGGAAAGGAAAAAGGACACGTCTAGATTAGGATTTTAAAACTTTATGTTTATGTTTTTCTATTTGCTAATATGAATATTGGATTTTGATCATTTGGATTTATGAAATTAGTATTTTTGTGAACCCGAAATGAACCTACCCCCCTCCGAACCGAATTCGTCCCAACTAGCGAATTGCGAACCCGAACCATATACCCGAACCATAGCGTACCGCAATTTAGGTGACTACGCGTTGAGAACGGGAAAAGATAAAGGCAACGGCTAGATTAGAAATTTAGAACTTTTTTGTTTCTTATTTTGTTTTGTTCCTGGTTAGAAGTAATCTGAGTTGGTAATTTGGATTTTCTGTTTTGGTAAATGCGATTTTGTAATTTCTATTTTAAATTGGTTCCACCAAACCATACTCTATGGTACACCGTACCGGGTCATATCAAAATGAACCTACCCCCCTCCGTACCAAATACATCCCCTCTAGCAAATTGCATACCCGGTCCTTAATCCCGTACCAGAGCGGACCGCGATCTAGGTAACTATGTTTCAATCGATGAGATTTTATTCTTCTGTGTATGTATCATGATAACCACACACACACACATGTAGAGAGAAGAAGAAGAAGAAGAAGAGAGATCCAATGTGTCAGACCCGCAACAACTTGACAACCTTACCAATACAAGAGGAAACCTTCATGGATATTTGGGCCCTACCCATATGGATATTTGGCCCAATTCTCCACTTCTAAATACAACACCGTTGTAATTTTAAACCCTAATTCAGCTTAAAAGACCAACCTACGTGCATGTGGTACACAAGATACATAACATTTTGGTTTACCTTTCTAGACTTGCGAGCTTTATTTTCAGATTCAGCTTTCGCACGGCATTGTCTACGCCTCAAGATGCCATGATATTGTTTAGCATTAACAAAAACAGGCTCCTCAACTGCATCTGACGGGAGAGGAACACCACCTTGCTGAATTCCCATCAATTGAAGATGTACCTGCAGTACACGCAAATATAAATCGGTTTTCAGAACATGAACCGAAGTCTAAACAATTATAGACTAGGTGGCCGTTTTGACCCATTTACATAAGGGTTTGATTCGTGTTATATTTTATCTCTAACGGGTAAAATAACTAAACTGCATCAAACGAGTCAAAAGTCACCAAAGTGCATTTTTAATGCACAAAACAGACATAAGAAGTCATTGGGTTTGCATCTGCAACCTGAATATCAGTTTGGATGAAACCGATTATCTTACAATAATATATTTTTGGATAGTTAGAAAGCAGTGTATTCAAACTGATTATCCCAAATGACACATCATTTTAAAAAGCAATCCCAAATGCCTCCTAAATCACTTTATCAAAAAAAAACAGAATAAAATGCCATTTCGTCCCTGAGGTTTGGCCAGTTTGCGACTTTCATCCAAAGGTTTGTTTTTCCGCATTTGGATCCAAAATGTTTGAAATCTTGCCATTTGGACGAAAGTGAATGGAGTTAACGAGCCGGATGAAAATGGCAGGAATTCAAACCTTTTGGATCCAAATGCGAAAACAAGACTTTGGACGAAAGTCGCAAAACTGGCCAAACCTCGGGGACAAAAATGAATTTTACTCACAAAAAAAAACAGTTAACTCTTGTAATTATATACTTTTTGCAGTCGTATTCAAAAGACATAATTTAATTAAGAAAAACGGGGCTCGGCCTTTAACCAAATAAAAACAAGGAGTCAACATACCATAGGTTGCACCGGATACGGGTGAGTTGGATATGGTTGTGCTTCATAGGGAGGGCACAGATCCCTGTAGTACGGGTCTGGATAAGGATAAGCCGCTTGCCCCTGAGATTATATATATAAAGGGCACCATTCACTTCAACAGAAACAAAAGCAGTAACAAAACAATTAGACCTAAATAAGGTACAAGATTCAAATCCACAAAACACGATTTTATTTTATTTTTCCAGTTTGAAGGTAAAAGAGAAACATTATATTGAGATGCTTTTTATAATACGATATTAGGGTTGGCTTCAATGGGGAACACTAAAAAATTTGGAGAACCGAGGGGAACCGACTCAAACGAACTCCAATTGGACTCATTCCAGCAGCATTGGAACCAGCTCATCAAACCCTAAACTCTAAACCCTAAATCCTAAACCTTAAAGCTAAACCATAAGACTAAAGCCTAAGCTAAACCGTAAAATTTAAACTAATAAACCCTAAAGGCAAAACCTAAAGCTAAACCCTAAACCTTAAAGCAAACCCCTAAAAGCAAACCTAAACTAAATAGCTAAATCCTATGCCTATATTATATATATATATATTAACATTATATGGTTCGGCAAGCCGGTTCCAATGCCGCAGGAATGAGTCCAATCGGAGTTCATTTGAGTCGGTTCCCCTCAGTTCCCCGCTTTTTTTAGTGTTCCCCATCGAACTTCCCACTACAATATTACATGTATATATAGACAGAGATCAAGAACCCTAATGGGCTTAGATAATACTTCTTTGAAATATAATAGTAATCTTTTCAAAATCATAATATTATTAATATTACAAAAAAAATGTATACTTTGAAAAATAAAAAGTAACTGTTACTACCAAATGAGAGCAATCAGCATGTAATGAACAGATAAGAAAATGATATCATAGTATAGTGACTTCCAGCAACTTCAAAAAGATACCAATGTTGGGTATTGGACGTTTGAAGGATGAGATGCGCCATTTGCAGTTGCAGGAGGTGGGGACGGAATCTGACCATCCTTTTCGCTTTGCCCGATATCACTTTGATTATCATCTGTTTGCTCACAAAATTATTATTATTAATTATGACAAACTATATATACAACACATCATGAAGGTACATGAATAGAAACATAATACAAGAAACAAATGCATAGTTTTACTGATTTTTAAATTGCTTTATCCAAACATTTAGATTATTATAGTAATAAGGAACTTTTTTATGATCATATTTAAGCATTAACTGTAATATAGAAATTAAAAAAGTCGACAAAAGTGTTGTGGGTCAACCAGCACTAAATAATTACTAGTTACAACTCGCCAGTTTGACCCGTTACCCAAAACTCGTGGACACTGAATCCAGTTGCGACAATGAGGAAAACCTTACGAAACGATATCCAATTAGCAGGATAAAAGAAACAACACAATCAGAATAAATATCAAAAACAAAAATCATAACAAATACCAGGAATCTCGGAAGCAGCAGAGGACATGATGCTGTGTCAACCACAGATTTCGAAAGAACCCAAATCTGGGATCACAATGACTAAAGTCAGCATCAAAAAAGAAGATATAATAAGGGAATAATATTTCATAAATTCTATGATAACAAATATGCCCCAAACTTAAATTTGGATTAGGGAAAACACTACATATACAATAAACTGCCAAAAACAATAACAAAATATGACTTGGCAAATTTCTTAACAAAAAACTGTGTTTATCTTTCTTTTTTTCATTAAATAGCATTAGTGTGTATATGTTATACCATAAAAGTGTTGATAATTGACCAATTTGTGCCAAAAATAAAGGCATGGAACGAGAAATTCATGTACGCGAGACATTGCTCTATGTACAACTAGATAAGATTTACGTACAACCAAAAGTTGAATCTCCCTAATCTCTTTTACACATCGGCCTTTTAATCAAGTAATATATTCATAATCTCTTCATCATTATGGTCATTTTTACATATCAGCCTCCTCAAACCCTATAGTTGACCAATTTTGACCCACATGCACATGAAGCGCTGCCGCCTTGAAGCCCATACGCGATTTTCCTATCGCCTCGCGCATCTCAGGCACACTTTTAAAAGCCAAGCCGTATAAGCAGAAATGCATGTGTATTTTGTATCATATGCAACTTGTGATATAGAGACCATGTTATATAAAATAAGTTTGCATAGTTTATAAACTAGTGTGACACCGTGGAGACGCATTTGAAACTAAATGATACAAAATGTATTACAAGTGTTATGTAATAAAGTGTTTGACAAATACATATACACGAAGAAATACCTCTTTAACAAAAAAATGTATACTTTGAAGGAATCTATGAGAGAGTAGACATCGTAATAAAAACCATAGTTCATCATTGTACACATCTAAATGAAGCTAAGATGCATGCAAAGAGAATCACCTTATCAATCCAATGAAGCAATCTAGTCTCTTTAAAAACATGTAAATTCACAAACAAACAAACATTTCAAGTTTCCAACTTATAATACTTTTATCACAATAAGTGAAGCCATCAAAAAAACGAAACAAAATCTTGAATTAGAGATTACTTTGACTATATCAGCTAGCAACTCAATAACTCAGATCCTAAACTCAGTATATTGATCTCAAAAATGTTATATAATATTATATGCCCTCATTAGTCACTATATACAAACAAACAGAGTACCACTATTTTATATTTTTATAATGTTTGATTCATTCATTCACCTAAATTGCATGTTAAATCCAACATCAAATCATCATATCCAAAAAAATAAAATAAAAAATCCCAAATAATCCATTTATTCACCTAAATTGCATGTTAAATCCAACATCTAACCAAGTCAAATCATCATATACATACAAATAATAAATAAATAATTTATATAATTCTTTCTCCAACAAGTGAAATCACTCAATCTTGAAGCCAAAAACATAAACTTTCAGAGGCCCCAAATTAGGAACCAATTATTATTTGTATTTCAATAAATTCTAATGCAAATTATAGAGACAACACAGAGTATATCGAATGCCCCAATTCAGAAATAAAGAATTAGGGTTTGAATGAGTGGGTTTACCTGAGTAAAAAGGTTGCCGAATTCTCCGCCCGCTAACGAGAAAAATTGTCGTTTTGCGTAAGAATGGTGTGGACAATCTCGTGGTACAGATTCACCCAATTTGTTTGTGGAAAACCAGGATGGAGGTTTTGCCTCACAATATTATATTACTAGGTGTATATTACATATCTTTAATAAATTTATTGTATATACTAAATAACAAAATAATATATTTTTAAAAATCTCTTTGATTACATGAGTTGAATATACCAAATAAAAAAGTTATATCTTTAAAACCACCTGTATTACACGGGTTGAATAAATATAATATTTTTTAACAAATGATAAAATAATACATCTTTAAAAAACCTTATTTATTACACGGGTTGAATGATGTAATATTATATACCAGATAATAGAAAAATTACATCTTTAATAAATGTAATTTTCTATACTAAATTATATATATATATATATATATATATTATTTAGTATAGAAAATTACATTTATTCAACCTGTGTAATACATATATTTTTAAAAAACCTTATGTATTGTACGAATTGAATAAATTTAATTTCATATATCAAATAATAAAAAGTTATATATTAAAAAATCTCATGTATTACATTGGTTAAATAAAATGTAATTTTGTATAGTAGATAATGAAAAGGTACATCTTCAAAAAACCACGTGTATTACACGGGTTTAATAAATCTAATTTTATATACCAAATAATAAAAAAAGTAATATCTTTCAATATACTAATGGATAAAACTCGATGTGCGATGGATTGGGTGATTGTGAAGATGTTACACGTTATTCAAGAAGCAAATCAGCAGCCATTTGAGTGATAAAATGTTGGTATCAATTCCGACAAATTGATTTATAAACTATGTAATAAAATTGATATAATAATTTATTTAGTAATGAAAATAAAAATATTTAATATATTAATAGAAAGTTTGGTTTTCGTGATAAATAATTTGTTTTATTTAAAAATATCTTAAATTAACAATTTAAATTTTAGGATAATATTTTATTAGAAAAATAGAAGAATGGTATTCGAAATTTAAAGTAGGATAAAATTTAATGTTAGCTTATTATTTATTTAATTAATATAAGATAAGTTTGGAAGTGAGGCGAGAAAATCATAAAATAAAAGGCTACAATTAACGGCATGTGTCACACATTAAGATTTTATTATATAGTATAGTATGGATATATATTTGAATTGATATAAATATATTATTTTGTTGTAGCAAAATTTGTTAACAAAGTCTCATTAAATTTAACCTTTATTTAAAACTCTTTAAATGTATAAATGATAAATAATATTAGTTAATTTTATTTTAAGATCGTAAAATCTATTTGATACCAAACTAAATAAAACGTTCAAATATATAGTTAATATAGATATCAAATTAGATAACTAAGTTTGAATTTGAAGTAAATAGATAAATATAAAAGTAATATTAATTCAAATAAATAATATTATAAATGAGAAGTATATGTTAAATTTAAACTAAATAATAATTATCTATAGTTAAATAGAAGAGATTAAACAAAATAATATATAGTATAAGGGTTATCTATAATTAATTAAAAGAGATTAAACTAAAATAATAATTATCCATAATACATGACCTAATATGATGACAAGTGTTTCCCAATGTTTTTTTTTATTATATTGTACTAGTAGTAAAACCCGTGTGCAAACACTGGTGGTTTTTAGAAATTTTACATAATACATTTTATTAAACAGCGATTTTTTCCGGCTATGATACAAATAATAACTTATTCTAAATAAGATCTCAGGCAATAAAAAACAGATAAATAACAAATAAAAGGGAGCATATTTTAAATAACAAATAAATAACAATCGAGCACACATTATTCTATATTCCATGATCATAAATCTTGAAACATATCTTAATGCAAGATCCTTCATTGTTACGGATAGCGTTCCATAAATCTTTCATCTTCTTTTCTTAAAATACAACCTTCACCACATGATCCTACACAAGGAATAAAATAAAACTGGTTATGATATGCTTCAACTTATCTTTTAACATGCGTGTTTAAACAGATATATAGATCAACACAATAATTAAATAACAACAATTCATCAAAAATATGAACCGTTAACTAATAACAAATCTGTATAACACCTCATTATTAAGCAATTATAATGCATCAGAACATAATGCATTAGAACATACATATATATACACACCTGAACTTCAAAAGAATTTGAAATATGTCAACCTATCTACAAATTGTTTGTAAGGTCTGCTCACAAGTAGAATCTTTCCTGCAACATAGAGTATCTTAGATCTTACCCAATAAAGATCAAGAAACATATCAAACAACAACTTACCATAATCAACAGATCCTCTATATGAACATACCATCAAAAGCTACCAAAATTGAATACCAGTTAACTGTTTACTGAACACTTAAAATTTGAGCAAAGTGAAAGATATTTTTTCAACATTTTGGATCATGCGACTTTAAAATTGCTCTTTACAATATATAAAATTGCTCAAGAATAAGACAAAATATCAAAACTAAACAACAATAATAAAAAACTTATCACATATAACATACATACCTTTCTCTCAATCTTTAAAATTGCTCTTTATAATCCCTTCAACTATTAACATCCTACACCTAAAATTACATACGAAATTATATTAAAAAAAATCAATTATTAACACTATGTGCAATATCATCATACAGAACCTAATGAATGATGAATGTGGCATGTTCAAGAATTGAAATAGTAAAAAGACTAACCACACTTCTAGAAGTTGTTAATCATGACCAACTACCGATTGTTGCTAAAGCATTCCCCTAATCTGTACGCACTATCCTCTCATTGATCCTCTTCACTTTGTTCATCAACAACCTTCTACAAAATAAAAATCACTTCTACTATTCCTGACAGTTTTACGAAATTTCATAGATTAGTAACAACAATGCAAAGAAAAAAAATTAGCATCTTATTGCTTATAAAACAATGGTGTTACCTGAAAAGAGCATCCACGTTCATGCATCCTCATACTATCTTTATATTCGATATCTGAGCACAAAAATAAAATTAAAATTAAATGAAAATTAAAATCTAAAAATGAAATGAACTTCTGTAATCAAATCTAAGCAAAATCAAAAATTTTTTTCAATAACTCGGATCATACGACTTAGATTTTTGTCTGTCATGGACACATATATATTACTATTTGCAATCGATTTATACAGCATTAAACGAATAATAATTTGAAAGAATAAATCTTTAAACTCATAAAAATAAGTATTAACATACTAACAATTACATATGAAAATGAAAACCACTCAGACATTTAAACTCTAATAGCAAGAATAAAAAAACTTTAACTTCAACTCCATCGAGCACTGAACCTCTCGATGTATGTCCTTGATATTTGTCATGAACTCCAAATCTCTATCTCCACACTATATATTACTTGTAATACACAGGTCATGAACGGAAGTCGTCGGCATCGCCTTCAGGTCTCTCAAACATGGTCTCTCGTCAACAAACCAAGTTGCAGTCCGTTAAAACATCTCTTCAGCCCTTGAAGAGTAGACCTATCAGCATAAACTTGCTCTTCGATTTGTTTAATAAAGCATTGCTTTAATCGTCAGATTATGCAAAAGTATATGATGTCATTTTAATGTATTTATACGAACTGATGCAAAACAATAATAGTTGCTCTTCTATTTCACTAAATGAATCGGTGTATGATGAAAAAACATTTGAATTGACATTGACAATTATATTATATAGTGAAATATCAAACAGCCCAAAGGTCAGATTTAAATGCAAGCATTAAATAAAAATCTATATTTAAAAACCATGTACATTTAATGATTTAAGAGGGAAAACATGTACATTTATATAAACATGTACATTTATATTCAAAAACCTTGTGCATTTAATGAAAACCTTTTAAAAGTGAGTTTTCATGGAAAAACAAATAAAATTAAATATCTAGAAACCAAAGGACAAAATTTAAACATCCAAAACCAAGTTATCGTAATTAAGAGTAATCTCTTCATCTAACATATCAAACATTTTAAACACTATAAAAGTCTCATGATTAGTTTAGTTGAAAACATCAACAATTCACTTTTAGAAATTTGTTCATCCAAAAACAAGCTATCCAGAAACATTCACACTCTTTCTAAATGGCATATAGATCCTTCTACCACTGGTCAGATACTAACGCTTTTAAAATGGGATTTTCAAGATGGTCACTCCAAGAAAAAGGACAAATGAAAAACTCAACCAAAAAGTTGCTATCGTGAGTGACAATTATTACAAGCAAACCTAGAAAAGCATTGCACTGCTGGATGAACTTGTCCATTCCACTCTGATGTGCGCAAATACAACATATAAATTAAATCAAACAAGTCATAAAATAACCATTTTTCGGTAATAATGTTGGAAAAAGCATTTTTCTTTGTTTACTTTTAAATTACAGGATCAAATGAGCTTAAACGAACAAAAGAAGCATATAACAGCTAAAACCAACACAAATTCAAAGAAGGGGATTGACACACCTTGCCAAACCCCCATTCACATCCAAAACAACAAAAATAACGAAGACAGAAGCTTAGGCACGGGGCCGTGCCCAGTCAAAGATTCTCTACAGAAAAAGACAACAGCAACAGATAACCAACACGGGGCCGTGCCAAGTCAACATGGGCCATGGTCAACTTTAAGATTCGTAGAATCTGAGATAGTACAACAAGTATACTGACCACGAGGCCTTGCTCTATCACCACAGGGCGTGTTGGTACAACAACCTGACATCTGCAGTTAATGAAAGGAGAGAAAAAGTCCACCACGGGGCCGTGCCGGGAGGGCACGGGGCCGTGGTTGCCTTCTATTTCTAGCTATAAATAGAGGTGCTTGGTTCATGAGAAAGACCTCCCTTGGCAAACCACTTCTCTCACACTTGCCATCAGTCCACCACCACCACGACTACAACACCAACACCCACCACTATCATCCATCTTCATCTTTTAGAGTGTGTAGTAGTCTCGGGATCCAAGATTGATCGTAAGAGTTCTTGTCAAACAAAGGCTATGCTTGGCTAAATCTCTTACATCATTTGGTGAAGACAAATCTTTTGTGTATTACTTTTGATTTCCTATTTTGGCAACTTTTTATTTAGGTATGTATTAATGACTTTAATATCTAGTTTTTTTTATTAAAGTGAACTTTATTTAAACATTTCTTCATGTTTTGTTGATTCACTCATTTGTGTCTTTACGGTCTATAGAGCACGTTAACTACCTGGAAGCGGTTAGAAGGGTGTTTGGGTAAAGTTCTTATCTCGTTCAGTGTATAGATCCTACGAGTACTTGGTTCAAGCTTATTAGGACTTCCCTTGAGGCACATAACATCAAATCGAGGGGAATAAGAACGGTTTGAACCCCTTATAAATAAACTACTATTAAAACTTTATTCGGCCTTGCGAGACTGTATCTCTGCCGACTCAGACCAATATGACCGAGGGTAACGTCACCTTCACAAGAGGGGCCTACCACTTTTCGCATTAATAACTTACTTAATTATCTTCCAATATTTCGACCTTACGGGACTGTATCCCTGCTGACTCAGACCAATAGGTTGAGGGTAACATCGCCTTTACAAGAGGGGCCTATTACTATAACTAATATAATCTCTTAAAATGCCCAAAATGCGAAAATCATCAAAGGATATGTAAAAGAGAAGTCGGAATCAAGTGATTCTTTCTTGTCTATTTGTTTTTTCTTTTTATTTACGTTTCTACTTTTACTTTTCAAACCTTTCAAAATTTTATAAAAATTTTTGTTAGATTAGACGTTAACGATAAGCCGGTATTAAAAGCTCTTGTGTCCTTGGACAACCTAGGTATCTTGCCATCACTATATTGCGTCCACGATGGGTGCACTTGCCCTAATGTGTGTAGAGTGGTAGTATTATATCGTGTTTCATAAATTTAAAGCTTGATCTACGAGTAAAAGATGCCTAAAATAAAATAAAAACTATAACCACACTCGACCACGTCACACTCCATCAGAGTTCAAAGATAAAGCAGAAGAGTTTATTACACAATTGCTGAAACAGGATCAGAAGACTCGCGACATGCTAGCTGATCTGCAAATTAAAAGAAAAAATGAAATTGTATGGAAGAAGGCGAGAGTCATAGATATCCTAGGAAGTGTTAATTGTAGCGTGCAATGTTTAATATTTTTCAAAATTAGAATTTTGTTATTCAGCATTTAATATCGATTGAAGAAAATTTAAACTTTGTTTTTTGTAGAGTTACAATATTTTTATCAGTGATCAATTGGCGAAATGCCAACTTTACCCTTTAATTCCTAACATAAATTATCGAATGAATAAAATACCCTTTAATTATTAGTGATCAATTACCTAACAAAGTATGACATACGCAAATAACCTATTCAACATTCCATCTATCAAATATCTCACGAACCAAATTATATAAATTCATTAAACACAAATAAAACTATAAATTCAGTATAGCACAAATCAGACTATATAAATTCAGTATTACACAAATCAAACTATAGAAATTCAGCATGACACATAACAAATTATATAAACTCAATATAATACACATCAAAGTATATAAATTTAGTATAGCACAAATTACACTATATAAATTCAGCATAAAACAAATCACAATGTATAAATTCAGTATAATACAAACCAAATTATAGAATTGTAGACACTTAAGAGTGGATTTCAGTCATAGTAGGCCTATAATTTTCCACTAACCTTTTAATAAAAAACTGGATCTAAAACATTTTTTCATATTAATGTACAACGTAGTAGTGTTGTAGGCCTATATTTTCTTGTCCTTCCAAGCAAACCTAAGAAATAATCAGAATAATCAAAATTTAGCAATCATTCCTAAATTCTTCAAAAGTATTTATTACATTAAAACACAAATAGAAAATAAAATTTTTATCATCTAACTAACTTAAAGCGAATCTAAGAATTCATAATTTTATACACCTGAAGTTGCATCGGCTAAAATAACCAAGAACCATGGTTGCATACTTGCCGGTTGTCATGAGAAAGCAGAGTCAATCAGATCGTCAATTTTTCTAACATGGTTATTGCATCAAATTTGCATTCAAAGATATGACCAAACACCAGAAATAGCAAAATATCCATGAATAATGAAACTAACGAAAACCATATGAAAAAAACTAAATAAACCATATGTAATTATTTTACTGTATCATTCACATATACCTTTCTATTAACATCTTTGACAATTCTTCAAACTTCGTGGCAGATAACATATCGTGATTTTTATTAACTAAAAGTGAAATTATCTTTTAATACAAAGAAAAGGCTTATAGTATCTTCACTTAAAAGAAAAAAGAATTGAAAGGAGCTACCTTTGATGTTAGCTTCTATTTCCTTCTCCGTAGTTGGTCTTGATTCAATGTAACACCGCTTTAACAACCGACACCGGAATATAACTTCACGGCTAAAGTTATGGCAGTCACCACCCAAACCACTTGAATCGCGCAAAATCGGAAAGGGTTTAGAATTGTCGGATAACACGTCAAAAAGGGAAACAGTGAGATTCCATATAGAATAAAAATCATGCAACTTTTCACTAAACCAACTATAAGAAATGGTTTATTATCTTATAATAAAATCATGCAGTGTATTTCTTTTTTCTTTATAATTGTTTTCTCGAAGTTGTATCTAATATATGTACACAAAACATATGAGTTGAAAACTAACTGTTGAAACTACCTACTCAATTAGTTTAACTTGTGCAACCTGCAGTGTATAATTTCAATGGATTCAAGGAATTTGAAAACAATTCAATTAATATAACCATTTAATAAGGGTTTTTGACTTTTAAAGTAATACCAACTCATTTACAACTTCAATATCCATTAAAATTCTTAATATCTAAAAGAATAACTAATGATGTGAATGTTTTTTAGATAATACTATCTACCTTTAATCGATAAACAACTCAACCGTTTTACCTTGTGAGTTCGAAGAACATCGCCGTTGTTCGATTGAAGTTCAAATTTGTCAATAAATCCAGCCTACGATATGAACAAATTGTAAGCATAAGAAAATATAGTTGTCAGTTTTGCCGAAAACATGAAATATTAATTCGTATTGTTTTCAATAGAGCAAATAAATATAAACCTGAACATCTACAAAATTTTGTTGGACGACTTCTAATTTTTAACTCCTTTCCAGCCATACCAATCTGTATACAGGAAGTGCCCTCCCTGAAGTAGCCAGTAGTTCTATTCTCAAACATTCTTACAACACTTTAATTTATGACCATAACTTTCCGAACGGCTCTTAAAAATTCTTATAACATTTTGAATAGAATCAGATGCCATCTTCTAGAATTGAAACAAAAATTATCAAGCAAAACCATGTTCAGTCTAATTCACCATGAAATAGCAATGCATTCAACCAGAAAAAACAAAAAAAAATTCATTGAGGCATTTCATCAAACACTTGGCATACATAGTGTAAAACCATATGTCAACAATCAACGCGAAATAGAGCATGTTTTGAGATGAGCCACATGAACTCTTTCTTAGATGAGCCAAACGTAGTGAAGAGTTATTACTCTTTAGTTCCCAATGATTTGGTAGTTCATGATGGATCTGTAACTAAATCAAACCAATCAAACAATTAGATCAAGTGAGTTTCAATTTCATGATTTCATCCACAATCCCCATCCCTTCAATCTCCCAAAAAATACAATATGTATTTAAAAGAAATAAAAAAACTGCAAAAAATTCTCATTAATTAATCTCTTAAAAACAACCTAAAACCAACTCCATACACCACGTACCTAACTTAATCTCTGTAAAAACATATGAGAAGCCGACGGAAACTCAGCTAGGGTTCGTCAAACTTACCTTATCTATGACATACAGACCGAAATTTGTCCGGATTCGTCCCTACATATCAAAATAAATGATTAATTACACAATATATGATGGATGCAGAAAAAAAAATACCTACATGAAGAAGAACTCGATGTAGATAAAAGCGGCGGATGAATGTCGCACAGATTAATCATGAAAGTAAAAGGATCTTGTTAGATTTAGGGTTTTTTGAATGAATGTCATAGTTATTACCGTCACTGTTCAACCGTGAAGAATGCCAATCTTGTAGTCACCTGAACCTAGCTCCACTTCCCACCTCTACCTGCTCTGAAGACTCTCCTTCCGTCTCTCTCTCATCGTTCACTTTCACACTTTTTTTTGTCCCTGTTATGAACATCTGCAAATGAAAAAAGGATATAATGGGTGTTTTGGGATGTGTGTAGAATTCAAATTTTAATTAAAAAAATTGAAACTGCCCAAAATTTGAATTAAATGAGGATATATAATTTTTTTATTTGAAAAAAGATATAAAAATTGATGTTGATGATGCAATAATTACATAAGATTGGCATTGTTGGATAGCCTGATGTTGCATTATGATGTCATGCTAATCTCTTCTTTTATAGTAAGGGGAGATAGATTTTATTTTTATATATTAAAATGTGACAAAAATATGTTGTTATATTTTTTTAACGGCCAGCATAATCAAACATGAGTATTATAGGGCACCCACTGGACCAAACTGAGTACTTCGAGAGTAACCCGAGTCCACCCCAATTTCGGGGAAAACCCGGTAACCCACCCGTCCGTAGGCACGATAGTGAAATTACCGGTAACCGTTTGGCTCAGGATCCAACCCAAGTTTCTCTAGGTCACCCATCATTGCCCACCAGTGCCTCACTCACTCTGCACCAAGTGGGATTGAACCTGCATCTTCCAAGTAAAATACCACTTGATCTAGAGATTATTGGCTACAAAATATGTCGTTCAAATATTGATGCTGCTAAACGAACCCAGACTTTCTTTGAATGTGTCATTCTCCTCATGTAGGGGCGTTGTGGATTGTACTCATGTGGATTGGTAGCAGGGTCGGTTTAACCATTTAAAAGTCCTAAGCAAAATAAAATTTGAATCCCTTTTTAAATATAATTGTTATAGAATCTGGCTCAAACCATTTTAAACTTCTTGAATCATACTTTCGAATTATGTTTTACATGAAAATTAACAAGAACAAACTTATAAATAAGGTAGTAAAGAACATATATTATGTACACCTGTTTATCAAGTCTCGCTAAGTCCTTACCTAACTAATCAAGTCTTAGTCTATTGATTTACCTAGAAGTTGAAACAAACTAAAAGAAAACAAAACATCTCGCATAACTCACAAAAAATGCAATTCTTTAGACATGGCCCAATGTTAAACTTAGGGACCCTAAAAAGATGGCAACTCTAAGCACATTCTTTAGTTAGATCACCCGACCCTCGTTGGTAGATTTAACCTGAAAATTTGACATGGACTCTGACACGAAAATTGTGTCGTGTATGAACTCGAACACGACACGATTATTCATGGGTCGTGGGTTAAACGAACACGACCCATTTTACCTTAATTTTTTTCCGTATGTTATTTGCAACAAAATACATATGTACATAAAAATAATTACATTTTAGTTATAAACTTTATGTCAATTTATCTTTTAAGTTTTAAACTATGGCATAAGATAAACAAATTAATATACGACACAAAGGACATGTTAAGAAAACTAGCTTTCTACCCGCATGAAGCGGCGGCGGAGACGATTTACAATAGGATACTCGTTTACCGTTAGTTTATTAGTAGTTTCGTGATATATTGTAGAGGTGATCATGGTTTGGTTTCAAATCGTAAAACCGCCAAAACTGGTCTTTGGTTTGGTTTCGCGGTCACTTTCTTTCTTTAACTTTTGGCTTGTCGGTTTCAAAATCTTCAAAACGTAGCGACTGGTTTGATTTTCGGTTTTATACTAAAACCGACCATATAAAATCAGACCAGACCATTGATGCTTTAACCATGATCAAAATCTTCAAAACGTAGCTACTGGTTTGATTTTCGTGATATGTTGGCACTCGTCTTTCTGTTAGTTTATCGATTCTTTGGTGATATACTTTTATTAATTTTTTTAGCTCTTAGTTTATCAATCTTTCCATCAAATCAATCATAAGTACATAATACTTCAACCATAATTCATTAATCGATACAAATACGAAATGCAATATGCTGAACATTATAAATTTGCTAACAAAATTACAACGATAAACATTAATCGATAAAAAATAAACATTATAAATTTGTAACAATAATTACAACGATTTGTTTATGAGGATCTCTCATGATAATGTTTTTTATATTTTTTTTCTTTGCTTTGTAGGAGGAATATGAGTACTTCTCTCCATAGGGCATACAAGACACAGGTTATTGGCAGGAGCCCGCCATATTTATGAAGGAGGCAACACTGAGCATCCATTCCTAAAAACAAATTAAGTAATAATTAAATTTAAATATATATATGTATTAATCCCCAAAGCATATAAAATAAAATACCTATGCTAAAATAATTATAGAATACTCCTTGATAGCGTGAAATTTTTTCAGCTAACTTCCCTTGAATTTCTACATCCTACCAAAAGAAAAAAAAACGTATAGATAACGGTTAATTAACACAAACCCTGAAAAATTTTATAGCTAATCAAAAAAATTATATTTTACAAACCTGATCAAGAACAACCTCCTCTATTTGCTTCAAAGAATGAGGTGTATCCAAATTTTCACCCGATGACATTGATATCAAAAGTTTCCAACTTCACAAAATAACAAATATGATACAATAATAAATAAACTTCAATAAATAAACTTCAGGCCAGAGCAGTCGTTAATTATGATCACTAAAACAATATTATTAAACTAGTAAAGTGAAAAGTAAGATCAACCTACGAATGTAAGATTATACCTTAAGTACTTTGACGGCTTAACATTTGACCGGAGTGCCCTTATTAAATAAGGCAACAATAAAATAGGATCATTGTAAACTTGCTGCTAAAATCACATAAAAAGTATGTGACATAGCAGTTACATAACTTGCACTCAAGGTGAAGCAAGTTTAAGAGCAAAGATTAACAAACTACACAAGCATTTTAAGTAAACTATAGATAAATTAACAACTCGAAAGAGATTATGGTTGAAAATACCTTCTGTGCTAAGGCTGCTAGTTTTGTTGTGAGTTGTAACTGCTTACCGTTCCGCCAGCAAGAATCAAAATATTTCCAAGACAAGATCCGCTAAATCAACGAACATGTAAGTAGACGCCTCTCACTTCTTTTGGTAGATAAATCAAGCGGGTCAAAATTTCCAATCATGTACATGAAACCGCACAAGATCTACCTCCACAAATTCAGAATTATAGTAAGGACCACACCCACATAGAAAGTAACTATCATCCACACCGACACCAAGTAAATATGATTATAAAACCATGAGCTAAATGATGCAACTTTCTGAATAATGCAATTTAGGATGCAATATACATTTGAGCATGCTTTGGGCTGACTCTTCAAAACGTTTGACCCATTCCCTTCTTAGCCAAATTGACCCACTTTCACATAAACCGGTTCTAATGGTCCCCTTAACATGCCATCAATTAATCATTTACCGAACTGGTCGTTTAACATTTATCATTTTCTTTTTTATTTCAGGGATATAAAGCTAAGCATATAAGTTACATTCGTGAAAATTCCTTTATCATCTTTTTATTTACTTATTACAAAATAATTCTTCAAAAACAAAAAAAAAAAAAAACACCAAGATAAGATGAATCTACTTACAGCTAATTCGCTACATGTAGACCAGCTGTCATCTGAATCCATCTATGAATTGTTGTTGGTGAGGGGAGTTGAGATGACATGAGTTTAGTTCATCAGGAGACTCTTCAATAGCAAGAGACTGTAATAAATAAATCGAGCATTAATCAGAGACAAAAGTCACCCGCTTTATTCATGTAACTTTACTTATTAAAAATCACAAAAGTTGCATAAAGGCTGAAATTTATATTTCTGGAAATGATGTTAACATTATGCTTACCCCGTACATAAGTAGAGATTCAAGTACTGATTTTTTTGTAAAGCAAATTATATGTGTTAAGTTGCCATTTAAGTAATTAGTACATGCTGAACAAACTTGGAGTTTGAAATGCTTGCTGATGAGCTTGCTTTGAGATGAGAATAGACAAAACCATATGCAAGTAAGTTTAGATAGCGGAATCGCGCGTTGCAGCAGGTCCAACATGTAGCACATAATTAAATCTAATCTTACGAAAACAAGATGAAATCTTACGGAATTAACAAGGTGAAGAGAATATTTCCAGAACACGAACCGTCTCTCGGCCTCTTAGGATCTCCATCCCAACGGCCATCTTGCCACTTTCGTCCCCGAACTCCATGACTCTGTCAGATCTAAGACTATAAACTTCTCAAAAGAGGATCCATCAAGCCACCACGGTGAGCACTTTTACTGAAAATCAACATCAACCATCGACTAATCGCTAGATCTGACCCATGAGAGTACATTCGAACGAAAAACAAAACCAAGGCAATTATAATTTACCTTTTTTTACCAGGACGGAGTTTGAAACCTCGTCCACCGCTAGATCTGAACTCCGATCTTCATCCATATGTAAATTAAACTTGCTGCCCCTTTGTGTAAAGGATTTTTTTAGATGCAATTGGCTACCCATCAATGATATCATTTTTGTTGAAAGTGTTAGCAACATACTATTCTTGGCAGTCATGACATATTTACCTAAAAATAAGTGGATACAAAGTATATTTTTATCTTCACTGTGTCAAATGGATGAACATCTATCTAATAAAATAACATGACAAATGGGTTGAACATGTTGAAAACCTCCCAACATGTATTCAGAGTGTATTGTTTCACTAACAAATAAGTATACTATTATTTAAATAGCATAATGTTCGTAATCCTATTTACATTAATTATTTTTTTTTAAATTAAGAGTAATTGCACAAAAACATGTTAGTGGGTAATCCCAACTGTTTAACCCCGCTTATTTTGCGAACCTGGGTATCACGAATTTCAAAGACTCAAAATATAAAAATTAGGCTTTCCATACCTTCCAATGCTTCTTCATCAGTGATGAAATGCTATTCGGCACGACCTAGATCTTTCAGAAAGTTATGCTCAGGTGCAATCCAGGTTATTCCAACCTACACATCACAAATAATTAAAATTTTAACGGCTAAAAGCGCTCAAAAATATATATACCAAAGGGACCGTGAAGCAAGATTATTCTTGTTTAGCAATTTCAGAGAAACTCCCACTTCCAAAACACCCAAGCATTGTGACATAAATCATTAAACAATTCAATAGCTAAGTACATGTTATACCTCCAAAATACTCTCGTTGACAGAATTGGCTCAGTTGACCAAATTTTGCTTGGTTGATTGATACACAAATTACACTTAAATTGTTCCGAAGCTTTCGTCCTTGTCTCCACCGTGTATGCCGCCATCAACCACCAGATTTCGCTCTGTCATCGGCAATTACCACCATAGTCTCCAAGTTAACAATATGAACATTAGATGCCAGATTTGAGTTATTGAATCATAAAAGTAGAAGTGAAAACATTGTTGTTACCTTTTTTGACAGAGATGGCAGTCTTGCAATGAAAGGGCGTCTCGCCGGAAATCTTCACAACGCCATGTTAGTTTCTGTCGCCGAAAACTCACTCCAACTCGACCTGAGTCAAACATGTGAAGCATGGAGGTTAATTAACCAAAGATGGAAATAAAAACCCCTAAAAACCCATACCTGTGAATCAGCTTCGGCAAACAAATTGATGTTTTTCTTCTTTGATTTAAGGGTGAATCGAGAGATAGGGGCAAATCTAGATCTGATTCTCATGGAATTTGAGAGAGGAAGAGATGAGGCCGGTTTGAATTTTGAAATGTGATTTAGGGTTTAATTTGTTGCCTAGTATATGGGATGAGCGGGTTGGCCGCCCAAAAGGTGGTGTTGGAAAGTTAAATCAATTTTTATATTTAACGCTTTAAAGAATTGTACATGTATTAAATGAATTTTAACTTAAAGTGGCAAATTACTTAAATTACTCTTTGGATATGATTATAATAGTACTAGTCATTTACCCGCGTGTTATGGCGGGAGTGGCGTAAATAGGATACTCGTTTACGTTAATTTATCGTCGTCTCGTGATATATTGTATAGTACTTAAGTTATTTTCTTATTCGTGATATCTTGGCACTTGTTTTTTTGTTAGTTTATCAATTCTTTGGTGATATACTTTTCCTAATTTTTTTAGTTGTAGCTTCGACTGATCGATATACAAGAAGAGTACAAAACAAGGAAGTAGATGTTTTAAAAACAAACAGTTAATAAAATAAAACACATTAGGGTATTTTATGATCTTCACTTAAAAGAATAATAAATTGTTGGTACCTTCCATTTCTCCTTCGGTGTTGTCATTGTTGCGAACCTCATCGATCGATACTCCATGACGTGGTATGTTAGCATGCCAACCCGACTCACATTAGGAAAAAATAGAGGATACGACAATGGATCATAACAACTGAAGTACGGCTGAATAGTTTGGCTATATTCAGATCTACCGTAAATAACAATACTTCGTTTATACGAAGTGATATTGTCATTACCTTCAACCCAAATACCAGCAACCTATATAATCGTCAACTATAAGTAAGTAAAATAAGCAATACTATTAAATAATTGTAATTAGTATAATCTCTGATGTTAGACAAACACTATTGATAACATCAGATGTTAGACAAACACTGATGATGTTGCTAACCTCTGATGGTGTAATAACATCAGATGTTAAACAAACACTGATGATGTTGCTAACCTCTAATGGAGTAATAACATCAGATGTTAGGCAAACACTGTTAGTGGTAGACAACTACTGCTGAGTATAACATCAGTGGTTAGTGAGTCTGTAGTTGAATCAATGGTTTTGCTATACAACTACTGTTGGTATGTTAGCAGTGCTTTGTCATCAGTGGTTTGCATCAGTGGTAGTTTGTGATCAATTGTTTATATTTCATGGTGTTTTTATAACATTTCATATACCTCCGATGTCGTTGGTCGGTTGTACACCCTTTGGTCAAGTTCAACCGAAGTATTCAAAGTGACTCTATAATTGTCTAGAGGTCCTAGTTCCGCAAGTCTTCGAAATGTATCGACATATGGGTTTGTAGAAAGAACGCGTGTCGAAATCTGAGTAATACGTCGATCAAGATTTGGCCATTGGAGTCTGAGATCTAACTCAGCATCAGGATCATAAAAATACAACTGCAAGTACTTATGGGTTCCATCCCTCGGAACTAATTGGTCGATTTCGTGATATATTCCTCTACATGCACGAAAAGTATATATACCGTCTCTCATATTTCTCAATGTATCATCCAACGTCACTCCCATTGAGGCAAAAGAAAATTTTGTGTTATAAGCACGGATGTTTTGCCTAAAAATATTTCCAATTTCATCTTGCGATGTGAAAAGCCGGTGCAATTCCTCTGGAATTTCTGAATCTGCTAACACAGTTTTCCCACCCATACAACAAAAGGTATCAAATTCAAATTGAAAACGTTTTGCTCCACAATCAGGACATACACCCTGTTCTTTTAAAACACGATGCTCTCTAGGTACACGATCATAAACGAAGTGATATGGATCATCTTCTACGTTCTCATCTTGGAAGGAAGGTTGATCAACTACTTCATAAAATTGAGGTAAAAGTGTACGCGGTTGAATTTGAACACCTAAAAAATCGTTGTCTTAAGTAATGAAAGTTGTTAAAGATGTCAAGTTTGACAAAGAAATCATTATTAAATAAATAGAAACCTCGTGATGTTTTAGGCACGACTTCATCAATTAAAGAGGGGAATGTGCTTGACGCGTTCTCATTTGTCATTTGGGTAAATTGAGTAATATTAGTTTCTAAACTTCTTAAGGGTGTCCTTTATGTTGATCTATTACTCATTAAAGATATTGATGAAGAACTTCGGGAAACCTCACCACTCCCAAGTTTTGAGACTTTGTTGTTTTTTTGCATGCAACATAGTATCTTTTGTTATACTCTTTTTGTTTTTTGGCTCTAGTAGATGCACTCGAGCTAGAAGCATGATTAAGATGCTTTGGTTGTCCATTATTCATTATAAATTGATAAAGTGTCAAATACATTGCAAATTAAATAAAAGATAGTCATAATAGATGATGAAATAAAGTCAAACTACTAATGAGCCAACATCTGAAAGAATCCTTGCCAAACCTCTGATGAGTTTGCTAACTTCTTATAGAGTAATAACATCAGATGTTAGACAAACACTGATGATGTTGCTAACCTCTGATGGAGTAATAACATCAAATGTTAGGCAAACATTGTTAGTGGTAGCCAACCACTGTTGGACAACCACTGCTGAGTATAACATCAGTGGTTAGTGAGTCTGTGGTTGAATCAGTGGTTTTCCTATACAACTACTGTTGGTGTCTTAGCAGTGATTTGTCATCAGTGTTTGCATCAGCGGTTTCTGATCAATGGTAGTTTGTGATCAATTGTTTATATTTCACGATGTTTATATGGGTTTGTAGAAAGAACGCGTGTCAAAATCTGAGTAATACGTCATCAAGATTTGGCCATTGAAGTATGAGATCTAACTCAGTATCAGGATCATAAAAATACAACTGCAGGTGTCACACCCCGACCCGCAGCGGAAAAGGTGATCGGGGCATGATTGGGTTTCATCAAAGCTCATGACATTTATTATAACGTTTCATATTTATTATTACAATTTAAAGGGAATCATACAATCATAATTACATGTTCTACACATCTTTCTAGACTTCATTATTTTCTTCTAAGGCATTTCCTATGTTTTCCTTGCTTCATCCTGTTCACCTGTATCATGTGTAAAAATGGTTTTTGGATCAACAAAAAGTTGGCGAGTGAATCCTATGAAAAACATTTAAACAAGTTTATTGAATTGATTATAAAAATAAAGTGCATAACCACATATGAGTAAATGTAGATGTAAACTTATTCACAAAACACTTAATATTAAATAATGCACACACATACAATAATAGATTGTTTTGAGGCATGCGTTGTTCAACTCGTCTCCCACGAGGAACTGATGGGCCTAATGAATGAGTTTTGAGGCACGCGTTGTTCTACGAACTGATGGGCCTAATGAATGAGTTTTAAGGCACGCGTTGTTCAACTCGTCTCCCACGAGGAACTGATGGGCCTAACAAATAATTTGCATACAACTTGACAATATGTAATACGTAACTACAAACAATATTTACATTCTAAGTTTAGATCATAATATGGTATAGCACGAGTTTGAATAAACGAATTAGTTTAAGTGACACATGATACACCCCAAAACGTGTAATAAAAAGGGGAGTTGTAAGATTCACTCACAGTGGTTGCGTTTCTTGGATTGATGATGAATGCGCACGAAATTGGATTTAACCACGAGAGAAAACTAACCTAGATAATAACATAACGGTTCGGTAAATAAGCGGATTTTATTAATCAATTTTAGTAGGATTTTTGGATATATTTTTGTGAGTTTAAGGCTATTTTCTAACTTTAAAAATGTTATTTTTAAGTATTTTTAATTGATTTTTAATTTAAATAAATAAATAAAAATAATAAAAAAATGTTGATTTTTGACCATTGACCGTTGACTTGTTGACCGTTGACCGTTGACTTGTTGACCGGTTCGGTCGGTTATATGTGTGCGCTGGGTGAGACTCGAACCCGTGACCTCCCGTACGCGTGCACGCAGCTCTACCAACTGAGCTACGTGTCTAACCCGAAATATTTCTGTTTTTAATTATATTTATACACTAATTAAGTTAATCCGAAAATCATTTATTTTAAAAAGGATTTAATGTATCGACTCGGTGCTCTCCACAGGTCTCGAACCCGGGACCTGTGGTTTAGTTTGGTACACAGTCCACCGCTGGACTGTGTGTCTAACTTGGTAAATATTCTGGTTTTTATTACTTAACATCTTACTGTTGTGGATCCGGTTCAGTTTAAAAAAAATGACATTTTATTACAGCGAAGGTGCGTGTGTCAAGGATCGAACTCGGGACGTATGCTTATTATTTGCACACAGTCCACCGGTGGACTGTGTGTCTAACCCGTTTATAATACCGATTTTAATTAATCTTATAATCACACTAGACTTCATCTTCTTCGTTCAAAACACAGACAACGGTTAACCATGCTGTTACTTGATTAATTCGGTTAACGAATAATATGAACAATTGAAAAGTATTGAACAGAAGGGTTTGGGGAAAGAAAGTACCGAACAGATTGTCTTCTTCAGAAATCCGGCAACGATTCATCGGCTCTATTTTGGTGACCTTCGGCTGTTAGGATCAATTAACAGTTTGGAGGGATTAGATGTGAAATTGAACTACTGAGTAACGATTATCAGTAGGTTTGAATGATCATACCGTTTAACAGCGAGTTTCCGAGAATTCCAGAAGTTTTCCGGCGAAAACAGAAAATTCCGGCGAGTGAAATTTCTTGCGACAGAGATTCTTCAGAGGTTTAAGGTGAGTGGGGGTGATGTCAGTATGAGCTCCAAGATCTTATGTTTGGGTAAGCAGACGGGATGAAATGAACTCGGTTTTCCGGCGATAATTTCCGGTTGATTTATAGAGAAATCCGGCGACTTGCGGCGAAGTTTTCTGAGCAAAAATGGAGAGTGTAAGTTGGATAGATTCGTGAGCTCAACTGATGAACAAAGTATAACCCGGATTTGAATTATATTTTCGGTTTCGACGGGAATTATGGTAATGAATGAAATTGATTGGATTTTTCGGTTATAACCGATGTTGCTGTAAATGCAACCGTTAAGTCCAAAAGAAAACGGCAAAGTTTGACGAATTTGTCGGGATTTCCGACGATAACGGATTTGGGCGCGCTGTGTAACTGGGTTTGATTTCCAGATTTATTTTATGTATTAATTGTTTCAATATGTAAACAAAAATCACAAGTGGCGGGGCGGTTGGAAGGATGTGAGTTAAGACTTTGAATGATTCTCGGCTGACCCGGGTTCGAAACCTGGCTTCAGCATTTTATTTTTAATTCACTATTTTTAATACATTTTCAAATATAAATTTTATATTCTAATATACTTATTAATTATGTATTGTTTAAAATTAATTTGAGCATTAAATACGCAACTAAATTTTTAACTGGTTGTTCGGTTAATAAACGAAGCGGGTTTGGTTAACCCGGTTTTTGACGGATGTTACAGTATCCCCTACTTTTAGAAATTTCGTCCCGAAATTTAAGTAGTGGCATGTTTTGACTCACAAGGATGGTGTTTAATTTGACAGTTACATACTTAGAAGAGAGTAAGAGTTTAAATTTTGTTTGAGGCGGTAACGTTCCTTGTAAGGGTTGAGTACCCTGCTACAGGAATCGCTTTTTGATGCCTATGATAATGAATATTGATAAACAGAGTTGATTGACTAAATATGATTTCATGCGCAAGAGTTTTGATATGTTTGGAAAGATAAGGTTATATCCTAAAACAAAACTTCTACCACTAAAACCTACATGGAACTTCTCATAACCGCCTGACAATGCCTCTGATCCTTTGGCAAGAATACTTATATATAGGAAGTACCAGCGGCGTATCCACCATATTCTTGTCAAATTTTCATTGGTTTTATCAGTAAGTTATGATTGGTTCTATGATGTGACTCTAGAACATAAATAAACACAACAACCAATGCCTGAGTCCTAATTCAGATAGTATACATGTTTGAATGATGGCAATTCCTCTTTCGTTTGTTATGATGGAGAGGTTAGTCTATGTAGAAGTGAGACACAACTCAACTTCTTTAAATGATGACACTGAGATACGTCGTGAGGTATGATGATATGAATGTTAAATCAATGAGTATAAAAACAAAACTGGAATAGTAATTCGCATTAAGATCCTTGGATAAATTTCCAATTTATAACTGGAATACATGAAAATTGAGATAACATAAAGAAAAACATAAAAACTAAGCGGTTGGAGTTGAATCATGATTTTTGGTGAAGGGGACTAGTTGGGTGGTTCATTTGGGCCGTCATTATCTTCAATAGGATTGGCGTTGATGTTGTAGACTCTTCCTCTTGCTGGTGGCCTAGTGGTTAGGTTTTCTTGATTTGCTTGGTTAACTGGGTTTGCTTGAGCTTGGGCGCTTATGATGTTAACCAACCGAGGGCACGTGTTTCTAAAGTGGGTAGGGTCGCCACAATTAAAACAAGCTCGAACATAAGGAAACACGGGATATTGGGGTTGTTGATATGTTTGGATCATGTTTTGAGTAGGGGGTGAGGTTTGGTTTTGAGAGGTGCGGCAAGCCTTGCTCAAATGACCATAGCGTCCACAATTCACACATAGTCGACAAGGTAAGGTAGATGGATGGTGATAAAACAGGTGTTACATTGAGGGTGAGGTCCAAGATAAGGTTTCTTATTTGGGTATGTTGAGTTGGGTGCTACTTGGGTGATTGGGATAGCTTGGAGGGGTACGGCTTGTGAGACTGGTTGATTGCGTTGGGTGACAACGAAAAGTTTCCCATCTCGTTTTCTCTTAGAAATGGATCGTGAAGGGGATTCGGTTTAGGTGGAGTTTGAGGTTTCAGTTGATGCTTTGTCCTTCTTCTTCTCCTCCTTGAAGTCTTTATTACGTATGCGGTTTTCGGTGAGCTCTGTAGCTAATTCCATTGCTGCTTCCAAAGTTGCAGGTGTGGTACTTATTACAGAGTCTTGAATTTTTGAAGGAAGACCTCGAATGTAGTGCTCGATCAAACGGTAAAGAGGAGTGAACAAGTTGGGAACCATTTGATTTAACTCGAGGAATCTCTTGTTGTATGTGGTGTGATCGCCTTCCTTTTGTTTCAATGAATAGAACTCATCCTCCAATTTCTTGATTTCGCTTCTTGGGTAAAACCGTCTTGTCATGATTTCCTTCAACTCTTCCCAAGTCAAAGTCATAGCATCTTCAACACCTCGTTTGGCTTTCTCTGTATTCCACCATGTAAGTGCTATTCCAAGTAAACGACCAGTAGCATATCGCACTTTGCGATCATCGGGGCAATCGCAATTTAGAAAAATGTTCTCCATTTCTTCAAACCAATGGAGGAGAGCGGTGACACCTTCAGTCCCTTCGTATTTTGGAGGGTCGCGGGATTTGAAATGCTTGAAGGTGCATTTAGTGGTAACTGGGGGAGGGTTGACAACATTTTGATCTTCTTGATTGACGGGATTAGCGGTAAGGGCTTGTTGAACTTGAACTACAATGTTGGGTATTACGGCAGCCATTTGTTGAGCGATTTGGGCAGCCATACGCTCGCGAGTTTTTCCTGCTCTCATCTTCCTACGAGCGGAATTAGAAGACATCTACAAGGAATACATATCAAGAGTATGAGTTGGATGTTTTTGGGATCATGTGTCGTATTTAGGAATGAACATTCATAAAATAAACATAGCATAATAAATCTACTACATCCATAGGATGTCTTGGGCTTTGCTCGTAATTGGGCCTTGCATGCCGCCATACTTCACCTTCGTAATCATGTGGGCCCCCATGATTACCGGGTTTTTCATATGGTTCGCATGCGTTAGCCTGGTTACGTACACTAAAACCCGGAGAAAATCGAGAAATAAGTATGTAACGTATGATATTCGGAATGTATCCAGGTGTGGACACGGTGACACCTCAAAGTGGGGTTAGTTCGAACGACGTTTGGTGTGGCATGCTTTGGCCTAATAGGTCCTTCGTACTCTCATCGTTAGTCCCCAGGTAGGCAAACTAGTCCGTTATATTGGATTTATACGAATGCCAACCTAGACAGGACGTTCCGACTACGGGTACTTGTACCCTTACAGTTACTACATGCCCGTCGCAGAACTCACTTTGATGAGATTTGAAAAATGAAAAATGCGACAAAATCTTGAATAACGGAAGTATGAAGATGAATTGAATATGTGAACATTGAAATATGTATGATGAATGTGTATGTAATTATGTATGTTTGACTGTAAGTATAATTCACTATGTATCACAAAATGTAGTATCGGGAGTGTTTGCATGCATTTGTGTATGTAATAAATATGAAAGAAATAAACATCATGAGTTTGCATATAACCACATAAACAATTAAAATCTAGTCAACTATAGTATAGGCTCTAAGGGTCTAATAACCTATCCTATATCCCTATAGTCATGGCTCTGATACCAATCTGTCACACCCGATCACCTTTTCCGCTGCGGGTCGGGGTGTGACAGCAGGTGCCTAGGGGTTCCATCCCTCTGCTTGAGACCAGCAGTGGTTCTAAACAGAGGAATGATAAGAGGAGATTTTACACTATCAGAGGATAGATTATCAGTGGATTGGGAAAACAGTGGTTTCATAAGCACTGGAACTAGGAACAGAGGATACACTTTCAGCAGCGGATAGATTTTCATGGAGTAATAACATCAGATGTTAGGCAAACACTATTGGTGGTAGACAAGTATAACATTAGTGGTTAGTGAGTCAGTGGTTGAATCAGTGGTTTTGCTATACAACTACTGTTGGTATGTTAGTAGTGGTTTGTCATCAGTGGTTTGCATCAGTGGTTTTTGATCAGTGGATGCGACTGACGTGTTGCAGATTTAACAGATAAAGTTGAACAAACAGTAACTTAATGATGGGACGTGCCATCTTTATTACTGAAATTTATTATAGAAAATTCCCGTCCAAACTACGTGCCAAAAACATCTTATATAAACAACCTCAGGCCCTTCCATTGATTACATCAAAAGGAAACGCCATAATTTACTAAATACCATATGCAAACCTCGTTTCTTGGAGATTCAGTTTTGTTCTCGATAAAGTTTCACTGAATGAGGTGGACAACATTCTTAGGTCATTATTAAGTGAGCATAACAATGTTGTCCATCTCATTCAGCAAACCTCACCTTGTTCAAATTAAAAAGCCAAAAAGTTCAAAATAACAGATGGCAAACCTGTAAGTTGTGTGTTCTAACATGCTCAAAGATGGCAAACGTGATTAAAACGACAAAAAAGTTAAAACAACCACATATGGAAAACGTCGTTTCTTGGAGATTCAGTATTGTTCTCCATGAAGTTTTGCTGAATGGATTGTTAGGTGAGGGGGATAACTCAATAAGATTTTGCTGAATGAGATGGACAAATCTTCAAGAAAAAGAGACTGATGACAGTGATATGTCATTTTGTGTGCTTTGTTCTTGAGAAAGGTTTGGATGAGAAGAAGAGACATATGCCAGTGTAAATGCTATTTTTTACTCCATTTTAAATGATGAAGAGTGGGATGAGCATGAAGATGATGGCCAAATATCATCCAAGCAAAAAACCCACTCACAATCACACCCTAATAATAGCATCCACAAAAAAGGCGTCTATCTATGTATCCAACATTCACTAAACCACTTCAACATTCAACAACAAAAGATCGCACAAAAAAACTAAATGCCATATTTTGTTGAATGATCAGCTTCGCCTAGAGCAGGGCGTTTCAACTGTGTAGGGAAATCGGCACCTATCTAAGGAATTCAAAGGTTCATGAGACAAAATCTTCAAGAATAAGAGACTGATGACAGTGAAGATTTGGATGAGAAATAGCATTTTTAATTTCTTTTCTATATTTTTTTGGTGTCATATTCCGTGGTTTGTTATCTAATTTTCAGCTAATAAAATACATTATTTCTCTAATTACTTATAAAATGCTAAAATGCCACAAACACCAAAACTATAATAAAATTCCTTTACCCGTCTCCTTTCCCACCTGCTTATCCACCTACTGGATATCCAAGTTATGGGTACCAGTATCCTGTTGTACCTCAACCACAACCACAACCTCCGCCCCCACTTGAGGCCATCAATGAGGCCTTGAAATGAATGAAGGAAATGCAACAACAAGCGGAGAAGACGGAGAAGAAGATGAATAAGTTCTTCAAGAAGCTGTCTAAGTTGGTTAAGGGAAAGAAGGACGAGTGAAGTCTCTTCTATTATTATATTTCTTTAGTCCTTTCATGGACATTGTTATTTCCTTAGTCCCTGCGTGGACATTGTTATTTCTTTTAAATCCTTGCATGGATGATTTGTTTCATTTATTTATTTCTAGTATTCTAATTTCCTATTGACATTTAATGGAGTATTTTGGAATTTTATATATATATATATATGTATTATATATATGTATATATATATATATATATACATATCTATGTATGTATGTATCTATGTATGTATGTATGTATGCATGTATTTATCCTCTTCAAGCGAACGTCTCGATTTTACTGGAAATTTATGATCAGCTATATAATTCCAAAGGATCTTAATGGTTTTGATTAGCCAAATGGCACAGACCATATTAATTGGCTAACTTATAAATGATAGTTAAGGATGAATAGCCTTCTATCATGATAGTTAAGGATAGTTATCCTTCTATCCAGAGGTGGTGGACTATGTTCAAGCCTCCAAGTCGTTAAGGTCAATGCGACCGTGACTATTAATCAACCATTAGGATAATCTATGTTAACATTTAAGTAATGTTAATGCTCTTAGTAGTGTGGCATGAGGAAACCACACTAGCCGTCTAGGTAATGGACTACGTCCTAAACCTTATATAGCCTATGTGATCAAATTTGATCCCGGCTAATATCATCAATGCGATGATAATAATTAACATTCATTAGTGATGTAGTGCATACGGGCCAAATTAAACATCCATTAGTGATGATTTACCTTCGAGCAATATTATATTGTCAATTAAGACAATGATAGTTGTGGTTAATATAACCCTCTGCCCAAAATTATGTCCTTTGTAACAGGCCAATGTGCCGTATTTTTATATGTCCTTAGTGACATGCCAAGTGCCGTATTTTTATGTGTCCAAAGTGATAGGCCTACGTGCCATAATAATAAGTCCTTAGTGACGAGTCTTAGTGACATATTTTACGTCCTTAAGTGACAAGCCAATGTGTTGTATTTTAATATCCTTGTGATAAGGCCTATGAGCCATATTTTTAAAATGTCCTACGAGACAAGCCTATGAGCTATTTATAATTGTCATATGACAATGGCAATTGTGACATTAAGATCCATTGTCTAAAAATACATATGGACTATGTCCAAATTATAATTTGCCTATAATGGTCCTGTTGAGACCTAGGCAAAATATAGATAACATTTATAGAAATGTTAAGCCTAATAGTTGTGATTGTATTCACACTAGTTTAAATAGGCAATGGATTTATATATCCAATTTTAAAAGTCAATATGGTTATTAATACTGTGGCTAAAAACGAAGTTTAATTTGGTGTTTAGAACCAAAGCTTCAAGAATGGCTAACTTGAATGAGGTGCAAAGTAGCCACCGAGATATTAGCTCTAAAAATGTCAAAAACATAGCCATTGATAATGATGATTTCCAAGCTCGCATAGATGCAGCTGTTGGAAAGGTCATGGAAAAATTTAAGGAAGTGAGTGCTACTCGCTCCAAACCTTTATCTATTCCACCATCATCAACTCGTAAGGAGAGCTATGTTCACTCTTCAAATGCGAAGAGTGAACCAAAGAAACTAGAATTTAACGAAAGGTCCCGTTCTTCTAAAGACAGATGTACCTATAAATACTTCGTCTCTTGTAAGCCCCGAGATTTTAATGGAGAAAGGAGAGCACTAGAAGCCTTGAGATGGCTTGATGAAATGGAGATGATAGTAGATATCAGCGGTTGTGCTGATAAGGATGTGGTAAATATGTATCACAGTCCTTCAAGGGTGATGCCCTAATTTGGTGGAAGGCAATGGTCCAATCAACAGGTAAAGTACACCTGTATAACTTGGGGTGGTCCAAGTTTGTTGACCTTGTCAAAGAGACTTACTGCCCACCTCATGAGGTGGAGAAGATAGACTCTGACTCTTACAATGAAAATCTAGACTGTCGGAAGTATGTTTTGGACTTCAACTCCCTATCCAGATTAGTCTCCTATCTAATTACTCCTGAACCCAAACGCATTGCGCGTTTCATTAATGGGTTAGCGCCCGAGATTAAGGGCATGGTAAGGCTGCTCAGCCTAGTACCTATAGGTTGCTATTGACGTATCTCTCTCCACTTAGACTTGGTGAGGCAAAAGTCAGTTAGATCTGAGACTGACGGGAAAAGGAAACGGGAGATGATAACTCCCAAAAGTTCAAAAAGAGATAAAATTTTGGGTTCAAGAAGAACCAGCACATGTCTAATGACAGACCTCTGTGCAAGACCTGTAACCGCATGCATTGGGGATAATTCAATGTTGACCCACAGATTAAACCCTATGGTATTTGCAAAAGAAAAGGGTATAAGACCCTAGAATGCAAAAATCTTAAGGATGCAGTCGGTTATGGCTGTAATGAGAAGGGGCATATTAAGCCTAATTGCCCTAAGAACCCCAGAGGTAATGATACAAAGCCTGAAGAGGCTAAGAAAGGAAATGCGCGTGCCTTTCAGATGAATGCTAGAGAGGCTGTTAATGATAACAACGTCATAACAGGTACATTCCTCATTAAGACGTAATGCTAGAGTTTTTTTTTATTCGGGTTAGATAAGTCCTTTGTAGACCATAAGTTTAGTAAACTATTAAACTTACCCATAAGAACTCTAGACATAACTTATGAGGTAGAACTTGCTGATGGAAACTTTAGAAACAACATCTTCCATTCTTGATGAATGTTTTATATCCATTAAGAATCATTCTATTCCATCTCTCTTTTGTCAATGAAATTGGTGGGGTTTGATGTAGTCTTAGGCATGGATTGGTTATCTCATAATCAAGCCCGCATTGCCTGTGATAAGAAACTCATCGAGGTTAAACCCCATCGGTGATCACCATTCTTGGAGATTCACACTATGGATTGCCAAACAAAGTGTCATTATTTAAGGCATCCAAGTGTCGGGGGAAAGGTTGTGTCATTTACCTGGCACAGTAACTATCAACGAGCCTAAGCCAAATATTGAAGACTTCCAATCATCTGGGAATATTTGATGTTTTTCCTGAAGAATTACCAGGTTTACCTCCAGATAGGCAAGTGGAGTTTAGGATTGACATCCTACTAGGATCAGCACCTGTTGCTAGAGCTCCGTATCGGTTAGCACCGACGAAAATGAAGGAATTAAGAATACAATTAGATGAACTTTTAGAGAAAGGCTTTATTCAGCCTAGTTCCTCACCTTGGGGAGCTCCTATCCTTTTCGTTAAGAAAAAGGACGGTTCAATGCGGATATGCATTGATTACCGTGAACTAAATAAGATAACGATCAAGAACCGTTATCCTCTGCCCAGGATCGATGACTTGTTCGATCAACTTCAAGGGGCTAGTTACTTCTCTAAGATCGATTTAAGATCAGGATATCATCAACTGAAGGTTAGCAGTGAGAATGTTCCTAAAACTATCTTTAGGATCCGTTATGGTCATTATGAATTTCTAGTGATGCCTTTTAGGCTCACAAATGCACTTGCAGCATTCATGGATCTCATGAATAGAGTATAAAGCCGTATTTAGATAAGTTTTCATTGTCTTCATAGACGACATACTTATCTACTCTCGTAATCAAGTTGATCAACGAGAAACATCTTCGATGCATCCTAGAATTGCTAAGACAAGAGAAGCTTTATGCTAAATTCTCTAAATGCGAGTTTTGGCTTAGAGAAGTCCAGTTTCTTGGACATGTGGTAAGTGAGCGTGGTATCCAAGTGGATCCCGCTAAGATTGAAGCCATAATGAATTGGGAAGTACCCAAAATTCCATCGAAGATCCGTAGTTTCTTAGGATTGGCCGGTTATTATAAAAGGTTCATTGAGAACTTTTCGAGGATAACCACTCTTTTAACTACTTGACTCGTAAGAATGTCAAGTTTGAATGGGGTCTAAAACAACAAGAATCTTTTAAAATTTTAAAACACAAGTTGAGCAACGCTCTTATGTTATCTCTACATGAGAGTATTGAGGATTTTATTGTTTATTGTGATGCCTCGCACACTGGCTAGGGCAGTGTGCTAATGTAAAAAGACAAAGTGATTGCTTATGCATCACGACAATTAAAGGTGCACAAAAGGAATCACACCACCCATGACTTGGAATTAGGTGCTGTTGTATTTGCACTTAAGTTGTGGATACATTACTTATATGGCACAAAGTGTATCATATACACTGACCATAAAAATCTCCAACAATTTGTTCAATCAAAAGGATTTGAATATGCGACAGCGCCGCTGGATGGAAACGCTTAATGATTATGATTTTGAAATTCGCTATCATCCCGGCAAGGCACATGTCGTTGCTGACGCCTTAAGTCGCAAGGAAAGGGTTAAGCCTATAAGGATTAACGCCAAGAGCATCGAGCTCATAAATAGCTTGAGTGAAAAGATATTAGATATACAAAGGCAAGCCCTATTAGAGACTAATATTCCTGATGAAGGATTAGGCGGAACTGTTGATCAGTTGATGCCTGGAAAAGATGGAATCCTTAGATTTAATGGCAGAATCTGGGTTCCAATCTTTGGAGGACTTAGAGATCTAATCCTCCAAGAAGCACATAGTTCAAGACATTCAGTTCACCCAGGTGGTGACAAGATGTATCAAGATTTGAAAAGGAATTATTGGTGGATGGGTTTGAAGAAATCCATAGCCACTTATGTAGCTAAGTGTCTGACGTGTTCGCAAGTTAAAGCCGAACATCAAAAACCGTCAGGACTTCTACAACAGCTTGAAATTCCCACTTGAAAATTGGGAAATGGTAACTATGGATTTAATTACCAAGTTACCTAAGACCAAACATGGTAATGTCACGATTTGGGTCATTGTGGATAGGCTGACTAAGTCAGCGCATTTCGTGCCAATTAAAGAAACGTATAATTCCGACAAATTGGCTAAGTTGTACGTGGACAAGATTGTGTCCCTACATGGTGTGCCGGTATCTATTGTATCTGATAGAGATACTAGATATACATCTCAATTTTGGAAAAGTTTCCAACAGTTATTAGGCACAAGATTAAACTTTAGTACGGCTTACCACCCACAGACGGATGGACAAAATGAGCATACTATTCAGACCTTGGAAGACATGCTTAGAGCATGTGTGATTGATTTAGGTGGAAGTTGGGATGACCACTTACCCCTAATAGAATTCTCATATAATAATAGCTACCATACGAGCATCAAGGCTGCTCCTTTTGAGGCCTTGTATGGGAGAAAATGTCGAACGCCCGTATGTTGGGCAGAAGTTGGGGAAGCCCAACTATCAGGATCGGAGATTGTCCTGGAAACCACAGATAAGATTGTGCAAATCCGTGATAGACTCAAAGATGTCCATGATAGGCAAGAGAGTTATGCTGACAAGAGGCGTAAACCTCTTATGTTCCAAATAAGGGACAAGGTCATGCTAAAAGTATCACCTTGGAAAGGTGTAATGCGATTTGGAAAGAATGGCAAGTTAAGCCCGAGATATATTGGACCATTCGAGATAATCGAATGTGTCGGCGCTGTAGCTTATAAGCTTAAGCTGCCAGAGGAGCTTAGTGGAATTCATGATGTATTCCACATCTGTAATCTTAAGAAATGTCTAGCCGATGAGTCATTAGTAATGTGACATCATGATGTGCAAATTGACAAAAACCTGATGTTCGTTGAGAAACCGATTTCGATCGAGGATCGACATGTTAAGAAGCTCCGAAAGAAAAAGATACCTATAGTAAAGGTTAAGTGTGATGCCCTTTAAGGCCCCGAGTATACATGGGAGGTTGAGTCCACTATGCGACAAAAGTACCCCCCATCTATTTAAATAAAAATCTCGAGGTCGAGATTTCTTTTAAGGGGTGAGGATGTTACACCTCGTAAAATCGTGTCCAATAATATAGTGACACGTGTCATTACTTTTATAATAAGTCTAATAAGGACTAAAGGTGTCAACATGCTCAAACTAAGCCTCTGAGTGACCCTCTGGTGTCAACATGCATAAACTGAGTCTTTGAGTGACCATTAGTGTTAACATGCTTAAACTGAGCCTCTGAGTGACTGTAACATCCGTCAAAAACGGATTTACCAAACCCGCTCCGTTTATCAACCGAACAGTCAGTTAAAATTTTCGTTGCGAATTAAATGCCCAAAATATTTTTAAACGATCCGTAATCAATTATTATACGGGAATATATATTTAGTTTTCGAAAAACTGGCAAAAATCGCAAAATAAAAATGATTTGCATCTGCCGGGTTTCGAACCCGGGTCTGTACCGAATCAGCTAAGCAACTTATCTCACTCACACAAACCACTGCGCCAACTGCTTTGTTTGTTATATAATAGAATCATTTAATTGATAAAGTAACGTTATAAATTCAAAACCGGCGCCCAATCAGTTCAGTCGTCGGAATCCCGGAATTCTCGCGAGTCTTAACTACAATTTACGTTATAACGTAAACCATTAACCAGATATCGGTTATAACCGATGTTTGAAGTCCGCGACTAAAAATGATAACCGTCGGAAAATCTTAATCAATGAACCCAGTCGTAAAACAGATCAAATACATTTCGATTTTTCCCTATAAATTCACCCTCAACCGACGACAAACCTTTTCGCTCAAAAACACACCTTCTCTCGGCGTAATTCCACTCGCCGGAACTTTTCTGTTTTTCGCCGGAAAACCGAGTTTTAATCTCTGAGCTTTACTGAATCCCCTAAACCTTTATCGAAGTTACCCATACTCTTTCCAAGATTTCCGGAGACTTGCTGCTGCAAGACACCTGACGCCGGAGTTGAATTCTGTCGCCGGAGTTCTGCCGGAAAACAGAGGATCCAGTCGGTATACCTCTTTCGCTTATTTTCTTTATCTTTTCACCTTTATCCTACCTTAATGGACTGCAAAGCGCTAATAAACTGATAAGAATCTTAAACCAGTCGATTTCCGATTCTGGTTCAAACTGGATGAAGAAGACGACGTAATTCGGTATCATATAAGTATAATATAAATCATGAAATTAATCGGGTTAGACACACAGTCCAGCGGTGGACTGTGTGCACATATAAAACGCAAAACGTCTCAAGTTCGAATCCCGTCTCACACACGCTGCCTTAATAAAATCCATTTTTTTGTTTACTGAACCGGAGTCGCCTTAGATATATGTTAAGTATATTGATAACCGGAATAATAACCAAGTTAGACACACAGTCCAGCGGTGGACTGTGTGTTTGTTTATATCACAGGTCACGAGTTCGAGTCCGGTCTTCAGCACCGACTCGGACAGTTATCTCCTCTTTTTAATTAAGGCAGAAAAGGAAATAAATAAATAGTATTTAAGTATAATAAAAACCGAATGATATAACATGTTGAACACACAGTCCAGCGGTGGACTGTGTGTTGGATTAAACCACAGGTCCCGGGTTCGAGACCTGTGGAGTGCATGACCGTGTCGTTTAAACTGTTTTTAAAATAAAAATGATTTTCTGTTAAATCTAATTAATGTATATATGAAATTAAAATCGGATATATAACGGGTTAGACACGTAGCTCAGTTGGTAGAGCTGCGTGCACGCGTACGGGAGGTCTCGGGTTCGAGCCTCACCCAGCGCACAACAATATGCCTCGAACCGGTCAACGCCAGTCAAAGTCAACAGGTCAAAGTCACTGTAGCAAAAATAAAATAATTTTTTTTTATTTAATTATTTTAATTAAAAATCAATTATAAATACTTAAAAATAACATTTTTAAGGTTAGAAAATAGCCTCAAACTCACAAAAATACACCCAACAATTCTACTAAAGTAGTTTAATAAAATCCGTTTACTTACCAAACCATAATGCGATTTATCTAGGTTAAATCTCACTCGTGGTTAAAACCACTTCGCGTGCATTCAACGTCATCAACCGAACGCACCCACTGTGAGTGAATCTTACAATTCCCCCTTTTAAATTACACGTTTTGGGGTGTGTCATGTGTTATGAAATTAATTAATTTATTTATTTAAACTTGTGCCATACCACATCATGACTTAAACTTAGATTGTTTTTATTGTTGTGATTTACTTATTGCCATTTGTCAAGTCATATGAAACTCATACATTAAGCCCATCAGTTCCTCGTGGGAGACGAGTAGAACATCGCGTGCTTCATATCTATTTCATTATTGTTCATGTGTGTATCATTGAGTTCATATTGTTTGTAGTTGTGTTATTCATATTATCATGTTTATGCAATTCATTCATCAGGCCCCTCAGTTCCTCGTGAGAGACGAGTTGAGCATCGCGTGCCTTTAATTATTCCATTATTGTTCATGAGTGTTTCATTTAACATCTTATGATTGTTGATCAAGTTACATCTAATTTTACTCATGTTTGGTTGTGCACATATTTCATAATCAATTTAAATAAATTGTTAAAATGTTTTCCATAGGATTCACTCGCCAACATTATGTTGATCCAAAAACCTTTTTACACATGATACAGGTGAACAGGTTGAAGCAAGGAAAACATAGGATATGCCTTAGAAGAGAACAAAGAAGTTTAGATTGTAGTTAGATCATGTTGTAGCAATCATTGTAAATTTCCATTTAAATTGTATTAATGAATATGAAACGTTTAATAAATGTCATGAGCTTTGATGATAACCCAATCATGCCCCGATCACCTTATCCGCTGCGGGTCGGGGTGTGACAGATTGGTATCAGAGCCATGACTATAGGGATATAGGATAGGTTATTAGACCCTTAGAGCCTATACTATAGTCTGCCTAAATTTTAAATTTATTAGGTGGTTACATACAAACTTGTGATATTTATTTGTTTCATATTTGTTTACATTTCAGTCAAACATACATGCTCATATACATATTCATTATACATATATACATATTCATTATACACATATCGATATTCATGAATTCAATTTATTTTCATATTCTCATTATCCAAAGATTTTGTGCAATTTTCAAATCTCATCAAAGTAAGTTCTGCGACGGGCATGTAGTAACTGGAAGGGTACGAGTACCGGTAGTCGGAACGTCCTGTCTAGGCTGGCATTCGTATAAATCCAATATAACGGACCAGTTTGCCTACCTGGGGACCAACGATGAGAGTACGAAGGACCTATTAGGCCAAAGCATGCCACACCAAACGTCGTTCGAACTAACCCTACTTTGAGGTGTCACCGTGTCTACACCTGGACACATTCCGAACATCACACGTTGTATACATATTTCTCGATTTTCTCCAGGTTTTTGTGTACGCAACCAGGCAGAAACCGTGCGAACCATATGAAAAACCGGTATTCATGGGGGCCCACATGATTACACAGGTAAAGTATGGCGGCATGACGGGCCTAACAGCGAGCAAAGCCCAAGACATCCTATGGATGTAGTATTTTTGTATAATTATTTTATGAATGTTCATTCTTGAATGCGACCCATGATCTCAAAAGCATCCAACTCATACTCTTGTCATGTATTCATTGTAGATGTCTTCTAACCTCGCCCGTAGGAAGACGAGAGCAAGAAAAGCCCGCGAACGCATGGCTGCCTTAATCGCTCAACAAATGGCTGCCGTAATACCCAACATTGTAATCCAAGTTCAACAAGCACTTACCGTTAATCCTGTCAATCAAGCAAACCAAAACATTTTCAACTCTTCCCCAAATACCACTAAATGTACCTACAAGCATTTCAAATCATGCGACCCTCTGAAATACAAAGGGACTGAAGGCGTCACCGCACTCCTCCATTGGTTTGAAGAAATGGAGAATACCTTTCTAAATTGCGATTGCCCTGATGATCACAAAGTGCGTTATGCTACCGGTCGACTATATGGGATATCACTTACTTGGTGGAATACAGAGAAGGCAAAACGAGGTGTTGAAGATGCTATGACCTTAACTTGGAACGAATTGAAGGAAATCATGACCAGACGATTTTGCCCAAGGAGCGAAATCAAGAAGTTAGAAGATGAATTCTACTCATTGAAGCAAGTGGAAGGAGACCACATCACCTACAACAAAAGGTTCCTCGAATTACATCAAATGGTTCCCAACATGTTTACTCCCCTCTACCGTTTGATCGAGCACTACATTCGTGGTCTTCCGTCAAAGATTCAAGACCCTGTGATAAGTACCAAGCCTGCAACTTTGGAAGCAGCAATGGAGCTAGCAACAGAGCTCACCGAGAACCGAATCCGAAACAAAGACTTCAAGGAGGAGAAAAAGAAGGATAAAGAATCGACTGAAACCTCCGACTCCACTCAAACTGAATCCCCTTCTCAACCCAATCCTAAGAGAAGAAGAGTCGGGCGACTTTTCGCTGCTACTCAACGAAATCAACCCGTTTTTCATGCCATACCCATCCGAGCTATCCCAATCACCCAAGTGGCACCCAACTCAGCTTACCCAAATAAGAAACCATATCTTGGACCTCACCCTCGATGCAACAACTGTTTTTATCACCATCCCCTTACTTTACCTTGCCGGCTATGTACAACTTGTGGACGCTATGGTCATTTGAGCAATGTTTGTCGCACCTTTCAAGACCAAACCTTTTCCCCTACTCAAAACATGGCCCAAACTTATCACCAACCCCAATACCCCATGTTCCCATATGCGCGAGCCTGTTTCAATTGTGGCGACCCTACCCACCTTAGAAACACATGCCCTCAATTGGTTAACGTTATCAACACTCAAGCCCAATCAAACCCAGTTAACCAAGTAAACCAAGAAAACCCAACCACTATGCCACCAGCAAGAGGAAGAGTCTTCAATATCAACGCCAATCCTGTCGAAGATAATGACGGCCCAAACGAAGATACTCAGCTAGTCCTCTTCGCCGAAGATCCAGATTCAACTCCTATTGTTTAGTCTTATGTTTTTCTTTATCACATGTGTAGACTGTTAGAGAAATTATTGGATATTATATATTATATATTGTTTTCAGTATATGCTTTTGCCGAGGCCGTAGCTCCCCATCCATCGTGGTTGAGTTTGATCCCCATTTTATTATGGGTTGATCAGGGCGTGCCCGCACGATCGGCTCCGTTTGTTTGAGCCTTGATCGGTTATTTCATTTTACATTTCAATACATGCAATACGTTCGGCTCCGTTTGATTGAGCCTTGAGCGCACATACAATTTCATTCAATACGTTCGGCTCCGTTTGATTGAGCCTTGAGCGCACAGACAATTTCATTATCAGTATCTTGTGGTTGTGGTGTTTGTAGTAGAGTCGCATCGAACTAACCATAACTTGCGGATAAAGTCAATGAAAATTTGACAAGGATATGGTGGATACGCCGATGGTACTTCCTATATATAAGTATTCTTGTCAAGTGATCGGAGGCATTATCAGGCGGTTATGAGAGGTTCCATGCATAGGCTGATTGTGTGATGGTTGTTTAGATTAAGTTGTTCAATTTCAGTACATTCAATACGTTCGGCTCCGTTTGTTTGAGCCTTGAGCGCACATACAATTTCATTCAATACGTTCGGCTCCGGTTGATTGAGCCTTGAGCGCACAGACAATTTCATTATCAGTATCTTGTGGTTGTGGTGTTTGTAGTAGAGTCGCATCGAACTAACCATAACTTACGGATAAAGTCAATGAAAATTTGACAAGGATATGGTGGATACGCCGCTGGTACTTCCTATATATAAGTATTCTTGTCAAATGATCGGAGGCATTATCAGGTGGTTATGAGAGGTTCCATGCATAGGCTGTTTGTGTGGTTAAGTTATTCATATTCAGTACATGCAATACGCTCGGCTCCGTTTGATTGAGCCTTGAGCACACAATTTCAATTTCAGTACATTCAATACGTTCGGCTCCGTTTGATTGAGCCTTGAGCGCACATCCATTTCATTTTCAGTACATGCAATACGATCGGCTCCGTTCGATTGAGCCTTGATCGCACAGATATATTTCATTTCAGTATTTTATGTTTGTTGTATTGATTGTAGAGTTATAGGACTAATCATAATTCACTGATAAAACCAATGAAAATTTGACAAGAATATGGTGGATACGCCGCTGGTACTTCCTATATATAAGTATTCTTGTCAAAGGATCAGAGGCATTATCGGACGGTTATGAGAAGTTCTATGTAGGATTTATTAGTTTCTTGGTAACCAATCATAACTTGTGGATAAAACTAATGAAAATTTGGCAAGAATATGGTGGATACGCCGCTGGTACTTCCTATATATAAGTATTCTTGCCAAAGGATCAGAGGCATTATCAGGCGGTTATGAGAAGTTCCATGTAGGATTTAGTATTGCTTTGGTTGGAATTTGTGTTACATTGATATCATCATGTTATTTAAAGAGATTGGATTGTGTTCCATTTCTACATAAACTAACCTCTCCGTCATAACAAACGAGAGAGGAACTTCCATCATTCAAACATATATGCTATCAGAATGTGGATTCAAATATTTGCTGATGTGTTTATTCATGTTCAAATATTTGCTGATGTGTTTATTCATGTTCAAATATTTGCTGATGTGTTTATTCATGTTCGGATATTAGCTGTTGTGTTTACTTATGTTCAAATATCTGCTGTTGTGTTTATTCATGATCAAATATTTGCTGATGTGTTTATTCATGTTCAAATATTTGCTGATTTGTTCATTCATGTTTGAATATTAGCTGTTGTGCTTACTTATGTTCAAATATCAGATGTTGCTTTTTTATTTATGTTCCATGTAGATTGTAGTGTTAGAAGTTTTGCCTTAGGATATAACCATATTTTCCCAAACGTACCTAAACTCTTATGCATGATATCATTTTTAGGGAATCATTCCTGTTTATCAATATTCATACAGTAGGCAACAAAAAGCGATTCCTGAATAGGGTACTTAACCTTTACAAGGAACGTTACCGCCTCGAACAAAAACTTAAACCCTCATTTTTCTGAGCATACAACTGTCAAACAAAACATCACCATCCTTTTAGTCAAAATATATCATTATTTAAATTTCGGGACGAAATTTCTAAAAAGCAGGGGATACTGTAACATCCGTCAAAACGGATTTACCAAACCCGCTCCGTTTATCAACCGAACAGTCAGTCAAAATTTTCGTTGCGAATTAAATGCCCAAAATATTTTTAAACGATCCGTAATCAATTATTATACGGGAATATATATTTAGTTTTCGAAAAAACTGTCAAAAATCGCAAAATAAAAATGATTTGCATCTGCCGGGTTTCGAACCCGGGTCTGTACCGAATCAGCTAAGCAACTTATCTCACTCACACAAACCACTGCGCCAACTGCTTTGTTTGTTATATAATAGAATCATTTAATTGATAAAGTAACGTTATAAATTCAAAACCGGCGCCCAATCAGTTCAGTCGTCGGAATCCCGGAATTCTCGCGAGTCTTAACTACAATTTACGTTATAACGTAAACCATTAACCAGATATCAGTTATAACCGATGTTTGAAGTCCGCGACTAAAAATGATAACCGCCGGAAAATCTTAATCAATGAACCCAGTCGTAAAACAGATCAAATACATTTCGATTTTTCCCTATAAATTCACCCTCAACCGACGACAAACCTTTTCGCTCAAAAACACACCTTCTCTCGGCGTAATTCCACTCGCCGGAACTTTTCTGTTTTTCGCCGGAAAACCGAGTTTTAATCTCTGAGCTTTACTGAATCCCCTAAACCTTTATCGAAGTTACCCATACTCTTTCCAAGATTTCCGGAGACTTGCTGCTGCAAGACACCTGACGCCGGAGTTGAATTCTGTCGCCGGAGTTCTGCCGGAAAACAGAGGATCCAGTCGGTATACCTCTTTCGCTTATTTTCTTTATCTTTTCACCTTTATCCTACCTTAATGGACTGCAAAGCGCTAATAAACTGATAAGAATCTTAAACAGTCGATTTCCGATTCTGGTTCAAACTGGATGAAGAAGACGACGTAATTCGGTATCATATAAGTATAATATAAATCATGAAATTAATCGGGTTAGACACACAGTCCAGCGGTGGACTGTGTGCACATATAAAACGCAAAACGTCTCAAGTTCGAATCCCGTCTCACACACGCTGCCTTAATAAAATCCATTTTTTTGTTTACTGAACCGGAGTCGCCTTAGATATATGTTAAGTATATTGATAACCGGAATAATAACCAAGTTAGACACACAGTCCAGCGGTGGACTGTGTGTTTGTTTATATCACAGGTCACGAGTTCGAGTCCGGTCTTCAGCACCGACTCGGACAGTTATCTCCTCTTTTTAATTAAGGCAGAAAAGGAAATAAATAAATAGTATTTAAGTATAATAAAAACCGAATGATATAACATGTTGAACACACAGTCCAGCGGTGGACTGTGTGTTGGATTAAACCACAGGTCCCGGGTTCGAGACCTGTGGAGTGCATGACCGTGTCGTTTAAACTGTTTTTAAAATAAAAATGATTTTCTGTTAAATCTAATTAATGTATATATGAAATTAAAATCGGATATATAACGGGTTAGACACGTAGCTCAGTTGGTAGAGCTGCGTGCACGCGTACGGGAGGTCTCGGGTTCGAGCCTCACCCAGCGCACAACAATATGCCTCGAACAGGTCAACGCCAGTCAAAGTCAACAGGTCAAAGTCACTGTAGCAAAAATAAAATAATTTTTTTTTATTTAATTATTTTAATTAAAAATCAATTATAAATACTTAAAAATAACATTTTTAAGGTTAGAAAATAGCCTCAAACTCACAAAAATACACCCAACAATTCTACTAAAGTAGTTTAATAAAATCCGTTTACTTACCAAACCATAATGCGATTTATCTAGGTTAAATCTCACCCGTGGTTAAAACCACTTCGCGTGCATTCAACGTCATCAACCGAACGCACCCACTGTGAGTGAATCTTACAATTCCCCTTTTAAATTACACGTTTTGGGGTGTGTCATGTGTTATGAAATTAATTAATTTATTTATTTAAACTTGTGCCATACCACATCATGACTTAAACTTAGATTGTTTTTATTGTTGTGATTTACTTATTGCCATTTGTCAAGTCATATGAAACTCATACATTAAGCCCATCAGTTCCTCGTGGGAGACGAGTAGAACATCGCGTGCTTCATATCTATTTCATTATTGTTCATGTGTGTATCATTGAGTTCATATTGTTTGTAGTTGTGTTATTCATATTATCATGTTTATGCAATTCATTCATCAGGCCCCTCAGTTCCTCGTGAGAGACGAGTTGAGCATCGCGTGCCTTTAATTATTCCATTATTGTTCATGAGTGTTTCATTTAACATCTTATGATTGTTGATCAAGTTACATCTAATTTTACTCATGTTTGGTTGTGCACATATTTCATAATCAATTTAAATAAATTGTTAAAATGTTTTCCATAGGATTCACTCGCCAACATTATGTTGATCCAAAAACCTTTTTACACATGATACAGGTGAACAGGTTGAAGCAAGGAAAACATAGGATATGCCTTAGAAGAGAACAAAGAAGTTTAGATTGTAGTTAGATCATGTTGTAGCAATCATTGTAAATTTCCATTTAAATTGTATTAATGAATATGAAACGTTTAATAAATGTCATGAGCTTTGATGATAACCCAATCATGCCCCGATCACCTTATCCGCTGCGGGTCGGGGTGTGACAGTGACTATTAGTCTCAACATGCTTACATTGAGCCTCTGAGTGACCCTTTACGAAGTCCTAACTCTCATATGAGCCACTGGTTAGACGAGAGGGATTAATTATGTAAATATGTAAAAGTTGGACAATGGAGGGGTTAAAAGTGTCAACATGTTAATTTATACCTTTGAGTGACCTTTTAACGAGCCGAGAGCTTGACAATGTCCGGCCATACTCCCTGTTATGCCAAATGTTGGCTACGGAGGGCTAATTATACTTATAAAGGCGTTTTAGAAGCTTAATAAGTTAAGGGGCTAAATGTGATAAAGTTTGAAAATTTCCATGAGGCGCTCGTGGGCCGCGAGAGACATGGGCCTGGTCTCTCGCGGGCCGCCAAAGGCCTGTATCTGCAGAACTTTTGCTTGGTAACCACACAAGTTGCCAAAAACCATTTGATTCAAAACCATGGACTTCCAAACTGCTATGCCACGTTTTAAGACACTTGTAGGCACCCTGTAACACTTGCTAACACTTGGCATCACCTCCTTCAAGCTCTCCAACTATAAGTAGGTGCAATGACTCATCACTTGAACTTGCACCTTTCTCACAAATCATTCTATCTCCCTCCTCTAGAAGTTCCTAACTGAAAGGAGCATCCAACTTAGTTCTATTTCATCCTAGGAATCACTTGTAAGTGTTCCTTTCTCTTACATTTTCGTTTATAGGCTTTTTGTAGCCAAAAGTCAGGCGTTTACGGAAAACGCTTTGACTTTCGGTTAAGACCATTATGGTCAAGCCATTGTTCGTAACGAACATGGCTAAGTGATCGTAATAAGGTAGGTGTTAATCCCTACTAAGGGCACCTCCTAAAGATCACGTTTGCTAGACCAATTAACGAGTCAAAGTTTTGTTATTAAGAAGTCAAACATGCCAGTTTTTTAAAATATTATAATCTGAGTTAATATATGTTATGAAACATGTTTTGACACTTAAACAAGTTGGTAATAATTATTAGAACATGTGAGAACATGTTCGACTCGTCAATTTCAGTTATAGGGTCGGTTCGCAACCGAAAGTCGCAAAGTTTGACTTCTGCTTTGACTTTCGATTCTGACCCGATTTAGATTAGTTAGCTACTGATCTAAGGTTGCATTATGATCGTAATATAATGTAGCATAACCTCTGAGGTTATATTACATGATCATAATCAAAATCTGAGTTTATGCACAAGTTCCGTTATTATGCCAATTTTGACTAAAATGCCCTTTTTACATAAAATAAGGTTTTAATCGATAACAAACTTGAAAATGAACTTCCAACTGATATAATATCATAACTAAGATTATTTGGGATGTCAAGTCAGTTTATATACTGAGTTTACATACAAGTCCTTGCATTATGTCGACAAAAGACGATAAAGCCCTTATGGCGCATAAAATGGTTTTCATCATACTTTTTATACCAAACATTTTTATCTACTGATGTGTTATATTAAATAACATATCTATAATATATAAACCTGGTCTTAGCATCAGTTTTCATAAACTTCGCACAAATCGTCATTTTTCGACATAAACGTCGTTTCGGCGCATAATATGGTTTTAAACCATATTTATCAACCAATACTTGTTACCTACTGAATTTAAATCTTATTTAAAAAGTTTTACAGTAGGTACATAATATAAACTTAGAATCCCAAATAAATTATTAAACTATGTGTAAAATGACCAAAATGCCCCTATGGTACATAGTATGGTCATAAATGATAAATTACACATATGATCATTATCTTACTGATATTATATAATAAATTAATTATTTTTCCAGAATACTTATGATTATATCATCAAAATATATTCAATTTTATACAATATATAATTACCAAAACGCCCTTATGAGGCATAATCTCATTTTAAAACCTTAACGGGCATGTAAGTTGATACCCTACTGATATTACAACTTATTTAAAATATAATGGCATGTAGAACTTGTCCATGACTTATCCGGTTACCCGATATCGCTTATATGCGCACGGTTAAGTATATGTAACTAGTTTACGGAAATTAACCGAAACGGGTTTAACTTTATCATTTTAATCTTAAAATTCAGAATGCTTATGGTTTACCCATATTATAAATTCATAGCACTTGTTGGGTTTAATCTACGTTCTATCCGGTCATCGCTTAATCTAGCGTATTATACCATTTTGATCTTACACGCTAATCGGTCTATGTCTATGACTTAAATTAAGACCGTTAGCATTTTAATTGGTTAGCTTATGCCATAATCCAGAATAGAGCCTTCCAGTAAATGCTATATGCACTTATTTTATTTTGAATATGGCTGAGATATTAAATCTTGCATTTTTAATCAAGACTAGCTCAGGTAAATACTCTTGACTTATTTCTCCTATACGGGCTTGGGTTACGGTAAATTATTACCGCTTGGTAGGAAATGGGATCAATCGAATGTTGGATTGTGGCTAGTAAATCCGCATATTCCGTTTTAATCAGTTTTGTTTGATAACTTAAACATTGAGGGTTAATGATCGTGTCCTGGATATCCTTGGCTCATTACATTAGTTAATGGCCACGACCAAAGCGTGGGGTGTAGGCATACACCTGACAGATGCTCATGCTAAATTATTTTTACCCACTAGTTGGGGATAACTCCTTTGTGGGTTCATAAGTGGTGTGTACGTTAATCATGTCTCAGTCTCTGTACTGGGCCCCATGTGTATTGACAAACCGTAAAGCTGTTAACAAGGTTACATGGCTGACTTTCCCAAGTTATAAAAGATTTTTCGTGCCTTGTGCACTTAAATCCATTTTTGAAATGTTTTCAAAACGAGTCAGTTGGGTGTATTTACCAGCGAAAGCTGACGTATTTTCAAAAGACTAAGCTGCAGGTACAATACGAAATAGGCTGGAAGCTGCTTGGTAGTGATATAAGAGGATCTTGCAAATCCTTAGATCTGCCCAAAGTCTGTTACACATTTTTGTATATTTTACGATCCGCCTGTGGATCTTTCATTACAAGCCGCTTGTATATTATTTTTCGTACTTTGAACACTTGGTTTATAATCGTAATTTAAACTCCAAGACTTCCGTTGTGCTGTGTTTAATTGACTCTTATGATATTAACTTACGTCATGATATTCCTCACCCGGGCCCGCCGGTGTTTGGATGGAAATACAGGATGTGACAGATGTGTTACAACCTTAATAGATAAAGCTGAACAAACAGTAACTACAAAGAGTAACCGAAACGACAGAAAATTCATTACTAACATTTATTATATTAAAAACCACACCATGGCAATTGAAATTTTTATATTTTCAAAACCCATAATTACATGTCACATTATAGGTCTACATCCCACATGACAAGAGATACAAAAAGTACACATAAAAAAATTACTATTGTTTTTTAGCGCCAAAAACATATATCTAGCTCGCGCCAAAAAAATGTCAGTATATAAGTAGAATAGGTAAACAAACTTAACACTTCACAAATTATCTAAACACGCCACAAATTGATGATGAGATTCATGGTGAAGAAGTGAGTGATTAGGGTTTTGAGAAGAAGGAGAGTAGTAGAGAAATTTATGAGAGATTTTTGTTTTTGAAATTGAAACGGCAAGTGGAAACTCTGTTTGGATGAAACAGGGTTGATAAAGGTCTGATGGCTATCATCTGTGCACGTGTAAACTCTGTTGGATATTGGATAACAGTTGTTTGGAAACCTTTGCTGGAGACCAACAGTGGTTCTGAACAGAGGAATGCTTAGAGGAGATTTTACACTATCAGAGGATAGATTATCAATGGATGATACGTGGTTGAAAACCGATGGGTTTATTAAGTTTAAGTTCACGTTTTACGTAACTTTTAGTTCCGAATAGCCCACTTTTGATTGGATTTGTGTTTTGCAGGTTTATGAAGTTTAAGGAGCTATTCGGGAGCGTTTTGGAGCATCGGGACGGAAAACGGGTCAACCGGGATCACAAATTGGGAAAACAGGAATTCGAGTATTACAGAGGCCGTCGGCGACGCCCAGTGGGACTGTCGGCGATGCCCCTCAGATAACCCGTCGGAGAAAATTTGCCGTAGACAGTGATTTAGAGCGTCGGAGAAAACATAGAGTTTCCAGGGGTCGTCGGCGACGCTCAGGAGGGCCGTCGGCGATGCCCCTCTGATTATCTGGCCACTGAATTTGGGTTTTTATGATTGTTTGACCCAATGGTGAGGGGGTTACGAGTTGGAGAGCTTAAAAACACCCCTTGGGAGCCAAGAACAAGATATCTTTGATCTACAACATCACCAATCCATACCCAATCATCTGAATCATCATCCTCATTATTCCTAACCCTAATCCACTACCATCATCATCTCCAATCATCCATCATTCCATTCATCATCACCATCAACCCTAAAACCAAATCACCATCCATCATCATCACCAAGCTCGAGATGTCAATGTTCAAGACTTCCTCTTCCGTTGATCAAGTTCCATTCACCATGAGTGGCGAATTCCCGAAGGTTTTACCCCGGTGTAGGTTTTGTAAGTTCTAGGGTTTGACACTCTTTTAAGTTTTGACTTGTGACAAATTGTAATTTGATTTGAAAACCTATGATAATTGTCTCGAATTGGTATTGTATTTGTGAATTGTCGAATGAGTTATGAAATTTGACTTTGCGAAATGTTTATGTGCGATTATGCTTTGTCTAGGTTAGAATTTACATGTTCTTGAGAATGAAGTGTATTGTAGTCCGTTGTCTATGACGTTGATAGCTTTTGACACCTAAACCACGCAACACTAAATTCGTTGATCATTGTTTGCAATTGAGTTGAAATTAAAAATGTGTAGGAACCCTAGGATTTGCATTACCGAACCAGGTGTGAACCTTATTCTCAAACTATTGTTTTCATCAAATTAATTAAAGTTTTCTTACAATCATTTGAGTTTTCAAACTTAGTAAAGTAGACACAAATTCGTCGGACCATTCCGACATTCTTTCAAACCAATAAACCAAATCAAACAATCTAAGTAGCAAGCTTCATAAAGTGACAATTATATTTAAAATCAATCACATCCAACCACAAACCACAAACTCTTCGTGGTTCGACCCCTTACTACCACTAACGCATTGTTAAGGGTAATTTGGGCATATAAATATTATCTTTGACCGGGGCGGGACATTCCGATTAGTGGACTAGGGAAACAGTGGTTTCACCAACAGTGGAAGTAGGAACAGAGGATACACTTTCAGTAACGAATAGATTTTCATAGAGTAATAACATCAGATGTTAGGCAAACACTATTGGTGGTAGACAACGATTGCTGGACAACCATTGTTGAGGTTGAAGTGAGTGATTAGGGTTTTGAGAAGAAGGAGAGTAATGGAGAAATTTATCAGAGATTTTTGTTTTTGAAATTGAAACGACAAGTGGAAACTCTGTTTGGATGCAACATGGTTTATAAAGGTCTGATAGCTATCATCTGTGCACGTGTAAACTCTGTTGGATATTGGATGACAATTGTTTGGAAACCTCTGCTGGAGACCGGCAGTGGTTCTGAACAGAGGAATGATCAGAGGACATTTTACACTATCAGATGATAGATTATCAGTGGATTAGGAAAATAGTGGTTTCACCAACAGAGGAAGTAGGAACAGAGGTTACACTTTCAGCAACTGATAGATTTTCATGGAGTAATAACATCATATGTTAGGCAAACACTATTGGTGGTAGACAACCACTTCCTGAGATTGAAGAAGTGAGTGATTAGGGTTTTGAGAAGAAGGAGAGTAATGGAGAAATTTATCAGAGATTTTTGTTTTTGAAATTGAAACGACAAGTGGAAACTCTATTTGGATGAAATAGGGTTTATGAAGGTCTGACGGTTATCATCTGTGCACGTGTAAACTCTGTTGGATATTGGATGACAGTTGTTTGGAAACCTCTGCTGGAGACCAGCAGTGGTTCTAAACAGAGGAATGATCAGAGGAGATTTTACACTATCAGAGGATAGATTATCAGTGGATTGGGAAAACAGTGGTTTCACCAACAGTGGAAGTAGGAACAGAGGATACACTTTCAACAACGGATAGATTTTCATGGAGTTATAACATCAGATGTTAGGCAAACACTGTTGGTGGTAGACAACCACTGCTGGACAACCACTGCTAAGGTTGTAGTATATTATGGGCATATGTTACATTATTGTTTGGATCAGAGGTTGTAGTATATTTTGGCTTTCTATAATCTGTTCCTTTGTAGGGTTCAATTCCAACATACTTTTATTAATTTTTTTAGCTATTAGTTTATTAATCTTTCCATCATCAATCATAAATACATAATGCTTTAATCATAATTTATTAATAGATATAAATACGAAATTCAATATGCTGAACATTATAAATTTGCTAACAAAATTACAACGATAAGCATTAATCGATAAAAAAATAGACATTATAAATTTGTAACAATAATTACAACGATTTGTTTCTGAGGATCTCTCATGATAATGTTTTTATATTTTTTTTTGCTTTGTAGGAGGAAGATGGGTGCTTCTCTCCATAGCATGAAACTTTCTCAGCTAACTTCCCTTGATCAAGAAAACACACGTTTCATCCATGGAGGAGGTAACACTGAAACTTTCTTTGCCTTGTAAGGGGAAGATAAGTGCTTCTCTTCACAGGGCTTATAAAACACAAGTTATGTGCAGCAGCCTGCCATATTTAACATATAAAGTTTTTTATATGTTAAATAAGGCAGGCTGCCGCCAATAATATGTGTTTTGTAAGCCCTGTGGAGAGAAACACCTATCTTCACCTTAAAAGGAAAGAAAACATATCACGTAGTTTAAACCTTCTTTCAGTTTCTCTTCATCATAATCAGACGTGCTAGACTCAGTTGCTGATCTAATCTGAAAAGAGTGTACTACCATTTTAGAAATGGTTATTAACTAAAATAAAAGGTGGCATGTGTGAGTGATGTAACACCATGTAGAATTTTACCTTATTGTGATGAACATAGCTATCGCAAACCAAAGCCTTGACCTGGACTCGAACATCATTAGGGCCTAGAGTTTTTGGAAAAAAAATCAAAAATAAGAACCTGGTGTAAATAACTTATTAGATGTGGTGAATTGGGGATAAGCAGAAACCTAAAAAAGGACGATGGTAAGACTGAATTTAAAGGTTCTTGAACCAACCCGCAGTGTCGTCTCTTTCACCTGCTCATTTTCAGCTGTATTCACATTTCCTGAAAACAAAAATATATACTCTCTCCGTAGATCCATTCACAAAACATTAAAAAAACACAAAACTAACACAGATATGAAAGTATTATAACACATCTGACAAAGATGTTTAAAAAAACTTACTTTATATAAATTTTAACAAACAAAAACGATAGATAGGGTGTAAAACGGTACCAATCTGGCGCCCAACCACAGATCTGGCGTCGTGTTCTCTCTTCCACCCACAACCACAGATCTGGCGTCGTGTTCTCTCTTTCACCTGTTCATCGGTCTTCATTTTCAACCGTATTCACATTTCCAGAAAAAAAATATAAAAACATGCTGAAATCTTCCCTTGAGAGAGAAAAAGACTCAGATCTGAGCTTCAAAATCAACAAAAACGTAAGACGCTAACAAAAATCAATAAAAACGTAACAATGGATGCAAGTATCTATTACCGGTTGGTGTCAGATCAAGCACTTGAACAATAATTTCTGGAACATCAACGATTTTGAGAGAAGATGCCATAAACCCTAGATCTACAAAATCGTCTGGAGAGAGAAAATGATGGGTTATTGGGTTGTGTAATGAGATTTGAAAAGCGTGCGTCTGGGATGAGCGGGATATTAGGTTTCTGAGAGAAGATGCCGCCCAATGGTATTGTTGGAAAGTTAATTCAATTTTGATATTCATGTGCTTTAAACACTTGTACATCATGCATTAAAGGTATTTAGAGAGTGATAAATTACCTAATATGCTTATTAATACAGTATAGATGGATAGTATAAAATCATAACTGGTTTAAAAATGTTATCCATACACTCGTCGGGTTGACACGAACCCGTTAGTTTAGCTAAACTGGTTTGCGGTTTAATTTAAAAGTGTCCCTTGTACTTCTGGTCTTCATCTTCTACATCATCAAAACCTAATATCTTCATCTTCTGCGTATTTTAACCCTAATCTATGTTGTTTTTTTTAAGGTAATCTTCAATTGGTAACTCTTCTGGAAGACGAGTCATTCGCATATCTCCCGCTCTGATTTAAGGTTCGTATCTTCTTAATTTCTTTTAGTTTTTTTGGGTCTTTGTTCTTCATTTTGGTTTTTAGGTGTGCGATTAGGTGTTGTAATGTCTTTGGATACAGATTTAATGTTAATTATATGTTTTGTTTCGTTTTTTTATAATAAGATTAGGGCTATTTGATGGTTGAAATTTGAATGTGAAGTTATTGATATTTGAATTGAAACATCGAGAATTGTTGATGAAAACGATTTGATTTTAGAAAACATTTATTTTAATAAGTTTTGGATTTTTGAATTTGAGGCATATCCTTCTATAACCACCGCTTTTCATAACCCATAATATCAGACTCATAAACGCCCTAAAGGCTCGATCGATCAGTTTGTATGTGTTTTAATATGTAGATCAGTTTGGTCTGAAGCTTTAATCCTCCAGAAGAGGTTGAAAATACAAGGGAAGTAAAAAAAATATACATATATACGCTTACCCTTTTGATCTGTTCTCTTTTAAGATAATTTTATTGATTAAACCCCTTTGACACGTTAGAGACAAAACATAACCTGGAAAGCCCGGTTCATAGACATATGGGTTGAAATTGCGAGCTCTACTTATAACAATACAACATGATGTATTTATTCTGTGGCAATTTCAAGTTAAATACGTTCATCATAGCTTCAGATGTTTTTGTGGTCTACAGCAAAGAAACAACTAATAGTGTGCAGCAAAGGAGATTTTCTTTTTCTCATTTTTGGTTATCTTATTTACTGGCAGGATGTTAGACAATCTACTTTTGGTTGTTCCGATGACAAGGTTGGAAAAAGATTCACTCGTCATATATCAGCATGGATTTTTTTGTTGTGCGCAAAGTACAATATGCAAGAGCAAGCACAAAACAGCCCTCCGTAACTAAGCCAAGTGTAATTGTTTTTCTAAAATATTATTCATCAATTTACTGTAACCTGTGTGTATTTGCAGACGGAGGAAAAAGACTAAGCAAGAATTGTAGGATTTTAAGTTAATGCTTTCCGGTAATGATGCTTAAATGCTTTAAAACTTTCTTTAGTTTGATAAGTCACCTTCGTGTAGAGGTAGCAAAATAAGCAGGTTGGGTAATAATGGTCATAACAAATTTAAGGTTAAAATAGGTGATATTTAGTATGACAAGACATGGAGCACTTTTTGGTTCTTTAAAGCTATTTTTTCTTTTATTTTGCCCATTAAACTCAACCCTAAATGGGTCGGATTACCATTTTACCACTGGTAATTACTTAATTTTGGTTCAATTATAAGAAGTGGGCAGTCCCAAATTTGCTTCCCTTTTTGAAACCAATACATGGAGGTACACTAATCTTCATTCATATGCAAAAATTCATCCTTTAATGAGAGCATTCTTAAATTTTTGTTATGTTCTTTTGAGTTTTATCTTTTATATGTAATCCACTGTAACTAACATGATAGTATTACATGGTGACACCTTGTATTTTAGAAGCAAGAAGAGAAGGATTGTAATTGCTTCACTAATAAAAGATTTAATATTGTTTTTCAGAGCGTGTTCTTTTGAGGATTTGTTTTCTTCAATATGTGTATAGCTTTCAAGGCTCCTCTTGGTCTAAGTTTGTTCCTTGCAAATGGTAAACTGGCTTTTCCTCGCATCGTAAAAAACATATGATGGATGCTTGCTTCTTTGAAAACATAGGTGGGTTGGCAGAGAATACTTTGGTACGTGAAACAACTCTTACCAGAGAATACAAAGCGCGTGTGTGTTTAGAAGAATTTTAAATCTTCGAAAAAAGCGTTTCACCCATTTAGACATGTGCCAATGCAGGTGATCTTTGAGCTTTATAAATTAATGTAGCTGATTATATATGTTAAAACTTATATTAAGATGAAGTATGTCTTTGATAATGATTATCTATTATAGTATTCAGTAGAGAAAACATATACCAAGTTTTATTTTTGTGTTTATTTGATGAACTTTAAAACAACATTGTAATCTTCTGAAGCTTCCGAACACGTTATGCAAATCAACCCGCTTCGTCGTTTAATGCGCATAAACGTGCGGGTCAAAATACATGAGTGAGTTAGGTAATAATAGATACATGTACAGGTGGTAGATTGACCCATTGTGATTTAAGTGTCTTTTTTCGGGTTGTTCTCTACTTCTTAACTATGCAGTCAATCTCGGCGCTATATCGGTGATATCTCGGTGCTATATCGGTTATCGGACATCGAGTTACATATCGGTATTAAATATCGGTTATAATCTCAATGGCGAGAATATTGGCGATAATTAAAGATATATCGCCGATATTTTGTAAATTTCATATCTGCCATCTCGCCGAGAATATGGTTGCCCAATTTTGTTCTTTTCCCTTTTAAGATCTGCCATATCCAAATCAAAGCCCGTTCCATTTTCATAATTTTTGGCTCAATTATAACCTTAAACAACCACTCACATGATACACACATATCGGCAGACATTCATGAACCCTAAATCCATGGCTCCTACCGTCGCTCTTCCAGATTGAGTCGGAGTTGAACACTTCTTTGTTTTGCTATTAATATTATATAGGTTCTAGACTTCTAGTGTGTGTGTATATATATATAGGTGAAAGATAAAACGAAAACCACTTGAGTTGATAAAACTCAAGAAAACCCTATGTAACATTTTTATTTTTTTCTAAAAAATAGGGGAATATAAATTAATGTACTTGAACATTTTTATAAAAAAATGTAAAAAGCGTCTACTTGTTTTTTAAAAAAATGTTCTAAATTTGTACGTTACATTTTTTTGGACATATATATTATGTAACATGAAATTTTTAACATTTTTAAAAAAATAAATTACTTGACGTTTTTTTGTGTTTCTTTTATAAAAATGTTCTATATGTATTTTACATTTCCTATTTTTTTTTAGAAAAAAATAAAAATGTTACATTAGGTTTTTTGAGTTTTTTCAATTCAAGTGGTTTTCGTTTTATCCTTCCCCTATGTGTGTGTGTGTGTGTGTATTGATATCATAAATTATCGATGTCTCACTGCGATAAGCGATATCTCAAATATCGGTCCTTAACAGATAATTTTTCGCATTAACTACATAGCTTTTTAACAAATTAAATGGGTAATATTAGATAAATATCTAACAATGAAATGAGCCAAAAGTTAAACCACAATATGCTTTCTTAATTGACATTGGAATTGTGATTCAACCCATGTAGTATATTGGTCAATAACCTATATATGTGTGATACGGTTGCAGTTCTTTTGTATGTATTTCTTTATATATATGTATTTGACGTATATTTATGAATTATGTCGTTTTCTTTTGTAACATAAAAATATTAAAAAGATGTAGTATTAAACTTTCAATTGTTAGTATTTTTTTAATTATGAATATAATTATTTCCCCACTTGTACATTATAAATAAACTTTTACATTCGTTGTTTACATCATTTAAATAGTACAACCCGGAAAGCTCCCGGGTGATAACCTAGTTAACAACATGAATGATTGAAAAAAAAAGTTAAAAGAAGGTAAACCTAGATGATCGGTTGAAAAACTTAATTTGAAAAACCCAATGATTTTCTATGTTTGAGTGAGGAAGAAGTTTGATCGATATGGATTGTCAATTGTGGACGATAAGGTTTACACTTTAACTTCAGAAGGTAAATAGTCACCTTTGTTAAGCGCCAAAAAATTAAAAGTTCAAAATTTTGACCTTTGGCCTGGTATGAACTAGTCCGGTTTAAATCGGTATACCCAATTTATCGGTGGTACAACTTCTTTGTCGTCTCCTTAGTTTACTAGTATGATTCGTGCCGGCCAAGCATTCGACATCCTATTTAACCGGTTCAACCGGCTGGTTTAAATCGGTTTTTAAAACATTGGTTTTGCCAATTTGAAGCAAACTTTATTTATTGTATTTTCACTAAGTGTATACAAAATCTTCTCCTACAATTTGTCTTTCATGTATTTTCACTAAGTATATAGTAGGCATGGGAAGAACACTAGAAGAATGAAGATGAAGATTCAAGCCTTGGATAAAAGCTCTAAGATAAGGATAAAAGTCTTCTTTTACTTGTATGCATCTTCTATCACCATGAGACACCTTGATGTACACTTGATATTCTTGGATAAAGCTTGAAAGAAGTGATGGTGAGGGTGTTCTTGGCCGGAAATGGGGAAGGAAGGAGAGAGTTTGTGGAGTTTGATTTTGATAGTGAAATGGTGGTGGTAAGGTTCGTGGACCTTTCTATATAATTTCTCCTTAATCCAATATTCAATGGTTAACTAAAAGGCATCTTTGACTAGTGTTACAAGTCTATGTGGGTCCTACAAGGGGGTGTGATGGTTAGTGATGTATTGAATAATACATGCATTTATCATGTAGAGTTTGTAAAGTTTTAACTGATTTTCGTTTCGGTTTGTCAAGAATTTATCTACTTTTAATCCAAATGCGTTTTGCAGGTCTTGATTCATGAAAACGGTTGGAAGGATGAGAAAAACGAGCTAAAATGGTAAATGGAACCGAGCCGGAACGTGATTGGAACGAAAAGGAGGAAACGAATCGAAATCAGAGGTTTTTGGACCTCTCGGCGGCCCGCAACCGCATTGCCTTAACCCTCTCGCGGGGGAGAGAGGCTGATAGTTATCTCCGGAATTGCATCTCGGTCGCGGGGCGCGACCGACCACTTAAATCCCTCTCGCGGCCGGCGAAAGGGTGTTTTATCCAGAAAGTTTCGAAAGTCAGCTGATTTAGGATTTTTTTTGTCATTTATTAGTCATAATACAATTGAAACACATCTTGGATCAACTTGGACGAACTTAGACCTTTTGGAGCATATTTTCTGGAGCAATTGAGCTGAGAAAAGGTGATCTAGGCTGCAGGAATCATTCGGGCTATCAAGGAGTTTGAGGCAGGAGCATTAACATTTTGTTGCAACATTCTTGATCCTTATACTTCCTTGTTTAACTTGATTATGAATTCTTGTTTTAAACCTTGTTTATTTAATTTTACAAACATGATACTTGGCTAGATTTATTCAATTACCTAGGTTTGGATGATGATTTTATGAAAGTTTGGTTTATTTTAGTTTAATTATGGTTTGAATGTGTATTTGGTAAAGTTCACAACTTTAATTTTCTAGTTTAGTGTATTTGCATGATCTAAATTGATTTGTGATTATTAAATTGTTTACATGAATCTCCATAGAATAGGTTTGTGTTGCTTTTTCGTGTCTTTAGGGATTTGGGAAACTGTCGGTAAATTGGCAATAAAACCGGGAAAACAACTAAATGAAATATAAAATCAGTTTTATCATTATACCTAAATTAATTATTGAGAAATAATAATTAGTTAACTAAATTAATTAGATAAATTGTTAGGTTTAGGTTTTGAGAAATTCCCAAATCTAATTTACTTGTCATAATTGGGTCGGTTAAGCTAAACTAGAAGTTGTAGTTGGTCTAGGTTAATTATTGAGAAGTAGTTAACTAATTAGACACTTTACTAAATTAAAGATAACTGAAAAGGAATCTTTAAAACCGGTAAACAAATAATAATAATTTTAGGTTATCATAGGTGTCTTCCTGAGAAGGGTCGGGGGTCCTGTTTGGTAAACCTAGAGTTTAATATTTTAAGATTCCGGTAAATCATTCAACCTAATAAAGTTATTATCAAATCAAATGATTAGTAATCTAAAAATCCAACCTAAGTAACCAGTTCATTATTCCTGATTTAATTCCCAATTTTCTAAAAAGTTCAAAATTTGATTTGTTCCGATTAAATAGTTTCATTTAATTAATAATTTAGAATTAGTTAGAAAACCCCCCTTAAAAATATTACTTGTTTTAATCGAGTCTAAATTAAGTAGTCATAGTAATTAGAGAGTCTCTGGGTTCGATAATCCGGACTTCCTTAAACTATTCTACAATTGATCGGTTCATTTGCCGGTTAGTAGTTTAGTATAATTTAGGAGTCAGAGTTTAATTTGAGTCTAGAATTAGGGTAATTTTATTTGTTTTTATTAACTAATTTTAGAACATCAAGTTTTTGGCGCCGTTGCCGAGGACTCTCTCATTGGCAATTGCGTTAGTTACTCGATTTAGGCTTCATTATTGCACTTGTGTTTAATTTTTATTTTTTCGTTGCGTCGTAGAAGTCTAAATTATTTTAATTAGTTTAATACTTGTTTTTGTTAATATATATTTTAATTGCTTTTGCTGAATTTTTTTAATTGTCTTGTTTCCGGTTTAGTGGATGCCCCAACACGTTCACAAGGACCTCCCCTAAGCCGCCGAGGATACGCCTTTTTCTCCCGCACCAAAGGTTAGTGCTTCTTCCTCCACTTTTTCCAGTTCATCCCGCCCTTTCATACCACCTGATTTCGATTTTACACCAAAGCCTTCACCACCCGGTTCCCCATCACCCTGCGTAGTTCATAAAAGCGTAAGCCCACCACCGCCACCACCTAACTTTCACATGGCCAATAATAATCAAAGCGTTTACCAACGGGCCACCACCGGTTTCACCGGTGCGAACTCACCCATCACCCTTCCCCCGATGAATAACGATAGAGCTTGGCAAATCCCTTCCTATGTCATGACCGCTATCACTAACTCTTGCCAATTCCACGGTCTTGATGACGAGAATGCGCCTGCACATATTAACGCCTCACCTGTCTCTGTCACACTTTCAATATGGAGGGTGCAGGCAACGATGCCCGTTTCCTTCAAGTTTTCCCTTTTTCTATTGGGGGTCGAGCCGCCATCTGGCTTGACTCTCAACCACCCGATACTTTTTCCACTTGGGCTGCTCTATGAGATGCTTTCCTAAAAAAATAATTTCCACCCGCAAAAGCATCTCGCCTTCATGATCAGATCCATTCATTCTGAATGGAGCCTGACGAGCCCTACCATCTAGCTTGGGAGCGTTTCCAAACTTTAGTGTCCCGCTGCTCTCAACACGGTCTGTCGGACTGGGCGCTTGTAGAGAAATTCTACAACGGTCTCACCCCTGAGACCCGCGCGCGATTCGACACTTCTGCTGGTGGACACCTGATGGGAAAGAAAACAGTAGCCGAGTGTAACGACCTTTTCGAAAGCTTTGCCCATTCCAACGTAGATTACAGCACTGCCGGCAGGAATTCAATTACTAGTTCTCGTACGCCTCCGGTTACCGGGGCCTACACCAAGTTAGCTTGGAAACTACGGTAACGGCTGCATTAGATAGCTTAAAGAGGGAGGTCACTAAGGAAATTCAGGAGCTGAAGAAGAAAGTAGATAGGTGTGAGATGTGTTGAGGGGTCATGACACGATAGAGTGTCCTACGCTCACTGTCGAGTAGGTATAGTTCATCATTGGTCAGAGTCGAGGTCCGACGAATCCTTTTAATAATAATACTTCCATTTATAACCCGAACTGGCTAATAATAAAAATAACTTTCGATCTTCCGGTAACCCCCCTGGTTTCCAATCAGGTTCATATCAAAACAGGGGGCAGGGTCACTACTCTAGTGGAGGGTTAGGTCATTCTAGTCAGTTTAGTGGTGGGGGTTCGAATCAGGAGGTTTAGACTAGGAGTGGAAGTTCAGGGCAGTCTAGATAGGATTGAAGAGTTATTATCTCAATTAGTTGTTAAGGATCAGGCTACCCAGAAGACTCTAGCAGAACACGATCTTCTCTTGAAAAATCAACAGTCCGCACTCTTAGATTGCAGAGGTCGGTAGGTAGTATCGCTAAGCAGCTGCAAGAGCAGCCACATGGCTAGTTCGCAGGTAATACCCAACCAAACCCGGCGAACCAACACGCGAAAGCGATTACTACACGCAGTGGTAGGAGTTTGAAAGAAGTGGGTAGAGAGGGGGTAGAGGTAGAGGTAAAGAGCCGGATGAGGAAGTGGATGAGGAGTTAGAGATGGAGGCTCCACCTAGGGTGCACACTAGGCTAGACCCAGCAATTACCGCACCAACCAGTGGACCTTCAGGAGAGCATAAGGGAGAGAAGAAACCGGTAGAGGTTAGGCCATCACCACTCGTAGATTCTTCACGCTTACCCTACCCAGCACGTCTGAAACAACAAAAACATGTCAAGGAATACGGGAATTTCCTTGATATGTTTACTCAATTGAAAATCAATCTCCCGTTCATCGAGGCCCTCCAGCATATGTCTAAATATGCTAAGTTTTTGAAGGATCTTCTAAAACAAAAAGATAGGCTGGGGGAGCTTTCTAATGTTCCTTGACTGGAGGGTGCTCCCGCCGTCGTTCTAAACAAGTTACTCGAAAACCTGACTGATCCGGTATCTTTACGATTCCATGCTTATTCGGCGGGTCCATTTTGCCAGACCTAGGGGCTAGCATCAATCTGATGCCTTTCTCACTCTACGAGAGATTAGGTTTAGGGGAGCTCACCCCTAATCGTATGTCACTGTCGCTAGCGTATAGGTCTGTTAAGTACCTGCGGGGAATATTAGAGAACTTATTGGTTAAGGTCGATAAATTTGTCTTCCCCGTGGATTTCGTCATCCTAGATATGAAGGCCGACGAAAAGGTGCCCATCATCCTAGGTCCCCCATTCCTTCACACCGCGAAAGCGCTCATTGATGTGCATGATGGGAAAATCACACTTCGTGTCGGGATGAGAACGTCACTTTCGAAATTGCAAGGTCGATGCAACACCCAAGGGTGGCGACGCGATAGTGGCCCTTGTCACTCCGTCTACTTTCTGAATTCATTCATGTCGTGCGTTGATCACTGTCTAGAGTATATTAGCGGAGCCGACCTAGTGAATGAGAGTGTAGTAGCTGAGGAGAGCGACAACGAGGATATAGAGGACAATCCCCTAGTGATTCCCGAGACCTTAGAATTTTGTGAGGTTAGTGCAGCTAGTGAGAGTACACCTTTAGAGACCCCAGCAGCGTAGAGCTTAAGGTCCTCCCGTCCCACTTAGAGTACGCGTTCCTAGGCGACAATTCGAGCTTACCCGTTATCATTTCTTCGAAATTGTCAACAAAGGAGAAGGAGCGTTTGATAGAGTTTCTAAAAGCCAATAAGGAGGCTATCTCTTGGAAACTGTCTGATAACAAGAGAATTAGCCCTACCTTCTGTACTCATAGGATCCTTATGGAGGATGTCTTTAAGCCAGTAGTGCAGCCTTAGCGCCGTCTAAACCCGAATATGCAAGAAGTTATGAAGAAAGAGGTGCTCAAGCTGATGGAAGCTGGTCTCATCTACCCGATCTCCGATTCGGCATGGGCAAGTCCCACTCAGGTTGTTCCCAAGAAGGGTGGAATGACAGTGGTCATGAACGAGAAGAAGGAGCTTATCCCATCACGAACAGTCAGGGCTGGCTGTCACACCCTGACCCGTAGCGGAAATGGTAGTCGGGGCATGATTGGGTTTCATCAAAGCTCATGACATTTACTATAATAAGTTTCATATTTATTATTTTCCAATTTAAAGGAAAAATTACAACAATCATACAAGCACAACAATATTCATGAACTCTTTATATTTCTTCTAAGGCAATTTCCTATGTGTTCCTTGCTTCACCTGTCCACCTGTATCATGTGTAAAAATAGGGTTTTGGGTCAACAAAAGTTGGCGAGTGAATCTCATTTAAACATTTGATAGAATTAGTTATATTGGTTATTAAATAAAATGTGCATAAACCAAGTATGAGTATACGGATATGTAAATTTAACCATAAACCACATAATATCAATCAATGCACACACAAGCATGACAAATGATGAACAATGAGATCAAGGCTCAATCAAACGGAGCCGATCTAATGAGGCACCTGATGCTCAACTCGTATCCCACGAGGAACTGATGGGCCTTAAATGAATGATTGCATGCAACTTGACAAAAATGTAAACACACAATACAACATATAACATTACATAACACGTAAGATCATATAATGGTAATAGCACAATTGTTTGAATAAACGAAATATGTAAACGGCACATGATACACCCAAAACATAAATAAAAAGTGGAATTTGTAAGGATTCACTCACCGTGGTTGGTTTCCTTGATTTGATGACGAACACGCACGAGTTTGGAATTTAATCACGAGAGAAAACTAGCCTAAATAATAACGTAATAATTGAATAAATAAGTAAAAGTTAATATTTTAATTAATGCTTTTTATTAGATTTTTAGATTATTTTTGTGGTATTTAATGCTAATTTTTAAGCTTTAAAAACTTATTTTAAATATTTTTAACAAATTCTTAAAGAAAAGAAAAGGATTTTAAATAAAAAATTCCGTTTTTCTCAGAGTTGACTAGTCAACGACCGGTTCAACTTGATTAATTTTTGGCTCGTGTGAGGTTCGAACTCGTGACCTCCCGTATACGTGCACGCAGCTCTAACAACTGAGCTACGTGTCTAACCCGAAATAATCTTTATTTTTATTATTCTTATATACAGACTACATTATTCCAGAAATTATTTATTAAACAGGTTTTGAAAACCATTGAACCGGTGCGTGTATTACGCATCGAACCCGTGACCACCAATCTGCTTTGCACCCAGCCCAACCAACTGGGCTGGGTGTCTAACCCGCCTATGCTTAGATTTATTTTATACTTAACATCTTACTGAGGGATAATATAAGTGCTTATAAAAAAACTGGTTTAATGCAAGAAACGGACATGATCAGGATTCGAACTCGGGACATAAACGCTATGTTTGCACACAGTCCACCACTTGACTGTGTTTCTAACCCGGTTATAATCCCGGTTTTTTTACATTTATACACTCGAGGTAATTTCATCTTCTTCATTTAAAAAAAACCAGTACCGACTTTCGATCATGCCCAGATAAATTGATGTTGTTGATATCAACTAAAGATGAAAATGATGATATTAAATTTCAGAAATAGAGTGAAGAATTTTACCGAAAAAATGCAAATCCCGGTTTTCCGGGACTGTTTCGGCGAGTACGGCTAACTCCGATGAGGATTTTAAAACAGTAAAATTCGCAGAGAGTGATGATTGAGTGATTAGACAAACGAACGAGCGAGGTTTACAAAGTTTTTGCTCACCATTTATAGATGCAGAAGTGGTTGTCGGTTTCGAAATAGAGTTTTAAAGTTTTCGATTAAGATTTGATTACCTCATTGATTGGTAACCGATTTTGAGTTAAAGCATGATTGTAACCGGTTTTCTTTAGATTAAGCGGCGATTAAATGAAAATTTTGGAGGTTACAACTTTGAAATTTTTGGGCGGTTGAAACATAAACAAATTTAAGGGATTGTTTTCTTATAAGAGATATTAGTTTCGGGTTTATAAACATATAGTGTGTGTATCACAATGGTGTTTTGGTGTGTGCGGTTTGTGGGGTATCCGGGTTCGACCCCCCGGCTACTTCTTTATTTTTATTATTTTATTTCTTTTTTTATAAAAATGTTTATTTATTTTCCTTTACTGATTGTTATTTTAATTAGGTGACTTAATTAAATTAATCATGAGTAATAAAATAATTTAATTAATACTAATAAATACGTAACAAACTATTGAATAAATGCTTGAATTTCAACGAGCGGGTTTTGAAACCCATTTTACACAAATGTTACAGTATCCCCTATTTTTAGAATTTCGTCCCTAAATTTAAGTAGAAGTTGTAAAAGGGAAAAGATGCGGGTATTTTTCGCGCATTGAGTTTTCGCGTTCCCAAATAAACTCAGGTTTTCGTTTTGACTCCCAACGTATTCTGACTAAAGTCTGAATATCTTTTAACAGAAAAAGGGAGGTGTGGTGTTTGGATTTTGATTGAGGCGGTAACGTTCCTAGTAAGGGTTGAATACCCTACTACAGGAATCGCTTTTTGATGCCTAAGATGAGAAGCGTTGATACACAGAGTTGATTGACTGGATATAATCTCATGCATAAGAGTTTTGAGAGGATTGATGCGTTGAAAAGATAAAGTTAATTCACAAGGCAAAAATCGTCAACCATGAGGATATTTAAACCTACACGGAACTTCTCATAACCGCTTGACAATGCTTTTGATCCTTTGACAAGGAATACTTATATATAGGAAGTACCAGCGGCGTATCCACCATATTCTTATCAAATTTTCATTGGCTTTATCAGTAAGTTATGATTAGTTCTATGTGACTCTAAAATCTAGAAAACTTAAACAAATACAAAGCCAAAGCTTGAGTCTCAAATCTGAAAAGAATACATGACTAATGACACGTACCTTCTCGTTTGTTATGATGAAGGGGCCAGTCTATGAAAAAGTGAGACACGACCCAACTTCTTTAAATGATGAGCCGAGATGCGTCGTGATGTATGATGATATGAAAATTAAATCGATGAGTAAAGACATGAAATAAAACAATGATATCAACTAGCATTAAAATTCTTGGATACATAATTTCCCAAATTGAAACAGGGATATACAAAGGTTGAGATTTATAGAAAACATTAAAAACTAGACGGTTGGAGCCGAGTCTTGACTCTTGGTGGTGGAAGGCTAGTTAGGTTGCTCGTTTGCACCGTTATTGTAACATTTGTACAAGTCGGGTTTCGAAAGCCCGCCCCAAATTATCAAAGTGCATTTATTATGGTCATTCGGTTATTTTCATTATTGATTAAAATACAAAATAATTAATAAGCTAAATAAAATAATATAATAAATAATCAATTATAAACAATTACTTCTTAATAGACAATTAAAAAGTGTAAAAAAACAAAAGGTGAACCGGGAATCGAACCCGGGTCGCCCAGTTGCTCACACATCACCAACACCACTAGACCACACACACACATTGTAACAAATCTCACGGCCATCACTTATAATCACTTATCTGTGAGCGGGAAAACCTGCAAATCATCGCCAAATCACCACACGCGCCTTTCCTTTTCTGTTTGAACTTTCCGACAATGGCGCCGAGTTATTCTGGCAACTTCAATCGGGTAAGCTGTCATTCCCGCAAGCAATCGTCAATCTTAGCACGCGCTTTGCTAAAACCGAGCCCAAGTCTCACTCTATAAATACTGAATGCAGCCTCCCATCCAAATTCGCTCAGTCTTCAATTTGTTTTTCCTTCACTCTATAACTTTCCCCTCTGTTCGCCGGAAGCCCTGTTTGCCGGATTTCAGCAGGAGCCGAAATCAGTCACCGCCGACTAAATCAATTCGGTAAAAGTTATTGATACTTTGATATTATATTATCTTAATTATCTTATATAAATCATTTAAGGAAATTGGGAGACTGTTTTTCTTAGGCGGGTTGATGTTCTGGGTAAAAGAATTCGAATGAAGGAGACGAAGTGGGTTACGGGTTAAATATAATTAAAATCCAAGATTTAAACGGGTTAGACACACAGTCCAGCGGTGGACTGTGTGCAAAACACAGCTTTCACATCTTTGGTTCGAATCCGGCTCATGACCGCATCAATGCACATAACCGTTTTTATTTTGAAAGAAATATAGCAGTGGCAGTATGTATACAAATATAATTAAAATCCAAGATTTAACCGGGTTAGACACACAGTCCAGCGGTGGACTGTGTGCAAAACACCACCAAGGTCCCGGGTTAGAAACCCTTGATGTGCGTCCGGTTCGATACAGTATAACCTTTTTAAAACCTTGACTAAATTTGAATGAACCCAAGATGTATATAAGAATAATTAAAATCTGAAATCTTACGGGTTAGACACGTAGCTCAGTTGGAAGAGCTGCGTGCACGTGAACGTGAGGTCCCGGGTTCGACTCTGTATACGCGCATGCCTACTCCCATCGAACCGGTCTGACAGGCTTGTCAGACTGACAAGATTTTTATATATTTTATTATTTTTTTGATTTCATACTTTAATTCTAAGGTTCTTATTAAAAAAAAATCAAATAAAAGGTTTAAGAATATACATTTTCAAGTGTCTAGAATATCAACACAAGCCACAAAAATAACCTAAAAACCTAAACAAAGGATTTTAACCTAAATATTAATTTAATTTATTTACCGAGTTATCGCGTTATTATTTCTAGGTTAGTACTTTCTCGTTGATTAAATTCCCAACTCGTGCGCTCTCCTTACCATTCAAGAATACGCACCCAAGGTGAGTGAATCTCTACAAATTCCCCGTTTTAACCACGTTTTGGGGTGTATCATGTGTCGTACAATTCCTTTATTTTATTTAAACATTTGTACTTATATCATCTTGTGATTAAATGTGTAATGGTTGTTGTGTGATTATTATGTGGAATAAATTTATCATGTCAGTGCACTCATTTCATTAGGCCCATCAGTTCCTCGTGGGATACGGGTTGAGCATCAGGTGCCTCATTAGATCAGCTCCGTTTGATTGAGCCTTGATCTCAAATACATCATCATTCATGTCATATATTCATTCAATACGGTTTGTGATTGTTTACATATACATATTTGCTCACATGTGATTTATGCACGAATTTTCGTTAACAAATAAAACAAGCAATTATTTAAAATGTTTTATTAAGGTTCACTCGCCAACTTTTGTTGACCCAAAATCTCCCCTGTTTTACACATGATACAGGTGATCCAGTTGAGGAAAGAAACACTTAGGATGGCCTACAAGAATAAACAAGTTATTGCGTTGGAATAAACATTTAAATTTGTTTTCTTTATATTTGTATGAATTTTGTTTATTGGATATTTGAATTTGTAATTTGAATTTAATAAATATAAAACTTCGTAGTAAATATCATGAGCTTTGGTGATAACCCAATCATGCCCCTACTTTTATTCCGCTGCGGGTCGGGGTGTGACAGATTGGTATCAGAGCTTGTGGCTATAGGGATATGTGTTTATGTGTTTCATGTTTATTTTCACATGCAAAATTGTTTATGTGTTACATGCAAAATTCATGATGTTTATGTGTTTCATGTTTATTTTCACACCCGATATTATGCAAGCACTCTCATACAAGTACATGTTAATATGCAATGCTCATCATAGTTCATATCCTCATAACATGTCATATCTATGAAAGCACACACCTCACGATTTCCATGATTTTTGCAATGATTTCGTATTTTTCAAATCACATCAAAGTGAGTTTTCACGACGGGCATGTAGTAACTGGAAGGGTACGAGTACCGGTAGTCGGAACGTCCTGTCTAGGCTTGGCATTCGTATAAATCCAAAACAAAGGACCAGTTTGCCTACCTGGGGACTAACGATGAGAGTCCGAAGGACCTATTAGGCCAAAGCATGCTATACCAAACGTCGTGTGAGCTAACCCCACTTTGAGTTGTCATTGTGTCTACACCTGGACACCCTCCTACCATACATCTCGCCATCATGTTTTACGATTTTCATTCGGGTGGTGCGAGTGTTAACCCGCCGGCACCAATGTGAATCCTACCAAGCCCAATAGTCATGGGGCCCCACATGACTACACAGGCAATGGTATGGGGGACATTTGGAGGCCCAAACATGAGCAAACCCAAGACGTCCTATGGACGTAGTTAAATTATTTTCAGTTATGTTTTTTTCATTCTTTTTTTTACGACACATGACACCTAGGAAATTCTTGAACTAACAATCTTCCTACATATGTTCCTGTAGATGTCGGCTAGGCAATTATGTGGATGTAGAAAGTCAGGAAAGTCAAACGAACGCTTGGCCACACAAATTGCTAAACAGATGGCCGCAGTGCTTCCTAACATCATGCTACAAGTTCAACAAGCCCTCACCGCTAATCCCATCAACCCTCCCAACCAAGAAGACCAAAGCGTCGCCAACCCTCCTCCCAAAACCCCCAAGTGCACCTACAAAACACTTTAAATCATGCGATCCCCCAAAATATGAAGGGACTGAAGGTGTCACCGCTCTCCTTCACTGGTTTGAGGAGATGGAAAACACCTTTCTTAACTGCGACTGTCCCGAGGACCGTAAGGTGCGATACGCGACTGGAAGGTTGTTTGGGGTAGCCCTTACCTGGTGGAACACGGAAAAGGGTAAGCGAGGTGTTGAAGATGCCATGGCCTTAACATGGAAGAGTTAAGGGAAATCATGACGAGACGCTTCTGTCCAAGAAGGGAAATCAAAAAGCTAGAAGACGAGTTTCACGCATTAAAACAAAAGGAAGGAGACCACACTTCATACAATAAGAGATTTCTCGAGTTGAACCAGATGATCCCCAATCTGTTCACCCCATTATACCGGCTAGTCGAACACTACATTCGAGGCCTCCCCTCGAAAATCCAAGATTCGGTTTTAAGCACTTCGCCTGTAACACTTGAAGCCGCAATGGAGTTAGCTACGAAACTCACTGAAAATCGCATTCGAAACGGCAAATTCAAGGATGAGAAGAAGAAAACACCCATTGAGACCCCAACTCCAAACCACCCAGTCTCATCCTCGAAGTTTGCTGGTAAGAGGAAGCGAAATGGCAAGATTGCTGTCACCCAAACCAACCCTCCCATCACTGCTGCACCAATCACCGAAGTTGCCCCTCCAGCCGCACCATTCAAAAGGCCATACACTGGCCCACACCCGAAGTGTAACCGTTGTCAATACCATCACCCTCCTGAAAACCCCTGCCAACATTACACCAGCTGTGGTCGTGAGGGTCACACCATCCAAACCTGCCGTAGCGAATGAACCGCAGTCAACCTCCAACCCAAACCCAAAATCAGATGGTGGGCCAAGCCCAACAACCCTTACTTCTACCGCCTGCTCAACTCGCAACCCAACCTTACTACCAACCCAACTACCCCATGATGCAACCCATGCGAGCCTGTTTCAATTGTGGGGACCCAAACCACTTCAGGAACATTTGTCCACGCCTAGTGAACATCATCCATGCCCAAGCTCAAGCAAACCTAGTAAACCAAGCTAACCAGGCTCCTCCACCTGCCAGAGGAAGAGCTTTCAATATCAACGCCAACCAAGCCAGGGCTGACAACAATGTGGTCAACGGTACGTTTCTCATCAATGGTAGTTATACATCCATATTATTCGATACGGGTGCGGATAAGAGCTTTGTGTCCTTAGAATTCGAATCTATCCTCGACCAACCTCGTGTTAATCTCATTGAATCTTTGACGGTGGAAGTTGCTGACGGAAAACCCACTACATTAAATTCTATTATACGCGATTGTACTCTCACCCTAAATGATCACTACTTCCCAATTAATCTCATCCCTATGAAATTGGGAAGTTTCGATGTTATCATCGGCATGGACTGGCTCAGCCAGCATCACACGGAGGTGGTGTGCCACGAAAAATTCATTCGAATTCCCCTCGCTGACGGTCAGACACTACGTATCTTTGGGGAAACCCCTTCGAAAGGACTCAAATTGATGTCCTGCCTTCAAGGCCGAAGTTATCTTCGCAAGAACTACGTCGCATTTCTAGCTCACGTCGTCAAGAAGAGAGGCAAGGAGAGGAAGCTCGAAGATATTCCAATTGTGAAGGAATTCCCGCAAGTTTTTCCCGACGACGTTTCAGGACTTCCTCCTGTGAGAGAAGTCGAATTTCGAATCGATCTTGTGTCCGGCGCTACACCGGTCGCAAAGTCTCCTTATAGGTTAGCCCCATCCGAGATGCAAGAGTTGGCCAGTCAACTGCAAGAATTGACTGACAAAGGATTCATACGTCCTAGCTCATCGCCTTGGGGTGCACCTTTTCTTTTTGTGAAGAAGAAAGATGGAACGTTCCGCATGTGCATTGATTATAGAGAACTCAACAACTTGACGGTTAAGAATCGCTATCCACTGCCTCGCATTGATGACCTCCTAGACCAACTTCAAGGCGCCACCTGCTTTTCCAAAATTGACCTTCGTTCTGGTTATCATCAGCTTAGAGTGCGCGAAGAAGATATCCCAAAAACCGCCTTCCGAACTCGTTATGGTCAGTACGAGTTCATGGTCATGCCTTTCAGTTTAACCAACGCCCCCGCTGTCTTCATGGATTTAATGAATAGGGTATGCAAACCCTACCTCGACCGTTTCGTCATAGTCTTCACCGATGACATTCTTATCTACTCCAAGTCAAATCCGATCATGAGCGACACCTTCGACTCATTCTTACACTCTTAAGAACTGAAAAGATTTACGCTAAATTCTCAAAATGCGAATTCTGGTTAGGAGAAGTACAATTTCTTGGTCATGTCGTCAATGACAAAGGGATTCATGTCGATCCTTCAAAAATCAAGGCAGTACAAGAATGGCAAGCGCCACGTACCCCTACCGAAGTTAGGTCTTTTCTCGGCTTGGCTGGTTACTACCGACGCTTCATTGCCAAATTTCCCGTATCGCCGTACCGCTCACGGCCTTGACTCACAAAGGAAAACCCTTCATTTGGGGACCTAAGCAAGAGGAGGCCTTCCAAACTTTAAAGCAAAGGCTTTGTGGCGCTCCTATCCTTACACTCCCTGAGGGTTGCGATGACTTTGTGGTTTATTGCGACGCGTCAGGGCAAGGACTAGGCTGTGTATTGATGCAAAGAGGAAAAGTGATAGCCTATGCCTCTAGGCAACTCAAAGTTCATGAGAAGAATTACACCACCCATGACCTAGAACTTGGAGCCGTTGTGTTCGCTCTCAAGATATTGAGACATTACCTCTACGGTACCAAGTGTGAAATATACACTGACCACAAGAGTCTCCAACATATCTTCAACCAGAAAGAGTTGAATATGAGGCAACGAAGATGGGTCGAACTTCTCAACGACTATGACTGTGAAATCCGGTATCATCCTTGCAAGGCAAACGTGGTGTCCAATGCGCTCAGTCGAAAAGATTATGCGAACTCTATTCGTCTTCTATGTTCGCAAATCATAACCGACATCAAAGATCGAATCCGGGCAGCTCGACATGTTTCTGTAACAGAAAATGACGTACGCGATGAGCTGTCATGTGGAGCTAAACTCAAAATTCAAACCAAATCTGACGGTATTCTATACTATTTAAACCGCATATGGATTCCTGATTGCGATAACCTTCGTGATTTCCTCATGAATGAGGCACACAAAACACGATACTCTGTACACCCAGGAGCCGATAAGATGTATCAAGTCCTACGATACACCTACTGGTGGCCTGGCATGAAAAAGGATATCGCTGTCTTTGTTTCCAAGTGCCTTACCTGTTCCAAAGTAAAGCTGAAAATCAAAGACCTTCAGGACTCCTAGTCCAACCCGAAATACCTGTATGGAAGTGGGAAAACATAACCATGGACTTCATTACCGGGTTACCTCGCACCTCCAGTGGGTATGACACCATATGGGTAATAATCGATCGTCTTACAAAATCATCTCATTTCATTCCGATTCGCGAGGACTTAGTTAGCTCGTATCTACATCAGCGAGATCGGAAGCCGTCATGGTGTACCGTTAAGCATCATTTCAGACCGTGATGGTCGTTTCACTTCACGAACATGGCGAGCTGTACAAACCGCCTTGGGTACACGGTTAGACCTTAGCACTGCCTTTCACCCTCAAACTGATGGTCAATCTGAACGCACTATCCAAACCCTTGAAGACATGCTTCGAGCATGTATCATAGACTTCAAAGGGAACTGGGACGCTCACCTACCGCTAGTCGAGTTTTCGTACAACAATAGCTATCATTCAAGTATCGGCATGGCTCCTTTCGAAGCTTTATATGGTCGTAAGTGCCGATCTCCAGTATGTTGGCATGAAATTGGGGAATCACAAATCACCGGTCCATAATTAATTCAAGAAACAACCGACAAGGTCATTCAAATTCGAAACAATCTTCTAGCGGCTCAAAGTCGTCAAAAGAGTTATGCAGACAAACGACGAAAGCCCTTGGAGTTTGATATTGGTGATCAAGTACTTTTAAAAGTATCACCGTGGAAGGGAGTGGTTCGTTTTGGCCAAAAGGGAAAGCTAGCACCACGCTACGTAGGACCTTTCAAGGTACTCGAAAGAGTAGATCCTGTAGCATACAAGCTTGACCTACCAGAAGAACTCAACAGAATTCATCTCACATTTCACGTATCAAACTTGAAAAAGTGCCTCGCCTATGAAATCTCCACATTCCTCTAGAAGACATTCAAGTCGATGAATCGATGCACTTCGTTGAAAGACCGGTAGAAATCATGGACTTCGGAGAGAAGCGTTTAAGACGAAGTCGTATTCCAATTGTCAGGGTACGTTGGGAGTCGAAACGAGGACCCGAGTTTACTTGGGAACGTGAAGACTCAATGCGCGAAAAATACCCGCATCTCTTTCCAGTTACCACTACTACTTAAATTTCGGGACGAAATTCCTAAAAGTAGGGATACTGTAACATTCGTCGAAAAACGGGTTTCAAAACCCGCTTCGTTTATCAATCAAATACTCAGTTATAAATTTCGTTGCGTATTTATGGTTCATATTAATTTTAAACAGTACATAATTAATAAATATATCAGAATTTAAAAACCATAATTTATAATTAATAATAAATAATGAATAAAAAAATAAATGGAGACGCCGGGTTTCGAACCCGGGTCACCCACAAACCCAAACACACAACACACCGCTCCGCCACACACTGTTTTTGTGATAAACACGGAAACAAATAAAACTTATAATAAAACCCGAAAGTCAAATCTGGTAATCAGCGCGCCCAGAACTAGTCATCACCGGAAAAATCGGCAATCCGCGATTTTTGCCATTTTCCTTTTGACTAAAACACGATAACCGACTTAGACATCGGTTCTAACCGATGTCTAACCATCAATCTCGGTCATAACCGTCGGAAAGTCTTCAATCGCGAACCTTGACTCAATTCAAACCCAAATCAGCCTGTTTCCACTATAAATACCCACTTGAACTTCCTGAAAATCCTTTCGCTCAGAACCACGTTCGTTTCCGAAGCTTTATTCAAAACACGTCGCCGGAGATTTTCGCATTCGCCGGAATTCCACCGGAAAACCGAGACTTTACCCCTAATCGGTATAATACTCAACTCTTTTCTTTGTAATCCATTATTCGGCATGTATTAACCTTAATCGTTCAACCAGAATCCGTCTCAGACAACGTCGCCGGAAAGTCTCGCACTCGCCGGAAAGTCTCGCACTCGCCGGAATATCACTGGAGAACCGAAGCCTCACTACTGCTAGTCGAGTTTTCGTACAACAATAGCTATCATTCAAGTATCGACATGGCTCCTTTCGAAGCTTTATATGGTCGTAAGTGCCGATCTCCAGTATGTTGGCACGAAATTGGTGAAGTGCAAATCACCGGACCTGAATTGATTCAAGAAACAACCGACAAAATCCTCCAAATTCGAAACAATCTTCTAGCGGCTCAAAGTCGTCAAAAGAGTTATGCTGACAAACGACGAAAGCCTCTGGAGTTTTGTGTTGGTGATCAAGTACTTTTGAAAGTATCACCATGGAAGGGAGTGGTTCGTTTTGGCCAAAAGGGCAAGCTAGCACCACGCTACGTAGGACCTTTCAAGATACTCGAAAGAGTAGGACCTGTAGCTTACAAGTTTGACCTACCAGAAGAACTCAACAGAATTCATCCCACGTTCCACGTATAAAACTTGAAAAAGTGTATCGCCGACGAAAACTTCCATATCCCTTTAGAAGACATTCAAGTCGATGAATCAATGCACTTCGTTGAAAGACCAGTGGAAATCATGGATTTCGGTGAAAAGCGGTTAAGGCGAAGTCGCATTCCGATCGTCAGGGTGCGTTGGGAGTCAAAACGAGGACCCGATTTTACTTGGGAACGTGAAGACTCAATGTGCGAAAAGTACCCGCATCTTTTTCCAGTTACAACTACTACTTAAATTTCGGGACGAAATTTCTAAAAGTAGGGGATACTGTAACATTTGTACAAGTCGGGTTTCGAAAGCCCGCCCCAAACTATCAAAGTGCATTTATTATGGTCATTCGGTTATTTTCATTATTGATTAAAATACAAAATAATTAATAAGCTAAATAAAATAATATAATAAATAATCATTTATAAACAATTACTTCTTAATAGACAATTAAAAAGTGTAAAAAAAAACAAAGGTGAACCGGGAATCGAACCCGGGTCGCCCAGTTGCTCACACATCACCAACACCACTAGACCACACACACACATTGTAACAAATCTCGCGCGCCATCACTTATAATCACTTATCTGTGAGCGGGAAAACCTGCAAATCATCGCCAAATCACCACGCGCGCCTTTCCTTTTCTGTTTGAACTTTCCGACAACTGGCGCCGAGTTATTCTTGGCAACTTCAATCGGGTAGCTGTCATTCCCGCAAGCAATCGTCAATCTTAGCACGCGACTTTCCTAAAACCGAGCCCAAGTCTCACTCTATAAATACTGAATACAGCCTCCCATCCAAATTCGCTCAGTCTTCAATTTGTTTTTCCTTCACTCTATAACTTTCCCCTCTGTTCGCCGGAAGCCCTGTTCGCCAGATTTCAGCAGGAGCCGAAATCAGTCACCGCCGACTAAATCAATTCGGTAAAAGTTCTTGATACTTTGATATTATATTATCTTAATTATCTTATATAAATCATTTAAGGAAATTGGGAGACTGTTTTTCTTAGGCGGGTGGATGTTCTGGGTAAAAGAATTCGAATGAAGGAGACGAAGTGGGTTACGGGTTGAATATAATTAAAATCCAAGATTTAAACGGGTTAGACACACAGTCCAGCGATGGACTGTGTGCAAAACACAGCTTTCACATCTTTGGTTCGAATCCGGCTCATGACCGCATCAATGCACATAACCGTTTTTATTTTGAAAGAAATATAGCAGTGGCAGTATGTATACAAATATAATTAAAATCCAAGATTTAACCGGGTTAGACACACAGTCCAGCGGTGGACTGTGTGCAAAACACTACCAAGGTCCCGGGTTAGAAACCCTTGATGTGCGTCCGGTTCGATACAGTATAACCTTTTTAAAACCTTGACTAAATTTGAATGAACCCAAGATGTATATAAGAATAATTAAAATCCGAAATCTTACGGGTTAGACACGTAGCTCAGTTGGAAGAGCTGCGTGCACGTGAACGTGAGGTCCCGGGTTCGACTCTGTATACGCGCATGCCTACTCCCATCGAACCGGTCTGACAGGCTTGTCAGACTGACAAGATTTTTATATTATTTTATTATTTTTTTATTTAATACTTTAATTCTAAGGTTCTTGTTAAAAGAAAAATCAAATAAAAGGTTTAAGAATATACATTTTCAAGGGTCTAGAATATCAACACAAGCCACAAAAATAACCTAAAAACCTAAACAAAGGATTTTAACCTAAATATTAATTTAATTTATTTACCGAGTTATTGTGTTATTATTTCTAGGTTAGTACTTTCTCGTTGATTAAATTCCCAACTCGTGCGCTCTCCTTACCATTCAAGAATACGCACCCAAGGTGAGTGAATCTCTATAAATTCCCCGTTTTAACCACGTTTTGGGGTGTACATGTGTCGTACAATTCCTTTATTTTATTTAAACACTTGTACTTATATCATCTTGTGATTAAATGTGTAATGGTTGTTGTGTGATTATTATGTGGAATAAATTTATCATGTCAGTGCACTCATTTCATTAGGTCCATCAGTTCCTCGTGGGATACGGGTTGAGCATCAGGTGCCTCATTAGATCGGCTCCGTTTGATTGAGCCTTGATCTCAAATACATCATTATTCATGTCATATATTCATTAATGCGGTTTGTGATTGTTTACATATACATATTTGCTCACATGTGATTTATGCACGAATTTTCGTTAACAAATAAAACAAGCAATTATTTAAAAGTTTTATTAAGGTTCACTCGCCAACTTTTGTTGACCCAAAATCTCCCCTGTTTTACACATGATACACGTGATCCAGTTGAGGAAAGAAACACTTAGGATGGCTTAGAAGAATAAACAAGTTATTGCGTTGGAATAAACATTTAGATTTGTTTTTTTTTGTATTTGTATGAATTTTGTTTATTGGATATTTGAATTTGGATTTTGAATTTAATAAATATGAAACTTCGTAGTAAATATCATGAGCTTTGGTGATAACCCAATCATGCCCCGACTTTTATTCCGCTGCGGGTCGGGGTGTGACAATTATTGACTTCAAATAGATTAGCGTTGATGTTGTAAGCTCTTTCTCTTGCTGGTGGAGGTACTGGGTTTGCTTGATTTGCTTGGTTAACTGGGTTTGCTTGAGCTTGGGCGTTAATGATGTTAACCAATCTAGGGCACGTGTTTCTAAAATGGGTAGGGTCACCACAATTAAAGCAAGCTCGCACATATGGAACTATGGGGTATTGAGGTTGTTGATAGGGTTGAATCGTGTTTTGGGCAGGGGGTGGAGCTTGATTTTGAGGACTACGATAAGTTTCGCTCAGATGCCCATAACGTCACAATTAGTACACAATCGACAGGGTATGGTGGGTTGATGGTGATAAAAGCAGGTGTTGCATTGAGGGTGAGGATAAGGTTTCTTATTTGGGTAGGCAGAGTTGGGTGCTACTTGTGTGATTGGGATGGCTTGAACGGGTACGGCTTGTGGAGCTGGTTGACTGGTTTGGGTGACAACTAAATTTTGCCCGCTCGCTTTTTCTTGGTAGTGAGTTGGGAAGAGGATTCAGTTTAGGTTGAGTTTGAGATTTCGGTTGATGTTTCATCTTCTTCTTCTCATCCTTAAAATCCCCATTCCTAATGTGGTTTTCAGTGAGCTCCGTAGCTAGCTCCATTGCTGCCTCCAAAGTTGCAGTTGTAGTACTCATCACAGGGTCCTGAATCTTTGAAGGAAGACCCCGAATGTAGTGCTCGATCAAACGGTAGAGAGGGGTGAAACAATTTGGAACCATTTGATTCAACTCGTGGAATCTCTTGTTATAGGTTATGTGATCTCCCTCTTTTTGTTTCAAGGAATAAAACTCATCCTCTAATTTCTGAATTTCACTTCTTGGACAGAAACGTCTAGTCATAAGCTCTCTCAATTCTTCCCAAGTTAGGGCTACAACGGCTTCGACACCTCGTCTACCCTTCTCAGCATTCCACCACGTGAGGGCTACTCCATACAAGCGTCCAGTAGCATAGCGTACTTTGCGGTCATTGGGACAATCACAGTTGAGGAAGGTACTCTCCATCTTTTCGAACCATCGAAGAAGAGCAGTGACTCCCTCAGTACCTTCATACTTTCGAGGGTCACATGAATTGAAGTGCTTGTAGGTGAACTTGGTGGTATTTGGGGGAGGGTTGGCAACGTTTTGACCTTCTTGGTTGATTGGGTTGATGGGATTTGCGGCAAGGGCTTGTTGGACTTGAACTACGATGTTGGGAATTACGATGGCCATTTGTTGAGCGATTTGGGCAGCCATGCGCTCGCGGGATTTTCCTGATCTCCTACCTCTACGAGAGTGACTAGAAGACATCTACAAGCAATACGTATCGAGAATATGAGTTTGACATATAGGCGTCATGTGTCGTATAAAATGAACATCCACAAAACAAATGAAAAATAAATTTGCTACATCCATAGGATGTCTTGGGCTTTGCTCATGTTTGGACCCCCATATGTCCCCATACTTGGCCTTGGTAGTCATGTGGGCCCCATGACTACTGGGCTCTGGTAGTAGAGGTGTACAAAATGGTTTTTTTGGAAAACCGGTTTCGGTTAAAAACCGAACCGGTTTTTTTTATTCTGAAAACCGGTTGTTCAATAACCGGTTTCGGTTAAAAACCGGTTTTTGTACTTGAAAACTGTAACGGGTTATAACCGGTTACAACCGGTTAGTAATCGGTTTTTGTAATAACCGGTTGTTTAATTGATTGTATAACCGGTTACCGGTCGGAAAAAAACCGGTAAAATAACCGGTTCTGCAGAAACTTGTGCAGAATGTTTAAAACATGTTGTTTTTGCTGTTTACCCTCCTTTTTAAGGCCTAAATGTTGTTTTTTTGTTTAAAATCATAAGAATTACAATATATAAAGGTTAAAATATAATAATACGATTAAGTTTTAGAACAAACGCTTATATAACAATGAAAATACGAAGTTGTTCGTTACAAACGAAATAAAAAAAGTTAAAATATTAATCCGCAAGAACGTCCACTAATATTTTTTTAGCTGGACTAATTAATATATCAAGCTTGATGAGTCTCGTTTAATCTTCTTCGCCCAAACCCGAACTCGAACTATTGCGTAGGAATTCATCTAGTTCGGCTTCTTCCTCGGTCATTGGGGTTGTTAGTTCGGCTACAACCTCGTCCTCGTACACTTCGCCTTCGTAATCTAATTCTCCCTCGAGTGAGCGTATGTGTTGACATCTTTCCGCCGCATCCAAGTAATCTTTCAAGCAAATCGACATCTCAACCGCCTTGGTGTTAGCTTTGTCCTCCGTATAGAAATCACCCTACCACTTATAGAAAAAGCACTTTCCGAAGCTACGGTTGAAGCTTGGACCGTTAGTAATTCTCGGGCCATTGTGGCTAGGATCGGAAATTGATCTTCCTTTCCTTTCCACCAACCCAACAAATCAAAAATTTTAAATTCTTGTGAAGTCATTGTTTGTAGAAAGTTCGACCCACCATACCGACCGAGTTCGCTACCACTAGTGTTACCACGTTGCATTTGACTCGACTCATCTAACAAATTGTTATAAACATAATTCATCCTCCATACTTGATGAACCTTCGCCGAAAGCGGCATTTCTCATTGAATCGTGAATGTGTGACGAGGTTTGACCATATTTTGTTACATAAACATCAAACATTTTTTAAAGTTGTTCGTTAAAACGAATTTTTGCGGCTTCGCCAAAGTTTGGTTCGTCATCGGTGTTTAGATCCAACTCGTTTGTAATTTTTAAAATCAAAGACCCGGTTCCAAAAATATTAAAGCAAGGGTTTAAAGTGGCGGCACAAGTGAAAACCGCGGGTAGTTCTTTAAAATATTTTCTTAGGTTTTCCTTCATCGTAGCTACCATATCACAATATGGTCTACCCCTCCCCAAAACTCGTTTAATTTCCTACACATTTTAAACAAATTGTGAAGTACCAATGAACTAGTTGGATAGTAAACTCCTGATAAAGTCTTTGTTGACGTTTTGAAAACTTGAAGCAATTGTTTAACCGTTTCCATAAGACCCCAATTCGATTGGTGGTAAGAAGAAACCTTTCCACGACTTGACAAAAGGTTATGAAATGATATTAAACTTTCCTTTTGCAAAATTGCATTTTCAAACATGGTGTAAGTCGAGTTCCATCGATGAGCGACGTCCCAATTGGGTCCTGAGCATAATCGACCCGTTTCCTTACACACTTTAATATATTTTGAATGTCTATGCGTGTGACCATATATATGACGTAACATTTTCTTGAAAGCTTCTTTTTGAGTTTCAATAACCTTCAAGCCATCTTGAACGGCTAAATTTATGATGTGTGTGACACATCGACTATGGAAAAAAATATCCTCACAAATTAGATTGTACTTTAATCTTAAATGCGTTACCGAAAGCGTATTGTTTGAGGCGTTATCAAAAGCTATTGAAAAAATCTTGTTTTCCAATTTGTACGTTTTAATGCATTTGTCGATTGCTTTATATATAGATTCACCGGTGTGGGGGTAATGAAATAGTTTAAACAAAATCGTGCGTTTCATCATTTGCCACGTCGCCGGTTCAATCCAATGGGCGGTGACACAAATATAGAGTCGGGTGAACGTACGGTGCGGACCAAACGTCGCTAGTCAAGTTAACACCGGTTTCTAATTTTTCAAAATAAGAGATTAATTCTTGTTTAGCATTTTTCCATAATCTTAAACAATCTCTCCTAAGAGTAGCACGACTTACATGGGTATATCGTGGTTGGAGAGTTCTGTGAACCATCTTTGTGTGCGTTGGTTGTCGAAATGGTTGAACGGAAAACTTTCTTGGATTACAAACTTCGCCATTTCCACTCTAGTCACATCCAAATTGTACGTGAACAAGCTAGCGCCTTCATCTCCCCATTGAAGCTTGACCATAGTGTGTTGTTGTTTCAACGACTTGCAAAATGGTTTTTCAACGTGTTGTCTCAAGGTGGTGTTTGCCCCTACGACGTAAAAACCATTACAATGATGACAACGTGCTTTTTTCGTCCCGTTCGCCATCTCGCAAAATCGAAATGTGACCAAACTTCGGGGTTGCGCTTCGTTGGAAGTACACGAACAACCGTATCGGTTGTAGACTCGCCAACATTGACCGAATCTTGAGCACTAGAGCTTGCCATGCTTTTTGTAAGAGTTACCGAACAAGAAAGTGAGCGTAAGTGAGCGTTTTTAAGAGATTTACGGAGATTAGAGAAGGGTGTGATTGAACCAAAACACCCACCACCCTTTTATACTACTTTGGAGCTGCATTTTAGGCCCAAAAAAAAAAAAAACAAAAAAACGGCTACTTTGAGGTCCTAAGGTCATATGACCGTTTTTCTGCTCTGGGCACAAATAACCAGTTTTAACGTTTATAACCGGTTTTTTAATATTGTTATCGGTTAACTGGTTTTCTAACTGGTTTTTTAACAAAGTAACCCGGTTAACCGGTTTTTTATCTAACCGGTTTTTGTAAATAACCAGTTTTTTTCCGGTTTTACTTACCTTTTACAACCGTTTTTTAAACCGGTTTCTAAACTGAACCGGCAACCAAATTATGCAACCAATTAATAACCGATCAAACCGGTTAGTAACCGAACCGTTACAAAAAAAAAACCGGTTTTAAAAATAACCGGTTTCGGTTTTTTTATTTAGTTGCGTAATCAGTTTTTTTTACACCTCTATCTGGTAAGGTTCACATTGGTGTTGGCCTGTTAACATTCGCGCCACCCGAATGAAAATCGTAAAACATGATCGCAAAGTAAAAGGTCGGAGGGTGTCCAGGTGTAGACACAATGACAACTCAAAGTGGGGTTAGTTCGCACAACGTTTGGTGTGGCTGCTTTGGCCTAATAGGTCCTTCGTACTCTCATTGTTAGTCCCCACGTAGGCAAACTAGTCCGTTATATGGGATTTATACGAATGCCAACCTAGACAGGACGTTTCGACTACCGGTACTCGTACCCTTCCAGTTACTACGTGCCCGTCGTAGAACTTACTTTGATGAGATTGAAAAACGAAAACACCACAAAATCTTGAATAAAGAAAATATGAGAATGCTTTAAATATGTGAGAACTGAAACGTGCGTGATGAATGTATATGTAAGCATGTTATATTTGACAATATGTATCTCATTAAGTATCACACAAAATGATAGTGGAAGTGCTTGCATGCATTTGTGTGTATAGCAAATATGAAACAAATAAACATCATAAGTTTGCATGTAACCACATAAGCAATTAAAAATCTACTCGACTATAGTATAGGCTCTAAGGGTCTAATAACCTATCCTATATCCCTATAGTCAAAGGCTCTGATACCAATCCGTCACACCCTGACCCGCAACGGAAATGGTAGTCGGGGCATGATTGGGTTTCATCAAAGATCATGACATTTACTATAATAAAGTTTCATATCTATTATTTTCCAATTTAAAGGAAAAATTACAACAATCATACAAGCACAACAATATTCATGAACTCTTTATATTTCTTCTAAGGCAATTTCCTATGTGTTCCTTGCTTCGACTGTCCACCTGTATCATGTGTAAAAATAGGGTTTTGGGTCAACAAAGTTGGCGAAATGAATCTCATTTAAACATTTGAAAGAATAGTTATATTGATTATTTAAATAAAAATGATGCATAAACCAAGTATGAGTATACAGATATGTAAATTTAACCATAAACCACATAATATCAATCAATGCACACACAAGCATGACAAATGATGAACAATGAGATCAAGGCTCAATCAAACGGAGCCGATCTAATGAGCCACCTAATGCTCAATTCGTATCCCACGAGAAACTGATGGGCCTTAAATGAATGATTGCACACAACTTGACAAAAATGTAACACACAATACAACATATAACATTACATAACACGTAAGATCATATAATGGTAATATCACAATTGTTTGAATAAACAAAATATGTAAACGGCACATGATACACCCAAAACATAAATAAAAAGTGGAATTTGTAAGGATTCACTCATCGTGGTTGCGTTTCCTTGATTTGACGACGAACACGCACGAGTTTGGAATTTAATCACGAGAGAAAACTAGCCTAAATAATAACGTAATAATTGAATAAATAAGTAAAAGTTAATATTTTAATTAATGCTTTTTATTAGATTTTTAGGTTATTTTTGTGGTATTTAATGCTAATTTTTAAGCTTTAAAAACTTATTTTTAAATATTTTTAACAAACTTTTAAAGAAAAGAAAAGGGTTTTAATTAAAAAAATACCCTTTTTCTCAGAGTTGACTGTCAACGGCCGGTTCAACTTGATTAACTTTTGGGATCGTGTGAGGTTCGAACTCGTGACCTCTCGTATACGTGCATGCAGCTCTACCAACTGAGCTACGTGTCTAACCCGAAATAATCTTTATTTTTATTATTCTTATATACAGACTACATTATTCGAGAAATTATTTATTAAAAAGGTTTTGAAAAACCCATTTAACCGGTGCGTGTATTACGCATCGAACCCGTGAACACCGATCTGCTTTGCACCTAGCCCAACCAACTGGGCTGGGTGTCTAACCCGCCTATGCTTAGATTTATTTTATACTTAACATCTTACTGAGGGATAATATAAGTGCTTATAAAAAAACTGTTTAATGCAACAAACGGACATGATCAGGATTCGAACTCGGGACATATACGCTATGTTTGCACACAGTCCACCACTTGACTGGGTGTCTAACCAGGTTATAATCCCGGTTTTTATTACATTTATACACTCGAAGTAATTTCATCTTCTTCATTTAAAAAAAAACAGTACCCACTTTCGATCATGCCCAGATAAATTGATGTTGTTGATATGCGACAAAGATGAAAATGATGATATTGAATTTCAGAAATAGAGTGAAGAATTTTACCGAAAAAATGCAAATCCCGGTTTTCCCGCTGTCGAGTACGGCTAACTCCGATGAGGATTTTAAAACAGTAAAATTCGCAGAGAGTGATGATTGAGTGATTAGACAAACGAATGAGCGAGGTTTACAAAGTTTTTGCTCACCGTTTATAGATGCAGAAGTGGTTGTCGGTTTCGAAATCGAGTTTTAAAGTTTTCGGTTAAGATTTGATTACATCATTGATTGGTAACCGATTTTGAGTTAAAGCATGATTTGTAACCGGTTTTCTTTAGATTAAGCGGCGATTAAATGCAAATTTCGAAGGTTACAACTTTGAAATTTTTGGGCGGTTGAAACATAAACAGATTTAAGGGATTGTTTTCTTATAAGAGATATTTGTTTCGGGTTTATAAACATATAGTGTTGTATCATAGCGGTGTTTTGGTGTGTGCGGTTTGTGGGGGTATCCGGGTTCGAACCGCGGCTACTTCTTTATTTTTATTATTTTATTTCTTTTTTTATAAAAAGGTTTATTTATTTCCTTTATTGATTGTTATTTTAATTAGGTGACTTAATTATTAATCATGAGTAATAAAATAATTTAATTAATACTAATAAATACGTAACGAACTATTGAATAAATGCTTGAATTTCAACGAGCGGGTTTTGGAACCCGTTTTACACAAATGTTACACTGGCGGGTGTGCATTGACTATCAAAAATTAAATGACGCCGCCCGCAAGGACCACTTCCCGCTCCCGTTTATCGATCAGATGTTGGAGCGACTCACAGGACAACAATTTTATTGTTTTCTTGACGGGTTCTCAGGTTACTTACCCGATCCCAATTGCTCCCGAGGATCAAGAGAATACACCTTCACATGTTCGTACGGTACTTACGCGTATCGCCTGTCACACCCCAACCGATGGCGGAAACATAGGAGTGAGACGAACTAGATTGCTTGAGACATCATAACGCTATTTGCGACAATATTTAAATTGACAACCCATTTCATTTCATAGCATCAAAATTGTCAAGGTTACACCGAATATTCAAAAACAAGAAATAACAACAAAACAAGTTCAACAATAACATAATGATTAACTTAGTGTTCTACGCGTGTTTCTATGCCATTTCTATTAAGTTCCATCATAACAACTTCATCAACCTGCAACATGTTAAAAAGTATAGTTCAATAACAAGTATTGGCGAGTACACAAGTTTAATATCATAGCATAAGTATAAAATCCGTTTAGAACAAATCCACATAGCATACAAGATAAGTGTAAACAAGGCATGTGAATCTACAAGTCAATCCTCTAGTGTACCGCAAAATAGATTAAAACTTAACATTGACCACAAGAATACGGGCGGTGCGTTACTCCTATAGCGCTATACATGTTAAGGGAGGCTCGATCAAAGTTAATGACATTTAGATCACATAAGAATATACCAAGTAACAATTCAAGTAGCATAAGACTAAAGCATGTAGATGGATTGTTTGTGTATAGAATAAAGTGTGATTTAGTGTAGTTTTAGTAAATTAATCATGTTGCACCAAAATAGTGGAAAACATAAAAGGGGTCGAGTGTACTCACGGTTTTGCAAAGTAATACCGTGAGAGAGTTAGCTTGATTTAGGGGATGGAACACCAAGTTTATCCTACACAAGGCAACGTAGGTGTGTGAGTATTAGATTGACGGGGGAGTTTAATGAGTTTAGGAATTTACAATATGCAAAGAAAGTATATATAAACGAAAGTATTTATCTAGGACATTAACACTCGTTTTTTACACTAATAAGCCCGAAGGGTAATTGTGTTTTTGTGGGTCATGCCAATAGAATCGTAGCGATTGTTAGGTCTAAGATAAAATAACCAATTTTTAGACAAATAACCATTTGGTCATGGTCAAAGTTTCGGTTATATTAAGTATTTACATATAGTTATAATATTACTAATTTATCATATAGTTCATGTATTTCATAGATATCATGTAAGTCATATAAGTCATGCATGGAGGTAGGAGGAGAACCATCCTAAACCTCTTTCATAAGATTCACCATTACACAAGATTGACACAAGGACAATCCGGATGGTCAAGAATTATGGAAATCATCAAGTGAGGGGTGGATTGAATAGTTGAATGGCCAAGGCCTTCATGTAATCACACCTACACCAACAAAGCTTGTAAGCTTGGATGGCTCAACACTTGTGGGTTTGAAACCCTAGTAAAAACCACGAGTTTAGAGACATGTTATGCCTCTTGATAGTATGTGAACAAGTCTAGCTTAACACACTAACCATAAGCTTGGTTAGTGGCATAAGTAGCATAAATTTGTTATGTTAAAAATAAGTTCGAAAAAGTTTTATAAGTTATCTTCCAAAACATAAAGTTTGGCCCAAAAAATGGTGTGATTCCACCTTGGTTTTCCATGGAAAACCTATGGTAACATCCCATAGGGCTTAGCAAAAATGTTGAGGAAGAAAACTTTGAAAATATTAAAGTTTAAAAAGTAAAAATGGACAGAAAATTTATGGCACTTTGGACCTCAAAAATGGAGAGGTTTCACCTTAGTTTGCCAAGAAAACTTGTGAAAACCTTCTAGAGGTTATCCAAGTGTCTTAGAAGAAGAAATAAGGAAGAATTAGTTGAAGAAGTGAGTTAGAACTCAAAAAAAAACTCAAATATGGCTGCTGCGTTTTTTGAATATGTGAGGGACTTTGAGAGTGTTTTTTGAAGTGTTTGGAGGCTTGAAAAGTGGGAAATGGATGGGGGGGAAAGGTGGTTTATATAGGGAAGGGATTAGGGTTTCAATTGGTTGGGCTTTGGACAAGATTAGTGGGTGTTTAAACTTGAAACAAGCCCAAAACATCAATATATGGCAACCCTCTTTTTTGTTTTTTTTTGTTAATTAATTTATATACATGGTTTTAATTGTTATATAAATAAAAGAAGTGTGAAGTGTTTTGGAAGATTAAAACATAATTAAAGGTGTTACATAATCCTAAACATGTCTTGCAAATAATTAACTTAAGTGTGACAAGAATCATGGTGCCAAAAGTCTATGCATTTTGCATTTAACTTGTTGATTGCTTGCTTGATTAGAAACGTTTAACTTTCATGAATATATGATAAGAATATGCAAGTTGATTCGAAGCTATAAATTGCGTAACGAATGTGTGTATGATCATAGATATAAATGCGTATAAAGATTGAGAATTGCGTATAATCGGTCAATTTGATTACAATCAAAGCCTTAGATTTACAACGATTCGGAAATGAAATACGATTACTAGGTTTGGAATTTCCAAAAATAGAAACACGAAGCGATCTTACTAAAAACGGAAAGATACAAATGCGAAGCGTTACATCGCCGCATGCCGTTCGGGTTATGTAACGCTCCGGCTACTTTTCAGCGATGTATGGTCGCTATCTTTCAGGACATGATCGAGACCTCGATGGAGGTTTTCATGGACGATTTATCTGTCTATGGAAACACTTTCGACAATGTCTTAGTCACTTAGATGCGATGATGAAACGGTGTGTCGAGACGAGATTGATGCTGAACTGGGAGAAATGTCACTTTATGGTGACAGAGGGGAGAGTGCAGGGCACAAGATATTGCGTGCAGGTATAGAGGTCGATAGGGCGAAGATAGATACTATCAGCAGACTCCCTCCACCAACTAGCGTCAAATCTATCCGTAGTTTTCTCGGTCATGCGGGCTTTACAGACGTTTCATTAGAGATTTCTCTAAGATTACCCACCCCATGACACGACTCCTCGAAAAAGATGTGCCCTTCGTCTTTGATGACGATTGCTTGAAAGCCTTCACGATCCTTAAAGAGAAGTTGGTGAGTGCTCCTATCCTCGTCTCACCCGACTGGAGCTTGCCCTTCGAGCTCATGTGTGATGCGAGCGACTATGCGGTGGCGCCGTTTTGGGTCAGCGACGAGATAAACATTTTCATCCTATTTACAACGCTAGTAAAACCCTTAATGACGCTCAGGAGAACTACACCACTACAGAAAAGGAGCTCTTAGCAGTAGTATACGCGTTTGATAAATTCTGCTCCTACCTCATCCTTTCCAAAACCATCGTCTTTACTGATCATGTTCCTCTTCCAAAAGAAGGACGCGAAGTCTCGTCTCATTCGGTGGATTCTCTTGCTTTCCGAGTTCGACATAGAGATTAGAGATAAGAAGGGAGCAGAGAATTTGGCCGCTGACCATCTATCCCGATTAGAGGATCCTAGTGAGAAGAAATCTGAGAAGAAGAGATCGGTGTAGATTCCCCCATGAGTCAGTGGAGTTTGTGGCAGCGGAAAAGGAGGGATGTCGTGGTTTTCTGATTTTGCGAATTATCTCCCAAATGGAGTGGTACTCAAGGGTATGACCACTCAGCAGAAGAAATTCTTCCGTGATGTGAGGCGATACATCTGGGATGACCCGTTTCTATTTCGGGTAGGGGGAGATAGGATTCTCAGGCGCTGCGTTAGTAGAGAAGAGGGGCGGAGATTTTGAGGCACGTGCACGAGGGACTACAGGAGGTCATCATGGTCCGCACGTCACCGCATATAAGTTTTCGATTGCGGTTTTTATTGGCCCTCAATAGTTAAGGATGCTCTAGAGTTTGTTAAGACCTGTGATCGTTGCCAGCGCACCGGCAACATCTCATCCAAGGATGAGATGCCCCAACACCGATCCAAATTCTTGAAGTTTTTGATGTATGGGAGATCGACTTCATGGGACCGTTTCCCGTATCTAACGGGAATTGGTACATCCTCGTGGCTATTGATGATGTTTACAAGTGGGTTGAAGCTCAAGCTTTACCCACAAATGATGCCCGAGTGGTGGTGAGATTTTTGAAGAAGTTATTCACCCATTTTGGTACCCATGAGCTATTATTAGTGACCATGGCACACACTTCTGCAATGCCGTCATGGAAAAGGCATTGGCACGCTACGGTGTCACTCATCACCTCTCCACCGCTTATTATCCTCAGACGAGCGGCAAAGTGGAGAATGCGAACAGGGGGGTGAAACGGATCCTCGAGAAGACGGTAGGCAAAATTCGGAAGGACTGGTCTGATAAATTAGATGATGCTTTGTGGGCGTTTAGAACCGCCTACAAGACACCGCTAGGCACCACGCCCTCCATGATCTTTACGTAAAGCCTGTCATCTCCCGGTTGAACTTGAGCATAGGGCATTGTGGCCTTGAAGACCGTGAATTTAGACCTCACTGAAGCTGCCAAGAGACGATACTTCCAAATTCACGAGTTGGAGGCACTTCGGAATGCGGCGTATGAGCGTTCATGGAGCATTAAGGAGAAAACTAAGGCGTGCATGATAGTAGATTGAAAGGTGTGAAAGAGTTTCGGATCGGCGATAGGGTGCTCCTATATAACTCAAGATTGAAACTATTCGCTGGTAACTTGAAGTCTAAGTGGTCCGGCCCGTATGTGGTGATGAGGTATTCCCATACGGAACAGTAGAGTTGAAGGATGAAGCTGATGGAGGCACGTGGAAGGTCAATGGGCATAGACTGAAACATTATTTAGGAGGACCGCTTGATTCTACCGAGAAGGAGGAAACTCCTCTCGAAGTTCCACCTCCTACCGCTTAGGCTCTTGAGTATCGGCTCAAGTGTAGAGTATGTACTGGTATTTATTTGCATTTCATATCTTTTTTAGTATTTAATTCTTGTTTTTCGTACTTTGTGTGTTTTTGTTTGTTTGTGGGTTGGCTTAGCTGTTTTGCAGGTTATATCACGCCACCACCGATGGGAAGCTTGAATTTGCAGGTACGTTTTGTTAGTATCGGTTGCATGTTGAGTTCTTTTTCAAAGAGTTTATAATAGATGAATGAAACTTTCAAAAAAAATTTAAGGCACAAACCAGAAAAAACATCAAAACTTTCTGTGAAAACACCCATCTCGCGGGCGCGAGAGGCACAAGCCATCTCGATCGCGGCACGCGAGAGGCTTGCAACTCCGGTAAAATCCACTGGTCGCGGGGCGCGAGAGGAATCACTTATTCTCTTGCGGCTCGCGAGAGACCATATCTGCAGAATCTAAACCCTAAAAGCCATTTTCCCATTTTCAACACCATTTCTTCCCCACTTTCACCTATGGCTCCTCCACTATTCTCCTCCAAAATCCACCATTTCTAACCCACATTCACCCAAATATTTCCCCATTGCTTCCCTACATCAACCTTAACCAACTTTCAAGTGCAAACCTGCGTTTTTCCCTTTTCAACCGAGCTCTTTAACTGTGTTGCAACTTTTTCATTATTTACTTACTAATTCTTACAGATCTGCGCCACGGTATGTTTTCTCGCAACCTTTATGCTTTCATTTTCATATTATATATAGTTGCTGAATATATTTTGGTGTTTGGTCTGGTGATAGTTGCATGTTAGGTTATATTGCGGGTTGGGATAACTTGGTTTGGTTTGAGTTTTTGATTGTGATGGCTGTTAATTTCTGTGGGTAGACTAAGTGTAAACAGGGTATATCTTGGCGGGTTTGGTGAGGTTCAACATTGAGTGTGGGATTCGGGTTGGTTAATATGGGTACTAAAAATCAGATTTTTCAGATTTTCAACCCGTTGTTTCTGTTATGTTCATAAAGTTTCATCTTTAGACTTACACTCAATGTTGGCTGATTATTTCGGCACCTCGGTTTTAATTGAGGGCAATTAAAGTGCCGGAAGGGGGGTAGTCATATGGTTTTGGATATATTTTGGGGTTAGTAACATTTGGGTGTTCATGCTTATAGGATTCTGTCTCGCCCGTACTCAATCTCCATTCGGGCGAGATTCGTCTTATTAATTAATAATGTTACACACCTAATATAATATATCTAATATTATTTGGTAAGTGTTTATTTTTTTAGACCATGACCGCGAATGGAATGCTATACTGTCATTTTTCTATATGGTTGCTCTTTCTAGTGTTCTACTTGTCTTACTCGTGCTTTATGCAGATGTCTGGGGAAGGTAGTTCAAGCCGTGCAGGACGAAAAAGGAGAGGGCCAACACCTCGACAGAGAGGTGACCCAGCCGATGCACCACCGCAGCCTTCGAATTTTGGTCGACGACAATCCGGTACAGGGGGACGGTATTCCCCATGGGCAGATCACGCGGATAGTGGACAGTCCCCTGCTTCAGTTCGATCTAGATTCCCACAGTGGGATAGGCTTTCCAACTTAATCACTTGTGATCTACTGCCCTATAGAAGGATTGACTAGGATATGATTGACCATCTGGGTCAGAGGGGTAGAGTTGAACAGTTGTTGGGCGACAAGTTCAGGAAGGTATTGGATTGTGGAGCTAGACAATATAAAGAGATTACCTTTGAATTTCACTCTACGTTTGAATACCAGCAGGGTAAATTTAATGAGAGTGATGCTATCTCGCTCGCTTTGGGTAGGCAAGTTTATGAAATGACAGTTCCATAGTTCGCGGTGGCCTCACAGATATACTCATTAGAGGAGGTTCAGGCACCGGACTTCTCCACCAGTCTTCAGGGGGTCTTCAAAAGGAGGCACCCCCACAGTGTTCAGATGAATGAACTAGCCAGGTTCTAAGGTACTATCTATTCTGCACCATATTCTAACAATATGGTAGCAAGCGACATTATCGATCCGGTCTACTGGTTTATTCACAAGATTCTTGCTGCTACACTGGTTGGGAGAGGGTAGAGGGATAACATGGTAAATCAGGTAAGTTTATTCTGTTTGATGTGCATGGTGGAAGGACGGCCGGAAAACCTGGCGACTATATTTGCATGGTCGATGAAGCGGCTGTGGAGGGGAGGCCCAAGGGCAAGGGTGTATTATGGGCCCCTGATTACTTGCTTAGCTGAGAGTCTTGGGGTGTTCAACAGATATCCCCAAGACAGGATGAGAGAAGGCCCAGCCCCATGCGTCATGAGTATTCGGGACCTCCAGGCTGCCGGGATTTTGACTACCCAAGAGCCTGTTAGCTAGGAGCCAGTTCGTCAGGGACCACAGGTGCAGCCGCCTCCAGGATCTGAAGCGGCGTCATCTATGCAGGCCGGTGTTCCCACTTGATATCAGCGACTGGTCACACGTCAAGAGCTGCCAGGACGACAGTATCCTCTTCGTCAACCTCACCCAGACCCACTAACTTGGGATTCTTTGTATGATAGGATGGAGACTGGGTTTGGGGACCTGCGAGGCTATGTCGATCAGCAGTTGGTGGTGTTCGCCATACCATGATGGAGAGCAGGCGTATGCATGAGGCTAGCCAGTGAAGGCTGGAAGATGGGATGAGGTACATGATGCAAAATTTGAACATGGGGTTCCATCCTACTTTCAGCATCAAGGTGGTCAGCCGGGGTCAAGTCAGTTTGCTGGTATGGAGGACATCCAGCTGTACCAAGTCTTGAGGCGTCTGAAGAATCGGAGGATGTGATTAAAGCAGCAGTGGAGCTTTATCTTTATTATTTTTTATTTTATGCTGTTTTAATTTCATGATGGTCTGTACGTTAAACAATTTACTTTGGGGGAATGTTGAATGGGTTGGGTATGATGGTGGACATTCTTCAAAACAATTTATTTATTTGCTTTATTATATTATGTTTTGGAAGTGTATGTTGATAGGTCGATGTTATATGTTGCTTCCATTCGCATGTGAGTGTTGAGAGTGGTACGCTGAGCGCGTTCGGAGTGGAGGGCATGAGTGGACTGACTGGTACATTGGCAGTCTTGCATTACCAGCTAAGTCGTTTCACTTTTGTATTGTGTTTTTCTTTATTTATTTTGTTTTGTTTTATTTTGAGTAGTAGGTCTTTCTCATCTTTGCATTGGGGACAATACAAAATTTAAGTGTGAGGATGAGATAGTAGAGTAGAATCAAGTAGTTAAAAAATAAAAAATCCGAAATTGTCTTTTGAAAAAGAAGTTTGCATGAAATTAAACGGAAAATGATAGAAAAATTAAATTTTTATTTGGTTTCAAATAATAATAATATGAGAAATAAAAGGGTGAGTTTGTGTTTAACTTAGGATATGTGAGTAGGCTCGATTCGATTCTTATGTTCTTTGAGATTATTATACCTTAATTGTCGGTCTACTAGTGGGTACTTATCTAGGAAAATGGGAAACTGAAACCGCCAAAAATAGTATAAGGAATGCCGTTATAAGCTAAAATCTTTAGAATTTTTAATCATGTAAAAGAGAAAGAAAAATGAGCTTGATTGAAAAGTAGACGAGGCCTATGGAATCTCCCTTGGGGATGGTGACTCTGATCGAGAATCCCTCTAGGATTAGTTGAAATTTTAAGTATCCAAGCCCACGTTGTCGCTCTGGGGGATGGTGACTCTGGTTGAGACAGCCTCTAGGTTAGATATGTACAAAGAAATCAAATGCTCGAAAGGAAAGAAAAAGGAAAAGAAAATTACTTGGTTTTAAATTCTTTATATTTTGGTATAAACGGTTAGGAAATGGGTTAAATAATTCGTTCCTTTTGTTCCATAAGCTTGACGTGGGATTAAGTGTACTGTGGATTCTAGTGTGAGACCTTAGGTAGATTGACCGCACTTAAACTAAATTCACATGATAAGAAGTTTGAACCGAATTTTGAGTTTAAGTGGATACAAATACTTGCAATCACGGTTAACATAAATCTCATTCCCTAATGAACATAACCTTAATCTTTGAAATCGAATAATTATTTGGTTATGATTCCGTCTGTGCACAATTCTTTTTCGAGAGCGAAAAAAGAGCAAGTGTGGGATATTTGATGTATTGAATAATACATGCATTATTCATGTAGAGTTTGTAAAGTTTTAACTGATTTTCGTTTCGGTTTGTCAAGAATTTATCTACTTTTAATCCAAATGCGTTTTGTAGGTCTTGGTTCCTGAAAACGGTTGGAAGGATGGGAAAACGAGCTAAAATGGTATATGGAACCGAGCCGGAACGTGATTGGAACGAAAAGGAGGAAACGAATCGAAATCAGAGGTTTTTGGACCTCTGCGGCCAGCGACCGCATTACCTTAACACTCTCGTGGGGCGCGAGAGGCTGATAGTTATCTCCAGAATTGCATCTCGAACGTGGGGCGCGACGACCACCTAAATCCCTCTCGCGGCTGGCGAGAGGGTGTTTTATCCAGAAAGTTTCGAAAGTCAGCTGATTTAGGATTGTTTTGTTATTTATTGAGTCATAATACAATTGAAACACATCTTGGATCAACTTGGACGAACTTAGACCTTTTGGAGCATATTTTCTGGAGCAATTGAGCTGAGAAAAGGTGATCTAGGCTGCAGGAATCATTCGGGCTATCAAGGAGTTTCGAGGCAGGAGCATTAACGGTTTTATTGCAACATTCTTTATCCTTATACTTCCTTGTTTAACTTGATTATAATTCTTGTTTTAAACCTTGTTTATTTAGTTTTACAAACATGATACTTGGCTAGATTTATTTCAGTTACCTAGGTTTGGATGACGATTTTATGAACGTTTGGTTTATTTTAGTTTAATTATGGTTTGAATGTGTATTTGGTAAAGTTCACAGCTTTAATTTTCTAGTTTAGTGTATTTGCATGATCTAAATTGATTTGTGATTGTTTAATTGTTTTACATGAAGGATGTCTTCCATAGAATAGGTTTGTGTTGCTTTTTCGTGTCTTTAGGGATTCGGGACGGTAAATTGGCAATAAAACCAGGAAAACAACTAAATGAAATATAAAATCAGTTTTATCATTATACCTAAATTAATTATTGAGAAATAATAATTAGTTAACTGAATTAATTAGATAAATTGTTAGGTTTAGGTTTTGAGAAATTCCCAAAGCTAATTTACTTGTCATAATTGGGTCGGTTAAGCTAAACTAGAAGTTGTAGTTGGTCTAGGTTAATTATTGAGAAGTAGTTAAATAATTAGACACTTTACTAAATTAAAAGATAACTGAAAAGGAATCTTTAAAACCGGTAAACAAATAATAATAATTTTAGGTTATCATAAGTGTCTTCCTGAGAAGGGTCGGGGGTCCTGTTCGGTAAACCTATAGTTTAATATTTTAAGATTCCAGTAAATCATTCAACCTAATAAAGTTATTATCAAATCAAATGAGTAATAATCTAAAAATCCAACCTAGGTAACCAGTTCATTATTCCTGATTTAATTCCCAATTTTCTAAAAAGTTCAAAATTCGATTTGTTCCGATTAACTAGTTTTAGTCTAATTAATAATTTAGAATTAGTTAGAAACCACCCACCCCTTAAAATATATTAGTTGTTTTAATCGAGTCTAAATTAAGTAGTCATAGTATTAGAGTCTCATGGGTTCGATAATCCAGACTTGCTTAAACTATTCTACAATTGATCGGTTCACTTGCCAGTTAATAGTTTAGTATATTTAGGAGCTAGAGTTTAATTTGAGTCTAGAATTAGGGTATTTTTTTTTGTTTTTAATTAACTACTTTTAGAACATCAGTTAGGAGCATGGCAGGTTGTCTTCTTTAGTTTTGATAAGTGTTTAGTGTTTAAGTCATGTAATTTGCAAGTATTTGGAATTTCATGTTTACATAATATGATTAATGATATTTTATGACTTTTTGTAGTGTTATGTTGTTAAATAATGTATACTAGTTTATAAATTATGTCTAGAAAGTGTTTAAATGTTAAATCGGGTTACGGGATATTAAACAGTAATTTTGTATGGTAATTGTGATTTGCATATTCTCATGATATATTTTATGTCTTTGATATTGTTCATGATGTTTAACATCATTTATGGATCTTGTATATTCCAAACAATGCTGAATTGTTACTAGTTAATTGAATTTTGCCATTTTAACGACTCGAATCAGACAAATTAAATGTTTGTATATTTTCCAGAAAATTTTATCATGTATACTTGATTTCCCATTTGGGGTTTGGTATAACTTTGATGTTGGACCTAATTCTAAGTCCTATAACTTTGTACATAGTTTGTATTGTTTCACGACACGACGAATAAAATCATGTGATATGCAAATGTAATGCATTCCTTGAGATTGCTAGACTTATAAGACTGAACATATTGTAATTAAGTCTAATGCATGAAATTGTATAGTTAATAGTGATTAAGTTGTACGGAATTACCGGATAATTTGCGTGAAGTGTGTTTTGTAGAGAGGATTTACATTGTGTAGGTTTTGTCTTTGGTGATGAGTCATCATAAAGGACATAGCAGTTAAACATTCCTAATGGTTCACGAAGAAAACCAATGTTTGGATCTTCAGCTTCGTATCTTTTCTTCAGGGCGTTCTAGGATCTTTTTTTCTTTCTACGTCCAACGGGCGATGGGTCGAATCTTCTATCGGTTGGATCATGTTAATCATAGAGAAAACTTCTCTTCAATCTTGTTTGGCAAATCGGACCTCAACAAGTCTGTCTTGGTGGTGGACAAAGTCGGGGATTGTCATTGTTTGAACCGGTGCTTGGTGGATATCAAATTGTCTAATACCATTGATAGTGATGGTTTGTGATACAGAAAGCAGTCTTTGGTGTCTTCTGGTTTGATACCTAGACATCATAAGTGAAGGAAATTTTTTTTTGAAATTTCTTTTTTCCATTGACTTGTTTAGTTGCAAAATATAAAAAAAAAAGTTCAAGTATTTACTCTAGTAAAGTAATTATGTGTAATTACACTAGAGTGATTACATTATTACTCTACTACTATACATACACAATTTTCTTTTTTAGATTTTAAGACTAAAATATGTGCTTGACAAGATGGGAAAAAAATAAAATCCCTCCTTCACTTCTAAGGTTTAATACTAAGATTATTTGTACAATAACCTTGCTATTACATTGTAATAGCGATATAAATCATTTGTTTATAATTTTTTAACGACTTTAATTTATACAAACCATATATGTTTTCTTTGTTTCTATTTAGTTTTAAGTTACGCCATCCACGTGCTCATGTATTTTTATTATATTGTCTCTAAAAAATATTTATCATTATCAACTACTGAATTAAAAATTAAAAAATAAAAAAGAAAATACGGTTATTGAACGGGCTTTGCCTTGACAAATGTCCGCAATTTCAAACGCTAATTCATCTAAACTAGTGTTAAGTCCCCGCGTTGCGGTGCGGGAGCATAAAACTGTGTTATCAGTGTTGCGGGAGGGGGTGTAAAAGCTTGCTAAGTAACAACTGAACGACTACCAAACTGAAAAAAAAAAACGTAATAAAATACGATTTTCTAACACCAAAAAACTCACGTACCGTAAAACATAAACGAAATTGAATTTATACCAACACTAATTAAAAAGTCTACATTTATTTAACTTTTTTGGAAAATTATAAAAAAAACTAAGTTTTAATGCTAAAGTAGTAAGTCTAAAGTTAGTATGAAAAAAACCGTGATAGAAGAAAAAAGAGTTACTATTCATTCTTATTCTTATGTTATGAATTAAAATATATATATATATATGTAATTCTTTTCTCACGATCATTAAAGGGACCATCTTCATTTCCAATGGCGCTTGTCACATTCAGCTAAATGACTTCATAGAATCTTAATTAACATAGGAGCTAAATGAAATATAACATATTCCTAACGGTCTAGAAATCTGGAATAGCTTCAGGTGCTACCTCAAACAACAAGTCTTCATGATTGTATGATTAAGATGGTTCATCACAAACATTGGTCGATGATTGTACCTCAGACAACAAGGATACATCAAAAGATGTTTATGAACATGTAATAGTTGAGACAATAAGGCTGAGCGGCCAAGACCTTCTCCAACTCTCTCTACTAGGATTTCAAACTCATGAAACGATGGCGAATCTTCTAAATAGGCTACAGGCAAAACTCATCACATCGGGACACACTCGCCTCCGAACCGGGGAAAACCCTCACCCGAAGGCACGACAGTGCGATAAGGGTAGGAATCGAACCTAGATCACTTGGAAAATTAGGTCTCTCCCTTACCACAGCTCTTTGGCAACTCCTTTCCGACGTATAAGTACTATACATTTCCAATCCTATTAGATTATTTTAACCTAAGTTTGAATGACACTCTTTTGAGTACAATTGTTTTAGAAGTAAACTTTTAATATGTAGTTTTTTAATAAATAGTTTATAAATTCGATTAGTTTATTAAATTGTCAGATTCGAAGACATTTTTTACCGACATATCAAAATATAACCAAAACAATTTACATGTATATGATAATCTACTGCACTTTGATTTATCCTCAAAATCAACCCCACTTTTTTTAAGGCAAACTTTATTCAAAAAAGGGTAGCGGCGCAGCTTGTTACCCGTTTACTTTCTATCTCGATAATGTTGGTTAAATTATAAAAATCAAAGTTAATGACTGACCCGGAGCAAAATGAGAACGCTTACATGGTAAGAAGTTCAGTCCAATCAACATTTAATTTAACATTACGACTAGAACACCATAAATACCCCATTTGTCTGAAATTTTCTTTTATTTTTTGAAAACTATAATTATATTTGTAACCATCATAACATATTATACCAGCTGTGTTTATACAATCGAAATGACTGAGCAAACCAATGAAAGTCGATCGGTTAGACCAGTTTGAAATCTATACGGTACGGTTTGAAACTTGGTTTAACCGTTTAACGTTTGTTATTTTTTGCCACATTCTAAGAATAAAAAGTTATGTGTATATATTATATTCATGAACAACTATCCTTACCATTTTTGTACAAATTTAATCCAAAATTATACTTTTGAAAAAAAAAGAAACAGTTTCCTTTTTTAAAACCGCCAAACCGCAACTGAACCGTAAAACCGATAGGTTCGGTTTGTCTAATTCCAAAACCATAGTTATCGATTCATCCCAAAATTCTCATAAAAACCGGCTGAACCGAACCGTAAGATAATACTAACATAACCATTGTATTTACAGAATGATTAACCAACAATGGAAAAACCTTTGTGGCAAGTCAAAAGGTTGAACCCACAGTCCACACAACACTTTTATGTTTATTTTTGTTTTTTAATGTTGTTTATAAAACACATGATCATATAAAAGTCATACTAGTAAATAAGACCTAATTTTTCTAATAAAACAAGTTACTATGTTGTAAAAATTAGAATGCATATTGGCCAACCTATTAGGAAACTTCTAAAATTTGATTTGTTACAACTGAAATCAGTTCGTCTTTAAAAATAGATAAGTCGGAATTATCACCTCTTTGGGGGTGGAAATCGCGTCAGGCTAGCGGATTGACAAGTTCGAGTTAAAGGGTTAAAACTTGAAAAATAACGAACGTCGACATGACTTGTATTTGAAACTGTCAAATACATCAACCCTACCTCGAACATGTATAAAATCATGTAATCCAGACATGACTAGTGTAACTTGTTTATCAAAACAGGTTAGCAAGTTAAAAAGGGTTGTAGGTTATAAACGAATAGTAATCAAGTTGCAAAAGGGTTAAATGGGTCGTTAAAAGGGTTGACGAACCGTAAACAAGTCGGCAGGTTCAGCCTACAAATTAAATATTTTTTAATTAAAATTCTAAAAGGGTCGACAAGCCAATCACCTGTTCACAACCCAACCCAAATGCGTCACATTATATTAAACAGGTAAGACGGGTCAACTAGCCTTAAACCTGACCCCATTTAGACCCAACCCAAACCTAATTATATTTAACCCGTGTTAAGTATCATGTCAGGAATTGCCGCAAAAATACAGGCGAACATTCAAGCTAAACTACTTCTTGTTTTTATTTAAAATTAACTTAATCCAAGCATCATTAACAATCATATCATTCAAGAGACATCATACAACATTATATAAACAAAAGACACAATATAATCACATAAACACCAACCAAAACATACAAAACCGAAGCAACATTAAAAACATACCATTACGCGAAGAGAACCTGTGTACTTGAAGGTGCCAGATCAGAAAACGCCTGGGGTGCTTCAACTACTTGCCAATGAACCGAAAAGCTTGGGTTATTCTCAGTATTCAATCTCAAAATACAACCGACAGCAACATGAAGGTTTCTTCCCACAACATAAATCTTACTGTTATTACAATTTACCGAAAAGGGCTTGCAGATTTGCTCAGGTAACGGAGGCCCGTCAACAGTTCTCCAAGAATCATTATCCGTGTCATACACCTTAAGTTTAGTCCTTCATGCTCGGTTACCACGAATAAGTGACCATAAATCACTGCACTCGAACCAGTCCATCCTTCTCTAAGCCCATCAGGCATGTTTTCCCAATGATCGGTTTTCGGATCGTAAATTTGACCCCTTGGAACCACGTAAAACGGCCAAAACCACCCTTCGGTCACAAGAAGCTTCCCATCAAGAACTGCCGCATCGTAAGACGCCATATTTGTGTGCATATTTGCAATTGAGTGCCAAATCCCTTTTTCCGGGTCCATAACCTCAGCGGAATTAAGCTCATAAAGATCCGTGCTGTTGCCACCCGCTACGTAAATCTTTCCGTTTATGACCCCACTTGCGAAAAAACGATCTTGCTGTGATCATCTTCTTCATCACAGTCCAACAATTCTTTTGAACATTGAATTTCAGGACTAAATTCAAAGGGCAATCGGCGTCTATAACCACACCCCCGCAGACAAAAAGAGACCCCTCAAATGGGAACGAAACACACCGAAACCCGGGTGGACAAACCTTATCGATACAAGGCATTTGTGGAATCGTGTGCCATGAGAAATGTGTAAGATCAAGAACGTGCCATTGAATCTTTCCTGTACATTTATGAAAGGCGAATATATATAACCATGGATCTTGAAACCCCATTTCTTTTCTTCGCGTAAAGAACCGTTCTTTGTTTCCGAACAGTTGATACCAACGCTTGCAAACGGTTTTACCAGCCACATGACTCGAGACTGGCAACCGTAAAAGACAACTTAAAGCAACATCATCAGGAAGACCGGGAATAAGAGGATCCCCTCTAAGACTTAATTCAGTTTCCACAAACGGATCCAGTAAACGCGATTGAACTGCAGCAAACTTAAATTTAGGCGATAACGTCATTTGTGAATCCCCTAACCTCTGTACTGCTGCTTGCTGCGACGAAACCCGAACTCTCTGCATCTTTTTACCACAAAATCTTTGAAATCCCCAACTCAAATCCAATATTGTAAGACCACTTAAACCACAATTCTATCAAACCGATCGCTTTACGATTGCTTTACCAATTGCAAGAACACCTTTTGCGAATATACAAGATACAAAACCACTTCATATATCATATGATCATCTTCAATCAAATCAAATAGCCCAAACACGCCATACAAACAAAATCACTTTTTTCTACAAATTTTTTTCATCTAATCTCGCTGGAAAGATAACACCCCCAATCAAGTTTCAACCTTTTCACAAGATTTGTATACAGAATCAGACCCACTTCAACAACCAATCAAAAATCACAATTTCATGATCTGGGTATACTTCCAATTCCAACAAAAACCATATTTCAGGTCATAATTTGCAAACAAAACCGATCAAGAATATAAAGATCAAGAAATTGGACTTACAGATGTAAAGAAATTGATCAAAGATACAAAAAGATTGCAACTTTAGGTTCAAGATTGATCAAAGATGCAAAAAGATTGCAACTTTGGGTTAAAGATTGATCAAAGATGCAAAAAGATTGCAACTTTAGGTTAAAGATTGATCAAATATGCAAAAAGATTGCAACTTGAGTTGAGATTATAAAGATGCAAAATTGCATTTGGGTTGAAGATTGATCAAAGATGCAAAAAAGATTGCAACTTTAGGTTAAAGATTGATCAACAGTGTTGTATGTTCGTCTTTATGTTGATGATGTAAAGATAATAAATTTATATCTTGTTTGGTGGGGTGAAACCCTCAAATTCCTGTGGCAAACATGGGTTGATATTGTTTATAATAATAATAATAATAATAATAATAATGCGTGGTTGGTCCCTGTGGTTTGTAAATATTGCAGACTTGGTCCCAGTGGTTTACTAATTACACGCTTGATCCCGGTGGTTGTCATTTTTGCACTCGGGTGATCCTTGTCACTAACCTATGTTAAATTTATCAGTTAAGTGTATAGAAAATGACTAAATTACCCTTAACCAATTAAAAATAAAAAATATATAAAGATTAGGGAAGATGGGTGGGGCCCTCATCTTCTTCCTCCCTCTCCTTTCTCTCTTTGTGTAAAATCCACCACCACCTCTACCTCAAACCCACCAAGCCACCTCCACCTCTAATTCCACTGTCAAGCCATCACCACCACCACCACTGCGGCGTACGGTGGTTGCTGGTGGAGAAAGTTGAGAACTTTTCATGATTAAATTTTGAGAAGTACCTACTAACTGATTACAACTATCTACACCAACTTTTAAACATCAATTACAAAGTTTTGAAAAACTTGTTAGAAAGTTGAAGAAAGTCAAATGTCCTTACCCAGACACAAGACACAACTATAGGTCCATGGTTTCCCAGGCTCCAGTTACAAACTAACATATTTGGGTGATATAACGGATCTAAAGAATAATCATGTAAATCTAAACAGTCGTGTAAAATTACACAAAAACTTACAGAGTCATTTGAAGAACAATAGCAGCAGGAGACGGCCGACGGTGTGCTGTGAGCTGTGAGCGGTGGGATTGGAAAACTCCGATGAAGGAGGACGAGTGGCGACCTAGGGTTTTACTTTCTTTAGCCAATCACGAGATTCTAACAAAAAGCCCCCTGCAATTTCACGGATGCAGGAATTGCTTCACATTTCACGACTAGAAAGATTAGCTTGTAAACGGGAACCACTAGCGGCGGCGTACAGTGGTTGATGGTGGAGGAAGGCGGCGGTGGTGGGTTGACAATGGAATTAGAGGTGGAGGTGGTGGTGGGTTTGAGGTGGAGGTGGTGGTGGATTTTACACAGAGAGAGGAGGGGGAGGGAGAAAGAAGATGAGGGCCCCACCCATCTTTATATATTTTTTTATTTTTTAATTGGTTAAGGGTAATTTAGTCATTTCGCATACACTTAACTGATAAGTTTAACATAAGTTAGTGACAAGGATCACCCAAGTGCAAAAATGACAACCACCAGGATCAAGTGTGTAATTAGTAAACCACTGGGACCAAGTCTGCAACATTTACAAACCACAGGGACCAACCAGGCATTTAACTCTAATAATAATAATTCACACGCGCAACATAAGGACGTGGACAGAAGGGGTATCGGACCCGACCGTACACGCCACCACCGACTGCCTGAATTCAGAAATAAGGAGGCTGGGTTAAGAATCTTGATTTGAATAAGGGTCTATTGTTTAATATGATGATGTGTAAGTTCTGATTATGAAATGAATTTTGTTTTAAATAGAGTTATTTGCACACTTTTGGGTTTGAATTAGATGCTTATTTTGTCATTTGACTTGAATTCTTTAGGAAGTGTTTGATGTGAGTTTTGAAAGGAATCATGTAATAGTTTAGTAGTGATGATATTTTGAAGTTGGAGTGTTTGTTAATTTAGATCATTTAAAAATTGAGATTATTTGATTATAAGTTTTTTTTAGCGTTATCAAATATTAAAACTAGTAATTTTAGCTCCGCATCGCGGCAGAAGTTTGATTATAGTGTCGGTATAGAATCAAAAGAGATAATGTAAAGCCATCGAAAAAATAATATCGTGACGTGTCGTCAAAAAGATGCCGATGCATGTAAGGTTGATCGAAAATAGGAAATAAACGAATATCCGTAACGGTTCTGACACTACCGATACCGATGTTTATCAGGCGGAATCGCCGAGACAACATAAACTCGGTTACTTAAAAAGTATAAAACAAAAAGACAAAGGGGGAAAAAGAAAAAAAAACATTGGCTATTTACCATGGCGTGAGCACATGTGAGTGCTACCCATAGCCTTTTAAGATATATGGTAATAAGATTAAACTTATACTAGGCTAGGTATAGTAGGGCATCACTATCATACCATGTCAACACCTCTATTTCATTAATGTATTACATCGTCATTAATATGGCGCCAATACTTCAATGCTCCTTTCTTCATTAAGGGGAAACTGACGTGAGAGACAAGAGAGGTGAAGCTACTTGTAATCCAACAATCACACATTTTCATTTTTACCTTCATTTTTTTTGTATTGTTTTTAGTTAAAACAACCATGGGCGTAACTTAGAAGGGGCGGAGGGGGGTTTCGCTCAGTAGTGTTATATATGTAGCTTTCATATAGAAATTTTTGGTATATACGTTTCCCCCCCCCCCCTCCGGTTGGAAATCTCAAGCTTCGTCACTGAAAATAACTGTACTCATGTGAAATGATGGTTTAGCAAGACTCATTACCTACATAACAATGCTGTGTAGTTAAAACCACTACACTTAGTCTTATAAATGTCATAGCAAAGCAAATCGCTCTCTCTGTCTGTAACACCCCAAAAATATTAAATTATACATATAATTAGGGGCGTTTAACCTAGTTAATGGAAATTTTTTTAAGGAAGGGGTGGACTTGTAACGTCCCTAATATATAATATATTTATCAATATTTAGCTTAACATTTAGCTTCATGGTAAATATTATACATATGGTTATTTTAATGAATTTAAAAGCTTGGTTAGTTACTTGTTGATAATTAATAAAGCATTATGATAGTGCCTTTGTATAATAAACAAAACATAGAGGACTGAATTGGATACTTGGTAAACTAGTGGTTATAAATTGGAAAGTTAAACTCAAAACACACACACGTCGACCAGGTGCAAGCAGAAAGGGGAGAACTCCCCTTCAACCCTAGATATCACCAAATCCTTCAAATTGAAAGAGAAATCAGGCCTTAAATTAGTGCATGAGTTAAAATTAGTGATCAACCAAGCTAGGAGATCTTAATGTATGTTGAATTTCAATGTTTAGTGATTATTATGAGTTTGATGAATATTACAAATTTCAATTCAAGCATAAATTGTTGATGTGTTAGCAGAATTTGAGGTGTATATTAATCTAGAGGACAAACCCTTGATGAAAAATAGTGATCAAAAGGCTATAAGTTAAGTATTTAAATGATAATCGGTACTTGTGTAAATGGGTTTTAGGAAAGTGTGAAACATACATGTTATCATGATTAATCTGTGCCTATGAAGTTTGATAAACTGAAATCTTGATGAGAACAGGATCATAGTCGGACATACTTATTTGATAAGATGAAAATGTGTAGACAAATAATGCTTTACTTGTGTTGTTAGATATAGCGCGTAAATCCGTGCTTACAAGGTGTTTGATAATTGCTTAAGTGAAAATATTATATTTTATAACATGAAAATTTGACAAAAATCATATGTATTGATTCTTGACGAAGATTGATAATAATAGCTTTTATATTGACCATTTAACAATTAGCCGAGTTGTTCACTATAGGCAACTCGAGTAAAAGGCGGGTGATTAAGCCGGAGGTGATACGCGACAAAAAGGAAAGTTTTAAGGTACGTGGCTTTAAGTTTTGTAGGAATTCATTAATACATTTGTATTTAACTTATGTTGATGAATTAAGTAATACTCGTGAAATTCGGTTCATTTAAAAGTGATGGATTTCGCAAGAGTGAACCGAATGGATAAATAGTGAAGAACGTCGTGTTTGGTAGTTCATAAGTAATGAATTTTACACGAATAACCAAACGGATCAAAATAACGGATAACGATAGATTTGGTTAGTTCAATAGTGAAGATTTCACATGAACAAATCAAAAACCATGCGTACGCGTACACCGGGTAACGGGAACGCAGGTTATGTATAATGAATTAATGATATGGGTGGCAATAAGCTTCTTGTTTGGTTAAAGTGACCAAACGGGTCAAATAATATGATAAAAGAGGGTTTGGTCGAATAAAAACGATGGAATTTGCTAAAACGAGCAAACGGGTCAAACAATATAATAAATGAAGGTTTGGTTGAATAAAGCGATGGATTTCGCTAAAGCAACCAAACGGGTCAAATGACAAGATAAACAAATGTTTGGTTGAATAAAAGCGATGGATTTCGCTAAGACAACCAAACGGGTCAAAATGAATGTAAAAGAAGTTTGGTTGAATAAAGCGATGGATTTCGCTAACACAACCAAACGGGTCAAAAAGTAAAGATAAACATCAATTTGGTTGAATAAGGCGATGGACTTCGCTAAGGCAACCTAACGGGTCAAATAGAGTTTAATGCATACCGGAATGGATGCGAGAATGCTTGTTTTATTTTAAATGCGGATAAAGGGTAAAATCGGAAAATATGCGTAAAACCAAGTAACGGATGCGCAAATCATAAGTAGTTACCCCGAAAACGGGATAAGTTTATATAATTAATAATTTCATAAGGATTTATAAAGTATATCAAGTTCGTTTGCTCAAAATGAGCAAACGAGTCAAAACTAGGAGATTTACGAAACTAAAACCATGTAGCATAAAATTTCTTATTAAAGCCACTATAATAATGAAAACAAGAAATGATATTTTTACAGATGGATTTTCTTCAAATTACGAGTCATAAATTGATATACGGAACTTGAAAAGGGTAAACCGGACAAATAAACAACATAGCAGCTAAAGTGTTGTAGCAGATGGCGTCGCCGACGCCACTTCTGGCCTCGCCGACGCTGCAATGTTTTCTGACGTCTTAAGATACTGCCTACGGTAGTTAAGCTCCAACGCAATGAATAGGGGAAGCGTCGCCGACGCGGCTTCAAAATTTAAGAAATTAAATTTTAAATTTTGTTTAATTAATTATGATATGTTTTCATTTATCCAGTTATGTACTAACTAACTGTAAATTTAGATGACTACGAAGAACGTAAGCTTTGGTGGGCAAAGATCAAGCTAAGAAGAAGAACCGAACACTCCCGTTATTCAAGCTTCTGTTTGTTTGACTTACTTTATGTACTAACTTTTGTTTAAAATGTAAAGTTGTTTTTAAATACTTATAAAGTTTAAACAACTTGGTATTGGAATGTAAGACGAAATTTTATATTTCTTTAAATGAATGTAGCATTATATATGAAATGCTTATTTATAAGTATGGGTCTTTCACTGACACTGTCAATATCACTTTCTCTATTTTGTAAATCCTGTAGCAAAGCTACTTGTTTGGTAGAAAACATCAAGATCAATAGTTCTCGTGGATCCGAAACATGTCCAAACATCATCACATTTGTTGGTTTATTTGATTTGTCGGTGTATTTGATGTATTCTCCTACTAATTGCTTCTAGTTTGCTTTGTTTATGTTTTTCTTTGTTATTGTTTGTAATTGTCCAACTTTCCGCTGGTTTGGTGTTAAAAGATATATTCGTTGTTATAAAAGTTGGCAAATTATTTGTTGCATCTCTTGCTTTCTTTACTCTTCCAAAGATCTACTTCTAACATACTCAAAACCATATACCTTGCCTAGGAATCAAACAAAATCCTTAACCCTTCATCTTTAATGTGTGCTAGATATAAAAATGTGGATTTCATCTCAAGAAAACTTTTGCACATTTTTTGTAAGCATATAAGAAAATTCTTCTGTTATTTGCAAATGTCAGATTTTAATAAACGACTGACTCTAATTAAAATTTAGTCAAATATATAATCTTTGAAAATAATACAACTCACAAGAGAACCATCTTAATAAGCGAGCGACTCTAAGAGGTGTTTGTGAAATATTTCCAGAATCGTTTGCACAATCTTGTCCTACAATGTGAGCATTTAAACTTGTATCCACCAAATGAACTAGTCAAAGTCAAAATCACTTATTCTCATTACACTTGGTTGCACATGATATATCAAAGAGGAGAAACTGAGAAAGCGACCCGGATTAAGCGTTTTTAGAATGAAGATGATGCGGTCCTTTAACCACAAAAAGGAGTTCCAAAGTCATTATCGTATATCTTATTCAATATGGTTAAAAAGCTTAGTCATTACATTAGTATTTGAGTATTTGAAACATATAAGCAACGCTTAATTATATGATATGGTATAGAATGAAGATGATGTGGTCCTTTAATACCGCTCTTCACTCAAAACAGTTATGAAGTCCATTGTTAGGTAGAATGTGAAGCAAAGAAAGAGGCATGTGTGGTCAATATGGAATCCATTCCTCTTCTGGTTGAGAGGTTAACATCTCTTGGCCCATCAATGACTCAAACCATGACGATGTGTAAATATACGTAGATGCATGTACCTAAATATGTGTGTGTATATACCTCCCAACAATTTTTATGTTAAGTCGATCAGCTGTATCAGAGAAGTAATGTGATCCCTATATATAAGGGTGGATCTTCAAATTTTTTGAACCTGATATGATCGTCATACTCGGTTAACCTCTATTTTGACAGATGTATTTCAGTCAAATGGATGTTTTCTACACCCCTCGGTTTCATTCAATGTAAACATCCTACTGAGCATACTCCTGCCAGCCTTGGTTTCTTGTTTTCACAACGGAAGTAACTCATATACAACATGTTGGAGACAAAGTTGAAGTCATTTTGGATCTTTTGGCACACATCACCCTAAGCTAAGCACGTACACTCACAAAAATGGAATTGACAATATAGTTACTTCCCTAAGTAAATGATGATATGATAACGTAAAATGCCATCAAAATGATATTGAGCCTTTTCTCTTTGCAATATATAGGTTATAAACCAATAATCTATAGCTCATTACCACTTAAATGCAGGTGTATTTGTTCTATATGCAAATAGATCATTAGATGTTGAAGGTGAAAGCTTACATGTAGGTTTTAAACGCTTCTCACGCTGCTAGTTTCAATTATGCGAAGCCCTGATTCTGTAGCGATCACTGCCGTACAACTGCAATACACAAGAAAAACGAATAAGAGACTCTCAGTGACCCCTACCCATTTACTTATGAACCAAACTTCTACATGAATTGTTGCCATATCTCTATCAAAACCTCAACAGGAAGGAGAGAGAAACTAACGGTGTTTTAGTTATAATGCCATGACATGCAACACCACCTATGCTGTTAAGGAGGTTTGCTACTTCAGCTGCATGAAAAATGTAACATCCTTACATTATTTGCTGAAACACATGAAATGACCTCATGGATACTTATTTTGAAACCAAATGATGCTACCAAGGTTCGGTATAGGAGTTGTAAATATGACATCCATAATATTATGTCCGTCTCTTGTGACTAGTGGAAAGTTGCCTCCCGTAGGATCTGCATGCCCATAGATGGTCTTCTCCATACCTTCGTATACAAAAAAACTATGTATTGTGTATTCTTGGTTATGAACATAGTTATTAAAGGCGCTAGGCGCACTGAAGGCGCATAGGCCTCGCTTGGGGCCTAGGTTTAAGGCGCAAAAAAAGCAAGCGCCTAAGGAAAAAAAGCGCAAAAAGAAAAAAAATATATTGTATGTATTAAAAAAATAGTAATGTTCTTCAAATAAAATAAACTAGAGCTATTATATAACATTTAATATCATCTATCTAGTAACAAAAGTTCTAAATATTAGTGTATTATTGTAGAAAAGTAGTTTTGTTATATACTAGATTTTGCCCCGCCCGCGTTGCGGGGCACTAAGCCGAATATTTCTCTCTCATAACTTGTACGTCTGTGTTTCGGTTACTTGTACATACTACTCGTAACACGATATAAAAAAAATTACATTGAGTCAACCAATTAAAATAAAACACTATTATACTTTTGCTTAAAAAATAAAAATGACGAGAAAACTATAATTTTAAGCTAGGGGTGATATTGTAATTTTTCAGGACAAATGAGCATGTGATAGACACGAATAAAAATTACACGGAGTCAACCAATTAAAACAAAACACTACCACATTTTTTTCGAAAAAAAAAACTAAAACGATGACATGACTGTAGTTTTACACTGGGGCCAAAATCGTAACGTGATAGGGAAAACAAACAAAAACGATGGCAAAAATGTAAATTTAAATTGAGGGCAAAATCGTAATTTGGCTGGGAGAAAAAAAAAACAACACTAATGGCAAAACTGTAAATTTAAACGGAGCAAAATCGTAATTTTGAACCGAGGGCAAAACTGTAATTTTTAGTTGATGGCAAAAGGGTAATTTTATTTTGAACTAGGGCAAAAACGTAATTTTGAACTGATGGCAAAATCGTAATTTAAAACGGGGATAAAACCGTAATTGGTTGGTGTAAATTTAAACGGGGCAAAATCGTAATTTTGAACCGAGGGTAAAACTGTAACTTTAGCTGAGGGCAAAGCATAATTTTATTTTGAGCTGAGGGCAAAAACGCAATTTTGAACTAATGGCAAATCCTAATTTTAAAGCGGGGATAAAATCGTAAATTTGTTGGAGTAAATGTAAACGGAAAATCGTAATTTTGAACCGAGGGCAAAACTGTAATTTTCAGCTGAGGGCAAAAGAATAAATTTATTTTGAACTGGGGGCGAAAGCGTAATTTTGAACTGACGGCAAAATCGTAATTTTAAAGGGGGTAAAACGGTAAATTGGTTGGACCAATGTGATTCCCCCATATTGAAAATGTATGTATTGAAAATATGTAGAAATCTAGCTGGAATCTTGCTAGAATTTAGAGAATTTGGCCGAAAAAGTCTCTGGAATCTAGGAATCTACGCCTGAACCATCACCTGGAGAATTAAAGCGCAATTGCCTTGACTTAAGGCACAATTGCCTCGCCTCGCCTGAAAATTGGGCCTAGGCGCAAGAGGCGATGGCTTTTAACAACTATGGTTATGAATAAATTCAGTTTGTGTGCAAAACGTACCTCTGCATCACCTACAAAGAGGTCATCAATCTCTTCAGCAGTGTCCATCCAGCTGACCTGAAGTATATGTTGTAAGCATATATATTAAACTATAGATTTAATGTAAATTAATTTTCCATCGTTATTAGTGACTGAAACTTACAGAGTTAACTAAAACAGGAATTGAACCCTCTACAGCCGTTTTGTACTGTTTCTCTTTGACCATTATAACAAGATTCTCCGTCACATCTAATATTTTCTGTACAGCAATAAACCAAAGACCAAATGAATATATGGAAGAGTAGAAGGTTCTAGTTTTTTTTTTTAATTTGATGTTGACCCTTAAACTATTTTTACAGAAAAGCAGAATATCCAACTATTTTTCTTGAAAATATTTAGCAATATATTTACATATGTCCTTTATTAGACAGCATGCAAAAGAGAGAAACAAGACTAATGACTTCTGAAAAGTACTAGCACTAAACTTTAGTTAACTCCCATGTGCTATTTACAGATACCGTATTTAAAAAAACGGAAAGTTGTAATAAAAACTCCAATCATATTCCACTAACCTTCTCTTCAATTATAGACTCCTCTCCCTGAGGTCTCTGACGACCAATGACTACATTTAGGCTTCCTTCTTCCATTATGTCAGCATCATTGAATGCAAAATCAATCTAGAAACAAGTCATAGATTATATTTATGATACATCATTGAGAAAGCCATATTATTTACTCTAGTTCTAAGAAAAACATATTACTATTATGTAGCATGTCATCATGTATAGCTTCTTAATTTCATAATGTTGCAAGGTACATATCTAAAGCAGTAGTGTTTCATCATTTGGTCAATCATCTACAGTTATTTTTAACCTTGCTTCAAACTACATTCTCATAATGTTAACTGTGATGACTTAATAGCTTCTATCAGAAAGAGTTCAAATAACTCAACTAGGATATGTTATTAATTAATATGGCCTTTAAATACAGATTATTCTAACAATGTTAATTAACCACAATTCCACAAATTAATTTATTGTGATAACATATTAGTAAAGTCTTCTCATTTGTAAATGTATCAATATAAGAATGTTAACTTTTCCGTATGGCTTGAAATACGAAACCGAGTTAATAAGCAATCAGCAACCAAGTAAATGGATACTCGGATCACACTTGTGTACTATCTTGGTACAGTTGCAGAGGTATTCCTGCCTTTTCTGCTTCACATGCAATATGGTCAGAACTGCATCAAAATGATAATATGGCTCAAAGGGAAGGAAAAAAACTAAATCTACTGAATATGCAACAGTCACACTGTAGCATTCCATGATTAGAATGAATATATGATGAGAGTTATCAATCTGTGAAGGGTTATAAGAGGCCTTGCAATAAACAATTATAGCTAGCTTAACAATGTATAAATAGACTCACGTGGGTATTCCAACAATGTCTTTTAGTAGACCGACACGAAGTTTCTGACCCAGATACTCTAATTGCCATAGATGAGGCAAGACCAGACCCCAATCCAACCACCATGCCACTTTGTAGATATGTATCCACCTAATAAAACAGTACAAAAGTAACAAACTATTACCTTCAACAATCCAATATCAGAAACACTGCAAAGAAAATGATGGGATATTCAGGCTATAATCACACTAAAACAATGACCGAGATGTTCAAAACTGATGAAAAGCTGATTCAAGAGTTAGCAGACTCTTACACTGACTAGCCAGACAAAGGGAAACATTGCAGAAAACGGCTCAAACTTAAGTACTTAACATCATAACTTGGGCTACGAGTGGAGTTACGGGCTTATAAGCAGACGGAAAGCTCTCGATGAGCTGGATCATGTGGCTAACAGCCATAGGCGGTTGGCCCAGCTGTCCGACCCGAGTTCCATCAGATAGGGCTCCGATTTAGTCACCGAAGATTTTTCCCCAGGCATATTCATATTCTTTCCCTTTTTACAGGAAAAGGCGTAGAATGCCTTAATTTACGCGTTTTAACTTCAGCATTTGTGTTACAGTTTGTAAATTCAAAAATTTAGCAATTAGAATTCTTTATAAAGGGCACCTAATGTAATGATTTGATTATTCAGTACCCAATCGATTTTCTTTGAGAAATTATCTCTGTTTTATTTTCTTGCTTCAGCTCTACAGCAAAAACTTACCATTTACTATGAACTGGTTGGTTAATATACATGTTTAAATTATTTTCTAAATGTCAATTCCAGAAAACATATACAAGTTTTAAATCCCTAACTACTTCCAGCTACCATAAACAACTTCTGGCATCTATAACGACATAAAGAAGAAAGACACAACAATCAAGTTAACAGAACACGAAAAATTCATGTAACTGCGAGTGATGCATTGAACTAACGATGAAACATTAACTTACAGATATCTACTATCCACAATTACATGAAACTCCTTCATAAACAGAAGAACAGAAGTCGAAATCAAACAGTTTCAAGGATAATAGTCAGATTATAGTGTGTTTAGCAAGCATTAAAAAGCAAGACATTGCTATTATTCAAGCAAGAGCTAACGGTTACATACATATTTAAATCATTTCCTAAACGCTAATTTCCTGAATAACAAGTACAAGTTCCAAATCCCTAACTGCTTCCAATAACCAAAAACAACTTCCAGCATCTAGAGAATAATAATACAATCAGTTGCGCGCATTGATACGAAGTAAATCATATAAATTCATGTAAATGTGAGCGACGTATCAAATTAACCGATGAAACAATAACTTACAGATATCTACTATACACAGTCCGTTCAAAATTCTCTAGAAATGGAAGAACAAAATCCGAAATTAATTAGTTTTGATGAAAATATTGAGATTACCGTGTGTTTAGCAGCATCAAAGAGCACAACATTGCTGTGATTCAAGCATGAACGAGCGATTAGAGGTCTGAAATTAAGTCTGCTTCTAGTTAGGGTTTCTGATTTCAGGTGTGTAAATTGTGTGTGGATTCGCAGGTTGAGATAGGAAGAAGTTAAGGGATGAATTATGACCGCCATGCTTATGTTATCCCACTTCTCTCCATGCTACAAATACTTTATTATTTATTTTATTATGTTATTATTATTATTATTATTGTTATTATTATTATTATTATGTTGTTGTTATTATTTATTGTTATTATTATTATTATTATTATTATTATTATTGTTTTATTATTGTTATTTATTATTATTATTATTATTATTATTATTATTATTATTATTATTGTCTTATTATTATTCTTATTATTGTTATTATTATTATTATTGTTATATTGTTATTGTTATTATTATTTATTCTTATTTTATTCTTATTATTATTATTATTATTATTATTATATTTTGTTATTTTATTATTATTTTGTTATTATTATTATTGTTGTTATTATTATTATGTTATTGTTATTGTTATTGTTATTATTATTATTATTATTATGTTATTATTATATTGTATTATTTATTTGTTATTTATTATTTTTTTTTTATTGTTATTATGTTATTGTTATTGTTATTATTATTGTATTGTTATTGTTATTGTTATTATTGTTATTGTTATTGTTATTATTATTGTTATTGTTATTGTTATTATTGTTATTGTTATTGTTATTATTATTGTTATTGTTATTATTGTTATTTTATTCTTATTATTGTTATTATTATTATTATTATATTATTTTATTATTATATTTTATTGTTTGTTATTATTGTTATTATTTATTATTGTTAGTGTGTTATTATTTATTATTATTAATATTATTATTATTGTTATTGTTATTGTATTGTTATGTTATTGTTATTATTATTATCATTATTTTGTAGCTATTTTTTAGTTTTTTATTTGTAAATTATAAATTTTAATCAGTTTTACATTGTGAACTAAGGTATGGAAAATTAAATATATATTTTACTGTTGTTAAAACTTGATGTTTAGGTCATCAGAGATTTTCGAAAAGCATATCATTGTTGATTGTCCAAAATACATACATACATAAGTAAAAGTTTTGCTGAATTTTAGATGCATATGCATTACATTATAGGGCAAGAGAAATACATTTTTCGACCAACAACATCGTCTATTAGTTGAAAGTATATATTATGGTTGGACATACCTTCGACAATTCAATTGAAATTCCGTTTGTCTACAATATACACATCTGATTTGGAGAAAAGCTAGTCGTTGTACGACTCCTTTTTGTACATTTGTGTTTCCTTGGTGAGAGAGTGTGTAGATCTTGACCCCTCTCCGACATGGTGCTCCATCAACTGCTTATATAGCTTTTCAACATCATCGTACATTTTATCTGCAAACTGCATTTTGGCTAATTCCATAGATAATACATTTGCGGGAGTGTAAAAGTTGAGAAGAGTTAAAGAGGTGTAAAAAAAATACAAGAGAGTTGAAGTTATAGTGGCTTTTTCGAAGAGATGGGGATCTTGAAAAAAATAGTTGTTTCGGTGAGCGTGGTTGTTTGAAATGCCCCCAAAAACGGTCCACAGACACCACCAGAACAACACTCCCAGCGCCCGCGGATCAGAACGGCATTCTCAACTCCCACAGATGCTGAAGAATGTTGCGTGGGCTAAAAAATGCCCTCAAAACAGATGTGTGTGTGCTCTAATGTATTTAAAATCCTTGTACAAACACAAATAAAAGTGATCATTTTCACGCTATAATGAACATATTACAGCCTGAGTATAACTGTTCAATATTTTATTAACAATCTCACAACAAGCTTAGGATAACATGCCTATAACAACAAAGAAATGCAAAATACAAAATAAGTAAAAAAAGGAAAATTAAATAATTGTAGAAATAATGAGGAGGCTACCATATATGTGCCTCGGTACAAATTAGCGCCTAAAGCAAAGCCACTGCTGATGATTCACACGCACTATTCTTCATCATAGTCTTCATCATCCTCATCCAACCTCGAGTCGACTCGTGCAAGACGCGGATCAATGGCCATCCTGTCGATTTCTGAAACCGACCACCCGGGATACTCACTGTTTGCAACTTCACTAGCCTCTGCAGCTAGCGGTGGTGGCGGTGGTGGTGGTTGTGATGGAGGTGCAGTACCAACATCTGCAGCATCAGCATGCCCTTTAACTATATTCTCATCGACACCAGCATTTAGATCCAAGTCTCTGACACCTGTATTAGGACTAACGTCGACTGCAATTTTGCTTTTAGTGGACTCTGAATGGTTGTCCATCGGCTCATGTGGGCCCGGGTTTGGCTTGCTGACGTCATGAATGGAGAATGTTGAAGATTCTGATTCTGGTTCGATCAATGGAGGATCTCGTTCTGCTGGTACTCTGCCTCGGCCTCTGCCACGGCCCCGGCCCCGGCCCCTTCCTCTGCCTCGACCTCTGCCTCTGCCACTTCCAGTGCTGCTCGTGTGTCCAACTTCATTCTGTATCAAACATTATGGTCTTTTAAGATCAGCTAGATTGAGTCAGCAAAGTCTCATAAGCAAATTACCAATTTACACCATATTCCCATACTAATATACCAGAAAAAAAAACAGAGAAGAGAAGGTATTTATTCAACGAGTTGACCCTAAAAGTTACACCTCAGCACAAGTTTAAAGAATTAATTACATGGGTAGTCCCTGTGGTATGTCCACACTAAGGTTTCAGTCCCAACTTTCCTAAAATTATGGGTTTGGTCTTAACTTTTTGCTGATCCATAACATGGATGATCCTTGGGGCTAGAAGACATTAAAAATGCATTAACTTTTTGTAAAATAACTAAACTACCAAAAAAAAATAAGCCTTTAAATAAATGGTAAAAAAAACACAAAAGATATACTAAATGTAAAGAGATTATTTAATTTAGATTTTCTTTTCTATTTCTTCTTTTTAATAGTAATAAATTAATTAATGCATCTTTATTGCCTTTGTGTTTTTTAAGATAAGGGAATTATTTAACTTTTATCTATTCATATTTTAATAGTAAGGTTATTTTAGTCATTTTATAAACATGTAATAGATTTTATAACGTGTGTTAACGTCAAGGACCAGTAATGTAAAAGGAAGACCACATCAGATAAAAATAAAACTATTACCACTCGGTTTCTCTTTGATTCTTCATCACTTCCATTCAACTCATCAGCAGCAGCTTTCCTGGAAGGAAAAGTTCACATTTTTGCATTTGTTAAGAAAAGAAATTCCACATAATGATATGAATCAAGATCAATATATGAATAACTCGGTATATTAATAATATAATGAAAAATCTTACTTTCTCTTTGCCATAGCGCGATCATCAGCACCAGATTCCGAGTTGCCATAGTCAGGGACCTTGCTGACAACTTCCCTCAAGAAATCGAACACATTGTAGCTTTGAACACAGTGCTTTCTGTAGAGATATAAATCCATTAATGTATTTCACATAGATAGTGACGCCGGTGGTTGTCGTGTTAGCGGCGACTGGTAGGTCATGGGCAGCAGACAATGGCCGTGGGTGGTGCTGGCCCACTGGGCCTGTTCTAAGTTGGCTAGTTAGTTTCATAGGATGACCCATTATATAATTTGAGTGACCCAAATCAACTCATCTAGCTACCAAGAATTACTCAAATCAGCCCATTTATTGAAAAGGGGCCATGATTGACAGTGAACAACAAGGGAACAATATAGTTAGTTTATCAACTGTGCTTACTAGTCTTGATGAAAATAGGAACCCTTTTTCGTGCTCATTTAAATTGCTAGCTTAAAGCTAGTTTCTCAGAAATATCTTATCATAATATCAACAACATCGTGTAATAGATAGTATCAGAATACTACTTTAAGTAACACCCGTTTCTACTGCCGAATTTAGGAAAACAGAACTAAAACTTAAATCTTCACTTACAAATGCAGTGAGTTAACCGTCTTTGCTCCTCTATGAACGGTGATATCATATGTACGATCAACAAGATCTTGCAAGAACAATTCCAACGCTTTGGCTGCATAAATGTTTAAGAAAGGTAAGAACACAGAAGTATTCTAAATAACTAATGTGTTATTTATGCAAGTATTCTAAGTAACTATTGTGTTAATTATAAGAGTAAAGTACACGCATGGTCCCCGTGGTTAACCAAAATTTTGAATTTAGTCCCTAGTTTTTCAAAAGTACATGGATGGTCCCTGTGGTTTGCACTTTTTAGTCCTCAACTTTTGCCAAAAGTACATGGATGGTCCCTGTGGTTTGCACTTTGTAACACATTTAATCTCCAACATTTAGTGACTAAATGCGTTACAAAGTGCATACCATAGGGACCATCCATGTACTTTTGGCAAAAGTTGAGAACTAAATACGTTACAAAGTGCAAACCACAGGGACCATCAGTGTACTTTAAAAAAGCCAGGCCCGTAAGTGACCATCGTGTACTTTACTCTAATTATAATTACAAACACAATACTACTACAATAGTAACTTAACTCTTTGAATACAAAGATTTAGGGGGTTTTACGCATTAAATATATTTCCGGCAACTCTCAACCCTTTGCTATTTTATTTTTCGGTTTGACCCGTTTAAGATAAACGCAACCAAAAAGCAACCTACTTATAAGTAAACAAGTCAAAACTGCCGCATTGACCTAAAAGGCTAAAAACTCACAAACTAAGACTGGCACGGCCATGGCAATCTTCCCGACATCCTCATCAGTTTGCATTATCTTTTTTATCCGAACCTGCAAAATACTTTCTGTGAGATACTGGGGTATACAAATTATAATGCTCCATTTAACTGCTTCAAGTTCTCATATTTTTTAGTTTATAGGAAAAATTATTATGTATGTCTCACTCAAAGCTTAGAAGTTTGATATAGGAATTGAAAGGCAAAAATAGTAATCTTAGTTAGATACAAATGTGCAATATCCAACCAAAAATTCACTGATACAAACAGTACAAGATCTCACAAAGAATTTAGATATCTAGTACATAAATAGAGATCGGACTCCCAACAACTTTAAGAGTCCAATAACTCGAGTACGTATGTGTCAGTTCAAAACTAACATATTTTTCCTGAAAGAGTAACACCCAAGATCTCCTTTAGTAAATAGTCTTGCGGATCAAACTCACTAAATTATTTTAGGTATCTTAGTAGTATTTTAATAGGGTGTTTTGCTCCCCGTGGGCCTTGGTTCACGAGGTGCCTCACGCACATCTAGGTCAAACTTGGTCCAAACCGGGGTCTGTAGGAGGATAATGTGTACCCAACGGGATGAACAGATTATGAACGGTTTACTCGAGAAAATAGCTGATATGTAAAACAGATTACGGGTGCAACTTTTGGTCATACATAGAGCAACACCTCATGTATGTAAAGCTCTCGCATATGCTTTTAGGACCCAAACGCCTCGGACCCCCTTGCGCTTTTTTATATCAAGCCGTGGCCCACGGGCTCAACACGTCTACTAAATATGCATGGGTACTCACCAAGTAAAGTAGACATGCTTTCAACCCTAAATCGTTGAGTAAAAACCTAAAATAACAGAATATACAGTCTATACCTTTTAAGCATGTCGTAAACGAGTCGTTTAAAAACCTACAATAAATAATCATTCTAATCTCACTTAAGGCATATGCCTGATCTTAATTGATGTTCCCCGTCAACACAAATTTTGTGTCTCTGTAACCAAAAGAAAAATCTACTTGCATAGTTGCATCATATGCATATAGCTATAAAAACATATTGAATTAAAAATTCAGATCAAACCCTAAAAACCCAAAACCCTCAAATTTGATCACAACATACTGCAAACCAACCAACACTAATTTAATAAAATACACTCATCATAAGATCACAACAGACTGCAAGTCAACAAAAATTTGAAATACAAAAAGAAATTGTCTGTATCTGATCATATAGATTTATAACAACAACAAATTTGGCCAGCAGATACGAAGTAGAGGGAGTTGATTATGTAAAATTAGATCGAAATTGAAATTAAAGAAGATGAATTTAACGAGAAACTTACAGCAGGAAAACGAGTATCGAGCTTTTTCTTCATGGCGACAGTGTATTCACATCAATTACCGCAAGATTAAGGATGGTGAAGGAGGTCAAACAAGGAGAAAACGAGATATCTACGCATTTTTACATCTATTTGCTTTGGTATATCATCCTAAAGAAATATGTTCAAACGGATATCTACGTATTTTTACGTTCATCGAAAAACCATAAAAATAAATTTAAATTGAACAGCGGTACATGCTGATTTTAATTTCTTGTAAATAGAAACGTAAACGTTAGCTTAATTATATAACTTTAATGAAAATTTACGTTAAAACGTAAACCAACTTGAATTTATACCGACACGTTTATAAAAATAAACACATGAGAAAGTATTGTTTTTTTATGTTCAAGAATGTTACGGCGCTTTCAACAATGTCGAAACGTAAAGTGGCTCGAATTTATAATGCCGAATAAAAACGTATTATATTTGACCTAAGTTGTTTTCAAACAAAATTTATGTCAAAACGTAGACTAGTTGAAAACGTACATAAATATAAGTACGAAAACGTATTATATTTGACTAAACTCATATTATTAAACTTAATGTTTAGTTCGTAGCGCATATGTAAAATTGATTGTAAATTTTGTATGTCATTTACAATTAATGCTTTTATTATTAAACTTAATGTTTAGTTTGTATGTTTTTAGGTTGTATATTTCTAATCATATTTTGTAGCTTTATATTACTTTTTATGTTCTTATGTTGTAAAAATCCAAGCATAAGAATACATGACACATTTCAAGAGACACCAAATCAGATGTGGAATCCTAATAAACTTAATTTGACACCCGTTTGGCCTACGCACAAAGCGCGTCAATGGAGACTTGTAGCTCCGTTTGTTTCTCGTATATGCTAGCAACCCTCGCGGTTAATTCGTTAAGCTTATCGGACAGTACTCGATCTGATTCAATAACATCATCCAAAAGTCTCTCAAATGTTGTAAAACAGTAAGGTCCATGCATGAAGAAGACATCCTACAAGAAACACATGCACATCAAATAATTACAAATCGTGCCATCTAAAGTAAACGTAAAGCAAAAACCAAAAGAAAAGATAACTAAAAGAGCCTCGGAAATATGGCTGCAATATGTAGGTTAATTAAAGGCCTTCACATGTCACACCAAAAAGGAAGTGATATTCGTCATAATCAATAAGTAGGTTACACTTAATAAGCATATGGTAAAGCAACAAAGCTAAAGTTACAACCATGAATACACCATAAGTCCCCACAAATCCAAATGGTTCAAACCAAACAATAAAAAGGAGCAAATCACCAAAAGCAAGGAAAACCAACAAAGGCAAAGGTACAACGCGCACACCAGACTGTTAGTAATTAACACTATATAACATATATTATGGGGCTCAGCTTATCGGCTGCAACTGGCGGCTTCATTGAAGCCACCTTGGCTGCCATTCCTAGATAAAAGAATCTTCACAACCTCAAAAAAGTACCCCATAGTTTGGAAACGGTTGTTCGTTTTAAAAACACACCTACAACAAAAAGCGTAAACACACCACCCAAAAACAACAAACGAACCATCAAAGCATTAAACCTCATGCAAACCGAAAAGCTAAGAGCACCATCGACCACATAAGAACGTAAAAAAACAACCCAGAAGAAACAACATAGGCTCAATAAACCTGTACGAAGTCAACACGACAATAAAACCAACACAAACGTGATAAACATGTAAGAATTTAACTGCTAAATAAAAGAACGTTAAACACTTACAACAGGTCTCAGCATAGCATCATAAAGGACTCGTATCGTCATTCTGATCAAAATCCCTAAAATATTTGTTTGTAATTCGGAAAAAAACTTATCTCCTTTAAGTTTTTTTAATGGGGGGCGGTGGAGGAAAAGTAGGTGAAAGGTTGGACTGGCAGGGGGAATATTCAAAAGTGGGATTACCAATGGCCAATGACATCTACTAGGGATTATTACATGCCAATTTTCCAATCATAAATAATAATAACAATCTTTCCCACTATATTTTAGAGCAACATATATACATACACACACATTTTATGCTTTTATGCCTAACCCTTTGATTTGTGTTGCAGAAATGTGTTTGCTCAAGTATATTGAGATGAAAGGTGATGAAGGGTTTGACACTAACAGTGTGCCGGATCTTAAAGGCGAAAAGAGGCCGGAAGGCACCTGACTCGTCTTCAAAGAGAAGGAAGCTTCTTAAGACAGGGTTGGGTTGAATGTAAGGGTAGTTTTTAGTAAAAAGAGTCACAAGTCACCTAAAAAGCATGTTGTGTAATCTAGCCGCATGGCACCAATCCTCGCACATGCAAATTTGTGGTAGAGACACCTGGTAAGGGATCATCTAAAGGAGGTGAAAAAAAAGATTGTTTATTTCGAATCGCGTGAGTTACCTAATGAGGCAAATCATGACACCATCCCTCGCTCAAGCAACATTGTGCTAGAGGCACCTGTGTCATCTAGCAAGATAAGACACGAAAAAAAACTAGAGAATGCAAAGGTGGTGGAGGCATTAAAAAGGGAATACGAGAATGCTCGAGTTGAGAGTGTTCAAAGTGAGCTAATATAACAACGGTCTGATATTATGAATTAAAAAGTTTAGTCAAGTATACATTCACGTGTGAATTTACATTATGAATTACTATTTATCTGAATTTTTGACAATGTAAATATAAATATGTGTTACACTGTCTATGAAACTAATGTGAATTCATAGCCTCAATTTGTATTTACACCATGGCACATACGTACTAGACTACTAGTGTTAGTTCGCATGTGAAATTACGCTATAAATTAACAATTCAAATATTAGAGTAAATTATTAGTTTTGTCCTTTATCTATACACTTTTTCAGGCGTTGTCCTTTAGCGCAAAAGTTAACAAGTTTTGCACTTAATGTTTCAAAATCTTGCACCTCTCTCTCTCTCTTTACCCACCACCACCATCAATCCGCCACAATCTCCACCATCACCACCCCTACTGGAACTCTAACCCTAACCTTGCAAACAACCCAAATCAGCAACCACCACCTGCACCCCATCCACCATCAGCAACCACCACCTGTCTATGAAACTAATGTGAATTCATAGCCTCAGTTTGTATTTACACCATGGCACATACGTACTAGACTACTAGTGTTAGTTCGCATGTGAAATTATGCTATAAATTAACAATTCAAATATTAGAGTAAATTATTAGTTTTGTCCTTTATCTATACACTTTTTTCAGGCGTTGTCCTTTAGCGCAAAAGTTAACAAATTTTGCACTTAATGTTTCAAAATCTTGCACCTCTCTCTCTCTCTCTTTACCCACCACCACCATCAATCCGCCACAATCTCCACCATCACCACCCCTACTGGAACTCTAACCCTAACCTTGCAAACAACCCAAATCAGCAACCACCACCTGCACCCCATCCACCATCACAACCCATCACCGTTTCCACCATCACCACCCCCACCGGAACCCTAACCCTAACCTTGCAAACAACCCAAATCAGCAACCACCACCCCATCCATCATTACAACCCACCACCGTCTCCACCATCACCACCCCACCGCTAAACCCTAACCCCAACAACCTACAAACAACCCAAATCAGCAACAAATTGCAAACAACCCATTCATGTTTTTTTCTCTGTTTCATGTCGTCTTTCTGGGACGTATAAGCTTGTTCCCATCAGTGTTGAAACTGATAGAGAGAATAGAGAGGTAAAGAGAGAGAAGTGAAGAAGGAGTTTAGATAGAGGTTTTATTTATTTATTTATATACTAGTTTACAACCCCGTGTAATACACGGGTTGGAATACCGAAAATATGTAAATTTGTATATAATACTTATAAGTGAAATGACTTATTACATAAAAATAGTAAAACAAAAAGAAAAGAAAAGTAAAATATTCAGCTATCCAAATATATTTTTCTAAGTTTTCACTCCTCTCTTGACTTACTATAATCCAGGGGCGTTCACCGAATCGAATATCGAATTTTCGAACTGCTCAAATTGGATTTTCGAATAATTTATTTTTATTGAATTCAAATTCGATTAAGACCCAACCAATTCGATTCGAATTCATATTTGAATTAAAATCCCAATTCGAATTTGATTAAAAATTCGAATTCGAATCGAAGTCAGATAATTTCGAAAAAATTTGTTTTGATTCAAATTTAGTTAAAATATGTAATAAATTCGTTTAAGTTATAAGCTTTGTATGAGTTTGGTAATGGGCTATTTTAATACTTAGAATATTTAGAGGTTACTTTATACTATAGCCCAATAGAATTATATATGTGTTATATATAAAAATAATAAATAAATATGTATAACTTTAATTCGAATGCGTACTCGATTTACTGAACTCAAATTGAATCGAATTTGAATTCAAATTCTTGATAATCGAAACGAATTCTTGAAAAATCGAATTTCGAATTTTTTGTATTCGAAACGAAACCTGAACACCTCTACCATAATCCCTCTTATTATAGAGTCTAAAACGGTAACACTAAAAAATAAAAATAATGATAATAAAACTGTTAGTGATTTTAAAAATAAATTTTTAGTTGAGGTTGTGAAAAAATATTTGTAATTAAGTTCTACTAGGTATATTAATAATGTAATAAATACTTTGATATAAATATTGTTTTAGGGAATAAGGATAATGAGAAAAAAGATACGAATCTCGTTATAATATAAAAAATATAACATATTTCAAAAAAACAAACTATATATAAAATTTGCATTTAAAAAAAGTTTCTAAAATTAAAACTTTGATTGTCATGACCACCTTTTCAATTTGTAATTTGCATTTAAATATTGAAATTAAATTTATAAATACTTTGATATAATATGTTTTAGAGAATAAGGATAATGAGAAAAGATACGGATCTCATCATAGTATTAAAAAATAACATATTTAAAAAAATATACTATAAATAAAATTGCATTTAAAAAAGTTTTTAAAATAATAATCTTGAGTATTAAGACATCCTTTTTAATTAGTAGTTGGCAATTAAATATTGAAATTATTTTATATAATATAATATAACGTCTTTGTTTAGCATGATAATAAGTTACTCAAATGGTTAAAATTAAGTCTAATGCATAATAGTTAATGTTATTAGGAAGTTTAATCGTTTTGTAGGGTGAAAATTTATTAATATACATGCTTGTATATAGACCCGTATGTTACATAAAATGATTAAAATTAAGTTTAATGTTTAATAGTTAATGTTATAGGAAGTTTAACTAATTTATAGGGTGAAAATTTATTAATATGCGTGCTTGTATATAGACCCGTATATAATATATCTTTTTGTGTTATTATTAAATTTGAATTTAATAATAATATCTATAAAGAAAAGTTAAAAAACATTATAATCTTTTTTATCTAAGTTCATTAAGGATACATAAAAATCATTCAACCAGTGTAATAATGTTTATTATATTTAATAAATTTAAATATAATAATAAAACATATAATGAAAAGTTCAAAAACATCTTTCAAACAATATAATAACGTTTGTTATATATTGGTTTTGTAATATCATTCACAATTTGTATAATATATATACGTAATAATTTAAAAAAGTTTTCAATGTTACTAAAAATATTATATATTAATTTTATTGATATATATATATATATATATATATATATATATAATATAATATTAAATTATTGGAAAAGATTTGATGTTAAAGATAAGGTAAGTGATATCTATATAATTAATAACAAAAAGTTTAAATAAAATATTTGAGTTGAAGAAAAAAATGCCATATGGCATAAACTAAAGTAAAATTGTTATGTTGAAGGTGAAATTACCATCTGACATTAATTGAAGTCTTTTATTAATATTTGTATTAGATTAGATTAGATACGTCATTTTTTTTATTTTTGTACACAAATAATCCATTGATATAATGTATTTACTCATTAGTCTCTGTCAAGGTGAAATGACAAGAATACTCTCATGTGCAAGGCACATGGCCAGATTTAACTAAAAAATCTAACTGGGTTAGGGTTAAAGGACATAACGTTCAGGATTTTGAAACGTTAAGTACAAAACTCGTCAACTTTTGCGCCAAAGGACACCACCTGAAAAAGAGTGTTAACATAAAGGACAAAACTTATAATTTACTCCAAATGTTATTTTGAATCGTAAATTCACGTGTGAGTTTACATTGTGAATTCACAATCTCACATAGGTGATTTGTGTAAAGGTGTAAGCGAGCCAAGCCCAAGCTGGCCGATCTTGAGGTTGACTCGTTTTAAATTATACATCAAAAGCTCGAACTTAGCTTATGAACAATTTTTCAAAGTTAAATTCGGCATATATTTTATAACACATTATGGATTAACATTTATTCAAAACACTTTGACAATGTAAATATAAACTTATGTTACACTATCTATGGAACTAATGTGAATTCATGGCCTGAATTTGTATTTGTATTTACACTAAGTCAACTAGACTACTAGTGTTAATTGGCATGTAAATTTACACTATAAATAACAATTCTAATCGGAGTTCGCATTATGAATTCACAATTTCACATAGGTGCTTTGTGTAGGGGTGTAAGTGAGTCGAGCCTAAGCAAGCCTAACTTGAGTTCAGCTCATTTCAAGCTATACATCAAAAGCTCGAGCTCGGCTCATGAACAATTTTCCAAACTCAAGCTCGGCTCGTCTATTGTTTATTGATTATATATTTAATTATCATGCATACAGCTTTATAAATCATTTAATTATTTTTCTCATAATTACATATAGTAATAATATTGATTATGCAATTATATTATTATATAAAATAAACATTAGTATATTTATACAACTAAAAGGCTAACTAGTAACTAAACTCACGAGTCTAGTCAAGCTCAGTATGTGAAGCGCGAACTTTTTTCTATCACCCTGAATGAGCCTTGTATCTACTTTAAACTAAGTCCTGTGGCCACTGCTTTGAAGTTTGAACTAAGCCTTGTATCCGTTGCTTTGAACCACATAATACTTTGAATAATGTTTTGGAGTAGTAATTAACCATGAGAACCTCATAATGCGCACTTGTATTTTGTATTACTGTATTGCTTTGAATAAAGCCTTCAAAAAGAGTATTATCATGGTGGTATAAAGCCTTCTAACAGCATTATTATGGGGGAATAAAGCCTGGAAGATTGATTATTCCAACAATTAACTGATCAATAATTTTACAATGGTATGACGAATTTGCTTGTAGCACAAAGTATACAACTCAATGAGAACCATACATACAACCACACTTTACCGTTACATATAAAAGCTAGCCACATTTATAACTTAACCGGATTCGACCACAGCTTCAGACACTACTTGTGGCTGTCCAGCTGAAGATGGACGTCTCCGATTCGATCACAACTTCTGACACAGCTGAAGTTGGTGTCTCGGTTTCTGAAGCTCCTGAATCTACTGCGGCTGCCGGAGCTCCTGAATCTACTTCGGCTGCTGGAGCTACTGATTCTACTTGTGGGGTAGAGGTCTCTGGCTCGGGTGCGGTTGGCACGGAAATTTGGACAACTTCCGAGGGTTTGAATTTGGTAATGTAGTAACTAAGTGATGGACCCGAGTAATCTAATGTTTGTATTTGAGGTGGGTTCTTCCCTACTTGCAGTAGAATTGTGGACGCAGCGGCAATAGCGATAAGTGCGCCAAAACCAACTAATCCCGCTGTATTCTCTGCTCCGTCAGCTGATGTACCTGATGTCCCTGAGCTGATTGCACTCTCTGCCACGTAAATCACAGGCTGTGCGAGTTTATTGACATCAAATTGTTATTTCCTTATGGTCTTTTCTTTTCTTGAATTTTACAAATAATTAGTCTTAGGTATGATTAAAAATCCAATATTAACACACAGACACTCTATTTTTTGGAGCAAAATATGGAGGCTTTATGCATTTTGAATACGGACTGCTATTTGTTTGACTCACTTTGCCATTCAACATGTTTCCAAGTTAATATGATTATAAAACCAAATTATTACAATGATAATCTAATGTTTTAAATAGGGTATAGGTTTTGTGCATTTTGGGAATACATTTTGGATGCCCTTTGACCCGAAGCATAACCCAAATTTCCCTGTCTCGTCACTATGTTAACTGTAGCTTGTTGATAATTAAGGCCATATTCTTACTAGGTATTATCAGTTCCTTTAAAAATTAGTCTACAAGTTGCAAAATGGGAAAAGGGCAACCACTTTTGTCCAAAATCTCTAAATTTTCTATAAACAATTTTGTCAAAATATTAAATACTGATTCCAAAATTTATATCATCTCGATGAAAAGATAACTTTCCGAATAAAATGATATAGGACGTTTTATGGATTAAGAATACACTTTTTGCGACTTTCAGTCCATTAATTTTTTGGCTACTTTTGTTTAGTTTTACATATTTGACTTGTTAGGAATAGAACTTACTCCGAAACAACCCATTTATAAGTACTTTGCATCAACTTATGAACGAGTTGGTTAGGTGTGTGTTATCTAAAACTAAATCTTCAAGGCATTGTGAAAAAGAAAAGAAAAAAAAAGAAGTTTTCACTACCTAAACATGTGAGACTGAAGAATCTGGTAAATAGATGAGTAAGATTAAGTTTAAGAGATGATATAATATTGGAAGCACTAACCTCAACTGAATATATATTTGTCTGCCCAGCCGTGTCCTTCTCAACATAACCACTCCAATCACGTCTACGAGGCGGGAATGTTCCAGCCACTTTGGTTTTCTCCCCGGCTAACCATTCCATGCTCACTTTCCCTACCTGTTTTTATATCACAACACATATATTCATCATATTCAGATTTCAATATAAAGTGTACCATATATATATCTAACTCCGTGACCACATTGTATCAACTTACAGAATATATTTTCCCCAAAAAAAATATATTCTTGCTGTAATCTAAATCCATAAGTGGCCAGAGTGACACAAATAGCGTCAAATATAGACACCCCGTCTATGATAGACATTACACACAAACACGATAAAGTTGAGTTAAATGTTCCTATGTCAAGACAGCTGGAACCCCACCTATGTATATAGTATCAAGCAATCCCCTAGTAAAGTCGAATACGCAAGGATGATAGACAAGATTCAACATCTCATGAATGCCCTATATTTTTTAATAGCCAATAAATATTAGTTTTCATTATCACCCCAAAGACGCTTTGTGACTACCAAAAAAACATTTTGTTTAGTAAATTAACAGCCATTCAAGCTCTGCATTGCAGAACCCCCCTTACGATTACCATACTACAATGAAGGTCATATCATGTGAATGAAATTTACAAAAGCTTAATTGCTAGAGATGTCTTATAACGATATCTTAACAGGATATAGTAAGTTGACTCTAATCATACAGACATTAATTATCATGTGTGAGATTTGGTGTTTTTGTAACGTCATCCCTATCATTTGCAATGGGAGTAATCAGGCATGCATGCCAGAATAATAATGCAACCCGAGGCAAACCTACAGTTGTTGGCTCCAAAGGATACAAATTAAAGATGGCATGTGGGAGGATAGCAAAGACGTTCGTGATAGGTTTCTTAATCTTCACCTTGAGGACAAGGTTCGAGTCCAAATGGTGGGTGCTCATAGGCTGAAGCAACCTACAAGGGTGTCTAAGAGTAATCCAAACTACTTGGATTAACATGTCACCAAACAAGGATAAGAAGTCTAAGCAGTTGAAAGATCATAACCACTAGTTGCTGAATATGACTCGAACAAACGTACCCAGTAATAACCCACTCATAGAATAGGGTCTAGCATAGTTGTTAAAAGAGACCGCCTCTTGCGCCTAGGCACATTTTCCAGGCGAGGCAAGGCAAAGGCACTTTAATTCTCCAGGAGATGGTTTGGGCGCAGATTCCAGCGAGTTTCCGGCCAAGTGCTCTAAATGCCAGCAACATTCCAACCAGATTTCTACTTATCTAAGGAAAACTACTTTTCTACACTAATAGTCAAATAAACTAATATTTTAGAACTTCTGCTACTAATTAGATGATATTAAATGTTATGTTATAGCTTTTGTTTATTTTATTTGAGAATAGTATAACTTTTTCTAATACATAATATATTTTTCATTGTGCGCTTTTTTTTCCCTCAGACCCTCGCTTTTTTTTGCGCCTTGCACAGGCGCCCCATGCAAGGCTTGTGCGCCTAGCGCCTTTAATAACTATGGGGTCTAGAGTCCCAGGAGATAGAGAGGCTGCTCCCAATGAGACCCACAGCTCTATACAACCTTCTTCTTTTTTCACAGTACAAAACACAAAAGAGAAGAATGCAACTTGTTTATCCTTATTAGCTGGTTATTACTATTTATCCAACTTCTCCATCGAGACTTAGCGAAACTGAATTATATAAATCTGTATTTAAACTCTTGTATGCATGGCAGTGAATAGAAATTGCTAACATAAATTTAGTTTTCCTGATATGAATTTAGTTTTAAACTCAATGTCAATTAAGGTAATAATAGGACACCAATAATTCAGCTACACAAAAACAATAAATTAATTTTCCTTCCATTCACAACAATAAACCTATAAGAAACTTCATACCACTTCATCACCAATCACTTATCCAATCAAATAAGTTCTCTAAACCTAATAAAACTTCAAAAACACCCAATTAAATCCAACAAATTCATATTGAAAACAGAATCACTCACAACAAAACCTTTACCTCTTTATCAGGAGCACACTCTTCAACATTACAATCCTCTTGCTCATCAGATGAAGCTCGAACTTTGAAAAATCTGAGACTCTGTTTCTGATGAATCTTATTACATCGATTGTTGTTGAAGAAACTCACTCTCAAGTGTGTGCTGCAGCTGTTTGCTGGTAATGCGGCAGCAGATGACGCCATTTGGTTGCAATTCAGCTTCAATTGTGTTGTTCGAAATCGAAGATTGTTTTGTTGTTGGAGATCAAGATTTTGTGAGTGAGATGGTGCGTAGGGATTTGTTTTGGGAAATTTTTGTGGCTGGTTTTGAGTGGGCGTTGGATGAATTTCCAGCGTTGATTTGATTTGATTGCCTTTTGTTTTGTATTTTACATGGAATTTAGACCCGACCCGACCCAATAATGTGAGGAGTGAATCACATAAAAGATTTAGACTATCTCTAATGAGAATAACGTTTTTAAACGTCTTTAGCTGCTCAGGAAATTGTCGTGTTATATCCTTATAAATTCTTACAAATCTTAAAAATTATTGAAATCCCTAATTTCATCTCCTAACCTAAAACATCCATACATATCCTACATTTTGCACGTCATCTATTTTTATTTTTAATTTAAATACTTAAAATTATTAAAATATATTTAGTACATTAATTAATTAATATAACTACACACTTTTTATTGGTTAAACGTTTGTACATCAATTAATTAATATAGCTACACATTTTTTATTGATTAAAACGTTTATGAAAAAAATAAAAGTAAAAAGAATATAAATGGTGGTCAAAGAAGTTAAAAAGGTTGCCTTGTTAAACCTTATTATCTTTTATGTCCCTTCAGAATGGGTGGTCTACTTCCATGAACGTCTTTTCCCTATTTTTCAAACTATAACCTTATCACCTTCTTCAATTTTCATTATTCAAGGCTAGCAACCAATCGAAAAAGTGATGTCTAAGAGATCAATGGAGGAGATCCATACCTTAACGGATTTGTTGAGCCCACCCCATGGTTTGGATTGAGGCAAACCATGCCCTTTTGCACGGGCTTTTCAGTTTCGGACACCAACAGACGCTGATCTCCAATGGAAGGGCGGATCCAGCATGGCTTCAGTGTGGCACGAGCGGCGGCTGCAAAGGCGCATTGGAGACAGTCTTATAGTAAACTGCAATTTTACCCCTGGGGTTTTGGCCCGTTGACACCCTTACCCTCTATTTTGAATTTTTTTATCTTACCCCCGACGTTTCTTGATTACATCAATTTTGGACCCTCTTAATGGTTTTAACTGTTTTATATTTGTGTGAATTGTCTTTTATTATTATTATTATTATTATTATTATTATTATTATTATCGTAAAACCCACCCCAGCCCACCGACCTCCCTTTATTATCTTTGTCTTCCTCCAAATTTTTCACCATCAACAAGCCTAAATCCACAAATAACCTCAACCAACAATAATCAAACTCAACAGTGGAGATTGGAAACCTTGCAAGAATAATAGAAACACCGGTCGTGAAACTATCGGTTTACAAGGGTTACAACAGCAGCAACACCGTCAACTCTAGCGTCGGTATAAGCTTCTTAAACGGCGGTGGCGGTGGTAACAACATCGTCATCCTAAAAGACTTGATTAACAGTTCAAGTGACTAGTTATACCACCATCGATCCACACCTGTTGCACCACCAGCTACCACCATAACATCACCCATGAAGACCGGTTATACGTCGGAAAACAAAAACCAACGCTGTAAAAACCAACCACCATCAACGCTCACACCTCATACACCTATTCATCTTCACACATGTACATCTTTTAAATAGGAGATCTGAACAACAAAGCAAAATCAGATCCAAATGAACACAACGAGACATAGACAAAGACAACGAGGGAGTTATTGGTGGTTATCGTTTTGTTGAGTGGTTATTAGTTTGTTGAATCGCCTGGTTATCAATTTTGTTGAGCAAATGCTGCTTGCTTGGTTATCGATTTTCACGGCCAGATCTTGTTAAGTACTTGCTTTCTTGGTTATTGATTTTGTTGAATAGATGGTCATGAAGAAGAGGGCTACGTGAAGCCATTCAGTAATTTTCGAAACAGAGGTGTGGTAGTTTCAGGTGATGTCACCGGCGACTACGGGAGGAAGCAAAAGTGTGGGTAGGGATCGATCGTAGAATGCTTTTTGGGTTGCCAAAGAAGAACAAGATGGTGATTTGTATGTGTATATATTTGGATATAAGTGTATATATTATTATTAAAAAGACGAAATGACCATTATACCCTTCGACTATTAGTGGGTAACGGTTGACTTTAACAAAGTATAGGTCCAGGGTACAAGATTGATGCAACCAGGAAACGTCAAGGGTTAAGGCAAAAATTTTCAAAATAAGGGTAAGGGCGTCAGCGGGCCCAAACCCCATATTGTAGCCTACCCAAAAGATTAAAGAAATGGAATAAATTGTATTTTTGTTTACGTGGTTTGGGCCAATTTATGAATTTAGTTTTTGGTTATTGGATTTTATCATCCTCCACTATCGCCTTTGGCTGTTGCCACCCCCAACGAACACTTTGACGCCCGGCATCTCCAACTTGACATTCCGTTTGTGCTGGCACCACTCAGTTAACAAATATCTAACTCTGTTAGTTTTTAATCCTACGTGTCACTAACTTGCTTACTTGGACTTCATTACATGGCGATTATGTGTATATAAAACCCTATATCATAACACTATCTCCTAACACTGATCTAAACCTAATCGATGAGCACAGAGACAAAGATACAAGAATCAAAGATGAAGATACAATAATCAAGCCCTAATCTTTCGCAATAAAGGTACGATTTTGCACAATTTTGAATTTAGGCACTGTTTTGAGATGGTGGAAACAATAGATGTCATGCTTTGGTATGGTGGTTATATTGAAGTAGGATTTGATCAACCATAGTATGTTGGAGGTGAATCAAGGCTTGTTAGAATAGATGTAGACCATGTTTCATACTTTGAACTAGTTGAGTATGCAATAGAATCAAGTTTTTACAACTCCAACGACATTTATATGTATGAGTTGGATGCTGATGATGGGGAACTTAGGCACTTTAATAATGATAAAGATGTTTTGGACTTGGCTGTTAAGGTTTTTAGCTGGACTGAATCATTTATGGAAGTACTTGTCCAACAAGGTCCATTAATGGAACCTGAAGCCCACTCCAGTTCCAGGCCCTGTCAACCAGCTGCCCAGCCCAATGAACAAAAGCCCAATCCAAAAAGTGTGCTAGGTCAACTGATAGGGTTTAAGTGGATGTAGACATAGAACAAGCTGAAGACACTGATGATAGTGACTATAATGTTGAAGTAGTTGGGTCAGGATAGTCATTTGATGATTCGGTGATCAAGATTTTGATGAACTAGTTGAAAACAATGATGATGAAGAGGAGGTTCCGGACGAGGTAATTGGTTCAGAGTCAGATAGAGAGGACTTCGAATGGAGACAGTCACAAGATGCAATTAGAAAGGCTAGTAAAATTGATTGTGAAGCGAAAAAAAAGTTGTTTGATGACTGCTTAAAGGAAAAGGAAACAGAAGGAAAGTTCTAATGATGCAGGGGGTTCACATATAGAGGGTATATCAGTTATGAGGAATCTGATGGTGACATTATCAGACCGGGTGATAGTGAGGATGATGATATCAGGGGTAAGAAGTATAAGGAAGCTGCTCCATCTTTAACTGAACACACTAACTAGAAGAAATTTATTTGGAATGTGGGAACAAGGTTTGCATCAAGGGATGCCTTTAAAGAGGCAGTGAGAAGGTACTCAGTGACTAATGGTAGGAATTTGTACCTTGCTAAGAGTGAGAACACCAGCTGTTGTCGTATAGCTGTCAAGTGTGAAGAAGGGTGTCCTTTTTTTATATTGTGCTCACTGCATAAAGGGAAAAAATGTTATATGGTAAAAAGAGTGAAGAATAAACATATTTGTCAAAGAAACATGATAAAGAATAGACAACTAACTGCAGGGTTTATAGCTAATGAGTTCCTACCATTGTTTAGTATCCAACCCAACTGGTCTGCTAAGGAGATCATATTGGCTGTAAAACAGAAGTATAAGGTTATAATTACCAAGTGGCTGGCTTACAAGGCTAAAGCTTGTGCTCATAAGAAGTTGCATGGATCAATGAGGGATCATTATGGTAAAATTGATTCATACATGGAAGTTTTGAAGAAAACAAATCCAACATCAACATTTGTTCTTGTAACTGCACCACCAGGTTTCATCAATCTATATCCGACAACCACATGTGAAGCATTCTTCAGATTATTTGTATGTTTGATGGTGTCAAAAGAGGGTTTTTAGTAGGATGTTGGAAGGTCTTATTTTTAGATGGTTGTTTTCTTATGACTTTCCTGGGTGGAATGTTATTAACTACTATTGGAAGGGATGCTAATGATCAGATGTATCCCTTGGCATGGGTAGTGGTTGAAGGGGAAAATAATGATAGTTGGGAATGGTTCATGGAAGAGCTCAGGAAGTGTTTGGGAATAAATGATGGTGGGGATTCATGGACATTCATATGAGATCAGCAAAAGGTACTATTTTGTCATGTTGCTTACTAGAAATTGTGTTCTATTCTGCCATGTTGCTTAGTAGTAATGGTTATGGTTGTGTAGGGTCTGTTGAATGTTGTTGCACTTGTTTGGCCAAGAGCAGAGCATAGAAACTATGCAAGGCACATATATGCTAACTGGCACAAGACATTCAAGGATGAGGAGTTGAAAGAGTTGTTTTGTAAAGCTGCAGGGCTTATTGTGAACCTGAGTACATTCAAGCCATTGATGAGATGAAATTTGTAAACCCTGATGCCATAGAGACATTATTGAAACAAGACAAAAATTGTTTTAACAGATGCTACTTGAAAACTCACACTAAATGTGATATAATAGTAAACAACATGGCATAAACGTTTAATGGTTACATCATCAATGCAAGGTCAAAGCATATTATACACATGTTATAGGATATTAGGATATAGACTATGAGTAGGTTAGTGACAAAAGAAAAAAAAAAGAAATGGCTGCCAAAGAAGTTGTCATCTGCCCTAATATCTAGGAAAAACTAGAGTTTTCAAAAGGTGCAGCTTATAGGTGTGAAGTGTGCCCCTCATCTTATCAGGTTTTTCAAGTAAGAGATTTTGATAATGTCTCTATTGACTGGAGAATAAAACCTGTACATGTAGAAAGTGGGAACTAAGGGGATATCCATGTAAGCATGTGTGTGATGTGGCTGGGTTTTTACATAAGAATGCAGAAGACTTTGTGGAGCAGTGTTACCACAAAGAAACATACATGAACATTTATGGCTTCACAATCCCTCCATTGCCCAGTGAAAAGTATTGGCCCAAGATTGATTATCCAATGGATCCACCTCCAATAAAATTTGCTCCTTGTAGGCCTAAGAAGAACATAAAGAGAGACCCTTATTGTGGCAACCCGTGTTTACGAGTTTAGCGTCGTTATAATTATCTTACTTTTATCAATGCATGAACTTGCGTGATGAATTAGTTGTACATATCTAATTTAATTTATACAAACAAATACTTGAAGCTAAACCCTTAATGTGTTTAACCGATCCAAACCATTTGAACCAAAACACCTGTTACGCGTGTCGATCCAACCCACTCGTGTAACTTGAAATTCATGATGTCCGAACCATAGCAAATCTTATCTTATACATTTATATTATGGATTTATTATGCATTTAGATTAGTTGAATATATATATATATATATACACACACACACACACATAAGCAACAAGTCGTTCCCTAAAGTATATAGTATATAATACACTTTATGAATTATCATGCAAGACCATACATCTCACCTCTTACATTTTTGTATGCAGCCCAAACCCCACACCCATTTCCTTTATATTGCCTTTTGTTGTCATTGGCCCAACCCTATAAGAAATCCCAACCGCCCCCAACTCTCACTAGTTTAAATAATGATGTAAGTTGCATGTTTTAATATAACTCTCCAAACCAAAACCCTAAAGCAAGTTCATAGCTGCTGCCTCTCTTTTCCCTGCCATTTGGTGAACGACGAACAAGCCTAAGAACTCCAAATCTCGACTTTTCGGTTGCTTTAATCGATCCATTCATTCGCTAGGTAACTAGTTTTTGTACTTTTTTTATATAATATAAGTGATTACACATGAGTTCGATGGTTAAAGCTTGGTTATCTAGGCTGAGTTTCTATGTTTATTTGATGATTATTTTTATATAAGTGGAGTTATTGTTGATTAGGTTGTTAGAAAGTCGTACATGGTGGGTTATGTGATCTCTGGGACTTGATATAGATTGTTAGGGTTTTGATTCGTAATATAACGTGAGTTATCATGGTTGCATTTTTCTGAATTGATTTATAACTTGTGATGTTATGTTGATACTTGTAGTTCGGATGTTCTCGATTATGTGTTTATAATGTTTAGGTTGATCAAGGGTTCAGGTACGTCCCTCGGGGTTGCTTATGGGTTTAAACCGGTGATTGGTGATAAATTAGTTAATACACTATCTCACATGTTATAAAAGTCTGTTGTGATTAATATTAATGTGTCACGGGTTCGCTAGATAGTCGTTTGCGGGATCGGGTACCAAAAAGGTAATCTGTCCAACAGTTACAACCAACTTTAATCGGCTGTAACCGGGTCATAATTTAATGAAATATGGATTTATTGAGTCTATATCATGTTATTTCGAGATACGATTCAAATGGCGCCAGATTATGATTTGTAGACGTCGTTTGCTATTTTAAATAAATTATTTCGTTTCAGCAATCAAAGTTGCGTTTTTCTGCATATTTTTCGTGTTATGTTTTAAGTCATAACGGGGTAAATATATAGAGTTAGATCATGAAATTATTACTGTAGATAGCCTTTAATGTTTTAAGAATTTTGCCGTTGGTTTCATGTCAATCGGATAAACGAGAAATTTTTAAGAAAATATTTAGTGGGCAGGGGTGAGATTTCGACGAATGTCACACCCCGTATTTCCAACCAAACACCGGTGGGTCCGGGTGGGGAATATCGTGACGTAAGTTGATATCATCATAGTCAATTAAACACAGCACAACGGAAGTCTTGGAGTTAAATTACTATTACAAACCAAATTTTCAAAGTACGAAAAATAAAATACCGACGGCTTGTAATGAAAAATCCACGGGCGAATCGTAAAATGTACAAAAATGTATAACAGACTTTGGGCAGATCTAAGGATCTGCAAGATCCTCTTATATCACTACCGAGCATCTTCCAGCCTATTTCGTATTGTACCTGCAATTTAGTCTGTGGACGATACGTCAGCTTTCGCTGGTAAATACACCCGACTGACTCATTTTGAAAACATTTTAAAAATTTGATTTAAGTGCACAGAGCACAAAATCTTTTATAACTTGGGAAAGTTTACCTTGCAACCTTGTTAACATATTCACATGTTTGTCCATACATACAGGGCCCAATACAAAAACCAAGACATGATTAACGTACACACCACTTATGAACTCACGAAAAAGTTATCCCCAACAAGTGTGGGTAGTTGCATTTGAGCGTCTGTCAAGTGTATGCCTACACCCCGCGCTAAGGTCGTGGCCATTATCTAGTGTAATGAGCCGAGGATATCCAGGACACGGTAGTTAACCCCAATGTTTAAGTTACCAAACAAAACTGATTGAAACAAAATATGCGGATTTACTAGCCACTAATCGGCATTGATTGATCCCATTTCCGACCAAGCGGTAATAATTTACCGTATCCCAAGCCCGTATAGGGCAAATAAGTCAAGAGTATTTACCTGAGCTAGTCTTCTTTTAATTTCAATAACTCAGCCGTATACAAAAGTACTTAATTGCAGATAGCATTTACCGGAAGGCTCTAGTCTGGATTATGGCATAAGCTAACCAATTAAAATGCTAACGGTCTTAATTTAAGTCATAGACTTAGACCGACTAGAGTAATGGATAAAAAACGGTACGATACGCTAGATTAAGCGATGATCGGATAGAATGTAGTTTAAACCCAACAAGTACTTAAGACTTGTATAATATGGGTAAACAATTAACATTCTGGAATTTGAGATTAAAATGATAAGGTTAAACCCGTTTCGGTTAATTTTCGTAAATTAGTTACATATACTTAACCTATGCATATAAGCGATATCGGGTAACCGGATGAGTCATGAACAAGTTCTAAATGTCATTATACTTTAAATAAGTTGTAATATCAGTAGGATATCAACTTACATCCCGAAAAGGTTTTGAAACGAAATTATGCCTCATAAGGGCGTTTTGGTAATTATATGTCGTATAAAAGGAACTTGTGTGTATTTTGATGTTATGATCATAAAAATTCTGGAAAAATACTTAATTTGTGATATAATATCAGTAAGATAGCACACATAAGTGTGGTTTATGGTTTAAGACCAAACTATGCACCGAAAGGGCATTTTGGTCATCATTTTGGTCATTTAAAAGTATAGTTTACGATATTATACTAAAATCAGTTTATGATCAGAATATTAATATCATAATATGTTAATTACATTAACATATCAGTAGGTACTTCATTTGCAAGTTCATTGTTGATTAAAACCATGTTGTATGTAAAAAGGGCATTTTAGTCAAATTTTGACATTTTACGAAACTTGTGCATAAACTCAGATTATGATTATGATCATGTAATATAACCTCAGAGGGTTATGCTACATTGTATTATGATCATAATGTGACTTTAATACAGAAGTTAACTAATCTAAGTCGGGTCAGAATCGAAAGTCAAAGCAGAAGTCAAACTTCACGACTTTCGGTTGCGAACCGACTCTAGGACTGAAATTGACGGATCGAACATGTTCCCACATGTTCTAATAACTATTACCAACTTGTTTAAGTGTCAAAAACATGTTTATAACATATATAAACTCAGATTATAATATTTATGAAATCTGACCCGTTTGACTTTTTAAAACAATAACTTTAACCCGTCAATTGACCTAGTAAACGTGATCTTTATGAGGTGCCCCTTTAAGGGGTTACTACCTTCCTAATTACGATCACTTAGCCATGTTTATTTCGAACAATGGCTGGACCATAATGGTCTTAACCGAAAGTCAAGGCATTTGTCGGAATGCTTGACTTTTGGCTATTAAAAGCCTATAAAAAGAAAAGAGCAGAGATGGAGCACTTACAAGTGATCCAAGGGAAACTTAGAACTCAAAGGGAAGCTCCTAAATAGTCAAGAACTTCCAAGAGTGTAATAGAGAGGAAAAGAAGTGAATGAGCAAAGAATGAGTGAGTTTAGGTTGCTATTTATAGTGTAACAAGTGCAAGGAGATGGAGCCATGTGTTAGGTGTGTTGTAGGATCATTACATGTGTCCAATTAGGTGTCAAGAGCTGGTAAAGTGTGGCAATTTACATGCTAGGTGGCTTCCTCACAAAGATTTGGGGTTTTTAACACATTTAGTCCCTCAAATATAGTTTTATTAAATGTCATGAATTGTCCCTTGACTTATTTTTCATGACATAATGACACAACTAGTTCTTTTTGATCAACATGAGATGTATTGAAGAAGAGTACGAACAATCGAACGTTAACGGGTGTCACACTAAGTGTCTTTACGACTTAAAAATGTTTACTAGCTTAAACGTGATCATATGAATACTTATGGTTTCAAAGGCTAATTTACCTAAATTAATAAAGTTAAAGGTTTGGTAAAAGAGCGGAATGCTCGAGGATGGTAAATAAAAATATATCATCTCAACTGAGAGACGTTCGGGTCTTAAGGTGGCTTAGTAATATAAGAAATATGAAAATAACGAAGTCTAGGGGTCTCTGCGTAATTTTATAAAAGTTAAAATATAGAAAAATATAAGGTTCAGGGGCTCGCCGTAGGCTACGGTCGCCTGACCGTAGCTTACGGTCAATGTTATTTTGTTTCAGCAACATCAGACCGTAGCCTACGGTCCTAGACCGTAGGTTACGGTTAGTTATAGATATCATTTTTGTGAATTTTGGACTTGTTTTAGGTTTAGTTGAGTGGCTAACTTTTGAGGTATGATCCAAGGGTATGTACATGTGTCGGTATATTACCGAACACGAATTTCACAAGGTGTTACATAATCCCTCCATTGCCCAACATTAGCGTATTTTTAGGATTAATCCCTCTCGTCCAACTAGTGGCTCATATGAGAGTTAGGACTTTGTAAAGGATCACTCAGAGGCTCAGTATAAGCATGTTGACCCTGATGTCACTCCGAGGCTGGCATGTTGACACTAATGGTCACTCATAGGCCAAGTTTAAGCATGTTGACACTAATGGTCACTCAGAGGCTAAGTTTAAGCATGTTGACACTAATGGTCACTCAGAGGCTAAGTTTATGCATGTTGATATCAGAAGGTCACTCAGAGACTTAGTTTAAGCATATTGACACCTTCAGTCCCTATAAGGCTTTAATAGACTTATAAAAAAATATAACACGTGTCACTATATTATTGGACACGATTTTACGAGGTGTTACAACGAATCTGACTACTGTTCAGTGTTTGATTTTTCACGGAAAATCTATAAAGAATTAGGTTATGAAATTTTACATTAAATGAAAGGGACTGTTGGGCACTTTCTATAATTTCTAGGAATTTTTGCAGTTCCGAACCTACACTAGAAAAATTCTCTAAAACTGCGCAGAATTAAGTTTCAAAGTTGAATTTTGATAAGTTAACTTAACATGCTTATTTCTTGTTTGTGAGATCATATAATGTCCTATTGTGTTTGGTGACTACATAATTGATACTTAGTATGTGATATGCTATAGTGTTATGTATGCATACATTTCGTTAAATGGTTCATGTATAAACGTGTTACGTGAAAAATGTTAGATTGCATGTAGGAATATACGTGTTGTATGAATTCACTCTAATGAAATACATGATAACTATCTTAGGACGCGGTTGATCGTCTTCGCTACTTTTTGCACTTCATTTCTTACCGAGCAAAACAAATGTGAGTTCACACCTTTACTAGAAGCATGTATTCCCGATGGTTGGGAATTTCACTTTCCCGGGTGTAACATCCGTCAAAAACGGATTTACCAAACCCGCTCCGTTTATCAACCGAACAGTCAGTCAAAAATTTCGTTGCGAATTAAATGCCCAAAATAATTTTAAACGATACATAATCAATTATTATACGGGAATATATATTTAGTTTTTGAAAAACTGTTGAAAATCGCAAAATAAAAATAAAAAGTCCCTGCCGGGTTTTGAACCCGGGTCACTACCGATCCAGCAAACAAACTTAACACACACACACAAACCACTGCGCCGCTTGTTTTGTTTGTTATATATTGAAATCATTTAATTCATAAAGTGACGTTACGAATTCAAAACCGGCGCCCAAAAGTTCAGTCGTCGGAATCCCGATAATCTCGCGAGCTTTTAACAACATTTTCAGTTATAACGTAAACTATTATTAGGACATCGGTTATAACCGACGTTTGAGTCCGTGACACCTTCTATAACCGCCGTAGTTTTATTAACTTATGAATCCAGTTGGAAATCAGACCAAGTTCTTCGACGATTTGCCCTATAAATTCACCACAACTTTTCGCTCAAAACCACACCTTTTCTCGGCGTAATTCCACTCGCCGGAATTATTCTGTTCGTCGCCGGAAAACTGGTTTCCTCATTTCTGAGCCTTACTAAACCATTTGAACTTATACCGAAGTCACCCACATATTTTGTAAGCTTTCTGAAGTTTCTCTGCTGCAAGAAACTCGTCGCCGGAGCCTACTGCTGTCGCCGGAGTTCTGCCGGAAAACAGAGGAAGATAGTCGGTATACCTCTTCGCCTAATTTCTTTTTCTTCTTACTTATATCACACCGTAATGAACTGAAACACACTAAAGATCATGTCTTAAACTTCGAACCAGTCTGTTGTCGATTCTGGTTATAACTCAGCGAAGAAGACGAGGTCATGGAACGTATATGTATAATTAAAATCAGGATATTACTCGGGTTAGACACACAGTCCAGCGGTGGACTGTGTGCACATTAAACATCCAAACGTCTCGAGTTCGAATCCGGTTTCACACACGCTGCCTTAATAAAAATGATTTTTTTTATTAACCGAACCGGAGTCATACTGATATATGTTAAGTATATTAATAACCGGAATAATAACCAAGTTAGACACACAGTCCAGCGGTGGACTGTGTGTATGTTTATATCACAGGTCACGAGTTCGAGTCCGGGCTACTGCACCGACTCGGACAATTATCTATTCTTTTTAATTAAGACAGAAAAGGAAATAACTAATTTGTGTTTAAGTATAATAAAAATCAGTAAAGTTAACAAGTTGCACACACAGTCCAGCGGTGGACTGTGTGTTAGTTTAAGCCACAGGTCCCGGGTTCGAGACCTGTGGAGCGCACCGTCCGAATTGATTTAAATCGTTTTTAAAAATAAAGGATTTCTGTTTAAACATAATTAATATATATATATAATTAAAATCAGATATATAACGGGTTAGACACGTAGCTCAGTTGGTAGAGCTGCGTGCACGCGTACGGGAGGTCTCGGGTTCGAGTCTCACTCAGCGCACTTATATTCCGACTCGAACCGGTCAACGGCGGTCAGGTCAACGGTCATCAACGGTCAGGAAAAGTCAATTTTTTTAATTTTATTTTTATTTAATTATTTTAATTAAAAATCAATTCAAAATACTTAAAAATAACATTTTTAAGGTTAGAAAATAGCCTTAAACTCACAAAAATACACCCAACAATCCTACTAAAATAGATTAATAAAATCCGTTTACTTACCAAACCATAATGCGATTTATCTAGGTTAAATCTCACTCGTGGTTAAAACCACTTCGCGTGCATTCAACATCATCAACCGAACGCACCCACTGTGAGTGAATCTTACAACTCCCCCTTTTAAATTACACGTTTTGGGGTGTGTCATGTGTTATAAAAATAATTAACTTGTTTATTTAAACTTGTGCCATACCACATCATGATCTAAACTTAGATTGTTATATTGTTGTGATTACTTATTTCCTTTTGTCAAATTATATGAAACTCATTCATTAAGCCCATCAGTTCCTCGTGGGAGACGAGTTGAACAACGCGTGCCTCAAATCAAATTCATTATTGTTCATGTTTGTATCATTGAGTTTATATTGTTTGTAGTTGTGTCATTCATATTATCATGTTTATGCAATTCATTCATTAGGCCCCTCAGTTCCTCGTGAGAGACGAGTTGAGCATCGCGTGCCTCTAAATGTTCCATTATTGTTCATGTGTGTTTTATTTAATATCTTATGATTGTTGAATAAGTTTTACATCTATTTTTATTCATGTTTGGTTGTGCACATATTTCATAATCAATTTAAATAAACTTGTTCAAAAACCCTTTTACACATGATACAGGTGAACAGGTTGAAGCAAGGAAAACATAGGATATGCCTTAGAAGAGAACAAAGAAGCTTAGATTGATAGTTAGAACATGTTGTAACATTTATTGTAAATTTCCATTAAATTGTAATTAATGAATATGAAACGCATAATAAATGTCATGAGCTTTGATGATAACCCAATCATGCCCCGATCACCTTTTCCGCTGCGGGTCGGGGTGTGACACCGGGTATGGGATTGCCTAGTATTCATGGGGATGGAATACTGTTAAATGCTAGTTATATTTCATGTCTTTAGTGGACTAAACGAACTCTATCTAAAAGTTCCCACACATTATACCGACTAATCGTAGGGGCCTGGCAAACAGGATGTTAGTTGCTAGCGCTATTAGGTTCGACAAACCTCACACCATACCTTGGAGGACTGACGTGAATTTCTATGCCTTGGCAACTAGTCAATGACGATAGTCATTGACTTGGGGCACAAACAACTTACACAGTCAAAGTTTCGGTACCACACAGTTTAGTAGCTGGGTAGCTCCCCATGACATGTTTTATAAATTAAGTAATTTAACAACCTAAATTTTTGGAAAATAATACTGAAAAACTATGAACTCGCCAACCTTATGTCGACATTCTATTACATACTTTGCAGGTCGTTAGGTACAGCGCGGGAGCTTGCATCGGAGGAGTGTCGTGGCTGCGTTAATTATTTGAATTGGTTTTACTTAAACCATTATGGTTTTTAAACATTGTTTGGATTTTTAAACTGTTTGCTTCCGCTGTTGGTTAAACTATGTTTTTGGACATTTAAACTTTAGATCACTAATCGTGTTGATGGTGATACTTTTTGATATCTTTAATAGTGGTTCAGCATTGATTAGTGGCTTGATCCTGGTCGGTGGCACCTCTCGAGGTAAAACTCCGCATGTGGAAATTTGAGGGTGTGACACTCATGAGGATCCCAAAAGGCCAGGCAAACTAACCAAGCATGGGGTTATAATGACCTGTGGCATTTGTGGAGCAAGAGATCATAACAAGAGAAAATGTAGTGATAAAAGAAACATGAATGGAGGTGGATATTTATGAGGTTTAGTGTTTTATCTCAGTTGTTTTATATTTCAAATTATGCTAACTAGTGTATTTTTATTGGATGCAGCTAAACCTGGATCAAAAAGACAAAAGGGGAACATAAAGATGAAAAAGTCAACTCAGCAGTCAACCCAACAGTCAACTTAGTAGTCAACCCAACAGACCACTCAAAAAGGAAGTAAACAGTCAGCTAAACGAGGAAGGCCAAGAGGGAAGGGCAACAATGAAGGTTGTACTTAGTTGGTCAAAGTTTGACTTATGTTTGGACAACTTGATGTTTTGTATTGCCTGTTTTGGACAAGAATCATCTAGGCTTGGACAATTTGATGTTTTATATTGCATTTTTTGGACAAGAACGTGTAGGCTTAATGTTATGTAGTGACTCTATGTTATGTAATGACTTAATGTTTTATGTAATGTTATGGTAAATTATTGTTACTGTTGCAGGGGTATTGTGGTCATTATAAAACAGAGGTATATAAAAGTTTTGGCTGCTGCAGGGGTACTGTGGTCATTATACAACAGTGGTATATATACAGCAGTCGTATATATAAGTTTTGGTTGTTGCAGGGGTATATTGGTCATTATACAGCTGTCGTATATATAAGTTTTGGCTGCTGCAGGGGTATATTGGTCATTATACAGCTTTGGTATATATATAGCAGTGGTTTTTGGCTACTGCAGGGGTATATTGGGTCAATACACACCACTGCAATGCAGTTTGGTCGATAGAGATTGCTGCACATTAGTTTGAGTCATTATACACTTTGGTTTGGGTCAATACACACCAATTCAATGCTGTTTGGTCGATAGACACTGCTGCACATTAGTTTTGGTCATTATACACTTTGGTTTGGGTCAATACACACCAATGCAATGTTGTTTGGTCGATAGACACTGCTGCACATTAGTTTTAGTAATTATACACTTTCTATGGGTCAATACACACCACTGCAATGCACATTAGTTTTGGTCATTACAAACCACTACACTTTGGCACCAAATACAATAAGGACTAATCATTTGTTATGGGTGAATACACACCACATACAACGTACTGCATCTAAGTGTTAATCTGCAGTGGATTCTTTTTCACAACAATGGACTTCATATGCAACAAGGGAATTCTGCTTTTCATTCATAACTTCAATATCGTACAACCAAATTCAATGACTACTTCAACATGTACATCCATATGGCAATGACAAAAAACAAAGTAAACACAAATGGCTGCTTCCACATGGACTGTTTGCCACGAATTTGTCTTTTCAGCATCTTATTCTCTTCTAGTAATAACTTGTTCTGCAATTGCAAATTCTCATTCTTCAACTCTTCGTAACTTTCAGGACTTGAACTGCAATTTGAATGAACATCAAAAAATTTGTCGAAATCTTGTTTCCACATAAAGAACTTGTAATTGGATAACTACAAACCAATATTACCAATTCAGTTTCAACAAAAAATTAAGTTCAATAGATAATTAAACAACTTACAGGCCATTGAGGGCAACCATAAAATTGATCACCATGTCTAACACTCTTTGGTCCAGCCATGCAAAGAACAACAACAATTCCATGATGACAATACAAGTTTCCATCCAAATCGACCTTGAACATTTTAGGGGTTCGGTTCACACTCAATGAAGAATTGGAAGAGGAACTCATGTCGATTAGAACTTAGGTTGTGTGTATCACTTTCACGATTCGAACATATACTTCAATTGGCCTTGATTCGATGAGAACACAAATGTTTGATGAGGAAATTAGGTTCGTATATGATCTCTTATGTTATAAAGGAAGGAGATGAAAGGGCTTGACACGTAAGCACCACATAATGAAGTCTAGGTAAGCAAGTTGGTGACATGTAGGATTAAAAACTATCAGAGTTGGAGATTTGTTAACCGAGTGGTGCCAGCACAAATGGAATGTCAAGTTGGAGGTATCGTGCGTCAAAGTGTTAGTTGGGGGTGGCAACGGCCAAAGGCCGATAGTTGGGGGTGATAAAATCCAATAACCCTTTAGTTTTTAGGTCATGATCTTCACATGCTTAGCGTCTCGTGGTTTTGATGACAAATTGAATTAAAAAATGTATATATGTAATTGAAACCCACCCACACCCCTTTAGTCGATTAAATTTTAAGTGGGAGAATGTCATGTTGAAAGTTTCTTCATGAAAAGATGTAATTCGTTTCGTAAATGAGGCATATTAAGTCCGTGTTTATATGGTCGTTTAAGATCATAGCTTGAGTAAGAGAAGGGGCTTATTAGTTGGAATTGTCATAAGAGTTTAGTGGTATTCAGAACACTTTTCACGTGTCACAATTGCAAATGTATTTAGCTGGTGAATATAGATGCCTATTGACGATATAGAGATTGATGATAAACTTCACTATGACACTATGTGAAGAAACCGGTCACCATATTGACCAAAGGTTAAGCAACTTCAGAATAAGGTGGTTAACGAGTCGTTCAACGGAATCATCACAAAGGATACAATATTACTTAGGAGGTAAAAGAAGAAATGTTGAAGTATCATCATTACTTGTTTAGCATCTAATTCAGGCTTGAGGATGGAACCTTAAATTATTAGGGTAGATATGTAACATCCTAAATTTTGGCTATATCTGATAAAAATACTTAAGACTCGTGAAATCAAGTTATAGTGTTCGGTTTTAAGGATTAATATTTAGTTATGACTCCATGATTGAGTTGGGGTTAAATAAACTCATACGATAACTCAATAAGTATACGCGTGTCAAAGGAAATCGGCAAACTTAGAGCAAACAACTTTTTTATATTTGAAACTTACTAAAGAGGTATAGAGCCGAGACTTAAAACAAAACTTGATTACCTTTGTGAGCATACCATGTAATTTGGGAGAGGTGTATAAAAGAAGTGTGTGAAAGCGTGTGTGAGATAGAGAAACAAGTGAGAGTGATCATCCATTAAAAATAGGTAAAAAAATTATACACATTGACGTTGAGGACAACCATCTCCAAGTGGAGAACAAGCTTTGGTTAACAAATCATTAACCCAAACCCAAGTTTTTGTGTAGGTTATGGGTGCATGATGAAATGTGTCTAAATCTGAAAAATTATTGTTGATTTGGGTTAGAAATAGATAAGACAAATGTTTTAAACTAGTTAGAATCCTCAACTCCATATATGTGCATGTTTGAGGCATTAAGCAATGGAACGAGTTTACGCATTATGTTGAAGATAGTGGGAGAATCTTTGTGTTATATGGTTAAGGACGTTTATGTAGATGAGTATAGATTGTTGAGTTAACAATTGTTGATGATAAGGTTAAAATTTGTCAAAATGGTAATGAGATTTGACAAAAAATTGGCCTAACCTGGTGTTTTAACTGTGTGTAAAAAAATACTAGCTTAAAATAAGTGGAAAAAGTTAAAAAATCTTGTATATGACGTTTAAATCAAACCATAGTTTTTAAAACTTGAATAAAAGTGTTGATGAATCACAATGTTGTATGTGATCGTGTTGAAAACGTTGAACATTAGTTGCAAGTGATCAAATGGAGTCACGAACTTGTTATATGACCCGTAGTTGGATGATAGTTATAATCCACCAAGTGAGTTGAAGTTCTTACTTTGTTGTTTTAGCTTGAACCTGATTAAAATATGATATTCATGTTCTATCTTATGTTAAATAAGTTGTCATGGTTGTATTATGCTCAAATAATGATTCAAAGTGGAACTTACCCTAAAAGCTACGGAGGTTAGGTAATATTCCGTATAATCTTGTTCATCTAATTTTTATTATTACAAAAGGTGGTAATTCAATTGTATCATCTAATTTTTATTATCACAAAAGTAAGCAATTAATATTTGAGCATATATATGACAACACCCTTTTGATTTCTTTGAATTAATAGAGTGAAATTCATACGGTAAACATTATGTAAATTAGTCGTTAAGATTGAAGATTAAAATAAGTCGATGACCAAAAATCAATAATTTGTTCCTCATTGTTCAGTGTTCTTTTCATAAACCTAAGTGCATTTTCTTTTTCAAAACTAATTTTCATATTAAAAATGCAGGAACCATATAAAACACTTTTACGTAGTTCATTGATGAATTAATGAGATATGAGCGTAGTTGGTTATGTAACTGTCTTCTGTATAACACCTAAAGCAAAAGGTACAAATGCATTAAGTGGTTTTCATAATTTTCAAGATAAACAAACACCCTCTATAATATTATATTAATAATAAACATTAAAACCGTTTCCTTCTATCTCTTATAACTTGTATTCAAATAGAGGACTTTTTAATTCTAAGTTATACGAGTGTCGCTACTATGATAAAATAAATCAATTCTGAACGAACAACATCGATACCAATACTGGTATTACTGGAACTGGTATCGATACTATTCGTTATTACGGTTAATGTAAAATACATATTAACATACTTTTTAGCATATCAGGATTTTATTTTTTGATTCTCTCTATTGTGTCACAAATCACAAATGTAACCAAACCGTTACCGTCTGAATTCGGGGTATCCAACTAGTTAAATCGTCTCCTAATAAAGAACGGCACCCGTAGAAAATCAACAATCTCTTACAACTCGTGCATCTTCTCTCCTGATCTGTTAACACCACCGACCTAGATCTAACCTAACAATGGCGGGAGCACCAGATCTCTTATTCGCACTGAGAAACAACTTCTACATCGGAGCATTTCAAGCAGCAATCAACAGCGGCGATGTTCAAAACCTCTCCGAAGAGGATGCGATCGAACGCGATTGCCTCATTTACCGATCCTACATTGCTCTCGGAAGCTATCAAGTAAGTTATTCATTTGATTTCATCGTTCACCAGTTGTAATTGCTGATTGATTTGATTTGATCTCTTATTTTTTGTTTTGGATCTTCAACAAACAGCTTGTGATTAACGAGGTCGATTCGTCTGCGGCTACGCCTCTACAGGCTGTGAAGTTGCTCGCTATGTACCTTTTGAGTGCTGATAATAAGGTGAAATGTTGTTTTGTTGATTTAGGTTTTTTTTCAGATCTGTGAATGTGTGAGTGGTGTGGATGCTAGATATGTGGATGTGTTGCCCTAGAAAGTTTTAAAACCCTAGGAAATAGATAATTGAAAGGTAACAGGGAAAAGTTTGAGGATGTTGTTGACTCATTGTATCTACTTTTTCACACTAGTATGTTGTAGGGATTGATATGCTAGTGTATTCTGTTAGATCAAAAGAGGCATTGATTTCATTATGTTTGTTATATTATATGTTTAAATGTGTGTTATCAGTTTGCTATATGAGTGCCTCTACGAGCGGTGAAATTGCTTACTATGTACCTTTTGAGCGACGATAATAAGGTTAAATCTCGACATCTCGTGTTATGGATCTAGTTTTTTGTTTTTTGTTTTTCCAGATCTGTGAATATGTGAGTGATATGGACACTAGATATGAGGTTGTGTTCCCCTAGAAAGTTGAAAAACTCTAGGAAATAGATAATAGATATGTGATGGGGCAAAATTAAGGCTGTTGTTGACTTACGGTATCTACTTTTGTACACTGTTGTGTTGTAGGGAATTGATGTACTAGTGTATTCTGTTGGATTTAAAGAGGCATTGATTTTGTTAGGTCTGGTAGTATTTGTTATATGTTTTAATGTGTGTTATCGGTTTGTTATATAAAATCTAAAGTGTTCATATTGAGTATGTGATTGAACTGTTTTCTTGTAATGGTGAGGTTAATTTGGTACTAGAAGTTGGATTTACGCAGCATACCTTGAATCATGAATTGTTTTTGGATGATTTAGGACTTTAGGTAGACTTGATCACGCTGTTATGATATAAGTCTTGGAATTAGATTTATATACATAGTCTGCAATGAGGAAGACTTAGAGAATCATTGAAAGTAAAATAATAAATCATGTTTTATGTGATTGAAGAACAATGTTCATTAAGTGAATGGCATCATGTGTAAAGTTAGAGTATGTGTACTTTTTCTCTTTTGATAACGGGATGGTCAACCTGTGTAATCATATTTTTTTTCACATGGATATGATAGGAAACTGTAATTTCAAGCATACGGGAGTGGTTGAGCGATGCTGCCATTGGGAACAATCCGATACTCAGGCTTATTGCCGGGATCATATTCATGCATGAACAGGACTATAACGAAGCTCTGAAGCACACACATTCTGGGGGAACTATGGAACTGTTAGTCTTACTCTTACTCTTCCTCTTTAGCATCTTTTTATACAGTATTGCTATTTTTGCATGTTTGCTGTTGATTCTTGATATGATATGTTTTTGTCATTAACTGTAAGAAGTCTCCTAAATGTTACAAGTTAGAAACTGTCTACGCATAAGCTAAAGCTGATACTTGAGATTATAAGATCATTTCACTGCAGATGAGTGAATGTATGCTTGTGATTATTTGTATCAAGCAGCATCAAGATGTTTAGCTGTAGAATTTAAATTAATGATCATAAATAACGAACATTTCTCATTCTATATCTGGTCCTGGTGCATTTTCCACTTTCAGGAACGCCTTGAATGTCCAGATTTATCTCAAGATGCACAGATCAGATCATGCTGAGAAGCAATTGAGAGTTATGCAACAGATTGATGAGGATCACACATTAACTCAACTTGCTACTGCATGGCTAAATTTAGCTGTGGTTTGTAATCTCTCATTTATGCTATTTTATTTAACGATAAATTATACAATAGAAACTACACTATTCTTACTGTTACTTTGTTTTGAAACAGGGTGGATCAAAGATACAAGAAGCATATCTCATCTTTCAGGACTTCTCAGAGAAGTACCAGATGACTAGTCTGGTCCTCAATGGGAAAGCTGTGTGCTGCATGCACATGGGCAACTTTGATGAAGCTGAATCATTTCTATTAGAAGCACTTAACAAGGTAAATTTTTAACCAACTCTCCTTTTTTCAGTTTAAGCTTTTTGTTCACTCCCTTTGAGTTTATTGGTAACTGTCAGTCAATGAGTCAACCCAACTGATTGAACAAGTCATTTTAAACCACTTAGCTCTAGATTTTATGGGCTAAAACATACTTCTGTTTCTTGCTTGGTTATTTCCTATATATCACTAGTTTTTAACTCCGCGAGTTGCGGCGAGCATATGATTATCAGTATAGTACTGGTCCTCGGTATACCTAGCGAAAGAGAAGAACGTAGAACCATAGGGAAAAGAACTTTCAACTACATCGTACGTGTGAATGCCGTCGCTTTAAAAAGGACTTTACAAAAATAATGTCAAAACGTAGAATAAAAAAATAAAGTGAGATTAATTAGTAAAGTTAAAAAAGAAAAAAAAAGGAATTTGAAAACTTTATTAAAGTAGAGGGACTAACATGTATATTTGTATATATAAGTTAGTAAAGTTAAAAATGGAAACAAAGGAATTTGAAAAATTTATTAAAGTAGATGGGCGAAACATGTTATTGACAAAGTTGAGGGACTAATTAAGTTAAAAAAAACAAAGGAATTTCAAATTTTTATTAAAGTAGAGGGCTAAACATGTTATTAGTAAATATGAGAGATTAAAGTGATAAAAGAGGCTGACACATGGCAGCATGTGATTGGTTAGGATGAATAGTGAGACAGTGGGTTATTTTGTTTCACTGTTGTTCAGTTTTGATAACATAGCATTTAAAGTTCCGCTCATCAATTGGCTTCCAAAATTGCATCTGTTAAGTATGACCTTTGATGCCTTGATTGATGTAGGATGCAAAGGATCCAGAAACACTAGCAAACCTGGTTGTATGCTGTCTTCATCTTGGGAAACCTTCTTCACGATTCTTAAGGTATGCTCATCCCATGTCTGTCGTTTACTGACATTACGAGTTTACTTTCAACTACTAAATTCTCCAGATTATGAATTTTGAATGCTTTGAGTTGATCATATGTCTGAAAGTAGAATCACATTTCTAGTTTATTTCATATTAACTTGATGAGACGTGGGTTCACATGTTTTGGAAACAATTTGTCGAGTTTCCTTTAACTAAAATTTGGTTTTTTTATTTTTATTTTTTGCAGTCAGTTGAAACTCACCCATCCAGAACACATGCTAGTCAAACGGGGATCAACTGCAGAAGAAAGTTTCAACAGAGCAGTACAAACGGTCTGAGAGCGACCCAATGTTTTTTATAACTTTTGAATTTATAATTCGCGGTTTGGCAAAAAGGATTTCTAGCGGATTCCGTATAATGCTGGATTTGTTGGTAGTTATTTTCTGGATTTTTTTTCTTTAAATCTCATGGTGATTCTAGGAAGTCGGGTTTGTTGACCTGATTATATTTTACTGGTTCGAAAAAAGTCCTTTTGAGTGTTGTAAAGATATATACTTGTTAAATAAAGTATTTGAAAATCGTTTGGTGCAACTAGGAGGAAGTCAAGTAGCACACTCGTACTTATGAGTAAATGGATTTTTTTATTCATAATAGGACTGAATAATCCTGTTTAGTGGCTAAATATTAGACAAAATATAATATTGTGTTAGTATAGGGTTAGAAGTGTAACATTGTGGCCTATAAAAACCACATCTAATGTAACCTCTAATCACAACTTTTAATACAACACAATTATCTCATTTAACTCTAAACAACTGGGTTGGACCCATCGGTATCGACAGACACACAGTAGTACTAGAGGTGCACATCGATTATTAACTGAATCGGTAAATAGTCAAAATGGTCAATATCGGTTGCCAACCAGTTCGAAGATGTTTAATACCTTGAATGACCAACTGAATAGGTTATAAACCGAAATGATTAACCGAATTACTGATCAAATTAGTTTCTTTTTTGCTGGTAAAAAAATTTTGTATATTTTTATATAAAAATTCATTCAATAACCGGTTTTTTTAAAACCTGTGCAAAAATCCGGTTTCACTCTTGGAAACCCCAAATTGGTTCCTAGTATGTGGTTCTTATTGGTTCGTAACCGGTTCCTCAATAACCGGTTACAATACTTTTTTCAGTTTTGTTTTGTGACCTCATCGTTTTTTCAAAACCGGTTTTTTTAGTGCAACTCTATTGACAATCTTTTAGACTATAGAGATGTTTGTCCACCACACGTGTGCAATATTTGCTTATGACTATTGGGTTTTGTTTGATAGAAATGTCTCTGTTTGAGGTGGCGTAGATTCTATCACCTTTTCTTATACAAAGATCATGTTTTTGGAGTGCTAGAAGATGGTAATCATTGCTGTTTGAAACCCAAACATAGTTGTCACTAGCTATGCAGTCAAAGATGGGCCTGGCCGTGCAATGTGAGGCTTAAGGCGCCTCAAACAACCGCAAACGAACTTCTTGATTAGGGAGACAAGGCGAAGGTGAAACAGGCGCTTGGTGTGTCCAAGTGCAAGCGCAAAACCAGCCAAAATCTTCATGAATCAGTAAAATTTTTGAATTTACTAAAGGTTAGGGTCCGAATTCTTTTACACCTCAGTCCCTTTTAGTCACCTAAAAAGGTCTATATGGTCCATGGATATAACAATTCTTTGTGATATCTAAAAGTTTTAATCTAGTTACTCTTATAAGAAAGGGAAGAAAGATAATACAAGAGTTCGGTTTGGGTGCGTGCTAAGTAATTCATCTTATGTCCATTTTTCGATCTTCACACACGATTTTTTTTTCACTATAAACATCTATCTAATGTAATAGGGCAAAGATCACTATTTATACGTCTCACTAGTTACTAGTTAGCTAGTGTTTTCTTGACATTTATATCATTTTAATGTTGCCTTTTGTTTCCAAATAAACATATAGGTCTCATAGAAAATCATAAACATGCCTCTTTTCAGAAAACAGTAACTTAGTTCACTAGGAATAGGTGTACCTGGCAAAATAGACGGGTTAGTCGGGTAGAGAAACGGGCCATACTGGGTTTGGGTTAAAACGGGGAATAATAGAACAACTGAACAAGTCTTATCGGGTTTGGGTTAAAATGGAGTAAAACAAAGAAGTTTCATTTCCAAAATATCAAAGCTTAAACCAAAAGAAATAGGTGATGTTTTCTAGTTGTAATTTATGCTAGTAGTAATCTTTATTTAGAAGATCACAACCCTTTTTTATGATTTATCATTTAGGATTAGCTTTAAAATAAAAACAAGTCATTTAAACTAATGAATAAAAAATATGTCACTTATAAAATACTTGCATTGTTTGAACTCAAGTCAAGTAAAATCATAATTAGAATAAACTCGGATTCTGCTAAAAAAATGGTTACGCTTTGTGTGTACGAGTTTAGATCATGTGGAATATCTAAACACCACAAGTTTTTCACTCTGTATAGGATACAATATAACTCGAGTTTTGGCATATATATAGAAATGGTTCTCATTTAAACAATGTCTTCTAGCTTCATGTGTCTTGTTAGATGATATAAATTCTATGACAGTATTCTTATAAATATTATTTTCCAGCCCATCTCCAATCTATGATATTCAAAAGAGGAAGATTCATTTTGAAACCATCAAATTTTCACTTGATTTAATGATTATTGTATTAAAGGAGAGTTCACAATTCACATTAGTTGTTCTTTCAAGGTTTATGAAAGTAATTACAACTATTCACATACATTTGAAAACTTGATTGAGCCTCTAGTTAGACAATGACAATAACAAAGTTGTATTGTATAAAAAGAGACAATACAATAGAAATACATATTTTAAATATTGTAAAATGCAATTTCAGTTATCTGTGAGATACATGTTGCACAAGAAGCCTTTCAATCACTAGAATTAATATATTATCCATGTAATACTCAAGAAATATCAAGCATGTAAATACATATATCTAATACAAAGAAAATTTATCATATCTAATTTAATAGACTAATATAACACAAGCAAATGCAAATAAAGATATGATCATCCATATAGATGATCAGATTTAGCCCATTTTTTATGGGTTCACAGCATGACGGATCTAAAACAAAAGTTCTAGGGTAACGTTTAATTTTTTTTACCGTGTATTCATACAATGTAAATGAAACAAAAAACACGATATTAAATAAAGTTAAACATTTACCTAATAGATTTCTCCTCTTCAGCATCTGAAAGCTTGAAATCGAGCCATTACATCGCCGTTTGTTACTAATAATTACGAAAATGCCACCGCGTTTTTTTTGCTTTTCCACGCCATTCTACGTTTTGTACGATAACTCTATTTGTTCGGGATCTTTACTCTTGAAGTTATTGATAAGTTGTGGACTTCTAATAAAACTTTGAGAGGGTGAGGGTGTATGGGCTTTTAAAATATTGAGCGGTAGCATAATTGATTTCAAGGGTAGTAGAATACATAAAACGCCAAAAAAATAAAATAAAATTGCACTTCGGCGGAAAAGTTAAGGGGTAGCATAGGCTACCCTTGCCAAAGAGATAGAACCGTCTTTGGTTCCATGAACTTACCCGGTTTGCAAAAAAATAGTGAGAACCTTGTATGATTCCGTAAAATAATAATGTATCCATTAGTAGATAAACGCAACGACACCAATTCTCGGATACATTTTGAAGATAAGGGTGATTAATTGGGTTCATCTTATGGGGCGGTTTTGAGGATAATAAAAATTGGTATGATATGATGATTATGTTTGATTCATGTTTATTTTATGTTATTTAGTTTGTTTAAAATTCGTAGTCATGGGTATACGTATGGGCATATGATTTGTTTATTTCAGGGTATTATATAAACCCGGCAATAGCATAGGATTTTGTTGTTGGCTAAGGTTAAAGTAACAAGAAAAATATGTTCTAAATAAAATCAGAATTTTCGCATCTTATAAATACATATATGATGATACTAAAACATTCGTAATCAATATCCCGCCGCAACGCGCGGGCTGGCGTTAACTCGTTTATTTACATTTGTGAACATTATCTATGTTTTATCAAAAGGGGGTTGCGGCGCAGCTTGTTGCCCGTTTACCTGCCACTTGTTTGTAATTTGTTACTTTGGTATATAATATCTCATATAAAACTATAACACAAAAAAAAAATTAATTATTAGTTATAAATAATGTTAATCGACTAACAAACGTTCATTTTCTTAGCTTATGTTCGTTTATGAACACTATCTACGTTCACCATCCATATAGTAACCATGTCTAGAATGTTCATTTATTTAATAAACGAAGGAAAATAACAAAAGATATTGTTTATATAAAAGAACACACGTTGCGGAAATTTATTTACGTTTGTGAACATAACCTATGTTTCACAAACGTTCATTTTCTTAGCTTATGTTCATTTAGAATACTCCTAAACGAAAACAAGCATTTTCATTTTGTTAACGAACATACACGAAGAAGAATGACACGTTCGTTTAAGGACCCATGTTCTATATTTTCACATCGACTAACTACCGTTCATTTTCTTAGTTTATGTCCGTTTAGAATATTACTAAACAAAGACAAACCTTTTCATTTTGTTAAGGAACAAACATGAAGAAAGATACGTTCTTTTAAGTGCCCATGTTCTTTTATAAGTCCGCTTAAAGTTAAACAATGAACATGAACGAGCCCGTTCAAATCACATGCAGGCCTAATCCTAGAAATTAAATCCATAAACCACCTAAAAGATAATAGAAATGTGAAGGGTGTAAGAACTTGAAAGATAAAGTCAACAACATGGGTCAAACTAATCTTGAACCCCAAATACATATATGTTTTTGCAGGAACAAATGACTAAAACCATGATGATGGTGATGGTGATGATGACATCTCTATCATCACATGCCATCCCATCCCATTTGTATCTAACCAGCCTTCATTCTTTCTTCATATCAAAACTAACATCTTAAATGACACCCTGTACAAAAAAATATCCATATTTCCTGCACCAAAAAATTCCTCTTTTCATTCTACTTTTTGTTCAAAACAAGAGCCAAGTTGCGAAGCTCCTCAAACGCATGCATTGTATCGACATCAAATCCACCAGCAAACTGCAACAAAGCAAATCTTATATTAATAATTTCATTTTTTTGAAATAAAAATGATTTAAGAGGTGTCATCAATAACATCAAATTAGCATGGTTGTATCTTGTGAAAACTTGTTGAATAATTAGATTGTAAATATTGTGTTATGCAAGTAAATATGTCTAACCTGATGAATGCGGAAAGCAAATCGCACTCCTTGAAGTAGCATATAGTCCATTGAAGAATCTTTCTCGGTTGTTCCCTTCGTTTGAAGTTCTGTAGCAACTCTTTTTAAGTATTTCTTTGCCAACTTAACCGATCCCAGCTTAATCTGCATGCATGGAGATCATCCGTTCTTAATGATGTATGTGTGCATTATCCATTCATTCATTCATTCTTGACTTTATAGCAGTATTCGATCATGACGATGCATGCATGCACATTGAGATCATATATTATCAATTCATTTTTGAACATATAACAGTAATCTGTCAATCGTCATGATGATGTATGCATTCATTAAGATCATGTATTAATTCATTCATCCAGAGGGGTGTAAATTTCTGACACGACAAGAACCTAACAAGAAATTCGCGGGTTGGGTTTACTCTAAACATGATAGGGTCAGTTCCGGACAAACACGTTTAGCTAAACGGGCCGTGTTCGTGTCAACCCTGCAAGTTTGTGGGTTGACCCGTTTAACCCATTAATTTGTTTTTTTTATATAATAACCTAAATTATTTGGGCATTTTAAATCTAAATTTACAATTTTAAAAGATATTGGCATAGTTTAAACATAACTGATTTAAGACAACTACGTAAATTTAGAATTGTATTGTAAAAATAGATAAAAAAAGTTTAAAAAGAATTCTTTTTGGGTTAAACGGGTCGTCTACGTGTCAAACCATGAATACACATGTCATGTTAGGGTTCATGTGTGAGACACGATTTTCGTGTTCGTGTCAGGTTCAACCCGCCAACCCACATAGACGACCCGTGTAGCAACTCTCTTCATCCATTCATTCTTGAACTTACAACAGTAATCCATCATGATGATGTATGCATGTCATCTGGTACTATTGTGAACGAATAATACAAAACTTAGTACATAAATAACAAACCTTATTTAATATTCCTGAATCAAGCATCCAATCTGTGGGAATATGGAACTCTTTGCAATTACGCATCAACGTATCTCTTGTTCTAAGAAGATTATAAACGATACGCTCCATCCTAGCAGTGCACAACACATAATATTAGATATAGAACATTCTTACTTGTCTTACAAGGATTGCAAATTTTCTTACTTTTCAGACAAGGAAACCATTTTCTTCAACGCCAAGTCACACGGTATATGGTAATTGTCCTTATAATTTGAAATTTCATGCTCCAGCTTCTTTAGATCTCGATACGCAAATGCTGCCTCTCTTAACGTGTCGGCTTTCTTCTCCGGCCAATCGAAGTGTTTCAGCACCGCCCTCTCGTCCACCTTTTTTACAAAATCCCAGAACAATCAACCACACATAGTAAATATACAAAGAATCAGAGATGCACAAAGTGGGTTTTTTTTAGAACTTGGAACCGGGTCCAGGTTTGGTCAACAAAGTCAAGAACCGGGTAGGGTATGAACCGGTGCCGGGTACGTTCGGGTTTTGACCGGTTTGGTTCCGTTTTCTACACCAGGTCTGGAACTGGTATGTACCCGCTGGTGGGGTAGGGTAGGAACTGGTTCCGGGTTGGGTCCGGAACCGGGTTTTCTGTGCATCTCTAAAAACAATCACTACAAGTCTAGCAATTGTCAATATGCTAAAAAAGGAGTTCCAACAAAATTTTGGTTTTACAACAGTTCCATAAATTTTTCGAAATTAAAATTTGTTTAATGATAGATACATATTAAAGGTGGAAATGGACGGGTTTGGTCAAATCCGGTAAATTTTAGAACTGGTCGGGATGGGTTGGGCAGTGCTGCAAACACTTTCTTGAATTCTATATATATACATATATGTATATACGTGTGTATACACATGTGTAATTAAAAATTGACAATATACACACATGTATATATATCTAAAAAAACTCTTAAAAACGTGCGATTAGAAGTAAAAAAATCTTTTCTTTTTTTGGCTTAGAGAAAATGTGTGGTCTAGAATCATTCTCATGGTTCTCGATTAGCAAGTGTTTCTCTTAGGATCCCTACCCTATATGTGTGTGTGTGTGTGTTTAAATTTGATTAATGATAGATGCATATTAGAGGTGGAGAACGGAAGCATTTAGTCAAAACCCGTAACTTTTAGAACTGGTTGGGTTGGGTTGAGCAGTCGTGCTAACACTTTCTTAGATTCTATAAATATATGTATAAATTTGATTATAATATATGTATTTTTATAATGGCAATCTTGATTTTTTGAATTAAATGATTTAAGAGGTCTTATGCATTGTTTACACATTTTGGGTGACTTTTGACCTACTTGATCCATCCAACCTGTTTTCAGCAAACTATTTTACTCAACTGACCCGTTTGAGAAAAAGTATAACCCAAATGGATCCATTTATCCATAAACGGGTCGAAATTTCCTACTTTAGTTCAGATGATAAACTTACAAGAAAGCCGAGTTCATCATCCAGCCAGTTCATAAAAGCCACCACATCTTCTATTTCTGGATAAACCGCATTATTGACCTCTCGTATTAACGAATTCACAAATTCCCCTTGAGTCTCAACATCCTCCTTTATCTAAAAATTAGATAAAATATCAAAAATCAGACATGATTTCGCATCTACTAAGCTAAAAAAGTTGAAAAAACAACACAATTTATCAAAAAACTTACAGCAAGCAAATGTGATGATCGGTTTTCGATTTCACCGATCATACTATTTCGGACATTATTAACATTTAACGCATCACAAATCCCATCGTTTAACGTATCTTTCCTGGAGTCCCTTTTCATAAGCGAATGATAAAACTCAACCACCTCCGGAGCTCGTTGAACAACCCCTCCACCATTGTTTCTCCCCATGAACTTTGGCGGTGGCGGCGGCGGTGGTGGCGGTGGCGGTACTTGACCAGTAACCTCCGTATGTTCCTTAGAAGTAAAGCTAGAAGGCCTCGGAGGGGGGTTAGGAACACGCAACGCCCTTTTTTCAACATCCAAAAACGTTTTCAGTTTCGTAGCTTCACGCAATTGTGACCCTTGGATCACATTCAAATCATTTACACCCTCCATTTCCATTATAAAACCATCAGATTGTCGTCTTTTATTCACCACCGGATCTTCTTGACAACAATTTGCGCCACTGATAGAATGCCTTCTTCCGTCTGACCAACCGAGATTCAGTTTATAGTTAATCGGTTCCGAGATATTCGTTTCTTCATCAAGAATGGGCCATTTCTTCATTTTTTTAATCAAACTTAAAGTTTTTTGGGTACTACCATGTTCAGAGCTTCCGTCACTTGATACAGAACCATTTAGCCATTCAACGGAAGCTGGACTTGATGTTACTTCAGAACTCACAAACGTCGAATTTTGTAACTCGTTTTTAAGACAGGTGTTGACCCATCTAAGATAGACAAGCTCCTCGACCTCGTTCAATCGACTTACTTGTAGATCTTCAACTTGTTTACATAAATCTTCGTTTGTTTGTCGTAACATAGATGCCTCCGCTTTGATCTTCTGAACGAATTCATTCTGCATTTTAGCCAGCGTAATCAGACCACCATAATGCTACACACTAGGGGTGTTCACAATCCGGTTTGGCTGGTTTTAAAGAAATTTTGGGCTGCACAAGTAACTAAGTTTTTGTAAAAAAACAAACTGAACCGAACCAACCGGGTTGGCCTAACCGGCCAGGGTTTGACGGTTCGGTTTTGTGGTTTTATACAAAAAATAACTATTTTTCTGCAAAAGCATAGTTTTATAACTAATTAAAAAAAAGAAGGTAAGGATTGTTCCTAAAATATACAAATATATACAATAATATAATAATAAATGTTAAACGACCGGTTCGGTTTACACTACCACTTCCAAGTTCCAAACCACAAACTGTAACCGTTAAACCAGACTGTGAACTGGACCGTACATTATTCAAAGCGGCCAAACGGGAATACGTTCTTCAATTTTGGGAGTTTGGTCAGCTTCTGCGGTTTATGAACACCACTACTACGCACATCGAATTTGAAAATATTTTTTAGGTATGAGGGATTTAAAACTATGCAGTTGATATCGGTGATATATTGGTCCCCATGTAATATTATCGGCGATATTGCCCGATATTGACCGATATATCAGTACATATATACTTAGTTCTACTTTTCGTCTTTCTTCTTATTGTTGCTATTAGTGGTTTAAGTCTTAACTGTTAAATGTTAGTGTTTTAAGTCTTAATTAGTTCTACTTGCTACAATTGTTAGTGTTTTGCAAGTTGCAAAAGGTTAATTTGTTAATGGTAGGAGAGCATACTAAGTGTTAAATTACTATATATATAAATTCTGCATGAATTATACTTACGCGATAACCTATATCTCAAATATCAGTCCTTGACTGATATCCGATTTTTTACCTCATTAATTGCATAGATTTAAAATGGTTACTTTTATCAAGGGAAACTATGTTACCAAGATATTCAAAATTTCAAACCAAATATGAACACAAATTTAAAAAGTAAGAAGTTTTATGAAAAGGTTGGAAACCTCAGAATCTTTGGCTATGGCAGCTAGTTCTGACTCCATTGAAGAGATTCTGAAACAAAGATTCCTCTTTTGAAGATGAAGTTCAGCATTCAGTCTTCTCAACTTAAGAACATCCACCTCAACACTATTAGCAACCCCCTTTGCTATATTTTCTTGCAACTGCTGAGAATTCAACTGCTCAGAAAGACTGGCGTTTTCCGATTCGAGCAAATCGATGTTACTTTTAAGAGCTTCATTTTCACTAGTCTTCGATTCAACCGTTTGTTCGAGCTCCAAAGCCTTGAGGTTTTTCTTCTTGAAATCACCTAACTCAGCCTGCAGTTTGGCTTCTCTGTCTTTAGATTCTTGAAGCAAGCTTCTGAGCTGATCAAGCTCGGCAAACAGATCACGAGAACCTGATGAAGACGATGATTTATACAGCCCTTGTGGATGAACTTGTGTAGCAGTGACAGAACATGATAAATCTCCGATAAGTGACCGTTTTGCTCGATTCTGAGCAAAAGGGTTTTTTGAATTCGTGTTGGAGACTGTAGTAAGAGGTTGCTGTTGCGATTTTTACCGACTTGTTGCGATCTGGTTTTCTTATCAGCTGAAAAACCTTTCACAATGTTCGAACCCCAAATCGATCTGGGCTTCAAATTCGACTGCACATTGCTGTTTCTACTCTTTAACGGCGCTTGATTCTCATCCGAAAACTTCGACGATGGTTTCAACTTGTTCTCCTTGGTTTCCCCCATTAAAAAAACTTATCAAACAATTCGTCAAACAGCTTCTATGCAACTTTCAAAAACCCCCCAAAATGTCAACAACTTATCAAGCATTTCATCGAACAGCTTCTATGCAAGTCTAAAAAACCCAAAATGAAAAAAAAAATATCAAACAATTCGTTGAACAGCTTCTATGCAACTTTTAAAACCCCAAAATGAAAAACTTTTCACACAGTTCATCAAACACCTTCTATGCAACTTTAAAAAACCCCCAAAATGAAAAAGAACTTATGAAACAATTCGTCGAACACTTTGTCAGGTTTGAAAAACCCACAAAATGAAAAGAACTTATGAAACAATTCGTCGAACAGGTTATGTGCGGGTTTGAAAACCGCAAAACTTGGAGATGGAGACAGAAGATTAATAATAAATTAGGGTAAATTTCATCGGGATGTGTTTGAGGGAGCGGAACGGCGAGAAAAGGGGCGAGCTGTCAGACGATGCATCAGAAAGAATGATGCTTTTGCATTTGAAAATTTGAAATTCGAACGTGAGAAGAAGGGGTTGGAAGATGGACCACTTTTTTGAATGTAACGATCATATTCTTGAGTGGGGCCTGATATATATATATATATATATTGTGGGTCACTTCCAATGCTGACTGTAGATGAAAAAGACAAGATATAAGTAGAGAGGGATTCGGTATTGAAATGTGTTTTTTATTATGACACAAAAGGAACAAAGCGTAAGGGTCCGGGTATTGCTAGCAGCTCGGCTACAATGTCATAAGCTCTAACCCGTTGACAATTCCTTAACTTGTAACAGCTACTTTATGTGAGTGTTTAACCGTTGAGCTTGGAAGATTGCAAAGTATTACAAAAACAGACATACAAACATTTAGATTACATTATACGAAAATATAACTTTGCTATGTAAGATTAAATATGTTTTTATATATATTTAATCTATTAGCTATCATTGTCATTTATATAACATAGATCAAAATATACTAAAACCTATAATATAAATGTATAATGAACCGATTTACCCTAATTAATTAATTGGGTTTTTCCTTGGGTGTGTATATAAGGAGATTACTAGAGAGGGATTAGAGTTAGACTCTCATAACATCACATCAAAAATCGTCCCCTCCTCTCTCCCATTACTACGAGTTCTTCAACTCTAAAGAACTTGATACTACCATCAAGAATATACATCCTAAAGGGGAACCGGATCAAGCTGACAACTATGTGACTGCATCTGTATCGAGATTCTCTGCTGGCCTATCTGTTATATCAGATATTATTTACATGTTTTTCATTATGTTTAAAACATAACAGATCAACATGTGGTATGAGAGTATATGTTGCTCAGTCAGTTCTGTTTGTTTCTATAAATCTGGAATTAAAATCTGGAAAACAAACTTTCTGAAAACCTGATAAAATTCAAGAACAAGAAGTTCGACTAAACTTAATATTTACGGATTTTATCTTCTAAACGGATGTTTAATCACATCATAACTTACAATAATTTTCGAAATCTGTATCAGTATCTTAAATTTCAGATTCAGTTCCAGAATTTAATTTTATTAAAATTAGGGTTCTTCATGTTCTTAGTGAAAATTCAAAAAATATCCCTTATTTTGGATTGAATCAATGATCGAAGGTGTTTTTCCTGTTTAGATTTAGTTTTATCTATAAAAGTTTTTCGAAATCTGTTATAATTTTAATGGATAAAATCTTTCGAAATCTTTTAGATAAATATAAAAACCACTTAAATAGAAAACATGATCTCCATGATCCCTTTATTTTCGAATTTCACACTTATCATAATTAACAACTATCAATTAAGGATTTCGAATCTTGGAGAACAGATGATTGTTATTAAATTTCGGATTCATCAGATTTCAGATAAATCCGAAATCATCAGTTTATCTGAATTCATCATGTTTCGGATTCATCCGAAATCATCATTTTATCCGAAATCAAGAATTTATACGAATTCCTATTCGAAATCACAGATTTTCCGAATTCTATTTGAATTCCTTCATTTTCCGAAAACTTACTTTGTTCTCGAAAACTTAATATTTCTTGAAATCTCATTACTATATTAGTTGTTATTGTGAACTAAATTTTAGCTTGGGGCTCCGCCCCGAACCCTGTGCGGGGACACGCTATTAACTCACCGCGAACTCACCGTGGAGTTCGATCCGCGCTAACAGGTGGTTTGCTATTAACTAAATGGTTTTGTAAACACTTAATAAGAATTAGATAACTTTTAACAAAACCAAATAGCTTAATTTGAATGAGCTTTTGATGTATCATTTCTGCCAAAAGTGACGTGATACATCTATTTATTGTTCTAGTATAATAAAAAGCTATGTTAATTATGCCTTACAAATATGAATGTCTCATTTCTGGCCAAAGCTGGTTTAATTCATTCATGTCTAGTATATTTAACAAATGCATAACTAAGGTAATTGTCTTATTTCTGGTCAAAGCTGATTTGTCATAATTACTTTGCACACATGCTTAGATGATTACGCTTCTGCCCAAAGGTGATTTGTCTTCATTTAAGTAGAATATTTAAATTAGTCTATTATTTTTATGTTAGTAATAGACATATCACAACTTCTTCAAATAATGATCCTTTATTAATCTTATGATCATATTTTGTCAGCCTTATCTTTAACACCCAATAACATTACTCACTGTAACTTTCTTCTACAAATCAGTATCCCATCAACTCTAATTCCTAAACCTAATAAGTTTTTCTTTACTTAAAGTTTCTATAAAATTAGCTCTTGAATTAAATCCTTGATTATACCTTAAGACACGATAATCCTATTGCTCTCTTCTAATAAAAGTGCTACAGAAGAAAAGTAGAGCATGATGAATAACATAAATCGAACACGATATCTCTTATGATAATCAAGAACTCATCTAACATAAATGTTATCACTAAAGTTATTCCAGATTAAGTTTTTCCTAAAACTAATCTAATTTTATGAAATAATCAGAAGAACTCCTAAGGTGCATAGCTTCATTTCAAATTCTAAAATATAAGGTTAAATGACATCTGTGAATACATCATAATGTACAATAGCATGACCCATTAAACAAATGGCTTACACATGAAAATAAGTATAATTTTCCAGTACATTACATACTGAGTTTTTCACTTGTACAATTTGATGCCTTAAAAACCAACTATAACATTCAAAAGTATCAAAGGAAATGGAGTGTGTTGATAAGCAACATATGTACATAAAAAGAAATGTTAGAAACTAGAAAATAAAATGTAATTCACCTCACTACCACTAAAACCTTAAAAGAGGATGGTTCTAAGGTTCAAAGTCAAAATAAAGTACTAATTCCAACTCTAAGGTATTTAAAGGGAGAATCTCATTGCATGATTATGTCATTAGACTAGGCATAAGCAACGAGACTATCCATGATTCAAAAGAACAGTTGGATGAATTAATTAGGTAGTCGCCTACTAATGATATTTAAGTCTGCTAATCTTAATATTCCGGTTTACACATGATAAGTTGAATCTAGTTCTATACGTTTTTCTTACCAAAATTCAACAAATAACTAACATGAGAGTTAGTGGCAAAATTAAGGCTATAAGAACCATAATAGCAGTCTTCTAACAAAGCTTTTCAATACCTTACGTATTCTGGAGATTAATCAGAATATAGTATCAATACTTAAGCTATGTTATGAAGGTTGTGAGGTTTGCATAACCAACATATAGTCACACTTATCACACCCTCAAATTCCACATTCAGGGTTTTACCGCGAGGCGCGTGACAAACCAGGATCATCAACACATGACCATACAGATTTACCTCTACATGAATAAAACCGAGTTTTGACGCTGGATTAAATAAAAATGTGGAAGCGTAACAAAGTTTGAAAATGTAATTTGTAGCGCCAACATAAACGCAAAACCAACATAGTGAATTGTAAATAATGCAAACTTTAGAAATAGTTTAGAATGTTCATGCGGGTCTGCCTACTCGTGCTCGTGAATCCTTAGCCACCTAAGAAAACATGCAAAGAACAAGTGTCAACATAATTGATGAGTGAGTTCACAGGTTTTAGTTTGTTTTAGTTATTTCCCAAACGAGCCACTGGTTCAAACCCGAACCAGGGTGTATAAATGTTTCCCCCTGATTCTACCCCGAATCAGAAATGTATAAGTTACCCTTGATCCAATCCCGTATCAAGAACCCCAAACTGATTATCAAGTTCATGTTATATTTGTAGGTAGCTAGCCTAGGTTATGTCACAAAAGAGTCCGAACCGAAGCTAACGTTGTTACCCCTGAAGGTGTCAGGCTATCACCAACCATGACTATGTTAGGCAAATTCAACACCCGTTAAACCTTTACCGGTCTGGCTAGCGCGACTAGCTCAGGTGGGGCTTGTTGGGCCCAGTAGTACTACCATAAACTTCCTCGCTAAAGATCCATTACTAACGGCTCATAAAGTTAAGAGGGGACTTAAAGTGATATGCTACTTTGTGACCAAAACTGTATAACATAACTCAAATCAATTTAGAAAATATTTGCATGTTACTAAAGCGTAACACGTTGTTGTAAGTTTATCGAAGTAACGCTACTATACCGTAGCAAGCACATGTTTTCTCCCCCTGTATTTAAAACCATTTAAAAGTAGGGGCCGTGAACTCACCATAATTTTCTCGGTAAGAATTCAAAAGCAAGTGTTGTGTCCGGTCAATCGCTTCCTAGAACGATTACCCTTTTGATTAGTTTTAATGTTGACGCACGTTTATTGCACACGATAACACTTAGCACATATCTCAGTTAAGCATATAATCATGACATGTCATACAAGTTGCAAACACATAACAAGCAAACATCCACATGCCATAAGGAAATAAGTTGATTTTATGCACAAGTTCATCTTTTACACACACAGTTAGCTTTTCTAGATTTTCAGCTGTGTTTAGGGATTTTTATAAAATAGTTACAGGTCACTAAAAATTCCCAAAATTTTACGCGACGTGTTAAAAGTTTGCCGTGTGCTTGTGTAAAATTTTCAAAGCCTAATTTCTTACAGATTTTGCATAAAAAATCATACAATGAACAGTGGTCTGAATTTTGACGATTCTGCCCCATGTCCACTAAATATTTTATTTAAAAATCTCAGAGTATCGAAATGAGTCGCTTCTAGTTGAGATTCGTAAAGACGCTTAGGACCTACCACTGTATAAATTTTATAAGCTAACTACAACTATTCACCCAGATGTGACAAAGAACATACAACACAATTTCTGCAGAAAATTCGCAGCTATGACCACTGAAACGAATTAAATGTTTTCACTGACCAAACAAAGTCCAAAACTTACAAAACTAACGCGGTACTTCGAAGTGGTTCATTTTAGGCTTTTGAAAATCGAATTTTCGTTAGGTTTTGACCCGTTTACAGCCCAATAAAGTCGACTGTAAACATCCAACAGCTTTCTGTTTTCGACTTTTAGCGTTCAATACAAGTTCTAATAGTTCCGCTAACATGTTAACGATCACACAACCTATCCATACTAGTTTCTAACAATCCGCGATCATATTTACCATAATACCTACCCGTAATAATTAATCTTCAACCAAAACATGAACTTTAGTAACCCGAAACCTGTATTACTACCCCGTATGCCTAACCGACAAATAACCCGAACCACCAAATGTTATGATCACGAAACTGTTAAGAACTACCAATATTATCACATAACAATCACGACATAACAATTTTTCCTATGCATATAAACACGCATCAAGATCCCGCATCAACACGTAACACATAACCGAACCAAGTAATCACTAACAACCGTACCATTCTTAACTAACGTATTACCCCGATCCCTAGATCATCCTCAACCGTTATACACAAAAACCATCATCAAGTTTCAATTATATATATAACAAATCTTTATTAAATAATATACCTAACCGATATCGAAACTGAACCGGAGTGGGAGACCGAGAGAAAGTGCGTATATATATATAGGAATAGGATCATTTATGAACAGAATCATCATAGTGAACTGTTTGAACCAATCTTGGCCATTGATCTCTTTATTTTTTGATAAGGGTAGGATTGTAATATTGTATTAATATAGTTTTAAATATCCATTTAAGAAATACCCTGTAAGTTATAAGATTGTTTTCTAATTCCTATTTCTAAGTCAATATATCTTTTTATTTTTTAAAATTATATCAATTCCTATATTTACGACAACAAGAACTGGTAGTCAAAATTGATTTGAATTTCCATTTCAGTATATTGTTTGGTAAACAAAGAATTCGAATTCATTCCCAGATTTTGATTCGCAAATTTCCCAGAATTTGGTTTACATAATTTCCAGTATTTTTGTAAACTGTTCGATCGGATTTTCTCTTTACAATGGAACAACCAGAAGATGTTACGATCGGTGTTGAAGACAATGTCAAGGGTACCGACAATGTTTTTGTTACCACTATGGATCGACCAGGTTTGGTTGTGTTTATTTTTTAAGAGTAGTATATTTGTATTTCGTTACAACTTTTGATCGACATGTATTTTGTATTCAACATTGTCGTTTATGTGTTTAACTGTCCATCCCGTTTGTTAACAAGATTCCAGAAATGTATTTGAATATTGTCGGTTTGTGTCACCGATGTTGTCGTTAGTTCCAAACATATTAACTGACATGTTTGTTACAGATAAGTACACATATTTATAGACAGTAGTATACACAATGTATGTGATGTTTTGATTTTCGTTTTGTGATTTGTAATTTTGATGAATATGAGAGATTCAATTTAGTACACTTGTGTATAATTGCGTTTACATTCCATGTGTACATGTTTGATTGTATGACATCTTTATTTGTCACACATGATGTAATTGTAAAGATTGTTCCAGACTAGCACATGTTTTTATAGCTGTATAGTATAGCCCACATTGATTATGTTTCGGCATTTTTATAGGTGAGTTTGGAAATGTAGTTAACTGTGTACGGTTTTACGATCTTAACACATATGTATATACTTTTAAAAATTAGCAGTTGTTATGTAATTCTGGCATTAAATTTTATTATTTTTTTGAAGAATTATAGTCTACCATATTCGGTACGCATATCCGTATTCTTTGATTTTTCATAGTCGGTTTCTTTCACTTTCTAATAATTTCTGCAGAATCCGTTGCGAGCAACGTATATGAATCTTCTAATGGATCTAGGTATTGGACTCCAATTGTCCCTCCCGGTTTCAAACTGTTTATTAATGTAACACCCCAACCGATGGCGGAAACATCGGGATGAGACGAAAACGAGATTGCTCATTGCTCACAACATTATTAAGTGACAATAATTAATTAAACCATATTTCATTTCATAAGAATTGTCAAATACATCAATGTAACAAAACAAAGAACAATACAACATTTGCAAAGTCATAACAAAATTGATACATCGACATTAAACCTAACGTCTAATTTGTGTGTATCTAGTCCTTGCTATATTGTTTTCATAGCATCATCTCCTTCAACCTGTAACATGTTTTAAAATAATGTCAATGCGAAAGCAAAGGCGAGTACACAAGTTTAGGCATAGCATACGTATACGAATAAGTTTAAACAATCCTCATGGCAACCAAATCTATACAAGAGCAATATCAAGGCACGCAATACTAATAATCAAACCCTTAACGCAATCACGATGTTTTAACATGACCTCACGAATAACACGATGGAGGTGGATGCGTGAATTCCTATAGCGCTAAGCATGTCAAACGAAGGCTAAAAATAGTTAATGACTAAAGCATAGCAATACGAATATCCAAGACAAGCATCAAGTATAAGATTCAAGCTTTCATGTATATGGGATCGTTTGTGTGTTTCATAAAGTTTAAGTGTTCGTGATTTTGAATATGGAAACATGTTACACCCGAAAAGTGTTATAAACAAAGTGGGTCGAGTGTACTCACAGTTTTGCTAAGTCTTTTCTACACTTGACAATCCGTGAAGATGTTAGTTCGAGGATGACGCCGAATTATCCTACAAGAGGAAACGAGGCGTATGAGTATAGAGTTTCAACGGGAGATTAGGAGTATTCGAGGATGATTAAAAATAAGTTTGATAAAGTATTATGATACGAAAGTATTCACTAAGATGTAACACTCGTTCTTGACACTATAGTAACTCTTACGAGTTGGGTGTGATTTCATAGGTTCGGGGCCTATTAGAATCGTGACAAGGAATTACATACTTTAGTGTTAAACTTAATAACTTGATAGGTGATTATAAGTTCATTATCAAGGTTTCGGTTTTAGAATTATAATATAGTTATATATATATCATTATAATCATGTAGGAGGTGGGAGGATGAACCATCCACTTTGTAACCTCTAGTGTCATGTATGTCAAGTATGAGGTGGGAGGTTAAACCATCCACTTTGAACCTCGGATTATGTTCACCACTACACAAGTTACCATTGGTAACAAGGAGGGTACAAGAACTCTATACTATACAAGAATGTAAAGACAAGAATGATAAGGTGTCATCTAGATACCAAGTAGCCAAGTATTCAACAACCCGACGAGCACACGAGGACAATCGTCAACGGCTTTGTGGGGTTGTGACACTTTAAGTCTAGCAAACTATCTTGGGATCTTGATGAAAAATCATCAAGTGATGTGTGGTCTCAAGTTAGGATAGCCCAAGCTTCCTTGGTGGACACACATGAACAAGTTTAAGAACTTGCATCACTTGTGAGCTCAATGCTCTTCAAAAACAGAAAGTTTAGGGTGTTAAAACAGCCCTTAGTTCATGTTAACAAGCTTGGTTAGGCTTTACTAATCATAAGCTTGATTGTAAGCACAAGAACACAAGTTTGTTGAAGTTAAAACACAAGTTTGATAAAAGTTTAGACAAAATAGAAAGTTTGTGGACATTTTGGGGCATTTCCAGGTCTGGATTCTCCATGGAGAAACCTAGGAATTCAACCCAAAGTTTATCCAAGCAAGTAGGAAAAAGAATGGAGTGATTTCATTAAGAAATGAGTGAGTTACACTCACTTTAGTAAGAGGTATACAATCTGCTCGAAAATCTGATGTTGCAAGGATCTTGAGGTGATTTGAGAGTGATTTGAGAGAGATTAAAGTGTAAAAATGCTTGGATTAGAGGTGGGTTTTATAGGGGAAGGATTAGGGTTAGTTAGGTGGGGTTTAAGTGAGTATTAAAGGCCTCAAAAACACAAAAAAAAAAAAAAAAAACCGCCCAAAAGGGCTGCTGTCCGCGCTTGTTGCCTTTCAGCTCGACCGGGAACAAAGCATATAAGGCTTTTGTTCCCGGGTTACTTCAGATTGATGGCGAGTGGCGGAGTTGTTAAGGCGCTTGCATGTTGAACCGGAGGTCCCGGGTTCGAGTCCCGCGGATCCGGTTTTGTTTGATTATTATTATTTTCTTTTTATTTTTAATCAAAACTCAATAATTCAGTTTCACAATTGGCAGGAAAGGCCCCTGAAGTTCAAGAATCCAATAATTACACTTTAAACCTTGGACTTTATTAAAGAAGATATATATTAACATTTAAATTCAAAATGTTATATATATATATATATATATATATATATATATATAAATTAGCATTTTAATTTTTTTGTAAAAAGAAATTAATTAATTTTATTAACTAATTTAATTAATTAATTAATTAATTTAATTAATTAACTTAATAGGTAATTATATTTTCGTAACGAATTTAGTTTAACGATTACAAGTTTCACGTTTAAGTCTCGATTACGCATACATACCATGTTTGCAAGTTACGTTTACGATTGAGAGTACCACGAATATGTTTACATGTTTAAAGTATGAACAAGTATAAGTGTAACAGGACTATGATTAACATAATATGGGTAAAATACGAGTTTCTCATTACAATCCAAGTCTCGGTTTACAACATTTACAACGAAAGATGAATACAAGATACAACGCTTACTAAAAATAGAAGTACGATACAAGGTTTCCAAATATAGAAAGTATAGAAACGCGGAGCGTTACAATTAATGCTAGATTTAGTACAATTGAAGAAGCTATAGCCAGGTATGAAGAGTATGCACAACTGGCCGGTTTTGGAACCCGTCTTGGTACATCGCAGAAGGAAAAAATAGGTGACAAAATTGTTACTAATAGGCGATACATTTTATGTTCTAGAGCCAACAAACCTAAACGTAAAGATGTTACGGCTGAACAAGTAAATTCAAGTTCACCAAAAAGACGATCCAACGTTAAAGTCACAGACTGCAAGGCATGTGTTAAATTTGTGCGTGTAAAAAATTCATCTGAGTATGAGATATATGACTTTGTAGAACAACATAACCATGGCTTTACTACCCCTGAAAAATCTTGATCTATCACTAAAGAGGAGGAAGCTTGACTTTTCTACCCAAGAGTTTATAGCAAAATGCCGAAACGCAAACCTAGGACCTACCAAGTCTCACAAAGTGCATGTAGTTTTAAAAGGTGGTCATCATAATGTGCACGGAACCGTTGTCGACTACAAAAATTGTGGGTGTGATATCCGAGATTTTATCGGGGATAGAGACGCCCAGATGATAATTGACAAATTCAAGGAACGTAGCAAAAACAAGGAAAACTACACGTTTAACACCCATATTGTTGATACGAACTCCGTTAATTTTTTGGTGTGATGCGGTATCAAAATCAAACTACGACTCATTTGGTGATGTTATTGCCTTCGATGCGACATATCATACAAATATGTAAGTATTACATGAAATTTGTAATCTATTATTTATCTTTTAATATACGTATCTAACTGTGTTTTGTAAAAACAGGTATGATATGATTTTTGTACCTTTTACTGGAGTCGATCACCACAAAGGTGTACAATTTTTGGTGCAGGGTTGCTTCATAATAAGACTATTGAGTAAAAAAAATTTGTTATCAGTACACAAATGTATCATACTAAAGCAGCCTGGCGACTAAGTAATTTTTTTCTTTTTTTTAAACGTAGATCAAGGGGAATGGCAGTAGGAATGCAGAAATAAAACAGGAGTTCCACAAACTTGTTTGGAATGTTTACATTAAACCACAAACATTTGAGAGTAGATGTTATTGCTGAATACGGGTTACAAGACCATTCGTGGTTGTCCGAGATATATTCGATACGTGCGAACTGGATACCGGCTTATTCCCGCGAGATACCTATGTGTACGTTAATGAAGACCACATCCAGGTGTGAGAGTGCAAACTACTTGTTCAAATCTAATTCTAGTTCTCATAATACCTTGGTTCAGTTCATGTTGTGTTACGATACATCTGTTGATGGGATACGAAATGAACAGAGGGAACTAACACATAAAACTGACACCACTAATCCCGAATTCAAAACATCTTGGCCTAGTGAACGGCATGCAAATGATATCTACACACGTAGAATTTTTTTTGATGTTCAAAAGGAAATATTGGAACGGCAAGGAAAATTGTTATATTGCTGAACGGTGTGTATCTGAAGGTATAAGCAGCTTTGTGATAGCTCACCAAAACCACATGAACGAAGTTATAAACGAGTTCATGGTTGGTTTTTTACATTCAGTAAAGTGTGTTTTCTTATCTTAAAATATAGGTGTGCATTATTCTGAACATATTCCCTAATTTATCCATCTTGTATCATTATATTACAGGTCACCTTTAACAAACAAGATGTCTTCGTTTCGTGTGAATGCATGGGTTATACTAGAAATGGATATCCATGCCGTCACATCTTCTGCGTTTTTGGGCACCATAATGTACATAACATTCCGGGACGGTATATTCACCCAAGATGGAGGAGAGACGCTTTTCCTTTAGTGTATGTTATTATGTAGATCAGAGTCGTAGTGGAAGAATTTGGCGTAGGATACTTGACAATATGGAAATGTGTCGAGAGAGAGAGTTCATGGTAGGATTGATAAATTACAGGAACTAGATGAGCAAGTACAGTTGTTGAAAGATAAGATTCTTAGCGACGTTCCACCGGATCCGGAACTTTAAAAAAAAGTTCGTCGTTTACGAGGAAATTCTTGATCATACTGAACCAGAAGAAGTATCATGCACCGCACCAAAGAAAATACGCAACAAAGGATGTGGAAAGCATAAACGTCCAATTGGTCCTCGCGAGAAAGCATTAAAACAATGCAAAAAACATACAAGAAAATGCAATTATTGTGGCAAGAGGGTAAGAACGCATGATAAAAGAAATTGCCCATTGAAAAAAGGCAACATCACAAAGGACGATTTGTCTACAGAAGAAGATGGCGAGGAAGATGATGATGAACCAAACGAGTATGAAGACTGCACCGATAGTGGAAGTGAAGTGCAAGTGCACGAGAGCGAAGATGATGAACTATGTTTTAACTTTAACTATATGATCCATAACAAAAATTTCGTTTGATGCAACTGGTACATTATGTTTTCAGTTTTTTGCAACTATATTAGAGTTTTTGAAAATGTATTTGGTAAGACTTTGAGTTGGATACTGGTTAAACATTGTCGCATTAACATCAATAATCCATTTTGAATAAGTTCCACGAATGTCAATGAAATATAACTTATAGTGGACCCATACTTATTTTTTAAGCCAAGTAATGATTTAAGGCTTTCAACATCATGATTTAAAATCACTTAGAATAAGATTAAATGAAAAATTCATCCTCACTAACCATGTCATGATTTCTCATGAATTACGGTTACAATGGATGAAATTTATATGTCTCATTTCTTTTGTCAAATTCTCATTTGCATGAAACAAAAGTTGTGAAAGTGTAAGGTATCATCTAGTTTATCTTATTAATGTTTCTATCCAGATATTGAGAACAAATAATATGAGAGTTTAAGGTAAGTGTTGTAACAACCCGAACAATCAGGTCAGTATTATTTCCGACTTCCATGCTAGTTTTGTCACGCGATATTTGACGATTTAGTTTACATATATATAATATATATATATATATAGGGATCAAGAGTGAACAACTCTCTAAGAGTGAACTGTGCGAACTGATCCAGACCGTTGATTTCAATCATCTTGAACATTTTAATAGGGGCATGATTGTAATTGATAGTAAATGTTTTTAGATTAAAAATTAAAGGAAAAGTATATATGGTAAATGAACATTTTTGCAAATCTATTTGAATAAGGAAACACAACTGTTTCCATAATGTCTTCCCGCAATTCAATCCCACTTCTCCCCCAAATCTCGAACTGATTATGATTTGAAGAAATCAGAAACAATAATAACTTCCTCTCATCCGTATCAATTCAAACCACATTATCGGCGTTTCTGTTTTGCGATATTGTGTAGAAGGAAGCCTAGAATTAGGGGCGACGGTCGATAAGCGTCTGTGGTTAAATCGAGCGCCGAATCAAGGTAATCGTAGTTGTTGAAGTAGTATATTTTGACGATTTTCAGTGCCGGAAACTGATGAAACACCCGAAAGTAATACAAATTGATAATGCAGTGCCGGAAATGTTAGAATTTGAGTGGAAGACCGTAGGAAACACTGTCGATTGTGGTGTATTTGTTATGCGCCACATGGAGACTTGGTATGGAGCCACGACCGAAAAATGGGATTGTGGATTCCCATTAGAACCTGGTCAGAAAAAAGCAACATTGACAAGGTTGCGTAAGAAATACATTTTATTTCAGTTAAATGTTGGTGACGTCTGATGCGAACATTCACCGGGACCGGATACTAGAGGAAGCGGGATAGTTTGAAAAGACATTTTATTTCAGTTAAATGTTGGAACCGTTGGTTATTTCATGGAACATGATGAAACAATTTGTGGTTCGGGTTGGGGGTATTTGGTTCTTTGATGGAATTTGTTGAAACACATAAAACACATATAACTTTGAAGACCTTGTGTGTGGTTGTTGATGCAACTTTTTATGGAACCTTTGATGGAACTTGTTGATGAAACTTTTGATGGAACTTGAAACGTATTACATGTGTGTACTATATTATTTCAGTAACCAGATTCAGATGGTGCATATGCTGCATTACTAATATAATTATCTAGTTAAGTATTACGTGTGTGTACTATAGTATTACAGACCACCTCATGGTGGTGCATATGTGTATTTCAGTTTAGTGTAATTGTCTAGTTAGGTACCGGTACACAAAAAACAGGAAAGTGACCATTTCAATGATACAGGTATTAAAAAAAGAAAACTTTAAGCGTAGACAACTGGTGTTTTGTGTATCAATATATGTTGAAAATGTGGGTAGTATTGAATTAAGTGGTATTCACCATATGTGCACAAAGTGCATATTAATTAAACAACTTCAACAAAAACGCCTGATGTATGTAATTTGAGGTTCATTTGTATAATATAAAATTCATTTATCAATTAAAGACTATCTACTTGAAACTAAATTTGTCTCATAGGCTCACGGTCTTAAAGAAATCTATTCATATATATATATATACTTAATATGATTTCCTTAAAATTGTCTTTAAGCTTCTTATGACATCTGGACATTAAGGAAATCAAATAAAGTCTAACGTCCGTATGATAGGTTCTCACGTCACGTACCTCATTGAAATTTCTCTTGTAGCAATTTTAGAGACATCAAAGAACAGTGGAAGCATTAAGTGTCTTAATAATAACTTGCCATAGTTGCAAGAGGTGTGGAGTGAAAACTTCATATTACTTCAATTTACACCTCTTGTACAAGAAACTGCTCCATCTCAACACTGTTCCATCAAAACTTGTCTCCTTCAAATCTAATGCTACTCTTACAAAAGTTTCACTGTTGCTTAATTATGGGCACACTTAGATTTCTTACGTAAATTAACATAATCCTCAACAATAGAAACTACAACGACTAACGTCATTAATATGTTTTCCCTATTGGAACTTGTTGGTTGTTAAATATTGACCCTAAGCATGTCGAGTTCCTTAAGACTTCTAAGGTCGATGGGAGCAGTAAAAGTCTTATCATGACTTTCAAGGAATACAAGAGGCGGGGGGAAGAGAGTCATTAAATTTTACTCTGAATTTAACTCCGATTAGACCTCTTGTACACCATACTGCACCAACTCTTACAAACTTAGAATCCTGAAAAATGATAGCAACCTAATCAAGAGCTAATCCATAAAACTGAAACTCCTAATAAACCGAATAATCAATTCAGGAGGTCATCTAGGTTTAAAAGCCTACTAACTTTGATGATTACATAACCTCCCTAACTGAAGTGGAAATGGATTTTGGAAAAGTTTATTGATCATATCTATTCTAATTAAACCATTAGCGTCAATCAATCTTCTAAATGGAATAAAACTGCTTTCTAGTAAAACTGATTTTATGTGTTCGAATAACCTTTGGGATTTGATTGAATTACCTAAGAGTGTTCATAACTAAATCAAATCCTATTATAAACGTTAAGACACTAAGAAGCATTATTGATTGTTGAAGGTTATACCCAGAAAGAGATAAATTATCAAAGAATCTTTCTTTTCTATATTACAAAAGTTTCTTTGAGGATCATCAATGTTCTAGTAGCTTATAACAATTTAGAGCTACATTAGCTGTACATTAAAACAACTTTCCTAACAACTGGCTGACATATTTACATGTTTATAAAACAACCTGAAAGTTCTAAACTTAAGGTTAAAGAACAGTTTGTCTATGAGCCGATATGTATGGGTTAATGAAAACATCATAATGCGATGAAATATTAACGCAATTATTTTCATCAAGAACCAAGTAGATTAATGTACCTACCTCAAGATGAGTGGGAGCAACTAAAATAAACTTGCCTTTATATGGATGATATTCTTTTGACAAGTATATGTTACGTAAGTCAAAGCAATGTTAACACAATTTTGATATAATAGATCTTAGAGATATCTCTTACGTGATAGATATCATAACATACCAAGATAAACCCAATGGAACATTAGTTTCGTTCCATAAGTTTAACCTTAAATGGGTCCTTACATATGTAACAAACAATATTGCTCTTCTTTAGAGGATAATAGGATAATGAGATTATTTCCTCACGCTTTTAATTAGAAGCCTTATGTAAGTTCAAGTCTATACTCGTTTATATATTACTTACATTGCAACACACTAGATATGTCTAGATTAATGTGAAGCATCTAATAAAGTATTACAATATCTTTAAAGGAAACGAGAGACTATAATCTAAAAAGAAGTGAGAACTCAAACCGGTTGATTACTCTAACTTTGTAATATTCAAAGATGACAAAATGTAATTTCAGGGCATATCCTTATGTCAGCAGACAAAACCTATCTCATGGAGGAGTCATAATGAACTGATAATAATAACCTAAGTTATAATGACATAATATGTTGATTAATCAAACACAATTGTCAATGAATGTTGTTGAAAATTTATCAGTTGACTCATAAGTTTATTAACTCCATGTAAATTATATATTGAAGACTTATTGTGATAAAGTTAGCTACCATGTCTCCCTGAATGGTAACAGTTCGAGAGGTGTTGTATTAAATTTCGATATGAAATTGATTGTTCGATTATGAACGAATTGAGGAAACTAAATATTTTTATCGAATGCATTTATGATATGCTTAAGGATCCTATAATTGAAAGTCTATCACTCATAACTATTATGTAAGCATTATAATAATGACGGGTTTATTGATAACCATGTACAATTGCATATCTACTATGAATGATTAACTATTAATTTTCCTCATCAGTTTGATCTTGTATGTCTCTAACATATGTTCTGCTGGTATAATGAATGTAGACAAATATAGATACAAATCAAACGTTAAAGGGCTTACTTGCGTATTTTGATCATAAGTGTTAGGTTTTAAATTGAGGCTATAGTATGACTAATAGGGGTTCTGAGTCGAATGATAATTCAACGGTTGTATTTCTCTGCTACGATTCTTTGTTTAAAGCTAAAATGAGTATTAACTTTTGATCAAACTAATCTAATACTCATAATAAATGATTATTCGGCTAGTGGAGAGTTCAAATGAGAAGAAAAATTTTGTAAGAATAAAAAGAATAACTTTTAAACCAATAGAAATTCTCCATTTACTTCATTTAATGTGTGTATTTAATATTATGAAAAAGAGCATATAGGTAAATCTATAATTGTTATTAATTAGCTAATTAATTAAACTTGTAACTCATTTTTAATATACTTTTTCAAGATAAAATAATTTATGGTGAAGGACAATTTTCGACATGTGTAGGATAAATTTTAGTATGTGTAGGATAAATTTTGAAATGGATATTTTTACATGTGAGTAGGGTAAATTCCGATAAGTATAAGATATATGTAGGATAAATTTTGAAATGTGTAGGATATAATGTTTTTATTTTATTAATAAGAGATAACATAATTAATGAGAGGAGTTATAAACTATTTAATGTTTTACCATTATGCCATTTCTTCTTTTTCTTCTTACATTAAATTTCTTCTCAAATGAACCTTCCCTTATTCGTCTAAGTGGGAGAATGTAAGATTAAATATGTTTTTTATATATATATATTTAATTTAGTAGCCATCATTATCATTTATATAATATAGATCAAAATATATTAAAACCTATAATATAATTAGTTGGTAATTGTTGATGTACCGATTTACCTTTAAATTAACTAATTGGGTTTCCCTTGGGTGTATATAAGAAGATTACTAGAGAGGGATTAGAGTTAGACTCTCATAACATCACATCAAAGTCGTCCCCTCCTCTCTCTCTATTACTACGAGTTCTTCAACCCTAAATAATTCGGTACTACCACCAAGAACATACATCTTAAAGAGGAACCGGATCAAGCTGACAACTATGTCAAACTATGTGACTACATCTATATCCGGATTCTCTGCTAGCCTGTCTGTTATATCATATATTATTTACATGTTTTCCATTATGTTTAAAATAGAAGTTATCAAATGCTAACATTATTACAACACTCATACCTATAAACATATTTTTGAAGATAAATATTTGTATGTTAAACAACCAATCATCGATTTAACAGTTAAATTTAGGCATTTAGCATTCAAATACTCTAAATGATTTACGATTACCAAAAAGAAGTGGAATCAATTCACAATCATCAAATATTTATATTTTTAAATCGATGCATTAGGCTCTTGCGTTTGCGTAGGGTGGGGGGGATCGCTTCGTGATCTGATGTACGCAGTCCTATTCTACACTATTGTGCAAGAGGTCATTTCCACGGCTTAATTACTTGAACCCGTGATGGCGTGACCTCATGATCACAAAGCAGCAAGCTTATCATATAATGTATTTTTAACTATTGAACGGTTAAAACTTTGCATTGATACCTCAATCAATCTCTATTCACGTGGAGATTAAACACAACAATGAAAATGGCTTTTACTTGCACAAGTAATTATATGTGTATACAATCTATATGGTTAATGTGTTTTGGTTTGCATTCAGAGCTTTGCAACAAAGTAAGGTGCATGTGTCTATAATTCGAGTGAACTGAACAAGACATTAATACTCAAAAGGTGTGAAATGAAACTAAAATGAGTTATTCTAAATACACATACTCTTTTTTTAAACGTATACTTCATTAAAAACACAATCGACAACGACTAGAGCGAGAACTACGTGAGAACAAATTTACACCAATCCGACCAACTTATCGAGCTATACTTAGATCTATTTTTAAACCAAACAAAACCTCCTCCACCTTGAATTGTTTCCCGGCGAATCTGATGTTGTTTCTAGCTCTCCAGAGGCACCAGCAAGACACAATCAGAATACCTTGCAAAGCACTTTTCTCTGCATCCCGCTTCCCACAGTGGTTGTGTATGTCAAGCAAGTCTCTAAACGTGAACATAAAAAATTGTGGCACACGGCACCACGCTCCTATCTTCTGCCACAGCACAGTAGTCGAAGGACACGCCGTAAACAGGTGGTCCAACGACTCCATTTCGGACGAGCAGAAAGAACACAGGTTGTCTTCAATAATAATCCCCCGTCTCAAAAGCGCCCCACCGCAGGTATCCTGTTTAATTCAGCTCTCCAGGAGAATATATTGCATTTTAACATAACCCATTTAACCCAATCCATAACAAACCTGGAACTGAAGTCTCCCATGCTGTTAATCAGGCTTTTAACAGCCGCGACGCTGAACGACACAAAGCCGTTGCCGATCTAGCGCCAGGAATCCTCTCGGTTTGAGAGAGAAACCGAACTCAGTTGCCGGCAGAGGTTTCCCCATTCACTGATTTCTTCAGCAGTGCTTGGATCCACAGCCAGAGCCGCCCCCTCTAAACGATCCCGCACACTGCAGTTTGTAACGAACTCGAGCTGGAATAAATTAGGAAACAAGAGCTTTAATGGCAACTCAGAGTACCAAGGATCAAGCCAAAAGAAGATGTTGCCACCATTTCCCACAGTCCCTCTAAAAAAATTCCGGATCGGGACGTTATTTATAATCGGTTTGTGAACAACCGAGACAACATTGCACCAAACCCTCCAAGAGACTTTTTAGAAGGAAGAAAATCCCAACCCAACCCACCCGAATGAAGAGACAAAATGACCTTAAGCCACTGGTTATCCTTCTCAGTTTAAATCTCCATACCAACTTAGACAACAAGGCCGTATTAATATCCAGAAGCTTACTTAGACTCAGCCCCCCAGCCTCTTTCGGAGTAGCCGCTCTATCCCAAGCAGCCCAACGAGTTTTTTTGAGACCTCCCACACCACCCCACAAAAATCTTCTAATTATCCTTTCCAGATCTTCAACAACTTTAACCGGGGCCTGGTAAAGCGAAAAGAAGTAGTTAGGAAGACTTTCGAGAACGGACCGAGCAAGGGTCACCCTACCACCAATTGAAAGTACTGACGCTTTCCAAAGAGACAAGCGTTTCTAAAAAATATCATAAACGGGACTCTAATTGCTAATGCGGTTCATATTTGCTCCAACCGTTAACCCAAGATATTTTAACGGGAAAGAATCCGGTTTGCACCCCACGACCCCCGCCATCTTCTCACCTCGGCATGCTAACTCCCATCCCAAAGAGGTTCGATTTACTAAGGTTTATATTTAAACCGAACAAACATGAAAGCATCAGAGAATTCTAACCACGTTCAAGACATTTTCTTTTGACCATTTGCCCATGATGAGAGCATCATCCGCATAGAAAGGTGTGAAATGAGCGGGCCACCGTTAGGGAGCCAAATTCCCTCCATCGCACCGACTTCACAAGCTTTAGAGAGCATACACGATAAAGCCTCCATGACGATTGTAACGCTCCGCATTCGTGAACTTTCCTTATTTAGAAAGTGTATTCGCATTTCTATATTTGGAAACTTGTATCGTACTTTGTATTCTTTTGCTTCAACCTTTATACTACGAGATTATGATCATAATGAAACTTTATTTCATTCTCTTACATTTTAATACGTTTGGCTCATACTTTACAAACTTTGATACGTGATTATATGCAAGAAACTCATACTTAAACGCTCGAATACTCAGTTTTATGCACTATTATACTTATACATCATTCGTGCATGCTTAAAACGCTTAAAAACCAGCAAATCCTATGAAAACAACCCAAATCAGCCAACCTCGCATGAGGCATAGCCGCCCCGTACGAAGTGAGGCCACCTCGTATGAGGTGATTACCAGCTCGTACGAGGTAACTCCAACTCGTACTAAGCGGCCTGTTTTCCCTATAAATCTCATCCTTCACCCTCATTTCCAACCTTCCGAAAGTTCTTCCACTCCCGCTTGTAATTACAGATTCTTGGCAGTATTTCCACCACTTCTAAGTGAGCTAACTTAGTACTTAAAATCTTATCAAGCTTCTTCATACTTTTCTTCTATTTTCTTTTCTTTGGTACAAGCAAGTGAGCTAACTAAGTCCAAGAGACTAAGTTCGGCTAATGTGAGAACGTTGGGAGTCTAGACTTTTCAAATTAAGTTCCACCCCTACTTATGCTCGTTTTAACTCCTAAAACTGATTCCACTTTCAATAGACTGGCAAAGCTACGACACGTCCCCAAACCTCATCATGTTCGGGATGCACGCACCTAGCTTGCTCATTCGGTTAATGAAGTTTTAGTCGACTTACATTCTATTAATTCATGACCAACTGGGTTATTACAACCTTGTGCTTTGGTGAATCAAATAAAGAGATTTGACATCTCCATGCTTGACTTCTATGACAAAGTTGACTAAACTATACTTATTTTATTTACGGACTGATCTGGACATAATATTAATCACAATCTGATCTAGTGTTATGACTCGGACTATCCTGCCTCGTTATCACGACCCCCGTTCACATAAATCAGTGTTGAAATGGGTACAAAACAGGCTAACACGTTCTAGGACTGTCACCTGCACGAGGTGAATAGTCAACTCGTACGGGGTGCAAGTCAACTCGTAGGAGGTACCAGTCAACTCGTACGAGTTGCAAGTCAGCTCTCATGAGGCGGTCAGTCCACTTCGTACGAAGTGGTATTTTCCCGTCTTCATTCCGTACTTTCTGCCTCAGAATCTGGACCAATCATTACACTCAATTTACTCACGTTCTCCTGATTACCCCTTGTAGGGTAACTCTTGGTGACTTCACTTCAAAACTCGTCAACTCTTGAACTTGCTAAGGAAGCTTGCAAATTGTGAGCATGCTCGAACCCATTTTACTCTTATCACTTTTGGGTGTAATACATGTATACTTATAAAAAACACACAAACACTTTATACGCTAACCACGACAATCTTCACACATGCTCTTGTACTAACTTGAAATCACACATGCTTATACTTGATAAGCTTATGCTCAGTCATTAACTTTGATCAAGCCTCCTTTAACATGTATAGCGCTACATAACGCACTGCCTAGTAAACTTGGGGTCATGTTAAATTATACACATTTGGTCCTTTCATGTTATGAAAAAATTATGCTTGCGGGAAACTTTGGGTTGACTAGTATACTTATGCATGATAAGTTTAATGTATGTTAGCCTCAAGGATAGACAATTACGCATGAAGATTTGTTTAAATGTTTATACTATGCTATTATTCAAACTTGTATGCTGAACTATACTTTAACATGTATTGCATGTTGATTATTGATGATGATGACATTGGAAACGAGTAGGACGACTTAGATACTTATCTAAAATTGTATTATTAACGTTGTCGTACTTGTATGTTATTCCAATTATGTTGTATTGACTTCGAACTATTGTACTTGATCTTTGTTAAGGAAATGAAATTTTGTTATTAAAATACTTGTCACATTTTAGCGTTATGATGTCTCGAGCAATCTCTTTCGTCCCACCCTGAAGTTTCCACCATCGGTTGGGGTGTGACAACGATGACGAAGAGGAACTGAGAGATCGGGTCACCTTGGCTCATACCTTTGTGGCAACGGAACTTAAAAGTTGGAGACCGGTTGACCAGAATCGACGCCCGAGCCGACGACAAAATCCCCAAAATCCAAGAACACCATCTCCCTGGAAAACCCATTTGACCAAGGATATCCGCCACAAAGTTCCAATTAACATGGTCGTAAGCCTTTTCGAAATCTATTTTCAGAAAAAAAAAAACGCCTTCTTCTTGCTTTTTTCATCCATGAATGGACCTCGTTTAAAATGAGGGGCCCGTCAAGGATATACCGGCCGCTGAGGAACGCCGACTGTGAGGGCGATATAACGGAACCAAGGACATTCCTGAGCCTATTAGCGAGAATCTTAGAAATGGTCTTATTAATGATTCCGACTAGACTAATTGGCCGATAGTCATTGAGCCCAATCGGGTCCTTAATTTTGGGAATATAAGTGACAAACGACGACCCACACCGAATGTTAATAGTACCAGTCTCATGAAACTCTGACAAGATACCGAAAAAATCATCTTCAAAAAATCTCCAGAAGCGTTTAACAAAATGGTAGTTGATACCATTAGGCCCTGGAGCACGGTCACCCCACACTCTTAGACAGCAGTCTTTATTTCCTCACGATAGAAGCAAGACACCAACCCTTCAGCCTCCATCTCCGAGATTTTATTAATAAGGGGACACACAAGCTGAGGCCGAACCAGATTGTCCTCCACAAACCTATTCTTAAAAACCTGAGAACTTTTTTTACAAGCGACGGCTTGGAACCCAGGTGCCACCTATATCCAGGCCATGAATGATGTTACTCGCTTTCCTGCAATTTATCATAGTTCTCCTCTTCCTCTTTTAACACACACTTACATTCCGAGAGGATCCATTCCTCTTCTTCATTGAGATCCCTAACCTCAAGAACCGCCTCGAGGCCTTCCAAATCAGCCCTCGCACATGACACCAGCTCTCCCTCTTTGAGCACATCACATTTCTCCATTCCTTTAAACGGTTCCTTAAATGACACAGTTTCTTTGTTAACTGAACATAGCAGGCCCCACACTATTAACAAAGCTAGCAAACACCTCGGCAACAGCTTCTTCAAAGCCCTGTCTATCGATCCAAGAGTTTTACACTCTGAACGGACGAGCCCCAAAGTTAACCGATTTAGACAGCAGGATAACAGGGCTGTGGTCTGAAGGAAGCAAGGGAGAGCCTCTGAGAACGCTTTCGGACAGGTATTAAAAAAGTCCGCGTTAACCAGAAATCTGTCAAGCTTGCTCAGTTTCTTTCCGTTATCCGAACTATTGGTGAACCGCCCACCACGCATACAATATTCCAGAAGACCGGCTTTGAAAATAAAAGAGTTGAAATTGTTCGCACAGGAGGATTTAAAGGAGCAATTCCTCCTTTCCTCCCAAAATCGAACCGCATTGAAATCACCTGTCACAACCCAATGCCCATCGTTTTCCGAGATCACCCGAGTAAGCACATCCCACAACGCCTTTTTGGCAGCCACTCCCTGAGGCCCATAAACATTGAGCACGTTTATAGCAATATCACACCCAGGCATCATCCCCCTTATGTGCAAGAAGTTTCTGTCATTATTCCCACCACACTGCCGAAACACCGAGTCATCCCAAACGTAAATAAACCCACCCGACTGACCTGAAGGATCCATGCTATCCATTCTGAAACCTCTGCTCCCCCAAAACCAGCAATCTCACCTGGAGAGACCGCCGTCCATTTAGATTCCTGAAGCGCCATAAGATTAATTCCATGCTTAGCCTTAATGTCTTTGACCCACCTTGGTTTGCCATCTCCCTCAATCCCACGGATATTTAGGGACATAATATTCATTGAGAAACCCCATTGTTGCCCTCAAGAAAAACTGAATCCCTTACCAGATCCAAATTACTCGAGAACTTAGCCCCGACTAAAGCTCCCACTGAAATAGTGTGCAAAACCTCTGTCTCCAGCTGATCCGTCGTCTCCAACAAAGGCTCCTCCGAATTCCCCACCCAATTCCCTCCCATCAGTTGAGTATCCTCCAACCTACTCGAGCCAAAAGACATCGAGTTTTCCCTAAGGTTGAGATCGAAGTTTCCTTTGGCAGCGGAACCCCCAGGGTTTCCTAAAGCATCGCCACCCTTGTCACCATCAACGTTGCCCTACGTGACTTCAAACCTGAAAGGAGAATCCAAAAGAGACCTGGCCCTCTTCCTGGACTTAAGAGAAGTGGGTCTGTCCTTTCCTAGTCTTATGAAGAATAATGAGCTTCTTAACAGGCTGGCTTCCTTTGTCCAACGAATTAAAAAAAAAGTTTTACCTTAGGAATGTTCCAACGGATTTGTTGTTGGGTTCCTTAAAAAACTGTCCCCTGTCTCCTCGACTTCCATGCCACCGGCTTCTCTTTCCTCGTGCATGGAGACCTCCACGTTTCCATGCAACGACTCTTCGTTCACCTCCGGTGACAACCCAGCAGAGGAAGTGTCACCAAACGAGTCCCCGTCTTCATACTCATCCTGCAAGAAATCCGGGATCCAGTCGTCCAACTCCTCTGTAGCCCAGACTTTAAACCACTTCCTGTCTCACTCCAAAGTGACCCTCCCCTGAGATCCTACTACCATCGCCGACCAGGACTCCCATGCATTTGACCGACAAATCTCCACCATCTAGGCATAGGCTGGAAACAACAAGGACGTTTCCGAATTCTTTACTAATTTTCGAGAACACCTCAGAAGTGCCCAGATTAAGTGGCACCTCCGAAACCTTGAGCCAAGTTATCCGTTCGAATGGTAAAACTTGTCCCTGCCACACATCTAACATACTCAACCAATCCTTCCGCTCTTCCTACCTAACCAAAAGTGCATTCCCCTCCTCAGAGTTTTCGAAACTGACCAGGACATGTATTCACCTCCTCCGAGAAAGGCACATCCAAAGACCTGAGCAATTTGTCAATATCTCTCAGAGATTCCAGGTTCGTCGCTCTCCCCACCAGAGCCCTGCCATGAAGATTTGTGAAAGCCACGGTCTCAGCCGGGATCACTAAGACCTTACCAGCCGGAGTAAACGAGGCCCCTCTATCTTCCCCTCTGGAGAGGTATGGTCCCAAAAACTCTGCGCCAATGCGAGGAACCATACCCTCAATAACAATTAACAAGAATAACCTTGCGCGCAATGCGCAACGGTGTGCCTTTCATGGAACTAGCAGGTCATACAACGAACCTTGCGCAGCCGGCGCAACGGTAAGTTAGTCCTGGAAGCACAGGCCACTTAACCCCGTGCTGACAAACCTTGCGCACAACGCGCAATGGTACTACAACTCCAATGCTAGCAGGTCACACAACGAGCCTTGCGCAGCCAGCGCAACGGCAAGTTATACCAAACAATATAAGTCACACAACGAACCTTGTGTACTTGGCACAACGGCAAGTTAGACTTAGACGCGCAAACTACTTGACCCTGCGAGGACTAAACAACCCTCTAGCCGCGAAGTCCTAAAACCTTGCAAGGATGAGACAAACATGAGAGCTACTCAGTTATGTGTACAAAAGGATTTATCCCTGCAACTTTGCGCTGGCCAGAAAGCACTGACAGCCTCGCAGAAGGGTTAAGCGCAAAGAGGCGTTGACTATACACAAGGGTACAAAGGAGCAGAGCTATGACCAATGGTTGCTCGGTAGGTTGTGTCAGACTACGTCGCATGAACAGTATTGCAGGGGCCAGACTATGCACCAACCATACTCACGCCAGTGACTGTCACATCTGCTCCACTTTCGGTTGATTGCAAGTCCGACACCAGGGACAACTGCCTTTACACATGCACCATTCAACATCCGACAAAGCACACCTCCTGTCAGAGATCATTATTGCCCTTACAGGGAATATTTAATGATCGATGCAGAGGAATAGAACGAATAACCCTGGTCGCCTGGGCCGGGCCCAAGGCCCATCAGCCCATCTCCAAAACCCACTTCACTTCGGTTATAAAATAAGGGTTGCATCACAAGGCAAAGGTATCTTGATACACGCTCTCAATACTCACTGCTTACTTGCTATTACCTTGCAATGACACAAATACTTATTCTCACGCCGGAGTATGATCACGGAGAAAACCCCATTCTCCCGTGACGAGGCTAACGGTGTTGCTAGTTTTGCAGATCAGCTCGAAGTGAGATCACCCAGAAAAACGAACGAGAGACAACCTTTCATGCTGAAATACTGCGGTTGTAACTAATATATCCCCAGCTATCCTTTGGTTGAACCGGTGTTTCGTCACCCTCCAATGCCTTTCGCTAGGATGTCACTATATAAGAAAGGTCATTCCTCCAGGCTTGACCCCTAACTGGCCTGCTGGAAGTTGTTGGTGCTTGGTGACAGGATTGTTGGGGACTTTCTTCGCTGGAGCCTCGGAGGCGAGTAACTCAGCGTTCTCAGCGGCGAACCTAGCAACATTAACCTTCAGTTTATTACCACCCATCTTCACATTCCGCAAATTCCGATCAAGTTCCGCTCTGTTCTTGACATCCTTAAAGCTGACAAAGCCGAACCTGTTACCCTCCTTGTCTTTTTTCCTGGCAATGGAAGAGCCGGAAACTTTCCCAAAATAAGCCATAAACATCGAAAGTTCCCACGGAGTGCAGCCAATCGGAAGATTGGAGATGAAAAATTTGACGATGCTCCCACTGTGCGTCTTCTGGTTGCCCTGTGCTTCTTCCTCCGGGATTGAGTCTTCCTTCTGGTGGCCGTTGGGCTCCTGCCCATGATGGTCTCCGAGTCTCCTCTCCATCCCTTTTTTTTTTCTTTTAAATACACACTCTATTTTCTAGTTACACCATACTCTATGGATTATTATTTACTTCTGACCAATGATAACCCAATAAAATTCAATCTAACTTCCTTTCTAACTACAACCAAATTTATTAATTCTTTTTCTTTCTTAATTAGTGTGTTGGTATATATTTATATGTGTATATATTAAATTATAAAAGCATAACATTAATAAAAAAAAAAGATAAAGAATATATGAACTTACCTGCATTAGAAAAAATCAAAAAATTCATTTAATGATTTTTAAACTTTTTGACGTCTTTTTTTTATTTTATTAGAAAAGTCATTTCAAAATGGTATTTTGTAAGTTATCAAACTTTGTTTCATCGTTGATAAAAAAACGTTTAAGAAATAATTATAGCAAAACATGCCGTATAGTTTGATTGTTATATTTTTTCTTGAATTTTCATTTTTGTGTTCACATCAATCTTTTTCTTGAAATTTTCTTTTAGTTGTTAAATTTTACCCGATAATATTTAATTAACTTTTTTAAGTTTTGATTAAAAAACATTTTACTTTTAAAAACAATATCTAGAAAATATATATATTTACTATTTTCTAAACTTTTAAACATCATTTTTCCCTTTTTTTATATTATATTAAATCAGTCTTCTAACATAAAATCCATAATATTAGTAAATATAAAAAAAGACTAATTTACATTTACTAGAAAAAAGAAAATTTTGTAAAAACTAACGATTTAGTGATTACTAAACAATAAAAATAGACTTGGGGTAATGGTTAGAAAGTTAATAATTAATGATAGGTAAAGTGTAATAGGATATGGTGTATTTATTAAGAAGTTTTCTAAGTAGGGTGTGATAGGTAGAGTGTAATAGGATTGGGTGTGAAGTTGTCTCACAAATGTGGGTGAACAAACTTAAATGTGCTTATAAAAAAAGCTAAGATGTTCGACAAAGCTGGGACGTTCAAAAGGTCCGCGACTCGTGTTTGCTTGAAACTGGCTCGGTTTTAAAACAAGTCAACTCAACTTGACTTAATTTGTAAAAAGCTGAGCCCTAGCCAAGGTAAGTTCGGCTCGTGACCAGCTCATTGGCTCGTTTGTTTAGCTCGAATATCCATAAGCCTAAATTTTTATATACAAATAATAACCCAAAAGTATTACAAATTTTTAAACCTTAGTTTTTAGTTTTAAATAGTAATAATATAGTCATTTTTAATGGAAAAAAATAACTCAGTTGATTCATATAATTCAGTTTTATTGAAAAATAAAAAATAAAAATAAACCAAAAAATCTAAGTGTTTAAAATAAAATTAAATAAGCGGCTCTAGCTTTTAACGAGACAAGCTCGAGCCCAACATTTTAACTCGATAAGAAAAACAAGTCGGTTTGGCTAGACTCGGTTTTTAAACGAGCCGAGCCAGAGAAATGTTTTGGCTTCGATTCCCACGAATACTCCACCAAACTCTCAGGACTTCGCAAGGTGGGTTTTGCTCACAACTTTTTCGAACAATTTTCGCACAAACTGAAGGTATTACCTCTTGGGAAGAACTAGGGGTGTTTGTTCGGGTTTTTGTCTGGAAAATTTGAAGTTCGGGTTATTCGGGTTTGTGTTGTTTGGTTTTTTGGGTTTAGATGTAAAACGAAAATAAATTTTTTTTTTCGCAAAATATCATCAAAATTCATATTAATAATTTAAAAATATCATCAAAGTTCAAACATCTTTGACAATTTGACAATATGATATTATAATGTTCAAAAGTCCCGAACTTAATATTCCATATATTAAAGACTCCAAACCAAAACACATCTATTTAAAAAGACTAAATTTTGGGGGCTTTTTTCGAGTCAGGTTGTTTAGGGTTTTGGCCAGGAAAAAGTGACATGATAACGAACATCTAAAGTGCAGGTTGGTCGGGTTCGGGTTCTTCAGGTATTGGCTAATTCGGGTTGGTGTGGGTTTGAATTCGAGTCAAGCTGAAAATGACAACTGATCGATCAAGCTGACTGGAACACTCAGGCTGCAGTTTTGATTTTGAACCTAAGGTTTAGAAAAGTTAGCCACCACCATTAGTGTGTTTTCATATGTGCTACTGGTTTTCAGTATTCATGACACTTATTGGCTCCATTGAAGGTAACTTTTTCACTACTTGTTTGATCTACCATAGAAGCTAATACATGCGTGCCAGGTTGATTATTCATGGTACGATTAATCTGGTTGAAGCATGTTGAAAGGTTGGTTTGAGTATGTGTTGCTTAATCCAGCATATATGTACGGAAATCAGATATTAACTACTTGATCATAACGCCTAAGGTAGCCGCTTAAAAACGACTCACCAAATGAAAGCATTTTCATGGAACTAGAGGTATACATGTACGAATTCATTATCAAAAAAACATCTAGTTGTTCTAGGAACATAGAAACACTTTTGACTTTTTGGGTCAAATCAAGTATTTTCAAATTCAAATGCGACACAAAATTACATCTCAAATCAATGAATCTTTTGTTACAGGTACTCCTTTTTATATAATATCATCATATGTGTATGTTTACATCCATATCTAGTCTAATCCGTATCAAATTTGCATCCTACATTTCTTTCGTTTGACCAAACAGTCAAACCAGCATTCTTCATCCAGTCTAGAGACCAGATTGCTTCATCCAGTCTTCTTATAAAGTCAAAAAAGAATGATCATTAATAAAGATCGATAATTTAGTGAATACGGGTACTCATGGCACAATCGGGTTGTTCAAGCTAATCTCTTTCTCCAATCTTTTATTAAAAAAAAAGATTAACAATTAATTCGTGAAGGATTATTTTCTTTAAAACTAATTCATAAGCAAAATCAACTCAGTTAACAATAAATGTGTCGAAATTACCACCTTCTAGCGCATTAACGCCAGTCATTCACCGAACAGGAAAACAAAACCAAACTCGTAATTTATATCCAAAAAACGGATAGATACAGAATAATATTATATATAATTCAACAAACACTCATCTTACTCAAAACATTGCTGTTGACCAACTAAAAGTCAACAACCCTTTTCCTTAGCCTCCTGAATTACAGATGATTTGAACCATGGCACCCACACAGAGGTTCTCTTTTGGTACAACTTATACTGTTCAGCCCTATACTCTAGTTTAACCATCTTTCTTTCAACAAGTATGGTCACATAAGCCAAACACAAGGTGTTAACCAATGGACCAACAAAGACCCAAGTGCACCCAAGGTTCCAACCGAATATAGCCAGACCCCACCACCATAACTGCTCGCCAAAGTAGTTAGGGTGCCTAGAGTAATACCATAACCCTGCATCAAGATTCGGGACCAACGGCTTTCCAAGTTGTTTTAGCTTCTCGTTTTGGCTCACAAAACTGTGAAGCTGCGTGTCTGCGATGTAGGCTATTGTAATGCCGGTCAGGCATACTGCGACTGCAGCTGTGTCTGATATGTTCCATGGGTTGTTTACGCAGTGCACGATGTACATTGGCAGGCATACGGCGATTAAAAACACTTGTTGGATTAGGTAAACTGCGAAGAATGAGATCCACCACCAGTTTTTGCCGTATTGTTGTGCTAGATCGGTGAAGCGCCAGTCTTCTCTGGCGCCCCACTGCCACTTTTCGCGGCGGAAGTAGCTGTGGGTCAACCTGTGATAAGAGTATGTTTAGATATGGTTAGATAGAGTGAATTGGCTACAATTTGGTTATCATTCTCATTAAGAGCATCCATAATATGGAGATTGTAAAATGTACAAAAATGTGTCTAGTCAGCTGTTACATAAAAAAGAGTAAAGACGGATAGTCCCTGTGGTTTTCCAAAATTTAGGACTTGGTCCTCAGCTTTCCAAAAGTACATGAATGGTCCCTGTGGTTTGCACTTTGTAACACATTTAGTCCTCAGCCAACAAATCTAAAGGTTTCAGAAGGTCTAAATTAGGGATTAAATGCGTTACAAAGTGCATACCACAGGGACCATTCGTGTACCTTTGGCAAAAGTTGGGGACTAAATACGTTACAAAGTGCAAACCATCGGGGCCATCCGTGTACTTTTATAAAGATAGGGACCAAATCTAAAATTTTGGAAAACCACAGGCACTATTCGTGTACTTTACTCGAAAAAAACTCCCATTCTTTAAAGTTACCCAAAAGCCACCCAAAAACATTTTCACATCATCACCACATTTTATATATTAACCACTCATCACTCTATTGTATATAGTTTACATATAAAAAGTACAATGGGCCATCCCAATCCGTTTTTCCTAGTTCATGACCAAGAAGAACACTCCAAAAAACAGGTGCCAAAAACGAGCTCTACAATAGTAAAACCGGATAATGTGGCCCTTTTTGGCGGCTAAAAACGCCCAAAACCCACCCATTGTAGGTAGAGGTGCGACCCTAAACCGGTTAAACTTGTAAATCAACCCGACCCAAAAACCGGTTTGTCACCGATGGCAAGAGAAACCGATTTGGACCCATTTGAACCTGTAGGGTTGGGACTGGTTTGAAATCCTCTCATTTGAAACCGAACCCGAACCAAACCCGTAAAAACAGCTCAAAACTAGTCAACAAACCAACACAGCCCGAACCGTTTCGAACCCGAAACCGATTTTGACCTTTTTGTTGACCAACCAAACCGGTTTAGGGTTTAAACCCAGTTCAACTAACTTTCAAAACGTTAGTTACAACTCCAATATCCACCCTTCAAATATCATTTATTACAAAACACCCCCTTATAAGTTATACCTGACAGCCCAAACCCAAGTCAACGCAACCACCACTCTAGACCTCCAAAAGTCAAACACCGAGCCAGGATGCGACTGGAAATAATGCACCAGCAACACCGGGATCACTGTCCAGTAAACATCAATCATCTGCCAAAAAAAAAAACAAACACAGATTAAGGTTTCAATGTTTCATAGATCTGAAAGTGAGTAGAAGTGTGAGAGTTTAGTGATACCCAGTTGCTGGATTGGATGAGGCTGATAAGCCAGAAGAGAACATTGATGTTGAAGAAGAAGAGGAGGTTGATTAAGAGGAGAGGGTGGTGGTGGCACCATGACCATATTGGGTGGTGGTGGTTGTTGAGGAAGCTGGTGTAGAAGAAGATTGATGGAAGAGGAGCAAGAAATGCAATGAAAGCATTCTTTAAGTTTCTACCCATCTTCTTTGATCAACTTCAAGTGAATTATTGGTCTAGTCTACCTATTTGTGTTCTTATATAGTACTACATTGTCTAAGATTTGATTTGGTTTAGATTAATGAATTTATTTATTTTAATGTAATCATTATTTATATCAGGGATGAGTTTGGTATTGTATCGGTATCATTAATGTTTGGTACGGTGCGCTTTGATATCTGAAGGTAAACTAACTCAAAATAGTGGTACCGTATCGAAATGAAAGTACCAATCCTGAAAAACACAAAAAGTAGTTATCGAATTGATAACAAAAATGGTTCGGTACGGTAAATTCGGTACCGATATTTGTTTGGTTTGGTACCCGATACCATTTGCTCACCCCTAATTTATATCTCAGAGGTGTGCAAAAAGCTCGCAGCTCGCAGCTCGCTTGAAAACAAAACACGATTAAAAAATAACTCAACTTGATGGGCTTGAGCTGACTAAAAAAAGTCGACTTTTAGCTTGATAAAATAAATGAGCTAAGCCAAACTGACTCGTTTAAATTCAAGCTCGGGCCAATGTGACTTAACTCTGCTCAATTACAGCCCTGTTTATATTGGGAGTTATTTATCTTACAATATTTGGTTGTCATTGTCATGAGCTTAAATAAAGAATGCATGATGGTGTATGTAGTTGTATACATGTGCGTATATTTGGTATATGGTTGAGTCATGGATAAATTATGAAAGTGCGGTTAGGTTAAGCAGGGTCTAGTCAACTTAAACAAACTTCGTTAGATCGAATAATTCTGACTAGATCAAAAAGTTTAATCAACTCAACGGCTTAAGGAAATTTTAGTTCGCGAAGCAAAAATCTAATCAGCGTATAATCAGTGTTTTAATTTACTTGGGGAATTACATCCAAACTCAAAACTTTCATTTGATAAATAATAAACTAGGTCAAAAGTTAAACATGTTATTAACTATTTGGCTATGCTAATCTAGCAAGCAAATTAATGTTTATTGTTTGCTACCATTGTGAAAGTTAAATATACGGCTTAGCAAAGGTTTAATTTTTTGTGTATTATCTTGAAAAAGATGATGTGTTGACTTCCTAGGGATCTTCGAAAGTGTCCATGCTTGAATTATTTACACAATGCCCACGCCTTTGTTTGTTTGTTTGTTTGTGTTAGTTAATGATGTTTAGATTGTAGAATAGTGTGCGTGATAGAAGCAATCATGATGGATTCTATTTGAGTTGATTGTGTTAAAAAAATAAAAAAATAAACTTGTTTTTCACATAGATCAAACTTTACAGAGACATCTCTTAGAAGGAATATCTTACGTTTCAAACCTTGACAAGGGGAGTGATTAAGAATATTTCGTGTAAAATATGGTAAGAGTCACATTTGTCATTCAAAAAAAAGTTAGAAAATTACCACAAGGTAATAGCTATGAAAAATTACTTGATCAATCACTTTAGATGAACACACAACACCACCAAACTATAAAGTGTAGTCAACAACTGTTTGGTTTGACTTAAACGGATTCAGGTCAGTTTTAAGTCAAACATCTAAACATATTTATCTAAACTAGTCGGGTTAATATAAACATGATAAATTCATAGATGAAATTATTGTTTTTCACATATTTCTTAAAGGTATTAGGTGTCATAAGTCATAACTCATGTTAGTTATTTTAGATCAAATGTTTAAGAAAAGTTGAAGTAAAAATATATGTCCAGTTGTCTAGTTCATGAGGCATTTGTGTTTTTTTCTTTGCATTATATCTTATATTCTGGTCTTATGATAATATACGAGAGTAAAGTTGATGTATTACGTGGTTTTTAGGAGATGGTGATTAAAAAATAGTACGATACATACAAAGTATAGCACAACTATATAAAAAATAACTCATTTTATAAACATATATAAGTACAAAAAGTATATAATTTTCTCTTATTTTATTTATTTATTTATTTCCAGTAGAGCCCATAGAGCGAGTGTCTTTACAAGTCGCTTACTCAAGTTTCTTCATCATTTGATCCCAATAAAGCCCCGAAATTAACGCATAGTATGTTCTATTTCTTTCGGCGGAAGTTACTTAACAAGCCCTCATGTTTAAATAAACTACATATGACCCCTTGTACTTTATGAATTCTTGGAATGATCATTTAGCTTTTAGCTTTCTAATTCATTGTAATTCTTCTTCTCTTTTTGATCTTGTAATCGGATGGTTTTATATTTTCTTTCTATGAATTTAAATTTTATTATCAAGTAGACTGTAAACCATCTAATACAATTCTTTTCCGGTTATCTTCTCTGGTGACACCATCCCTTATTCTTTTGGCTAGAAGATGGCATCGTCACACTGAACTTACGTGGAGGCGAGAGTGAGAAGGTAGTGGAAGGCATTTGTCCCATTGGTGACCTCTTATTATGTTATAAGGGAGGAGAGGATGAGGGGATGTGTATTGTTGCGCTTTTGGTTGTGAGAGGGCAAACCCTAGGCATGTGTGACATGGATGTGTCTGTAGGCTTCGCACCAGAAAAGCTCTAGCACTCTTTAACACGCTTTCACATTATTGTCTCTGTTGAAAAGACATCATGTTGTTGAAAACACTTCACCTCGCCCCCTTCTCCACGCTCACTTCCCTTACCAAATTAGTATACCTAAACACGAGTACGCATCAAACTTAATTGTCATGAAATTGCACATAAACCAAATCACACCAAACATGGATGTGATTTCAATTTTCAAACATGTAACACAGTAACTGAAATGAAACAAACTTAACGACAGAAACCCAAGCCCAAGTCACAACTTTTGTTTCAAAACTCAACTATGAATCATTGTTCTCCATCTCATTTTCATACATCAATTATGTTTCAAAAAAACTATTGAATTAATCAAATACAATTAGTTGATGTGTATGTGTTCAGATAGAGAACTCACGACTGTGCAGAGATTATTCGTTGTGCTAAGAGCTCGTTGGTATCGTGGTTCTCCATAGGGTGTTGATGGTGTTAAAAATAACGAGTGTGATAATTCATCATTCAACTTAACATTATAAAAGTTATAAGACCCTTATAATTCATAAGACAAGGGTCGAACAAGTGATCTCCTGTTTAAAAGTGACTAACCAGTTGGGCTAGTTTCCTTTTAGGAGGAGGTGACGTCAAACTATTGGATATGTTACTATTCACACAATCATACTCTCATAATTGTTAGTAAATCATGTGTAATGGTAATGGTTAGTGAGTAAAAAGTGAGTGCCACTTCACTACCACATGGCTCTCACTAACTAACCCATGAATTACGTATAGTGATAATGGTTAGTAAGTGTGATTTGTAATTATTTGCTTAGCTAAAAAAATCAAACAAAGCTTTACACTCATTAACTATTAACGCACCACGCGCCATTTCGTGAGGTGGCAAGTGGGTAATGCTCATTCCACTTGGTCTAATAGATAATGTTATTAAACTATTATTTTATTATAAATTTCTAAACTTTTAGATACTTCATGAGGTGTTAAAACCTTGCCATATACTTATGTCCATTTGACCCTCTAAAATATATTTTGTTCTCTTTTATTCAGCCCACACACACATACAATTACCCATTTTAACTTTACCAAACCTTTTGGCACCATTACATTCACCAGAAAAAACTACTCAAGTTTAAATAGCCCAGTCACATTACAAGTATAGATCAAATTTAAAAGAATTACATAATGCTTAAGCTTTAAACACACACAAACAAGTCAAGTGAACGCTACCCACAAGAGTAGTTGATAACAACCATCAAACAAATCAACATTAATCTAATCATCATCGTCAAGCACGCTCCGACGCCTCTGAATCTACAGTAAATTATAAACAAAATCAACTTCAAATCAATCTATTTTTTTAAACTATAAATTATGAGAAATGAAGTTTAAACTTACTGTCACTTTGGTTTGTTTGGTTGTTTGGGTGTTGATTTGTTCCAACAATGATATCAACTTTTCTTCAGAAACCTGCATTAGTTACCAACAAATTATCAAACACGTCAATAAACGTTAATGATGAAGTCATGAAACTAATATGCATTTAGGAAAAAGATAAAACTAACCTTCTCGACAATCTGACCCATTTGGGCGGCCCTTAGTATAACATCTTCAACTCCTCGAGCCTTCTCAGGCTTCACTAATGCTATTCGGGCAACTGTAGGTATATAAATAACACGTATTTAAACATTAGCGGCTGCATCACTGTGAATAGGCATAATTACCGACTAGAGTTAAGCCAAAAATCTCATACATAATGTAGCCCTTTAAATTTATATAGTAAAAGTTTATAACTTTGAGAGAAAAACGGTTGCCAGTTTAAACCAGATAAAATACAAGGAGAAAAAAAGAAAGAAATTCAAGGTTAACCGAAGAAGTTACATATAAATTAGAGCAACTGTAATAGTTGAACACGTTTTGCATAAAAAGAGAACACAGATCATGAAATTTACTTACGTCTTTCACGTGCTTGAGATGACAATATCTGACTAAGCATCATTTGCCTTCGTTCATCTGCCTCGCTGGATGAGTTTGTTTAAGAAGATCAAATCAGTAAACATAAATATCAATCACTCCCTTAGTAACAAACTATATTTCCAGTTTTCCACTAATCTTTTGTTATTGTTAAGTCATCCATCCTTGACAAAATTACCACTAATACCAGATAAGATTCTTTCATTCTAATTTATGCCAGAGAAACCATAAGTATAAAATGAATACGATACCATTAGGGTAATCTTACCTGACCTATTTACTTACTCTACTAGCAACCTCAAAAGTGAATCCTTACTAAATTACTCTACTAGCAACCTCAAAAGTGAATCCTTACTAAATTGGTCCACACGTTGGATCGGTCGAACAGGTTTCTAAAACTTGACGGTGTCATAAATAGACTAAAAGATATAGAGCATGTCCTGAATAAAATATATATTTATATATATTTTGGTGTGGATTTGCAATTTTGATTAAATGTGAAGCCTTAAATAAACAAACATAAGGTAGTAAATGATGAATCAATAAATAGAGATTTTTAAAAGGAAAAAAACGTAAACAAATTGTGAAATCCGGTCTGACCTGCGACCATCCAGTGTGGTTTAAATAAACTCAACTAAACCGGTTACGTAGCCGGTTCATGATCTGACCGGCCAATCCGGTTCTGAAAACAATGCCTTATTTTTGTAATAAAGAGAGTACTTGAATTAAAAGAATATGACACTATTAATGTTACTAATTCAAGAAAGAAAACAACCTTTTAGCTTCATCCTGAGCTTTCTGCTGATCAGGGGTTTGCTGACTTCCCTGTTAATAGACAAGTTCCACAATTAATATTTAATGATACCACGGATAGAAAACCTGAAACTAAATGAGCAAATTAACAAAAACTTCACTTACACCACCATGTTTAGCCATTAGCTCCTGCATTCTTCTTTGCCTGATAGCTTCTAGCTCTGGGTCAGCCTGTTATACAACCAAACATTGTTGTCCAACCAATCAGCCAATAGCAGTGAATCATATCTAACAAATATGATTACAAACTAACCCTAGATTATGGATTGACCATGGTGTGTACACTTTCAATAGTTCATGAAAAAACAAAATCTTGATAAGCTATTAAGCCCACACAAACAAACTAAAGTAGAACATTAAAGACCACATTTATTATTCCTTATGAAGCATATAAAATCTTCTATAAATACGGTGCAGAGTGAGAATCCAGCACTGAACATGAACACTTACACAACAGCTTCATATATATCCTTCCTGATTAATATCTTAAGAAAATCATCATCCATTTTGATCTTCCTTGTTAACTTTATCATTAGAATGATGAACATTTGCATAGAACTTGAGGTTTTGTTTACAATTTACTTCCTCGTTAACATTTAGAGTAAAGTAGACGGATAGTCCCCGCGGTTTTCCAAAATTTTGAAAACTGTCGTTAACTATAAGAAATTACACAGAAAGTCTAAAACTTTTGCAATTTGTAACACCTTTAGTCCAAACTTTTGCGATTTGTAACACCTTTAGTCCATGAAAACAGTGTTACAAATTGCAAAAGTTCGGACTAAAGGAGTTACAAATTACAAAAGTTTGGACTATGTGTGCAATTTCTCATACTTAAAGACAATTTCCAAAAATTCTGAAAACCGCAGGGACCATCCGCGTACTTTACTAACAAGTAGCATTTATCTTGCCTCAACTGATCGTATGCCATTTATTATGCTCCTAAAACCAGCACAAGGGGAAAATAGCCCTATACATCTAATAAATACCAAAGCAGAAAATTAAAGACCGTGTTCATTATCCTTATGAGACATATAAGATAATAAGAATCTTCTATAAATACGATATAGAGTGAGAATCCATCACTGAACGAGTGAACGGTGAACACAGTACCTTCATATATGCCCTTCCTACTTGATAACTTAATACGTTGGCAAAATAACTATCCATTTTGATCTTCTTCTTTAGCTTTATCATTAAAATGATGAACAGGTGCATAGAACTTGAGGTTTTGATTCTAATTCAAATCGCTAACATTTCTTGCTACAACTGATCTTATACCAAATTCATGTCCTAAAACCTACACAAAGAGAAAGTAGCCCTAACTATCTCAAAACAGATGAAACGAAATTCAAATTCAGAATTCATCACAATCACACTTTCCTCTGTAAAATCTCAGCAAAATTCACATCAACAAGCATCGTATAAACAACAATCGAGTGTGCAGAATCAATCGTAAACATTACAAGTAAATTTGACAAAATTCGAGCAGATAAATCACAAATCTTACGAGAATATAAATATATTCCAAAAGGCGATGATAATCATAACCCTACGTAGATAGGATTGAAATTATAATCAGATTTCATACATATAGATGCATACGCATCTGTCTACATGATCAGGAGGAGTAAAGAAGATACCATTGGTGTCAGGAAACCCTAATTCGGAGACGGAGCCTGTTGATTTGGATGTCTCGGTGAATCGCAACGAATAGTGGAGTGAAGGGATAGACGATGAGGTGGCTTTTATAGGACGCGTTTGGATGTAGATGTGAAAATGTTTGGGGATATTTTAGTTCCATTTCAAAATCCATTATTTTAGAGTTTTAAGTATAATTATCACCAGCGCTCCGTAGTGGGTTCAAAACATAGATAAAAATAAATAAATCCCAAGAGTTAAAGTTGTTTGAATGTTTTATTAAGGGTCTAAACATGTAATTATTAAAGTTAAGAGACTAAAGTTGGTTAATACCAAAATTAAGGGACTAAAGTTAATTGATGTAATAAAATAGCATATTTATAGTATATATAATTTGATTCAAACACGTGTTAACCTGCTAAACTTATTAAAACTAAGTTTTCATGGTTGAATTTTTATGTATTGTCGTTCGTGAGTTGGCGATACTTACCATTTCTTAACCATTAGATTTTTATTATAAACACACACTATTTAGAATATTAAAAAAAACTAGTGTTCTAGTTAGCCTTGAAAAAACACTAATCATTTAGAAAACTAATATAAAACGGAATAATTAATTATCAATGGGGTGATGGTTTGTTGGTAAAACAAAAATTTTAACTACTTGAGTTTGAAAAAAGGTTGTTAGGTTTAAGTCTCACAGATAGAGGATTAAAAAAATTGTCGTTAGAAAAAAAGTAATAATTATAATTCAATTTTTATATTAACTTTTATGAAAAGAAAAACATTAACATAATTAACTGCTAAACTTAAAATAAAGAAAATTAGAAACTTTTGATGAGAAGGAATAGATGTTTGAAAAACTATTATTTTTAATCATTTATTACAGTAAGAGTTAAATATAATAAATTAAAATTTGACTTTAATGCATATACATATAAAAAAAATTAAGATAATGACCACAAATCTAGCATGATCAATGTCTAATAAACTTTTACCTCAATTTTCTCTTTAAAGAACCTTTATTCTTACACTTTGGCTAAAGTTTTAAAATTTTGTAACTTATTAACATACCATTTCAAGTTTTCACTATTTTATAACAGGGATAACTATGCTAAATAGTAACCAAGTTTCAGAATGTTCCAATCTAGTCACTCATTATTTTTAGTGTTTCAATTAGGTCACTAAAGTTCATTTTGATGTTCTAATTCTAGATATTTTACCTAAATAAAAGGTTATCCATCCTATATGGCATTTATTTAGGGTTTTTTTCTTTTTAAAAAAATATAGTATGCATGACATATAAAAGCCAACATATTTTTTTAATTGTAAAATATTTATTAAAAAATGCAAAAAAAAAAATTAAACGAAAAAATTTAAAAATGTGAAAAAATTTAAACTCGATTTTTATTAAATGGGACTCACAGATTATTATGAAATGGGATTTTTATAAGATAATCAAAATTTCTTTTTCCACATGAACTTTATTTTAAATCAATTAAATGTTCCTTTATTTTTCTTAAGTCTGACTCCATAAATCTTACAAATTAACTATTGCACATGCTCAGTGTAAAAAACAGAAGAAAAAAAAAAGCAAACAAGCAACATTGAATAATATCTGCAAAGTCTACGTTTACAAGCATGGGTATACGCAAGTTGAGAAATTAAAGTATGATATATGCATGAGAACCACTATATTGAGGATGTATGAAGAACTCACGATAATTATTTGATCTGTTTTGTATTAAAAATTAATTAATAAAATGACACATTGTGATAGTTTACCTAGCTATTCAGGTAAATTATATATGATTAGAACATAAAATAAACTTTAATGAACTTATTTAGAGCAAAATTATTTATGAGTGACCTGATTAAACATTCTAAAACTTGATTAATATTCTGTGAAATATTCCCTTTGTAACACATACTAGTTTAGAACTCGTAGGATAGATGGGTGAAACTAAATGACCAAGTGAATAAGAAATTAAGCGAAACAACGAAAATTGTCTTCATTTAAATTTGAAAGAAATTATGTTGTCAGAAGGCGTCAAGCTTAGCGTTGGAATAAAAGTTCGAATATCAATATCATTTAAAAATATAATATAAGCTTTTATAACACGATTAGAAAACGTATTCTTTAACAGAAAAAGGTAATATAAAAGTTAAAGTTCCAATATTGATATTGAAAGCTTTTATTTAATAACTTGGCAAGTTTTCTGGCTTATATATGAATTATAAGACATAGTAGTGGTGCGGCCCCTTCTTTGGTGACCTCCATGGCGTCTGGCATCTTTGCCAATGCGTCTAGGTGGTTTGGGTCTCTTCTCAGCTGAGATGTTGGGGTTTATGCCTTTGTGGCGTCTAGAGCTCAGTCTTGGGAACTACAGGATCATATCCTTCGAAACTGTGAGGTCGTCGGGCTTGACCCGGACTATCAGCAGGCGCTTGAAAGCTTAAATGTCTCTCTCCCAGACTTGGATATTGGCGGTTTCTCTAATAAGGACACCGCCCCTTCGAAGCCACAAAAAACTTTGGCGAATGCTCTGTTTAGCAAAATCGCTCAAAGCCTGGGAGAAGCTTTTGATTTGTCATCCTGCCAGAAGGCGGTGTTTGAGTGCCTGAAAGGTCCCCATGCTCAGGAATTTTTGACCGTTATACCAGTTGAGGGGTTGGGACAATGTATGTCTGCAGTAGAATATAGAGCCATTCTCAAATACCGGTTGATGATCCCTATGTACCCGGAAGACGAAACTTGCCCGAGATGTCGTAAAGCTTGTATGGATAAATACGGGAGCATGCAGTTCACTGTAAAAGCTCCTGGGTTCAAATATCGGCACGATGCGTGATGCTTTGTGGGACATCTTAAGAAGAGTCTGGGATTTCGGCTAAGAAAGAGGCCCATGTGAATTTCCTTACGGACCCTATGGAAGGGAGATCTACTCTGGACCAGCGGATCTGCTCGTCTTTTGCTGGGCTGGGGGGAAACATGCTTGTGTAGACCTCACGGGGGTTTCCCCTTTGGTTGGTTTAAGGGAAAACGGTTTTGTAGCTGGACAAGCGGCAAGAAAGGCAGAATCAAAGAAAGTGTATAAGACGCTAACTGCGCAAAGAACCAGCATGTCTTTGTCCCTTTTGCCTTTGATACTTTTGGCTCCTTAGCGCCAGAAGCTATCCACTTCTTGACGAGGGTTCAACGGGTCGTCTACACAATTGTTCAACCCAAGGGGGCAAGGGTTTGTATTTGGAAGTGTTAGGGTTTGCAATTCAGAAAGGATTGGCGGCGCAGCTTGTTTCCCGGCTACCTTCTGTTTTGATGTAACTTAGCAAGTTTTCTGCTTATATATGAATTATATTTATGTGCCAAAAAAATTATGATATTAATTGATTTTTGCTATCATTTTTTTTCATACTCACCAGACCACTACATAAATCGTCTTACTAAATACCCAATACTAATTTTCATTTCTAAATGTTATATACACATAGTTGTATTACGCAAATATCAAAAATTGATTAAGTTATATGTAATGCGTTTACATGTTTTCACCGCCATATCATTAATTAAGTGTCACGTAACTTCCATATAGGCATTAGCTTTTACTCTCTTTTTTCACTCTCATAATGTAATGGTTTTAGAAATCTTAATTATCTATCACCGATTAATATAGTATTTAAATGAAAGATAAAAAAAATACTTTTTAAAGGTTCACCTGGTGAATTACGTTAAAGCATTCACATTGGAAATCCTTATACTGCATATAATTTAAGGATACATAGATTTCTATCAATTTTGACACTACATTCGATTCCTTAAATAAGGGACATAAATATGGATTGAATAACGATTCCATGGACTTACTTTCACTATATATATATATATATATATTAAAATAAGGAATAAATATATGAATTGAATAATGATTCTATGGACTTAGCATTCATCTATATATATTTTATATATTTTTGTGAGTGAAAAAAGAAAGATAAAATATAATAAAAAAAAGAATAAAACAATATACTTTAATTGAATTGAGGTAAATAAAAAGGATCTAATAAGACTTTTTTAAGGTGAACAAATTTTAGCAAAAAAAACGTGTTTTAAGTTACTTTATATAATTAAACAAAAATAAAAAAGGAAAACGTATCTATAAATGGGCTCCGGGTGGCAATAAGAAAAGAATCATGCAATTACTCTAATTACAATCTGGTGCATCTAGAGACTTAGAAACCAGTTAGTGTTCCACCAAACGCAGATCTCAGTGGCTAATGTGATTGACGAGATTAAATCAAGGCGCTTTCTTTAGCTTAGTATTCGAGCAAAAGAAACTGCTATCTTATGGGATTTATCGAGAAAGTTTGATATTTTCTAGTTCTTTTTCTTGTTGGTAATGGCTGCTAGTTTTAGAGCCTCTTTGCTCGATCTCTACTTTGTGATTTTGGTGCTACCTTCTAGCTAGATTGAATTTGGGATATTTTATTCGCACACCGGGGAATCTATCTCCACACTTTGACAGTACAATACGGCCTATACGATCCGTATTGGATAAAGTTAAGATATGTCAGACTTACAGGTTCAGGGGATGTCTGGCGGCTAGGCTTATACGGGTCGTATAGGGCTTTACGATCTGTACTGAGGCCCTTATTTTTTGAGCTTTGAATTTTGGTGTGTTGTTTTTGTTTTTTGTTTACTTTGGTTATTGGTGTTTATTATTGGTTATTTTTATTTTAAATGAGTTTTAAATCTTTATTATTTTTTTATCGTTATGTATCGTATTATGTAATATCGTGGCGGATCGTATCGTATCACATTTTTAACTTTTTAATGTTTTATAGTGACGTGTCGTATGATATCGTATCATCCTTGTACCGTATCATGTCGTTACGTATCATATTATAGCGTATCGTATCACATTTTTAACTTTTTAACATTTTATCGTGACGTGTCGTATGATATTGTATATCCTTGTACCGTAACTTTTTATTATTTTTTATGTTGACGTATTCACGACGTTTGATATCATAACATTATACGTAACCAAGAAAACCAATCTAAACAGTCAAAATAAACAATCACAAATATAAATAAACTGAAAATGTAAATTTAACTACATAATAAGTTTGTATACATACATGACATCGTCCAAAATACATAACTAGTCAAAACAAAAAAAAAGTACAACAATCCTAAACCGCCTGATCCGCATCCTAACCCTCCTAAGTCGTGCCTGAGGCCCCCCCTGAGTCGCGCCTGATGACCCCGGATCCTGTCCAGGGCGAGGCTGCAACGTCAATATCGCAATGGGGTCCGACCACGCTCGATAGTTGCCTGTATATCGCCCTGGATCGCCCGCATTAGAAGGGCCTCAGTACGGGAATGATGGGCGTCTATCTGCGCCTACAGCCGACCCTCCATCTGTTGTAACGCAAGCGCCACAGCTGGTGGGAGCTGGTCGTACACAACGTGTTGGGTATTAACTTATTCAAATTATCCCACAGGTAATCAATAACATCTGAAAAAATATAATCATATTCAAGTCATAATCTATTTAAATGAATGTATTAACTTAAGAGAAAACGTATGTTTACATTGTTGATTAAGAAGGTGTCTATGAAGATTGGTTAGGTTATAATCGTATAACTCCTCGTTAGCATAATCACACACTGTTTTCCACTGACAAACAAAGTCCTCCCAGTCCGGTTGAGTAAATGAATTCTTGCAGTGCTTTACGCTGTAAGATGTGGAACTTGCAGAGATATCTGTGTGCGGCAGGGAATATTTTTTAACACACGTTTATTAGTGCTTGGTCTCTTTCCGTAAGAATTACAGGCGAATCCATACACTCATGCAGTATGGACCTGATCCTCTCCAGGACCAAGACATACGTTACATCCTGCTAGTTCGAAAGAAATGCATGCGCAACACAAAAGGTTTGGTTTGTCGACGTCATACACACAGCTTGCAAAAATGAAAGATTATACATGTTAGTTTTGTAGGTCGCGTCGACCATAAGCACATGCGGCATTTTCAAACGAATTGTCGTGACAAAAAAATATATTCTGAACGACATTGGTGGGTTCCTCCTGTATGTAATAGGCCATCTCTTTTTTAAATGGAGAATTTGTTCCAGTCTCTGCATGGGAGGGGTATGGTCCCCAAAACCTACGCTTGCGCAAGATACCATACCCTCATAATGATAACAGGTCACTTGAAAAACCTTGCGTGCTACACGCAACGGTAAGTCAGCCTTGAAAGCAGCAGGTTGCCCAACAAACCTTGCACACCTTGCGCAACGACAAGTTAAACCTGAAAGCGCATGTCCTTGACCCTGCGCTGATTAAACAAGCCTCTAGCCGCGAATTCCTAAAACCTTGCACAAGGCCAAGTGTAAGATGAGAGAAACTCATACTTAGTCTTGAGAACAAAAGGACTTGACCCCTACAAGTTCACGCTGGCCAAAAAGCACTGATAAGGCCACGCGGTAAGGAGAAGCGCAAAGAGGCACTGATCAAGTACAAGGGTACACAGTGGCAGAGCTGTGACCCAATAACCGCTCGGCAGTTGTGCCTGACCACGTTGCATGATGAGCAGTCATGCAGAGGACAAAAGTACGCAGGACGTACACGTGGCACCAACCAACTCACGCCAGTGACTGTCACACGATCTCCACTAACGGCTGATGACAGGCCCGACAACAAGGACAACTGCCAGGACACGTGGCTCCATCCACCGTGCGCCAAGCGCCCCTCCTGCCAGAAACCATTAGCGGTCGTAGCAGAGGGGACAAAATGGATATTCCTGGTTGTCGGTTCCAGGCCCAAGGCTCATCAGCCCATCTCCTACACACATCTCCCCGGCTATAAAATAAGGATCACACCTCACGGTAAAACACACTGTTTCGAGCTCACTCACTAATTACTTGCCTTATCTTTTACAAACCCCGATACTTATTCTCACACCGGAGTGTGGTCACAGAGAAAACCCTCCCCCTTTTCTCCCGTGACGAGACTAACTATGTTTTCAGTTTTGTAGTAAGCTCGGAGCAAGATCATACCGACGAGCAAGCGAGAGATAACCTTTATATGTAGAGACTTTGAACCATAACCCGGATATCTTCAGATACAGTTTGTCCAGTGTTTCTTCATTGGCGTCATCCGATTTTTTCTGATTCTTACACCTGTCTCTCGTTCGTTTTTTCTAAATCTCATTTTCAATGGTTGACGGTCCATCAAGCGTACCACGAGGTCCTCGGGCCAAGGGCAAGTGGAAGAAGGATTTTCCGGAGAAGCTGGTGTTCACCATGATTCAGTCATGTGAATATCCTAGTAACTCCTGGAATCCAAGTTGAAACTCCTTTTGTACCAATCACATCAATGTTACTTCTGGGTGAAACTCCGATGTCATGGTACATCAAATCTCAGACGACTCTAAATGTCGTTTATGCGCAAACTAACGCATCTGTTGCGTCGGCGCAACCGCCTACAGCTCACGTGCATGCCTCGCCTGCACCGCGAGTACTAAGTTACAATTCGCCAGCCGGAGAGAATATCCCATCACATCTCCATACCAGGGAAACATAATATTCCCAGTCGCTGCCAAGATATGAGTTAAACACTCATAGGCGAGCATCGATTCATTCACGCCTGGGCTCGCACCCATTAGAGGGGCGGGACACCCAACGTGAAGAAGTCGATAGAAATTACGGTGAGGGTGACAGCGCCAACGTGTTTCACCGATTGCCTAAAGATCACGCCGCATATAAGCCTACGCCAAGAGCTGTGTACAATCCGGAGGCAGAGTATAATTACAATTTGATCTACAGGCCAGCTGAAGCAACAGAACATTCTAAGTTTATGAAGGAGATTGCGCTAGCCCCACTTGAACGTGCAAAATTACCTTCCAATGTGGGAAAGTTCAATGGGTTGACAGACCCAGACGACCACATGCGCCTGTTCACTGGCGCAGGGCTTATCGGGGGTTGGACGCTGCTTATGTGGTGTCATCTGTTTTCCAAACCCTTACAGGTGTTGCGCACCTATGGTTTGACAACTTACCCATGGGTAGGCTCACTTTGTGGAACGATCTCAAATATAAGTTCCTGACTCATTTTAGCCAACAAAGACGATACGTCAGAGATTCTTCAGACGTCATGAATATTTGGCGGAGGGATGATGAAAGTATGGAAGATTTCAAATATGTTGGAAATCGGTGATGTACACGAAGACCTGATTCGTGCACAGTTCAAACATGTTGTCCGCTGCGATGAGATGATAAAAGTCTTGTCAGGAACCTCTGGCCTCCCAAAAAGTTGGGAGAAACTCATGGCGGCAGCCAATGTCTATGCGCAGATGGAGCAGCAGCCTGAACTCCAACCAACCTCCTTTACCTCAATATCGCCCGCACGACATAAGCAGGAGTTTTGCGAAGAAAAACAAGAAAAATTAGAAGGAGTCCAACCAGAACCCTTCTTACTCACCGGTCGATGCGTGCACAACGATAAACAAGACTGCTACTCAAAGAGCAATCAAACAAGATAATCACGATTGACAGTGGACGCCATTGACGGAGACTCCGGCAAAAGTGCTCAACATTGAGGATCATCAATTCAAGTAGCCACCGCCGATGAGAAACAAAAAAGGTCAAGACCCTAACCTTTTTTGCGATTATCACAAAGGCACCAGGCACACATCCGACAACTGCATCAGTCTGCGCACGGAAATAGAAAAGGCGCTGAAGAGTGGGAAGCTCACCCATCTGCTTCAGAACATGCGCAAGGAAGTGCGTCAAATTACTCGCGGTGAAGAAGGCCCGAGTAACAAGAAAATGAAGCAAGCATTCGTTCATATGATACAGGGTGGCCCGGCGCGCAAGCGCTGTCATCAGAAGAGTTGTACGCCACATTGGTGCGAACAACAAGTTATCTTCCCCATAGTTCCCGGCGCCCCTGAGAGGAGCGGCCGGTTGTGAAACTGGCATTTTTGGCCATTATCGCACCGAATACATATTCATCGACCCGGGAAGCTCTATGGACATTATCTATGAACAATGTTTTCAACAGCTGGACTCGGAGGACAAAGCGCGCTTAGAGCCGGTCGATTTCCCGTTGACTGGTTTTTGTAACGAAGCGTTTTTCCCCTGGGGAGATCTCTTTTCCAGTAACTCTTTCTGACGGACGACACTCGCGCACGGTCCCTGCTAACTTCATGGTAATGCCAGCAACATCGCGCCATGACGTGTTACTAGGCCGTCACGCCCAAAGAAATTTCAACATGATTACATCCACTCCCCACGCTGCATGCGGGTTTCCAACATAAACCGGGGTGGCAATCATGTATTCTAAGAAAGACATCATGTCAATAGTGGAAGAACCGCCAATAAAGGCAGCGAAGTCATCTTCAAATGGTGAGCCAAAAAATGGGTACTCAACAATAAGTACCCAGAACGAACGGTGTTATTAGGTCCCTATATAACCCTGTAGTCAAGGCGCGACTTAAACAACTTTTGTTCCACAATATAGACATTTTGCCTGGTCACCGACAGATATGACGGGGGTACCAAGAGAGATCGCAGAGCATGCACTGCACACTTTTCCTTCAGTTGAGCCGGTCGTTCTGAAAAAGCGCAGTTTTGGAGCTGAAAAAACTCTCGCAATGAATGAGCAAGTTTCAGAGCTCCTCAAGGCCGGTATCCTTAGAGAAGTGTGCTACCAAACATGGGTGGCCAATCCGGTCATGGTCCAGAAGCACAACGGCGGTTGGCGCATGTCCGTCGATTTCAAAGACTTAAACAAAGCATGTCCGAAAGACTGCTACTCTTTGCCGCAAATCGATAAAAAGGTGGACTCTCTCGCTTTATTCCGGTGGAAATGTTTTCTTTATTGCTATAAGGGCTACCACCAGATTCAGATGAAGAAAGGGATGAAGACAAAACAGTCCTTCCGCACAGACAAGGGATCTTTTGCTACACAAAGATGCCCTTTAGGTTTGCAACGCGGGAGCCACCTACCAACGTTTGATGGACCATGTCTTGGAGATGACATAGGCGAAACTGTGGAAGCGTACATCGATGACTTGGTCATCATGAGTCCGTACGAGGAAAGGATGCTGACAAACATTCCGAAAACTTTCGCATCCTTGCGCAAGGCCAACCTGAAGTTGAATCCCGGGAAGTGCTCGTTTGGAATGGAAGAAAGTAAATCTTGGATTTATTGTCACGCGCGATGGTTTTAAAGTCAACCATGGGAAGGTGGAAGTAATTCAGCGTATGCCTTCCCCCTCGACCATCAAGGAAATGCAACGGTTGGCAAGGCGACTAGCTGCGCTGAACAGATTCATAGCAAACCACGCGATGAAATCCTTCCCATTCATCAGCACCCTGAGAAATTGTGTAAAGCAAAACAAGTTTCAGTGGACTCCCGATGCGGAGAAAGCTTTTCAATAGATGAAGAATGCTTGATTCAGTTGCCTACACTCAAGGCCTCGCAAAAGAACGAGCAATTGATCCTTTACCTTTCCGCATCAGATATCGCTCTGGGCGCCGTCTTATTGGTCGAGCGCGCAGGAGTCCAAACTCCAATCTACTATGTCAGTAAGATGTTAACTGACCCGGAGACAAGATACCCAACGATTGAGAAGCTTGCTTTAGCTTTGGTCCACGCATCCCGTCGTATGCGTAGGTATTTCTCAAGCCACGTGATCATAATTCTCATGAACTATCACCTGGGGCAGGTTATATCCAAACCTGACATATCCGGCCGCTTAGCGAAATGGGCGAGCGAGATAGGTGGACACAATATTGTGTACAAACCACGCCCAGCTATTAAAGGCCATATATTAGCCGATGTTGTCACGGAAGTGCCGAGCAATAAAGTGCAAGAATGTGAAGCTGTCCAGAATCCAGCGCCTGTCACAACGACCGCGCATGGATCCTTCACACCGACGGCGCATCCAATGATGATGGCGCAGGAGCTGGTCTCCGTCTAATAAGCCCTGATAGCTAGAGGTCACCTACGCTATCAGATTGGACTTCAAAAGCACATACAACGAAGCCGAATATGAAGCGTTTCTAGCAGGCTTTTGGTTAGCCATCAAAATGCGCGCTAGGAATTTGGAAACGCGTGTCGACTCTCTTTTGGTCGCGGGCAAATCAATGGCCTGTATGATACAAAAGGCGAAACGAGGCCCTGTACCTTGAACAGGCGCAATCCTTGATAACCAAATTCTAAATTTTTAAAGTGACCCACATTAACCAAGCGAGAAACAATCATGCCGATGCGCTCAACAAGCTGGCGGCTACAAGTTTCAAACACCTCGCGCGAGAAGTGCGCATCGAGGTGCTAAAAAACCTTCTATTCCGCTGCGTCAAGTAAACGTCATAGAAATGGGAAATCCTTCTTGGATGTCTCCCATCATCATGTTCTTGCAGTCTGGGATACTCCCAGAAAACAAGGCGGAGCCAAGAAAAGTCCAGAACAAGGCGCTGAATTATGAAATGGTAGACGGAATACTTTACCGGAAGTCATACCTGGGACCACTCCTCCGCTGCGTAGATCAGCAGACGCACAATACTTGACCCGCGAATTACATGAAGGGTTGTGCTGAATTCATACCGGTCCGCACATGGTAGTCGCAAAGATCATGATGCTGGCTAGTATTGGCCCGACATGCACTTAGATGAGTCGAAACGCTGCAAAAATGCGCATCATGTCAGCGACAACGCACCTAAGACATTGCGCCCCAAAAACCCCTTAATCCCAGAGACAACAGCATGGCCCTTTCAGCAATGGGCAATCGATATGGGGGACCCTTCCCTGGTGCTCCAGGTGTCGTAAAGTTCATAATCGTAGCTGTCGATTACTTGACCAAGTGGGTAGAAGCCAAACCTCTCACATCCACCACAGCAACGGTAGTTCGTGAATTCAATTGGGAGCACATCATTTGCCGTTTTGGTTTACCTCTGCGCATTGTCAGTGATAACGGCCCCAATTTTGCTTCTGAAAGATACAACGATGGATGACGGAGATGTATATCGAACACGTGTTCACTTCGGTCGCGCATCCCCAAGGGAACGACCAAGTTGAAAGTATAAACAAAAGTATAGTCGAAGGGATCAAGACAAGACTGGGGACAGGGCGCAAAGGTTGGGTGGATGAGTTGTCAAGTATCCTTTGGGCTCATCGGACCATGCCGAAAACCAGCACCGGCGAGACACCATTTAGCTTGGTTTATAGGACGGAGGCAGTAATTCCTGTTGAGATGGGCTTCCCATCATCGTGCATGGTCGCTATGCAAAGCCAGAATAACGAGGAAGAGCACAGGCTTGACTTGGACCTCTTGGAACCGAAATCAATGAAGCAAAATACAAGTCCAAGCTCGAAAAGTGCTACAATGCGCGAATCTGCATTTGTACTTCCTACCTGGTGATTTCGTTTTAAGAGATAATGAAGCGTCCAATGCTGAGAGTCCTGGAAAACTCGGCCTAAGTGGAAAGGCCCTTACGTAATCCATGAAGTCCTAGGAAAGGGTGCTTACACCCTCAAACGTCTAGACGACACAAACATCCCTGGGACCTGGAATGCGCAACAGTTAAGACGGTGCTATATGTAATCTAAGCATGTTCAAACGCCAAGGCTTTACGATTTATCAATGTTCGCGCAACAAACTAGTGAACCTATGATCCAATCCTATCGATTTTGTATATGGCTCTTACGCCTTATTGTTAATACGAAACACGGAATCGATGCATGACATTCATTATTTAGACATTTTGTTACAAATGCGCAAAACCACTTTGGGTATATGCGAAAACACCATGGTACAAAATGACTCATGAACAAAATTCACTTCAACTGTTGTATGCGCATGGAGTGTGACGTTCATGCACGAGCTCATTACCAGTTTTATTCGCTCCACCTATACAAAGTAGTTATTTTCACGTAAATATTGTAACTTCAAATACACATTGTCATTTCATGGCAAGATAAAAGTACAACCATCAACAAGCGCGGCGCATAATTACATGCAAATTGTAACATCCATCAAAAACGGATTTACCAAACCCGCTCCGTTTATCAAACCGAACAGTCAGTTAAAATTTTCGTTGCGAATTAAATGCCCAAAATAATTTTAAACGATACGTAATCAATTATTATGCGGGGATATATATTTAGTTTTTGAAAAACTGATAAAAATCGCAAATAAAAATGATTTGCTTCTGCCGGGTTTCGAACCCGGGTCTGTACCGACTCAACAATGACTTATCACCCAGCCAATCAACCGCTCCGCCACTTCGATTTTCTGTTATTAAAAGGAATCAATTAATTCAAATTATAATGTTCGGAAGTCAAAATTCAATCAATTTTCCGCCCAAATAGCAGTCGTCGGAAATCCCGACGACTTCGCCGTTTAATTACGTTTCCGCTCAAATTAACCGAAGACTTAACTCCCACAACGGTTATAACCGACGTCTGAACCCGCGACATCAGCTATAACCGCCGGAGAACGGCTAACTTCGAATTTAGACCAAATTCAGACCCCATACATCTCGATACTACCCTATAAATTCACCCACTACTCACCAGAAATCTTTCACACTCAAATCGCACCCTTTCTCGGCGAAAACTCACTCGCCGGAAATATTTTATACGTCGCCGGAAAACCGAGCCCTTAATCTCTGAGCTTTACTGAACCCCCTAAACTTATACCGAAGTCACCCACACCCTTTGTAAACTTTCTGAAGATTCTCTGCTGCAAGACACTCGTCGCCGGAAGAGCTTGCTGTCGCCGGAGTTCTGCCGGAAAACAGAGGAGAACCAGTCGGTACTTTTCACGCCTAATTCCTTTCCTTTTTACTTTTATCTCGTCTGTAATTGATCATAAAACGCTAAAGAAACCTGAATCAACATTTCGAATCAGTCAGTCGTCACTTCCGGTGAAAACCAGTGAAGAAGACGAAGTTTCGGTAATAGTTAAGTATAATTAAAATCCAGTTATTTACCGGGTTAGACACACAGTCCAGCGGTGGACTGTGTGCACTTTGAACGCTAAGGTCTCGAGTTCGAGTATTGTTCCTCACACGCTGCCTTAATAAAAATTCCTTTTTCAGCAAACTGAACCAGATTGATTTAGGTATATGTTAAGTATATTGATAACCGAGTTTATAACCAAGTGAGACACACAGTCCAGCGGTAGACTGTGTGTACGCTAACCCACAGGTCCCGGGTTCGAGACCTGTGGAGCGCAGCGATTTTCGGGATTTAAATCGTTTTTAAAAAATAAAGGATTTCTGTTTAATTCTAATTAATGTATATATGTAATTAAAATCAGATATATAACGGGTTAGACACGTAGCTCAGTTGGTAGAGCTGCGTGCACGCGTACGGGAGGTCTCGGGTTCGAGCCTCACCCAGCGCACAACAATATGCCTTCGAACCGGTCAACAGTCAGTCAAAGTCAATGGTCAAAGTCAACTGTAGCAAAAATCAAATATTTTTTTATTATTATTTTTATTTAATTATTTTAATTAAAAATCAATTAAAAATACTTAAAAATAACATTTTTAAGGTTAGAATATAGCCTCAAACTCACAAAAATACACCCAACAATCCTACTAAAATAGATTAATAAAATCCGTTTACTTACCGAACCAAAATGTTATTTATCTAGGTTAATTTCACTCGTGGTTAAAACCATTTCGCGTGCATTCAACATCATCAACCGAACGCACCCAATGTGAGTGAATTCTTACAAACTCCCCTTTTTATTCATGTTTTGGGGTGTATCATGTGTCGCTTAAACTAATTCTCTTATGCAAATTCGTGCTATACCATTATATGAACTAAATTAGAAGGTAACTATTGTTGGTTGTGATGTATTACATATTGTCAAAGTTGTATGCAAATTATTTAGGCCCATCAGTTCCTCGTGGGAGACGAGTTGAACAACGCGTGCCTCAAAACTCATTCATTAGGCCCATCAGTTCGTAAGAACAACGCGTGCCTCAAAACTCATACATTAGGCCCATCAGTTCGTAAGAACAACGCGTGCCTCAAAACTCATTCATTAGGCCCATCAGTTCGTGGAACAACGCGTGCCTCAAAACTCATTCATTAGGCCCATCAGTTCCTCGTGGGAGACGAGTCGAACAACGCGTGCCTCAAAACAATCATTTGGTGTATGTGTGTTCAATATTCAATATTATGTGTTGTGTGAATAAATTTACATCTACATTTACTCATATGTGGTATGCACATTATTTATAATCAATTGGATAAACTTGTTCAAATGTTTTTCCATAGGATTCACTCGCCAACATTATGTTGATCCAAAAACCTTTTTACACATGATACAGGTGAACAGGTTGAAGCAAGGAAAACATAGGATATGCCTTAGAAGAGAACCAAGAAGCTTAGACTGATAGTTAGAACATGTTGTATCATTTATTGTAAATTTCCATTAAATTGTATTAATGAATATGAAACGTATAATAAATGTCATGAGCTTTGATGATAACCCAATCATGCCCCGATCACCTTTTCCGCTGCGGGTCGGGGTGTGACACAAATACAACAAACATGTTGTCTTAAACATCAAACACTCAACGGTCATCCTACCCCTCTGACTCTTCAATCTCTGCAGCATCATGAAATATGTTCTTCAAACGATCCACAAAGTCGTCGTGTTGGAGCGCTTCACTCACCAGATCCAACACTGGTAGTTGTAAACGATCATACTCGTGCTTCGCCTTGAAGAAGGCAACATCAGTATTGACTCCATGGGTAGAGGCACGACTGGTGTCCCATTGAACGTCCAAAGCACGAGTAACGTGGTGTGCGCACCCTACGTAGCCCTGGCGTATCCATCATGGCGTGTTGTGACCATCAGCTTGGCCACAACACTGTCTAACTCCACCGAGTTTAGGATCGAGTTAGCAACCTGCACAACGTAAATAGACTAAAATGAGAATCAAGATAAAGGGTGATCAAAATAACAATGGAGAACTTACATTCACGACTCCAGTTGCTACATCCAGAGCATATTGTTCGTCAAGGGCTCTATCATGCTCTCCGCGGTGGCGCGGGCTGCTTCGGAGTCTTCCAATTTTTGCTCGCCCGCGCTCACCTTTACCTCCGCAAGGCACAACTTTTCCTGATCTTCCAAGTGCTTGCGCTGTAGTTCTGCCTTCTCAACCAAGGCAACTTGGAGATCCTTCTCTGCACTTTCAAGTGATGCACAAGCCTCCACCTGATTACACAATAACAAGGTTAGTCTGGCAATCTCTTGATCCCGTAAAATAAGAAGGGCAGAAGTTTTTACCCCTTTCTGTTCGCTGCGCTCACGGTGCGACCTCGCCTCTTCGGTCGCAGTTGAGGCTTCCTCTTTTTCCTTCTTTAAACGCTCAACTTCAGCGTGAAGATTAACCATCTCGTACCTTAAAGATATTTTCTCGTTGTTATCCCTTTCACAGGCCTCTCTCCACAACTTGCGTTCCTCAGCAAGTATAGCAGTGGAGCCTTCAGCCTTCTTCTTCCACCCAAGCACGGACCATTCCTCGGTCCGTTGAGCTTCAACAAATTTGGCTCTCTCCGCCTCAAGCTCTTGTTTTTGCGCGGCCACCTAGGCCCGCTCAAGGACCATCTCTTTTTTCGCCGCCTTAAACCTCTCCTGGTCCTGGTGCATGCTGCGCCACTTCCTGATAATTTTATGAGTGTTAGAGGCAGAGCTGGCAGCTAGCTGGAGGTAGGCACGGTATGTTTGTTCATAACTTTGTTCCCCGCGCGCGCGTACCTTTGCTGGGGGAAGACACCCTTAACCATTCGCGGCATGCCTGCTAATGGCTGAGTTTCTCGCCCTGCCTCAGCTTCCAAACGGGGGTGTGGATCTCAGCAGCTCGGCTTTCAGAGTATGACCGATAGTAGTAGTCACTCGGGGTCTCGTCAGGGTGAATCGGGGACCCTTCGTCAGAAGGGCGCTCCCCAAATCCCCTGGCTTCACCACCGGGCACTTGCTCCGTTGACTGAGCCCCCTGAGGCGCATCCTCAACCTTTTCACCTTCTTCAACCACACCCTCTTCAACCACCTCCTCTCCCGGCACAACGGCCTCCGCATCCACTTATGCCTCCGCTACCCCGGCGCTAGTCTCACCACCCTTAACACTTAACGCTTGCACCGTCTCAAAAACGGGTGGTGGCATAGAGTTTTTGGCTGGCGCGGCCGGAGCAGACGGAGCGACGAAGGGTGTCTCATCTTTCCCTGCAAAAATAATATAAAGTTAACACAAGTCAAACAGGAAGAAAAAGAAAGCGCAAAGTCAAAAGTATTTACCCGGGAAAACTTGGCTGCAAGCGCATCCAAGTTCCTGTGTTTGCTAATGATCTTCTTCCGCGCAGCCTTTTTCAGAGGCTGTGCAGCGACCTCGCCCTTGGGATGGGCCCTCTTTCTCTTGAGCGACTCAGGGCTAGACTCCACATCTATTGGATCATCCGGTTTGGCAAACTGAATCTCCGCCACCTCTTGAGGCTCTGGCTTCGGTTTTTTCAAACCTACATGCGCAAGATCCTCCATGGAATCAGAGACTACCACATAGTCATCCCAAGTATCAGGCACAAAACACATACCTTTTGGTGGGTCCCCCCTGGGTTGCGCTGGATTTTTAGTGGCCACAAAACTAGGCCCCACGCGTTTCTTCTTTTTAGATCTGGGCCAACACCCAAATTCTTTAGCGCACCTGCATCATGGCTCAACATATTAAGTAACCTGAAAGGGTGCAACAAATAAACAATGAATGCTTACCACTTCCAAGCGCAGGGGGCACCAGATCTGCGCTCTGAGGTAACTCAAAGTTCCTAAGGATCTAGGAATGACATGGGCTCCTCCGGATTGAGCGGGATATTCTCCATCCGCCCTCTCTCGTTGGAAGGCCGCTATATATAGCGCCACCCTTGCAAAAACGCGCATAATATTAGTCCGCGCACAAGGAGAAATAATGAAATAATGGAACTTACTCTTATCCTCCTCCATGTAGACCGGTTTTTCCCGGCGGTCAGGCTTCCACAATAGGCTCATACAAGCAGCCACCAACGCTCTCTCCGGCAACTGAACCGCCAGAATCTCTTTTATGTCCTGATACCAAGACTCCTCGGCTGGTATAGACATTGTTTCAACGGGGATGTCTTCCGTACCCCGGAAGTGCATCTGCAGTGGAATCACGCCTGCCTTGATGTAGAAGAACTTCTGCTTCCAATCATGATAAAACTTTAGAGGAGAGTTCAGAATCTTCTTGGCCTGTATCCTGTGCTGAAAGGAATAAAAACCCAACAACTAGTGTAGTTGGTAAAACACCTGGAACCAATTAATGATTGGGTGAATACCCATGGAACAGCACAAAAACTCGAAGTATTTAATCCAGACCATACCCATCGAATTAAGTTCTGAGATATGGAAGCGGTAATGGTCCAAAACATCTAGAAAAAACTTTGTCACCGGTAATCGGAAGTTGTCGTCGGCAAAAAAATAAAAAACGAGGGTAACATATCTGGCAGCGGGTCGCCCCCTCGAAGGGGTACTGGGCATCCCACTCCTTGGGGAAGCGAAAGCCGGCGAAAAGCCTTTGGAAACTACTCGTCGACCACTTCAAGGCCAACAAAGAAGTGGTAGCCTCTATGGCAGCAGCGCTCTACAGGACCTCTGGTTGTCATTTTGATTGTCGGAAGAAAGAAGAAATAAGGAGAGGATTTTGGAGAAGAAAGAAGAAAAAGATGAAGCATGATTTTTGTCCTAAGCGGATCGTCTATTTATACCCATTGCATTTAATGCGATGGGGAAGAGTGACAACCCTGCAAGCTCAACAGCGAATCCGCGATTGACGCGTGGAGGGCAAGTGGTAACTGACAGTCGTCATGCACGTGTAGTTGGTATCTTCTATGCAATTCATTAATGAAAAGGCAACTGCACTGTTGACAGCATGCTACAGCCATCAAAGGACACTTCCCCCTCACCTTTTTCTCACCAACTCGCCTGCAAACATCAGCATGACGAAAATTCAAATTTCAAAGACCTTTTCATGAACAAAGGTTTCCCCCACACAAGGGTTTTCTTTATTCCTTGTAGATACCTTGTTCATTTGTTGGCGTTGAAATAAGCGCGCATACATGAGTTCTTATAGTCCAGCACTCCACCTACTTGCCAATCTGCGCATAGGAGTACCACTGGACTGGGGGGACTTGGAGGGGTATGGTTCCTGTAAGTCCCGATAATCCGGATCTATCAACGATATCACACAATCACCAAGGATGGGCAGAATCCAAACTTGGTAATCTTTAAGAAAACCGAAAAGATTAAGAACAACACGAATCAACTTTAATACCTTGCACACGCTTCTATTACTTGAACAAGCAAAATCGTCTGGTATAAGATGGAGGCTCTCTCTAGAGAAATCCCAAAAGTCTTAACCCTAGAAATGATATAAGCTTAGCTTATATACCTAGGGTAAGGCATGCCCCTCATGGGCTTGCCTGGCCCACATGGCCTAATGGCATACCCAAATAACCTACAAAGGTCCAAAACTAATACAAACTAACCCGGTTAATCCCAGTTAACTCCATAGACTGTTGCGTATATTTGATGCTTCAGTCTTACACTTATAGGACCTAACAATCTCCCCCTAGACTGATGTATCATATTGTCTTGATAGCATAAATTCAGCGACGTCTTCAACAGAGACTATGGTTGTTGCGATGTTGTAAGTGTTGTGGAAGTCAGTCTCATACTTCTTGGACCTCATACTTCAACGAACTCTCAGCACTGGATCTCTTTCTTCTGCTCCTGTGGTTAGCTTCATATCAGGATCTTGATCAGCTTTGCTTGAAACATCTTTGATTAAAAGAATGTGAGAGGAGGAACCTCAGCAGCTCTTTTCTTCTTCAATCTTTCTCTCTCAAGCAAGCAGGTTCACAGGTACTTCTTCAAATGTACTATCATTGTTAGATGATGATTGGAATTTGGTTCTTCTGACTCAGGTGCACTTTGCTGTTGTGTGCATGCTTCATGCTTTGTCAATTTCAACAACCCCTGTTTCTTGATCTAAATCAAGATCTGCACAATTCTCAGAAATTTATAAGCAAACATTCTTATGCAACAGGGAGAGTACCGCATGAACACCTGGTACATCCAAGTACTTGTACTCGGATCAAACTTTAAATTTCTTTCATCTTTTGATGATTAGTCAAATCTTCAAGAACGGTTAATAATTTTTTAATAAAACAAATAAAGAACTCTATTTTTGGATTTTTGAATTTTCTATTTTTTTAAATATAAGAATATAAACAGAAACACAAATAACAAAGAAACTAACTCAATAGTTACAACTATACAATTACAATGGGATCAAAATCATTTTCAGGCGGACCAAGGAACACTTTTCAGTGCGAACTTGTTTAGACTGGTCTAAGTGATTGCCAATATGTTTGTCCACTTAAACTTTAACGCTCAACTTTCATTTTTTCAACTTCGTGATATGCTTAAGGTAGTATTATGCTATAATATCCGTGCATCCCATACCATGACATACCCCCGCGATCAACGTAAGCACAACAATTCATGTAGCAGGTGAGTATACTGAGATCATCCTTTATCTTTTACAACGTCATACTATTGATGAACAGGTCAGTACTTTCGTACAGCAGAGTGACCAATAGTATCTAACGAGGGTTAGGCAAATACCTTATCTGGTATGTTTGGATTCATGGAATTTTCTCATGATGAGATTTCATTTCTTTTAAGGTTTTGGCCCTTCTATTTTGGCTCTTTTAAGGATATTCTGACTGTGCCTAGGTTGCATATAATCTGGATGCAACAGAAGGGCAGCCAAGATATCCCAGATAACTCAACAACATAAAGACCCGAAACTTCAGATGTTGGCTATCTATCAACGCAGGATTTAAGACCATAAATCATACGCCGATGGCATGTTACCCACAAGATACATAGTTCGTTATGTTTATATCACTTAGTATCTTTTAATCACTTTGAGCGTTAAGCCTACCGACACATCACATTAGATCCTAGTCTTTTCAACTACGACACCTTACATGTGTCAGCACACCCTTTATCACGAATATTCATTTCATTTCCATTTGATGCAAAAAAGACCTTTTGTATTTTTCTAGTTTTTCAAATGTTTTTGGTATTTTTCTGATTTTCTCCCCCTCAAACAATACATATATACATATATCGCTCTCTCCCCCCTAAATTTGTGCATCATACTTTATGCACAAATTTACCTAATAAAGAAAACGTATGTACAAAGTTTTAAACGAAAGAAAAGAAAATATTTTTGTTGTTTTTGCTTAACCGTTCCGTCATTAGATTAAAAACTAATCAATTTCAAATTACAGCACGAAATTTAATTTGTACCTTTTCGCTGATCTTTTCTTACCTCATCTCTTCCAAAGGAAACATCACACTCGAGAAAAGAATATGAACTTTTGCGACAGTGAGATGTTATCCAATATGTCCCTGAAATAACTGCTAGCAACATTCCAGAGATTGTCAACAGTTCCTCCTTGGTTATTCCTGTAAAAAGAGATTAGTAAGACAGTGGGACCCAGGCCATCGTGGTCCTGGGTTTCCCTGAAGCATCAAAATAAGACACTTCTTTTGAACACAAATCCCCTTTTGTTTCAAGGATTGGTGATGTTGCTATCGCCTTGGATTTGGGTTTCCAAATCTACTTCGTTTTAACAAACGCGGTTGTTGCCTTTGATTGAGCAACTTTGGCAGTTTCAGGTTTAGTCGTTTTAGAAAAAGATTTTTGTTTCCGAACAGCCTTGCGTTTGTTTTTGGCAACATTCCAATCCCCATCAGATGGTTTAACCTTGGGATTTACATTCTTCATTGCCTTAGGTGATGGTACCTTCATCGGCTTTGAATGATTTTTATCCTTAGGTGTAACTTTCTGATTTTGAACATGATACGGAACATGGAGAGTATGTGTGCAGTTTCGAGCGATGTGACCAGGAATGCCACAATTGAAGCACGTTTGTCTCTTCACATGTAAAGCATTCTGATCAGCTTGATTTGCTCGTGCAGGCCTTGAAGGATGAACTGATCTTTTCTGTGCTTGATATCCTTGCACATTTATTACAGACGAAGATGAATTGGGATGTTTTTACTTGTCGTTTACAAGGGCCTTCTTATGTTGTGGAGATTTCTTTAGATTGTTCTTCTTTTGTTTAGACTGCAAGTCTTGTTCAGAAATCTCCCCAACCTTTCCAAAAGCTTTGCTAGCACGGTCAAAAGCATATTTTTCACATTTACCATTAAAGAGCGGCTTAACAAAAGCATTTTTCACAACACCAGCCTTTTGAGGGCGATTGCTACCCACTGATGATTTTGGAGATTGTCCTTAACGTTTGGACTTCTGCTTTCTTCGTCTCGATTTGCTTGTTTCTGCTCTTTTAGCTTGCTCTAAACCTTTTCATAAGAAGCAGAAGGTTCAGATTGTTCAGTTTGCGCACTCAGAACCTTGTTCACATCAGCTCTCTCTTCATCAGCTTTGATAAAGTCAGAGAGTCCTAGTTTAGCAAATGAAGGACCAGACACTCCAGCTGAATCATTAGAAGAGTCAACAACACCAGATGGTTCCCGTGTGTCTGATGTATAATCACTAGGTTTGCCATACACCATATGATGTGCTTTCTCAAAATCTTCGTCGGTTTCAGGCATTGTTGTGTAGTTGTGATTATACAGTGGGGCAACGTGATTGAATCCCAAACCCTTCCCTTGTTCCCCTTATATGTCAGCTGCACATTGCACACGTCTTGAACAAGCTTGCTGGATGTATCAAACTTCTTTATATTAACTTCATTTTGTTGATATTTTCCAGTAAGAAGTCCTAGCTCAACTCTTACCAAGTCGCATTTCATGGTTTTTGAATCCAATCTGGTTTTGTAATCATGGACCCAACATTTCTGTTGATTTACGTCCAGGTGGAGCTGAGCTATGTCTTTCTTTTGTGCTTCAACCTTTTCTGTGATTAACTTGTTACTTTCTCGAAGGCTGATGCACTGAGCCATTGCATTGTTGCATTCATCGGCCATTTTGGAATTAAGTGCCCTGAGTTGAGCAACCCTATTCCTGCAAGGTTCAGTGCACAAAAGGTAGTTGATTGTGTCAATGTGCGAGCTAGGTTTGTCAGCGTGAGTTTGGGCTTGAGGTAGAATTTGGGGTGTTCGGTTGTTGATTGCTGCCTACTGGGCTTGAGGTTTCTGTTCGGACACTTCTTCAGGATTAGACACTGTCGATTTAGCGTATAGATCATGGAGATCTTGGTTTGATTGTAAAAGATCCCACAACCAAGATACAAAGGAGTCTTTGTCATCTCCTAAAACGCTATCCAACTCATCTCTTACTTCCTCTTTTCGCCTCCCACGTTCAAGCAAACGCATCACATAGTTAGCAACTGGATCAACATTGTAGTTTCCGATAAGCTCATTCAACTTTTCCTTCACTTCATCCCGCAGGTTCGGGTTTTGATTTTGTGCTGGACTGAAAACTATGTTCGAGTGCTGAGCTTGGGCTGTAGACATCCTCGGATAATCGAAACCGTATCGGTAAACACGATAAAAAATGTCTGAAAACAGTTTTTACCAAAATGTACCGTTAGACTCGTCTCGACGATACGATTCCAATGATATATAATGTCCGATGGTGATTTTAGGAATTTTCGTGCCTTTTGTTTTTTTTTTTGCCCTAAAAATTACACGAGTCTGACCGTGCAACCGGTTTGTTAAGATTGTTTGTGGATCAAATTCTGTGTACGAAAACGTTTAACTCTGGTTACGTCAGCTGGTTAACTTTCCACCTTTAAGGGTACAACTCGGAATAGTACCGAATTCGGAACAGTAACTTGGATTAACAATCCGAGATGGAATCCGGAAACAGTGATCCGAGATGGTAATTCAGAACAGTGATCCGAGATGAGAGAATCCGAAATAGAGAATCTAGTCCGGAAAGAAACCCTGATCCGGAATGAAAGACCAAATCCGGAATGAAGACCAAATCCGGAATGAAGAATCAAATCCGGAATGAAGAATCCTTATCTGAAATCACCGTATTCCGATCCGGGTTGCAAGAGATCCGGATAAAGTTGTTGAGACAGTAGTCCGTAATGAATCCCAGATGGAATCTCCTTCATGTTCTTCGGGATCTTCAACGACTTTGAATCCGAAATTCAACAGATTAATCCGAAATCAATCCGAAATTCAAGATTTTAATCCAAATACAAAAGACTAATCCGAAATCAATCCGAAATGTAGCAGAATGATCCGAAATCTGTCTGAAATGTAACCAGAAAATCTGAAATCCTTGAATGTTGATCCGAAATGCTTGAATCTTCTTCGTGTTTTTCAGCAAAAACCGAACAGAATCAGTGCGATATCAGATTTGAGCCTGAAAATAGGTTCAACAGGCTCTGATACCACTTGTAAGTCCTGATAATCCGGATCTATCAACGATATCACACAATCAACAAGGATGGACAGAATCCAAACTTGGTGATCTTCAAGAAAACCGAAAAGATTAAGAACAACACGAATCAACTTTAACACCTTGCACACGATTCTATTACTTGAACAAGCAAAACCGTCTGGTACAAGATGGAGGCTCTCTCTAGAGAAATCCCAAAAGTCTTAACCCTAGAAATGACATAAGCTTAGCTTATATACCTAGGGTAAGGCATGCCCCTCATGGGCTTACCTGGCCCACATGGCCTATGGCATACCCAAATAACCTATAAAGGTCCAAAATTAATACAAACTAACTCAGTTAACTACCACAGACTGTTGCGTATATTTGATGCTTCAGTCTCACACTTATAGGACCTAACAGTTCCAAAAACCCTGCGCTTGCGCAAGATACCATACTCTCATAATGAGAACATGTCACTTGAATAACCTTGCGTGCTACGTGCAACGGTAAGCCAACCTTGAAAGCAGCAGGTTGCCCAACAAACCTTGCGCACCTTGCACAATGGCAAGTTAAACATGAAAGTGCAGGTCCCAGACCCTTCGCTGATTAAACAAGCCTCTAGCCGCGAATTCCTAAAACCTTGCACAAGGCCAAGTCTAAGATGAGGGCAACTCATACTAGTCTTAAGAACAAAAGGACTTGACCCCTACAAGTTTACGCTGGCCAAAAAGCACTGATAAGGCCACGCAGTTAGGAGAACCGCAAAGAGGCACTGATCATATACACGGGTACAAAGTGGCAGAGCTGTGACCCAATAACCGCTCGACAGGTTGTGCCTGGCCACGTTGCATGACGAGCAGTCATGCAGAGGACAAAAAGTACGCAAGGACGTACACGTGGCACCAACCAACTCACGAAGCGACTGTCACACGATCTCCACTAACGGCTGATGACAGGCCCGACAACAAGGACAACTGCCAGGACACGTGGCTCCATCCACCGTGCGCCAATCGCCCCTCCTGCAGAAACCATTAACGGTCGTAGCAGAGGGGACAAAATGGATTTTCCTGGTTGTTGGTTCCAGGCCCATCAGCCCATCTATGGGATGCATGTGTGATCCTGACGGCGGCATCTCCGAGTCGGAGTCCTCGTCCATGGGATTTGGTTGATCTAATTGGTTTTGTCGGCTGGGGTGTATTAAAGTATTGGTTGGGGTTAAACTCATCGTGATAAGAATGATGGGAATGGTGGGAGTGGTGTGAATGGTATAAGTGATAAGAGTTTTGAGTATGGGAATGTGAATGTTGCGACAATGGCCATGAATCCCCCGAATCTTCATAAGGGTTCGGGTGATGGGGATGTGAAGGGATATGTCCTGAAGGTCCTCCCCTCATTGGTCCTTTTCCTCTTCCTCTTACTCTTGGCGGCATTTTCCTGTTAAAATAAAATCAAAACAATACTAATAACTTAATAATGAAATGAGTAATCCTAGTTCAATGCCTAGACTCGGAAATCTAAGGAATGTGCTTGTGTAAGTTTGAGATTAAACATAAAAGGCTAGTGTTTAATTCTCTCAAACGTTGGCTCTGATACCAACCTGTCACACCCCGACTTTTCCACAGCCAATCCAAACACCGGTGGGCCTGGGTGGGGAATATCGTGACGTAAGTTAATAGTATCATAGATAATTAAACACAGCACATCGGAAGTCTTGGATTTAAATTACTATTACAAACCAAATGTTCGAAATATAAAATAATATACAGGCTCGTAATAGAAGATCCAAGGCAGATCATAAATTGTACAAAAGAAAGAATGTGAAACAGACTTTAGGTAGATCTAGGATTTGCAAGATCCTCTTATCACTACCGAGCACTTCCAGCCTATTTTCGTATTGTACCTGCAAGCTTAGTCTTTTGAAAATACGTCAGCTTTCGCTGGTAAATACACCCAATTGACTCATTTTGAAAACATTTTAAAAATGTGTTTTAAGTGCGTATCAGCACAAAATCTTTTATAACATTTGGAAAGTTGACGTTGCAACCTTGTTAACAGATTCACATGTTTGTCCATACATACAGGGCCTAGTGCGAAAACTGAGACTTGATTAACTACACACCACTTATGAACTCACGAAGGAGTTATCCCCAATGACATTGGGTAGTTGCATTTGAACGTCTGTCGGGTGTATGCCTACACCCCGCGCTAAGGTCGTGGCCATTATCTAATGTAATAAGCCGAGGATATCCAGGACACGGTAGTTAACCCCCGATGTTTAAGTTATCAAACAAAACTGATTAAAACAGAATATGCGGATTTACTAGCCACAAACCAGCATTCGATTGATCCCATTTCCGACCAAGCGATAATAGTTTACCGTAACCTAAGCTCGTATATGGGAAATAAGTCAAGAGTATTTACCTGAGCTAGTCTACGTTTAAACGCAAGATTTATTAACTCAGCCATACACAAAAGCACTAAATGCAGATAGCATTTACCGGAATGTCTCTAGTCTGGATTATGGCATAAGCTAACCAATTAAATACTAACGGTCTTATTTAAGTCATAGACTTAGACCGACTAGCGTACTTGATCAAAACGTATAACGCTATATTAAACGATGAATTGGATAGAATGTAGTTTAATCCCAACAAGTACCTTGACTTGTGTAATATGGATAAACTTTAAACATTCTGGATTTTGAGACTTAAATGACAACCTGTTTAGGTTAATTTCCGTAAACTAGTTACATATGCTTAACCGTACGCATATCAGCGATATGGGTAACCGGATAAGTCATGGACAAGTTCCATATGCCATTATACTTTAAATAAGTTGTAATATTAGTAGGATATCAACTTTTATACCCGTTATGGTTTTAAAGTGAAACTATGCCTCATAAGGGCGTTTCGGTAATTTCACACCGTATAAAAGGAACTTGAATATAATTTAATGTTATAACTATAAGTATTCTGGAAAAATAACTTATTTATGATATAATATCAGTAGGATATTAATTATATGTGTAACTTATCTTTTATGACCAAACTATGCACCAAAGGGGCATTTTGGTCATTTTACACATAGTTTATAAATTATTTGGGATTCTGAGTTTATATCTTGTACCTACTGTAAAAATATTTAAAATAGGTTTTAAAATCAGTTGGTAACAAGTCTTGGTTGGTAAATATGGTTGAAAACCATACTATGCGACGAAACGACGCTTATGTCGTAAAATGACGATTTATGCGATGATTAATGAAAACTGATATTAAGGTCAGGTTAACATTTCTTAGATATGTTATTTAATATAACATATCAGTAGGTAAAAGATTTACCTTAAAAAGATATAATCAAAATCGTTTTATAAGCCACAAGGGCCTTATCGTCTTTTATCGACATAATACAAGGACTTGTTTATAAACTCAGTTTATAATCTGGTTTGACATCCCAAATAATCCTACTTATAATATTACATCAATAAGAAACTCATTTTCAAGTTCATTATCATTAAAACCTCTTTTTATGCAAAAAAGGGGATTTTAGTCAAAATGGCATAATTACGAAACTGGTGCATAAACTCAGATTCAGATTATGATCATGTAATATAACTCAGATACGCTACATTATATTACAATCATAATGCAACTTTAGATCAGTAGCTAACTAATCTAAATCAGGTCAGAATCGAAAGTCAAAGAAGAAGTCAAACTTCACGACTTTCGGTTGCGAATCGACCCTAGAACTGAAATTGACCAGTCGAAACATGTTCTAATAATTATTACCGACTTGTTTAAGTGTCAAAACAGTTTTCGTAACATATATAAGATCAAATTATAATATTTCCGAAAAATGGCCTGTTTGACTTTTTAATATAATAACTTTGACCCGTCAATTGGTCTAGCAAACGTGATCTTCAGGAGGTGCCCTTTATAGGGACTAACACCTACCTTATTACGATCACTTAGCCATGTTCGTTACGAACAATAGCTGGACCATAATAGTCTTAACCGAAAGTCAAGGCGTTTTCCGTAAAACGCTTGACTTTTGGCTATAAAAGCCTATAAACGAAAATGCAAGAGGAAGAACACTTACAAGTGGTTCCTAGGATGCAATAGAACTAAGTTGGATGCTCCTTTCAGTTAGGAACTTCCAGAGAGGGAGATAGAGTTGTGAATGAGAAAGGTGCAAGTTGAAATGGTGAACCTTGGCACCTATTTATAGTTAGAGAGCTTGAAGGAGGTGATGCCAGGTGTTAAGGGGTGTAAAGGAAGCTTACAAGTGTCTAAAACATGGCATAACTGTTTGGGAATCCATAGTTTTGAATTCATGGTTTTTGGCAACTTGTGTGGAGGCCAAGGAATTTTTCTGCAGACACAGGCCTCTCGCACCCTGCGAGAGGCACAAGCCTTGCCTCTCGCGCCCCGCGAGCGCCCCGTGTCAGTTTTCAAAGTTTGACACTTTTAGCCCCTCGACTTATAAAACCTTCTAAAACACCTTTTTGCATATTTAGCCTCCCGTAACCAATATTTGGCATACCCGGGAGTATGCCCTGACATTGTCGAGCTCTCGGTTCGTTAAAAGGTCATTCAGAGGTATAAATTAACATGTTGACACTTTTAACTCCTCCATCATCAAACTTTCAGATATTTATAGAATTAACCTCTCTCGTCCAATAAATGGCACGTATGAGAGTTAGGACTTCATAAAGGATCACTCAGAGGCTCATTATATGCATGTTGACATATCAGTCATTCAGAGGCTAGGCAAGTTGACATATCAGTTACTCAGAGGCCAAGTTTAAGTATGTTGACATATCAGTCACTCAGAGGCCAATGTTTAAGCATGTTGACATATCAGTCACTCAGAGGCTAAGTTTGAGCATGTTGACACCTTTAGTCCCTATTAGTCTTTAATAAACTAAAATAAAAATACACCACGTGTCACTATACTATTGGACACGATTTTACGAGGTGTTACAGAAAGATTATACATGTTAGTTTTTGTTGGTCGCGTCGACCATAAGCACATGCGGCATTTTCAAACGACTTGTCGTGACAAAAAAATATATTCTGAACGACATTGGTGGAAGGTTCCGCCTGTATGTAATAGGTCATCTTTTTTTTTTTTGCTGGAGAATTTTTCTAGTCTCTACATGGGAGGGGTATGGTCCCCAAAACCCTACGCGCAAGATACCATACCCTCATAATAATAACAGGTCACTTGAATAACCTTGCGCGCTACGCGCAACGGTAAGCAGCCTTGAAAGCAGCAGGTTGCCCAACAAACCTTGCGCACCTTGCGCAACGACAATTTAAACCTGAAAGCGCAAGTCCCTAACCCTGCGCTGATTAAACAAGCCTCTAGCCGCGAATTCCTAAAACCTTGCACAAGGCCAAGTCTAAGATGAGAGCAACTCATACTAGTCTTAAGAACAAAAGGACTTGACCCCTACAAGTTCACGCTGGCCAAAAAGCACTGATAAGGCCACGCAGTTAGGAGAACCGCAAAGAGGCACTGATCATATACACGGGTACAAAGTGGCAGAGCTGTGACCCAATAACCGCTCGGCAGGTTGTGCCTGACCACGTTGCATGATGAACAGTCATGCAGAGGACAAAAAGTACGCAAGGACGTACACGTGGCACCAACCAACTCACGCCAGCGAACTGTCACACGTTCTCCACTAACGGCTGATGACAGGCCCGACAACAAGGACAACTGCCAGGACACGTGGCTCCATCCACCGTGCGCCAAGCGCCCCTCCTGCCATAAACCATTAACGGTCGTAGCAGAGGGACAAAATGGATATTCCTGGTTGTCGGTTCCAGGTCCAAGGCCCATTAGCCCATCTCCTGCACATATCTCCCCGGCTATAAAATAAGGATCGCACCTCACGGTAAAACACACTGTTTCGAGCTCACTCACTAATTACTTGCCTTATCTTTTACAAACCCGATACTTATTCTCACGCCGAAGTGTGGTCATAGAGAAAACCCTCCCCTTTTCTCCCGTGATGAGACTAACGATGTTTTCAGTTTTGTGGTAAGCTCGGAGCAAGATCATACCGAAGAGCAAGCGAGAGATAACCTTTATGTGTAGAGACTTTGAACCATAACCCAGATATCTCCGGATACAGTTTGGTCCAGTGTTTCTTCAGTTCCGCCTGTATGTAATAGATCATCTTTTTTTACTAGAGGATTTGTTCCAGTCTCTGCATTGGAAGTCGTTTTTTTATCGAACTTTGAGGCTTTAATCTTTTGGCGAGCGTTGCCGAATAGAAAAAAGTAAATTAATACTTACCTCGTTGAGGTCTGGCAACAACAATTCATTATGATGGGGACAAAAGCTGGACACAACCTCCTCCGCGTGATCATCATTTCCCCTCCCATCGTAAGAATTAGGGACAACAGGCTCCTCCTAATACAAATGGTGTGCTAAGTATTTCATAAACAAAACAAGTTAAAAAAATGCCATACCGCATTGCTTCCCGGAATAAATGTGCTCGTGTTTGTGTCGGACGACTCGCCGAAAATGTAATTAAGGTTGAACCAAGACATGGTGGAATCAAATATAAAGAAAAATGAAGAAAAAGGAATGATTTTTGTGAATAGTCTTCGTCTTCATCGTTTATAAAGGCCAAGCAGAAAGCAAATTCACATACCAATACGGGCCGTATAGGTCAATACGACCTGTATAGGGCTGGCGTAATGTTTCTGTCAATCACTTTATGTCATATTGAGTGACAGAAAGTAACCTCGTACTTAATACGGATCGTATAGGCCTATACGATCCGTAAAGGGTTCGCATGTGAACCATATCTGTCAAAGTTGATAGACAACCTTTTACTAATACGCACCGTATAAGCCTATACGATGCGTATTATGAAGGCATGTGAAGACAGTGTCAACATTTAACTGACTTTGGAAATTGAATTTACCCCGATACGGGTCGTATAGACCTATACAACCCGTATTAGTAGTTTCGATTTATTTTTATAAAGTGTGCCAATGATACGTCCGTCAAATAAATTTATGTTGGCTCAAAATAAAAAAAAAAACTCAAAACACACGTGACACATGTCTAAACAATTTATGTTGGGTTCTTAGCTCTGCTTGCTAAGGATCCTTATGGTTGGTTTTAATATATTTGTCTTCTTGGCTGAAAAAAAAAAGAAACACTTTCCCAAGAACCAATTAACTTGGCGCCCACTTGATGTGTTATCATCGTCCCCCCAAAACCCTTCAACCCACCCTCCCTTTTCCGCCATTAAACCTCATGAAACAAACCTCAACCCAATGCCCATAATCCCTACTCCCACTAAATTACCTTATTTAATCAACGCAGTCCGTACCATTATGACCTCCACTCACTTTATCCGCTTCAAACCCACTTCATTTAGTCACCCCAATCACAAATCCAACTTATACCCATCTCACAATTTCATTTCTTTTGGTTTCCCCTCAAATTTGTTCCCCAAATTGCCTTCTTTATGTTTTAAAAGTTGTGATTTTTCGGTTTCTACACGTGCCAGCATCCCTAGACCAGGTGAATTTATCATTATGCATTAAGCCTGTACTTTTGTGTGTCTTACCCTTAGCAATAGATTTTTTTAGGAGTGTGTATAGGTACTTTCAAAGGGCTTAGTGCTACTTTTACTTGTCTATTTGTCTATTATGAATATGGTTTGCTCATCAGTTCATGCTAGCTGTAGCTTACTGCTATTCATATAAGGATTATTGTATGGCTGTTGCTTTAATTCTCTTAACCACATTTTATGTTATACGGATTACTTATGCGTAAAGGATAGCCATCATCCTACCCTCCTCAGACCCTACCAACAACTCTGCTATTAGCGGGATTTTATTGGGTATGCTAGTTCGTTTGGGTTTCTTTGCTCTTGGAATATGTAATTATCCTGTGACCGTTGTTTGGTTCTTCCAAAAGTGACGGTTCTCCGTGTTTGAAAATTGAAACTACTAAAAAAAAGTAATAGCAACAGAATATTATCTACAGATCTTGAAGAGATATATGGATAAGTTAATGAAATCAAATTAGATCCAACCAAGAATTTGACTCACAACTTTTACTTTCTTTAATGATTTGAAATGACCTAAATCTTGACTGGATACTGGATAGTGATTTTGACATTCTGTTTCATTTAGAATGTTTTTAGACGTTTGGTCTGGTCTTTGTTCAACTGTCTTTTTAACGTATCTAATGTTTATTGGTGAGGTACGATACATGGTTAATGTTTGGTGGTTCTCTTGGTTTTGATTACGATACATCACACTTCAAGAAACATGCTTTACATGGCATCATTGATCATACAATGACTGTATCTTGTTCAGCCACATGATTTGCATTGTCATCAATTTAACTGCACTGTGTGTTGTCACATATATGCTACAACTTGAGGAGTGCTTTTAACGGTTTCTGCAATTCTCTACTTAAAAATGGTTCCGTATTCAGCGTTCCACTAGTTCATTAACTTAACAGTGATATTGTGGTTTCTTCTTTTGTTATAGTTTCTGAAGTATATTTGGAGAAGCCTGATGATAAAGTAGACGATAAAATAGAGGATACGGCTCAGTTAAAGCTGCTAAGACTGAAATTGAAGGAAATTGGAATAGACGGTGGATCTTGCTGGCCCGGCCAGACATATGGCTTGCGCTGCCCCATGGTGTGCACAAATATTTCTTTCATCTTCAATACTTGAATTTTCATTGAAAATCATTAAATCGGTAACACTTATAATATCAAAGTTGGTATTACTTTATATATTTAAATTTCTAGATTGTCATTTGGGAATTTTAACAACACATGTAGTAGCATAAGAATGTGGTCGTTGTTGAAAACTGAAACACTCAGTTGACTTTGGAGGTGTTTGGATGTGTGTTATAAAACTGTTTCTGTGATTTTGTTGAATAACCAACATAGATAAAATTATATGTTGTTTGTATTTAGGATTATTATATGACAATCTATATATTATCCACTACGAAAAATAAACTACAAAATTTTCTGTTCTATTATCTAGTAATTACTATTAAAGATATATATCAAAATTTCATACATAATTCCTAATAAGTATCTAATAATAGATGTACTGCAGGAAATAATGTTTGGATATGTTTTGTTGCTTGAAGTTTTACACTTGTACTGATGATATTATCAGTTGTTTGAGTGTGGCAAAAGTTTTAATTATTCAGGGAACTTATAGATAAAATTATTATAATTTGTATTTTGAATTAGTATATGAATGTATATTTATTATCCACTACAAAAAATAAACCACAATTTTTTTTGTTCTATTATCTAGTTACTGATTTTGATGATATTTATCATAAATTCATATATAACTCTTAATAATTACCTTATAGTATCATTAAGGTTGAAATAGTGTGTGAATTGTCTTTAAAATTGGGGTAAAATAAAAGAGGGGGATTCTAATAAATAACTATGTTCTTTGTCTAGCTCCTTTTGATTTCTTTATATTTAAATTTGGAAAATATAAATAAATCTTTCTACTCCTCCAATTAGTGCAATGGTGGCAGCACCAGGGAGAAGAAACTTGCTCTCTTCATTTCCGATGATGGGTAGGTTGGATCATATTCTCGCCATTACTTTGTTATAACTTATTGTATTCTGACATCTCATTTTTTTAACTACTTAAAATGATTCAGTAATGCAGCTACGTGGAATTGTTTTCGAGCTAAGTGTGGGTGGAAAGGCAAGACACAGGTTAACAGTTATTACTATTTATTTAGAGTAAAATGCCATTTTGTCCCTGTGATTTGGCCAGTTTGCAACTTTCGTCCAAAGGTTTGTTTTTCCGCATTTGGATCCAAAAGGTTTGAAATCTTGCCATTTTCATCCGCCTCGTTAACTCAATCCATTTTTCTCCGTTAAGTCACGGGTATTTCCGTCTTTTTGGTTAACTTTATGTATAAGTATTTGAAATACCATTACTAAATAAAAAACAAAAATAATATAGGTAAAAAGACGAAAATACTCGACTTAATGGAGAAAAATGGATGGAGTTAACGAGCCGGATGAAAATGGCAAGATTTCAAACTTTTTGGATCCATACGCGGAAAAACAAACCTTTGGACGAACGTCGCAAAACTTGCCAAACCTCAGGGACAAAAATGGCATTTTACTCATTTATTTATTTTTAACTGTTTGGTTTTCTTTGAGCGATCTTTGATGGTCTAGTGGCATTACAGGGTTCTGCAGGTGTTAAGTCAACTTACAACAGTATGAATAAACTCACCAAAGTGAAAATAATTAAGGAAATCACGGAGAGTGAATTGAAGTTAGAACCTTTGTGCCACGATGTAAAAATCTCTCCTATTTACTTATCATACACAGGGGGTGTTCGGATCTGTGTTTTCAAAGCAAATCCGAACACCCTCTTAGTTTGACGGTGAATTGCGGAAAGTACACTGAATCTTTGTTGTGGTCATGCTTGATATTATCATATTTATGTGATTCAGTTATTGAATATTTTGCTGAACGAATGATATCTAAAGAGACGTTATCGAGAAACTCTGTCATGCAAAGAAGATATGAAAATAAGGTACAAAACACATCCTTCTAAGCTATGATGCACTGGGACGGGTACGGGTACGGGAGGTACGGGCACGGGCACGGGCACGGGAAACAGCAAAACTAAAAAATTCAAGAAGCGGGGACGGGACGGGTACGGGAATAAAAACATATAAAAAAATAAATATATATCAAAGATAATGTAACACAAAACCCCAAAATAGTTATATATTGATGTAAAGCTCAAAAATCTTATATCTTCCTAATCTAATCAAACTTACAAAAATTTATATATAACAGTTATCCATATAAAACAATCAACTACAAAATTTATCATGCAGATTTCACAACTAATTTTATATACGAAATATGTTATGTAGAATCCAAAACAAATCAAAGAGTATTTCTTTCTTTTGCTTTGATACAACTCAACTCTTGAAATATTATTGTAAAATATATATGAAAAATTTGTATTAAATAATTTTATCATATGATAAATTAAACTGAAATAAATTAACAACTAATACTCCGGACTTCAAAATTTATTCCAAACCAATTTGAAGTTTTGAACTTCTCTTTCTTTATATTACTTTCACAAATCTTAAGGTGTGCACTGCATTTTAGTTTTTTTTTATTTTTAGTTTTTTTCTTTTTTTTATTTTCACATTCAAAACTCTTTCTTCTTCATATCACAACTACAACAACCTGCAACTTTGTTTCTCTTTCACGATCAATATCTCAAATACAAATTAAACACAGAGCTTTCTAAAATTGCAAAGGTCCAAAGGTATCCACCCTACCAGACAAATTGCGACGACGGTTGTAAGCACTACTGACACCGGAGCCGGCGTAGATCAAACAAAATCCGGGACGTTTCCCGGCCGTCCCCAAACCCCGTCCCCTTCCGCAGCGTGTTTCCAGGCCGTCTCCAAGAAGCCGGGGACGTTTCCCGGCCGTCCCCGTGCCGTTTCCGTCCCCTAGCAGTCCCCGGGACGGGAGACGGCACCTCCCAGGCGTTTCCGTGCTTCCGAGCTTCTAAGTAGGGGTGTGCAAATGGTGGTTCGCTTCGGTTTTCACCTTTAACCATATCCGTAAGCGCTAGCTTTGGTTATGGAATTTCCTAAATCATAACCATAAACCGAACTTCGGTTCGGTTAATTGGTTATGAGACTCGGTTATGGTTCGGTTTCGGTTAATTAACCGATTGAAGTTTGAACTAAAATTTAAACTTAATGAACATAATAGATTTTTGTTGTTTCAGTTACAATCATTTTTATATAACGTAAAAAAAAACATACACATGCATAAAATGAGTCAAATTTCATACAATAATTATTTTTTAAACATTTTTAAAAATAATTATATAACATAAAAAGTTTTCGTATATGTTTTTTCTATGTATATAGAGTTTGATTCCTTGAACAAGTATAATTTAAATATAGATATATATTAAAAGCATGTTTTAATTGATTTTGGTTATTTTAACGTTCGGTTATGGGACGCCTTTAACCATACCATAACCGACTTATCGGTTAATTAAATAGCGTTATCCATAACCGTCGATTAATTCGGTTCGGTGACAGTTTGGTTATCGGTAAATTTCGGTTAACGGCTAAAGTTTGCTCACCCCTACTTCTAAGGTGCAAATTTATAATCTTATTGGAATAACTGAATATTGTCTTGGCAGATTGCTATTGCGTTTACTTACAGAAGAAAGGGGGAACTTATTAGTTGCAAGTACCGCGATCTCGCAAAGCAGTTTTGGCAGGTCCTCTCTCTTTCCTCACATCTATTTTCGTATAATAAAAGACGTATTTTAACAAAGGCTTACGATGGTTTCACTTCTAACGTGCAGGAAAGTGATACCGAGAAAATATTATACGGACTCGATGATATAGACGGAGCATGTGATGTCATCATTGTAATACTTTTCATCTTGAAACACACTTAAAGTCTACATCGCCTAGTCATTCTGTGTTTGTCTGTCTTCTCTACTTTGTGATTTAAGGGTTTTTTTGTTCTATAACAGGTTGAGGGTGAAATGGACAAACTTGCAATGGAAGAAGCGGGTTTCAGGAACTGTGTGAGCGTCCCTGATGGTGCTCCTAAAAAATTTTCCTCTAAAGATTTACCATCTCAAGAAGAGGTTTAGTTTAATTCAACTTTAAATCTTATTGTTTTTGGTTATTTTTTGCTGGATATTAATATATTATGTCACCATACTAAACTTTTTATGAGATATCACAAAGTTTTTGTAAGTATCAGGAGTATGGTTTTGAGAGTTTATTTCTTGAGTAAAGTACACGGATGATATCTGTGGTTTACCAAAGTTTTGGATTTGGTCACTAGCTTTTCAAAAGTACACAGATGGTCCTGGTGGTTTGCACTTTGTAACGCATTTAGTCCCCAAATTTGCCAAAAGTAACACAGATGGTATCTGTGGTTTGCACTTTGTAACACATTTAGCCCCTAACTTGGACCCGCTAAAACCTTTAGATTTGTTTGTTGGGGACTAAATGAGTTACAAAGTGCAAACTACAGGACCGTCCGTGTACTTTTGAAAAGCTAGGGACCAAATCCAAAATTTTGTTAAACCACAAGGACCATCCGTGTACTTTACTCTTATTTCTTTATAAATCTGTATTGAGTGGAGTCATTTCTTTTTTTTTTCTAATAAATTGATTCGCTACTGCCTTTGGTCAATTTGTCATTAGTCGTCATGACCTTTGTTTATAGATTGGAATATTTTTCTTGTGACAATGCTCAAAAATTTTTATTTTATGGACATAGGACATAAAATACCAATATTTATGGAACTGCAAGGAATATTTGGAAAAGGTATGTTCGACTACTTTCTAATTTTTGTTTTGCTCTTACGGTACATTTGTATATAGGTGGCAATTTCAACCCATCTGCTTATGAGCGGGTTGACTTGGGTTTCGATTTATCTTAAACGGATAAAAAAATACGTAACAAAAAAGGGAACATGATTCATACAACCTTCTACATAAGTTCATTTAATATTATAGTGTATTGTTCTTACAAGATAGTTTTTATAACCTTATTTAACTCATATCTTTAAAAAATCTGAAAATGGACAACAAAATGATTGTGGGTCAGCCCAATTCGGTGCATCTCAGCTTTACACAAAAATTACCCTATCTTGCCACCTCTATATCTGTATTTAGTTTTCAAAGTTATACTGTCAGCATAATTATTGTCTATGCAGTTAATATCGGTGATATATCTGTGCAAATATCGGTACCGATATTATCGGCGATATTGACCGATATGTCACTGATTTTCTCGGTATCCGTACTTTTCTTCTTAGTTCTACCATTTGTCTTCCTTCTTATTGCTGCTGTTAACTGCATAGATTATTGTTATGTTACAGGCGTCTCGCATAATACTTGCCACGGATGGGGACGCGCCTGGTCAAGCCTTAGCGGAAGAGCTTGCACGCCGCCTCGGAAGAGAAAGGTTGCTTTATTGACTATTTGATGTTGACCTTACTTTTGAGTGGTAGTGAAGTATCCAATTTACAGTAATACTCCTCAAGTTTTAATATTGGGATGATTGAAACAGGTGCTGGCGAGTCACGTGGCCACGTAAAAATGACAACGAGCATTTTAAAGATGCTAATGAGGTTCTCATGTTCATGGGCCCCGCTGTATTGCGGGGCGTTATTGAGTCTGCTGAATTGTACCCTATCAAAGGTTTATTTAGCTTCAAAAATTACCTTAGTGAAATTGACGCGTACTATCATCAAACCCTTGGTACTGAGATTGGAGTTTCTACCGGGTGGAGGGCTATGGATGATTTGTATAATGTATGGATACTTATTCTTCATAAGCCTAAAAGAATAAAAACTTGCTATAATGAGCGCATTGTTGTCAATAGCGAATAGCGGTCAATACTCAATAGCGACAAGCTACCTATATGCTACGTAGCGATAGCGACGAAATATCACCCACTATTTCATGTTTAGCGATAAAGTAGAGAAACAGAAAAATACATGTTATCAAGCAGTGGAGATGAGGAAAAAATGAAAAATAAATAAATATGTCACTATATACTATATAGCGACACATGTCCTATACGCTACGTAGCGCGCTATTGCCGCTATAGCGGGCGCTATAGACAACTATGAATGAGCGGGTTGGGTTGTAACGGGTCAAAACCGGTAATTCTTTGTTATGGGTGAAGCAGGCCGGTTGGGTTAATTCGGAGCACTTTTTATCCAATTTTTTTATTATTCTTTTCTTATGAAATATTAGTCAACAATATCTACAATTAGTTTAAAGAAAGGATTTGGGATATTTTCCGCATCAAAAATACACCTTAGGTAACTTTTCATTTGTATTCTTTCAAGCTACTAATTTTTTTAGTTTTTTAGACATGTAACACAACCCAAATTGTTCCATTTCTAAGTGACGCGAAAGAGCCACCTATTAAATACGCATGCATTTTTGTTTAGTTACATAACATGTTATCTTGTAATGATGACTGTGATGTTGCGTGTACTCAGGTTGTGCCAGGAGAGTTGACTGTAGTAACCGGAGTCCCGAATTCAGGAAAGAGTGAGTGGATTGATGCATTATTATGTAATCTTAATCAAAGTAATGGTTGGAAATTTGCACTCTGCTCTATGGAGAACAAGGTACGCTTGCTCTATCAATTTCAAGCACTACTTTTCATTATCAGTATTTCATTTTCGCTTCCTAATATGACCATGTGAATGATGCATGCATAAATATGATAATAATAACTATAAAAGTTTCACATATACATTACTTGTGGTTGGTGGTTCTATGTTTCTATACATTTAGGTTAGAGAGCATGCCAGAAAACTCCTTGAAAAGCGCATGAAGAAGCCATTTTTTAATGTGAGGTTAGCCCGGTTTCTGGTTTCCACTGTTCGATGATCAAATTAGTCTTGATTTCCTCCTAATTTATTAACATTTATATCAATATTGGAACCTTAAAATGTCTTTAACGTGACCAAAAAATACCTGATATATTGCTAATTTTTCATTCTAGGTATGGACAATCTGTCGAAAGAATGAGCGAGGAGGAATTGGAGGTAGGAAAGAAATGGTTGATTGATACTTTTCATCTCATACGGTGAGTTCACTAATAGTGGTTTTTTTTAGTAAAGTACACGGACGGTCTCTGTGGTTTACTAAAAAATTGGAGTTGGTCCCTTGCTTTTTAAAGTACCTGGATGGTCCATGTGGTTTGCACTTTGTAACGCATTTAGTCCTCAATTTTTGCCAAAAGTACATGTATGGTCCCTGTGATATGCACTTTGTAGTGCATTTAGTTACTAAATGTTGGGTACTAAATGCGTTACAAAGTTCAAATCACAGGGACCGTACATGTACTTTTGGCAAAAGTTGAGGACTAAATACGTTACAAAGTGCAAATCACATGGACCATTCTTGTACTTTTGAAAAACTATGGACTAAATCCAGATTTTTTTAAACCATAGAGACTGTCCGTGTACTTTACTCATTTATTTGTTTAATGCTAAGAGTTTAAGGGGATGAAAATAGGTGTGAAAATGATTGCTTACCGAGTATCAATTGGGTGCTCACACTTGCCAAAGCTGCAGTTCTTAGACATGGTGTGAACGGGCTCGTGATTGATCCGTACAATGAACTCGATCACCAGCGACCACCCAACCAGTGAGTATAGATCACCATTTCCCGTAAATCGCTTTACTAAAACATTTTTATTATTATTGTAATAACAAGTTTTTGTGATCATATAAATGTGCAACAGGACTGAGACAGAGTATGTGAGTCAGATGCTGACTAGCATCAAGAGATTTGCCCAACACCATTCATGCCATGTTTGGTTTGTGGCGCACCCTAAACAGGTTAGCTGTTAGCATCATGGTGAATGTTTTCATAACAGTATTAAAGGTGCCAATTTCGACCCATTTGTGGATAAACGGGTTGTTTTGGGTTATACCTTTTATCTAGAGGGTCAAATAAGTAATTTCTCGAAAATCATTGTAATAACATAGTTTTTCTATAAGTTTTTTACTCAAATTAATTCTTATATAATTATTATAACTAAGGAAAGGATAAAGTGGTTGTTGGATGGCTTGACCTGACCCGACCCGACCCATTTTGAGTTTTGACACATGCCAACATAACCGAATTTGACCAGCCGACCCACCATCCGAGCCTACATGGGCAGGGCATTGATCTAACTTTTAAAATCTGTTCAACAGCTGCAACAATGGACGGGGAAACCTCCTAATCTATATGACATTAGTGGAAGTGCACACTTCATAAACAAATGTGATAACGGAATTGTTGTTCATCGGAATCGGGATCCAGAGGCAGGTGCACTGGACCTAGTGCAGGTACTGTGCGTTTCTCTCATTAACTAAGCGCTTATTTAATACTCGACAAATTTTGATATTTTATGAAAGCATTACAACATATAAATATGCAGCATCAGTAGAGAATATTAAATCATGTAGCTGATTGTAACCATTCTGATAGTCCAAACACCTCCTTAATCTTTCTAGGCGTGCCTCAATCTTAACGTTTTCTTTATAAAAAATTATTTTCTAGATTTGCGTGCGGAAGGTACGGAATAAAGTCTCGGGAACAATAGGTGATGCATTCTTGCAATATAATAGGTATGTTGCTTTCATATTCTTTTTAACTTTTTACTATATTTAAGTTGTTAGCAGGTTGATGGTTTTCTCATGCCTATGTGCTTTTTTTCTTACTTTCTATGTTTAATGTTGTAAATACACATGTATTTATGCTTATATTTTAGGGGATATAATTTGAATGCATACTGAATTTACTGGTGCAGAGTAACCGGTGAATATACGGACATCAATTAACTGAAGGACAGGCAGGAGGGGAATCCATCTTTTTTTTTCTCTTTTAAACTCTTCTGTATGATATTTCAACTTTGTAAGTATGGTAAAGTTGAAATTTCATTCATACAAAAATTTTGATTATAAATCTTTCTGCAAATATATCATTATCACCTAGTAGACATGCTCAATGTAAGGACTATGAGACAACTTTAAACAAAGAATCATCTAGTGAAGGGAACTTCGGCTGAAATAATGTTATTTTGGGCAGATATAATATTTTGCAGTTTTAGGTTGGGTGTAGTGGTTCACGCCCAAGTCCACATGGAATTATTTAATTGACTTTCAAATTAATTCCACAAGTATGTCCACATGTACAAGACCGACGTTCACGTCTATATGGTGACATGACAATGGGCGCCAACCTACTACACCCAGCCTTATGGGGTGGTACATGAAATGTCCCGTCAATAAACACAAGAACATTCAAGGTATACTTGTTTGACAGATTAGGTATTTAGTGTACCAGTTGGGTTGGGTTGCTTTTATATAAATAACTTATCTAATATATAATTACAAAAATTTATTGTTACAATAATTTAAATTTCTTAATAAAGCTATTTAAAAGGATGTATATTATAAAATTACATTTTATACTACTTTCCACCATTTCCCTTGTTAAAGTGTTGTTAATAAGAAAAGGTATAAGTCTCTATTTGTAAGTATTCGTCAGCAATCTTTTACATTTTGGTTTTGGTTTCTATTAGCTATATAATTGAACATTAAAGAGCACACCCTTTTTCGTATTTATATCATACTTATTTTTATTCAATTTGAGTAAAGTGGTCATATAACACACAAAGTAGAGTATCACCATAAAAAAATTTATGCACTTTTTTAACAGCCTGGACTGAAATGTAGACATGTTCTGTCCATTCTTTAAAATTTTATAAATAGTTATTAGTTAACATATCAGACAAGTTTATAAAGATTTATTATGCAAATTATAAATATAATTTTTGAAAACGCTTCGGACAACCTGCTTGACGTAGCCAACCCGTTTAGTTTCTAGCGAAGTTTCAAGTTAGTTTTAACTTTTAACCACTATCGAGAAAACACAACCCAAATTAATCCGTTTTCAAGATGCACATAATGAGATTGCCACCTCTAAAACAAAGTTGTACCTTAAAATCAAGATTCAACATATATTTAACCCAAATTTGCGATGATAACAAAGATGGAACAGTTCAAATAAAGAGCAAAACCAACTGCACTCGAATGCACACTTCTCATACTGCAAATCAAGCCTTGTCTTTTCCAGCCTGAAGAGATTGAATCCTTTGTTGTAACTTGAAAATCTGGAAGATAAGATTGATATTTAGATGCTTATCGCTGTATAACATAAATGCCAAAATGTGCCATTCAAAAGAACAGAATAAATAAATGTTAAAATGCATGAAATCTGGATTTAAGAATCATGAGGCCATAATAGTAAATATGCAACTTATCTTATATGTCGTTAAATAAACTAATAAAGTGAAAGAACAATATATAGTTATTTTAAAAAATTCTGCAACTGCGATTCTAATGATTATCATGAGATTCATAAACCACATTATAGACAAGGTGTTGGCTAACTTATGAAACAATGAATATCTGAGCATAGACGATTTTGACCTATTCATTTATAAACGGGACGATTTGGGATATGTTTTATTTAAACGTGTAAAATAAAAAATTAGCATGAAGGAAACAATTCATATGGGTCAAACGAGTTGAAAGTCAAAAGTGTATTTATTACGCATAAAACCTCCTAAATCATATTTACAGCTTGCACAACAAAGGAAGCATGTTGAGTACATACAAACTGTCTTAAATAACAGCAAAACAAGGCATCTATTTTCTTCAAGAAATACACACAATTTTGTTATTAAATTCTGTATTTCACTTATTATCTTTTTTCTAGGTGTTGACTGTTGATTAACAAACATTAAATCTTATCCAGAATTAACTTATAAGTATTTTATTAATATTGGGCAACTCACATGCGTGGGGCTAGTGCCTTCGCTCGCACCTCGGCTTCTAAGACCCTAAGCCCTTGAACTGCCTCGTGCCTTTTTAAAACCAAGTTCAGGAATATTATTTTGAAACCACAATACGATATGGCCAAGAACCATGAAAAACTTCGAGGAAACTAGAGTGGTTTAGACAGAGTTCGCAAGACAACTATCCAAAGTAAGTGGTGCAGAGAAACTGCCTACAAAGAACCCTTGCCTATTCAACTCATGTTGCAATTCAATGGAACACAGATCGGTTCATAGAATAAACACTAAGCCCCACTCACAAGGTTCATAGTAGTTTGTAGGTATAAGTCGGGCTTAGACTCCATAGTTATATAAACACTCACATGATCCAGGCAGACTCCATAGCTAATTAGTTATATAAACGATGTGACAACCTGAACAATCAGGTTAGCGTTCGCTACATCGTTTACGACATTATGTCACTCACATTCATTACAACACTTAGTGACGCTTCGTGTATTTTGTTAAAATATGTCATCGTGTTCTTGGCAAGTTTGTCATCTGCGGCTACTATTGGAGTTACTGCAACGGGAAAGGCTATATGCCAAGTTCTCCAAATGCGATTTCTGGATTGGCGAGGTTCAGTTTCTAGGGCATGTAGTGAACGAGCAGGGTATTCATGTTGATCCAGTGAAAATAGAGGCTATCAAGAACTGGGAAGCACCGAAAACACCGACAGAAATTCGTCAGTTTTTGGGTTTGGCAGGCTACTATCGTCGTTTCATCGAAGGGTTTTCTAAGATCGCTCAACCACTCACCACCCTGACTCAGAAAGGCACCAAGCATATTTGGGGTGACAAATAGGAAGCAACATTTCAGTTGCTGAAGCAAAAACTTTGCAGTGCGCCCATCCTGTCCTTACCTGAGGGGACAGATGACTTCGTAGTATATTGTGATGCTTTCATTCAGGGATTGGGATGTGTGCTCATGCAACGTGATAAGGTCATCGCGTATGCATCTCGACAGCTGAAGGTTCACGAGAAGAATTACACGACACACGACTTGGAATTGGGAGCAATAGTTTTCGCACTGAAGATTTGGAGACACTACTTGTATGGAACCAAGTGCACAATCTACACAGACCACAAGAGCCTTCAACATATTTTTAACCAGAAGGAGTTGAATATGCGATTGTTCCTTTCGGCTAAGGGCGTCGGCTACCACATTAGCTTTGCCCGGGTGATACTGGATGCACATTCATAGTCGTTCAGGAGCTCGACCCAGCGAAGCCCAGACGAGTTCGATCACTACAACTTACCATTCATTCTAATCTACCAGAGCAGATTCGTAAGGCGCAGGTTGAGCTGTGAAGGAGGAAAACCTAAAGGCTGAGTCGTTACGCAGGATGGAGCGTGATTGGGAAGTGAAATCTAATGGCACTTGGTACATTCATGGATCGCATATGGGTTCCCCTCTATGGGAATTTGAGAGAACTCATAATGGATGAAGGCCACAAATCCAAGTACTATGTTCATCCGGGTTCGGACAAGATGTATCATGCTCTTAAAACAACTTATTGGTGGCCCAACATGAAGGCTGAAATCGCAACCTATGTCAACAAATGCCTAACATGTGCGAAGGTGAAAGTTGAATATCAAAAGCCTTCAGGGTTACTACAGCAACCGAAGATCTCAATGTGGAAGTGGGAACAGATCTCCATGGATTTCATAACTAAACTCCCCGAACACGAGTGGATACGATACCATTTGGATGATCGTAGATCGTCTAACGAAATCAGCTCATTTCCTTGCGATTAAGGAAACAACAAAATGGAGAAACTAACCCAGCTATACATCAAGGAAGTGGTCTCCAGGCATGGGGTACCGACTTCAATCATATCGGATCGAGATGCTCGATTCACTTCACATTTCTGGCAATCATTACAAAAAGCATTGGGCACGGTTTGGATATGAGCACTGCCTGTCATCCCCAAACAGATGGCCAGAGTGATCGTATGATTCAAACACTCGAAGACATGCTTCGAGCGTGCGCTATTGACTTCGAAATAGTTGGGAAACTCATCTACCGTTGGTAGAATTCTCGTATAATAATAGCTATCACACTAGCATACAGGCAACACCTTTTGAGGCACTGTATGGACGAAAATGTAGGTCGCCTGTGTATTGGGTGGAAGTTGGTGATAGCCAACTCACTGGTCCTGAGTTAATACTCGAGACTACTGAAAAGATAGTGCAATCAGAAACCGTTTAGCGGCAGCTCGCGATCATCAAAAGAGTTATGCCGATCAACGTCGTAAACCACTGGCATTTCAGGTAGGCGATAGAGTCTTGCTTGAAGGTCTTACCTTGGAAGGGGGTAATTCGCTTTGGAAAACGAGGCAAACTTAATCCGCGCGAAGTGGGTCCATTTGAAATCACGAAAAGGATTGGACGGGTAGCGTATGAACTAAACCTTCCTGATGAACTCAGCGGAGTTCACAATGTTTTTCACGTCTCAAATCTGAGGAAGTGTTTGGCAGATGAAGCACTAGTCGTTCCACTGGAAGAGATCCACGTGGACAAACAACTACGATTCATAGAAGAACCAATCGAGATCGTAGACCGAGAAGTCAAGGTACGGAGGCATAGCAAGATATCAGTTGTCAAAGTTCGTTGGACTCTAAACATGGACCAGAGTAACTTGGGAAAGAGAGGATCAGATGAGAGACAAGTACCCCATCTCTTTGCAACTGAATTGCAGGAGTCATGTAGTGCGAACTGAATTTCAGAGCAAAATTCCTTTAACTGAGGGAGAATGTGGTAATCTCGAAATTTTGCTCTTATTCCGATTCCGACACCTTCCAACACCTTACTCAATTCAATTTTCGGGACGAAATTTCTTTCAACATGGGGATAATGTGACAACCCAGACAATCAGGTTAGCGTTCGCTACATCGTTTACGACATTCTGTCACTCACATTAATTACGGCACTTAGTGACGCTTCGTGTATTTTGTTTTAATATATATATATATATATATAATATATAATAAAACAAACTACCCAACCCATCACCGTCCCCCACTTTGCGGCCCAAACTGACGCCCACCTTGCGGCCCATCTACCCACATAGATATATAATATATATACGTATGCATGTATGTTAGTTCAAAAAAAAAAAAAAAAAAACTATCTGCCCTACCCCACCCACGACGGCAAGCCGAGCTGGCGGACACCCAAATTCCGTCACCCTCTCGCTCTCTCTCGGCTCTCGCACCCTCTCTCGATTCCTCTCCCACTTCGGTTTCGATCGACTAGGTATATTGTTTAATATAGAATTGTTATATATAATTGAAACTTGATGATGATTTTTGCGTAGTACGGTTGAGAGTGATCTAAGGGTCGGGTAATACGTTAGATAAGAAGGGTATGATTGTTGGTGACTACTTGATTTTGATTATATGTTACATGTCGGTACATGATCGAGATACGTGTTCTTATGCATAGAAGAATAGGTATGTTGTGATTGTTATGTGATGATATTGGTAGTTCCTTAACTGTTTGTGAGCATAGCACTAGGTGGATTTGGGTTACTTGTCGGTTATGCATACGGGGTATTAACAGGGTTTAGGGTTATTAAAACTCATGTTTTGTTGAAGATTAATTATTACGGGTAGGTGTTATGGAAAATAGGATAGAGGACTGTTAGAAACTTGTGTAGTTAGGTGGTGTGATCGTTAAACATGTTAACGAAGCCATTAAAACGTGCATTGAAAGGTTAAAAGCTGAAAATAGAGGCTGTTGGATGTTTACAGCCGACTTCAGTGAGCTAGCTGAAACGGGTCAAAACGTAACGAAAATGCGATTTTCTAAAGTCTAAAATGAACCTATCTGAAGTACGATTCGAACCGCGCTGGTTTCATAATTTTTGGACCTTGTTTGGTCAGTGAAAATATTTAATTCGTTTTAGTGGTCATAGCTGCGAATTTCTTGCAGAAATTGTGTTGTATGTTCTTCGTCATATCTTGGTGAATAGTTGTTATTAGCTTATGTTATACAGTGGCAGGTCTTAGGTGTCTTTACGAATCTCCAACTGGAATCGACTCGTTCGATACTCTGAGATTTTTAAATAAAATGTTTAGTGGACAGGGGGGCAGAATCGTCAAAATTTAGACCACTGTCCATTGTACGATTTTTCACGTAAAATCTGTCAAGAATTAGACTTTGAAAATTTTACACAAACATACAGGAACCTTTTAACACGTCGTGTAAATTTTGGTAATTTTTCATGACTTGTAACTATTTTATAAAATCCCTAAACACAGCTGAAATGTCGGTAATCTAACTGATGTATATAAATGGTGAATTTGCGCATGAAAACATCCTGTTTGCTCATTGCTTGATGTATGCATGCTTGATTTGTGTTTGCAACTGTATGACATACATGAATGTGCTTAACTGAGAAATGTGTTAAGTGTTACTGTGTGCAATAAACGTGCGTCAACATTAAAACTAATCAAAAGGGTAATCGTGGTAATCGTTCTAGGAAGCGATTGACGGACACAACACTTGCTTTTGAATTCTTAACGAGCAAATTAAGGTGAGTTCACGGCCCCTACTTTTAAATGGTTTTAAATACAGGGGAGAAACTGTGCTTGCTATGGTATAGTAGCGCTGTTTTGATAAACTTACAACAACGTGTTACGGTTTAGTGACATGCATATATTTTCTAAATTGATTTGAGTTATGTTATACGGTTTTGGTCACAAAGTAGCATATAACTCCAAGTCCCCTCTCAACTTTAGGAGCCGTTAGTAATGGATCTTTAGCGAGGAAGTTTATGGTAGTACTACTGGGCCCAACAAGTCCCACCCGAGCTAGTCGCGCTAGCCAGACCGGTAAAGGTCTAATGGGTGTTGAATTTGCCTAACAAAGTCATGGTTGGTAATAGCCTGACACCTTCAGGGGCAACAACGTTAGCTTAGGTTCGGACTCTTTGGTGACATAACCTAGGCTAGCTACCTACATATAACATGAACTTGAAAATCAATTTGGGGTTCTTGATACGGGATTGGATAATGGTAACTTATACATTTCTGATTCGGGACAGAATTAGGGAAAACTTTTATTACACCCTGGTTCGGGTTTGAACCAACGGCCCGTTTGGGAAACAACTATAACAAACTAAAACCTGTGAACTCACTCATCAATTATGTTATAACTTGTTTCTTTGCATGTTTTCTTAGGTGGCTAAGGATTCAAGAGCACGAGTAGGCAGTACAACTAACAAAATTATGTTTTCAAAAACTTCGTTACGCTTCCGCATCCTTATTTAATTCAGCGTCAAAACTTGGTTTTATTCATACAGAGGTCAATCTAGATGGTCATGTGTCGATGATCGTTGTTTGTCATGCGTCTCGCGGTAAAACCCCGCATGTGGAATTTGAGGGTGTGACAAACGAGACAACACTATCATAACAAATGAACAAAAGGCTTCACCTACAATTTATTATTACAAAATGAACAGAGAAAGAGTAACGACCGCCTCTTTCTTGCTATTTTGCTTTTCCTCCAAATCCCGAAGAGTTGAATCAAGTCGCTTCCTGTTGATGAAAATCAGATAGACCGTTAGATTAATTAACCAAAAAAAGGCAGTTGTAAGCTTAGGATGATATTTAACATAAAGCAGACGTACAATTCAGCTGAATATATATCCGAACATTTGCATTTGCTTCCGCAAGATCTTGCTTTACCAGCACTGGTCCTATTAGTTTGTAGACATTTGCATCTTCGTTTAACAAATCCAACTCCTTCACAAACACAACAAAATAAGAGAACAACTGAAATTATATATAACTAACTATAAAAGTATCAATTTCACTAAAGTTCTTTCACACATGTCTTTGAAATTCAAGCTATATTTCAACTTCTTCTTTCAAATACACATCTAGTAAAACGCAGCTGGTGAAGTGATTAGCTAATAGATACTCATTCTATCACTCATAACATATTTACAATTATTTTTAAGCTCAACATAGTTTGTTCAGGCAAATAGTGCACTTCCAATGCGGTCATTCGTTGGTCACTCCAACTATAAAATATATTACCAAAAGCATAACTTTGATAAAAAAATCCAATTTAGAAACACAAAACTATAAAAATCATTAACTTTTGAAACACGTCATAAAAACCATTCCGCCAGATAAACCAAAAAGGGAAGATTATATATCGATTGTGTGTAATAGGGTTACAAAAAAGGCTTTATATATAGAGTTTAATCTTCGAGTCAAGACTCTGTGAGTCGTGCGATACGTACCCATGTTGAAGTGTCATACTTTTCTATATGCATGCTTACTAGTCTTTATCATTACTTACCCATATTTTTGGATAATGTTCTGCAAGTTATTTCTTTTAGTTACCCACGTTCACATTTACTAGCCATAATCTCTATGAGTTGTTTCATGGGTTTGCATTATTTTACTATCTTTGTATTTAAAGGTTTCGTAGAAAAGGGTAGAGAAAATTGTTGCAAAGTTTCTGTTTCTTCTTCTTATTAATGTTCTTTGGAGCCTAACCCACTTAACGGGTATCTATTGGGAGACTAGCCATCTTGAATTGGCTCACTAGCATCGTCCCTAGGCGAGGCGAGGCCAACCCGCCTCGAGGGCTGCAAGGCGCACAGGCACGCCTGAACTGGTATGAAACAACTAAAAGTGCCATTGAATAGACACGCTCTTTGCTTGTGTCGGGCGTGCGGTTTTTAAGCACCTTGCGCCTAGGTGACAAGACCACCCTTTGGGCCTTGAGCCTTTGACTACCTAGAGTTTGATATTACACATGTACACCTTCTAGACTATGATAATTACAGTTAAATACACAACTAGTATAATACACCGCTCTACAAGCTAGGGCACAACCTGTAGCTTGGATCGTAAAGAGAAAAATACAGCTTTCTTTTCACAACTAAAATTACCCAAGATAATCAAACTTTTGAAACCAAATTAGGAATGAACCTAAAGCTATTGGTACCATTAAAACTGATCCTTTTGTAAACCTAAAAATTGGCATAAAATATCTTCAAAACATAACACCAAACAATGACCCATTTATGTAAACAGTAAAAAGAGTAATGGCAGATGAAAAGACCTTAAGAACGAGCTCGTTTTCACCGAGTTGAATGGTGTACTTCTTTCTGACTTGATGGTTTTTGGATATGTCTGTAACAAATCAAAGTGTTAGGATTATATTGCTTCTGAAATCTGACAAAATAATGCAAAAAGATGAAGATGGTGACTTGCCCTTTTGGATTTTGCTGAGATCATTGGCTTTTGCCTCCAAATCTTTCTGTAATTCTCGTACTGCAGCCATTTGGTGTGGCTTTTGTGAGCTTGAAAACCAGGAGTCGGCGTCACTGCGGTCCGTTTTTTTTCTTGTTGCTTGAGGAAATAGGCATGTCGTGACTAGGGATGGGACCCTATTTTATACAAGGTATAGATGTGCTTGAAAAATTAACGTTATTCGTATACGAATGCCCCGTTACTTCCCGTCAGAACAGTGACGTGGTGGAAAAAAATGGGTATAGGAAAGGGTGTGGAAGAGTATGTTATTCGACACCTGTCACCAATATAATATTATTATATTCTATTTAAAAATTAGAGTTGAATGCCACTTTGTTCTCTGTTGTTTTGGTCAGGTTTAGTCCAAGTGTTTTATTTTTCGTATGTGGGTCCAAAAAAGTTTCATCGTTGCCATTTTAGTCCACTGGGCTAATTTATCCATTGTTTCTGTTAACGAGAAGGGCAATTCGGTCATTTCATATGGCCGAATTGTCATTCTAGTTAATAGAATTACATATAAAATGACGGAATTACCCTTCTTGTTAACAAAAATAATGGTTGAAGTTAACCCAGTGGACTAAAATGACAACGATGAAACCTTTTTGAACCCATAGGCGAAAAATGAGACATTTGGACTAAACCGACAAACTGGCCCAAACCACAAGGACTAAAATGGCATTAACTCTAAAAATTATATAAAATCAATTAAATCTAATTACATAAATTTAAAAAATAAGAAACATAAATTCACAAAACTACATAAAATTAAAAAGTTTTGAAAATTTACATAAACTTTAATTTTCTTCTTCATCTTCGTCAGGGTCGTCTTGTGGAACGCTCCAAATGTGTTCAACTAAATCCGCTTGGGTTGTGATGTGTTGTGCTATTTTTAATTTCATTCAAGTTCGCTTCTTGTTCTTCATTACTTAATTCTTCGGTGCTTGGTTGACTTATCTCCTAATAATACTCGCAAATTGCGCGTCTCTCGTCCTCTAAAATCATGTTATGCAAAATGACGCACGCGTACATCACATTTTGAATTCTAGGGTTTTCCATAATTGTACACGGCACTTTCAAAATGTGTCATCTTGATTGCAAAATACCAAACGTTCGTTCGACGTTCTTTCGTGCCGCCATTTGAGCCACGCTTACGTCACTTTTCGTCTAACGTCGTTCCCCAGGTAAATTATTTTACGAACACAACCCAAACCGGGTATATACCATTCGTTAGTTAGTAACCATACTTTTACTCCGCACCGTTAACAAAAAAAAGATCCTTTCGGCCCAACACCGTTCATATGGTCATTTAAAATAGGGGATTGATTAAAAATATTTATATCGTTATTTACAGTAGGCATACCAAAGAATGCATGCCAAATCCAAAGATCTTGTTATGCAACCGCTTCGAGCATCATAGCCAGTTTTTTATGAAATCTGCTACTGTGTTGCCCCGCCCACATTGTTGGGCAATTTTTCCACTCCCATTTCATACAATTTAAACTACCGATCATCCCTGGGAAACTATGTCGCTCTTCATAAGCCTCCAAAAGTTGTTGTATGACACTAAACGTAGGTTTTCTCAAATAGTTTTTTAAATATAGTTCGATAAGACACTCCCAAAAATAATGGAGACTTTCCCTCGCCACCCGTTCCGACATTTTTATATATTCATCCATAATGTCGGAAGCCGTCACATAACCAATTATCTAAATGCGACCGTCGCTTTTTGCAACGTGGTAAAACCTAGACGGCCACACACGTCCTTTCTTTGTCAAAAAAATTCATATTTACTTGATAAATAGTTCGATATTCTGATAAATAATTCACGACTCATACGAAATCGAAGTCTAAAAGTACTATTATTATAAGTAGGATTCGGTGAAAAATAATCACTTACCAATAAATTATGTGCGGTGACTCGGTCAGGTAATATGTATTTTTCTCCTCTTGGGTTCGAGGAGCAACCTTCATCTTCCAGTATAGTTTGAACCACCTTTTGAACCATGAAATTATGAGTGTCGGTCCCTCGTCGTCTGACGAGAATAGAATTAAATCGTCAAGCCCAGACGACAACGAAGAAGAATAAAAATTAGAGAGAAATGGGAAGCGATGAAGTGTGTGGTTTTGTAAAAAATGGTGTGAAATATGTTAGTATATATAGTTTTTTTTGAAGTTTTTTTTAGTCAAACTAGCCGTTGAACGACTAGTTTAAATCAACCAACCAAGCGCGCCCACTGTTTGCCCTCAACACCGGTGAAGAATCCCAAGCCCATATAATAACACCGTGAATAACACGGGGGACGGTGTGGGAGTGTGGCCATTGATTGGAAACAACGCTGAGAAATAACGCCCACACCATAGGGTCTTATAGCATAGATAATGAAATTTACTCAAAACTAGGGCCGTAAATGAATCCAATGAACACGAACGAGGTCATGTTTATGTTCGTACGTTGAGGAAATGCAGATATTCGTGAACTGTTCACGAACACATGTCGGACATAAGTTTATGTTCGTGATTGTTTGTTAAGGAATTTTAGTTGTTTGCGAATAGTTTGTGAACACTAGTCACGAACGCAATTGAATATTGAATACTAACTTTAAATTAAAAAAACATAATTAACCTTAAGCATCCGGCACAAGTAGTCGAATACAACTATTAAATGATAAATGAAGAATTTAAAACACAAGAAGTCTACTACGAGCACCACAAGATAAATCAGGTTTAGCTAACTTAAGACATACTTATTTAAAGTTACTTTGACATATCCCAAAAATGTCTTTAGTGTCCAAATGCTTCATATACATGTATATAAGGGTTTACATATTACTATTTTTTAATATAATTATTAACTAACTTTTTTTGGGGGGGAGGGGGAGTAAACTTAAGAAGGAAATTAAAATATTAAAAAAAAATTAACAACTTTTAACAATTTAAATGAACGACGTAATGAACATTCACGAACGCAGACGAATGAAGAAACCTTTGTATGTGTTCATTCATTTAGTTAATCGAATGGGATATTTTGTCTGTACTAAACAAACTTCCTACCGAACGGTTCACTGTCAGTTCGTTTACAGCCCTAGTTAAAACCAAAACTAAATATCATGTCGTATATCTAATAATGCACGATATCTTTAGAAAGTCTTGAACTGGTATCATACTGCATAGTACCGACACCAAATGTGCCATATATGTTCGATCTCACCAGTATGGTACGCTAAGGGTATTGGGTCCGAAAATTCTCATAGTTATGTCATTGCATTGTCGCTAAACGACCTGGTCTGGTCTGGGTATGGGATGAAAATGGGTTAGATATTGGACATATATTAGCAATCTTATATCATACCCAATTATAAAACCATGCCTCATATATGGTCACATACTCGCCTAGTACTTATTATTCATTATCCATCCCTGCTACTTATTATGCATTGAGTTCATGGGTTTACATTCGGGTAGCGTATACTTGCTTATGATCTTATGTGATTAAAGTTATCCGTTAGGGACCTTGTGGTTCCTATTACTTGAACTCAATCTTAAACTCACCTCAAGAATTTTTTTTAAATGTCAACTATTCTATTACATTTCTAATAATTCTATAATTTTAAATTTATAAAAATTATGACATAATGTTTATTACATTTTTTAAGATTTATATAATATATTATGATATTCGGTTTTACTGCAAGTAAACGAGTTCGGATAATTCACAATACCTCATTACCTATTTCATGCCCGTCAAATGTTAAATAACTAATCACATACTTGAATAATTGTGTCATTACTTGAATAATCACATACATTTGATCTGTTTAAACAAACACCAGTGATATGATACCAAGACACCGTTGATGTGTCATATGTGGCGTAATGGATATACAAGCCATATGAAATGGTGCAAATTGTCATACGAGTTGTATAACATGCTAGACCTTACATCATAAGTGCAATAACAATTTTAGGCATGTCTTAGGACCGATGTCGCTCAATCATACGACTCGTATGATGTGACCATTGACAAAGAAGTGAGTACTGAAAAAGTCTATAAGCATTTCACACTATCATATGACCCTTACAATAACGTTACCTAGTGCCTGAGCACCGTGTATTTATAGCAACACCCAAAACGTATAATCTAGGACTAAGAATATAGGTGTAAACGAGCTAGGCAGCTTGTTAGCTATTCAAGATTAGGTCCCTAGAATTTTTTTACTTATATAGCTTTTATTTTAAAACTAGGTTATAAACCCGTGTATTACACGATGTTTTACAAAAAATAAAAACTATATAATTATATAATATGTAAAACAAACTTCATATGATTGATCTTAGTTATTACCACATGACAATGCATACAACTAACTTAAATCTATCATTAAAACCGACTATATAAATCAATAACACTGAAATATCATTATAGTCCGTGCATTACACGGGCTGAATACAAAAAAAATGTAATACACAAATTGATGAGAAAAAAAAAGAAATTAATAATATTAAAATATAAAAGTTACTCTTTCTTTGTCACACCCCGACCCGCAGCGGAAATGGTGATCGGGGCATGATTGGGTTTTCATCAAAGCTCATGACATTTACTATAAAGTGTAACATCCGTCAAAAATGGATTTACCAAACCCGCTCCGTTTATCAACCGAACAGTCATCAAAATTTTCGTTGCGAATTAAATGCCCAAAATAATTTTAAACGATACATAATCAATTATTATACGGGAATATATAATTAGTTTTTGAAAAACTGTTAAAAATCGCAAAATAAAAATGTTTTGGTTCTGCCGGGTTTCGAACCCGGGTCAGTACCGGTCCAACAAACAAACTTAACACACGCGCACAAACCACTGCGCCACTGATGTTCCTTGTGAAATATTGAAATCATTTAATTCATATCATGACCTTCTGAATTCAAAACCGGCGCCCAAAAGTTCAGTCGTCGGAAATCCCGGAAATCTCGCAAGTTTTAACGACAACTTCCGTTATAACGTATACATTTACTAAGACATCGGTTATAACCGACGTCTGGGTCCGCGACCAAAGTTATAACCGCCGGAGTTTTCATAACCGACGAATCCAGTCGGAAATCGGGCCAAATACATCGACGATTTGCCCTATAAAAACCACCTCGAACCTCTGCAAACACTTTCGCTCAAAACCACACCCTTTCTCGGCGAAAACTCTCTCGCCGGAATTTTTCTGTTCGTCGCCGGAAAACCGGTTTCCCCATTTCTGAGCCTTACTAAACCCTTTGAGCTTATACCGAAGTCACCCACACCCTTTGTAAGCTTTCTGGAGACTCGCTGCTGCAAGACACCCGACGCCGGAGCCTATTGCTGTCGCCGGAGTTCTGCCGGAAAACAGAGGAAAGCTAGTCGGTATACCTCACGCCTAATTTTCCTTTCTTTTTACTTTTATCTCATCGGTAATTAACCTAAAACGCTAAAGAAACCTGAATAAAAACTCGAACCGGTCAGACATCATATCTGGTTATAACTTGATGAAGAAGACGATGTATCCGGAACATATAAGTATAATTTAAATCAAGAAATAACTCGGGTTAGACACACAGTCCAGCGGTGGACTGTGTGCACAATAAACACACAAAGGTCTCGAGTTCGAATCTTGTTCCACACACGCCGCTTTAATAAAATGCCTTTTTGTTTTGTTAACCGAACCGGAGTCGCCACAGGTATATGTTAAGTATATTAATAATCGGAATAATAACCAAGTTAGACACACAGTCCAGCGGTGGACTGTGTGTATGTTTAAGTCGCACGTCACGAGTTCGAGTCCGGTCTTCTGCATCGACCCGAACAATTATTCTACCTTTTTTAATAAGTCAGAAATGAAAACAAATAGTTTGTATTTAAGTATAATAAAAATTGGATTATATAACATGTTAAACACACAGTCCAGCGGTGGACTGTGTGTTACGCAACCCACAGGTCCCGGGTTCGAGACCTGTGGAGCGCACCGGTCCGAACAATTAAATCGTTTTTAAAAAATAAATGATTTTCGGTTTAAACTAATTAATGTATATATATAATTAAAATCAGATATATGACGGGTTAGACACGTAGCTCAGTTGGTAGAGCTGCGTGCACGCGTACGGGAGGTCTCGGGTTCGAGCCTCACCCAGCGCACTTATATTCGCACTCGAACCGGTCATCGGCCAGTCAACGGTCAAAGTCAAAGTCAACAGTCAGAAAAAGTCAATTTTTTTTTATTTTTATTTAATTATTTTAATTATAAATCAATTAAAAATACTTAAAAATAACATTTTTAAGGTTAGAAAATAGCCTTAAACTCACAAAAATACACCCAACAATCCTACTAAAATAGATTAATAAAATCCGTTTACTTACCAAACCATAATGCGATTTATCTAGGTTAATCTCACTCGTGGTTAAAACCACTTCGCGTGCATTCAACATCATCAACCGAACGCACCCACTGTGAGTGAATCTTACAACTCCCCCTTTTAAATTACACGTTTTGGGGTGTGTCATGTGTCATAAAAATAATTAACTTGTTTATTTAAACTTGTGCCATACCACATCATGATCTAAACTTAGATTGTTTATATTGTTGTGATTACTTATTTCCTTTTGTCAAATTATATGAAACTCATTCATTAAGCCCATCAGTTCCTCGTGGGAGACGAGTTGAACAACGCGTGCCTCAAATCAAATTCATTATTGTTCATGTTTGTATCATTGAGTTTATATTGTTTGTAGTTGTGTCATTCATATTATCATGTTTATGCAATTCATTCATTAGGCCCCTCAGTTCCTCGTGAGAGACGAGTTGAGCATCGCGTGCCTCTAAATGTTCCATTATTGTTCATGTGTGTTTTATTTAATATCTTATGATTGTTGAATAAGTTTTACATCTATTTTTACTCATGTTTGGTTGTGCACATATTTCATAATCAATTTAAATAAACTTGTTCAAATGTTTTCCATAGGATTCACTCGCCAACATTATGTTGATCCAAAAACCCTTTTACACATGATACAGGTGAACAGGTTGAAGCAAGGAAAACATAGGAAATGCCTTAGAAGAGAACAAAGAAGCTTAGATTGATAGTTAGAACATATTGTAATTCTTATTGTAAATTTCCATTAAATTGTATTTAATAAATATGAAACGCATAATAAATGTCATGAGCTTTGATGATAACCCAATCATGCCCGGATCACCTTTTCCGCTGCGGGTCGGGGTGTGACATAAAGTTTCATATTTATTATTTCTTTTTAAGAACATTACAATCAACATACAAGTACAACATGTTCTATACATTTATCAAGACTTCATTATTTTTCTTCTAAGGCAATTTCCTACGTGTTCCTTGCTTCAACCTGTCCACCTGTATCATGTGTAAAAATAGGGTTTTGGGTCAACAAAAGTTGGCGAGTGAATCTTATTTAAACATTTGAAAGGATTAGTTATGTTGGTTATTTGAATAAAATTGTGCATAACCAAATATGAATAAACGTAAATGTAAATTTAATCACAAAACACATAATATTAATTAATACACACGCACACAATAAATGAATGATTTTGAGGCACGCGATGTTCAACTCGTCTCCCACGAGGAACTGATGGGCCTAATGAATGATTTTGAGGCACGCGATGTTCAACCCGTCTCCAACGGGGAACTGATGGGCCTAATGAATTGATTTGCACGCAACTTGACTAAATGTAAACACACATTACAACAAACAATATTTACATTATAAGTTAGATCATATAATGGTAATAGCACGAGTTTGAATAAGCGAAATAATTAAAGCGACACATGATACACCCCAAAACATGAATAAAAATGGGAATTTGTAAGAATTCACTCACATTGGGTGCGTTCTTTTGATGATGTTGGATGCGCACGAGTTTTGGGATTTGATCGACGAGGAAAACTAACCTAAAATAATAACGAAATTGTTCGGTAAATAAATGGATTTTATTTGAGACTAATACTTTTAATTAACAAACTTAATAGGATTTTTAGATTTATTTTTGTGAGTTTAAGGCCATTTCCTAACTTTAAAAATATTATTTTTAAGTATTTTTAATTGATTTTTAAATTAAATAAATAAATAAAAAGAAAATAAAATTTTTGCCTTTTTGACCGTTGACCGATCGGACTGTGGAAATGTTGTGCGCTGAGTGAGGTTCGAACCCGGGACCTCTCGTTCGCGTGCACGCAGCTCTACCAACTGAGCTACGTGTCTAACCCGAAATATTCTATGTTTTAATTTTATATATATATATATATATATATATATATATATATATATATATATATATATATTACTTAAATGTTAATTTATTTGGTTTATATTAAAAAGGGTTTATATGTCGAACCGGTTGCAGGGACCCGGAGTCGAACTCGGGTCCTTCGGTTTGTAAGCGCACAGCCCAACCAGTTGGGCTGTGTGTCTAATCTGTTTAACTTATGGTTTATATTATTCTTATAAACTTACTGTGACTTGATCTGATTCAATTTTAAAAATTTTGGTTTTAATTCGGAAAGTCGGTGCGTTGTAAGGTTCGAACTCGTGACGTGCGCTGTGTGATTGCACACAGTCCACCGCTGGACTGTGTGTCTAACCCGGTTTAATATCCTGTTTTAATTAAACTTATATACAATGTTCGACTTCGTCTTCTTCACTCATGAAGACACAGATAAAGATGTTTGACTGTTCTTGTTTAAATCGTTCGTCGAACATATAATTGATTGAAATGTAATGGATAAAGAGAGTTACGGATTCGAATGTACCGAACAGGATGTTTTTCTCAGAACTCCGGCAAGGGTCGTCGACTCTGATTTGTGAATTCCGTCTGAGCGGATCAATTAACAGTTTTGATCAATGAGTTGTGAAATTAAGTGACTAAACAAGAGATATCAGGGGGTTTAGATGATTGTACCGATTTACAATGTGATTTCAGAATTTCCAGAGATTTTCCGGCGAGTGCAGAATTTCCGGCAACGTCGTCTGGAACCGATTCTGGTTGAAGGATTGAAGTTAGTATATGTCTAACAATGGATTGAAAATGAAAGAGTCGAGAAATTTACCGATTTGGTGTAAGTCTCGGTTTTCCGGTGAAAGTCCGGCGAGTGCAGAATTTCTCCGGCGAATGCAGAATTTCTCCGGCGAGTGCTAAGACTTCGATAAATTGTGCGATTTTGAGCGAAAAGGTTACTAGAGACTTGGGTGTGTATTTATAGGGAAGAAACAGAATGAATCGAGTCCGAATTTAATCTTGATTCGTGGTCAAAACTTTTCCGGCGGTTATGACTGGGATTGCGGGATTAGACATCGGTTATAACCGATGTCGAAGTTAATACACGCGTTCAGTCAAAGGAAACGGTCGAAGTCTGCGAAATCGTCGATAATTCCGGCGACTGCGGATTGGGCGCGCTGATTACTGAATTTGATTTCGAGTTTTATTATAAATATTATTTGTTTTAATAGTTATCACAAACGAGTCAAGTGGCGGAGTGGTGAGATGTTTGTTTGTTTGATCCGGCTGACCCGGGTTCGAAACCCGGCAGCTTGATTTTATTTTTTTTAGCACTTGTTTTTACCATTTAATGATTATAGTTTTTAAATTCTAAAATGTTTATTAATTATGTATTGTTTAAAATTAAAATGAACCATTTATACGCAACAAAAATTATAACTGACTATTCGATTAATAAACGAAGCGGGTTTTGGAAACCCATTTTTCGACGGATGTTACATTCTTATTTTACAAATCATTTCTTTATTTATAGTCGAGAAAGTTACTCTCTCTTACTTTATAACATATTTCTTTATTTAGGGTCATGAAGAAAGTTGGACAGGAAAAAATATGTGAGGTGAAATATGCCAACAAATAATATGAGTCCTAGCTGAATTGGGGTGTTACAATTAAGAAAAATGTTTGTTTGCACAATGCAATAACACAAGTAGGTGTACCTAATAATCATCACACAAACTTACAATCTGGTGCTTACAGTTATTCAATACCCAATCTGCTTCTAAAGCGATTACCGCCAGGTTCCTTAGGATACTTAACTGTTTATATATTGTTAGTAAATAAAGTAATGAGATAGTTTTCATCAAGTATATATAGAATATGCTGCATATTTTCATTCAGAATATAAAAAAATTATCATTATCATTATATTATATATAATATGAAAAAAATCATAAACATATGTTTTTTTTAAGAATATTGTGTATATATTTTTATTAAAATTATTATAAAATATATTTAATATAATATATTATGTTTATATAAACTTATATAATCATTACATATATTAAAATAATTATAAATGTGTCTATAATAAATAATAAACAAGTCAACACGTGCTTGAAAATTTACTTATGAATTAACCCGAAGTTTGAAACCTACTTATAAACCAAGCTTAAGCTTTATAAATAGACCTCTAAACAAGCAAAACACGAGCTCTACTAAGTTAAATGAGTCAAACTTGAGCGTACTCTAACCGAAGCCGGGTCGTTTACACCTTAGGAATATTTTCCACCGGGTCGGATCTTGGATGCAGCCGGCTATTATCATTACCCAAACCCGTTTGCCCGTGTTCCTAATTCACTCCAAAACATCGTGAATCTCAAGCCATTGAACCTGCAGATCAAGATGGTGACTAAAACAGAGCAATCACACCTGCAACAACTCGAGAATCAAGTTGAAAACGGTGGTGGTGGTGCGTGGGAGTATCTCTCTCTTGTTCGTAAGCTCAAACTACGTCGTTCTGATAAGGTCTTGAAGCATGGTTTAACCCTTTTGAATGACCCCAAGAAACGCTCTGCTTTGGGCCCAGATGGTAAAGTTCTTTTCTTTATGTTGTTATTTGATCAATTGTTGCTAGTTTTTGTGTTTGTTTGATTGGTTTGTTTGTGGGTTTTTGAGATCATTGATTGGTTTCTTGTGTTATGTGTTTTGTAAGGGAATTTTGGTTATGTTTGACTCTTAATTTTGACTTTTTAAGGGAAATCTTACATGGGAAGCTTTTGGTTTGACTTAGAAAGCCTAAGTTTAATTGGAGTATGAACATGTATGTTTTGTGGGTCTCAGAGAGTTGCTTGTATTGAGTTGTGACAGAGGTAGGAAATTTAATAAAATAGGCGAAGATTAATTATGTTTTCGAGCTTTATGTATAGGCCATGTAATTAAAGAATGTGTACTTCATCGAATTTTTTTAATCTTTCTGGATGCAGTATGTATACAAACACTTTTGGTTGATAATGAAACCGAGTTTTTTTTCATTATTTTCAAAATAGATGCAAGAGAAAGTGGAAACAATAAAGTAATGATGATAATAGTACCAATAATAATAATATCAATAATAATCTTAATTATTATTGATTAAGTAAGAAAGTAACCATACTAGCTATAAACAAAGCTAATGAAGCCTGGTATCATATACACAAAGCATCACCATTTTTAATGTTTTTTTGAATGCTATCCATATTGGATTCTTTATACATGCATATTCACAGAAATGTTTTATGCTTTATATCATTTGTGCATGATTTTGTGATATTTGTTTTTTTGATTAATGAACTGATGATGGGTTTACATTTTGTAGAATGGCCTCTCTATGAGCAGGTAGCTATTGCTGCGCTCGACTGCCAATGCCTTGAAGTTGCAAAGGTGGCATTCTCCTCATCCAGTGTTAACATTTTTCTGTTGAACTATTTTACTTTTATCATTTATCAGTATGAAACTTTTGCAGGATTGCATAAAGGTATTGCAGAAGAAGTTTCCAGACAGCAAGCGAGTTGGTGAGTGCAATAGTTCGTGCAAAATAATGCACACATATACATGTATATCAAGTTGAAGTATCTATCAAAGACCTGTTTTGTGTATGTACCGTAAATTTTACTAATATGTTGAAGTTGCCATCTCTAGTACTATGATAACTTCTTCGGTTAAATTTCTCTAATTTTCATGACATCTTGGTTTAACTAAGTCGCAGTAAAATCTTAATAATAGCTATGTGTTGCAGGTAGGTTAGAAGCAATGTTGCTCGAAGCAAAAGGCTCTTGGGCTGAGGCTGAAAAGGCGTATTCAAATCTTCTAGAGGATAATGCACTTGATCAAGTGAGCTTCTTTGTTCTCATACTTAAATTACATAAATTGATAAGGACCATATCCGAGCCACTTTTTTTGTATATAAATGAAGAAAAAAAGAAAGTGAATCAGTCAGTTCACCCAAATTGTAGTTGTTAAACTGAAGAAGGTACCCAAACAATCTAATACTTTGATTGGATATTGTTTCTGACTGTTTTGATAAAATCTACAGGTTATTAGTATGAGGAGGGTAGCCATGGCAAAGGCACGGGGATACATCTTAGGAGCCATTGACTGGCTCAAACATTATCACAAACATTATTTTGGGGTATTTTAATTTTTTTTGAATGTTCATCTGATTATTGCGCCTTGGAGTTGCAACAATCAGTTTTTAATGTCTGAATCAGCACTTTGTTTAATTACTGATTTTTTTGGGGTCAAGTAACCAGTTTATTTCTTATTTACCCTTTTTTAAACCTAATTTGAGATGCTTCTATGAGCTCTATTTTCATTTTAAAAACTCTCTACTTTATCACAAATATGGTTTTTTGGTTATGGGTTAATGTTTGCATATGCCACCCAAGTAACTTATTTACTCTGACTTGTATTTAAGTTGTGATGTTTACCCTTTCCCAGATTTATGGCAGATCATGATGCCTGGAGAGAACTTGCTGAAATATACGTTTCATTGCAAATGTGAGCGTTTGTTAACTTTTCTCACTTGTGTGGAGATAGAGTCAAACCACATTATATTATACTTTGGTTACAAATTATTACCATTTGGTTTGTGTATTCTAATTCTAGTTTTCTTTCTGTGTTTAGGTATAAACAAGCAGCTTGCTGCTATGAGGAGCTAATCTTATCTCAACCAACGATTCCACTGCATCACCTGGCTTATGCTGTTGTGAGTATTATTGTAAACTGACTATTAAAACCTCAAAATGTAAATCCAAGCACCTCTTCAATTTAATAATGTATGTTGATTGTGGTGTGGGAAAATAGGTGCTTTACACAATCGGTGGACTTGAAAATCTTCAGACGGCTAAGAAATATTATGCATCAACTATAGAATTGACAGGTGGAAGAAACACGAGAGCACTGTACGGAATTTGCTTGGTGAGTTACCACTCTATATTTTATGCTTGTGCGGGGCTTATTTACATAGTTCTTTACTGGTAGTGTTTTCAAAGTTTTTATACCACAAACACTTTTTTGTTTATCTTTATGAGTTAAATATTAAGGCGAATGTCATTTAGTAGCAGCTTACTTTTCTCATTTGTTCGTTTCGGTAACTGTATGTTTTTCTTATCCATTATCAATAAGGGTGTAAACGAGTCGAGCTGATCCCGAACACTGCCTAAACTTGAGCTTGGCTCGTTTTTTTCTTATGTCTAAAGCTCGAGCTTGGCTCATTTAAAACTTTTGTCTTGAGCTCGAGCTTGGCTCGTTAATATTTTTCAAAGCTCGAGTTCGACTTGTTTATTACTCATTAAATATTTGATTATATTATTTATATACACATAATTGCCTATATATGTGTGTGTATGTGTATCTGTAATTATAATTTGACATATAACAAAATATATATTATTAAATTTATTTATTACAATTATATGTATAATAATATTTATTATGTATTATAAAAAAGTGTATATATTTATATAAATAACACTCTCCAGACAAAGCTTGATCTCGTTTATGCTTGGATCGATTCGAGCTTTTAGTGAGCTCATCTGAGTAGATCACGAGCGGCTCAACTCGTTTACACCTCTAGTTATCAATCATATGCAACTGGAATCAGCTATTGATCCTTGGGGCTGAAATCACCACCTCTATTGGCTTCTAAGAAAGGGGTATTTTTGACCTTTTGTGTTTGTGGATATAGTGCACGTGTGCAATTGCGCAACTGACTAAAGGGAAGAACAATGAGGGCAAGGAGATGTCAAGATTGGCAGCTGCAGCATTGGAGAAAGATTACAAGCAGATTTCTCCAGACAGTTTCTCTGCTCGGGTCGACCCTAAAAACCATGAAACTTCAATAACTTGGCTTATCATTCACTGTCGAAAAGATTCAGTGACACATGTAATTCTTGATTTATTGTTATTATTTTCTTTATTCAGTTTTGGATTCATGGTAATAATAGACAAAGCAGTGCGACTCTATTTTTATTGATATTCTTGTTGTATTCGGGTTTATTGGTGTGTATATTTCGTATTCGTAGTTGTAACCACCATAGATCAAGGATTTTTTACTCGTGTTAGACTTTGAAAATGTTCAGTGAATTAAGTGTCACTTGCTGTCAGATACACAAATCACATTTAAAAACGGGTATTAGATTGTAAATACACATAAGGTTCGTATTTTACAGAACATTTATTAAGAGGGTTAAAAAAGCAGTCTACTTAATACACTAATTAATACAATATATCATACTATACCTAGTAATTATTTAATTATGTATTATTAGTTTGTTTTATGTATCTCTATATCTCATATATCTATCTATATGAAGAAACACTAATTAGCACTAAGCTATTTAGCCTTATTGTCTCGTGTACGTAGGTTCCATCTCCTTCCTTCACTCGATAAATGACTGGTTCTTTCTTTCGGTCCTACAAAACGAACAACATCGTTGACTCGCAACAAGGAGGAGAAGATGAGGGTTCTTCTTGTAACCACCATCCGGCTTGAGAATAAATAATCGCTTTGATGATAAGTGTGTGTATAGAGTGAGAGAGCAAGAGAACGGATCCTTATACCTGGAGGTTGAGCCTTCTATTTATAGTCGGAGAATTGTAAAGGAGAAGGACTGTCAGCTGGTCGTTTGCCAGCTGTCTGACAAGGAGGAATATCCATTATATCTCCTCTGACGTAACTAGGCTTGGTCGTGTACTGGAGGTGACGTGGCGTATGGTTACTCGCTCCAGCTCAGCGTCCTTTTGTACCTATTGTCGGTCTGTCCCATGAAGATCTTGTGGCAGGTGTTGGCGCCTTAAAATTGGTGCAACCTGTCGTCCTGTCTTGTCTGTTAGGAGCATCTTTGTGTCGCCAGGTGTTCTCTTATAGAACCTTCTAGATCATCCTGTGTGGCGATATCGCATGTTTGGAGTGGTGTGGTCCCATTGACACGTGTCCATACACAGTTTGGGACCATACCTCTTCACTATACAATGTTGTTAATGTACTTGTATAAGACCAAACCACCCAATGCTACATGCATATTCTTAGAAGAATTTTGCTAAATCACCGTATAATAGATTTTATTTTTTATTTCTCTCTCCTTAAGTGTTAGCACTTAGCCATAAACACATTTTGCTCTCTTTGGCTTCTCTCTCTATTCCAAATCATCATCCACCTCATCTCACACTCATCGCATTATAAATGCTATGCATTGGTGATTGTATAACTTGTTATAGACATTAAAAACATTGTTATATCATCTTTGTTGATGTGTGTGTATGACCGTATATCATAATAAGAAGATTTAATTTTCATTTTAAATATCATTTAACTTTGTTATGATTTTGATGTGGAGCTCTAAGCTTGCGCACTAGATGTCTTTCATTCATTCGATAGCTAACCGGTGAAACATGCGGGCTAATGAGTAACAGGCTACATGACATGCATAATCTTATGACTTATAGATTGTTAGTTTAAATGTTTAATAATCGGTATGAGACTATGATTATAAAAACTTGTCCCATATCTTCCATGCATATGCATACACTGTTAAATTAACAAAGAAAACATACACACATTTAAAAATGACGAGCTGTTGAAAACCTAGTAATGTTTCACATAAACATTATACTCAACAATGGCATCACCCGGTATGAACCAAAGCGTACCCGCTGGCATGCCATAAGTAATGCTGCCTGCCTCATTCTTGGCTGCAAATGCATACATTCCTTGCGCTTTTCCGACCACTTTCGATGTCCCCTCTTGGTGTTCGGTCAATGTGTTATCCATCATAAATGTGTCACCAAACAGGCTTGAGTCTGGGTTCCGATCTTGATTGCGGATGGACTTTTGCCGCTGTGGATTTCGTGGAAGAAGAAATGGAAGCGTGTCGTTTTCTCCATTCGTTTCATCATCGAATGCTCCATTGGAGGATGTAAAAGGGATGAAGAGATAGATGAAGTAGAAGGTGAGTGTGAGTGTGTTCTTGATAAGAGAAGTCATTGTCTTTGGGTGTCGAATATGACGGATGATTTAGAGACTAGAGCAGTGATGGTTTTATAGGGTTCGGTTTAGTGTTTAGGTTTAGGGTTATAAAAACTGTGATTTCTTTTATTATCATGGTCAACTTTTGCTACTCAAGTTGAGCATCAGGTGTTTGCTTTTGATTAACGGTCAAGTTGAGCATCAGGTGTTTGCTTTTGATTAACGGTTAAGCAAGACCTGTTCGATATGATTGTGTCTAATAAAGCAAACAACACTTGAATGGCAATTGGTTTTCTAGACGTATAAGTGGAAATTTCAATCACTTAAAAAAAAGAATAATATTAGGGTCATGAACGAGTACGTATTTATCTAATCCCACTTGTTATAATGGATCAGGTATTAGTCGGGCATTGATATTCCAATTCGTATCCTATTACACAAGCATCTTCCATACGTGACCACCTATCGGGAATTACTATGAGTTTTGGTTATACCAATTAGATTTTTAAATAAATAGATGTTAGGAATTTCAAGTATATTTTTTTTTCTTTCCATTTTAATTTTTAAACCTTATGTTTATAACGAATACAATTATAATAACTACAATAATAAATGATAATATGATAAATTAGATACATATCATTATCACCGTATATAAATATTTAAATATACAAAATATGTAAATTTCATGATTATATAATTCTCAAAACATAATTTTATATCTCATACCATTCAAATATATATATATCCTAAAAGAAAAAGGTTATTTTCCATGTAATAAAGCTACTAGAATGAAGCATTGCTAAAGTAGATTTTGGGAAAATAAAATTATAAATAAAAGAACTTTAAATATATAATTCGAGTAAACGAGTATACAGTTTTGGATAATTTGACTTGGTATTACCTAATCCCATGCCCACATGATATATTTTTGTTTCAATCCCATACTCGAAAATCCGTCCAAGATAGTTCGTATATTCCCATCAAGCTCGGGTTTGTTTTGCCATCTACACAAATCCTCATTTAACTTTAACTCATTTAGAATTAAATAAAAAACATGAATTAAGGATATATACATTTTAAGGGCTTTAGAATATTACTTTTTTTAGAAAATAAAACCAGTAAAATTCCTTAACATCAAAATTGAGGCTCCAAGTGAATGATTTCGGTTCCACGCAAATCACAAGAGTCATTTTCGGTAACTCTAAACAGATCAAAAGTTACGACTATATTAAGTTGTGTCCTCTTTCTAACCTTTTGTCCCTTTTTAATTGGTATATATATATATAAGATTATGCTAACTTTAAGATTAACTCATATCACATTTGTATCAACATTGACCACAACTACAACTTTGGGCATAAAACTTGTAGGAAGCGTATAAAATAAAATACAACAATCAAATGAAAAGTAGTAAATTAAATCTATTTTTACAAGTGAAATAAAAGAAATACAAGAACAAGGCAAAAAGGTCTCGGCTAAGGAAATTAATATTGAACACATGTCCCTGAAATAATCGAGACGTTAATTTCAAACAAAAAATTTCAAACTGATCGGTATAATAGATAGGTTAATTCCAAACATAGATTTCAAACTGATCGGTCTAACAACTTCATTATCACAAAAGAGGGTTGAATCAACCATCACAACACAAGATTCAGGGTTCCAGAATTTGAAGTCCTACGTTTGCTCCAGTTACCGACCATGAAAAACGCACATGACATCACGGGAGCAGGAGGACCATCATAGAGTTCAGACAACCATCTGTTGTGGACTAATACCATTGCAAGGTATGTGACTTGTCCCACATCAGTTGTATGGACAACTAATGTGGGGTTTATATACCAAATGAGCTCTCTCACCTACCAAACTAGTCTTTGGGTTGAGTTACCTTGTTTAAACAGTCCTTAAAAGCGGAATTAGGGCTTCTAAAGTCAATGCAACATCATCAGCCCCAAATATCATGGCGTCTACAATGGTAGAAGCAATAGTAAGCCGGAGACAGTGACCGTCATATCCACCGTCTTCAACGGCGCCCGATGCTGACAACCGGGGACAAAGATGAGAAAACGAACAAGGCAACTAGACTCGGTACATGCATAAAATACTTGTACAAAATAATTTACCATGGTTGAAGAGGTTATACAAACAACTACAGTATCCTACCTCAAATAAAAAAATTGGTAATTAATAGATAGTTTCATTTGTTATGTTCAAAATTTTAGTCACAATATTTTCCATTGTTTTTATAGGTAGATTTTTATTAAATATACTTTGGTAGAAAATAAAAAAAAGCTTAAATCAAGTATTTAAACGTAATTAAAGCTGTTAAACACCAACAAATAATCATATGTAAGTCAATGGAAAGTTAAACTATTAGAAAATGAAACTTACTTTTGGTGAGACCTATTCTTGGATATATGAATTGCTGATCTGCTTCCACGAATTGTAAAAAAATTCTATTAAGACCCTCAAGTTTAAGATTTCTAGTTCAAACATTAGTTGGGCCTAAATAACAATAATTGTTCCATGATTCATTGACTAAAATTATAATAATAAGAAAGAACATAATAAAAAAAAATCTATTAAGACCCTTACATGGCGATATAAATTCTCATATTTTGTAAGATTTTTATCGCTTTTGACCACACTTTGTTTACTACTTAGCACAGTTTACCACCCTCGCAATGGAGGTGTTAAAGACTAGTTATTAATGATAATCATTCTATTTGTTATCGAAAACATATATGTTATTTGTAAAACCTATACATACACACACATTCACATACGTATATATACATACATACATGAACAAGTGTGTGTATGTTTATGTATATGTATGAATTACTAAAGGAGGTTAAACGTCATCTAATTACCAAAGGATTTATGAAAGATTATGAGTTATGGCATGCGTATGGTGCCTACACAAGACTTGAGCCGATGTTCAAACCCTATACCGTATCAACTTGGGAGTCAAGGTGCTGATGAAGATCGTGGTGAATACATTGGACGCGATCAAATAGTTATAAGTGGCATGCACCAAAAGCATGATCCGTATTAGCAACAATGACGACAAGATCCAAAACAAACAACACAACCATTCTATAACAAGCTAGAGCAAGCTAATTGGCCTTTATGTTAGAGCAAGCCAAGGAGCCTTCATATACATACATAAACATGAATGTATGCAAAATTACATTCATCACCACCTATTAGGTCAACTGTAACAAAGATTTTAATTGTTTCATATCCATTTAACAAAACTAACAACTTTAAAATTTCCAAATCGGTGTAAATCCACAATGGAAGAAACAGTAAGTCAAACTTGAGTAAATTGTGGAATCGAAGCAACTAACTGGAGAAGTCAGGGCAACAAGTAGCCTAATTTCTTATAATGATGACTCGATCATGGACGCATAGATACAATCAATGCTTGTAGTTAGACAAATTGTTATATATAATCGATCGTGTGCAAGCTAGAGCGCACCGCGAAAGAAGCAAGCGTCATGGCATGTGGCTGCCCACACATGCAGAAAGAATCTCCAAAGGAGGCGGGTGGTCTGAGTCGTTGTCCTGTGGCTGATCGTCACACCGAGGGCTGAATGTGAATGATGAGATAAAGTCTATGGCCAGCTCCTTGAACTACGGCTTGAACGCTATCTCGAACAAGTGGACGCATGGCGTATCATGTCCAATGAAGTCCCAGGTTCTCTCCGCCTCCCCGAGTTGCTCCAGTATCGTCTAGTCAAATGCATCGTGACCGTCGATATGCATCTTTGAAAGCTTCTGGCATTGATCATACACGGTCGAGCCAGCCTCGAACTCAAAATATGGGTGACCAATAACATGGTCAATCTCATCCTGTTGCCAGTTCTTCTTTGACTAGTGATGTGGGACCTCGGCCTCGTCATGCTGCATATCCTCATCTATCCTGAAAAAGCCAAATTGATTTACGTTCAACATTAATATATGTCTGTTTTTCCTTAAATATTATAAATTAGATTTAATTTTCCAAACTAAATCAAATTATATATTAATAATACAAATTTAATAAATGTTGTTTACTAGTCGGTGACCTCAGGCGTTGTGGCGAATCAAGCCTAGTTAAGAACACAGATGGAATTATTTCATAATAACAAAACATTACGGTCTAGGTGGTGCCATACCACCATAGGTTACATGTTTAGAATCTTTGTTTAAAATATGAATGAAGCTTTATATTAAATATAAATTAGATGTTGAAGGCACCATCGACCATCTCCAACCCAAAAAAAAATTCATAAAGTTGTATGAATGTAATACTTATGGTCACTTTACATTCAATCATGATCTTGCCATGTCATCAATTGTTTAAGTTGTTTTGGCTCTAGCAATAAGAGTAGAATACAATTTTTGACATTTGACAAAATGTTCAGCCTCATTAATTTCATATTCACTTATCCATGTTACAGTCATCTGAAAATCTTGTAAAAAGCTTAACTAAAACTAAGTTTATAGCCCATAGTTATATGTTTAAGCATAACTAAAACTAAGTTTATATCCCATAGTTATATGTATAAGTGTGTGTATATATTAATGGAAAAAGTATGAGACTTGTGTTATCCCCAAGCAATACCGGAAACATTAAGGCGAGGCGTAATAGATTGCTTAATGACAATATAACACTAATTTGCGACAAATTAAAATTCAAAATTCTATTTCATTTCATTCCAACTAAATCAAGCATTACATTGTTCATGAAAGTGGAAAGTATGACAACTGGAATTTCAAAACTAGCAATACTAAAATGCATAAACTAAAACAAGTGAGTATCTAAATCCACTCTAAGTCTTTTATTGCGAAATCATCATCATATATTTCCTTCAATATGTGTAAAGTATCGGGTCAACACAAATTATGTCGGGTAGCATACTAGCATGAATAAAATCTCAAATCCACATGTTAATTGTATACTAAGTCATATAATAATACTAGCATGCAAGACTAAATATCAATATGTGTAAAGTATCGGGTCAACACAAATTAACGTAACTTTATCACTGAAGTGAATAAGACCGTAAAGATTTAATACTTAACAATGACCCAATAAAGGCGGTGGTGTGCTACTCCTATAGCGCTATACATGTTAAGGAGAGGCTTTTTAAAGTTAATGATAGATAGATAGCATGCATAAGATTTGTACTAGTATGTATAAACAAGTAGCATGACAAGAAGCATGTTTAAGAATTGAGTGCTTGCATAAAGATTGACTGTATGTGTGATTATGATTTTAATACAGATACATGTTGCAACCCAAATAGTGTTTAAAGCGTAAAATGGGTCAATTATGAACTCATGGTTTGCGAAGATATTCCACAAAAGCCGAGTAAGCAGTTTTTGAAGGATGGAATCACCAAAGTTACCCTATAAGGTAAACAAAGGTGTGTGAGTTTTTGGAGTTTAATATGGAATGTATTAGGAATTTATAAGTATGAAATTACAGAAAACATATCTTGTCTAGATACTTATTTGGACTATATTTTTAGTTTGTGTTTTTCATGATTGTTACACTCATTAGAAGTCCAAAATAAAGAGTCTAAGACTTAGATATTTTCCACCTTAACACATAACATTCAACCATGGTTTTGGTTGATATTATGGTTTGGTTTTGGAGTTAAGTATTATAGGTATATACATAGATTATCATTATTTATATGGTCAAGGATTGGAGGTAGGTAACCCACTAACCTCAAAAATTCACCAATGCACAAATCATCAACTTGGATGATTCAGATGGTCATGAATACAAATATGAACATAAATAAACTATCTTCACTAAGTAACCAAGTGAGTATAACTAGACGGGTGCTTGTAACATGGTTATGGTTAGAGACTTGGTGTAGTTTGTTCACTTTAGTGCTTGGAAGTTACTTAGAGCTTTGCAAGATTAAGAAAATGGAGATGTGTAACCTCAAAGTTTCTAGAATCATATCTTAACACAAATCCATCAACAATAGAACTTGTTGGTAACTCGGTTTAGTGTGTAAAAGTTCCAAGAAACAAAGTAAAGTTAAGACAAGTTTAAAAGTTTAACAAAAATCCTAACTTGGACCTCAAAAATGGTGACATACTATCTTTATTAACCTTGCTAAACATGTGTAATGCTTCAAGAGGTCATCCAAGGAAGTAAAAGAAGAAAAGTGCAAGAACAAGCTTAAAACTCACTTGTTTTGAACTTAGAATTAAGCTAGAAAAACCTTGAACATCTACAATGAAAGTAAGGGTTAGAAAGACAAAATCGATTTATAGAGGTTCATATGGATGTTAACTAATCCACTATATATCCTCTCTCCGGTTCTCCAATCGGGAATTCTCCACTAAAAAACCTTCTCTTAGATGGGACAGATCACCGATACAAACTCCTTCATTAATCCAAGGTAGTAATCACTTTCTTCAATCCACTTTCTCTATAGTGTGTCTTTACGTTTACTCAACTGGTTGAAGATAGTGATCACCTTCTTCACTAGCTACACCAAGTAAGTAGCTTTAGGTTTCTTGATCACCACTCTATCACAATGGTAACCAATATCTCAACACTATCTCTCAACAATATTTATACAAAAATCACCAACCAATGGTGAGACCCCTTACAAATGTATCACTCTAGGGAAATTTGTTTGTGTGACAGCAAAGTTCCTGGTGTTTCGATTCCTTTTACCAGTAAACTTCGAAGAGGAACCAGAATGGTTTGAAGTTTGAGCCTCAATGGGGGCTTTCTTTTTCTCCTCTTTGAAATGCTAATGATAACCTCACAATTACAAGTTTGAATATTTAATTTAAAGCACTGATGTGTGAAATGTATATTGATTAAATTAAAAAATGTTCTATAATTGAAAAAACCCGCTAAACCACTCCTTACCGGCAAGTGTACACGTCGAAATGAGTAAAACAAGTAAGTTCAAATATCGAAGGGTGGACACAATAACAGTGACTCTTGATACTAAACCTCTATAGAACCCCTAGCCTACTAATGTGGATGTTTGAGAAAATGGTAAATTTTTAAACTAAAAACAAATGAAACAAATAAACGACCAAACAGACAACAAGGCAGACAACTAGAGACTGGGTTGGGGCTCAAGTATGGGAAAAATAGGTTATCTAAGCAAGAATCTCTAGACTTATAATTAAAACCCCAATTGTGGTTTCGAATGAAGACTCTGTCTAACCCGGTAAACCCCCGGAAGATTAACCGACTCTAATAGTAAGACACGTGAAGAAGGGCTAAGATGGACTGACTCGAGTTATCGACCAGCAACACTACTACAAAATAAGGCAACTGCCACCGCTATTTGCCACCGAAAAAAAGTAGCAAAATAAGCCACAACTTCTCACGGGATACGTATAGTTTTTAGTTAGTGGCAAAAATACATTGAATTGCCATCATATTTGAGCATTCACATAGGTGCTCTATACTAATACAATCTGTATAATATAGAGGAATAATAGAGGAAACAACAAAAACAACACTACAATGAAAGCTTTATAATAGAGGAAGTTTTAGAGATACTAAATTACACCTCTATATAGAGGCTTTTATTCAACTCTTTAAAATGTTATTTGAGTGTGAGGAAAGAGAAAGAAAGAATAAAATAAGTATATGTGAGTAAGATAGAGATAAAGATAGAGAGTTGGATGTGAGACATTTTTTAGAAATAAACATAGTTTAGAAAAAAGATGTGTTTTTTGATTGAACTAAGGACCAATATGAATGCTTTTAATGGTGTCAACAATGAAATCTTAATATGCCCTGATTAAACATCACACGCATGGCTCATATCTCTGATTCATCTCCTCATCTTTACAAAATCGTAAACCCTAGATTCAGCTCTTAATCTTCTCAAAGTTCAAACTTCGATTGAATTGTTAATCAAATCTAAACCTAGATTCATCAATTCATTCGTCAATCTAAACCTTAGATTTATAGATTCATTCGTCAATCTAAACCCTTGATTCATCGATTCATCTGTCAAAAGACTCAGGAGCCAAACTCAATCGATACGGAGTTGTGAATGACTTAATCGTTTCCGGACTCCGACGACTGTATATCTTAATCGATTCGGAGTTGTAAGTGACTTAATCGATCCACTCTTTCATCAATTGTAAGCTTGAACGGTTACAGGTTTTACTTTTAGTTTCTATAAATAACTGGATTTAAATCCACAAAAGAGTTAGATTAGGGTTTAACTGTCATTGATTGCAATCTAGTGGCTATTACAGTTTGATTAGTTTTTAGATGCTAAAGTAGGCGTGTTGGTGGATCTAATATCAACCTGAATGTTAAGCAGAGGCAGAACTCAATCTAAAACTGTTTATATGTATCATTTTGAAGTGATTGTTGCTAACAGGAGCATCATGCACCTACAATGGATAATTTATTAAACCTTATAAAAATACAAGTCTTCTAGAGAGTTTGACATTGGTTAATGAATTGCAACCTGCTAGCAGTTTCTGTTAATCAAAAAAGTAATGTAGCATTTAGGTTGTTTGTAAAAGCTGATAACGAAGTTGGGAGAAAATCGAGGAGAACATGAAAAAGATAGCTGATATTTTGTGTTGATTTTGTTTTGTGTTATATAGATTATAAGTTTAAAGATTAAGTTGATGACCTTGATGATACGATTCTTTTGCTGATTTAATAACAATGTCATATCTTGTTTTGTGTGTGCCCTAATTTGATTGTTATTTGTTGTTTTTGTGTGATTTAGATAAACTTATGTTGTTGTTAATCTACTTTTGTTCCTAACGTTGCAGGGTTGCTGTACATTAACAACTTTAATAACGAAGTTGTACTCAATGAATTTGTTTTCAAGAGAGTTTAACGATGGCCTTACCGAAGTCATTAGGGTGAGAAAATTATTTGTGATAGAAGAAAGACGTTATGGTTTCGGAAGGTTTAGCGTAAATTTAATGTGCATCTCCACGTATTTAACCTTATTTTAGGGTAATTTGTTTTATTTTTTCTATGGTATAGAAAGATGGGGACTACAAAGAAGAAGTGTCCAATTAATGCAAAGGATTAGTAGCTATATGAGGAAGTTGGTGAAGGAGTAAGTCCCTCGGTGTATACGGCACTTTATGTTCCATTGAATGAGATAGTTGCAATCAAGATGCTCGCTTTGGAAAAAATGTAACAATGACATGGTATGTCAGATTATTTTTCTGTCAACTAATTCAACACTTGATTTCTCTTTATAGTATCCGTTTACATTTCACCATTTGGTCAGATTATAGATATACATTTGGTCAGAATTGTGTTCTTTTTGACACTGAATATGGCTAGTGTCCAAATCCTATTGATGAAAGAAGATATCCTTCATAGCAGCCATATGTATTTCTGGGCCTGTGACATGAGAATTCCATGTGGTAACTCATTTATGGAGGTAATCTACTTCGTTTTCTTATTTTTATGTCTTCAACGCCTAGCTGCAACAAGGCATAGGAAGAATCTAATACTCTCTACAAAGACTAGTTTTTTTTTTTTTTTTTTTATCATTTTGTAATACCGCACAGAACAACACTGTACTCCCTTCAACTTGCTACTGAGATGTGTTTTGGAACAATGCTTGTAGAACAGTTATATAATTTATTTGTGTATGTAAACATATTGTTTAAAGAATAAATGAATATTTAAGACCTTGGTGAACCCCATCATTAGGCAACAATTATCTCTAAGGTAAGTATATCTTTCACTCTTTTTATTTTATTTTTTACTTGTTTTTCTTCGCATTGTGACTGCTAGCTTACTTCATTGTTCTTTTTACTGATTTTTTTTTGCAGGAGCGTATGAAAAATATATCATTTTATCCTAGAGAGAACCTGGTATACTGATGTGGTTGAGCGTGGTTATAACTTTTGTTATATTTTAAGCATTTTTTACTTGTGAATCAAACTTTAAATTTATAAAACAAGATACAATACTATCACTCTACACACATTAGGGCAAGTACACCAATCGTGGACGTGGTATAGTGATGGTAAGATACTGAGGTTGTCAAAGGACACAAGAGCTTTTAATATCGGCTTATCGTTAATGTCTAATCTAACCAAATTTTGATAAAAGTTTTGAAAGCTTTAAAAGATATAAAATGAAAGTATAAATGTAAATAAAAAGGAAAAAACAAATAGACAAGAAATAATCACTTGGTTCCAACTCCTCTTTTATGTTTCCTTTGATGATTTTCGCACTTTGGGCTTTTTAAGAGATTATCTTAATTATAGTTTAGGCCCCTCTTGTGAAGGCGACGTTACCCTCAACCTATTGGTCCGAGTCAGCAGGGATACAGTCTCGCACGGTCGGAATATTGAAACATAATTAAATAAGTTATTAATGTGAAAAGTGGTAGACCCCTCTTGTGAATGCGACGTTACCCTCGGCCATATTGGTCTAAGTCATCGGGGATACAGTCCCACAAGGCCGGATAAAGTTTTAGTAGTAGTTTATTTATAAAGGGTTCAAGCCGTTCTTACTTCTCTCGATTTTATGCTATCTGCCTCAAGAGAAGTCCTAATAAGCTTGAACCAAGTTCTCGCAAGATCTATACACTGAAAACCTTCAAAAATATGTGAGAGGGTTTGGTTATATTATAAGGAATGGTTGTTAGTGTTTTTGAGTGGTTATGAGTGGAGAGTGGAGTAGAGAGAAAATATATGGGAAAGTTACTGTTCCTCTGTAAATACATGGGAATAACAATCTGAAAAGAGAAAATCTTATAAATTTTTTAATAATTTTAGAAATGGTTGTGAGTGAAGGAGAGAGAAAAAATAATGATAAAGGTATAAAAAAATTATTTAATTAAAATGAGAGAGAGAAAGTAGTTGGTTTTAGTGGAAATATATAGATATGGATAGAGAATTCATTGTTAATGCTCTAAAGTAATTTATGTACTAAAACCCTTAAATTATGAAGCTGAAACAACTAAGAACAATGAAACCCTGGGAAACTCTAGGCGTGAATAAATAGGTGAACCTGAGTGATCGGCTATCAAAACTGCCTAACAACGTCTGGCTAATAACCTAGCAATTCTAAATTAGAAGTCTCACTTCTAGAAAAGATTGCACGTTTTAATCAATTGGTTTTAATAATTATTAAACTTGTATTAGATTTCTCACCTTCAATGTCTAGACTGAAAGATTAGCACCCTACACTGACTTCCGGTTCTGAAGTATATTTCTAAGTTTCTAGAGCCATTGAACCAGCATAAATATATTATCAAACCAATTAACACCAACACACAATTATTTAAAATCAATTTTTTAAGTTGTAACATGTAAATTAATACATTCATTCAAAACCAAACTTTAATCATTCAAATGATTTATCTAGTTCATCAGCCTAAGCAAATATAACATATTTAACTACTCGTATTCAAAAAACGAAACAAAAACAGAACCAAAATTATGATTCATCGTAAAGAATAAAAATAAATAAGATACTAACTAGCTTGATAGCTTAGAATAATTGACACTTGCTTACTTTTTTTCCTCATGATCGTTGACTTTTGAGGTTCCTAGATGCTTGCTTGCAAGTTTATTCTTTTCGTTTTCCTCTTCTGTTCTACGCAGCCTCTCCCCCAAAATAATCCGAAGTTGCGATGTGTATATATCTCTCCTCACATCATCTGGGATTTAGTCAAATTATAATAATCTTTTCTTAATCCTAGTTTTCCCAAATATCTCCCCTGTTTATAATAATTTTTTTATTAGTTTTGATACTTTTATAATCATAAGGATGAACAACATGTTAATAATAATGATTTACAATACTCTTTTGTAATTATTGGTAAACCACAAAAAGTCTCCACATATTATTTTCCTATTTATATTTCTCATTCTCTATCTTCATCTTTTTATATTTAAAATTATTTTTAGGGACCCATTTTTCTATATGCATGGCACCCAAATTTTGCCATTTGAAAAACGTATACATAGAATAACCCTCTTTGATTCTTCCCTAACACAAAGGCCTTTCGTGACGACAACAAAACAGACAAAGATTGGTGATCTCTTGGTGAACCAGGAATCATCAATTAATAAACAGATTATTTTAACGGAATGATCAGCCTTTATTGATGGAAAAAATAGTCAAATATTGGTTTGATGACTTATATATAATTCAACACTCACTTTAAGTGGTGGTTGATCATGTCATTGATTGATTTGATATATCAACAAGCTTGTGTTTGTTGTGTGGTTGGTTGTTAAAATGTCACAAGAGAAATCACATAACAAACTTGTGTTTGTTGTGTGGTTGGTTGTTAAAACGTCACAAGAGAAATCACATAGTCAAAAGAAACTTTATTCTCTGGATTACTAAACAATTATGTTAGGATACAAACATGAATTTTAGTCACTTAAATCTTTCATGAAAAGTGTAGGGTTGATATGGGAAATGATCACCACGAAACCCTATGCACAATATTTTGTTAAATGCTAAGGCAAAATTACATTAGAAATAAAAACTTGAAACAATAAGTAACTTGTGTACTACAATTATTGTTTGATATATATATATAAAAGCAATTATTTTAAAATCCTGGTACAATAAGCTCAAGGCCTAACCTTACAAACAAAGCTAGTAACTTTTATATATCATTAAAACTATTTATTTATTATTTCTTCTACATTGCATTATTTTTATCTAATGAATCTTATGCTCTCTAAGTCAATTTAATGGTGTTCAAATCACCTTTCTTATTTTACCAATCACAACAACAAATAATCAATTTGCACAACACCAAAGACCAGTGGTCCATTGACCTTTGACCCGAAACACCAAGCCCGGTCAAAAGTCATGCACTCTATGCTTTGTCATAGAGCATGTGTTATACTCCTCATTCACCGTTACGCATCACCTCAGCGCTACATCATCACTCTTCTTTTATCATTCGTCCCCACCTTTCAACCTATGTTATACTCATCATTCACCGTTCATCTTTCTTTCTTGACGTTTTAATACATTAAAGAGAGAGAAGAGAATAGAAAAAGAGATAGAAGAGAGAGAAAGCGCGCACGCGCAGCAGGAGAGGGAGTCGAGCTTGCGGCGACTTCTCCATCATTGTAATGTTTCACATAAACGTTGTACTCAACAATGGCATCACTCGTAGTCGGATCGGCCCAAACCGTATGAGCTAAAGCGTACCCGTTGGCATAACGAAACTGCCCACTTCCGCCTATTATCGGCATCTCCCTCACATTATCCATGATCGGATTCCGCCCTAGCACACTAAGACTACTTCCACTGAACTCTCCTTGAGTGAACTCAAAAGTTAGCATCATAAGAAATGCTGGTTGACTCTGGGCTGCAAGTGTATACATTCCTTGTGCTTGTCCAACCACATTCGACGTCGCCTCTTGGCGTTCGGTCAATGCGTTATCCATCACATACATGTCACCAAACCCGCCGGAATTTGAGATTCCAGTGATCTTGATTGCCGTTGGACTTTTGCCGCTGTGGAGATCGTGGAAGAAGAAATGGAGGTGCGTCGTTTTCTCCACTCTTATCATCGATGAAGCTTTCGAAACATCCTCGGAGTATGCTCCATTAGAGGGATGCAAAAGGGATGAAGAGAGTATGAAGTAGAAGGTGATTGTGAGTGTGTTCTTGATAAGAGAAGCCATTGTTTATGGGTATGGTTGGTTTAGAAAGTAGGAGTCGGAGATGGTTTTATAGGATTATAGTTTACGGTTCAGGGTTTAGGGTTTACAGAGTTTACAAAATGTGAATTGTTTTGTTATCATGGTCTAACTTTATTTAGCTGGAGTTGGTCAAGTTAGGTATGTGATATTTGCTTTTGATTAAAGCTTAAGCGAAGAGTTTGTTGATATGTCTTGTCTTAATAAAGCAAAACACTTGAGTAGTAAAATGACAATTGTTTTTTTTAGAAGTATTAGTGGAAACATCAATTACTAAACTAGAATTTGACTTACAACTCATTCAAGTCTGAGTTATTAGGTTTGAGCACAAGAACCAAGCTTGATAAGCATAACTGGACTTACTAGAGCTTATAAATAGCGTTTTTAAACCCTTGCCGATTAAACCGGGAACTGGCTGAAGTACCGGTTTGGAAGGCGACAACATCATGACCTATTATTAAACGGGGAAATCACCTTAACAAACATTTACTCACTATATTCACCAAATAAATATCGAAAAGGTCTAAGTTCAGGGAACTCACGTAAAACAAGCAAGAGAATGGCATTTGTAGGAAGTGTCAAGCGGCTACCTCCTAGTTGTTCAAAAAAAAATCATGAGTTAAGCCCTCCAATTGGCCCCTAAAAATAAATTCAGGTCCGTGTTCGGGCGATATAAAATAAGTGTTAAAACCATAAACACCATACATGGTGACTTCCATCCCCATTTCATCACTTGTATCATATCAAACTGAAATTTCTTAAGCAAAATAACTGACCAAGAACATATATACAAATAACTAATGAGGCACTTTAAAAATTTACTCCACACAATATAAACTTTAATCAACAAAACAACAATATATCCCTTAATTAGTGGACATTAAATTATTTTGCCAAGAAAAAAAAAACACTTTAAAATCTTTTTATCAGTTAAAATATATTAGCTCATAATATATAACAATCTCAACATCATAATCTATCAAAATCATCCAAAGCAACACCTCCATATGGCTCATATCTAGAATCACAATATCAATACTCACATCATATCTCAATATCATAAACCAACCAAATCAATCCGAATCCGAATCTGTGAAATTCGCATCACTGCATTCGCTCATGTCAGAGAACCGATGATCTTCATCAACCCACGGGCTGTGAAAATGCTGGAGCCGTTCACATATCTCCGCAAGATCACCGTTCAACTTTACATTCCAACTCCCATGAATGACAAGATGAGTGAGCGCCTTACATTTTGCGAGGATTTCGGAAACACCCAAATCACCAAACCGACCGAAACAAAGCTCGGCATGCTGCAGATGTGGCATGGTGTCGGCTATGGCTTTGGCTTCAGAATCATCAGGCAACTGGTCTTCAAATGCAGGCATGTTTCTTTTTAGGTGAAGTAACGACTTGCATTGGTGACCAAATGTTTTAAGGCCTTCGCTTGTAATGTTGACGCAATGGCTCACATCCAAGACCGTGAGATTTGGCAGTGGCTTTATATGCTTTGATACCAGTTTGTCGGTGATATCAGTCATCGGCATTTGCAGCACTTTTAGGAAATTTCCACTGAGAAAAAAAAGACATAACATTGGACAGTTTTAAAAGGTCAAATACACACTTTTGAGTTCAGAATCACGTGTCAACTTTGACTCGATTATTAACAGGTTTGGTTACAGTTGTAGTATGTCTGCAATGGCTCAAACGAAGTAAAACTGTAAACTTAGCTAAAAGGAAACGTACCTGCTTTTGAAATCTCAGTTGATTGGTTTATTGTTCTAAAATCATATATCAATACTCAAATCATATTATAAAATCTATATTGTAAACTTTGCTAAAAGGAAACAAAGTATATTATAAACTCTAATGATTAGATAAACAATTTAGATTTTATAATCCTGTTTAGATACCATGTTCTTTATGAAACTAAAAAAAAGAAAGTGGATAAGTCAATCCAACCTGATCCAACCCGTTTGAACACACATAAAAGATTACCCTGTCAGATCCGACCCGTTTGAACACACATTAAAGATTATCCTTTCCTTTCCTGTCCGGCCCGTTTAAACACATAAAAGATTACCCCTTCCGACTCAACCTGTTTCAACACACATGAAAGACTACCCCTTCCAACCCGACCCGTTGGAAACACACAAAAAGATGACCCCTCCCAATTTTTTAGAACACACATAAAAGATCACCCCTTCCAACCCAACCCATCTGAACACACATAACAGATTATCCATTCCGACCCAACCCGTCTGGCGACTGAACACACATAAAAGATCACCCCTTAGGAGCCAACCCGTCTGAACACACATAACAGATTACCCCTTCCGACCCAACCCGCCTGAGCACACATAACAGATTACCCCTTCCGACCCAACCCGTCGAACGCACACAACATATTACCCTTCAGTCCGGCCCGTTTCAACACACATAAAAGATTACAACCTTTCTGACCCAACCCGTCTGAACACACACAACAGATTACACCCTTTCCAACCCGACCCGTTTAAACACACTGAAAAGATCACCCCTGCCCATAAAACCCGTTTGAACACACATAAAAGATCAACCCATCCAACCCGACCCCTTTGAACACACATAAAAGATCACCCCTCCCAACCCGACCTGTTTGAACACACACAAGAGATCACCGTTTCCAATCCGGCCTATTTGAATTTTGAACACACATAAAAGTTTACCCCTTCAGACGAGTGGCAGATCCAGCCCTGTTCTGTGGGTTCACATGAACCCACTCGGATTAGAAAAAAATGGGAAAAATAGTGAGAACCTTGTATGATTTGAAAAAAGTCAGTGAGAATCTACTAAAACGAACCCACAAAAAAAGTTTCTGGATCCGCCACTGCTTCAAGACCCGACCCGTATGAACACACATACAAGTTTAGCCCTTCCAACCCGACCCAGCCCGTTTAAACACACATAAAACACAAACAACAATATCAACAACAAAAGCCAAAAACAATCTAACAAACACATTTTACTTACCAATAAGCCACATGGAACCACCCTTTCTCTCCCATTCCATAAACACACAACCGTTGAATTCTAAACTTACTCCTCCTTACCACCTTCTTCACCACCATATCCACCGCATGACCGTCGTTCCGACGGCGACACCACGCCTCCAGATCAACCTCCGACCAACAGTACGGCCCGTACACCACCTCCATCCAACCCTTACAAACCAAAGGCACAATGCTCACCATTTCTTCAGCCGGTAATCTTACAAATATAAGACCCAGAATCTCTGGGTTTAAACCGTCCCAACTCCGCCACTCTTCCGCCACCACCGCCACCGGATCTTCATCCGCCGTTGCCACCACCGTTTTCTTGCTCATTGTTGGCTGAATTTTTGCGTATGCAAAACAAAAAAAAATGACAAACCCTGATCGTTTGGTTTCGTCAGTTATTTTGATGTTTTACACAGGAGAGATAGTAATGGGTTTTTGACACGTGTCGTTTGCGTTTTGATCTGACGACTGGGAATGAGATATTTTATTTTCATTTAGTAAAAAAGAAATTTATTTGATTTCACCGTATAAAATGCAAAACTCTTACCGAGGGCATATATTAGCATCCTAAAATTCTTATCCCATAATTTAGTTAGCCATTCATGAAAAACCGTATCTTTGTTAGGTTACTAGAATTCGATGATTGGTTGAAAATTTTCAAAACAAAACAAAACAATAGTGATTTACTTAAAAAAATATGTTGATTTGTAATGGTTTGCTTAGGTTTCAATCCCTCAAATCACTTTTAATCATTATTTATGTATTTAAATCTATGGATTTTCATTACAATACAAAATAAAGAAGCATTGCTAAATACTTAAAAACATGATACATGTAAAAATTGATAAATACTTAACAAAACTAGTCATTTTCTTCATCATCGCCCTCGTCCTTGTCATCATCGGCACAATCCGCCAAAGTTGTTCTACCAAGTCCGCTTTGAGATTAGCGTTTATTTTCAAACTACGTATTTTCTTCTAATATGACGTTTCTCATCAAAGTTTAATATACTAGTAGTCGGTTAAATACCCTATTCATAGTGTTGACAAATAGCTTTCTCGAAGTCCTCCAAGATCAAGTTAGACTATGTATTGCGGGGCATGAAAAGCATGCACATCACTCTTTCACACCTAAACACCATTGTTAAAGGGGGTGTTAAGGAGCCCATGTTCCCATGGTAAAGAGTGTTGAATGGGAGGTGCGTGGGGCCAACTCAAAACCAACCAATCATATAATTCTACTCTTATTTAAAAATAATCAATCTTTAATTGAAAGTCTAGTTAGAACCACTACACCTGTCTGAAAAGGTGTAATAAAAATGAAAAGTATGACCTAGGAGGAGAGAGGAGAAAGAAGAGAGAAAGAGAGAGTCATCTGTGGTGGATCCAACATAAAGAAGGAAAGAGCCTCATAACGATGTGTGGTCCAAGGAAGATTTTTGAAAAATCGTAATAATAAGATGAAGATAAAGATAAAATTTAATAAGTTTTTTCATTAAAAAATATTGAAGACATGTAATATGACTAGCAAGTGTGTAAAATGCATGTTTTAGTGATTTTCAAATATAACAAGTAAAATGAGTTAATTCATACATCATCTCTAATTCTCTATCATTTTCACTCAAAATCAACCTAACATTCAAATAGCTTGTTTGGAAATCAAATACGTCTAAAAATATTTTTCTAATAAATGATTTCAAAGAATATTACGTCATATGTTTTCTCATCAAAACTTTTTTAGTTTTTCTTATTTAAATAAGTTTGAATTTAAAAATCTAACTATGTTATTGTTTTCTTCCTCAGGAAAATCAACATAAATTTTGAATTCTAACCATCATTTACTTAAGAAAAAAATGAATCCTTTTAAGAATAATAGCTTAGTGGTCTGTTAAAGTTAGATAAAGTTTAGGATAAAAAAGAAGGGTTCAATACTCGTTAAAAAAACAATTAAAAGCTATAACCTTATATTATATTTGAATATTTAAAGAACTATGTTTTTTAGTAAACTAGTGGATTACACCGCTTCTGCGGCCGGGTGACCAATTTTTAATGGAAACGTAGACGCAATATTAAAAATAATGTTAACGACAGAAATTTGTTTGATATTGGTTCGTTTCATTAAGATACCGACGTTTACCGCAAGAGAAACATAAAAAAAAGTCATGATACGATAAAAAATATCGAAATGTGTTTATATCGATTGAAACGTTAAAACGGATATCAATTTCGGTATCGACGTTGTTCGGTCAGTATTAGACTGTTCGTTTTATAACATGTACAACACCAATTAAAAATTAAAATTAAAAGAAAAAAATAGAAAAGAAAAAAGAAAGATGAAATTTTTTTTACAAAAGACAAAAATCATTGTAGCTAAGAACTTATAAATTATATATAGTAATTACTTTTACATTTTATGTTAGTTTATTATTACTACTAGGTTATAACCCTGTGTATTACATGGGTTGAATAAATAAATTTTATATAATAAATAATAAAACAATATGTCTTTAAAAACCTCATTTATTACACGGGTTAAATAAATGTAATTTAATATATAAATAAAAAATTATATCTATAAGAACCATATGTATTGTATGAGTTAAATAAATTTTATATACCAAATAATAAAAAAGTTGTATCTTTAAAACCATGTGTATTACACGAGTTGAATAAATGAATATTGTTTATCAAATAATAAAAAAAGTTATATCTTTAAAAACCCCGTGTATTACATGGGTTGAATAAATATGATTTTATATGCCAAGTAATAAAAAAATATATGAAAAAACTAATTGATATACTCGGTATGCGATAGATATGATGATTGCGGAGATTATTATTGAAAAGAAGATAAAGTGGTCAAACATGTATTAACAAGCAAATAAGCAGCCATTCGAGTGATAAAACATAAATTATAGTTAAAAAACCGTAATAAATCTAATTTTATATAAAGTAATATTTAAGTTATATACAATTTGTTTAAAAGATATGTAATACAATCGACATAATAATTTTTTAATAATGAAAATAAGAATAAATAAAATATTAATACAAAGTTTGGTTTTGGTGAAAGTAGTTTGGTTATTTAAAATATCTTAAATTAACAATTTAAATTTAAGGATAATATTTTATTAGAAAAATAGAAGTAGTATATTAGACATTTGAAGTAGGATAAGATTTAATATTAATTGTTATTTATTTAATTAATGTTAGATAGAAAAAAACACGATTAAATAGTTGGGAGGTTGTATGATGATAAATCGGTTAACTTTATTATAATGTCATATGTTTTTAGTTATATATTTTTTGAATATTTTAAAATAAATTTTAAGACTTTGTTATTGTTAGTAAAATCAATGATTTTATATCTGTAATTTTGTTTGGTATTATTTTATTAAAAAGTATACATATATATATACATGTATATATATATAACGTTTATACATATATATATATTTATATATATATTATGTGTTAAGTTATTGATGTCATCCAAAACATTTTTGGATTTTATGTCTAGCATTATGTATACTATGGTAAAAGTTTAAAGTTTATTAGAGAAAATTACATTATCAAAAAGATTAAGAGTAAATTTGTATATTACAAATAAAAAGTAGATGTCAGTCAAAAGATAAGTAATGATTTGGGTAAAAGGAACAATGAATATAATATGATATAGAAAATCAAATAAATAATATTATAAATGAGAAGTATACATTAAATTTAAACTAAATAATAATTATCTATTATCGAGTAGAAGAGATTAAACTAAATAATATTTAGTAGGAGAGTTATCTATAATTAGTTAGACTAATAATTATCCATAAGAGATTTGTGAAAAAATAAAAAAATTATAGAGCCTAATATGATGACAAGTGTCCTCTAAATGATTTGTTTTATTATATAATACAGACTAGATTAGAACCTCGTGTATTACACGGGTTGCATAAATGTAATTTTATATAATAAATAGTAAAAAAGATATATCTTAAAAAAAGCTCGTATATTGCATGTGTTAAATAAAATATAATATCATATAATAGAAAAAACAGTCATCAAGATTTATCTTTAAAGACTGAATATTCCAAATCATTATAGCGATGCGTCTAAAAACACTTAAATTTGATAAGAGCATATGCCCTACCTAGAATAAATATTTAATTCTAGTGAAAAAGACAATAATATAATTATTAAGTATATATCAAATGGCAACATTTCCTTTATTTCTAATTTACCATAATTTCAATAACCGACCTCATAATATCTAAATTTTTGTTCAAAATATTTATAGAAATATAAATATTTATTCTTATCTTATTTTTGTGTAAAATTATTATTATTATTTAATTTGATCATTATAAAAATAAATGTTTATCCTTATCTTAATTTTTATTTAAAATTATTTATAAAAAAATAAATATTTATTCTTATCTAATATTTTGTTTAAAATTATAATAATAACGATAATTATTATTATTATTATTTAATATGAAAGATAAATAGGAAAACAATGTGAGAAATTAGCAGGGAGTTAAATGTGTTCAAAAAAGATTTTCATTTATTAGTATAGTAGATATTATATATTATTATTATTATTATTATTATTATCATTATCATTATTATTATTATTATTATTATTATTATTATTATTATTATTATTTATTATTATTAAGGATTAAACCAATTAAAAAGATGTAAGGGACTAAACTGGGTTACAGCCAAAAGTGACTAGCCTGTAAGTTAAATTTATATTTTTAAGTAAGACGAAAGCGTTTGAAGATTAACATAATATAAAAACACTTGAAAGATTTACAATCTTTAACATAATATAAAAATACTTGAAAGATTTACAATCTATACACGTAAACACATAAAAAATGCAAATCTTTTAATAAGTAAAATGTCATGTATACGTTACGATAAAGATTTATAATCTACTATAACAATCATAAAAACATGCAACACCCAGAGTTTCATTTCTGGCAATTTACAATAACTTGAACATTATAAAAGTTTGACTAACTTGAACTTTATATAAATTCTTACAAACTTTGACCAAGCTTAAGGAGTTGATCGTTTCCAACTAGTTACATGAAATCCAACATTTACAAAAGATGTTAAAAATAAGTTTTTAGATAACTTATTTTACAACAAAACATGATCTACCCAAAATTTCCAAAACCATTTTTATTCCATTATCATAAGTGCGTTCGGAAGCGTAATAACAGCGTCATGGAGTGTGTTCGTTCCAAGCGAGGCGCGGCCAATTAAGTAGAAGCTTTACCTAAACATCACAACAAGTTTCGTTAACATTTCATGTAATATTCAAAATGCTAGCTACTAACAAATAGTATAATCATTCTATCATCCCATTCTTTAACCTTAATCTTGCTAGACTAAACAACATTAATTTGTTGACCCGGTCGTATGGTTCAACACAAAAACCTTTGTTTATCTTTCTCGTTCTCATGCGGTTGACCCGTTCTAAACGAATCGACATGAAACCATTGTTTTTACCATCTCATTCTTATCCGGTTGACCCGTTCTTAAGAGTCAACACGAAACCATTCTTTTTACTTTCTTATTCTTATCCGGTTGACCCGTTCTCAACGAATCAACACAAAACCATTCATTTTTATTCCATTATCATAAGTGCGTTCTGAAGTGTAATAACAGCGTCATGGAGTGTGTTCATTCCAAGCGAGGCGCGACCAATTAAGTAGAAGCTTTACCTAAACATTACAACAAGTTCGGTTAACATTTCATGTAATATTCAAAATGCTGCTACTAACAAATAGTATAATCATTCTAACATCCCATTCTTTAACCTTAATCTTGCTAGACTAAACAACATTAATTTGTTGACCCGGTCGTATAGGTTCAACACAAAAACCATTCTTTATCCTTTTTCGTTCTCATGTGGTTGACTCGTTCTCAACGAATCAATACGAAACCATTCTTTTTACATTCTTATTCTTATCCGGTTGACCCGTTCTCAACGAGTCAACACAAAACCATTCTTTTTACTATCTCATTCTTATCCGGTTGACTCGTTCTCAACGAATTAACACGAAACCATTCTTTTTTACTTTCTCATTCTTATCCGTTTGACCCGTCTCAACGAATCAACATGAAACCATTTTTTTTTACTTCGAACTTGTCTTACAAATTTTAACCAGCGATTGATCATGGCATCAACAAGTTATAATCTTTCACATAGTTATAACGTAGTCCAACAACAACTATATATTAACCTCAAGTAAGTAAAAACACACCTTGATCTTGAGCCTTTTGTTACTTTTCGGAGCTTGTCCATTCTTCCTTCAATCCTACACATAATCCATTCATTCTTAGATTACTTTGTTAGCTTATAAGCACCCACATTCACTCATAACTTGCTTTTTACAACATTTTTCATATCAAGTTCAACTTCCATATCCTCTTTATACAAATAAACTCTCAGTTCATACAAATCTATATAATTCGTCTCTTAGGTATTTTGTCGAACACTTGGTGTGCGTACAATGCTTTAAACACCAGGTACAAGTGTTCTATGAATAACCTACTCATTCACATTAGAATTCATCAAATCAATTAGTTTTAAATAATTCCTTCATTCAATATCAGTTCCTTCTAACAATTACTCTACTACACAATTCATGCATCAATCCTTGAACAAATTTGCACCTTATTGATCATCATGTTCCATCATAATACTACATCAAATGGGTTCCACTTCAAATCATCAAAATAACCAAAATTAGACATAGTTCATCATCCTACATGTTCGTATTAACTAACATTCATGTTTAATTTCATCAAACATTCATGGATACACATGACCCATTTCATAGAAATCACTAAGTCATGAAAATTTAACTTACTTGATGATAAGGACACTTAGATTGTCACAAAAATTGGTTCATGCATGAATTAGATCTTCAATTTCCCTTTCAATTGTTGATTTTGTGATGGCAAGGGGTTTCCCCTTTCTTTTCTTTATCTCCTGGCGACACACACCTGAAGTGTGTGTGTTTATGTTTTAGATTTGTTTTTATAATTTCATCTTTCCATTCATCTCAATATTGGCCCATCTAGTTTGAGTTTATATTATGGCTAAACCTACCCCTTTAAGTTAAAACTTTACTTACACCTTAACTAGGATTATAATTCTAGTCACCATTTAAACAATATTTATCTTTACATATATATTCTTATTTTAACAATTCACATATATAAAGATTTTGGGATGTTTGGGCATATGCTGGAGGGCTTAAATGAAAGGGAGATTGATATTAAGTTGGGTGAACATATCTAGAAAGTTCCCGTATTACTTAGCATATTTTTGTTGCTTAAGGCGGGCAGGGTAGGGTAAGCGTGAAGGATCTACTATGGTGACGACCTAACCTCTAGTGGTTTCTTCTCGCTCGACTCTTGACTGAAGGCCCACTGTTTGGTGCGGTACTTGTTGGGTCTAGCCTATTTTGCACCCTAGGTGGAGCCTCCATCTCTATCTCCTCATCTACCTCTTCATCCTTATCCTCTATCTCTACCCTCTCTCTAACCACTTCTCCTAGACTCTTACCGCTACGGGTGGTTATCGCTTTTGCATGTTGGTTTGCCGGTTTAGTTGAGTGTTACCCGAGAACTGACCGTGTGGCTGCTCTTACAATTGCTTAGCGATACTACCTACGGACCTTTGAAGATCTAAGAGTGCAGATTGTTGATTCTTTAAAAGAAGATCATTTTCCGTTAACGTCTTCTGGGTAGCTTGATCCTTTAACCACTAGCTGAGACATAGTTCCTCTATCCTATCCAAACTACCTTCCAAACCTCCAGTCCTGTTTTGACCCTCTTGGTTTGAACCCCCACCACTAAACTGACCTGGATGACCTGAACCTCCACTAGAGTAATGACCCTGCCCCTTGTTTTGATATTGACCTAATTGGAAATCAGGGGGTTACCGGAAGAACGGAAATTTATTATTATTATTATTACGCCAGTTAGGGTTATAGTTAGAATTATTATTCTTATAGGGGTTCGATTTAGCCTCGACTCTGACCGTGATGAACTCTACTTGCTCTACAGTGAGCGTAGGACACTCTATCATATCATGACCTCCTCTACACACTTCACATCTATCTACCTTCTTTTTCAAATCTTGTATTTCCTTAGTGACCTCTCGTTTAAGCTATCTAATGCAGCAACTACCGTAGTTTCCAAGCTAACTTGTGTAACCCCCGGTTGACCGGAGTGGTACGAGAAACAGGGATTGAATTCTTCCCCGTAGTGCTGTAATCTATATCAGACTGCGTGAAACTCTCGAGAGGTCATTACACTCAACAACCGTCTTCTTTCCCATAAGTTGCCCTCCAGCAGAAGTGTCAAATCGGCTCGGGTTTCAAGGGTGAGACATTGTAGAATTTCTCTACAAGTGCCTAATCAGACAGACCGTGTTGAGAACAACGGGATACTAAGGTCTGGAAACGCTCCCATGCTAATGGTAAGGCTCATCAGGTTCCATCCGGAACGAAAGGATCTGATCACGAAGACGAGATGCTTTGGCGGGTGGAAAATATTTCTTAAGGAAAGCATCTCGTAGGGCGGCCCAAGTAGTAAGGTACCAGCCAGTTGAGAGTTAAGCCAGACGGCGACTCGACCTCCAAGAGAGAAAGGAAATACTTGACAGTAAACGGGCATCGTTGCCCGCACCTTCCATGTTAAAGGTGTGACAGAGGCGGGTAAGGCGGTTAATGTGGGCGGGCGTATCCTCGTCATCACGACCGTGGAATTGGCACGAGTTGGTTATAACAGTCATGATGTAAGATAGGATTTGCCAAGCTTTGTCATTGTTCATTAGTGGAAGAGTGATGGACGAGTTCGCACTAGTGAAACCGGTGGTTGCTTGTTGGTAAACGGTTTGATTGTGAGCCATGTGGAAAACAGGTGGTGGACTTGTGTTTCGGTGAATTATACGGGGAGGTGGGAATTGTGCGGTGAGGGCTTTCGTGTAAAGTCAAAGTTTGGTGGTATAAACGGGCGAGAAGAATCGGAAAAACTGGAAGATGAGGATGAAGAAGTTCTAACCTTGTGCGGCGGAGAAAGAGACGTGTCTGTTGGCGGCTTCGGTGGAGGGCCTTGCGAACGTGTATGGGCATCCACTAAAAACCGGAAACGAGACAAGTAAGAACACTCAGAAAAGATACTTAACAAAAATCTATTGAACTGAAAAAAAAAACTAAATAAATTATTTAGACTCCTACGACACAAACAAAACGGAAAACACGTAGGACTCAATTAAGTCTAAACAAAGTCATCAACGCATTGCCAAAAAGAGTCCCCGGCAACGGCGCCAAAAACTTGATGTGCTAAAAACGGTCTATAAAAATAACTAATTTTAACTCTAAACTAGGCCCACTCTAAGTTTAAAATTTATAAACTAAGACTTTTCTAAAACCTAGACCACACAACCGACAAGTGTACTGATCAATGCAGTATAGCCTAAGTAAGTCCGAGTATCGAACCCACGAGACTCTACTGGTTACGATTACTAGACTAGACTAACTTAACAGACTCGACTTAATTTGTTTTGTTGATTAAGGGGGGGGGGGGGGGGGTTCTAAATATCCTAAACTTGAAATTTAATTAAATATTAACCAAGCTAACTAAAGCTAGGGAGACACGAACTAAAACTGAGGAGGATTAGATGATCAGAAACACACTACCTAGGCTAGAATCCACACATGCTTGAGACGTTCTATCGCTTATGGAACTAATGTGGAATCGGGATCTTAATATACTAAACCTATAGGATAACCGAACATGACACTCGACCCTTCTCGAGAAGACACCTATGGCAACCTAGTAAGCTGTTGAACTACCGGTTTGGAGGATTCCCTCTCGGGCTTCCCTACTGTAATAATAAAGTACGCTCCCAGACAATCTACCTCTTACTAGAAAATCACAGGTAACTATGGTTTTATTATTAGACTCGATAAGTAAATAGTAAAAGGGCAACTAAGGTGATCTTCTCTCAAAGTATCTAACCCTAGCAATCTAACACTAAAGACAGACCGCAATCTCTCACTTCTCAGCTATCAAGATTGGTAGAATACATAACCTATTAACAACTTAATCATAGTTTCTACGGTAAATTGGCCTATTAACCGCAAACTACTCGCTAACATACAGTCCACGACCTAAGTGCCATTCATACGTGGAAGATATCCATAAAAAACACTAGTGAAACATGTGATAAGATTCAAACAACATTAAATACGCATGAACATCTAAACATTAAAACCAAATACTATATAACCCACATAATAAATCCATAAACCAATAAAAAAATGTCAAAATATGGTACATTAACCTGGCATGATCAGAGTTTAGCCAAGAATCATAATCAATAACAAGAAACAAGTCTCAAATAAATAACAAATCATGGTCCTAAATTCAATAAACACAAAGTATATCGAAACCAAACACTAACTCGTTGCAAACCCGGACTCTAATCTTGAATGGCGAAGCTGTAACCTCTTACCTGCTCTCTCCTTGCGTCCCTACTCAACCATTCGTTTGATGTTCCTCTATGTGCAGCCGCTATCCCTCTATTTTATTATGCGATCCCCCCAAAGAATAATAGCCCCCATCCACTTTTTATTCGTATGGTATGTATTCTTAAATATATACGCATTAGATTTCTTTTGGGTATCACAATTTGACTAAAACTCTTAGTTCACAACTGGGCTCCTTCACTGGATCTTGAAAGTTGAAGTGGGCCTTATCCACCATTTCACTAACATCAATTTGGCATGGGCTAGCGTGTAACTCCAATTGATTCCCCTACAGCCCATCACTTGCGTCAACAAAATAAAACCTCTTATGCACCGACTTTATCTAATGGGCTCAAGGGAAATTTCAAAGTTCCTTTTTTTATTGTCCTGGAACTGTCATATTTTGCACCAAAAACAAATGCAATTAAATCAAATTCTAACCAAGCCCAAGTAAAGGATTATTAATAACATTTAAAGCTCATTAAATAATTTGATATTCACTTTATCTGTAACTTACGTAAATTAGTTTACATCTCCCAAAACATTAATGGACCCTTTAAAATGTAAACTTAGTTTCCAAAACTATAAGGTTTCGTGTTTACTTTTTTTTGTTAAAAATAAAATTAACCGTTTTACTCGTTTAAGCTCCATTTTCACATCGAGATGTGTCAAGACACAAAATAATAAAATACAAATCTTTAACTACTAAAAATAAATAAAAACCTATAAAAATAATATACAATTTACATTGATAAATGACGGTGTTTTGCGACACATCAAATATCCCTGGGGACTCTCTTTGATCGAACCCAGATGAGTACACGGAGAATTAATAAACTAAATTAATATGCTTAGCGTCATTTATCAAATATCCTAGCAAGTGGACCAATCAATTGTAGAAAAGCTTAAGTAAATCGAATATCGAATCCACGAGACTCTCTAATTATGTTAACGACTCTGTTTAAACTAAATTGACACACTTATTTTATTTTGTGGGAGGGGTTACTAAAAATCCTAAAATTATAATTAACTAATATTAATTTAATTAAGACGAATTAACACGGACTTTTGAATATGAGATTTTATTCAAGGATAGTGGAATGGCTACCTAAGTTAGATTCTTTATTACTATTGAATGGTTTTAATTGATTAATAATGTGATAGGGAACCGGGATCGTAGATTACTAGATCCTAAGGATTACCGAACAGGACTCCCGACCCTTCTCGGGAAGACACCTATGATATCCTAAAGATAGTTATGTTTACCGGTTTATGAGATTTCCTTTCGGTTATTTAACAATTTAATAAAGTGTCTAAGTTAGCTAACTATCTCTCAACAGGAAGCCTAGACTAACTCAGGTTCTTGATTTTGTTTAACTGACTTGAATATGGCAAGTAAACTAAAACCGGCTTTTCTCAAAACCTAATCTTAACAATTTACCTATTAAATTCAGTTAATAAATTATTATTTCTCAATAATTAAATTAGTATAATGTTAAGATTTTAATTATATTTCACTTAATTGTTTCTATGGTTTATTGGTCAATTTACCGAACGATTACCGAACCCGCTAAGACTCGATAATTAACATAAACCTATTCTAGCAAAGACATCCAACTAGTTTCAAGTAAAACAATTAAACAATCATAATTAGATCAAAACATGCAAATACACTAAATCAAACAACCAAAGTTAACTACTTTATCAAAAATCTTATTAACACATTAAATAATCAATAAAAATCCAAACTTTTGTAAATAGTCATCAAAACCTAGGTAGCAACAGTGAATTTAGCCGAGTATCATTGGTTTAAACATAATTAAAGTAAAGATAAAAACTGAATTCATCAAGATCAAAGAACAAAGAAACTAAGATTAAGAAAATCGGTAATAAAACCCGTGATTGCTTCAATCTCTATGCTCTTAGCTTCAACCTGATTATTCATGAACAACTTGAACTCAATTAGCTCCAAATCTCCAGAATTTTGGCCTCTAAAGCTCCCAAGTTCGTCCAATAATTGTAATTAGAGTTAAACTATAATTATATAATCTTTTCCAACACAAATTATATAAGAATTCGAAACTCTCTGACCAAACAACCCTCTCGCTGCCCGCACGAGGGATCATGCAGCCGGTCGCACCCCAAGACCGGGTCTTGTTTCTCCGGGTTACTTTCCTCCTCTCGCCTCCCGCAAGAGGTTTGACCTAGCCGGTCACGGGCCGCCAGAAGGTCTTATTTCCCATTTTGTGATTCGTTTCTTCTCTCGCTTCCAATTACGACCCGACTCAGTTTCTTTCACCATTTCAACTCGTTTCTCTTCTTTTCAGCTATTTTCACGAACCAAGACCTGCGAAACGTATTTGGTTAAAAGTAGATATATTCTTGTAAAACCGAAACGAATATTAACTAAACTAATACAAACTATACACGATAAATAGATGTATTATTCAATACATCAACCCCATAACACTCCATAGTCATCCCATACATAAGCCGTCATATATATATGACTAATAATTAAAAGACACTTACTTGAATGGCGTATCGGAGCGAACACACTTATACACGAGCTTTTGTTTGAGTTCAAGCACTTCAACTTATGCTTGAATTCCTCAAACCTGGGCTCTGATACCAACTTGTAACGCTCAGAGTTTCATTTCTGGCAATTTACAATAACTTGAACATTATAAAAGTTCGACTAATTTGAACTTTATACACATTCTTACGAAAGTTTGACCAAGCTTAAGGAGTTGATCGTTTCCAACTAGTTACATGAAATCCAACATTTACAAAAGATGTTAAACATAAGTTTAGATAACTTATTTTACAACAAAACATGATCTACCCAAAATTTCCAAAACCATTTTTATTCCATTATCATAAGTGCGTTCGAAAGCGTAATAACAGCGTCATGGAGTGTGTTCGTTCCAAGCGAGGCGCGGCCAATTAAGTAGAAGCTTTACCTAAACATCACAACAAGTTCTGTTAACATTTCATGTAATATTCAAAATGCTAGCTACTAACAAATAGTATAATCATTCTATCATCCCATTCTTTAACCTTAATCTTGCTAGACTAAACAACATTAATTTGTTGACCCGGTCGTATCGGTTCAACACAAAAATCTTTGTTTATCCTTTCTCGTTCTCATGCGGTTGACCCGTTCTAAACGAATCGACATGAAACCATTGTTTTTACCATCTCATTCTTATCCGGTTGACCCGTTCTCAAGAGTCAACACGAAACCATTCTTTTTACTTTCTTATTCTTATCCGGTTGATCCGTTCTCAACGAGTCAACACAAAACCATTCTTTTTACTCTCTCATTTTTATCCGGTTGACCCGTTCTCAACGAATCAACAAGAAACAATTCTTATTACTTTCTCATTCTAATCTTGTTGACCCGTTCTCAACGAATCAACATGAAACCATTCTTTTTTACTTCGAACTTGTCTTACAAATTTTAACCAACTATTGATCATGGTATCAACAAGTTATAATCTTTCACATTCCAACCACTACTATATATTAACCTCAAGTAAGTAAAAACATACCTCGATCTTGAGCCTTTTGTTGCTTTTCGGAGCTTGTCCCTTCCCTTCAATCATTCACATAATCCATTCATACTTAGATTACTTTGTTCGCTTATAAGCACCCCATTCACTCATAACTTGCTTTTTACAACATATTTCATATCAAGTTCAACTTCCATATCCTCTTTATACAAATAAACTCTCAGTTCATACAAATCCATATAATTCGTCTCTTAGGTTTTTGTCGAACACTTGGTGTGCGTACAATGCTTTAAACACCAGGTACAAGTGTTCTATGAATAACCTACTCATTCACATTAGAATTCATCAAATCAATTAGTTTTAAATAATTCTTCATTCAATATCAGTTCCTTCTAACAATTACTCTACTACACAATTCATGCATCAATCCTTAAACAAATTTGCACCTTATTGATCATCATGTTCCATCTGTTGATTAGTTCTGTTTAAACATAATGGAAAACATAAATGAAATACCTGTGACGGCAGACAGGCCAGCAGAGAATCCAGTCAGAGACGCAGCCATGGAGTTCGACATCTTTGTCAGTGTGATCTGGTTCCTCCTTAGGGTGTAAGATTATGATGGTGATAACCGAACTAGGGATGAATTCGTTTAGGTTATGGTTATGGAGAGAGGTGGGCAACGATGATGATGATCATGTTATTGTAAAAGTGTCTAACTCTAAACCTCTCTAATCATCTCCTTATATATACACCCAGAAGGAAACCCTAATTAGTTAATAAGGGTAATATGGTCCATCAACAACTACCAACTAATATATAATAGGATTAATATTATATTGATCTAATATAATATAAATGATTATAATGGCTACATGATTAAATACTATAAATATAATATATTTAATCTTATACCATCATAATACTACATTAAACGGGTTCCACTTCAAATAATTAAAATAACCAAAATTAGACATAGTTCATCATCCTACATGTTCGTATTAACTAACATTCATGTTTAATTTCATCAAACATTTATGGATACACATGACCCATTTCATAGAAATCACTAAGTCATGAAATTTAACTTACTTGATGATAAGGACACTTAGATTGTCACAGAAATTGGTTCATGCATGAATTAGATCTTCAATTTCCCTTTCAATTGTTGATTTTGTGATGGCAAGGGGTTTCCCCTTTCTTTTCTTTATCTCCTGGCGACACACACCTGAAGCGTGTGTGTTTATGTTTTAGATTTGTTTTTATAATTTCATCTTTCCATTCATCTCAATATTGGCCCCTCTAGTTGATGTTTATATTATTATGGCCAAACATATCCCTTTAAGTTAAAACTTTAATTACACCTTAATTAGGATTATAATTCTAGTCACCATTTAAACAATATTTATCTTTCATATATTCTTATTTTAACATATTCACATATATAAAGATTTTAGGAAGTTACAAAACACAACTAAAGGGCAAAAAAAATTGAAAATTTGTGAGTCAATAACAGCGGTTGATACAAAGTCAACCCGTGAATCAACCTTGCAAATGATAAAATCGTTAGAGTTAAAACTGAGAGATCAAGAGTTCAAACCTCGGTAGCATCAACTAAAAAACAAACAAAAGTCGAAGTTAAAGAACTCAAGATCAGAAGACACATGGCATCTTCGTTATTAACAGATTAATGGATTTTAAGAGTTTAGTGATATCCTAGTATCTAAAACTATTTTCATTTATGTGCTTTGGCAAATCTATCTTTTAACAAAACAAAATATTCATGTGCTGTAGGAGGCTTTGACTAGAAGATTTTAGAAAAGAATACTAAAGAGCGTACGTACCATAGAAAACGTGACGGGTTCTTTGAGTGAGAAGGTCGGGCATGAATTTTGCAACAATGTAAGCAACACTAAATCAATGTTGCTCTTTAAGGTAGCTATGTCATATGTTCTGCCTTGAATACACATATTCAACAAAAAAAAACTTATAAAGCAAATCTAGAGGAGAAAAAAGAGCTTCAGAAATAAGTTTGAGATGTACTGAATTAAGTTTCTATCTATGAATTCTTTAGCTTTATGACATGATTTTAATTTATAAAAAGGTGACCTTGATGTATATGTATTTTTATAGGATTGTTTATAAAACTGTCATAAAATAAATTATCCAATTCCTAAATCAAACGACTTGCTCTTTAAGTTTAATGCTACAATTTTCCAACCTGCAATTTCGCAAGCCACTTTCTTAAGTATTTGACAAGAATACTCTACAGTTAAAGAATTAAAGCTTTGTCAAGCTCTTTAATGTTGTATCTATATATATATTTTGTAATATATTTAACTATATATATATATATATATATGCATCCTCTACATTCAACACCGAGATTTCTAAGATTAATATCATCAACACCTTCATACATTAGCATCATCAAAACCCTATATATATATATATATATTAAGGATTAGGATCATTTGTGAACAGATTTTCTTGGTAAACTGTGTGAACTAATCTGGACCATTGATCTCTTTTTAATTGTCAAGGATATGATTGTAATTTAAGTTCTTATTTTAGGTTTCAATTTTTTTTTTTAAATCTGAACATGGCAGTTACATGGTTTCCTAATTTATAGTTTTTATCAATTCAAAATAGTTTTTTTTAATCTTTTAACTTGATTTCAGTTACAATCTATATCAATTTCGGATTTTATTCAAATCTGATTCAATGTGTTGGTCAATTCAAACGATAAACAAATACAAAATCATTCGAACAGTTTTATAATCCCCATAATTTTTTCACTTTTCGATCTTATTGTCTCGTTATTATGGACGAACCAGTAAACAATACGAACAAGACATCCGTAAACTTTGATGAAGACAACGCTCAGATAAACGATAATGTTTTCGTTACGACATTGGATCGACCATGTGCGATTTAGTATCTTGTTAAGTTTTTATTTCTGTGTTTTTTGTCAACTTTTTTTGATCGACATGTGTTTGATTAGGTGTTTATATAATTGCGTTTGTATTCCATCCAAGTTTCCTTTTAAGTGTTTTAGCATAAATTTTAGTCGTTAGTTAGATCGCTGAAGTCTTAATTAATAAACAATGTTTTTGGTGCAGGTTTGATTGCGTTTTTATTTGTTCATGTAATTTGCTGAAAGTGCATAGAGTTACAATTCAGTACATGTGTGTATAGTTGTGAACTACGTTGTGTTTGTAGTTTTGCTGTAGTCGTTAGTTTCGCTGCAGATCAGTACACATGAGCATATTTCTGTTTTGCGTTTTGTATATCTGATTGTCTGGTTTGCTTTAATTGTTAAGTTTCTACAGATCAGTACACATGTGTACAGTTGCATTAGTATAAACCATGTAGTTGATGTATGCGATTTGTATATGTCAGCCAGTAATCATGAGCATATCTGCTGTTTTTGCGTTTTGTATATCTGATTGTCTGGTTTGCTTTAATTGTCAAGTTGTTACAGATCAGTACACATGTGTATATTTGCATTAGTATAAAACCATGTAATTGATGTCTGCGTATTGTATATGTCAGCCATAATATTGATGTATTTGTCGAGTTGTTAAAGATAAGTACACATGTGAACTGTATGTTATTAATCTCACAGTACACATCTGTATAATGTTTTATCCAGAATCATGTTTTTTGATTAAATCCGTGATGAACTTGTTTTATTTTTTTACAGATTCCACTTTACAAATAACATTACTCAAACATAATCAGTTTTTACTTTTTTGCATATTAATATTTGCAGAATTAGTTGCCAGCAAGGTATACGAAACTCCTAATGGAACTAGGTATTGGACACCAACCGTCCCTCCCGGATTCAAACCATTTATTAAAGCTAGATTTAGTACCATTGAAGAAGCTATTGCAATGTACGAAGAGTATGCACAACTTGCCGGTTTTGGAACCCGTCTTGGTACTTCGCAGAAGGAAAAAATAGGGACATAATTGTTACGAATAGGCGATATGTCTTATGTTTTAGAGCCAACAAACCTAAACGGAAACATAATATGGCTGAACAAATCAACTCTTGTTCTCCAAAAAGACAGTCGAATGTTAAAGTTACAGATTGCAAGGCATGTGTTAAGTTTGTCCATATAAAAAATTCATCTGAGTACGAGATTTATGACTTTGTAGAACAACACAACCATGGGCTTACTACACCCGAAAATCTTGATCTATCGCTGAAGCGGAGGAAGCTTGACTTCTCTACACAAGAGTTCATAGCAAAATGCTGTAAGCTAATCTTGGCCCTACCAAGTCTCACAAGGTACATGTAGTTTTAAAAGGTGGTCATCATAACGTGCATGGCACGGTCGTCGACTACAAGAATTACGGGCGTGATATCCGAGATTTTATAGGCGACAGAGACGCCTAGATGATTCTGGACAAATTCAAGGAACGCAGTAGAAATAAAGAAAACTACACCTTTAACACCCATATTGTTGATACCGAACTCCAGTTAATTTTTTGTGTGACGTTGTTTCTAAATCAAACTACGACTCATTTGGTGATGTTATTGCATTCGACGCAACGTATCACACAAATATGTATGTGTTATATGAAAATTCTAATCAATGATTTCAATTTAATATACAACTAATTGTTTTTGCAAAATAGGTACGATATGATTTTTGTTCCTTTCACTGGAGTCGATCATGATGCACTATTTTTGGTGCTGGGTTGCTGCATAATGAGACTATCGAGTCTTATACATGGCTGCTGCAAAAATTCCTTGAGGCAACAACAGTAAACAACCCTATGTTAATACTACTGATCAAGATTGTGCCATGAAACAAGCGGTAGAAAAGGTCTTTAATAAGTCAATTCACAGGTTGTGTATGTGGCACATTATTCAGAAATTACCGGTGAAGATATGAATTCCGAACGAAAATTAACTATTCATTACACATGTGCGCCGTACTGCAAATTAATATATATGTATATATATACACACACACACACATGTGTACTAAACTGTGCACATGTGTACGCCTAATTAATTTTTGAATTTTACATGTAGATCAAGGGGAACGACAAGAGGAATGCAAAAATAAAACAGAAGTTCCACAAAATCGTTTTGGAATGTTTATATTAAACCAGAAACATATGAGAATAGATGGCACAATCTAATTTCCGAAACGGGTTGGAAGACCATTCGTGGTTGCCTGATATGTATTCTATTCGTGAAAGTTGGATTCCGACATACTTTCGCGAGCTACTTATGTGTACGTTGATGAAGACCACATCCAGGTGTGAAAGCGCAAACCACCTGTTCAAATCTAATTCTAGTTCTCATAATACGTTGGTGCAGTTCATGTTGTGTTACGACACATCAGTTGATGGGCTACGAAACGAACAGAGGGAACTAACACATAAAACGGACACCACTAATCCGGAATTTAAAACCAGTTGACCTATCGAACGTCATGCAAATGATATTTACTCAAGGAGAATTTTTTTCGATGTACAACAGGAAATATTGAACGGCAAGGAAATTGTTATATCGCTGAATGATCCGTATCCGATGGTGTAAGCAACTTTGTGATTGCTCACCAAGACCACATGAAAGAAGTTACAAACGAGTTCAAGATTTGTATTTTACATACAGTAAATTTTTATGTGTTATCTCACAAATATGTATAAATTATACTTGCAATATATCCCATAACTTATCCGTTTTGCATCATTACATTACAGATTATTTTTAACAAACAAGATGTCGCTGTTTCCTGTGAATGCATGGGGTATATGAGAAACGGATATCTATGTCGTTATATTTTCTGCGTACACCATAACGTACATAAGATACCAAGTCCATATATTAACCCAAGATGGAGGAGAGACGCTTTGCCTACTAGTGTACATAGCGTTGAAAACAGGTTATCTGTAGATCAGAGTCGTAGTGGAAGAATATGGCGTAGAATCCTGACAGTATGGAAATGTTTCGAGATAGAGTTTGTGGTAGGCTTGACAAATTAGAGAAACTAGATGAGCAAGTACAATTGTTGAAAGATAAGGTTTTCAGAGATGTGCCCGCAGATCCGGAACTTAAAAGAAGGTTTTGGTTTACCAGGAAATTCTTGATCACACTGAACCAGAGGAGGTATCATGTACGGCTCCTAGGAAGATACGCAACAAAGGATGTGGCAAGCATAAATGCCCAATTGGTCCACGGGAGAATGCATTAAAAAATGCAAAAAACATAGAAGAAAATGAAATTATTGTGGCAAGAGGGTGAGATTGCATGATAAAGAAAATTGCCCACTTAAAAAAGGCAACATCACAAAGGATGATTCGTCTACTGAAGAAGATGGCGACAGAGAGGATGATGAACTAAACGAGTATGATGATGGAACCGACACAGGAACTGATTCGCTTTTGCAAGACAGCGAAGATGATGATATTAATCTTTAACTTTAAATTACATCGTTCGATGCAACCGATACATTATTGTTTGTGTTTTTTGACTTCACATATTTTATTACATCATATTGTTAAAATTATAGAAGTTGTTACTGGCAATACGATACCAAGTTTGACATGCTACTATTATTACACTTACATGCCATACACACGTGACCTCAATTTACATACACACATGTATCAGCGTCATATGGAAACATTACAACATTTGTCTCTAATAAGTTTTTGTTATAAAAATAATTGTTTACATGGTCTGGTTTCTAATACAATGACATACTAAAAACCTGGATAACAATAAGAAATACATTAGTACATTATCATACTGCAAACAGAACAGGTATGCAGAATGTATAATTTAAACATTAACATACAAACTACACCTGTGTATTATGATGTATTTGTGTATTCTTATATACAGTACACGTGTGTATGATGTTATGATTACACAATCATACACACGGTACCCGTGTGTAACCTGCTTTGATTAATATAAACGTCAAAGGAATGTATAATGCTATTATGATTCATCACCAACGACAGTTCACATACGTATCTTTTTAGACAGATCACATATCTATCTTCTATACAGGGACCAATGTAGCATAAAAACACATAAACCAGCTGCAGCAACATAATTCGGCAGATGCAGCAACACTTTTTGTTTGAATGTGTACATCATTCGGCAGTAATGTCATTAATACAAGTCACGGCGATGTATTCGCCGAATTGTAACGTGTGTAACCTGCTTTGATTAATATAAATGTCAAAAGGAATGTATAATGCTATTACGATGCATCACCAAAGGCAGTTCACATACGTATTTTTTAAGACAGATCACATATCTATCTTTTATACGGGATTACTATAGCAAAATAACAAATATACCAGCTGCAGCAACATAATTCATCAGCTGCAGCAACATTTTTGGTTTGGACATGTACATCATTCGGCAGCTACGTCATTAATACAAGTCACGGCGATGTATACTCGTCGATGTAAATAAAAACCAGCTGCATCAACATAATTCATATCATCCATAATGTCTAAGAAATTATATGTTTGCCGGCAGTAATACGAACATTATCCATTATAAAACTAACAACTTCCATACATTAACGGAAATAAAAGGCCTTCTCAAACTCTTCTGCTTCCGCTATACACGTTCACGGTAGATGTTTGCACTCGAAGTCACCAACTTAACGGCGTATTTCTTTCGTAGCTTTGTCAATATTGCCTTTTTCTGTCCATGCCCTAGCGGTAATCCACAATCCATTTACCCGCAGTGACCCCAAACCAAGTTTCCATGTGCCTCATAACAAATACCCCACAATCGACCGTGTTCCCTACACTCTTCCAAGGAAAGTCTATGATTTCCATGACTGCATTTTCAATCTGCCTTGCTTTTGTATGATTCACCAGTTTCAGATACTTAGTGAAAATGTCTTTCTGAAAGCAAATTTATTGACACAAATAAATAAAATGTTTTCGAAAATGAAAAATCAAAAACCAAATAAAAACATAAAGAAATGGCTTAAACTTTGTACGGAGTGCTTTTCTTGAAAAAGTTTTCATCATTAATAAGTTGAACTGGGCTTTCAATTGCAGACATGTTATCGATCACCATTATCGCTAGCCTTACAAGATCAAAGCAAACAAGGTAAAAATGGCCGTACTCGAGTATTGGGAAGCTAATTACGCAATATGTGGACAAACTCATCAATGATTTTTTTTTATCTCCACGAGGAATAACGAACTTCTAAATAAAACCCAGCTTATAATTTATGACTAAATAAAACCCATTCGAATCATTCTTCAACGTATCTTCCGTCTGTAACAATAAATAAAGTATCAATAAATAAAACCCAACATATAATTTATGACTTCAAGATAAATATATAACAGTTTTATGGTAATCTCAATCAACTTACAAAACAGTCTGTATGGCAAAACAACGCGGCTTCGATCCTTTTACTTTATCCTCGCAATCAAAAACATTTTCTCTAGCAATTCGTTGACTCTCTTCATGGTTGAGCATTGACGCAAAGCAATTTATAACTTCACTATTTACCCACTAGCTAGGTTGCATGGTCTTTCATTTAAAAATGGTACAGCCCAACTCCCGAATCCGTTTCAAATACAAACCGCATGTTCACAAACATATCTTATTACTTCACATACATTATAACATTACCCTGCATATAGGCACATGTATTTTCTCTTTTCGCTACACAATCTTATTACTTCACATGTATTATAACATACACAGTACACATATGTATACAAATATGATTGTGTATTATTATACACAGTACACGTGTGTATTATGCTATGATTATACATTCCTACCTACGGTGCCCGTGTGTAACCTGTTTTGATTAATATAAACGTATGTGTCTTTTTATACAGGTATATAAGAATTGATTTAATTTTGTGTTTCTTACGCATTTGTCGCTGCTACCTCTGCTACTTCTTTTATCCCTTGTTTTGTCCGACCCTTTAGCTACCCTTTTATTCCTTGCTTTCGCTACCCTGTTTATTGACATTAAACATATAGATAGCATTAAAAATTTTCAATCACCTAAGACAAACATACAGCTTACAGGTAAATCCAACAAATACCGACTTAACAAAAAAAAAAAAAGAAACAAATAAAAACGTACATCTTGTCGTCGGAAGAAGTCAACAAGTATTTCCATAACAGACTGTCCTTCTTGCTTAACCAGCTATTAACACTTACAGCTTGCACCAAAAATGGGGATTGGACATAATTCGATTCTATCTTTTTCCTTTTGCCTTTTCTGGCGGATTCAACGTCTTCAGCAACATGTGTTACATTTTCGACATTGTGTGGCATATTCTCTTGATTGTTAATCTCATCCTGTGTAATACCAAGGCTGAACGACGGTATTTCATCGAGCCTTTGTGTATCATACGCACCAGAAATAATGTCCTCAATCACTTCAGCTGATTTCATAAAAAAACTGTGTTGTTGGAGAAGCAATGTGTGGTTGTGTAACATTATCTCTATGCATGTTTTGGCCAGTGGTACTCTTTGCTTTTCCTTTTCTGTCATCCACACCTTCAACAACATTATATTAAAAACTTTGTAAGGTTTACACTAAACTATACGTAATAGATAAAACCATATAAAAAAGTATACTACTTTTTAATTACTAGTTTCTTTCATAACGGGACTTGAAAAGCCATCTTTTTCTTCGGACGTATCAAAAGCTGACTTGTTAAAAAAATTATACCTCTCTAGAATGGGTATAACAGACTCATTCGTTGGATATCGCGATGTATGTTCTTTTATTCCAGCCTCCAGCTTGATTTTACAGCTCTCAATTTCATCACACATCGACAAAATCCTTGCACTACTCAATACCATTAAAAAAAATTAAGAAAACCAAATAAATAAAATAGATGGATAAATAAAATATTTAAGACCATGTCACAAACCATTTGTAATGAAAGAATAACCACAAATGTTAACATTATCATACCTCTACCGACGACCAATCTTGCGACACCTTTTTTCCCAAAATCTTCCTTCGGCATGTCAGCCACCCCTTCTTCACACACTTCCTCATCATCTTCAACATCATATAATTCTCTTAACTCTCCGAGCCCAAAACCTCCATTTCTTATCATCCTTCCTCTGGTTCATCAAATCGTGCATCCAAAATTTTAGTGGAGCTTCACGCCATTCATGATGGAATCCAGGACAATTGGTTGCATCCAAATACAACAACTGATATAATAAAAAACTTATGTAATTACAAAAAAAGAAAAGAAAAAAAACAGTAAAAAATATGTTTAAACTATAAGGAGTACACATGTGTATTCACCCTATAGAACACACGTGTATATACAAATTAAAATGCACAAAGGTTAGATAAAATATTATAATTAAAACATTTACAACATATCACAAGATAAGTGAGAGGTCCCCTGAAGTACAACTTTGGATCGCATCTGACCAATCATCTTTACATTTTTTAACTGCGTCCACCACAAACTGGCACGAATCGTGATCTTTGAAGCTCTTTTCGTGATTAAACAAATCTAACATGTTCATTACATTTCCATTCTTTCTGCACCCAATCATTGTTGATATAAACAGTAGCACAAAATCTAATATGAACATCTCTTTATCTTCATATGAATCTGCCCTAATCTTATCCAAAATATTCTTAAAACTAACTGGAAGCGTCTCAAATCTTGACAACCATTTATCCTTCAACGATGCCCAGTTTCATCTATATTCTTTTTTGAAACTTTTATATTTTCGACAGGTACCCCTAATATCTTTCTAACTGACTCTTTATCCACCATAATGTGCCTCTCACCCAAACTAATCCTCAACTTAGTTGTGCCTAACATATCTACCACAAAATGACCAAGATGAGCCGTAACTTTGCTTGCCTGCAACATCAACATTTTACCAAAACCGATATCCTTGACCATCTTTTTCTGCCAAGGTTTCATCACCCAGATAGCTTCATACAGCTTATTAGGTGACGTCCTCACCCTAATTGATGCCAGTCAACCTTGAAGTTTCACTCGTTTCTTCCATTGTACACTTCATTTTTTCGGTTTTTTTTCGTACGCCTTTTCCGATAGTTGAAAAGTTCACCTGTAACTTTATCAACCGAAACTTCATCGCTTACATAAAAAAACACAATTACATTATATACAACATAAAATTTTAATGGATACACTGTTACAAATTTGTCTCAAATATACCTCCATCTTCTTCATCAACCTCACTAACGTAACTCTGCTCATCATCCAACAAGCCTTTGGTTTCCATCGTCTCAATCACTATTTACAAAAAAAATACAAAAATAAATACACAAATCACAGTAATATGTATACTTGACAAAACAAACCTTACCTTCCTCTTCTACGCTTTCATGGTCACTAGCTATATTACGACGTGCTCTTCCACGTTTCGGTGAATTATCAACTTCCACATCATCTGCTAATAAACCATTTCAATTACTACAATGTTAAAACCTCTCAAGATATTTGAGTAATACACATAAACCGATTGACATAACAACTGCTATTTGTTTGTAGAACCATACCTGTTGCTTCTTTTTCATCATGCTCATCGTTTCTTTCAAGTCTTTTTCGCCTTTGAATCTTGAATTGACTAACTTTAACATCTACAAGCAACCAAATTAATTAACTGTCGTAAAACAGGTCTCGTATAATTTTATTTTTATTTTATACATTCAAATATTTCACAACACAAATTGAAATAAACAAAACAATCAAACCTCCTTCATCATCCGTGAAAGGGACTGGCACTGCTTGCACACTTACCTTTTTTTCTTCTTCGATGCTTTACTTTTTTTCCTCCCTTTGATTTCCGAATGCATTCTACTTCGTTCCATATCATCCGTCCTTTTCCCCCTCGTTTACGTCCTTTTTGACATTGTTGGTTTCCAACTTTTTTCCATCCACACATCCTGCGCTCACAACACATTAACTACAACTGAAAAAAATTAACACATCTCATCTGCGGTGTTCTAAACATCAGCTGTACGCATCTCGTCGTCTTTACCGACTTCATGTTGCACCTTATTCCGAACCGCTGTATGACTTTTGGTTACTTCCAAAACAGAAACAACAAATAAACAAAAATACTTAAAAAAATAAAAATAAAAAAACCAAATAATTACTAAATTAGACTCTGTTGTCAACTAAATGTTCCTTTTCCAAGTATATATATTTTTTTTGTAAACACATTATTCACCAACAAAATCTTTAAATTATCTTTACCTGTTTCGTCTTAATCAGAGTTTGCTTCCTCGTCTGAAAATTGTATAGAGTCATCATTAGTATCACTAAACTTACTCACCTTTAAACGAGCTACTATTTCGCTCCTCTGAACTACATGATTAAAACATTAATATTAGTTAAACTTTTCAACAAACTCCTAATATATTACTACATATATTTATTTTCATAAGTAGGTTAACAACTTATGTTTCCTCATTTGCGAACAAACTTTTGTATCCACAAAACAAATCAACTATACACTGCACAAATACCAAAAGCATATGACAGCACATTTTAATTTTTAATGTATTCCAACAAAAAGCATCATAAACAAATGTAACAATGTTGCCATTGTTTATTCTATGAACAATATAAAGATATCATACTAATTATCCTAAACCTTGAAAATTAACATACATATTTTGTCACACCCCGACCCGCAGCAGAATAAGAGTCGGGGCATAATTGGGTTATCACCAAAGCTCATGATATTTACTAATATGTTTCATATTTATTAAAGTCAAAATTACATTCTCAATAATCCAAACATGTCCATACAAATACAAAGAAAAATAACCAACTAAACAATCCAAGCTCTAAACCAGTTTGTTCTTCTAGGCCAATCCTATGTGTTTCTTGCTGCAGCTGGTTTACCTGTATCATGTGTAAAAATGAGGGTTTTTGGGTCAACATAAGTTGGCGAGTGAACCTTGTTAGATAAACATTTATTATTGATTTTCTTGTTATTTTATTAAGGAAAAATTGTGCAATAATCATAAGTGAGCAAATGTAAATAATCAAACAGTAGCAATAACAACCACAAACTATAACATACAATAACATACAATAACAAAAATGGGGATCGAACGGCCTATGATAAATGTATGTACTGAAAATGATAAATGTCTGTGCGATCAAGGCTCAATCAAACGGAGCCGATCGTATTGCATGTACTGAAAATGATAAATGTCTGTGCGATCAAGGCTCAATCAAACGGAGCCGATCGTATGTTGGCACGCCAGGTTCACGCTCATAATGTAATGGGGAACATGCTCAACGCTCATAATGTAATGGGGAGCGGCGGCCTATGAAATTGCATGTACTGAAAATAATAAATTAAATCTAAACAATAACCACACAACAGTTGAAACAAGCTGAATACACATTTGTTCATGATATGATGTATGCACAATGATTTAAATATAATAAATGGTAAGACACATGATACACCCCAAAAACATGATTAAAACAGGGAATTTGTAAAGATTCACTCACATTGGGTGCGTTTGGTTGGAGATGATGAGATGAGCACGAGTTGGAAGGATTTAACAATGAGGATAGACTAACCTAAATAATAACGGAAGATATAGTAAATGAGTGGATTTCATTAATGATTTTAATAGGATTTTTAGATATCTTTTTGTGAGTTTAAGGCTATTTCTTATCTTTAAAAACATTATTTTTAAGTATTTTTAATTGATTTTTAAATTAAATTAAATAAATAAAAATATAAAAATATGTTTACATTTGCGTTGACCGTTGACCATTGACTGTTTGACCGGTTTATTGTGTAAATGCATGCGCCGGGCAGGACTCGAACCCGAGATCTCCCGTTCGCGTGCACACAGCTCTACCAACTGAGCTACGTGTCTAACCTGAAATAATTCTGTTTTTAATTATATTTATATACTAACTCAGTTTATTCAAAATTCTTTTATTTTCAAAAATGTTTTAAATCATCGAACCGGTGCCGTTAACAGGTCTCGAACCCGGGACCTGTGCTTTAACGTTACACACAGTCCACCGCTGGACTGTGTGTCTAACTTGGTTAATATATAGATTTTTATTATACTTAACATCTAATGTAAGTTCATCCGGCTCAGTTAGAAAAAATAACATTTTAATTACAGAGGGTGTGTGTATGTATCAAGGATCGAACTCGCGGCGTGTGATATGTGTGTGCACACAGTCCACCGCTGGACTGTGTGTCTAACCCGTTTATAATACCGATTTTAATTAATCTTATAATGTTATCACACTTCATCTTCTTCGCTGAATTTACAGGCAACTATTTACTCAACTGTTTCTTGCTTTAAAACAATTAACAAACATTCATAAGACTAAAATGAAATGGCACAGACGGTGTTGGAAGTAAACATACCGGTGGAATGATTTATCTCAGAATTCCGGCAAGGCGTCGGCTCTGTTTTTATGAACTTCAACTGAGCGAACAAATTAACCGTTTTGATTAGCTAATTGTGGAATTGAAGTACTAAACAAGAGTTATCAGAAGGTTTGAATGTCTATACCGTTTTACAGCTGAAGATAAGGATTTTCAGAAGTTTTCCGGCGAGCGGGAATTATCCGGTAACGACGTCTGAAATTGATTCCGATTGAAGGGTTTGAGTTAGCAATAGCTTAACAATTGATAGACAACGAAAGAATTGCGAGACTTACTGATTTGATGGAAAACACGGTTTTCCGGCGAAAGTCCGGCGAGTTCAAATAGCTTCTCCGGCGGACTGAAAGTTGTGCGAAAATGTAATTGGAGGTTTGCAGAGTGTGTTTGAGTCGCGAGAGGGGTCTTTGATCGAAGTAATTCAGAAATTGAAGGTTTTCGGTTATTAAAACCGATCCATTCTCGAATTTAAGTTTATTCAAAGCAAACTTGATTGAAGGTGTCGGTGCATCGGTTAAACTCAGTAAACCGCGATCAATCAAACGTCTTTGGACGTTTGGTGACCGATTTCGGTTACAGTTGGCGTAACCGATCGATTTATGGTAGTCCATAAAATTTAATTGTTTCCTAACGTTTACAGAAAACAACAAGTGGCAGAGTGGTTATATGTGGGTGTGTTAAGTCTTTGGAGTTCAAAACCCGGCTGACCCAGGTTCGAGTCCTGGCAGGCTCATTTTCTTTTTAATTATTTTATTTTTACTTTTTATCAATTATAACTTTTATAGTTTAGTTTGTTTATTAATTACGCATCATTAAAAAAATTAAAATGGACATAAATACGCAACGAGTCATTTATAACTTGATATTCGATTACAAACGGAGCGGGTTTGGAAAACCCGTTTTTGACAAATGTTACAGTATCCCCTACTTTTAGGAATTTCGTCCCGAAATTTAAGTAGTAGCAGGAAAAAGATGCGGGTATTTTTCGCGCATTGAGTCTTCACGTTCCCAAGTAAACTCAGGTCCCCGTTTCGACTCCCAGCGTACCCTAACAATTGGAATGCGACTTCGTCGAAGACGTTTTTCTCCGAAGTCCATGGTCTCTACAGGTCTTTCAATAAAATGCATAGATTCATCAATCTGAATATCTTCCAGAGGAATGTGGAGGTTTTCATCAGCGAGGCACTTCTTCAAGTTTGATACGTGGAATGTGGGATGAATCCTGTTGAGTTCTTCTGGTAGATCAAGCTTGTATGCTACAGGTCCTACTCTCTCGAGTATCTTGAAAGGTCCTACGTAGCATGGTGCTAGCTTGCCTTTTTGACCAAAACGAACTACTCCCTTCCACGGTGATACTTTTAAAAGTACATGATCACCAATGTTAAACTCCAAAGGCTTCCGTCGTTTATCTGCATAACTCTTTTGACGACTTTGAGCCGCCTGAAGATTGTTTCGAATTTGATGGATCTTGTCTGTGGTTTCTTGAATCAATTCTGGACCAGTGATTTGAGCTTCCCCAATTTCGTGCCAACATACTGGAGATCGGCACTTATGACCATATAAAGCTTCAAAAGGTGCCATGCCGATACTTGAATGATAGCTGTTGTTGTACGAAAATTCAACTAATGGTAGATGAGCGTCCCAATTTCCCTTGAAGTCTATGACACATGCTCGAAGCATATCTTCAAGAGTTTGAATGGTGCGTTCAGATTGTCCATCAGTTTGAGGATGATAAGCGGTACTGAGATCTAATCGCGTACCCAAAGCGGCTTGTACTGCTTGCCATGTTCGTGAAGTGAAACGACCATCACGATCTGAAATAATGCTTAGCGGTAAACCATGTCAGCTTACGATTTCACTGATATAAATACGAGCTAGCTTTTCGTTTTCGCGGATAGGAATAAAGTGAGCTGATTTTGTAAGACGATCAATGATTACCCATATAGTGTCATACCCACCAGAAGTGCGAGGTAACCCGGTAATGAAGTCCATGGTTATGTTTTCCCACTTCCATACAGGTATTTCAGGTTGGACCAGAAGTCCTGAGGGTCTTTGGTGTTTAGTTTCACCTTGGAACATGTAAGGCACTTGGAAACAAAAACAACAATATCCTTTTTCATTCCAGGCCACCAATAGGTGTATCAAAGGTCTTGATACATCTTATCGGCTCCTGGATGTATAGAGTATCGCGTTTTGTGAGCCTCTTTCATAAGAAATTCACGAAGGTTGTTGTGGTCAGGAATCCATATGCGATCTAGATAGTACAGAATACCGTCAGATTTAGTTTCAGTTTTAAGTTCAGCTCCACAGGACAGCTCCTTTCGTACATCACCTTCCGTTACTGAAACATGTTGGGCTTCTCGAATTTGATCTTTAATGTCAGTTATGATTTGCGAACATAGAAGACGAATGGAGTTCGCATAACCCTTTCGACTGAGTGCATCAGCCACCACATTTGCTTTGCCAGGGTGGTACCGAATTTCGCAGTCGTAGTCATTTAGAAGTTCGACCCATCTTCGTTGCCTCATGTTTAACTCTTTTTGATTGAAGATATGTTGAAGACTCTTGTGGTCAGTGTATATTTCACACTTAGTACCGTAGAGATAATGTCTCCATATCTTAAGAGCAAACACAACGGCTCCAAGTTCTAGGTCATGGGTGGTGTAGTTCTTCTCATGAGTCTTGAGTTGTCTCGAAGCATAAGCTATAACCTTTCCTCTTTGCATTAGAACATAGCCTAGTCCTTGCCCTGACGCGTCGCAATAAACCACGAAGTCATCAAACCTTAGCAGAGTGAGGATTGGTGCATCACAGAGTTTTGTTTAAGGTTTGGAAGGCTTCTTCTTGCTTGGGTCCCCATATTTGAAAGGTTTTCCCTTCTGATTAAAGCCGTGAGTGGTACAGCAATGCGTGAGAAGTTTGAAATGAAACGACGATAATAACCAGCCAAACCAAGAAAAGATCTTACTTCAGTTGGGTGTACGCGGCGCTTGCCATTCTTGTACCGCTTTGATCTTTGAGGGGTCGACATGTATTCCCTTGTCATTGACTACATGCCCAAGGAATTGTACCTCTTTTAACCAGAATTCACATTTGGAGAATTTGGCGTAAAGCTTTTCATTCTCTAGGAGTGTAAGGATGAGTCGAAGATGTCGCTCATGATCAGACTTAGACTTTGAATAAATGAGGATGTCGTCAATGAAGACTATAACAAAACGATAGAGATAGGGTTTGCAGACTCTGTTCATTAGATCCATGAAGACAGCTGGAGCGTTGGTTAAACCAAATGGCATGACCATGAATTCATAATGACCATAACGAGTTCGGAAAGCGGTCTTTGGGACGTCTTCTTCATGTACTCTAAGTTGATGATAACCAGATCGAAGGTCGATTTTTGAAAAGCAGCTGGCACCTTGATGTTGATCAAGAAGATCATCAATGCGAGGTAATGGATAGCGATTCTTGATTGTTAACTTGTTGAGTTCTCTGTAGTCGATGCACATGCGAAACGATCCATCTTTCTTTTTCACAAAAAGGACAGGTGCACCCCAAGGCGAGGAGCTAGGGCGTATGAACCCTTTGTCAGTCAACTCTTGCAATTGACTGGCTAGCTCTTGCATTTCAGAGGGGGCTAACCTATAAGGAGACTTCGCAACTGGTGTAGCACCAGGTATAAGATTAATGCAGAATTCGACTTCTCTTACGGGAGGAAGTCCTGAAATGTCGTCAGGAAAAACTTGCGGGAAATCTTTTACTACAGGAATGTCTTCAAGTTTCTTCTCCATGGTTCCCTTTTTGACGACATGAGCCAAAAACGCGACATAATTCTTGCGAAGATATTTTTGAGCTTGAAGACAGGACATTAATCTGAGCCCTTTCGACGGGGTTTCTCCAAAGATTCGTAGAGTCTGACCGTTTGAAAGAGGAACGCGTATAAACTTTTCGCGACATACAACTTCAACCTGATGTTGGCTGAGCCAATCCATACCAATTATAATGTCAAAGATTCCCAACTTCATTGGAATGAGGTCAACTAGAAAATTGTGATCGTTTAGAGTAAGAGTACAACTGCGTATAATAGAGTTCAATGAGACCGGTTTCCCGTCAGCAACTTCTATTCTTATGGATTCCATGAGCTTATCACGATTTTGGTTTAGGATGGGTTCAAACTCTAAAGACACAAAACTTTTATCCGCGCCAGTATCAAACAACATGGATGCATATCTACCATTGATAAGGAACGTACCGTTAACCACATTGCCGTCAGCTCTAGCCTGATTAGCGTTGATGTTGAAAGCTCTTCCTCTTGCAGGTGGAGGAGCTTGGTTAGCTTGATTGGCTTGGGCTTGAGCATGAATAATGTTCACCAACCTTGGACAAGTGTTTCTAAAATGGCTTGGGTCTCCACAATTGTAGCAAGCCCGCATAGGTTGTACCATGGGATAGTTGGGTTGGTAGTATGTTTGGGCTAAATGTTGGGTAGGTGGTAATAGTAGGGGTTGTTGGGCTTGACCCATTATTTGTTGGTGGGTTTGGGTTGAAGGCTCTTGGCGGTTCGTTCGCTGAGGTATGCGACAGGTTTGAACAGTATGACCTGCGCGACCACAGCCAGTGCAATGCTGACAGGGATGATCAGGAAAGTGGTGGTGTTGGCAACGGTTGTATTTTGGTAATGGGCCAGAGTATGGTCTTTTGTATGGTGCAGGTGAAGGGGCGACTTGGGTAATGGGTGCAGTAGTGATAGGGAAATTGGTTTGTGTAACAGTGAAATTTCTGGTGTAACGCTTCCTCTTGTTAGCAAACTTAGAGGAGGAGGTGGAATGGTTTGATGTTTGGCCCTCAACGGGGGATTTCTTCGTCTCCTCTTTAAACTTACCGTTGCGAATTCGATTCTCGGTCAGTTCAGTCGCTAGTTCCATAGCAGCTTCAAGTGTTGCTAGTGAAGTGCTGAGAACTGAATCTTGAATTTTCGAGGGAAGACCTCGAATATAATGCTCAATTAAGCGATAAACTGGGGTAAACAAGTTAGGGACCATTTGGTTCAACTCTAAGAACCTCTTGTTGTAGGAAGTATGATCTCCCTCCTTTTGCTTCAAAGAATGAAATTCGTCCTCTAACTTTTTAATCTCACTTCTAGGACAGAATCGCCTAGTCATGATTTCCCTTAACTCCTCCCACGTTAAGGCCATTGCATCATCAATTCCCCTCTTACCCTTTTCAGTATTCCACCAGGTAAGAGCTACCCCAAATAGTCTCCCGGTTGCGTATCGTACCTTGCGATCCTCGGGACAATCGCAATTGAGGAAGGTGTTTTCCATTTCCTCAAACCAGTGGAGGAGGGCAGTGACACCTTTGGTCCCTTCAAATTTAGGAGGATCGCAAGACTTGAAATGTTTATATGAGCACTTGCTGGTAGGAGGGTTGCTGATGTTCTGGTCATCTTGCCGGGGAGGATTAGTGGGATTTGTGGCGAGAGCCTGTTGTACTTGAACCACAATGTCAGGAAGCACCGCGGCCATTTGCTTCGCGATTTGCGCGGCCAAGCGTTCGTGAGGCCTTCCTGATCTTTTACCCCCTCGTTGTTGTCTAGCCGACATCTACAAGAACATACATAAGAAGATTGTGAGTTTATGGAGTCTTTTTAGGTGTCATGTGTCTTAAAGAAAATGAAAATAGCATAAATATCAATAATGCAACTACATCCATAGGATGTCTTGGGTTTACTCATGTTGGGCCTCAAATGTCTCCCATACCTTCACCTGTATAGTCATGTGGGCCCCCATGACTATTGGCTTGGTAGGATTCACATTAGTATTGGCGATTTAACACTCGCATCACCCGAATGCAAACCACAAAATATGTTTACGAGATGCATGGTCGGAATGTGTCCAGGTGTAGACACAGTGACAACTCAAAGTGGGGTTAGCTCACACGACGTTTGGTATAGCATGCTTTGGCCTAATAGGTACTTCGTACTCTCATCGTTAGTCCCCAGGTAGGCAAACTGGTCCTTTATTTTGGATTTATACGAATGCCAGCCTAGACAGGACGTTCCGACTACCGGTACTTGTACCCTTCCAGTTACTACATGCCCGTCATGAGAACTCACTTTGATGTGATTTGAAAATACAAAAATCGTTGTAAAAACAATCATGATAATGATGTGATGTGTGCTTTCATTGGTATGATATGTTATGAGAATATGATTCATGATAGGCATTATATACTAATATGTACTTATGAACATGCTTGCATAACATTGAATGTAACATTAAACATAAAACATATAAACATCATGAATTTTGCATGTAACACACAAAAATTTTAAAAATTTCTAATCAACTATAGTATAGGCTCTAAGGGTCTAATAACCTATCCTATATCCCTATAGTAATGGCTCTGATACCAATCTGTCACACCCCGACCCGTAGCAGAATAAGCGTCGGGGCATAATTGGGTTATCACCAAAGCTCATGATATTTACTAATATGTTTCATATTTATTAAAGTCAAAATTACATTCTCAATAATCCAAACATGTCCATACAAATACAAAGAAAAATAACCAACTAAACAATCCAAGCTCTAAACCAGTTTATTCTTCTAGGCCAATCCTACGTGTTTCTTGCTGCAGCTGGTTTACCTGTATCATGTGTAAAAATGAGGGTTTTTGGGTCAACATAAGTTGGCGAGTGAACCTTGTTAGATAAATATTTATTATTGATTTTCTTGTTATTTATTAAGGAAAAATTGTGCAATAATCATAAGTGAGCAAATGTAAATAATCAAACAGTAGCAATAACAACCACAAACTATAACATACAATAACATACAATAACAAAAATGGGGATCGAACGGCCTATGATAAATGTATGTACTGAAAATGATAAATGTCTGTGCGATCAAGGCTCAATCAAACGGAGCCGATCGTATTGCATGTACTGAAAATGATAAATGTATGTGCGATCAAGGCTCAATCAAACGGAGCCGATCGTATGTTGGCACGCCAGGTTCACGCTCATAATGTAATGGGGAACATGCTCAACGCTCATAATGTAATGGGGAGCGGCGGCCTATGAAATTGCATGTACTGAAAATAATAAATTAAATCTAAACAATAACCACACAACAGTTGAAACAAGCTGAATACACATTTGTTCATGATATGATGTATGCACAATGATTTAAATATAATAAATGTAAGACACATGATACACCCCAAAAACGTGATTAAAACGGGGAATTTGTAAAGATTCACTCACATTGGGTGCGTTTGGTTGGAGATGATGAGATGCGCACGAGTTGGAAGGATTTAACAACGAGGATAGACTAACCTAAATAATAACGGAAGATATAGTAAATGAGTGGATTTCATTAATGATTTTAATAGGATTTTTAGATATCTTTTTGTGAGTTTAAGGCTATTTCTTATCTTTAAAAACATTATTTTTAAGTATTTTTAATTGATTTTTAAATTAAATTAAATAAATAAAAATATAAAAATATGTTGACTTTTGCGTTGACCGTTGACCATTGACTGTTTGACCGGTTTATTGTGTAAATACATGCGTCGGGCAGGACTCGAACCCGAGACCTCCCGTTCGCGTGCACACAGCTCTACCAACTGAGCTACGTGTCTAACCTGAAATAATTCTGTTTTTAATTATATTTATATACTAACTCGGTTTATTCAAAATTCTTTTATTTTCAAAAATGTTTTAAATCATCGAACCGGTGCCGTTAACAGGTCTCGAACCCGGGACCTGTGCTTTAACGTTACACACAGTCCACCGCTGGACTGTGTGTCTAACTTGGTTAATATATAGATTTTTATTATACTTAACATCTAATGTAAGTTCATCCGTTTCAGTTAGAAAAAATAACATTTTAATTACAGAGGGTGTGTGTATGTATCAAGGATCGAACTCGCGGCGTGTGATATGTGTGTGCACACAGTCCACCGCTGGACTGTGTGTCTAACCCGTTTATAATACCGATTTTAATTAATCTTATAATGTTATCACACTTCATCTTCTTCGCTGAATTTACAGGCAACTATTTACTCAACTGTTTCTTGCTTTAAAACAATTAACAAACATTCATAAGACTAAAATGAAATGGCACAGACGGTGTTGGAAGTAAACATACCGGTGGAATGATTTATCTCAGAATTCCGGCAAGGCGTCGGCTCTGTTTTTATGAACTTCAACTGAGCGAACAAATTAACCGTTTTGATTAGCTAATTGTGGAATTGAAGTACTAAACAAGAGTTATCAGAAGGTTTGAATGTCTATACCGTTTTACAGCTGAAGATAAGGATTTTCAGAAGTTTTCCGGCGAGCGGGAATTATCCGGTAACGACGTCTGAAATTGATTCCGATTGAAGGGTTTGAGTTAGCAATAGCTTAACAATTGATAGACAACGAAAGAATTGCGAGACTTACTGATTTGATGGAAAACACGGTTTTCCGGCGAAAGTCCGGCGAGTTCAAATAGCTTCTCCGGCGGACTGAAAGTTGTGCGAAAATGTAATTGGAGGTTTGCAGAGTGTGTTTGAGTCGCGAGAGGGGTCTTTGATCGAAGTAATTCAGAAATTGAAGGTTTTCGGTTATTAAAACCGATCCATTCTCGAATTTAAGTTTATTCAAAGCAAACTTGATTGAAGGTGTCGGTGCATCGGTTAAACTCAGTAAACCGCGATCAATCAAACGTCTTTGGACGTTTGGTGACCGATTTCGGTTACAGTTGGCGTAACCGATCGATTTATGGTAGTCCATAAAATTTAATTGTTTCCTAACGTTTACAGAAAACAACAAGTGGCAGAGTGGTTATATGTGGGTGTGTTAAGTCTTTGGAGTTCAAAACCCGGCTGACCCAGGTTCGAGTCCTGGCAGGCTCATTTTCTTTTTAATTATTTTATTTTTACTTTTTATCAATTATAACTTTTATAGTTTAGTTTGTTTATTAATTACGCATCATTAAAAAAATTAAAATGGACATAAATACGCAACGAGTCATTTATAACTTGATATTCGATTACAAACGGAGCGGGTTTGGAAAACCCGTTTTTGACAAATGTTACAGTATCCCCTACTTTTAGGAATTTCGTCCCGAAATTTAAGTAGTAGCAGGAAAAAGATGCGGGTATTTTTCGCGCATTGAGTCTTCACGTTCCCAAGTAAACTCAGGTCCCCGTTTCGACTCCCAGCGTACCCTAACAATTGGAATGCGACTTCGTCGAAGACGTTTTTCTCCGAAGTCCATGGTCTCTACAGGTCTTTCAATAAAATGCATAGATTCATCAATCTGAATATCTTCCAGAGGAATGTGGAGGTTTTCATCAGCGAGGCACTTCTTCAAGTTTGATACGTGGAATGTGGGATGAATCCTGTTGAGTTCTTCTGGTAGATCAAGCTTGTATGCTACAGGTCCTACTCTCTCGAGTATCTTGAAAGGTCCTACGTAGCATGGTGCTAGCTTGCCTTTTTGACCAAAACGAACTACTCCCTTCCACGGTGATACTTTTAAAAGTACATGATCACCAATGTTAAACTCCAAAGGCTTCCGTCGTTTATCTGCATAACTCTTTTGACGACTTTGAGCCGCCTGAAGATTGTTTCGAATTTGATGGATCTTGTCTGTGGTTTCTTGAATCAATTCTGGACCAGTGATTTGAGCTTCCCCAATTTCGTGCCAACATACTGGAGATCGGCACTTATGACCATATAAAGCTTCAAAAGGTGCCATGCCGATACTTGAATGATAGCTGTTGTTGTACGAAAATTCAACTAATGGTAGATGAGCGTCCCAATTTCCCTTGAAGTCTATGACACATGCTCGAAGCATATCTTCAAGAGTTTGAATGGTGCGTTCAGATTGTCCATCAGTTTGAGGATGATAAGCGGTACTGAGATCTAATCGCGTACCCAAAGCGGCTTGTACTGCTTGCCATGTTCGTGAAGTGAAACGACCATCACGATCTGAAATAATGCTTAGCGGTAAACCATGTCAGCTTACGATTTCACTGATATAAATACGAGCTAGCTTTTCGTTTTCGCGGATAGGAATAAAGTGAGCTGATTTTGTAAGACGATCAATGATTACCCATATAGTGTCATACCCACCAGAAGTGCGAGGTAACCCGGTAATGAAGTCCATGGTTATGTTTTCCCACTTCCATACAGGTATTTCAGGTTGGACCAGAAGTCCTGAGGGTCTTTGGTGTTTAGTTTCACCTTGGAACATGTAAGGCACTTGGAAACAAAAACAACAATATCCTTTTTCATTCCAGGCCACCAATAGGTGTATCAAAGGTCTTGATACATCTTATCGGCTCCTGGATGTATAGAGTATCGCGTTTTGTGAGCCTCTTTCATAAGAAATTCACGAAGGTTGTTGTGGTCAGGAATCCATATGCGATCTAGATAGTACAGAATACCGTCAGATTTAGTTTCAGTTTTAAGTTCAGCTCCACAGGACAGCTCCTTTCGTACATCACCTTCCGTTACTGAAACATGTTGGGCTTCTCGAATTTGATCTTTAATGTCAGTTATGATTTGCGAACATAGAAGACGAATGGAGTTCGCATAACCCTTTCGACTGAGTGCATCAGCCACCACATTTGCTTTGCCAGGGTGGTACCGAATTTCGCAGTCGTAGTCATTTAGAAGTTCGACCCATCTTCGTTGCCTCATGTTTAACTCTTTTTGATTGAAGATATGTTGAAGACTCTTGTGGTCAGTGTATATTTCACACTTAGTACCGTAGAGATAATGTCTCCATATCTTAAGAGCAAACACAACGGCTCCAAGTTCTAGGTCATGGGTGGTGTAGTTCTTCTCATGAGTCTTGAGTTGTCTCGAAGCATAAGCTATAACCTTTCCTCTTTGCATTAGAACATAGCCTAGTCCTTGCCCTGACGCGTCGCAATAAACCACGAAGTCATCACAACCTTAGGCAGAGTGAGGATTGGTGCATCACAGAGTTTTTGTTTAAGGGTTTGGAAGGCTTCTTCTTGCTTGGGTCCCCATATGAAAGGTTTTCCCTTCTGAGTTAAAGCCGTGAGTGGTACAGCAATGCGTGAGAAGTTTGAAATGAAACGACGATAATAACCAGCCAAACCAAGAAAAGATCTTACTTCAGTTGGTGTACGCGGCGCTTGCCATTCTTGTACCGCTTTGATCTTTGAGGGGTCGACATGTATTCCCTTGTCATTGACTACATGCCCAAGGAATTGTACCTCTTTTAACCAGAATTCACATTTGGAGAATTTGGCGTAAAGCTTTTCATTCTCTAGGAGTGTAAGGATGAGTCGAAGATGTCGCTCATGATCAGACTTAGACTTTGAATAAATGAGGATGTCGTCAATGAAGACTATAACAAAACGATAGAGATAGGGTTTGCAGACTCTGTTCATTAGATCCATGAAGACAGCTGGAGCGTTGGTTAAACCAAATGGCATGACCATGAATTCATAATGACCATAACGAGTTCGGAAAGCGGTCTTTGGGACGTCTTCTTCATGTACTCTAAGTTGATGATAACCAGATCGAAGGTCGATTTTTGAAAAGCAGCTGGCACCTTGATGTTGATCAAGAAGATCATCAATGCGAGGTAATGGATAGCGATTCTTGATTGTTAACTTGTTGAGTTCTCTGTAGTCGATGCACATGCGAAACGATCCATCTTTCTTTTTCACAAAAAGGACAGGTGCACCCCAAGGCGAGGAGCTAGGGCGTATGAACCCTTTGTCAGTCAACTCTTGCAATTGACTGGCTAGCTCTTGCATTTCAGAGGGGGCTAACCTATAAGGAGACTTCGCAACTGGTGTAGCACCAGGTATAAGATTAATGCAGAATTCGACTTCTCTTACGGGAGGAAGTCCTGAAATGTCGTCAGGAAAAACTTGCGGGAAATCTTTTACTACAGGAATGTCTTCAAGTTTCTTCTCCATGGTTCCCTTTTTGACGACATGAGCCAAAAACGCGACATAATTCTTGCGAAGATATTTTTGAGCTTGAAGACAGGACATTAATCTGAGCCCTTTCGACGGGGTTTCTCCAAAGATTCGTAGAGTCTGACCGTTTGAAAGAGGAACGCGTATAAACTTTTCGCGACATACAACTTCAACCTGATGTTGGCTGAGCCAATCCATACCAATTATAATGTCAAAGATTCCCAACTTCATTGGAATGAGGTCAACTAGAAAATTGTGATCGTTTAGAGTAAGAGTACAACTGCGTATAATAGAGTTCAATGAGACCGGTTTCCCGTCAGCAACTTCTATTCTTATGGATTCCATGAGCTTATCACGATTTTGGTTTAGGATGGGTTCAAACTCTAAAGACACAAAACTTTTATCCGCGCCAGTATCAAACAACATGGATGCATATCTACCATTGATAAGGAACGTACCGTTAACCACATTGCCGTCAGCTCTAGCCTGATTAGCGTTGATGTTGAAAGCTCTTCCTCTTGCAGGTGGAGGAGCTTGGTTAGCTTGATTGGCTTGGGCTTGAGCATGAATAATGTTCACCAACCTTGGACAAGTGTTTCTAAAATGGCTTGGGTCTCCACAATTGTAGCAAGCCCGCATAGGTTGTACCATGGGATAGTTGGGTTGGTAGTATGTTTGGGCTAAATGTTGGGTAGGTGGTAATAGTAGGGGTTGTTGGGCTTGACCCATTATTTGTTGGTGGGTTTGGGTTGAAGGCTCTTGGCGGTTCGTTCGCTGAGGTATGCGACAGGTTTGAACAGTATGACCTGCGCGACCACAGCCAGTGCAATGCTGACAGGGATGATCAGGAAAGTGGTGGTGTTGGCAACGGTTGTATTTTGGTAATGGGCCAGAGTATGGTCTTTTGTATGGTGCAGGTGAAGGGGCGACTTGGGTAATGGGTGCAGTAGTGATAGGGAAATTGGTTTGTGTAACAGTGAAATTTCTGGTGTAACGCTTCCTCTTGTTAGCAAACTTAGAGGAGGAGGTGGAATGGTTTGATGTTTGGCCCTCAACGGGGGATTTCTTCGTCTCCTCTTTAAACTTACCGTTGCGAATTCGATTCTCGGTCAGTTCAGTCGCTAGTTCCATAGCAGCTTCAAGTGTTGCTAGTGAAGTGCTGAGAACTGAATCTTGAATTTTCGAGGGAAGACCTCGAATATAATGCTCAATTAAGCGATAAACTGGGGTAAACAAGTTAGGGACCATTTGGTTCAACTCTAAGAACCTCTTGTTGTAGGAAGTATGATCTCCCTCCTTTTGCTTCAAAGAATGAAATTCGTCCTCTAACTTTTTAATCTCACTTCTAGGACAGAATCGCCTAGTCATGATTTCCCTTAACTCCTCCCACGTTAAGGCCATTGCATCATCAATTCCCCTCTTACCCTTTTCAGTATTCCACCAGGTAAGAGCTACCCCAAATAGTCTCCCGGTTGCGTATCGTACCTTGCGATCTCGGGACAATCGCAATTGAGGAAGGTGTTTTCCATTTCCTCAAACCAGTGGAGGAGGGCAGTGACACCTTTGGTCCCTTCAAATTTAGGAGGATCGCAAGACTTGAAATGTTTATATGAGCACTTGCTGGTAGGAGGGTTGCTGATGTTCTGGTCATCTTGCCGGGGAGGATTAGTGGGATTTGTGGCGAGAGCCTGTTGTACTTGAACCACAATGTCAGGAAGCACCGCGGCCATTTGCTTCGCGATTTGCGCGGCCAAGCGTTCGTGAGGCCTTCCTGATCTTTTACCCCCTCGTTGTTGTCTAGCCGACATCTACAAGAACATACATAAGAAGATTGTGAGTTTATGGAGTCTTTTTAGGTGTCATGTGTCTTAAAGAAAATGAAAATAGCATAAATATCAATAATGCAACTACATCCATAGGATGTCTTGGGTTTACTCATGTTGGGCCTCAAATGTCTCCCATACCTTCACCTGTATAGTCATGTGGGCCCCCATGACTATTGGCTTGGTAGGATTCACATTAGTATTGGCGATTTAACACTCGCATCACCCGAATGCAAACCACAAAATATGTTTACGAGATGCATGGTCGGAATGTGTCCAGGTGTAGACACAGTGACAACTCAAAGTGGGGTTAGCTCACACGACGTTTGGTATAGCATGCTTTGGCCTAATAGGTACTTCGTACTCTCATCGTTAGTCCCCAGGTAGGCAAACTGGTCCTTTATTTTGGATTTATACGAATGCCAGCCTAGACAGGACGTTCCGACTACCGGTACTTGTACCCTTCCAGTTACTACATGCCCGTCATGAGAACTCACTTTGATGTGATTTGAAAATACAAAAATCGTTGTAAAAACAATCATGATAATGATGTGATGTGTGCTTTCATTGGTATGATATGTTATGAGAATATGATTCATGATAGGCATTATATACTAATATGTACTTATGAACATGCTTGCATAACATTGAATGTAACATTAAACATAAAACATATAAACATCATGAATTTTGCATGTAACACACAAAAATTTTAAAAATTTCTAATCAACTATAGTATAGGCTCTAAGGGTCTAATAACCTATCCTATATCCCTATAGTAATGGCTCTGATACCAATCTGTCACACCCCGACCCGTAGCAGAATAAGCGTCGGGGCATAATTGGGTTATCACCAAAGCTCATGATATTTACTAATATGTTTCATATTTATTAAAGTCAAAATTACATTCTCAATAATCCAAACATGTCCATACAAATACAAAGAAAAATAACCAACTAAACAATCCAAGCTCTAAACCAGTTTATTCTTCTAGGCCAATCCTACGTGTTTCTTGCTGCAGCTGGTTTACCTGTATCATGTGTAAAAATGAGGGTTTTTGGGTCAACATAAGTTGGCGAGTGAACCTTGTTAGATAAATATTTATTATTGATTTTCTTGTTATTTTATTAAGGAAAAATTGTGCAATAATCATAAGTGAGCAAATGTAAATAATCAAACAGTAGCAATAACAACCACAAACTATAACATACAATAACATACAATAACAAAAATGGGGATCGAACGGCCTATGATAAATGTATGTACTGAAAATGATAAATGTCTGTGCGATCAAGGCTCAATCAAACGGAGCCGATCGTATTGCATGTACTGAAAATGATAAATGTATGTGCGATCAAGGCTCAATCAAACGGAGCCGATCGTATGTTGGCACGCCAGGTTCACGCTCATAATGTAATGGGGAACATGCTCAACGCTCATAATGTAATGGGGAGCGGCGGCCTATGAAATTGCATGTACTGAAAATAATAAATTAAATCTAAACAATAACCACACAACAGTTGAAACAAGCTGAATACACATTTGTTCATGATATGATGTATGCACAATGATTTAAATATAATAAATGTAAGACACATGATACACCCCAAAAACGTGATTAAAACGGGGAATTTGTAAAGATTCACTCACATTGGGTGCGTTTGGTTGGAGATGATGAGATGCGCACGAGTTGGAAGGATTTAACAACGAGGATAGACTAACCTAAATAATAACGGAAGATATAGTAAATGAGTGGATTTCATTAATGATTTTAATAGGATTTTTAGATATCTTTTTGTGAGTTTAAGGCTATTTCTTATCTTTAAAAACATTATTTTTAAGTATTTTTAATTGATTTTTAAATTAAATTAAATAAATAAAAATATAAAAATATGTTGACTTTTGCGTTGACCGTTGACCATTGACTGTTTGACCGGTTTATTGTGTAAATACATGCGTCGGGCAGGACTCGAACCCGAGACCTCCCGTTCGCGTGCACACAGCTCTACCAACTGAGCTACGTGTCTAACCTGAAATAATTCTGTTTTTAATTATATTTATATACTAACTCGGTTTATTCAAAATTCTTTTATTTTCAAAAATGTTTTAAATCATCGAACCGGTGCCGTTAACAGGTCTCGAACCCGGGACCTGTGCTTTAACGTTACACACAGTCCACCGCTGGACTGTGTGTCTAACTTGGTTAATATATAGATTTTTATTATACTTAACATCTAATGTAAGTTCATCCGTTTCAGTTAGAAAAAATAACATTTTAATTACAGAGGGTGTGTGTATGTATCAAGGATCGAACTCGCGGCGTGTGATATGTGTGTGCACACAGTCCACCGCTGGACTGTGTGTCTAACCCGTTTATAATACCGATTTTAATTAATCTTATAATGTTATCACACTTCATCTTCTTCGCTGAATTTACAGGCAACTATTTACTCAACTGTTTCTTGCTTTAAAACGATTAACAAACATTCATAAGACTAAAATGAAATGGCAGAGACGGTGTTGGAAGTAAACATACCGGAGGAATGATTTATCTCAGAATTCCGGCAAGGCGTCGGCTCTGTTTTTATGAACTTCAACTGAGCGAACAAATTAAACTTTTGATTAGCTAATTGTGGAATTGAAGTACTAAACAAGAGTTATCAGAAGGTTTGAATGTCTATACCGTTTTACAGCTGAAGATAAGGATTTTCAGAAGTTTTCCGGCGAGCGGGAATTATCCGATAACGACGTCTGAAATTGATTCCGATTGAAGGGTTTGAGTTAGCAATAGCTTAACAATTGATAGACAACGAAAGAATTGCGAGACTTACTGATTTGATGGAAAACACAGGTTTTCCGGCGAAAGTCCGGCGAGTTCAAATAGCTTCTCCGGCGGACTGAAAGTTGTGCGAAAATGTAATTGGAGGTTTGCAGAGTGTGTTTGAGTCGCGAGAGGGGTCTTTGATCGAAGTAATTCAGAAATTGAAGGTTTTCGGTTATTAAAACCGATCCATTCTCGAATTTAAGTTTATTCAAAGCAAACTTGATTGAAGGTGTCGGTGCATCGGTTAAACTCAGTAAACCGCGATCAATCAAACGTCTTTGGACGTTTGGTGACCGATTTCGGTTACAGTTGGCGTAACCGATCGATTTATGGTAGTCCATAAAATTTAATTGTTTCCTAACATTTACAGAAAACAACAAGTGGCGGAGTGGTTATATGTGGGTGTGTTAAGTCTTTGGAGTTCAAAACCCGGCTGACCCGGGTTCGAGTCCCGGCAGCCTCATTTTCTTTTTAATTATTTTATTTTTTCTTTTTTTTCAATTATAACTTTTATAGTTTAGTTTGTTTATTAATTACGCATCATTAAAAAAATTAAAATGGACATAAATACGCAACGAGTCATTTATAACTTGATATTCGATTACAAACGGAGCGGGTTTGGAAAACCCGTTTTTGACAAATGTTACATATTTGACCAACCATAAACACTTATATATTAAGATAATACACACGTGTACTATCCATGTCCCTGTTAATCCTCAGCCATCACCGTGTTTAATAACAACCTAACAATCCACTTTGTCAAAACACAAAATTATACATCACCCAGGTCGGCAAGATTTACATAATACACTCAACATTAGGGCCAAAAATCAGTAAACAAAGAAAGACACTCTACACACAACGCAACCAGTCGGTAAATTTTAACATACACTTTTAACCGATCCTACAAACCAAAAGATTAACATAATACACATGTGTGCTCTAGCATGCCCTTGTGAATTCCCAGCCTCCATCGTGTTAAATAACACCCAAACAATCCATTTTGCCCAATAGACAGAATTCCCAAAAAATCCACTTTGCCCGATAGTCAGAATTATACATCACCCAGTCGGCAAGATTTACATAATATACTGAACATTACGGCCAAAAATCAAAGAAAAAAAGATATACACTCTCCACAATCACTCGAATAATTTTAACATATTCATTTAGCCAGCCCTAAACACTTAAAGATTAACATAATACACATGTGTACTGTAACATGTCCATGTGAATCCGCAGCCATCATCGCGTTTAATAAAAACCTAACACTCAACTATGACAAAACACAGAATTACACATCACCCAGGTAGGCATGATTAACATAATACACTTAGCATTACGGCCAAAAAACAAGAAACACAAAGTTACAATGTGTAGAAAACGCAACCACTCGCTAAATTTCAAACCCTAACTAACAAAACTCTGTTTTTTTATGTCGCCGGAATTCAAACTTACAATCGACGGTAAGAAAATCATCAAAATAACTACTAAAATTAACTACAAATTACCTCTTTTCTTCCGCTCGATTGAACTTCAAAAGGCCTGCACCCTTCACCCAAATCTTCTGTCTGCTACTTGGTATTATGAAAAACCGAAGAACTCAATATAATGGGGGTAAGAAATCGGTAGAGAGGAAGAGTTTTTGGGAACCATAATCTTAAAAACAAAGTGTGCAATTTGTGGGGGGAATACGAATCATCAGGTTTAGGAACCGTTTTTTGTTTCCTAAATTAAAAAATTCTCCATATTTAAATTTACAAGTCTACCCTTTTTATTTATTTTTAAAGTTAAAAGGATGCATACTTAATTACAATTATGCCACTAATAAAAACAAAAGGATGTTCAACATCAACGACCTAGATCAGTTCGTACAGTTTATTCCTATATATATATATATATATGCATCCTCTACTTGTGACTAATTTTCCCGTAGCCCACCCTCATATCAAAGATTACTACATTATTAGTATTTTTTTTTTAGTGGCAAGTGTTACATATTCTTTACTTTTACACCAATACACCTAAATTACTCCCTCTTGCCCAAGTAAGAATCTGTAATCTTTTTTTCTTATTTTCATATGAATCTTCAGACATAATTTCTTGAAAGAACAAAAACAATAAATGACAAATATTAAACTATATATAAAACCACCGTATTGTATGTCCTTATGAGTATGGACCTCAACGGACAAAATATACGTAATTTGGGTTGGGCACTTAATTAAGTTAGGATGCACTTTAAGATAATTGCATTCCATGTTCTAAATAGTGGTTTTTGATTTATAACCCAAACTTCATAGAGTGAAGAACACGATCAAGGTCAAGAACAAGAGACCCAACATGATAGTTGGTGTGTCCCTTCATTGTAAACATCTACCACCAACTTCATATGTGTAACTTGTAGCATGTGATCACTACCCAACATGTGAAAAGTGTAAAGGTGATCATTGCTTGGATGAATGAAATGAAAGGTGATAACTACCTTTATTATGAGAGGCTAAATTGGTGATCACTACTTGATTACTGAGACGTTAAAGAGGTGAGTACTACCCAGATTAGTGAGATGATTGTAAAGATGATTACTATCTTTTTGTGAGATGTTAAAGTGTCGGTCGATGTCAAGTTTAGTGAATAGGATGATGTTATCATTTATTACTACCTTTTTAAGTGAGACAATGTAACAATTACCTCTATCGGCTTAGAGGGAGGAATTTAGTGGATGGCAAACTTTCGTTTAAGGAACAAGGAGTAGGCATACACTGAATGCTAACATTCACCGAAACCATTATACATCCACTGTAATTTTTTTCCTTATTCTACATATACTTGAAAATCATATATCATTTCCAATAATAAATAAATGTTGTTACTAATTTTAAAAATAACTTGTTTAGCCCATCTAGGCTCTTACATGCTTGATTACCGGAACCTGTTTACTCACATCAAAATGAACAACCAAAATACTACATATATTTAAAACACATATAATAAATTGTATATTGAAGTTGCTAAAAACTTGAAATTATTAAAATTGTATATTTTTAAGGATTGTAGTTGAGTGTTTTACAAATAACTTAATCTAGTGGGTACTAACAAACACGTATTCTACAAATATAATACATGATCTAAAATCGGTTATGGGCTAAGATTACCAAACCCCTTCCCATACCTAATCGATTGCAATTCTCAAAATAGAATTAATATGATTTTTTTTAATTCTGTATTCTCAAAATATAATTAATATAATTTTTTTTACTTCTATATTATTTCATATCTCTACTTTCAATAATTTCATTTGTAAACCAAAGCTTTAATGTTATTTCATTTTCCTTAACATATTAGTTCATCAATATTTTTCTATAAACTTCTTGAAACCTAATAATGTTCTTAAATCAAAGTTGCATAAATCGCCACCAAATTATACATAAAAAAGCTTACTTAAAAACTACAGGATCTAAATAATGTTTGCGGGATCTAATTTTGTGTGTTAGAATTGTATATCCTTTTTTTATACTCGTTATACATACGTTAGACCGGACACATTTATTTCTCCGTCTTATAGCATCTTCAACGAAAGCTTTAGATGCCAATGGTGGAAGAGAGAGAGGATTGAGAAAGAGACAAGCAGGGTAATACTTATCTGAAATTCAGCTACCTCCAATTCGTGGATGTTGTGGAGGAAGAAGATGATAAAGAAAGAGAAGAGAAATACGATTAATGAAGGTCTATGCATGTCCCAATGAAGCACCCGCGAGAGGTGTTTTTAGGTGATATGAGATTATTTTGCAAAAATGTGATAAAAAAAAAACCAAGTTAGTTATTATAATAAGTAATGTCTTTAATTTTTGAATGCCCAATATAGTCCGGCCACCCGAGTACATCTATAGGCAAAAGGGCATTCATGCCCGCTATCACAGACAATACCGGTGACCAAGCCCGTCACCACAGGGGAATCCCATCGCCCAAAAACTCATTGTGGTAAAACCCCGACTAGGGCTGTTAACGAGCCGAGCACACCTTTGCTTGTGCTTGGCTCGTTTACAAATCGAACCGACCGGAGCGGCTCTTTTAAAACCGAGTCTCAAATCAAGCGAGAATTTTCCGAGCATTAAATATCCCGAGCAAGCGTCGAGCGAAGTTCGTGCAATTTGGACAACCATGTTGCCCGATTTAAATTTGCTGAGAGAGATAGCGACAATGTTGGGTCCAAGTTGTCACACCCCGGATTTCCAACCCGAAATCCATACACCGTAGGCCCGGGTGGGAGTATCGTGACAACAGTTGATAACGTCATAGTCAATTGAACGTGGCACAACGGAAGTCTTGGAGTAAAATTACTATTACAAACCGAATGTTCGAAAATACAAAATAATATACAAGCTTGTAATAGAAGATCCACAGGCGGATCATAGAATGTACAAGAAAGAATGCAAAACAGACTTTAGGCAGATCTAAGGATTTACAAGAATCCTCTTATTCTCTACCGAGCAGTTCCGGCTTAATTTCGTGTTGTACCTGCAGATTAGTCTTTGGAGGATACGTCATCTTAAGCTTACGCTAGTAATACACCCAACTGACTCATTTTGAAAATATTAAAATGATTTCAAGTGCAAACGACACAAAATCTTTTATTATCTTAGGAAGGTTAACCATGCAATAATAATTTACCATATCCCAAGCCCTTATAGGAGAAATAAGTTGAGAGTATTTACCTGAGATTGCTTTCTTCTTTTATTTTTAAATAACTCAGCCGTATACAAAAGTACCAAGTGCAGATAGCTTTTACCGAGAAGCCTCTAGTCTGGATTATGGCATAAACTAGCCAATTAAATAATAACGGTTGTATAAACCGAATAGTGTACATGATCATTACGTATAACGCTTTATTAAACGATGATCAGATAGAATGTAGTTTAAACCCAACAAGTACTTGACTTGTATAATATGGGTAAACTATAAACATTCTGGATTTTGAACTCAAAATGACAAGGTTAAACCCTTAAGGTTGAATTCCGTAAAATAGTAACATATACGTAACTGTGCGCATAATAGTGATATCGGGTAACCGGATAAGTTATGGACAAGTTCTATATGCCATTATACTTTAAATAAGTTAAGATATCAGTAGGATATCAACTTGTTGAGGTTTTAAAACGAAATTATGCCTTATAGGGGCATTTCGGTAATTTCGTATTGTATAAAAAGAACTTAAATAAAATTTAAGTTTATGATCATGAGTATTCTGGAAAAGTAATTTATTTATGATATAATATCAGTAGGATATCAAATATTGTGTATTTTACCTTTTATGACCAAGCTATGCACCGAGGGCATTTTGGTCATTTTACACATAGTTTATAAATTATTTGGGATTCTGAGTTTATAATAAGTACCTACTGTAAATATGTTTAAAATAAGTTTTAAATTCAGTAGGTAACAAGTATTGGTCCACTAATATGGTTTAAAACCATACTATGCGCCGAAACGGACGTTTATGTCGTAAAGTGACGTCTTTAAGCGATGTTTATGAAAACTGATGTTTGGATCAGATTAAAATGTTTAAAATATGTTAAGTATCGGTAAGTAAGTGATTTATCTCGAAAATATTTGATTAAAACTATTTTATAAGCCACAGGTCTAAAACCGTCATTTATCGACATAGTTTAAAGACTTGTTTAAAAACTCAGTTTATAACTTGGTTTAATATCCCAAATAATCCTACTTATGATATTACATTAGTAGAAATTCCTTTTCAAGTTCATTACCATTTGAAACCTTGTTTTATGCAAAAGGCATTTTGGTCAAAGATGGCATAATTATGGAACTTGCGCATAAACTTGGATTCTGATTATGGTCATGTAATATAACGTCAGAGGATTATGCTATATTATATTATGATCATAATGCAACTTTAGATCAGTGGGTAACTAATCTAAATCGGGTCAGAATCGAAAGTCAAAGCAGAAGTCAAACCTTGAGACTTTCGGTTGCGAACCGAGCCTAGAACTGAAATTGACGAGCCGAACATGTTCATACATGTTCTAATAATTATTGCCAACTTGTTTAAGTGTCAAAACAGGTTTCATAACATATATAAGATCAATTTATGATGTTTCCGAAAAATGGCCTGTTTGACTTTTCAATATCATAACTTTGACCCGTCAATTGGTCTAGCAAACGTGATCTTCAGGAGGTGCCCTTTATAGGGACTAACACCTACCTTATTACGATCACTTAGCCATGTTCATTTTGAACAATGGCTGGACCATAATGGTCTTAAACGAAAGTCAAAGCGTTTTACGCAAACGCTTGACTTTAGGCTATAGAAGCCTATAAACGAAAATGCACAAGGAAGGAACACTTACCAGTGATTCCTAGATGCAAAAGAACTATGTTGGACTGCTCCTTTTAGTTAGGAACTTCCAGAGGAGGGAGAAGAGTGAATAAGAAAGGTGCAAGTTGAAATGGTGAACTTAAGCACCTACTTATAGTTGGAGAGCTCAAAGGAGGTGAAGCCAGGTGTCTAGGGGTGTAAGAAGAAGCTTACAAGGGTCCCAAAACATGGCATAGCTGATTAGGAAGGCCATGGTTTCGATTTAATGGTTTTGGAGCTTTGCTTGGGCTCCAAAACAAACTTTCTGCTGCAGGTCTGTTCTCGCGGGGCGCGAGAGACACAGGTCGGTCTCTCGCGGCCCGCGACCGCCCCTATTTCAGTTTTAAAATTTGACACTTTGGCCCCTAAACTATATAAAGCTTATAAAAATGATTTTAAATACTATTTTGGCACTTTTAGCTCTCCGTAGCCAATACTTGGCATACCCGGGATTATGCCGGGCATTATTGAGCTCTCGGTTCGTTAAAGGTCACTCAATGGTATAAATTAACATGTTGACACTTTTAATCCCTCCAATATCCAACTTTCACATATTTACAGAATTGAACTCTCTCGTCAACAAACGGTACGTATGAGAGTTAGGACTTCACAAAGGATCACTCAGAGGCTTATCACAAGCATGTTGATTCCGATGTCACTCAGAGGCTAGGCATGTTGACGTATTAGTCACTCAGAGGCCAAGTTTCAAGCATGTTGACATATTAGTCACTCAGAGGCTAATGATTTAAGCATGTTGACGTATCAGTCACTCAGAGGCTATCTATTTATGCATGTTTACATCGGTTCGTCACTCAGAGGCTCAATCTTGAGCATGTTGACGCCTTTAGCCCTTATTGGTCTTTAACAGACAATTATATAAAATACAACACGTGTCACTATACTATTGGACACGATTTTACAGGGTGTTACATCCTCACCCCCTTAAAACAAATCTCGACCTCGAGATTTTATTAAAAAGATGGGGGTATTTTTGTCGCATAGTGGACTCAACCTCCCATGTATACTCAGGACCTAAAAGCGTCCCACTTAACCTTTACTATAGGTATCATCTTTCTTCAGAGCTTCGTAACCTGTCGATCCTCGATCGAAATTGGTTTCTAATAACCTCAGGTTTTCATCAATTTGCACCCATTGTGCGACATTGCTAGCGACTCATCGGCTAGACATTTCTTAAGATTAGATATGTGGAATAATCATGGATTCCATTAAGCTCCTCTGGCAACCTGAGCTTAGAAGCTATAGTGCCGACACATTCGATTATCTCGAAGGGTCCTATATATCTAGGGCTTAACTTGCCCTTCTTTCCAAAACGCATCACACCTTTCCAGGGTGATACTTTTAGCATGACCTTGTCCCTACTTGGAACTTAAGAGGTTTGCGCCTCTTGTCAGCATAGCTCTTCTGCCTATCCCTGGCAGCTTTGAGACAATCACGGATTTGCATAATCTTTTCCGTGGTCTCCAGGACAATCTCAGGTCCTGACAGTTGGGCCTCCCAACTTCTGCCCAACATACGGGCGTTCTACATTTTCTCCCATACAAGGCCTCAAAAGGAGCAGCCTTGATGCTTGTATGATAGCTATTATTGTAGGAGAATTCTATTAGGGGTAAGTGGTCATCCCAACTTCCGCCTAAATCAATCACACATGCCCTGAGCATATCTTCAGTGTTTGAATAGTACGCTCACTTTAACCATCAGTCTGCGGATGGTAAGCCGTACTAAAATTTAATCGTGTGCCTAACGATTGTTGGAAACTTTTCCAAAAGTAGATGTGTATCTAGTATCTCATCGGATACAATAGATACTGGCACACCGTGTAGGGACACTATCTTGTCCACATACAACTTAGCCAATTTATCTGAATTATATGTCTCTTTAATTGGCAAGAAGTGAGTTGACTTAGTCAGTCTATCCACTATGACCCAAATAGTGTACTTACCACTTTTGGTCTTTGGTAACTTGGTAATCAAATCCATAGTTACCATTTCCATTTCCAAGTGGGAATTTCAAGTTGTTGTAGAAGTCCTAACGGTTTCTGATGTTCGGCTTAACCTGCGAACACGTCAGACACTTAGCTATATAAGTGGCTATGGATTTCTTCAAACCCATCCACCAATAATTTCTCTTCAAGTCTTGATACATCTTGTCACCACCCGGGTGAACAGAGTATCTTGAATTATGCGCTTCTTGGAGGATTAGATCTCTAAGTCCTCCAAAGGTAGGAACCCAAATCCTATCATTAAATCTTAGGATTCCATCATTTCCAGGCACTAATTGATCAACAGATCTGCCTAATCCCTCATTAGGAATATTAGCCTCTAAAAGGGCTTGCTTTTACGCATCTAATAGCTTTTCATTTAAGCTATTCTGAGCTCAATGCTTTTTGCATTAATCCTTATAGGTTTAACCTTCTCCTTGCGACTTAAGGCATCGGCAACTACATTTGCCTTACCTGGGTGGTAGCGAATCTCGCAATCATAATCATTAAGTGTTTCCATCCACCGACGTTGTCCATGTTCAGTTCTTTCTGATTGAACAAGTGTTGGAGACTTTTATGGTCTGTGTATATAACACACTTTGTGCCATACAAGTAATGTCTCCACAGTTTTAGTGCAAATACAACGGCACCCAATTCTAAATCGTGGGTGGTGTAATTCTTTTCATGCACCTTTAATTGTGTGATGCATAGGCAATCACCTTCCTTTTTGCATTAGCACACAGCCCATGCCAGTGTGCGATGCATCACAGTAGACTACAAATTCCTCAATACCTTCAGGTAGAGATAACACAGGAGCGTTGCTCAACTTGTGTTTAAGAACCTCAAAAATTCCTGTTGCTTTGGACCCCAATTATACTTAATATTCTTACGGGTCAAAGAAGTTAAAGGAGTGGCTATCCTTGAAAAGTTCTCAATGAACCTCCTATAGTAACCAGCCAAACCTAAGAAACTACGAACCTCTGTTGGAGTCTTGGGCACTTCCCAATTTGTGATGGCTTCAATCTTGGCGGGATCCACTTGGATGCCACGCTCACTTACAACATGTCCAAGAAATTGGACTTTTCTAAGCCAAATTCGCATTTAGAGAACTTTGCATAAAGTTTCTCTCTGCCTTAATAATTCTAGGATGCACCGAAGATGTTTCTCGTGATTACTTTGACTACGAGAATAAATAAGTATGTCGTCTATGAAGACAATGACAAACTTATCCAAATATGGCTTGCAGACTCTATTCATGAGATCCATGAATGCTGCTGGTGCATTTGTGAGCCCAAAAGGCATCACCAAAAACTCAAAATGACCATAACGGGTCCTGAAGGCTGTCTTAGGAACATCTTCATTTTTAACATTCAGTTGATGATATCCTGATCTCAAATCTATCTTAGAAAAATAACTAGCCCCTTGAAGCTGATCGAATAAGTCATTGATCCTGGGCAGAGGATATCTATTCTTAAAGGTTAGCTTGTTCAGTTCCTGGTAGTCGATGCACCTTTTCTTCTTCACAAAAAGGATAGGAGCTCCCCAAGGCGAGGAACTAGGCTGAATAAAGCCTTTCTCTAAGAGTTCGTCTAGTTGAACTCTTAGCTCATTCATTTCGGTTGGAGCTAGCCTATATGGGGCTCTTGCTACGGGTGCTGCTCCTGGTATGATATCTATTCTGAACTCCACTTGTCTATCTGGGGGTAGGCCTGGTAATTCTTCAGGGAAAACATCGGGATACTCCGAGATAACTGTAAGTCTTCAATGCTTGGTTTAGGCTCATTGATGGTTATTGTGCCATGTACACGACACAGTCTCTTCTCAAACACTTGGATGCCTTAAATAACGACACCTTGTCCGGTAATCCATAGTGTGAGTCTCCAGGGATGGTGATCATTTCACCAGATGGGGTTTTAATCTCGATGAGCTTTTTATGGCAGGCAATGCGGGCTTGGTTATGAGATAACCAATCCATGCCTAAAACAACATCAAACCCCGCCAAATTCATTGGCAAAAGAGAGATAGGGATGGAATGATTCTTAATGGATATGGAACATCCATCAAGAATAGAAGAAGCAGTTTCTAAGGTTCATCGGCAAGTTCTATCTCATAAGTCTTATCTAGAGTTCTTACGGGCAGATTTAATAGTTTACTAAACTTATGATCAACAAATGATTTATCTGCACCCGAATCAAATAACACTCTATCAAAAATATCATTAATGGGGAAAGTACCTGTTATGACGTTATTGTCATTAACAGCTTCCTTAGCAGTTAGCCGAAAGGCGCGTGCATTCCCCTTCTTGGCCTCTCCAGGCTTCGGATTATTATTCTTCGAATTCTTAGGGCAGCTACTTGCAATGTGCCCTTTTTCATGGCAGATATAGCATATAGCATCTTTAAGGTCTCTACAATCTTGGGTCTTATGCCCCCTTCTTTTACATATGCCACAAGGTCTAGCTTGTGGGTCAGGATTACATGTCTCCAGTGTCTTCGGTTGCAAGTCTTACAGAATGGCATCACACCCGACTTGCTTTGGTTCCCTTTGAACCCGAACCTCCCTTTATTTTTCTTATTAAATCTATGGGATTGTCTTCCTCCCTCTTCCTTTTCCAGTCAGTTTCAGACTTGACTGACTTCTGCCTCACTATATCAAGGTTGAGGGAGAGAGATAGGTTAACAGCAGATCTATAGGTACTAGGCTGAGCAGCCTTTACCATGCCCTTAATCTCAGGCGCTAATCCATTTATAAAACGCGCAATGTGTTTGGATTCAGGGGTAATTAAATAGGAAACTAACCTAGATAGGGAATTGAAATCGGAAACATATTTCCGACAATCTAGGTTTTTCATGGAAAGAGACAAGAATTTGTCTCTATTTTCTCAACCTCATGGGTTGGGCAGTAAGTTTCCTTTACAAGGTCCACAAACTTGGACCATCCCAGATTATACAGGTATACCTTACCTGTTGACTGAATCATGGCCTTCCACCATGTTAGGGCATCGCCCTTAAAGGACTGTGATACGTACTTGACCACATCCTTTACAGCACAGCCGCTGATGTCTACTATAGTCTCCATCTCATCCAGCCACTTTAAGGCTTCTACGGCTCCTTTTTCCCCATTAAAGTCTCGGGGTTTACAGGAGACAAAGTATTTATAGGTACACCCGTCTTTAGCAGAACGGGACCTATCAGCAAAGTCTGCTATCCTTGGTTCACTCTTCGCATTTGAAGAGTGAACAGAGCTCTCTTTATGAGCTGAAGATGGTGGAATAGATAGGGGTCTAGAGCGAGTGGCACTCGGCTCTCTTAGCCTTTCTATGGCTTTACTCATGGCCCTTTCCACAGCCGCATTAATGCGAGCTTGAAAATCATTATCATTATTTATGGCTATATTTTCGGCGTCTTTGACGTTCCGATGGCTACTTTGTACCTCATTAGAATTAGCCATTCTTCAAAGCTTTGGTTCTATATACCAAATAAAATTTATCTTAGCCATGGTATAATAACCATATCGGCTTTTAATCATCGGATATAACAATCCTTTGCCTTTACTAGTGTGAATAACATCACCACTCTTAGGCTTAACATATCTATATTTGGCCTAGGTCTTAATAGGACCGTCATAGGCAATTTACAATTTGGACGAAGTCCATATATCATTAGACAGGGGATCGCAATGTCACAACTGTCATTTGTCATACAGACAATTATACATAGGTCATAGGCCTGTCCCTTAATGGACATATTAATTGGGCACATTGGCCGGTCACATTGGACATAATATATATGGCACTTAGGCCTGTCACTAATGGACATATAATAGGGCACATAGGCGCTAATGGATAATTATCATCGCACTGATGATAGTAGCCGGGATCGAATAGATCACATGGGCTTTAAAGAATAGATTTTAACCCGAAAGGGTGATACATCACTAATGGATGTTTGATTATCATCACACTGATGATACTAGCCGGGATCACACGGATCATAAAGGCTTTTATGCCGGGATCACACAGATCACAAAGGCTATATAACCGGGATCAAATAGATCACAAAGATTATATTTTGATACATCTCTAATGGATGTTTTATCACGCAATGGTGATACTATCCGGGATCACACAGATCACAAAGGCTATATAACCGGGATCAAATAGATCACAAGGGTTATATAAAATATATCTCTAATGGATGTTTAATCACCGCACTGGTGATATTAGCCGGGATCAAATAGATCACAAAGGCTATATAACCGGGATCAAATAGATCACAAGGGTTATATATATAATACATCTCTAATGGATGTTTTATCACCACACTGGTGATACTAGCCGGGATCACACAGATCACAAAGGCCTTTAAGCCGGGACCACACAGGTCACAAAGGCTATATAACCGGGATCAAAATAGATCACAAAGGTTATATTTTAATACATCTCTAATGGATGTTTTATCACCGCACTGGTGATACTAGCCGGGATCACACAGATCACAAAGGCTTTTAAGCCGGGACCACACAGGTCATAAAGGCTATATAACCAGGATCAAAATAGATCACAAAGGTTATATTTTAGTACATCTCTAATGGATGTTTTATCACCGCACTGGTGATACTAGCCGGGATCACACAGATCACAAAGGCTTTTAAGCCGGGACCACACAGGTCACAAAGGCTATATAACCGGGATCAAATAGATCACAAAGGTTATATTTTAATACATCTCTAATGGATGTTTTATCACGCAATGGTGATACTAGCCGGGATCACACAGATCACAAAGGCTTTTAAGCCGGGACCACACAGGTCACAAAGGCTATATAAGGTTAGGACATAGTCCATAACCTTGAAGGCTAACGTGATTCCTCAAGTCACACTACCAAGAGTATGCACATTACTTGAATGTTAACATAAGAGCACCTTAATGGTTGATTATAAGTCCCAGTCATATTGACCTTAATGACTTGGAGGCTTGAACTTAGTCCATCACCTCTAGGTAGAAGGATAACTTCCCTTAACTATCTTATATATTTGGCCAAATATGTGGTTTGAGCCACTTGGCAAATCAAAACCATTAAAATCTTTTTGGAATTATATCGCAGAGCATAAATTTCGAATAAAATCGAGACGCTCGTTTTCAAGAGGATGAATACATATATATAATTCGAAAAGTACTTCATCAAATTTTCATACGAAATTACAATACTTGAAACAAATAAATGAAACTGATTGTCCATGCAAGGACTAAAAGAAACAAAATGTCCACGCAGGGACTACGTATAATAGAAAAAGACTTCACTCGTCTTTCTTTCCCTTGACAAGTTTGGAGAGTTTCTTGAAGAACTTATTTGTCTTCTTCTCCGTTTTCTCCGCCTGCTGCTGCATCTCTTTCGTTCTCTCTAAGGCCTCATTAATGGCCTCAAGGGGTGGCGGAGGTTGTGGATGGGGTTGTGGTTGTGGCATAACCGGATACTGGTACCCATAATGTCACACCCCGACCCGCAGCGGAATAAGAGTCGGGGCATAATTGGGTTATCACCAAAGCTCATGACATTTACTATTATGTTTCATATTTAATAAAGTCAAAGTTACATTTTCAAATATCCAAACATGTTCATTCAATACAAGGAAATAAACCAAACATAACAATCCCAACTCTAAAACGTTTTATTCTTCTAGTCCAAGTCCTATGTGTTCCTAGCTGCTGCTGGTTCACCTGTATCATGTGTAAAATGGGAGTTTTTGGGTCAACATAAGTTGGCGAGTGAATCTTATTAGATAAACATTTATTAATAAATTAATTGTTAGTTTATCAATGAAAATTTGTGCATAATCATAAATGAGCAAGTGTAAATAATCAAGCAATGTCAAATAGCAGTCACAACTATAACATACAATAACACATGACAGCATACATGAACATACCAACATCATACTGTAAATAACATAAATGAAACTGTGCGATCAAGGCTCAATCAAACGGAGCCGATCGTATTGCATGTACTGAAAATGAAAATGTCTGTGCGATCAAGGCTCAATCAAACGGAGCCGATCGTATGTGGGCACGCCAGGTTCAACCGCATAATAAAATGGGGAACCTGCTCAAACCTCATAATGTAATGGGGAGCGGCGGCCTATGAAATTGCATGTACTGAATAATAAATTGCATCCAATAATAAATACTTAACAGCAACAAACTGAATACACAAATTCATGATATGATGTATGCACAATGGTTTAGTAATAATATATATATACAAAGACACATGATACACCCGAAAACGTGATTAAAACGGGGAATTTGTAAGATTCACTCACATTGGGTGCGTTGGATTGGAGATGGTGAGATGCGCACGAATTAGATGAGCGGATCAACGAGGAATACTAACCTAAATAATAATGGAAAAATATATTAAGTGGATGGATTTTATTAAGGATTTTAATGAAATTTTTAGATATATCTTTGTGAGTTTATGGCTATTTTCTATCTTTAAAAATGTTATTTCTAAGTATTTTTAATTGATTTTTAAATTAAATTAAATAAATAAAAATATATAAAAAAAATTATTTATTTAGCGTTGACCGTTGACCGGTTCGGTCAGCGAATTAATCTGCACCGGGTGAGGCTCGAACCCGAGACCTCCCGTTCGCGTGCACGCAGCTCTACCAACTGAGCTACGTGTCTAACCCGAAATAATCTTGTTTTTAATTATATTTATACACTTATTCAATTTAACCGAATTTCCTTTATTTGCAAAAACATTTTAATTCAATCGGACCGGTGCTCGTGACAGGTTTCGAACGCGCGACGTGTGATTCATGTTGCACACAGTCCACCGCTGGACTGTGTGTCTAACCCGGTTATTATCTCGGTTTTTATTATACTTAACAACTATCTGAGTTAACCCGGTTTAGTTTTTGATCAAAAAGGCATTTTATTACACAAGGTGTGCGTGTAGCAGGGATCGAACTCGGGACGTGTATAGTTTTTGTTTGCACACAGTCCACCGCTGGACTGTGTGTCTAACCCGTTTATAATTCCGATTTTAATTAATCTTATGTCATCACTGAACTCGTCTTCTTCATTACAAACGCAGACATCAATCAAACAACCGATACGCGATTAATTTAGTTAATGAACATGATGTCCAGTTTGAATGCATTGAACCGAAAAGTTTGGGGAAAGAAGATACCGAACAGATTGTCTTCTTCAGAGAGTCCGGCGAAACTTGTCGGCTCTGTTTTTGGAACCTTCGGCTGTGAGAATCAATTAACAGGTTTAAGGGATTAGATGTGAAATTGAACTAATGAGTATTGATTATCAGTACGTTGGAATGAGCATACCGGTAATCAACGAGTTTCCGACAATTCCAGAAGTTTTCCGGCGAAAACAGAAAGTCCAGCAATGTCGTCTGTGGTTGATTATGAGCGATGGGTTAGTGTTAGTAAGGTTCTAACAATGGATTGAAACCGTAAAGTAGAAGTATTTTACCGGTTTGAGTTGAATACGGTTTTCCGGCGACTTTTGCAGAAAATTCCGGCGAGCTGTTTTAGGCGCTCTGATGGTCTGAAAATGCGACGAAAATGAAATGGAGTATTGGTATGATATCTCTGAATCGCGAGAGTGGTGTGGAGTTTGTGTAATTCTGAACTTGATGATTTTTCGGTTTTAAAAACCAACAATGATGAGTCTTTAAGTTTAATCAATTGCCGATTGATTAAAAACCGTCGTGCATCGGTTATAAACTGAATGTGTGAGATAAACAACGATTTGACGCTTGGTTTGCCGATTACCGTTTCTCAGATGGCGCCATCGGTTTTAACTGAGTTTGTGTATAAATTTCATTTGTGTTCCTAGAGTTAGCAGAAAACACAATGTGGCGGAGTGGTCTTGGGAGTGAGTGTTAAGTTGTTGAAGGGTGTCTTGGCTGACCGGGGTTCGAGTCCCGGCAGCGTTATAATTTTCTTATTTATTTTATTTTAACTTTTCATCAAATATAATTTTTATAGTTTAGTTTATTTATTAATTATGTATTGTTTTAAATCAAAATAATCATAAATATTCGACATAACTTTTATAACTTGATATTCGATTACAAAACGGAGCGGGTTTTGAAAACCCGTTTTTTTTACAAATGTTACAGTATCCCCTACTTTTAGGAATTTCGTCCCGAAATTTAAGTAGTTGAAGTAGTAGGAAAAAGATGCGGGTATTTTTCACGCATTGAGTCTTCACGTTCCCAAGTAAACTCAGGTCCCCGTTTCGACTCCCAGCGTACCCTAACAATTGGAATGCGACTTCGTCGAAGACGCTTCTCCCCGTAGTCCATGATCTCCACTGGTCTTTCAATAAAATGCATAGATTCATCAATCTGAATATCTTCCAGCGGAATATGGAGATTCTCATCAGCGAGGCACATCTTCAAGTTCGACACGTGGAATGTGGGATGAATCCTGTTGAGTTCTTCTGGTAGGTCAAGCTTGTATGCTACAGGACCTACTCTTTCGAGTATCTTGAAAGGTCCTACGTAACGTGGTGCTAGCTTCCCCTTTTGACCAAAACGAACTACTCCCTTCCACGGTGATACTTTTAAAAGCACATGATCACCAATGTTAAACTCTAAGGGCTTCCGTCGTTTATCTGCATAACTCTTTTGACGACTTTGAGCCGCTAGAAGATTGTTTCGAATTTGATGGATCTTATCTGTGGTTTCTTGGATCAATTCTGGACCTGTAATTTGTGCTTCCCCAATTTCGTGCCAACATACAGGAGATCGGCACTTACGACCATATAAGGCTTCAAAAGGTGCCATGCCGATGCTCGAATGATAGCTGTTGTTGTATGAAAATTCAACTAATGGTAGGTGGGCGTCCCAATTTCCCTTGAAGTCTATGACACATGCTCTAAGCATATCTTCAAGAGTTTGAATTGTGCGCTCAGACTATCCATCAGTTTGAGGATGATAGGCGGTACTGAGATCTAATCGTGTGCCCATAGCGGATTGTACTGCTTGCCATGTTCGTGAGGTGAAACGACCATCACGATCAGAAATAATACTTAACGGTACCCCATGTCGGCTTACGATTTCGTTGATATAAATACGTACAAGCTTTTCGTTCTTGAAATCTTCGCGGATAGGAATAAAGTGAGCTGATTTTGTAAGTCGGTCTATAATTACCCATATTGTGTCATACCCACCAGAAGTGCGAGGTAACCCGGTAATGAAATCCATGGTTATATTTTCCCACTTCCATACAGGTATTTCTGGTTGGACTAGAAGTCCTGAGGGTCTTTGGTGTTCAGCCTTCACCTTGGAACATGTGAGACACTTGGAAACAAAAACAGCAATATCCTTCTTCATTCCAGGCCACCAATAGGTGTATCGTAGGTCTTGATACATCTTATCGGCTCCTGGGTATATAGAATATCGCGTTTTGTGAGCTTCATTCATAAGAGTTTCACGAAGATTGTTGTGGTTAGGGATCCAGATACGATCTAGGTAATACAGAATACCGTCTGATTTAGTTTCAAGTTTTAGCTCGGCTCCACAGGACATCTCCTTTCGTACATCTTCTTCTGTTATTGAAACGTGTTAGGCTTCACGAATTTGATCTTTAATGTCGGTTATAATTTGCGAACATAGAAGATGAATGGAGTTCGCATAACCCTTTCGACTAAGTGCATCAGCCACCACATTCGCTTTACCAGGGTGGTATCTAATTTCACAGTCGTAATCATTCAGAAGTTCGACCCATCTTCGTTGCCTCATATTTAACTCTTTTTGATTGAAGATATGTTGAAGACTCTTGTGGTCAGTGTATATTTCACACTTAGTACCATAGAGATAATGTCTCCATATCTTAAGAGCGAATACAACGGCTCCAAGTTCTAGGTCATGAGTGGTGTAGTTCTTTTCATGTGTCTTGAGTTATCTCGAGGTATAAGCTATGACTTTTCCTCTTTGCATGAGAACGCAGCCTAATCCTTGCCCTGACGCGTCGCAATAGACTACAAAATCATCACAACCTTCAGGAAGAGTGAGGATTGGTGCATCACAAAGTTTTTGTTTAAGAGTTTGAAAAGCTTCTTCTTGCTTGGGTCCCCATACGAAAGGTTTTCCCTTATGAGTTAAAGCCGTGAGTGGCACAGCAATGCGAGAGAAGTTTGAAATGAACCGACGATAATAGCCAGCTAGTCTAAGAAAAGATCTTACTTCAGTTGGTGTACGTGGAGCTTGCCATTCTTGAACTGCTTTGATCTTTGAAGGGTCAACATGTATTCCCTTGTCATTGACTACATGCCCGAGGAATTGCACCTCTTTTAACCAGAATTCACATTTAGAGAACTTGGCATAAAGCTTTTCCTTTTCTAGAAGTTCAAGAACGAGTCGAAGATGACGCTCATGATCAGCTTTAGATTTTGAATAAATAAGAATATCGTCGATGAAAACTATAACAAATCGATCAAGGTAAGGTTTGCAAACTCTGTTCATTAGGTCCATGAAGACACTGGTGCGTTGGTTAATCCAAACGGCATAACCATGAATTCATAGTGGCCATAACGAGTTCGAAAAGCAGTCTTAGGGACGTCTTCTTCATGCACTCTAAGTTGATGATAGCCAGATCGAAGATCGATTTTTGAAAAGCAGCTGGCACCTTGTAGTTGGTCAAGAAGATCATCAATGCGAGGTAAAGGATAGCGATTTTTGATGGTTAACTTGTTGAGCTCTCTGTAGTCGATGCACATACGAAAAGATCCATCTTTCTTCTTTACAAAAAGGACAGGTGCACCCCAAGGCGATGAGCTAGGACGTATGAATCCCTTGTCAGTCAACTCTTGTAATTGACTGGCTAGCTCTTGCATTTCAGAGGGGGCTAACCTATATGGAGACATTGCAACTGGCGTACCACCAGGTATAAGATCAATACGGAATTCGACGTCTCTAATTGGAGGAAGTCCTGAAATGTCGTCAGGAAAAACTTGTGGAAAGTCTTTTACTACAGGAATGTCTTCAAGTTTCTTCTCCATGGTTCCCTTTTTGATGATATGGGCTAAAAACGCGACATAATTCTTGCGAAGATATTTTTGAGCTTGAAGACAAGACATTAAGCTGAGTCCTTTCGACGAGGTTTCTCCAATGATTCGAAGAGTCTGACCGTTTGAAAGAGGAATACGAATGAATTTTTCACGACATACAACTTCCGCCTGATGTTGACTGAGCCAATCCATACCGATTATGATGTCAAAACTTCCCAGCTTCATAGGAATAAGGTCGACGGAGAAATCATGGTCGTTTAATGTGAGTGTACAGTTGCGTAAAATAGAGTCTAATGAAACTGGTTTCCCGTCCGCAACTTCTACCGTTATGGACTCCGTGAGCTTATCCCGATTTTTGCTTAAGAAAGGTTCAAATTCTAATGACACAAAACTTCTATCCGCACCAGTATCAAATAACATAGAGGCATATCTACCATTTATAAGGAACGTACCGTTGACCACATTGCCGTCAGCTCTGGCCTGGTTAGCGTTGATATTGAAAGCTCTCCCTCTTGCAGGTGGGGGAGCTTGGTTTGCTTGGTTCACTGGGTTGGCTTGGGCCTGAGCATGAATAATATTAACCAGCCTTGGACATGTGTTTCTGAAATGACTTGGGTCGCCGCAATTGAAGCAAGCCCGCATCGGTTGGCCCATAGGATAATTGGGTTGGTAGTATGTTTGGGCTAAATGTTGGGTGGGTGGAAATGGTAGGGGTTGTTGTGCTTGACCCATTAACTGTTGGTGGGTTTGGGTTAAAGGTTGGTGGCGGTTTGTTCGTTGAGGCATGCGGCAGTTTTGAACAGTATGTCCTGCGCGACCGCAGCCGGTGCAGTATTGGCAAGGATGATCAGGGGAATGGTGATATTGGCAACGGTTACATATTGGTAACGGCCAGTGTAGGGTCTTCTGTATGGTGCGGATGAAGGAGTGACTTGAGTAATGGGTGCAGCAGGAATAGGGGTGTTGGTTTGGGTAACTGCAAAATTTCTAGTGTTACGCTTCCTCTTGTTAGCAAACTTAGAGGAAGGAATGGGGTGGTTTGAAGTTTGTCCCTCAACAGGGGCTTTCTTCTTCTCTTCTTTGAACTTCCCGTTGCGAATTCGGTTTTCGTCAGTTCAGTTGCTAACTCCATAGCAGCTTCAAGTGTTACTGGTGAAACGCTGAGAACTGAATCTTGGATTTTCGAGGGAAGTCCTCGAATATAATGCTCGATCAGACGATAGGTTGGAGTGAATAAATTTGGAACCATTTGGTTCAACTCCAAGAACCTCTTGTTGTAGGTAGAGTGATCACCCTCCTTTTGCTTTAGAGCATGAAATTCATCCTCCAACTTCTTAATTTCACTTCTAGGACAGAAACGCCTAGTCATGATTTCCCTTAACTCCTCCCAAGTTAAGGCCATCGCATCTTCAGTTCCCTCTTCCCTTTCTCAGTATTCCACCAAGTGAGAGCTACTCCAAGTAGTCTCCCGGTGGCGTATCGAACCTTGCGATCCTCAGGACAATCGCAGTTTAGGAAGGTGTTTTCCATCTCCTCGAACCAATGTAGGAGAGCAGTGACACCCTCGGTCCCTTCAAATTTAGGAGGATCACAGGACTTAAAATGTTTGTAAGAGCACTTGTTGGTAGGAGGGTTGTCGATGTTCTGGTCCTGTTGTTGGGGAGGGTTTGTAGGATTTGTAGCAAGGGCTTGTTGTACTTGTACCACAATGTCAGGCAATATCGTGGCCATTTGTTTCGCGATCTGAGTGGCCAAACGTTCCTGAGACCTTCCCGATCTTTTACCCCTTCGTTGCTGTCTAGACGACATCTACAGGATCATAAAATGAGAAGATTGTGAGTTTATGGTGTCTTTTTAGGTGTCATGTGTCTTTAAGAAAATGAAAATAACATAAATATCAATAATGCAACTACATCCTTAGGATGTCTTGGGTTCGCTCATGTTGGGCCTCAAATGTCCCCCATACCTTCACCTACATAGTCATGTGGGCCCCCATGGCTATTGGCTTGGTAGGATTCACATTAGTATTGGCAATTTAACACTCGCATCCCCCGAATGCAAACCACAAAATATGTTCATGAGATGTTTGGTCGGAACGTGTCCAGGTGTAGACACAATGACAACTCAAAGTGGGATTAGCTCACACGACGTTTGGTATAGCATGCTTTGGCCTAATAGGTACTTCGTACTCTCATCGTTAGTCCCCAGGTAGGCAAACTGGTCCTTTATTTTGGATTTATACGAATGCCAGCCTAGACAGGACGTTCCGACTACCGGTACTGGTACCCTTCCAGTTACTACATGCCCGTCATGAGAACTCACTTTGATGAGATTTGAAAACACGAAAATCATTGTAAAAACAATCATGATGTGGTGTGTGCTTTCATGGATGTGATATGTTATGAGCATACGATTCATGATAGGCATTATATGATAATACATACTTATGAACATGCTTGCACAATATCAAATGTAACATTTAACATAAAACATATAAACATCATGAAATTTGGCATATAACACACAAAATTCTTATAAGTTTCTAATCGACTATAGTATAGGCTCTAAGGGTCTAATAACCTATCCTATATCCCTATAGTCATGGCTCTGATACCAATTGTCACACCCCGACCCGCAGCGGAATAAGAGTCGGGGCATAATTGGGTTATCACCAAAGCTCATGACATTTACTATTATGTTTCATATTTAATAAAGTCAAAGTTACATTTTCAAATATCCAAACATGTTCATTCAATACAAGGAAATAAACCAAACATAACAATCCCAACTCTAAAACGTTTTATTCTTCTAGTCCAAGTCCTATGTGTTCCTAGCTGCTGCTGGTTCACCTGTATCATGTGTAAAATGGGAGTTTTTGGGTCAACATAAGTTGGCGAGTGAATCTTATTAGATAAACATTTATTAATAAATTAATTGTTAGTTTATCAATGAAAATTTGTGCATAATCATAGATGAGCAAGTGTAAATAATCAAGCAATGTCAAATAGCAGTCACAACTATACATACAATAACACATGACAGCATACATGAACATACCAACATCATACTGTAAATAACATAAATGAAACTGTGCGATCAAGGCTCAATCAAACGGAGCCGATCGTATTGCATGTACTGAAAATGAAAATGTCTGTGCGATCAAGGCTCAATCAAACGGAGCCGATCGTATGTGGGCACGCCAGGTTCAACCGCATAATAAAATGGGGAACTGCTCAACGCTCATAATGTAATGGGGAGCGGCGGCCTATGAAATTGCATGTACTGAATAATAAATTGCATCCAATAATAATACTTAACAGCAACAAACTGAATACACAAATTCATGATATGATGTATACACAATGGTTTAGTAATAATATATATATACAAAGACACATGATACACCCAAAACGTGATTAAAACGGGGAATTTGTAAGATTCACTCACATTGGGTGCGTTGGATTGGAGATGGTGAGATGCGCACGAATTAGATGAGCGGATCAACGAGGAATACTAACCTAAATAATAATGGAAAAATATATTAAGTGGATGGATTTTATTAAGGATTTTAATGAAATTTTTAGATATATTTTTGTGAGTTTATGGCTATTTTCTATCTTTAAAAATGTTATTTTTAAGTATTTTTAATTGATTTTTAAATTAAATTAAATAAATAAAAATATATAAAAAAAATTATTTATTTAGCGTTGACCGTTGACCGGTTCGGTCAGCGAATTAATCTGCACCGGGTGAGGCTCGAACCCGAGACCTCCCGTTCGCGTGCACGCAGCTCTACCAACTGAGCTACGTGTCTAACCCGAAATAATCTTGTTTTTAATTATATTTATACACTTATTCAATTTAACCGAATTTCCTTTATTTGCAAAAACATTTTAATTCAATCGGACCGGTGCTCGTGACAGGTTTCGAACGCGCGACGTGTGATTCATGTTGCACACAGTCCACCGCTGGACTGTGTGTCTAACCCGGTTATTATCTCGGTTTTTATTATACTTAACAACTATCTGAGTTAACCCGGTTTAGTTTTTGATCAAAAAGGCATTTTATTACACAAGGTGTGCGTGTAGCAGGGATCGAACTCGGGACGTGTATAGTTTTTGTTTGCACACAGTCCACCGCTGGACTGTGTGTCTAACCCGTTTATAATTCCGATTTTAATTAATCTTATGTCATCACTGAACTCGTCTTCTTCATTACAAACGCAGACATCAATCAAACAACCGATACGCGATTAATTTAGTTAATGAACATGATGTCCAGTTTGAATGCATTGAACCGAAAAGTTTGGGGAAAGAAGATACCGAACAGATTGTCTTCTTCAGAGAGTCCGGCGAAACTTGTCGGCTCTGTTTTTGGAACCTTCGGCTGTGAGAATCAATTAACAGGTTTAAGGGATTAGATGTGAAATTGAACTAATGAGTATTGATTATCAGTACGTTGGAATGAGCATACCGGTAATCAACGAGTTTCCGACAATTCCAGAAGTTTTCCGGCGAAAACAGAAAGTCCAGCAATGTCGTCTGTGGTTGATTATGAGCGATGGGTTAGTGTTAGTAAGGTTCTAACAATGGATTGAAACCGTAAAGTAGAAGTATTTTACCGGTTTGAGTTGAATACGGTTTTCCGGCGACTTTTGCAGAAAATTCCGGCGAGCTGTTTTAGGCGCTCTGATGGTCTGAAAATGCGACGAAAATGAAATGGAGTATTGGTATGATATCTCTGAATCGCGAGAGTGGTGTGGAGTTTGTGTAATTCTGAACTTGATGATTTTTCGGTTTTAAAAACCAACAATGATGAGTCTTTAAGTTTAATCAATTTCCGATTGATTAAAAACCGTCGTGCATCGGTTATAAACTGAATGTGTGAGATAAACAACGATTTGACGCTTGGTTTGCCGATTACCGTTTCTCAGATGGCGCCATCGGTTTTAACTGAGTTTGTGTATAAATTTCATTTGTGTTCCTAGAGTTAGCAGAAAACACAATGTGGCGGAGTGGTCTTGGGAGTGAGTGTTAAGTTGTTGAAGGGTGTCTTGGTTGACCGGGGTTCGAGTCCTGGCAGCGTTATAATTTTCTTATTTATTTTATTTTAACTTTTCATCAAATATAATTTTTATAGTTTAGTTTATTTATTAATTATGTATTGTTTTAAATCAAAATAATCATAAATATTCGACATAACTTTTATAACTTGATTTTCGATTACAAAACGGAGCGGGTTTTGAAAACCCGTTTTTTTTACAAATGTTACACATAAGTTGGATATCCAGTCGATGGATAAGTAGGTGGGAAAGGAGACGGGTAAAGTGCATTGTGCATAACCGCCTGCATGTATACCATGCTTGATAGTCTACCGGCGTAGACGGATTAAAAGGATCATATCCAGACGTGTCTGGATATGTAGGGAGTGGGTTAGTAAACCCGATGGTGGTAGTTGAACAGCAGGTGTTGGTGTTGGTTCCACTATAGGTGGAACATTAGAGGGTCCACCCATTTGTGGGTCCTTTTGAATGGTAGGGTAAGAATTGGGTAAAGGTGGTAGCGATCCCGACCTTTTTCGGCACGTACGACATACGTGCTCCACGCTTCCTCCTTGGTGGCTCAGGTGGTTGTTGAGGTTGGTCCACGGGTTCCATGTGGACATCTTCTTGAACTGGGAGTGGTTGAGAGTGATGGGAAGGTGTGAGTGGTAAGAATTTTGGGAATGTGAGGGCGAGTGTCTATTAGAGACGGAACGTCTCGCTGGTTGCCATGGAGACAAATCTCCTGATTCTTGATATGCATCTGAATTATGATGTTGAGGAATACGCCCCGATGGTCCTCCCCTCATTAGACCTTTTCCTCGTCCACTTTGTCCTCGTACACGTGGCGGCATTTTCCTGTTAGAAATCAATTTAAAAACATACTAATAACTTAATAATGAAATGAGTAATCCTTGGTCAATGCCTAGACTCGGAAGTCTAAGGAATGTGCTCGTGTAAGTTTGAGACTAAACACAAAAGGCTAGTGTTTAATTCTCTCAAACGTTGGCTCTGATACCAACCCTGTCACACCCCGGATTTCCAACCCGAAATCCATACACCGGTGGGCCCGGGTGGGGAGTATCGTGACAACAGTTGATAACGTCATAGTCAATTAAACGTGGCACAGCGGAAGTCTTGGAGTAAAATTACTATTACAAACCGAATGTTCGAAAATACAAAATAATATACAAGCTTGTAATAGAAGATCCACAGGCGGATCATAGAATGTACAAGAAAGAATGCAAAACAGACTTTAGGCAGATCTAAGGATTCACAAGAATCCTCTTATTCTCTACCGAGCAGCTTCCGGCTTAATTTCGTGTTGTACCTGCAGATTAGTCTTTGGAGGATACGTCAGCTTAAGCTTACGCTGATAAATACACCCAACTGACTCATTTTGAAAATATTTAAAATGATTTCAAGTGCAAACGACACAAAATCTTTTATTATCTTGGAAGGTTAACCATGCAATGGACCATGCAATAATAATTTACCATATCCCAAGCCCTTATAGGGGAAATAGGTTGAGAGTATTTACCTGAGATTGCTTTCTTCTTTTATTTTTAAATAACCCAGCCGTATACAAAAGTACCAAGTGCATATAGCTTTTACCGAGAAGGCTCTAGTCTGGATTATGGCATAAACTAGCCAATTAAATACTAAAAGTTGTATAAACCGAATAGTGTACATGATCATTACGTATAACGCTTGATTAAACAATGATCAGATAGAATGTAGTTTAAACCCGACAAGTACTTGACTTGTATAATATGGGTAAACTATAAACATTCTGGATTTTGAACTCAAAATGATAAGGTTAAACCCATTACGGTTGAATTCCGTAAAATATTCACATATACATAACTGTGCGCATAATAGCGATATCGGGTAACCGGATAAGTTATGGACAAGTTCTACATGCCATTATACTTTAAATAAGTTAAGATATCAGTAGGATATCAACTTGTATGCCCGTTGAGGTTTTAAAACGAAATTATGCCTTATAGGGCCATTTCGGTAATTTCGTATTGTATAAAAAGAACTTAAATAAAATTTAAGTTTATGATCATGAGTATTCTGGAAAAATAATTTATTTATGATATAATATCAGTAGGATATCAAATATGTGTGTATTTTACCTTTTATGACTAAGCTATGCACCGAGGGCATTTTGGTCATTTTACAAATAGTTTATAAATTATTTGGGATTCTGAGTTTATAATCAGTACCTACTGTAAAATGTTTAAAATAAGTTTTAAATTCAGTAGGTAACAAGTATTGGTCCACTACTATGGTTTAAAACCATACTATGCGCCGAAACGGCGTTTATGTCGTAAAGTGACGTCTTTAAGCGATGTTTATGAAAACTGATGTTTGGATCAGATTAAAATGTTTAAAATATGTTAAGTAATATAACATATCGGTAAGTAAGTGATTTATCTCGAAAAGATTTGATTAAAACTATTTTATAAGCCACAGGGGCTAAAACCGTCATTTATCGACATAGTTTAAAGACTTGTTTAAAAACTCAGTTTATAACTTGGTTTAATATCCCAAATAATCCTACTTATGATATTACATTAGTAGAAATTCCTTTTCAAGTTCATTACCATTTGAAACCTTGTTTTATGCAAAAAGGGCATTTTGGTCAAAGATGGCATAATTATGGAACTTGCGCATAAACTTGGATTCTGATTATGGTCATGTAATATAACGTCAGAGGGTTATGCTATATTATATTATGATCATAATGCAACTTTAGATCAGTGGGTAACTAATCTAAATCGGGTTAGAATCGAAAGTCAAAGTAGAAGTCAAACCTTGAGACTTTCGGTTGCGAACCGAGCCTAGAACTGAAATTGACGAGCCGAACATGTTCATACATGTTCTAATAATTATTACCAACTTGTTTAAGTGTCAAAACAGGTTTCATAACATATATAAGATCAATTTATGATGTTTCCGAAAAATGGCCTGTTTGACTTTTCAATATCATAACTTTGACCCGTCGATTGGTCTAGCAAACGTGATCTTCAGGAGGTGCCCTTTATAGGGACTAACACCTACCTTATTACGATCACTTAGCTATGTTCATTTTGAACAATGGCTTGACCATAATGGTCTTAACCGAAAGTCAAAGCGTTTTACGTAAAACGCTTGACTTTAGGCTATAGAAGCCTATAAACGAAAATGCACAAGGAAGGAACACTTACCAGTGATTCCTAGATGCAAAAGAACTATGTTGGACTGCTCCTTTTAGTTAGGAACTTCCAGAGGAGGGAGAAGAGTGAATAAGAAAGGTGCAAGTTGAAATGGTGAACTTAAGCACCTACCTATAGTTGGAGAGCTCAAAGGAGGTGAAGCCAGGTGTCTAGGGGTGTAAGAAGAAGCTTACAAGTGTCCCAAAAACGTGGCATAGCTGATTAGGAAGGCCATGGTTTCGATTTAATGGTTTTGGAGCTTTGCTTGGGCTCCAAAACAAACTTTCTGCTGCAGGTCTGTTCTCGCGGGGCGCGAGAGACACAGGCCGGGTCTCTCGCGGCCCGCGACCGCCCCTATTTCAGTTTTAAAATTTGACACTTTGGCCCCTAAACTATATAAAGCTTATAAAAACGATTTTAAATACTATTTTGGCACTTTTAGCCCTCTGTAGCCAATACTTGGCATACCCGGGATTATGTCTGGGCATTATTGAGCTCTCTGTTCATTAAAAGGTCATTCAGAGGTATAAATTAACACGTTGACACTTTTAGTCCCTCTAATATCCAACTTTCACATATTTACAGAATTGAACTCTCTCGACCAACACGGTACGTATGAGAGTTAGGACTTCACAAAGGATCACTCAGAGGCTTATCACAAGCATGTTGATTCCGATGTCACTCAGAGGCTAGGCATGTTGACGTATTAGTCACTCAGAGGCCAAGTTTCAAGCATGTTGACATATCAGTCACTCAGAGGCTAATGATTTAAGCATGTTGACGTATCAGTCACTCAGAGGCTATGATTTATGCATGTTGACATCGGTTCATCACTCAGAGGCTCAATCTTGAGCATGTTGACGCCTTTAGTCCTTATTGGTCTTTAACAGACAATTATATAAAATACAACGTGTCACTATACTATTGGACACGATTTTACAGGGTGTTACACAAGTTTTTATGTCTTTAAAAACAGACACATTTCATGGCATAATATTTTTCTTGTAAATTAAAATGTTGTGGCCGACAAGGCGATGATCATATTTCACGAACAATGACGTTGAGAACAGGAGACGGTCGACTTAGGGTAACGACATGAAATATTGAGGCGATAAGCTATGTATGTGTAATGTGTGTATATATATAGGTGTGTGTATATATATGTATAATTTATATTTGTGTAGATATGTGTGTATATACATGTTTATATATGTATGTGTATATGGATATGTATGTATGTACTAATTGAAAATAATAATTCGATCCGAACTGAGCCGAGCGGGCCTTTGCTCATGGTTGGCTCGCTTACAAACCGAACCGAGCAGAGCGGCTCGTTTACAACCGAGCGTCAAATCGAACGAGCATTTTCCGAACAAAATCCAAACGAGCGGCGAGCGATTCGAACGGCCCTAACCCCGACTCACGCTTGACATTTTGTCATGAACGATACCCATCTAGAACATTATCCAATTTTCAAAGACTAATTCCTGAATTACCTTTTTGGAAACATCGCCATAACCTTTAACACACTTCTTGTTATCACGAAAAATGTGAAAACCAAATAATTGCTTTCTTGGATCACAAACACTGCCATTTCTTCCCGAGCCGTATCAACATTGTAAGCCCACAAATTTTCTTCATTTGTCATCAAAGGTTGACCAGTAGCCGGTTCTTGTTTCAACGCCTTGAAATATGATTTTTGGATACTGTTTCTTGAAGTGGAATTTGCCTCTTTTTGGTAAAAATTTAGAACAATACTTGCAACGAGCCTTTTGCGGACCCGTCGTCATCTCACACAAATCAATGTGTTGCCAAATATCTTGGTTTCGCTTCGTAGGAACAACCTGATCCTCCTCATGCTTGAAAAAGCACCAACATTAACCTAAGATTGACCACTAGCGGTTGCCATTTGAGAGATTTTTTTTCAAACGTAAAAAGGTTAGTGAGTGTTTTTTAGTATTTAGATAGTAGAGAGTGTTTTTAGAATGGTGTACTTGAACCAAAACAACCACAAACTATTTATACTAGTTTGTATAGTAAGAACAACAAAAAACCGCCCAAAAAACGATGATATTACCGTTCTCAAGATCTGATGTGGACCGGTTTTTTCTCGAGAAATAAACCGTTTTCCCAGATCGGTTTTTAAACCATGGAAAAAACCGTTTTTTATAAACCTGTTTCAAAAACGTTTTTTAAGGCCAAACCTGTATATGAACCAGTAGGCCGGGCTGGGTTCAAACTATGTTTTTTTCAAACTGTTTTTTTTTGCTCACCTCAATGTGCCACAGTGGTAGGAGAGAGAGGAGAGAGGAAGGGAGGGGGATGGTAATACTTGTCCGATAATTCAGTTGCCTCAATATGGTGGATTTGTGGGAGAGGAAAAAGGGCGACATGGAAAGAGAGAAAAAAAAACAATTAATGTAGGTGCTTACATGACGTTGTCCACACACGTCCCGATGAAGCACCCGCTAGAGGTGCTCTTAGTGATGTCTTAATAATTATGTCTCGCTCTTAGTAATGTCTTATTAATTATCTTTCTCTCCATCTTTCTTTTTAAAGACCAACATAGAATATTTTTATTTAAAAAAACTCCAATCAACATATGTTAATAAGATGGATACCGAACACATATAATAGACCATTTAAATCCCCAAACAACTTCGTTCAAAATTACACCACATTTCACACGATAAACCCGTCGCTTTTGCGCGATTCTTGAGCCACAAATAGTCCAATAAGTTATCTCTTCCTTAATCCTTGTCCCACAAGTCCGCTTACATCTGAAGATTAAATCATTTGCATCGAGGACACGACACAGAAACGTTTCTCCTAGCAAGAGCCATAGCGGTTGGAACCCTGTCTTAAACTAACCTCCAAAACAGAAAGTTTACTTTAGTAGGTGTCCAATTTTCCACAGAAAATCCAGCTATAAATCTGAGAAAAGAAGACCATGTGCTTTACTTCTGATACTCCGAACCAAAAATTCACTCGGCCCCTCTAGAACCCACCCCCCATCGATCGCCTCCCGAGCCAAACATGTATTTTTTGGAAGGCCACGAGATATCTCTTGTAGTTTTTTTTTTCTTTTCTCAAAGGACCCATCTTGTAACTTTATCCAATTTTCAAGGACTATTCCTGAACCTTTCAAAAACTTAACAAGCTGGATTACCTCGTTGGAAACATCGCCATAACCTTCAACACAACTCACTTCTTGTTGATCACGAAAGACGTGAAAACCAATTTATTTCACACTTTCTTGCAACCAAAATCAAACTACTATTAAAAATCCCACCCGACACATCGAAGATCAAACCCTATATTCATTTGGTACGTAACTCCTCACCTTCTTCTTCTTCATAATCATTCACCTTTTCAACTCTGATCGCTTGCATTTTACATTTTCAGGCGTTTTAATCACAATTTCTTGGTGGGTTTACTTTATTTCATCTTCTTGTTGATGTTAAACGTGTTAATTTGATTTTTCATATCTTGTTTTTGCTATATTTCTTGTAAAGTTTGAACCTTTATGTATCAAGAATGCTTGTTGTAATCAAGGGTCTTGACTAAACAGAATTTGAACAAATACCATCTGGGGTTGTGTTGTTTCTTGAATTATTGTGTTCAAAATCAAGAAAAGATGGTGGGTACAGAAATTGTTACAGATGAGGGTTTGAATAATGCTTATGTTAATGGTGTGATTCAAACTAATAATGGGTCTTTAGAGGGTAAACTCGATGAGCTTCGGAAACTATTGGGTAAATCGGAGGATGACCCGTTGCGAATTGTGAGTGTTGGGGCGGGTGCGTGGGGGAGTGTGTTTGCAGCTATGTTGCAAGATGGGTACGGTCATTTGCGCGATAAAGTTCAGATTAGGATATGGAGGAGGGCTGGGAGGACGGTGGATCGAGCGACAGCTCAGCATTTGTTCGATGTTATAAACTCGAGAGAGGATGTGTTGAGGAGGTTGATTAGACGGTGCGCGTATTTGAAGTATGTTGAAGCGAGGTTAGGCGATAGGACGCTGTATGCGGATGAGATTTTGAAAGATGGGTTTTGTTTGAATATGATTGATACGCCGATATGTCCACTGAAGGTGGTTACTAATCTGCAAGAGGCGGTTTGGGATGCGGATATTGTTATCAATGGGTTGCCTTCGACTGAAACGCATGAGGTTTTTGTGGAGATTGGGAATTATTGGAAGGAGAGGATTACGGTTCCCGTTGTTATTTCGTTATCGAAGGGTATAGAGGCTGAGTTGGAACCTGAACCTAAAATAATCACTCCTACTCAGATGATTAGTAGATCAAGTAAGATTCTTGTTTATTTTGTTTATGCAGTTAATGCAGTAAAAAAAATCAAATATATCGTTTATCGTGGTGGGATATCGGTAATTTTAATATAATGCAGAATTTATATATATAGCAATTTAACACTAACAATTTGGTATCCTCTCCTACCATTTACAAATTAACCTTTTGCAACTTGCAAAACACTAAAAATTGTAGCAAGTAGGAACTGATTAAGACTTAAAAACACTAACATTTAACGCTAACAATTAAGACTGAAAACTCTAATAGCAGCAATAAGAAGAAAGAAGCATGGTAGAACTAAGAAGAAAGGTACTAATATTGGGAATATTAGTGGTATATCGGTCAACATTGCCGATAATATCGGTACCGATATTCAGACCGATATTTTACATTGGAACCGATAACCGATATATCGGTGATTTATCACCGATATTAACTGCATAGCAGTTGTTTCTTTCTTAATATTAATGTGATTGTTATTGGGTCGATCTTGCAATTATTATTAAGTTATGGGGTAGAACTAATTGGATTGGTTTATTATTTTGATATAAAGATGTCGTAGGATATGTTTCTCAAGTTTTTTTTTTTCTTTTTTATATAATTGAAATTAGCTTGTGGGTTAAGTTAATTATAAGCTATAAATAGGGATAAGCATCTCTATTACTTTTGTAATCTTTTTTGAACTTTTCTGCTTCATCGAGGAATATTAAGCGGGCTGACTATTTCATTATTCTTCTTGTTCTTGTTTTGACTGAAAAGAAAGATTGAGCTTATTTCTGGTCTTTTTACAGCTGGAATTCCAATGGAAAATATTCTATATCTCGGTGGACCAAATATTGCATCAGAAATATATAATAAGGAGTATGCAAATGCGCGGATATGTGGAGTAGAGAAATGGAGGAAACCACTAGCCAAGTTTCTAAGGCAACCGCACTTTACTGTATGGGATAACGGTGATCTTATCACTCATGAAGTGATGGGTGGGTTAAAGAACGTCTATGCTATTGGAGCTGGTAAAATCTTTTCTTACTATTTTCTTTTATTAAACATTGTTATCGTAACATTTGATCCCTGATACCAACTAATATTGTCCGCTTTGCTCGTAAGGAGGCCACAAATTTGGTATTGATTTCCTAAGTGTGCTAGATTGCTCGCACGCAAGCACGCTTGATTGTGGAGTTCTCTTCTCATCCACAACCACTTCGCGCAAAAAGCGTTGCTGGTATTTGAGATCGAGAATTTTTATGAGCCTAGCAATGGCTGGTGTGGTATATGCTTAGGGTGTTAAGAGTCTAACCCACATGCAACCTTTTCATTTAGTGTGAAATTGTAGGCACCCATTTATATTGCTAAGGTGTTTATATTGAAAGGATATAAATGATAAAGAGGCTATTTTATTATTTAGACATCTCACTCATTTGTGAACGGGTTGAAAATGCCTGCTTTTGTTGCGAGTTGAGTGTGTTTTATGCCCATGTTTCTAGTTATGGAATAAAAACAAATCCCTTCATTTTCCCGAGTTTATTTTGAAAGTAATTGAGTTTTTGTGCCATGTTATTTATTTGCTACATTTTATAATTTCACAGGTATGGTAGCATCGTTAACCAATGAGAGTGCCACCAGCAAGTCGGTGTACTTTGCACATTGTACATCCGAAATGATATTTATAACTCATCTTTTGGCTAAAGACCCGGAGAAATTAGCAGGCCCGCTATTGGCCGACACGTATGTGACTTTATTAAAAGGTCGTAATGCATGGTACGGCCAAAAGTTGGCAAATGGCGAACTAACTCTTGATATGGGTGATAGCATCAAGGGAAAGGGTATGATCCAGGTGTGTTTTCTTATCTACTTTCTCTTTATTTATCATCATATGCATTTTGCCTTTGCTCATTTTGATAGTGACTATGTGATATTGAATAATCTGATATTGTTTGTGATAAAAACGGGTGATAAAAATAGTGTTTGATCTTTGATGTTTTTGTTATTTGAAGTTTTAATTAATAGTCACATGTTTAGACTTTAGAGTGTCTAATAAATTCTGATTATTGAAGGAATTAACCGATAAAAAGGACTAGAAAGAAATTTGTGTAAAACAAAGACAATATTGTGAAATGGAAGTTATTCAATTTAAGTAAAAAATAAATTAGGTAATTATATATTACCATGTGATATGGAATTAATTAATTATCCAAAAATGATCATCTTAAAAAAGTAAGATATTTTGAATTTTTTTTGGAAACTCAAAATCAAACACACCTTATCAAAGACGATAAAACCGGATTGATAATCAGTTTTTTGTATCTTACTTCTTTGTATTCTATTGTGTTTAAACTTGCAGATGTTTATTTATTGGTGGATTATTGAATTTATATGTATTAATATGCTAATAACTAATCATTTTGTGTTTTTGCAACACTTGCCAAGATATACCGGAATGAATAACGAGAGCTGCATGGTTTGATTTGGCATATTGATCATTGACTTGTTTGACAATTAGTCAATGGTCTTAAACTACCTTTAATAACAACTAAATATCTGTGTGGACTGAAATCAATTAGTAGCAATGAGACCAACATCAAGATCTATGAGACCATCTTTCTATTTTCTATTTTAAAAGGGAATATTTGATATACCCCTTCAAAACTTGGTATAAAATCATATTTACCCAACAAATAATCATAATGTCAGATATGCTCATCTTCAAATTTGAAGTATTTTGAATGAGTATATTTGATATTATTTTTTCTGCTTGCGGATATGATATTATGCAGTTCCAGAGGTATATATGAAATTGCCATTTATATAAAACCACCCGCAAATGTGGCTTGTCATTTCAGGGAGTATCAGCAGTTAAAGCGTTTTACGAGCTACTCAGTCAATCTCATTTAAGCATTCTCCACCCGGAAGAGAAAAAGCCCGTTGCTCCAGTTGAGCTTTGTCCTATTTTGAAAACACTCCACAAAATATTAATTTCAAGGTAAACCGCACACGATGCATGTATACTGTTTGCTCAGAAAAAAAATGGCCTAGCGATCGTTCCAGAACTAATTAAATTGATGTTTGTTGTGATTGTTCAGGGAGGCTCCATCACAGGCTATTCTGCAGGCGTTGAGGGATGAAACTATGAATGACCCGCGCGATCGGATTGAAATGGCTCAGACTCATGCTTTCTACAGACCTTCACTTTTGGGTCAGTAGTTTTGTTTGCCAAATGTTTAGTGTTTATTATCAACTGCTTGTTTGGATTGGAATGGTTTGAGGTTAAGTTGTAAAATTTGTTGTTATATTAATTAGAGATTGTGTTGTGAAGATGTTCTTTCTTTTTTGATTAGTTCAATAGTTTTTATTAAAATTTGAATTTAACCATGTATTTTCAAATTAGATAATTTAAGAAAACTAAATATAGACATAAATGGTCTTTTAGTTGTATTATAAGAGTTAAAATGAGAATCGCCAGATAATATAGAATTAAATGATTATATATTTATTTTTATAGCTTTTGATCATTGAACAAACAAAAAAGGTATGTAACCTATAAAATTATTTACTAATAATAATGATTAATCTTTAAGTTTCAATGAGTTTTCATTTCATCCCTAAACTTTTTACCTTACATGAAATCTTTTTAACATTTTGTTTCCTTTTTACATAACATGTGATTGCTAGTTTTTCATACATTATTTAACGTAAGAATAATAATACTAAATAGTTTATGATGTAAAATGCAATATGTTAATTAAAAGATAAATAAACCTAATCACGTATGAAAAACACACACATACAAATACATATCACATAACATGCTTCACTGTCGTTCGTTGTCCTTCACAAATTTACTACTTTTCATAGTTGTCACTAATGATCGGTTTGCTAGTTGCTAAGGGGCTTCGCCCGCTTGAGTCACCGGGTTCGAAGGTGCCATGAATTAGAATCAGGCCGGCTCTGAGGGTAGGCGAGCGACACCCTGTGGCCATTTTTGCCGAGGGCCAATTTTTTTTTAAAATTATATGTATATGTTTAGAAATATAAAAAGGAAAAAGAAAAGGTGGCTTAGAACAAAAATAGGGGTTTTACGAAAAATGCAGGTATTTTTTTTGTTAAGGTATGAAGTAGACGATGAAGATGTAATGTAGAGGGATAAAGCAAAAGCTAGACTAGAGTATTAAACTACTACTTGTATTTATTATTTAAAATAAAACCTATCACACTTTTTTTAATGCTTGCTTGGTTATTTAGTTTTATATATAATATATATGTATATTTTATTTTGCAATTCAAATATATATATATTATCTGTATATTTTTATCTTTGCAATCAAATATTAATATATATTAATTAGTTATTTCCTTATTTAGTAATATCAATTATAATTTTAATCTTCTTTTTAGTTAAATACTATAGCTATTTTGGTGTATTTCGTTTATTTTTTTTAGTTTTAAAATTATATATTATGTCATCCTGTTATTTATTCTAATCCAGCCGATCCACCGTTCCACTCTAGGGATGAGCATGATACCCTTTTGGTCCGAAAAACAGAAAAAATGTGTGCCGATACCTGGTACCAAATGTTCATCCCTACTTCACTCTCACGAATTGATTCTAGATAGCCCTCAATTTGTCAATTCAACAATTACATGTCCTTTTTTTCAACTTTTTGTCAAGTTTTTTTTATTTTATTAGTTCATTATTTACTAGATTATTGACCCGGCCCAAACTGATTAGAAAAAATAAGCTCTAGCTATAAACAGCCTACTCTAAAAATTTCCGATCCCCATAAGAAAAATTCTTGGGTCCACCACTGATTATTGGGTCATCTATTACGGTTAGCTATTGCGGTATGCAATTCTAATATTTTATCTTTGTTGTGTATATTGCTATAACATTAATCGTCATTTAAAAATGTTAGTTTATAATTCGTTAAGGCCTAGGGGCATTTTTTAAGACTCGACCGAGACACTTGAGTTCTCAAGACCGATCGTGATTAGAATAGTTTTATAAAAATGTGTACTCCACACCTTCTAATGGTTGTTCTCATTTTTCATTGGTTTAAGTAGATCAATTATCCGAAAATGATATTGATGATGCTAAAATTACCAACACAAAGCTTAGTAACATCATGAAAAATTTAGACTGACGTTTTGTAAGTCAATCTAAACTTTAGAAGACGAGAAATTCCGGTTTGTTTATATGTTCTAAGACTCATGGGTGTGGAGATGGAAGTAGGAGTGTGGTCAAAGTGGTAGTCAATTGACGTCGTGGAACGGGTTAGCGAGGGTGATAGCCTATTTCTTAATTAGCGTGAAACTTGGATGTGGAAAGTAAAACTAGTTCCTTTGTATTTGAAAGTCATGTAAAAACAATATAACACCTGCATTAGAGTTTCTATAGCATGTAAAAAGTATAACCACACTCGATAGCCAATGTGTGGTGTTTCTTAATATGTGGCGTAACGTTACAAGTGCCCAAAAGGCCAACTTGTGCCTTAAAGCGTTTATTCATTAAAGAATAAAAAGTTTATTAATACTATCAAAAGGGCATAAAAAAGAATTTTGATAGAAGTTGGTGCAGAGGGATATTTTCTGTTTGGTAGTTAATCCAAGCTTTGTTTATTATTGATAGAGAAAAGCTGGTGATAATTTATATTTAATAATTACTCTAAATATTTATATAAACAAAAGAAAATAGTATGTAGAGGGGGCCAGAAAAAAGTTAATTTTTTTAGCATCAGTCACATGGTTTTGAAGCAGTGCATGGTCAGCACCCATGTGAATGTGTCCAACACAAAGTACAAAATCTCCACTTCCACTTTATCACTTTATCAATCATATAGAAACAAAAGAGTCGAAGTGAATGACGATTTTATTGTGTTCAGAAACATGTTACAATTATAGTCAATTATTTTCTTCTTTTATATTATTTTTAATATTTCTTCACATCAACTATATATATATATTATATATATATATATTATTATTATATATATATAATATATTATATAGAGTTATAAAAAACAAATAACTACTAAAAAGTTAAAGAACAAAAGAAAAGATATTAACTTTTCATCTAGATAAATCATATAGCTATTATAACTAGAAATATCAAATTTGTTCAATAAGCTAATAGGAACGTTTGAATTACAACTACTAACCACCTCCCCTCGCCCTCCACCAATCTCCCCAACCATCGAGTTGGTGAATTCGTAACTAGGAACGGACAAGATGGGTTTGCCACTCGAATCATCCTAACATAAATTTATGTTCTAGGTATTCCCTCATCGCTTACATCTTTGCTTAAATCCTTCAGCATCGTGGTTATGTAATAAGCTTTAGGTTTGTTCGCTGATCAAACGTAACGTTTGACAATGGAACTATGATTTTAACTAGGATCGTAGTTACCCGGACGTCGCGCTGGGACATGGTTGGAATTTGGTGCGTGTTATTTGCGTTATGTTATTTGTGTCTTACACCATGATATCAGATGAATAAATTTGTAAAATCAAACAAAATCATATCTAAATACATTATGCCATTTTACATTGTAATTTGGCTCTAAACATTCAAATAATAAGTAAAGATAAAACAATATAAGGTAAATAACAAAGGTAAAAAAAGATAAACGTAAAAAAAAAGATAGAAACTATACCAATTTCAGTACATTCGTTGTACCTAAACAATAAGTAAAAAAATGTATCTAAAAGGATATCGCTGCGTTGCCTAAAGATACTAAAATAGAAAACAACAAAAAAAAACTAAGAAAAGCTAAACAGAAAGTAGCACGTGCATGTTAGCAAACCCATAAGGCTCACGTTAGCCTCAATAAAGTTGAAGAGTCCTTAAGAGAATATAATCCATTCTTTAATTTATTTATAAAAATCTGCATAATTTAAAAATAACAAAAAATGTATTAAAGAAATCTAGAAGAAAAAAATAAACACTTGGTTAACATTCACCTCAACAAGTATAAACTTTTTTTCTTCTTGGATTGTCTTTTATATTATTATTTTAAGTTGTTTATTATTGTTTTACAAGTAATTTTAAAGTTTATTCCTTCAAACTTTTCATTCTTCACTAACTTGATACAATTCATAACAAAAAGCACGACGGTACCTCAAAATTTCTTTTTGTCGGGTATAGAAAAACTCAAAAGCACGACAATGCTTTTTGCTCAAAAAATGTCTGTCCTTTTCATTGTTTTCATTTTGAAAAATAAATAAATAACCGTTTAAAAAAAATCCTTATGATAAATTACTACACATATAGTTCTTATTGTTTAGCCAAAATAACAATTTTGGAGTCTATGGTTTAAAATTGCATGTTCGGGCTTTGTGGCAATGCTCCTTCACTTTTCGGTTAAATTTGAGCAACATTTTGAACATTCTACTAGAATTTAACAAAAAAAAAAATGTAACGTTAGTTGGTCTAATACTCCAAAGCGTTATAAAATAAAAATCATATAACTTTAATATGCAACTTAGAATTCTTAACTATAAAGATATTATTTTGGCTAAACTACATAATCTACATGTGTAATTAACTCTAATTATTATTATTATTATTATTATTATTATTATTATTATTATTATTATTATTATTATAATAATAATAATAATAATAATAATAATAATAATAATAATAATAATAATAATAAGTTTCCATGAAAAGTATTTCTAATATTTTGATAATATATTTTTTTAATATTTTAATATTACGTAGTTTTATTATATATACCTTTAACCTTAAACATATTTAGATTTTTAATTTTAACTTTAATGATTTTCATTTTTAATATTACCAATACCGTTCGAACAATATCGATGCTGATACCGTGTAACAACAGTTTAGCTTCTTTTGTAGAATGACGTCGATTTTTAATATATAAGTCCTTCCGTAGTGGGGAAGGATATGGCGTCAAAGCAGGTTATAGCACTCCATGGCGCTGCGACACACCGCCCCGAGGGGCGCCATACGACGGATTCAGGCCATTCTTGCGAAAATTATAACGGCGTGATGTTATGTTGGTCTCTCACACACATATATTGACATACATCCGTATGTATATTTGAAGGGGTTATATAACCCCCTTTCCACTACACACTCAAGTTATATAACCCTCCTCCCTTACACATTTTGTCACTTGTTACATAACCCCATTATAGGGCTTGACACACATGGCCTAACGCTTTATAAAAATTTCAAATATGCTATCTATTAAAAAAAATTCTATTCAAACAGGTCAAATATAATTGATATTTTTTATCATCACAAGCCAAATAAATACTGACAAACAACACTGATATATGGGCTGTATTCGTTTTTATGGTTTTATCGGCATGGCTGTATAAAATTCGTTAAACATATAGTTGTATTCAAAATAACGTAATTTTTTGTATCGTAACATATATCGAGTGCCGATACTAACTGAACAACACTGCTACTGGTACAAATATTTGTTTTTATAGTTTTTAATCAATGTAAAACACGTGTTGATTGCTATGCCGAGTGCCGATATCGTACTATAACGAACCGAACGGATACTGCTTGAAAGTCCGTGCGAAGCGCGGGGGAGTCCACCTAGTTAGGGATGAGCACCGGTACCCGTTCGGTACCGAACCGGTATCGAAAGTGCCGATACCGAAAAACAGGAAAAGTGGATACCGGTATTTACCGGTGTTTTACCCGTATTTTATAAATACGGGTACCGTACCTGTACAAAACAGGAAGTGGATACGTCACAATATCGAATATACCTGGTACGATTCGATGCCGGTACTCAATACCAAATATCCCTACAACTAGGTTATTGTTACTGTTTTAATATTATAACTTATACAAAGAATAATAAACCTTTTATTATCACTATTATTATTATTATCATCCCAATATTAATTTGAAAGATTCTTCTCACACACATATTTAGTAGGAGTTGCTAAATAATACCTCACTTTATTTTTTTTACTTGTTGTATCTCTCTCGTTAAGTTTTCAAGTAATATCATTAAACCTTTTATTTTCTTAAAATTAAATTGTCATATAATCTCTTGATCTTTCAAACCTTCTATTTTCTTAAAATTGAATTTTCGTATAATCTCTTCATCTTATAATCATATAAAGGTTCTTTTTAAATTTAAATTCTAATATGATCCCAGGATCTTACAATCTTTTTAAAAAATAAATCAAGTTTTTTTTTAAATGTTACTCATTGTCACTTTCATACGAATAGATGTTTTAGTTTTCTACGATCAAGTATATTTTTCTTTCACTTTTTTTCTAGTTGTAATGGTTTTTGCTATCACATTCATAAAAAGAGATACATGTGCACTGTAAAGAGATACTAGAGCTTCTAATGAACACTTGAATCAATGACGAACCTTTTTGTTTTAGAAAATTGTGTAATTAATATTCACTATATTGATGATCTTAGTTTTATCACCAATTATATAATATAAATCTTATTATTTGTTATAAGTATATTCTTTATTAGTAACTATCCACATTACCAACTCCCATATTACATTTATCTTTGTATCAATGTCATAGTGCCTATATATTGACATTTAATGAGAGGATTCTCATTCCCTTATTTTTCATGTTCTTGTTCTCTACATAATCTATATAGTCTTGTTTTCTCATATTTATTGTAGTTGTATATTGGTTGCTAATAGACAGTTGTTTTACAACACGTTATCATCACGACCCGCTAACCCGCAAACACGACCCGTTAAGCACTTCTAGCAGTAAGTATTGTCATGGATCCAAAACTTATGATTGAGATGGACTTTCCTGAATTACCATTGGTAACTATCATCTTCCTTTATTTTATTTTGTTTATTTGATGATTAAATAGATTGGAATAACATATAAAGGATAAATATATAACGGAAGATATATAATCAATGTAAGATGTAAAAATTACTAAAGTAGTCTTTTACCTGGAGTTTCTTAAATAATTTATTTGATTACCGAGTGAGGTTTTAATAGGGATTTAGTCGTTTATCGATAAGAAAATGGATAAGAAGATAAATCGGTAAGCCGTAATAAGGGTCGGGTCACGTTACGGCTAACGATGAAGCAAACGGCACAACAAAATTGTTGGAGAAAATTGATTAATAGACTATTGAGATTTAAATTTTAATTATTACGACCTAATTAACTATTTTTATGAAATATTTTTTTCCAAATCATATTATAGCTAAATATTGTAGAATTTAAATGGTTATGGATATAATTCTATTACTATGTGTTTCTAAATTTTTTTTGTTATATTTGAGTTTTGCATTTTGTATGTGAATATAGAATCTAGATTAAGTAAAATCCAGATTTATCGCATATTATTCTTTTCTAAATACCCGTTTGAATGACATTTATGTAATTGTGAGAAATGCACTCTCATACAATAAATATTTATTAGAGAATCAAACTGACGTTTGTGTTTTATATTAAATAACTAATTAAATATATAGTTTAAGTTAGTATTTTCTTTCATCCCCAAATATGTAGTATAAGGAAGTATGTCTTTATAAAATAATCTTACTACATATTGGTCCAAACTTTGAAAGTTTTTTTTATAGTTCAAATGTAAGACAAAGGTTCACTAAATCTGTAGGGGATCTTTAATCTATATGTGATGCATCTATATTAAAGTAACCATGTTCATTATTATTGATTATATATTATACAGCCAGAGAAAATGTCACTTGAACAAGATATGCATTTATTTTATATTTATAAAATTCGAAAAAAACTTTTGGAATCTATTGACACACATAACAGATTTAAATTCCACTCATCGGACTTGGCAATTTTTCTAGTTCATGCCTTAAAAACAAACTTTACGTCTCATTACATTCCGTGAACACATTATTATGACAAATTGATAACTTTTAGTTCATACAAAACATATTGAAAATGATGTGAAATGTTTTTTTATTCAAGATTATCATTATTTCAATTTATTAAAACCATTATTAGCATGTCTTATATGATGGTATGCTATATTGATAATTGTGTAATAGTTTCTTGGGTATTTGTGAATGTTATTTTATTCTTGGTAACATTGTATATATTTGAAATGCTTGGGGTTAAAAGGCATATATATGTATATAAGATATACATGTGATAGGTTATATCGTGATATGCTAATACATAAATTATGTATTTCTTTTAATTGATGAACATATATTATTTCATTACTTTGTATTATAACATGTTTTACTTGGTGATATGTTATAAAGTCATGCTTTTAATATTCTAGCTTTATGTATAAACCGTGTCCCATATATTATTACTTTTGAAAAAGAACATCAAAATGACCAAAGTTGCGGTATATGATAACACGTTATAAACATGACTAAATTGTGATCAAGATTTATTTATAATATAGCATTGGAAAATAACCTAAAGCTTATTATGATTTAATAAAGCTTGTAAGTATTTAGATTAGTAAATCTTAATGATTCGGTCATATAATTGATGTTATGTGATATGTGATGAAATGATTATTTATACACCTTGAATAAAACCATTTTTTAATGTCTAACATCAAATATGCTTTGAAGTTGCAAGATTGTTAAAGTCTATATAAGGTTTGAAATGACAACCCTGAAAGTTATGTGGTTTTAATTCACTCCCTAAAGTTTATGTGATGATATAACAATTAGTGTAAAGGTCACACTCACGACTAAGGATATTGTAATGATGCTACCATGAAAGTTTAGTACTCATAATCCATTCCCTGAAGTGAATGCGATAATATAATGATCGATTTAAAGTTTATGATCATTAGAAATTTAGAAAATCATAATAATGCTCATGTTAACAATGAGTTCAACCATGTTAATAATGTGATGATTATACAATGGTCATTGTAAAGGTTGTGATCATGGTAAATGAGGAAATTGCAATGATCCCCATGTTAATAATGAGTCGACCATTAATAATGAATTGGCCACAAGAAGTGGTGCATTAAGGGAGTGAATATACAGGAATAAATATGGGATATGTTATAAGATGAAATTTTGAAATAATAATACATTATTCTCTCATATTTATTGTCGTGTATTAAACAAACAAGAGTGCACATATATGGTCATAAACCAAAGTTTATGTAACATAAGTATTAATTAGTTGGCACAGCCGGTTAGACCACACCGAGTATTGATGATGTGAAATGTATTAAAGAACCATATCTTCTTGATAGTTTAACATGTCAGTGGAAATTAATTATTTATCAGCTAAAGTAAGGTATAAATCCCTGAATATTCTGGAAATGTTAAAGGATTTGTATGTATCCTAACATGAAACCATTTAGTATTTTGAAATCGATGCATCGTCTAAATGGTTATCAAGTTCGCAACTTGAAGTACTGTCGTTTATGGCTTAGCTAATAAGATAGCAAGCATATTATTCCAGATTGGCACATTTATTTTGTTATAATGATGAATTTGATTCCCATGTTATTAATGATCATTGGCATATGTGTTATTGATGAGACGATCACCTAAACGTCTACAAGTGATTGAAAACCAATTGATCATGAGAGACAAAAGGTTCATGTTTATATTTAAATTTACATGTATTCACATCAAGCCAACAAGTTATCATATTTCTTCCTCGTTATAGTTGATTTTGGTCAGGAACCTAATTTATCCCTTCAAAGATTTTTGGTTATATGGCATGAATATTTTAAATTCATCCACCACACCACACAAAGATGGGAACTCTAAAAAGATTGAGAATATGTTGGGCATAATTAGTTGTCTATGATTAAATATTTAAAGCCATTAGTAAGAGATTTATTTACGGTTCATTGTTTTCACTTTAATGAATGAATTTTCCCAAAATTCGGGGGAGATAAAAAGCAGCTGAAAGTGAAAATGGAATGAGTATCAAGTTATCTTGATCCTCAAACTGTAAACTATGAACCAGAAGTTCAAAAAGATAATTCATTTACCAATATAAAAGAATAAATTATCAGACGAGTTCACTGACCTAAATATAGTGACAAAGTAAGTCATATAAGCAACTGCTTATGCTCTAGTTATATTTTGTCCCAGAAAGACAACAAACATTTGTAATGAGTCTATTACACTCCTGAAGCATAGTAGACTATCGATTCCAATAATAAAGTTCCCCGAAAATTAAAGCAAGTAATTAAGATGGTTAAGTTCAGGTTATAGTAATAATATCTCCTGAAGAGATATTAGACATGATGGTTCTAAAAGAACCTCATGTACCTGATAATAAAGAGCTCTTAGTAAATATATCATGTCTAGAAGTGTATGGAATCGAAACAAAAATCGACGTCGTTATACTTTTGTATATAATATAGCGATTGAAATGATGAAATGATGAGGATCAAGATTTAAAATCGCCTATGAATAAATACAAAGAAATGATTGGCCAAAATAGAAAGACGCAAATGAGGCAGAGTTGAATTCTCTATTGAAATGGAAAGCTTTTGGACTAGCAGTCTATACAACAGAAGTTGCAAAATATATCAGATACAATTAGGCCTTTTATGTGAATCAAGAATTTGTAGCACAAGGGTTCCACAAAGACTATGATTATTAATGATAGGATATATTTATCCTGTGGTGGATGCAATAGCTTTCTAGTATTTAATTATTCTAGTAATATAAAAAGAGAATTGATATGCATCTCATGAATGTTATGCATCACTTGAAACTGAAAGCTACATGAAGTGCTGTAGGATTTAAATTATCTAATTCATGTAAAGTAAGTTCTCGAGAACGATGTGGTCACTGTATTTAGATTTGAATATTTTATGATTATTTTACATGTTGGATATAAGTGGAGCTTCTAAAGAGTTTCCAAGGTAGTTGAGTGCTTAAAAGTTAATTAAACATCTTAATAATGTATTTCTTGTGCACCAATAGACATACATAGAAGAAATTGTACTTGGTGATTTTGATTTCTCAATAAATAAAGAAAAGGTACAATTTGGATTTTAAAGATATGATATATAAATCAATATTTAAACAAGAAAGTTATATGACAACTCCTAAAGTGTGTACACATACACCTATATAGTCAAAGATGGAAAGAAGTTTGTGATGGATTATAAATATCTAAGCATAGATATGAAAACCTTAAGAAATGTTCTACAAAGTTTACAATATATGTATAGACTAAAATAGTCAAGTCGATTGTGATATAAGACTCACTGGTGAGCTCAGAGATGAGAAATACATATGGTGTAATTGGTCCAGTGTTTTCATTAAAAGAACAATATAAGGTTTACAAGTATCATTATATATGTTGGTGATGTCATTGAATCTCTCGACAAGATCAAAATGAGCTCAAATATTAAAGTAATAATTTCCAAACTATAAATGGTATTGCAAATTTATGGCTCAATATGTAGAACAAGCAATTGTGTTATTATCCATCAATCATAATACATGTAGAAGATGGTGGGCATTTTCATACGGACAAAGTTTGTGGTGTAAATACATTTAATGTGTCCATGTAGTTGATATAGAAAATACATGTTATCATCTCATACCAAAGAAGCAAAGATCATTGTCTAGAATTACCATTGTTAAATACAAACTATATTAATATACCTTGCTAGTTATTCACGAGCATATATTATGAATTTGTTGACAAGATTATAACTGGTGTACAATGAGGAGATAATGTAATAAGTAAAACTTATGTTTTCTTACTCTTAAGGAACAAACAATATGGGTTCATATTTTACTAACCCCTCAACAAGTATGGTTAGTTTTGTAAATGTCAGAAATGTAACAAAACACATTCATGGATCTTATGGGATCTACTTACAAAAGGAGGCAACTAGAGAATATTATAAATCAATGTTCATTAAAGGATTGCACACTAAGGGATTAACGACAAATTGCATACTACAAAAGTTTTCAGCAACCTTCATAGAAGATTTGCATCTGTTACTTAAATGATACATATTATAATGAGGGGAGTTTTACACAAGTTGCACTCTTTTCCCTTCACTAAGTTTTATCCCATGGGGTTTTCTTAGTAAGGTTTTAACGAGGCAACGTACCTGATCCAGAAGTATCAGGGGGAGAGCTGAGGTTTTGTACCACTGGATTTTCTGACAAGGTTTTTAACGAGACAGCATGTCCAAGCGTACTGAAAGAATTGTGTACCCCTTTCTTTTATCACGTGTGGATAGTTAAGGGGGAGTGTTATAAATATATTATTTATTAGTGACTATCCACATTACCAACTCCCATATTACATTTATGTTTGTATCAATGTCATAGTGCCTATATATTGACATTTGTATATGATGTTAATATCAATGAGAAGGATTCTCATTCCCTTATTTTTCATGTTCTTGTTCTCTACATAATCTGTATAGTTTTGTTTTCTCATGTTTATTATAGTTGTATATTGGTTGCTAATAGACCGTTGTTTTAGAACTTTATTTAATTTATGTAAAGGAAAATTCTAATTTTATCACCAAAGTCATATCATTTATATTAACAACACGCATATGATAATATTTTTTTATCTTAAAAGTTAGGAATTTTGTAGGGGTGAATATGACAATTTCTAAAGTAAATTTTTCAGGGTGATGGTATAACAAGTAACAAAGGAGGAGGGTATGATTAGCCTACCCCATTTACCATTAACTTTTTACTATATATTTCATGCTCAAATTACTCCTCTCATACGTAGAATTACTCCTCTTATATCTTTTACTAATTTTTATTAATATAATTCATATTTGGTTTTTCATATACAACTTTTTTAAGATATTATATGATTAATAAAATTCCAAGTATTCACTTGCGGTATGCTTATTGCTATTTATGTATTGATATAAGTTTTATTCAAAACCAAGTTGTGAAGAGTAATAATGTATAAGTGATCGAACAAACAAATATACATGTTATCAAAGCTACATCACAGTATAGTTTTTAGTTTTTCATGTATAGCGACAAGGTTTACCTTTTTGTTTTTTAACAATATAATATAATGTTGGATAAAACTCTGAATATGCCATTGCGATGTGCTTATCCTTCTCTTTCTGTTGCTATGCGAATGCCGGTACCATGTCCATACCGTAATGAAACGAATTAATACTGATCGAATTCTTGCCGCATCACGCGGGGACATTTTACTAGTATATATTATCATTACTATGATAGTAATAACAACAGGAGTATAAGTGCAACCATAATTATACCTTTCTTAACAATAAAAAAACACCCTCATCTTATTACTACCACACAATGCTTCAACAATTATGTCCCTTTTCTTTCTTAAACTTGGTGTACAGTACACATCAAATGCTCCTTTCATTTCTAAACAAATAGCACACTAGATTTCAGGGGTAAACATCTTGACTTTTGACTTTTTTAAATCTTCTTGTATTGTAGTAAGTAGTGATGATTTTACTAAACATCTCATCTGGGTATCCTTTTTTTGTTACATGCATATATTCATTCAGTTTTTTCCTTGTAAATTACACTGTCAAACTCCATTCATCTTACCTAAATAAGCTCTAAAGATATGAAGTAACGACTACATTCTGATCGCACTGTGATCCGATGAAAACCTGCAACCACCATGGCCAATGCGGTTAGCCAACCCGCGAACATGGTTGTTTATTTGAAAGAAAAACGAGTTGAATCGTACCTTGGAACCTGAAAGTAACATGATTTCAGTGAAGCCATATCCAAAGTCGACGTCAACGGGGAGGTGATTAAGTTGCTATTACTAGTCGCCGACGAAACAAGGGTATTTTTGTCATTTGAGAAGACAGTATGATGATCTCCAGATTTCTTCGGCGATGCAAAAAGGCTGTCAGGGAGATTGTGCTCCAAGCTGCAACACTCACATTTAGAAATACAGAACTAGAGGATCGTCCAATACAAAACTAGTTCTAAGTATAGAACTGCGTTAAACTGCATAAACACTTATATTTATTGTCTAAACTTAAATACATAAACATTTATATAACCACATAACCACCCCTCTTTCTAACTTTCACTATATCTTTAAAGCGCTACACATAAGTGGCTATTACGTTCTCGCAAGTCTTTACTTAAAAAATGATTTTGTAATGATCGCACCCAATGAACTAAACCAAGTAACATCATGATGTTTTCTTGAAATAGTACGAGTATACCTTTCGGGCAAATTAATATCGTCTTCATGAAGAGGGCTTGATTTCCCGTTGCAGTTTTCATCTTTAAAATCCAATGCTTCCTTCACTTTCTCCAGGTTTAAACTCGCCTTTAATGGTGGTTCGTCACCATCGATGGTCACAGGAGGCGCTAGTTTTGAAATGAAACCATCCTCTGAAAAATAAAAAAACACAAATGGTGAACAACAACAAATGGTTTCTATGTTTACCATTTACCTAGTGAACCAAAGGTCGGGTTATGTATAATACCGGAATCAGGACTGGAACGACTACAGCTATCAGAACCAAAAACCGACGAGTGGTTTAGATAATTTGGAGAGTAACGGGTGGGAGACAGAATGGCTGCACCGGTGGAAAATGCACGCTGGTGGTGATGGTTCCTTTTCACGTCGTGAAGCTGCAGATCCATGATCCGACGGTTCTGAAGCTCGATAGCGTGCTGCAAATCCGCCTGCTCCTCAAACTTTTTCCGCCACAGTAAATCCTGGCTGTTGATCAACGTCCTTCCACCTGTGATTCAAACAACACCATTTACATATATTCAAGACTACTAGAATTAAGAATTGTTCTGGCAAATCCAGTGCACGAGGCTCCCACATGCACAGGGTCCAGAACGTGTCAGGCCAACTTGGGTCTGATGCACGCATTGGCAGACCCAATAAGAAACCATGGGGGCAATCGCCCCCATGAAAAAAAAGTAATGTTATTTTTACGCAAAATATCTCGTTCGACAATTACAGGACAAATCTAAATCAAAGATCTGAGTTTCGAAAAAGCATACCAAGTTGCAGATCGAATGGATGGTGTGAATCAAATCCGATGGGACTATCCATTTGCTGTTGCGGCTGCTTCCTAAACTTATAAGGGACTTTCCCCTTCTCTTTGTACGGTTTCACAAGCACCCGCGCCTCACAGACAAAATGCGGATTCCCTTTCGCTAGTATGAGCTTAACAGTTTCTGCAAACACGAAAGTCACGAACCCGAACATTCGTTTTTGTTGGTATGGGATCCGAACATCTTGAACTGGCCCGTACATGCTATGAAACCCAACAAGCCAACAACAAACTAACAAAGTATCAGACAACACGGTTATGAACTTATTACAACAGAATTCAGTAACGGAGACCGTGATCGAACCTGAAGTAATTCGATACATCTTCTTCCGTAAACGAGCTATCCGCTGGAAAAGTTAGGTAGATTTGCCTCGAACCCGGGTTTACCATACCCATCAAGAAATCGTTCCTTAACCGACTGAAGTTGTTCATCTCTTCTCCCATCATCAATGCTGTTGCAGCAGTGGCCATCCTACAAACAAACAACCCGAAACCGAATTTAAGATTTATTCCATCTAGTGGCGGAGCTTGAACTGGGCACCAGACTCTCAAAATCCAAAACCGTACTCTTAAAAATCCAATATTTTACACTAAAAAACGGGAAATTTTCCGTAAAAATAACGCCACGAGCTAAAAATCAGGGGGGGGGGGGGGCGGCACCTGATCCACCAAGAACCTCCGCCACTGGTTCAACCATCATGGTCAATAGGGTTGTTCCTGAGCCGAGCTAACCCAGTGCCAGCTTGAATTCTAGACCAAGCTGGCTCGGCTGCTCGGCTCGACTTCTAGACTGAGCTGGCTTTTTTTTATTTTTTTGTTACCTTGGGCTACCGGATTGTTGAAGAAGATAATTCATGGGTTTTGGGCTGTTAGGAGAAGAAACAGCCTCAGCTCGCACTAATAACCGAAACTCATCGATCAGATCATAAGAAGGAGCCAAAGGATTTAAGGGTGAGGGTAGATTAGTAATTTTACTATTAACATGCCGTGAAGCAGCTAACGAATTACCAGAATTTTGAGGTGAAAGATTGTGTGAAGTTAACGGCAACGGAGGAGATGAAATGTTAAGTTGTATGCGAGCATTAATAATAACGGAATGAAGAAGTGATTCTGGGCCAAAAGCTAACCGAATCATTTCATTTTCTCCGTGATCTTGAATTAGAAGAAGACCCATGATTTTGGATGCGTGTTGAGGGTCTAAAGTTTGGAGTTTTGTGAATACAATTCTTGTTGCTTCATATGAATCCATTTTTCTTTTTGTTACTTGAAAATCAACCCACAGTTGAAGAAGATTTGTGAGTTGAAGTTAGGGATTCATAGGTAAAACTTAAAAGTGGTTGGTGTGAATTATCGGTTGTTACTGCTGCTGCTCCTGTAGAGGAAACAAAAGAAAATCAATTATGGGGTTAGATTTTCACTCAAAAAAAAAAAAAAAAACTGGAGTTCATTCAAGAACAAGCTTCTTAGACAAAGAGAAACAGAAGTAAAGAAAGCATACATATTTTTACTCATATTGAAAAGAAAATCAAGAAAAAGAAGTGAAAAGGCTTGAAGAAAAGATGAGTGTCTTTTTTTAAGATTCTTGCAGAAGAAGGGCAATCATGCATTGATACCTATTAAAAAAAGTTCTAAGCTTTTCTCCTTTTGTTGAGATGAAGATGGTGAAGAGGAGGAAGAAATTTAAAGGTAAATATAAAGGAAAAGTTAATGAATCTGATGATGAAGTTTCAAGTGAAGACAATCAACCCTTGTGATAAGTTGTGTATAAAGTGATAAGTTGCAGCAGTGGAACAATCACTTGCTTTGTAGTTTGCTGCTGTCATGGAGTTGTTGATTTTCAGGCTAATAATTGTAAAGCACCTAAACAGTACCTTTGTTAAGTTGTTTTCAGCAAGAGAGAGAGAGTGAGTGATTCTTCTAGCATCTCTCCTATTTTGGTTTAGTGATATAAGTTGAACAAGTAGATTTACTTTGATCTTTGACCCCAAAGGTAGTGTCAAAGACAAAAAAAAAAAAAAAAAGTAGTATGTGTTTAGAGGTTCTTAAAAGAGGGGAGGGGGGATAATATGAATGAGAGTGGATATGATGGGTGTATTGTGTAAAAGCGTCCAAAAACATGTTTTTTTGAGTGGATGAGAGAAATCGTGTGAATTGTTATTCGGTTTTGGTTATGTGAGAGACAAAACTTGACAAGGATAGATAGGTTATGTTAATCCGGTTTCGGAGTCTCCAATCATGGATAGTCTTAGGAGCCTTTGAGGTTTTGATCAAACAAAACAAAGATTTTTACCTATTCAAATTGAAGAACTAATCATAGCACAACATGTGAACAGTCGCTTGTTGTTTGGCGTGCTAGAGTTGTACCATACGTCCATGTGTGACAAATGAGATTATGCCACCCGTAAATTATCAACTTATTTTTTGAACTTAAATGACTTTTATATACATTTTGTGTAGAAAATACATAAAAATGAGTATTTTTTATATTTAATTTGAGTATATTATTATTCCATTTTGTATAAAAAAATAATTTTGTAAAACTTTACTTAAACAACTTGGTAAAATATGATGGGGTCATAGCTTACATTTTAATTAGCCATTGGTTGGTGATCTCACGTGAATTAGATGTATTAATTTAATAATATTGAACATACTTCATGTGTGTTGACTTAACAACTTTAAAGCATGATTATCTATTTTAAATTTATAAAAATGATAGTTATTTAAACTAATACATACAACGGGTAGGGAACCCATCATGTATAGTATAGCTTTAGATAAGAAACAAGTATCGTTTAAGGATAAGCTTCCCTACTCAACCGTTCGACTATTTTTATTTATAGTTAGTTTAGTAGGCTAAAATAGTAATATAGGATTATTGGCTAAGTTTACTTAATTAATATAGATTATTTTATAAAATGAGAAAAATGTTTAGGTCTTCAATTTTATATTTTATAGAATTTAGAAGTGGCTTTCCCTTTGGTCCGGTCGCCAACATCCCTCAATCTTGTCACAACAAATTGATAAACCGTTCTAGAAATATGTCCATAATGAACATTCCCTAGTCTTTCGACTAGTAAACGATATGCCACAACAAGATTGGTTTAAGGCCATCTTGGTTGTATTATCTTTTTATAACTTAATTAGTTAGTGCTTGCATTTCAAGCTTAACAAATGGGATCACGTTTAGGGATTTTTAATAATTACCGAAGCGATTTAGACATCAAATTAATTAAGTTACCGAATACGCAAAATAGGTCCCGTTTCACTGGTCATCTTTGAGGCATGGTTGAAAACCAATGCACAATCGTATTTAAGTTTGCGTATTTACATAAACTTGGGTTTCGAATTGCCTACTTTGACGTGATTTGTGTTTTTGCAGGTTAACAAAGTTTAAAGAGCATTTCGGAAGCTTTACGGAGTATCGGGATGGAATACGGGTCAACCGGGAGCAAGGAACGGACAAAACAGAAAACAAGAAATGGAGAGGCTGTCGCCGACGCCCCCCAGATACACCCGTCAGGAGAAATTGCTCGTAGGCAGTAGATTAGAGCATCGGAGAAAATCATAAAATGCAAGGGTCGTCGACAACGCCCAAGGAAGCCGTCGGCGACGCCCCTCCTGTATGCCAGTCGCGAATTTTATGTTTTGAATGATTTGGGATGGGTATATGACTTGTTTTTGAGGGAATTACGCAAGAATTGAGTTTTGAACTTCATCTTGGAGCTAAGAACACCGAGAATATCATCCTCAATCACTTCCAATCCATCTTATCATCCCGAATCATCAATCCCTTTGATCCTAACCCTAGCCTACCATCATCTCCTCCATCATCCATTCACACACACCATCAAACCTAAACCCTAACCATCATCCATCTCCATCACCAAGCTTCAAGATGTTCATGTTCGAGTCTTAAACATCCGGTGATCAAGTTCCGTTCATAATAAGCGGCTAGTCTTTGCGGGTTTCACCCAGGTGTAGGTTTTTGTAAGTTTCCATGGTTACACATTGTTTTGAGTTTTGATTTGTGACAAATTGTAATTTGATTTTGAAACCTATGATAATTGTATTGCATTTGTATCGTATTCGTGAATTGTTGATTGAAGATTAAATTTGACTTTGCGAAATGTTTATGTACAATCATGCCTTGTCTAGGTTATAATTTACATGTTCTTGGTAACGAATTGCATTGTGGTCCGTCGTTTACGACGTTGATAACTTTTGGAATCTAAGCCACGTAACACTAAATCCGTTAATCAATTATGCAATTGAATTGATTCTAAAACGTGTAGAAACCCTAGGGCTTCAATTACCGAACCGGGTGTGAACCTTGTTCTCTATTATTGTTTAAAACCATTTAAGCAAGTTTTCGTATAATCACAACTTTTCAAGTTTATTAGTTAATCATTTTAATATTACAACCGTCGGTTCATTCCGACAACCTTTTCCAACAAACAAACAAGTAAATCATTTTAGCAAGCTTCATAAAAGTGACAACATTCGTTAAAATCAATCGCAAACCATAAACTCTTCGTGGTTCGATCCCGTACTACCACTAACTCATAGTTAAGGATAAATCGGGTATATAAATATTATCTTTAACGGGGCGCGACAATCCGGTCAATCTTCTATTCCACCAGATTGCCTTAATCCCCCATTAATTCATTATATTAACTTTTACACCCCAAAGGATCTGGGTGCATTACAAGAAGCATTCCCAAAGGATCTCGATATAATATCAGACCTGGTTCGATACTAGAAGCTTGTCACCTGAATCTGGTTCACTACTAGGAGTCTACATAATAAAAATATTGATTGGCCAAGTTCGGATTTCTCTTATTAGTATATGGGTTATTACACACCAGAAGTGTACTAATAAGCTTTACCTCCCAAGGTTATTAAGAACACCAAATTTGATTAAGGGTACCATAAGTCGTACGCACACCTTAGTCAAGTTAAGTTAGGTTAAATTCATATAGTTTAAGTAAGATGTTAAGTTAATTTAGTTTCAAAAGGGTCATGCAATCTTGTCACAAAAGATAATAAACCAAGAATTAGTCAAAGATAAATACATTAAATAAGATTAAAAAAATACTATATTAAAAAGATTAACTTAATCTGAGAGTGTGAAAAGACATAGAGATTACAACCATATGAAACACTTTTACCAATGGCGATTACCACACTTCATGATCTTCAAGCTCGAGCTCAAGTGCAAGTATGTGTGAAATAAAGTGTCTCTTGACTCTTATCTACTACATATATTTAGTGAACAATCTAATGATGCATTATTCTTAATATGGATGATCAGAGGTAGGATGTAGGATCCTAGCTTTAGCGAGGTCTCGGTCAACATGAAGGCCTTCCCTAAGGATCAATCTCTTACTTCCAAGCTAAGGGGTCTAGGAAGCATCATGATCATGGCATACTTGGCTATTGATTAGTCAAGCTCCATTGATCATCCACACTTTCTCAAAGGGACTAAAGCCTTCATGGGTGAGAGAATAAGGCCATGGAGGCACAAGTCTATCAGCCTTGGGGCCGTAGCACACTAGGGAACAAGAGAAAAAAGAAAGGCAAGTACATAAGGCATCGCATTAGACGACATCATATGATGCGCTTCTGAGGCATGCATTTCTAAACCAATTATTTCTTTCCCATCATCAAAAATTAAGTGAACTTGTTCTACACTAACTATTGGATCCTAAAATAAAATTAAAAACAATTAATATTAACTGAAAACCAAAGTCTGGCATAGTTCTTATCGAGACATCCAATACCAAAACTTCACAATATAACAAGTCTAATATTATAAAAAGTAACTAAAACAACAATAAGTTAAAGATTTTTAACAGTAATCAGTTAATCACCCAAGGCAAAGTTACCCCGCACTTCCAGTGGTTATGACACTATTTGAGTTATTGTTGATCGTCTTACCAATTCAGCCCATTTCATACCGATTCGTGAAAATTACAAGAGTGAGAAGCTAGCTCGTATTTATATCGATGAAAACGTAAGCCGACATTAGGTACCTTTGAGTTTTATCTCTGGCCGTGACGAGCGTTTTAATTCACGCACTTGGCGAGTCGTACAATCAGCTTTAGGCACTCAACTTGAACTCTGTACTACATATCACCCACAGACTAACATCAGTTTGAGCGCACTATACAAACGCTTGAAGACATGTTGCATTCATGTGTTATTGATTTCAGAGGAAATTAGGATACTCACTCGCCTTTGATCGAGTTTTCCTACAACAAAAACTATCACTCCAGCATTAATATGGCTCCATTTGAAGCTTTACACGGTCGAAGTGTCGATCCCCTTTTTATTGACACGAGGTCGGTGAAGCTCATGTTACCGAATCCGAACTGATTCAAGAAACGACCAATAATTTGTAACAATCTCTAAGCAGCTCAAAGTCATCAGAAAGTTTGCTAATAAACGATGAAAGCTTCTTGAATCCAGTGTTGGTGATCGTGTACTTCTAAAAGTATCTCCTTGGAAAGGTTTATTTAGATTAAAAAAGAAAGGCAAGCTAGCACCTCACTATGTTGGTCCTTTCAAGATCATCGAGAAAATTGGAATTGTAGCTTATAAGCTTGAGTTACATGAAGAACTCAGGAGGATTCATCTACTTTCCATGTAACAAATTTAAAGAAGTGTCTTGTTGATGAAAATCTTCATATTCTGTTCGAGGATATACCGATTGATGAATCGATGCATTTTGTTGAAAGACCCATTGAAATCATGGACTAAGATGAGAAACGGATGTAACTAGACCCGGGCACTACCAAACAGACTATATGTTTATAAATCCGGGTAGTTCCATGGATATCATGTATGGGCAGTGTTTCAAGCAACTAGATCCTGAGGATAAGGCATGCTTAGAACCAGTTGATTTTCCATTAACTGGGTTCTGCAATGAGGCTGTCTTTCCTCTAGGACAAATCCTTTTTCCTGTCACTTTATCTGATGGAAGGTGCTCTCGAACGAGTAACGTCAACTTCATGGTGATGCCGGCAAATTCCCGTCACGATGTAATATTGGGACACCACGCGCAACGTGATTTTAATATGATTACTTCCGCTCCGCATGCCGCTTGTGGTTTTCCGACACCTAATGGCGTAGCTATACTTTATGCACGGAAAGAAATCATGTCAATTGAGGAACCAGTTATGAAGGCTGGCAAGACATTACCAAGCAATGAACCAGAAATGTGGGTACTCAACAATAAGTACCCTGAGCAGAAAATTTTATTAGTGCCCGCAGTCAGTATTGAAGTTCGCGCAAAGCTTAAACTACTGTTGTTTCGCAACAAAGACATTTTTGCCTGGACACCTGCCGACATGGTTGGTGTCCCGCGTGACGTTGCGGAACATTGCCTGAATGCATTTCCATCAGCAGAGCCAGTTGTGCAGAAAAAGCGCAGCCTCGGGTCAGAAAAGACAGCGGCAATGAACGAACAAGTCACCGAGTTATTAAAAGCTGGTATTCTGCGCGAAGTCAAATACCAGACCTGGGAGGCAAACCCGTCATGGTAAAGAAACATAATGGCATATGGCGGATGTGCGATAGATTTTAAAGATCTAAACAAGGCGTGTCCAAAAGATTGTTATTCTCTTCCTAAGATTGACAAAAAGGTTGACTCATTAGCTTCCTTTCGCTGGAAATGTTTTCTAGATTGTTATAAAGGTTATTATCAAGTCTTGATGAAAAAAGAAGACGAAGATAAAACCACTTTTCGCACGGAGAAGGGCATTTTTTGTTATACCAAGATGCCTTTTGGTCTCCGCAATGCGGGAGCTACTTATCAAAGATTGATGATACAGTGTTTGGAGATGACATTCGGAAAACTGTGGAGTCTACATGGATGATTTGGTCATTATGAGTAATTCAGAAGACACTATGCTAGACAACATCCAAAGAACTTTTGATTCTCTGCGCGAGGTAAACCTAAAGTTAAATCCCAGCAAATGCTCCTTCGGCATGGAGGAGGGCAAATTTTTGGGTTTCATCGTCACCAAAGACGGTTTCAAAGTTAATCCCGAAAAGGTTGATGCAATACAAAAAATGTCTTCTCCTACTACCATCAAAGAGATGCAACGTTTGGCTGGAAGGTTAGCTGCGCTAAACCGCTTCCTCGCCAATCATGCTGCAAATCTTATCCATTCATTCGAACCTTGCGCAATTGTACAAAGAGCAAAGAGTTCGCATGGACTCCTGAAGCTGATCAAGCTTTCCAGCAGATGAAAGATTGTTTAGTTCAACTTCCCACACTTACTGCTCCTCGAGAAAAAGAACCCATGGTCTTATATCTTGCTGCATCTGAGGTGGCAGTAGGTGCTGTCTTGCTGGTAGAACGCAAAGGGGTCCAGTCTCCAATTTATTATATCAGCAAGATGTTGAACGATCCAGAGACAAGGTATTCAATCATGGAAAAATTAGTTTTAGCATTGGTCCATGCTTCGCGCAGGCTGCGAAGATACTTTTATGGACATGTTATTACAGTTTTAACAAACTTTCACATAGGCCAAGTCCTGGCCAAACCAGACGTTTCTGGACGACTTGCGAAATGGGCAATAGAATTGGGAGGTTATAACATCTGTTATAAACCTAGACCAGCTATCAAAGGCCAAGTTTTGGCAGATTTCATCGCTGAAATTCCTGCTGATAAGCTTGAAGAATGCCAAGCAATCCAAAACCCAGTCCCAGTCATCGACAACAGAGCCTGGACATTGTTTACAGATGGCGCATCAAACAGTGATGGGGCTGGAGCACGTCTCGATTAATGAGTCCAGAGGGAGCAGAATTCACATATGTAATTCGGTTGGATTTTAAAAGCACCAACAACGAGGCCAATATGAAGCTTAGCTAGCAGGCTTACGCCTCGCTATCAAAATGGGCACAACAAATTTAGAAGTCCATGTTGATTCATTATTAGTTGCTGACAAGTAGTTGGAACATACGATGCAAAGGGAGATATCATGTCTTATACTTGGCGCAAGCCAAGGCTCTTATAGCACAGTTCCAACAATTTAAAATCACACACGTCAAGCGAAGCGAAAACAAACATGCTGACGCTCTAAGTAAACTTGCTGCAACTAGCTTCAAGCATTTAACAAAAGAGGTTCGCATCGAGGTTTTAAGTAATCCACCAGTCCCTCTCAGGCAAGTGACAATGGTTGAAATAGGAGATCCATCGTGGATGTCTCCAATAATGATGTATCTGTTGCATGGTTCTTTACCAGAAGATAGAGCACAAGCACGAAAGTTACGATGCAAAGCCCTCAATTATGAAATGATTGACGGTATCCTGTACGAAGCTCTTACATGGGTCCTTCGCTCAGCTGTGTTGACAAACATGACGCGCAATACCTGATCAGGGAGATTCATGAAGGACTAGGTGGCATACATTCTGGACCGCGCATGGTTGTAGCCAAAGTAAAAAGCGCAGGGTATTATTGGCCCGGAATGTACGTTGACGCGGTAGAGATCTTGCGCAAGTGCATGTCCTGCCAAAGGCATGCCCCTAAAATGTTGCGCCCAAAGAATCCTTTGGTACCCGTCAGAACAGCTTGGCCATTTCAACAATGGGCCATTGATTTAGTAGGACCATTTCCAGATGCACCCGGCGCAGCAAAGTTTATCATCGTTGCGGTCGATTACTTCACCAAATGGGTTGAAGCCAAACCTTTAGCTTCTACTACAGCGATGGTAATTCGCAAATTCATCTGGGAATATATTATTTGCCGTTTTGGTCTGCCCATGCGCATTATTACAGACAACGGTCCAAATTTAACGGCTCAAGAGCTGCAAACATGGATGACCGAAATGGGAATCCAGCATGTTTTCTCTTCTGTTGCGCACCCGCAAGCAAATGGTCAAGTTGAAAGCATAAACAAACAGTTGGTCGACGGATATCAAGGCCCGCCTTGGCACGGCACGACGGGGGTGGGTTGACGAATTGCCTAGCATCTTGTGGGCACACCGAACTATGCCCAAGACTAGCACTGGAGAAACTCCTTTTAGCCTTGTGTACGGCACGGAAGCTGTGATTCCTGCCGAAATTAGGGTTACCATCTCCAAGAATGCTAGCTTTGGAAAAACAAGATAACGAAGAACAAAGGCGCATCGACCTAGACTTATTGGAAGAACGATGAGAAAATGCAGCAATTCGCAAAGCTAAATACAAGTCCCAACTTGAAAGTATTACAACAAAAGGGTGCGCATCTGTTCCTTTTTGCCTGGTGACTTTGTTCTTCGCGATAATGAAGCGTCGAATGCCGAAAAACCGGGGAAGTTAGGCCCGCGATGGGAAGGTCCATACGTAATAAATGAAGTATTGGGAAAAGGCGCGTACACTCTGAAGCGTATGGACGGATCCAACGTTCCCCGAACCTGGAACGCCCAGCAACTGCGCCGATTTTATATGTAATCTCAGTCCTTTAAGCAACTTCTGAGCGTTGCTAACGAGACTGCTTACTTTATTTTGTTATGTAATCTAGTGGCAACCATAGCCTTGCGCTTTGTCAGTATGAATAAAATACTTTGCCACTACTTACAGTCTTATATATGTTCATTTACAAAATGCATGCAATTCCTTTGGATAAACAAAAACACAAACCATGAGCCACAAGCTAATTTAATACTTACGCTCACACATGAGAAAAGAAATTGTTCATTTGTCTATCCTAAACAAGTAATTGGTTCCATGCAAACATTGTAAAACTGAAATATATTATATTCACAATACTTGCGCAGAAGCGCAACGTTACAAGTTATCATACAGTAAAAATTACAAATTTCCTATTCTATGGACCTTGGTTCCCGCCTGCTTCTCTGCTGAAGCAAAATTCTCCTTTAGCTTATCAACAAAGTCGTCTTGCTGCAGCGCGGCGTCCACAAGGTCTATAATCGGAATTTGCAATTGATCATATTTTTCCTTGGCAGCAGAATAAATGGCGGAGTATTTAGCCCATGCGTGGCAGCACGGCTGGTATCCCATTCAGTCTTCAGCGCATGGGCCACGTGCAAAGTACATTATCTATAGCCCTCGGCGTGCCCATCATTGCGCGCCGCCACCATTAATTCTGCCACTCTCTCATCCAACTCCGTAGAGTTAAGGATGGCATTTGCGGATACAATCAGTATATGTTGCGACAATCAAACTAGACGAATAACGAAAAGTGAATATTACCTCCACAATCCCGTACTCCCGCAACCAGGTAAGCTAGTTCATGAGGGATTCGGTCAAGCTTTCTGCAGTAGCGCGAGCGATCTCCGTGTCGTTAAGTTTTTGATGCCTTCAGTCAAATGGCGGATCAACTCGGCTTTCTCCGTTCGGTGCAGGTTGACACTTTTTTCAAAACTGTCAACCTCAGCTTGCAACCGCTCCTGGTAAAAAAGCATAGCAGTTAGATCATCAATTTCTTTATTCTTAAGAAGGAGATTCATTTTGGTTGATACCTCATTTTGCTCGCTTCTTTCTCTATGTGAGCGCGCTTCTTCTGCTGCCCAATTGCATCAGCTTTCTCTTTTTTGAGTTTCTCAATCTCGTTGCGCAGAGAAATTATTTCTTTATTATCACGCTTGCAAGCCTCCACAAAGCGCTTGCGCTCGTCCGCATATTGCGCAGCAGACGCCTCACACTTGCGCTTCCAAGACATCGCAGCCCATTCTTCAGTCTTCTTCTCCTTCTCAAATTGGGCCTTTTCCGCCTCAAAATCAACAAGCATCGTCAGCGTCTTCTCCTTCTCAAGCTTAGCCCTCGCTTTCTCAAGCTCAACCTCGTCCCACTCCTAGTTCATACTACGCCATTCACGCACAATTCTATTTATGGTGGACGAGGCAAGGGCAGACTCTTGCAGATTTGACTCGTAAGTAGCTTCATGGTCTTTTTCCTCCCGGCGCTTCACCTCCGCTGGCGGGAAGATGCCCTTATACCACTCCCTACAGGAGTGCTAATCGGTAAAAACATCGCCATGCTTAACCTTCCACACGGGCTGATGAATCGCAGAGGCCCGCCTCTCGGAATAAGAGCGATAATAATAATCCCCAGGCGTCTCCTCTGGGCGAATGGGCGATTCCCCCTCCGAATCCTTAACAAACACAAAGCCTTCACCTTGTGTTGAAGGTCCGGCTCCTTTAGATATCAACCTTGACTGTTCCCCAACATCTGTAGCCGTATCTTTAACCTGCTCGCCAGCAGGATTCTCAGTATCAAAATTTTGGGCTCTTCTTCTGGAGCCACCTTCTCAATATGTTCCGGGACGATGGGGTCGGCTTCAGGAACAGGAGTTTCTTGCCCCGCATCTCCCTCAACATTCTCAGGCCTGCGCGGCGATAGTATTGCAGATGAGGTGACCGGCGCAAGCCTTTACCATTTTCTCTGCAAAGCATATCAACAAATGCCAAGTATCAGATTCTACGCAACTTTTATGATAGAAATGTGCAACAAACTAAACGTACCAGGTGAGAACTTCTTTGCAAAGGCATCCAGATTGCTCTTCTTACCAATGCACGGGGGCGCAACTTTGGTCGGCGCAGGAGTTTTAGTCTCCACCTCCTTCCTCTTCTTAGTACGCTTCATCGCCTCTTCCGGACTTGAAGGTATTTCCAAAGGATCATCTGGGTTCGCAGCAGGAAGAGAGGATGTGTCAACGGGTTTTGGCTTCGGTTTCTTCAAACCTACAGGCGCAAGACCCTCCAGTGAGTCCGACACCACCACATAATTGCACCAAGATTCAGATACGGGAAATGTACCTTTCTTGCCCTCAGCTTTCGCAACAGCTGATGGCTTGGTTTTTTTCTCTGGGTTGGAAGGGGGAGGCGCAGCAGCTGCAGCAGCAATTGGTTTCTTCTTTTTCTTCTTCTTCGAATCAGGGCCTACGCCCAAGTTCAGCAAATCACCTACATAATCAATCATATTGAGTAAAAGTTGCGCCATTAAGTTATATTGCAATATCAACTTAGGCTTTGTATGGACTTATTTACCAGTCTTCGAACATGGTTGCGCCTCAAGATCCTCCTGCTTGGGCAACTCAAAGTTCCCTAAGATTTGTGAGAACCAAGTGTCCTCACCATCACCAATAGGCACGACGGCCATTTTTCCCTTCTCTCTCTTGAAAGAGACCAAGTAGAGAGGCGCAACTACATAGCAAACATTTTTGCATCAGTACACATCTATAGAAAGATATTGCTAAGAAGTTAAAGGGTTACATACCAGTTCCATCTTCTGTATACACCGGTTTTTCTCGGCGTTCCTTCTTCCAGAAAATACTCATCCCGGCAACGATGAGGGCCTCTCCGGTAAAACAATATTGGGCACATCCTTAATATCTTGATACCATACCTCGTCGGCAGGTATGGAAGGGTCTCCAGCTCAATCTCATCACTACCCCGGAATGTCATCTTCATCGGGATCACCGCCGCCTTGATAAAAAAAAATTTCTGCTTCCAGTCATGGTAGGACTTCGGCGGCACCAGCAACAAACGTTTGGCTTGCACACGTTGTTGCAACGAATAAAAACCCAACGAGCAATGCAGCTGGTAGAAAACTCTAAACTTCTCGACCGATGGCAAGATCTGCATCGATCAGCAAACGAACTCGAAATGCCGGATCCTCACCATTCCCATCGGGCTCAACTGAGAAATATGAATTTTGTAAAAACCAAGAATTTCCAGCAAGAAATGGGTCACCGGCAGCCGAAAGTTCCCTTCGACAAAATAGTTGTAAAATAATGTAATATAGCCGGCCGGCGCATCAGCCGCATTGGCATTCGCCTCCGGAAGAAATGCTTTCCAGGACGGAGCGAAAAGGAAGTTGGTGGCAAGATTATCAAAATCTTTCTTCGACCACTTTAGCGGTGGCAAACTTGACGACGACATCTCAGTAGAGCTTGCACCAGTGGCCATAACTCGAACTTGAAGAAAACTTAGAAAGCTTTGAGGTTTCCGAAATTTTTGAACGCAAATTTCTCTCAAGGTTGGGTGAGGAAGCAAATGGATCGTTGATCCCTTTATATACTAACCGCAATTAATGCACGATTTGATTGCAGCGACTTTTACGGCCATCACGTTTCTCCAAGTAACCGCAGGGGCGAGTGGGGAACAGTAACCGCCCCACGCGCGCGAGTGTCGCTAAAAGGCATTAAATACGGTAAGACAGGTACTATTGACAGCCTGTCAACAGTACCACCACGTCTCAAGAACGTGCGTCGTCACCAACTACACCATCCAGATAAGTGACACGTGTCTAAACATATTTGAAATTCAAATACCTTTTCAAAATTCACTTACGACACGTCATCAAGAAGCATAAAGCAACAAAAAGCTAGTCCTTACCTAGCGCAGCACATTTATCTTAAGTCCAGTGCTCCACCTACTTTTTATTCTTACATAGGAGCAACACTGGACTGGGGGACTTGAAGGGGTATGGTCCCAAAAACCTTGCGCCAATCAAGGAAACCATACCCATTAATAACTTCTAAGAAAACTACGCGCAGACTTCTTTGCCAAAATAAGATTTATTAGAACTTTACGGCAAGTATCCAAGAGAGGAAAGCTTCATTTAACTACCTTGCGCGGGCTCGCGCAAGGTTCAAAGTTAATCTTGAACATTCTTGTCTAATAATGCTTCATTTAACTACCTTGCGCGGGCTCGCGCAAGTTTCAAAGTTAACCTTGAACGTTTGTAACATCCGTCAAAAACGGATTTACCAAACCCGCTCCGTTTATCAACCGAACAGTCAGTCAAAATTTTCATTGCGAATTAAATGCCCAAAATATTTTTAAACGATCCGTAATCAATTATTATACGGGAATATATATTTAGTTTTTGAAAAACTGTCAAAAATCGCAAAATAAAAATGAAATGTTTCTGCCGGGTTTCGAACCCGGGTCTGTACCGAATCAACTAAGCATCTTATCTTCACACACACAAACCACTGCGCCGCTTGTTCTGTTTGTTATATATTCCAATCATTTAATTGATATAATAACATTTCGAATTCAAAATCGGCGCCCAAACGATTCAGTCGTCGGAATCCCGGAAATCTCGCGAGTTTTAACACCGATTTACGTTATAACGTAAACCTTTAATCACATATCGGTTATAACCGATGTTTAAAGTCCGCGACCAAATTCATAAACCGCCGGAAAATTTAAATATCGAACACAGTCGGAATTCAGACCAAGTGCATTGACGTTTTGTCCTATAAATTGACCCACAACCGACGACAAACACTTTCGCTCAAAAATTACACCTTTTCTCGGCGTAATTCCACTCGCCGGAACTTTCCTGTTTTTCGCCGGAAAACCGAACTTTAATCCCTGAGCTTCACTGAATCCCCTAAACCTTTAACGAAGTCACCCTTACCTTTTCCAAGCTTTCCGGAGACTAGCTGCTATACGGAACACGTCGCCGGAGGTGAATTCAATCGCCGGAGTTTCTGCCGGAAAACAGAAAGTTCAGTCGGTATCTTTCTCCGCCCAGTTTCTTTTCCTTTTCACTTTTATCTTACCGTAATAAACTGTAAAACACTAACAAGCTGATAAAAAACTTAAACTAGTCGATTTCCGATTTCTGGTTCAAACTTGACGAGGAAGACGACGTTTTCTATATCATATAAGTATATTATAAATCAGGATTTTACTCGGGTTAGACACACAGTCCAGCGGTGGACTGTGTGCACATAAAACGCTAACGTCTCAAGTTCGAATCCCGGCTCGTACACGCTGCCTTAATAAAAATCAAGTTTTTATTTAACTGAACCGGATCGCCACAGATATATGTTAAATATATTGTTAACCGGAATAATAACCAAGTTAGACACACAGTCCAGCGGTGGACTGTGTGTTTGTTTATATCGCTGGTCACGAGTTCGAGTCCGGTCTTCAGCACCGACTCGGACGATTATCTATTCTTTTTAAATAAGGCAGAAAAATGAAGTAACTAAATTGTATTTAAGTATAATAAAAATCGAATGTTATAACATGTTGAACACACAGTCCAGCGGTGGACTGTGTGTTAGATTAAACCACAGGTCCCGAGTTCGAGACCTGTGGAGTGCAAAACCGGTCCGCTTAAACTGTTTTTAGAATAAAATGATTTTCTGTTAATTCTAATTAATGTATATATGAAATTAAAAATCGGATATATAACGGGTTAGACACGTAGCTCAGTTGGTAGAGCTGCGTGCACGCGTACGGGAGGTCTCGGGTTCGAGCCTCACCGAGCGCACAACAATATGCCTCAAAACCGGTCAACGACCAGTCAAAGTCAACAGGTCAATGTCACTGTAGCAGAAAAAAAATAAAATATTTTTATTATTTTTATTTAATTATTTTAATTAAAAATCAATTATAAATACTTAAAAATAACATTTTTTAAGATTAGAAAATAGCCTCAAACTCACAAAAAATACACCCAACAATCCTACTAAAATAGTTTAATAAATCCGTTTACTTACCAAACCATAATGCGATTTATCTAGGTTAAATCTCACTCGTGGTTAAAACCACTTCGCGTGCATTCAACGTCATCAACCGAACGCACCCACTGTGAGTGAATCTTACAATTCCCCCTTTTAAATTACACGTTTTGGGGTGTGTCATGTGTTATGAATTAATTAATTTATTTATTTAAACTTGTGCCATACCACATCATGACTTGAACTTAGATTGGTTTATTGTGGTGATTTATTTATATTCCGTTGGTCAAATTACATGAAACTCACACATTAAGCCCATCAGTTCCTCGTGGGAAACGAGTAGAACATCGCGTGCTTCAATTCAAATTCATTATTGTTCATGTGTGTTTTCATTGAGTTTATATTGTTTGTAGTTGTGTTATTCATATTATCATGTTTATGCAATTCATTCATCAGGCCCCTCAGTTCCTCGTGAGAGACGAGTTGAGCATCGCGTGCCTTTAATTGTTTCCATTATTATTCATGAGTGTTTCATTTAACATCTTATGATTGTTGATCAAGTTACATCTAATTTTACTCATGTTTGGTTGTGCACATAGTTCATAATCAATTTAAATAAATTGTTCAAATGTTTTCCATAGGATTCACTCGCCAACATTATGTTGATCCAAAAACCTTTTTACACATGATACAGGTGAACAGGTTGAAGCAAGGAAAACATAGGATATGCCTTAGAAGAGAACAAAGAAGTTTAAATTGTAGTTAGATCATGTTGTAGCAATCATTGTAAATTTCCATTTAAATTGTATTAATGAATATGAAACGTTTAATAAATGTCATGAGCTTTGATGATAACCCAATCATGTCCCGATCACCTTATCCGCTGCGGGTCGGGGTGTGACAGATTGGTATCAGAGCCATGACTATAGGGATATAGGATAGGTTATTAGACCCTTAGAGCCTATACTATAGTCTGCCTAAATTTTAAATTGATTAGGTGGTTACATACAAACTTGTGATATTTATTTGTTTCATATTTGTTTACATTTCAGTCAAACATACATGCTCATATACATGTTCATTATACATATATACATATTCATTATACATATATCGATGTTCATGTATTCAATTTATTTTCATATTCTCATTATCCAAAGATTTTATGCAATTTTCAATTCTCATCAAAGTAAGTTCTGCGACGGGCATGTAGTAACTGGAAGGGTACAAGTACCGGTAGTCGGAACGTCCTGTCTAGGCTGGCATTCGTATAAATCCAATATAACGGACCAGTTTGCCTACCTGGGGACCAACGATGAGAGTACGAAGGACCTATTAGGCCAAAGCATGCCACACCAAACGTCGTTCGAACTAACCCTACTTTGAGGTGTCATCGTGTCTACACCTGGACACATTCCGAACATCATACGTTGTATACATATTTCTCGATTTTCCCGGGTTTTTGTGTACGCAACCAGGCAGAAACCGTGCGAACCATATGAAAAACCGGTATTCATGGGGGGCCCACATGATTACATAAGGTAAAGTATGGCGGCATGACGGGCCTAACAGCGAGCAAAGCCCAAGACATCCTATGGATGTAGTATTTTTGTATAATTATTTATAAATGATCATTCTTGAATGCGACCCATGACCCCAAAAGCATCCAACTCATACTCTTGTCATGTATTCATTGTAGATGTCTTCTAACCTCGCCCGTAGGAAGACGAGAGCAAGAAAAGCCCGCGATCGCATGGCTGCCTTAATCGCTCAACAAATGGCTGCCGTAATACCCAACATTGTAATCCAAGTTCAACAAGCACTTACCAATAATCCTGTCAATCAAGCAAACCAAAACATTTTCAACTCTTCCCCAAACACCACTAAATGCACCTACAAGCATTTCAAATCATGCGACCCTCCGAAATATAAAGGGACTGAAGGTGTCACCGCACTCCTCTATTGGTTTGAAGAAATGGAGAATACTTTTCTAAATTGCGATTGCCCTGATGATCGCAAAGTGCGTTATGCTACCGGTCGACTATATGGGATAGCACTTACTTGGTGGAACACAGAGAAGGCCAAGCGAGGTGTTGAAGATGCTATGTCCTTAACTTGGAACGAATTGAAGGAAATCATGACCAGACGATTTTGCCCAAGGAGCGAAATCAAGAAGCTAGAAGATGAATTTTACTCATTGAAGCAAGTGGAAGGAGACCACACCACCTACAACAAAAGGTTCCTCGAATTACATCAAATGGTTCCCAACATGTTTACTCCCCTCTACCGTTTGATCGAGCACTACATTCGTGGTCTTCCGTCAAAGATTCAAGACCCTGTGATAAGTACCAAGCCTGCAACTTTGGAAGCAGCAATGGAGCTAGCAATAGAGCTCACCGAGAACCGAATCCGAAACAAAGACTTCGAGGAGGAGAAGAAGAAGGATAAAGAATCGACTGAAACCTCCGACTCCACCCAAACCGAATCCCCTTCTCAACCCAACCCTAAGAGAAGAAGAGTCGGGCGACTTTTCGCTGCTACCCAACGAAATCAACCCGTTTTTCACGCTATACCCATCCGAGCTGTCCCAATCACCCAAGTGGCACCCAACTCAGCTTACCCAAATAAGAAACCATATCTCGGACCTCACCCTCGATGCAACAACTGTTTTTATCACCATCCCCTTACTTTACCTTGCTGGCTATGTACAACTTGTGGACGTTATGGTCATTTGAGCAATGTTTGTCGCACCTTTCAAGACCAAACCTTTTCCCCTACTCAAAACATGGCCCAAACTCATCACCAACCCCAACACCCCATGTTCCCATATGCTCGAGCTTGCTTCAATTGTGGCGACCCTACCCACCTTAGAAACACATGCCCTCAATTGGTTAATGTTATCAACACTCAAGCCCAATCAAACCCAGTTAACCAAGTAAACCAAGAAAACCCAACCACTATGCCACCAGCAAGAGGAAGAGTCTTCAATATCAACGCCAACCCTGTCGAAGATAATGACGGCCCTGATGAAGATACTCAGCTAGTCCTCTTCGCCGAAGATCCAGATTCAACTTCTATTGTTTAGTCTTATGTTTTTCTTTATCACATGTGTAGACTGTTAGAGAAATTATTGGATATTATATATTATATATTGTTTTCGGTATATGCTTTTGCCGAGGCCGTGGCTCCCCATCCATCGAGGTTGAGTTGGATCCCCATTTTATTATGTGGTTGATCTTGGCGTGCCCGCACGATCGGCTCCGTTTGTTTGAGCCTTGATCGGTTACGTAATTTTACATTTCAATACATGCAATACGCTCGGCTCCGTTTGATTGAGCCTTGAGTGCAAAGATTTATTCACATTTCCAGTTCATGCAATACGTTCGGCTCCGTTTGATTGAACCTTGAACGCACATACAATTTCATTATCAGTATCTTGTGGTTGTGGTGTTTGCAGTAGAGTCGCATCGAACTAACCATAACTTTCGGATAAAGTCAACGAAAATTTGACAAGGGTATGGTGGATACGCCGATGGTACTTCCTATATATAAGTATTCTTGTCAAATGATCGGAGGCATTATCAGGCGGTTATGAGAGGTTCCATGCATAGGCTGATTGTGTGATGGTTGTTTAAATTAAGTTGTTCAATTTCAGTACATTCAATACGTTTGGCTCCGTTTGATTGAGCCTTGAGCGCACATACAATTTCATACAATACGTTCGGCTCCGTTTGATTGAGCCTTGAGCGCACAGACAATTTCATTATCAGTATCATGTGGTTGTGGTGTTTGTAGTAGAGTCGCATCGAACTAACCATAACTTGCGGATAAAGTCAATGAAAATTTGACAAGGATATGGTGGATACGCCGATGGTACTTCCTATATATAAGTATTCTTGTCAAATAATCGGAGGCATTATCAGGCGGTTATGAGAGGTTCCATGCATAGGCTGTTTGTGTGGTTAAGTTATTCATATTCAGTACATTCAATATGTTCGGCTCCGTTTGATTGAGCCTTGAGCACACAATTTCAATTTCAGTACATTCAATATGTTCGGCTCCGTTTGATTGAGCCTTGAGCACACAATTTCATTTTCAGTACATGCAAAACGATCGGCTCCGTTCGATTGAGCCTTGATCGCACAGATATATTTCATTTCAGTAATTTATGTTTGTTGTATTGATTGTAGAGTTATAGGACTAATCATAATTCACTGTTAAAACCAATGAAAATTTGACAAGAATATGGTGGATACGCCGCTGGTACTTCCTATATATAAGTATTCTTGTCAAAGGATCAGAGGCATTAACGGATGGTTATGAGAAGTTCTATGTAGGATTTATTAGTTTCTTGGTAACCAATCATAACTTGTGGATAAAACTAATGAAAATTTGGCAAGAATATGGTGGATACGCCGCTGGTACTTCCTATATATAAGTATTCTTGCCAAAGGATCAGAGGCATTATCAGGCGGTTATGAGAAGTTCCATGTAGGATTTAGTATTGCCTTGGTTGGAATTTGTGTTTACATTTATATCATCACGTTATTTAAAGGGATTGGATTGTGTTCCATTTCTACATAAATTAACCTCTCCATCATAACAAACGAGAGAGGAACTTCCATCATTCAAACATATATGTTATCAGAATGTGGATTCAAATATTTGCTGTTGTGTTTATTCATGTTCAAATATTCGCTGATGTGTCTATTCATGTTCGAATCTTTGCTGTTGTGTTTATTCATGTTCAAATATTTGCTGATGTGTTCATTCATGTTCGAATATTTGCTGTTATGTTTATTCATGTTCAAATATTTGCTGATGTGTTCATTCATGTTTGGATATCAGCTGTTGTGTTTTTTTTTATGTTCCATGTAGATCGTAGTGTTAGAAGTTTTGCCTTAGGATATAACCATATTTTTCCCAAACGTATCTTAACACATATGCATGATATCATTTTAGCAAATCACTTCTGCTTACCAATATTCATACAGTAGGCAACAAAAAGCGATTCCTGAATAGGGTACATAACCCTTACAAGGAACGTTACCGCCTCGAACAAAAACTTAAACCTTTATTTTTCTAAGCATACAACTGTCAAACAAAACATCATCATTCTTATAGTCAAAATATATCATTATTTAAATTTCGGGACGAAATTTCTAAAAAGCAGGGGATACTGTAACATCCGTCAAAAACGGATTTACCAAACCCGCTCCGTTTATCAACCGAACAGTCAGTCAAAATTTTCATTGCGAATTAAATGCCCAAAATATTTTTAAACGATCCGTAATCAATTATTATACGGGAATATATATTTAGTTTTTGAAAAACTGTCAAAAATCGCAAAATAAAAATGAAATGTTTCTGCCGGGTTTCGAACCCGGGTCTGTACCGAATCAACTAAGCATCTTATCTTCACACACACAAACCACTGCGCCGCTTGTTCTGTTTGTTATATATTCCAATCATTTAATTGATATAATAACATTTCGAATTCAAAATCGCGCCCAAACGATTCAGTCGTCGGAATCCCGGAAATCTCGCGAGTTTTAACACCGATTTACGTTATAACGTAAACCTTTAATCACATATCGGTTATAACCGATGTTTAAAGTCCGCGACCAAATTCATAACCGCCGGAAAATTTAAATATCGAACACAGTCGGAATTCAGACCAAGTGCATTGACATTTTGTCCTATAAATTGACCCACAACCGACGACAAACACTTTCGCTCAAAAATTACACCTTTTCTCGGCGTAATTCCACTCGCCGGAACTTTCCTGTTTTTCGCCGGAAAACCGAACTTTAATCCCTGAGCTTCACTGAATCCCCTAAACCTTTAACGAAGTCACCCTTACCTTTTCCAAGCTTTCCGGAGACTAGCTGCTATACGGAACACGTCGCCGGAGGTGAATTCAATCGCCGGAGTTTCTGCCGGAAAACAGAAAGTTCAGTCGGTATCTTTCTCCGCCCAGTTTCTTTTCCTTTTCACTTTTATCTTACTGTAATAAACTGTAAAACACTAACAAACTGATAAAAAACTTGAACTAGTCGATTTCCGATTTCTGGTTCAAACTTGACGAGGAAGACGACGTTTTCTATATCATATAAGTATATTATAAATCAGGATTTTACTCGGGTTAGACACACAGTCCAGCGGTGGACTGTGTGCACATAAAACGCTAACGTCTCAAGTTCGAATCCCGGCTCGTACACGCTGCCTTAATAAAAATCAAGTTTTTATTTAACTGAACCGGATCGCCACAGATATATGTTAAATATATTGTTAACCGGAATAATAACCAAGTTAGACACACAGTCCAGCGGTGGACTGTGTGTTTGTTTATATCGCTGGTCACGAGTTCGAGTCCGGTCTTCAGCACCGACTCGGACGATTATCTATTCTTTTTAAATAAGGCAGAAAAATGAAGTAACTAAATTGTATTTAAGTATAATAAAAATCGAATGTTATAACATGTTGAACACACAGTCCAGCGGTGGACTGTGTGTTAGATTAAACCACAGGTCCCGAGTTCGAGACCTGTGGAGTGCAAAACCGGTCCGCTTAAACTGTTTTTAGAATAAAATGATTTTCTGTTAATTCTAATTAATGTATATATGAAATTAAAATCGGATATATAACGGGTTAGACACGTAGCTCAGTTGGTAGAGCTGCGTGCACGCGTACGGGAGGTCTCGGGTTCGAGCCTCACCGAGCGCACAACAATATGCCTCAAAACCGGTCAACGACCAGTCAAAGTCAACAGGTCAATGTCACTGTAGCAGAAAAAAAATAAAATATTTTTATTATTTTTATTTAATTATTTTAATTAAAAATCAATTATAAATACTTAAAAATAACATTTTTTAAGATTAGAAAATAGCCTCAAACTCACAAAAAATACACCCAACAATCCTACTAAAATAGTTTAATAAAATCCGTTTACTTACCAAACCATAATGCGATTTATCTAGGTTAAATCTCACTCGTGGTTAAAACCACTTCGCGTGCATTCAACGTCATCAACCGAACGCACCCACTGTGAGTGAATCTTACAATTCCCCCTTTTAAATTACACGTTTTGGGGTGTGTCATGTGTTATGAATTAATTAATTTATTTATTTAAACTTGTGCCATACCACATCATGACTTGAACTTAGATTGGTTTATTGTGGTGATTTATTTATATTCCGTTGGTCAAATTACATGAAACTCACACATTAAGCCCATCAGTTCCTCGTGGGAAACGAGTAGAACATCGCGTGCTTCAATTCAAATTCATTATTGTTCATGTGTGTTTTCATTGAGTTTATATTGTTTGTAGTTGTGTTATTCATATTATCATGTTTATGCAATTCATTCATCAGGCCCCTCAGTTCCTCGTGAGAGACGAGTTGAGCATCGCGTGCCTTTAATTGTTTCCATTATTATTCATGAGTGTTTCATTTAACATCTTATGATTGTTGATCAAGTTACATCTAATTTTACTCATGTTTGGTTGTGCACATAGTTCATAATCAATTTAAATAAATTGTTCAAATGTTTTCCATAGGATTCACTCGCCAACATTATGTTGATCCAAAAACCTTTTTACACATGATACAGGTGAACAGGTTGAAGCAAGGAAAACATAGGATATGCCTTAGAAGAGAACAAAGAAGTTTAAATTGTAGTTAGATCATGTTGTAGCAATCATTGTAAATTTCCATTTAAATTGTATTAATGAATATGAAACGTTTAATAAATGTCATGAGCTTTGATGATAACCCAATCATGTCCCGATCACCTTATCCGCTGCGGGTCGGGGTGTGACAACGTTCTTGTTTGATAATGCTCCATCACAAACCTTGCGCATATATTTATATCAAAGCAAGCGTCCACCAAACGTTGCGCTAAGCAGCAAGGAAAAGAAGGAAGATCAGTTAACTAACTTGCGCTTCCCGCGCAAGGAAACAGTAAATCCTGAGAAACTTTCCCTTAGCAAAATCCTTGGTGCAAAAGCAAAGGGAATCTTTTCTGTTATAACAGAATGTACAAGTGACGAATAATAGATGGGTAACAGCTGTGAAACCTTCTAGAAGCCATTAACACTCAATCGTGCAAGCATCTTTTCGGTTATAACCAATTGCCACATGGCAGCATCTAGACGGCTGAGGAAGATCACGGTGATGGCATGGTCACATTTATAAGATGTAGTGATCTCATGTTGACACGTGGCACCTCCCTAACGCTGATGAGCTCACGATCCGTTTGCACTAACAGATTGCCAACAAACGTTAACGGAATAACAAAAGATTCTATTAACGTTAACAATCTCTCTTTTTTGACGCCAAACACCGGCTATAAATAAGTAACTTGGAGTTCAAGGAAAGGTATTCACACTCAACTACTCTCTCACTTACAATACTTACTTCCGACTACCTGTACTTATTCTCACGCCGGAGGGTGGTCACGGAGAGAACCCCTTCTCCCCGTGGCGAGCTAACGATGTTCTGTTTTGCGGGATCAGCCGGAGTATCGTTCTATTCATCATCCATTGTGGAACCAAACGGAGGTTTAACCCTTTTATGTAGAGCTCATTCCATAGATCTACTTTGACTCTGGTCTAGTTGATCTAGGGTTTCTTCAGCGGTCATAATTCAATAGTCAAAGTTCGTGGGGAGTCTAAACGTGGACCAGAATTTACCTGGGAACGTAAAGACCGAATGCGGGATAAGTATCCACGCTTGTTTCCAGAGAATGCTCCTAATCAAATTTTGATACGAAATTCTCAAAAGTATGAAAGATTGTTACATCCGCCAACAACAGATCCTAGATACCTAACTCGTTTTGTAAACCGGACCCTAAGCGAAACAAATGAAAATGAGGAGTTTTATATTGATTTATTATTTTTAATATTGTCATGTATTAAATTAATTAATATAATTATTTTTGGAATAAAAATATAATTTTATATAATTAAATTCAGCTAAGGCTGTTAATTTTACAAAAGAAAAGGTCTAACTAAGTTAGCATGATAGATTAAGGGTAGGGGTGCTAAAGGGTCGTGTTTGCGGGTACAACCCGACCCGAATCCGGAAATTTTACACAAACCCAAACCAAAAATCGTATCACACATATGAACCCGAACACGACCCAAAATTTTGTGGGTTGCCCCGAATAAGAATGTCGCACTGGCATATTTGAGATTTTACAAATTGTCATATTATATTATTAAAATAACGAAAATGGTACTTAAACGACACTACTTTATATAATAAAACCAAAACGTGAGACATCTTTAATGGCATATACACTTGTGCTTTGTGTTTTAATCACTTATGCAATACTATTCACAACTCGGTTTTAAGTGAAATTTATATATAGATGTAAATAAAAATAAGCAAGTCACATCGGTATATTTAAAAGTTTATAGAACATGTATTTTAAAAGTTATAATATAAAACAAATTTTGTTTAAAAGGATTATAATAATATATTATATTATAATAATATATAAAACAAAATTTTAACATGACCCGTTCAACCCGAAATTTTTTATTTTTTATGAAATTAATATATTAAAATTTACTTAAAAACACAAATGGATATAACAGAACTATATTAAATTATTAAATCTTGTGTTAGTTTCTTTTTTAAGATATAATTATGGCATAAAATACACACCTCATTTAATTTATGACATAAAATAAATTGTAAAAATAAAAAAAATAAATGTGTTAACGAGTCACCCGCCCACCTAATCGGGGTGACCCAAACCCGACCCGTTAACCTAAATAGGCTTGCGGGTTCAACCTGAAACTGACTCAAACCCAGTCAGACTAAACCTAAATCCGCGGATTTCGTGTTAGGTTCTTGTCGTGTTTTCGGGTCGTATAAGATATTCACACCCCTAGCTAAGGGTAGTTAACCAAACCCTACCCTGCTATACACGCGCTCACGCACCCTGTACCTTCCGCACACTCGCTCTACTATACCTTCACGCGCCCCATACCCATTCCTTACACCTGGTCGCTAATCCGTTGATGCCAAGACTCGACCCAACGAGAACAATGTCATTTAACGACAAACTGCCTTCTTGTTTGACCATTTAGGTTCACAAGTTGTGGACAAACCCAAACATCTCATCAAAACGATCATTAACAATCCATTATTAGTCAATTAATTAAAATTCAAATTAAAGCTCCATTAAAAGCTTAAATAAGAACTTGAAGAGTTTGGCAAATTTGACGAATTCGATCCCATTAACATACAAAATCAGTCTCATTAGAATCTTCTAGTCTTTTCAAAACCTCTACACGCTCGAAACCTATTAACAACCTCTCAAATTCGTTAATTCAAGCAAGAACAATTCTTGGGCTCAAAAATTTATCTCACAATTTCTCCTTCATTCAGAGGCCAAATAAGGTTATTTTTAAGCCTAAACTTATTAATTTTCATGCTCTACAAAATCCCTTTATCCATTTCCGTGAAAGAGGGCAAACAAATTCGAATTGATTTGTTGTTAAATTAGGGTTCTTGAACAAAATAATTTGTGGCTTTTGATCCTAGAGACTTTTTTTTTGTGAAATGTAATTCAGGATTCTGTTCGTTATCATATTAGATTAGTTGCTGGAAATTTTGAGAATTTCCGGACATTATATAGATTTCGTATGAATTTAGACATATTATTCTACATTGGAGAATCATATTAAATTATTAATTTATCAAAATAATGAATCACAAATATTATATCTGAATCTTTTTTATAGAAAATAAATAAGTTACAAAATTTTTGTAACAAATATCATATTTATTTGTTGTAACATCCCGTACATTTTTATCGAATTATAAAGCGACACGTATCCAAACTCTCCGTATAATTTTGATTTGTGAAAGGAGAGGGACTAAAATCATCAAAAAGGGGAAAGAAACTCAGTCGGAGGACTAAGGTTGCAAAAATGAAGATTTTCAAGCTTTCGACGGTTCCTTACGGACGGCAAAAGGTCTCCTTCGGCCCGCAAGAGAGATTCAAATCCGTAAGGTGGTGGAACCCCTTGCGGACCGTAACGCTCACCTTTTACGGTCCGTAAGAGATACACTGACACCAAACTAGGGATGAACACGGTTTTAAAAATGGGGAAAAGTAATACCGCTACCGAATACACCAACGTTTTTAATACATGAATTTATTAATGAATACATTAGAGTTATATGGTTAGTGTATTCACATATTTTACTATTGAACAACATGAGTTTTTAATTATTTTATATATGATGTATTCAACTATAAATATTATCTATTAATCAATACAAATCGTTTTTGAAATATATTATATGGTTTTCATTCGGATACACACATTTAAATAAGGGATGGTTCTGTTAAGAATTACTCTGAATTGTAAGAATCTGTGAGAACCATATTCAAATAGAAAAACTATTACTTTTATACTTTTAGGTGTAAAATACTATTCTATTAGAAAATTTAAAAATGAAATATGCATATGAAAAATTACATATGTTAGTAACAAAAATACATTTGTCTATAATGTTTTAAACGGTAAACATTGATCTTTGACATATTATAGCATATATGTAATTTGCCACATACATATTTTTATTTTTTAATTAAATGATACTTTTCATTTAAAAATATTAAAAAAATAAACTTTTTAAATTTTTTAATTTGAATGTAAAACTTGAGACGATTCTTAAATTATCCAAATCACATATCTAATTTTCACTTTGTCTATATATTAGTCATTATGATGATGGTTAGTATTATGCCATAATGTCTCATATTATTAAATCAAAGAAAGTAGCGTGCATGAATGATGGTGTCATGTAACACTAGAAAGATACAAAATATTTGGGGATTTTCATGGGTCCATCATGATTTTTTTTATGTTTCCTCTCCCCCTTCTTTCACATGTATCCCCACATTTCATCTTTCTTCGAAAAAATAATGCATTACCTTTTTAACATTCTTATTAAAATTTTAAACCGATTGAACTTTCATGTAATAAGAAAATAATTTTATTATCAATGGATGGTTGTTAATTGACAAAGGCAAAATCTTTAAACATTTAAATTTGAGAGGGGTAGGTAGTGGGTTTAAGTCTCACAAAAGATTAAAAAAGAAATTCATCGTTAAAAAAATCTCATAAAATATTTTATCAAATATACATGGGATTAGGCATTACTGTATTTATTATTATTTTTTTGTCAAATAATGCATTAGTATTGAATTTTTGAACTGTTGCAATTTCTTGTGAAAAGATAATAAATTTATGAATAGAATATAAAATACATATTGATCATATATTAATTTTGGTATAATACCTATAAAATAAAGCAGTAGTTTTGAACATTGTTGTCATAAATTTAAATTGTTGCAATTTCTTATAATATGATAAAAATTATGAAATATTTGTTGGATTAGATACTATTGTATGTATTAGGTAGGCTCTTTTGTTTTTTATATATAATGGAACCCATATAATAATTCGGTATTGGTATCATATTATCGAAACCGGTATATATATATATTATATATATATATATTTGTTTTTGTTTTTTGATTTCCGGACAATGTAATAATTGTTGTTATTTTATAGGCATATCACGACTTTAGTTTTTAGGTTTTCTCTTTTGGTTGCTATGGCAAGTGCCACTATCGTAACAAACCGAAGCGATACCGACTGAGTTCCCGACATATAGCGCGGAAGTATCCCACTAGGTTCTTGTGAAAAGATACTAAATTATGAAAAAACATTATATCTTGAATTAGATATATAATTTATAAGAAAAGCGTTATTTTTTAACATTATTATTATAAATTTAAATTGTTGCAATGTCTTGTGATATCATCATAAATTTATGAAATATCTATGTTAAGTATTTGTTGATTAGATATTATTGTATATATTAGGCTATTTTGTCTTTTTATGTTTACTGGAACCCACAATAAAATGAAATGAAATGTATAGGAAATAGGAATAGGAATAGAAAAGGCACAAAACACTGGTAACAGAGAAAGAGAGTGGATAATGATGTATGTACCTTGCTTTTTAGAAATTAAATCTGCTTTCTTGTTTCAACTTTTGATTGTGTTTTAACATTTCAATTCACTAGTAGGGGAGTATGTATATATACGTTGGAAGTTCGGTTCAATAGCAAAGTCTACAATAGAGCTCTTTATAAAGGTTACGTGTTCAAGTTTTGTGAGAAATATCGCCTTTCAGAAAAAAAAAAAAGAAAAGAAAACACACTTGGAGTGTATATATATATATATATATATATATATATATGTCTTATAGTCCATGATCTGATTTTAAGCTAGCCAAATGTGTTCTTTCATCATGCACCTTTATCATATAAATTTCTAAGGTTCAAAATTTATGAAATTTTAGGAGTAAAAGTAGATACATCCAATGAGATTTTGAACCCAATTACAATTATAAATTAATATATAACCTTCTATTTTGGTCAAATATTTCTTTTATTGTCTGTGAAATATTATTATAGTAGTTTTATTAACTCTTTGGTTCGAGTTTTACAATCAGGTAACTTACTAGTTTTGGGTTTACATTTACATATGTAGTCGTTAAGGTTGAGATGATTTTAAACAGTTTTAACAATACGAATTCACGGACGCTCAGTGTAAAGTCATATGAATAAAAGTTTTTAAACTCTTTTGTTACATATTACTAATATATTATTATAGATTTTCACCCAAAACTATTAAATTCTATTGTATGCTCTTAAACTACAAGCTTACAACCCCCTACACACACACATATATATATGGGAAGATTAAATGAGAACGCTAATATACATTGAGAACGAATGAAAAAACCGCGAAAACTTGATCAGAAACAATTCAAATTCAAAAAATTTTCACACTTATTATTATTATTCGAATACAATTTTAGAAATTTAATTTACAAGTTTAAATTTACATTAAATCGTATATAAAGAAAATTTACACATGTGTAAGTTTTCCATTTACACATGTGTAAGGTTATATTTAAACATGTATACGAAATCTAATAAGAGTGATTTTAAGAGAAGAAATAAATTACTTGATGCTGTAATTCTTTTTTTTTTTAATGTTGTACTTTAATTACAATGAGTTTTGTATTAAAAAATTGGTTTTTGTTGGTTTTTTCATTTGTTCTCGCAATGTTTAGCGTTCTCAAAATTGGAAACCACCATTTATGGTAAGAACCACGATAACTAGTGTGAACACAACCAAAACTACTTAAAAAAGCTTAAAAGCACACAATTTAAAAAAAAAGAATTCCATTAAAATCGAAACTTTTTGTTAATAAAAATTTGTGATTTAAATGTAAAAAATTTATTATAATAATAAAAATATTTTAGCATTTATTTTATTGTTTAGCTTCAGAATTTAGTTTAGGTGGGAGTAGGGGTGTAAACAAGCTCAAAGGCTCGAGAGCTACTCGTGATCAGCTCGAAAAGCCTAGCTTTAACGAGCCCATGCTTGAGCTCCAGCCTAAAATAGAGCTCATTTAGTTATCAAGCCTAAGCCTGAAATACAAGGTCATTCTTTGTTTTGGGTTTATTTTGGTTGTGTTCACAAGTGGTTTATTAGGTTCATTATATTAGGTTTTTATATATGAGGACAGTTATTGTACAAATTGCCTTAACGTACGATGCGTACGAGATGCAGTATCAACATACGATTTTGGTTTTTTGGAACAACATGTGACTTCTTTTACAACATGCGAAATTTTTATTTTTTTGAACATGCGACTTTTTTTGAACATGCGAACTTTGGTTTTCTACAACATGCGAGATTTCTCTGGGCTTATAACGGGCGAACTTGCCATTGCGTACGCTCTTACGTTAAGGCAATTTGTACAATACACTTTCACTTTATATATAATACAATAATAATGACGATAACATTGGCGAGCAGAACTCAAGCCGAGCATTGGCTCATTTAAGCAATATTGAAGCAAGCTCAAGCCGAGCTTTTAGCTGAGGTTGTTCTCAAAAAAACTCGAGGTGCGTCGAGCTGAGCTCGAGCTTAGGATTTTACTGGCGAACCGAACTCAAGCTTAAATAATTAGGTTTTTGGGGTTTTTTTTTTGGAGGGGAGGGGGGGGGGGTTGTGGGGTATATTTTTTAGGGGGGTAGGGGGAGGTAAGAGTGGGGGTTTAGGTTTTTAGGCGGTGGTATGGTAGTGTGTTCATTGTTTGTTTTTTATTTATTTTGGTTGTGTTCACAAGTGGCTAATTAGGTTTTTGGGGGTGCGGTGGGGGTTGGCTGGTTTAGGTTTTTTGTAATGTTACATATGTGTAACACTAATTATTATTATTTTTTTAAATATTTAAAAATTGTTGGATTTACGCCAGAAAAAATGTTAAAAAATTGGTGAGTTTTTTAATTTTTTAGGAGTTTTCGCAATAAAAGAAGTTTTCGCTTTAACCCTCCCTTACGTATTTATATATATAACATATAACACTCAATGAGTTTAAGTTTTGAAATGAATTATAAACTTGAGTAAACTGCCAAAATGGTTCCTGAGGTTTAGTCACTTTTAACACTTTAGTCCAAAACTAAAACATTTTGAATCTGGATCCGTGTATTTTCAATTTTGTTGTCATTTTCATCTAAAAGTAAATTTAGGTCAGATTTTTCAGTTAAGATCTAGTTTTTTTTGTCTTTTTCATCCCTTTTAATTATGGGCAAAATGGTAATTTTTTTTAATTTGTTATAATAAAACGTTAAATACCATTTTGCCATTTATTAAAGAGAGGAAAAAAACAAAAAAGTTGAATGTTAACTGAAAAATCTGACCAGATTTTGATTTTGGATGAAAATGGTAACAAAATTGAAACCATAAGGACCCAGATTCAAAAGGTTTGAGTTTTGCACTAATGTGGTAAAAATGATCAAATCTCAGAGACCATTTTGACAGTTTACTCTAAAAACTTTCTTAAAGCAAGTTTTTTTTTCTTTTTTCATTTGAACTAATTTTCAATTTCATTTACTTTTACCTTTTTTATTTATTTTGATGTAAATTATTTCTTAAATTTATATATAAAAACCGGGAATGATTGAAATATTTGAATACAAGCTCAAAAATCACATGATTGGGTGTATAACACTTTTAACTTGATGCATGATTTGCGGGCAACCACACGTAAAGGCATGTTAAAGAGCATTTGGTTGAATTTCCAGTTGTAAAGCAATCTTAGTCAAGTAGTTTTAATAAGACTATGTTTTAAGATTGCCATAAATTTTCAAAATAAAAAAATAAAGAAAATTAAAGGTAAATATTGTAACTAGTTAATTAAATTTTGTTAGTTGTTACTTATGGAGACTATACTAATAATAATAATTTATTTTAAAATATCTTTTTATAATGAAAATAAAAAATACGAAGAGTTGTTGACTAAATTTTAGTTGTTAACTGCGCACATACACTGCTTGTTATTTGACGTTAGTTACATCTTTGAAGCCTAAGTTTATAATATAAAGTTATGTATTTAAGCTAGGTGGTTTTAATTTTGTAACAAGTTTGAATTTTAACACAAAATTAGGCTAAACTTTATTTTTAGGTTGTATTTTAACACTAACTTTCATCAAAGCTTCTTTTAAGTTTGGATTTTAAAAAAACTTAATAGAAACTTAACCGGAAGTTATTGCTAAAACCAATCTTGTTACAAAATCAAAACCACATAGCTCAAACATGTAATTCGTTAAACTTAAATCTCATTGTTAGGTTTATAATTGAAGGTTTACACATTAGTGTTACATTTGGGCTTATTAAAGGGTTTTGGGCTTCCTAGTGCCTCATGAGCCTATGATTATTATTAAAGGGTTGTAACTAGTGGGCTATATGATTAGTATAAATACATGTATTAGGTTAATGTTTTGGGGTTAGTTAGTGATTATTGAAAAACTTGTATCAGACACTATTCTGGTGTATGCAAGTTGGTTTGATTCAAAGATTGTTCTTCATTCTAATCTTTATTTCCGCAATCGATTAGTCTTACGATATGTTAGATCCGATCTACAGGACTTACAATTGGTATTAGAGCCTGCTGTACAATACAGGCTCTAGGTATCGCAGATCGAAGAACCGTTCAGAATTGAAAGTTGTTGCCGTTCAACCCAGATTACTGTTCAGAGTTGATGTTATTTTATCTTGCATCGCTACTATTCCGAAGAACACGAAGAAGATTTAAGGATTTCGGATTCGGCAGTGTTGCGGATTCCAAAGAAAACGAAGACGTTTCAAAGATTTCGGATTGGCCACTGTTGAAGGTCCCGAAGAACACGAAGGAGATCATCCATCTCGGATTGATCCCGGACTAATGTTCCTGGATCTCAACAACCTAATCCGGATTGCTCATATTTCAGATAAGGATTACTGTTCAAATTGTTTGTGTTTATCTGTTACAGGATATTCGGATTACTGTTGCATTCGGATAAGGACTCGCATCTCTGATAAGGAATTCATTCCGGATCAATCTTCATTCCGGATTAAACTTCATTCCGGATCAAGTTTATTCCAGATCAAGTTCATTCCAGATCAATCTTCATTCCGGATTAATCTTCATTCCGGATCAAGTTCATTCCGGATCAAGTTCTCAATTTTGGATCACTTCATTGCTTTCCGGATATTCATCTCGGAATTATTTTGGTTTCTTATCTCGGACCTGTCTATCTCGGACTCATTTCGGATTTGTCTATCTCGGAACTGTCTATCTCGGACTCATCTCGGACCTGTTTTTATTGGACTTATTTTCATATCACTGTTCACTATAAGAATTCCAAATTTACTTAATTTAATTTACTTGGTAATTTTAATAAAGTTAACAATGATGAACAGTTATATGACCGCTCAAGATTTGACCAATGCCACCTTGGCTGCACTGCAATCACAGATTCTAGCCCTTCATCAAGTATTAGATCAAGTTATGGCACTTCAACTAAGGTGCCTCGTCTGTTATACGCAGATGAATACTATGAGTGGAAGTTCAGATTTGAGCAGTACTGCTAGGCCAAAGAGCCCAGGGTTTAGAGATGCATTATGAACGGTCCACGTACAATCGTTTACAGTACTGCTGAAGATCCAGATACAAAGATTCCAAAACCAAGTCATTTGTGGACTCCCGAAGATCTGAAAATTATTGAGGAAGATGAAAAGGCTTCAGTTATGCTAACAATGGCACTCGGACCTGACATTTCTATAGTTGTCCGAAATTGCAAGACAACTAAAGAAATGTGGAGCGAAGTGCAAAATCTTTATGAGGGAAACGCTGATATGAAGGCAAGCAGAGTTAATCAGCTGAATCAACAATTCAGCTCGTTTAACCATATTTATGGGGAAACCATTGAGAACCAGATCAGAAGATATGTGAATCTCATTTCTCAGATGATTTCAGCCAAAATCACTCTTACCAACAGTGCTATGAATAGGCAGCTGTTAAATTCGTTACCGAAGAGTTGGGATGCTGATGTTGGAATGATCAAGAAGACGAAAAATCTGAATGATGTCACTCTCACAGAAATGATTGCAACTATTAAATCTTGTGAAATAGATAAGAAACAGAGAGACATCAATCACCAAAGAATTTGATGGCGGCTGGTATTACAGGGCAAAATGCAGCGTTAATGTCACAAAATCTTGTTTACAGCCCTTTTCAAGGAAGTTCTCACACACCAGGTAGCTCAAACTTGGTGTACAATCCTCTCGCCTCAACACAAAAGACCTAGTATGTCTATGGTCTTCAGTCTCAGACTCTTACTATGATTTCTATAACGCAGGTTCAGACACAATATCATGCTCCGTATCCTAACATGGTGTATAGTCCCGTCATTCCTGCTATAGCTCAACAAGGTGGCATTCCTCAATCTGTTGCTCCTGCACTGGCCCCTACTCAAGCTGTGTCCAATTCTGCCTTTCTTATTAAAGAGAATGAGGAGAAATTGGCCATAGCTGCTTCAATGATTAACAGTTTAAATGCGTTTTTAGCAGGTGATCTGACTTCCCCATCAATTCTTCCAACTGAAATAGATCAAATAATGGAGGAGGATTTGGACAAGATTGAAGTTTCCTGGAATCTAGCAATGGCTGCTTTCCACGTCAACAAATTTCAAAAGAAGTACGGGAGACAACCACGTCTAATCTGAAGACTGGATTGACAAAAGATAAGCTAGATGCTATAGATGTCATGAACCAGGACACTTTGCTCGAGATTGCAAGAAGCCGCCATCTGGATTTGTTTCATCTAGAGTTGAAGATATACAAAGTAGTGACAGACAGCTGGTTCCATTCTCTCCTTCAAAATCTGCTTCAAGTTCCCCAAGCAGCTCTGGTGGAAAATCAACAGCGTTGGTGGTACAACAACATGAAGGATTCAACTGGCAGATGCAACAGCTCAGATGGAAACTCTAAATCTTTTAAGAACAGCAATCACTGCATGATGGCACAGACAACTGAGACACCTGATCTTTCCGAAACGGTAAATCGAATTCTCTGTTCAGATAGTTGTCGTTTTAAATTATCAAAAATGCGACCCATAATTCAACTCTTGTAGCTGAATATCAGCAAGATGCATCACAGAACATCGCCTTTAAACATAAGAACAAGCTTCTTATGGAAAAGGTCAAAGCTCAAAACCAAGACATAGCTCAGCTAAAGCTTGACTTGAACCAACAGCAATGTTGGGTATACGACTATAAGCTAAAGCTGAAAAGGACGTAGAACTTCAAGCAGCTTTAGCCAAGCTAAATTCCTTGACAGGGAAGTTTCAAGAAAATGAAATAAATATTAAAAAATTTGAAACTTCCAGCAAGCTGGTCAAGGACTTGTGTGATCTACAACTTAATTATCAGAAAAATTATACAAAAGATCTTGGGTATAATAGGGCTCCTCCACCATATAATCATACCTATACAAGAATGCCTGAATCTGAGGCTGAATTAGAAAAGGAAGAAAATATGATGTATGGTAAACCATCAGATTGTCTTTCAAAACCATGGAAGCCCTATTACCCAAAGTTCTCTAAGCCAACTGAACATAAGAAGGATTTTAATTCCACTCTTTTTTCACACGAATCTGGTGACAATCTCTCCTATAGTTCTGATGATTTAGTGAAAATGACGTCTAAGGACGAGGCAGCAACATCACCCATAGAATCAAAAAGTGAAAATTATTCTGAAACTGATTTAGGGAACGCTACTAACGTTTCTACCTCACGTGCAGAAGAAATATTAGTTGAGTATATTACAGATGGTGATCAAGAAGAATGTCTGAATTCAAATTCAGACAATTCAGCTGCTGATTATGATTTTTATAAACCTGCTTTTGACATTTTGAATCGATTTCTTGCTGAACAATTTAAATTCTCAGACAGTGTTGGTTGTGTTGATAATGTAGACGTTTTTAATTCTGCTTTTTCTTCCAATGCTGATAATAAATGCGATAATGCTTGTGATGAAAACATAAATTTTGCTACAGGTACAACATCGACAGATGATACGGTTTCCTCAGTTCAAACTGAAGAGACTGAAATTTCTTCTCAGGAAGTTCCATCTGTTGATGCTAATCTCAAGGTTGACAGTGAGGAAACCAACCAAAAAACTGAACCTGTGAAGAATGACACTGGCATAGTACTAGAAGAATCGGGCAAATCAGCTTCTTCAACCACGGAACAATGGACTGATTCTGAAATGATAGAAAATGAGCATTCTCGTCCTGCTGATTCAGATAAAAATTTTGAAACTGACTCTGAATCGAAATCTCAAACTTTTCAAAATCTAGAGATTCCTCTTGTTTTTATGCTTCAAGCTCATCTTTTCGCAATTCAGAAAAGGATGTCCTGGCTGAATCACCCGTCTCTTCTGCAGAATCTGCCACGCAAAATGGTTTGAAAACTAATAATCAGAAACGGAGAACACGTAGATATAAAAAAAAAAAACCAAACAGGCATCTCAGACAAATAAAAAGGCAGTCGCTGAGTCAGTTACTCATTCTGAGAAATCGACTCAGCAGCCCAAAACTGAATTGTTAAGCAACAAGCTGAACAAAAATCAGTTAAATTTGTGCCTAAGTCTACCAACTCCAAATTCTAATTCAATTCATAAACCTTACAAGTGTGTGATGGTTATACGCAGGCTACAACCAAGACCAAACCCTTGCACCAGCCGTCAGTACCAGAAAGCAAGAAACTGACAGACAAATTGCCTAGAATTTCCCAAGCTAAACGGATTGTTTTCTTCCAGAAGAGGCAGACCTGTTTCAACTGTGGTTTTCCCGGGCATATTGAACGAAATTGTCAAAAAGTACCTTTCAAAGCATTATTCTCAAAATATCAGAAAGTTATGCCTAATCGCCTATATCAGGCTCGATTTGCTATGGCTAAGCCTTCTGATCTAGACTAGAATATGATCAAGAGACAAATTCTCAAATCTCTATGACCTTCACGTTCTCTGAATCCTTCTTGCACTCCAAAAATTGTGCAGAAGTCTACTCACTAACCTGGAGGCCTAAAAACTTGACCAAGGTCCAGTCTCCTACCCCAAAATCAAACAAATCAAAAGCATCATCGACCTCATCCTCAACTAATTAATTTTTCGTGAGGTTACCTATGTTGATGCACATGGCATACCCAGATCGTCAATGGCCTGGGTTGCAGCTTCTAACTAATACCTGTTGAGTTGTGCAGGAACAGCTCTGGCGAACTCTCGTCAGACTCTGGATATTGACAGTGGCTGTTCCAGGCACATGACAGGGGACATGTCGCAGTTGAATGACATTCAGTTTTTCGATGGCGGGTTTGTTTCTTTTGTAGGTGGTGAAACAGGAAAGATCACTATGAAAGGAACAGTATGCAACGGAGCTCTTAGTTTCAAGAATGTGAATTATGTTCTAGAGTTGAAGCATAGTCTTTTGAGAGTGTCTCAGCTCTGTGATAATCATTTGGATGTTCTCTTTACCAAGAAAGGTGTTATGTACTGAAACCAGGCCTCATCATTCCGATGAATGGATTCTTCTCAAAGCGGCACGGAAAGGAAATGCATATGTCATCGACATGAACAAAGCTCCAACTGACAAGCTTACTTGCTTGTTCTCGTCGACTGCTGAGCACGATGCAATGTTATGGCACAATCGACTCGGACATATCAGCATGAAGAACTTAAATAGACTTGAAAAAGGTGGTTTAGTCAAAGATTTACCAGTTTGGGACTTTATGCAGATTGAAAAGTGTGAAACATGTGCACGTGGGAAACAACATCGACAGCCGCATAAGTCTAAACCAGCACCTTCCACGTCTCAAGTCTTAGAATTGCTTCATATGGATCTTTTTGGTCCGACATATATTCTGAGCATTGGCGGAAGGCATACTGTCTGGTTATTATTGATGACTACTCATGATTCACTTGGGTTTTCTTTCTGGCACAAAAGAGTGAAACTGCTGAGTTAGTTAAACAGTTCATCACTCTTATGGAAAACCAGGCGGACACCACCGTGAAGGCTATTCGTTGTGATAATGGAACAGAGTTTAAGAACGCTACCTTAAATTCTTTCTGCTCCTCCAAGGTATTGATTGACAGTTCAGTGCAGCCAGAACTCCTCAACAAATTGGGGTTGCAGAACGGAGAAATCGAACACTGATTGAAGCTGCACGTACTATGTTGGTCGAATCTGAACTACCTCTTATTTTCTGGGCAGAGCCAGTCAATACCGCCTGTTATATTCAGAATCATGCCCTGATCAACAAAAGACACATGAAAACACCATACGAAGTGGTTGAAGGTCGCAAATCTTCGGTCAAGCATTTCCGCAAGTTCGGATGCCCTTGTGTTCTTCCTCTCATGGATGCTAAGGGAAAATTTGAATCACGCGGGGATTCATGCATTTTCGTCAGATATTCTAAAAATACTTCATACCGTGTCTATAACAAGATCAAGAAAATGGTAGTTGAAACCTACAATGTGGGTTGGCTAGAGGAGAATCCCAAGGACGCACGCATTGGTCCTGACTGGCTCTATGATTATTACTCTTTGTTTAAATATGTTGATGTCCCTTCTAATATGACTGCAGGTACAAGCAAAACTTCTAACCTTCCAACGATGCCCATCTTAACTGAGGATGATGCCGATGCTGAACAGCTGCAAGAGTCTTTTAAGCAGCTGAGTGTGGATCCACCTGGATTCAATGAAGCTATATCTACACCTTCACCAGTATCGTAGAATCAGGAAATAGCTTCTGAACAGATCCCTCAGGATGGTTCCCCTGAAGTTGAGGCTCCAAACACAGAACCTCTTGTGACAAATGAAGGGCATGCACCTCCTGATGTCTTAGGCTTATCTCTGTTTCCTGAGCCTACACCACCATAATGTTCTGTTGAATCATCAGTCAACACTCCCACTGGTGCAACTAATGAGGGGGAGTCATCTAGAGTTGCCTCACCGAGTGTTACAAACTTGCAAACAAATATCCTTGTCCCTGCTATGCCGATACCACAACGTCTACAGAGCGATCATCCAATTGAAAATGTTATTGGTCCTGTTACTGTTGCAGTTCGAACTCGCAGTCAATCAGGGGATATCAGTACTTGCCTTTACTCTTGCTTTATCTCATAAATTGAACCTAAAAGCATTGATGTCGCCTTGCAGGAACCCGGCTGGGTTGACACTATGCATGAATAACTCAATCAGTTTGAGAAGCTTGGTGTATGGCAATTGGTGAAGCTTCCTCAAGGAAAACATGCTCTTGGAACTCGCTGGGTATTTCATAATAAACAGGATCACACTGGAGTTATTGTTCGGAACAAAGCTCGACTGGTTGTTCAGGGTTTCCGTCAGATCGAAGGGTTGGACTACGATGAGGTTTATGCACCGGTAGCTCGATTGGAGGCTATTCACATTTTCTTGGCATATGCATCTTACATGGACTTCACCGTCTATCAAATGGATGTCAAGACTGCTTTTCTATACGGCACGGTGAAAGAGGAGATATACGTGGCACAACCACCAGGTTTCACTGATCCTGACAAGCCAGATTATGCATACAAATTGGACAAAGCTTTGTATGGATTGCATAAAGCGCCTCGCGCGTGGTACACAACTCTAGCAGAGCATTTGCTTGCTCATGGATATACTCGGGGAACCATTGATTAAACTTTGTTCATCAAACGTGTTGACAAGGACATCATTCTTGTTTAAATTTACGTCGATGATATTATTTTTGGTTCTACGGATGATGGTATGTGTCGGGAATTTGAAGAGGCCATGAAGAAGAAATTTGAGATGAGCTCACTTGGGGAGATGACTATGTTTTTGGGACTTCAAGTTCGTCAAAGCCCGCAAGGAATCTTGATTCATCAAGGAAAATATGTCAATGACGTTCTTGCGAAATTCAAGCTTACAGATTCAAAGGCTACGACTTCACCTATTGCAGAATGGACTTTGCTAAATGAAGACGTTGAAGGAACGCCTGTTAATCCGACCATGTACTGGTCTATGATTGGCTCACTCATGTACCTCACTGCAAGTCGGCTAGATATCATGTTTGTCGTCTGCCAGTGTGCTCGATATCATGCTACTCCTAAACTCTCTCATTTACATGCTGTTAAGAGAATCTTTAGGTATCTCAAATGGGCACCATCACTGGGCCTCTAGTATCCTAAAAATTCCGAATTTGAACTGTATGCTTTCTCTGACAATAATCTTGGAGGTACAGACAGGGATATGCGCTCAACTTCAACTGGATACCAATTCTCAGGAGATAGATTAATCTCTTGGCAATGCAAGAAGCAGCAGACGGTTTCGCTTTCTACAACGGAAGCAGAATATGTCGCAGCATCAGCTTGCTGCTCCCAGGTTCTATGGATGCAACACCAGCTTGCGGATTACGGTTTGACTTATCTAAACACAACAATTTATTGTGATAATGATGCTGCTATCCAAATTGTCAAAAACCCTTTTTTTCACTCCAAAACCAAGCATATAAATATCAAAGTTCACTTTATTCGTGATTGCTATGAAAAGGGTCTCGTTAAACTTGAGCAAATCCACACCGATGCAAACATGGCGGATTTGTTCACGAAACACGTTAGCAACGCGCGTTTTCAAGTGCTTGTGGATCTTCTCAAAATGATCTGTTTTTCTAACTGAGCATCCTCTATCTTTTCTGTTTACTTTGTTGTCTTTCTTTTATTTGGGTTTGCTGTATAAATTTGTTCATGTGTATGCACACATTTAGGGGGAGAAATCATTCTAAAAATATAATTTTTGCAATGATTCGGAAATGAAATACTTTCTCGTGATAAAGGTTTCGACTAACACATCTAAGGTGTTGTAGCGGGAAAGACTTGAATCGAGGGTGATCTGTTGATAGGTCTAGTTCTCAACCGGATAATGTAAGCCAAATGATATTAACATAAAGAACTATATATTCAGTGGGTCACATACTATAGGCGTTTGATTTCATGGTCTTAAATCCTGCGTTGATAGATAACCAATGTCTGCGGTTTTAGGTCTTTATGCTGTTGAGTCATCCGGGTATATCTTGGCTGCCCTTCTATTGCATCCAGATTATATGCAGACCTAGGCACAGTCAGGATATCTTTAAAAGAGCCAAAATAGTAAGGCCAAAACCTTAAAAGGAAGGAACTCTCACTCTGAGAATAATCCAGGAATTCAAACATATCACTTAAGGTATCTGCCTAAACCTTGTCAGATACTATTGGTCACTCTGTTGTACAAAAGTACTGACCTGTTCACCAATAGTCTGATGTTGTAAAAGATAAAGGATGATCTCAGTATACTCACCGGCTATGATGAATCGTTATGCTTACCTTGATCGCGGGGGTATGTCATGGTATGGGACACACGGTATCATAGTATAATATTACCTTAAGCATACCACTAAGCTAGAACTAGAAGGTTAAATGGACAAGTATACTGGCAATTGCTTAGGTCAGTCTGACCCAACTCACACAGAAAAATGTTCCTTAGTCGACTTTAAAAACGATTTGATCCCATAGTAAGGCTGTGTATGTGTTTTTGTTTAAAGACTTTACTTGGTTTTGTAGATGGTAAGAGTGGTTGGATGCTTGGTTAGTTAAATTGTTGATTTTTGGTTAGATGTTTTCTGTCAAGGGACATTGGACTGGTTTACTAAGTTTTGAAATTGGGCCAATCCAATAGAATTTCTGAAAGTCTCAAAATTGAACAAGTATGGGATAATGGTGGTACTGTTCCGGATTGGGTTTTCAAACTCTTCCTGGATAGGCCCACTGACAATTCACTATTCCTAATTGGGCCTAACATAAGCCCAATCCGGATTGTTTGTTAATTCAGATGATGGATTCCGGATTGATTTGGGCCCAAAAGTTTTAGGCCCAAGCCCATTCCGGAATAGAATATAAATGAATCAGAGTTACATTTTGGATCATTCACAAAAGTTTTCCGAAATCCTCTAAAATCCTCTGTTCATCTCCGAATTCATTGTTCATCTTCCATCTCGGATTTCATCTTAAATTTCATCCGAATTAGGTATAAAATGCTTCTGAATTATGAAATTTAATGATAATATTCAATTATTCATGCATTTCGGATTGATCTTCAAATTGGTTGTTATTTCGGATTTCATCCCGGATGGATATTCAACCGAATTGAATGAACTCGGATTTCATCTTAGATGATGTCCATCCAGATTGATGAAAGGTTCATCCGGATTTCTATTGAACTGTTTCAAATCCAGATTGATGAAAGGTTCATCCGAATTTCTGTTGAACTGTTTCGAATCTGGATTCCTATGTCTGAACCTTTGAGCTATCTTGAACCTTTTCAAATGATTGAACCTCTAAACTGTTTTGAACCTTTCTAAATAATTGAACCTTTGAAATATGTTTGAACTGTCCGATTTTTGTTGACCCTTAATCCTGATGAACTCTCTTAACTTCTGTCAGTTAGCTTTGTTGAAATTAAGTTAACTTTGTTTGATGCGGTTATGCTGGTGGAGGAACAGTTTAACAACCAAGCAGGATATTTATCAGATCCGCCAGCGGAATTTTTCCAGGAGTTTAGATCCATGATGGCTGGGTTAAATGAGTGCAAGATTGCATACACCCTTCAAGCCAAACCAGTTATATATCGAGATCTTGTGCACACTTTTGGAAGAGAGCTAGATTCCATTTGAGAGGTGCTGATGGGAGGCCACACATCAGTTCACAGATTCAGGGAAAAGAGATTTTGGTGAATGAAGCCTGTGTTCGAGAAGTATTGCAGTTTGCTGATGCTCCAAGTGATCCGACCTTGTATGCGAAGGAGAAAGTGTTGCATGTTCTGACGGAGATGAGTTACGAGGGAACGTATCCGCCTTTTCCTAAGAAAATGTTTCCTGCTTACTAGAGATGGTTGGTGCATTTGTTTATGCAATGTATTTCTGAGAACAAGGGAGGGTTAGACCAACCTAATCAAACCCAAACTTCGGCGATTGTGGCTCTTGTTATGGATTGGAAATATAACTTCTCTGGTTATATTTTCGAGAATATGAAGAAGATCTTGGAACAGTCAAAGAAGAGAATGTTTATGCTATATCCGTGTTTTGTACAATTGATTTTGGATGCTCGGTATCCTGATCTAACCAAGGATGCTTCTGATGCGAATCTATTGAATATGAAGCCGATGGGACCAACTATTTTCGGAACTATGAAGAAAAACCGATTGACATCAAAGACTACTTTCTTTGGTCGCTTACCGTTGAAGAAGTTCAGAAGTTTGCTGAGGTGATTGGACAGGACATCCCAGCACCTAAGCCAGTTAATGCTATGGTAGCTGAGGAACATGATATACCGATGAAAGAGAAAGAGGTTGAGGTTGAGGATCTGGTTACTGATGCTGATACAGATGAGGACTGCCTCCAGTTTTGCCAGAACTTACTATAGAGAACCAGGAAGCTCTTATTGCACACTTGAAAGAGATACAAGAGCAACAAGGTGATCCTCCTCTTGTGATACCTTCTGTTGATATTCCTGTTGGTATGGTTGAGTCTAACGAAGAGATTGACGAAGAAGAAGTGCCATTGATAAAGAGATTATGGACGGAGACTGTTAAAGAACCAAGTCATTCTGAAGTTCATGTTGGTAGTGTTGCTGAAGAATCTACACCTGTCACATCTACTCCTGTCACATCTTCATTTACTGTGTCATTGACGGATGCTCCGATGATCGACTCTACTATTCCTACTGAACCAACAGTTGCTCACATTGCTACACATTCTATGGTTGTATCTGTTCCAGCGGACTCTGTATTGCAAATGATGGATTTTGGCAGTAGTTCAATGGGAGCCGAAGGATCTGGAGTAGGTGATAGTGGTTCAGGTGGTGTTGAGGGTGATGCTACAGAATATTCAAGGAGATAAGAGAAACGAGCCTTTTAATTCAATGGTTTGGATAGCGATGACGAAGATGTAGAAGTTGATTTGAAAAAGAGGGTGATTGTGCTTGAACAGGAAATTACTCTTAAAGATGCCCAGATTGCTTCATTATAGACTCGGATAGATGTCAGGACCAGACGATTGATCAGTTGCAAGGGGATGTTACTATGTTGATGACACTGGTGTTTGATTTGAAGGTAAAGTTAGAGAACAAGTTTGGCCGAGAATTTTCTGATCCAACTGATGATCCAATGAATATTGAACATCACCATAGAGCAGCCGAGCAGAGAGCAGCCGAACAAAATGAAGCCGATAGAGTAGCTGCTGAACAATTAGCTTCTGATCGTCAAGCAGGGTTGGATGATTATTTACATGATCCAAGGAAGAAGTACACTGCAAGTCAGAACCGTTCAACGGCTCAAAAGAGAAAGAAGATGGTTCTGATGAAAAATATAGATGTGAATCCACTTGAAGAGAACTTTCAGTTGAAGGATCCTTCCAACCAATCCGAGAGATATGTCATGGACCTTGGTTCGAGTTATTACAACAAAGTCGGAAATAAGTCGAAAGTGCTCAGTTGGATGTATGATCACGTGAAGAAGATGTGGATTATCGTCAGGCAGGATGGTACTCGTGAATATTATTCGAAGGAATCTCAATTTGAAACTTGGACAAAGATTGCGTTGACTGATCTGTTAAGAGCTCCTTACACTGATGATGATACTATAGAACGTGGTCCGGGTTGGAGGTTTTTCAAACGCCTGGAGCAAGAAGTGAAGACTGGTTTTAAGACAATGAAAACGGCTGAGCCATATTTACGAGCGGCAAAGGGGGTTCGTGATGCAAGGACTGGGAGGCGGTTTAAATCAGTGATGTGGCCTCCAACAGATAAAGAACTCGTCATACCGGTTGCTCCGACATTCCCCAAAGGAATTCTGAAGAATTTTAATTTCTGGTTGTATGATCCTAAGGTTAGGAGTGTGGCGACTGTGACAAATGAGAAGGCATTTCGAGTAAACGATGTGGTTGATCTAGTGAGTTTTCACGATGAAGATCTGCAAGTTCTTGCTGCAAATCAAAGTCGAACAGCAGAATTGTATGAAGTTTGTGCTAAAGATTGGACGGCTGCTGTGGCTGGGATAATTGCGGGAGATTGGGAGTTGATGCGCTACCTAAGGACTAGAGGCCTAATGTTGTAAACCTAGGGGGAGATTGTTGGGTTTATAATTTAAGGTTTACACATTAGTGTTACATTTGGGCTTATTAAAGAGTTTTGGGCTTCCTAGTGTCTCATGGGCCTTGGGTTGTAACTAGTGGGCTATATGATTAGTATAAATACATGTATTAGGTTAATGTTTTGGGGTTAGTTAGTGATTATTGAAAAACTTGTATCAGACACTATTCTGTTGTATGCAAATTGGTTTGATTCAAAGATTGTTCTTCATTCCAATCTTTATTTCCGCAATTGCTTAGTCTTACGATACCTGTTAGATCCGATTACTGGACTTACACTCATTTATGGCCTTATGATCTAATGTCATTGGTGATTGCTCCTCATAAATTGATGTAGGTTTAGATCCCTATAAAGGAAAATTAATTAAATGGTATTTAGAGTAAAAAAATTGTCGTTCAAAGAAAGGTTAAAACATATAGATCTAGAGTCAAACAATATATCGACTATTTATGTAATTTTCATATTATAAACTAGCAACATTTTGTTGTATGTGATGTTATACCCTAAGCATGGAGAGTTTTTCAAAAAAAAGTTTGATTTTTCACTTTTAATCCATAGGTTTTCATATTTTATATTTTAACCCCTTTTGATTTTTATTTTTACTTTTAACCCAAAGTTTTTCATATTTTATAATTTAACCCAACACCTTTTTATTTACAACTTTGGTCCCCCTTACGCTTATCTTTCGCAAGTTTTTCGTTTTACGTTTCGTTCTAAATTTTGCAAGTTAACACGTCGTAACGTGCATATGAGGTTCAACGTTTTTTGCTCTATTTTTTCACATTTAACAGACCTGTCGCAACGTATCCATTTTTCCCCGATTGACAAGTTCGCCACAACGATCGGGTCCTAGATCGACTTAGTTATTATTTTCTACGTTTTACATTTCTGTTTAATTTCTTTGCATTAACACAATGTAACAGATGTGCGTGGTTCAACAATTTTAAGTTTGCTTTTAGTTCGGTGTAATTTTTTTCCATTTTATCTATTTTATTTTTACGAGTTTTTCCGATGTTGAGGGTCGATGCCGGTGTGGCATTGGTGCTACTTGGCACGGTTTTACGAACGTTTTTAACCTATTATTTTTTTACTAATATTTTGTTTTGGTTTACACCATACTTCCATAACTTAAAAACTATTTTCTTACGTGCATATTTTATGTACCTGTAGGTATAAATATGATTTGTACTACATTTCGACGTAAACATTTTTTAGAAACGACTCAGGTCAAATATGATAGCTTTCATTTAAAGAAACCATTTTTTACGTGCATATTTTTATGTACACTTCGGTATAAATTTGAATTATTCTACGTTTCGACGTAAACTTTTTTAGGAAATGATTCAGGTCAAATATAATATGTTTTCGTGTTTATTTTATGTATGTTTCATAAATTTTGTTTTGAACCGAGTGGAGTCAAACTATGGTTTCTTTTCCCCCTTTTTCGAAAGCTTTACTTATTCCCTTTTAAGTACACGTGTCAGTTTTTCCTTCATACCCGTTACGTTTTCTATGTATGAGTTGGGTCACATATGATACGTTATGATTGTATGATATGAATTTGATTTACTTTAAGTTTTAATCCAATCGCAATGCTTGTAAATGTTACATTGAGTTCAATTAGATACGTTGAAACGTGTGTTTTCATATGGTTAATGTATTACATAACATTTAGACTATTACATTCCATGTTTATGATGTACCCACGCCGCAACATAGGCAATCTTAATACTAGTTAGTTCTAATTTCAATAACCTTTTTGTATGTTATATTTCTTAGTCTGATTTAATAAATTTAGAATTGACATATGTAGTATGCATTAATTGGGATTCAAATATGTGATTTCCTACTTGTGAATATGACTATTCAAATGATACATCTTTTGGTGGTGAGTATTTTTTCAAAGTATTTAACAAGTGAACAAGAGATAAAGGACGTTTGGGGTAGGTCATGTAGTTTGGTGTAGGTATGAAACATCCTAATCGTAATCGTATCATGATATTGTCTGTTTTGTTAGCCAGCACGTTTTTAGCGTCCGCTCCTCACGGTTTTTAAAATGCATCATGATTGTGAAGGTATCAAGCCCCTTATAAGGAAGCATTCATCCCCTTCACAACCGATGTGGGATATCATAATCCACCCCCCTTAAGGGGTCCAGCGTCCTCGCGGGACCTGGCACCATCGGTCCGGCCTTGGCTCTAATACCATATGTAATAGCCCAGCATAAGCGCATCATGATATTGTTCGCTTTAGCAGCCAGCACGCCCTCAACGCCCGCCCCTCACGTTTTTTAAAATGCGTCATGATGGTAAAGGTATCAAGCCCCTTATAAGGAAGCTTTCGTTCCCCTTCATAACCAATGTGGGATATCACAATCAGAGTTGATGTGAACTAACTGGTATCTTCATTACACAACGGAAGTATATAAACTAAGACTTTTAGAAAGTCAAACGTCCACTAAATACTCGACTCCCAATGGGTTATCCTATTTCAACTGTGCCATAATTTGAATATGTAACATGAGAAAGAACATGCGAAAAATCAACATAAAATTGGCGAGTTCATAGATTGTTCGATAAGATACAAAATAAATCCTTTTGGTAACCGGTTTAGATAGTGAGAGAAATCATGGTAAAACCATTTTTCCTTGGCATGCCATTTAAAAACCTTGTGTTTGTAAAACTTGAATAACCGTCAATGTCACACCCCAACCGATGGCGGAAACATCGGGATGAGACGAAAATGAGATTGCTCATTGCTCACAACGCTAATAAATGACAATATTTAATTAAATCCAAATTTCATTTCACAACATTGTCAAATACAACATGAAGCAATACAATAAGTTCATAAAACATAACAAAATTTGGTACAACATTTATAAATCTAACGTCTAAAATGTGTGTATCTAAGTCCTTGCTATTTTGATTTCATAGCATCATATCCTTCAACCTGTAACATGTTTTAAAATAAAGTCAATGCAAAAGCAAAGGCGAGTACACAAGTTTAAGCATAGCATACGTATACGAATAAAGTTTTAACAATCCTCATGGCAACCAAATCTATACAAGAGCAATATCAAGGCATGCAATACTAATAATCAAACCCGTAACGCAATCACGATGTTTTAACATGACCTCACGAATAACACGATGGAGGTGGATGCGTGAATTCCTATAGCGCTAAGCATGTCAAACGAAGGCTAAAAATAGTTAATGACTAAAGCATAGCATAACGAATATCCCAGACAAGCAACAAGTATACGATTCAAGTAGTCATGTGTATAGGATTGTTTGTGCGTTTTATAAAATTTAAGTGTTTGTGATTTTTGTATATGGAAACATGTTACACCCAAAAAGTGATATAAACAAAAGTGGGTCGAGTGTACTCACAAAATTTGCTAAGTCTTCTTGAAAACTCGCGACGAGTTAATGAGTTGGAGAATGAGACGTCGAGGACACCTTATATGGCAAACGAATGTGTATGAGTAAACGGAATTAAGTAGGAGGATTTGAGATGAAATTTGGATGTACGTGTATATTTAACATAGTTAGTGTAACAATTCTAAATTTAATTTCGTCAAAAGTGTTCTAGGAGTGCCGTCAAAATAAACGATACATATACCTTTATAATCATCAAAATTATTCGAATCTGATACGTTATCTTTAGTCTTTTTGATGAAAAGCAAAATAGAAACATGTATATATGTTTATATGTTTTAACGAAAAACATGCTAGGCATCTATGTTTCGACAAAAGGTTTAATATGTGTAAGTATATTTTGGTCGAAGGTATGATAAATAAATATGTATATATTTTGATGAAAGATTTAATGTACAAATATTGTGTCATTGAACATATATGTAAAAAAATAATATATCTATATATAATTGGTCGTTTAGATAAATGTATTTTTCGAAAATTATAAATAATAAATAAATTTATGTTCTTGTCGAAAATCATAATAAAGAAATAGGTATATTTTCGTCGAAAAGTATAATATAAATAAACATATATTTTTTATCGAGATGTACAATAATTATAAATATATTCCATCGTAAAGTTTTTAAATATATTTTGTCAAAGTGTAATATGTTTATATATATTTTGTCGTTAAAGAAATATATATTGTCGTAAGGTGTAATAAATATATAATCGTTTGTTTTGATGAAAAACGGCCAGAGTTTCCCCTTGTTTTTGGACGATCCCGACACATAAGTGTCGATATTATTTGTCAAAACGCAACATTTCAATAAATATATAAATTTTCTATGTATTTTTATAAACAGTTATATAGGGTTCGTTTTCGCTATAACATCAATATCTAAATAGAAAATAAACAAATCGACATACGCGTCATTACAACGAGTCTCGCGTTTAAAATAGCAGTAACATAACTAATAGAAATGAACATCGAGTCGTTAGAATTTTTACCGAACATCGAGTCGTTAGAATTTTTACCGAAATTCTAACGACTCGATGTTCATTTCTATTAGTTATGTTACTGCTATTTTAAACGCGAGACTTGTTGTAATGACGCGTATGTCGATTTGTTTATTTTCTATTTAGATATTGATGTTATAGCGAAAACGAACCCTATATAACTGTTTATAAAAATACATAGAAAATTTATATATTTATTGAAATGTTGCGTTTTGACAAATAATATCGACACTTGTGTGTCGGGATCATCCAAAAACAAGGGGAAACTCTGGCCGTTTTTCATCAAAACAAACGATTATATATTTATTACACTTTACGACAATATATATTTCTTTAACGACAAAATATATATAAACATATTACACTTTGACAAAATATATTTAAAAACTTTACGATGGAACATATTTATAATTATTGTACATCTCGATAAAAAATATATGTTTATTTATATTATACTTTTCGACGAAAATATACCTATTTCTTTATTATGATTTTCGACAAGAACATAAATTTATTTATTATTTATAATTTTCGACAAATACATTTATCTAAACGACCAATTATATATAGATATATTATTTTTTTACATATATGTTCAATGACACAATATTTGTACATTAAATCTTTCATCAAAATATATACATATTTATTTATCATACCTTCGACCAAAATATACTTATACATATTAAACCTTTTGTCGAAACATAGATGCCTAGCATGTTTTTCGTTAAAACATATAAACATATATACATGTTTCTATTTTGCTTTTCATCAAAAAGACTAAAGATAACGTATCAGATTCGAATAATTTTGATGATTATAAAAGTATATGACCGACAGTTGACCAGGTTTGACCGAGTTGACTAATGTTGACCAGCTTGACCGAACCGAAACGGGACCCGAAATTGATGTAGAATTATGTTGACCAGGTCTGACCCGTCCCACTGCACCGAGACCCGAGTCAAAACCCGAAGCTGAACCGAACATACCCAAATCAACCTGAACCGACTCTGGATCGAACCGATGCCTGAAACACGAACCGAAACAAGATCCAATCTCGAATCAAACCAACTAGATCTGGCCTGAACCCAAATCGAATCGAGCTAACCGAAAAAGTTTACCTGATGTGAGACTCGAAACTAAATATGAACGGAGCTAAACCGGGGACAAAACTCAAACAGGTCAGGGTATAGCTCACAGATTCAGGGAAAGAGTTTTTGGGTGAATAAAGGGCCTGTGTTCGAGAAGTATTAGCAGTTTGCTGATCCCCTTCCAAGTGATCCAAACCCTTGTAATGCGAAGGAGAAAGTGTTGCATGTTCTGACGGAGATGAGTTACGGGGAACGTATCCGCCTTTTCCTAAGAAAATGTTTCCTGCTTACTAGAGATGGTTGGTGCATTTGTTTATGCAATGTATTTCTGAGAACAAGGGAGGTTAGACCAACCTAATCAAACCCAAACTTCGGCGATTGTGGCTCTTGTTATGGATTGGAAATATAACTTCTCTGGTTATATTTTCGAGAATATGAAGAAGATCTTGGAACAGTCAAAGAAGAGAATGTTTATGCTTATATCCGTGTTTTGTACAATTGATTTTGGAAATGCTCGGTATCCTGATCTAACCAAGGATGCTTCTGATGCGAATCTATTGAATATGAAGCCGATGGGACCAACTATTTTCGGAACTAATGAAGAAAAACGATTGACATCAAAGACTACTTTCTTTGGTCGCTTACCGTTGAAGAAGTTCAGAAGTTTGCTGAGGTGATTGGACAGGACATCCCAGCACCTAAGCCAGTTAATGCTATGGTAGCTGAGGAACATGATATACCGATGAAAGAGAAAGAGGTTGAGGTTGAGGATCTGGTTACTGATGCTGTATACAGATGAGGACTGCCTCAGTTTTGCCAGAACTTACTATAGAGAACCAGGAAGCTCTTATTGCACACTTGAAAGAGATACAAGAGCAACAAGGTGATCCTCCTCTTGTGATACCTTCTGTTGATATTCCTGTTGGTATGGTTGAGTCTAACGAAGAGATTGACGAAGAAGAAAGTGCCATTGATAAAGAGATTATGGACGGAGACTGTTAAAGAACCAAGTCATTCTGAAGTTCATGTTGGTAGTGTTGCTGAAGAATCTACACCTGTCACATCTACTCCTGTCACATCTTCATTTACTGTGTCATTGACGATGCTCCGATGATCGACTCTACTATTCCTACTGAACCAACAGTTGCTCACATTGCTACACATTCTATGGTTGTATCTGTTCCAGCGGACTCTGTATTGCAAATGATGGATTTTGGCAGTAGTTCAATGGGAGCGAAGGATCTGGAGTAGGTGATAGTGGTTCAGGTGGTGTTGAGGGTGATGCTACAGAATATTCAAGGAGATAAGAGAAACGAGCCTTTAATTCAATGGTTTGGATAGCGATGACGAAGATGTAGAAGTTGATTTGAAAAAGAGGGTGATTGTGCTTGAACAGGAAATTACTCTTAAAGATGCCCAGATTGCTTCATTATAGACTCGGATAGATGTCAGGACCAGACGATTGATCAGTTGCAAGGGGATGTTACTATGTTGATGACACTGGTGTTTGATTTGAAGGTAAAGTTAGAGAACAAGTTTGGCCGAGAATTTTCTGATCCAACTGATGATCCAATGAATATTGAACATCACCATAGAGCAGCCGAGCAGAGAGCAGCCGAACAAAATGAAGCCGATAGAGTAGCTGCTGAACAATTAGCTTCTGATCGTCAAGCAGGGTTGGATGATTATTTACATGATCCAAGGAAGAAGTACACTGCAAGTCAGAAACCGTTCAACGGCTCAAAAGAGAAAGAAGATGGTTCTGATGAAAAATATAGATGTGAATCCACTTGAGAGAACTTTCAGTTGAAGGATCCTTCCAACCAATCGAGAGATATGTCATGGACCTTGTTCGAGTTATTACAACAAAGTCGGAAATAAGTCGAAAGTGCTCAGTTGGATGTATGATCACGTGAAGAAGATGTGGATTATCGTCAGGCAGGATGGTACTCGTGAATATTATTCGAAGGAATCTCAATTTGAAACTTGGACAAAGATTGCGTTGATGATCTGTTAAGAGCTCCTTACACTGATGATGATACTATAGAACGTGGTCCGGGTTGGAGGTTTTTCAAACGCCTGGGAGCAAGAAGTGAAGACTGGTTTTAAGACAATGAAAAACGGCTGAGCCATATTTACGAGCGGCAAAGGGGGTTCGTGATGCAAGGACTGGGAGGCAGGTTTAAATCAGTGATGTGGCCTCCAACAGATAAAGAACTCGTCATACCCGGTTGCTCCGACATTCCCCAAAGGAATTTGAAGAATTTTAATTTCTGGTTGTATGATCCTAAGGTTAGGAGTGTGGCGACTGTGACAAATGAGAAGGCATTTCGAGTAAACGATGTGGTTGATCTAGTGAGTTTTCACGATGAAGATCTGCAAGTTCTTGCTGCAAATCAAAGTCGAACAGCAGAATTGTATGAAGTTTGTGCTAAAGATTGGACGGCTGCTGTGGCTGGGATAATTGCGGGAGATTGGGAGTTGATGCGCTACCTAAGGACTAGAGGCCTAATGTTGTAAACCTAGGGGGAGATTGTTGGGTTTATAATTTAAGGTTTACACATTAGTGTTACATTTGGGCTTATTAAAGAGTTTTGGGCTTCCTAGTGTCTCATGGGCCTTGGGTTGTAACTAGTGGGCTATATGATTAGTATAAATACATGTATTAGGTTAATGTTTTGGGGTTAGTTAGTGATTATTGAAAAACTTGTATCAGACACTATTCTGTTGTATGCAAATTGGTTTGATTCAAAGATTGTTCTTCATTCCAATCTTTATTTCCGCAATTGCTTAGTCTTACGATACCTGTTAGATCCGATTACTGGACTTACACTCATTTATGGCCTTATGATCTAATGTCATTGGTGATTGCTCCTCATAAATTGATGTAGGTTTAGATCCCTATAAAGGAAAATTAATTAAATGGTATTTAGAGTAAAAAAATTGTCGTTCAAAGAAAGGTTAAAACATATAGATCTAGAGTCAAACAATATATCGACTATTTATGTAATTTTCATATTATAAACTAGCAACATTTTGTTGTATGTGATGTTATACCCTAAGCATGGAGAGTTTTTCAAAAAAAAGTTTGATTTTTCACTTTTAATCCATAGGTTTTCATATTTTATATTTTAACCCCTTTTGATTTTTATTTTTACTTTTAACCCAAAGTTTTTCATATTTTATAATTTAACCCAACACCTTTTTATTTACAACTTTGGTCCCCCTTACGCTTATCTTTCGCAAGTTTTTCGTTTTACGTTTCGTTCTAAATTTTGCAAGTTAACACGTCGTAACGTGCATATGAGGTTCAACGTTTTTTGCTCTATTTTTTCACATTTAACAGACCTGTCGCAACGTATCCATTTTTCCCCGATTGACAAGTTCGCCACAACGATCGGGTCCTAGATCGACTTAGTTATTATTTTCTACGTTTTACATTTCTGTTTAATTTCTTTGCATTAACACAATGTAACAGATGTGCGTGGTTCAACAATTTTAAGTTTGCTTTTAGTTCGGTGTAATTTTTTTCCATTTTATCTATTTTATTTTTACGAGTTTTTCCGATGTTGAGGGTCGATGCCGGTGTGGCATTGGTGCTACTTGGCACGGTTTTACGAACGTTTTTAACCTATTATTTTTTTACTAATATTTTGTTTTGGTTTACACCATACTTCCATAACTTAAAAACTATTTTCTTACGTGCATATTTTATGTACCTGTAGGTATAAATATGATTTGTACTACATTTCGACGTAAACATTTTTTAGAAACGACTCAGGTCAAATATGATAGCTTTCATTTAAAGAAACCATTTTTTACGTGCATATTTTTATGTACACTTCGGTATAAATTTGAATTATTCTACGTTTCGACGTAAACTTTTTTAGGAAATGATTCAGGTCAAATATAATATGTTTTCGTGTTTATTTTATGTATGTTTCATAAATTTTGTTTTGAACGAGTGGAGTCAAACTATGGTTTCTTTTCCCCCTTTTTCGAAAGCTTTACTTATTCCCTTTTAAGTACACGTGTCAGTTTTTCCTTCATACCCGTTACGTTTTCTATGTATGAGTTGGGTCACATATGATACGTTATGATTGTATGATATGAATTTGATTTACTTTAAGTTTTAATCCAATCGCAATGCTTGTAAATGTTACATTGAGTTCAATTAGATACGTTGAAACGTGTGTTTTCATATGGTTAATGTATTACATAACATTTAGACTATTACATTCCATGTTTATGATGTACCCACGCCGCAACATAGGCAATCTTAATACTAGTTAGTTCTAATTTCAATAACCTTTTTGTATGTTATATTTCTTAGTCTGATTTAATAAATTTAGAATTGACATATGTAGTATGCATTAATTGGGATTCAAATATGTGATTTCCTACTTGTGAATATGACTATTCAAATGATACATCTTTTGGTGGTGAGTATTTTTTCAAAGTATTTAACAAGTGAACAAGAGATAAAGGACGTTTGGGGTAGGTCATGTAGTTTGGTGTAGGTATGAAACATCCTAATCGTAATCGTATCATGATATTGTCTGTTTTGTTAGCCAGCACGTTTTTTAGCGTCCGCTCCTCACGGTTTTTTAAAATGCATCATGATTGTGAAGGTATCAAGCCCTTATAAGGAAGCATTCATCCCCTTCACAACCGATGTGGGATATCATAATCCACCCCCCTTAAGGGGTCCAGCGTCCTCGCGGGACCTGGCACCATCGGTCCGGCCTTGGCTCTAATACCATATGTAATAGCCCAGCATAAGCGCATCATGATATTGTTCGCTTTAGCAGCCAGCACGCCCTCAACGCCCGCCCTCACGTTTTTTAAAATGCGTCATGATGGTAAAGGTATCAAGCCCCTTATAAGGAAGCTTTCGTTCCCCTTCATAACCAATGTGGGATATCACAATCAGAGTTGATGTGAACTAACTGGTATCTTCATTACACAACGGAAGTATATAAACTAAGACTTTTAGAAAGTCAAACGTCCACTAAATACTCGACTCCCAATGGGTTATCCTATTTCAACTGTGCCATAATTTGAATATGTAACATGAGAAAGAACATGCGAAAAATCAACATAAAATTGGCGAGTTCATAGATTGTTCGATAAGATACAAAATAAATCCTTTTGGTAACCGGTTTAGATAGTGAGAGAAATCATGGTAAAACCATTTTTCCTTGGCATGCCATTTAAAAACCTTGTGTTTGTAAAACTTGAATAACGTCAATGTCACACCCCAACCGATGGCGGAAACATCGGGATGAGACGAAAATGAGATTGCTCATTGCTCACAACGCTAATAAATGACAATATTTAATTAAATCCAAATTTCATTTCACAACATTGTCAAATACAACATGAAGCAATACAATAAGTTCATAAAACATAACAAAATTTGGTACAACATTTATAAATCTAACGTCTAAAATGTGTGTATCTAAGTCCTTGCTATTTTGATTTCATAGCATCATATCCTTCAACCTGTAACATGTTTTAAAATAAAGTCAATGCAAAAGCAAAGGCGAGTACACAAGTTTAAGCATAGCATACGTATACGAATAAAGTTTTAACAATCCTCATGGCAACCAAATCTATACAAGAGCAATATCAAGGCATGCAATACTAATAATCAAACCCGTAACGCAATCACGATGTTTTAACATGACCTCACGAATAACACGATGGAGGTGGATGCGTGAATTCCTATAGCGCTAAGCATGTCAAACGAAGGCTAAAAATAGTTAATGACTAAAGCATAGCATAACGAATATCCCAGACAAGCAACAAGTATACGATTCAAGTAGTCATGTGTATAGGATTGTTTGTGCGTTTTATAAAATTTAAGTGTTTGTGATTTTTGTATATGGAAACATGTTACACCCAAAAAGTGATATAAACAAAAGTGGGTCGAGTGTACTCACAAAATTTGCTAAGTCTTCTTGAAAACTCGCGACGAGTTAATGAGTTGGAGAATGAGACGTCGAGGACACCTTATATGGCAAACGAATGTGTATGAGTAAACGGAATTAAGTAGGAGGATTTGAGATGAAATTTGGATGTACGTGTATATTTAACATAGTTAGTGTAACAATTCTAAATTTAATTTCGTCAAAAGTGTTCTAGGAGTGCCGTCAAAATAAACGATACATATACCTTTATAATCATCAAAATTATTCGAATCTGATACGTTATCTTTAGTCTTTTTGATGAAAAGCAAAATAGAAACATGTATATATGTTTATATGTTTTAACGAAAAACATGCTAGGCATCTATGTTTCGACAAAAGGTTTAATATGTGTAAGTATATTTTGGTCGAAGGTATGATAAATAAATATGTTATATATTTTGATGAAAGATTTAATGTACAAATATTGTGTCATTGAACATATATGTAAAAAAATAATATATCTATATATAATTGGTCGTTTAGATAAATGTATTTTTCGAAAATTATAAATAATAAATAAATTTATGTTCTTGTCGAAAATCATAATAAAGAAATAGGTATATTTTCGTCGAAAAGTATAATATAAATAAACATATATTTTTTATCGAGATGTACAATAATTATAAATATATTCCATCGTAAAGTTTTTAAATATATTTTGTCAAAGTGTAATATGTTTATATATATTTTGTCGTTAAAGAAATATATATTGTCGTAAGGTGTAATAAATATATAATCGTTTGTTTTGATGAAAAACGGCCAGAGTTTCCCTTGTTTTTGGACGATCCCGACACATAAGTGTCGATATTATTTGTCAAAACGCAACATTTCAATAAATATATAAATTTTCTATGTATTTTTATAAACAGTTATATAGGGTTCGTTTTCGCTATAACATCAATATCTAAATAGAAAATAAACAAATCGACATACGCGTCATTACAACGAGTCTCGCGTTTAAAATAGCAGTAACATAACTAATAGAAATGAACATCGAGTCGTTAGAATTTTTACCGAACATCGAGTCGTTAGAATTTTTACCGAAATTCTAACGACTCGATGTTCATTTCTATTAGTTATGTTACTGCTATTTTAAACGCGAGACTTGTTGTAATGACGCGTATGTCGATTTGTTTATTTTCTATTTAGATATTGATGTTATAGCGAAACGAACCCTATATAACTGTTTATAAAAATACATAGAAAATTTATATATTTATTGAAATGTTGCGTTTTGACAAATAATATCGACACTTGTGTGTCGGGATCATCCAAAAACAAGGGGAAACTCTGGCCGTTTTTCATCAAAACAAACGATTATATATTTATTACACTTTACGACAATATATATTTCTTTAACGACAAAATATATATAAACATATTACACTTTGACAAAATATATTTAAAAACTTTACGATGGAACATATTTATAATTATTGTACATCTCGATAAAAAATATATGTTTATTTATATTATACTTTTCGACGAAAATATACCTATTTCTTTATTATGATTTTCGACAAGAACATAAATTTATTTATTATTTATAATTTTCGACAAATACATTTATCTAAACGACCAATTATATATAGATATATTATTTTTTTACATATATGTTCAATGACACAATATTTGTACATTAAATCTTTCATCAAAATATATACATATTTATTTATCATACCTTCGACCAAAATATACTTATACATATTAAACCTTTTGTCGAAACATAGATGCCTAGCATGTTTTTCGTTAAAACATATAAACATATATACATGTTTCTATTTTGCTTTTCATCAAAAAGACTAAAGATAACGTATCAGATTCGAATAATTTTGATGATTATAAAAGTATATGACCGACAGTTGACCAGGTTTGACCGAGTTGACTAATGTTGACCAGCTTGACCGAACCGAAACGGGACCCGAAATTGATGTAGAATTATGTTGACCAGGTCTGACCCGTCCCACTGCACCGAGACCCGAGTCAAAACCCGAAGCTGAACCGAACATACCCAAATCAACCTGAACCGACTCTGGATCGAACCGATGCCTGAAACACGAACCGAAACAAGATCCAATCTCGAATCAAACCAACTAGATCTGGCCTGAACCCAAATCGAATCGAGCTAACCGAAAAAGTTTACCTGATGTGAGACTCGAAACTAAATATGAACGGAGCTAAACCGGGGACAAAACTCAAACAGGTCAGGGTATAGCTCGAACAGAACTCGAACCTGAAACCACGTCTCCGTCGCAGGCGTCTGTCGCAGCCGCCGTCGCAGCCGTCTATTGCAGCTGATGTTGTCTGTCGCCGCCGCTCCAGGGGGTGGTTGACTGGTCGGAAAGACGAAGGGGTTGGCAGAGGTTGTTTGGTCACCACCAGCAGAGCTGGTGGTTCTCGTCGGAGATGGAACAGGGTGGGAGAGGGGGAGATAGAGGAGTGTTGCGGGTGCGGGTTTGCGTCGGAGAAGGAGGAGGCTGGGGGTGAAGGTGTTGTGGTGGTTGTTTGCCGGCAGGGATGAGGTTGCTAGAGAGTCGCCGGAATGGCGTCCGGTCGCCGGAAAGGGGGGGGGGGAGAGGTGAGTGTGTGGCTGAGAGTTTAGTGGGGCTAGGGTTTGCAAGAGTTTAAGTGGATTATATAGGTAGGTTTAGTGTGAGGGGATTGGGCCTAAAGCCCGCTAACGTGTCTGTGAAACCGTTCGTAGAACCCGATCAACGTGAACGTTTTATATTAATATCATCGTTATTATTATTATTATCATTATTATAAAAGAAAGTAATAATAATAATAATAAATCAAATAATACAAATAAGTGGAAGACTTTAAAACGCGGGGCATTACAGTCAATGTCCACGCATGACAAAGACAACATGCCTGTATGAGCCTATAACCAACCCCGTGCTAGAAAGTGTATTGCCAAACCGTTTACTCAAGACGGTAGACTAGCAGGCGGTTATAGTTCCGATATGTGGCGAGTACTTCACTGTACAATTTTATGCGACCCTACGGCCCTTAGTGTTGAGTAGCGGACAATCCAGTCCTTGAGACTTCATGCCTCGCATGAGCATATGTAGGCCTAGCCCACTAGAGTCTTTGTGCCTTGTACAAGTGAGAATGGGCCTAGCCCATTTGAGCCTATAAGCAGGACCAACCAGTCCCCTTATTTGTATGAAAGACAAGCTAGTCCCATTGTAACTAGGACCTTTCCGTCACTAGTCATGAAACTCATGCACGTTTCAAAAATACGCGTGTGTTTTGTTCAACCGGTAAGTTTAGCATAATATTTTCGTAAACCACTTGAGTTTGTTGAAATTCGTTCGCATCATGGTTTAGAAACATCTAGTTTTCGTTCATTAAAATTTTGTGTACTTTTGCAAAACTTGCATGTCTTTTTATCCCGAAAACATTTATAAAAATGTAAAAACCATAAAAGTGGGGGTTATGAACTCACCTTGTTTCGTCAGTGTACCTTACCAATTAAGGCTGGTAGATTTAGGTATCCAATCTAGTCAATTCCTATGTTCCAAAGGAACCCATCAATATGTATCTAAAATGTATAGGTTATTACCTTGACTGAAGAAGCACCAGTTGAACCTAGAGATATCCAGGGATATATAAGTTACAACCTAGGAGATTCTGCATAAAAGGGTTGTCTCTTCGCTCGCTCTTCAGGGTGATCTCACTCAGACAGATCTGCAAAACTAGCACGCCGTTAGTCTCGTCACGGGGAAAAGGGTGGTTTTCTCCGTGACCACACTCCGGCGTGAGAATAAGTATTTGGTAATTGCAAGAAATAAGTTCGATTACTTGTGAATGTGATTGTAGATGATCGTAGATGGTTTACCTTGTGGTCCGATACTTATTTTATAGCCGAAAGCAAGTGGGCTCAGGAGATGGGCTCATGGGCCTTGGGCCCGGTCCGTATGTTCAGAGACATCCAGTTTGTCCCTCTGCATCAGACATTAAATGTTCCCTGCAAGAGTATTAATGTCTTCTGTCAGGAGGTGTGCTTTGTCGGATGCTGAATGGTGCCACTTGTAAAGACAGTAAGGGCAACCGTCTTTGTCGTCAGACCTTCTACCAGCCGAAAGTGGAGAAGGTGGAATAGTCACTGGCATAAATATAGTTGGTGTACAGTCTGGTGTCTACCATATTGTTCATTTGACGCTGTCAGACGCAACCTGCCGAGCAACCATTCATCACAGTTCTGCTACTCTGTACCCTTGAGTATGGTCAACACCTCTTAGCGCTTATCCCTTCTGCGAGGCTGTCAGTGTTTTCCTGCCAGCGTTAGAGTAGCTGGGATAAATCCTTTTATCCGCAAGACTATGAGGTGCTCTCATTTTTGTCTTGTCCTTGCAAGGTTTTAGGATTCTTGACTGGAGGGCTGTTCGTTCCGCGCAGGGTCAAGTAGCCTGCGCGTGTAAGTCTATCTTGCCGTTGCGAGTACACAAGGCTCGTTGTGTGACTTATTGGTGCCGATCTAATTTACCGTTGCGCTGAGTGCGCAAGGTTCATTGTCTGACCTATTGGTGTTGGTCTAATTCACCGTTGCGCTGAGTACGCAAGGTTCATTGTAGGACGTATTGGTTCCAAGAAAGGCGCACCATTGCATGTTGCGTGCAATGTTATCCTTGTAATTATGTTGTTGAGGGTATGGTTCCCTGCGCAGGCGCAAGGTTTTTGGGGCCATACCCCTCCAAGTCCCCCCAGCCCAGTGCTGCTCCTATGCGCATGCTGGTAAGTAGGAGGAGTGTTGGACTAAAAGAATCATTGTATGCGCTGTTATTGTAGTGGAAAAAATCAAGGGTTGGAGGAAAACGTTTGTGTGAAGGAAACACTTTGTCATCATGATTTTGAAATTTGAAATTATGCCAATCTGACGTTTCAGGTGAGTTGGTGAAAAAAAGGGGATTTGAAAGGACATCTGACAGCTGTTGCGTGCTGTCAGCCGTACCACCTCACATTCATTAATGAATTGGCAGAGAGAGTGGTGGCCATGCGCGCATATTAACCGTCAGGGGCAACTTGTCTGCCACGCGTCCTTTGTTGATTGGTTGTTATTGTCTCCCGTGCATCACGATTCCCAATCGCATTAAATGTGATCAGTATAAATAGAAGTAACCGCTTAGGGTTTTCTTCATCCCTTCACATTTTCTCTTCAATTTCTCCCTGAATCTCTTGAGTTCTTCTTGTCTTCAAAAATTTTTTCAAACTTTTTTCTTCTATTCTGACGGCGTCCAGGGGTCCGGAGACTGCCTCTGCTGCTGAGGCTTCGACCTCTTTGTCGGCATGTAAGTTGAGTCGGCCCACTTTTGACCGCATGGTCGCCGGCTACCAGTTTACCAAGGGCTGGGACGCCCGGTTTCAGGCAGAAGGTGATACAGCCGCCGATGCTCCGGCCGGCTACATCACCGTTTTTCAAGATTTTTTCTCTGAGGGCAACTTTCAGTTGCATGTTACAAAATTTTTTCTTGAAATTTTGCAGTTTTACAGCTTCCACCTCTCCCAGTTGAATCCGCTGGGGATGGTGAGGGTGAAACACTTTGTGCTGGTCGACGGGATCTGTTCCAACCGTCGATCGTTTTCGTATTTTTTATCAACTCCATTGTTCAATGGGGTTTTATTCTTTTCAGCACCGTGTGCAAGCACAGAAAATTTTGCTTTCTCCCCCCAAGTCCTTCCATGACTGGAAGGCAAAATTCTTTTATGTGAAGTCAGGCGTCGTTCCCTTCCCGATGCAGTTCCGGGGGCCGGAGGAGATTCCGGTGGAGACCCTCCCTATACCAGTGTCGGACCCCTGGTATACAGATTTGAAGGAGATCCCGGCGGTTCAGTTGCCGGAAAGGATACTGGTGGCGGCCGGGATGAGTTTGGTGTGGAAACCCGACCGCCGGTATAGACCGGTGTACATGGAGGGGGATCGGAGTAAGTGTTCCTACTTCCTTGATGTGTTTGTTTATTTTGCCTTATGTGTCGGCTGACATGCATTTCTTTTTTGCAGGGGCCCCACTGTTTTTGGCCGCCTTCGAGAGGACGGAAGGGCGGATTGAAAGGCTCACCCTGGGCCCGGATGAGCCCACCTGGTATGCGCAGGTCCTGGACAATTTTGCACTTCCCAGGAATGCGGATTTGGATGACCCCGTGCCTCCAACTGGTAAGTTTTTGTTGTTGACTGTTGATAACTCTGCGGATGACTTATTTGTTGTTGCGCCGTGTTGTAGGCGCTTTGAAAAACTTAGGCATTGGCCCAGATCATAAGAATAAGCGACGCGCGGGGTCAAGCGCAACAATTGAGAAGGAGGTGACTCAACCCGAGGCGGGCCCTCCCAAAGGTAAGCGCATTGTGTCTGACCGTTGGAAAGCCTATGTAGTAGTCTCTGACTCATGTGAGGGTCTTGATCCTGTAGGTGTGAAGAAGCCCGCGCCGAAGCCGGTGGTTATCCCTACCGCCAAACCTGCTCGTCCGGTGGAGGTCGAGTTCAGTTCGGAGGTGCCTCTTAAGAGGAAGAGGTGTCCAAAGACGGATACTCTCCGTGCAGCCCCCTAAGAAGGTTGCGCGGAAAGCTATAGGGAAGAGGAGGAGTCTGGGAGCGGTCACCGCCCAAATCTCCCTAGGTAACTTTATAAATTACTTTGATTCCTCCACGTTTTTATACAGTGTATAACTGACTTTTTGTTATCGCGCAGTGGGTGATGAGTCGGTTTTTGTAGAATCCAGCACATGCACCGCGCCCATGGATACTCCAATGCCTCCGCGTGTTGGTCAAGGCGAGGAATCTGCTGCTGGAGCAGCGGAACCTGAAGTGGTGAGGGAAAGGCCTCACGTGGTGGTGGAAGGTTCTGGGGTGGATACTAACACGGGTTCTGTGGTGGTGGAAGAACGCGCGCAGGTGGAGGAGAAACCGCACGTGGAGGTGGAAGAACGCGTGCGGGGTGTGGAGGAACCACGGGTGGTGGTGAAATCACCCGTGGTGGTTATGGAAGAAGCACGGGTGGCGGTGGAAGAACCCGTGGTGGTGGTAGAACGCGCGCCGGTTGGTGGCAGGAGTGTTATTGAAGAGACGGAGCCGGTGGGGACGGCTTCCGTCGATGGTGCGCAGACTGATGCCCCGCAGGGGGTGCATGTGGAAGAGCCGGCACCCGGGGGTGAAGCTGGGGGATCTGGTAGAAACCCTTTCGCCGAAGGAACTCCAATCCGCACGGACGAGACCCCGGGTGATTATTATTACAGGTCTTACTCTACGGCTCATGCTGAAGAGATCCACACCCCTGTGTGGGGATTAAAGAAGGGCAATGACTTCTCTCACTGACCGTAGTGCCGTGAGTGGTTTAAGGGAGCCATCCCTCCAGCGGAGGTGCGGAAACTTGCTGAACATGAACAAGAAACCACATACCGCACATACCTCTAGGTAGCTGCAAGCTCCGCCTCGGTTACCCACAAGATTGTTCGTGAGTGGCAGGGTTTGCTTGAGGAAAGAAAGATGTTGCGGCTGCCTAAGCGGACCTGATCAAGGAGCGAGCCAAAGTGGCTGCGCGAGAAGCTGAGGTGGCGGCTAGGGAAACCGCTTATGCCGACCACCAGCGGGTTGAAGAATGGGCTGCACTGGGGTGGAAGAGAAGGGCCTAAGCCTCTGATGCCAAACTTGCGAAGGAGCGCAGGTTGTGGAAAGAGGCTTATGAAAGAGATCACAACGAGAAAAAAAATCCTTAAGGGATGAACTGACCCGGTTGCGCGCGAGAAGAGAGACAAGGAGGCAGCAGCTACTGCGGCTGCGGAGTCCAGGGCAGACCGCGAGCACAGTGAACTCAGAGAGGTAAAAAACTTGCCTAGTTTCCGTCTTCTTTTTTTGTATATGGGCTGCAGGATTGTTGTGCTAACCTTTATGTATAACCAGGTTGCTACGCATTCCATTCTGGAGAATGCGAAGAAGGATCTCCAGCTGCCTTGGTGGAAAAGTCTGAAATCCAACGCAAGAACCTAGTTGATAAGGAGCGGTTGCGATTGGCGGAAGCCAAGGTGGAGGCGGGTGAGAAGAAATTGGAGAATTATGAAGACGCCCGCGCAATCGCGGAGTCGTTGGTGGAGTCACTGACCAACAAAATGCTATGGATGCAACATCATAGAGTTACCAGTGTAAGTACTCCATTTAATCTTTGGTTACTCCATGTTGATTCTAACCATGTTCTTATTTTGCAGGTTGCAAACTCCATTCTAAATTCTGTGGAGTTAGATCGCGCAGTGGCCAAGCTGGTGTTCACTGCGCGCCGAGACTGGTATGCGCAGGGCTATGCTGAGTATGCGCGACATGTCACTCATGCAATGGACGTTCCATGGGATTCCAGTCGCGCTGCCACCTATTGGGTCGATACCGGAGCTGCTTTTACTCGGACTCAGGAAGGGTACGACCGTCTTGACATCCCAGCTTTGGAATTGGTGAGCGAGGCGCTCACCCACGACGACTTCGTTGATCAACTAAGAGACATATTTCCGGAAGAAGCCGAGACCGCTGCGGATGAAGAATAGTGTAGGATCCTTAATGTAATATCTTTGTAGGATCTTTGACTGTATTGCGCGCTGCACAAGTTTGTAGATATTTTTATCTTAAATGAAATGTTTCTTCCCTGTTACAATATTTGCGTGAACAGAAAGGCCAACTTTGTGTAGATATAGCGAATAAAACTGGTAATGGACTCGTATATGAACACTCACTCCCATGCGCAGGCAATTGGTAATGAATTTTGATTCAAGAGTCTTTGTGTACCGAGGTGTTTTCGTGTAGACCCAAAGTGGCTTCGCGCATTTGTAACGAAACATTAAGATAAAAGAAATCATGCAACTCTTGTCTTTATTAATGAATAAGGCGTAGGAGCCATGTACAAGGTAGACAATAGGATAATGAACTTGCTAGTTTACATGTAGCACCTTCTTAGCTGATGCGCATTCCATGTCCTAGGTATGTTTGTACCGTCTAAGCATTTAAGGGTGTAAGGGCCCTTCCCTAGGACTCCATGGATAATGTAAGAACCTTCCCATTTAGGTGAAATTTTTCCCGGACGCTCGGCGTTAGACGTTTCATTGTCGCGTAGAACAAAGTCACGAGGTAAGAAGGTACATATGCGGACTAGCACGTTGTAGTATTTCTCGAGCTTGGACTTATATTTTGCTTCGTTGATAGCGTGTTTCGCGCCTTTCTTCTAGTGAGTCCAGGTCGAGTCTGCGCTCGTCTTCATTGTTTTGGCTTTGCGCAACCAACATGCGCGGTGATGGGAGGCCTATCTCTGCCGGAATTATTGCATCTATCCCATACACAAGGCTGAAAGAGGTTTCACCTGTGCTGGTCTTTGGCATGGTTCGATAAGCCAAAAGGATGCTTGGCAACTCATCTACCCAGCCTCTTCCCGTCGTACCCAGTCTCGTCTTGATCCCTTCGACGATGCTCTTGTTTATGCTCTCCACTTGGTCGTTCCCTTAGGGGTGCGCGACCGAAGTGAAGACGTGTTCGATATGCATTTCCTTCATCCATTGTTGTAGTTCTTCAGCTGCAAAATTGGGGCCATTATCACTGACTATGCGCAGGGGTAACCCGAAACGGCATATGATGTGCTCCCAGATGAATTTTCGAACTATAGTTGTTGTGGTGGATGCAAGGGGTTTGGCTTCGACCCATTTGGTGAAATAATCAACTGCCACGATTATGAACTTCACCGCGCCTGGGGCGTCTGGGAAAGGTCCCACCATATCGATTGCCCGTTGCTAGAAAGGCCACGCTGTTGTCACAAGGATCAAAGGATTCTTGGGGCGCAATATCTTCGGAGCATGGCGCTGGCATGATGCGCACTTTCACAATGTTTCGACCGCATCTAAGTGCATGCCAGGACAATAGTAACGGTGTTCATGATCTTTGCTACGACCATGCGCAAACCGGCATGAATTCCGCATAACCCTTCGTGTATTTCGCGGATCAACGCAGCATAGGAGCGGTCCCAGATATGACTTCCGGTAAAGGATATTGTCTGCCATTTCGTAATTGAGTGCCTTGTTCTGGACCTTCCTTGCTTCTGCTTTGTTTTCAGGGAGGATCTCGTGTTGCAAGAACATGATTATGGGGGACATCCAGGACAGCTTTCCCACTTCAATGATGTTGACTTTGCGCAAAGGAATAGAAGGGTTTTTGAGTACCTCAATGCGCACTTCACGCGCGAGGTGCTTGAAGCTTGTAGCGGCTAGTTTGCTGAGCGTGTCGGCATGTTTATTCTCGCTCCGGTTAACATGGGTTATCTTGTTATTAAGGCTTGCGCCTGTTCTAGATACAATGTCATCGTCTCGCCCTTTGCGTCGTATAGGCCGTTGACCTGACCTGCGACTAAAAGGGAGTCGACGTTTGCTTCCAAATTCTGTGCGCCCATTTTTATGGCTAACCGAAGGCCAGGAACGCTTCATACTCAGCTTCGTTATTGGTACTTTTTGAAATCCAATCTGATGGCGTATGTGAACTCTTGATTATCAGAGCTTATTAAGCAAAGGCTTGCCCCAGCGCCATCGTTGTTGGATGCTCCATCTGTGTGAAGTATTTATGCGTAGTCGGCCATAACCGGCGTTGGGTTCTGTACAACTTCACACTCCTGCGCTTTATTCTGTGGTACCTCCGCAATGAAATTGGCTAATATCTGGCCTTTTATTGCTGGGCGTGGTTTATACACAATGTTGTGTCCACCAAGTTCAATCGCCCATTTTGCTAGACGACCAAAGATGTCCGGTTTCGACAGAATTTGGCCCAAGTGATAGTACGAGAGAACTGTTATCACATGGCCAGAAAAATACCGACGCAACCGTTGGGAGGCATGGACCAAAGCTAGAGCAAGCTTTTCCATCATGGGATATCGTGTCTCTGGGTCGGTGAGCATCTTGCTGATATAATAGATCGGAGTTTGAACTCCTGTGCGCTCTACTAGCAACACTGCTCCCAGAGCAATATCTGATGCGGAAAGGTAAAGTATCAGTGGCTTATTCTTGTGCGGTGCTGTGAGCGTTGGCAGCTGAATTAAGCACTCCTTCATTTGGGTGAAGGCTTTCTCCGCATCCGGAGTCCACTGAAACTTGTTTTGCTTAACACAGTTCCGCAAAGTGCTGATGAATGGGAAGGACTTCATTGCTTGGTTGGCCAGGAACCTATTCAGCGCAGCCAATCGCCTCACCAACTATTGCATTTCTTTGATAGCTGAGGGTGATGGCTTACGCTGAATTGCTTCCACTTTATCGGGATTCACTTTGAAGCCATCGCGCGTGACGATGAATCCTAGAAATTTGCCTTCTTCCATTCCAAAAGAGCACTTGCTGGGGTTCAGCTTTAGGTTTGCCTTGCGCAAGGATATAAACGTCTTTTAGACGTTTGCCAGCATCTTCTCCTCATCCGAGCTCATGATGACGGGTCATCAATGTAAACTTCCACAGTTTCGCCAATGTCGTCCCGAAGACATGGTCAATTAGACGTTGATAGGTGGCTCCAGCGTTGCGCAGTCTGAAAGGCATTTTTGTGTAACAAAAAAATCCCTTTGTCGGTTCGGAAAGCGGTCTTGTCTTCATCCTCTTTCTTCATTTGGATTTGGTGGTAACCTTTGTAGCAATGAAGGAAACATTTCCACCTAAATGAAGCGAGGAAGTCCACATTTTTTCGATTTCAGGTAAGGCGTAGCAGTCCTTTGGACATGCCTTGTTGAGATCCTTGAAATCGACACACATGCGCCAACTGCCGATGGAGTTTTGGACCATGACCAGGTTGGCTACCCATGTTTGATAGCGTACCTCTCAGATGATTCCTGCTTGGAGAAGCTCTGACACTTGCTCGTTAAGGTTGCGGGTCTTTTCAGGACCGAAGCTGCGCTTCTTCTGAACTATGGGCTGAACTGAAGGGAAAGTGTGCAATGCACGCTCACCGATTTCCATTGGCACTCCAGTCATATCCGCCGGTGACCACGCAAAAATATCTACATTGCGGAACAACAGTTGCTTTAACCGCACCTTGATTGCGAGAGTCATGGCGGGTTCTAACAGGACTGTTTGCTCTGGGTACTTGTTGTTCCTCTTCGACAGACATGATTTCCTTCCTTGCATACGTAATGGCCACCCCGGTTTCTCTGGGGAAACCGCGGCGGCATGGGGAGTGGAAGTGATCATGTTGAACTCCCGTTGAGCGCGCCGGCCCAGTAATACGTCATGACGCGAGGTTGCGGGCATGACCATGAAATTCACCAAGACCGTGCGGGAGTGTCGCCCGTCGAAAAGAGTCACACGAAAAGAAATTTGGCCCAGAGGGAAAACGACCTCATTGCAGAAAGCAGTGAGTGGGAAATCCACCGGCTCTAGGCACGCATTATCCTCCGGGTCTAGCTGTTGGAAGCACTGTTCATAGATGATGTCCATAGAGCTCCAAGGGTCTATGAGTTCCAGCATTCCCGGAAGAGTCTTCTTCCACTAGCCGGTCGATTTGAGAGGCATGAACCGGGTTCTTGCCTTTAGCTCGAGGACCTCGTGGATGTTAGATGGGAAATCAGCCATTTGGACGTGAGGTTTATGAAAAAACGAAAATGAAGGAGCTGATGAGGAAAAGAGAGTAAATAGCGGATGACGCCAATGAAGAAGCAACAGTTGAACCTAGAGATATCCGGGGATATATAAGTTACAACCTAGGAGATTCTGCATAAAAGGGTTGTTTCTTCGCTCGCTCTTAAGGGTGATCTCACTCGGACTGATCTGCAAAACTAGCAGCGCCGTTAGTCTCGTCACGGGGAAAATGGTGGTTTTCTCCGTGACCACACTCCGACGTGAGAATAAGTATTTGGTAATTGCAAGTAATAAGTTCAATTACTTGTGAATGTGACTGTAGATGATTGTAGATGATCGTAGATGCTTTACCTTGTAATCCGATAGTTATTTTATAGCCGAAAGCAAGTGGGCTCAGGAGATGGGCTGATGGGCCTTGGGCCCGATCCATACGTTCAGAGACATTCGGTTTGTCCCTCTGCGTCAGACATTAAATGTTCCCTGCAGGATAATAAATGTCTTATGTCAGGAGGTGTGCTTTGTCGGATGCTGAATGGTGCCACGTGTAAAGATAGTAAGGGCAGCCGTCTCTGTCATCAGACCTGCTACCAGCCGAAAGTGGAGAAGGTGGAACAGTCACTGCGTAGTTATGGTTGGTGTACAGTCTGGTGTCTGCCTTACTGTTCATTTGACGATGTCAGACGCAACCTGCCGAGCAACCATTCGTCATAGTACTGTCACTCTGTACCCTTGAGTATGGTCAACACCTCTTAGCGCTTATCCCTTCTGCGAGGCTGTCAATGTTTTCCTGCCAGCGCAGAGTAGCAAGGATAAATCCTTTTATCCACAAGACTATGAGGTGCTCTCATTTTTGTCTTGTCCTTGCAAGGTTTTAGGATTCTTGACTGGAGGGCTATTAGTTCCGTGCAGGGTCAAGTAGCCTGCGCGTGTAAGTCTAACTTGCCGTTGCGCCAAGTACACAAGGCTCGTTGTGTGACTTATTGGTGCCAGTCTAATTTACCGTTGCGCTGAGTGCGCAAGGTTAATTGTCTGACCTATTGGTGTTGGTCTAATTCTCCGTTGTGCTGAGTGCGCAAGGTTCATTGTAGGACCTATTGGTGTTGGTCTAATTCACCGTTGCGCTGAGTGCGCAAGGTTCATTGTAGGACCTATTGGTTCCAAGAAAGACGCACCATTGCATGTTGCGTGCAAGGTTATCCTTGTAATTATGCTGTTGAGGGTATGGTTCCCTGCGTAGGCGCAAGGTTTTTGGGGCCATACCCCTCCATTGACTCTATATGCTCTACTTTCACGCTTGATAGCCGTCCTCACGTGATTATGTGTGTTAAGTAGCCAAACTTGGAATCATATAGTTCTATGGTGTCGTGTACTTAAACTCATCCAAATTATCAAAATGTAATCAAAAGTAGTAACAATACAAAAGCTTGAAATATAAAGTTGAAGATAATAAATTATTCAAGATAAATGTATAAAACTATTTTTTTATACATAAGTTGAAGAAAATGTTTACCAAATATGGGTGTTCAGCGTAAACGTTAATTAACCTGAAAAATGTGTATACATACACACATAAAATGTATAAATATATATATGTTTGGATTAAAAGATATACTAAAACCTTAACATCCGTGTACTTGTATCTATTAATCAACCCACCCAAATATGAATTTATAAACACACATTTGTATTTAATAAATAAATGTATTTTTAAAAATTGATGATTCTAGCATGAAATATGTGAGCATCGACAGTTTACTCATTTAAGAAAATAAATAAATAACCTTTACGATAAATATTTGTAATAACGGTATACACACTCCAAAATACCATATTGATATGACAATAAAAATAATTCATTTGATTTGGTATAATTTACCTTTACTAAAATTATGCTGTAACAAAGATGAACTAGTAATGTGTATATGTTAGTTTGTATCGAAATAGTAGATAGTAAAATATACATTTATATGTAACAAACATAGTATTTTAATATTTATACTAGTCTTCTATATAAATAGTCACTCGTTCATACACGGTTTCAAATATTATTAATCAACGATCTAACTTGAAATAATAGTTTTGATTTGTATATAAAAAAATATGTATATATGTATGGCAAAGATGTTTTCTTTTTTTTATGAACATCTTATGTCACTGAACACTATTACTACATAATATGCTACTTGCTTAATATGTATAACTATATACATAAAATTGTCACTGAACATTATTACTACATAATATGCTACTTTGTTAATATGTATTAAATATATAAATAAAATCGTCACTGAACATTATTACTACATAATATGCTACTTTCTTAAAATGTATTAACTATATACATATATCAATATTACTTGTAAAAATAACAAGACATGTTCATCCGATTTATTAACACATATTTGAAATTGCACACCTACCTTCCTGTTAAATGCATATGAAAATACTTGTGTTATATATTATATATATATATATATATATACACACACACACACACATATATAATAAGTTCTTTAATTTTAACCAACTTCGAACACAAAACACCAATGTTTAACATGTTCTAAACTCTTAGATAGTCACCAAGTATTTTGTGAAAAGATATTTGTTTAAGTGTCAGGTTCCATTTTTAAACAAGCTCATGAACATAAACGAGTTGGGTGAACCAGTACTTGTAAATTCAAGACTTGTAAACTGTTGAAAAAAATATAGACTTAGAGATGGAGACTCACAAAATGCAAGCAAAGAGAAGGTATCCTAAAATATCTTGGAAAGGCTTTGAAATAATGATATCTAACTTGAAAATGAAAGTGATATGAATGGTGATGGTGGCCGTTTGTTACGTAGGAAAAAAAGAAAAAAGAAAGAGTGTGTGGCTTGTGAATGTTTGACAAGTGAATGATTGTCCTTAGGATTTGGGTGGATTTTATGAAAATTTGGCATGGCTTCATACCTAAACAATTGAGATAAAGTATGAAGAAGGGATGGGGTATGGGGATGGCTATTGTTTGCTTCAAAATTCAAGGGAAAAAATTGATGTTGTTGAAAGTCATCAGAGAACACTTGGTATATATAATAGGTTTGCAATAACTAGCTAGGAACTAGAGTTCCCACTTAACAAATAATTTAGAACTTGAATATTGGTTGGCTTGCACAATTCAGTTCATAACCGATTAGTGGGAAAAATGAGTGAAATTTTCAATGGATTTTATATCAAACGAATGAAATTTCAACATATGTTTCTTGTAGGTTTGTATAAATGTTGGAAGAATTTTGACTTCTTTTGTTGAGGCATGGAGCTCGATGATGACGTATGGGGTAGAGTAGGGTTGTTGGTTGACAAGATGTTGAGTGTTCGGTAAGTTTAGTTAGGTGTGTAAAATACTGACTAGTTACTCGTTTAAGATAAATATAAAATAGAATCTCATGAAAATTTTTTATGAATGTGCCGGGTATATAAAAATATTTTTTATACGTTTGTATTCGTCTCGAGCTTACCATGTATCACAAATATAATTTACAAGCTACGTGTTGAAAACTTCAAAAACTAACAATTATATATCTAAATATATATATTTATAGTATTTCTAATACTATAGATTGATTTCCCAAGTACTTAGACAATTATCACCAACGTTCGTTCATGTCGGGCTAACTCGTGTATGACATGGTAATTAATAAAAATGATCAGATACAAAATTTGACACGGATAGACATTGTTATGCATATGACGACTAAATTAATAAAAACTAAGTCTAAAACGTAAGATCATATTATATGTGAGATTCGAGCGCGTAAAGACGTCAACCTGAATTTGCGGGTTGTGACAAGGTGGTCACATTGGGTTCATATGATGCAAGTATTCTTAATAATGTGTTGTGACTTTAAGGCATAATTGTGCATAGCCATCACAAAGAAGGGTTTGCCATCCAAGACTATTGTCATCGATCCACATAAAATCATCAATACGTATACAAGATGTAAATTAATTAATTCTTTTGATGTGGTATAAGTGTAAGGCATTGACCCCATCAAGTTATCAAATTTCAATTTCTCAACGTCTAGTTCAAAACTTCTAGGCCCACTAATAAAAACTGGCTACGTGTCTCTCATTAAAACTATTCATAATTCTCTATAGCCAACTAGTTGTACGATGATGTTTGATTACATCTAATCATAATGTACCTCATGTTAAGTACTGCAAACACCTCAAGTTAAATAACGTAATAATATGCCTAACTGAGAAAAGACTTGTGATGATGATGTATTGATAATATTTGTATCACCCATGTAACCTCTTATTATGAGTACCATATTAATAATTGGGTATCCTTGCTATTCAACGATACTTAAACAAACTAATAACCGACAATAACAAGTGAACTAGTACGAGACCATTCATTTTTAAGTTATAATGACACATTAACAAAAACCACAAATTCAGGTGATACTAAATTTAAATCATAAACAAAGCATTAAATAAATTTCTGATGCTAAGATGTCATGTTCTGTCTTTGTCCTTACTAATACACAATAGACTTTACTATCAATGATTATTATATCAAATGATATATGCTTAAAGCAATCTCACAATGTCCTTTTTTGCATGTTTAATCACTTTGTGAACAATAGATATTATTCTAAATGTCCATAACTGATGGATAAGACTCCTAATGAATAAAGGTAGATATGAACGACTATATGATACAACTTAAAGATGAATATAATGTAGAAATGCAACCATATTCACACATGTTGGTTACAAAGATATACGAGTCTTGAAATTATTTCATAGATTATTTATAAGTAAAACTCGATTTGACCAAATTATTATATCATTCGACATAATATAGTATTGTACACATCATGAGGACTAATGTGCTTTGGCATGCTCAATTGTCATTATGTAACTGTGTGACAGTGTAATGCAACATGAATCATGTAAAACTTATCGTGAGACATAACTCATGAAGAACGAAGATCAAACCTTTTTCTCTCCTTGTGAGAGAAATAGCTCTAGACTTCTTGACAAGCTAAAATGACAAACCACTTGAGTCTTAGGAGTTGAATTACTACATTCCTAATAGGGTGCTATTTATAAATGAGTTCGCAAACCTAAACCAGCCTGCTATTATTTGGTTTATATTTAACATAAACCCTTTTGGAGGAATAGGGGTGGAAGTTTGGCTATTCAAGAAAAGTGCTATATAAAATTATGATAACGTTGGTTTAGGTTAAACGTAAAGACATGTGTAACAAAGGGGGGAGGGGGTGTGGATGGCGGCGAAATTACTATAAGAGCATTCACATTCGATCCTCCATATTTCTGTTAGTGAATTTTCTATATTGTATGAAGTGATTGTGAGTAAAGAAAAAAAAAGAAATTATTATTTATTAGTAATTTGATAATAGGGTTCACTATCTGTAATTTGTCTCAACCCCAAATTACAATAACCAAAATAAACTCATGAAAATGTTAATTTACTATTTTATGCAATCTCCCAAATAACATAATCCTCAAACTTTAACTTCACCTCAAGACTTAACTTTGTTAGGTTAGGGCTAGAGAGCGCTTGCCACAGCTTGTGATCTGCAGAACTCTAGAAGCCACCATATTTTCATCAACTACAACACAACGTACAACATTTCATTCACTCAAAACACTTTCCCCAAACCACCATCACCACCAGTCACCGGTCACAAACAATAAAAGATGCTGAGGGATGAATCGGCATGCAACACCTACAACTACGGCGACTCCGATTACTGGGACGCTCGATACCTTAAGGAGTCCGCTTTCGATTGGTACCAGCGTTACGATGCTCTTCGTCCTTTTCTCCGTAAATATGTTCCCATTTCTTCTCGTGTACTTATGGTTGGTTGCGGTAATGCAGGTATCTGCTGTTTCATTCTCGATTAACTTTATTTACATCCAATTTCTAGGGTTTATATATTGTTTGGTTGTGATACACTACTATAATTGTTGTTTACACATCATACAGGAGTATTAGTATTATTTAGGGCTGTAAAGAACGGTTTTAAAAAGTAGAAGACCTAATCAGTTATCATCTTGTTAAGCACTTGATATAATAATTATAAAGATAATTATCCCAAAACAAGGGTACAAGTTAGACATAATAAGCGTAAACATAATTGTCGCAAAGTAATGATTCAAATATATATAAGTTTCTAATGGCTGAACATGACCTGAACAAAACAAATGACCATCAACGGATGTAAACGACATATTAGTAAAGAAGTTCATGAATGCAATTGAACGAATGGGACGTTTGTTTCTGTTCGTTTGGTTAATTAATTGACCAGAATTCCCTGTTCATGTTCGTTCGTTTATTAAACGAACTTCCCGCCGAACGGTTCGCTGGACGTTCGGTTCGTTTACAGCCTTTGTTTATTTATATAGTTGAGGTAATATGTTGAATTGACTTCTATGAGTTCTGTTTCTCAGTTTTATGCAGAAAATGGTAAAGAATAGGATGTGCATAGTGAAATAATGGTAGTTTGGATTGAAGTTAATTGCTGAAGAGTGTGATTCTGATAGATAATTGAGGTGTGGATGGTCGTTGAGGTCTCTGTTGAGTGTTGACCGCTAAGTTTGTAATAGTTACACTTGGATTGATAATCGGTGACAGGCTAACATTTGGTATAATGGAGATGACGATTATTGATAAAGAATATGATAAAGAATAGGATATTCATAGTGAATAAGTGAAATACTAGTATTTTGGATTGAAGTTAGTTGCTAAAGAGTGTGATTCTAGTAGATAATCGAGGGGCGAATGATCATTGAGGTCTTTGTTGACTGCTAAGTTTATAATAGTTACACTTGGATTAATAACATGGGAGATGAATTGGTGACAAGTTATCATTTCGTATAACGGAGATAACAATTATTAAACTTTCATCGAATCGGGATTTGTGATTATAATGATTGAAAGGAAGCGTTAGCATTTTACGCGTTGATGACTTGGTGTATTGACTTTCATTGAATCGGGATTTGTGATTATAATAATTGTATTAGGGTCTAGGGTCTATTGACTTATTTGTTACCGTAATTAGATTGATTTTGTTCCTCGTTTAGGTTCATTTGGTTTTCATGTTTGGTCATGTAATTATACGTAAATAGATATGTTGCTCACAATGAAACTTTGTAATTACAATTTCTTATTTGGTACTCTAGATACATGTGTATATGGTATGAGGATGAAAAAGATACATAATGGAATATGATATATAACACGCATACCAGCCGATTTTTTTTAAACTATATTACATAACCTTTCCTGTCTTTGTTAATTCTTTGTTAGCTCTTTGCAGTTATATCAGAGGACATGGTTAAAGATGGGTATGAAAGCATCATGAATGTTGACATTTCCTGTGTGGCTATTGAAATGATGCGACGTAAATACGAGCATGTTCCTCAGTTGGAATGTATCCTCTCTACATACTGTCTACTTTTATTACCTTAGGATAGATACGCGACAGTTACTGAATTTTTGTTATCGTACTCAAAGACGTGCAGATGGATGTTCGGGATATGGGCTTTTTTCTAGACAATTCATTTGATAGTGTAATTGATAAAGGTATAGACTTATCTCATTCGCTCCTATTCTAGTTTTAAATAGTCAATTTCAACCTATTCCACATGTGGTATTCTATTAACGATTCTTTTTCTGCTCTCTTTTGCATGGTTTGTGATCTGCGGGTCTTAGGAACTCTTGATGCGCTGATGGTAAGCTACTTAATTTCCACATCAGATTTGTTATTTCTTATTATCATTGCTACACGTATTTTAATTTCGTAACTTCTTTTGAAGTGTGGAACCGATGGTCCAACTAGTGCTTCTCAAATGCTGGGGGAAGTGAGCAGGTTTCAAGTCTCTTTCATTGTCTTCTTCTGTGCTGTATTATGTACTTTAAAGGATCATACATGTTATGTTTTTATTAACCATACACGAAGAATATTATATCATATATCTTATTGCTAGTCATTATTATAATAACATACGTTATTTTATTTTGTAGGCTTTTAAAACCTGGAGGGGTCTATATGCTGGTAGGATGATAAATCATTCTTTTAGGTTATCGTCTCTTTTAAAGACCTCATGTAGTTGCTAGATACCATTAACTGCCATGTGGTGCTATAAGGTGTTTAGCGACAAATGGCGACTTTTTCTGTAGTCTTATTTTATTTTTGGTAAATATAAATAGCGATGCCCATTAGTGTATTTTGATAAAAATATACACGTAAAATAAATCTTAAATTTTCTACTACTTTGTCACTAAACATGAAATAGCGGGCACTATTTCGTCGCTATCTCTACCATAGTTATCGATAGTGAAGATGGCGCTCGCTATCGCGCGCTTCGTAGCGAAGCGCCCATCTCTCGCAATCTACTAAGTAGCGGCTCCATAGCGTGATTATAGCGGATTCCGACTATGAATTCGGCCGGAAACCTGCAATTTCTGCCAGAAACTTGCTGGAAACTTAGAAGAAGAAGAGCGGCTGCGTTTTTATTACGTTGGAGCCTTTTTAGGGTTAAATAAGTTTATGGATTTTAACTTTTAACCCCTCTATCTTTCAATAAGTTACATTTACTCCCTAAAACTTGTAAAATTTACATAAAAAATGTAAAATTAGTTGGTATATCTTAACATTTAACCCCCCTATTTTCACTAGCTTACATTTTGGTCCTTAAACTTATATTTTTATACATGAAAAGTATAAAATTAACATTATATATATAAAATAATTATATAGATAGCTATTTTTATTTCTTAAATTTTTAACTACCTTATCGCTATACACGAAATAGTGGGCGTTATCGCTACGTGGCATATAGGTACGTTGTCGCTATTTGTCGCTATTCACTATTGATTTATGCCAAGATCTCTACGTAGCATATAGGGAGTATGTCGCTATCTACCGCTATTTGCTGTTGACAACTATGTTAACAACATCATTCTACAGATTACATACGGTGATCCGAAGGCGAGGATGCCTCGTATAAAACCGACCAACTTACAATTGGAAGATAGAATTGTAGATCTTACGTAGGTTAATTCTTTCTCTCATCGTATGTGCACAACAGACTTTTACTTGTTGTTCTCAGTTATATTCTTGAATCTTGATAGTCACCGACCAAAGAAGCACCTTATATGTTCATTGTTGGGGAAATGTGGGGCCCAAGAAACACCAAGTAACAGTAGGAATACTTCAATAAGATAATAAAGCATGCAAAATTTAATATACAAAAACATGAATTAGTTTCTGTGAGATAATGACATTTGATGCATAAAGCTCCCAAACTTCAAGTACCATTGTTTTGGTGCTTGCTTTAATCTATACAAACTTTTCTTCAATATGATCCTGTAGGTCTTCCTTTACAACTACTTAAAAAAACCTTCAAGCTATGCCATGCTGCCATGTAGATATCTTCTTCAAGGTCATCATGCAAGACAACAGTTTTGACATCTAGTTGCTCTAGATGCAATTTTACCACAGGTACGATACCTAAGACCAATCTGATTGTCGTCCTTGTGAAGAGAAGATATCATTTGTGTTTTAAAGCATGGGCCGATAGGTCCTGTAACTGAGGTGAGAGGCAAAGGCGCACACATCACGTACCGAGGCACACTTGTTTTGCTAAAACACTTCTAGTAGTTACAACACACAACATTTAGATATTAATATCAATTTATACTAAATGGGGAACATATATATCAATAAAGAATTGTTGTTTATGATTTGATATTGCTGTATAGAAGACGGACTTCTAAATCCTAAAAATCTAAATACCGAGAAGTGAAAAAGTTGTGTTGTTGCTTCTAGGCACATCGCATGGGCTTTTGATGTTATTAGACATCTCATTTAAATAGATGATGCCCATAAAAAAGAAAAGGATGCAGTGATAGATGAGGATTGGTAGGTTGCCAAGAGGTGCACCTCACCATGAAGCGCTAAAAAGCATCGCTTTACTGTGCCTCACTCACTTTTAGAACACAAGGTCTCATTAAACATATTTTTTTTTTCAAATGGAAACCCTTAACCACCAATATGTCTTGTACCTTTTGCTGCCATCATCTTCACTGAATACTCATTTATTATGTAGTGCTTTCATCCCTGCTCGGAAGTCGGAACTTGACTAATGACCATGCCTCGTTCTTTTTAAGCAGCCTTGTCTCTTCTTTCTTAGCTTTTTTTTTCAAAACTCAAGGTTTCTGAATAAGACTTGGACTCACCATCTCAGTTATGGAGAGTATCTAACTGGAGGTCTTATTCGCCAGTGGATCTTCTTAAATAAACCCATGCCTTGTGGAATCATCTACGAAGGTGATATACGTTTATTAATGAAACTGATGTAGGGCCATAGATTGGTATGAACAAGCTTAATTTCTGGCCTCGTCGCATTCCGATATTTGAAAAGGTAACCTTCTGTTTTTCAAGAACACATGGCTCACAGAATCCAACTCACCTTCTTGCATTATTAAATCGTGTATTTGAAGCCACCATCTTCATACCCTTTTCGCTCACGTGCCAAAGTTTTTGCTAAATATAAATAGTTTATCTTATAAATTGTTTTTGAAGCCACCATCAAAGTTTTTGGCCATGTAAAAGTTGATTAGAATTATGTTGATTGTGTAGACTTAGGGAACACGTTATTAGCCCTAAACTGAGTAATATAAATAGTCATCTCATGTAGTTGTAATCTGTTATGAGCTCTGAAATTGAAAACTTATTAGTATATCTGTAGTATCACGTTGATGGAGTGAACCATGTTATATTTTTGTGTTCTTTATTGTTCTTGCACTATTAGTTAGCCTCGAATAATTGTTTGGTGCTTGCTTGGTCGCATGTTTGATGTTTCCTCAACATGAAGTTTTGTTTTCTGGCTTACTCTCTATGTATAAAGCAACTCAACCCATAGTTGAAATTTAGTTATCTTTGTTTCTTTTTATATAACGATATTGCTCTATGATAGAAATGGTTACGTAGATTACGATGCATTTAAAGATACCTGAAATGTTTTTAGTGTCCATTTCAAATAGTGAAATCTAAAGGGTGGTGTAACCGAGACCTGGGATATAAAAACAGAAGGAATGTTATATCCCATAATAACAAGTGTACGATAGTCAAATCTACTTGTAGTAAAACATGGGCTTCTCGTCATGGTCCAAAAGATGTTTGTATGAACTTGACATTGGTAGAGTGGCAGTTTGAACTCATTTACTAATGAATGGGTTTATTTGGAATATGTTTATCTACAAAAGGTAAGACAGGTCAAAGATTTTCATTTTGCTAAAAGGGGAGTGGGTCAAATCGGTCGAAAGTTGGCCAAATCGCCTTTATAAAAATCTGTTATTATTGTTATAACGTATATTTATCTTTTGTTACTGAAGCGCGCATTGTGTTGCAGCTCGGCCTGGTTTCCAAAAGCCAGCAGGTTCAACCTCATCGCCTAAATCGTATCTGTCACCTGTACCTATCACCGAGAATGGAATGCTTCCTGCTGATTATGTTATAGAAGATCCAGATTCTCATTTCATATATGTGTGTACGAAAAGGGGCGATAATTCTGATCTCAGTGAGTCATTGACAGCTGATATTGGATCAACAACATGAGCTGGTTAGAATGCGAAATGTTTTAGTCTTTTTGCTGTGGCATGAAATGTTTGTTGGTTTCTTAGTTTACTTTTTAGTTTTTGTTATTTGTTTTCATTTGATTACTGATTGGAGAGAGGAAACATGAATAAATGGTAACTGTGTGAAATGTCTAGGCTGCTATTATTTCTTGTCATTTGTTCGCATTCGTTGGAGAATGGTTTCTGATACTTTTTGATAGGGTAATGAGCATGTTACCCCGTCGAAACGGTCCAAATCGATGGGAAAATTTTACGCGGTTGAAATGGACTAGGTCTAGGTCGGGTCAACCTGTAAACGCTTGTCGTTTATTTTTTATTTTAAATTTCTTTGGAACGATCTTGTTCATTGATAATAAATGCCTTAAGTTGTGATTATATATAATATTTTTGCATCAATAATCGAAAACATGGAACATGAGGATGAGGCAAAGCTAGAGGTGCATAAATGAACTAGTTTGTGAACCGAAAGCGGTTCCAAACCTGAATCGAAACCTATATAGGAACTGATATGACTGTAACCGCTACATTTACATCGAATTCCAAATATCGCAATCTTCATAAAAATTAACCAACCAAATCGTTTACAATCCACTTGTACTTGTAGTTCTTTTGGATAAAGCAAACTAGTAAAGATAAATACTGATATGAATTAAATAAAAGGATAAAAGCTTTAAAATTCAAATTTATATATAAACCGTAACCTCTACGTCATAGAGTCTCATCGAGTTTGTCATGCAAGTTTGTCGTTTCCATATCTTAGCGATTTGGGAGTAACGCAAGTTTGTCGTTTCCATATCTTAGCGATTTGGGAAAAGTGTCGCCCAGCCTCTGAAAATCACAAAATCTTTTTTTGCCCTGCGCAAGATAAAAACTTTGGGTCCTATTCGCAAATTTAAATGTATTATAAACTCATCAATTATTTAATCATGAAAATTTACGTGAAAGTAATTTAAATAGTTATTTTTAGTTAAGTTTAGGCAGTAATTTATTAATTAAAAGAAAATATGTAGTTGACAAAATTAAGCATTAAATGCCATACGTAGGTAACAAAATAAGACCAAAAAGTGAAGCTAAAATAGAGAATTTGGAGATGCCGTGATTAAAACCCGCATCTCTTTATTGTTTAAGTAAGACAGTAACCATCCCAACAAGAGCTTGTTTGTTTCATCTATCGATTCAGTACATATATATATATTCTAACTTATACAACGTAAATTCTATACAAAATAAAAAGATTTGGGCCCCAGGAGGGTTTGAGCCCCGTGCCATCCCCCACTCTGCACTCCCTCCCAGCTGGCTTTGTGTCTTCTCATCACAGCTCCATCCTCTTGATTTCACCGTCTATCTCTCCATCTTTGATCAAATCGAAATAAATGCAAGCTTGTCGTTTCCACATCTCTGCGATTCAGGAAAAGTGTCGCCCTTCTTCTCATCACATCTCCATCCTCTTGATTTTACCGCCTGTCTCTTTTTTTTGAACGGCTAATTTTTCCCCTTAAGTATTTGAGCCTCCCAAGTATTGAACCTTGGTCTTCCCACAAGAGATAATTTCTTTGGCTATAACCTAAGTGGCACCGTCTGTCTCTTGATCTTTGATCAAATCAAAATAAACCCACAAACAATATTTCAAAGAGAACATGGATCACGGATGACATTTTCAAAGATGCATGTTGGGTTGCTTAAGAAAGCAAATGAAGTTCATTTAACATGCAATGGTGAACAAACCTTCTTCGAGTTCTCAGGTACAAACCTTTGTGAGTTCGCATTATTCAACCACCATCATGTGAAACATTTTCCAATAAAATACGATATGGCATTCTAATAATTACTTTAAATATCTAAATTCTATAAGAGATTCCAATTAATACGATATGAGATCCTCTCATTCAAACTAAAAATTCTCTTCGCTTAATCTATGTGAAACCTTTTCGGACGATTAAAAATAATAATAAATAATTATGTTTCATCATCCAAAAGCCATTGCAACCCTTAAAAGATAAAAGATAAGTGCAAGTAATTTGGGCCATTGTAGATATAACCCTAAAAAGATAAGGTGCAAGGAAATTGGGACGTTAATTTAATTATAACGAGTGAGATTCTCTCGCACTTCGTGACGGGAATTTGTTAGTACATATTCGGTTTGTTACATTACTGACACTCGCTATAGTAATCGAAAAAGAAAACCTTACATTAAAAACAATCAACACCCGTAATGATGGTATTCAGTTGATCTCGATACGGTTGGTTTGTGTATAATTATTATTATATATATAATTGAAGAAATTGTTAGCTATAGTAAAAATTAAATTGACATATAGGTGACTAACAAATATAATATTATCTAACCATGCGTAATGTGATGTCATCTCATTAATTAATTAATATTTTACATGAAAAATCTAAATTAATATTGTTGTAATTTTCACGAGTTCTATATTTATTTAATTGATATATTTATTTAATTGATTATATATTAATGGTAACATGCTTATTTTATAATTAAAATGTATAATAAATAGAATTAATTTTTATAAAGTCATATGAGTTTAGTTTTTGTGTTGAGTGTATATTTACTAGAAGTTTATAATTAATTGAAAAGTTTGATTTGAAATAATCCATGAGATCCAACTATGATTAATAAATACAAACTTGCGGTAAGATATGGGTTCAACCGCATTAACACACGAAGAGATTCGACTACAAATGATTTCTCAAACAACTTTAAAAGTATCTAAAGGGTTGAAAATGTAATCGCTAATTATTTTCTCTTCAAAGACAATTGCAAAAAAAAAAAATAGAAATCGTATGCTCAAATCACATTAAAAAACTGGCTCCCGCAACGCGGGGAATCAATTCTAGTTGTTTTTAAAAGGCTATAGTACCACTATCATACCAAACAGGACGAAACCGACTGAACAACATGTGTATCTGTACTAGTATTTATTTTTTATTGTTTATGCTTTAGATAAGGTAGATCGTATTGCTACCATACTGTACCTAAACAAACATCGGTACCGGTATGTATTAATTTATATGGTTTTATGTTTGATAACAGATATCATGCCGCTACCATAGTGAACTGAACCAAAACCGAGCGAACAACATTGGTGCGACACCAATATTTATTTATTTATCGTTTGATAAACTGACATCGTATCGCTGGTGTACTGTACCAAACAACATCGATACCAATTCCTTTTTATTGTTTCCAAATTTAAAAAAAATTATTTATACAACTCTGTTTGTGACAATATATAAATATCGGTGCTAGTACCGTGACAGTCTGAATCGTACAGGTGTTCGATTTTATCGTTTTCGGTCGATGTAAAACGCGTGTTGATTTCTATCGAATGCATGAGTCGTACCGTACCATACTATAATGAACCGAATCAATACTAATCCAATGCCCGCGGTAACATACCATCACAATGCAGAGACAAATAACTTGGAATGTTAAAAATTTAATAAACGTAGATCCAGATTTAGATTTTTTTTAAAGTTAACGAAGGTAAGTTATTACTAAAAAAATGAATGCTTAACAAAATACTACTAATAAGAAATAAAAAATAAAAACGTAAGAATTATCAATTACTATTTATTAAAAAATTCAAATGAATACTAAATAAAATATTAATAAAAATTAAAAAAAAACAAATCATTAAAAATTTTCATTTTACTGTTGATGCCAACTTTCTATTCGTACCTATAATAATAATAATAATAATAATCTAAAGCTTGAAGCTTGCAATGGTTGGTTGCACATATCGCTTTCTTTAATTGATTATACGAGGTTTTTTTTTTAATATCTTCTAATACGAGTCCTTTTATATATAAAATTATTAGTTTAAGTACTCGTGTGTTACACGGGTGACGTAACAATAAAAGTATTATTATTATTCATAAACTTTTAAATGAAATAAAAGTTCCGTTATTAAGACAAATATTAAATTACAATGAACTAAAAAATAAATACGAAAAAAACTTACAAGTCACTAAAGACTTCTTTATATATCATAGTTGTTGTATTATTGGTAGGTTTACCGTCCTTGTCTAACATTAGTACTTTAACTCCATCGCTGGTTTTTACACTTGATAAGGCAATATACGACTCTTGGCTCTTCGGCCGAATGTCCCATCTTCATTTCATTTCTAAAACAACGCCTAATTGTAGGTTTACACTGCCAAAATATTGGTTTTGACCATTTTACCCTTGTATAAATCACAGCAAGTTATAAATCAACTTACGCATGCACAATTCATTTGCATCACACATATTACTGCAACTATGTATCACCTCCAGTTGTTCATATAACTGCAACTTTTGGTCATTGGTTATGGTTTGCCTTAAAATAAAATGTTTTAGGAGTTGCATCACCAAAAACAATATGCACTTGGTATATTTGAGGAATTTGTATTAAAGTATAACCATGTTTTCCATACAATCTGTGAATCGGGTTACAAAATTGATGAAGAAACAAACAGATCATCAGCATGGAAAGAGAGAAAACAAATTGGGATGAATGAATTGCAATAATCCCTTCAGAAATGTTTGGAAAAATTAACAGAAAAAAAACACTCGTACTATGTGGCAACAAAACTTTTTTAATCTACACATCTTGCAAGTACTTCGGTTTCTATCTCAAGCTTCAGTTTATCTACAAATATGGCATGCCAAAAATTGACTGTAGAGCCTCTCACCTGACTTGTGCCTGGTACACATTGTTAGAAATCTTGTATCGTAACGGGTAAACGGTTTATATTTTGAATGGAAAAATGGTAAGGTTGGGGAACGGGTCCAGGTTGATACAAAACACTTTTTATTTGAGAAAAAAAGTCGTGTGTCAGATATGATTATTAAAATCATATTATGTCAATAAGTTTGATTTTCTGAATAAAATGATTCAAGATGTTTTACATTTTACAAAAAGACTTTAGGCAACTTTTACCATATTTGACCCGTATTACATGAAAGATGTAGAGCAGTTACCAGAGTTTATAACGTCAGATGATTGGAGGAACAATGGACCTTGTTTGGCTGCAAGATTCATTTTCTTACAAACGGCTTTTGGCAGACAAGTATTCTCTGGTTACTGCCGTTTTCAACCCTTGCTTTCCAATGAATTTGTGTAGCAATTGAACGTGCCTTCTCTATGGACCCCGCTTCGTCTGAAAGAACAATCCATCCCTGTAAAAAAATGAATATTTGAGCGCGCATCGCGCAGAATGAAAGGAATTGTAAGTTTGTGATGAGTCAAATGAGTATGTGTACCTCAGAAAGTAGGATACGATCCAACTCCAAAAGTAAGTTTGTGATGCTGCCTTGTTCTGAAAAAAGGTATGAAAGGAACCCATTTGCATGAAGCATGTCATATGGCAGTGGATAAGTGGGAAATGGTTTACACCTACATTTAAAATATAACTTCACATAAGTGAATAAATCAAAGAGGAAATCTATATTCATGAGCTTCATCAATATGAAGTTCAACAAATTAGAACTTATCTTGCTTCCATTTCTTGGTAAAGAGAAGACCTGGTGCTTAAAGTCTCAAATTACGTCTTTACATTTTCTTTTATTTGGATTTCACAAAGAGATAGCTGCCATGATTTGGATACCTACATATATGGTAGGAATAAACGTATAAAAAGGAATAAGAGACCTATTTCTTACCAATCGTGCAAAACACCTGCAAAACGTTGATAACATATTACTGGGATTGTGTTATGATCCTTGATAAGCACAACATTCATCACCCAAACTGATTTTCCTTCTTCCAGAAATGCGATATTTAACCCACCATAACGTGCATTCATATCCATCACATTTTTATCATATCATACGGAGGTAATGGAACTTCATCACCAGGACTTTTAGGATGATCAGAAAAAATCCAGGGTGTAAGCAAAGACCAGTAGTTTCTTAATGCTGGTAATGAAGATTTAAACTCTTCACTGAAGTCATCGTATTGAATACCTGAAGAAAGATTTAAATAAATAACATCAACATCTTGTAAGCTTAATAAAAGTTAGCGAAGCTTAATACAAGTTAGCCGGACTTATAAAATTTCAAAAGGTTAATACTTTCCATTAATTTCAAGCTCAACTGGCGTAATTATGAAAGAAACGATCGTAGAAAACTCATCTTCCCCCAAATTATTTAGCCCATTGATACAAAAAATATTATCATTGAATCTCAGGAATGTTTCTTCAGTTTGTTTTACACTACTACTCACAATTCTTTTGTAGTGTCCATAAAGAAAACAAATGGATCAGCTGCATCAATAGGAGATTGCAAGTCTTCGTCTTCATTTAATTCAAAAATTAATTGATAAAATGGTTATATTTGATGGCTAGAGTTGGCCTGCTGCAACATATCAACAACTACTCTTCATTATCTTTATTAATCTAACTTTATATTTCATGATACTAAAAGCATATTAACTTTTGAAATCATAATTGAGACACTAAATATTTATAAAAAGGTAAAAAATCTGGAACAAAAAGTCATGGTCACTCTAATCAAACCTATTCGTACCAGCAATAACCGTTATGACCCGTTACAAAATAGTCCACATTTGCACCTATAATGGTATGACCGAACAATAGAAAAATGAGTATTTCCATTAGTAAATTTTACATCAGCCAATATAATTTGTAGATTTTCTTGATATCAGGCTGCATATATCCTCATGTTTTTAAAGCGGATTTCAATTTCATTGGAGTATAAGAGGCGAAAAGTGTTGGGGGCTTGGGATAGCATGATGCTGCCAATACATAACTGAAAGTTGCATTATTGCTCATATGAAGTTTTTTAAAACTCCTTAAATGTAGATGCAAAAAGTAGGCCAAATAAGGTCATATTGTTGAAAACGAAAAGGGTGGTTGGTTATCTTCACAAAAAAGTTTATCATACAATCCAAACACAAACACATACTTACTTCCATAATATCCTTATCGGTCGCGCTCTTAACATAATTAAGTTGGATTTTTCGCAATATACCCAGAATCAATTACTATTGTTTGATTCACAGGACCACCAAAGCGTCTATCAAATACTCAACATCATCAAGTTCAATCCCCATATTATACAAAAAAAATCTATTTGTTTTAATTGTTCATCACTTATATGAGTGCTCTTAAAACACATTTAGGTATAACGCTAAGTTTGTATTATGCATGATGATTTATAGCAAAAGATTAAGGCCTAAATAAAAGAAAAAAATAAGTCTCAGATTGAAGAAACAGAAACCCTAACCTCAATTTTTCTGTTCCAACACAATTACAGTTTGAGGGTACAAATCAAAACTGGACTGTCATATCACACAATAAAATATGAAAGTGTTTTAGATATTTTAAAACTGGCCACACATAAGCGTTTCAGATATTTTAAAAACACCCAACTTCTAGACAACGACTTAACAAACATAACCTACATAATGTGTGTGTTAAAGTGAATGAAATCAAAATCAGAATGCATGAATCAAATACAAAGAACGATTCAACAAAAACAATATACAATCGGTCTTCAACATTAGGTTTCTGATTTTTTAAACACTCCTAAAATCCACAGTAAGTTTCAACAAAAACATTAATATTATAATATAACCTAAATCTAACTATAACTATAATCTAACATATACAAAGGATTGTGGTTAAGAGTAGAGTTAGGGTTTGTAATGTGAACAAGATTTTGAAGGGAAAGGGAATCGTAATTATGGAAATAGCAATTAGCTTAGAATAAGAGCGTGTGATTGAATAGCCGTGTGTGAGGGAAAATAGAGTAGAACAACTCTTCTAACTCAAAATTGCTCTAGAAGAAATATCACATTGACATGTGGCACTAAATGGTTTAAGTGGATATATGTGGCTTAAGAATGTTTTATTTTAACAGAGTAGATAGATGCTTAAAGCTTGTGTCTGTTTATATAGTAGCTAATTTTATATGAATTATAATATGAGTATATGCATTGTAGTATCAATATTCATAAATGCTGAATTATATATATATATATATATAGGTATAGGTATATTTATAGGTTCATGTGAGAAAATTTTAAAGTGTGAGAAGGGTAAGAAGGAATATGGTTGTGACATGTGTCCTGTTTTTTTTGGAGATTTAGGGTATAATGGTAATTTCCCTAACAAAATCTATTGTTGGTAATTATATTCTATAACCGAACATCAGTTATTTTCGAAGATATTCAAACAATTTGTGCAAGATGTTGATAAAATCGCAGAGTTCATATTTGTTTTAAAATTCATCAATATTCGTTTGATTTCATACGTGATTTTCGATTCAAACTCGATAACATATACCCTGATAAATCAATTTACGACTTCTATTGAAAACGCTGCATTCCTATGGAGAATCATGGATCAGGTATGTTTGTAGGGTGATTGTCTGTATTAGATCTCGGGTTGTTCCATACTTTTTTTATTGTCATCGGAATGAATATCCCTGTTCTAAATGGCGTATCTTTAGGAATGAATAACGTGGGAGTGCAGGGTGTTATTTGTTCATGTATCGCATTGTGTTTTATTATTCTTGTTATGTTGGTTTTTTTAAGGAGTTGGTTTATTTTGTTATGTATGGCATATTTATTAATATATGATATGTTTTAGACCGCGTATTTCAGTGATCAAAATGGCTTTCAGTTTATCCATTATCTGCATTTATGTTGTTATTGAAAAACACTATTTGGAAACCGCGTGGGTATGTGCTTACAATAGGTGGTGTTATTTCTTTATAGGAATTCATGGTGTCTTTTTTTATATTATGTGGTGTTATTTATGTTATATCCAAATTTTCCTTCAGGGTGTTTATTAACGGGCTATTTGTGCTGGTTTTTAATACATACAATTGTGTTCCTTCATGGTGTTATTTAATACAGTTGTGTTCCTTCATGGTGTTTATTAATATACATATGTGTTCCTTCATGGTGTTATTTAATGCAGTTGTGTTCCTTCATGGTGTTATTTAATACAGTTGTGTTCCTTCATGGTGTTTAATACATACAGTTGTGTTCCTTCATGGTGTTTATTATCGGGTTATTTGTGCTGGTGTTTAATACATACAGTTGTGGTGTTATTTCTGTTATATACAAATCATAATTGAAGTATCATATGTGGTTTTATTTGTAGGGCCTCATAATTACCAGCCTGTTGGGCGTCCATGCTTGTCTCCAAATTCTGGTAAGAGGACCTTTTTACCTGAGGTGAAAGATTCGCTTAGGCCGAGAGAGAAGATGACTTTCGACACACTGAATAATGCATTCCTTTTTTTTTATCAAAAGTACGCGATGGCTGCAGGCTTTACCGCCAGAAAGTCTTCCTAATACAAGCTGCAGGATGTTGTTACATACAAATACTTTGTTTGCTCAAAGGAAGGGACCAAACCTTTTAAGGTGATCGACTCATCTAAAGTGGTCGACACCTCAAATATAGGCTCAAAAAGGAAATCTACTCGTCGGGTCCCTTCTATTAGGACTGGTTGCGAAGCACGTATGTGCCTAAAGCTTAATGAGACGAATCTATATGAGGTATACTATTTCAAGGAGGACCATAACACTCTTTTGTTGCTGACGGGGATAGGTATTTACTCCCCGTTAATCGAGGATTGAATTATACTCAAGAGCAAGCAGTTAATGCTTTGAGTGCGATAAATATTGGACCTGTCAAAGCATTTAATATCATGAGGACATTGTATGGTGGCTTTGACAAGGTTGGGGCAACCAAATCCGATTTCAAGAATTTTAAGCGAGATATAAACAGGTACATATCTGAGTTTGATGCTGATATGATGATTAAACGGTTGTTGAGAAAGAAAGAGTATATGCTAAACTTTTCAATGGAGTATACAACCTCTGAAGATGGTATATTAAGGGCTTTGTTCTGGGCAGACGAGGAGGCCAAGTGGAATTATTTAGTTTTCTGTGACATTGTGTCATTTGATGCAACATATCGGCGTAACAAGTTTGTTTACTAATCAATTTTGTTGTTTGTTTTTTTTAAAATTCTTTTTTAGTTTTATATAAAAGATATCTATATGGTGTTTTTTTTTTATTTTTTGTGTTTAGGTACAAAATGATGTCCGTACCATTTACCGGTATTGACAACCATAATCGTAACGTTACACTTGGAGCCGCTATAATAGGAAACAAAACCGCTAAAATGTATAGTTGGTTGTTTAGGGTTTCTCGTGAATCTTTTGGTCGTGCTCCTCCGGTTGTTGTGACCAACCAAGACCCAGCCATGAAGAAGGCTATTGAAGATACATGGCCTGAGAGTAGGCATAGGTTATGCATGTGGCATATAATAGACAAGCTTACTGTTAAGGTGTTTTTGCTTATTCAATCTATTAATATTTTTTTTCATTTTGTTGTGTTGTCTTTATTTTGTTTTCAATTTTTTTCAATGGTGTTTTAGGTTGGCCCTATGATTTGCAATAGTACAGATTTCAAGAAGAGGTTGTGTTCCGTATGGACCGATTCTATACTACCCGAGAAGTTTAAAAGCAAATGGGGTACCATAATGAATGATTTTAATCTTTCTAAGCATGAATGGTTACAGTCTATTTATCAGATCAGGGGTAGTTGGATACCGGCGTATTATCGTGACGAGTACATGTCTTGGCTCATGCGTACATCATCTTGTTCAGAGAGTGAGAACCATTTTTTGGACAGTTTTGCAACCCGGAGTGTATCCTTGTTGAATTTTTGGGGCATTTTGATTCTACAATTGAAGCTCAAAGACATGAGCATAGGAAGAACGACCATGACACTAGAAACACGGTTGCTGATATATGGGCTGTAGACTTTACTTTGGAGGAGGAGGCCGTGAGTTTATACACACGCACTATTTTTTTGATGTCCAATTGGAGATACAAAATGGTATTCATAGATGTGCTATTGGAAAGTGGGAAACTATCGATGACTTCGTTAAATTTTTTGTGAAGGATTGGGAACAACCATGCACCACTTTCTTCGAGGTATACAATAGACTTTATTTTTGTTGGTTTGTTTACATTTTACTTTAAATATACTTGGCTCCGACACATGAATTAGTATGGTGTCATTTGCTTAATCGATTTTTTGTAAGAATTTATATGTTTTTTGTTGTGCCTTTATAGGTAATGGTGCGGGAGGCCGACATGACTATATACTGTACATGCAAAAGATTCGAACAATTTGGGTTGTTGTGCTCACACATATTCTGCGTGCTTAGGATGCTTGACATGATGGAATTCCATCAACGATATAAACTTAGACGTTGGACGAGGGAGGCTGTTACCAATAGCTCTCCTGGTGTTAATTTAGGTATGAATGAGGATAAAGATCGGTATAACGAAGTAAACCGGGTTGTACGTGAGATAAAACAATATACAGAGTCGGTTATTAACAAACTTGTTACCAATTTCGATGCATTGTGCTCATTTAGGGATCATGTGGTTAAGTTCTTTGATTCAGCTGACAAGGCCGTCGGGAGGGCACCTCGTAAGAGTCGTAGGGAAAGGTTTGCTGAAATAACTGGCAATACCCAACCATCTATAGTTACTATTCGTGTCCCCATTGGAACTAGATATAAAGGTATGGGTAAGCCGAAACGGATGAAGTCTAAACGTGAAATTGTAAGAAGCCAAATGGGTAATAAGAGACGTCGTGTCAAAATTGCTTTAGGTACGGTCATAATAGACGTACCTGTAAACACCCTAAAAGGAAACAAGAAGACGCTAGTTCTGATGAAGATGGGGGGGGGGGGAGAAGTGGTGGAATGTGACAGGATGAAGCTGACGATTAGGGGAGTGTTGGATAAGTCATTTTTTGTGTTTGTACACAGTGGTTTTCGGTTGAATGTTTATACTTCAATTTTTAAGTTGAAACGTTATACACTTTTTTAGTTTCTTCAGTGATGAGTTTTTTTATGGGCAAATTTTTAAAAAGGGTACATATTGCATATTGGTATAACAATTTTTTTTGTTAATGTATACAAATGCTTTGTGTTTTTTTATATACCGTATGGTGTTTTGTCAATTGGTTATTATGTTGTTCCTTTTATTTTAAAGAGAGGTTTAGCCAACTGAATAGGTTTATGCCATGAGTTATAACAATTTATATGGTTTTGTTATCTTGTCGTATTTGTAACAATGTTTTGTTTTCAAGCATATCTTTCGTGACATTCGCTAATTCCGTCTGACATGAACGATATAAAACTAGTTTATTGCAGCAAAATATTAGAGAAAGTAAACAAAAAGAAAAATAACAACAAAACACAAAAGAAATGATCAAATTTCACACCAATTTTTCTTTCCCGAAAAAACCCCATAAAATGTTCATACGTCACACAATTGTTTAGAGCAACCAAATTGAAAATGTACCAACTGGATTAACTTGTTTGAAACCTACATTATACCGTCCAACTTGCGACAAATTCTTTGTATTGCATTTTCCTCGAGCTTCACTCTTTCGTCTTCGTCTAAACAAGCAAACTCTCTAACTTCTGTCTCTACAACCCCTCGTACTGAGTTCACCTCACTAAGAAGCATTTTTGATACATACTTCTTGCGTAGATCGGTGATTTCCCTTCTTTGATTATCTAAGACTTCACCTTTTGCGTTCCTCTCTGATGATAGTCCATATTTCCAATCTTTCACGCTTGTTCCTATATAAGTCAAAAGACATGTGTTTTCGTAACCAGATACAATCATGCGCATCTACAGGTATGTTTCTAAATTTTACGGGGGAACCTTTTAGCTTACCGTTGTAGGTCTCCATATGCCGCATTAAGAAAATACCGCAATCGGTAGCGTTAAACAGAGTCTTCCATGGGAATTCCATTCTTACGGGTTTGGTAACTCTTAGTTTATCAGCTACCACTGGCTGTATACGGCTAAGGAACCCACAAAAGGCACTTATCTAAAATAATACATCTGGTAATACATTATTGTTCTTTTTTTCAATATATAAATATAGTTATGTATATATCTGAGCTGTCTGTACCATTTTTTTGACCGTCCCTTCGTATCTTTCTTCTAAACTAGCGTCACCCTCTATGTTGTCGATGATTATTATTTGGGTCGTTGACAAGTTGAAAAAAGCAGAAAGTAGTGCTCCCCATTCAAGATAGGGATGTACACCCTCTGGAAACCTTTAAATGTCTTTTGTTCCATACCGCCTAGTACATACTTCATGTTCTCTGCAAACCTTGATATCCGGTCTTTTTCTGGTAAGTCGAACTCCTTTTCAAGCTGCATATGTTTATTTTAAAAAAATAAAGTTAGACGATATGGTGTTATTACAGATCCAAAACAAAATTATCACTATGTTATTTCAGATCCAATAACCGAGTTTACATACGTTTATAACAGAATAACACCATTAATTCATTTAGGCTTCATCTAAAGGGAGTCATATAATTTAAACAATATGCAGCCTAGGACTGTCTTACCAATGATTTAACTATTTCATGTTCATTATGCTATAAAACTGATAACCTGTAAACTGACTAAATGCAAACATTTTTTCACTGGTCTAATCTGTTTTTCAAGAGAATTCTTTCCGACTTTCATTCCAGCGTACAATAATCAATAAAGAACACATACCAACATTCCAGCGTTGCAGAACAACTTTGGGGCTGTTCCCATCTTCCTCATTCTCTCCTCGTAGTTCAATACTACAACCCATGCACTGATGATATCAATATGTACCGTGACACCCGGTACCGTCGATTCGAACGGTGACCTCATCACCGAAACTTGACCATTATTGCTGAAAATTACATCCCTACAACACGAGATAATTATTTTAAATAAATAATATTAATGAAAAAGTATAATTGTACGATGGATACGTACCACGCGTTACGCACCCGCAGAAAATACACCATGCTACGACTTCTTCTGACTTCTCTCGCCCGGCCCGCAACGAAACTACGCGACTGAAATATGGGGCGTAGTGTTTTTTCGTGCATCGAAGATCTACCCCCTCAACACTTTTATCATGATCCCAAACACTGTCAAGTTTTTTTGACAGGTTCACTGCCTCAAGCCCTGATACATTGAACCGTGGTTGGGGTGTATTTGTTGTATCCACCGCGTCTATCGCTGCCTCTACCTCTGCCACAAATGATGACATCATTGGTGAAAAGGGAGATTTTTTGTGTGACATAGTTTCATGATTTCTCGTATTTGGAGTAGTGTTATTACTGCTTAATGTTACACTACCTTCATGACGGTTGACATCTTGCGTGCTCGCCTCATCCACTTGTAGATGTTTCAACTTCATTCTATTCCATGTCAACGATTTTTCCTTCAATTTCTCACTTTTGGGATACAGTGTACACGATTCCAAAATCGTCTCATTGACGCTACGAACGCATTCTTCAAAATCACGGAACAACTTATCCAAAATGTTGCATTTATCTTGTTTCAAAATATGGTTAAACAACATATTTTGGTAAAACAATATATACTGTATCGGTCTATTTACAACTATTGTTTATTTACCTCATCAGATTCTCTTCCAGATGCGGATGGGGGCGATTGTTTGTCTCCGTACGGCGACATCATCGGCACACGAAATGCTCCATCTGGACCTACAAGCATGGCACACGTCTGGGTGTCAGTTTGCGTCAAAAAGTAGTCCGCACAATGCTTGTATATACCAAGGTGTCCGTCATCATCTTCAATAGTTGTAGTACCTTTAACCACGTTTTTCTTTTCCCTTCCACTGATCTCGTCCGATCCACGTTTCCTTTTTCCCCTTCCTTGCTGAATCAACATCCTCGCTTGATATCTTTTTACGTTCCATATCTGAAGCCAACTCCTCAAACAAGTCACCAGTTGCTAATCCAATTAGAGCCGAACTATGTGTTGCAGGTATCTTTTTTCTCTATTGCATAGGCCATCTGTCAAGTTTCGTGGAAAGAGGTTTAGTACAATTTCTACAATTATTAAATGCATGATTTTCTGTTGTTTATGTTTTATTTAGTATTAACTTACCATCAGTAAAAGCATTGGGCCCCTGAAATGATCCTCGTCACTGTGCCACGATCTCTTCATGTGGTTGAGGCACGCAACCATGTAAGCACACCAATCAAAGCTTGATATTTCAACTTCCGGTTTTAGGCGCGGAAGATACCAGACATTAACCGAGTTGTTGCTCGTCGTTTCTCCCAGAAATGAAAAGTATACAACTAAAAATTGAGAACAAATAACCGTTCGTAGTCGTCTATGCTCAATATATGCATCATCAGCTGCAATGGAGACAATCTTTTTCCTTGTACATCTTTAAATTGATCCCTAAATTCCTTCATAACTTCACTACTCCTCTTGCTTGCCTTCTTTTGTTCAACCAGCACATTTTCCCCACGAGGCAGCTTGAATATGCGGTATACAAGGTCTGCAGTAATGGGTATCAGCCTGTTGTTTCCTACATTCAAGTCGCACGCATCTAGGTCGTAATTTGTGACCAACCAGTGTGCGATTGCGATAGGGACACCAGTAACTTGATGGCTGAAAATTGAGCCAAATCCGATCTTGTAAACCTTCTCTCGTTGTTTCGCACTCAAACCACCTGTTAGATTCAACAAATTATCGATCGAAACTTTTTGCCTGATTTTTGTTCCCGTATAGGGCTTGTAAGGTTGTGAGTGTATTTGCCGTTTTGCATGAATCGACAATTTTTTGGCTAGCGACTTCCTTCGTTTTCCTGGTGGGGTGTCGACAAAGTCATTGTCCGGGTCGGACGATGGCTTTGAAATCACCTTCTCAGGCTTCTTTATGGTTAACTTTGATTCTACATTAAACAAACATAGTATTAGTAATGCCGCACAGTATAGACATTTAGCTCATTATAATGTTCAACAATAAAATGCATACCGTTTGTGTTAGTTCCTGCAACCAACCATCTTGCAGTTGATTTGAATTGCTTCCCTGGTGGTGGCATTATTGTTGTTGTATTTGGTTCTGGCTGTCGCGACATTTCCTTGGCGGGGGCACCTTGTTTCTCATATCCCTCTCCGTCTGAATCCGAACAGACGATAGCAGTCTCTTGTGTGTTCTTGTATTTGGAGTGGTACATTTTTGTTCGTAGCTGATGGCTTTTCCTAACTGCATAGTACACACGTGCAACAAAATGTATTATAACCATAGTTATTAAAACAAATGTATTATACCAAATTTATATATATAATACAAGTTATTGAAACAAATGTCATATAACACCAGGTAAGAGACCAAATCACGATTAAAAACAAAAATAAAGAACTCATTGAAGACACCCCACCGTAGTGTTTGTTGAATGACTGCAACTCACTAACTAACACCCCTAACAGGTAAGCTACAACAGGAACAACTGCAGAAACCAAAACCAAACCAAACGGACAAACACCAAGTACTGGAATGCAGTTTTGTTTGAATGAACAAAAAAACAGCATAACACATTGAATACGTCCACAGAAACCAAAAACCATATTCACAGATAAACCCTAAGTTAAGTGATGCATTTTTTTCACTGAATACAACTTATTTTACGAACCCTATAGATGGTAAATAACACCAAAAATACAGTATCGACTCGAAAACACCACATCAGTGTTTGATGAATGCATACATCTCATTAAATAACTCCCTAACAGTAATCTCTAACAGACAAACACCATGCATAATTGGTTATAACATAAATAACACCGCATAATATAAAAAAAGACACCATGAATTCCTATAAAGAAATAACACCACTTATTGTAAGCACATACCCACGCGGTTTACAAAGAGTGTTTTTAAATAACAACATAAATGCAGATAATGGATAAACTGAAAGCCATATTGATCACTGAAATACGCGGTCTAAAACATATTATATATTAATAAATACGCCATACTAAACAAAATAAACGAACTCCTTAAAAAAAACCAACATAACAAGAATAAAAAAAACACAATGCGATACATGAACAAATAACACCCACGTTATTCATTCCTAAAGATACGCCATTTAGAACAGGGTTATTCATTCCGATGACAATAAAAAAAAGTATGGAAACTGATTGAAGAAACTCACAGAAGTATTGTTGAACAGGGTTATTCATTCCTAAAGATACGCCATTTAGAACAGGGTTATTCATTACTACACATACGCCAAGTATTAGAATGCAACAAACTCATTGAAGACACCCACAAAAGTATTGTTGAACGAATACAACTCATTAAATAACACTCTAATAGATAAAAGAACACCACAGTATACGTAAAAGCACAATTGCCTGTAAATAACACCCTAATATGTAAACCATGAGTTTACAGACTTCAAAAATAACACTGTTGATCTTTTATAACACCCTAATAGGTAAACCCTATCGTAAACCAATACCCAAACTAACAACTTATAAAAACACCACACACATTTTAAAACACCATAAAATTCTTAAAGACACCATAAAACTGAATCCTTAAATCATACAATGCAGATCTGTTTTTTTTTTTTTTTATGAATGTGGCTTAAATCGAACTCCATTGATAAAAATAAAACCAAAACCTTAATAAATCATTGAAAAACACCAAAATAGCTTTATTAGGTTGAAATTAAGCAACTTATCAAAAACCCTAATCATACCAACTAAAGGAATCAACAATATCACAATAAAATGTTTAAATACGACTAAAACACTATGTTTTCGTAGCACATTACATACCTGTAGGTGATTTTGCAGGTTTCCCCATCGACGGAGTCTTCGTCGTCGTCTCCTTCTTCCGGTCGCCAATAAACGGTACCTTAATTTTCTTCATTTGTGGAGTGTGGTTTTGCGATTACAACTGATATTGAAGATTGATACTGAAGATTGTTATCCTGAATAACCTCCGTAATTTTCGAAGTCTTGATTCTGATTGTTGGGGAATCAATATGGTTTCTATTTGAACTTGGTTAAAATGTCTAAAACACCCCTGAATGATCCAATCAGTTTTAATTGTTTGACACTTCATTTACAATAATGCCACTATGATCTCAACCATTAGATTTTTAATCTAATGGTTGATATTTTTTCTTACCCTTCTCACACTTTTAAATTTTCTCACAATAACCTCACCTATATATATATATATAACATATATATATATACATATATATATATAAGATTATGATGATCATTTATAATAATATGTTATTTTTGTAATATTTGAGGTTAGTTTTAATTTTGTAGAAATGTATTTATATGTATTGACTAACAATGTAAAATAATTAAGGAGCTTTCTTGAAAATTGATTACTATGACGAAAGTTATTAAATACTTTAGAAGCATGTTGGGTTTGATTACCATGAGCAAAAAATTACAAACATTTGAGATGTGTCACACCCCAACCGACGGTGGAATCATCGGGGCAAACGTAGATTGCTTGAAACTTTATAACGCTAATTTATGACAAGTATTTAAAGAAACATATTTCATTTCATTTCAAATTCGGTCACATCGATAGGAAACAAAGTACAACAACATAACTGAAATCAAATTACAACACCTTAATCAGAAACACGATCCAAAAATAAATCTAAGTCTAAATGGGTTTCTAGTTCATCCTACTAGATTCCATGCATCCTTATCATCATCCTGAACCTTCAAAATACATAAAAGTATAGTTCAACACACAAGGCATTGGTGAGCATACAAGTTTGAATACTATGTAAAAAGATTTAAACATTCGACATGGCATAAACGTTACTTAAACTATCATACAATGTTAGTAATGCGACTACACATGTCAACCAAAGTTTACATCTAGCGTAATCTAATCATAACAATGACTAGACCGTTTTGTTTACTTAGCATGACCTCACGAATACGGGCAGTGCGTTAATCCTATAACGCTATACATGTTAAGGGAGGCTTGTACACAGTCAATGACGTAGTATAAAGCATTCGAATTCTAACATGAACAAGTTTGCAAGTATTCGTATTAAGCATGTGTGATTGAATGTTTGTGTTGTGATTTAAACATAAAGAGTTGTGATTTAGTGGGTTGATATAGCATATAAGTTGCACCCCAAAAGTGTAAAGATAAAGATGGGAGTCGAGTATGCTCACAGTTTTGCAAGCTTTCCTAGCAATCCGGGATCTGATGAGTTGAAGTGATTAACACCGAAGTTACCCTACATGAGGGAAATAGAGGTGTGTGAACATTCTTAGTTTCACGAAAGATTCCGACTTGGATTCAGAAAATATGAAAAAAAACCTAGAAAATGCCACTTCGTGCGAAGTGACTGTCCACTTGGTGCAAAGTGACTGTCCATTTCATGCAAGGTGACAGTTCTGAAATGATGTAGCTCGTTTAACACTGGTTTAGACACTGATTTCCGTGAACGGGAAGTTTAGTAACGAGACAGAACAATCTAGCGTCATAATACTTAATCAATGTTTGATAACATCATGGTCCTGACTAGTTTTACAAGAAAGTACGTAATATATATATATAGTTTATATCCAGTTATGTCATAGATGTCAAGCAAGGAGGTATGAAACCTCGTTGTTGATGCACTTTATGTCCGTCACTGTGCGAATAGGCTAGAAAGAGTGTGTATTGAATATTGCATAGATTAGATGTCACATCCTGACCCGCAGCAGAAATGGTAGTCGGGGCATGATTGGGTTTTCATCAAAGCTCATGACATTTACTATAATAAAGTTTCATATTTATTATTTTCCAATTTAAAGGAAAAATTACAACAATCATACAAGCACAACAATATTCATGAACTCTTTATATTTCTTCTAAGGCAATTTCCTATGTGTTCCTTGCTTCGACCAGTCCACCTGTATCATGTGCAAGAAATAGGGTTTTGGGTCAACAAAAGTTGGTGGGTGAATCCTTACAAATTCCCCTTTGTATTATTCATGTTTTAGGGTGTATCATGTGTCGTTTACATATTTCGTTTATTCAAACAATTGTGCTATTACCATTATATGATCTTACATGTTATGTAATGTTATATGTTGTATTGTATGTTTACATTTCCCAATTTGAAACAGGAATATACAAAGGTTGAGATTTATAGAAAACATTAAAAACTAGACGGTTGGAGCTGAGTCTTGACTCTTGGTGACGGAAGGCTAGTTAGGTTGCTCGTTTGCACCGTTATTGACTTCAACTAGATTAGCGTTGATGTTGTAAGCTCTTTCTCTTGCTGGTGGAGGTGCTGGGTTTGCGTGATTTGCTTGGTTAACTAGGTTTGCTTGAGCTTGGGCGTTAATGATGTAAACCAATCTAGGGCACGTGTTTGGGTAGGGTCACCACAATTAAAGCAAGCTCGCACATATGGAACTACGGGGTATTGAGGTTGTTGATAGGGTTGAATCATGTTTTGGGCAGGGGGTGGAGCTTGATTTTGAGGAGTACGACAAGTTTTGCTCAGATGCCCATAACGTCCACAATTAGTACACAATCGACTGGGTATGGTGGGTTGATGGTGATAAAAGCAGGTGCTGTATTGAGGGTGAGGACCAATGTAAGGTTCATTATTTGGGTAGGTAGAGTTGGGTGCTACTTGTGTGATTGGGATGGCTTGAAGGGGTATGGCTGGTGGAGCTGGTTGACTGGTTTGGGTGACAACAAAATTTTGCTCATCTCGCTTTCTATTGGTAGTGAGTTGGGAAGAGGATTCAGTTTGGGTTGAGTTTGAGGTTTCGGTTGATGTTTCATCTTTCTTCTTCTCATCCTTAAAATCCCCATTCCTAATGTGGTTTTCGGTGAGCTCCGTAGCTAGCTCCATTGCTGCCTCCAAAGTTGCAGGTGTAGTACTCATCATAGGGTCCTGAATCTTTGGAGGAAGACCCCGAATGTAGTGCTCGATCAAACGGTAGAGAGTGGTGAAACAATTTGGAACCATTTGATTCAACTCGTGGAATCTCTTGTTATAGGTTATGTGATATCCCTCTTTTTGTTTCAAGGAATAGAACTCATCCTCTAATTTCTTAATTTTACTTCTTGGACAAAAACGTCTAGTCATAAGCTCTCTCAGTTCTTCCCAAGTTAGGGCTACAGCGGCTTCGCTCGTCTGCCCTTCTCAGCATTCCACCACGTGAGGGCTACTCCATACAAGCGTCCAGTAGCATAGCGTACTTTGTGGTCGTTAGGACAATCACAGTTGAGGAAGGTACTCTCCATCTCTTTGAACCATCGAAGAAGAGCAGTGACTCCCTCAGTACCTTCGTACTTTGGAGGGTTACATGAATTGAAGTGCTTGTAGGTGCACTTGGTGGTATTTGGGGGAGGGTTGGCAACGTTTTGACCTTCTTGGTTGATTGGGTTGATGGGATTTGCGGCAAGGTCTTGTTGGACTTGAACTACGATGTTGTTACGACAGTCATTTGTTGAGCGATTTGGGCAGCCATGCGCTCGCGGGATTTTCCTGATCTCCTACCTCTACGAGAGTGACTAGAAGACATCTACAAGGAATACATATCGAGAGTATGAGTTTGACATATAGGCGTCATGTTTCGTATAAAATGAACATCCACAAAACAAATGAAATAAATTTGCTACATCCATAGGATGTCTTGGGCTTTGCTCGTGTTTGGGCCCCATATGTCCCCATACTTGGCCTTGGTAGTCATGTGGGCCCCCATGACTACTGGGCTCTGGTAGGGTTCACATGTTGGCCTGATAACATTCACGCCACCCGAATAAAAATCGTAAAACATGATCGCAAAGTATAAGGTCGGAGGGTGTCCAGGTGTAGACACAATGACAACTCAAAGTGGGGTTAGTTCACACGACGTTTGGTGTGGCATGCTTTGGCATAATAGGTCCTTCGTACTCTCATCGTTAGTCCCCATGTAGGCAAACTAGTCCGTTATATGGGATTTATACGAATGCCAACCTAGACAGGATGTTTCGACTACCGGTACTCGTACCCTTCCAGTTACTACATGCCCGTCGTAGAACCTACTTTGATGAGTTTGAAAAATGAAAACACCACAAAATCTTGAATAAAGAAAATACGAGAATGCTTTAAATATGTGAGAATTGAAACGTGCGTGATGAATGTATATGTAAGCCTGTTATGTTTGACAATATGTATAACTCATTAAGTATCACACAAAATGATAGTGGAAGTGCTTGCATGCATTTGTGTGTGTAGCAAATATGAAACAAATAAACATCATAAGTTTGCATGTAACCACATAAGCAATTAAAAATATACTCGACTATAGTATAGGCTCTAAGGGTCTAATAACCTATCCTATATCCCTATAGTCAAAGGCTCAGCTCCAACCGTCTAGTTTTTAATGTTTTCTATAAATCTCAACCTTTGTATATTCCTGTTTCAATTTGGGAAATTATGTATCCAAGAATTTTAATGCTAGTTGATATCATTGTTTTATTTCATGTCTTACTCATTGATTTAATTTTCATATCATCTACATCACGACGCATCTCGTCTCATCATTTAAAGAAGTTGGGTCGTGTCTCACTTTTTCATAGACTGACCCCTTCATCATAACAAACAAGAGAGGTACCATCGTCGTTCAGTCATGTATTCTTTCAGATTTGAGACTCAAGCTTTGGCTGTTGTGTTTGTTCAAGTTTTGTAGATTTTAGAGTCACATAGAACTAATCATAACTTACTGATAAAGCCAACGAAAATTTGACAAGAATTGGTGGATACGCCGCTGGTACTTCCTATATATAAGTATTCTTGTCAAAAGATCAAAAGCATTGTCAGGCAGTTATGAGAAGTTCCGTGTAGGTTTTAATATCCTCATGGTTGAAGTTTTTGTCTTGTGATATAACTTTATCTTTTCAACGCATCGATCCTCTCAAAACTCTTATGCATGAGATCATATCCAGTCAATCAACTCTGTGTATCAACGCTTCTCATCTTAGGCATCAAAAAGCGATTCCTGTAGCAGGGTATTCAAACCTTACACGGAACATTACCGCCTCAATCAAAATCCAAACATCACACCTCCCTTTTTCTGTTAAAAGATATTCAGATTTTAGTCATACATTGGGAGTCAAAACGAAAACCTGAGTTTACTTGGGAACGCGAAGACTCAATGCGCGAAAAATACCCGCATCTTTTCCCCTATTACAACTTCTACTTAAATTTCGAGACGAAATTTCTAAAAGTAGGGGATACTGTAACATTTGTGTAAAATGGGTTCCAAAACCCGCTCCGTTGAAATTCAAGCATTTATTCAATGGTTCATTAACCGACAACCACTTCTGCATCTATAAATAGTGAGCACAAACTTTGTAAACCTCGCTCATTCGTTTGTCTAATCACTCAATCATCACTCTCTGTGAATTTTACTGTTTTAAAAATCCTTATTGTAGTTAGCCGTACTCGCCGGAACAGTCGCCGGAAAACCAGGATTTGCATTTTGTCGGTAAAATTCTTCACTCTATTTCTAAAATTTAATATCATCATTTTCATCTTTAGTCGCATATCAACAACATCAATTTATCTGGGCATGATCGAAAGTCGGTACTGGTTTCTTTTAAAATGAAGAAGATGAAATTACTTCGAGTGTATAAATGTAATAAAAACCGGGATTATAACCGGGTTAGACACACAGTGTGTGCAAACATAACGTATATGTCCCGAGTTCGAATCCTGATTATGTCCGTTTTGTTGCATTAAACCAGTTTTTTTATAAGCACTTATATTATCCCTCAGTAAGATGTTAAGTATAAAATAAATCCAAGCATAGGCGGGTTAGACACCCAGCCCAGTTGGTTTGGCCGGGTGCAAAGCATTTCGGTGGTCACGGTTTCGATGCGTAATAACGCACGTTTTTCAAAACCTTTTTAATAAATAATTTCTGGAATAATGTAGTTTGTATATAAGAATAATAAAAATCAAGATTATTTCGGGTTAGACACGTAGCTCAGTTGGTAGAGCTGCGTGCACGTATACGGGAGGTCACGAGTTCGAACCTCACACGATGCCAAAAATTAATCAAGTTGAACCAGCCGTTGACCAGTCAACTCTGAGAAAAATGGTATTTTTTTAATTAAAATCCTTTTCTTTTCTTTAAAAATTTGTTAAAAATATTTAAAAATAAAATTTTAAAGCTTAAAAATTAGCATTAAATACCACAAAATAACCTAAAAATCTAATAAAAAGCATTAATTAAAATATTAACTTTTACTTATTTATTCAATTATTACGTTATTATTTAGGCTAGTTTTCTCTCGTGATTAAATTCCAAACTCGTGCGCGTTTGTCGTCAAATCAAGGAAACGCAACCACTGTGAGTGAATCCTTACAAATTCCCATTTTTATTCATGTTTTGGGGTGTATCATGTGTCGTTTACATATTTCGTTTATTCAAACAATTGTGCTATTACCATTATATGATCTACTTGTTATGTAATGTTATAAGTTGTCTAGTGTGTTTACATTTTTGTCAAGTTGCCTGCAATCATTCATTTAAAGGCCCATCAGTTCCTCGTGGGATACGAGTTGAGCATCAGGTGCCTCATTAGATCGGCTCCGTTTGATTGAGCTTTGATCTCATTGTTCATCATTTGTCATGCTTGTATGTGCATTGATTGATATTATGTGGTTTATGGTTAAATTTACATATGCGTATACTCATCCTTGGTTTATGCACATTTTTATTTAAATAACCAATATAACTAATTCTTTCAAATGTTTAAATGAGATTCACTCGCCAACTTTTGTTGACCCAAAACCCTATTTTTACACATGATACAGGTGGACATGTCGAAGCAAGGAACACATAGGAAATTGCCTTAGAAGAAATATAAAGAGTTCATGAATATTGTTGTGCTTGTATGATTGTTGTAATTTTTCCTTTAAATTGGAAAATAATAAATATGAAACTTTATTATAGTAAATGTCATGAGCTTTGATGAAAACCCAATCATGCCCCGACTACCATTTCCGCTGCGGGTCAGGGTGTGACATTAGATACGAAACACACGACCCAAGTGCGAATGAAACTGGCTCGTACGAGTGACAATGTGGCTCGTACGAGTGACATGTGACTCGTACGAGTGATAAGCGCACTCGTACGAAGGACCACTCGTACGAGCAACCATTTGTATGAGCTGCTCTGTCTATATATATATATGTGTTGTGTGTTCATTATTTGCAAGTTTTGGAAGTTCCCCAAGGGTAAACGTTGGCAGATTCTCTCCAGGAATTCCGCCAGCCAGACAAGATATGTACTCTTTCGGTATGAATGAATGAATGCTTCCGTTGATTCTGTTTCTACTCCCTTCCTATATCGTTCTACCGAATCGGTACTATCATACGCCCAAGCTTCCGTCTAGAACCGCGTCAACCGGGACCTACAATTGGTATCAGAGCTACGATACCGATTCATTCAATCTAATGAATCACCTACGCTCATGTATTTTGGACTTATGAGGGGTTTTAGACGTAAAGCATCAAATAATCGGACATTCCACGGACATAATGTCAAATTGAAACCATAGGATTGTTAGAAACTATACTTTTAACATGTTGCAGGTTGAGGATGTTGATCATGATGAAACTTAGTAGGGATGGCATAGAAACATATCTAAAATGCTAAGATTTATGTTGTTGAATTTGTTGTATTTGAAATTTCATGTTGTAATTGACATTTTTTAAATGAGTTTGATTTAATTATTGTCGCAAATAGTGTTCTAATGACTTGAGCAATCTATTTCGTTTCACTCTGATGTTTCCACCATCGGTTGGGGTGTCAAATAACCGCCAGAAAATAAGGAAGCTTTGTGGTTTCAGTTGTCACCGGGACTAACGAGGAAGGCTATATACTTGCAATTCATGACTAAAGAAGATGATATATGTAACATCCGTCAAAAACGGATTTACCAAACCCGCTCCGTTTATCAACCGAACAGTCAGTCAAAAATTTCGTTGCGAATTAAATGCTCAAAATAATTTTAAACGATACATAATCGATTATTATACGAGAATATATATTTAGTTTTTGAAAAACTGTTGAAAATCGCAAAATAAAAATAAAAGGTCTCTGCCGGGTTTCGAACCCGGGTCAGTACCAGTTCAGCAAACGAATTAGCACACAACACACAAACCACTGCGCCACTGATGTTATTTGTTAAATAATAGAATCATTTAATTGATATCATGACGTTACGAATTCAAAACCGGCGCCCAATAGTTCAGTCGTCGGAAATCCCGGAAATCTCGCGAGTCTTAAAGACAACTTACGTTATAACGTAAACCATTACTAAGACATCGGTTATAACCGACGTCTGAGTCCGCGACCAAACCATAACCGCCGGAGTTTTTATAACCGATGAATACAGTCGGAAATCAGACCAGGTTCTTCGACGATTTGCCCTATAAATTCACCCACAACCCACGACAAACCTTTTCGCTCAAAACCACACCTTTTCTCGGCGTAATTCCACTCGCCGGAATTAATCTGTTCGTCGCCGGAAAACCGGTTTCCTCATTTCTGAGCCTTACTAAACCATTTGAACTTATACCGAAGTCACCCACATATTTTGTAAGCTTTCTGAAGTTTCTCTGCTGCAAGACACTCGTCGCCGGAGCCTATTGCTGTCGCCGGAGTTCTGCCGGAAAACAGAGGAAGACAGTCGGTATACCTCTTCGCTTAAATTCTTTTTCTTTTCACTTATATCTCACCATGATGAACTGAAACACACTAAGAAACCGATTAAAACTTCGAACCATTCTGTTGTCGATTCTGGTTAAAAACTCAGCGAAGAAGATGAAGTTTGGTATCATATAAGTTTAATTAAAATCAACTTATTAATCGGGTTAGACACACAGTCCAACGGTGGACTGTGTGCACATTAAACGCAAAGGTCTCGAGTTCGAATCTTGTTTCCACACACGTCGCCTTAATAAAAATGATTTTTTTTGATTAACCGAACCGGAGTCATACTGGTATATGTTAAGTATATTAATAACCGGAATAATAACCAAGTTAGACACACAGTCCAGCGGTGGACTGTGTGTATGTTTATATCACAGGTCACGAGTTCGAGTCCGGGCTACTGCACCGACTCGGACAATTATCTATTTTTTTTAATTAAGACAGAAAAGGAAATAACTAATTTGTGTTTAAGTATAATAAAAATCAGTAAAGTTAACAAGTTGCACACACAGTCCAGCGGTGGACTGTGTGTTAGTTTAAGCCACAGGTCCCGGGTTCGAGACCTGTGGAGCGCACCGTCCGAATTGATTTAAATCGTTTTTAAAAATAAAGAATTTCTGTTTAACATAATTAATATATATATATATATATAATTAAAATCAGATATATAATGGGTTAGACACGTAGCTCAGTTGGTAGAGCTGCGTGCACGCGTACGGGAGGTCTCGGGTTCGAGCCTCACTCAGCGCACTTGTATTCCGACTCGAACCGGTCATACACGGTCAGAAAAAGTCAAAATTTTTTTTATTATTTTAATTAAAAATCAATTTAAAATACTTAAAAATAACATTTTTAAGGTTAGAAAATAGCGTCAAACTCACAAAAATACACCCAACAATCCTACTAAAATAGATTAATAAAATCCGTTTACTTACCAAACCATAATGCGATTTATCTAGGTTAATCTCACTCGTGGTTAAAACCACTTCGCGTGCATTCAACATCATCAACCGAACGCACCCACTGTGAGTGAATCTTACAACTCCCCCTTTTAAATTACACGTTTTGGGGTGTGTCATGTGACATAAAAATAATTAACTTATTTATTTAAACTTGTGCCATACCACATCATGACCTAAACTTAGATTGTTTATATTGTTGTGATTACTTATTTCCTTTTGTCAAATTATATGAAACTTATTCATTAAGCCCATCAGTTCCTCGTAGGAGACGAGTTGAACAACGCGTGCCTCAAATCAAATTCATTATTGTTCATGTGTGTATCATTGAGTTTATATTGTTTGTAGTTGTGTCATTCATATTATCATGTTTATGCAATTCATTCATTAGGCCCCTTAGTTCCTCGTGGGAGACGAGTTGAGCATCGCGTGCCTCTAAATGTTCCATTATTGTTCATGTGTGTTTCATTTAATATCTTATGATTGTTGATTAAGTTTACATCTATTTTTACTCATGTTTGGTTGTGCACATATTTCATAATCAATTTAAGTAAATTTGTTCAAATGTTTTCCATAGGATTCACTCGCCAACATTATGTTGATCCAAAAACCCTTTTACACATGATACAGGTGAACAGGTTGAAGCAAGGAAAACATAGGATATGCCTTAGAAGAGAACAAAGAAGCTTAGATTGATAGTTAGAACATGTTGTAATATCATTTGTAAATTTCCATTAAATTGTATTAATGAATATGAAATTATAATAAATGTCATGAGCTTTGATGATAACCCAATCATGCCCCGATCACCTTTTCCGCTGCGGGTCGGGGTGTGACAATATAATAAATCTTTCAAACAAAAATTGTGTACCAGCTGCTCACGAAATAGACTATACATCTGGTGTTTCGTGATCAGAGGATGTTCAGAATTTTCAGATCATGATACAGATTGATGCTTAAGGGTTAAATACCTGATCTTCGATGTTGAATTGGAAGCACATACGACTGCTTATCTTTAACTCTGCAAGGCAAATGAACTGTTTTCATGACTAACCGCCAGGAAATGAGGATGTTCTGTAGTTCAGTTGCCCCATTCCAACGGAGATAGCTATACATCTGTAGTTGTGACTAAAAAGGAAGAATGTGATTTTGATTATCGAAGAATGTTTCTCAGATTCGATGTGCTACAAGATAATATGATTCCAATGATGATGTGCTGATTGAGAAGATTATCGATTTGCTGATTGAGAAGATTACCGATTTGCTGATCAATCATGATTACGGAAATCGGGATTTAAGATTTATGCCAATATTTATTGATTTGAAGTTTATCGTTGTGGTAATTCGAGGTTTCTATCAATTGCCGGTTGGGTTTGAAGATCAGAGGATCGAGCATTGGAGGAGTGCGCTAAACCAAACACGGATGTGGTTAACGTCGAAACGGAGATGCTACATTGATTAATTACAAGTTGGTGATTATTCGAGAAAATTTGTAGATTAAGCAAATCAGAGGAGGTCTTGAACCGTGCAAACAAAGACCTGAAGATTAATTTCAGGAGAAAATTATTTTAGGGGGAATGTTGCTTAAAGTAGATAATGCAAATCTGAATCATCAATCAAGGGGGAATTTGTTGACGCCTTCTACGACATCGACAGATACCTGATTGAAGTTGCAGAATATTCAAACACAGCTCTCAGATTTCAAGATCAAGATCGAGCTTCGACAGTGACGTCAAGGGGGAATTTGTTGATGCACTTTATGTCCGTCACTGTGCGAATAGGCTAGAAATAGTGTGTATTGAATATTGTATAGATTAGATACGAACACACGACCCAAGTGCGAATGAGAACTGGCTCGTACGAGTGACAATGTGACTCGTATGAGTGATAAGCTCACTCGTACGAAGGACCACTCGTACGAGCAACCATTCGCACGAGCGGCTCATGTCTATATATATATGTGTTGTGTGTTCATTGTTTGCAAGCTTTGGAAGTTCCTTAAGGGGAAACGCTGGCGGATTCTCTCCAGGAATTTCGCTAGCCAGACAAGATGTATACTCTTTCGGTATGAATGAATGAATGCTTCCGCTGATTCTATTTCTACTCCCTTTCTATATCATTCTACCGAATCAGTACTATCATAAGCCCAAGCTTCCGTCTAGAACCGTCGTCAACTAGGACCTACACTTGTTATATGATTCAATAAAGCACTAAGTTTATCAACATAGTTGATAAACCCGGTTGGTCATGAATATATAGAAATTAAATAAAGATGTTCAAGTGCGGTGTGGAACTTAATTTGGGTAGCCAAGTCTTACAACGTTCTCATACTTGCTGGAACGCAAGACCAATCCTAGTGAGGATGAGGAACTTGGTTAGCTTTAACACTTGGCACAAAAGAAAAAAAAAAGAAAATTAAAGATAGAATTTAAAAGGGTAAGAGTTTGTAGTGAGCTAATACTCACTTAATCAGCTGGGAATAGACTGCCAAACTTCTGGAATTTCAGTTGTGAGTGAGTGAAGATTCGGAAAGATTGAAGTGCGGAAGTGGGTATGTATTTATAGGAAAAGTTGCTGCCAACTCCACTTCGTGCGAAGAGGGTTCAACTCGCACAAGTGTGTCAGCTTGGGGCTGTTTTTACGTATCATAGCCGGTTTTCGAGTATTTAAAGCATAAAGTTTTAACGTATGAGTATTGCATGTATAATAAGTATGATTTGCATGAAAGTATGTAGTTGAATGATTGATTGCAAGTATAATAAGTATAGGTAAAATAAGTATTCCATTATGATCAACGTCTCGGATTACAGAGTAGAGATTAAAATACGAATAGGACATGAATACAAGTTTCCAAAAATAGAAATACGATTACACTTTCTAAATAAGGAAAGTAAAAGAATGTGTAGCGTTACAAGATGATTATAAGCTACACCTACTTATGTTATTGTGCTATGCAAACAATTAATTTTCATTATTTCACCCGTATAATACACGAGACTAAAACCTAGTTAAGAATATGACAATTATAAGTATTTAAATACTAAGCCCTTGATGAGCTTTTAATTTGAATAGGTTAGTATTAATTTTGTGGATTAGATTTTACTCCAAAGGGTTATATATGAAATAATTTATAATATTTCATTTATGTAAGAGCTTACACATTATAATTATTCAAATCTTATAATAACCACAATTACTATTAATCCCATTCAAAAGTTTAAATTAAAAATAACTTCGCATTAGTTGTAGTTAAATTATTTGTTAATATTTCATACTTGAATATATTCCGGACTTCACCTTGGTGGTCCTTCAACCACCATCATCGATAATGGTTAACCGCGGTAAAAAAATACTAATATGATACCATCCCGTATGAAAACACATAATTATCCTAACCAGAAGATCTAGAACCCCACCATCACGTACGTACATGATACGGCGACCCAATGGGTTGATGCGTCACTATTGCAAAAATTCAAATCAAAACATAATTTGGAGTCCCTCTACTTGTGGCCTAATGGTAGGAGACTTTGGTTTTCCAATGGAGGCTCAAGTTCACTTCCTACTTGTGTCATATGGGATGGATATAGGTAATGAAGGATTTGAACTAGGCCTTTTGTGAGGTTGTCAGTTCGATTCCCGACCCAACCGGCACCGTGTGTTACTTCAGAGAGTTCTGCTCTTGTGGTGGGACAACGACTGTCAAATGGCAGCCGATGGTATGATTTCCCGGGAGAACGCTCAAAAAGCCAAACTTTGAAGCTAGCGTGAGCCCTGTTAAGACAACATTGCCTGAGTGGGGTAGACTCTCCGATTTGAGAAGTGTGCTAACCTATACATGAAGTTTACCGTTAAAAAAACAACATAATTCACAAATACTTAACAGTAGCGGTTTGGCAAAGGAAATTTAAAAGACTTAATTTATCAATGCAATACAATAGTCGCTTTGAATTCTCTAAAGCTTTATATCTCTCTAAACATAACGCTTAATGGGCGGATAAATGAAACAAAGATAACCATATTGGATAATAATATCAATGATGGCGGAAGCAATTTAAATCAGAATATTTATGAATCTAACCAATATAGAACAATTATATAGTCAAATAAGTTAGAAAGCAGTTGCAAACACAACCAATTTAACACCATCATTTAGTCAATTAAGTCGGGTCGCATAAAATGTCACCATTGAACACGGTTCCCTACGACGACTTGATATAATATGTTACGAGTGATCAAGATTAACTAAAATCAAAGTTCCCAGTTGGTCTCGAATTTGCCATGTAAGCTTGTCGTTTCCATATCTCGGAAATCATCCATGTTCTTTTTTACATTCTTAGTCTTCTGATTTTAAGTTTTGGTCTCCCCACCTTCAATCAAATCAAAACAAACCTGCAAAAAAGTCAACCTTCAAATTCTTTTCCGGATTCTGTTTCTTACTTAAATGTAGAAGAATTTGAAGGTTGACTTTTTTGTGGATTTCTTTTAATTGGATTGAAGATGGTGAAACCAAAAACTAAAATCAAGAAGACAAAAATGCAAAGAAAAGACGGACTACTTTTTTAATATGAGTACGAGGAAGCACATAAACTGTGTGTTGTCCCATGCGGAGGTTGAGATTATTGTCTTCTCAAGTAAAAACCTTCTTCGAGTTCTCTAGCTTTAGGTTATGACTCAAACACAATCAAAACAAAATTTCAAATGTAAATACAAATACGATAATCAAAAGTCCTTTTATTCGCTATTGTTCCTATTTATTCTCCTGTTCCGTTTGTGAGACCAATGAAAATAGCTAGGCCTATAAGCCCAATATAACTTCATTATTATAGCTATTATTTTTAATCCATTATATTTATTATTTTTAATCCAATATAAGGTTATCAACTTGTTAGACGAGCAGGTAAATTGCCTTAAAATATTTACTCGGTAGACATGTGGATAAACTGTGTTATATTATTAAGGTATTTTACAATGTATATTTTTATTGTTTAACAAGGCTGATAATTCATGTACTATGTCTGAATCCTCAAAAACGTGCCCCTTAGGCCTTAACAAATTATATAAACTAACGCTTTAAACGACGATTAACTTTATAATAATATACATAGCAAAAATATAATAGTAGAATTACATGCCGTAATAGCTAACCGATAATTCTTCAAATTCTCCAAGCATGCTTAATAGCAAATTGTTTAATTACTTATTCGCAGTTCATACTCTCTAAGATTTCATTATAAAAAGGTACTAAAAACATTATAATATAAAATATAAATAAATATTTGTCCGTTAATATTTGAAATTAATGGTAAAACTACAAGTCTAATAGGATATTGAAAAGGGGAACACAAACAATAAGGGAGTATGGTGAAGAACTAACAGTGATGATCAGATCTTATTAAAAAAAGTTTATCCATTTCTCATGCAAACAAAAGAAGTATTAGTAGGGTTCTTTCACCACATCTAAGGAAATAAATAAAAAAACACTAGTGGAGTATTATTCAATTATTACTAGATATAAAAATAGAAAACATATAATCTCCAAAGCTAAAAGATATTCGTATGTGGGCTTAAATTGCCATCTGGGTTGTAGAGTGGGTGGGTAAATGTAACGTAGGGCTAGAGATGGGCATAAAAACCGGTTCCGAACCCGAACCGGTAGAACCGAACTGGAACCGGTTCCAGTTCCTACCCGACATTAAGTAGAACCGGTTCCGGGTTCAAAATACCCGTTGGTTCCAACCCGGTTCCACAATTTTACCATTTGACTCGGGTAGTAACCGGTTCCTACCCGTACCCGGTTCCAACCCGTACCCGGTTTCACTTGTACCCGGTTCCATCAGTACCCGGAAATGAAGTTCAAGAAGGAACCGGTTATACCGTTAAAAAGTTACCTTTGGAACCGGTTATAGCCGAAAAAGTGGAGACTAACGATAGAAAGAAACACAAAAATAACAAACACAATAGAAAGAAACATTACACAAACTTTATTAAAACACCAAACCAAACGGGTTACATCAAACATTGGAAGAACCGGTGCCGGAACCTTTTCCCGTCTCATTTTTCTTTGCCTTCGTCACTGGGCAATGCCGCTCAGTGTGTTTCTTAAGGGTTGAGTTGGCTGCGGCCTTCATAAATTTTCCGCAAGCTTTGCATCTAGCCATCTCGTGGCTATCGGACATTAAACAGAGATCAAAATTCTTCCATATAGCTGGGTTTCTTTTCGTCTCTAAGACAGTAACAACTTGTTCGTTGCTTGCCATAGGTATTTTGCAAGATTTTTGAGAAGATGATTGAGTTTGTAAGTTGATGATGGTGAGTTTGTAAGTTGATGATGGTGAGTTTGTAAGTTGAAATGGTAAGTAGGGAGGGGTTTATATAAAAAAACCGATTTCGACGAACAGGAACCGGTTCCCAACGGTAACATTTTTTTATCAGGAACCGGTTCTACGGTAACATTTTTTATCAGGAACCGGTTATAACGGTAACTTTTAACGGTTCTGAACAGTAAAAGTCAGATTTTTCGACTGTCAGGAACCGGTTCTGAACAGTAAAAGTCAGGATTTACTGTTAGGAACCGGTTCTAAACAGTAAAAGTCAGATTTTCGACTGTCAGGAACCGGTTCTAAACAGTTAAAATCAGATTTTCGACTGTCAGGAACCGGTTCCACACAGGAACCGGTTCCACACCATACCCGGTTCCATAATACCCGTACCCGGTTCTACACGGTTCCATATTCTTGGGTGTGAACCCGGGTAGGAACTGGACCCGGTTCCACACCATACCCGGTTCCAATGACATCCGAGCAGAACCGGTTCCGGGTTGGAACCGGTTCCGGGTAATAATAAAACCCGATTATGCCCATCTCTACGTAGGGCCATGATGTTTGCTTCAAGGTAGTGATTGATATACAAAAACAAATTAACAAAAAGATAAGCATTGGAAACCAAAGTTGGAGTTGATAAGAAACGAAGTGGTCAAAATGAAGAAAAGACCAAGTCTTTAGGAGAAGGAGAAGCAGGGCCCTTAACCACCATACCAAATGACATTTTCATTATACTTTGTATTCTACATATATTATATAAAAAATGTATAAAAGAAAAAAAAATCAAAATTTAGGCCCCTAGGAAAAACGAGCTTTGATCAGGGGTGTGGCTCGCCCACCCCTAGGCCCGACCCTATTGTTTAATAACGTGTTTGACAAAGGATGCAATTGTCATGGGTTAATAATGTATTTGACAAAGGGTGTATATTGTCATGAGTTAATAATAAACTTAGAAAAAAGGTGTATATTGTCTTGGGTTATTAATGTGATATAAAATCATAAACTCATGTTATAAAACTCAAACCCTAATCATTCATGAATAAAAAATTATAATCACTGATGAACAAATACCCTAATCACTCATAGTGACTATAATCACACACGCGGTCACAAAAAAAAACAAAAAACAAAATAACACCATGAGTAACCTCATAATGCATGTTATATTCATAATTACGCACGTTATGCGTAACTATCACACGTTAAGGACTATTTTATCTTAAAATATATATATAGAGAGAGAGAGAGAAAGAGAAAGAGAGAGAGAGAGAGAGGGAGAAAGTATCAAATACAATATGCCTAATCATAAGATACATACACGACAACCAAATCATGATGCGTGTCATCCTTCTATTTTCACTCCCGAGGGAAAATCAAACAATTCACTTCAACACTAGATTACGAGTTCGTTACACCATGATCCTAGTATTTATGATTCAGATCAGTTTCAAATATTTTAGAAATTTTAAACTATACAGTGCGGATAAATATCGGCCATTAGGGTTTTAATTAAATTCAATTATAATGGATCCACAAAGTAGTGTCAAACGAAATACAGAAGATGTTGAAATGGAAGGCTATCATGATTCGATTGAAGAAGTTCAAAATGCGAATTCAAACAATGTCGAAACAGGGGATCCGTCCTGCATGCGTATTTACATGTTTTGCGTTTTCCAACATGTGTGATTATTTTTTTTATAATATGCGTGATTAGCAAAATACATTATTACTAGATTCATCTAACATGCTTCATTACATCATTATAACATGCGTGATTAGCAAAACACATTATTATTAGATTTGTATAACATGTTTCATTACACAATTATAACATGTGTGATTAGCAAAACCACATTACAACTAGACTTATACAACATGCATGATTATTTTTTCTATAACATGCGTGATTAGCAAACATGTTGAGCAGAGTAAAAAATTACTCCGGTAAGTTGAAGTGGAGTGTTGCAGTAGTCTATGAGGTTTTGTGACAATGGGACGTTTATGGCTTAATTATGTGTAGAATCAGAAGGGAGAAGATGTGTGATGAATCGAAAACAATAAATGAGAGATTTTAGGGCTAGAATTTCGCTCCAATTTGATATTCAGTTTCGAATCTCAAATGATAAATGAGAGAGTGAAATTGTCAATTTTGTCCTTTTCTCCTAAATTTCTATCAGAATGTTTTCTTATTACGATCGTGCCACCGCGTCTAATCAAGAGCAGATTGTATCTAATTGTGTGGTTGTGGTTATCGGGTACACAACGGACGATAACCAATATATTATACGTTAATTGGCCTATATATATATTAGCAGGATGCCCGCGCGATGAGGTGGGGGCAAACATCGCATTGCGATACTCGTTTTTAGTAGTTTTTTTATTCATATATTGTAGCATCATTGTGACAATTTAGATCAAAAGTGAAGTAATCGAGTTATTTATTTCAAAAGCGATGCTGAAACCCAGTCATCGGTTAGTCTATTTTATTAACCGATCGGTTTTCGGTTAATCACTTCGGTTTATTTGGTTAGATTGACGGTTTTTGGTTTGGTTCATTTAATTTCAGTTAATAGCAAAAAACAAACTTGGGCTAAAACTTTTGCTTAAATATATATAAAATCAAGGTATAAATACATGAAATGAAAGTATAAATATATGAAATGGAGATATAAATATATAAAATACAGATATAGAAATTGAAATATATGAACTTGAGGTATAAAGGCTAGAAATATATGAAAATTTGGATGATCCGGTTCGATTCAGCTAGTTTTTGTTAAATGAGAGTACAAAAAAATTGATAACCCGTTTTTGGTTAATTTGGTTTTTAGTTTATTTAGTTTTTGGTTGATTTCGGTTTGTTTCGTCTGTATTTGGTTTGGTTTAGGTTAACAATTTAGTTAATGCTCACCGATAACCGGTTTTGGTTAATGACCGATAGGTATGTGGGCGATGCGGCGGGAAACATAAACACTAGCATGGTGTGCATTGTTCGGTTGGTTAGATTAGTATCGCCAACAGAAATCGAGGTCATCGATTAGTCTATTTGATTAACCAATATGTTTTCAGTTAATCAATTTGGTTTATTTTAGTTAGATTGACGGTTTTTTATTTGATTCATTTAATATTGTTGATGCACTTTATGACCGTCACTGTGCGAATATGCTAGATAGAGTGTGTATTGATATTGTATAGATTAGATACGAACACACAACCCAAGGGCGAACGAGTACTGGCTCGTACGAGTGCCATATGCCTCGTACGAGTGACAGTTTGCCTCGTACGAGTGACTTTGTTACTCGTACGAGTGATAACATCTCACTCGTACGAATGACCCTTCGTACGAGTGACAACTTGCTCGCTTCACACGAGCTGTCATGTCTATAAATAGGTGTTCTGTGTTCATTGTTTGTAAGTTTTGGAAGTTCCCTAAGGGGAAACGCTGGCGGATTCTCTCCAGGAACTCCGCCAGCCAGAAAAGATGTATACTCTTTCGATATGAATGAAATGAAAAGCTTCCGGTTATTATGTTCTTACTCAATGTTTATATTGTTCTGCCAAATCTGTACTATCCCCAAACTTCCGTCTAGAACCACCGTCACCGGGACCACAACTGGTATCAGAGCTACGGTACCGATTCATTCAATCTCACAGTTGATGAATCACCTACGCTCATGAATTTTGGACGTATGAGGGGTTTTAGACGTAAAACATCAAATAAACGGACAATCCACGGACATAATGTAAAATTGAAACCATAGGATTGTTAGAAACTGATTTTCGACGAGATCAAGGCAAAAATCATGTTGAAATTCGGAGAAATGAAGATTCTGAATTGAAAAGACGTTATCAGTTTCGCCCGTACGAGTGACAATTGGTCACTCGCACGAAGCATCACTCGTACGAAGCACCACTCGTACGAAGCGCAACTCGTACGAAGTGGTGACCAAAAAACAAAAAGACATTTTTTGATCGTATTAACGAGACGAGTGTCCAGAAAAAATTTGGTGATTACAATTTTTTTCGAGATTTTAACGTCTAATTCGGGTTGTTCGGGGACGCCGTCTAGAGCTTCAGAGTATATATTTGATGATACGATCACAAAAGGATGAAGATTTTGGGGTAGTCATTGATACCAGCGCAAAACGTTGATCATCTGGTGTAGTGATTATTAATGGGCCTCAACGTTAAGCCAACATTTGATCAAAACTGCAATTTTGGGAAATTTTCCGCAAAATTTTGGTACCATATGCTGCAGTCGCGCCATAATCTTCATTCCCATAAGAACCAAAGACGTCAGAATTTGCAAAAAATAGGGGGAATAAAAATTTTCACGTATACGTCAAAATTCTGGCATTTTTGAAATTCGTTGTCACACCCCGACCCGCAGCGGAATAAGAGTCGGGGCATAATTGGGTTATCACCAAAGCTCATGATGTTTACTAAAATGTTTCATATTTATTAAATTCAAATTACAACTTAAATGTTCAAATCAAATCCATACAATTACAAGGAAATGAAACTAAGTAAAACAATCCAAAGCTTAAACTGATTTATTCTTCTAGGCCTTCCTATGTGTTTCTTGCCTCAATTGGATCACCTGTATCATGTGTAAAACGAGGGATATTTTGGGTTAACAAAAGTTGGCGAGTGAACCTTGATAAAACGTTGTTATTAACTTCTTGTTGTATTTAATATTGAAAATTTGTGCAATAATCACATGTGAGCAAACATATATATATAACAAACACAAACCACATTGGATGAGTAAATGACATAAATGATGATGTATATGAGATCAAGGCTCAATCAAACGGAGCCGATCGAATGACATGAATGATGATGTATGTGAGATCAAGGCTCAATCAAACGGAGCCGATCGAATGAGGCACCTGATACTCAACCCGTATCCCACGGGGAGCTGATGGGCCTAATGAAATGCATGTACTGAAATGATAACTTCAATCTAAACATAATTCACACAACAATTGATACATACACATTTGATCACGGATATGATGGATGCACAAGTGTTTAAATATAATAAGGAATTAAACGACACATGATACACCCCAAAATGTGATTAAAACGGGGAATTGGTAGAGATTCACTCACATTGGGAGCGTTCTTTTGATGACGTTGGATGCGCACGAGTTTTGGGATTTGATCGATGAGGAAAACTAACCTAAATAATAACGAAATGGTTCGGTAAATAAATGGATTTTATTTGAGATTAATACTTTTAAGTCATAATCTTAATAGGATTTTTAGATTTATTTTTGTGAGTTTAAGGACATTTTCTAACTTAAAAATTATTATTTTTAAGTATTTTTAAATAATTTTCTGATTAAATAAAAAAATAAAAAAAATATATATAAATGTTGACTTTTTGACTTTGACCGTTGACCGGTCGGATTCAGTTTATTCATGCGCTGAGTGAGGTTCGAACCCGAGAACTCTCGTACGCGTGCACGCAGCTCTACCAACTGAGCTACGTGTCTAACCCGAAATATTCTCTGTTTTAATTATATATATATACTGATTAACTGTTATTTTATTTGGTTTACATTAAAACGATTTAAAATGGCCGGATCGATTTCAGTGACCCGGAGTCGAACTCGGGACGTTCGGTTCAAGTACGCACAGCCCAACCAGTTGGGCTGTGCGTCATATCTGTTTAACTTATGGATTAAACTATACTTATTAACATTCGGTGACCTGATCCGATTCAGTTGTAAAAATGTTGGTTTTAATTCTGAAATTCGGTAACGTGTGCGATTCGAACCCGTGACATGCGTGTTATGATTGCACACAGTCCACCGCTGGACTGTGTGTCTAACCCAGTTAAATATTCAGTTTTAATTAAACTTATACACATGTTCGACTTCGTCTTCTTCGTTTATAAAGACACAGAACAATGATGTCCGACTGTTCTTGTTTAAATCGGTCATCGAACATATAATTGATTGAAATGAAATGGATAAAGAGGGTTACGGAATCGAATGTACCGAACATAATGTTTTTCTCAGATTTCCGGCAAGAGTCGTCGGCTCTGATTGGTGACTTCCGTCTGAGTGAATCAATTAATAGTTTTGATCAATGAGTTGTGCAATTAAGTTACTGAACAAGTGATATCAGAGGGGTTTAGATGATTGTACCGGTTGACAATGAGACTTCGGAATTTCCAGTGATTTTCCGGCGAGTGCAGGAATTCCCGGCAACGTTGTCTGTGAAGGATTCTGGTTGAACGATTTATGTTAATACTTGTCTAATAGTGGATTGCAAACAAAAGAGTCGAGAAATTTACCGATTTGGTGTAAGTCTCGGTTTTCCGGTGAAAGTCCGGCGAAATGCAGAATATCTCCGGCGAGTGCTAAAGCTTCGAGAGATTGTGCGATTTTGAGCGAAAAGGTTATTAGAGGTTTGGGTGGGTATTTATAGGGAAGAATCAGGATGAATTAAGTCCGAATTTTGATCTTGATTCGCGATCAAAACTTTTCCGGCGGTTACGACTGGAATTGGGGGTTAGACATCGGTTATAACCGATGTCGAAGTTAGTTCACGCGTTTCAGTCAAAGATAACGGTCGTGATTTGCGAAATCGTCGGTCTTTCCGGCGACTGCGGATTGGGCGCGCTGATTTCCGGATTTTGATTTCGAGTTTTAATTTAAGTATTATTTGTTTCAATATTTACACAAGGGATTCATGTGGCGGAGTGGTGTAGTGTTTGTTTGTTGAAGCGGCTGACCCGGGTTCGAAACCCTGCAGCCTCCTTTTATTTTTTCTTCCCTTGTTTTTATTATTTATTAATTATAGTTTTTAAATTCTAAAATGTTTATTAATTATGTATTGTTTAAAATTAAAATGAACAATATATACGCAACGAAAATTATAACTGACTATTCGATTAATAAACGAAGCGGGTTTTGGAAACCCGTTTTTCGACTGATGTTACAGTATCCCCTACTTTTAGAAATTTCGTCCCGAAATTTAAGTAGTAGTGGTAACAGGAAAAAGATGCGGGTATTTCTCGCGCATTGAGTCTTCACGTTCCCAAGTAAACTCAGGTCCTCGTTTCGACTCCCAACGTACCCTGACAATTGGAATACGACTTCGTCTTAAACGCTTCTCTCCGAAGTCCAAAATTTCTACTGGTCTTTCAATGAAATGCATAGATTCATCGACTTGAATGTCTTCTAGAGGAATATGGAGGTTTTCATCGGCGAGGCACTTTTTCAAGTTTGATACGTGGAATGTGGGATGAATTCTGTTGAGTTCTTCTGGTAAGTCAAGCTTGTATGCTACAGGACCTACTCTTTCGAGTATTTTGAAAGGTCCTACGTAGCGTGGTGCTAGCTTGCCCTTCTGGCCAAAACGAACTACTCCCTTCCACGGTGATACTTTTAAAAGTACTTGATCACCAATGTTAAACTCCAAGGGCTTTCGTCGTTTGTCTGCATAACTCTTTTGACGACTTTGTGCCGCTAGAAGATTGTTTCGAATTTGATGGATCTTGTCTGTTGTTTCTTGAATTAATTCTGGACCGGTGATTTGTGCTTCTCCAATTTCGTGCCAACATACTGGAGATCGGCACTTACGACCATATAAAGCTTCGAAAGGAGCCATACCGATACTTGAATGATAACTATTGTTGTACGAAAATTCAACCAATGGTAGATGAGCGTCCCAATTTCCCTTGAAGTCTATGACACATGCTCGAAGCATGTCCTCAAGAGTTTGGATGGTGCGTTCAGATTGTCCATCAGTTTGAGGATGAAAGGCGGTACTGAGGTCTAATCGTGTACCCAAGGCGGTTTGTACGGCTCGCCATGTTCGTGAAGTGAAACGACCATCACGGTCTGAAATGATGCTTAAAGGTACACCATGAAGGCTTACGATCTCGCTGATGTAGATACGAGCTAACTTCTCATTCTTGAAGTCCTCACAAATCGGAATGAAGTGAGCTGATTTTGTAAGACGATCAATGATTACCCACATGGTGTCATACCCACTGGAGGTGCGAGGTAACCCGGTAATGAAGTCCATGGTTATGTTTTCCCACTTCCATACAGGTATTTCAGGTTAGGTTAGAAGTCCTGAAGGTCTTTGATGTTCAGCTTTTACTTTGGAACACGTAAGGCACTTGGAAACAAAAACAGCGATATCCTTTTTCATGCCCGGCCACCAGTAGGTGTATCGTAGGTCTTGATACATCTTGTCGGATCCTGGGTGTACAGAGTACCGTGTTTTGTGCACCTCATTCATGAGGAAATCACGAAGGTTATCGCGATCGGGAATCCATATGCGATTTAGATAGTATAGAATACCGTCGGATTTGGTTTTGATTTTTAGTTCAGCTCCACATGACAGCTCATCGCGTACGTCATTTTCGGTTACCGAAACATGTTGACCTGCTCGGATTCGTCTTTGATGTCGGTTATGATTTGCGAACATAGAAGACGAATGGAGTTCGCATAACCTTTTCGACTGAGCGCATCGGCCACCACGTTTGCCTTGCCAGGATGATACCGAATTTCACAGTCGTAGTCGTTAAGAAGTTCGACCCATCTTCGTTGCCTCATATTCAACTGCTTTTGGTTAAAGATATGTTGGAGGCTCTTGTGGTCAGTGTATATTTCACACTTGGTACCGTAGAGGTAATGTCTCCATATCTTGAGAGCGAACACAACGGCTCCAAGTTCCAGGTCGTGGGTCGTGTAATTCTTTTCATGAACTTTGAGTTGCCTAGAAGCATAGGCTATCACTTTTCCTCTTTGCATCAGTACACAGCCTAGTCCTTGCCCTGACGAGTCACAATAAACCACGAAGTCATCACAACCCTCAGGGAGTGTGAGGATAGGTGCGTCACAGAGTTTTTGCTTTAGAGTTTGGAAGGCTTCTTCTTGTTTAGGTCCCCATATGAAGGGTTTTCCTTTATGAGTCAAAGCCGTGAGTGGTACAACAATACGGGAAAAATTGGCAATGAAGCGGCGATAGTAACCAGCCAAACCAAGAAATGACCTTACTTCGTAGGGGTACGTGGTGCTTGCCATTCCTACACTGTCTTGATTTTTGAAGGATCAACATGAATTCCCTTGTCATTGACGACGTGTCCAAGGAATTGTACTTCCCTTAACCAGAATTCACATTTCGAGAACTTAGCGTACAGCTTTTCAGTCCTTAAGAGTGTAAGGATAAGTCGAAGGTGTCGTTCATGATCGGATTTAGACTTTGAGTAGATGAGGATGTCGTCGATGAAGACTATGACAAAGCGGTCGAGGTAGGGTTTGCATACCCTATTCATTAGATCCATGAAGAAAGCTGGGGCGTTGGTTAAACCAAATGGCATGACCATGAATTCGTAATGACCGTAACGAGTTCGGAATGCGGTCTTTGGGACGTCTTCTTCATGTACTCTGAGTTGATGATAACCAGAACGAAGGTCGATTTTTGAAAAACAGGTGGCGCCTTGAAGTTGGTCTAAAAGGTTATCGATGCGAGGTAATGGGTAGCGGTTCTTGACCGTTAACTTGTTGAGTTCTCTGTAGTCGATACACATGCGAAACGTTCCATCTTTCTTCTTCACAAAAAGAACAGGTGCACCCCAAGGCGATGAGCTAGGACGTATGAATCCTTTGTCAGTCAGCTCTTGCAGTTCACTGGCCAGCTCTTGCATTTCGGATGGGGCTAACCTATAAGGAGATTTTGCGACTGGTGTAGCGCCAGGTATAAGATCAATGAGGAATTCGACTTCTCTCACGGGAGGAAGTCCTGAGATGTCGTCGGGAAAGACTTGTGGGAATTATTTCACTACAGGTATATGTTCGAGTTTCCTCTCCTTGGTTCCCTTTTTGACGACGTGAGTTAGGAATGCGACATAGTTCTTGCAGAGATATTTTCGGGCTTGAAGGCAGGACATTAATTTGAGTCCTTTCGAAGGGGTTTCCCAAAGATACGTAGGGTCTGACCGTCTGCAAGAGGAATGCGAATGAACTTTTCGCGGCATACTACTTCGGCGTGATGCTGGCTGAGCCAGTCCATACCGATTATAATATCGAAACTTCCCAACTTCATAGGAATGAGGTCAACTGGAAAATCGTGATCGTTTAGAGTGAGGGTACAATCTCGTATAATAGAATTTAATGAAACGGGCTTTCCGTCTGCAACTTCCACCGTTAGAGATTCCATGAGATTATCACGAGTTTGGTTGAGGATAGGTTCAAATTCTAAGGACACAAAACTCTTATCCGCGCCAGTATCGAATAACATGGATGCATAACTACCATTGATGAGAAACGTACCGTTAACCACGTTGTTGTCAGCCCTAGCTTGGTTGGCTTTGATGTTGAAAGTTCTTCCTCTAGCAGGTGGAGGAGCTTGGTTAGCTTGGTTTACCGGATTCGCTTGAGCTTGGGCATGGATGATGTTCACCAAGCGTGGACATGTGTTCCTGAAGTGGTTTGGGTCTCCACAGTTGTAACAAGCTCGCATGGGTTGCATCATGGGGTAGTTGGGTTGATAGTAGGATTGGGCTATGTGTTGTGTAGATGGTAGAAGTAAGGGTTGTTGGGCTTGACCCACTATCTGATGGTGGGTTTGGGTTGAGGGTTGATTGCGGTTCATTCGCTGAAGTGTGCGACAGGTTTGGATGGTGTGACCCGCACGACCACAGCTGGTGCAATGTTGGCAGGGATGTTCGGGAAGGTGATGGTATTGATAACGGTTGCATTTTGGGTATGGGCCGGTGTATGGCTTTTTAAATGGTGCCGCTGTGGGAGCAATTTGGGTAATTGGTGCGGCAGTGATAGGAGGGTTGTTTTGTGTGACATCAAAATTTCTGTTGTTTCATTTCCTCTTACCAGCAAATTTCGAAGAGGAGACGGAATGGTTTGGGGTTTGGGCCTCAATGGGGGCTTTCTTTTTCTCATCCTTGAATTTGCCGTTTCGGATGCGAATCTCGGTAAGTTCGGTAGCTAGTTCCATTGCGGCTTCAAGTGTTGCAGGCGAAGTACTTAGAACCGAGTCTTGAATTTTCGAGGGGAGGCCTCGAATGTAGTGTTCGACTAAGCGGTACACTGGGGTGAACAAGTTGGGGATCATTTGGTTCAGCTCGAGAAATCTTTTGTTGTAGGAAGTATGATCTCCTTCCTTTTGTTTTAACGAGTGGAATTCATCTTCCAACTTTTTGATTTCGCTTCTTGGACAGAAGCGTCTTGTCATGATTTCCCTTAACTCTTCCCATGTTAAGGCCATGGCATCTTCGACTCCTCTCTTACCCTTTTCTGTGTTCCACCAGGTTAGGGCTACCCCAAACAGTCTCCCAGTTGCGTAACGTACCTTGCGATCCTTGGGACAATCGCAATTGAGGAAGGTGTTCTCCATTTCTTCAAACCAGTGGAGGATAGCAGTAACACCTTCGGTCCCTTCATACTTTGGGGGATCGCAAGATTTGAAGTTTTATAGGAGCACTTTTTGGAGGGAGGGTTGTCGACGTTCTGGTCTTCTTGGTTGAGAGGGTTGATGGGATTCGCGGTGAGAGCTTGTTGGACTTGAATTACGATGTCAGGAAGCACTGCAGCCATTTGTTTTGTAATTTGGGTGGCCAAGCGTTCGTTTGATCTTCCTGACTTTCTACCTCCACGTAGTTGCCTAGCCGACATCTACAGGAACATACATAGGAAGGTTGTGAGTTTAAGAAGTTTTTAGGTGTCATGTGTCGTTAAAAGAAAAAAAAATAACATAATCATCAGTAATGCAACTACATCCATAGGATGTCTTGGGTTTGCTCATGTTTGGGCCTCCAATGTCCCCCATACCATCGCCTGTATAGTCATGTGGGCCCCCATGACTATTGGCTTAGTAGGATTCACATTGGTGTTGGCGGTTTAACACTCGCATCACCCGAATGAAAACCATGAAATATGATTGCGAGATGTATGGTAGGAGGGTGTCCAGGTATAGACACAATGACAACTCAAAGTGGGGTTAGCTCACACGACGTTTGGTATAGCATGCTTTGGTCTAATAGGTCCTTCGTACTCTCATTGTTAGTCCCCAGGTAGGCAAACTGGTCCTCTATTTTGGATTTATACGAATGCCAAGCCTAGACAGGACGTTCCGACTACCAGTACTCGTACCCTTCCAGTTACTACATGCCTGTCATGGGAACTCACTTTGATGTGATTTGAAAAAGTACAAAAATCGTTGCAAAAATAATAGGAATTGTGAGGTGTGTGCTCCCATGGATATGATATGTTATGAGGATATGATTCATGATGAGCATTGTATAATAATATGTACTTATGAACATGCTTGCATAACATTGAATGTAACAATAAACATAAAGCATATAAACATCATGAATTTTGTATGTAACGCATAAACAATTTAAAAATTCTAATCAACTATAGTATAGGCTCTAAGGGTCTAATAACCTATCCATCCCTATAGTCATGGCTCTGATACCAATCTGTCACACCCCGACCCGCAGCGGAATAAGAGTCGGGGCATAATTGGGTTATCACCAAAGCTCATGATGTTTACTAAAGTGTTTCATATTTATTAAATTCAAATTACAACTTAAATGTTCAAATCAAATCCATACAATTACAAGGAAATGAAACTAAGTAAAACAATCCAAAGCTTAAACTGATTTATTCTTCTAGGCCTTCCTATGTGTTTCTTGCCTCAACTGGATCACCTGTATCATGTGTAAAACGGGGGATATTTTGGGTCAACAAAAGTTGGTGAGTGAACCTTGATAAAACATTGTTATTAACTTCTTGTTGTATTTAATATTGAAAATTTGTGCAATAATCACATGTGAGCAAACATATATATAAACAAACACAAACCACATTGGATGAGTAAATGACATAAATGATGATGTATATGAGATCAAGGCTCAATCAAACGGAGCCGATCGAATGACATGAATGATGATGTATGTGAGATCAAGGCTCAATCAAACGGAGCCGATCGAATGAGGCCCCTGATACTCAACCCGTATCCCACGGGGAGCTGATGGGCCTAATGAAATGTATGTACTGAAATGATAACTTCAATCTAAACATAATTCACACAACAATTGATACATACACATTTGATCAAGGATATGATGGATGCACAAGTGTTTAAATATAATAAGGAATTAAACGACACATGATACACCCCAAAATGTGATTAAAACGGGGAATTGGTAGAGATTCACTCACATTGGGTGCGTTCTTTTGACGACGTTGGATGCGCACGAGTTTTGGGATTTGATCGACGAGGAAAACTAACCTAAATAATAACGAAATGGTTCGGTAAATAAATGGATTTTATTTGAGATTAATACTTTTAATTCATAATCTTAATAGGATTTTTAGATTTATTTTTGTGAGTTTAAGGACATTTTCTAACTTAAAAATATTATTTTTAAGTATTTTTAAATAATTTTCTGATTAAATAAATAAATAAAAAAATAAAAAAAATATATAAAAATGTTGACTTTTTGACTTTGACGGTTGACCGTTGACCGGTCGGATTCAGTTTATTCATGCGCTGAGTGAGGTTCGAACCCGAGACCTCTCGTACCCGTGCACACAGCTCTACCAACTGAGCTACGTGTCTAACCCGGAATATTCTCTGTTTTAATTATATATATATACTGATTAACTGTTATTTTATTTGGTTTATATTAAAACGATTTAAAATGGCCGGATCGACTTCAGTGACCTGGAGTCGAACTCGGGACATTCGGTTCAAGTGCGCACAGCCCAACCAGTTGGGCTGTGCGTCATATCTGTTTAACTTATGGATTAAACTATACTTATTAACATTCGATGACCTGATCCGATTCAGTTGTAAAAATGTTGGTTTTAATTCTGAAATTCGGTAACGTATGCGATTCAAACCCGTGACATGCGTGTTATGATTGCACACAGTCCACCGCTAGACTGTGTGTCTAACCCGGTTAAATATTCTGTTTTAGTTAAACTTATACACATGTTCGACTTCGTCTTCTTCGTTTATAAAGACACAGAACAATGATGTCCGACTGTTCTTGTTTAAATCGGTCATCGAACATATAATTGATTGAAATGAAATGGATAAAGAGGGTTACGGAATCGAATGTACCGAACAGAATGTTTTTCTCAGATTTCCGGCAAGAGTCGTCGGCTCTGATTGGTGACTTCCGTCTGAGTGAATCAATTAATAGTTTTGATCAATGAGTTGTGCAATTAAGTTACTGAACAAGTGATATCAGAGGGGTTTAGATGATTGTACCGGTTGACAATGAGACTTCGGAATTTCCAGTGATTTTCCGGTGAGTATAGGAATTCCCGGCAACGTTGTTTATGACGGATTCTGGTTGAACGATTTATGTTAATACTTGTCTAATAGTGGATTACAAACAAAAGAGTCGAGAAATTTACCGATTTGGTGTAAGTCTCGGTTTTCCGGTGAAAGTCCGGCGAAATGCAGAATATCTCCGGCGAGTGCTAAAGCTTCGAGAGATTGTGCGATTTTGAGCGAAAAGGTTATTAGAGGTTTGGGTGGGTATTTATAGGGAAGAATCAGGATGAATTGAGTCCGAATTTTGATCTTGATTCGCGGTCAAAACTTTTTCCGACGGTTACGACTGGAATTGGAGGTTAGACATCGGTTATAACCGATGTCGAAGTTAGTTCACGCGTTTCAGTCAAAGATAACAGTCGTGATTTGCGAAATCGTCGGTCTTTCCGGCGACTGCGGATTGGGGGCGCTGATTTCCGGATTTTGATTTCGAGTTTTAATTTAAGTATTATTTGTTTCAATATTTACACAAGGGATTCATGTGGCGGAGTGGTGTAGTGTTTGTTTGTTGAAGCGGCTGACCCGGGTTCGAAACCCGGCAGCCTCCTTTTATTTTTTTCACTTGTTTTTATTATTTATTAATTATAGTTTTTAAATTATAAAATGTTTATTAATTATGTATTGTTTAAAATTAAAATGAACAATATATACACAACGAAAATTATAACTGACTATTCGATTAATAAACGAAGCGGGTTTTGGAAACCCGTTTTTCGACGGATGTTACATTCGTGACGCTGCAACAGTATCCGGGTGGTTCAGACTGCAGATTATCTGGGAAACACAGAGGATCGAAGATTCATTAGAGATGAAATAACATTTAAGTCTATTCATGAAATAGACTATACATTTGGAATGTGTGATCAAAGAATGTTCAGAATTTTCAGATAATGATTCAGATTGATGCTCAAGGGCTAACTACCTGATCCCCGATGTGGAATAGGAAGCACATACGACTGCCTATCATTAACTCTGCATTGCAAATGAACTGTTTTTTGGACTAACCGCTAGAAAACACGGATGTCTTGTAGTTTCAGATGCCACATTCCAGCGGAGATAGCTATATATCTATAATTGTGACTAAAAAGGAAGAATGTGATTCTGATTGCCAAAGAATGTTTCTTATATTCGATGTGTTACTAGATAGTTTGTTTCCGATGATTTGCTGATTGAGAAGATTTTTGCGGATATTTATTGGTTTGAAGTTCTTCGATGTGGTATTTCGAAGTTTCTATCAATTGTCGGTTGGGTTTTGAAGATCGGAGGATCAAGCATCAGGGGAGTGCGCTAAACCGAATGCGGATATGGTTAACGTCAAAACATAGAAGCTGCATTGTTTAATTTCACGGTGGTGATTATTCGAGAAAATTTGTAGATCAAGCAAATCAGAGAAGGTCTTGAACCGTGCAAACAACGACCTGAAGATCAATTTCTGGAGAAAATTATTTCAGGGGGAATGTTGCGTAAACGTAGATAATGCAAACCCGGATCTTCAATCAAGGGGGAATTACGACGTCAGCAGATACCCGATCGAAGTTGCAGAATATTCAAACATAGCTCTCAGATTTCAAGTTCAAGTCAAGCTTCGACAGTGACGTCACAAGTGGTATCAGAGCCTTGAGGCATGATCTGCTGACAAACATCAAGTTTCTGCATACTACCAACAGCTTCAGCTTCAGATTCACTTTCGAGTTTTCTATTTCTACACTTTCCCATACAAATCTCGGAATCGGACAAATTCATGGACAAAATTGACTAGGATTTTAGGATATCACGTTAAAATCAATTCTAATCAATCCTTGACAATTTCAGATCTAAAATTGAACTTAATCATGTCAAATTGGTAAAGTCATCCATTTGGTGACCTGAGTTGTTTCGTACGGGTAGAGAGACCACTCGTACGAACAACTGTCCATACAATTTAAGTCATTCGTACGACGAGTAAACATAAGTTCTTAAAATCTACAAGTTAAAAGGTTAAAAACTGTGATTCGCACGAGGCATTCATTCGTACGAACAACTCACTCGTACGGGCAAATGTTTTCAGTCGTACGAACATCTTGTTCGCACGAGTATCTTCTTCGTACGAGTCATCCCGTTCGCACGAATCTTTATGTCGTACGAACTAATCTTGGTCACACTAACTATTCTGTTATCCGCACGAAGAAATTTTTATCATTCTAATCAATTTTCTGAAAGTGTGTTTCTAAATTCTTTGTAAAAAAATGGAAGAGGAGTTTTATAACACATTTGCTGCATCAGCGGTCACAACTACCGCAGCTCAAAACATGAACCTCGAGAATGAGATGGGTACGATGACGAAGCCGCCAAAGTTGATGAACCATGAAGACTTTGACAGTTGGAGTGAACGTTTATGATTTGGGTTCAGGCGAATCATTTTACCTGCTAGTTTGCCATCAAAGAAGGGTATCAATCTCCTGTTGGAGAAAACGCTCTCGAAAAGACATTGGCTCAACTCTAGGATTTTGAAAGAGAAAAGTTCATAAATGAGAAGAAAATGATGAATGTTTTACAACAAGCCATCAAGGAAGACATATTGGCGCTATTACAACATGACGATGACGCACAATCATTATGGAATGCTCTAAGGTTGAAATTCCAGGGAAGTGCACAGTTGCGAAAAGGGAAGAAGGCGTTGTTAAGTAAAGAATTTGACGTCTTTACTTTGATCAAATGAGCGACAGTAAAACAACTAATTGAAAGATACTGTCATCTGGTTGTGCAAATAAAGTGAATGGGAATCATAAAGACGAATGAAGAATTAGTTGATAAACTTGCAGATTCCTTACCACAAGGTGAATGGTCTACCTATTTGCCTATTCTGAAGAATGGTATTTAATACGATAATTTCTCATTACCACGATTCATTGAGAGATTGGAGGGATACGAACTTGAGATGCAAAAAATGGCGAAGAACAAAGGCGCCCAAATGCAACAAGACGTAAATCTGTATTTCACAGGAAATTCTGCTGCTCGGACCATTATCTAAGGCCGCACGCGAGTTGAAGAACTAACTTGGTGACACTTAGCAGCCTTTGTTGGTCTCGAATACAAACATCATAAGGCCTTTTCTTCTTTTTTATTTATTAGCCAACAATTCAAACCATGTGTTACATTATTACGCAAAAAAGGCTCAGCTGAACACAATAAGTGCGAAGGTGTGGTAGACTGAGTAGTGATTAAATAAGGAGTGTAAATAAGCCGAGTCACTCGGGATTGGCTCGCTAAAAGCTTGAAACGAGCTAATATTATACAAAAACTCTAGTTCTATCCCGAGCTCGCACCTTTGTCGAAGTTCATTTAATTATAGAGCTCGATAGACGTACTGCTATACAAATAAGCTTGCAAACCTAAACAAGGCTGCTTTTAATATAGCTTGGATTTAACATACATATTACATTACATATCTTATTATTCTAATAATGCAAAACTATGATAACGATGGTTTGGATTAAATAAATTTCAACAAAAGGAGAGACATAGTGGGCGGCGAAGAAGTTAAAGTTGTCGAAATGGTTACCATGGGATGCTCGATACTTGAACCACTGGGGGCTTGATACATCAACGAGTCCGCTTTCGATGATTGGTATGGATGCTCTTCACAAATATGTTCTGATTTCTTCTCATGCACTTGTGGCAATGCAAGTATATTATTAATTAGGTCTATAAGGTTTATTTATATTAGATTTATAGGGTTTGTATGTTGTTTAATTGAGATACATGAGTATTATTATTATTGAGGGTTGTAAAGGCACTGAAAGTAGTGTTTAAATGAGGTATAATGCTATAATTGTTGTTTAGGAGCATTGGTATGATGATTTATATAGTTGAGGTACATATAGGAAATGCTCGTAGATTGGATTGAAGTTACTTGCTAAAGAGTGTGATTCTAGTAGATGGTTTTGAGGTGTATATTGAATGCTAAGTTTATCACTTGGATTAATAACTTGGAAAATGAATTGGTGACATGTTATCATTTGGCATAAATAAATGGAGATAACAAGGATGATGGTTTGTTCCCACTAATCCTGACAAATAGGTGAGGTGGGTTGGGTTAGGTCGAAACGCTCTCAGGTCAAAGTGGGTTTGGGTTTAAATGGTGTCAGGTCAAAGTGCCAAACTACGTTTAGGAAAAATGGTGCGCCTTAAAAAGTTCAGGTCAAAACCATCTATTTCAAAAGAAAGTGTTTATTATCTTAAAGAAGTATCAATGTCAAAACCATCCGTTTTAAAAGAAAGTGTCAATTTGGTCTGGGTCATCTCAAAGAAGTATCAAATTGGTCCAGGTCATCTTAAAGAAATATTAATTTGGTTCGGGTAAAAACATTTTTATACCAAAATGGGATCCAGTTGCTTTAGAACAAAATATCAAAACTCGTTATTTAATCGAATGTCAAACAAGAAAACATCTCGTCTGACCTTACCGTGGTTACAATTTGATGATCAACACATTAGTGAGATTAGATAAAAAATTAAACGAAGGTAGTTTTGAAAAATGTAACTACTTATTATTTATTGGAGTTCACTATCATAGGAGTTTATTTTCTACATTTTATGTAAAGGTACAACCGATGATGAAAGTAAAATATATATAAATTTTAAAAAAAGTCTCTCTCATTGTTACTTACACCCTCCACATGGAACCATAAATGTTGCCAGGTTAACACTTTAAAAACATCAAAATATGCATGAACGCCATGAGTCAGAAATCAAAAAACATGAAGAGAGTGATAAAAACAAGTCATTCGAAATCAACAAGCAAGATCAAACCTTAAATATTTCCTGGGTTAACACTTTAAAAACATCAAAATGTGCATGAAAGCCATGAGTCAAAATCAAAAAGCAATAAAAACAAGTCATTCGAAATGAAAAAGCAAGAAGAAAGCAATAAAAACAAGTCATATATACATTGTTAGACTTAGAACAAACACCGGTCCTCTCTATATTATATCTTCAAATTCTAGCTCCGTGTACATATTTTTAAAACCTGCATTAAAGTGAGATAAACAACCAGTTAAACATCATTTTCGGTATACATTTGTCGTTACTTAAAACAACCACAATTGGTGACCAACACATTAAAACAACATAACCAAATTATGTAATGAAACAACTCTCATATCTAACGCATTTCTTTCCCTGGTTATCACATACAAAAACATAAAATGAAGGCTATCTTGAGGAGTTATATAACCTAAGTTGAACATGATCCGTTTGGAGAAAAGGAGGAATCATATAAATATCTTAATTATATATCTAAATTCAAACAATTCCAAAAGGGGGTTATCTGTAATATCAAATCAAAGGCCTCACAATCAAGATTTAAGGGATATGATCAAACACATTTTTGAATTAAACAAATCAAAAGTTAAGAAACACTTAATTAGCCATCCGATGAAGTGAAGAAAACAATTAAGTCATACAAATTAAAGATAAAAACCAAATAATATCAGTCAACAACTTACAAATTAAGAATGTATTCATTTGGGCATTGAAGATTGTTCCGCAACACGATCAGGTTCTTGCAGGGGTGGACTATACTGCTCCAAAATCTTATCTGTGCTGCGTTTAGTTAATTAAACAGGAAATTAGTGGGGAAAACGATTGAAATAACTAATGTATATACATGTTTCATAGTTGAATATACATTGATTGAACGAACCTTGATCCGCAGGAAACATGAAAACACCGGTTTGACTCTGGAAAGACGATAACATCAACCTTTACATCCGTCATGAGCGAAAGCTCCATAGCTTTTTGGAATATGGAGTCATGGCGTTTAAAGAACGCCACCCTCCTCATCATTGCATGACCAACGCGTTTGATTTCTTTCGTTTGCAATCTTGAATTTCACGCATGAATTCTCAAACTAACGTACCTAGAACTGCCAAGAACCAAAGTGGAAGATGATAAAAAAATGATGGTTGTAGGAGTAAGGAGTGGTGGTTGTAGTAATGACGAGACAGTTTTGGTCTGCATGCCTCTGTTATATACTTGAGTATTTTCAAATTCCAAGCCTAACCAACTAGCTAACTAACACATTTCATTTCGACTGAATTCCACTTCTTTCAAATGAAATTAAATGCATTAGCTAATTTTAATAGTTTCATAATTAATTTGATTTTTCTCTGCCTTCTATATTTTTTTTTACTAAATACATGGTTTAGATGGTAAATTGCATGACCTTTTTAATAGTTATAATATAATACTTTTGACAAAAAATATAATATATATCTATAATATATATATATATATATATATATATATATATATATATATATATATATATATAATGTATGAGGCAAGGCCTTTGAAGATACCTAAAAAATAAGAACTTTTATCCTCTTAATTTATAAATACATCTCTAAAATGAGGGTAAATTGGTCTTTTAAACAATAATTATATTGTAGTCTCCATCTTATTATACTTAAATACATGAGTTTTAACATAATTATGGGTAATTAGTTACACTTTTCCCCCTCCACAACAAACTGACAATTCTTTTACGTATTCTTGCCATTTTTATAAACTATATTGTTTTAAATTAATCCAAAAGTACCGTGATGACCTGCTCATTTTTGTTGAAGTTTCCGTAGTTGTCTTGGTCAGTATTGATGTGTGGATTAAAAGGTACAAGTAGATGATGTCTTAGTGTACAAGTGATTAAAGCCAACGTACCTAGTAGTTATCCCAAAATTTATAATAGCTACAAAATGTCAAGCGATTAAATATCGTCAATTTAATCCTTTCATCTAGATTACACTTTAATCTCTCATCTTTAACAAAATTATATATGATTTAGTTAGTAATTACACTATATCCTCTTATAAAAACTAACACTCCTCCTCTCCCCCGATTTTTTAATGGTCATAGCCTTTTGGTACGTTAATATTTTTTAAAATTACAATATATAAACGAGTATTCCCTTTAATTTGAGTATAATGTTGCTATAGTTTTTTAATAAAAAATTGTGTTACATGATTAACAGTGTATAAAGGTGAGTAATAACTGAATTGTTAACCGAAATCATCCAAAAACTAAATTAACTAAAAGATGATTAACCGAAACCCGAATTAACCAAAAACGATTATCGATTTTTTTGTACCCTCATTTAACCAAAATTAACTGAACCAAACCATTCATATTTTCATATATTTCTAGCTTTTATACCTTTAGTTCATGTATTTCATATATATATATATATCCTTATTTTATGTATTTATACCTCCATTTCATGTACCTATACATTCAATTCATGTATTTATACCTAAATTTAATCTAATTCTAATTAAAAGTTTTAGCCCAAGTTTGATTTTGGCTATTAACCGAAATTTGTTGGTGCATAATGTCTATTACCTACGTCTAGGATATGTTGTTTATGTATATAGCGCTTAGAACGTTAGTTTGTAAATGTTAATGTATGTTTTATTTGGTTAATAGATGACTCGTACGAGTAAGTCTTATGACTCGTACGAGTGACACTTTGTCACTCGTACGAGGCAACCACTCGCACGAGTCATACTCTGTTACACACTCTCATGTGCGAGTCATATCGACCTATAAATAGAGAAGTGTTGTGTCAGAAACTAGAACTCTGTTGGTGTGGCGAAGCCCTGCTGAACTGTTTACTTGCTCTGTACTTGTTCACATCAATCAACACAATCAAAGGCATTTAAGCAGTAGGTTTCACTTGTTTGTTTGTCAAGCTCACTAACAATGAATTCCACCTCTGTTAGTTGAGTCAGATTGGTCCGGTGCTCATCGGAGGAGAGCCGATCCCCCCTCACAAGTGGTATCAGAGCCTTGAGGCCTGATCTGCTGACAAACATCAAGTTTCTGCATACTACCAACAGCTTCAGATTCAGATTCACCTTTGGAGTTTTCTATTTCTACGCTTTCCCATACAGATCTCGGAATTGGACAAATTCATAGACAAAATTGACTAGGATTTTAGGATATCACGTTAAAATCAATTCTAATCAACCCTTGACAGTTTTAGATCTAAAATCGAACTTGATCATGTCAAAATTGGTAAAATTCATCCGTTAGGTGACCTGAGTTGTTTCGTACGGGTAGAGAGACCACTCGTACGAACGAATGTCCATACAATTTAAGTCATTCGTACGAATGAGTAAACATAAGTTCTTAAAATCTACAAGTTATAAGGTTAAAAACTATGATTCGCACGAGGCATTCATTCATACGAACAACTCACTCGTACAAGCAAACGTTTTCAGTCGTACGAACATCTTGTTCGCACAAGTATCTTCTTCGTACAAATCATCCCGTTCGCACGAATCTTTGTGTTGTACGAACTAATCTTGGTCGCACGAAGAAATTTTTATCATTCTAATCAGTTTTCTGAAAGTGTGTTTTTAAATTCTTTGCAGAAAAATGGAAGATGAGTTTTATAAAGCATTTGTTGCATCAGCTGTCACAACTACCGCAGCTCAAAACATAAACCTTTAGAATGAGATGGGTACGATGACGAAGCAGCCAAAGTTGATGAAACTTGAATACTTTGACAGTTGGAGTGAACGTTTATGATTTGGGTTCAGGCGAATCATTTTACCTGCTAGTTTGCCATCAAAGAAGGGTATCAATCTCCTGTTAGAGAAAACGCTCTCGAAAAGACATTGGTTCAACTCTCGGATTTTGAAAGAGAAAAGTTCATAAATGAGAAGAAAATGATGAATATTTTACAACAAGCCATCAAGGAAGACATATTGGCGCTATTGCAACATGATGATGACGCACAATCGTTATGGAATGCTCTAAGGTTGAAATTCCAGGGAAGTGCACAGTTGCGAAAAGGGAAGAGGGCTTTGTTAAGTAAAGAATTTGACATCTTTACTTTGATCAAAGGAGGGACAGTAAAACAACTGATTGAAAGATACTGTCATCTAGTTGTGCAAATGAAGGGAATGGGAATCATAAAGACGAATGAAGAATTAGTTGATAAACTTCGCAGATTCTTTACCACAAGGTGAATGGTCTACCTATTTGACTATTTTGAAGAATGGTATTTAATACGATAATTTCTCATTACCACGATTCATTAAGAGATTGGAAGGATACGAACTTGAGATGCAGAAAATGGCGAAGAAAAAAGGCGCCCAAATGCAACAAGACGTAAATCTGTATTTCAAAGGAAGTTCTGCTGCTCAGATACAGTTTTCAAAGATCCAAACTATCTTCAGCGCTTACAATACACCGAGCTCACCTTCAAATCAACACAGTGGTTTTCAATCCTTTGCTTCGGTCAACTCGAACACACCTCAAAGCCCACAGTCATCACATGGTTCGAGAAATCCCCAGATCAACCAGAACAATCAATCAAATTCTACTCAAAGGGTGCTACAGTGCAATATCGTTGTTGATTTCCAGAATGCACAAAACTTCAACGAGAACACTGCCAAGCAACATATGTCACAATTAGCTTCGGTTCTCGAATCTTATGACAGTCTTGTAGTAGGAAAAATTGGAAATTCAGAGACGACCAGAGAGGACTATGATCAGATTTATCCGGTTGAGATGGAGTTGATCGACATCAAATGGTGTATGGCGTCTATTGTCAGAAGAGCGCAACGATTCATGGAAATCATCGGGAAAAAGAATTTGGGTGGAATAGATGGAAATCTTGGCTTCGAAAAATCAAAAGTCACATGTTTCAAGTGTCGTGAAAAAGGGCATTCTAAACGCGAATGTCCAAACAGAAAAGCTCAGGGTAATCAAAACCCGTTTGCCGATGACTACCACAAGAGAGCCATCTATCATCGTCCTCAACCAAGAACACGAATGGTGCAAATCGAAGATAGACAGCCATAATCCAAAGACAAAGCGCTTGTTGTAACTCAAGAAGACAAACACTTTAACTGGAATAAGTACATTTCCAAGAATGAGAGTTTGGCATTGGTCGCAGAATTCATCGAAGAACCTGAAGAACATGCATAGGCATCTTTTGACGAGGCTCCCGAAGAATACTATCACACGTCATCAGAAGAAGAGGAATTGTTAAACAATGCTTTTAAACATCTCCTGCCTAATGATATTCTTAAAACTTTTGCAGGTTATTTTGAGCCAAGCCATCGACCATCTTGTGAAGAAAAGAAGAAGCCGGGAGTTGAAGCAAAGAGAGTTGATGAAGAGTTGAAAAAACCGACTGATGAGACCAACAATGCTTGTATAGCAAATGTGAATGAGGTAAATGTGTCAGAAAGTGAGACTTTGATAGAAAAACGTGCCTAAAATGCAACGAGCCATGCAGTTAATGTGTTGTTAAAGACACACGATACAATGAGCTCAGATGTCTAACAGATAATTTGTCAAGTGACTATAAAATCAACAAAAGAAGCTTATGCCAAATTAAGCAAATCTGTTAAACAATATGAAAAAGTGCTCAGAGAAAATGATGGAACACTTTCAAAGCTTAAAGCGACTGTGATGGACAAACAAATGGCCATTAACATTCACTTAAACACAATCGCTGAGCTAAAAAGTGAACTTGAGAAAATGAAAATAGAAACTGAACGGGTTAAAAAATTGTTAATCAGGTATTCTACAAGTTCATACATCATTGATCACATTCTACCAAAGATTGAAAGCAAAGAAGAATTTAAAAATGATGAAAACAAAAGTGCATGTTACGAACGTGTTGCACCACCCATGTGGAATAGCTATGCTACTAAAAAACTACCAGGGGTGGAAAAGGCGCTCAACTTAAAATTTAAAACTGAACAGTCAAACGAGCTACCTACGAACATTGATGTAACTTACACAAAATCTGAAAATGAATGTGATTCTGGTGTGGTTAAAATCGTGGTTGAAAGCGTTTTGAAGAGTGAGTCTGAAAAATCTGAATCGGATGTTGAAACATCGGAAAATAGTTAAAACACTAATACAAATATCATCGTTTACAAAATAAATGGATTTGATAAACTATTTTCTAATGAAGATTTCCCAATCCAGAATGTCAATCTGGATTGTGTCGATAAGTTGTACAAGCTTGTTGAGGTAAGCCATTCTGATTTAGAAAAACATCATTTTACAACAAATCAAAATGTGTTAACAAACCCTACCAGCAAAGAAACAAAGATTATTCTGAGAACAGAAGGGCTGGGTTGGGTTTCAACAGAAAAGAACTAACAACAAGTTTCAAGAGTTGAACTTTACAAAGAAAGTTAACTTTGCTTTTGGAACAACTAAAGAAAAAGAAAAGGAGATCACTGGAACACAATCCAATGATGAGTTCAAGAAAGAAAAAGAGAGTAAGAAACAAGTTTTGGATTTCTCTGTTCGAAAGGACAGTAGGACGTGCTACAAGTGTAAAAATGCCGGGCATATTGCACGATATTGTTCACAAAAATATCCAAAACCTGTTTCCAATTCCATCAAATCTACCAAAGATGTGAAAAAAAAAGTCACCCTGGTTGTACCAAAACAGATTTTGAAAAGAAACACTGAATCTAACAAAAATGTTAAATCAACGATTCGACTTAATTCTAAATTTGAAATTGGTGAAACTTCCACCAAGAATCATCAAAGTCAAAAGGATTCAAAGTTTTACTCAAAAAGGGAAAAATTGAAAACACAAACTTGGGTTGCGAAAATAAAACCATCTAAAGTAGATCTGAAACCATCTGTTCCAACCAAAACCGAGCCTAAACAGAATGTCAAAAACAAAGTTGATCCAAAATTTGATATTCCGAACCCACCCAAGACCAAGCAGGCTTAGGTTTCTTTGTTTAAATAGTTTCTTCCTCATGTGTGCAGGGGCTCCCGAGATCGATCATGTCTAAATGGATTATGGATAGTGGAGCTTCTCGACATATGACTGGGATGCTTGCGTTGTTACACGGCGTCAAAGTTATCCGAGGAGGTTACGTTGGTTTCGTTGGAACACAAGGTGGAAGAATCGCCGGAGAAGGTATTCTTACGAATGGAGTGGTTTCGTTTGACAAAGTGAACTACATTGCAGAGCTAGAGAACAATCTTCTGAGTATTTCATAAATTTGTGATAAAAAGTTCACAACACACTTCAACGACAAAGAATGCTTAATTCTAAAGCCGGGATTCAAGATTCCTGGGGAATGGATTCTTATGCGTGCACCAAGAGAGAATGATCTTTATGTTCTTGATATGAGTGTTGCATCTACAACATCAAAGAAGGTTCAGTGCTTTGTTTCTAAAGCAACCGAGAAGGAGTCTATTTTATGGCTTAGGAAGATGGGGCATATTCATTTGAGAAAAATGAATTATCTAGTGCACAACGACCTACTGGAGGGTGCTAATCTAAAGAATTTTCAATTATCTGATGATTGTCTGAGCTATAAGAAGGGGAAACAGCACAAGAAATCACATCCAAGAAAGCTTCTAAATTCTATCAAGCTACCACTAGAGAGGCTTCGTATGGATATTTTTGGTCCAGTAAATGTCAAAAGCATTTCTGGAGATCTATATTGCCTGGTCGTTACAGATGATTTCTCAATATTCTCATGGGTTTTCTTTCTGGAGAGAGCAAAGATGAAACGTTTGAAAGTCTAATGATTCTCTTCAGGAAGCTTGAAAACTTGTATCATTTACCAATCAAGAGAATCCGTAGTGAAAATGGTACCGAGTTCAAGAACAAAAGGATGCTCGAATTCTGCAACGAAAAGGGAATTCTTCACGAATTCAGCGCCCCCTATACTCCTCAACAAAATGGAGTTGCTGAACGTAAGAATCGCACACTGATCGAGACTGCCAGAACCATGCTCGCCGATTTAAAATTGCCAATTAGTTTCTGGAGCGAAGCAGTCACCTCATCGTGTTATACCCTCAATCGTGTGTTAACAGTCAAGCCTCACAACAAGACTTGTTTTGAGCTGCTAAATCAATGGAAGCCTAACCTTGCGTTTCTGGAGCCTTTTGGATCACCGTGTACAATATTGGACCCGGATGGTAAATTTGGAGCCAAATCCTTGGAAGGATTTTTCGTCGATTATGCTACTCCACAAAAGCGTGTCTTCTTGCCAAGTCTGAACCAGGTTATTCTTGCACAGCATGTTGATTGTCAACGTTATACTACGCCTACGCAGAAACCTGGGTTCCATGGCTGTTCAACTACGAAGCTTTGTGGAATTCTTTTGACCTACCAGACATGCCATCTGAACAAGAACTTGTTATGCTTTTTCAACAGCATCAAATCTTTAAGCAAGAGCAAGTTACGTCTCTGTATGTCGGCCAACCACTAGGGTTTGGGCAGATGATTCAAGAGACGAATTCTTGAAGAGTAGTGCTCGGACCTACATCAGACGTGTTGATAGGAAATGACGGGAAATCAACAACGGTCTAGTAACTTGCTCTTGATTAAAGATTTGATGCTGTTTAAAAAGCATAACAAGTTCTTCTTCAGATGGCACGTCTGGTAGGTCGAAAGAATTCCACAAACCTTCGTAGTTGAACAACTATGGATCCCCAGTTTTCTGCGTAGGCGTAGTATAACATTGGCAATCAACATGCTATGCAAGAATAACCTGGTTCAGACTCGGCAAGAAGACATGCTTTTGAGGAGTAGCATAACCGATGAAAAATCCTTCCAAGGATTTGGCTCCAAATTTACCATCCGGGTCCAACTGTACACGGTGATCTAAAAGGCTCCAAAAATGCAAGGTTAGGCTTCCATTGATTTAGCAGCTCAAAACAAGTTTTCTTGTGAGGCTTGACTGTTAACACACGTTTGAGGGTGTAACACGATGAGGCGACTGCTTCGCTCCAGAAACTAATTGGCAATTTCAAATTGGCGAGCATGGTTCTGGCAGTCTCGATCAGTGTACGATTCTTACGTTCAGCAACTCCATTTTTTTGAGGAGTATAGGGGGCGCTGAATTCGTGAAAAATTCCCTTTTCGTTGTAGAATTTGAGCATCCTTTTGTTCTTGAACTCGGTACCATTGTCACTGTGGATTCTATTGATTGGTAAATGATACAAGTTTTCAAGCTTCCTGAAGAGAATCATTAGACTTTCAAACGTTTCATCTTTGCTCTCCAGAAAGAAAACCCATGGGAATATTGAGAAATCATCTGTAACACAAGGCAATATAGATCTCCAAAAATGCTTTTGACGTTTACTAGCCCAAAAAGATCCATATGAAGCCTCTCTAGTGGTAGCTTGATAGAATGTAGAAGCTTTCTTGATGTGATTTCTTGTGCTGTTTCCCCTTCTTATAGCTCAGACAATCATCAGATAATTGAAAATTCTTTAGATTAGCACCCTCCAGTAGGTCGTTGTGCACTAGATAATTCATTTTTCTCAAATGAATATGCCCCATCTTCCTAAGCCATAAAATAGACTCCTTCTCGGTTGCTTTAGAAACAAAGCACTGAACCTTCTTTGATGTTGTAGATGCGACACTCATATCAAGAACATAAAGATCATTCTCTCTTGGTGCACGCATAAGAATCCATTCCCCAGGAATCTTGAATCCCGGCTTTAGAATTAAGCATTCTTTGTCGTTGAAGTGTGTTGTGAACTTTTTATCACAAATTTATGAAATACTCAGAAGATTGTTCTCTAGCTCTGCAATGTAGTTCACTTTGTCAAACGAAACCACTCCATTCGTAAGAATACCTTCTCCGGCGATTCTTCCACCTTGTGTTCCAACGAAACCAACGTAACCTCCTCGGATAACTTTGACGCCGTGTAACAACGCAAGCATCCCAGTCATATGTCGAGAAGCTCCACTATCCATAATCCATTTAGACATGATCGATCTCGGGAGCCCCTGCACACATGAGGAAGAAACTATTTAAACAAAGAAACCTAAGCCTGCTTGGTCTTGGGTGGGTTCGGAATATCAAATTTTGGATCAACTTTGTTTTTGACATTCTGTTTAGGCTCGGTTTTGGTTGGAACAGATGGTTTCAGATCTACTTTAGATGGTTTTATTTTCGCAACCCAAGTTTGTGTTTTCAATTTTTCCCTTTTTGAGTAAAACTTTGAATCCTTTTGACTTTGATGATTCTTGGTGGAAGTTTCACCAATTTCAAATTTAGAATTAAGTCGAATCGTTGATTTAACATTTTTGTTAGATTCAGTGTTTCTTTTCAAAATCTGTTTTGGTACAACCAGGGTGACTTTTTTTTTCACATCTTTGGTAGATTTGATGGAATTGGAAACAGGTTTTGGATATTTTTGTGAACAATATCGTGCAATATGCCCGGCATTTTTACACTTGTAGCACGTCCTACTGTCCTTTCGAACAGAGAAATCCAAAACTTGTTTCTTACTCTCTTTTTCTTTCTTGAACTCATCATTGGATTGTGTTCCAGTGATCTCCTTTTCTTTTTCTTTAGTTGTTCCAAAAGCAAAGTTAACTTTCTTTGTAAAGTTCAACTCTTGAAACTTGTTGTTAGTTCTTTTCTGTTGAAACCCAACCCAGCCCTTCTGTTCTCAGAATAATCTTTGTTTCTTTGCTGGTAGGGTTTGTTAACACATTTTGATTTGTTGTAAAATGATGTTTTTCTAAATCAGAATGGCTTACCTCAACAAGCTTGTACAACTTATCGACACAATCCAGATTGACATTCTGGATTGGGAAATCTTCATCAGAAAATAGTTTATCAAATCCATTTATTTTGTAAACGATGATATTTGTATTAGTGTTTTAACTATTTTCCGATGTTTCAACATCCGATTCAGATTTTTCAGACTCACTCTTCAAAACGCTTTCAACCACGATTTTAACCACACCAGAATCACATTCATTTTCAGATTTTGTGTAAGTTACATCAATGTTCGTAGGTAGCTCGTTTGACTGTTCAGTTTTAAATTTTAAGTTGAGCGCCTTTTCCACCCCTGGTAGTTTTTTAGTAGCATAGCTATTCCACATGGGTGGTGCAACACGTTCGTAACATGCACTTTTGTTTTCATCATTTTTAAATTCTTCTTTGCTTTCAATCTTTGGTAGAATGTGATCAATGATGTATGAACTTGTAGAATACCTGATTAACAATTTTTTAACCCGTTCAGTTTCTATTTTCATTTTCTCAAGTTCACTTTTTAGCTCAGCGATTGTGTTTAAGTAAATGTTAATGGCCATTTCTTTGTCCATCACAGTCCCTTTAAGCATTGAAAGTGTTCCATCATTTTCTCTGAGCACTTTTTCATATTGTTTAACAGATTTGCTTAATTTGTCATAAGCTTCTTTTGTTGATTTTATAGTCACTTGATAAATTATCTGTTAGACATCTGAGCTCATTGTATCGTGTGTCTTTAACAACACATTCACTGGATGGCTCGTTGCATTTTAGGCACGGTTTTTCTATCACAGTCTCACTTTCCGACACATTTACCTCATTCACATTTGCCATACAAGCTTTGTTGGTCTCATCAGTCGGTTTTTCCAACTCTTCATCAACTCTCTTTGCTTCAACTTCCGGCTTCTTCTTTTCTTCACAAGATGATCGATGGCTTGGCTCAAAATAACCTGCAAAAGTTTTAAGAATATCATTAGGCAGGAGATGTTTAAAAGCACTGTTTAACAATTCCTCTTCTTCTGACGACGTGTGATAGTATTCTTCGGGAGCCTCGTTAAAAGATGCCTCTGCATATTCTTTCAGGTTCTTCGATGAATTCTGCGACCAATGCCAAACTCTCATTCTTGGAAATGTACTTGTTCCATTTAAAGCGTTTGTCTTCTTGAGTTACAACAAGCGCTTTGTCTTTGGATTCTGGCTGTCTATCTTCGATTTGCACCATTCTTGTTCTTGGTTGAGGACGATGATAGATGGCTCTATTGTGGTAGTCATCGGCAAACGGGTTTCGATTACCCTGAGCTTCTCTGTTTGGACATCCGCGTTTAGAATGCCCCTTTTCACGACACTTGAAACATGTGACTTTTGATTTGTCGAAGCCAAGATTTCCATCTAATCCACCCAAATTTTCTTTCCCGATGATTTCCATGAATCGTTGCGCTCTTCTGATAATAGACGCCATATACCATTTGGTGTCGATCAACTCCATCTCAATCGGATAAATCTGATCATAGTCCTCTCTGGTCGTTTCTGAATTTCCAATTTTGCCTGCTACAAGACTGTCAAAAGATTCGAGAACCGAAGCTAATTGTGACATATGTTGCTTGGTAGTGTTCTCGTTGAAGTTTTGTGCATTCTGTAAATCAACAACGATATTGCACTGTAGCACCCTTTGAGTAGACTTTGATTGATTGTTCTGGTTGATCTGGGGATTTCTCGAACCATGTCATGACTGTGGGCTTTGAGTGTGTTTCGGGTTGACCGAAGCAAAGGATTGAAGACCACTGTGTTGATTTGAAGGTGAGCTCGGTGTATTGTAAGCGCTGAAGACAGTTTGGATCTTTGAAGACTGTATCTGAGCAGCAGAACTTCCTTTGAAATACAGATTTATGTCTTGTTGCATTTGGGTGCCTTTGCTCTTTGCCATTTTCTGCATCTCAAGTTCGTACCCTTCCAATCTCTTAATGAATCGTGGTAACGAGAAATTATCGTATTAAATACCATTCTTCAGAATAGTTAAATAGGTAGACCATTCACCTTGTGGTAAAGAATCTGCGAGTTTATCAACTAATTCTTCATTCGTCTTTATGATTCCCATTCGCTTCATTTGCAAAACCAGATGACAGTATCTTTCAATCAGTTGTTTTACTGTCTCTCCTTTGATCAAAGTAAAGATGTCAAATTCTTTACTTAACAAAGCCCTCTTCCCTTTTCGCAACTATGCACTTCCCTGGAATTTCAACCTTAGAGCATTCCATAATGATTGTGCGTCATCATCATGTTGCAATAGCGTCAATATGTCTTCCTTGATGGCTTGTTGTAAAATGTTCATCATTTTCTTCTCATTTATGAACTTTTCTCTTTCAAAATCCGAGAGTTGAGCCAATGTCTTTTCGAGAGTGTTTTCTCCAACAGGAGATTGATACCCTTCTTTGATGGCAAACTAGCAGGTAAAATGATTCGCCTGAACCCAAATCATAAACGTTCACTCCAACTGTCAAAGTCTTCAAGGTTCATCAACTTTGGCTGCTTCGTCATCGTACCCATCTCATTCTAAAGGTTCATGTTTTGAGCTGCGGTAGTTGTGACCGCTGATGCAGCAAATGCGTTATAAAACTCATCTTCCATTTTTCTGCAAAGAATTTAAAAACACACTTTCAGAAAACTGATTAGAATGATAAAAATTTCTTCGTGCGACCAAGATTAGTTCGTACAACACAAAGATTCGTGCGAACGGGATGATTCGTACGAAGAAGATACTTGTGCGAACAAGATGTTCATACGACTGAAAACGTTTGCTTGTACGAGTGAGTTGTTCGTATGAATGAATGCCTCGTGCGAATCACAGTTTTTAACCTTATAACTTGTAGATTTTAAGAACTTATGTTTACTCATTTGTACGAATGACTTAAATTGTATAGACAGTCGTTCGTACGAGTGGTCTCTCTACCCGTACGAAACAACTCAGGTCACCTAACGGATGAATTTTACCAATTTTGACATGATTAAGTTCAATTTTAGATCTAAAACTGTCAAGGGTTGATTAGAATTGATTTTAACGTGATATCCTAAAATCCTAGTCAATTTTGTCTATGAATTTGTCCAATTCCGAGATCTGTATGGGAAAGTGTAGAAATAGAAAACTCCAATGGTGAATCTAAATCTGAAGCTGTTGGTAGTATGCAGAAACTTGATGTTTGTCAGCAGATCAGGCCTCAAGGCTCTGATACCACTTGTGAGGGGGGATCGGCTCTCCTCCGATGAGCACCGGACCAATCTGACTCAACTAACAGAGGCGTAATTCATTGTTAGTGAGCTTGACAAACAAACAAGTGAGACCTACTGCTTAAATGCCTTTGATTGTGTTATAGATGTGAACAAGTACATAGCAAGTAAACAGTTCAGCAGGGCTTCGCCACACAAACAGAGTTCTAGTTTCTGACACAACACTTCTCTATTTATAGGTCGACATGACTCGCACAGGAGAGTGTGTAACAGAGTATGACTCGTGCGAGTGGTTGCCTCGTACGAGTGGTTGCCTCGTACGAGTGACAAAGTGTCACTCGTACGAGTCATAAGACTTACTCGTACGAGTCATCTATTAACAAAATAAAACATACATTAACATTTACAAATTAACAATCTAAGCCCTGTATACATAAACAACATATCCTAGACGTAGGTAATGGACATTATGCACCAACAAATTTCGGTTAATAGCCAAAATCAAACTTGGGCTAAAATTTTTAATTAGAATTAGATGAAATTTAGGTATAAATACATGAATTGAATGTATAGGTACATGAAATGGAGGTATAAATACATAAAATGAGGATATATATATATATATGTGTGTGTGTATGTATGAAATACATGAACTAAAAGGTATAAAAGCTAGAAATATATGAAAATATGAATGGTTTGGTTTGGTTAATTTTGGTTAAATGAGGGTACAAAAAATCGGTAATCATTTTTGGTTAATTCGGGTTTCGGTTAATCAGCTTTTAGTTAATTTAGTTTTTGGATGATTTCGGTTAACAATTCAGTTATTACTCATCCTTATACACTGTTAATCACGTAACACAATTTTTTATTAAAAAACTATAGCAATATTTTACTCAAATTAAAGGGAATACTCGTTTATATATTGTAATTTTAAAAAATATTAACGTACCAAAAGACTATGACCATTGAAAATCGGGGGAGGAGGAGTGTTAGTTTTTATAAGAGGATATAGTGTAATTACTAACTAATCATATATAATTTTGTTAAAGATGAGAGATTAAAGTCTAATCTAGATGAGAGGATTAAATTGACGGTATTTAATAACTTGAAATTTTGTACCTATCAAAAATTTTGGGATAACTACTAGGTACGTTGGCTTTGATCACTTGTACACTAAGACATCATCTACTTGTACCTTTTAATCCACACATCAATACTGACCAAGACAACTACGGAAACTTCAACAAAAATGAGCAGGTCATCACGGTACTTTTGGATTAATTTAAAACATTATAGTTTATAAAAATGGCAAGAATACGTAAAAGAATTGTCAGTTTGTTGTGGAGGGGGAAAAGTGTAACTAATTACCCATAATTATGTTAAAACTCAGGTATTTAAGTGTAATAAGATGAAGACTACAATATAATTATTGTTTAAAAGACCAATTTACCCTCATTTTAGAGATGTATTTATAAATTAAGAGGATAAAAGTTCTTATTTTTTAGGTATCTTCAAAGGCCTTGCCTCATACATTATATATATATATATATATGTATATATATATATATATAGTATCGATATATATTATATTTTTTTATCAAAAGTATTATATTATAACTATTAAAAAGGTCATGCAATTTACCATCTAAACCATGTATTTAGTAAAAAAAAATATAGAAGGCAGAGAAAAATCAAATTAATTATGAAACTATTAAAATTAGCTAATGCATTTAATTTCATTTGAAAGAAGTGGAATTCAGTCGAAATGAAATGTGTTAGTTAGCTAGTTGGTTAGGCTTGGAATTTGAAATTACTCAAGTATATAACAGAGGCATGCAGACCAAAACTGTCTCGTCATTACTACAACCACCACTCCTTACTCCTACAACCATCATTTTTTTATCATCTTCCACTTTGGTTCTTGGCAGTTCTAGGTACGTTAGTTTGAGAATTCATGCGTGAAATTCAAGATTGCAAACGAAAGAAATTAAACGCATTGGTCATGCAATGAAGAGGAGGGTGGCGTTCTTTAAACGCCATGACTCCATATTCCAAAAGGCTATGGAGCTTTCGCTCATGACGGATGTAAAGGTTGATGTTATCGTCTTTTCAGAGTCAAACCGGTGTTTTCATGTTTCCTGCGGACCAAGGTTCGTTCAATCAATGTATATTCAACTATGAAACATGTATATACGTTAGTTATTTCAATCGTTTTCCCCACTAATTTCCTGTTTAATTAACTAAACGCCGCACAGATAAGATTTTGGAGCGGTATAAGAGCATCGTCATCAATCGTAGTCCCACCCTGCAAGAACCTGATCATGTTGTGGAACAATCTTCAATGCCCAGATGAATACATTCTTAATTTGTAAGTTGTTGACTGATATTATTTGGTTTTTATCTTTAATTTGTATGACTTAACTGTTTTCTTCACTTCATCGGATGGCTAATTAAGTGTTTCTTAACTTTTGATTTGTTTTATTCAAAAATGTGTTTGATCATATCCCTTAAATCTTGATTGTGAGGCCTTTGATTTGATATTACAGATAACCTCCTTTTGGAATTGTTTGAATTTAGATATATAATTAAGATATTTATATGATTCCTCTTTTTCTCCAAACGGATCATGTTCAACTTAGGTTATATAACTCCTCAAGATAGCCTTCATTTTATGTTTTTGTATGTGATAACCGGGGAAAGAAATGCGTTGGATATGAGAGTTGTTTCATTACATAATTTGGTTATGTTGTTTTAATGTGTTGGTCACCAATTGTGGTTGTTTTAAGTAACGACAAATGTATACCGAAAATGATGTTTAACTGGTTGTTTATTTCACTTTAATGCAGGTTTTAAAAATATGTACACGGAGCTAGAATTTGAAGATATAATATGGAGAGGACCGGTGTTTGTTCTAAGTCTAACAATATATATATGACTTGTTTTAATTGCTTTCTTCTTGCTTTTTCATTTCGAATGACTTGTTTTTATTGCTTTTTGATTTTGACTCATGGCTTTCATGCACATTTTGATGTTTTTAAAGTGTTAACCCAGGAAATATTTAAGGTTTGATCTTGCTTGTTGATTTCGAATGACTTACTTTCATCATCGGTTGTACCTTTACATAAAATGTAGAAAATAAACTCCTATGATAGTGAACTCCAATAAATAATAAGTAGTTACATTTTTCAAAACTACCTTCGTTTAATTTTTTATCTAATCTCACTAATGTGTTGATCATCAAATTGTAACCACGGTAAGGTCAGACGAGATGTTTTCTTGTTTGACATTCGATTAAATAACGAGTTTTGATATTTTGTTCTAAAGCAACTGGATCCCATTTTGGTATAAAAATGTTTTTTCCCGAACCAATTTAATATTTCTTTTAGATGACCTGGACCAATTTGATACTTCTTTGAGATGACCCAGACCAAATTGACACTTTCTTTTAAAACGGATGGTTTTGACATTTATACTTCTTTAAGATAATAAACACTTTCTTTTGAAATAGATGGTTTTGACCTGAACTAAATAGTTACTTTTTAAGGCGCACCATTTTTGCCTAAATGCAGTTTGACTCTTTGACCTAACGCCATTTAAACCCAAACCCACTTTGACCTGAGAGCGTTTCGACCTAACCCAACCCAACCCACCTCACCTATTTGTCAGGATTAGTGTGAACAAACCATCATCCTTGTTATCTCCATTTATTTATGCCAAATGATAACATGTCACCAATTCATTTTCCAAGTTATTAATCCAAGTGATAAACTTAGCAGTCAATATAAACCTCAAAACCATCTACTAGAATCACACTCTTTAGCAAGTAACTTCAATCCAATCTACGAGCATTTCCTATATGTACCTCAACTATATAAATCATCATACTAATGCTCCTAAACAACAATTATAGCATTATACCTCAGTTAAACACTACTTTCAGTGCCTTTACAACCCTGAATAATAATAATACTCATGTATCTCAATTAAACAACATACAAACCCTACAAATCTAATATAAATAAACCTTATAGACCTAATTAATAATATACCTGCATTTCCACAAGTGCATGAGATCAGAACATATTTATGAAGAGCATCCATACCAATCATTGAAAGCGGACTCGTTGATGTATCGAGCGCCCCAGTGGTTCATGTATCGAGCATCCCGTGGTAACCATTCCGACAACTTTAACTTCTTCGCCGCCCACTATGTCTCTCCTTTTGTTGAAATTTATTTAATCCAAACCATCGTTATCATAGTTTTGCATTATTAGAATAATAATATATGTAACATGTATGTTAAATCCAAGCTATATTAAAAGTAGCCTTGTTTAGGTTTGCAAGCTTATTTGTATAGCAGCACGTTTATCGAGCTCTATAATTAAATGAACTTCGACAAAGGTGCGAGCTCGGGATAGAGCTAGAGTTTTTGTATATTAATTAGCTCGCTTCAAGCTTTTAGCGAGCGAATCCCGAGTGACTCGGCTTATTTACACTCCTTCTTCAATCACTACCCAGTCTACCACACCTTCGCACTTATTGTGTTCAGTTGAGCCTTTTTTGTGTAATAATGTAATACATGGTTTGAATAGTTGGCTAATAAATAAAAAAGAAGAAAAAGCCTTAAGATGTTTGTCTTCGAGACCAACAAAGGCTGCTAAGTGTCACCAAGTTAGTTCTTTAACTCGCATGCGGCCTTAGATCATGGTCTAAGTAAGCCTTGCCGACTTAGTGTCGTTAGGTTTTGGTTGTGAAAGCCTTTGAAGAGAAAGCTCGATCGCAAGTGTGTTTCTGATAATATCTGAGCACAGGTATACAAGAGAAAAGCTTTGTATTATACAAAGAGAGTTTACAAGAAAGTAACAAGTTTATAAGTTCTTGGGGGATGTCTCAATATGAGACCCCATCATCCCTATTTATACTAGTTTGTTGCTATCTAGAGTGTTCTAAGTTTTACAAAGATCTAGCATACATTATCTAGAGAATTCTTATACAAATATCTTGATATTTTGGGCTGAAATTCTAGAGTCTTCTTGGTTGATTTTTACGGCAGTTTATCTAACAATTTTCAACAAATTCTAGACCATTCTTGGCTCGAATTTAATGTATCTTGTGCCTCGATGTTGCTGGAAAAATATGGGCTATTTTGAAGCCTTTTGGGCAGCTGTAGACGCGACTAGATGGCCCAAGAAAGTTCTAGAATGCTAAATTTGTATTGAATTTATGCGGGGCGTGACATAAAGCTATATATAACAAGTTTAGAATATAACATAAAATATATGTTTATATGCGGTGAAAATGTCTACAATTAGTATTAGTTTAATAACTTATTCGTATTTAGTTACTAAATACTATAACTTATATAGTGTGACAAAGACATATTTTATTATATAATATATATTTCTAAATAGTTTAAATAATGAATATGAACAAAATAGTTTTTAGATTCTATCTAAAATGTATATAGTGGTTTTTATATTAAATTGAAATCTATAGTCCATAATCATTTAAAATGCATAAAATACTTATTTCCAATTCATCCATACATAAGTATGTTTGAATGAATAATCCTTATAAATTTATCAAATACATCCTAAAGGCCACTATAATTTAGTTAGATCCAAGATTAAATAGAATGAGTCTAGAGACTAAAGGAGATCATATGAATTAATAAAAGTGAAAGTCTTAAAATTTCATATATATCACATGAGAATATATATATATATATAAAGGAAGAAGATCAAATATAAATAGCCTTATCGTACAAAACATACGAAAGACATGAAAAGGTAAAAAACATGGTGGTATTTTCGTAATTATATACTAGTAGAGTAATTATCAAAATTAATTACTCTATTAATGTTGTAGGGTAATTTTGATCTTGTATGGTAATTTTGTAAAGTATCATAATTAGTCTACAAATGATCTGTAGGGTAATTTTGATCTTGTGAGATAATTTTGATCCTGTAGAGTAATTAAGAGTAAAATAATTACGAAAATGTAACCTCGTTTTTTTACCTTTTCATGTCTTTCGTACGTTTTATACGATAAGGCTATTTGTACAAATGAGAACCACCACGAGTTGTGAAAACCATGAGAACTCCTACTTCCTGTAGGAGTTGGGCCACAATTTTTTGCACAACGTAGATGAAAATATTATAAATACGTCTATAAAAAAACAAAACGAAAAATTGTCGAGTCGGTAGTTTTGCCTGATGTAAGTTTTGTTTACGCGTTGATGTAAATTTTGTTACGACGGTAAAAAAAATTACACCTCATGTAAATTTGTGTATGCCGCATTGTAAAAAAAAAATCTTTTTTGTTGAAACAAGTGATTTTTGTAAGATTTTTGAGAAAAATAAATTTCGAAAAAACCTTTTGGATAGCCTAGTTCTCATGGTTCTTACAACTCAATGTGGTTCTCATTTTAACCTAACCAAATTATATATATATATATATACATATGTATATATATGTATACATATGTATATATATGTATACATATGTATATATATGTATATATATATATGTATATTATATATTTATAGAAACGGGATTAGGAGAAAACGGTTGGAAGTGTGAAAATGGTGAGAATGGATCCTTGTCGAACATGTGGCAAGGGGCGCTAAATGATGTGCAGGGGTACGATTGTCATTGTCATTATAATTTCGTTTCAAACAAAATTCTGCCCCAAATTTCATATTAGCAGTTACCTCCTCTTCAAGCTTCCGAGATCTATGGCGTCTAACGTGGATTCCGTTCTACAAAGTAATATTTGATGGTGTTTTCATATGGGTTCCAACAAATCATGCAACATATATGGCGTTTTGTTTATTATGCTTGTTTTAATGGCGTTTTTTTTTCAAAGTAATACTTGAAAATGTCGTTTATGTTTCAATGGCATTCTTCCTATATTCAGCGTTTTCATTATTAATGTTAATTGTCATTTGAGTTCTAATATATGCTTACGATCAATGGCGTTTTACACCTGGTTACGTATATCTGATTAGTTGTGAATATTGGCGTTAATTTATAAACATCAGTTCTTACTATTTGTTGATTATTCAACTAATGGCGTTTTCATTAACATGTTTTAAGAAGACAGTAACATCAGTTCTTCATATTGTTTATTATTCAACTAATGGCGTTTTCATTATGGCGTATTCATTATGACATTTTCATAATATGTTTTATTAAGAAAGTAACATCATTTATTCCTATTGTTTATTATTCAATTAATGGTGTTTTCATCAATAATGTTTTAAGGAGACATTTTCTATGTAAAATATTACGCCAATGGTGTTTTTCTTAATTCGTTCTCACTGTATTTTTATACGAGGGTGTTTCTTCGAATGAAAGGTTTTTCCCTGAAAACTGGTTTTCCATTGATCACTCCTGGCTTTAGTGAAGAGATAAAGCCAAAATTAGACATAACATTCCCAAGCCTCGATGATTCTTATGCATTGTATGCTAAAAAGGGACTGAAAAGATAAACGCCAAAGGAGAAACATATATTAAGTATTACATGTAGATCTGAGTATATAAGGACAAGAAAGTTGATACGTTGGACCCGAATCAAAAGGAAAGGATTGTGCTATCCAACTTTTCAAACAACACTGGTTGTGGAGCACAATTATGTGTAATAGTTAAGGCTGGATCATGTAAGGTCTATAAGTTTGTTGAGGAGCTCAGCCATGATTTTGTTGAAAAACCTAATAAGCATTTTCTTCCATCTGAACGACATTTCACTTAGCTCCAGAAGAACGTTATACATAGCATGTCTAAGTTGAATTTGGGACCGGTTAAGGCGTTTAATGTTAAGAAGACTTGTTTTGGCGGTTTTGAAGACGTGTGTGCAAGTAAAGTTGATTTTAAGAACTACAAGAGGCAAATTAACGTGTTTATAGGGGATACGACGTTGAGATAGTTGTTAGTCACTTGCATGAAAAAAAACAATCCATGCCTAATTTCTCGTACGATTACTTCACAGATGATTATAATCGTTTGAAGGGACTTTTTTGGTGTGATGACAATCATTACTTCAATGTTACATTTGGTGCTGCATTATTGGCGTGAGTAACTGCTGATACGTATATATGTGTAACATCTGACGAAAAACAGGTTCTAAAACCTGCTCCGTTTTGTAATTCAAATATACGTATGATATTCGTGACGTATTTATGTTAAATGTTTAAAAGTTTAATATATTATTTGCATTAAATAATAAATAAAATAATAATGATAATAAACAAAATATTAGTAAAAAATTAAATAAAAAGGGTGCAGACCGCGGGTATCGAACCCGGGTCTCTACCCAACCAATACACACAACACACCACTGCACTACACACACATATCTGAATTAACCCTAAACCAAATAAGTTATATATAAAATCAACACTCTAATTGCATTTTCAAAACAAGTGCTTGTAAACGGCTGTAACCTCCAAAATCATCATCAATTCTCCGTTTCTGTTTCGAATTGAACTGAAGAACCGTTACCAATAGTGAGTTAGACTCAATCATCGGGTCAGTTAAAGTCCATTCGGTTACACAATAACTCGATCATCAATTTTCTTTCCGAAAATATATAAAACCTAAATTCAATTCAATTCAGTACTTTCACCGATAAATAGCGATCTTTGAACCTCGTAGAACTCGCACACTCTCACAAACAAACTCTCTAAATACTCAGAAGGTTCTCCGTGTTCAAAACCCACTTCACCGGAAAACTTGGTTCGTAGCCGGAATTACACGGAGAAATCAAGTCAATCCCCTTGTTTCGGTACAAACATTTAAATCCTTTCTTTTATTTATTATTAAAATCAGTAGAAGTAAAATCAATTTTACCGGATTATCAATCGGGTATGTTAAACTGTTTTTATGAAATGTAGAAGACGAATTTGGGAAGTGTTTAAATGAATTCAAAATCGGTAATTATACCGGGTTAGACACACAGTCCAGTGGTGGACTGTGTGCATTTTAAACAAGCAGACCCGGGTTCGAGTCTCACACACGGTTCTGATTTCATATATTATACCAACCCTTTTTAATACTTACATATATTAAAATTCAGTAAGTGTATAAATTTAATAAAAATCATATATCTTTCGGGTTAGACACACAGCCCAATTGGTCGGGCTCTGTGCAACACGAAGCACATGTCTCAGGTTCGAGTCCGGTTATATGCACGATTCATATAATTTACAAACCTTTGTAATTAATTAGAAAAAGGAATTATCTCTGTTTATGTATATATGTAATTAAATTTCGATATATTTTGGGTTAGACACGCAGCTCAGTTGGTAGAGCTGCATGCACGTAAACAGAAGGTCACACGTTCAAATCTCACACGCTGCCTTTATATGACCGACTCGACCCCTAAAAGGGATATATTTTTTAATTAAACTTTTTCTTTATTTTTCTCCAAAATCTATAAAAATATATAATAAAATAAGTCCTTTTTAAGTATAAAAATTAGTAAAAAATACTATAAAATTATCTAAAAAGTCTAATAAAATTCACTAAATAAAAATAATAATTTTAAATAAAAGAAATATATTTACCGAATTATTACGTGAATATTTAGGTTAGTTTTCTCGTCGGTTGGAATCTTTAAATCGTGCACGCTCGTTATTAAGTCAAGAACGCACCCAATGTGAGTGAAAACTTCCCCTTTTTATTAATGTTTTGGGGTGTATCATGTGTCGCTTATTTATATCGTTTATTCAAACACTTGTGCTACTACCATTATATGAACTAACGTGCTATGTGATATTTGGTTTATTGTTATATGTGGTTATACTTTCTCATTTCAGTCAAGCTTTCACATTAGGCCCATCAGTTTCCTGTTTCATACGGGTAGAGCATCGCGTTGCCTAATTAGATCGGCTCCGTTTGATTGAGCCTTGATCTCACAGCACATCGCTTATCGTGGTTACATGTACATTGCTAGATGATTACGTGGTTTGTGGATAGATTACCTATACGTTTGCTCATATTTGGTTTATCCTCACATTTTTATTAAATTAATAAACATATCAATCCTTTTTAATGTTTAAACGGGATTCACTCGCCGACTTTTTTGACCCAAATCTCTATTTTTAGACATGATACAGGTGATCAGGTTGAAGCAAGGAACACATAGGATTGGGCCTTAGAAGAAGAATAAATTGTTACTTGTATGTCTTGTTTAGAACATTTGGTGTTTGTATGGTTTGTGTGTTGATTGGAATATTTCTTTCTAAATTGAAATAATAAATATGAAACTTTGATAATAGTAAATGTCATGAGCTTTGATGAAAACCTAATCATGCTCCGACTACCATATCCGCTGCGAGTCAGGGTGTGACAGATTGGTATCAGACCTTTTGACTACAGGGATATAGGATAGGTTATTAGACCCTTAGAGCCTATACTATAGTCGGTTAGATTTTAATTGCTTACGTGTTAATTGGTTACATGCAAACTCATGATATTTACTTGTTTTACATTTATCTCACACACAAATGCATGCAAGCACTCCTACTACTGTATGATTTGTGTGATATTCAATGTGATATACATATTGTTAACATAACGTGCTTACGCATCACGCACGACTCAATTTTCACATATTAGAACATTTTCATGTTTCTTTTCTCAAAGTTTTGTGATGTTTTCATTTTTTTTCAATCTCATCAAAGTGAGTTCCACGACGAGCATGTAGTAACTGGAAGGGTACAAGTACCGGTAGTCAAAACATCCTGTCTAGGATTGGCATTCGTATAAATCCAATATAACAGATCAACTTGCCTACCTGGGAACTAACGATGAGAGTACGAAGGACCTATTAGGCCAAAGCATACCACAGCAAACGTCGTGTGAACTAACCCCACTTTGAGTTGTCACTGTGTCTACACTAGGACACCTTCCGACATTATATTTCTCAATCATGTTTTACGATTTTCATTCGGGTGGTGCAAGTGTTAACATGCCCAAACCAATGTGAACCCTACGAAGCCCAGTAGTCATGGGGGCCCACATGACTACCTAGGTCAAGTATGGGGGACATATGGGGGGCCCAAACATGAGCAAGGCCCAAGACATCCTATGTGTCACACCCCGATTTTCGATGTAGCGGAAGCGTGTCGCGAGGTGTGGCCAGAGCGGCAATCGTTGCATTCAACCAAGTAAACGACAATTGTATTACATTACAAAACATTCATCCATACTTTTTATTTAACCATAATCACATATAAACTTTTGTCTTTAAAACAAACCACAAGTTTAACAACATTATTTAAAATTTAGACATAAGTTTATAAAACATAACAACAAGGACTGGATGAAACATAACATCTTGACTTCACAACAAACGAACAAGATTTTTCCCCGAAGGCCATCCACTAGTTTCCTGTAATACATGTTAGTTTTGAAAAGAATGTCAACAAAAGCTGGTGAATTCATGTTATAAATTTGGCATCAAATGAATTATCAAAAACATTTGAAATAAACTTGTTTAATATAGCTTAATGAAACTTGTAAGATCATTAGTGTGTTGCAAGGACACTAATCTGTATGCCGAATAAGGTGGCAACCAAATCTTGACGATTTATTATGTGTCTGAGACACTCGTTTTAGACACAAAAGCACTCTAAGACGATCTGTTATAATTGCCGTATTAGAGTGGGGCTCGCCCAAACCCAATAGATCTATCCCCTTGTTCCTCGGTACTTGTCTTTCATTAATGGCCCCAATGCTTGAGCCTTATTCACATGTGATCTAAATATTTTCATTTTCCCAGCTATATTAATTGTAACATGTATACATCACTGCACGTTTAAAACCATAAAAACATTAAAATAAAAGGGGAAACATGAACTCCCTGTTTTGCGTTCCGTACAAATCTCTATTCGATTCCTGATACTTCGTTCGTTTTTCGACCTACAAGTGTTCTAGTCTATTAGACACTTAGGCTTTTGTTTTGATTTTTCGTACAAGTATTTTATCTTGAATTTCGTACTTGTATTTGTTGGTTTTCCTTTGTTGATATACATATATATATACATATATATATACATATATATATATGTATATGTATATATATGTGGTGTGTGTGTGTGTGTTAGATTGATTAAATGGACCTAGTCCATGATTTAATTGAAAATAACTCAATCTAATAATTCATTAGATATGGGCCTAGCCCAAAAGCTTTTGTAAGTATGGGCCTAGCCCAAATTTGCTTACTTTGTGTGGGCCTAGCCTAATTCGTTTCATGTATGTGTGTCTAGCCCAACTTAATTTTGTTTATTTTTTAGGTTAAGCTTTGGTTTATAAAAGTGGGTTTTAGCCCAAAGTTAGTTTTTATAAAATGGATTAGCCCAATTTATTTTTTATAAAAGTGGGTTTGACCCAAAGTTATCTTTTATTTAAATGGGTCTAGCCCATGTAAACTTTTATAAAAGTGGGCTTAGCCCAAAGTTTATTTTTATAAAAGTTGGGAAGTGTTTAAAGTGGGCTAGTCCATATATTTTTATAAAATAGTTTTAGCCCAATATAGTTTTTATAAGAATGGGCTTAGTATAATAATTGTTTAATTGGGCTTATCCAAAAATATTTACTAGTATTTGTCATAACTTATAAAAAAATTTATTTATAAAAACTATAAGTTATATATATATTTAAAAATTCTAGTAAATATAAAGTGTATCGACTCATTTGTTCGTTTTGACCGTTAGGTTCGCGTCGACTATTTTATTCGTTTCGACTTTGTCGTTTGTTTCATTTATACCATATATTTTATTTTGTCCGAATTGTCCAAGTTTGTCCAAATTGTCCGATATATATTATTTTGTCAAAAGTTGAACACTTAAACATATTTTTATATAAAAATACATGTGCACATATAAGGTGATTTCAAAAGATATATTTTTATCAAAAATATATATATTTATCTCCTTTTTAGTTTAAGAAAATCTTATGTCATTGTATTCTTAACTTTTTCATCAAACCTTTATCTAAACAAGATTAAAGTTCCTAATCACTTTTAATCACAAAATTTTTAGTTTAATCGTATCTTAATCAAGATTAATTTTTATAAAAATTTTGCCATAGTTTCCTTTAAAAATATAAGTTTCCCATGTTTTATAAACATGTTTTAAGTAACTAAACTAACTCAAATCAACATCAATCACAATTATTATATAAATATATTAACATAATGTCATGAACTTGTTATAATTTTTAATATTTCTTAATATAGAAACTTTATTATAACTTTTATACAAAATTTCTAAATCATAATTTTTATTTAATGATCTAATACATGTATAATCATATTTAAAATATGAGATTATGTTCATGACATATATTGTTGATGAATCTTGCTAATCTAAACATGCATATGTTTCGATTATCTTTTTATTCATAATTTTGCAAGATTCAAGTTTACTAGTTCATAACAACTTCAAGATCATCAAAATTTATCAAGAAAATCACATGATTATGTTAGTGATCTTAGATTTATTAGTATTTTTCAAGTGGGTTTTTATATAATTTTATGATGATCTTGTGAATTTTTATAAAATAAAAAGTATAACATAAGGTTTAAGATCTTACTACTAGCACAAGGCTAGGGATGATCTAAAAGATGAAGAAGATAGGTTGATCAAGAGTTCCAAGCTTCCAAAGTGAGCTCTTAACCCTTGCAATTTTCTTAGTTCTACTTTAGATCTTCATGCATGCTTAAAGCTCTTGTGTTTGGTTTTTAAAAATTTGAAGGTGAACATGAGGGTGTCTTGGCCGATTTTGTGAAGGGAAATGGAAGGATATTTGTGATGTTCTTGGTGTTTAGGAAATGAATGAATGAAGAAGTTTTGGGTTTTTAATGTGGTGATTATAACCTTACAACACATAAGCCACTAAACACATCTACAATTAGCCAACTCATCAACAAAACTTAAGTGGCTTTGGGGCATTCCCCATGTTGCGTGAGTTGGGAGGGGGGGTTGGTTTACTTATTTTTTATAAATAAAATGTAATTTTTATAAACTTTTATAACTTTAATAATTTTAAATATAAGTTTTTATAAAAACTAATGCCCCAACACTTTAAAGTGGTGTTACAATATGCCAAAATAATTTACTAGTCTTGTTGTTTGGTTGTTCGGTTGATAAAGTTAGTTCGGGTCTTGTATCGGGTAATATACGGATACATAGTGTTACTTATAAAATTTTATGTTCATAATAATTCTAGTACAATTTTTATTGTCCCGTTAATTAATATAGCTCTTCAGACTAATAATTTTGTCATTTTGAGCTCGATTCTGGTACGGCTTTGTTGTCAGGTTTTTACTGAACAAGCCGTTTACCTTTAAATAATAAGATTTATATATGGGTTTTATACTATTTCTAACACCCATTATTATTCTTTAGCTAAAAATATTTATTTTTGGCTTTTCGGACAATTGCTGAATTTTGCTACAGAATGCTGAATTTTGCTGCAGACTTGGACAAATTTGGTATTTTATATAAATTTTTTATGGTATAATAGTGCAGAAATATTTTATATCTTAATTCTATCATATTAGATTGTACCAACTAGTTCTGATATTTAATACATGTTCGCGTCGTTGTCATTCGTCTAGGATATGGTTTTATATGTTCATGATCATGACGAATCGATTATCATACCAAACTATGATTTGGTTAAATTCCTAGACTTTTAAGACTTAAAATCCAAAATTAAGTTATGTTATACGATAAATAGACAATGTACTAGTTATTCAAGTTGTAAAGAATTACCGGAATTTTGCCAATTGTCACATTCTCCCCTTGTTCAAGAAAATTTCGTCCTGAAATTTAAGTTGTGTCATCCTTTGCGTAGGATTTCTCAAACAAGTGGGGACATTTTCTTTTGATTTCGTCTTCCTGTTCCCAAGTTAACTCAGGTCCGCGCTTTGAGTTCCAATGGACTTTGACTAGTTTGATACGACTCCTCCTTGTTTTCTGAACTTTCGAATCTAAAATTTCGACAGGTTCTTCGATGAAATGGAGTTTGTCGTCTATATGAATTTCATCAGTGGGGATAATAAGTGACTCGTCTGAAAGACACTTTTTAATATTTGACACTTGAAAAGTGTCGTGAACGTTACTACGTGTTTCAGGCAATTTCAACTTATATGCGACTGTTCCAATCTTCTCCAAGATTTCGTATGGTCCTATATACCTCGGGATCTCAAAGTAAAATTACGCTTTTGTCCCCAGCTCAGAATTACGATTTCGCCCTTGATTCAAAATTACGATTTTTCCCTCAGCTCAAAATTACGTTCTCGCCCCCGGTTCAAAATAAAACTATGTTTTTGCCCCCAGCTAAAAATTACGATTTTGCCCTCTGTTAAAATTTTTGATTTCCCCCCGTTTAAAAAATTATTATTTCGCCCTCAGTTCAAAATTACGTTTTTGCCCCTGTTCAACATAAAATTATGCTTTTGCCCTCAACTCAAAATTACGATTTTGCCCTCGGTTCAAAATAAAAATATGGTTTTGACCTTCTCGCTCCGCCGTCACCGGCGACTGGAACTTCTCTGTTCCTTTGATCTCAGCCGCTTTCTATTCTCCGTACATTGCTCCCATGTCTCTCTCAATGTGCTGGACATAGTAGAGTTCTCCTTGCTTCCCGAATCTAACTACGCCTCTCCAAGACGAGACCTTTAATAGCACTTTGTCTCTAATCTGAAAGGACAATGGTTTGCGGCGTTTATCCGCATAACTTTTCTGTCTATCCTGAGCGGCTTTAATACGGTCTCGGATTTTAAATATTTTATCCATAGTTTCTTGAATGAATTCTGGACCTATCATTTCTTTGTCACCTATTTCCACCCAACATAACGGAGATCGACATCTACATCCGTATAACGCTTCAAATGGAGCAGCTTGGATACTCGTGTGATAACTATTGTTATACGAGAACTCCACTAAAGGCAAGTGAGTATCCCAATTTCCGCCTAAGTCACTTACACAAGCACGAAGCATATCTTCTAAGGTTTGAATGGTGCGTTCACTTTGGCCATCTGTTTGGGGATGAAAGGTCGTACTTAGATCTAAGCGAGATCCAAAAGCCTTTTGAAATGATTGCCAAATTCTTGATATGAAACGACCATCTTGATCAGAGATTATGGAAACAGGCACTCCATGTCTTGCCACAATCTCTTTAAGATAAAGTTCGGCTAACTTCTCGGTTTTATCTTTCTCACGTACCGGCAAGAAGTGAGCTGATTTGGTTAGTCGGTCAACAATTACCCAAATCATGTCGTGACCGGGAGAGGTCCTGGGTAATTTTGTTATGAAATCCATAGAAATTTGTTCCCATTTCCAAGTGGGAATTTCAGATTGTTGTAACAATCCTGAAGGTTTTTGGTATTCGGCCTTAATTTTTGCACATGTTAGACATTTTCCAACATAAGTTGCAATATCTCTTTTAAGATTAGGCCACCAATAGAATCCTTTAAGATCGTGATGCATTTTATCCGCTCCGGGATGTATCGAATATTTGGACTTATGGGCTTCATCTAGAATTAAGTTTCGCAGATTACCAAAAAGAGGAACCCAAATTCTGTTTGCGAAATACAAAGTTCCGTTCTCATTTGGTTCTAATTGTTTCTCCATACCTCTAAGCATCTCTGCTTTAAAATTTCCGTTCTTCACGGCTTCCTGTTGAGCGACATGAATTCGAGAGGTAAGGTTATTGTGAATGGTGAGTCTTAATGATCGTACACGAAGAGGCTTCACTCGTTCCTTTCGACTTAGAGCATCTGCGACAACGTTCACCTTGCCCGGATGGTATTTAATTTCACAGTCGTAGTCATTCAACAGTTGAAGCCAACGTCTTTGGCGCATATTTAACTCTTTCTGGTTAAATATATGTTGAAGACTTTTGTGATCAATAAAGATTGTGCACTTGGTGCCGTAAAGATAATGACGCCAAATTTTTAACCCAAATACCACTGCACCTAGCTCTAGGTCATGTGTGGTATAGTTCTTTTCGTGAATTTTTAATTGGCATGATGCGTATGCAATAACTTTCTCTCGTTGCATTAATACGCATCCTAAACCTTGATGTGAATTTTCACAATAAACTACAAAGTCATCTATGCCGTCTGGAAGTGATAGAATCGGTGCATCACAAAGTTTATCCTTTAGCAATTGGAAAGCTGCTTCTTGTTTCTCTCCCCAGTCAAACTTCTTATCTTTCTAAGTTAGGGAGGTTAGTGGTTGAGCGATCTTCGAGAAATTTTCAATAAATCTTCGATAATAACCCGCCAATCCAAAAATTGGTGTACTTCGGTGGGTGTCTTAGGTGCGTTCCAATTCTTAATGGCTTCTGTTTTTGATGGATCGACATGTATGCCTTTTTTGTTGACTACATGTCCGGGAAATTGGACTTCACGAAGCCAAAATTCGCACTTATAGAATTTTGCATACAGGTTCTCCTTCTTTAACAACTCAAGAATGGTCCTAAGATGGTGTTCGTGATCCTTCTTATTTCGTGAATATATCAATATGTCATCAATGAATACTATCACAAATTTATCGAGATAAGGCTTGTACACACGGCTCATTAAGTCCATGAACACCGACGGTGCATTTGTTAGACCAAATGGCATAACAAGGAACTCGTAGTGACCGTAATGAGTTCGGAATGCTATCTTTGGAATACTTTCTTCCTACACTCTAAGCTGATGGTATCCTAACCTTAAGTCAATCTTCGAGTAAAAACTTGATCCTTAAAGTTGATCGAACAGATCATCGATCCTCGGTAACGGATACCGATCCTTGATCGTGAGTTTGTTCAATTCTCGTAATCTATGCACATTCTAAAGCTTCCATCTTTCTTCTTTGCGAATAGAACCGGAGCTCCCCAAGGTGAGAAGCTTGGTCTAATAAAACCTTTGTCCAACAACTCTTGAAGTTGTGTGGACAACTCCTGCATTTCCGAAGGAGCTAATTGGTATGGGGATTTCGCTACAGGTGCAGCTCCTTGAATCAAGTCTATGCGAAATTTGACTTGTCGTTGGGGTGGTATTCCTGGCAAGTCCTCTGGAAAGGCTTCAGGAAATTCCTTAACAACAGGGATCTCCTCAAGTTTTAGCTCCTTGGATTTCTTGTCAACAATGTGTGCTAAGAATGCTATACATCCTTTTCTCAAGCACTTTTGAGCTTTCATACAAGAAATAATTCGGAATGGCGTTTCGCTCTTCTCGCCATGTATAAGAAGTGTTTCATATTAGCAAGTGGAATGTGAATAATTTTGTCGCAACACACGACTTCGGCTTGAATATTGGATAACCAATCCATACCGATTACAACATCAAAACTACCTAACTGGATGGGTAATAAATCAATGTTGAATTTTTGTCTACCTAACTCTAAAGAACACTCTTTAATAATTTCATCAGATTCAATTATCCTTCCATTCGCTAGTTCTATAGTGAATGGGATATCTAATTTATTTGAATTTAGTTCGAGTATATCTTTAAACTCTAAAGATATGAAACTAAAATCTGCGCCAGTATCAAATAAAATAGATGTGAAATGATTATTGACTGGGAACGTACCTGTGATCACATTCGGATCCTGACGTGCCTCGTGAGCTCCTATTACAAAGGCTCGCCCGTGGCCTTTGTTCACTTTTGGGCAATTCTTCCTAAAGTGGCCCAATTCACCGCAACCATAACAACTTTGATTTCTTCCTCGGTCATTTCCATTTCCATAACCTCCTTCTTTCTTGCCTTCATTCATGTTTACTTTGTTATTACTCCAGTAGTTTTCGGTACGGTGTCCCAACTTCCCGCACTTATCACATTTGGTGGTTCGGCATCCACCATAATGATGATAATTGCACCTGTTGCACTTAGGTGCATTTCTTGTATAACCTCTCGGTTCTGTCTCCGCTGCTACCACGAATACTTTGTTCCTTTTTGTTGTGGGGGTTTCTTTCCTCTTGTTACTCGGTCGGTAACCTTTCTTGAAGTGTGTAAACTTTCTCTTATTCCCATGTGATGTTGATTCTACATGTGTTCCTTGGGCATCTCCGCATTCTTTCACGAAAACTTATTCATTCTCACCGCTTCTTCGGTAAGGCTTACTGCAATCGTAATTGCCTCAGTGATGGTTGTTGGATGTGACGAAGTAACCATACTTCGAATTTCTTGAGATAATCCCCAAATGTATCATTCGATGCGTTTGAATTCAGGGGTACCATATATGGAACGACTCGCGAAAGATCATGGAAACGCTGTGTATAACCATACACATCGGGTCCTATCATGGATAAGTTCCAAAATTCGGTTTCCAATTTCTGTAACTCGGCTCTAGAACAATATTTCTCTCTCATCATATCCTTCAGTCTATCCCAAGTAATAGCATAACCAATTGCTTTCCTAGCGTCTGTACTTGCAAATTCCACCATGACAATGCTTCATCCATAAATAAGACTAATACATATGACACAATCTGGTTGATAGAACAGTTACTCATACGAATCACGGAATCCATCTTTTCTATCCAACGCACAATGGCTACTGCACCGCCTGTGCCATCAAAATTCAAGGGTTTGCAATCTAAAAATTGTTTGTATGTACATCTTGAAATAGTTAGATTTCAAGAATCATCAATAATATATATTGTTAGAAATAAATATTAATGATCATACTTTGGTAATTTTATAAATAACAAACCATTTACGGGCATCTAAACTCTTGGTGGTTCTTGAACCCTTGGCTCAGCATTGCGCTCGTGATGCGCAAGTGCTTCAGTTATTCGTTGATTCACTAGAGCATCGAGCTCGGCTTGGTTTGTAGGTAATGGTGATGGTCTAACTCGGGGTCTACCTCTTTCTCTAGATGCCATGATCTTCATATATGAAACATATAGAAGTGACTAGACGTATATTTGAAATAAATATTGTCTTTCATGGATTAGTATTATATAATATAAGTGTATATAATATTGATATAATTCAATTTTTATGTATAGTATCCATATTATAAACACCATAATAGATACATAAAAATGAACAATCAACAATTCATAAATAAAAGATAAACATCAACCATTATATATATACTGTCAACTTGATACATCATTTTTGTGAATATACAAAAATAACTAGGAGTTATAACACTCCGATAGACATGTCATACACAATACATTATAAAGTAGGTATTTTCCTTCACATCGTTCTTCAAAATCTTCCAGTTGACGACATATATATCTTCAAAAACTCTAACTTCAGCAAAACTGGGTATGAGTACCTACCCTAGAGATATGTCCATATACCAACTAGACAGACGGTGGAGGTGGAGGTGGAGATGAACGGATGATCCTCTGGAGGTATGCGACCTCCTTGTAAGGTACGTTTCGGACCCGCGACCAACGACCTGTTTTGCACACAGCCCAACCAACTGGGCTGGGTGTCTAACCCGTCATACACAGAATTTATATTATACTTAAGCACACATTGAGAGTTACTATGCTTGTTTAAAAAGAACCCGGTTTTCATTTCAACAAAACAAAATAAAAAGACACTAGCACATATATTTTAGATACATGTAATTGAAGCTAATAAACACAATCGCCAAATAGTCGAGCGAACGGATACGCTCCTCATGGGAAGGAAATACACTAGAGAGTGTGGATGTGGTATAACAGGCGTAGGTGGTGATGATGTCGTCGGTAGAGATGGTATCACGGGAGGTGTCGAAGTGGGTAATGGTGGTAACTGAGATGACAAAGATGGAGTACTTTGAGATGCTCGCAAAGTGGAAATCTGAGCCTCTAGCTCACGGATACGGTGAAATAAGATACTAATCTGTATCTTAGAAGACGTAACTCGAAACTCGGTGGTGGTTGGTGGCAAATGACTGGGATGATAGGGATCAGATAGGCTCATACCAGGTGGAGGTGATCGAATGTGAATATGATGGTCCTCCAACAGTGGGTGGTCGTGAATAGGGATGGTGTCTACTCGCATACTGACTAAACTCAGGGAACATAACTCGGGAGGGTCCTGCAGTGTAAGAAGATGCATAAGGATCAGATGTAATAAAAGGATCTGGTGGGTATACGCGGTATATGTAATGATCCGTCAACATGGTGAAACGGTGGCTGCTCAGATGAGTAGGATGTACCTCCCAAAGAGTAATGTGAAGGTCCAGACAAACGATGAGGAGTGAAATGATCAGTAGCAAATGAAACATCTCCAGGTAAATACTGAGATGGTCCAGATGGGTAGATGTGACCAATAGTGATAGCATCAGATGGTATAGGATCAACAAAAGTGGGTGTAATAGAATCATCAACAGTGGGAAAAGTATTTGGAAGTGGTGGTAGAGCAGTATCAGGTGAGGGCTCGGGTGGGGGTGATCTCAGAGATGATGGAGCAGATGAGGTAATATCAATGACATCAGGCTCATGTGGAGCTACCTCCAGTAGCGCGAGATCAAAATCATCTCCGATACCCAGATCATCCTCAAGGTGATCCATGTGAACAATAGGAATGACATCGTCATCTCCATCGATGTCGACAGCAAAAGGATCTACCACGTTAAGTGGTATAACATGGTGCTCCACAATGTGCTCACCTTTGGGGTGGCCAATGATAACTATCTGGTGGTCAAAGAGTGGTAAAGCTAAAACATCATCATCGGGAATATCCCCGGGAATGGGATCGGGTACAGGGTAGGGTAAGGCAAAAGGCTGGAAATCACCGTCCATCCAGTCATTGTCAGAATCATCGTGATCTGACTCGTCGTCGGAAATGATAATGACTGGTGGGAGTAGATCGTCTAGTGGTATATAATCTATCTCAGGGTCAGAACTCATAGACTCGGTGTCTGAAAGACTACTATCGGAAGACATGGTCCTGGCAAACATAATCCGTACAACTTATTTTTGTTAATAAATAATTTTTGTTTAAAGATAAATAATCGGGCAATCACTAAGTTTCAATGTAAGCTTTTCTAATCATAAGTTCAACTCAACTTACTGTTATTGTGTCTATCTCTAATAGACTAGTTTTGCATAATGACCTTGCAGTATTGTTTTTGTTTTAAACATTTGATACTAGTGGACAGTTCTCCCCGGGATGACAAACCAAAAATACTTATTTCAATTTTTGTAAATGACACACAAAAATTTATAAAAGAGCATTTTGAAATTGTAGACTAGACTCAAAAGAATCTTGGTTCACTACAATTGATGCTCTGATACCAGGTCTGTCACACCCCGATTTTCGATGTAACGGAAGCGTGTCGCAAGGTGTGGCCAGAGCGGCAATCGTTGCATTCAACCAAGTAAACAACAATTGTATTACATTACAAAACGTTCATCCATACTTTTTATTTAACCATAATTCACATATAAACTTTTGTCTTTAAAACAAACCACAAGTTTAACAACATTATTTAAAATTTAGACAAGTTTATAAAACATAACAACAAGGACTGGATGAAACATAACATCTTGACTTCACAACAAACGAACAAGATTTTTCCCCGAAGGCCATCCACTAGTTTCCTGTAATACCTGTTAGTTTTGAAAAGAATGTCAACAAAAGCTGGTGAATTCATGTTATAAATTTGGTATCAAATGGATTATCAAAAACATTTGAAATAAACTTGTTTAATATAGCTTAATGAAACTTGTAAGATCATTAGTGTGTTGCAAGGACACTAATCTGTATGCCGAATAAGGTGGCAACCAAACCTTGACGATTTATTATGTGTCTGAGACACTCGTTTTAGACACAAAAGCACTCTAATACGATCTGTTACTATGTCGTGTTAGAGTGGGGCTCGCCCAAACCCAATAGATCTATCCCCTTGTTCCTCGGTACTTGTCTTTCATTAATGGCCCCAATGCTTGAGCCTTATTCACATGTGATCTAAATATTTTCATTTTCCAGCTATATTAATTGTAACATGTATACATCCCCGCACGTTTAAAACCATAAAAACGTTAAAATAAAAGAGGAAACATGAAGTCACCGTTTTGCGTTCTGTACAAATCTCTATTCGATTCCTGATACTTCGTTCGTTTTTCAACCTACAAGTGTTCTAGTCTATTAGACACTTAGGCTTTTGTTTTATTTTTCGTACAAGTATTTTATCTTGAATTTCGTACTTGTATTTGTTGGTTTTTCTTTGTTGATATACATACATACATATATATATATATGTATATATACATATATATATATATAGTGTTCTAGTCTATTAGACACTTAGGCTTTTGTTTTATTTTTCGTACAAGTATTTCATCTTGAATTTCGTACTTGTATTTGTTGGTTTTTCTTTGTTGATATACATACATATATATATATATGTATATATATATACATATATATATATATATATACATATATATATGTTAGATTGATTAAATGGACCTAGTCCATGATTTAATTGTAAATAACTCAATCTAATAATTCATTACATATGGGCCTAGCCCAAAAGCTTTTGTAAGTATAGGCCTAGCCCAAATTTGCTTACTTTGTGTGAGCCTAGCCCAATTCATTTCATATATGTGTGCCTAGCCCAACTTAATTTTGTTTATTTGGTAGGTCAAGCCCAATTGGTTTTTAAAAGTGGGTTTTAGCCTAAAGTTAGTTTTTATAAAATTGATTAGCCAAATTTATTTTTTTTATAAAAGTGGGCTTGGCCCAAAGTTATCTTTTATTTAAATGAGTCTAGCCTATGTAAATTTTTATAAAAGTTGGCTTAGCCTAAAGTTTATTTTTATAAAAGTGGACCTTAGCTTAAAGTTTGATTTTATACAAGTGGGCCTTAGCACAAAGTTAATTTTTATGAAAGTGGGTTAGTCCATATATTTTTATAAAATAGTTTTAGCCCAATATAGTTTTATAAGGATGGGCTTAGTATAATAATTGTTTAGTTGGGCATATCCAAAAATATTTACTAGTATTTGTCATAACTTATAAAAAATTTATTTATAAAAATTATAAGTTATATATATATTTAAAAATTCTAGTAAATATAAAGTGTATCGATTCATTTGTTCGTTTTGACCGTTAGGTTCGCGTCGACTATTTTATTCATTTCGACTTTGTCGTTTGTTTCATTTATACCATATATTTTATTTTGTCCAAATTGTCCGAGTTTGTCCAAATTGTCCGATATATATTATTTTGTCAAAAGTTGAACACTTAAACATATTTTTATATAAAAATACATGTGCACATATAAGGTGATTTCAAAATATATATTTTTATCAAAAATATATATTTATCTCCTTTTTAGTTTAAGAAAAACTTATGTAATTGTATTCTTAACTTTTTCATCAAACCTTTATTTAAACAAGATTAAAGTTCCTAATCACTTTTAATCACAAAATTTTTAGTTTAATCATATCTTAATCAATTTTATAAAATATTGCCATAGTTTCCTTTAAAAATATAAGTTTCCCATGTTTTTATAAACATGTTTTAAGTAATTAAACTAACTCAAATCAACATCAATCACAATTATTATATAAATATATTAACATAATGTCATGAACTTGTTATAATTTTTAATCTTTCTTAATATAGAAACTTTATTATAACTTTTATACAAAATTTCTAAATCATAATTTTTATTTAATGATCTAATACATGTATAATCATATTTAAATTATGAGATTATGTTCATGACATATTTTGTTAATGAATCTTGCTAATCTAAACATGCATGTGTTTAGATCATCTTTTTATTCATAATTTTGCAAGATTCAAGTTTACTAGTTCATAACAACATCAAGATCATCACATGATTATGTTAGTAATCTTAGATTTATTAGTGTTTTTCAAGTGGGTTTTTATATAATTTTTATGATGATCTTGTGAATTTTTATAAAATAAAAAGTATAACATAAGGTTTAAGATCTTACTACTAGCACAAGGATAGGGATGATCTAAAAGATGAAGAAGATAGGTTGATCAAGAGTTCCAAGCTTCCAAAGTGAGCTCTTAACCCTTGCAATTTCCTTAGTTCTCCTTTATATCTTCATGCATGCTTAAAGTTCTTGTGTTTGGTTTTTAAAAATTTGAAGGTGAACATGAGGGTGTCTTGGCCGATTTTGTGAAGGGAAATGGAAGGATATTTGTGAAGTTCTTGGTGTTTAGGAAATGAATGAATGAAGAAGTTTTGGGTTTTTAATGTGGTGATTATAACCTTACAACACATAAGCCACTAAACACATCTACAATTAGCCAACACATCAACAAAACTTAAGTGGCTTTGGGGAATGCCCCATGTTGCCGTGAGGTGTTGGGGGGGGGGGTTTGGTTTACGAAATTTTTTTTATAAATAAAATGTAACTTTTATAAAATTTTATAACTTTAATAATTTTATATATAAGTTTTTATAAAACTAATACCCCAACACTTTAAAGTGGTGTTACAATATGCCAAAATAATTTACTAGTCTTGTTGTTTGGTTGTTCGGTTGATAAAGTTAGTTTGGGTCTTGTACCGGGTAATATACTGATACATAGTGTTACTTATTAAATTTTATGTTCATAAAATTCTAGCATAACTTTTATTGTCCCATTAATTAATATAGCTCTTCAGACTAATAATTTTGTCATTTTGAGTTCGGTTCTGGTACCGGCTTTGTTTCAGGTTTTTACCGAACAAACCATGTAGCTTTAAATAATAAAATTTATATATGGGTTTTATACTATTTCTAACACCCATTATTATTCTTTAGCTAAAAATATTTATTTTTGGCTTTTCGGACAATTGCTGATTTTTGCTACAGAATGCTGAATTTTGCTGTAGACTTGGACAAATTTGGTATTTTATATAAATTTTTTATGGTATAATAGTGCAGAAATATTTTATATCTTAATTCTATCATATTAGATTGTACCAACTAGTTCTGATATTTAATACATGTTCGCGTCGTTATCATTCGTCTAGGATATGGTTTTATATTTTCATGATCATGACGAATCGATTATCATACCAAACTATGATTTGGTTAAATTCTTAGACTTTTAAGACTTAAAATCAAAAATTAAGTCATGTTATACGATAAATAGACAATGTACTAGTTATTCAAGTTGTACAAAATTACCAGAATTTTGCCAATTGTCACACTATGGATGTAGTAAATTTATTTTTCTCATTTGTTTTGTGAATGTTAATTTCTAAATGCGACACATGACACCTATACGCCAAACTCATAATCTCGTTACGTATTTCCTGTAGATGTCTTCTAGGCACTCTCGCATAGGTAGGAGATCAGGAAAATCCGGCGAGCGCATGGCTGCTCAAATAGCCCAACAAATTGCCACCGTGATTCCCGTTATCGTAATTCAAGTTCAACAAGCTCTCGCCACTAATCCTGTCAACCCAATCAATCAAGAGGGGCAAAATGCTACCAACCCTCCCACAAACCCCACCAAGTGCATTTACAAGCACTTCAACTCATGTGACCCTCCAAAATACGAGGGAACTGAAGGGGTCACTACTCTCCTTCGATGGTTTGAAGAGATGGAGAGTACTTTTCTCAATTGTGACTGTCCCAATGACTGTAAGGTTCGTTATGCTACTGGCCGTCTATTCGGAGTAGCATTAACTTGGTGGAATGCCGAAAAAGGTAAAAGAGGCGCTGAAGCCGCTGTAGCACTAACTTGGGAACAACTTCGAGAATTTATGACAAGATGCTTCTGCCCAAGAAGCGAAATTAAGAAGCTAGAGGATGAGTTCTATTTCCTAAAACAAAACAAGGGAGACCATATAACTTACAACAAAAGGTTTCTTGAGTTGAATCAAATGGTTCCGAATCTATTTACTCCTCTTTACCATCTGATCGAGCATTACATCCGGGGTCTTCCTTCGACGATTCAGGATTCTGTGATGAGTATCGTGCCTGCAACCCTGGAAGCAGCAATGGAGCTAGCTACTGAGCTCACCGAAAATCATATCAGGAATGGGGATTTCAAGGATGAGAAGAAGAAGGATGCAAGTAGCAAAACATCAACCAAAACCTCTAATACAACTCAAGCCGAAACCTCTTCTCAAATCACTGCCAAGAGAAAGCGGAACGGGAAAAATTTTGCTGTCACTCAAACCAGTCAACCAACTCCACAAGCCGAACCCCTTCAAGCCATTCCAATCACCCAAGTGGCACCCAACCCAGCATACTCAAACAAGAAACCTACACTGGGCCCCACCCTCAATGCAACACATGCCATTATCACCACCAACCCACCTTACCTTGCCGATTGTGTGCCAATTGTGGGCGTTACGGTCATCTGAGTAACACTTGTCGTACTCCTCAGAACCAAGCTCCACTCCCCGCTTAACACATGATCCAACCCTATCAACAACCTCAAAATCCCATGGTTCCATATGTTCGAGCTTGCTTCAATTGTGGTGACCCTACCCACTTCAGAAACACGTACCCTAGGTTGGTTAATATCATTAACGCTCGGGCCTAATCAAACCTAGTTAACCAAGCGAACCAGGCCAACCTAGCACCTCCACCAGCAAGAGGGGAGCTTACAACATCAACACAAACCCAGTTGAGGTCAACGCCGGTGCAAACGAGCAATCTAACTAGTCTTCCACCCATCCTGAAGACTCAAGACCCTACTTCATTTGTTTAATTTATTCTCAATCCAAGTTTAAATAAATTACCATTTCTTGTTATGATTATTCAAGTTACCATTGTTTTCAATTTGGGTAATAATGTATAAAAATCTTATTAACGCCATTAAAGCAATTTATATCACGTTATGGTAAGTTGTTTCATTGCATGTCTCTATTCATCGATTAAAATTCATGTCACCATCACGACGAACTTCGTCTCATCACTTAAAGAAGTTGGATCGTGTCTCACTTTTTCATAGACTGACCACTTCCTCATAATACATGAGAGAGGTGCCGCCGTCACTCAGTCTTGTATCCCTCAGATTTGAGACTCAAGCATTGGTTGTTGTGTTTGTTTATGTTTTATAGATTTTAGGACGAGTCACATAGAACTAATCATGACTTGATGACAAAGCCAATGAAAATTTGACAAGGATATGGTGGATACGCCGCAGGTACTTCCTATATATAAGTATTCTTCTCAGGTGATCAATAGCATTGTTAGACGGTTATGAGAAGTTCCGTGTAGGTAGTGTAAATCTTAATTTGGATAACGATGTGGTTGATGACTCCGTTTTGTGATGTAATCTTATCATTTTGACGCTTTGATTTTCTCAAAACCCTTCTATCATGAAACCATATCCAGTTAACCATCTCCGTGTTACAATGCTTTTCACTTCTACACCTCAGGCGTCAAAAAGCGATTCCTGTAGCAGGGAATTCAACCCTCACTAGGAACGTTACCGCCTCAATCAAAATCCAAAATTACAAACTCACCTGGTTATGTATACCCTTAGCGTCATCTCAGATCGAGATGAGCATTTTACTTCCCGAACATGGTAAGCCGTGCAATCAGCGCTAGGCACTCACTTAGACCCTAGCACCGCGCTATGTTGGACCTTTTAAATACTCAATAGAGTCGGTCATGTAGCTTATAGGCTTGACCTACCTAAAGAACTCAGCAAGATTCATCCCACGTTCTATGTATCCAACTTAAAAAAGTTCCTTGCCGACGAAAACCTTCATATACCGTTGGAAGATATTCAGATTGACGAATCGATGCAACAACTGGTAGAAATCATGGACTTCGGTGAGAAGTGTTTAAGACGAAGTCGAATTCCGATAGTCAAGGTGTGTTAGGATTCGAAACGAGGACACTTAAACAAATTGGTAATAATTATTAGAACAGGTAGGAACATGTTCGGCTCGTCAATTTCAGTTCTAGGGTCGGTTCGCAACCGAAAGTCACGAAGTTTGACTTTTGCTTTGACTTTCGATTCTGACCCGATTTAGATTAGTTACCTACTGATCTAAAGTTTCATTATGATCATAATATAATGTAGCATAACCCTCTGAGGTTATATTACATGATCATAATCAGAATCCAAGTTTATGCGCAAGTTCCATAATTATGCCATCTTTGACCAAAATGCCCTTTTTGCATAAAACAAGGTTTTAAATAGTAATGAACTTGAAAATGAGTTTCCTACTGATGTAATATTATAAGTAGGATTATTTGGGATGTTAAATCAAGTTTATAAATAAGTCCTTAAACTATGTCGACAAATGACAATTTTAGCCCTTGTGGCTTATAAAATGGTTTTAATCAAATCTTTTCAAGGTAAATCATTTACCTACTGATATTTTATATTAAATAACATATTTTAAACATTTTAATCTAATCTTAACATCAGTTTTTATAAACATCGCACATAGACATCATTTTACGACATAAGCGTCGTTTCGGCGCATAGTATGGTTTTAAACCATATTATTGACCAAGACTTGATACCTACTTATTTCAAAACTTATTTTAAACATATTTACAGTAGGTACATGTTAAAAACTCAGAATCCCAAATATTTTATAAACTATCTGTAAAATGACCAAAATGCCCCTTCGATGCATAGTTTGGTCATAAAAGATAATTTACACATATAATTGATATCCTACTGATATTAAATCATAAATAAATTATTTTTCGAGAATACTTATGATTATAAACTTAAATTGTATTCAAGTTTCTTTTATGTGGTGTGAAATTACCAAAATGCCCTTATGAGGCATAGTTTCGTTTTAAAACCATAACGGGCATATAAGTTAATATCCTACTGATATTTTAACTTATTTAAGATATAATGGCATATAGAACTTGTCCATGACTTATCCGGTTACCCGATATCGCTAATATGCGCACAGTTACATATATGTAACTATTTTACGGAAATTAACCGAAACGGGTTTAACCTTGTCATTTAAGGCTCAAAATCCAGAAGGTTTATAGTTTACCCATATTAAACAAGTCAAGGTACTTGTTGGGATTAAACTACATTCTATCCAATCATCGTTTAATCTAGCGTCATACGTTTTGATCAAGTACGCTAGTCGGTCTAAGTCTATGACTTAAATAAGACCGTTAGTATTTAATTGGTTAGTTTATGCCATAATCCAGACTATAGACTTGCCGGTAAATGCTATCTGCACTTAGTCCTTTTTGTGTACGGCTGAGTTATTAAAAATTAAAGAAGACTAGCTCAGGTAAATACTCTCGACTTATTTCCCTTATACGGGCTTGGGTTACAGTAAATTATTACCGCTTGGTCAGAAATGGGATCAATCGAACGCCGGTTCGGAGATAGTAAATCCGCATATTCTGTTTTAATCAGTTTTCTTTGATAAATTAAACATCGGGGGTTAACTACCGTGTCCTGGATATCCTCGGCTCATTACAATAGAAATGGCCACGACCTTAGCGCGGGTGTAGGCATACACCCGATAGACGCTCAATTATGCATTCCCACAAGGTTGGGAGGAAATTGACTCCTTCGTGAGTCCAAAGTGGTGTGTACGTTAATTGTGTCTCGGTCTTCGTGTCGGGCCCCGTATGTATTGACAAACATGTAAATCTGTTAACAAGGTTGGACGGTCAATTAGCCCAAGTTATAAAAAGATTTTGTGCTGATACGCACTTAAAACATTTTTGAAATGTTTTCAAAATGAGTCAGTTGGATGTATTTACCAGCGAAAGCTGACGTATTTTCAAAAGACTAATATGTAGGTACAATACGAAAATAGGCTGGAAGTTCTCGGTAGTGATAGAGGATCTTGCAAATCCTAAATCTGCCCAAAGTCTGTTTATATTCTTTCCATGTACAATTTATGATCCGCATGTGGATCTTCTATTACAAGCTTGTATAATATTTTGTATTTTCGAACATTCGGTTTGTAAGAGTAATTTTACTCCAAGACTTCCGATGTACCGTGTTTAATTGACTATGATGATTATCAACTGACGTCACCATACTCCCCACCCGAGCCCACCAGTGTATGGATTTCGGGTTGGAAATCCGGGGTGTGACAATTCTCCGTTTCTGTTTCGAATTGAAACTGAAGAACCGTTCCCAATCATGAGTTAGACTCAATCATGGGGTCAGTTAAAGTCAATTCGGTTACATAATAACTCGATCATCAATTTTCTTTCTGAAAATATTAAACCGAAATTCAATTCAATTCAGTACTTTCACCTATAAATAGTGATCTTTGAACCTTGTAGAACTCGCACACTTTCACAAACAAACTCTCTAAACGCTCAGAAGGTTCTCCATGTTCAAAACACACTTCGCCGGAAAACTTGGTTCGTCGCTGGAATTACACAGAGAAATCAAGTCAATCCCCCTGTTTCGGTATAAACATTTAAATCCTTTCTTTTTATTTATTCTTATAATCAGTAGAAGTAAAATCAATTTTACCGGATTATCAATCGAGTATGTTAAACTGTTTTCATGAAATGAAGAAGACGAAGTTGGGAAGTGTTTAAATGAATTCAAAATTGGTAATTATACCGGGTTAGACACACAATCCAGTGATGGACTGTGTGCATTTTAAACAAGCAGACCCGGGTTCGAGTCTCACACACGGTTCCGATTTCATATATTATACAAACCCTTTTAATACTTACATATATTAAAATTCAGTAAGTGTATAAATTTAATAAAAATCATATATCTTTCGGGTTAGACACACAGCCTAATTGGTGGGGTTGTGTGCAACACGAAGCACACGTCGGAGGTTCGACCAGTTCGACCTCTAAAAGGGATATATTTTTTTAATTAAACTTTTTCTTTATTTTTCTCCAAAATCTTTAAAAATATATATAATAAAATAAGTCCTTTTAAAGTATAAAAATTAGTAATAAATACTATAAAATTATCTAAAAAGTCTAATAAAATTCATTAAATAAAAATACTAAATTTAAATAAAAGAAATATACTTACCGAATTATTACGTGAATATTTAGGTTAGTTTTCTTGTCGGTTAGAATCTTTAAATCGTGCAGCTCGTTATCAAGTCAACGCACCCAATGTGAGTGAATTCCTACAAACTTCCCCTTTTATTAATGTTTTGGGGTGTATCATGTGTCATTTATTTATATCGTTTATTCAAACACTTGTGCTACTACCATTATATGAACTAACGTGATATCTGATATTTGGTTTATTGTTATATGTGGTTATACTTTCTCATTTCAGTCAAGCTTTCACATTAGGCCCATCAGTTTCCTGTTTCATACGGGTAGAACATCGCGTTGCCTAATTAGATCGGCTCCGTTTGATGAGCCTTGATCTCACAGCTCATCGCTTATCATGGTTACATGTACATTGCTAGATGATTACGTGGTTTGTGGATAGATTACCTATACGTTTGCTCATATTTGGTTTATGCACATTTTTATTAAATTAATAAACATATCAATCCTTTTTAATGTTTAAACGGGATTCACTCGCCGACTTTTGTTGACCCAAATCTCTATTTTTACACATGATACAGGTGATCAGGTTGAAGCAAGGAACACATAGGATTGGGCCTTAGAAGAAGAATAAATTGTTACTTGTATGTCTTGTTTAGAATATTTGGTGTTTGTATGGTTTGTGTGTTGATTGGAATATTTCTTTCTAAATTGAAATAATAAATATGAAACTTTGATAATAGTAAATGTCATGAGCTTTGATGAAAACCAAATCATGCCCCGACTACCATATCCGCTGCGGGTCAGGGTGTGACAGATTGGTATCAGAGCTTTTGACTACAAGGATATAGGATAGGTTATTAGACCCTTAGAGCCTATACTATAGTCGGTTAGATTTTAATTGCTTACGTGTTAAGTTGGTTACATGCAAACTCATGATATTTACTTGTTTTACATTTATCTCACACACAAATGCATGCAAGCACTCCTACTACTGTATGATTTGTGTGATATTCAATGTGATATACATATTGTTAACATAACGTGCTTACGCATCACGCACGACTCAATTTTCACATATTACAACATTTTCATGTTTCTTTTCTCAAAGTTTTGTGATGTTTTCATTTTTTTCAATCTCATCAAAGTGAGTTCCACGACGAGCATGTAGTAACTGGAAGGGTACAAGTACCGGTAGTCGAAACATCCTGTCTAGGATTGGCATTCGTATAAATCCAATATAACAGATCAACTTGCCTACCTGGGAACTAACGATGAGAGTACGAAGGACCTATTAGGCTAAAGCATACCATAGCAAACGTCGTGTGAACTAACCCCACTTTGATTTGTCACCGTGTCTACACTAGGACACCTTCCGACATTATATTTTTCAATCATGTTTTACGATTTTCATTCGGGTGGTGCAAGTGTTAACAGGCCAAAACCAATGTGAACCCTACGAAGCCCAGTAGTCATGGGGGCCCACATGACTACCTAGGTCAAGTATGGGGGACATATGGGGGGCCCAAACATGAGCAAGGCCCAAGACATCCTATGTGTCACACCCCGATTTTCGATGTAGCGGAAGCGTGTCGCGAGGTGTGGCCAGAGCGGCAATCGTTGCATTCAACCAAGTAAACGACAATTGTATTACATTACAAAACATTCATCCATACTTTTTATTTAACAATAATTCACATATAAACTTTTGTCTTTAAAACAAACCACAAGTTTAACAACATTATTTAAAATTTAGACATAAGTTTATAAAACATAACAACAAGGACCGGATGAAACATAACATCTTGACTTCACAACAAACGAACAAGATTTTCCCCCGAAGGCCATCCACTAGTTTCCTGTAATACATGTTAGTTTTGAAAAGAATGTCAATAAAAGCTGGTGAATTCATGTTATAAATTTGGCATCAAATGAATTATCAAAAACATTTTAAATAAACTTGTTTAATATAGCTTAATGAAACTTGTAAGATCATTAGTGTGTTGCAAGGACACTAATCTGTATGCCGAATAAGGTGGCTGTCACACCTCGACCCGCAGCGGAATAAGAGTCGGGGCATAATTGGGTTATCACCAAAGCTCATGATATTTACTATTATGTTTCATATTTATTAAAATCAAAATTACATTCTCAAATATCTAAACATGTCCATACAAATACAAAGGAAAACAACCAACTAAACAATTCCAAGCTCTAAACCATTTTATTCTTCTAGGCCAATCCTATGTGTTTCTGGCTGCAGCTGGTTCACCTGTATCATGTGTAAAAATGAGGGTTTTTGGGTCAACATAAGTTGGCGAGTGAACCTTGTTAGATAAAACATTTATAATTGATTTTCCTGTTATTTTATCAAGGAAAAATTGTGCATAATCATAAGTGAGCAAATCTAAATAATCAATCAGTAACAATGTTAACCACAAACTATAACATACAATAACATACCAACAGCATACCATAACATATCAACTTGCATAAATATATAACATGAATGAAACTGTGCGATCAAGGCTCAATCAAACGGAGCCGATCGTATTGCATGTACTGAAAATGATAAATGTCTGTGCGATCAAGGCTCAATCAAACGGAGCCGATCGTATGTTGGCACGCCAGGTTCACGCTCATAATGTAATGGGGAACATGCTCAACGCTCATAATGTAATGGGGAGCGGCGGCCTATGAAATTGCATGTACTGAAAATAATGAATTAAATCTAACAATAACCACACAAACAATTGAATCAAACTGAATACACATTTGTCCATGATATGATGTATGCACAATGATTTAAGTATAATAAGTAGCAAGACACATGATACACCCCAAAAACGTGATTAAAACGGGGAATTTGTAAAGATTCACTCACATTGGGTGCGTTTGATTAGAGATGGTGAGATGCGCACGAGTTGGAAGAGCGGAACAACGAGAATTAACTAACCTAAATAATAACGGAAAATATAGTAAATGAGTGGATTTTATTAAGGATTTTAATGGAATTTTTAGATATATTTTTGTGAGTTTAAGGCTATTTCCTATCTTTAAAAACATTATTTTTAAGTATTTTTAATTGATTTTTAAATTAAATTAAATAATTAAAAATACAAAAATATGTTGACTTTTTGGGTTGACCGTTGACTTTTTGACTTTGACTGTTTGACCGGTTTATTGTGTAATTGCAATGCGCTGGGTGAGGCTCGAACCCGAGACCTCCCGTACGCGTGCACGCAGCTCTACCAACTGAGCTACGTGTCTAACCCGAAATAATTTCGTTTTTAATTATACTTATATATTAACTCAGCTTATCCAAAATTCTTTTATTTTCAAAAACATTTTAAATCATCGAACCGGTGTCACTAACAGGTCTCGAACCCGGGACCTGTGCTTTAACGTTACACACAGTCCACCGCTGGACTGTGTGTCTAACTTGGTTAATATACAACTTTTATTATACTTAACAACTAACGTAAATTAACCCGGTTCAGTTAGAAAAATAAAACGTTTTTATTACATAGAGGGTGCGTGTATCAGGGATCGAACTCACGGCGTGTGCGTATTATTTGCACACAGTCCACCGCTGGACTGTGTGTCTAACCCGTTTAAAATACCAATCTTAATTATCCTTATAATGTTAGCACAGTTCATCTTCCCCGTTAGTTTTTACAGACAGTAGATTACCCCTCTGTTTTCTTGTTTTAAAACGATTAACACATTGATAAGACTGAGATGAAATGACAAAGGCTGTGTGGAAACAAACATACCGGAGGAATAATTCAACTCAGAATTCCGGCAAGGCGTCGGCTCTGTTTTTATGAACTTCAACTGAGCAAGCAAATTATTCGTTTTGATTAGCTAATCGTGGAATTGAAGTGCTAAACAAGCGTTAACAGGGTGTTTAAATGTCCATACCGTTTCACAGCTGAAAATAAGGATTTCCAGAAATTTTCCGGCGAACTGGAATTATCTGATAACAGCGTCTGAATTCGATTTCAATTGAAAGGTCCGAGTTAGAAATAGCTTAACAATTGATAGACCACGACGGTATTGAAAGACTTACCGTTTTGATGGAGAATACGATTTTCTGGCGACTTGTAGAAACTTTCTGGCGAGTTCAAATAGCTTCTCCGGTGGACTGAAAATTGTGCGGAAATGTAATTGGAGGTTTGCAGAGTGTTTTTGAGTCGCGAGAGAGTACAAAGATGGAAGTAATACTGGAATTGAAGATTTTCGGTTATAAAAACCGATCCTTTCTTGAATTTAAGTTTATTCAAGGCACACTTGATTGAAAGCGTCGGTGCATCGGTTAAACTCAGTAAACCGAGATCAATCAAACGTCTTTGGACGTTTGGTGACCGTTTCGGTTACAGTTGGCGTAACCGGTTGATTTATGGTTGTCTATAAGATTTATTTGTTTCCCGTAGATGACATAAAACAACAAGTGGCGGAGTGGTGATGTGTGTGTGTGATAAGTCTTTGGGTTTCAACCCGGCTGACCCGGGTTCGAGTCCCGGCAGCCTCATTTTATTTTTATTTATTTTATTTTTACTTTTTATCAATTATAATTTTTATAGTTTAGTTTGTTTATTAATTATGTATCATTAAAAATCAAAATAGCCATAAATACGCAACGTGACATTTATAACTTAATATTTGATTACAAAACGGAGCGGGTTTGGAAACCCGTTTTTGACAAATTCAATTTTTTCGCTACAAATCAAAACAAAAATTGAAGATTTAGTTACGATGAAAAATCTTGACGATTTATTATGTGTCTCAGACACTGGTTTTAGACACAAAAGCACTCTAATACAATCTGTTATAATTGCCGTATTAGAGTGGGGCTCGCCCAAACCCAATAGATCTATCCCCTTGTTCCTTGGTACTTGTCTTTCATTAATGGCCCCAATGCTTGAGCCTTATTCACATGTGATCTAAATATTTTCATTTTCCCAGCTATATTAATTGTAACATGTATACATCCCTGCACGTTTAAAACCATAAAAACATTAAAATAAAAGGGGAAACATGAACTCCCTGTTTTGCGTTCCGTACAAATCTCTATTCGATTCCTGATACTTCGTTCGTTTTTCGACCTACAAGTGTTCTAGTCTATTAGACACTTAGGCTTTTGTTTTGTTTTTCATACAAGTATTTTATCTTGAATTTCGTACTTGTATTTGTTGGTTTTCCTTTGTTGATATACATATATATATATATACATATATATACATATACATATATATATACATATATATATATATATGTGTGTATCTGTATATATCTATATATATATATGTATATATATATGTGTGTGTGTGTGTTAGATTGATTAAATGGACCTAGTCCATGATTTAATTGTAAAAAACTCAATCTAATAATTCATTACATATGGGTCTAGCCCAAAAGCTTTTGTAAACTTAATTTTGTTTATTTTTTAGGTTAAGCTTTGGTTTATAAAAGTGAGTTTTAGCCCAAAGTTAGTTTTTATAAAATGGATTAGCCCAATTTATTTTTTATAAAAGTGGGTTTGGCCCAAAGTTATCTTTTATTTAAATGGGTCTAGCCCATGTAAACTTTTATAAAAGTGGGCTTAGCCCAAAGTTTATTTTTATAAAAGTTGGGAAGTGTTTAAATGAATTCAAAATCGGTAATTATACCGGGTTAGATACACAGTCCAGTGGTGGACTGTGTGCATTTTAAACAAGCAGACCCGGGTTCGAGTCTCACACACGGTTCCGATTTCATATATTATACCAACCCTTTTAATACTTACATATATTAAAATTCAGTAAGTGTATAAATTTAATAAAAATCATATATCTTTCGGGTTAGACACACAGTCTAATTGGTCGGGCTGTGTGCAACACGAAGCACACGTCGTAGGTTCGCCCGGTTCGACCTCTAAAAGGGATATATTTTTTTAATCAAACTTTTTCTTTATTTTTCTCCAAAATCTATAAAAAATATAATAAAATAAGTCCTTTTAAAGTATAAAAATTAGTAATAAATACTATAAACTTATCTAAAAAGTCTAATAAAATTCATTAAATAAAAATACTAATTTTAAATAAAAGAAATATATTTACCGAATTATTACGTGAATATTTAGGTTAGTTTTCTTGTCGGTTGGTATCTTTAAATCGTGCACGCTCGTTATCAAGTCAACGCACCCAATGTGAGTGAATTCCTACAAACTTCCCCTTTTATTAATGTTTTGGGGTGTATCATGTGTCATTTATTTATATCGTTTATTCAAACACTTGTGCTACTACCATTATATGAACTAACGTGCTATGTGATACTTGGTTTATTGTTATTTGTGGTTATACTTTCTCATTTCAGTCTAGCTTTCACATTAGGCCCATCAGTTTCCTGTTTCATACGGGTAGAGCATCGTGTTGCCTAATTAGATCGGCTCCGTTTGATTGAGCCTTGATCTCACAGCACATCGCTTATCGTGCTCACATGTACATTGCTAGATGATTACGTGGTTTGTGGATAGATTACCTATACGTTTGCTCATATTTGGTTTATGCACATTTTTATTAAATTAATAAACATATCAATACTTTTTAATGCTTAAACGGGATTCACTCGCTGACTTTTGTTGACCCAACTCTCTATTTTTACACATGATACAGGTGATTAGGTTGAAGCAAGGAACATATAGGATTGGGCCTTAGAAGAAGAATAAATTGTTACTTGTATGTCTTGTTTAGAACATTTGGTGTTTTTATGGTTTATGTGTTGATTGGAATATTTCTCTCTAAATTGAAATAATAAATATGAAACTTTGATAATAGTAAATATCATGAGCTTTGATGAAAACCTAATCATGCCCCGACTACCATATCCGCTGCGGGTCAGGGTGTGACAATATGGTGGTTGAGAGTTTTTCTAAAAGTTGTCGGTGCTCAACCAAAAGTTATTGCCACTAACCCAGATCCAGCAATGAAGAAGGCTATTTATGTTGTGTTTGTTGAAATGAGGCGTCGGTTATCCATGTGGCACGTGATGCATAAACTTTCTCTATAGGTTGATTTTCTTATTTTCATATGTTTGGCGTTTTGCCATTCATTACTGTTTTTCATGTTAGTTTTTTGTTTCTAATGTTTTATTCCATGTCGTTTTCGTGTTTTAGATAGGTTGGTGTTAGGCTATGCAATACCACCAATTTCAAAGAACGTGTTTGTGGTGTTGTGTGGACGGATATTCTTCCACCCGAAGAGTTGAATCAGGATGGGAAGAGGTTATTGAAGAGTTCAATTTAAATGATAATTACTGGCTTTCTGATATTTTTGCACTTAGGGATTCTTGGATCCCTGCATACTATAGAATGAAGGAACTGACAGGCCTTATGCATACGACATCGAGGTTAGAGAGTGAGAACCATTTTTTTGGTCAAGTGTGAAATGCAAAATCTACTCTTGTTGAGTTCATGACTCATTACGAAACTGCAATAAAAGCGTCACACGCACCGGAAAAATGATCATGAATCTCGATACAAACGCCCCAGTTGAAAAGTAATTATAAAGTCTTGGAGAGCCAAGCTGCTGAGATATACACAAAAAATATTTTTTGTGACATTCAAGCTAAGCTAATCGGGATTGGGGATTGCTTAAATCAACGTTATGAAGAGCAGCCCGATGGGTTTCTTAAGTGACACATAAATGATTTCCAGCAAACTTGTACATTCTTAAGGTAAACAATGGTGTTTTCAACGTATTTTATTTGGTGTTTTCTGAGTATGGCGTTTATTATATTTTTAAACATTTATTTTTTCTGACTAAAGTTTTTGTGTTTGTTGTTTGATGGTGTTTTATACATACATTGTCTGCATGGCGTTCTTTCAGGTAATATACAGTAAGTCTGATTGCACCAGCACTTGCTCATGCAGCCGTTTTGAGTAGTTTGGTTTGCTATGTAGACATGTATTTTATGTTTTGAGAAGTTTGGATATTAGGGAATCTCCAAAACAGTACATTTTGAATAGATGGTGTAAAGAGGCTTTGCTAAATTGCTCTTTAAATTACTCAATGAGTCGTGATTTTATGACTTAACATGATTCTGATGTACAAAATATGATGTGAGAAATTATTTTTACAACGGAGTATACTTTGAACCGTTTATCTGGTAATAAGGAGGAGCTATCCTTATACAAGGATCATGTTCAATCTTATATGAAGAAGGTTCAAGATATGCAGATTGTTGCTCATCCAACTAGTACTAGGGATAGATTTGCGGAGATAACACGGCAATATCAAAACGACAAGAATCCGATAAGAGTCCATGTTGGATATAAGTTGAAAGGTTGTGGATCTCGTAAACGTTTGAAATCCAAACATGAGGAAACAATTGAAAAAAAAAAACAAAAGGGAAGCCCGGGGTGAAAGAAAGATAATGTAAGAATTGTAAAGCTTTCGGACACTACGCATCGACATGCAAGAAGCCCGTAATTAAAAGAATATCGACACGGTCTTTGAGAGCAAGTGAAGAGTAGTTCGACGTTTTATATTTTTTTTCCTATGCAATTTTAGAGCATGTAAGAACACATAATATCGCCATTTGGCGTTTTATATTTTTATATATATCATTTTTATTGTTTTTTTCTCATTTTTCACTTTTTGTGCATAACATGTGATTAAAGGCAATTATTATATTTCTGGATGTTTGTTTGTTTTGCTGTTTGGCGTTTTTGCACCTAATTATAGAGAATAAAGTATTATTATCAACTGCAAGGTACATAACATACCACTATAGAAGATCGCACACACACATAAACGCCCAAAAAAGAATACTTTTCAGTCAATAAGAATACTTTACTCCTCTAATTAGGTGATGGTTAACTCAATAAGATTTGGCTGAATGACATGGACAACAATGTTAATCCTCACTTAAGAATGTTGTCCAACTCATTTAGTGATGTTGGAACTTTTGGAAACCGTTGGTACTTGATAAACCTTAGTTTGAGCTAATTCTTTAACAGTTAGAAAAACAAAAGGGTCAAAAGTGTTATTTTGTGAAACATCTATGTATGCGGCGTAATTAATTGCCCAACGTATTTAATAAATACGTTGGGTGATCAGTCTGTATAAATACTATGTTCAATGAATGTATGTCCAAGTTTCTTGGACAGATTTTGGTGATCTTCTTGTGTTGTGATTTTTGCTATTGTGCTTACATCCGAATATCCAGGTGCTGTTACTGATTACATGTTATTGGGATTTCATATACAACACTAGTTGTTTGATCCAAACAAGACTCTTCATCTTCTTTGCTTGGTTTTTCTTAGTATTTGCACATTCAAACAACTAATCCATAGTTGTTTGGGTGAAAACAATCAACCACTGTGATCCGAATCTGTTTTGGGACTCACAATTTGGTATCAGGGCCTTTGTGCTCTTGATTGTTTAAGTGTTTGTTAAGATTTGTCAAGTTTTGAAGGTTTTACAAAAGTTTTCAAAGTTTCATGGTTTTTCAAATTTTGGGGATTAAAATGGCTTGATCTGGTGCGTTTAATCTTTAGGTTGTTGTTAATCAGTAGTTTGGTAAACATTTTGGTCATTTAGCTGCAAAGAAACATGAATTTTGGGTCGTGTTTGGGTGATTAGAGGGTTTTTGTTCGCACTAAAACCCTTATGGGCGTATTTAATGTTGAATCTAGCGTAGATATATTTGAAGTTGGCGTATTTATTTTGAATCTAGCGTAGTTAACTTGAATTTTGCGTATTTAACAACTACGCTGGCTCTTAAATCAGCGGAGTTATAAGATTGTCAGCAAAATTATCCAGCGAATTTACTCGAAGGCGACTTCGAAATCAGTGATACTAATCCTCAGCAATTTTATCATGGTGTTCAGCGAAATTAACTAAACATTTGCTTGTTTTCAAATATCCAGTGGATTTAGCTCTTTGCAGGACAAAATCGCCGATCCCATCAGCGTAATTGTTTCCAAGTGCAGCGTATTAGATCTCTGGTCCAGCGTATTTACCTCCTAGCGAGCGTATTTGTTCTCTGATTCACCAAAACCCAACGTATTTAATCACCATTCATCCATTATGTCTCTTAATCAACTCAATCCGATTGCTCAAGCTGAACTAGAAACTGGAACTGCTACAAGGCCACCAAAGTTGAAGCTGCAGATTCTCTACCAAAAGAATGGAGTCTTCAATGCATGATGATTAAGAGAACTTTCCTCATCAGCACAACTCCAGTTACTCTCTCAGAATTGATTAACACTTTTAAGCCTTTGAAATGGACATCATGAAACGAGAGATGAATCAAACTGGATATTCTCAGAAGACGTCTCAGCAAGCTGCTGCAACCTCGGTCCCCAAGAATATGGCATTTCTTGCTCCTGTCACCTCATGTGGATTAAATTCCCAAAGTGTTGTCGAATCCTATTCAAATGCTTCCGCAAACTCTGTAAAGACCTCGTCATCTTCCGAGAAGACCACCGTGGCCAGCGACACTCAAGCACTTAAAATTTCCACAGAACATGTAGCTCTTTTTAATACTTTCTTAAGTAGCTATGAGGCGCTTATGTCAGGAGAGTTGAAGAGAGAATTCCTCACAGCAGAGGACATGTATCAAGTAGATCCAGACGACATGGAGGAGATGGATCTGAAGTGGCAGATGGCAATGATCACTCTACGGTTGAAGAAATTCCAAGATAAAACAGGAAAGAGGTTGGCTCTTGGAAAAGTTGGATTTGACAAGTCCAAGCTTAGATGTTATAATTTCAAAGACTTGGGCCATTCCAAAAGAGAGTGTCCGTTGCTAAAGAATGAGAATACCGAAATCAACCAGACAAGGAGGCCGATTGCCAATTGAAGGAAATAATAATGCTGCTAAAAAAAATTATAAGGCTTTAGTGGTGGAAGATTATGATTGGTCGGAGGAGATAGTTGAGGCAAAGGGAGAAGTAAACAAGGCCCTCATGGCAAACATCACCACTGTCTCTACCACGTCTGCTTCAAATGGTGTTGAAAAACAAACCTCCAAGATTCTAAAAGATGACACTGGTTTGAAAAGCATCATCTCTCCTGTCTCAGAGAAGAGACAACAGAAAGCTGAAATGATTGAGTCAAAGCCTGATGTTCAAGAAGTCATCAGTACCAGCAAAAATGAAGCGGTTGGAACATCCTCTACCGCCATGAAATCAGAAGCCGAGGATAAAGATTTAGTAAACAGCATTCCATATGAATTCAAAGAAAAGTTGTGCTCAAAACCATGTTTGAACGCCGTGGCACACTACAAATCACTCAACCGTGATATAATTAAGGAAAAAAAAAATTTTTTGAAAATAAATCAAGAACTAAAAGAAAATGAGGCTGCATATCAGCGAAAGTTGGATTCAACCATAGCTGAAATGCAGACTCTAAAGGAATTTGTTTTCAGAAAAGACTTTATCATAAATGATTTGACAAAAAAGCTAGAAAAATCCCAAAACGAAAATAACAAATTGCAAATCACTATTGACAAATGGAAAATTAGTCAAAAAGCACTGGTTGATATTGTAAACTGCCAACGACCGACATTCATAAAGGATGGAATTGGATATAAAGATAAATTCGAAAACGAAAGAAAATTATTTCCTCCTCCGCACAGCAAAAATTATGTTCCTATGCCATCTCCTCATCCTAAAAACGACATAATCAATAAAAATGATCTTTTGGATCAAAGTATCTTTTATAAATCCGAAAACAAAACTAACTTTTCTGAAAGTAATGCAGATCTGTGCGAGAGTAAGGAAGATGTGTGCGATAGAGAAGATGATTGTGGAGGGATGAAAATAGGAATAGGCTATTCAGGCGATAGTTATTCAACTGTTAACTGGTTCGCCTGGAATTGTGATAAGACGAACAAAATTTCTATTCGAGATAACAGTAATAGTTTATCTAGGATGGATGATTGTAATGGCTGTATGCCTAAATTGACAATTCGGGATGACTGTAATGGCAATGTGCCCACACTTAAGGCTCACAACCAAGGGATTGCTAAGGTTGAGGGTCATGACCTAAACTTTGTTCTTATTGATGAAAATGTTATGCTTGAATCTACTGTATTTGTGCAAGAGTTAAAGAAAAACAGTTTTGGAAAATTCCTTACAGAGGAAATTCCAGAATTTGTTCCATCCGTTGCAGTTATATCAGAGACTGATAAAGATTTCACTGAAGATTCAAGCACAACAACTTCAGAAAGTGATGAAGAAAGGTCAGATGAAAGTCAAGAATCAAGCTCCTCATCAGACAGTGAGCACAGTGAAGTTGACATTGAAGATAAACATCATCCTGACAAGAAACTGAAGAAAGCTAAAGATTCAAGCCACATTATCATCAAACTCCTCAAGATGCTCCAAACTCTCATCACATACATCATCTTCACACTCAGCACCCAGGAAAAAAAGATCGAGTAAAAACAATGTTTTCGCTGTGGTCATATAGGACATACGGCAAAAGATTGCAAAAGCAAGAAATTTTCTAAACCTAGTCAAGATCTCGTTAAAAGTTTTACTGATCAATTTGACAATTTAAAGAAAACCGTAAAATGCATAGTTGATTCAACCTGTTTTTGGAAAAGAAAAGACAACACTCTTGCTCAAAATCACGATAGAACTAAGGTAAAGCAAGTCTGGGTTCCAAAATCTAGCTAATTTGTACATATTTTTGTTGTTGTTGTTGTTGTTGTTGTTGTATAACAGAATAAAATTCAGAAATGGCTTCGGATGCTCATGGAATATATCTGGCATGTTGACAGCGGTTACTCCAGGCACATGACTGGGCTAAAGGATCTGCTTACTAACTTTCGAGTTATTAATGGTGACTTTGTTTCCTTTGCTGGAGACGAAAAGGGAGGAAAAATTGTCGGAATGGGTGACGTCGTGTCAGAAGCACTCACTTTGGAGAATGTGAACTATGTTCCAGAATTGTGTTACAATCTTATGAGTGTTTCACAAGTCTGTGACAAAGGAATCGCGGTGCTGTTCAATGACACGGAGTGCTTATTCCTCAAACCCGGTTACTCCGTCCCTAAAGAAATGATCATGCTTAGAGCTCCCCGTCAAAATAACACCTACGTGCTAAATATGAAGAATGTCAAATCAAATGAGCAAATGACATGTCTTATGTCAAAAGCATCTGAATCAGAATCACTGATGTGGCGCAGGCGTTTGGGACATGTGAATTTAAAGAACATAAATAAATTTTCTAAATTAAATCTAGTAAGAGGTTTACCTATGAAAGATTTTCCTTTTTTAGAAAAGTGCATCGCATGTGCCCAAGGAAAGCAACATAAAAAGCCTCATAAGTCCAAAGCAGTGAATACGATTTCTGCCCCTCTACAATTACTTCACATGGATCTTTTCAGCCCAATTAGCGTTAAAAGTTTAGCTAAAAGATCTTATTGTTTGGTGATTACAGATGATTTCTCATGGTTTTCATGGGTATTCTTTCTTTAAGCCAAAATTGAAACGGCATCCATTCTGAAGAGCTTCATTCCCATGATTGAAAACGTGATCAAGCTGAAAGTCAACTCCATCAGAAGCGACAACGCAACTGAATTTAGAAATCATACGTTTGTCTCCTTCTGTGAAGATAAGGGAATTCGCCTCCAACACAGCGCTGCCAGAACTCCTCAGCAAAATGGGGTAGCAGAACGTAAAAACATAACTCTCATCGAAGCTACAAGAACTATGCTTGGCGACTCTAAGCTTCCCATAATATTCTGGGCTGAAGCTGTCAACACAGCATGCTACATTTTGAATCGTGTTCTAATTGTCAAACCTCACGGAAAGACAGCTTATGAACTACTCTTCAAACGGAAGCCTCTGATAGATTTCTTCAGACTGTTCGGATGCTCATGCACACTTCTCAACACTGAAGACAATCTCATCAAGTTTGAAGCAGTCGGTGACGTGTGCTACTTCATGGGCTATTCATCTTCTCAAAAGGCATATCGAGTCTACAACAAACAAACCAAGATGGTGATTGAATCGTACTACGTTGATTTTCAAGAAGGAAACTCCACTAACACTGGAAGCGCTCCGAACTGGTTTTATGACGTGGATATTATATTCAACACTTTCAGCATCGATGAACCCATCACTGAATCCGAACCTGCAGAATCCACTCCGTTGGAACCTTTGTTTGATGCCTTAGACATTGGTTTTACTCCTTTTACAACCCGTTTCACCCCTGCCTCTACCTCTCTTACTCTTCCGGTGTTCGAAGTAAATGGTGACACATCTGTTGAGAATGCATCCGCACATGAAGATTCTTCTTCACAGCAGGCTATGGATGAACCACCCAAAGAAGACGAAACTCCAATTATCTACGTCGATGATTTTTCTAATCTGCCTCATCAAATTGAAACTCACACCAATGCGGAGTACAAGACCAATCGAAACCATCCAATTGAGAATGTCATCGGTTCTGTTGAAGATGGAGTTCGAACACGCGGACAAACACATACCATCAACACAGGATTGTATGCAGCTTTTCTCTCGCAGTCTGTCCCAAGAGATATCGAAGAAGCTATTCAAGATTCAAGTTGGGTACAAGCTATGCAAGAAGAATTAGCCCAATTTCGGAAACTCAAAGTCTGGGAGCTCGTTAACCTACCAGACGGAAAGTATCCAATTGGTAACAAGTGGGTGTTTCGCAACAAGATGGACGATTGTGGTGTTGTTATCAAGAATAAGGCTAGATTAATGGTTCAAGGGTTTCGACAAGAAGAGGGGATTGACTACGAGGAAGTTTTTGTGCCGGTCGCACGCTTAGAAGCCATCAGAATCTTCTTAGCCTATGCTTCATTCAAAAACTTTAAGGTGTTTCAAATGGATGTAAAGAGTGTTTTTCTGTATGGGAAAGTAAAGAAGAAGTCTATGTCTGTCAACCTCCAGGTTTTGAAGATCCTCATTTTCCCACGAAATACTACAAGCTTGACAAAGCTCTCAATGGTCTTCACCAAGCTCCTCGAGCATGGTACGAGACTTTGTCAACATATCTTCTGGAGTGTGGATACTCAAGAGGCAAAATTGACATGACTCTCTTCACTAAAAGGATTGGAGAAGATGTGATGTTGGTTCAAATCTACGTAGACGATATCATTTTTGGGTCGACTGATGAAGCCCTTTGCAGAGAGTTCGAGAAGGTGATGAAAGTGAAGTTCGAGATGAGCATGATGGGAGAACTCACGTTTTTCTTAGGATTAGAAGTGAAGCAAAGAAAAGATGGCATCCTCATTCATCAGGCTAAGTATATCAGAGATATTCTTTCAAAGTACAACATGAATGATTGCAAATTCGCCAACACTCCTTTTGCCGCTCAGACGGAACTCACTTCAGATCTTCAAGGAAAGCCAGTGAACAAATCTTTCTATCGCTCAATGATGGCTCGTTAATGTATCTGACTGCTAGTAGGCCTGACATAATGTGGGTTGTCTGTCTCTGTGCCCGCTTTTAGACAAATCCCAAAGAATCGCATGATGCTGCCGTCAAGAGAATCTTTTGCTATCTCAAAGGAACTCCAAAGCTTGGTTTGTGGTATCCTAAAGATAGTAATTTTGATCTAATTTCTTACTCTGACAGTGATCATGTAGGTTGCAAAGTAGACAGAAAATCTATCTCAGGAGGCTGCCAATTCTTAGAAAATCGTCTTATTTCGTGGCAGAGCAAAAAGCAGACAACAGTCTCTACATCTACCGCTCATGCTGAATACACGGCAGCTTACAGTTGTTGTTCACAAGTCCTTTGGATACAGAATCAGTTGTTGGATTATGGGATTAACATCCTGAAGACTCCAATATTCACGGCAATGAAGCGTGTCTGGGGATTGTGAAGAATCCTATTCACCACTCCAGAACGAAACACATCGAAATTCGCATTCATGCGATTAGAGATGCGTACGAGAAAGGATACATCCAAGTGGTGCCAGTGGATTCAGTGCAACAAAAATCTGATATATTTACGAAAGCCTTCGATAAAGATCGATTCAACCAGTTGGTAATCTGGTTGGAAATGGTGAACTTCCTTGAGTGAATTGACTTTTGGTAAAAAAATGGTCTTTATAATAAATAATAATCTCATAAAATGTGTCCAAGAAAAATATGCAAGGTTAAAATTTCTTTTCAAGCAATGGATTCTCGAAAATAAAATTTTAAGGGGGGGAAGTTTTCAAGAAAATATTGTTGAGACTGATTCCTTCTTTGGCACCTACGCGAGAAATGATAGAAAAACTGCTAACACTTTTGTTCTGATCTTAAAACAGAAAAATATTAAGGTCTCAAGCAACGACGTGTCAGTAGATTCAGCAATACCTTGAAGTAAACTGCGAACGGAGACAAACTCTAATGAACACACAAGAATTCTGAATACCCACAATGTTGTGCAACTTGCGGGTAACACGTTGCGGCGTGTGGCTTAATGGTCTTAAATCTTGCGTTGATAGATTGCCAAAGTCTGAGATTTCGGGTATTTATATTGGCTAATCATTCGGGGATATCATAGTTGCTCTTCTGTTGCATCCAGATATATGTTGACCTAGACACAGCTATGATATCTTTTCAAAAAGAGCCTATGCGGCCAAAGCCTACACAAATGAATCTCTCATTGAGAATCATTCAAGTGCTTGAATCGTACCGCATCCGGTATCCGCCATAGCCCTCGTTAGACCTTGGTCTCTCTGTTGTATGGAAGTACTAACCTGAATACCAACTGTCTAACGTTGAAATCTCAAAAAGGAATGAAGTCAGTATACTCACCTGTTATGAGGAATTTTTGCGCATACCTTGATCGCGGGGGTATGTCCTGACGTGGGACTCACGGGCACAACACTCTAACTGTTTCAGCATGAGTGGGGAACATTTAAGTTCTTGTCAACATTACCGCAACATGATAAAAGGGCTCTCCGATCGCATGTTGAAAGATAGGTGCATGGATTTAAAAGGACAAACATACTGGCAGTTTTTCTTGTGTCTTAATTATTTATTGTATCTAATATTCTATTTCAAACGAACGAAGTGTTACCAGTATGATCTTTTGCAGGAAAGTCACAGGATTCAAGTAGGCTAGCATAAATCTGGTGTGAAAAAGGAGGCTTTCGGACCTAAAAACAACTTTCAGGATCCAAAATTGCAACTTTCTATTTTCATTTAGCTTATTTTTAATTTCTTGCAATATATAACCAAAAAGGGCATATTTTTCGAGAAAATTTGAAGTTTTCGAGCGTAATTGATTTCAAATTCTTAGTCTTGAAGAAACCTTGAAAAATATCAAGGCGGCGTAATTATTTGTCCAGCGTAATTAATAATTACGCTGGAATGTAAAATAGTATAAATACTTAATTTTTTCACCGTTTGTAAATATTTTCAAAAAGTTATCCAAATCATCATCTTCTTCTTCACTCAACAAACACCCACGCTCTATGTTTTCTGTTCAATCCGAAATCAGTATATCTATATCAGAAATGATATCGGTATGTTTTTTGATATTCTAATATACATCGGTCATTGTTTGAATGTATTTCAATCATCGATTTCAGTTTTCTGTTCTGTCTAGTAGTGTTTTTGATCGGGTCAGATCTGTTTTTTAAAACGGGTTTATCAAGAAATTTTTGAATATGGCGTATTTATTTTTGAATATGGCGTATTTAATATGAAGATAGCGTCATTATGCTGGTCAAGGATTGGCGAATTTAAGTCTTGAACGCGAGTTCAAGCAACCGGCGTATTAGACAAATACGCCGGCTAAGCTAAGCGTAGATAGTCATCTACGTTGGCACTTAAATACGCTAAGCTGTAATCAGCGTAATTATATCTGAATGGCGTATTTGTATGAGACATCTAATAGCGGATTCAAGTAAACCGGCGTATTTGTATGAGACATCTAATAGCGGATTCAAGTAAACCGGCGTATTAGAGTAATACGCCGGTCAAACCAGCGTAATAAAGCTTTTTCATCGAATATCACTTAATTTCGCTAATTAGATGTTTCCGCGTATTTATCCTCAAGCTCAGCGTATATATCACAATTTTAATTGTTTTGTATATATATATATATATATATATATATATATATATTTTTTTTAATTTAATTTAATATTTGTGTATATATATATATAATTCTAAACTTACATCGCTGTATGAAAATCTAACTTGACTCGTTCCACATTTCAGACATGGCTCCCACAATTGGTATCGGACGGTACGAGAAAGCATAATCAACCGATTACTCTAGTTCCTCCGGAGCCAGATTTTGAAGACGTGATGGATTGGTTGTCACGTAGTAAAATTAGCTATGCAATCCAAGCTAATCCTACTATTTACTCCATTCACATAGAAGAATTTTGGAGAACGGCAAGAGCAAGAACGTTGAACAACGTCAAACATATCACAGCGACTGTTAGAAACAAAGAAATTAGAGTGACCGATGAATGAATTCAGAAAGTTCTAAGCCTAGGAGATAATGCAAATGATCCTTTGAAGCTAAAGAAGGAGGAAATTCTAGAGGGATTTCATTGAATGAACTACGTCAGAGATTTTCGTCACAAAAACGAAATCTAAAAGTCAGGGCTAACGAAAGACTGGAGATTCATTTTGCACACATTTTGTATGAGCATTTGTCATCGAAAGGGCGGTTATGATGGCTTGAATCTAGAGTGGTCCGCGGTTATGCTAAATCTGTGTACAAATCAGCCGTTCAACATTTCTGGATTGATTTTTTACTGCATGATTGACAACATCAATAAAGGTGCATGGGCGATGTATCCTAGATTCGTGCAATTGCTCATTGACGATCAGCATCGAAACTTGCCACATGATAGAAACATGTACCAGTTTCAGCTACCAAAAGGAAGGCAGATTACTGAGCTAAAAACCAAAGAGTGGGTGATGTTGCACCACTAGATGTATCGTGAGGAAAGACTTCCAGTTGTTCTTGCTGCTTACAACAAATATCGAGAAAAGACAAGAAAAAGCAGGGAAGGTGGAAGTCATCCAGTTGATGTCTCTGAAGAAGCTGAAGAAGAAGAAGAAATTCCTCTGGTACGTAAGCGGAAAGAAAAGGGAAAGAAAGTAGTAGAAGAGGAACCTTCAAGGAAGAAGAGCAAGAAAGATACGCCAAACCCAGAGCGAATTATGGCTGACAGCATTCGCGTTGGATCGACCAGGGAAGAGATTGAAAGGATGCAAGCCATCCATGCGGTGGCAGAGGCTGAGAAACGGGATAGGAGAATGAAAAGAAGGGAAATGACCGAATCTGAAACCCCGAAGGTTGTTACATCAGAGCAAGAACAGTTAGATAGATTCGTGGAGGGACTTTTTGCTGATCCACTGGAGCCTTCTCCAAGCGAAGCTACAGCGCCAAAGAAGAGAAAATCAGGAGAAGGATCATCTGCAAGCGTTCCACCCAAACCTCTAGTATCGGCACAACCCCCTCGTCAGCAAATTCCTTCTCGACCCAGACCTTTTCAAGAGCTCTACAACCGTCTATCTAAGGAAATCGGGTCTTTCTCTGCTAAGGAATTCTGTCTGTTGAAGAACAAAGTCAATGACACCGATGTTCTTAAGAGAAAGTTGAAAGAGCAAAGGTTGAAGAACAAAGAACTGCATGCATACGTTGCTAAGCAAACAGAATTCATTAGATTTCAGCAGGATGGGATGGAGAAGCTTCATGAAATGGTACAAGAGCTATATGGTGCTGCAAACAGAAAGCCAAGGTACTCGAATGAAGACATCTTTAACTTTGACTTATTTAAGGAAAGAGAACAGAAAAAGAAAGCTGAGAAAGCTGAAAAGAAGAAGAAACGTCTGGAATCAGCAGTAGACGTTAGTCTTGAAAATGATAGTGATGAAGAAGAAGTTGACAAAGATGAAATGCCTGCAAAGTTCTTAGAATGGGGGATATAAGAAGATGTGGTGTATGAAACGGATGGGGGGAGATGAATTTGAACCACAGCATCCAGAGTGGTTTAAAAAGGAGAGAGCGAAAATGCCTGACTTTTATCAGGTAATCACAGTTGAGAAAACTAAGATTACTGATAAAATCATTAGCTGGAAGTACTGTAATCTGACCGGGTGGTTCGTCGTAAAACGAAGAGGTGGAGTGATTCAATATTTTTGAAGCGCTCACGATATGCAGAGCTTGCCCACATGGGACATACGAGAGCTTAGCAAGCATGAGCTGATTAATCCGACAAACAGCAGCATAGGCTGGAGATTTAGAAAGATTCATACAAAGAGAATGCTTACGAGGATTTTCAGTGTTCAAGCCTCAGCGCCCCAGAAAACGTGTGTCTAAAACCACCAAGGATCCGTTCACCGGTAAAGGAAAGATAACGTGGGTTATAAATCCAGCAAAGGTGGTTACCAGGGTGAAGCTTCCTCTAGAGCAACCTGTGACGCTCACCAATTTCAAGAAGTGGTTCTATGACGGAAAAACAGGTGAGGCAGTCATAAGGTCTAATTCAAATGCAGACATTCGCATTTTGGACCCTATGGATGTTTTTATGTTATGTCTTTCCGACATGAACATTTTGTACGGACATAAGATAAATGTTGGGGCCGGAAATGAATAGCTTGAGGAGGGAATGCTCTTTCAGAGGGCAGTCGAGCATGCGAGAGCACGAAAGATTGAAGTAATGGAAGTCATGCTCAGAATGGAAGCGAAGAAGGAAAAAGAAGCGTCCAGCAAGCAGTTGAGCAAGAATCATCCTCTCCTCCAACCAAAGATCCATCTCCAGATTCAGACGTCCAGATCATTCAACCACCTCCGACTTCATCCACATATGAAGTCACAACGGAGGCCCAGCAATCCACTAGTGAACCTTTTATTCAACAATCAACTGATGCAGCAACCGAACAACAAACGGAAGATCCAGCCGCAGACCCTGATGCTCGAAAACAAGATTGAAGAAAATAAAGTAGCAACGGTCTAGGGGGGATATTGTTGGAACTTTTGGAGACCGTTGGTACTTGATAAACCTTAGTTTGAGCTAATTCTGTAACAGGTAGAAAAACAAAAGGGTCAAAAGTGTTATTTTGTAAAACATCTATGTACGTGGCGTAATTAATTGCCCAGCGTATTTAATAAATACGTTGGGTGATCAGTCTGTATAAATACTATGTTCAATGAATGTATGTCCAAGTTTCTTGGACAGATTTTGGTGATCTTCGTGTGTTGTGATTTTTTGCTATTGTGCTTACATCCGAATATCCAGGTGTTGTTACTGATTACATGTTATTGGGATTTCATATACAACACTAGTTGTTTGATCCAAACAAGATTCTTCATCTTCTTTGTTTGGTTTTTCTTAGTATTTGCACATTCAAACAACTAATCCATAGTTGTTTTGGTGAAAACAATCAACCACTGTGATCCGAATCTGTTTTGGGACTCACAAGTGAAACTTTATTGAGAACAAAACTGAATCTCCAACAAACGGCGTTTGTTATCTGTGGTTTTTGAACTTTTGGCGTTTTAAATTGAATGGTATTTAGTAAAACATGGCAATTGTTTTTGTTGTGATCAATGGAAGGGCCTGAGATGTTGTTTATATAAGATGTTTTTTGAGTGTAGTTTAGGCAGGATTTTCTATAATATATGTTAGTAATAAAGTTCCCGTCATTTCAGTTACTATTTGTTTAGCTTTATCTGTTAAAGCTGTAACGCGTCGTATCATTAAGTTTGGCGTTTTGTATGAATGGTGTTTTAGATAAAGATGACAAAATACAACTAATTAACTTTTGAAAGGCAAAATAATGTTATGGCGTTTTGAAACATATATCAGACATACATATTGTAAATAATATTCATGACGTTTAGAAACAAGTAGATGCAATAGTCTATACCAAATACATTAGTCAACATGAAAATTATAAAATGAAAGCAATTCATGGCGTTTAAGTTAATCTACATATTCATCCATCCTTTGTTCTATTCTCTTGCATCTTGTTTTGCACAATTCAGTAATTTTTGGAGTTTTTTAATAATATGTGATTATAGGAAATTACTATAGTTTTGACGTTTGTGGCGATTTTGCCGTTTTATATCTGATTAGAGAAATAAAGTATTTTATTAGCTGAAAAGTACATAACAAACCGTAGAAAATGACACACACAAATAAAGAAAAGAAAAAAAAGATTAAAACCTCTCGTCATAAGGGATTTTGTCTTAGAAGTATCAATCGCTCCCCTCGTCTTCTTCTTCTTCGGATTCTTCATCAAATTTCTCATCCAAATCTTCACTGTCATCGGTATCTTCATCTTGAAGATTTTGACACCTCCATACGAACATGTCATGCAACAACGCCAATTTTAGGATCATGTCTATATTCAAACATGTTGAGTTGCATAACTCTTGTAGGAACCCAAAACTCTGTTTATTCATGATGTTTTCAATAGTGCAGTATTCATGCTCCCCTTTGTCACATACAACAGTCACTAACTCTGTGTTTTCACCATAACGCCAAGATTGGATGACTAGGTCGACATATGGATTTGCATTGTTCGATCAAAATTTTCTGGTTAATCTTCGTATAACCGTCTGTGTTTTCTCACAGAGGTTATCAAAAGGAACACCAAGTGCTAGGATCCCCTTTGAACTTCTTCGTCCAAGTTCAATATGCCTTGGCGGTTTTCACAAACACTATTCTTCTGTTGTCAAAGAGAATTACGAATCTATGGATTCTAGTGTTGAATCTCCATGAAACGATATTTGCCATTTGTCTTTTTTCAGAGTTTTTTTTTTTAATTTGGCGTTTTGGTAGTAATGGCGTTTTGGTTAAAGATGGCGTTTTTTAGTATGATCAATGGAATAGATGGTAACGTCATTTATATAATGATGTGTTTGGCGCATAGTTTAGGCGGGAATTTTTTATAATAAATGTTAGTAATAAAGTTTCAGTTACGGTTTGTTCACCTTTATCGTTAAAGCCGTAACGCGTTTCATCATTAAGTTTGGCATTTTGTATGAATGATGTTTTAGATAAAGATAGCGTTTCATCTGGAAGGGACTGATGTATATGGTTCATAGTTTAAGACGGGAATTTTAATGGTGTTTTGCGTATGAGTTTGGCGTTTTGTATTAGAGCAGTCAAAAGACCCTTTTACCCTTAATGAAGGGTGTCCACATAATATAGTTGATGTTATTTATAAAAACGCCAACCTGCCAATCTAATCCATAGATTGTTTTGATCCAACGGATGAAAGGCGTTCTCAGTTTTCACACTTATAGGCGTTTTCTCTAAATCATGCCCCTATAGTGGATGAATTATGAGAAAAGTATATATGTATAGGGGATGAATTATGAGAAAATCAAAAAACTGCCTAAAAAGCCTAAAAACACACCAAAATTATGAGAAAACTAGTTAATTAAAACACTGGTTAAAATCTTAGTTAAACTTGTCAAAAAGAACCCCTTTAAATAGGGAAGTTTAGTTGATTTAAACACATGTATAAAATCTTACATGTATATCCATATTTGTTTTTTCCTCAAAATGGTGACTGTGTGTTTATGATTAAAAAAAGTTATTGGTTAATAATAGTTATGATAACAACACACTAATACATTTGATATCAACATACTAATAATTATGATAAAAAAATAGCTATATAATAATACGTTTGATATAAACGTATATGTCTCATATCTGTATACCAAGGTAATTGCTAGAAAGGTATTTATAAAATTGCACTTCCAATTGGAAATCTATGAAAAAAAGTATTTGAATCATCCTATTTTGTAAAAAATCTTTGTGATTAATTTAAGTTAAATTGCTACAAATGTATTTATAAATGTAATAATTACTTGCACGCTAAAGCATTACTTGTTTGTACGTTTTAATCCACAAGTCAATATTGACCAAGACAAACATCGATATTGACAAAAATGAGCATATCGTCACAGTATCTTTAAATGTTTTTATAACGTTGTAGTTTAAAAGATATGACAAGAATGCATAAAAGATTTATAGTGGATGAGGGAAAGTGTAAGTATATCCATAATTTTGTTAAAATGGATGGATTAAAGTGTAATAAGATAGAGAATTAAAATGTAATTAGTGTTTAAAAGACCAATGTACCCTCATTTTGGGGTTGTAACTTATGCATTGAGGAGAAAAAAGTTTTTATTTTTTTATATCATAAAATGTTCTCACTCATGCATTATAATATAGTTGTTATTTTCTTCTTTAATCACGTGTACACTAAAGCATCATCAACTTGTACCTTTAAATTCGTGCGTCGATAATGAACAGGACAACTACCGAAACGTTGACAAAATGTGTAGGTCGTCATGCTATCTTTGGATTTTTTTTAACATTATAGTTTATAAGATATGTCAAGAATAAGTAAAAAAAATATAAGTTTGTTGTGGAGGGGAAAAATGTAACTAATTATCTATAATTTTGTTAAAAGTAAGGAATTTAAGAGTAATAAGTTTTGGGGCTAAAAAATAAATAATGTTGAAAAGACTAAATTACCCTATTTTTTGAGTCTATCTATAAATAAAGAGGAGAGAATTCTTATTTTTTGGTATCTTAAAATATTCATCATTTATATATAATATTGATGATTTGGTATGTATACAAACAATTAATAAAATTACATTTTATCATTTTCAAAATTATTTCTAAAAGTAAACTATAATATATATGGCATAAAATGATTAACATGATCGTGACAGTATGAATATATTATTTTTAGTTGATAATATATATTGGTTAAACTAGAGAATTTAATGAATAAAATTCTAGAAAATTTACACAAGCATGGCTAACATCATAACAAGTGTAAAAATATCAATTAGCATGATTTAGAATAACATATGATAGGTTAATCACATTAGAATGTAAAAATATTAAAAAAAAACAAATTGATTATGAACCTAGAATGTGATTCTCAAATTGATAATCAATTTCTCTCTATCTTTTGAAATTGATAAGAGAACTTTTGTAGATGACAGAAAATAATGATATTAGGCTTTAGAATTATATGATTCTATTATGAAACAAGCTCAAATTGATGAAATGAAGTTACAAACCCTACCTTTTTATTCTTGAATTGAAGAGAATTTGATGTAATTGGTAGTGTGTTTGTGCTCTATAGATTTCAAAATGGTTAGAGAAGAGTAGATTAAGTCTCAATTTCATAATTAAAGACGCCCATTGACCAAGTCTATAAAAAGGATCAATGGGTCTTTGAATGAAAACTGAATTCCGAGTTACGTGTTAATGAGGACTTGGATTTGGTTAGATATCATGTCTAGGTTCATGGAAATCGAATTGTAACTAAGATTGACGCTTAGAATTGAGTTAATGGAGAAATTATGGTGTCCAAAGTTCAGATCAGTCATTGACCGTATTTTCAGCATAACGAGCTTGCCCGCGTGGCCCGGGTGAATGACGAATCCAGAAATTTTTAAAATACCAATTTTAGTCCCTCAAGTTTGTTTAGTCAACAAAGTACACCGTTTAGCCAATTTTAAGGAATGTAACTAGTATAATATCACGTATTTAGCATGTATAGGCTAGAAATTAGCAAGTGTAATAGTATGCATCTCAAAACAAGTAGAATAACAAAGAATTTCCAAAGTTTTATTGCATGATTAATAGTTTGGGTTAAATCGAATATGAAAACGAATCGGGTTACAAGTATGGGTAGTCCACGAATGTGACAATGGTGGTGATGGTGTTCGATGTTGCATGGGAAAGATGACAAGGGGTGGTGCATGGGGTAACAGGTAGCATGAATGACGTGTGTGTATGCATGGTTACATGGGAGAGTAGGGTTTGGTTTGGGATTGATAATCGCATGCATATGGTGGGGTTGCATCTCGTTGCATCAGTTGGAATTTAGTTTGGGTGGAGGTGAATGATGATGTTGATGATGATGACTGAAGTGGTGGTGACGTGCATGGGAACCCGATGCGGTTCATGGGTGCATATGGGTCGTGGGTGATCCGAACTCGGTGGTACCCGGGTTCATATGGGTCGTGGGTGATCCGAACTCGGTGGTACCCGGGTTGGGGTTTTGTGCGAAGCTAGATATAGAGATTTCAATGGGCCAGGTTATGCGTTACTTAACTGAATGAGTTGTAACCACGAATTTTTTGGTTACATGTTTCGTTTGTGGAGTCGGTTCGGGCCGATTAACTTGGCGATACAAAGCTTCGTAACCGGTGAATCCTAATCTCCCTTTTTACATATTTATTTTGGGGATAGCGTACATGTGTGACTATATGATTTTTCGTACGTTTACTTGTGTTTACATGATTTCACTAAATGACGTGTTTTATAAATGTGATATTTATGAAATAACCTTTGTATAGGTACTAATATAGCAGCTTATTCGGCCAACTTAAATGAACATTTGATAACTAGTCCTTTTGTATTATTTTCTTTATATAACTTCATTATTTTAGCTATTATTTTTACTACATCATATCTAAACTTTCATAAAGTATTAATACAAAGTAATATAATATAATTTATGGTAAAAGTAATACATCTATTAAATAATTAATGTGCAACTACGAATATATATAAAATTTCGAATATATTAAATATATGTATATATATAATTTATATATTTATTATCTACATCCATTTGTTAGCCAAAAAAGTATTGATGGTGGAGTGAAAAAAACAATTTTAAGATAATGTAGAAGTCTTGTTTCCACCACCTAATTTTTTTTAATTCATTTCCTCTCAAACATAATTTTGGCTCCAATTTTTTTTATCGTCTAAGGCCTAAACTTTTTTAAGAGTTATCAAGGACGGCTCTTTATGTATTTAGCCTAGCTAAAAATATGTTAATTTTTTTAATATGAAATAAATTGTTATAGCATATTTGTAAAGATTTATGAATTTGCAATTATCATTTGTTCAACCTATATAACACACGGGTCAATAACCTAGTATATTGGTGTATTACATAGTATTAAAAAATACATATAATCTAGAATATTAAAATCGATTATTACCGAATATTCAAATAAAATGATATGATACATTTCACAAATTCAAACAAACATTTAACCAAAACTGTAAAACGGTATGAATTAACCCGTAAATACTAAAAATCTTTAATAAAAAAATCAAATATTTAAAAAATGGTGAAAAGTCCTAAATCCTACAAAGATTTATTACATGTCGGTTCGGTTATGGTGGGTGTGGAGACATTGATAAGCATAACCGACCCGCTACTTTCGGGTTTAAAGAAACCATTATTACATAGTATTAGAAAATACATATAATCTAGAATATTAAAACCGATTATTAACGAATATTCGTATAAAGTGATATGATATATTCCACAAATTCAAATAAACATTCAACCAAAACCGCAAAACGATATGAATTAACCCGTCAATACTAAAAATCTTTAATCAAAAAACAAATATTAAAAAAATGGTGAAAAGTCCTAAATCCTACAAAGATTTATTACATGTCGGTTCGGTTATGGTGGGTGTGAGACATTGATAACCATAACCGACCCGCTACTTTCGGGTTTCAAAAAAACCATTAACCGAACCACTGTTTTTTTATTTAGCTCGGTTTTTTTTCGGTTCGATTTAATCGGTTAATTCTGTTATGGTTCGGTTAATTCAATTTTTTGCACACCCTACATCAAAGTGTTCCACCAAAACATACCTGTGTGTTAGATACTTTAATAACGATTTAATAGAATATGTTGATTAGATACACACCTATGCGTTAAAGTAGCTAAGACCCTAAGACAGTAATAGAATGAACATGTACAGTGTGCCAGTGAACATGCCAAAGGGTTACACCAGAAGTGAGGCCATTGAGGTGACCTCGTCACAAGCAGTACTTCCTATAAGAAGTTGTAATGGCATAATGTACGAAAGAATGTGCTTAACAAACGTGTTATTATAAAACAATGAATGTTATTGTGAACTTAGAACTCATTTAACATAAGTTGACTAGCATGCATTTTAGTAAAGAATGTACCCTTTTATGGTATGGGGAAAGCACTTGAGTAGAAGGCATCGGTTAGGCTAGTTGACTAGAAGAAGACTGGCACTCTTTAACTTGGATATTGTAAATAGTCTTATCAAGAGATGTAAGCTTACGCCGTGTTTAATATCTTTCGCTTTTAGCATGCGATGCGTAAACCCAACTCACGTTGCATTCCCATGGTGCCGAACCAGGGTGTGGCAATCTGTATTTCTCTAACATACGATACGTAATAATCCTACAGGGAACATGAGCTTAATGTGTACTCTTTTATAATAATGTTAATGGTGACCGTTATATGTTGCATTTTTTACTTATAGATCAAAGGATTTAACCGTGTTTTTTAATGTGTATCGTATTATAAGCATGGTTTGATTTTTATGTGAAATCTAATATTATAGAGAAATCTTAAAGACATTTTGTTGCAATTTTTAACAAGAATTCATACTGATAACAAAAGGCAATTCACATTTTCTTCAAGTTATACACATGGTTTGATTACTCCGCAGTCTGCACTATATGAACAAAACCAACTCAACTTTATATGCCACAAACCGAGCACCACCTAAGTCAAGAAATCAAAGTACGTTTGAAAATAACACATGGGAAAGATCTGTTTAAACACAAAAATGTATATAGGGTAAATGAAGGATTACGATTCCTGATCGCCACTACACAGCGCTAGCTAGCTATTCCTTTCCACCCTCGGTTTGATGTTTGACTATACTCAATTGACCACCTTCTTTGTTGGCCGCAGTCGCTGCTTTTACCTCATTGCAGTAGTTGATAAACTTGCTCAGCTCCTGATCACAACAATAAATAATCTTAGGATTTTTGGCAGATCCACATGTATGCAGTTGACTGAACAACATACAAGCATTTGACTTTTTTTCAAATCAATTGTCAAAAGAGCACTTGCCCTGTTTCTCATGGTGTAGCGAATCAAATGTGTGCCAACTAGATAGACAAACAAGAAAGCAATCATGGTTGTATACTTGTATTGTGTCTAGTGTCTACATAGTTCAACTTTATAACATGCTTGAGCTCATTTCAAGCATTTCTCGAGAGGCTCAAGTAGCTCACAAACGGCTTGTTCACAACCCCACACGTGTTTCGTTAACTCCTAGTATGAGAAAACAGCAATGTTGACCATCGTACTTGTTACTTTCGTATACGTATGTGATATGTGTTACATAATCATTATACTTTTAATTTTAATACCAAAAGGGGTTGTAGCCAAATGGTACCAACGTGGTGATGAAAGGTTTCTCTCCCTATTAGGTTGAGGATTCAAGTCTCATAGTGGACAAAAGGTGTAAATTTAGGACTAATACTAGTAGGTGTGTGAGTTAGCCATTATGATAAAAACAAACATTATGCTTTGCACTAGCAAAACTCTTCTAACCATTACAAGAAAGCCGAAAAACAAACATCAAGGTTATTACGGTTTGTCCACTTTGTACACTCTTGCCAGCCCCGAATGTGTCATATAATTTGAAATGTAATAGATGGTTAGCAGGTGTATGCCAATTGCCAAGCACAATAACTACAACTGTTATTCACTCGTTCTTATTTGGTCCTATCAGCGCCTAAATTACCTCTCATCCGTACACTCATTCTTAATCAGTCCAATTGCCAAGTTCCAAACCGTGAACCGAACCTTTACTTTCAAACTATATAAACCGCACAAACGGCCTCATAAGCTTTAGTTGGTGGTTCGGTTTCTAACGGTTTAAAAACATCTCTACCATAAGCAAAACAATTCTTTACATCATCACCATCCCAACGTTACAAAGAAGCCTATCACATACAAATTACAGTATAACAAACAAGACATTTCAAATTCTATAAATCAATATCTAATGCAAATAACACTCAACTATCATCCAAACGATGTGATAATCACAACATCAAAAATAAACAACTTTAAAATAAAAACCAGAAAAAAACTTACACGATCTTTATCCATCTGCTCCGTGACCTTCGCAGGCTTCACAACTCTCTTTCCTGCAAAATCACAAACTCAAACTGAACCAAACAGTTTCAAGTAAAAAACACGAACAAAAATAGAGAATTCGAATCAAAACCTTTGCGAGTTTTGGGCGTTTTTCCATGGCGGCTCGGAGGTACCGATTTCCTCTTCTGCTGGCCTTTGAACAGTGTTGATTTCTGTGTCATTTTGGTCTGTGATTGAAGAAATTAGGGTTTCAGTGTGATTTAGGGTTTATGGGTTGCGATTTAGCGGCGTTGGTTTTAAAATATTGGGGATTTTGACTGCTTGCAGTTTGTTGTTATTACAGTTTTGGCCCATGTACTTTCTCTTTTTGCAGGTTTACCACTAACTTTAAATTACAATCTCGTCGACATTTTTGATGTTTCATTATCTATTATCTAGGCAAAAGATCAAATACAAAAGGCCTTATCATATAGGACGTATGAAAGACATGAAAAGATAAACAATACCGTGTCATTTTTGTAATTATTTACTCGTAGAATAATTATCAAAATTACCCTACAAATGATCTTGTATGGTAATTTTGTAAAAGGACCTTATAGGGTAATTTTATCTTGTAGGTTAATTTTATAGAGTATCATAATTAGTTTACAAATAAACTTGTAGGGTAATTTTGATCTTGTAGAGTAATTTTAATCATGTAAGGTAATTACAAGTAAAATAATTACGAAAATATCACCACGTTTTTTTACCTTTTCATGTCTTTCGTACATTTTGTACGATAAGGCTATTTGTACAAGATCTTTACCCCTATTATCTATTACTATCTATAATGAATAAAAATAAATGTTAAACACGTATCATGTTTTTAGGGCCTCTAGATTTGATTTTTAGCTTGAAAATAATGAGGCGTTAATTTAAGAAAGTAATTGCATATCTAATAATTTCTTTTTCTTATTTTCCTTTACAGTTACAATAATTTCCTTATTTAATTATCGTTTACAACTTTTCCCTATATGAATTTTTTTATTTATGGTATAATTCATTTGTATCTTTGAAATTCAAATAATGACTGAATTTTTTAATCAATTTCACAATTATACTTTCCTTTATTCCTATACAATCGGTTACACACTAATTAAGCAATATGTCTATACAATATATTCAAAATTAAAACCAAAATTGTTAATGAAAATATATAGTTTCCTATAGATGTAGTTGGAAGAACAATATGGCGAAAGAATAGTTGAAAAAACATGTATTCAGATTATTTCTACAGGATTTTACGTAATTCAACATTTCTTTAACATAAACAACAATTGTTTTCACATAATTTTTTAATACATTTTCATCGTATTAAATAACTACGTATAGTATCACTTAAACATTACTTTGTAGTGGACATGTGATGGAAATGGAGTTGTATGACGTGAAAAAATATGGCTACATATCTACTCGTTTGAATATTGAAAAGAAGTTTGTTATATATGCGGCACGTGTAAGTTGTTTAATTGGAACTCAAGTAAGTTGTTGTTAGCATACTGGTTTACATAAATTATCCATTATTTTTCTAACAATTATACCTTGTATCTTACATGAATATACATAAATTATCCATTATTTTTCTAACAATTAATACCTTGTATCTTACATGATTATACTTTTATGTTATATGAGAAATATTTTAATGTCACCATATTTAACTAGCATCGTATACCACCCTAATATCCCTGAAACACACATTATTGCTTTTAAAATTATGTCGTGCATTCCATGCTATTGTATTCTAACATGATTATCAAGTTGTGATTCCTTTATTATATTTAATTAAACGTTATATCAATCAATATTCATTATATGTTTACGGAAAAAATTTTTAAATATTTAAAAATTTTAATACTTAAAAATTTTAAAATGATATATGCAATTGTTTTGGTATATATCAAGCCATAACCAACTCTAAAAAATTATTTAAATAATAAAGCAATAATCACATTCCAAAAATATATATAATTTGAAAGTTACGATAATTTTCGATGATTTGAAACAGTACGGGTCGAAACAGTTGGGTCGAAATCGTTCGCATCAAAGTAGTTCATGTCGAAACAGTATGGGTGGAAATGGTACAGGTGAAAACGGTTCAGTTCCAAAACGGTTCGGGTCGAAAAGGATTGAGTGCACGCGGTTTGCATCAAAAAGGTTTGAGTGCAAACGGTTCGCATCGGTTCTGAGGAGGTATGGTCCCAATCGACCATACCTTTGACCAAATTTTCACAAGGATAACCTTGCATGCAACATGCAATCGTGCGCTTTCCTTAGAATCAATAGGTCATACAATGAACCTTGCGCGCTCAGCACAACGGTGAATTAGACCAACAACAATAGTTCGTACAATGAGCCTTGCGCACTAAGCATAACGGTGAATTAGACTAGTAAAATCAAGTCACGCAACGAGCCTTACGCACCCAACGCAACGGCAAGTTAGACTAAACTATACAAGTCGCACAACGAGCCTTGTGTACTCGCCATAACGGCAAGTTAGACTCATGCACGCAGGCTACTAGACCCTTCGCACAACAACCTTCCTCTAAGCTGCGAATCCCAAAGCCTTGCAAGGACAAGACACACATGAGAAGCATCTCATCATCTTAGGACAAAGGGATACACCCCTGACACTCTAGGCTAGGGGAAAAATCTTGACAGCCTCACGGAAGGGGGTAAGCACTAAGAGGTGTTGACCATACCTCAGGGTATGGAATGGCAGAACTGTGACTAAAGGTTTCCTGGCAGGTTGCGTGTGACAGCACTCATGACAATTAGGCAAGTGTCAGACCATACACCAACCACTGTCCTGCCAGTGATTGTTCCACTTTCTCCATTTCGGCTGGCAACAGGCCTGACACCAGAAACGGCTACTTTACACGTGGCACCGCTCAACACCCGACAAAGCATACCTCCCGACAGAGAGCATTAATTCTCCTGCAGGGAGCATTTAATGTCTGCCGCCGAGGGACAAAAGGGATGTTTCTGGCTGCATGGGTCGGGCCCAAGGCCCACCAGCATTTCTCCCAAACATACCTTCTCTCGGCTATAAATAAGTATCGGATCTCCAGGTAATAACACGCTTACCAAGGCATATACTTGCTACACCACTTAACACACACATAAGCTCTCGCTTACATCTGCAACCACCTATTTTCCTTACTCAAAATATACTTATTCTCACGCGGGAGTGTGGTCATGGAGAAAACCACCCTTTCCCAATGGCGAGACTAACGGCGTTGCTAGTTTTGCAGATCATCCGAGTGAGTTTGCAAACCCAAAGGCGAAGTGAGAGGTTAACCATTTATGTAAAAACACCCTGGTTGTGACTGATATATCCCCGGATATCCCTAGTTTAAACCGATGCTTCTTCATTGGCGACATCCGCTATTTTCTCACTATTTCCAGTTTCCAACCTCCCATTTTTTCACCTTTTCTAAGCCTCATCTCTTGATGGCCGATTTTCCAACCCTGGGATGCTCTCGACGCGAAGGCAAGAACCCGGTTCAAACCTCTCGTATCGACGGGCAAGTGAGGGAAGACTCCTCCAAGGATACCAGCGACCAACACGGCTCAGGCGGAATAAACATCCCGGTCACCCCCAGAGCCTATTTAGAGACTCCTTTTGTTCCGATCACATCGGTCTTACCCCCAGGAGAGACACCGATTCATGGTTCATAAAGTCTCAGACGGCCCTGAATGCCGTCTATGCGCAACTCTGTGCGCAAACAAACATCCATGCTGCCCTAGTGCAGCCCGTTGTTCAAGTACACGCTTCGCCTAGGATTTTGAGTTACGAATCACCAGGTGGGGTAAGCGCACCATATAGTCTCCACCCACAGGAGACAGAATACACATAGCCTCCGCCTAAGCCGGAGTCTCGCTCTCTTAGACGAGCATCTGTTCACTCACGGCTGGGCCTGCATCCTCAAGGGGAGCGGTACACCCAGCGTGAGGGAGACAAAACTTACGGTGAAGGTGACAGCGCCAGCGTCTTTCACCGGATACCAAAAAATCATGCGGCATACAGATCCGCTCCACGCAGCGATTACAACCTAGAGGCCGAGCACGATTACAACTTGATTTACTGACCGGCGGACGCAGCTGAACACTCCAAGTTAATCAAAGAGATAGCTCTCGCACCCTTGGAACGTGCAAAGCTACCCTCCAATGTCGGCAAATACAATAGGTTGACCGACCCGGATGATCACCTGCGCCTCTTCACCGGCGCAGGGCTGATCGAAGGATGGACACTACTGATGTGGTTTCACCTGTTTGTTCAAACCCTCACAGGTGCTGCACGCCTGTGGTTTGACAACTTGCCTACGGGAAAACTTGCGTCCTGGAACGATTTGAAGGACAAGTTCCTGGCGCATTTCAGCCAGCAAAGGCGTTATGTCAAAGACTCCTCTAACGTAATGAATATCTGGCACCGGGATGATGAAAGTCTCGAGGATTTCATTACCCGCTACAACAAGGAGGTGCTAGAGATCGGAGATGTGCACGAAGACCTAATTCGTGCACAGTTCAAATACGTCGTTCGCTGTGACGAGATGATCAAAGTCTTGTCAAGGACTACAGGTCCCCCCAAGAGCTGGGAGAAGCTTATGGCCACGGCAAAGGTCTACGCGCAAACAGAGTGCAACCTTAACAACAGTAGGCCTCCACTACCTCACCATTGTCCCCAAGACTTGAGCAGAAGTTTTGGGAAAAAGAATAAAGGGTGGAGGGACCACAACCAGCACCCACCCCATACACCGGTCGACGCTCGCACGACCATTAATAAGCTCGCCACCCCGCGAGCAATAAAACAAGATAATCGTGATCGCCAGTGGACCCCACTGACGAAGACACCGGCGCAAACGTAGCCACCAGAAGAGCTGCAAGTCTCACTGGCGCGAGCAGCAGGTCATCTTCCCCGTCGTTCCCGGGGGTCCGCAAGAAGACCGACCAGTAGTAATAACCGGTATCTTCGGGCACTACCGGACCGACTACATGTTCATAGACCCTGGGAGTTCTATGGACATTATATACGAACAGTGCTTTCAGTAGCTTGACCCGGAGGACAAAGTACGCCTGGAACCAGTGGATTTCCCACTCACCGGTTTCTGCAACGAGGCTATTTTTCCTTTGGGACAGATATCTTTTCCGGTTACTCTCTCCGATGGGCGCCACACTCACACCGTCCAAGTCAATTTCATGGTCATGCCCGCAACCTCACGCCATGATGTATTATTAGGGCGGTGCGCCCAGCGAGACTTCAGCATTATTACTTCAATCCCTCAGGCCGCTTGCGGATCCCCCACAGAAACCGGAGTGGCTATCATGTATTCAAGGAAGGAAATCAAGCCACCAGTAAAGCAACCCAAGCCATCTTCCGACGGTGAGCCAAAGAAGTGGGTACTTAACAATAAGTACCCGGAACAAACCGTGCTCTTGGGACCCGCCATGAACCCCACAGTCAGGGCGCGGTTGAAGCATCTGTTGTTCCGAAACTCTGACATTTTTGCATGAACACCGGCGGACATGACCAGGGTGCCAAGGGAAATAGCTGAGCATGCTCTACACACTTTCCCTTCAATACAGCCTATCGTTCAAAAGAAGCGTAGCTTCGGGCCCGACAAGACCCACGCTTTGAACGAGCACGTAGCGGAACTTCTCCAAGCAGGGATCATCCGAGAAGTGCGTTATCAGACATGGGTAGTCAATCCAGTCATGGTTCAAAAGTCCAACGGCAGTTGGCGCATGTGCGTCGATTTCAAAGATCTCAATAAGGCATGTCCCCAAGGACTGCTACGCCTTGCCAGAAATCGACAAAAAAGTGGATTCTCTTACTTCATTCAGGTGGAAGTGTTTCCTTGACTGCTACAAGGGCTACCACCAGATCCAAATGAAGAAAGAAGACGAAGACAAGACCGCTTTCCGAACAGACAAAGGCATCTATTGCTACACAAAAATGCCCTTCGATGTGACATTTGTGCCTTTTCAATCATTGCACAATTACAAACAATTTCGTATTCAATGAAACACCGTGTTTTATTTCCAAATATTTTTGTATTCAATAAAATCTTGTATTTTATTGATGAGAATGCAAAAATGTTAATCGTTGCACAATTTCGATCATTTTCGTGTTCGTTAAAGCGTTTTACGCATTTTTGCAAAACGCGTAACCGTACAACCGAACGAACAGACATCCATGACATATTCGGGCATAATCCAAGTTACACATGTCTTAACATCTTTATATAACCTAAATATTAAGTTAAAGGGGTTAAAAATGGCAAACAAGTGAAAGTACAAGTCCAAGGGCCAAAATGTCAAAAAAATAATAAATATTTTTGTTTCTTCACCAAGTTTGCCACCTATCTCCAATTTTTGACACCTAGCACTCACTTTGCTACACTTAATATGGTGTTGACACATGTTAGGACACTAATCCACACTTGAGGACACTTGTCATCACCTCCTTAATCCTAAAATACTATAAATACCCCATGATTCTTTCATTTTTTTCACACCACTTCAAAACACTTCAAAGCAAAGTGTGAAGTTCTTCTTTCTATCCTTCTTGGAGCTTGTTTCCAGCCTTTGAAAGCCTCCTATCTTGAGTTGCGAAAGTGTTTTTCAACATGAGTAAGTACTCTTCCTAGTTCTTTCATTTTTTAGCTATTTGAGCTAAAAGTCGAACAGTTTGGCTTCCTGATTGACTTTTAGTTCTGACCATATTTGGTCAAGTCAAAGTTCAGTTGAACTTTGCGACGTGATCATAATCACGAAGGTTATAATCCCTAACGATTTCACCTTCTGATTACCACGTTTACTAGTCAAAGTTTCGGTAAAAAATGCGCTTGATGTGCATTTTGCGACAAAACTATTTTCGGATATCGAAACACCATGTTTTGATACCAAATCAGTTCTATAAACTTAGTTAGACATATTTTGACATGTCTAACTCATCACTTCTAGTTTGTGCTTATTTAGGGTCGTAAGTCGAACGGTCTTGACCACCGGTTTGACTTTCGAATGCGACCCGTTTGGTCGATCTTAGGATCCGACCAAATACATATTTGTGACCATAGTTATATAGGGAATAACCTACTTAGGTTATACCTTATGGTCACATCGTTTTGTTAGTGTTATGATAAGTTACTTCTATGTTCTTAAAAAATGACCAAAATGCCCTTTTGCGCATAAATCCATTTTAAACACATGTAACCAAATTTTTGACATGTAAACTGATGTTATAATATTTTCAAACATGTTTGGGCATTTAAAACTTATCATAGGACATGTTTAACCATTTGATCACGCGTTTACGCTAATGACCCGTTAAAGTAGTGTAAACTACCTTGACGAGTCAGAATGGGTCAAAAGCACTTAGGATCCTTTCCAAATCAGAATGTTAAGTTTGTTCAACCATATCACATGAGTTCCAACACACGTTTGGTTTATAATACTTCATTCTATCCGACCTCCCGTTTGTAGTCCCGACGCGCTAACATATTTATTTGACAAATTAGGACACGTTTGAGCTTTGTTTATTATGTTGATCAAGAACACTTTCGCAATCCCAAGTGAGTACATAGTTCTCCTCTTTTACATTTTCTAAATGTTTTGGGGTGATTCATATGTTCCTATAATTATTTTCAAGATTTCAAAACAATATACATGGTTTATATATACAAAAAGATTTTCAAAGTGAGTACATAGTTTCCCCTCTTTTACGTTTTAAATATTTTGGGGTGATTCATATGAGCTAAACTACATTTTCAAATCTACATATTTATTACGCAAGGCTTATATGAGTACATAGTTCCCCTCTTTTACGTTTTGAAAATGTTTTGGGGTGACTCATATGTGCTAAATCATTTTCAAGTTTCAAAAAGAATGTCTATGGTTTATATATAAAACAATCCAATTTCAATAATGTGAACAACTTGTTGATGCGTTATCCATAACACGAATGACATTCATTAGCTTTGGCCGAGCCAACCAGTAGTATGTTATGGTACCATAGGATTGACAATCCCATTATCGGACTGTTCACTGGATTTGGTGGAAGTTTGGGTAATGACAGAAACTGTTTCTGATTAACAAATCATTTGTTGATTTGTTAGTCTAGTTAAAGAGACCCTTTGGTGGTCTATTAAAGATACCCTTTGGTGGTATAGTCAACACAGATTTGAATGTGTTCATTAAAAAACTATCAAAAGTTTTCACAATTAAAAACACGGACTATTTGTTTATGATATGGACAATTGGTTTATGACACGGACGATTGATTTATAACACGGACGATTGATTTATAACACGGAGGAATGGTTTTTAACAATCTCACACAATGATTTTCATTTAAAGATATAAATCATACGAAGTTTTCTTTTGGATCAATCTATTACAAGGTTTTTACAAAAGAAATGTTTTTGTCAAGATTCATGGCTACAAGGTTTTCACAACTCTAACCAACTTGTTTTAGTTGGTTAATTGTATTGCAACATCAAACACTTTTGATACGAGGTTTTCACTTAACGACTCTTGTAGTCGGACGAGGTGTTGCAATATGTATACAAAGCCATGAATTTGACACACTCACAAAACCTATGTACTCGCCTTCTTTTTATGCTGACTCTCTTTTCACATATGTTTCAGGAGTCAATGCTTGATAATATGATGCATGCTTCACGTAGGAATGGACACACGGGCCTTAGTGACTTAAAACATGAAAGACAATTTATTTATGTGTTGTTTCTGTTTATCCCAAGACAATGTAAACATTTAACTCAATAAAACAAAATTTTAAATTCCATGAGTTGTGAAACAATAGTTCTGTGACATGACTCCCCGATGTTTCCGTCACGGTTCGTTGTTTTACGCGGTCGAGGTGTTACATTCGGACTGCGCAATGCGGGAGCCACCTATCAACGCTTAATGGACCATGGCTTTGGGGATGACATTGGTGAAACCGTGGAAGTATACATTGATGACCTAGTCATCATGAGCTCGGACGAGGAGAAGATGTTGGCTAACATCCAAAGAACGTTTGCCTCCTTGCGCAAGGAAAACTTGAAACTGAACCCCAGCAAGTGGTCTTTTGGAATGGAGGAAGGAAAATTTCTGGGAATCATCATCACGCGCGATGGCTTTACAGTCATCCCGGATAAAGTGGAAGCGATTCAGCGTATGTCATCACCCTCAACTATAAAAGAAATGCAACAGTTGTCAGGGCGGCTGGCCGCGCTGAACAGGTTCTTGGCCAACCACGCGATGAAATCCTTCCCATTCATCAGCACCCTGCGGGTTTGTGTGAAGAAGAACAAGTTTCAATGGACTCCAAACGCGGAGAAGGCCTTCACCGAAATGAAGGAATGCTTGATTCAACTACCAGCACTCACCGCGCCACAAAAGAAGGAGCCATTGTTACTCTACATTTCCACATCAGATGTCGCTCTGGGAGCAGTTATGCTAGTAGAACGCGCAGGAGTTCAAACTTCGATCTACTACGTCAGCAAAATGCTCACTGACCCAGAGACCCGATATCCAACGATGGAAAAGCTAGCTCTAGCTTTAGTCCATGCATCCCGGCGGTTGCGCTGATATTTTTCAGGACACGAGATAACAGTTCTCTCGAACTATCATCTAGGCCAAATATTGTCAAAACCAGATATCTCCGGTCGCCTAGCAAAATGGGCGATCGAGCTCGGCAGATATAATGTTGTGTATAAGCCAAGACCGGCAATAAAGGGCCAGATATTGGCCGATTTTATCGCGGAAGTCCCGACAAATAAGGCGCAAGAGCGTGAAGGAGTACAGAATCCCACACCGGCTACGGATAGCCGCGCATGGATACTTCACACTGATGGCGCATCCAACGATGATGGCGCATGGGTAGGTCTTCGCCTCATAAGCCCCGACGACGAAGAATTCACATATGCCATCAGATTGGATTTTAAAAGCACAAATAATGAAGCTGAGTACAAAGCATTCCTGGCAGGACTACGGTTAGCAATCAAGATGGGTGCGTAAAATTTGGAAGCCCATGCGACTCACTCCTAGTCGCAGGACAGGTCAACGGCCTGTACGATGCAAAGGGCGAGGTAATGGCCTTATATCTAGAACATGCCCGAACCTTGATAACTAAATTCCAACATTTCAAGATAACCCACATTAACCGAAGTGAGAATAAACATGCGGATGCTCTCAGCAAGCTCGCCGCTACAAGCTTCAAACACATCGCGCGCGAAGTACGCATTGAGGTACTAAAAAACCCTTATGTTCCTTTGTGACAAGTCAACATCATAGAAATGGGGACGCCATCCTGGATGTCTCCCATCATCATGTTCTTGCAACACGGGAGTCTCCCCGAAAGCAAAGCGGAAGCAAGGAAGATCCAGAACAAGGCACTGAACTATGAAATGGTGGATGGTATCTTATACCGGAAGTCATACCTTGGACCTCTCCTCCGCTGCGTGGACGCGCAAGACGCTACGTACTTGAACCGCGAAATACACGAAGGGTTATGCAGAACTCACGCCGGACCATGCTTGGTCATTGCAAAGATCATGAACGCCGGATATTATTGACCTAGCAGGCACCTCGATGCGGTCGAAACATTGAACTGCGAAGGGTTATGGGGAATTCATGCCAGACCATGCATGGTCATTGCAAAGATCATGAACGCCGGATATTATTGACCTGGCATGCACCTCGATGCGGTCGAAACATTGCGAAAATGCGCATCATGCCAGCGCCATGCTCCAAAGACACTGCGCCCCAAAAATCCCTTGATTCCAGTAACAGCAATGTGGCCCTTTCAACAATTGGCAATCGATATGGTGGGACCATTCCCAGATGCCCCAGGAGCGGTGAAGTTTATAATTGTTGCAGTCGATTGTTTCACCAAATGGGTAGAGGCCAAACCTCTCGCACCCACCGCAGCAACTGTAGTGCGAAAATTCATTTGGGAACATATCACATGCCGTTTCGGATTACCCTTGTAACCGATAACGGCCCCAATTTCACAGCAAAAAAGCTACAGCAATGGATGCAAGAAATGCATATCGAGCACATTTTCACTTCGGTCGTGCATCCCCAAGGAAACGGCCAAGTGGAAAGGATCAATAAAAGCATTGTCGAAGGAATCAAGACAAGGTTGGGAACAGTGCGCAGAGGTTGGGTTGATGAGTTGCCAAGCATCTTAAGGGCTCATCGAACCATGCCTAAAACCAGCACGGGCGAAACTCCTTTTAGCCTTGTGTATGGGACGGAGGCAGTTTCTCGCAGAAATAGGCCTCCATCACCGCGCATGTTGGCTGCGCAAAAACAAAACGACGAGGAGGAGCGCAGGCTAGATTTGGACTTACTAGAAGAAAGGCGTGGAAACACTGCCATCAATGAAGCAAAATACAAGTCCAAGCTATAGAAATACTACAACGCGCGAGTCCGCGTATGCACCTTCTTACCCGGAGATTTTGTTCTACGCGATAATGAGGCATCTAATGCCGAACGTCTTGGAAAACTGGCACCCAAGTGGGAAGGTCCTTATGTCATTCATGAAGTCCTGGGAAAAGGCGCGTATACCCTTAAGTGCTTAGACGGAACAAGCATCCCCAGGACATGGAACGCGCAGCAACTAAGGCGATGTTACATGTAAATTCCTAAGTACACAGCCTTTTGTCTATCTGGAAATGCGGCCTTTGCGCCCATCATGTAATAAAGATATGACTTACTTCACTTTTCTTTTATCTTAATGTTTCACTAGAAATGGCGCGGAAACACTTTGAGTATATGCAAAAACAACTCGTTGCGCAATGACTCACAAAATATAAGTCACTCCCTATGAAGTATGTGAAAAAGCTGATATCCAGGCGTGAGTTCATTACCAGTTTTATTCGCTATACTTGCACAAAGTCTTTAAAATCCACGCAAATATTGTAACAGAAAAAAACATTTCATTGAAGATATAAAAAAAGTGTATACATAACTGCGTGGTGCGCGGAACAAGCGATGATCCTAATAAGATATTACATTACGGATCCTACACTAGTCTTCGTCTTCAGCAGTGACTTCAGCATCTACCGAGAAAATATCCTTCAAACGGTCAATGAAGTCATCATGGGTAAGAGCCTCGCTCAACAATTCCAAGGCATGAATTTCAAGGCGATTATACCCCTGCTGCGCCTTCTCGAAGACAGCTCCAATATTGATCCCGTGAGTGGAGGCATGGCTAGAATCCCACTGAGTGTCCAAGGCGTGAGCAACTTGTTGCGCACACTCTGCATAGCCTTGCGCATGGCCGTCATGGCGCGCAGCGACCACCAGCTTAGCCACTGCACCATCCAACTCCACGGAATTCACAATGGAATCGGCAATCTGCAGATTCAAAGGAAAGATCAGAACAATTCTATAAGGTTTAGAATAATACACAAGTGCAACCACTTACATGGCCAATTTCATGCTGTTGGAGCTACAACATGTTGCGGGTGAGTGATTCCATTAGCGACTTGGAGATGGCACGGGAGTTCTTGGAGTCTTCTAATTTCTTCTCTCTCGTTTCCACCATTGCCTCCGCAAGTTGCAGCTTCCGCACAAGTTCAACATTTTTTGCCGAAGCTGCCTGGAGATCTCTCATAGCGCTCACCGAAGCAGCGCAAGCTTCGACCTGCGTAATTTCAACAAGGTTAGAAACATACCTAAAAACTTATCAAAAGAATAAACATAAAAGACAAGGAGGTGTGCTCACGTTGCACACTGACTTGTGTAGCTGAGGCAGCGGCCGCCTCCTTCTCTTTCCTTTCGCGCGCCACATCAGCGTGAACTGGACCAACTCATCCCTCAGGGATCTTTTATCCATGTTGTCCCTTTCGCAAGCCTCCTTCCATAACTTGCGTTCCTTAGCAAGTTTGGCTTCTGAGGCTTCAGCCTTGTTCTTCTACCACTGCGCATACCACCCTTTAATGCGCTGGTTATCGGCAAAGGCAGTTTCCCTTGCCGACTACGCAGCTTCACGCACAGCCACTTGGGCTCGCTCCTTTCCAAGGGTCTCTTGAGCAGTCTCAAGATTCTTCATTTCCTTTACTAGGCTCCACCAGTCTCGAACAATTTTGAAAGTCACCGAGGCGGACCTGGCAGCTGCTTGGAGGTACGTGCGATACGTCTCTTCTTCTTCACGACCAGAAAGCAAACGTACCTCTGCAGGGGGAAGGCTCCCTTAAAAAACTCACGGCACGCCGGCCAGTGAGAAAAGTCATCTCCTTTCTCTAACTTCCACACAGGAGTGTGGATCTCCCCAGAATGGGAAGAGGAGAAGTACCTATAGTAATAATCCCCCGGAGTGTCATCCAGGCGGATGGGAGACAAACCAAGGGCGGCAGATCCTATGCCGTCCCCAGGAAATGATTCCTCCACGTGCTCTTCTAGAGCACTGGTCTGAACCTCTTTGGCGGACGCCGCTCCAGACGGCCCCGCCTCACCAGCATTAAAAGCGCCACCTTTATGCGCGCGTGCTTCCTCCGCCACAGCGGGTTATTCCAGCACCACATTGGGGTCCTGATCAAAGAACCCCAATTCTTCCACTCCCATGGTAGGTTCCCCAACATCCACCTGGGATTCCTCAACAAAAACCACAGGTTCTTCAATATCCTGATGTGGTTGCGTCAATGGAACACCCGGAGTTTCCAAAACCGGAGAACCCACATTAGTACCGGTAGCGTTACCTTCCACATCCACGTGAGGCCCCTCCCTCACGCCGATCGTTTCTTTTGCGCAGCATTCCCTTGATGACCACCAGTCTGGGTCATTGGGGACTCAGCTTCCCCAGCACTTGGACCGGAATCCACCAAAACCGGCTCATCCCCCACTGCACATCGATAAGTGTTAACAGCACACAACACAAAGCATGGAAGAAAATATCAAGGGGTATAAAATACTTACAAAGGGATACTCTAGAGGTTAGTGAGCTCAAATCAGCTCGCTTCCCAAAATGTCTCCGCGCAACCTTCTTAGGGGGTTGCGCAGAGAGGGTCTCCTTCGGACGCCTCTTTCGCTTCAAAGGCACTTCTGGAGCCTCCTCAGGCTCTTCCAGGCTAACTGATATGGCGGTTGCTGCAACCGTCTGCTTAGGTGCAGCCCTCTTCACACCTACTGGTTCGAGACCCTCCCATGAGTTAGAGATGACCACATAAGTTTTTCACTTGTCAGTGATAACGCGTTTACCTTTGTGAGGGCCTGCACCAGGTTGATCTGCCTCCCTACCCACCACAACGCTGGAGCCTGCACGCCTCTTTTTCTTGTGATCTGGGCCAATGCCAAAATCCATCAGAGCGCCTGCATGCAAACCAAGACAACAAGTAAGTCACCTGCAAGGGCGCGCAAACAAACAATATAAACTCACCAGTTGGTGGCGCAGGAGCCGCTAGATCCGCGTCCTTGATTAAAGCAAAATTATCAAGGACCTGCGTGTACCAAGCAGGCTCATCCGGCTTCAACAGAACCTTCTCCATCCGCCCCTCCTTCCTTTGGAAGGCGGCCAAAAACAGCGGGGCTCCTACAAGTATAACACACGCATCATAAGTGAATGTACAACTCTCAATCAATCAAGAAAAGGGAATACGGATCACTTACTGCGATCGCCCTCAAAGTACACTGGTCAGGACCAGCGCTCAGGGCCCCACACCAGGCTCATGCCCACAGCAATAAGCACTCTCTCCGACAACTGGACCGCCGGGCTCTCTTTCAAGTCGCCATACTAGGCGTCCAGCACTGGTATGGGAAGGGTCTCCGTCGGAATCTCTTCCGGCCCCCGGAACATCATCGGAATTGGTATCACACCGGCCTTAATGAAAAAGAATATTGCCTTCCAATCGTGGAAGGACTTGGGGAGAGAGCAAAATCTTCCGCGCCTGCGCGCGGAGTTGGAAAGAAGAGAACCCCATTGAGCAATGGAGTTGGTAAAAAATACGAAACCGGTCGACGGTGGGAATAGACCCAGTCGACCGGTAGAGGAACTCAAAGTGACGGATCCTCACCATTCCTATTGGGTTCAGTTGGGAAAGATGGAAGCCGTAGTGCTGAAGCAGATCAACAAAGAATTTGGTGGCGAGCAACCGAAAGTTACCATCACCAAAGAAATCAGCAAACAAGGTGATGTAACCCGCCGGAGCATCAGCGGCCGTCTCACCTTCTGCCAGCATCTGGGCGTCCCAAGAAGTAGGAAACCGAAGACCGGACAAGATATCATCAAACAACTGCCGGCTCAACTTGCAAGCCGGCAGAGGAGGAGGAACAACGCCACCAATGGTAGCCTCAGGATCTCTGGTCGCCATAGAAAGAAGAATCAAAGAAAAGAGAACTTTGGATAAATTTTGGAAAAAAATTCTGACGAACTCAAGCAAATGCAAGAAGAAGAAAAAGCTTTCAAGAATTGGTGAAAGGGTGAAGAAACCCTACCGGAGCACATCTATTCATAGTGCTCACATTTAATGCGCTCGGAGAATGTGTGCAATACGTGGTTATGACGACCAATCACAGAAGGACACGTGGCGAGTTAGTGGGGAGTGACGGTTAATGTGCGCGCGTGATAGACACGCTCTCTGCCAATTCATTAAATGAATCCCAGATGAAGCGTCTGTGTATACGCCACAAATGTCAGACGTCCTTTCAAATCCCACTCTTTCCCACCAAACCACCTGCAGATGTTAGAAGATTAGATTTTCAAATTCCAAGAATGAAGATAAAACGTTTCCTTCACACAAACGTTTCATCCTAACACTTAGAAAATTTTTCGCCACAACACCAACGGCGCATGCAACAACTCTTCTAGTCCACCCTCCTCCCATTTTACAACTTGCGCGCAGGAGCAGCACTGACTGGGGGGACTTGAGGAGGTATGGTCCCAATCGACCATACCTTTGACCAAATTTTCACAAGGATAACCTTGCATGCAACATGCAATGGTGCGCTTTCCTTAGAATTAATTGGTCGTACAATGAACCTTGCGCGCTCAGCACAACGGTGAATTAGACCAACAACAATAGTTCGTACAATGAGCCTTGCGCACTAAGCATAACGGTGAATTAGACTAGTAAAATCAAGTCACGCAACGAGCCTTGCGCACCCAACGCAACGGCAAGTTAGACTAAACTATACAAGTCGCACAACGAGCCTTGTGTACTCGCCACAACGGCAAGTTAGACTCATGCACGCAGGCTACTAGACCCTTCGCACAACAACATTCCTCTAAGCTGCGAATCCCAAAGCCTTGCAAGGACAAGACACCTCATCATCTTAGGACAAAGGGATACACCCCTGACACCCTGCGCTAGCGGGAAAAACCTTGACAGCCTCACGGAAGGGGGTAAGCACTAAAAGATGTTGACCATACCTCAGGGTACAGAACGGCAGAACTGTGACTAAAGGTTTCCTAGCAGGTTGCGTGTGACAGCACTCATGACAATAAGGCAAGTGTCAGACCATACACCAACCAATGTCCTACCAGTGACTGTTCCACTTTCTCCATTTCGGCTGGCAACAGGCCTGACACCAGAAACGGCTACTTTACACGTGGCACCACTCAACACCCGACAAAGCATACCTCCCAACAGAGAGCATTAATTCTCCTGCAAGGAGCATTTAATGTCTGCCGCCGAGGGACAAAAGGGATGTTTCTGGCTGCATGGGCCGGGCCCAAGGCCCACCAGCATTTCTCCCAAACATACCTTCTCTCGGCTATAAATAAGTATCGGATCTCCAGGTAATAACACGCTTACCAAGGCATATACTTGCTACACCACTTAACACACACATAAGCTCTCACTTACATCTGCAACCACCTATTTTCCTTACCCAAAATATACTTATTCTCATGCCGGAGTGTGGTCACGGAGAAAACCACCCTTTCCCCATGGCGAGACTAACGGCGTTGCTAGTTTTGCAGATCATCCGGAGTGAGCTTGCAAACCCAAAGGCGAAGTGAGAGGTTAACCATTTATGCAAAAACACCCTGGTTGTGACTGATATATCCCCGGATATCCCTAGTTTAAACCGGTGCTTCTTCAGGTTCATGTCAAAGCGATTCGAGTCGAACGGCTCGCGTCAAAGGAATTTAAAATGTCGAAATGGTCGAAGATTCCAATAAATTGACTTTAACTCCTTCACATGTAGGAAGGATTTTGAATTCCTTTAGCTAAAGAAATTTGAAGGAAATCATGCACAATTCCAATCCCTTATCAACCAAACATATGAAGATTTGGAAATGAGATTCCTATTCCAACAAATTTTTGTGAACCAAACATCTTAAGAGATAGAATTCAGATTCCAATTTCCTTGAATTCCATTGAATTCCTACAAAGCAAACGACCCCTAAGCACCTATGTTCGCTTTGGTTGAATCAAATCTACAAAACAAACTGTCCTTAGCATCGCCACATAAAGAGGATTATCTTTGTAACCACCTACCAACGTGAGAACAAGTTCTGTTTATCACCAAAAAATATGAGTATGTAAGAGAGTTGTGAGAGATCGAATAATATTATTTTTTCGAATGTCACTAGTATTTATACTAGATATGTCACACCTCAACCGATGGCGGAAACATCGGGGCGGGACGAAATAGATTGCAAGAGACTTTATAACGACTAAATGTGACAAGTATTTAAAAAGTGAATTTTCATTTCATTGTTAACGGTTCAAGTACATGATTTGGAAACAAAGTACCACAAGTATCGTACGACTAAACTAATAACATGAATTAAGGTTTGATGCGTTTCTAGTCCTTCCAACTATATTCTTTTCAATGAGTGATGATCACAATCTTGCAATACATATTAAAGTAACAAGTCAACACATATAGTATTGGTGAGCATACAAATTTTTCGTGTACTAGAATATGTATAAAAGAGTTTATCAAGATCCACATGACAATAACGTATACTAAGGCATAACATAATAAGCTAGCATGCAACACCTACGTGTCAACCCAAAGATTCTCGCTAGTATAATCTTGTCATAGCAACGACAAGACCGTTTTGTTTGACTTAACATGACCTCAAGAATACAGGCGGTGTGTTATGCCTATAGCGCTATATATGTTAAGGGAGGCTTGTACGAAGTTAATGACAAAGTATCATGCATGTAAAGTTTCTAGCATGTAAGTATTTGTAAGTATAAACGTATAAAGCATGTAAGTTGGATACGATTGTATGAATAATGTGTTTGCGTATAAGTTTTCGTGTGAATTTTATATGATAAATGTATTGCACCCAAAAGTGTAAAAACGAAAAGGGGGTCATGTATACTCACGGTTTTGCAAAGCTTTCCAATTAAACACGAGTTGATGATTTGATGAGGGTGGGGAGCCGAAGTTACTTTACATTGGGGAAACGAAGGCTTTTGAGTATATGGAGTTTGTGCAAAGTTCGGATTCGGAATCAAGTATAAAAAGTATATGTATTCAAAAATATGTCTTGTCTAAATACTCGTTTGGACAATAAGTTGTCATGTGTTTTCATGGGTCCTAACTTGCCCATTAGAATCACAAACAAGGAGTTTAGAACAAAAGATAATATAACCTAAGTTCATGACGTCTATCCATAACCTGTTAGTATCAAGAATTTGGTTAATTTACATATTATATAATATAATAATTAATCTAGTCCATGTTGTCATGTAGTATCATGTAAGTCAAGCATGGAGGTGTGATTAAACCTCATTGTATGATTTATAAAAGCACAAAGTCATCAACTTAGTTGATGACCCGGTTGGTCATAAATAAAATAAGAAAAATACAACTAACTAAGTTGCTAAATAGCCGACTAATAACAACCCGGGCGTGTCATACCCAACATGGCAAATGTTGGAATAGAGGCGGGGTTATCTTACTTTGATTCTTAGAAGCTAGTTAGGTATTCTCGCCACTAAAACAAATGAGGTAGGTGGAATCATGGTTGGAAAGTTAAGGCTTCCATTGTTCACACTTCACCAAAACACAAGTCTTTTAACTTTGAAGGTTGAAATCTTGGATGGTTCCAACACTTTGAAGTCACTTGGGACTTTTTAGGGCAGAATTTTATAAAGGTTTTGAGCCTTTTCCTTATGGAAATCAACCACCACACAAACCCACAACTATGAATTTAGTTGGGAGCATGGTGGGTACAAGATTCCACTAAGTTTCAATTAAAATACACATGAAATAAAAGATACATCAAAGCATAATTTTTATATTACTTTGGACCTCAAATATGGTGATGTCCACCTTAGTTTACCATGACAAACTTGTGGAAACCTTCCTAAAGGTTATTCAAGTTGTTTGAAAGAAGAAATGAAGAAGAAAGATGAAGAAAAGTAAGTGACAACTCACTTAGAACACTTAGAGTTTTCTTACTTGCTTGGAAGACTTGAGAGAATTTGGGAGTTTGAGAGAAGATTTGGTGCGTGAAAAATGTATAGGAGGTGGTGGAGACCTGTACTTATAAGTGGGGATTAGTGTTTGGTAGTTAATAAAGGTGGAAGATTATTGGAGCAGAAAAGAGGTGAAGAAGGGTGAAATATGATTGGATTAAAAAAAGTGGAAGGTTATTGGAGGAGAAAGAAGGTGGAAAAGCTTTTGGTTTGCTCACTTTTAGGCCTTGCACTTTGTAACTAGGTTATTTTATGTCGTTTTATTGTATTTTAGCTTGTTTTTAGGTATCCAAAGGGTAGTTTAAATCTCGGTTTTGCGTATAAACACGCATTTAAATATTGATTGCGTATATAACACAAATATGAAAGGTAACACGTATATATAAAAAAAGAATTTCCATTATAATCAAAGCCTCGGATTACAAGATTGGAAATGAACCACAAATACGACACAGTTTCTAAAAATAGAAATGCGAATACAACTTTCTAAATATAGAAAGTACAGAAAATGCCGAGCATTACAAGGTATTGGTACATGCTATTATCTAAAAGTATTGGACCCACTTGAGGGCATAATTGAATTGATGTTGGTGGTCACCTAACCATGCATCTCATGGCTGGGCCGGAGGTAGCCTACTACCCGTCAACATTTCCGACGAAGTGCAATTTTTTTTAACATTTTATATATTACGCTACTCCTGAAATTAGGTTATGCTGCCTCTCAATATTCTAAAAGCCCAACACCCTCACCCTCTCGAAGTTTTATTAAAGCCCCAACATTAATTAAAAGTCCACTACTTAATTTATAACTTAAAAGACTAATTAAAATGAAAGATTAAAACCCAAAAACTTGTTGACTTGATTTTTTAACAGGAAAAAGGGTACACGGCAGCTAGCGCCAACCACTAGCAACATCCACTTCTCCTTCCATTCTAGGGTTGGTCAAAAAGCTCGCGCCTTAGAGCTCGCTCAGATTTAGCTCAGAAAAAGCTCGATCGATATGGCTCGGTTTGAAACTGAGGCGAGTCGATTCAACTTGGTTAGAAAGCGAGCCTAGCTCAACTCGGCTCTTAAGGAGCCAGATCGGCTCGATGTGGCTCTCTTGGCTTGTTTCGATTTATTTTTATATACATATAATATTTTATAAGCAATTGATTATCATTTGCATGTATTTAGGAGTGCAATTGGATATCTAGAACATATTTAGGGGTTACTTACCATGCTAATGAGCTTATATTATCTTTCGTTGAAAATTAAAATGATTTTATGTTTCGATAAACTTGATTCTAGTTTATAATATATTAGGTATTTAGGTTGAACCAATTTTGGATATTTTCTTTTAAACTATTTAATAGTATTTTAGACACTTGTGGGTGGTTGGTGGTCGGTGGTGGTGATTGCGGGTGGTTATAGGTGGCGGTGGTGGGTGGTGGCAGAGGCGGTGATGGGTGGTGGTGGCGAGACGAATGGCGGTGGAGGCGGCGGCGGCGGGTGGCAGTGGCGAAGGTCGTTGGTTGTGGCGTCTATGGTGATGGTGGGACGGTGTGTGATGGGTGGCAACGGTGGTGGGTGGTGGCGGTGGTGGTTGTCGGGGTGGCAGTGACGGGCTGCGGTGGAGGCGGCGGCGACGGCGGGTAGCGGTGTCAGGGGTGGCGGCAACAGCGGCCGTCGATGGTGGTTTGTGGCGCCGGCGACGGTGGTTGGTGGTAGCGGTGGTTGTGACGTCGACGGTGGTGGTGGGTGGCGGCGTGGTGGCTGGCAACGTTGGTGGGTGGTGGCTGTCGGGGTGGCGGTGACGGGCTGCGGATGGAGGTGGTGGTGGGTGGTGGCGAAGGTGATTGGTTGTGGTGTTGTTGATGAATGATGCAAGAAGGGATGGAATGAAAAGAACATAGGGTGGATGGGATGATTTTGAGGGAATGAAATGTCTTATGGAATGGATGATTTCATTCCATACTAAACACCCTTCTTTTATTCTTTTGTAACAATTCATTCCACTACGCCTCTCATTACTGTATACCAAATACTACCTAAGTTATTATTGATGACTCATTAAATAACCTGACACATTTACTATGTTAAAAATACGTATGTCCCTATTTACATAATATTATGATAGATACCAAAGTCAAATTTATCTAAATATCCAACTTAACTAGTAAAATTCATAATTTACACAAATTAGTGAGTTTATATTAAATAATTCCAAAATTCAATAACAATGTATAATCATAATCATTCAATTTATTATAAGTTGAAAATATATGTTCTACTAAATTAATAGACTTTCATCAACTTTTATGAGTTCAAAGATTTACCTTTATTTTATTTATTTATTAAAATCACTCACTTTATTTAAAAGACTAAATTTATATAGATAGTCCAATTATTTCTTTTGTTGCCAACAATTGAACATGGGACATAAATTTATGAAAACTTCCAAATGTAATGTTTTATAAAAAAGACTAAAAAAACTATATTCATGTTATTTGATTTTAACAATTTTATATTTTGTATAATTTTCTGCATAATATATATCAATTAAAATTCATATTAAATCCAATTGAGGTCTTAAAATCCTCAAAATTTACATAACCTAATCTAACATGTCATTACCCTATTGTCAACTTTATCAAAACATAAGCCTAGGATGAAAAGCATTAATTTTTACAAACTAATAACCCTAGTTTATCTAAGAATTCAATTCAGATTGTAAATGCCCTCTATCACAAAAATTAATAGTGGGGTTTTGTAAAGCGTGGAAAAATAATAAGAATGGGCTTTGGAATTACCTGTTTTGGTGCAGAATGAAGGAGAAATCGAAGAAAGATGCTTTGAGCCCTAATCTTGAATCTGGATCAATTCGAGGTGTTAAAGTCATTGGAACCAGAAGTTTTTGAAGCAAAAATGTGTGGAAAAGAATAAGGAATCGAATGGTGTAATGTTTATAATCCAGATATGTTGAATTGGGTCGAGCCCCTTTGAGTCCTTAGTAAGACATTAATGGTGGTATAAATTTAGATATCAATTAGATTAATTAAAGGTAAATGGGATTTAATTTCTCCATAATCGCGATCATAAAGGAACCAAAATGGAAGTCGATTCGTTGGGTGAAACGCTAGTTTGCATCGGGTTGGGCTTTCTGGTTTGTTGGGTGCGATCGAGTTTGGCTTCGTGTTGGGTTAAATAAAAATTGAGCCGGATTCTATCACCAAGGCATAGATCAGTTTGTGTTGCGACTGTTGCAGCTCTGGGTGGGCGCGCGTTCGAATCCCGCCTTACCAAATTTTGTTTTCTTCTTTTTAAATGAGTTACACTCTCAAGACTTGACCCTGATGGTTCTAACTATTCTAACTAACTGAGTTAACCATTTCCTTTATGAAACTTAATAAAACTAGCTGCAACTTATTTATAACTTAAATGTTTTTAACCCAATTAAACTAAGCTGTTGCGTATTAAATATTTAAACATAAAATAACAAAAATTTCTATTTTTATTAATCTTCAATAGGATCCGGTTTACAAATTGAGTCTGGGATTTCCTGAGATCCGTTTTTAACAGATGTTACATATCCGACGATAATAAAAAGTGATATTGGATTTAGTAACTCTAACTTTCACCAGTTGGTCGATAACATTCCTAAGTTAACCGAACCCTCGCCAGTTAGATGTTTGCTGATTTGTCCCTTGTTTAGTGAGGTGACATCTGATGTGGCCTTTATTTAGTGGCATGGCTTTTTTATGACGTGGCATCTGATGTGGCACATTTTAGTGATATGACATCTAACGTCAGCTAACTAGGTTAGGGTTTAGTTAGTTTGGGAGTGCCAAAGAAAAATCAGTTGAAAGTTGAGAGTAACATAATACAATTTTAAGTTGAAAATGTTATTGACCAAGTGTGATAAAATTAGAGTTATTTAAATCCAATATCCATTTTATACCTAATATAAATGATTAACATGCTTTTAAAAGTCTGTTTGATATATGTGTCTAGAATTGATAAATGGGAAAAAAAATTAAAAAAGTTGTCCAACTATAACTTCAATGGTACATGTAAATATCATATTATATTTAATTTAATACTTATTTTAACTGATTAAAATAAACACCAGAAACATGTTAATTATTTGCATATAATAAGTCAAAAAATTTATTACTTCAAATGGATTCTTCGACTTCTCACGAGCGTGTGTATACATCTAAATATTTATAAAATATAGTTGTTTATAATAAATATATATCTTTTCTGATAAAAAAAAGTTAGTGTATTTTTGGCTTAAAATAATCAAATATTTTTCCTGATAAAAAAAAGTGTGTATATTTTTGGTTTAAAATAATCAAAAGTGTTTTTTAATAAATACACAAAAAATGGCCATGAGTAGGGTTTGTAGATAAATTTTCAAAATTCTTAATTAGAAAGCAATAAAGTAAATAATTACAACATATTCAATATTTAAAAGAACCCAACCAAAATCAAAACTTGACTTTATGACCGCACAATCAAATAATGAGAAGCCAAGCCATGCCATACGTGAAAAAAAAAAGTCAGAAAAAATTAATAGGAACCTTTAAAGGCCAATAAAAAACTACTAGACTAAACCATTTTGATAAAAAAATAAAAAGAGAGAGAGAGAGGGGTCAAATTCATCTTAAAACTTGTGTTACATATATTTGAAAACTTGAGGACCATTTAAACTCTTTATACCTGTATATACAAATATAAATATGTCTTCGTTTACAAATGGGTTATTTTCATATTTAAAAGAAAAATGAAACACCTTAAAAAAAAATTTATATAAGTGCATGACTTACTATACACATTAGACATTCCAAAATAAACGAGTCATTAGTAGTGTTCTTAGACACATTACATTTTATAATTTTATTGAAAAACGTAACTAGATAAGACAAAATGGAAAACTTGAAACGTGGTCATGTTCGGTTCTTTAGCATGCTTTATCATCGTAAGAGAACTGGTTTCGATATCCCTACAAAACCCCACTACCCATTAGATTAGTATCAATTTGTACGAATTTGAATTGTAAGTAATTCTTATAAATAATTATTTAAATTAAACAAAAAAAAATATATATATATATATATATATATTGAGAAGGCGTCGGCGACGGCCAATAGTGGCGTCGCCGACGGCATGTCAAATACTCCGTCGAGTCATTATTACCGTCAACAGTGAGTTAAGGCGTCGAGGAAATCATGTTCTGTCGGCGACGGCCTGATGTGCTGTCGGCGACGGTGCTCCCTGCATTCATTTTACTGCAGGTTTAATAAGTTGTCCGTTTAACCCATTTTCCAGTTCCGCACTCTAAGGCGTAACTCGGTAACTTCAGAAAACGTTCGTAAACTGATACTTCATGTTTCCATTTCGCTATTACTCCTGTTTACGTATTACGCATCATTTATGTTCAACTACATGAGTTGGACAATTTGACCCGTTAGCATATTTTCGACGATTTAACTATTTAAGTATATTCTTCGTATGTAAAATCGTTTTAGTAGTTACACCCAATAATCTCGGGTAAATTATAAATCAGTTTACATTTCCACTATTCGATTTGTATTAAATTTCCGATTTTACCCTTTTCCGAATTATTACACAAATAGTTGTTCATACACCCTCAAAGCATATGCCACAACTAAGTTTCGATCCGTTTGGTTATTTAACGAAGACCATCGTTTTATCCAACCAAACCTTCATCACTTTCTTTATTTTGACCCGTTTGGTTGTTAACGAAATTCCTCGTTTAATTCAACCGAACCTTCATTATTTTCTTTATTTGACCGTTTGGTTGATTAACGAAATCCATCGTTTTATTCAACCGAACCTTCATTATTTCCCTTATTTTGACCCGTTTGGTTGTTTAACGAAATACATCGTTTTATTCAACCAAACCTTCATTATTTCCCTTATTTTGACCCGTTTGGTTGTTTAACGAAATCCATCGTTTTATTCAACCAAACCTTCATTATTTCCCTTATTTTGACCCGTTTGGTTGTTTAACAAAATTCATCGTTTTATTCATCCAAACCTTCATTATTTCCCTTATTTTGACCCGTTTGGTTGTTTAACGAAATCCATCGTTTTATTTAACTAAACCTTCATTATTCCCCTTATTTTGACCCGTTTGGTTGTTTAACGAAATCCATCGTTTTATTCAACCAAACCTTCATTATTTCCCTTATTTTGATCCGTTTATCATCAAAGCAAGTCAAATATAATAATACGCTATAAAAGATAAGCCGCGTACCTTAAAGCTTTCCCTTCAAACGTGTGTCGGCACCGGCTTGATTTCCCGATACTTCTCTTGTGTTGCCTAAAGTTTACAAGCCAAATATCATTAGGACCTCTCGGCTCATAACTAAAGCATGTAATTTTGCCAAATATACTATTTCACGTTTCTTTCAACATTTTTTGTTCATTAAATAAAGTTGGCAATTCATTTAGGCGTTTCATCAAACATCTTATGTGCGTATATTATAGCTAGACATTTTAGTTCTATTTAAACCTCGGCTTGTCAAGAATCTCAACCAAATAAGTTTCGATTAATCTTCGTAATTCCCATTAATTTGATATTTTCAATCAACTAATGGCACTACCTTCATTATTTACACAAACACTTAGGGTTTTTCATACTAAAGTCAAAAACCCATTTACTCATACAAACATAATAATCTCAACATCTAATTCTTATAAATTTATCAACTAATTTTAGTTGGTATTATGATTCTACACTTAGATTATACATCCCTTAGGTCACAATATCAATCAATTGTTCAAGAACTTTAATCATCCAAGTTTTACACAAGGATTCAAGTGTCACCAAAATCAAAATTACAGCTTACCTTCTGTTATACAAGTATGGGTGATCAATGTTCTTGACACATGCATAAACAAGAGTCCCAATCCACCCTTCAATTTGATCAATTTAGTGGATGAAGATCTGGGTGTTCTTTCTTCTCTTCTATGGTTGCTCACACACATACACGCACATAAGTATGTGTTGTGTTTTAGTTTTCTTTTTAATAAATCATCTTTCTCAGTTTGACACATTTAGTCCTTCATGTTTGGTTTAGCATACATAGGACCCAAATTTATGATTTTTTTATTATTTAACAACTTACTATTAAGTAGTTTAATCATCCCTAATTATATATATATATATATATTATATATATATATATATATATATATATAATTTTTGGGATGTTACAAAAAAACTATGGTAACTATAATAAACGAATAAAGCGTTTGTACGTAATACATTGATGATCTTAATATTACTAATATTATAAGAAAACCAGGGTAGACTAATCACATAATTTATGTATACTTCTTTAAATGTTAAAAAGCATTAGAGTATTCTTCTTCATAATTTTTAAACGGTAAATTTCTTTTAATCTTTGTTGTTGTGGGATTTGAACACAAATTTACCCCTTTTTTTATTTCTTCTCCGTATTTAATTTAGATAATTGTATACTTTTAATTAACAATCCATTGTTTTACTCCTATTGTTATGATTTAATTAAGATAATTGTAAACTTTAAATCAACAATCCATTGTTTTACTCCTATTGTTATTGGTTGATTATTTTATTTTTTTAACTATAAAGATATGAGAAAACCATGAAAAATTTCATTCGATGAAGAACATTCCTACCATCCCACACGGATCAAAGAAACCATCAATCACATTGTCAAACATACATATAGGAACATTCCTAGCATCTCGATCTATATTCAAAGAAACCAATATAAATGGCTTTTTATCATTCTTACATCCCCAAAATCTAATTTTTCTTTTCACTCTATTTGTTACACTCTAACCCGCAGCGGATATGGTAGTCGGAGCATGATTGGGTTTTCATCAAAGCGCGTGACATTTACTATAATAAAGTTTCTTAATTATTATTTCAAATTAAAAGAGAATATTCCAACAAACACGTAAAACATACAAGCACGAAAATGTTCTAATCATGACATTTAAATAACTCTTAATTTTTCTTCTAAGGCCAATTCCTATGTGTTCCTTGCTTCAACATGTTCACCTGTATCATGTGTAAAAATAGAAATTTGGGTCAAACAAAAGTTGGTGAATGAATCCCATTAAACTATTTGAAAGAAATAATTATGTTGACTAGTTTAATAAAAATGTGCATAACCAAGTATGAGCAAACGTATATGTATACTATTCACAAACCACATAAACATCTAACATTAAAGACATAAGCATGATAAGTGATGTGGAATGAGATCAAGGCTCAATCAAACGGAGCCGATCTAATTAGGCAATGCGATTCTCTACTCGTATCCAACGAGGAACTGATGAGCCTAGTGTGAATGCTTGACTAATGAGAAAATATAACCACATATAACAATAACCAAACATTACATAACACGTTAGATCATATGTTGGTAGTAGCACAAGTGTTTGAATGAACAATATAAGTAAACGACACATGATACACCCCAAAACATGAATAAAAAGGGAAAGTTTGTAAGAATTCACTCACGATAGGTGCGTTTCTTGAATTGATAACGAATGCGCATGATTAAAGATTTCAAAACCGACGAATGAAACTAACATAAATATTCACATAATAATTTGGTAAATATATATCCTTTATATGTAATTAATATTCTTACTTAATGCCCTTTATTAAACTTTTAGATCTATTTTTATAGTTTTTATTACAAGTTTTGAACTTAAAAGGTCTTATTTTTATGTAAATTTTAAGGATTTTTGGAGAAAAAAATAAAGGAAAAGTGTATTAAAAAATATACCGTTTTTCAGGGTTGACCGGGTCGAACCGGTTTGACCGTGCAATTATTGGCTTCGTGTAAGAATCGAACTCGTGACCTCCCATAACCGTGCACGCAGCTCTACCAACTAAGCTACGTGTCTAACCCGAAATAATCTTGATTTTAATTATATATATATATACTAATTAAGTTAAATCATAAATTCATTTAATTAAAAAGGTTTTCTTAAATCATCGAACCGTTGCACATAACCAGTGTCGAACCCGGGCCCCCATGATACGTTGCACGCAGCCCTACCAACTGGGCTGTGTGACTAACCTGGATTATCTACGATTTAAATTAATTTTATACACTTATTATCTGTTGATATATATAAGAAATTTAAAAACTTTGGTTTCGGAGATAGGCATCATGTTAGGATCCGAACCCGGGCAACTGTGTTTGTAATGCACACAGTCCACCACTGGACTGTGTGTTTAAGCCGGTTAAATCTATAACTTTAATTATATTTATAAACTGTATCAACATCATCTTCTTCATATTTAAAAACCAGAACACCAAACTCGACTGTTAATCCTAATTTATAAAGGTTGGGTTAGTTGATGTATTAACAAAACACGAATCAAATGATAATAAAGAGAATAAGTGTTTGTACCAAATTTAAGAGTTCTCTGGTTTACTTCCGGGGATGCACAGTTTTCCAGCGATGCACAGAATTCTGGCGATGCACAAAATTGAGATAGTGGGGTTATCTCGAGAGTTTAAGAGAGATGATTTGGGTGTGAGCGAGTTCAATCTAGGGGCAGAATTGCTATTTATAGTGCAAAATGGGCAGTTATGTTTTTGGTTTCAGTTTTGAAGTTAAAGCTCAATGATTCCAGTCAGTTTCACACAATTGATTCCGAATTTCGGTTGAACTTGATGATTAACATCGGTTACAACCGCAAAACAACGGTTGATTTAATCATGCTCTGACTGTTACTGATTCTGCGATTTGAATTTGCATAGTTGATGTTTGTTTTAGTATAAAGTTTAATTGTTTTCAGATTAATCACAAGTGTGTGTGTGTAGTGTAGTGGTGTTTTGTGTGTGTTGATTTAGTGGTGACCCACCTTTTGGGTGATTTTTATTTTTTAGTTTATTTATTACCTATTATTATTATTATTATTTTCATTTATCATTATTATTATTTTAACCCTATTATTTTGTTTATTATTCAATGCAAACATGTGACAAATAAATACGTAACGAAACTTAATATCATATACTTGAATTATTAAACGGAGTGGGTTTTAGAACCCGTTTTACAACGAATGTTACACTATCTCTTTAGATTTATATATGTATAGAAAAAGATAGAGAGGATGGGGTGTGTGAATATTAACTCTCAGATAAACAGTGATTTTTGGAACCGATTAGCGGTTGACTATGGATTGACAACTTCTTCCTCCTTGAGTTCCTTTAAATTTCCAAAGGAATAAATTGTAAATAGTGTTTTTTTTTTGTTTGCTTATGGAATGATAGAAAGGAGAAATTTAAGGTAGTGTTTAATATGTAGTAATGAGAGTCCAAATAAAATAAACTATTGCGAGGGAATGAAAAAAATATGTTTGGTTAGTCAAGGTAATGAAACCACCAATTAATTTCATCCATCCCTTTTTTTTCATTCCATTTCCCCTCTCACTCTTCATCACCAACACCGGCCGCCTTCACCACCCGACATCGCCGCACCCTCCGCCGCCGACCACAACCACCATCACCACCCCATATGTCGTCATCACCACCCGCCACCGCCACTGACCAACACCCCCAACTACCACCACCATCTCTTGCCACGACCGCTATCCCTCAATGTCACCACCGCCACCCTTCGTTGCCGACCAACACCGCCGACCACCATGTAACGCTTTGCATTTGTATCTTTCCGTTTTTAGCAAGTCTGCTTCGTGTTTCTATTTTTGGAAAGTCCAAACTTTGTAATCGTATTTCTAATTTCAATTCATTGTATTCTAAGGCTTTGATTGTAATCAAGATTAATCAATTATGCTAATTCGCAAATCATGCTATACTTTATTCTTCGTAAATCAATTCAAAACAATGTGTACATGTGTGATGAATGTTTATCAATCTTATACTAACTCTAGCAAAACAATTAATGATGTTATTCAAAGAATTCAAGCTTCAAATTATCATAAAATCATGTCAGATTATGTTCAAGAAAATGCTTGTTCTTAGTTGTTCTTTTTATGGTTTTTAAAAACTATCATATGCATATCATAAGACCATTACAAGGCCCATACTTGCTTATTATATCACGTGTGACATCTAAACCCTAAGTGCATAAAAGAAAAAAAATAAAAAAATAATAAAAAGAAACCATTCAATCCATTTGCGGCCGCAACCCTTAGGGGTTTTCCCTCTTTTTTTTTGAATCAAAACTCCACCAAACCACATTGAATGCAACCTAAAACTAAACCCTAATCTTCCCCCTATATAAACACAAGTTCCCACACCCATTTCTCACTTTTACTAGCCTCCATACTCATCAAACAAGTCCCAAACTTCGGAAAATCTTTGCTGAAACTCAGCAGCTTGCAAGTGAGTTCTGACTCACTTTTCTTCTTCTTTTTTACCTTGTTATTCTTTCTAACACTCTTGGATAACCTCTAGGAAGGTTCTCACAAGTTTGCTTAGGCAAACTAAGGTGAAACCACACCATTTTGAGGTCCAAAAGTGCACAAAACTTTCTGCCCAAATTTTTATCTTTCAAACTTCAAGTTTTTCAATGTTTTCACTTTGTTTCTTCCTCAACAATGTTTGCTAAAGCCCTATGGATGTTACCATAGGTTTTCCATGGAAAACCAAGGTGGAATCACATCAATTTTGGGGCCAAACTTTCTGTTTTGGAAGATAACTTATAAAACTTTTTCGAACATACTTTTAACATAACAAATCTATGCTACATATGCCAATAATCAAAGCTTATGGTTAGTGTGTTAAGTTAGACTTGTTCGCACACAATCAAGAGGCATAACATGCCTCTAAACTTGTGGTTTTTATTAGGGTTTTAAACCCACAAGTGTTGAGCCATCCAAGCTTACAAGCTTGTGTTGGTGTAGGTGCGATTACATGAAGGCCTTGGCCATTCAACTATTCAATTCACCCCTCACTTGATAATTTCTATAATTCTTGACCATCCGGATTGTCCTTGTGGCAATCTTGTGTAATGGTGAATCTTATGAAAGAGGTTTAGGATGGTTATCCTCCTACCTCAATGCATGACTTACATGACGTACATGAAATAAATGAACTATATGATTAATTAGTAGTAATATAACTATATGTAAATACTTAATATAACCGAAACTTAGACCATGACCAAATGGTTAGTTGTCTTAAAAACTAGGTTATTTTATCTTAGACATAACAATCGTTATGATTCTATTGGGCATGACCCATAAAAACACAAACACCCTTCGGGGCTTATTAGGGTCAAAAACGAGCGTTAATGTCTAGATAAATACTTTCGTTTATATATACTTTCTTTGCGCATTTTAAATTCCTAAATTAAACTCTCCGTCAATCGAATACTCATACACCTACGTTTGCCTTGTGTAGGATAAACTTGGTGTTCCATCCCCTAAATCAACCTAACTCTCTCACGGACAATACTTTGCAAAACCGTGAGTACACTCAACCCCCTTTTTATGTTTTCCACTATTTGGGTGCAACATGATTAACTTACAAAAACTACACTAAATCACACTTTATTCTATACACAAACAATCCATCAACATGCTTTAGTCTTATGCTACTTAGAATTATTACTTGGTAGATTCTTATGTGATCTAAATGTCATTAACTTTGATCGAGCCTCCTTTAACATGTATAGCGCTATAGGAGTAACGCATCGCCCGTATTCTTGTGGTCATTGTTAAGTTGAAATCTATTTTGCGGTACACTAGAGGATTGACTTGTAGATTCACATGCCTTGTTACACTTATCTTGTATGCTAGCTATTCATGTGGATTTGTTAAATCTGATTTTATACTTATGCTATGATATTAAACTTGTGTACTCGCCAATACTTTGTTATTAACTATACTTTTTAACATGTTGCAGGTTGATGAAGTTGTATGATGGAACTTAGTAGGAATGGCATAGAAACACACGTAGAATACTAAGTTAATTATTATGTTATTGATGAACTTATTTCGTTGATGTTACTCTTATTTGATTTTGTTGTAATGTGACAATTGGTGTTTTGAATGAAATGAAATTTGGTTGATTTAAATATTGTCGCAAATAGTGTTATGATGCAATGAGCAATCTAGTCGTCTCACTCCGATGTTTCCGCCATCGGTTGGGGTGTGACAGATTGGTATCAGAGCCATAACTATAGGGAATTAGGTAGAATTGCCATGTTCGACCTAGTCCGTAGTTTAAGTGACCAACTTGACCATTCTTGCTTCATGATTAAAATGTTAATTCTTCATAATTGTTTCTTCCTATTTCTTTTGTCTTAAATATATGCATGTGTTTTTCCTAAAACACTTACACAATTTACACACTTGAAGACTTGAAGACACTCAAACTATAATTAAGACGATTCCACCAAAATAGGGGTGAAACCCGCACTCTTGTGATCACTCTCAATCTACGAATTTGATTTTTGCATGAAATTACACCATCAAGTTAGGAGTGAAATCCACATCTTGATGGAAATTTCCGTTTCATACTCTAGTGGACCCTTACCGACGAGTCGAATACACTCCTTGTTTGGTAAGTACCAACCACACCTAGGGTACAATGTTGTCAAGTTAGGGGTGAAACCCGCACCTTGTCAACTAGTCCCACTCCTCGATTTTCAATCTCGCCAAAGTTTCGATTTTTTGATCCGTTAGAGAAGTGTAGTAACTGGAAGGGTAGAGTGCCATTAATCGCTTCTCGACGAGAGCACTTTACCTATAGGCCAAAGCACGTTTCTCTAATTTGAAAGGATCTCGATCACTTTGGAATAGTCAAACGTTTCTCAACCCGAAACGCTCCAACATTTTATTGAGCCTATCTTTTATGCTATCTCAATTTCTATGTGTTTTAATACTTGTTATCTCTTTCATTTCGAACCCGATGCACGATTCGCACGCCCCTCTTAACAAAAAACAATAATAATAATTCTCGCGAACCAACTAAATTTATATTCCTTTACGCAAATCATACGTGTTTATGCTTTTGGAATGCCAACATGCTTATGCTATCTATGTGAAGTTATACGTGTTACATGATACTTATGTGCTTAAAACGAATACTCTTCTCTATAACAACACTTTACGATCAAAGCCTAAATCTATCTTTTGTTGTCAAACCCTTTTAGATGTCTTTCTCGCAAAGCGTTATGGGAAGAAGAAGGTCAAAGTCCAAGTCAAGGTCCCAATCCGACTCCATGTCGAAAAAGAATTGCATGAAATTTATGGCCGAGCAAATGGCTGAACACATGGCTAAGGTTATCCCCGAGATAGTCAACAAGGTCCAGCCCCCACCTAACGCTGAATCACCTCATACCTCTGTCGACTCCAAAGCCGAACCACCCAAGACCACCTTCACCCATAAGCAATTTTGTTCCTGCAATCCCTTACCCTTCACCAGCGAGGAGGACGCCACTAAACTGCTACAATGGTTCGACGCCATTGAACTCACCTTCCTCCAAAGTGGTTGCCCCGACCACTTGCGCACCTTGAACGCCACGAGAGTATTCCGATCGAGAGCCCTTGATTGGTGGACTTCCGAGCATAGCGCGCGTGGCAATGAGGTCGCCCACGCCCTCCCTTGGGCCGAGCTCAAAAAGCTAATGGAAGGTGAATTATGCCCCCCTCATGAACTCCAACGACTCGAGACTGAGTTTCGGAATCTCCGGCAAGTGGGGAATGACAACGCTGGCCTCACGGCCCGTTTATGGCAACTGAGCTCGATCTGCCCAAGTCAGGTCGACACTACTGAGAAAGCAGTCGCTAAATACATACGTTGCCTTCCTCCTAACCTTGCCGACCTGGTCGATGCCACCTCCCCCAGCACCCTCGAAGAAACCTTTCGGCTGGCCGCTCGCTTGAACAACCGCCAAGTCCTTCGTGAAGCCGCCAAGGCTCCACCGAGGAAAGCCCACCAAGCAACCACTGAATCCATTACCGAACCTGCCTCGCCCAAACCCCCAAGAAGCAACATCAAGGGCAAGAAGCGGAAGGCTTTGAGCCCAATTTGCGCGGTAGTCACTCTGCCAAACCCTCACCAGCCAGCTTTGTCTGCACCCGAACCCATCAAGAAAGCGTACACCGGACCCCATCCCAAGTGCAATACCTGTCCCTTCCAGCACCTGGTCCGCCCCATGCCGCCTATGCACGATCTGCAATAGGTATGGGCACTTTGTCCAACAATGCCGGAATGCTCCTCAAGCCCCCATCAACCAAGCCCGAGCCATGACCACCGCACCTCCTCAAAACCCTGCCGGCAATTAAAACCGACCCCTAGCTCCTGCCGCTCGTGCCTGCTTCAGATGCGGAGACCTGAATCACTTCGCCAACAACTGCCCGCAGCGTAACAACAACAATCAGCAGCAGCAAGCTCGCGATCAAGCCTTTGTCATCACGGCTGCTCAAGCTCAGAACTCAAACGACGTCATATCGGGTACGTTCCTTGTTAACAATGTTTACGCTACATGTTTATTTGATACTGGTGCGGATAAAAGTTTTGTATCCGTTGAATTTGAACCTTTGCTTATGTGTAGTCAATCTAAGTTGCCTAAACCATTCGAAGTTGAAGTCGCTGACGGAAAATCCATCGTCGTCGATTCTGTCCTTTCTAATTGTTCTTTAAACCTCAATGATCATACGTTTTCTATTGACCTCATACCTATGCCAATGGGTAGTTTTGATATCATAGTAGGCATGGATTGGCTAGGGCGCATCCATGCTGAAGTTGTTTGTTCGGAGAAGTGCATCCGCTTTCCCCTTCCTAATGATGATTCCTTGCACGTCTATGGCGAGAAACCTTCCAAAGGTCTCAAGCTTATGTCGTGTATTCAGGCGAACAAGTACTTGCGTAAGGAATACTTCGCCTTTCTTGCCCACATTGTGGAAAAGAAGGAGAAGGGTCCAAGCGTGAGTGAAGTTCCCGTTGTGCGCAAATTCCCTGATGTCTTTCCCGAGAATCTTCCTGGTCCTCCTCCTGCTCGTTCTGTTGATTTCCCCATAGACCTCATCCCTGGTGCAACTCCGGTCGCAAAATCCCCCTATCGTCTAGTACCCTCGGAGATGCAAGAGCTGTCCAGTCAACTTCAAGAGCTTCTTGAGAAGGGCTTCATACGCCCTAGCACATCTCCTTGGGGCGCTCCCGTTCTGTTCATCAAAAAGAGAGACGGATCCTTTCGCATGTGCATTGACTATCGTGAGCTCAACAAGCTTACAGTCAAGAACCGTTGCCCTCTTCCTCACATCGACGACCTTTTCGATCAGCTTCAAGGCGACTTGCTTCTCTAAAATCAACCTACGCTCTGGTTACCATCAACTTGCGTCTTATCCTTCAGCTGTTGTGAACTCAACGTCTCTGCGCCAAGTTCTCCAAGTGTGAATTTTGGTTAAAAGAGGTTCAATTTCTTGGTCATGTTGTCAATGAACTTGGTATTCACGTTGACCCCGCGAAAATCAAGGCGGTGAAAAATTTGGTTGCTCCTAAGACTCCGCCCGAAATTCGTTCGTTTCTCGACTTAGCCGGTTATTACCGTCATTTCATTTCGAACTTTTCAAAAATTGTCGTGCCGCTCACTTCCTTGACTCAGAAGGATAAACCTTTTGTTTGGGGTTTCGAACAAGAGGAGTCTTTTCAAACACTCAAGGACATGCTTTGCAATGCTCCTATCCTAACCCTCCCTGATGGTAACGATGATTTTGTCGTGTATTGTGATGCCTCAAGACTAGGTCTTGGTTGTGTTCTGATGCAACGAGATAAGGTTATCGCTTACGCATCACGTCAACTCAAAATTCATGAGAAAAATTATACTACCCACGACCTTGAACTTAGTGCAGTTGTTTTTGCATTAAAGATATGGTGACACTACCTTTATGGTACAAAGTGTACGGTCTTCACCGACCATAAGAGCCTTCAGCAGATCTTTAACCAAAAAGAACTCAACATGCGTCAGCGTCGTTGGGTAGAGTTGTTAAACGACTATGACTGCAATATCCGCTACCACCCTGGTAAAGCGAATGTCGTGGCTGACGCACTTAGTCGGAAAACTCATGTTAAGAGTGTACGTTGCTACCAAACTATGGAAAGCTTAAAGAGATGATTCGTGAGGCACAATACTCGACTGTTAATGAGGGCAATCTCGATAATGAGTTGAAGTGTGGTGCTGAAACCCAACTCGTGACCAAATCCGATGGCATCATGTACTATCTCAACCGTATTTAGATTCCTAATCGTGATAATCTTCGTGCTCTCTTGATGAGTGAAGCTCATAAGTCTCGACATTCAATTCACCCTGGCGCCGATAAGATGTATCACGACCTCCGTGTCACACCCTCAATTTCCACTTGCAGAGTTTTACCGCGAGGCGTGTGATCAAACCAGAATCTGAGACACTAGTAATATCGAACGACTCTATATGATTTATTTAAACGTTTTCCAAAAACATTTGTTAACCATTCATAGTTATTTTCAAATTATCTTAGTTTCAAAGTTTAGCGGAAGCATTAGTTTCAAAGTTAAGCCGAAGCATTAGAGTAAAGTAAAGTAACGGGCGCCAACATAAACGCCAAAACCAAAAATCCCAAATAATATTCGTAAATAAGACTCGATAAAAATGTCTTGATCAAATGCAAGTGAGTGCACCTAGCGCTCCTAGCCACCTGAGAAACATGTAAAGAAACAAGTGTCAACATTAAAGAAGAGTGGGTTCACAGGTTTTTATAAGTTCACAAGTTCGGTTAAAAGTTTTGTTTCCCCCGTTATCCCTACCCCGGGATAACGATATAGTTCCATTATTCCTAACCCGGAATAATAATGTTGGTTCTATTATTCCTAACCCGGAATAATAATGTTGGTTCGTAATTAAGTTCAATGTTAACATGTAGGTAGCGAGCCTAAAGTTATGTCACATAAGAGTTCGCGATCGAAGCTGACTGTTGTGCCTTAGTGTTGCCAGGCCTATCACTGACCATGACGAAAGTTAGGCCAAATTAATCACCCGTTGACCATACCCGGTCGGCTAGCGCGACTAGCTCGGGTAGGGCTTGTCGGGCCCAGTAGTACTACTTATAATTTCCCCGCTATCTAACCCAATACTAACGATCCGAGAGTTTGTTGAGGACTTCCGTGATATAGCTGCTTAGTGACCATAACGTACATTAACATTAACTTAGTTACCGAGTAGTTTAACGACGTTAATTTCGCATAACGTAAAAGATAGAGTTATAGAGTGTATACATGTTTCTCCCCCTGTTGTTTAAAACCGGATAAAATAGGGGCCGTGAACTCACCTTTGATTGCTCGCTTAGAGTAACACAAAAGTAGCAAATGATGGGACCGCTAATCGCGTCCTAACATGTCAACCGATTCAAAGTTAGTGTGTGAACACACTGATACAAAACCCTACGCATAACTAACACACAGTGCGGCACACACAATAACCAATTCGAAAACACAATCATGCATGCAAAGTATCATCATACCAAAATAATGATCAAACCAACTTGTCATAAACACATATTAACTCATACAACACTTTGGTACACACAAACGCAAATTATCATGTTTCAGCTTGTACGCTCATAACTGGGCTGTTTTCGAGGATTTTTTAAAATAGTTCCAACGTTCCAAAAATTCCAATTTTTTTACAGGAGGTGTCAACTAAACCGTAGAGTTTTATGTAAACTTTTCAGGTTCTCACGCTTTACCAATTATTTATAAACATTTATATACTAGGCTGCGGTCAGATTCGTCGCTTTCTGACTGCAGTCAACGGGAAAAATTATTTAAAAATCATCGTTCATCCAATTAACAAAACTCCAGTGGGAGTTTTCCGGAAATTCCCGTCTCCAGTTACTGTACAAATTTCGTGACCCAACCCTCTACAGACTATGAGATCCGACTCGATAAACAACTAGCAAATTTTGCAGAATTTACGCAGCTTCAACTGCTGCACTAAATGACCACTTAAAATAGCAAACGACCTCAGAAAAATATGAATCCAGCGCCATTAGAAGTGTTTTCAAAAATACACGTTTAGGCTTCAGAAAATCCACTTGTCGATAAAAAATGATCAGGTTACAGCCAACTGAAGTTGGCTGTAAATGCCATTCAGCAACCTGTTTTCGACTTTTATCGCATTAGAACATGCTTAAACGATCAAGACGCTTAATAATAATGATCAAGAACAGGTTTATTTGTCAAATATCATCATGTATATCAATATTCATGCAAACCCTAATCATATAACACGATCTTTATCGCTAAAACGCAGCCTATGATTTTAGTATTCATCACAATCGCAAAAACTCGCACAATTATCCGAACTAATAATAAATCATAACACTTTTCAAACCAATGATCCTACCATTACCAATATCATGATCAAGATTACACAAACCCTAATGTGAAATCACAAAACAATTAAACCCTAACCTTGAAACGACGATGATTAGCGAACAGGGACAAGATTGGAATCAATCCGGGGTTGGAGAGTTGCGACCGTGAGAGGGGGGGGGGTGCCGTCGGCTTCTCTTAGGGACTAGGGTTTTGTGTTTTTTTTTTTTTTGAAACACAACTCATGCATGCCCACATTTATATAAAACAAGGGAAAAGAAGGAGAAGGGGGGGGGGGGGGGGGGCTCGCGCGACCGCAAAGGGGGGGGGGGTTTGGGTAAGTAGCTTGGACCTCAAGTTTAGGTTAGTTCCTTGGGCCGCAAAGAGGTGAGGTCGACAATTTCGCGGCTCGGTTCGGTTCGGCTATTCATTTATTATTTTTTTATATAACTAATAATCGCGATTCAAGGCGTGATACAATAATCTACAAAATGTACAACGTCTAATCACACATAGCACGTAATTCACCCAATAAATTCACAAAGTTAGCGTAGTTATTGCGAGAGTGTAATTTAATTCTCCGAATTAAATTAGCGTAGGAATGAATAACCGTGAAGTAGCGCGTTTAAGATACCTGAAAATCGGGATGTCACATTATCCCCATGTTGAAAGAATTTTCGTCCCGAAAATTGAGTAAACGCGGTTTAGAATGCAATGCACAAAGATTCAGTTTGATACCAATGGGACAAGAAATTCCCAGGCTGTCACATCATCCCCATGTTGAAAGAATTTCGTCCCGAAATTTAGTTGGTGTAACGTTAGATTGCTGCTCAGCTGTAAAAAGGTGTGGGTATTTGCTTTTCATTTGGTCCTCTCTTTCCCACGTGAACTCCGGTCCACGCTTAGAGTCCCAACGAACCTTGACAATCGGTATCTTGCTGTGCCTTCGAGTCTTAATCTCACGATCCATGATCTCGATAGGTTGTTCCACAAAATGCAGTTGCTCATCCACTTGAATCTCATCCAATGGAATAACTAGGGTCTCATCTGATAGACACTTCTTCAGATTGGACACGTGAAAAACGTTGTGAACTCCACTGAGTTTGGCAGGAAGGTCTAATTGATAAGCTACGGGCCCGATACGCTTCGAGATCACAAATGGGCCTAGTACCGTGGGTTTAGTTTGCCTCGTTTCCCAAAACGGATTACACCCTTCCAGGGTGACACCTTCAGTAGGACGCGGTCGCCTACTTGAAATTCGAGTGGTTTGCGTCGTTGATCAGCGTAACTTTTCTGTCGATCTCGTGCCGCTGCCATGCGGTTTCTGATTTGCACATCTTTTCAGTAGCCTCAAGTATCAACTCAGGACCTGTGAGTTGACTGTCACCGACTTCTGCCCAACAGACCGGTGATCTACATTTGCGACCGTATAATGCTTCAAACGGTGCTGCCTGAGTACTCGTATGGTAACTGTTGTTATACGAGAATTCCACTAAAGGCAGATGGATTTCCCAACTGTTCCCGAAGTCTACCACACATGCCCTAAGCATGTCTTCCAAGGTCTGAATGGTCCTTTCACTTTGACCATCCGTCTGAGGGTGAAAAGTTGTGCTCATATCTAAGCGTGTACCCAACACTTTCTGAAGTGACTAAAAAAGTTGGACGTGAAACGAGCGTCTCTGTCTGAGATGATGGACGTTGGCACCCCGTGCCGAGAAACTACTTCCTTAATGTAGATGCGAGTCAACTTATCCATCTTATCTGTTTCTTTGATCGCTAGGAAGTTAGCGGACTTAGTTAGACGATCCATGATTACCCAGATGGTATCGCAACCACCCGGAGTTTGTGGGAGTTTAGTGATAAATTCCATCGAGATCTGATCCCATTTCCACACTGGGATCTCAGGTTGTTGAAGTAGCCCTGATGGCTTCTGGTATTCCACCTTGACTTTCACACAGGTCAAACACTTGCTCACGTAAGTGGCTATATCCGCTTTCATGTTGGGCCACCAGTACGCGGCTTTAAGGTCTTGATATATTTTATCCGAACCAGGATGGACAGAGTATCGGGATTTGTGAGCTTCGTCCATAACTAGCTTTCTGAGGTCTCCGTAGAGAGGTACCCATATACGATTCATGAAATACCGGGCACCATTGGGTTTCACTTCCCAATCGCGTTCCATCTTTCCCACAGATTCGGCCTTGATGTTTTCTTCCTTAACTGCTTCTAGCTGCGCGTCACGTATCTGTTCGGGTTACCCAAAATGAATTGTGAACTGTAGTGCTCGTACCCGACGAGGTTTCAAGTGCTCCTTTCTACTGAGGGCATCAGCTACCACGTTAGCCTTACCCGGGTGATACCGAATGGCACATTCATAATCGTTCAGGAGTTCGACCCAGCGACGTTGTCGCATGTTCAACTCCTTCTGGTCAAAGATATGCTGGAGGCTCTTGTGATCCGTGTAGATTGTGCACTTTGTTCCATATAGATAGTGTCTCCAAATCTTAAGTGCAAACACAACTGCTCCCAATTCCAGGTCATGTGTTGTGTAGTTTTTCTCGTGAATCTTCAACTGTCGGGATTTCATACGCGATGACCTTATCACGTTGCATAAGTACGCATCCCAATCCCTGAATGGAGGCGTCACAATATACCACAAAATCATCTGTCCCTTCTGGCAAGGACAAAATGGGTGCACTGCAAAGTTTCTGCTTCAGCAATTGAAACGCTGCTTCCTGCTTGTCACCCCAAGCATACTTAGTGCCCTTATGGGTGAGAGTGGTAAGCGGTTGTGCGATCTTTGAAAATCCCTTGATGAAACGTCTGTAGTAACCAGCTAAACCCAAAAATTGGCGGATCTCTGTCGGTGTCCTGGGTGCTTCCCAGTTCTTGATAGCATCTATCTTGGCGGGATCAACGTGTATACCCTTTTCATTCACGATATGCCCGAGGAACTGAACTTCCCGAATCCAGAAATCACACTTCGAAAACTTGGCATATAGTTTCTCCTGTTGAAGTAGTTCCAGCAATAATCGTAGATGCTCAGCATATTCTTCTTCACCCTTAGAGTAGACGAGTATATCATCGATGAACACGATATCAAACTTGTCGAGATACGGCTTACACACGCAGTTCATGAGGTCCATGAACACCGCGGGTGCGTTGGTGAGACCGAAGGGCATGACCAAGAACTCATAATGGCCATACCGAGTACGAAATGCCGTCTTGGAGATATCCTCATCCCTGACGCGTAACTGGTGATAACCGGACCGTAGATCGATCTTGGAGTAGTAGCTTGACCCTTGAAGCTGGTCGAAGAGATCGTCGATGCGAGGTAATGGGTATCGGTTCTTGACGGTAACCTTATTGAGTTCCCTGTAGTCGATGCACATGCGGAAGGTCCCGTCCTTTTTCTTGACAAAGAGGACCGGAGCTCCCCATGGCGAAGTACTGGGTCGGATAAATCCTTTTTCCAATAATTCCTGAAGTTGGGTAGACAGCTCTTGCAGCTCTGCTGGAGCTAGGCAGTACGGGGCCTTGGCGATAGGAGTCGCATGGTTCGCCAATTCGATTTCAAACTCCACTTGTCGATGTGGTGGAAGACCAGGTAACTCCTCTGGAAACACATCGGAAAAGTCACGGACGACGGGGATATCTTCAATCCGCTTCTCGTCCTTAGGCTGCTCGGTGACCAGTGCGAGCAAAGCGAAGGAGTTATTTCTCCGAAGATACTTCTGAGCTTGCATGTAAGAGATGATGTTTGTGACGGTGCCTGCCTTCTCGCCTTGCACCATCAAGATTTCGTCGTTAGAGAGCGGAATACGGATAGCTTTCTCAAAACAGAGAACTTCAGCTCGGACGTCGGATAGCCAGTCCATTCCGGCTACCACGTCAAAACTACCCAGGGTAGTTGTCATCAGATCAATGGTAAAGGTGTGACCCGCGAGTTTAAGTTGACAGCCGGTTACTAAATGGGTCACATCTACAGATTTACCATTGGCTAGTTCTATGACGTAAGGGGTCTCTAGGGGTTTAGGCGTGAGATTTAGGTTCTTCCTAAAAGACTCAGATATAAAACTCTTATCCGCACCCGTATCAAAAAGTACAGTAGCAAAATGATCGTTAAGGGGAAACTTACCGGTGACCACGTTCGAGTCGTTTCTGGAGATTTTCACATCTACAGATTTTCAAAAATACACGTTTTAGGCTTCAGAAAATCCACTTCTCGATAAAAATGATCAGGTTACAGCCAACTGAAATTGGCTGTAAATGCCATTCAGCAACCTGTTTTCGACTTTTATCGCATTAGAACATGCTTAAACGATCAAGACGCTTAATAACAATGATCAAGAACAGGTTTATTTGTCAAATATCATCATGTATTTCAATATTCATGCAAACCCTAATCATATAACACGATCTTTATCGCTAAAACGTAACCTATGATTTTAGTATTCATCACAACATCACAATCGCAAAAACTCGCACAATTATCCGAACTAATCATAAATCATAACACTTTTCAAACCAAAGATCCTACCATTACCATAATCATGATCAATATTACACAAACCCTAAAGTGAAATCACAAAACAATTAAACCCTAACCTTGAAACGATGATGATTAGCGAACAGGGACAAGATTGGAATCAATCCGGGGTTGGAGAGTTGCGACCGTGAGAGGGGGGGGCTGCCGTCGGCTTCTCTTAGGGACTAGGGTTTTGCGTTTGTTTTTTTTCTTGAAACACAACTCATGCATGCCCACATTTATATAAAACAAGGGAAAAGAAGGAGAAAGGGGGGGGGGGGGCGTTTTGGCTAAGTAGCTTGGGCCTCAAGTTTAGGTTAGTTCCTTGGGCCGCAAGGAGGTGAGGTCGACACGTTTCGCGGCTCGGTTCGGTTTGGCTATTTATTTATTATTTTTTTATATAACTAATAATTGCGATTCAAGGCGTGATACAATAATGTACAAAATGTACAATGTCTAATCACACATAGCACGTAATTCACCCAATAAATTCACAAAGTTAGCGTAGTTATTGCGAGCGTGTAATTTAATTCTCCGAATTAAATTAGCGTAGAAATGAATAACCGTGAAGTAGCGCGTTTAAGATACCTGAAAAGCCGGGATGCCACACTCCGAGCGTCATATTGGTGGCCTGGAATGAAGAAAGATATCGCCTGCTATGTTTCGAAGTGCCTTACTTACTCCAAGGTAAAGGCCCAGCATCAAAAACCCTCTGGCTTACTCGAACAACCAGAAATTCCTGTTTGGAAATGGGAGAGCATTGCTATGGATTTCATAACCAAGCTCCCTCATACATCGTCTGGTCACGATAGTATTTTGGTAATCATCGACCGTCTGACCAAGTCTGCTCATTTCCTCCCCATACGTGAAGACTACCGAGTTGAGAAATTAGCTTGTATCTACACGGATGAAATCATCTGTCGTTACGGTGTTCCCATTGACATTATCTCCGACCGTGATGGTCGCTTCACTTCTCACCTTTGGCAAACGTTTCAAAAAGCCCTTGGCACTCAGCTCAATCTTAGAACTGCTTTCCATCCTCAGTCCGATGGTCAAACCGAGCGTACTATCCAAACTCTAGAGGACATGCTTCATTCTTGCGTAATTGATTTTGGTGGCAACTAGGACATGCACTTGCCTTTGGTCGAATTCTCGTACAATAACAGTTACCACGCGAGTATTCAAATGTCACCATTCGAGGCATTGTATGGACGCAACTGTCGATCGCCTATTTGTTGGCACGAGATCGGGGAGGCCCAAATCACCAGTCACGAGCTTATACAACAGACGACGGACAAGATTTTGCAGATTCGGGACAACTTGTTGAAAGCTGTAAGCCGACAAAAGAGTTACGCAGATAAAAGACGCCAGCCCTTGGAATTCCACGTTGGTGACTTTGTACTTCTCAAGGTATCCCCTTGGAAGGGTGTGGTCGTTTTGGAAAAAAGGAAAGCTCGTTCCTCGCTACGTAGGTCCTTTCAAGATTCTCGAGAGGATTGGCAAGGTAGCCTACCGACTGGAACTACCACAAGAGCTCAACAACGTTCATCCTACCTTCCACATCTCAAACTTAAAAAGATGTCTCGCTGAAGGACTCCAAGTTCCGCTTGAAGATCTTCAGATCAATGAGACTTTGCACTTCGTGGAAAAACCAGTCGAAATCATGGACCGAGGTACTAAGCAGCTAAGGCGCAGTCGAATTCCTATCGTAAAGGTTCGATGGGAAGGAAAACGTGGCGCTGATTATACTTGGGAACTTGAGAGCGACATGAAGTCTAAGCATCCGCATTTGTTCGTTGCATCTTCCTAAATTTCGGGACGAAATTCCCTAAAGGAGGGGAGACTGTAATGCTTCACATTTGTATCTTTCCGTTTTTAGCAAGTCTGCTTCGTGTTTCTATTATTGGAAAGTCCAAACCTTGTAATCGTATTTCTAATTTCAATTCATTGTATTCTAAGGCTTTGATTGTAATCAAGATTAATCAACTATGCTAAATTCGCAAACTTTGTTCGCGTTTAAACTTATGATCATGCTATACTTTATTCTTCATAAATCAATTCAAAACAACGTGTACGTGTGTGGTGAATGTTTATCAATCTTATACTAAACTCTAGCAAAACAATTAATGATGTTATTCAAAGAATTCAAGCTTTAAATTATCATAAAATCATGTCACATTATGTTCAAGAAAATGCTTGTTCTTAGTTGTTCTTTTTAGGGTTTTTAAAAACTATCATATGCATATCATAAGACCATTACAAGGCCCATACTTGCTTATTATATCACGTGTGACATCTAAATCCTAAGTGCATAAATGAAAAAAAATAAAAAATAATAAAAAGAAACCATTCAGCCCATTTGCGGCCGCAACCCTTAGGGGTTTTCCCTTTTTTTTTTTGAATCAAAACTCCACCAAACCACATTGAATGCAACCTAAAACTAAACCCTAATCTTCCCCCTATATAAACACAAGTTCCCCCACCCATTTCTCACTTTTACTAGCCTCCATACTCATCAAACAAGTCCCAAACTTCTGAAAATCATTGCTGAAACTCAGCAGCTTGCAAGTGAGTTCTGACTCACTTTTCTTCTTCTTTTTACCTTGTTATTCTTTCTAACACTCTTGGATAACCTCTAGGAAGGTTCTCACAAGTTTGCTTAGGCAAACTAAGGTGAAACCACACCATTTGAGGTCCAAAAGTGCACAAAACTTTCTGCCCAAATTTTTATCTTTCAAACTTCAAGTTTTTCAATGTTTTCACTTTGTTTCTTCCTCAACAATGTTTGCTAAAGCCCTATGGATGTTACCATTGGTTTTCCATGGAAAACCAAGGTGGAATCACATCATTTTTGGGGCCAAACTTTCTGTTTTGGAAGATAACTTATAAAACTTTTTCGAACATACTTTTAACATAACAAATCTATGCTACATATGCCAATAATCAAAGCTTATGGTTAGTGTGTTAAGCTAGACTTGTTCACACACAATCAAGAGGCATAACATGCCTCTAAACTTGTGGTTTTTATTAGGGTTTTAAACCCACAGGTGTTGAGCCATCCAAGCTTACAAGCTTGTGTTGGGGTAGGTGTGATTACATGAAGGCCTTGGCCATTCAACTATTCAATCCACCCCTCACTTGATGATTTCTATAATTCTTGACCATCCGGATTGTCCTTGTGGCAATCTTGTGTAATGGTGAATCTTATGAAAGAGGTTTAGGATGATTATCCTCCTACCTCCATGCATGACTTACATGACTTACATGAAATAAATGAACTATATGATTAATTAGTAGTAATATAACTATATGTAAATACTTAATATAACCGAAACTTAGACCATGACCAAATGGTTAGTTGTCTTAAAAAGTAGGTTATTTTATCTTAGACGTAACAATCGTTACGATTCTATTGGGCATGACCCATAAAAACACAAACACCCTTCGGGGCTTATTAGTGTAAAAAACGAGCGTTAATGTCTAGATAAATACTTTCGTTTATATATACTTTCTTTGCGCATTTTAAATTCCTAAATTAAACTCCCCGTTAATCTAATACTCATACACCTACGTTTGCCTTGTGTAGGATAAACTTAGTGTTCCATCCCCTAGATCAACCTAACTCTCTCACGGGCAATACTTTGAAAAACCGTGAGTACACTCGACCCCCTTTTTATGTTTTCCACTATTTTGGTGCAACATGATTAACTTACAAAAACTACACTAAATCACACTTTATTCTATACACAAACAATCCATCAGCATGCTTTAGTCTTATGCTACTTGAATTGTTACTTGGTAGATTCTTATGTGATCTAAATGTCATTAACTTTGATCGAGCCTCCCTTAACATGTATAACGCTATAGGAGTAACGCACCGCCCGTATTCTTGTGGTCATTGTTAAGTTGAAATCTATTTTGCGATACACTAGAGGATTGACTTGTAGATTCACATGCCTTGTTACACTTATCTTGTATGCTAGCTATTCATGTGGATTTGTTAAATTGGATTTTATACTTATGCTATGATATTAAACTTGTGTACTCGCCAATACTTTGTTATTGAACTATACTTTTTAACATGTTGCAGGTTAATGAAGTTGTATGATGGAACTTAGTAGGAATGGCATAGAAACACGCGTAGAATACTAAGTTAATTATTATGTTATTGATGAACTTATTTCGTTGATGTTACTCTTATTTGATTTTGTTGTAATGTGACAATTGGTGTTTTGAATGAAATGAAATTTGGTTGATTTAAATATTGTCGCAAATAGTGTTATGATGCAATGAGCAATCTAGTCGTCTCACTCCGATGTTTCCGCCATCGGTTGGGGTGTGACACACCACCACCCTGACGACAGTCACGGCCACCCGCTACCACTACCCATCGTCGTTGCCACCCTCCGTCACCGCCGACCACTGCCACCACCGACCACTGCCACTCATCGCTACTGCCGCCACTCACCACCCTCCACCGCCTCCGCCGTCACCGACCACCGGCAACCACATCCACTAGCCACCACCGTCACCTCCCTCCACCACAACCGCTACCCACCGCCACTGCCACCACCCATCGCCGATTTTATTATTTCGTCTTTTTCTGCTTACCAAACAACAAAAGGTAATGATTCATTGCATTCCCACATGGCAACCAAACAATGCTATGAAATGGTAATGACTCATTTCATTTCTTTGTCCATTCCATTACATCGTCCATTTCATTCTCTCGTACATTCCGTTACCACATATCAAACAAATCTAAGAGATTTAAAATAAACTCATTATGCGGATTTTCGAATTGAAGTCTGCTTAGGTGGGAATAATAGTATGGTGAGTAAACTTCTGGGAAGTCTTAACTTGGCTAAAAACAAATTCATGAGCAACTAGTAGGCAAAATGGACAATATTGATGCTAGTTTTTTTTTTTGGAAAGACGAATTTTTCTTGTGTTAGGCCACCGTACTTCCCAAATTAGAGAGCCTTGTTGCCTCATTCCGGCCAGATTATGTTGTCTTAAACGGGCCCACGCTGGCTTCAGAGTTTAGCTTGGGCGTTCCTCTGATAAACCATACCATCGACTGCCACTTTACAGACGTTGTATCACCACAGGAGCTGAACACTCTCTAACGTAACAAACGGTGAAATGAAACCCAGATAAACTCAGGATAAAACCCAATAACTTAACAAAAAGGGTGCACTCTATCTATCATTGGGTTGGCTCAAAATAGTACCCAAAACCTACAATCACCAACATTAAACATTAAACATGCTTAAATGCCCAATTGGAAAATGGAAGTCAACACCTGTTTATATTAATAATGCTTTTTAAACATGCTTAAATGCCCAATTGGAAAATGAAATTCAACACCTATTTCTATTAACTAGAATTGATTCCCTGCGTCGCGGAGTCCAGTTTTTTTAATGTGATTTGAATGTATGATTTTTTTTAGTTGTATTTGAAGAAAAAATAATAAGCGATTACATTTTCAACCCTTTAGATACTTCTAAAGTTTTTTGAGAAATTAATTGTGGTCGGATCTCATAGTGTGTTAATACGATTGAACCTACATTTTACCGCCATTTTGTATTTATTAATCGTTGTTAAATCTCATGAACTGTTTCAAATCGAACTTTTCAATTAATTATAGACTTCTAGTAAATATCCACACGAAACAAATATTAAACTCATATCTCTATGTGTATGATAATAGGAAAATCATGAAATTATACGAAAACCAATATCGGGTTTTTACTTTACTTCCTTACTGTAAAACTGGACCGATTACTGCAATTTTCTTCTTCCTCCTTGATTTCCTTTTGATTTCTCCGAGTGAATTTTGGGTTTGTTTTTGGAGAACTTATGAAAATGATAATGAACTGTGAGACTGGGAAGAGAAGGATATATTTTCTAGTTGAGTTGGTTAACTACATATGTGGATTTCTCAATTTAACCTTAATTTAGTTTATTTAACTAACAACTTTCAATCTTTTTACAAAACTACCATTAAAGGATGTATACCATAGATGTTGATATCAAATGCCTATTTAGTTTTCTAAATGAAAGGGTTCGGATTTTATGAAATAAATCTTAATTGTTAATCAAGACAAATCAATAATGAAGATTTAGATGTTGATATTTATGTAATTAGCTGGAAAAATGAAAAATCCAGCTATGTTGTCTTTTCATCTATATTCACAATTTAAAATACTTCAAAACGTATGTAACTTTTATATGTTTTAAGATTTTATTTTTTAAGTTATATCGTAAAATCGAACATTTATTGTCTTTAATTTAACTATAATTCTCTTACTTTAAGAAACTTTTTTTTTTTGAAAAGTTTGTTATGCAATACGCAAAGGTTGCGTGATTACAAAAGTAAAGTTGCAAGACTATGCATATAAGAATGCAAGATTACATGTTATGTGATTATGTTTACATGTTGTGCTTCCTATGCGCATGAGTGTTGGTAATATTATACACAAAACGTAATTATTCCGTCACTTTGTGCATTTCACACGAAAAATCAATTTCCTACGCAACCATGTTATGTATATGCTTTTTTATTTATAAAAACACAACTTTGTAACAAAACTAGTTTTTGCGCCGCCTGCGTTGTGGGGCACTAAGCCGGATATTTTTCTCTTATAATATGTACGTCTTTGTTTTGGTTACTTGCACATACTACTCTGAAGGGGTATGGTCCCAAGTCTTGAGCCGACCACACGAGTTAACCTTAGGTCACACGCGAGGCCATACCCAAAGTAGAACAAAATCTAACACTTAGTTCCTTCAACAAAAGATTTGGCATTTCTGACCTTGCGTCGACTACATGAGTTAACCTCAAGTCAAACGCAAGGCCATGTCCAAAGTATATCTAATCCAACGCTTAGTTCAATCTACAAGCGAACTAGCGCAAGGTCAGGAAGCGCAAGACAATGTTGGACAATACAGAATGTAAGATTGACATAGCAGTAGACCAATGAGCGCACGACAGGCTGTACTCTATCGTGTTGCACGATGAGCAATTGTGCAACAAACAAGAGTACACAAAGACACGTACATGGCACCAATCTGTGTGCGCCGACTACTGCTCCACGATCTCCACGTAATTGTTGATGTCAGACCAGACAATAAGGACAATCGTTAGGACAAGTGGATCCATTCAACGTGCGCCAAATATGCCCTCGCCTGTAAACATCAACGGTCGTGACATGGGAGACAAAATGAATATTCCTTGTTGTCAGCCTCATGCCAAGGCCAATCAGCCCATCTCATTCACAATTCACCTCGGCTAAATAGAGAACTTCGGCTACGGATTTAAGGATCACTCTCTTACATAATACACACACTTTTATCCCTAAAGTAAGTTCTTATTTTCATGCCTGAGGGTGGTTACAAGGAGAACCCCTATTCTCCTCCTTGTGACGAGCTTCACGGTGTTTATTGTTTTGTAGGGTCATCGCAGTTGTTAGTCGAGTACGAAAGAAAATTAACCTTTATTTGGGCGAGACACGAACTACAAGCAAATCCCAGGATTAACTTGGTGTTTCTTCATACTCATAACACGATCTAAAATAATATTGAGTCAACCAATTAAAACAAAACATTACCATACTTTTCCTAAAAAACTAAAACGATGGAAAAAATATAATTTTAAACTTGGAGCAAGATTGTAATTTTTCAGGACAAATGAGCGTGTGCCAGGCAGTCGTCTGACACGAATAAAAATTGCACCGAGTCAACCAATTAAAACAAAACACTACCATAGTTTTGTCTAAATAAAAACTAGAACGATGACATGACCATAAGTTTACATTGAGGGGCAAAATCGTAAATTGACTAGGAAAAAACCAAAAACGATGTAAATTTAAACCAAAGGTAAAATCATAATTTGACTAGAAGGTAGAAAAACAAAACCAATAACAAAACTATAAATTTAAAAAGGACGAAAACAAAATTTGTCTGAATCAACAGAGAAATGTTGACACGTTTCCCCTCCATGCCATTTGCATGTATATAAAATTCAAGAAGAATAACTGAATAAACCCTTAAAAAAGTTCCACCTGCCAACCGAACTTGACCAATGATTCAATGAAAACCAAAACTTGACCAAATCACCAAAATTCCAATTAAAAAGACTTGACTTATAAAAACCAAACAAAAAAAATCAAAACCCCAATCGGAATCACAACCGCACCTGCAATTCCTACCTTCCGATCTCTGTTTTCACTTCAAAATCAGTAACTAAAATGTGTGGAATTTTCGCATACCTCAATTACAATGTCAACAGAGACAGACGATACATACTCGAAGTTCTCTTCAACGGTTTACGTCGATTGGAATACAGAGGTTATGATTCCGCCGGAATATCCATTGATTCTTCCTCCGGTGCCGGTGTCGTTCGCCGGCCGTGTGATTCGCCTCTTGTGTTCCGGCAAGAAGGAAACATCGAATCGCTGGTTAAATCTGTGTATGAAGGTATAACAATGTTGTGTCATTGTTTAACCTGTTTTTGTTTATGTGATTGTTCATTGGTTGTTAATTGAGTGTGATTGTACTATGGCTTCACCTGTTGTTATGCTAAACGTTTGTGAATTTTAAGTTTGTATGGACATTAGTGGTTTAATTTAAAGAATTGTGGTTATCAATAATTGAGTAAAGAGATTAAGGAAAAGGTTCAAATAATAGTCTCTTAAAAATAGGAAGTTGCAGGAAGGGTATCAAATTGAACTCATTCAAATGGCATCCGAACTGTCTCGTCGAACTCTACGATATTAGATTTTAGGTTTTCGCTTTTGGAACTTTGGCTTGTAGATTTTTGAATTTTTGTTTAGATCATTCTGTCTTTTTATTTGGCGTTCTGTTTTTTTTCGTCGTTTGTTTTTTTTTTTTTGTGATTCACTGTGCTATATTTTGCGATCAATTGTCTCTTTGTACCCTTCCTATATTTAGGAGACTTATGTAGGATTTGAGGCGTTTTCTATGTTGTTAAATGTGTTAGGTTAATATAGTTTACCTTTCACTATAATAGTAATGTAAGATGATGATTAAGGTTTAGGGTTCTTATGGAAAACTGAAGTTTAATGAGTATATTGGAAATGAATTGTGTATATTGGCCTTGTACACATGACTAGGATCTGGCCTATATTTGGTTTCAATTGTATTTATTTTGGAAGAAGTATTAGAACTACGGTTTTACCTATTCTTTTCTCTTTATGTTTTATAAGATTATAGTTATATATGGATTTGTTGGGAATGGGTAGCGGATGCTATATCAATTACCTTTTTTTCAAATCTTACAGTTACAGACTTGCATTCTTTTGCCAGGAAATGGGAATTAGTATATTTACGGGAAGTTTTATTGTAAACTTGTATTCTTTTGCCAGGAAATTGAAATTTAGTGAGTGCTTGATTTTAAGTTTTTTTTATATTGTTAAGAGTTTTATCTGGTTGAATTCAGTTATTAGTTAACCTGGTACAAAGCACACTGGGAAGCATGAGTACGGTAGCATTAATAAGCAAAAAGGCTGCACTTTACGCATGTTTTAGTCAAACAATTGAGGCGTGCGCCTCGAGGCGAGGCAGTAAGAAAACGTGTGTGAGGCTTACTTTATGTTTGTATGTACGCCTCTAATAGCCGAGGCGTTAAGAAAACGTGCGCCTCAGGGGCGTCTCATGGGTTATGTGTGTTTTTGATGTTTTATACTTTTTGTGTCAATTATTTTATTTTTGATGTGTGTTTTTGATGTTTTAGACTTATGGTGTCAATTATAATATTTTTTATAAGATATGTAATTTTTATATTTATTTTTTTTTCCGCCTAGGTTTGTCTCGAGGCCTACACCTCGTGAGGCGAAGGGAAAACGCCTCGAGGCTCGATTTTGTTCTTTCAAACCTTGACTTTACGTAATCTTTGGGTATATCCTGGCATAAGTTGAAAAACGATATAGTTTGGCTTCTTGAATTTTAATTTACTGTGCACTGCTTAGTGTCTTTCTTTACCTGTACATAAGTAGTTATATAACATAGTAATGGGCGCCAACATTTATAAGCAAAAAGGTAACTGTAGGTGTTACAGTCATATTCAAGGAGTTTCAACTACGTAGACTTACCATCTCTAGATAACTGTAACTTTCAAGTTCATTTATGGTAGACTTACTCAATGTGCTTACGATGCATCAATTTGATGCCTTTATAGTTTTGATAGCAGCTTCATTCACTTATTAAATTTGGTAGATGTCATTTTTTGGCAAATCATATTCCTTAATCAGCTATTTGTATTGGTGTACCAGAGGTCTCTTCTACAGATTTAAATCTAGAAGAATCTTTTTCGGTTCATGCTGGAATTGCACACACCCGGTGGGCGACCCATGGAGAACCAGCTCCAAGAAACAGTCATCCTCAGTCATCTGGTGCTGAAAACGATTTCTTGGTTGTTCACAATGGAGTTATCACCAATTACAAGGTTTGCTTATATAAAACTTCAATTTTCATATTCCCTATTGCATGTTTTTTAAATTATTGATTTTAATGACGTATTGTCAATATCAGATGAAACCAAATGATGTAATTCTGTATTAACTCTTGCTTCATTTCCCATTGAGTAAAATGCCATTTTCGTCCATGAGGTTTGGCCACTTTTGCGATTTTCGTCTAAAGGTTTGTTTTTTTCGCATCTGGATCCAAAAGGTTTGAAATCTTGCCATTTTCATCCGACTTGTTAACTCCATCCATTTTTTAACGTCAAGTCAAGGGTATTTCCATCATTTAATCTTGCCATTTTGATATAAATAAACAAAACAAATAGCTTAAATGATGAAAATACCCCTGACTTAACGTTAAAAAATTGATGGAATTAACGAGTCGGATGAAACTGGAAAGATTTCAAACATTTTGGATCCGGATGCTGAAAAACAAACCCTTGGACGAAAGTCGCAAAAGTGGCCAAACCTCAGGGACAAAAATGTCATTTTACTCTTTCCCATTTCTACATGTATGTTTTTTCTTCCTTCCACACGCACATCACTATCTTTGTGTATATGATATAGTTATAAAAATAAATAATGCAGGTGTTGCAACAATCTCTTATTCGGCATGGATTTACTTTCGAATCTGAGACTGATACAGAGGTGATCCCAAAGCTAGCAAAATTTGTTTTTGACAAAGCAATTGAAGGAGGTACTAATCCTTAAAAAATACATTTGTTCAACACAAACATTAGTTGCGTTAGTTTTGAGAATTGACTCATCTTTTATGGTTCAGGTGATCAAACCGTCACGTTTAGTGAAGTGGTGCTTGAGGTTATGAGGCATCTTGAAGGAGCCTATGCACTCATTTTTAAAAGCCGACATTATCCAAACGAATTGATTGCTTGTAAACGTGGCAGTCCGCTGCTTCTTGGTGTGAAAGTAGGTTCTGCATCTTCTTGTTTAGAAGGCTAACACGCATTTATTGTTTGTTAATTATATAGCTTCATTTTCACATACTTTTGCACCTGTATTGAGAATGGACTTTTATTCTGCAGGAAATGCTGAAGAACGGAACAATGGGACATCCTATAACGACATGAAATTTATTTCAAAAAATGGTCACCCTAAAGAACTTTTTCTATCTAGCGATCCACATGCCCTTGTTGAACACACAAAAAAGGTGTTGGTGATCGAGGATAGTGAAGTTGTTGACATTAAGGTACATATCCTATAGTAATTTGCATTAATCAGTTATCATATTGACTATCATATGTTTTTCAGTATCCGAAATTGGTTTGTTCAGCTGAATATATCAGTTGGTGGTGTATGTTTTTCTACTTATCTAAGTCTTACATGTCTACCTGCTTTGCTTAATGCTTAGGAAGTTCCACTCCAAATTTATTTCCAAATGTGTTGGTTTATATTATACATAGATACATAGGTTCTCGCTAAGTTTATTTCGTGTTTCTTCTTTCTACAAGTCTAACTGGATCAATTGAAGGCCCTGCAACTGTCATCTACCATACGTTGAAACTAACTTGACGTATGAGGCATCCTATAACCAGGGTATGCAACGTTTGGTGGCAAGTTGAGCAGAGTTTTTTGTTTTAGTCATGCGTATGTTATACATGGGTTGAACTAGATATTTGGAATGTTTTTATACATGACTTATCATGCACTTGTATTAGGTACTTTGAGGAGAAAAATGCCACATGAAATAAGTTAGTGTGTACTCTTTTTTCAGTGTAGTAATATAAGTTTCTTGTATAAATGGTGCATTTTCTTCTACACCATTTCTTTAGTCTTGTTCTTTTATCATACAGGCGTGATGGATTTCTGGTGTAACCATTGTCAATAAATTTATGAGAATATACAAGCTACATTTTTCTCATTGTGTGTTGTTTCAGGACGGAGGAGTGACTATCCTCAAGTTCGAACACGGGAAACGAAAAGACGGAAAATCTCTTTCAAGACCTGCTTCTGTGCAACGGGCATTATCCATTCTTGAAATGGAGGTTGAACAAATAAGCAAGGGTAAATACGAACATTATATGCAGAAAGAAATTCACGAGCAACCAGAATCCTTAACAACAACAATGCGGGGCCGGCTTATACGTGATGGCTCCAGCAAAAGGAAGAGTGTCCTGTTGGGTGGACTCAAGGATCATCTGAAAACCATCAGAAGAAGCAGACGGATTGTTTTCATTGGGTGCGGTACTAGCTATAATGCCGCTTTAGCTGCCAGACCTATATTGGAAGAACTTTGTGGTAAGTACTTTGTAGAGGTGGGAAAATTGGCGGGTTGGGTGACGGGTCAACATGGGTTATTTTTGGTGTGTTGAACGGGTTGTTTTGACCTGGAATACTTTTCCTTTTTTATGAATAACTGGTATGTTGTATATGATTACAAAAAGAGTAAAATGCCATTTTTTTCATGGGGTTTGGCCACTTCGCAACTTCCGTGACTTTCGTCCAAAGGTTTGTTTTTCTGTATCTGGATCCAAAAGGTTTGAAATCTTGTCATTTTCATCCGACTCGTTAATTCCAATTTCCATCCATTTTTAACGTTAAGTCAGGGGTATTTCCGTCATCTTAGCTATTTGTTTTGTTTATTTATATCAAAACGGCAAGATTAAATGATGGAAATACCCTTGACTTAACGGAGAAAAATGGATGGAGTTAAAAGAGTCGGATGAAAATGGCAAGATTTCAAACCTTTTGGATCCATATGTGAAAAAAACGAACCTTTGGACAAAAGTGGCCAAACCTCAGGGACGAAAATGAATTTTACTCTTATGAAAAATAATATATCTTTACAACAATACTAAAACTTTTTATTCAAACGAATTAGGATGTTTTATTGTTTAAAATACACTGCGTACGACTTTTGACGGTTCACATTCTTTGCTTTCAAGTAGAGATGGCGGCATGGGTGGTAGGTGGGTTGGGTAATTGGTCAAAACACGCAAATGTTTGTATGGGTCAGTTTAGGTTAGGTTGACCTGAAACACTTATGTCCACAATTTTAAATAATATAATAACAATATTGTGTAGTCAGATACTTTCTTATTATAAAATTTTAGGATTTGAATAAATTAATTTCAGAGGTTTTATGCATCAAAAAACACTTTGCACGCCTTTAAAACTGTGTGACCATTTCTTTTAAAGTTAGTTTGCTGATTTATTAGTTAGAGATAAGCGATAACCAAATCAACCCATTTATAAGTAAACTAGTCAAAATTTCCACTTGTACTTTTATTACATTTTTTTATTTGGCTCACTTGACCCATTAGAGATAGAACATAACTTATATCGACCCACTTGGTTCGTGACAGGTATACCTGTTATGATGGAGATTGCAAGTGATCTGTTAGACAGGCAAGCACCTGTGTACAGAGACGATACAATACTATTCGTTAGTCAATCTGGTGAAACAGCTGATACTTTAAATGCCCTCGAATACGCTCTTGAAAATGGTGCTTTATGTGTCGGCATTACAAACACCGTTGGTAGTTCTATTGCCCGCAATACGCACTGCGGTGTACATATTAACGCTGGTAGTGAGATTGGTGTGGCAAGTACCAAGGTTGGTGTATTCTTTAACTAATAATTTATTTATTATCACACCTGTTTCTTGGTTGTCAGTTGTCTCATGGTGTTGAATTGTTGATATTATTCAGGCATATACGAGTCAAATAGTGGTGATGGCTATGGTGGCTCTAGCAATCGGCGCCGACAGCATTTCCACTAAACAACGAAGAGAGGGAATAATTGATAGTCTTCTAAGCTTGCCCGGTATGGTCCAAACTTCAAAGTGATTATGCGATATTTAATAATCTGAACTAGATAGTCAAGAAAGTGATTATGCGATATTAAATAATCTGAACTAGATGGTCAAGAAAGTGATTATGCGATATTAAATAATCTGAACTAGAAAGTCAAGATTTCCAAGTGTTAAAGGGAAGATAAAATGGCCATAAATAACATTTTTGTGAAAAAAAGTAGATTTCGGTTCTTGGGATAGAAATAAAAGAGGTTAAAACAAGGGGTATTTAAGAGAGAGTAAAGCACACGGATGGTCCCTGTGGTTGACTAAAATTTTGGATTTAGTCCTTAGCTTTTCAAAAGCACACGTATGGTCCCTATGGTTTGCACTTTGTAACGCATTTAGTCCTCAACTGTTGCCAAAAGTACACATTTGGTTCTTTAAGGTTTGGACTTTGTAACGCATTTAGTCACTAAAAGTTGGGGACTAAATGCGTTACAAAGTGCAAACCTTAAAGAACCAAATGTGTACGTTTGGAAAAAAGTTGAGGACTAAATGCGTTATAAAGTGCAAACCATAGGGACCATCCGTGTACTTTTGAAAAGCTAAGGACTAAATTGAAAATTTTGGTTAACAACAAGGACCATTTGTTTACTCTTTAAGTAAGATTGTACTATTATTTGGCATGATGTTAGTTACCGTAGCTCTTTTTTTCTTTCCTTCTTTTTTTCGTAAACTTACACCCCTCAACTTTCTAAAAGCTTTGTAAAATGTCATTTTGACCCCTTCGAGGTTTACATGCTTATTATTATGTACGTGTCAGTATAATTTCAAGTTGGTTTACATTTCCATGTAATTTTTTTTCAGAAATGAGTCGGGTTAAATATAATACGTTTTTGTGATTATCTTTATGTATGTTTTCAGTTGGTCTAGGTTTTGATGTAAATTTTGTTCGGAAGCGAGTTGAGTAAAATATAATACGTTTTCATTAGACGGTATAAATCCAAGTTACTTTACGTTTTCGACGCGGGGAAAATCACTAGTTATAATATATGCAGGCAAAATCAGGGAAGTACTGAAGCTTGATGGAGAGATGAAAGATCTGGCAAGATCACTGATTTCTGAGCAGTCACTTCTTATGTTTGGAAGAGGATATAACTATGCAACCGCTCTAGAAGGTGCCTTGAAGGTCAAGGAGGTGGCACTTATGCACAGTGAAGGGATACTTGCCGGTGAAATGAAACATGGTCCTTTGGCTTTAGTTGATGAAAATCTCCCTATTGTTGTCATTGCTACTCGTGATCAATGTTTCAGGTTGGTTTAAAGTTTAAACGTCTCTCAGTTTAAAAAGGGTTCATTTACAATCTGTTTTGCTTTATCGATGTTTTTTTTTCTTGTTTCTGATCAGCAAACAGCAGTCGGTTATTCAACAACTTAAGGCTCGAAAAGGTCGACTGATAGTGATGTGTACAGAAGGAGATGCAGAAGCTGTGTGTGGTGGATCCTGTCCAGTAATTGAGGTTCCTCATATTGTTGATTGCTTACAACCTGTTGTCAACATAGTTCCATTGCAGGTATTTTTTTTTAATTTTTCTATCATAATTTTGATTTGTTTTGGTTGTTTAATTATCTTATCAATAAAAGTATTATGAATGTTCCTAACAACCCAAACACTCGCTCACTTATGGTACAAGACATGTATTTTAGCTGCAATGATAGCTTATCTTCTCTGATATAACTATAACAACATACCAAATATGACCTTTTGTTGACAAATATGGCTTTTTCATATGCAGTTATTGGCTTATCATTTAACCGTTTTACGGGGATACAATGTCGACCAACCAAGGAATCTTGCAAAGAGTGTGACAACTGAATGAGAAGAGTGTCTTGTTAACTGCAGTCTCATATGTCAACGATAACCATTTTTTTGTTGCTTGGTATATAGACGATTGAACCGAATGTAGGCGACAATGCATTTGATTGTGTGAGGGATTAGGTTGTAACAACGGTTTGACACAGATGAAGATGAAGATGTAGCAGGTAAGACATCCATATCCAAAGTTATAAGTTTTAGTTTCAAACAATTGACATGGAAATGGTTCGATACTTTCATTAAAAAAATCCAGTTATTATTGTAGTCATTAGTTTTGAATTTAAATCTAGCGTCCACATACATTAACCTGACCCGATTTCTTATCTACAACTCATTTTGACCCGTAAGCTGAAATATTCATATGTTATGTTTTCATCGCCTCTCCAAGCCCCAAGAAACACTAGTTCCTTCTAGCCTAATTTTCTTCGTACTAATCGGAGAATCACAAAAACCGGTGCTGAGAAAGAAACCAAGGCCATCCCTAAGAATGCGTGACAATTCAGGGGCCTTGAACGAGTAGAAAAGACAAGCCCTAAAATATAAACTTAAAAAATCAAATGTAAAAAATAAATAATATGACGATAATTGTGATAACAATAAACAAAACAACACTATTGTTTGGGCCGTGGGTTAAATGAGAATTGGGTTTGTTTGTTTATATGGCATATACTAAATACAATAAGTTATGGGCTTAAGAACAAATTGTGTTTTAATTTTTAAACTAGTTCAAAAAATCATATAAATATAAAATATATAAAAAATAAAAACAATTGGGCCCATGAGAGAGTGGGCCATTGATTGTAACATCCGTCAAAAAACGGATTTACCAAACCCGCTCCGTTTATCACCGAACAGTCAGTCAAAAATTTCGTTGCGAATTAAATGCCCAAAATAATTTTAAACGATACATAATCAATTATTATACAAGAATATATAATTAGTTTTGAAAAACTGTCAAAAATCGCAAAATAAAAATAAAATACCTCTGTCGGGGTGTGACATTGATGGTCTCCCAGACTCCTACATTGCCGGTTTGCCCCTCCCATAGTCCTATGTGTCTAGTGCTAGGATTTATAATTTGGAAGAGTAATCGGGGACTTAACCGAACTCTTAAAGGGTTTGTTCGAGATTTTTGTTTAAAAGTTACACTAAACTTTCTTAGAGGGGCGGCCGCCCCTCCCTATAATGTATGTCGATCTGCCATTACATGAGTCGGCCTTGAAAGAATGAAATTCTAATTTTGAAACAAGCTTTCTTTTCCTTTTGTTAAACATGTAGGTTAAAGGGTACATGAAAGTTTTGTGCCTAAAGAGATTGTGGCGATCTCTTTTTAGAAAAATAAGTTAAAAAAAACTAAACATAGCTTGTTACATGAAGTTCATTGGTTAATTATATATATTAGCGGTTGCTATTTCTTAAATAATGGGGCTAGAAAGGATCTGAGAATCCCAAACTACAAAGACAAAAAGAAAAACAGATGACATTACAATGTTTCGGATATTAAAGTAATGCCATCTCTCCCGTATCAAGCCGCTGTATGACGTCTTTTCTTTAGCCATACAAAAGTTTCTTCCTTGACTGAGTCCATCACTCACGCATAACCGAGAACGGGGTGTTAAAAAATTCTCGCATTGCACGCCTTCCAGATGTGCGATAAGGTACCATACACTGGTCAATTATATATGTATACCTGTGCGTTTAATTGGTGGCACTTGGATTGTGTAAACAAAACTAATTTCTTTGATAAGAAACATATAAAAAATAATAGACCTATATTTAATTGTAATCATGAGGTGGTGACATTGGGAGGACAATCATTAAAAGTTTGACTTAATGCCCAAGAGATTGAGAACCTTACTATGGTAATGCAACATCAAAATTTCATGGGCAGAACGCGGTTACATTACATATATTACAATTTTCTGCTATAAACATGTTTAAATCATGTGTTTTGAGAAAAAAAAAATTAAGTCAAGCATTGTTGTTATCTCTTGATTGTCCGATGTTTCTTAACCGTAATGAATAATTATATTCAATCAAAAGACTCAGCGGGAAACTAGATACTGAAACGTACAACCAACCAAAGATTAGAAAACAAAAAACATCAATTAACTTTTAACAATAGCAGATAATGGATCTCCACTCCATTTTCCCTATCTAAGAATACTTTTTTTTTTGTCGCCTACGAGTAAGTTTGTACTTTAAATTCTCCCACCATCTTCCCTTTCGAAGTCGTAAAAATCTCGACTAGTCTCCTATTAATGTCGCTGATTAATCGCTAGTCCCAGATTCACTAAGTAATTTATATTTAATTGGTCAATTGATCGGTAGACAATCAACAATGGTCAAACATAATCCAAATCGGCCAAAAATCGGTGGTAGTCTAGCGACTTCGGCCAAATTGCAGCAAGATTTTTGACCAAAACTTGTAAATTCCATCAATTAATCATATCTACTTGAAAATAGGCGTCGAAGAAAGTGTTCAAACATGTTTACTTAAAACATACATATAAAAATGTGTCTGTACACATATAAAACTAAAAATTACATATAAAATCTTAATTCGTTTAATCGCTAGTCGGTATCCTACCGGCTGACTAGCGTCTAACGATATTTAAAACCAAAGGAGGACACGGGGCCATGCCCGCAAAGCACGAGGCCGTGTGAAGACACTGTTTACAGCTATAAATAGGGGTGTTTGGTTTCATTCCAACTCATCCTTCTACAAACCACTTCTCTCACACCTGACACCACTACAATATAACCATCATCCACCACATTCATCCATCTCGGGATCCAACATTGATCGTAAGAGTTTTTGTCAAACAAAGGCCATGCTTGGTTAATCTCTCACATCACTTGTTGAAGACAAGTTATTCATGTATTACTTTTGATTTCCTAGCTTTGGTTAACATTTTAATTGGATATGTATTAATGACTTTAATAACTAGTTTTTTTATATTGAAAGTGAACTTTATTCTGTCATCTCTTCATGTTTCGTTGATTTACTCCTTCGTGTCTTTACGGTCCATATAAAGCGTGTTAACTGTCTGGAAAGGGGTTTGAAGGGTGGCATGGGTAAAGTTCTTGCCTCGTTCAGTGTATAGATCCTGTGAGGACTTGGTTCAAGTTTATTAGGACTTCCCTTGAGGCAGATAGCATCAAATCGGGGGAAGTAAAAACGGCTTGAATCCCTAATAAATAAACTACTAGTAAAACTTTAAACCGGCCTTGCGGGACTGTATCACTGCTGACTCAGACCAATTTGCCTTCAAAAGATGGACATGCTACATTTTGCATTAATAACTTACTTAATTATCTTTCAATATTCCGGCCTTGCGAGACTATATCCCTGCTGATTTAGATCAATATGGCTGATGATAGTGTAGCCTCCAAAAGAGGGATATGCAACTTTAACTAAGATAATTTCTTAAAAACCCAAAGTGCGGAAATCATCAAAGGATACGTAAATAACGAGTCAGAACCAAGTGATTCTATCTTGTTTATTTGTCTCTTTTATTACTTAATCTATTTCTTTATGTTTACTTATTAAAAATCTTTTCTAAAAATTTGATTAGATTAGACATCGACGATATTCCGGTATTAAAAGCTCTTGTGTCCTTGGACGACCTTGGTATCTTACCATCACTACGCCAACGATGTGTGCACTTGCCCTAGCGTGTTGTAGAGAGTGATAGTTGCATATCGTATTTTTATAAATTTAGAGCTTGAATAAACAAATGAAAATTACTTAAAATATATCTAATAATCACCCACGCTGGCAACAACGTCATTAGCCATGCTTTTGAACATATGTGCTGAATAGGTATTCAAGATTCACTATCTTTGGGGAGAGAATTGCTTCTATAACGCCTCGCTCTCAGTAACTTCCCTTACTTAGAAAGTTTGTCTTGTATTCTATTTATGGAAACTTGTATTCTCTCGTATTCGTATTTCATTTCCAACTTTGTAATCTGAGACTTTGATCGTAATGAAATTTATACTTCACACATGCTTACTATACTTACAATTCAATCGTTTATACGTAAACTGATATTTATTATATGTATCAATACTCATACATACATTCTTGATACTCAAATTATACTTGCATACACTTATACTACACTTTATCACACTTTAAATACCTAAAAACATGTTAAAATACAAGTTTATGGCATAAAATAACCTAAAAACCAAGTGAAGGGGCCAAAAATGGACAAAATAAACAATTTTTGGAAACCCATTCCCTTATGCCACAAGCCAGGCACACATGTTCCCGTCGAGTGGCGCGAGGGTGTCGTATCCGCAGCCAGCTATTTTCAGCTCGCGGGTTGGTCCATTTTTGTCACCTTTTTCACCTCCAATCACCTTCTAACTCATTAAACTTAAACCCTAATCATCCCCATTATAAATATGAGCCTCCTACACCTCATTTTCACTTTCCAAACACTTAATCACTCCCAAAACACTCCCAAATCATCCCTAAATACTTGTTGTATTTTATTTGTTGGCAAAATTATCTAAGTACTAAAAGTGAGTCAAACTCACCTTTCTTCATCTTTTATTCATCTCTTCTTCCTCCACAAAGCTTGGAATACCTCTAAGAGTGTTTCCACAAGATTACCATGGTAATCTAAGGTGGAACATTACCATTTTGAGGCCCAAACTTTCTGTTTTGGAAGAATATTTGTTAAGCCTTTATAAACTATGATTTTTTGATTCAATCTTGTGCCTACTTGTTCTTGAGCCTATCTAAGGTTAGGAGACTTGTTAGGAGAAATTATTGTGAGTTTAAGAGGTGCAAACAACTCTAAACTTTCTGTTTTTTTCTAGGGTTTATACAACACACAAGTGATGAAACCATCTGAGCTTGCCATAATTCTTATGGCAAGACTTGTGTTTTGGTATAGGTGTGAACACTTGGAAGCCTTGACTATCCTAATCTCATTACATCGCCTCACTTGATGTTTTGCTTTACCAAGTGGTTGCTAGTCTTAAAGTAACATAACCCCATCTAGTCTCCAACACTTAGTTAACTCTTTCATGTTGGGACGACTGGGGTTAATTGTACTTGGGTACTTGAAGACGTATTAGTTAGTTGTGTATTTCCTTTTTATTCATGACCATCCAAATCATCTTTGTGATGATGTCTGCATTGGTGAATCATACAATGAGGTAACTCCTCCATGCTTGACTTACATGACAATCTATGAATACTCTTGATGGACTTAGCTTAGAAATATTATGTAAACTATATAATATAAATGTAAAAATATATTTAACCGAACCCTTGATGATAATCGGATGTGGCTACTTGTCATGGTAATAGGTTATATTATCTAAGTCTTGAACCTATCGTTACGATTCTAATGGGCAACTTGACCCACGAAATCACATCAACCCATACGGGATTTATAGTGTCAAAAAACGAGTGTTTAAAGACTAGATAATTACTTTGTGTATACATACTTTTGTACTTAAATTCTAGATTCCAAATTCAACCACTCCATAAACCCTGAATGACCTTATACCTCCGATTCCCCATTCTTAAACAACTCGTCACTCACGGATAATCGGAAAGCTTTTGCAAAATTGTGAGTATGCATGACCCCTTTTTCTTCTACACTTTTGGGTACACTACGTTATACTATTAAACACACGCAACCACATATACTTTATACAAACACAAATAATCCAATCATACATGCTTAAATACGTGATACTCGATTTGTATTCTTGGAACATTCTTATGTGATTTACTTGTCATTAACTTTATTAAAGCCTCGCCTTAACATGTATAGCACTATAGAAGTAACGCACCGCCCGTATTCTTGAGGTCATGTTAAGTTAAGTCATACAAAAACGGTCTTATAGTTGCTACGATAAGATTACGTTAGCGATAATCAGAGGATTGACTTGTATAATTACATGCCATGATACATTAATCTAGCTAACAATTTTTGTCATGTGGATTGTTCAAACTTTTCCTTACATATATGCTAGTACTCAAAACTTGTATGCTCGCCAATACTTTTGTATTGAACTATACTTTAAAACGTATTTGTAGGATTTTGATGATGATGATCATGCACGGAATCTAGTAGGATGCCTAGAAACGCACCTTAAACTTTAATACTTGTTGTATTTTATTTTGATCCAAACTTGTTGTAATTTCATTTTCAAACAATGTACTTGATGTTAGCAATGAGATGAAATTTGTTTATAATACTTGTCACACTTACCGTTATGAAGTCTCGAGCAATCTATTTTGTCCCGCCCTGATGTTTCCGCCATCAGTTGGGGTGTGACAGCTTCATTAACTATTTATTACTTGATCTAGAAATCATGTTTTGGCTTTTGGATATCAACTGTTCTTTTATAGGTCCAACAATTTCCCCCTAGAACAGATGATACCAAAAAAGATGGTTACTGGATCAACTTTTATTTTTCCATCAACAGTTCTCTTATTTGACCTTTAAAATTGGAGATCTTCAATTTTTAGGCCTGAGTCACTTTTCATTGTGATCTTCTCCACCTCTCCACTAGCCCTGAGCAAAGTTAGTTCATGGGTGTCTTTATTTGACTTCCATTTTAGAATCTTTTGACTAGGGAGATTTTCTAGGACTGGAGTTATTTCTGATGAGTTTAGAGAGACTGGTATTCCCATGATTGTGCAAACTACATCTTCTTTCCTTGTATCCTTCTTCAAATCATATTTTCTTATGAGAAATCCCCTAGCATCTTTTGCTATGTTTCTTACTGATGGGAATTCTAAAGGGTTAATCAGTGTTTTAATAGGAAAGTCTAGCTGCTCATACTCTGGTCTTTTTGGCAATGAGGGATCCTTTTCTCTTGAATCTTCCAAGTGTTTATAGCTTGATAAGGTTGTTGACTCATTCCATTTGGCCAGAGTTTTCATGGTGCCTCTGTTTGCGACTGCCAGTTCTTCCTTCATTCTTCTCATCTTCAGAGTCGTTTTGTCATTTGACTTTTTGCCATCTTTCCAATTTGGGGTTGAAGGAGGAATGTTTGGAAAAAGCTTCAACTTTTCTATCCTTACTATTTCGTCTAACAAGGAATCTGTTGGCCATCCATTATAGTCTTCCTTATCAACATCATATGGCCTTTGTTGCCATGATGTGATTAAGGTAATTCTCTCTGAGCAGCTTTTTGAGATCTGCATCAGTAATGGGATCATGGGCTAGAAATCATGTTGGCATAGCCTCTCAAAGCTTCTACCTTCTTGTATTCTTCTATTAAGATCTGCATAATTTGCTTATCATCTTTCGCTTGATATCTTTCAAGGACCATTCTTTTCGCCTGCCTTTTCTTTATTCAAAGTATTATTCAACAATGGTTGGGCTAGTAAGGCTTACAAATGGTACAAATGATGATGAGATTGGTGATGATGATGGGATAGAAGGTGTTGTGTTTATGGTGGAAAGTGTGTTGGTGGGTGTTTTGATAGGTGATGTGATCATTTTTCTTTTATTTGTTTGTGGTACAGGCGGGAGTGATTTGAGACATGGTAGTGTTATTATCTGTTGGTCTTTTTGTATTACAAACAGATGTTTGGGATGAAGGAGCAGTTGTTTGAGTGATAGGTGGAACAGTGATTTGAGTGGTAATGGCAGTGGTTTGAGAAGTGGATGGAATAGTGGTTTTAGTGATTTTAGCCTTTTTGGCTGGATTTGCAGATTGGGGCTTTCTCAGGCTATCACTACTCTCCCCCCTTTTGGCATCATCGGTAGGATGTTTGGGAGTTAGAGTTGCACCTGTTGTTTGAAGAAGATAGTCTTTCATGGGTTTGATTTCTGCTTGTGTATATGTAAACCTAGCTTCAACCATATTTTTTTATCATCTCCATGTGTAAATTATGAGTAGTATCTGTAGATTCTTTTGTAGTTGAAGATAAGTCTGAGCATCAAACCAAACTTTTTATACAAGTTCTGTATTTGTAGGAGGTGTAGAGTTTTATACAAGAAGCTCCATCTTGTCTTTTATCACAACCACTGATGTTTCAAGATTAGATACTCTAGCCGTAAATTCTTTGTGTCTTAATTCATCACCTAAACGAATAGGATCATCTGAATTCCCACTAGAAGTGGTTGTATCTGGTTTTGAACCAGATGCCCCCTTTTCTTGTTACTGGGGATTTCCAATTGTTTTTGAGAGTATAATTGTAAACTCAACAATTGTTGCCTTCAAGGGGGTCTTAGAAATGTAACAAATGTCGAACAATGAGATCATTGTCTCAACAACTGTAGTGGCTGCCCCACATGAAATACCTTCCAATGTCTCTTGAGACACCGGGGGTGTAACCTCCCCTGCTTGTGAGCTAACACTGTTTCCTAACCTTGCCCTATCACTTGTTGGGGGTAAACTCTCAGTGACTTGTCGTTGAGAGGAACTAGGTTGGTGCAAGTCAGGGTTTTCAAGTTCATCAAGCAATATCTATAATGGTGATGGACATGTTGAAGTGGGTGGTCATGTAGAAAGAGAAGCAGCCCTGGGAGAGGGGCTTGAGTATAGATAATCAAGGGATGTATCTCCCCCTTGATGTGGGTCCCTTGTGTTTACAATATTCTCTTTTTGTGAAGATGAGTGAGGAGTTTGGATAGATGGAGGTGTTTGCATCTGTTGTGAGGAGGTAACAACAGATGTTTGCTGCTTTTGTTATACAGCAGGTGTCACACCTAGTTGTAGCAGAAGCACCAGGTGTGATTAAGTTTAATATAAAAGTAAGATGTTCATCCATATGATTAAGTTTACAACACTTAATTTTTAAAACAGCTAAGACTTTGCGTTCCATGTTTCACACAAGGGCGTGACATGTGAACCAAAGTCTACGTTAAGTGGAAGACATCTTATCGCTCGACTTTAATCCCATGAAACTTGTTTTTCCAAAGTTGTCCACTAGTTACCTAAAATACATGTTAAGCTTAAAAACGTTAACATAGTGGTGAATTCATGTATATAGTTTTGAATTTAAATGAATCTTTTAAACATTTGAAATATTACATTGAAAACCCAGTATGTAAAGCCTTAATGAAATCGTTGATCATTTTGTAAGGACATTCATTTGTGTGCCGACATAGGAGGCAACCAAACCTTAGACGATATATTGTGTGTGTGACACTCGTTTTGGACACAAAAGCACTCTAACGAACTCTGTTGTGCCGATAAGAGTGGGGTCGCCAAAACGCAATAGATATATCCCTTTTGTTCCTCGGTACTTGGATATACATTAATGGCCCCTTGATACAATCCTATCGCACATGATCTTATGTTTGTTTCATTACTAGCTTAACCATACCAATTGTAACATGTATCCTTTCCCGAGAGTTTAAAACTATAAAACGTTTAAATAAAAGGGGAAACATGAACTCACTAATTTGAATTTTGTGCAAATCTGTAGATAGTATCTGGTTCTGTGTTCGTGATTAACCTACAAGTGGTCTAATCTCGTTAGACACTTAGGCTTACATTTGTCTTTTAACAAGTAGTTCATCTTTAATTTTAGTTAGACTTGTATTCGTTTGTATCTTTGTTTGTTAATATGTATTTCATATATATTTTGTGTTCTTTTAGTTTGAATGGGCCTGACTCAAAAGATAAATGTAAAGACCTAATCCATTTGATTTGTATGTATGGGCCTAGCCCAATTGAATTATATGTATGGACCTAGCCCATTTGAATTATATAAGTGGACCTACCCCATTTGAATTATATAAATGGGCCTAGCCCAATTGAATTTTCATAAAAGTGGGCCTAGCCCAATGGATTATAAAAGTGGGCTTAGCCTATTTGGTTATGTAAATGGGCTTAGCCTTTTTGGTTAAGTAAATGGCCTAGCCCAAATTTTAAAGATTACTTATACTTTTATATAAAAGATAAGTTTATTAAAACTACTAATAATTTTATGTAACTTACTTATATAAACTTTAGTGTGTGTGTGTGTGTATTTCGCGTGTCGGTTCGTATGTTCGTTTCGTTTCTGTCGTCTGTTTCGTTCGTGTCGTTCATGCCGTCCGTTTCGTCCGTTTTGTTCGTGTCGTCCGTGTTTTCCGTTTTGTCTATTTTGTCCCAATTATCCGATATGTTTGTTTTGTCCATGTTTGGGCACATACATTTTTATATTTGTCAAGTTTCAAGTACCTTTATGTCCTGCAGTTTTGTGAAATATGTATTTTAGCATGCATTTCTATATTAACTAAATACATATAATTTATACACAAAATATATACACACAAGTTTGGTAATCTAAATATATATTTTTATCCTAATATATATATATATATATATATATATATATATATATATAAAAACCAATTTTAGTTTAAGAAAATCTAGTGATTTTTAACTTAAACTTTTTCACCCAAAAGCTTGTATAATCATGATTAAAGTTTCTAACTATTTTTAATCAAAATAATCCTTAGTTAAACACACTTTAATTATGATTAAATTTTATAAAATCTTTTGCCATAGTTTCCCCTAAACTATGAACTTTTTCATGTTTTATAAACATGATTTTATACACTTTTCAACTCAACAATTTTTCATAAAAACAATATAAACTCAAAATCTCAACAAGAAACATTATGAACTTGTATTTAAACTTATAGTTCAAGAATCACATTTTAAAGTATGTTCATTTTTATATTTCTTAACATGTTCATGTATACTTTTTAGTTTTTATATATTTTCAAGACTTTATTTTTGAAACATGATTTTTATGTAAATCCATGTATTACAAGTTTCATGAAAACATTTTAAGTAAGATTACAAGTTTATAATATTAATGTTAATAGATCTTGCTAGATCTAAATATTCATGTATTTAGATCAAACTTTTAAACATGATTTTATAAAATCTTAGTAACTACATAATTACAAATTCAGAGATAAAGAAGATTCATGAAAAACAACATAACATCATATTGTGACTTATGTAATTTTTAGATGAACTTCATGATGATTACTTGTAAATACAAGATTTAGATCTTACAACTAGCTTTTGAACAAGATGTGAATCAAGAAAAAGATGAAGATCCAAAGCACCAAGATTTGAGAAATGCTTCATATGACTTTCCAAAACTTGCAAATGTCTTTAATCATCATGAAGGAGCCATGCTAATAATAAAATTAGATGATTATGAAGATAAAAAAGGAAGGTATTCTTTGAAGATATGAAGGTTTGAAGATGAAGATATAAAGAAAAAGGTGAGAAGCGTTGGTGATTTTTGTTGTAAGATGGAAGTGAATTGGTTTGTTATAATCTTCATTCATATGACACAACACTAAGCATACATAGTATTCTTACAACACACCACAAATGGATTTAATGGGGGGTCCCACCATGACCGATTGGGGGGGGGGTGGGTTTTTTTATAAAAGTTTGTTATATTTTGTAACTTCTATAAACTATGATGTTTCGATTCTTACGTTTTTATAATTCAAGTGAATAAATGGTGAATTATATAGTGTTTAGTATGCTAAACCATGCTAACTAGTTCACTAGACTAGTCGTTTCTTGTTTTGATAACGAATGCGGCTCGTGTTTCGTTATCGGGTCACCTACTGGCAAATTATACCACTTATATGAAAATGTTCACATATCCATCTTCAAGGTATTTTTGATGTCCAAAACTTATTAACTAATTCGCTAGACTAGTAAATTTGCTACTTTGGTCATAGTTTTTGTACCGGTTTATTATCGGGTAGTTACCGAATGAGTTGTGTAGCTTTAAACGATAATGTTTATATAGGGATTTTTGTGGTGTTTTAAATACCCCATATATGGTTTATGATAAATAACATTTATTTTTGGATTTCTGACATTGTTGAATCGTTTTGCGGAATGCTGCACACTTTTGCAGAATTGTTGAAGTTGTCTGTGGAAAACACAATTAAGCGTTTATATAATTTTTCTGAAAAGTATTAATTGTAAGTTATTCCCATCTAATGCTTTTATGTAATACTCGTTACGGATATGTTTCCATGTCTTGTTTTTGCCATTTCGTGCTGTACCGCGATTTGTCCTGGCATGAATAGTGTTTGATCTATCAAGTTATTTTTTCACCAGATATGAATGGTTTTGATGTACTCATGGGGGCAGCACATGGATGACAATCTTTTAATTTTAGAGAGTTTTGACATATTTGTTTTGATGAATGATAGTTCCGTTTTCTAATTGTTGAACTTGGAGACCAAGAAAACATTGTAACTCCCCCATGGCACTTATTTCAAATTGAGATGTCATCAATTTTCCGAAATCATCACACAGTTTGTCACATGTGGATCCTAAAATGATATCATCCACATAGATCTAAATGACTAACAGATCTTTCCATTCCCATTTTAGAAAAAGAGTTTTATCAATTTTACATCTTTTAAATTTGTTGGATAAGTGAAAAGTGGATACAGTATCATATCAGGCTCTAGGTGCTTGTTTTAGTCCACACAGAGATTTGTTTAGCTTGTAGACATAGTTAGGATGGAATGAGTTTTCAAATCCAGGTGGTTAACACACATAGACCTCTTCTTGAATTTTACCATAAAGAAAAGCATCCCTTATACACATCTGATACACCTTCATATTGTGGTTGATAACAAAGGCCAAGAAGAGTCTTATAGTTTCCAACCTTTCTATAGGAGAAAGGTTTCATCATAATATATTCCTTCTTCTTGTTTATACCCTTGAACGACAAGCTTGGCTTTGTTTTTTATAATAATGCCCCTTTCATTAGTTTTATTTTTGAAGACCCATTTTGTATCAATTGGACATGTGTCCTCTAGTAATGGTACAAGTTCCCGTACTTGTTGTTTTTTAAACTTAATAAGCTCTTCTTGCATGGCTTACACCCAAGTGTTATCTTTTAATGCCTCTTGGTATTTGACAGGTTGGATGAGGATAGAAAACCTGCAAATAGGCAGACATTTGAGGTTTGGCTTCTTGTGAGCACTCCTACATTAACGTCACCTATAGCTTGTTCTGGTGGTTTAAATATGTGAAAAATGGTATTTCCAGTGTATGGAATGATAAAATTTTGTGATGAGGGGCATAAATGGGAATTTTCTGGTGAAACCTTTATTGCCATTGTAAGATGGTCAACAATAGTTTAAAATGGTGGTGGAGGTATTGGGCCAAGTGGTGAGTTATTTAATGATGAGGATAGATCAGTGGTTTGACCACATGCAACATCAAAGGTTTGAGGTTGACTTTGGTCAACAATGGTTCCAGTTATTGTTGACTGACTGTTGTTCTGTGTAGAAGAACTTTGTGGATCAGATGTGACTTTGTATTGAGATGGTATCTCAATATCAAATCTGTAATCATGTCGAGTTGCACTCTGTTTACCTGCATCAACACCATCCTTAGCTGTTACTTCTTAAAAATTGAATTTATCAAGATCAAATAGTTCTGAAGGGTTTTTAGGGATTTTCAAGGATGATAATTCATTGAATTTTACATTCAAGGTTTCTTCTACAGTCATGGTCCTTGTATTAAACACTTTATAGGCCTTGGCTGTAGAATAATATTCCAAGAAATATACATAGTCCACTTTTGCTGCAAACTTTAATTGAATCTTTTAGATTCAAGATAAAGCATGGACACCCAAAGATCTTAAAAAATGATATCAATGGTTTTATTTTGAACAAAATCTCATAGGCAGTCTTTTGTTGCCTATGAATTATTAAGACCTTGTTCTGAACATAGCATGCAGTATTCACAGTTTCTGCCCAAAGGGACAATGGAAGACCAGGATCTACAAGCATAGTTCTTGCAACCTCAATAAGGGTTCTGTTGTTTCTTTCAACAACCCTATTGTCACTTCTAATGGACTTTACAGGAAGATCATATTGTTTTCTATTTTTATAATAAAATCTTTTAAGATTCTTGCAGTCTCATCTTTTCAGTGAAGAAAGAATGTCCATGTAAACCTAGAAAAATCATCAACTATCGATAAGCATTATCTCTTTTTTATCAAGCTCATGATTTACTGGCTAAACAAATCCATATGCAACAGTTGTAAGCATTTGGTTGTTTTGGATTCTTCAATGGGTTTGTGTGAACTTTTTGTTTCTTCCTTTTAAACAGGAAACACAAGTTCATCACATTAAAATTGTTTAGTTGGTAACCCTCTAACAAGTTTTTCCTTTATTAGAGTGTTTATAGTTTTTAATTTAACATGTCCCAACCTTCTATGCCATAACTCTATCTCTTTTGTAGAGGCAACAGAGATTATGCAAACAGTGGTATTTGGGTTTTCTTTGGACATGTATACCACATAAACATTGTCAATTATATGAGCAACAAGTAGTGCAGTACTTTCAGCTACAATTTTGTCTATCCTTTTGACAACCTTAGGTTCAACAATTTTACAAGTTGTCTTTGTAAAAAAACTGAGCTATAGCCTTTGTCACTCATTTGTGAAACATTGAGTACATTAAATTTTAAATTATCTATTAGATTGACATTTTCAAATTTTAGCTTTCCAGCATGGACAGTCCCTAACCTAGTACCTTTCTATAGAATTATTTCCAAAAGAAATATCACCACCACCATGAGTATGGAAGTTTGTCAATAGGGCTTTACATCCAGTCATATGTCTAGATCCCCACTATCTACATACCATAGGCTATCTAGGCATGTAGATACTCCCAACTTGGTGGCCATTAATGCACAATCACAATTATTTTCATATTCAGTATCATTCCAAGGATCAATGATTTTTAAAACCTTATCGTTTCCCTTTTTACAGATATTTGTCTGTATTGGGTTAGATTTACTCTCAACATTTTGTATGTTATGAGTTTTTGGATTTTTTTATTAGTTTCCTTGGTTTTACTGAAGTTCTCTTTTAACTCATCTCATATCTCTTTGCACTATCATTGTGTGATAGTTCTACACAGATCTCATTTGGTAGAGCTCGTGCAATCATAATAAGTGCTTTGGAGTCTATCTCAAACTTTTTGAATCAAGCAAAGAGTAATCTTCTAGTTTCTTTGGCTCATTTACACTACGATCTTCGACACAAGGTGTCATTGGAATGTATGGTCCATACACAACCGACCTCCAATATCCTGTGTTTTGTTGAGCATGACAGTGTACCATTTGACGTTGCCAGATATGATAATTTGATATGTCAAGCATCGGTGGTTTTCTATCTCAACTGGAGATAAGGGAATCATAGTTTTGAGATCCATTCTCTTTTGATCCTTTTAGAAGAAGAACAGAGTATTGTGTAAGATATTATTGAGTTCTTACACTATTCTACTATGAGCTACGAATAGTCAATGGATCTTTGATGAGCTGATCTTTGTGTTAAATTGACTGTGAAATCGAGTTTAAACGTAACAAAGCTCTGATACCAATTGTTAGGATTTGAGTTTGATGTTTGCAAACAAATATTGATTATCACAATAAAATTCACAATCAGAGAGATATATCATAAACTGTTTTTCAAATGATTCAAATAGTCAAAAGTTTACAACAATGATTTTTACAATCCTCCTTCAGCTGATCACTCACTAGAGTTATTTGTACAAAAGAGAATGTATGAAGTGATAAATAGATCACTAACAAGTGAGATCTTTTTATACAAGTACTAAAGCTCTGTTCGTGATGTGATGACGTCACCCTGATAGCGACATCTAACATTCCTAACAGATAAGATTCCTTAGATGTTTGCAAACATCTGAGCAAATCTTATCCTCTATTCTAGGCTATACTAAACACTGTTGAAATAAAGTACTGTTACATTGAGAAAGCACTGTCTAGTTTATCCTCTGTGGCAGTTGTCCAAACATCTGTTTTGCCTAACAGATGTTTGGTCTCCTTCATTAGACCTTTGCTTGATCGGAGCTTTGGTCTTCAACAGATGCTAGTCTTCAGCAGTTGCTGGTACTCTTGAATAGCGGTTCCAAGGCTTTAATAGATGTTAGTCATGCTCTTGAACAAATGTTCTGAATAGGTGTTTAAGATTCACTATCTTTGGGGAGAGTATTGCTTCATTAACTGTTTATTACTTGATCTAGAATCATGTTTTGGCTTTTGGATATCATATGTTCTTTTGTAGGTCCAACAAAGTGATTAAAGCGTAAGAGGGGATTCGAGTATACTCACAGTCTTCAACAGATGCTAGTCTTCAGCAGTTGCTGGTACTCTTGAATAGCGGTTCCAAGGCTTTAATAGATGTTAGTCATGCTCTTGAACAAATGTTCTGAATAGGTGTTTAAGATTCACTATCTTTGGGGAGAGTATTGCTTCATTAACTGTTTATTACTTGATCTAGAATCATGTTTTGGCTTTTGGATATCATATGTTCTTTTGTAGGTCCAACAAAGTGATTAAAACATAAGAGGGGATTCGAGTATACTCACAGTCTGTAAAGCTTTCACAAACGTAAGTTGATGAGACTTGAGGATCTGGACATCGAAGTTACCCTACAACGGGGAAACGAATGTGTGTGAGTTCATGGATTTTGGTTGACGGATTAGGTTTGGAATTTCAATGGTAGAAAAGGTATATACGAGAAAATACATCTTGTCTTAGACACTCGTTTGGACACTATATATTAGTGCGTTTTCATGGATACTAACTCATCCATTAGAATCCAAACCTTGAGGAATCAAGAACTAAGATGGTGAGCACCGTAATTCGTAATACTCACCATGATTTGGTTGGCATTATGGTTCGGTTTTGTGATATATATATATATATATATATATATATAATATATAAAGAGAGAGAGAGAGAGAGAGTTACTTAGTCTAAGTCATATATTGTCATGCAAGGATGTAGGATAATTCCATCCGTTTAACCTCATTATATAGATTCACTAAAGCACAAAAATCATCAACTTAGTTGATGATTTCGATAGGTCACGAATAATATTAAAATGTACAAGTAACTAATTTTGCTAAGTAGCCAAATAAGAACAACCCGGACGTGTACATATCCAACATGGCAAATGTTAAAGACGAGGTGGGGTTGGCTACTTTGATTTCTTGGAAGCTACTTAGATGAATGCCTAACTAATGAAATAAGATATTGAAGTCGGTGGAATCATAGTTGGAAAGCCAAGGCTCCTATGGTTCACACCTAATCAAAGCTCAACACTTTCAACATTGCGGGTTGAAAGCGTGGATGGTTTCAACACCTTGTAGGTCACTTGGGTCCTTTACGGCAGAAAGTTTTTGGAGGTTATGAACCTCATAACTTTTGGAAATTTGTCATAACATAAGCCCCACAGCATGGGTTTAGTTGGGGACCAAGTATGGTGCAAGATTTCCATAAGAAGTATGTAAACGAGAACAAGTTGTGAAAGGTTTCTAAAAATAGAAAATGTATGTCACACCCTGACCCGCAGCGGAAATAAAAGTCAGGGCATAATTGGGTTATCATCAAAGCTCATGACATTTACTAAAATTAAGTTTCATATTTATTAGTTAGAAATTTAAGAACAAATATCCAAACACAAGGAAACATTCAAGCACAAGAAAACATTGTTCTAAACAAGATATATTTTCTTCATCTTCTAAGGCCGATCCTATATGTTCCTTTCCTCAGCCTGTCCACCTGTATCATGTGTAAAACAAGAGTTTTGGTCAACAAGAGTTGGCGAGTGAATCTGAATTTAACAATTAGATAGTTTAATATATAGGTTGTTTCAATAAAAATGTGCATAGACCATATATGAACTTATGTATATGTAATTAAATCACAAACCACATAACACCAACAATGAACATATGAACATAATGCATGATGAACTTGAGATCGAGGCTCAATCAAACGGAGCTGATCTATGAGGCACCTGATGCTCAACTCGTATCCCACGAGGAACTGATGGGCCTTAATGAATGATTGCACTGAAATGATAAAATGTAATCCCTTATAACCACAACAAACAAATATACACATTAGATCACATAATGGTAGTAGCACATGTATTTGTATAAATAAAAGAATAATAACGACACATGATACACCCCAAAACATAGGTAAAAAGGGGAATTTGTAAGGATTCACTCACAGTGGGTGCGTTTTTTTGATGATGAATGCGCATGAATTGAGGATTTAACGATGAAAGAAAACTAACCTAAACTAATAACGCGATAAAATGATAAATAAATAAAGTTAATATTTTGATAAAATACTTTTTTATTAGGTTTTAGGTTATTTTTGTGGTATTTATTGGAGTTTTTAAACCTAAAAAATCCTATTTTTAAGTGTTTTTAATTGACTTTTAGTTGATTTTTTAACAATAAAATAATATAAAACAAAATACAATATTAAAAAAACCTTGTCAGACCTGACAAGGAGTCTGACCGGTTCGATAGCGTGTTTGGCAGCGTGTTGTGAGGTTCGAACTTGTGACATCCCGTATATGTGCACGCAGCTCTACCAACTGAGCTACGTGTCTAACCCGTAAGTTATCTGATTTTAATTATTCTTATATACTTATTAGAATATTTCAGAAATTATTTAATTAAAAAGATTTTTAAAATCAACGAACCGGTGCCCTGTACATGCCTCGAACCCGAAACCTCATGCTGTTTTGCACACAACCCAACCAACTGGGCTGGGTGTCTAACCCATTTATATTAGAATTTTTATTATTCTTATAAACTAACTGGAAGGTGTTCTGGATGACTTAAAAAATTAAGTTTTATCGCTGAAAACCGGCTGCATATACGAATCAAACTCGGGACTTGCATGTTATAATTGCACACAGTCCACCACTAGACTGTGCGTCTAACCGATGAAATATCCGTTTTTAATTACTCTTATATATTACCCGACTTCATCTTCTTTAATTAAAACCCACTGATACAAGATCAACCATTTGAATCGTGATGTTTTGATTTGATGACTATACATAATTATTTACACAACGATGGAAAAGAGTGTTCTGTATTGAAACGGTGATGGTTGATGCTCGGTGACTATACCAAGATTCCGACGACTTGTAACGAACTCCGGCGAAGCAGCAATTGCAATATAGAAAGTGTGTGGTGTGTTTGGGAGTCTAGACAATCAAATGAGTGAGTTTTGCAAAGCCTGCTTCACTATATATATAGGTGTAAAAGTGTTTTTCAGTTTCGACATTGATTTCAAAGATTTTCGGTCCATAATTGCTTTCTTATTTGAGTTGTAACCGAAATTGGGTCAAAAGCATGATTGGGGATCGGTTTTGCTTTGGTTTAATTCAAAGATAACGACCATTGATTACGGTTTTGGAGGTTTCAGCCGTTGAGATTTTGGGCGGTTAAGACTTGAACTGATTTAAGGATTTGATATAGTATAAAATTTATTTGTGTCTAGATAATTTCATTAATGTGTGTGCAAAACAGTGGTGTTTTGTGTGTGTGATCTTATGGGAGACCCGGGTTCGATTCCGATTATCCCCTTTTGTTCGTTTTTATTTTATTCTATATTTTTGGTTTTATTAAGACTTTTTATTCTTTTATTACTCAATTAATTATTTAATTTACTCATCACCCATAAATGAAAATAATAAATAACACTACTAATAAATTCCGTAACAGACTATATCATAAATACTAGAATTTCAAACGGAGTAGGTTTTGAACCCGTTTTTACATGAATGTTACAATGTAACCTTCTCTGGACATCATTTCTGGAGTTCTACCACCTTGTTACACCATGGTGAATGTTGGGTAAAAATCATTGATGTTGTCCAAGAGGTTTGAAGCAAGAATTCATGAAGAAGAGAAGGAAAAGTGAGCTTAAACTCACTTATAAACCTAACAAATTTTCTGCCCAAAGTTGTAGAATTTCAGCTATGGAGGGAGCTTGAGAGAGTATGAGGAGTGTGGAAAGTGAAGTGGTGTTGGGGAATGCTTGTATTTATAATGTGGGTGGTAGGGTTTGTGTTTTAATGGAGGTTTGTGGTGATTAGGGAAGAATGGAGGTGGGGAAAGGAGGCCAATCCCCTCAACTTAAACAACTTTATGCAAATTACACTCCGTCGCGTCATAAAAATGCGTCGCGCGACGCTACATAATATCAAATTGATTTTTTATTTTGTTCCCTTTTAGTCCATTGTCTTGTATTTATTGTTGTTTTATGTTATAAACTTCTAATTTAACATGTTTTCAAGTAGGGGAAGTGTATGTAAATATGTGATACGTATCATGCATGTACATTTGATAGTTTGAATGCATAATAAGTCATGGTTTTCCATGTAGACACGTATTCGGTGATTGATTGCATATAACATAAGTATGAATTTAAATACAAATGGTATAAATATGATTTCCATTATGATCAAAGTCTCGGATGACAAGATTGGAAATGAAACACGAATACAAGTTTCTAAAAAATAGAAATACGAAAGACACATCTCGATCTAAATTCTCCCCTCTCTTCTTCTTTTCTCTCTCTTTTCTTTCTCTCTCTCTCTCTCTAAGATCTGCTCTCCCCTCTCTCTCTATGTGTCACACCCCAACCGATGGCGGAAACATCGGAGTGAGACGAAATAGATTGCTCAAGGCATCATAACACTATTTGCGACAATATTTAAATCAAACAAATTTCATTTCATAATAAAATTTTCAATTACAACATGAAAGTCAAATATACAACATAAAACCTAACATTCTAGGTGTGTATCTATGTCGTTCCTACTAATTTTCGTCATGATCAACATCCTTAACCTGCAACATGTTAAAAGTATAGTTCAATACAAAAGTATTGGCGAGTACACAAGTTTGATATAGCATATGTATGAAAAGATTTAAACAAATACACATGTTAAGCTAGCATACTAGATTAATGTAAACATGGCATGCGATCTATAAGTCAACCCTCGCGTGTCACTGCAAAATAGAATAAACTTAACATAACTTCAAGAATACGAGCGGTGCATTACTCCTATAGCACTATACATGTTAAGGGGAAGGCTCGTACGTAGTTAATGACAAATAGTACCACATAAGAATGTTCCAAGTATACACATCGTGTATCACGTAACAATAGCATGTATAATGGATTGTTTGTGTGATTGCATAAAAGTATAAGTGTGATTGCGTGTATTTTTGATAGACTAACATGTTGCACCCAAAGGTGTAAAGCGTAAAAAGGGTGTTCGAGTGTACTCACGGGTTTGCAAACTTCCACCTGGTAATTCCGTAAAGTGTTGGGGGAGTTTGGAGGATGGAGCACCGAGTTATCCTAAATGAGGAAAAGGTAGGTTGGTAAGTATTCGGATGATAACAGAGGATTAGGAATTTAAATACACTAAAGCATGTATGCAAGAAAATAGTCATCTAGACTTAATACGCGTTTTCGACACTATAATACCCATTCGGGTTGATGTGTTTTCATGGGTTAAGGTACCCATTAGAATCGTAACGAGATGTTAAGTACTTAGGTGATGTAACTTAGTACCATGACGGATTAAATTCGATTATCATCAAGGGTTTGGTTAATGGATATATATATATATATATATTTAGTGTACATAATCATAAATATCATGGAAGTTCATAGAAGTCATGCATGGAGGTTGGAGGATAACCTTCCTTTAACCTCTTTCGTATTGTTCACCAATGTATAAGTTGTCACAAGGACAACAAGGGATGGTCATGAATAAGTTAAACATAAAAGTAAAAGACGAAAAAACAATCAAATCATCAAGTGAGGTGGTGGATTGAAGGTAGGATTGCCAAGGCTTCCAAGTAATCACACACTAGCAACTCAAGTCTTGTTTCAAGTACAAGCTTGGAAGGATAAACACTTGTGGGTTTAAACCCTATTAAAACGAAAAGTTCTTACACTTAAGACCTCGAATATGGTGATGTTCCATGTTGGTTTTCCATGGAAAACCTATGGAAACATTCCTAAAGGTGATTCAAGTGTTAAGAAGGAAGAAAAATCAAAGAAGGGAGGTAAGGGTGAGTTAGAACTCATTTTTGAAAGTCTTGAACTTTCAGATGGAGAGAGAGCTTTAGAGAGAAGAAGAGAAGTGTTTGAGGTGTGAAATGAGAGTGGGAGGAGGTGGTATTTATAGTTGAGGTTAGAGGGTTGTTAGTTGGGTGCATTTAATGCAGAAAACACAAATTGGACGAATCCATGGGCTAGAAACCACTTTCTCCGGATTATGCCACTAAACTTGGTTTTTCTTTCATTTCATGCTACACTTGATATTTTTGCATGTTTTTAAGTGTATAAAGTATATATAAGTATATTTTAGGTATCAAATATGAATGTATGAGTATTTGCACGTATAACAAGTATTGGTTTGTATGTAAGCACGCATTTAACGATTGAATGCATGTAAGACAAGTATATGTCAAGTATGAATTTTTATTACAATCAAAGTCTCGAATTACAAGATTGGGAAATGAAATACGAATGCGATACGAATACAAGTTTCCAAAAATAGAAATATGATTACACTTTCTAATCAAGGAAAGTACAAAAAAGCGAGGTATTACACTATGCATAAAGAAATTGATAATGATGATGATGATGTTGGGCGGTTGGGTGGCCGACGACGTAATGGTTGGGTGTTTGGATAGGGTTGGGGTGGTTGGCGATGTAGTGGTTGGGTGGACGATGATGGTTGGGTGTTTGGTTAGGGTTGGGGTGGTCGACAATGTAGTGGTTGGGTGTTTGGTTAGGGTTGGGGCTGGGTGGGAGATGGTGGTAGTGGTAGTGGTAGATGAAGGCTGAGATGGGTAGCAGATGATTGTGGTGGTGGGATGGTGGGGGAGGGTGGCAGATGCTGTGGGTGGGGACAGTGGGTGTTGATGGAGGTGGTGGTGGGGGTCGGAGATGGTGGTGTTAATGTGTTAATTATTGTTATGTTTTATTTATTAAAATCTGTCAAATAAATAAGTGAAATGACTAAACAGACCTTGTGTGACTAGATTTAACCAAAAAAAAATTAACTGGGTTAGGGCTAAAGGACGTAACGTGTAAAGATATTTCCTATAAAGTACAAAACTTGTCAAAATTCATTGAAAATGACACCGTTTGAAAAAAGGTATCAAGATAAATGACAAAACATGTAATTTATCCATATATAAAAGTATCTAAAACCTTGAAATTATTAAATTGGTTCATAAGTTTTTTTATAATTATTTGTTAAAATCTTTATATCCAAATATCAAATTGGTTTATCAGGTTATAATACTTTAGGGTTTAAAATGACAAAATTCAAAAAACTATGGATTTAATTAATAGGTTTATTTAAAATTTTAATTGATTAAATAACTAATTAATTAAATTAGATGTTTAAATTGTCTATGATACTCGAGTCATGATCGATTGTTATATTTACAAGTATCACATGATTAAATTTTGTATAGAAATAACTAACACACTATAAAATAAACACGCATGTATTGATGAATCGATCTCCCACATAAAAATGCTTATTCATCTAAAATCCGAAATTCATGAATATTACACCACCCCACGCTCTCTTTGACATCGTGGCAGTGTGGCGCCCACGCCCTTTGACATCGCACTCCAACCACCATCTCAAAACACGGTAAGTAGACCATGCTAATAAATTCATAGGAGATCATGTTGGATTGAATATCTAAAACTTTTTTTTGTCAATTTTCTTTTATGTTTTATAAATAATTTATTAATGTATTAACAGATAATTTTTTCATTTTTCTATTAATATAAATCCTAGATCTTTTTTGGACAAAATGATTTAGGAAAGGTAGCAAGCATTTAACTTTTGACCCGTTACACTGTGTCATTGTAACCCTTCGAACGCTACAAGGTATGTGTAATGGAGGCATCACATCACCACTTCATTAACACCCAACCTTAGTTAACCCGTTATAGCTTCCACGTGGGGAGCGTCAAGGGCTAACAGCTCTTTTGGGCTTTAAAAGGATAACGGGCAAGGTGGCTCAAGTTTGTGGGGGCATAAGCTTCTCCAACCAATCACATTTTTTTATTTATTTTTTTTTTAATTTTTAGTTAAACACTACACTTGATTACTGTGTAGTTTAGTTATTGTGTCTTGCATATGTGACAAAAACATAATAGCAGTGATTGCACATTCTAGTTATAACAACACATGGTTTAATAAACAATTCCTGGCCCACATACAAGTGGTGAGTATAGAGGTGCACAAATCGGGTTTTTGTTAATACCCAGTTTTGGGTATGGAATCGTTTCCGGGTATGATCGGGTATTAAAAAATGGGTATTAAGAGAAACCGGGTAGGGTTCAGGTACGGGTATTGAAGAGAAAAGTCATACCCTATGTATCCGGGTAGGGTATAATCGGGTTCGGGTATAACCGAGTATTGAAACCGGTTATGGATCCGGTATTAGTACCCAATTTAAAACAATATGGTTTTTTTTATTTTACATAAAAATAAATGTGTTTAGAAATTAAATTTGGTTGGTCTGTAATTTGTAAAACTAATTAAAAATAAATTACAATAACATTAATTCACTCAAATACAAATTATGTGTTTATAATATGCATTTTAAGAAAAAACATACATAAAAGTTGCAAAGTAAACATAAAAATATACCTTAAAAATTCGGGTGTTCTATCGGGTATTAAAAAACGGGTATCGGGTTATATAACAGGGTTCGGGTATAGGGTATGACCAGTTTTGGATATTTTCGGGTATAAATCGGGTAGGGTTTCGGTTACGGTATTAAGCTCAAAATATATACCCAATCCATACCCTACGAGTAGGGTCGGGTTCGGTTACAGGCATATAATACCCATGTACAAAAGTAACCGATTTCAGGTTTCTTATCGGGTCCGGTTCGGGTACGGATTTTTTGTACGCCTCTAGGTGAGTGTATTGATTCTCATGAAAGTTAGAAAGAAATAGTGAATGTAATATCCCGAGGAGAGGGACAAAGCATGATTAGTCCCCACTTCTAATCCGAAGGTTTTCATAACTACTTGGCACATATCTACTTTGTTGCTCATTTACGAATAGATGAGATTTCTTGATCTTTTATATGAATTTAAAGTTGCAACCGTGAGGTTTACATGTCCCATAATGCTTTTACTGATGCATCATGCGTACACATTAGAGAAGCTGGTGAAACTATGCCAAAGTTTGTCTTCGATTGCCTAAGGACACATTCAAACCAACATTCATTGTCTTATTAAAGTTATAGTTTCTTCATATTATGTTTATTTAACGTGGTTTACAAGTCTTTGTTCATTTTATGTCGGCCTTGATGTTCATACCTTCTCGTCTATTGCTAATTTAATATCGATTAAGTTCTTTTCACCTTATTTTATGTATTTATTATACACATGTAACATATAGTGCGAGAGCCAATATGCAAATTTAGTTTCTTGTATGAGTACTCCAATGTATTTCATGTAGGACATTAGATTCACTTATAATGGATTAAAGAACAATAGACGAGCCAAGGTGAATACATACATAATCATGATATTCCGTAACTTTATACTTAATTTATCCCTAACATGTCTATAAAGGTAAATCATGTCTCGAAAATTAAGTACTTTCTTGATTTTTCTCCTTATTAAAATTACTGCTTAACTAATCTTTAAGAAAGGAAATTTTCAGAGGTAAAAGTATACATTTGGTGAAAAAAGAAAGGTTTAAAAATATTGATTTTATCTAGAGATACATGTAAGCATTCTCCTTAAATTTATTTTATTTTATTATTTTGAAAAGTTCATTCTAACTTACATAGATGCGCATGTCAATTGCCATTGTCAAATATCTTTTTTAAAGTAATACCGGCCCAAAGTAACCAAAAAGATTTATAGAACTACGCAAATCAACGTCCATTGTCACCTTAAAATATATTTAGAAACACATTGCCATAAACTAACATATAAATATTCCGAACAAAAAAAGAAATTAAATAAAAAATTTGCTCGTTATACTCTATAAGAAAACAAGATACCAGCCCACAATGGTCTAACAAAATAAAATTGAACACCCATGTGTTATGCTTAATAATATGCAAAAGTTTTTGGTTTGGTTTTCGTGGTAGTCATAGGGTGACCTCGGTTAGCCCCCTATTGCAACATCAATGGTATTGCGAGCAACGGCTGTAGAATAGACTCGTTTTTGGTTTCACGATCTTTCTCGGCTTTCATCTTTTCCAGCAAAGATTCTCCGGTGTCTAGGCCTGTTCATGACAAAATGTATGTTTTTACGGACTCGTATTTGAAGCAACAACACAGGCAAAAAGATGAAGCAACTAAAACATGCATAAGAAAATTATGCCCGCTTTAAGTTGGACCTTTGTAGATCACTTGTTTTATTATGGTGAGAATTTTAAAAAATACACGAAAAAATTAGGTTTGTGGTTGTCGTATAAAGCACGTTTAATAAACATACCGTGTTACGGGATTGACCATTTCAATTAAATAGGTCAAACCGCTAACCCGTTTTTATGACCAACCAACCCGACAAACAAGTTTCCAACTTGATTACTACTAGCCAAACCATTTAACCCCTTTAGATAGGGTTAATATTTTTTTACACAATGAATATATGGGTTGTGTACGGGCTGAGCTATCCAATCCGCCAACACAACTAGATCGATGCGCATTGTTATTATTTGGTTGTTAAAATATTAGGGTGTCAATTTTTTATAAGCTCCATATCACAAACACTTTAAAAAAAAAACAAAATTGTTTGCAACTCACCTGCCAAGTACCCACCATGGACATAACCATTAAAACTTTTCACTTGTATGCTCTCCAGTGAAAAATATCCGTCCTATGGGAGCCTATTATTAATAAAACATGTATTTAGAAACAAAACTTAAGAGTTGGGAACATAAGATGAGTATATAGCATGATGAACACCTTCATGTTTTCAACCATTTGAGAATCAGCATAGATCGGGTAGTTGCTATAACTACCACGCTGGTATGGATTGTTATACCAGCGTGGCACAAGTATGTCTAGGGCCTCTGGAATGTCGGGCCCAAATATGTCCCTAAGCACTCCCATTGCTTCTTTCATGGTTTCTTGGTCCGATTGAGATTCAACACGCTTAGATTCTTCATTTGTCAATGTCACAACAAGCATATTGGACCCCGGATACGCGTTCTCCATGTGCTGTCAATATAAAATTGTTAGCAACTATGTTTTGATCGATTTCTTCGAGGAGTTATTTGGTACAAGGAGATGATTTCATGATGGAGTAGAACCAACCTGCCAAAATGTGTAGTAGCCCCTTTGTTCATGGGCATAAATGAAGAACTCTTCTCCTGGGCCACAAGGCCAAAACTTATATGGAAACTTGAGGAAGATTTTTGTGTACACCATAATATCACATTTCTCAATGGCTTCAGTTTTCCACCTCTGTTCCAATAAATATGACTTTTGTTAATTCTTGATTAACTAAAAGAATTTACCCCATATTAAACTCCATAAGAAATTACATCGGAATGTTTGTAAATTCCAACTCAGTTTTCAATCAAATTTATATCAAAGCGTTAAAAAAAACTATAGTTTGATTTAAAAAAATTAATAGAGAAAAAGCAAAGTATTTGAAAAAGAAAAAAGAAAGAACTTCCACTTCATAATTTTATGAGCTGGGAGCATACACTTTTAAAATAATAAAAGAAGTTGCGTTGGTTGTAAAATTATTTTATAAATTATCATAGTTTTATAAAGCCTTCTAGACCATGTCACATAAAGCAAACACTATGGTTTCATGACAAAAAGAGAGAATGACCTTTTATTCTAAACTAGTACTTAAATAATGCTTTGAATAACTTTTAAATATACAACTATTTAAATATACAACTAGTTTACACGAATAATAAAGTGGATCAAAAGACAGTAAACTAATTAATTTATCATAGATGACACGGTTTAGCTATAAAAATCAACATTTGCTCGCTTTTTGTCTTAAAATTCAAAGATGGGTTAGTTGATAACATGTTAGCCCCAAATGTTGTGATTTTGAACTTCAAAAATTAAACAAAAACAAAAAAAAACGATTATCATGTTTAACCGTAGGAATGGCAATGAGTCGGGCTTGGACGGGTATTAGTAATCCCAGACCCATAACCGGTTATATCTTTATCCCATACCCGACCCGTTACCCGTCGAGTATTTGTCGGGGAATTACCTGTCGGGTATTGGGCATACCCGCGGTATTGTGTATTATATACCCGTTAATTTCTTAAAAATACTTGGTGTGACAAATGTGCAATTTTTACTTTGATGTTTATATAATTTACTATTTTAATGACTATAACAAATGAAAATATGATTAATAACTTACATATCATATTCAGACCACATATACCAAACTAAATCAAAATGATTACTAATTAAGTAATTGTATCAGTACCACCTAATTGCATAAACATCCACATAATAAAGGGTGATAACTTCCATATCTAATATACATGCTCAAAAATAAGTTATATGTTCACTAAACACCTGCCAAGTACATATCTACATATGACTATAGAGAAGGTGATAAGTATATGTACTAAGTTTATATATATGGAAATCTATAATATGATACTTTCAGGTATTATTCGAGCAAATGGGCCTGGATATCAAGCGGGTATCACTACATCCCATACCAGTCCCCAAATTTTTTATAAGGTTGTACCCGGCCCATACCCATTGGGCTTCGGGTATACCCTGCCTGTATGTTTCGGGTTTCAGGTATACCCGTAGAGATTGGGCTTTTTTGCCATCCCTATCTAACCGGTATCATTGTAACTCGTTATGTCTAAAAAGATTTTTGGGATCATTCGTTTTAAAAAATGTTTTGTAAATGCATAGGCCATCAATGAACCTATAAAGAAAACAAATGGGAGGAACCAAAAACTGGTAAACTGGGTTTGTTTACCCTGTAGCCACAGAACGGGATTAAGTTTGGAAATAACTTATTAGCTTTTTGAAAAAAAAAGCTAATAAAATAATAAGTTATTTTTTCAAAAGCCTGGATTTAAAACTTTTTAAATGACTTATTGATTCAATAAATTAATAAGTATTTTTTAAACTAATTTCAAACACTTACATGTAAAATATGAGATTCTTTTTAAATAAAAAAAATATGATTTATTTAGTTGCAACTATTAGAGAACAGAATTGTTACGTACCGGTAAGTGAGGGCTGAAAGAGATGAATTGGCTTTGAAGGACGCCGATACTAACCGACGATGTAACGTAGTCGGCTTCGTACACGCAACCACCCTCGGTTGTCACCGTAACTCCGTCAGTCGACTGATTTATCCCTCTAACAACCTGCAAGATCCCATCAAAATCAAAACATGCATGCACGTAGTCAAAAAGCCAACACGACAGAACGTAGATTCTAAATCAAGTCAAACAATCTTCTAGGAAAATGTGTGATTGTTTTCTTCTTAATTTCATGACCATTATTCCTCACTGGGAAAATGCTTTTTTCAACAACTGTTTCTATATTTTATTGTAAAGTAGATCTCAATTATATAATGCTTCGTTTTAATATCCCATCTAAAATCTTTGGGCCGTTAAAAAGATATACAAATTTTGTTCAACCGTAAATCCGATCATCAAAACCTTTTGAAAACCAGACTAGTTATTAAATTAATTGTTATATCGATTCATTCTTTTGGATCGATCTTAATAATAAGATTCCATGATTGGTTACTATTACTAAAATACATAAGTACTTTATTATAGTTAATATATAATGTATATTAAATAAAACATGATAATATATATGTATACAGTTTAGTTGCACTGTAGTGGTGTTGGCATGATGCGTCGGAGAACACTGAACACAACACCTATGTTGGTGATTTTAAAGGTGTGCACATGGCAATCCGATTCAGTTTTGAGCCATAACCATAATTAAAATCATAATTTTTGGAAGTGGCCTATGAATCAAGAAAAAGTTAAAATCAGACACATCAAAAGGCCCATTGGCGGAACTAGATCATCGCAAAATTACATTTCTACCCCCAATAAATTTATTCATAAGGTAGTATAGATATGTAACGCAAGCAATCAAGTAGGTATACTAACAAGTATAAACGTTCAAACTTTTCTTAAAATTTTGTCACTAACAAGTATAAAAGTTCAAACTTTTTTTAAAATTTTGTCACCCCCTATAACTCATCGCGCAAAGTGAGGCAAAAAAAAACATCAAGAAAACTCGTTCCAACCATCCTACAAATTCAGGCTTCAATGATTTCCTTGTACAAATAATAAGGTAATACAAAAAATACTAACCGAGTTTAGTTTGAGACGATCATCCAAAATTTTGCCATCGGACATGAACAAGAAATCTTCCGCCACTTTGTACAATAAATACTCGTAACCTCGTTCATCCGCCACCAAAAACTCACTCTCTCCAAAATTCGACATAAGTCGATATCGGCTCCACCTCTGATAATCAAGGTTTAATCAGTCACACATCATTTGATAAAAAAAACATATCGAAAAGAAATAACAACTAAGACTATGTGTTGCAAAAGATTTAGAGGGTGTCACGTTGGACACTTGGCGGCACGAGCACCGCAAAACATGGGCGCCAAAAGGGGGCGGGGGAATAGTTGTGTGACTTTTATTTTTTAATATATTAAATAATATATAACATAATTATTTAAATTCACCTCAATCAATCATCACTTTACATTTCATTTTCACAATACATGTTTTTGATGTAAAATGTAAAACCTACACCATAACGTGAAGCCTACATGACACTTTTTTTTTATCACATTTTACATTCAATCACAAGATAGTATATAAGTTAAGGCAGTTAGAAAAGTACCAGCCATTTCGAAATCATGTAGAATAAAATCAATTGCTTTGTCGATAGGCGTTTCTGGTGTTCTGCAAAAAAAAAAAAAAAAAAAAACAAAAAGATGAATCAGTACTTGTGTTTATGTCATTATGTGTGTTGAAATCTAAAGATTAGACGTGCTTACGTAGCATTCTGGGGTTCGTCCTCACGTAACTTTCGAATCGCTGAGTCAACTCCTTTCTTATACGCGTCAGAAGCTACCCCACTCGGATATATGTTACCACTGCATCCGTCCGACAGATATTAACAAATTGTCAAATTTTAATGCTAACCATAATCCGGAAATATCATCAATGAACAAATTACATACGACTACGATTCTATCGACTCAGTCCATTATCAAATCATACAAAACAAACAGATCCGACTGAATCGTTAAAGAAACTGAGAATCATTAAAGAAATTGATCGAACTGATTCAACGCATCAAATTGGTAAAGAAAACAAGGCTTCTTAACCGAAACTAATGAATTACAAACAAAATCAATCGAATCGATTCAACACGTCATCAAGTTTATACAAAACAAGGCTTCTTAAACGAAACTGGTGAATCATAAATAAAACTGATCGAATCCAGCCAACACGTTATCAAATTGACACGAAAAAAGGTTCTGATTGAATGAAACGATCCATGTCATCATCAAATGAAAAATCACATTTTCATCAACGAAATCGCAACAAACAAATGGATTATTACGATCCGAATGGTTTTAAAAAAATTGAAAAACTGCAAATTAAACAAATCATCACCAAAACGATACAAAACAAGGATCCGATCGTCCAATCAAACCAATAAACGATAGTGATGAATTAGATTTGTCAAAAAAGTGACATCCTACAGTTTTCACCAACTGCTTTAAAACCCGAAGAAACGTGATAATATTGTACTACCTTCGATCGTAAATATTGAAGCGAGCATTGCTATAATCCGAATAACAGGTACGCAAACCGGATTCAACAGCCAGATTCCAAACCGGATTCGGTTTCTCACCTCCAACACCTGCTATCCAACCAGCACCCAGCTCGACCGCAACGCCACCAAAATTTCCTTTTTTCATCCGTCCGCCAATGCTCTCGGACGCTTCTAGGATCAAAATGTCCTCCACTCCGTTCTTCACTAACACCCGAGCTGCGGCTATGCCTGTATCGTATATTCTTCCAAAAATCTTAAAAATTCTAAACCATTAATTAGAAATGAATACAAATATTGAGTGTGTTTGTTCTCTCTCACCGGAGATTCCTGCTCCGATGATGATAACGGAACATCGGTTACGTGATTCCATTGAGTTTTGATTGCGACTTGAGAGAGAAGAAAAGAACTTGTTGTGGGTTTGAGTTTGTAAATTTGTTTTGGAAGTTTGAGAATTATAAAATGTTATTTCTTGACTATGCGTTTTGGAGTCAAAATTTGACGGTCTTAGATGCAATGATTACTTCTTGCGTTTGGAGATTACTTTTTTCAATTAATTTAGAAGTTTGAAACTCTTGAAAAAAAGTTTGGATGTATTTATTTGAAATTGACTCACTTGTAAATTTATTGGTTTGGTTTATAAACAGTTCTAGTTCATCTCTAACTTGGTTTAGGTGATTTGTTTCTAGTTTTTTATGGATGTGTATGGGTTGGTTTGGTTCGGTTTTTATCATTAATCAAAACCTTTAACTTCGGTTGTGAAATTTTCTTAACCATAACTATAACCAAACATCGGTCACGGTTAATTGGGTTATGTTCGATTTCGGTTAATTAATCATGAAAGCTTTGAAATAAATAGGGATATTATTAGGGGCGTGCACTGTTAGGACTTAACTTGGTCTCTTCAATAAAATAAAAAAAAGCTATACTTCTTGGTTAAACTGCCAATGTGAAATTTCCTTTAATACGTTAAATTCTCAACAAAAAAATTATAATTAGAATATCTCTGCTCTTCATTAAAATAAAAGAGTATCTACATCAAAATCATTTTGTTACTTGTATCATTTTGTTAAAGTCTGAACAAAAAAATTATAATTAGAATATCTCTGCTCTTCATTAAAATAAAAGAGTATCTACATCAAAATCATTTTGTTACTTGTATCATTTTGTTACATCATTTTATTTTAGTAAAAATATCTACATGTTTAACATAAAACATAAATCCAGTAATAGACTTATAATCAATTACATGTTCGGTCTGTTTCCGGTTATATTGGTTAACCAAAGCTTTATAAACATAACCATAACCGATTAGTCGGTTATACAAAGTTTCATAACCATAACCATCGTTTATGTCGGTTAATGATGGTTCGATTTGTCGGTTATGGTTCGATTATCAGTTAATAATAATTCGGTTATGTTGGTTATGGTTTGATTATTGGTTATGATGGTTTTTTGCTCACCCCTAGTTTTTTATTGTTTCACTAATGATCTTGATGACAAAGTTTCGACTTATTAGCTAATTTGTTGAACCTTAATGTTGTACATGTTATGCTTTATGGTGGATTTTATTTGAATCTTAATTTAGTTAAGTTATACATATAATTTGTTTAAATCTTGAAATGTTGACCGTGTTTATTTTGTAGAGATTTGTATATGATTAAAATTTTTGGTTATTTTATGATACTGCATAATGTTTTCTTACAAATAATCAATTGGTGGAACTGTGACTACAGATAGTTATCATCTTTAGTTAGCACTCTCTAAACAGCTTGAGGCTCGCTAAACCCGGCTCAATTGTAAACGCGTCAGCCTAATTTAGCTTGGTTTGTAGCTAATTCGAGTTCAAGCTTGATTTTGAATTGTAGTGGCTTGACTCATAAGAGACCATGTTATTCATTATTATTATCATTGTTATTTATTTTTATTTTTGTCTTTTGGGAAAGTATGGTATTCTTTTTATCAACACTTTTATCTTTATTTTGTTATCGACACGTTTATTTTTATTTTAATGACTTGTGAAACGAATATTTCCAGAATCTCAAAAAAGGAACGTGTGTTTATCTCTAAAAAAAACATAGATTATTAGAAACTGAAAAATCACTGTTCACAGTTTACACTGACCTACGGGCAAGAATTCAGTCGGTTTTGGCTTAGTTCGTCATGGTTATCGGTAGGGTATCAAACCCTGTATAGCTAACCACAAAATTCAAACATATAAAATTGTTATATGCTCAAAAGCATAAATATACGTGTTTCGTATCATCTTATTTCTTAGGTAGTGTTTGGTATGAAATAATGGAATGCGAAATGTAACGGATCATTCCGAATACGTGAAATAAAACATGTTTGGTTGTTAAACATTAAATTCTCTGACAACTTTCTTCTTGAATCAATTCCTTATAAAGTTAACGGTAGAGAAGCAATGATAATATCTTGTGTGGATATTAATTTTTCAAAAACTAGTTTGGAAATAGTTCGCTCAAAATCGACTCGATTGCAAATATGTCGGCCGAGTCTGGCTTAGTTTGTAAACAATCCCAGTTAAAGCTTGTCTAGTTTCTTTTTTAAACTATTTCACTAGTATGGTGACGTAGTTTCGACTTCTTAGATAATTTGTTGAGCAATGACAATGTATATATTATATATTATGATGGAGTTTATTTATATGCATTCGTAATTTGTTTGAGTCTTGAAATATTGGTCATGCACGTTTATTTTATGGAGATTTATTTATATGTTATTTAAAGGTTCTAGTTATTTTTTATGATATTGCATTTTTTTTTATAAAGAATCGATCGGTGGAATCGAGACCTCAAGTTATTATCATGTTGAGCTAGGTCACTTGAACAGCCTGTGATTCGCTCTATTGGAAAAGGCTAAAAAATAGCTTGCTTAAACTCGGCTAGCTTATAAACTAGTCAGCTTGGTTGTACATACTCGACTAGGTTTGTAAACAGTTAAAATTCAAGCTTGATCTTGGCATGACATGGTTAGACTCGTAAATAACCATGCTACTTTTTGTTGTTTGGCATAAGGAAAAACTTCTTTCCTTTTTTATTGTTATTATTTTTATATTTTCTTTTTACAGGGTGAAGGGGTATGATCTTGAATTCTGTGCCGACTACACGGGTTAGTCTTAGGTCGCGCGCGAGACCATACCCAAGATACACCATAATGATAACTTCTCAGACCTTGCGCCGACTACATAGATGTTTCTTAAGTCGCGCGCGAGGTCAGGACTAACACAAGGGCAATTCTTACACTTAGTTTTTCAGAAAAGAAACCTGTGTCATTTGACCTTGCACCGACTGTACAGATGTTCCTTGGGTCGCGCGAAAGGAAGAAGCGTAGGGCAACACCAAACAAGTACAAGAGGTACAAGTGGTAGAGTTGTGGGTCAATAGGCGCTCAACATGCTGTATTAAATCATGTTGCACGATAATCAATCGTGTAGGGGACAAGAAGTACGCAAGGACACATATGTTGCACCAATCAGATTGCGCCGACCACTACCACCCGATCTCCACCAAACTGCTAATGACATACCAGACAACAAGGACAACTATTAGAACACGTGGATCCATTCACCTTGGGCCAACTACCTTCTCGCCTGGAATCACTAACGGTCGTGGCAGAGGAGGCAAAATGGATATTCCTTTTTGTTGACCTCAGGCCCAAGGCCCATCGGCCCATCAGCCCATCTCCTTCACAAATCACCCCGGCTATAAATAGAGGACTTCACCTCCAGGTTTAAGGATGGCTCTCTCATTCTCTAACTTAATACACACACTATTATCCTTAAAAACTGATACTTATTCCCACGCCGGATGGTGGTTTCAAGTAGAACTCCCTATTCTCCTCATTGTAACGTGCTTATGGTGTGTTGTTGGTTATAAAGGATCTTCATAGCAGATTAGAAGAGACGAAAGAAGATTAACCTTTATTTGTAGAAGCACAAACCATAACTAAACCCGATTTTAGTTTGGTGTTTCTTCATTGACGCCCACCAATTTTTATACAATTACCTTTTATCTTCTTTCTAAGTTGACACTCTGATTCAATGGTTGATCAGAGTAGTTTCTGACTTACGGCGCAAACTCTCAAATAGGGGTGGTAGCGGACAACGCGCACGTCCAAAACCAATCTATTGACGAGTATGCCGATGGAGGTTACATAGAAGCTGAGGTTATCCGTGCAAGTGGTACCCGTACCACCCAAACGGTGACCCCAACAATTCACGTAGCTGGTCCTTCAGCCCCCAAAATGTCAGGGTTACTAGAGGGAGAAACCCCTGCGTCTTGGTTCGTAAAAAGCCAGGCGACTTTGAACCTCATTTACGCACAACTATGCGCGCAACAGGGGCAAGCGCCAGCTCAAACGCAACAAACTCCGATGGTAGTCCGATGCCTAGGCAACTGAATTACGAAATGTCGCATCCAGAGTGCGCGCAAAGACAAACGTCAACAAACCATTGTCGCCAAGAAGGCAGAATGTTCACACAACACGTGATACTCACAATGATTCAGAAAGTTACTTCTACACGCATACTGAATCCAGACAGCGTACTCCGATTAATAGCCGGCTCGGGCCGGGCAACATTCTGAATGCTAAATGGAATACCAATACTGAAGAAACTGATCCAACTTACCAGCAAAAGGCTACTTCAGTCTTCAGCCACCTTCCAAAACATCATGAAGCTTACAAGGCAAAGACGCGCGCAACGTACAATGAGTTAGCATGACAGGATTTCAGCCTTATTTACAGGCCAGCGGTAGCAGCTGAACATTCCAAGTTCACTAGGAACATCGCTCTTGCTCCATTGGAGAAAGCTAAACTTCCACAAGCTGTGGGTAAGTTTAATGGATTAACCGATCTAGATGACCACGTGCAACTGTTCACAAGCGTTGGCGTGGTGGGAGGATGGACCATGCCTATATGGTGCCATCTGTTGGTACAAACCCTCATAGGAGCTGCTCGCGCATGGTTCGAAAGTCTCCCCCAGGAAAGATAAAATCATGGCTAGATTTTCAAGAAAAGTTCCTTGCGTACTTCAGCGAACAGAGCCGATACAAGTGCAACAGATTAGAGGTTATGAACATTTGGAGGTGCAAAGAGGGACTAGAAGATTTCATCACTCGTTTTAACAAGAAGTGTTTGGAAATTGGGAATGTGAGCAAAGACCTCATGCGCGCCCATATTAAGAAAGCAATCCGTTATGATAGTCTATCCAGACTATCACAAGCAAAGACGGTATGCCGGAAGAATAGGATAAGCTAATGGCTGCAGCAAAGATTGTCACGCAGACTGAAGAGTCATTGACAAGAGGCAGATCTAGCCACTATTCAGACGATCAGTATTCAACAATCAACGCGCATGAGTCTAGCAGGTGCAACAGAAAGAACAAATGCTCCGGCTGGAGATCGAGTCAGTCTGGCAGCCATGATGAGAGGCCTTGTTACGACGACAGGTCTAGATACTAGGAAGATGCTCGCGCAACAATCGACAATATTGGATACAAGAAAGTGATCAAGAACGGGAACAGGGAGAAACACTGGACTCCACTATCTAAGACACCTAAGGAAGTTCTTATGACAGAGAACCATGATTTTAAAGCCCTATCCTAGAGGAAAAACAAAAAAGGTCAAGACCCGAACCTGTATTGTGATTTTCACAAAGTACTAGCCACTTTACTGATAATTGCATCAGCTTATGCGTTGAAATTGAGAAGGCCCTTAAGAGTGGGAAACTCAACCACTTGGTAAAGAATGTGCACAAAGAAACGTGACAGATACAAAGAATTGATGAAGGGGGCAAAAGAAGGTCCGGTGTCTAGAAACTCATATGGTCGATAGACCTCGACGGAACGCAAAAAGCAAAGGCAAGCGTCCGCTCGATAAGTCATGGAGCGAACAATAGGTAATTTTTCTGGTAGCCCGCAAGGGTCCCCGCGCCACGCACTCTGTCATGATCATTGGCATCCTAGGCCATTATGAGACGGATTACATGTTTATCAATCTCGGAAACATAGCCGGCATCGTCTTCGAACAAGGTTTCAACCAGTTCGATCCTTAAGATGAAGCACCTTAGAGCCGGTGGATTATCCTTATCAGGGTTTTGCAATGAAATAGTGTTTTCACTTGGTCAGATTTCCTTCCCGGTCACGCTGATAGACGGAAAACACTCAAGAACGAGTAGAGGTAAATTTCATGGTTATGCCAGCCAACTCAAGACATGATGTCCTGATTGGTAGAGAGAGTCAGGGTCAATTATGCATGGTGCCGTCTACGCCACACTCTACAATAGGTTTCCCAACAGAAACCGGGATGGGATCATATAAGCAAAGAAGGAAGTGATGGCAGCCAAAGAAGCACGCCCAAACAAAGTAAGTAGACCTACTCCGCGCACAGAGCCGGAGAAATGGGTTTTAAATAGAAAATACCTAGAGCAAACAGTAATCCTTGGACCCGCAATGTCTAAGAATATTCAAACATTTTTAAAGCAACTACTCTTCAAGAAAATGGATATTTTCGCATGGTCACCGTCTGACATGACCGGTGTCCCGCGCTACATAGCGGAGCATTGTTTGAACACGTTCCCATCAGTAGAGCCGATAGTTCAAAGGAAGCCAACCTTGGTATTTCAAAGACCAAAGCAATGAATGAGCAAGTTTCTGAGTTGTTAGAAGCTGACATTCTTCGAGGGGTCTGATACCAAATGTGGGTAGCAAACCAAGTGATGATCGAGAAGTCAAATGGAGGGTGGTGCATGTGCGTCAACTATAAAGACCTCAACAAAGCCTTTCTTAAAAATTGTTATTCCCTTGTCACACCCCGTATTTCCAACCCGAAATCCGTACACCGGTGGGCCCAGGTGGGGAGTATCGTGACATCAGTTGATAATCATCATAGTCAATTAAACACGGCACAGCAGAAGTCTTGGAGTAAAATTACTATTACAAACCGGATGTTTGAAAATACAAAAAAATATACAAGCTTGTAATAGAAGATCCACAGGCGGATCATAAAATTTACAAGAAAGAATATAAAACAGACTTTAGGGCAGATCTAAGGATTTGAAAGATCCTCTTGTTCACTACCGAGCAGCTTCCGGCCTATTTCATATTATACCTGCAGTTTAGCCTTTGGACGATACGTCAGCTTACGCTGGTAAATACACCCAACTGACTCATTTTGAAAACTCTTTTAATTGCAAAACGGCACAAAATCTTTTATTAACTTAGGAAAGTTGACCTTGCAACCTTGTATCAGAGTCACATGTTTGTCAATACATACAGGGCTCAGTACAGAAACCGAGACATGATTAAATACACACCACTCAGGTACTCACGAAGGAGTCATCCCCAATGTCTTGGGCATATTGCATATGAGCATCAAAAGGTGTATGCCTACACCCCGTGCTAAGGTCGTGGCCAATAACTAATGTATTGAGCCGAGGATATCCAGGACACGGTAATTTAACCCCCGATGTTTAAGTTATCAAACAAAACTGATTAGAACGAAATATGCGGTTTACTAGCCACAAGCGGGCATTCGATTGACCCCATTTTGGACCAAGCGGTAATAATTTACCGTCTCCCAAGCCCGTATAGGGAAAATAAGTCGAGAGTATTTACCTAAGCTAGTCTTCTTTTAATTTCAATAACTCAGCCGTATACAAAAGTACTTAATTGTAGATAGCATTTACCGGAAGGCTCTAGTTTGGATTATGGCATAAGCTAACCAATTAAAATGCTATCGGTCTTAATTTAAGTCATAGACTTAGACCGACTAGCGTAGGTAAACGACGATACGCTAGATTAAGCGATGACCGGATAGAATGTTTTTTAAACCCAACAAGTACTTAAGACTTGTATAATATGGGTAAACAATTAACATTCTAGAATTTGAGATTAAAATGATAAGGTTAAACCCGTTTCGGTTAATTTTCGTAAACTAGTTACATATACTTAACCATATGCATATAAGCGATATCGGGTAACCGGATGAGTCATGAACAAGTTATATATGTCATTACACTTTAAATAAGTTGTAATATCAGTAGGATATCAACTTATATGCCCGAAAAGGTTTTGAAACTAAATTATGCCTCATAAGGGCGTTTTGGTAATTATATGTCGTATAAAAAGAACTAGCATGTATTCTGATGTTATGATCATAAACATTCTGGAAAAAATACTTAAATTTGTGATATATTATCAGTAAGATAACACACATAGGTGTGATTTATTGTTTAAGACCAAACTATGCACCGAAATGGCATTTTGGTCATTTAAAAGTATAGTTTACGATATTATACTAAAATCAGTTTATGATCAGAATATTGACATCATAATATGTTAATTACATTAACATATAAGTAGGTACTTCATTTGCAAGTTCATTGTTGATTAAAACCATAATTTATGTAAAAATGGCATTTTAGTCAAATTTTGACATTTTACGGAACTTGTGCATAAACTCAGATTATGATTATGATCATGTAGTATAACCTTATAGGGTTATGCTACATTGCATTACGATCATAATGTGACCTTAATTTAGATGTTAACTAATCTAAGTCGGGTCAGAATCGAAAGTCAAAGCAGAAGTCAAACTTCGCGACTTTCGGTTGCGAACCGACTCTATGACTGAAACTGACGGATTGAACATATTTCCACATGTCCTAATAATTATTTCCCACTTGTTTAAGTGTCAAAAACATGTTTATAACATCTAAAAACTCATATTATATTTTTTATGAAATCTGACCCGTTTGACTTTTTTTAAAACAATAATTTGACCCGTCAATTGACATAGTAAACGTGATCCTTAGGAGGTGCCCCTTTAAGGGGTTAATACCTTCCTAATTAGGATCACTTAGCCATGTTCATTTCGAACAATGGCTGGGCCATAATGGTCTTAACCGAAAGTCAAGGCATTTGTCGGAAATGCTTGACTTTTGGCTATTAAAAGCCTATAAAAAGAAAAGAGCAGAGATGGAGCACTTACAAGTGATCCAAGGGAAACTTAGAACTCAAAGGGAAGCTCCCAAATGGTCAGGAACTTCCAAGAGTGTAATAGAGAGGAGGAGAAGTGAATGAGCAAGGAATAAGTGAACTTAGGTTGCTATTTATAGTGTAAAAAGTGCAAGCAGATGGAGCCATGTGTTAGGTGTGTTGTAGGATCATTACATGTGTCCAATTAGGTGTCAAGAGCTGGTGAAGTGTGGCAATGTGTAGGCTAGGTGGCTTCCTCACAAAGATTTGGGGTTTTTAACACATTTAGTCCCTCAAATATAGTTTTATTAAATGTCATGAATTGTCCCTTGACTTATATTTCATGACATAATGGTACAACTAGTTCTTTTTGTTCAACACAAGATGTATTGAAGAATAGTATGAATAACCAAACGTTAACGGGTGTCACACTAGGTGTCTTTACGATTTAAAAGTGTTTACTAGCTTAAACGTGAAATACGAATACTTATGGTTTTAAAGGCTAATTTACCTAAATTAATAAAGTTAAAGGTTTGGTACAAGAGCGGAATGCTCGAGTATGGTTAATAAAAATATATCATCTCAACTGAGAGACGTTCGGGTCTTAAGGTGGCTTAGTAATATAAGAAATATGAAAATAACGATGTCTAGGGGTCTCTGGGTAATTTTCTAAAAGTTAAAACAAAGAAAAACTCAAGTGTCACACCCTCAATTTCCACTTGCGGAGTTCTACCGCGAGACGTGTGAACAAACCAGAATCTAAGACACTAGTACGTCGAACGACTCTATATGATTTGATAATACGTTTTCCAAAACCATTTGTTGTAAATTTTAGATTACCAATATTTAGCATGAGTATCAGTTTTAAAGTTTGAGCGGAAGCATAAATAAGTAGTGATGCGGCGCCAACACAAACGCCAAAACAAAAGTAAAATCCCAAAACAATATTAATAAATGAGACTCTATAATGATGTCTTGTTCAATGCGTGTGCGTGCACCTAGAGCTCCTAGCGTCCTGAGAAACATGTAAAGAAACAAGTGTCAACATTAAAGATGAGTGAGTTCACAGGTTTTCATAAATTTGTTGTTCGGTTTTAGTTTGTTACTCCGTTATCCCCAACCCGGGATAACATATCAGTTGCATTATTCCAAACCCGGAATAATAAGTTGTTGCTTCCAATATTCCCAAACCGGAATATTAAGTTGTGTTTCCATTATCCCCAACCCGGGATAATACGTTGATGTTCCAATATTCCAAACCCGGAATATTAAGTTGTTCCGTAATTAAGTTCAATATTAATGTATATAGGTAGCTAGCCTAAAGTCATGTCACTAAGTGTTCGCGATCGAAGCTGACATTTGTGCCTCCGTTTTGCCAGGTCTATCACATGACCATGGCGATGTTAGGCCAATCATACACCCGTTGACCAAACCCGGTCAGCTAGCGCGACTAGCTCGGATGGGGCTCGTCAGACCCAGTAGTACTACTTATAATTCCCCCGCTACTTAACCCAAATATTAACGATCCGAGGAGATTGTCGAGGACTTAAGTGATAAAGCTGCATAGTGACCATAACATTACATTAACATTAACTTAGTTACCGCATAGTTATATGACGTTACATTCGTATAACGTAAAGAGTTTGAGTTTAAGAATGTATACATGTTTCTCCCCCTGTTGTTTAAAACCGTATAAAGTTAGGGGCCGTGAACTCACCTTTATTTGCTCGGTTAGTGTGGAATAGATGTTATAAGAGATGGGACCGCTAGTTGCGTCCTAACAAACCAATTAATTCCACGTCAGTGTGTAATCACACCAATACAAATTCCACACGCAATTTACTCACAAAGTGATACACACAAACAACATATCTAACACTCAAACATGCATGCAAGTATTCTCATAGGATCATAGAAATCAAATAACTTATCATGAACACATTCCAAATCCATGCAACACTTTAATGCATAAAATCACAAATTAACAACTTTCTGCTTAACACTCAATTATTCAGCTGTTTTCTAGGATTTTTATAAAATAGTTCCAGCATTCTAAAAATTCTCGTATTTTTACAGTAGGTGACATTTATACCATAGAAATTTATATAATTTTCTCAAGTCCTAAATCTCTACCAATTAACCATAAATATTAATTCACTAAGCTGCAGTCAGATTTACTGCTTTCTGACTGCAGTCCACGGAAGAATTTATTTAAAAATCACTGATCGTCCGATTAACGAAATTCCAATTGGAGTTGCCCGTAAATTTCTATACCTAATTGCTGTACAAAAATCATGACCCAACTCTCTACTGATTTTAAAATCTAGCTTAATAAACAACCAACAAAATTTCCAGAATTTTAACAGCTTTACCTACTGAACTTGTTTAGCCCTTTAAAAATATCAAACGATTTCAGAAAATTATGAATCCAGTGCCATTAGATTCCTTATTCAATTCTCTACGTTCTAGACATCAGAAAATCCATTTTTCGACAACTAACGACCAAGTTACAGCCAGATGAAGTCGGCTGTATCTGGTATTCAGCAGACTGTTTCAGCATTCTTGTTACAATTTATTCGCACAACTCGTTCGTACGGTTAACCTAGGTGATTATAATCCGATCTCTACTCATAGATTGAGACTAATAACCTATCCATGCAAATCTACTCAATAACTTCTAGTTATTATAACAAAACACACTTGAAACTTCATGAGATCCGCAAACAAGTATACATGCATATCAACATTGATTAATTCAGCCGATTACATCTAATACATCTAATATCCGAAAATAATCATGCGTATGTATATACAGTCAGTTCAGCAGGTTATATGTAGGCACATATAGTCCGAAACTATACCATCATGCAGTCTGTGAACAGCAACAACCAACACACATATATTCGAAGCAACTAACCTTTCAAGCCTACATGTAACCGAAACTTTTATATCAATTCTTTCAAGCATGTACATATATATATATATACCCGAAATAATACAATCAAAACACATGTATCCGCAACAACTGAGCATCCAATCATACATATAATCCGAGACAACCAAACATTCAAGCATATATGTAATCCGTGACAATACAATCAAACGATCTGAACACAACCAAGTCACACACACGTATCCGATTATGGTCTTGTATCATATGATAAGGTAGACGAACCGTGATTAAGTTAGAGAAATTCGGTGATCAGAAACTGCTTGCAGCCGAGAGGAAAGAAAGCCAGGCTGATCCGCGATCTGAATGAAGGTAAAGATGGAGATTGTTGTGCTGCTGTAACCGAGAGGATTAAACTAACAAGAATGGCAGCTGATAGCGATCACAGGAGGCAAGAACAAGCTGCCGACGGCTGATTTCTTTTAGGGTTTTGGAGTTGTGAAAGAGAGCATGCAAGAGGTGATATATATAAGCGTAAAAAGATAGGGTTGCGGTTTGGTTGAGTTACACGGCCGCAAGTGGTTTCGGTTTGGGTTTGGGTCTTGCGGCCGAGAATCTTGGGTTGTTTGTTTTGGGTCTTGATCACGTGGCCGAGGGACTAGAATGGTTGGTTTGGCCGATTAGTTTGAGTTGGATTGGGTGGGTTCGGTTTGGGTTTTATCTTGCGGCCAAGAGGCTAGGGTGAGTTAATTTGATTTGAGTTTTGATCTTGGCCAAATAGTTAGAGTGCCGAGAGACTAGGTTTGATCGTTGTTTTCTTCTATCCGAAGACTTAGGTTCAAGGTTTAATCTTTGTGAACTCCTAGAGTCACCATGAACCAAGATTGGAACGTGACGCGGTTCGGTTCAGTTCGTGTACGTATCTACTCTAATGATTACTTTATAACTAAACAATTACACAAACACTCATCACGTATTCATTCCATGCACGCTTAATACTTAGCACACATATTATTCGACAAGTGTGACGTGTAAGTTATCCGAAAAACCCGGGATATCACATTATCCCCATGTTGAAAGAATTTTCGTCCCGAAAATTGAGTAAACGCGGTTTAGCATGTAACGTACATGTTTAGAGTGCCACGCACAAAGAGTTAGTTTATTAATGATAGTACACAACGTTACAAGAAGTTCCCCAAATGTCATACACAAAGATTTCCAAGTGCCATGCACGAGAATTTAGTCAACAATAGTACACGAAAGTATGAGAAAATTTCCAGGTTGTCACATCATCCCCTTGTTGAAAGAATTTTCGTCCCGAAAATTTAGGTACTGTCATCGTTAGTTTGCTGCTCAGTTGCGAAGAGGTGTGGGTATTTGCTTTTCATTTGGTCCTCTCTTTCCCACGTGAACTCCGGTCCACGCTTAGAGTCCCAACGAACTTTAACGATCGGAATCTTGCTGTGCCTCCGAGTCTTGATCTCACGATCCATGATCTCGATAGGCTTTTCCACGAAGTGTAGTTGTTCATCCACTTGGATCTCATCCAATGGAATAATTAAAGTTTCATCTGATAGGCACTTCTTCAGATTTGACACGTGAAATACGTTGTGAACTCCACTGAGTTCAGCAGGGAGGTCTAATTGGTATGCTACGGGTCCAATTCGTTTCAAGATTTCAAACGGGCCTACGTACCGTGGATTAAGTTTGCCCCGTTTTCCGAAGCGGATTACACCCTTCCAGGGTGACACCCTTAGTAGGACGCGATCGCCTACTTGGAATTCGAGCGGTTTGCGTCGTTGATCAGCGTAGCTTTTCTGTCGATCTCGTGCCGCCGCCATGCGGTTTCTGATTTGTACAATCTTTTCAGTAGCCTCAAGTATTAACTCAGGGCCTGTGAGTTGACTGTCACCGACTTCTGCCCAGCAGACCGGTGATCTACATTTACGACCGTATAATGCTTCAAATGGTGCTGCCGAAATACTCGTGTGATAGCTGTTGTTATATGAGAATTCCACTAGAGGCAGGTGAATTTCCCAATTATTTCCGAAGTCCACTACGCATGCCCTAAGCATGTCTTCCAAGGTCTGTATGGTCCTTTCGCTTTGACCATCAGTCTGAGGGTGATAAGCTGTGCTCATATCCAAGCGTGTTCCTAACGCTTTCTGGAGTGACTGCCAGAAGTTTGACGTGAAGCGAGCATCTCTATCTGATATGATGGACGTTGGCACCCCGTGCCGAGAAACTACTTCCTTAATGTAGATGCGAGTCAACTTCTCCATCTTATCCGTTTCTTTGATAGCTAGGAAGTGTGCGGACTTAGTTAAACGATCCACAATCACCCAGATGGTGTCAAAACCACCCAAGGTTCGCGGGAGTTTAGTGATAAAATCCATGGAGATCTGATCCCATTTCCACACTGGGATCTCAGGTTGTTGGAGTAGCCCCGATGGCTTTTGATACTCCACCTTGACTTTTGCACAAGTTAAACATTTACTCACGTAGGTGGCTATATCGGCTTTCATGTTGGGCCACCAATACGCCACTTTAAGGTCTTGATACATCTTATCCGAACCCGGATGAACAGAGTATCGAGATTTGTGAGCTTCATCCATAACTAGCTCTCTGAGGTTCCCGTAGAGAGGTACCCATATGCGATTCATGAAATACCGGGTTCCATTGGGCTTTAACTCCCAATCGCGTTCCATTTTTCCCACTGATTCGGCTTTGATGTTTTCCTTCTTAACTGCTTCTAACTGGGCGTCGCGTATTTGATCGGGTAGTCCTGAATGAATAGTGAGTTGTAGTGCTCGTACACGACGAGGTTTCAAGTGTTCCTTCCTGCTGAGGGCATCAGCTACCACGTTAGCTTTACCCGGGTGATACCGAATGGCACACTCATAATCGTTCAAGAGTTCGACCCAGCGACGCTGTCGCATGTTCAACTCCTTCTGATCAAAGATGTGCTGGAGGCTTTTGTGGTCAGTGAAGATTGTGCACTTCGTTCCATAAAGGTAGTGTCTCCAAATCTTAAGTGCAAACACTACTGCTCCCAATTCTAGGTCATGCGTCGTGTAGTTTTTCTCGTGAACCTTCAGCTGTCGCGACGCATACGCGATGACCTTATCGCGTTGCATGAGTACGCATCCCAATCCCTGAATGGAAGCATCACAATACACTACAAAGTCATCTGTCCCTTCCGGCAAGGACAGAATGGGCGCACTGCAAAGTTTCTGCTTCAGCAGTTGAAATGCTGCTTCTTGCTTGTCACCCCAATTATACTTGATACCTTTCTGGGTGAGGGTCGTAAGCGGTTGTGCAATCTTTGAGAACCCCTCGATGAAGCGTCTGTAGTAACCAGCCAATCCTAAGAATTGGCGGATTTCCGTCGGAGTCTTAGGTGCTTCCCAGTTTTTGATGGCCTCAATCTTGGCAGGGTCTACGTGGATACCCTTTTCATTCACGACGTGCCCGAGAAACTGAACTTCTCGGATCCAGAAATCACACTTCGAAAGCTTGGCGTATAGCTTTTCCTGTTGAAGTAATTCTAGCAGCAATCGTAGATGCTCGGCATGCTCTTCTTTTCCTTTGGAGTAGATGAGTATGTCATCGATGAACACGATGACAAATTTGTCAAGGTATGGTTTACACACGCGGTTCATGAGGTCCATGAATACCGCAGGTGCGTTAGTGAGACCGAATGGCATGACCAAGAACTCGTAATGGCCATACCGAGTGCGAAATGCTGTCTTAGCGATATCCTCCTCCCTGACGCGTAGCTGATGATAACCAGACCGTAAATCAATCTTAGAGTAGTAACTTGACCCTTGCAGTTGGTCGAATAGATCATCGATGCGAGGTAACGGGTATCGGTTCTTGACTGTAACCTTGTTGAGTTCCCTATAGTCGATGCACATGCGGAAAGTCCCGTCCTTCTTCTTGACAAACAGGACTGGAGCTCCCCATGGCGAAACGCTTGGTCGAATGAATCCTTTTTCTAGCAACTCTTGAAGTTGGGTAGACAGCTCCTGCAGCTCGGCTGGAGCTAGGCGGTATGGAGCCTTGGCGATGGGAGTTGCATTGCTTGCCAATTCGATTTCAAACTCCAATTGTCGATGTGGTGGAAGACCAGGTAGCTCTTCTGGGAATACATCAGAAAAATCACGGACGACAGGGATGTCTTCTATACGTTTCTCGCCCTTAGGCGGTTCGGTGATTAGTGCGAGTAAAGCGAAGGAATTCTTTTTCCGGAGATACTTCTGAGCTTGCATAAATGAGATAATGTTGGTGACGACGCTTGCCTTATCGCCTTGTACCGTCAAGATTTCGTCGTTCGAGAGTGGAATACGGATAGACTTTTCGAAACAGAGAACTTCAGCCCGGACGTCGGATAACCAGTCCATTCCGACTACCACGTCAAAACTACCCAGGGTTGTTGTCATCAGATCGATGGTAAAAGTGTGGCCCGCGAGTTTGAGTTGGCAGCCGGATACGATTTGGGTCACATTTACAGATTTACCATTGGCTAATTCTATCACATAAGGGGTCTCTAATGGTTTAAGCGTGAGATTTAGGTTCTTCCTAAAAGACTCAGATATAAAGCTCCTATCCGCACCCGTATCAAAAAGCACAGAAGCAAAATGTTCATTAAGGGGAAACTTACCGGTGACCACGTTGGTGTCGTTTCTGGCCTCTCCGCGGCCCAATGTAAATGCACGACCTTTGGCACCTCCTGTGCCACCGTTCCCATTGTTGTTGTTGTTATTATTGTTGTGGTTGTTGTGGTTGTTTCCACCATTATTGTTGTTGTTGCGTAACTGTGGGCAGTCTTTCCTGAAATGAGCGGTGCTACCACACTGATAGCATCCCCGGTTTATACCCTGCTGCTGACCCTGAGGCTGATTCTGATTTTGTCGGGACATAATTTCCCCACGACAATCCCTTGCCGCATGTCCCATTTTGCCACATCTTTGGCAGCGATTCTCGGCACAAGGGCCGTTATGATGGAGATTACAACGGTTGCACTGCGGCTTCCGATCTACATAACCGCCTGCATTCTGGTTGTTGTTGTTGTTGTAGTTGTTGTTGTAGTTGTTGTTGGAACGATTTTGATGACCCCGGTGGTTGTGGTAGTGATTGAACCTTTTCGGGTTCCCTTGCTGTGGATGCGATGACGAAGGCTGTCGAATGGTGGTGTCTTCAAACTTTCTTTTGTTATCTGAGACAACTTCAGTGGTACCCCGTGCTGGCAGTTTCTTCTGTTCCACCGCTTTATCAGTGAGTTTGTGAGCCAATCGGATAGCTTGATGTTCTGTTACAGGGTTACTAGACATCACCATACCCTGAATTTCCGGAACCAGACCCCCGAGATAGAACTCGAGTCTTTTCTCCACCGTGTTTGCCAAATCAGGACACAGAAACACCAAGTCATGGTGTTTCGCAGTGTAAGCCTCAATTTCTGATCCCACCATCTTGTGGTTCCATAGTGCTTGCTCTAGCTGTTGCACTCTGTCTCGTGGACAGTACTCCTCTTTAATCAGGGCCTTGAACTCGGTCCAAGCCATTGCATTTGCAGCTAACAGTCCACGCGTTTGGACTTGGGCGTTCCACCATGTCAGTGCCCCCTCTTCCAGTGTTGAGGCGGCGTATTTGACCTTGTTGGCCTCTAAGCAGTTGCACATTTCAAAAACAGATTCCGACTTTTCGATCCAGCGGACCAATCCAATGGGTCCTTCCGCCCCGAGAACTTGCTAGGCTTTGCGTCAAGGAACATTTTATAGGGGTTAAAGCCCCCTCCTGCTGACAGAGAACAGGAAGTCAGCAAGGAATTGTACTAGCCTCACTATTAGATTTTCACGCGAAAACTTAATAATGGTTACCTGCTGGCTGGTTCTGCACACCCGCTAATGCTGCGTTCACATGCTCCTGGATCATGGCAGCTAGCTCTTCGGGCGTCAAGTTTAGGTTTCCACGTCTTCCAGTCGCCATTTAGATCTTCGAAACACATCATAAACACACTCCGATAAGTCAATATATCCAATATAGTTATCCTACTTCGTACTTTAATAATTATTAAGTTACGTCAACTCAATATGTTAATAGCCAAAGAAATACTTGATTAACTGAAATCTCAACGTCTTACATAAGTGCAAATCAAACATACGAATTTACTATAAAGTCTCAAGTTTAAATACAAGTGGAAAATAATAAACTGAAGGAAAACAAATAATATAAACGAGACGTGTCAGTCGTCTACGTCTCCATCCCCTAAGTCACTGTCGTTGCCGTCATCCTGTGCGGCATTTCCAGCTTCCTCAGCTGGGTCCTCCTCCGGATCCTCTTCAGGATCCTCCTCTGGATTCTCTTCAGGATCCTCCTCTTCCGGCACTGGAGGGGCCGGTGCTGGTTCAACTGCTTGATTTTGCAGTTCCTGAATGTTCCAACTGTTTTCCAGGACTCTGTCCTCAAGCCAGTCAGCTCTTATCTGCTCCGCACGCAGATCTCTAGCTATGGTGTTACGAGCTATCTTGCTCGTACGATGCTCTTCCTCGAGCGAGTCGGTCTTTCCCGTAAGGTGTCGGATCATCCATCCTTGTGCTAAGATGGTTTCCTGCATTCTTTCTAACTGTTTTTGTTGTGTATGAACCAGGATTCTAAGCATGTCAAGTCCTATTTCTACAGGATTAACCGGTTCAACCGGTACAGCAATAGTTGGGCGTAACGATGACTCCTCCCCCAGAGCGAGCCTCTTCCTCGCCGCTGAGCGTGTCTCTACGCCGTAAGGTAGCATGGGTTCCACCATTGGTGCCTTTCCGGTGCCCTTGGTGGCGTAAGTCTGTCGGACGATGATGACGATGAGGATGATGACATTGCCTGTTGGGTCGTGTAGTTAGTTATGAGTTGTTTTCATTTCTTATCATGAAGGTATAATCTACCAAACACGATTGTGGCATATTGCATAACAAGATATAATAATTCGGTGCCAAACTAAGTCTAGTGTCGTGATATCAGCTATAGCTTAGGTCTACTTCTAATGCAAACCTGGTTCTCTATAGCTAGTGGCTCTGATACCAATCTGTCACACCCTCAATTTCCACTTGCGGAGTTCTACCGCGAGACGTGTGAACAAACCAGAATCTAAAACACTAGTACGTCGAACGACTCTATATGATTTGATAATACGTTTTCCAAAACCATTTGTTGTAAATTTTAGATTACCAATATTTAGCATGAGTATCAGTTTTAAAGTTTGAGCGGAAGCATAAATAAGTAGTGATGCGGCGCCAACACAAACGCCAAAACAAAAGTAAAATCCCAAAACAATATTAATAAATGAGACTCTATAATGATGTCTTGTTCAATGCGTGTGCGTGCACCTAGAGCTCCTAGCGTCCTGAGAAACATGTAAAGAAACAAGTGTCAACATTAAAGATGAGTGAGTTCACAGGTTTTCATAAATTTGTTGTTCGGTTTTAGTTTGTTACTCCGTTATCCCCAACCCGGGATAACATATCAGTTGCATTATTCCAAACCCGGAATAATAAGTTGTTGCTTCCAATATTCCCAAACCGGAATATTAAGTTGTGTTTCCATTATCCCCAACCCGGGATAATACGTTGATGTTCCAATATTCCAAACCCGGAATATTAAGTTGTTCCGTAATTAAGTTCAATATTAATGTATATAGGTAGCTAGCCTAAAGTCATGTCACTAAGTGTTCGCGATCGAAGCTGACATTTGTGCCTCCGTTTTGCCAGGTCTATCACATGACCATGGCGATGTTAGGCCAATCATACACCCATTGACCAAACCCGGTCAGCTAGCGCGACTAGCTCGGATGGGGCTCGTCAGACCCAGTAGTACTACTTATAATTCCCCCGCTACTTAACCCAAATATTAACGATCCGAGGAGATTGTCGAGGACTTAAGTGATAAAGCTGCATAGTGACCATAACATTACATTAACATTAACTTAGTTACCGCATAGTTATATGACGTTACATTCGTATAACGTAAAGAGTTTGAGTTTAAGAATGTATACATGTTTCTCCCCCTGTTGTTTAAAACCGTATAAAGTTAGGGGCCGTGAACTCACCTTTATTTGCTCGGTTAGTGTGGAATAGATGTTATAAGAGATGGGACCGCTAGTTGCGTCCTAACAAACCAATTAATTCCACGTCAGTGTGTAATCACACCAATACAAATTCCACACGCAATTTACTCACAAAGTGATACACACAAACAACATATCTAACACTCAAACATGCATGCAAGTATTCTCATAGGATCATAGAAATCAAACAACTTATCTTGAACACATTCCAAATCCATGCAACACTTTAATGCATAAAATCACAAATTAACAACTTTCTGCTTAACACTCAATTATTCAGCTGTTTTCTAGGATTTTTATAAAATAGTTCCAGCATTCTAAAAATTCTCGTATTTTTACAGTAGGTGACATTTATACCATAGAAATTTATATAATTTTCTCAAGTCCTAAATCTCTACCAATTAACCATAAATATTAATTCACTAAGCTGCAGTCAGATTTACTGCTTTCTGACTGCAGTCCACGGAAGAATTTATTTAAAAATCACTGATCGTCCGATTAACGAAATTCCAATTGGAGTTGCCCGGAAATTTCTATACCTAGTTGCTGTACAAAAATCATGACCCAACTCTCTACTGATTTTAAAATCTAGCTTAATAAACAACCAACAAAATTTCCAGAATTTTAACAGCTTTACCTACTGAACTTGTTTAGCCCTTTAAAAATATCAAACGATTTCAGAAAATTATGAATCCAGTGCCATTAGATTCCTTATTCAATTCTCTACGTTCTAGACATCAGAAAATCCATTTTTCGACAACTAACGACCAAGTTACAGCCAGATGAAGTCGGCTGTATCTGGTATTCAGCAGACTGTTTCAGCATTCTTGTTACAATTTATTCGCACAACTCGTTCGTACGGTTAACCTAGGTGATTATAATCCGATCTCTACTCATAGATTGAGACTAATAACCTATCCATGCAAATCTACTCAATAACTTCTAGTTATTATAACAAAACACACTTGAAACTTCATGAGATCCGCAAACAAGTATACATGCATATCAACATTGATTAATTCAGCCGATTACATCTAATACATCTAATATCCGAAAATAATCATGCGTATGTATATACAGTCAGTTCAGCAGGTTATATGTAGGCACATATAGTCCGAAACTATACCATCATGCAGTCTGTGAACAGCAACAACCAACACACATATATTCGAAGCAACTAACCTTTCAAGCCTACATGTAACCGAAACTTTTATATCAATTCTTTCAAGCATGTACATATATATATATATACCCGAAATAATACAATCAAAACACATGTATCCGCAACAACTGAGCATCCAATCATACATATAATCCGAGACAACCAAACATTCAAGCATATATGTAATCCGTGACAATACAATCAAACGATCTGAACACAACCAAGTCACACACACGTATCCGATTATGGTCTTGTATCATATGATAAGGTAGACGAACCGTGATTAAGTTAGAGAAATTCGGTGATCAGAAACTGCTTGCAGCCGAGAGGAAAGAAAGCCAGGCTGATCCGCGATCTGAATGAAGGTAAAGATGGAGATTGTTGTGCTGCTGTAACCGAGAGGATTAAACTAACAAGAATGGCAGCTGATAGCGATCACAGGAGGCAAGAACAAGCTGCCGACGGCTGATTTCTTTTAGGGTTTTGGAGTTGTGAAAGAGAGCATGCAAGAGGTGATATATATAAGCGTAAAAAGATAGGGTTGCGGTTTGGTTGAGTTACACGGCCGCAAGTGGTTTCGGTTTGGGTTTGGGTCTTGCGGCCGAGAATCTTGGGTTGTTTGTTTTGGGTCTTGATCACGTGGCCGAGGGACTAGAATGGTTGGTTTGGCCGATTAGTTTGAGTTGGATTGGGTGGGTTCGGTTTGGGTTTTATCTTGCGGCCAAGAGGCTAGGGTGAGTTAATTTGATTTGAGTTTTGATCTTGGCCAAATAGTTAGAGTGCCGAGAGACTAGGTTTGATCGTTGTTTTCTTCTATCCGAAGACTTAGGTTCAAGGTTTAATCTTTGTGAACTCCTAGAGTCACCATGAACCAAGATTGGAACGTGACGCGGTTCGGTTCAGTTCGTGTACGTATCTACTCTAATGATTACTTTATAACTAAACAATTACACAAACACTCATCACGTATTCATTCCATGCACGCTTAATACTTAGCACACATATTATTCGACAAGTGTGACGTGTAAGTTATCCGAAAAACCCGGGATATCACATCAAGGCTCTAGGAGCTCGCCGTAGGCTACGGTCGCCAGACCGTAGCTTACGGTCAATGATAAATTGTTCCAGCAGCTTCAAACCGTAGGCTACGGTTATCAACCGTAGCTTACGGTTAGTTTTTTGAAATTTTGAGATTTTTGAACATGTTTGGGTGACTATCTTATTGAGATATGATCCGAGGGTATGTACACGTGTCGGTATATTACCGAACACGAATTTCACAAGGTGTTACATAATCCCTCCATTGTCCAACATTAGCGGATTTTCATAATTAATCCCTCTCGTCCAACTAGTGGCTCATATGAGAGTTGGGACTTCGTAAAGATCACTCAGAGGCTCAGTATAAGCATGTTGACCCCGTTGTCACTCAGAGGCTAGGCATGTTGACACAACGGTCACTCAGAGGCCGAGTTTAAGCATAACGACACTAATGGTCGTTCAAAGGCTACATTTTTATGCATAACGACACTAATGGTCGTTCAGAGGCTACGTTTTTATGCATGACGACACTAATGGTCGTTCAGAGGCTAGGTTTAAGCATGTTGACACTAATGGTCACCAGAGGCTGTCATTTATACATGTTGACATCGGATCGTCACTCAGAGGCTCAGTTTGAGCATGTTGACGCCTTTGGTCCTTATTGGTCTTTAATAGACTATATTAAAATACGACACGTTTCACTATACTATTTGACACGATTTTACAGGGTGTTACATCCTCACCCCCTTAAAAGAAATCTCGACCTCGAGATTTTATTCAAAAAAGATAGGGGTAATTTGTCGCATAGTGGACTCAACCTCCCATGTATACTCGGGAACTCTAAAAGCGTCCCACTTAACATTTACTATAGTTATCAATTTTCTTCGGAGCTTCTTAACCTGTCGATCCTCGATCGAAATTGGTTTATCAATGAGCCTCAGGTTTTCATCAATTTGCACATCTTCGTGCGACATTGCTAGCGACTCATCGGCTAGACATTTCTTAAGGTTAGATATGTGGAATACATCATGAATTCCACTGAGCTCCTCTGGCAACCTGAGCTTATAAGCTACAGTGCCGACATATTCGATTATCTCGAAGGGTCCTATATATCTTGGGCTCAAGTTGCCCTTCTTTCCAAAATGCATCACATCTTTCTAGGGTGATACTTTCAGCATGACCTTGTCCCCTACTTGGAACTGAAGAGGTTTACGCCTCTTGTCAGCATAGCTTTTCTGCCTATCTCTGGCAGCTTTGCGAAGATCACGGATTTGCATAACCTTTTCCGTGGTCTCCAGGACAATCTCAGGTCCTGATAGTTGGGCTTCCCCAACTTCTTCCCAACACACGGGCGTTCTATATTTTCTTCCATACAAGGCCTCAAAAGGAGCAGCCTTGATGCTTGTATGATAGCTATTATTGTAGGAGAATTCTATTAGGGGTAAGTGGTCATCCCAGCTTCCACCTAAATCAATCACACATGCCCTAAGCATGTCTTCCAATGTCTGGATAGTACGCTCGCTCTAACCATCAGTCTGCGGATGGTAAGCCGCACTAAAATTTAATTGTGTGCCTAAATATTGTTGGAAACCTTTCCAAAAGTGAGATGTGTATCTAGTATCTCTATCAGATACAATAGATACTGGCACACCATGTAGGGACACAATCTTGTCCACATATAGCTTTGCCAACTTATCAGAATTATAAGTTTCTTTAATTGGCAAGAAATGTGTTGACTTAGTCAGCCTGTCCACAATGACCCAGATCATGTCATTTCCAAGTTTGGTCTTAGGTAACTTGGTAATCAAATCCATAGTTACCATTTTCCATTTCCGAGTGGGAATCTCAAGTTGTTGTAGGAGTCCTGACGGTTTCTGATGTTCGGCTTTAACTTGGGAACACGTCAGACACTTAGCTACATAAGTGGCTATGGATTTCTTCAAACCTATCCACCAATAATTCTTCTTCAAATCTTGATACATCTTGTCACCACCTGGGTGAACTGAGTATCTCGAATTATGTGCTTCTTGGAGGATTAGTTCTCTAAGTCCTCCGAAGATTGGAACCCAGATTCTTCCATTGAATCTAAGGATTCCATCCTTTCTAGGCGTTAACTGATCAACATTTCCGCCTAATCCCTCATTAGGAGTGTTAGCCTCTAATAGGGCTTGCTTTTGCGCATCTAATAACTTCTCATTCAAGCTATTTTTGAGCTGAATGCTCTTGGAGTTAATCCTTATAGGTTTAACTCGTTCCTTGCGACTTAAGGCATCAGCAACTACATTTTCGTTGAGGGATGGTAGCAAATCTCGCAATCATAATCATTAAGTGTTTCCATCCAACGGCGTTGTCGCATGTTCAATTCCTTCTGATTGAACATGTGTTGGAGACTTTTATGGTCAGTTTATATAATACACTTTGTACCATACAAGTAATGTCTCCACAGTTTTAGTGCAAATACAACGGCACCCAATTCCAAATCATGGGTGGTGTAATTTCTTTCATGCACCTTTAGTTGTCGTGACGCATAGGCAATTACTTTGCCATTTTGCATTAGCACACAGCCCATGCCAGTGTGCGAGGTATCACAGTATACGACAAAATCCTCAATACCCTCTGGTAGAGATAACACAGGAGCATTGCTCAACTTGTGTTTCAGAATCTCAAAAGATTCTTGTTGTTTTGGACCCCAGTCAAACTTGACATTCTTACAGGTCAAGGTTGTTAAAGGAGTGGCTATCCTTGAAAAGTTCTCAATGAACCTCCTATAATAACCGGCCAATCCTAAGAAACTACGAATTTCTGACGGAGTCTTGGGAACTTCCTAATTCATTATGGCTTCTATCTTGGCGGGATCCACTTGGATACCACGCTCACTTACAACATGTCCAAGAAATTGGACTTCCCTAAGCCAAAACTCGCACTTTGAGAACTTAGCATAAAGCTTTTCTTGCCTTAGTAATTCTAGGATGCACCGAAGATGTTTCTCGTGGTCAGCTTGATTACAAGAGTTGATAAGTATGTCGTCTATGAAGACAATGACAAACTTATCTAGGTACGGCTTGCAGACTCTATTCATTAGATCCATGAATGCTGCAGGTGCATTTGTGAGCCCAAAAGGCATCACTAAGAATTCAAAATGACCATATCGGGTTCTGAAGGCGGTTTTAGGAACATCTTCACTTCTAACCTTCAGTTGATGATATCCTGATCTCAAATCTATCTTAGAAAAGTAACTAGCTCCTTGAAGTTGGTCGAATAAATCATCGATCCTGGGCAGAGGATATCTATTCTTAATTGTTAGCTTGTTCAGCTCCCAATAGTCGATGCACATCCGCATTGATTCGTCTTTCTTTTTAACAAAGAGGATTGGTGCTCCACAAGGCGAGGAACTAGGTTGAATAAATCCTTTCTCCAAGAGTTCATCCAATTGAACTCTTAACTCATTCATTTCTGTTGGAGCTAGTCTATATGGAGCTCTAGCTACGGGTGCTGATCCTGGTATGATGTCAATTCTAAACTCCACTTGCCTATCCGGAGGTAGGCCTGGTAATTCTTCAGGGAAAACATGGGATACTCCGAGATAACTGATAAGTCTTCAATGCTTGGTTTAGGCTCATTGATGGTTACTTGTGCCATGTAGATGACACAGCCTCTTCTCAAACACTTGGATGCCTTAAATAACGACACCTTGTTTGACAATCCATAGTGTGAGTCTCTGGGGATGGTGATCATTTCACCAGATGGGGTTTTAATTTTGATGAGCTTCTTATCGTAGGCGATGCGGGCTTGGTTATGAGATAACCAATCCATGCCTAGGACTACATCGAACCCCGCCAATTTCATTGACAAAAGAGAGATAGGGATGGAATGATTCTTAATGGATATAAAGCATCCATCAAGAATGGACGAAGCAGTTTCTAAGGTTCCATCGGCAAGTTCTATCTCATAAGTTTTATCTAGAGTTCTTATGGGTAGGTTTAATAGTTTACTAAACTTATGATCAACAAATGATTTATCCGCACCTGAATCGAAAAGAACTCTAGCATAAATATCATTAATGGGGAAAGTACCTATTATGACGTTATTGTCATTAACAGCTTCCTTAGTAGTCAGTCGAAAAGCGCGTGCACTCCCCTTCTTAGCCTCTCCAGGCTTCGAATTATTATTATTTGAATTCTTAGGGAAGTTAGTTGCAATGTGCCCTTTTTCATTGCATATATAACATACAACATCCTTAAGATCTTTACAATGTTGGGTCTTATGCCCTCTTCTTTTACGTATGCCACAAGGTCTAGCTTGTGGATCAGGATTACACTGTCCCCAGTGTTTGCGGTTGCAAGTCTTACAAAATGGCATCACAACCGACTTGCCTTGGTTCCCTCTGAACACGAATCTCCCTTTATTTTTCTTATTAAACTTATGGGAGTTGTCATCTTCTCTCTTTCTTTTTCCTTCAGTTTCAGGCTTAACTGACTTTTGCCTTACAAGGTCAAGGGTGAGAGAGAGAGATAGGTCTACAGCAGACCTATAGGTATTAGGCTGAGCAGCCTTTACCATGCCCTTAATCTTGGGCGCTAATCCATTGATAAAACGCGCAATGCGTTTAGATTCTGGGGTGATTAGGTAGGAAACTAACCTAGATAGAGAATTGAAATCGGAGACATACTTCCGATAGTCTAGGTTTTCATTGATAGAGACAGGAAGTCTGTCTCTATTTTCTCCACCTCATGGGGTGGGCAGTAGGTTTCCTTAATAAGGTCCACAAACTTGGACCATCCCAGATTATACAGGTATACTTTACCTGTTGACTAAATCATGGCCTTCCACCATGTTAGGGCATCGCCCTTAAAGGACTGTGATACTTGACCACATCCTTTTCAGCACAACCGTTGATGTCTACAATGGTCTCCATTTGGTCCAGCCACTGTAGGGCTTCTACAGCTCCTTTTTCCCCATTAAAGTCTCGGGGTTTGTAGGAGAAAAAGTACTTGTAGGTGCATCCGTCCTTAGAAGAACGTGACCTATCAGCATAGTCTATCCTCTTAGGTTCACTCATTGCATTTGATGAGTGAACAGAGCTCTCCTTATGAACTGAGGATGGTGGAATTGATAATAGCTTAGAGCGAGTAGCACTCGACTCTCTTAGTTTTTCTATGGCCTTACCCATGGCCCTTTCCACAGCCGCATCAATGCGTGCTTGGAAGTCATTATTATCTATGGCTATATTTTCGGCATCCTTGACGTTCCGATGGATACTTTGTGCCTCATTAGAATTAGCCATTCTTCAAAGCTTTGGTTCTATATACCAAAGAAAATTTCTCTTAGCCATGGTATAATAACCATATCGGCTTTTAAACATTGGATATAAGAAAATCCATTACCTATACTAGTGTGAATAACATCACAATTCTTAGGCTTAATATAACTATATTTGGCCTAGGTCTTAATAGGACCATCATAGGCAAATGACAATCTGGACATAGTCCATATATTATAGACAGGGGACCACAATGTCACAACTGTCATTGTTATATTTGACAATTACATATATAGCACGTAGGCTTTGTCACAAAGGACATTTAAAATATGGCATATAGGCCTATCACAAATGGACATAAAATATGGCACATAGGCCTGTCACTAATAGACATAAAATACGACACATAGGCCTGTCACCAATGGACATAGGATATGGCACATAGGCCTGTCACTAATGGACATATAATAGGGCACATAGGCACTACATCACTAATGGATGTTTAGTCACCGCACTGGTGATATTAGCCGGGATCAGGATAGATCACCAGGGCTATAAAATAATTCATAACCTGAAAGGGTAATACATCACTAGTGGATGTCTTATTCATCACCGCACTGGTGATATTTAGCCGGGATCAAACAGATCACAAGGGCTATATAAAATACATCTCTAATGGATGCCTTATACATCACCGCACCGGTGATATTTAACCGGGATCAAACAGATCACATGGGCTATACATCTCTAATGGATGTCTTATTCATCATCGTACTGGTGATATTTAGCCGGGATCAAACAGATCACAAGGGCTATTTTAAAATACATCTCTAATGGATGTCTTATTCATCACCGCACTAGTGATATTTAGCCGGGATCAAACAGATCACAAGGGCTATTTTAAAATACATCTCTAATAGATGTTTTATTCATCACCACACTAGTGATATTTAGCCGGGATCAAATAGATCACAAAGGCTATTTAGCCGGGATCAAATAGATCACAAGGGCTATTTAAAATACATCTCTAATGGATGTCTTATTCATCACCACACTGGTGATATTTAGCCAGAATCAAATAGATCACAAGGGCTATTTAAGGTTAGGACATAGTCCATTACCTTTGAAGTTAGTGTGATTCCTCAAGTCACACAACCATGAGTATGCACATTACTTGAATGTTAACATAAGAGGACCTTAATGGTTGATTAATAGTCCCGGTCGCATTGACCTTAATGACTTGGAGGCTTGAACTTAGTCCACCACCTCTAGATAGAAGGATAACTTCCCTTAACTATCATGATAGAAGACCCTTCCGTTCTTAACTATCATATATATATATATATATATATATATATATATATTGCCAAATATGTGGTCTGTGCCACTCGGCTAAATCAAAACCATTAAGATCTTTTTGGAATTATATCGCAGAATATAAATTTCGAGTAAAATCGAGACGCTCGTTTTGAAGAGGATGAATACATATATATATATAATTCTAAAAAAATACCTCATTAAATTTCAAAATAGAAATTACAATACTAGAAAAATGAAATAAACTTGTCCATGCAAGGACTTTAAAGAAGCAAAAATGTCCACGCAGGGACTAAAAGAAATAACAATGTCCTCGCAGGGACTACTATTTATTGGAAAAGACTTCACTCGTCCTTCTTTCCTTTGACCAATTTGGAGAGTTTCTTGAAACACTTATTCGTCTTCTTCTCTGTTTTCTCCGCCTATTGCTGCATTTCCTTCATTCTTTCTAAGGCCTCATTAATGGCCTCAAGTGGCGGCGGAGGTTGTAGTTGTGGTTGTGGCATAAACGGATACTGGTACCCATAAGTTGGATATCCAGTCGGTGGATAGGTAGGTGGGAAAGGAGATGGGTAAAGTGCATTGTGCATAACCGCCTGCATGTAGGGGTCTTGCGATCATGCTTGATAGTCTACCGGCGTAGACGGGGTAAAAGGATCATATCCAGACGTGTCTGGATATGTGGGAATTGGGTTAGTATAACCCGATGGTGGTTGAGCAGCAGGTGTTGGTTCCACTATAGGTGAAACATTAGAGGGTCCACCCATTTGTGGGTCCTCTTGAATTGTGGGGTAAGAATTGGGCAAAGGTGGCAGCGATCCCGATCTTTGTCCTGCACGTACCAACATACGTGCTCCATGCTTCCTCCTTGGTGGTTCGGGTGGTGGTTGAGGTTGGTCCACCGGTTTCATGTGGACATCTTCTTGTACAGGAGGTGGTTGAGAGTGATGAGAAGGTGTGTGGGCAAGGTGAATTTATTCCAGTATTGGTCCCACTCATTAGGACCTTGGTAGGGCGATCTGGCATATGAGTTTGAATCACTCGAATTTCAATGGGATGCATATTTGATCCGACAGCGGCATCTTTGGGTCGGAGTCCTCGTCCATAGGGTTTGGCTGGTCAACTGATTTTGATCGGCTGGAGGTGTATTAAAGTAATGGTTAGGGTTAAATTCCTCATGGTATGAGTGATGAGAATGGGAATGGTGAGAATGATGTGAATGATATGAGTGGTAAGAATTTTGGGAACGTGAGGCGAGTGTCTATTAGAGACAGAACGTCTCGCTGGTTGCCAAGGAGACGAAACTCCTGATTCTTGGTAGGCATCTGGGTTATGAGGTTGAGGGGGAATACGCCCCGATGGTCCTCCTCTCATTGGACGTTTTCCTCGTCCACTTTGTCCTCTCACACGTGGCGGCATTTTCCTGTTAAAAATAAATTCAAAAACATACTACTAACTTAATAATGAAATGAGTAATCCTAGGTCCATGCCTAGACTCGGAAGTCTAAGGAATGTGCTCGTGTAAGTTTGAGACTAAACACAAAAGGTTAGTGTTTAATTCTCTCAAACGTTGGCTCTGATACCAACCAGTCACACCCCGTATTTCCAACCCGAAATCCATACACCGGTGGGCCCGGGTGGGGAGTATCGTGACATCAGTTGATAATCATCATAGTCAATTAAACACGGCACAGCGGAAGTCTTGGAGTAAAATTACTATTACAAACCGAATGTTCGAAAATACAAATAATATACAAGTTTGTAATAGAAGATCCACAGGCGAATCATAAAATTTACAAGAAATAATATAAAACAGACTTTAGGGCAGATCTAAGGATTTGCAAGATCCTCTTATTCACTACCGAGCAGCTTCCGGCCTATTTCATATTGTACCTGCAGTTTAGCCTTTGGACGATACGTCAGCTTACGCTGGTAAATACACCCAACTGACTAAATTTGAAAACTTTAAAATGGTTTTAAGTGCAAAACGGCACAAAATCTTTTATTCACTTGGGAAAGTTGACCTTGCAACCTTGTATCAGATTCACATGTTTGAAAATACATACAGGGCCCAGTACAGAAACCGGGACATGATTAAATACACACCAGGAGTCATCCCCAACGTCTTGGGCATATTGCATATGAGCATCAAAAGGTGTATGCCTACACCCCATGCTAAGGTCGTGGCCAATAACTAATGTATTGAGCCGAGGATATCCAGGACATGGTAATTTAACCTCTGATGTTTAAGTTATCAAACAAAACTGATTAGAACGAAATATGCGGTTTACTAGCCACAAGCGGACATTCGATTGACCCCATTTTGGACCAAGCGGTAATAATTTACCATATCCCAAGCCCGTATAGGGAAAATAAGTCGAGAGTATTTACCTGAGCTAGTCTTCTTTTAATTTCAATAACTCAGCCATATACAAAAGTACTTAATTGCAGATAGCATTTACCGGAAGGCTCTAGTTTGGATTATGGCATAAGCTAACCAATTAAAATGCTATCGGTCTTAATTTAAGTCATAGACTTAGACCGACTAGCGTAATGGATCAAAAAGCGGTACGATACGCTAGATTAAGCGATGACCGGATAGAATTTTGTTTAAACCCATCAAGTACTTAAGACTTGTATAATATGGGTAAACAATTAACATTCTAGAATGAGATTAAAATGATAAGGTTAAACCCGTTTCGATTAATTTTCGTAAACTAGTTACATATACTTAATCATTTGCATATAAGCGATATCGGGTAACCGGATGAGTCATGAACAAGTTATATATGTCATTATACTTTAAATAAGTTGTAATATCAGTAGGATATCAACTTATATGCCCGAAAAGGTTTTGAAACAAAATTATGCCTCATAAGGGAGTTTTGGTAATTATATGTCGTATAAAAAGAACTTGCATGTATTCTGATGTTATGATCATAAACATTCTGGAAAAAATACTTAAATTTGTGATATATTATCAGTAAGATAACACACATAGGTGTGATTTATTGTTTAAGACCAAACTATGCACCGAAAGGGCATTTTGGTCATTTAAAAGTATAGTTTACGATATTATACTAAAATCACTTTATGATCAGAATATTAACATCATAATATGTCAATTATTTAACATATCAGTAGGTACTTCATTTGCAAGTTCATTGTTGATTAAAACCATAGTTTATGTAAAAAGGGCATTTTAGTCAAATTTTGACATTTTACGAAACTTGTGCATAAACTCAGATTATGATTATGATCATGTAATATAACCTTAGAGGGTTATGCTACATTACGATCATAATTGACCTTAATTTAGAAGTTAACTAATCTAAGTCGGGTCAGAATCGAAAGTCAAAGTAGAAGTCAAACTTCGCGACTTTCGGTTGCGAACCGACTCTAGGACTGAAACTGACGGATCGAACATGTTCCCACATGTTATAATAATTATTTCCCACTTGTTTAAGTGCCAAAAACATGTTTATAACATACAAAAACTCAGATTATAATTTTTATGAAATCTGACCCGTTTGACTTTTTTTAAAACAATAACTTTGACCCGTCAATTGACCTAGTAAACGTGATCCTTAGAAGGTGCCCCTTTAAGGGGTTAATACCTTCCTAATTACGATCACTTAGCCATGTTCATTTCGAACAATAGCTGGACCATAATAGTCTTAATCGAAAGTCAAGGCATTTGTCGAAAATACTTGACTTTTGGCTATTAAAAGCCTATAAAAAGAAAAGCGCAGAGATGGAGCACTTACAAGTGATCCAAGGGAAACATAGAACTCAAAGGGAAGCTCCCAAATGGTCAGGAACTTCCAAGTGTAATAGAGAGGAGGAGAAGTGAATGAGAAAGGAATAAGTGAACTTAGGTTGCTATTTATAGTGTAAAAAGTGCAAGCAGATGGAGCCATGTGTTAGGTGTGTTGTAGGATCATTACATGTGTCCAATTAGGTGTCAAGAGCTGGTGAAGTGTGGCAATGTGCAGGCTAGGTGGCTTCCTCACAAAGATTTGGGGTTTTTAGAACATTTAGTCCCTCAAATATAGTTTTATTAAATGTCATGAATTGTCCCTTGACTTATATTTTATGACATAATGGTACAACTATTCTTTTTGTTCAACACGAGATGTATTGAAGAAAAGTATGAATAACCAAACGTTAACGGGTGTCACACTAGGTGTCTTTACGATTTAAAAGTGTTACTAGCTTAAACGTGAATATACGAATACTTATGGTTTTAAAGGATAATTTACCTAAATTAATAAAGTTAAAGGTTTGGTACAAGAGAGGAATGCTCGAGGATGGTAAATAAAAATATATTATCTCAACCGAGAGACGTTCGGGTCTTAAGGTGGCTTAGTAATATAAGAAATATGAAAATAACAAAGTCTAGGGGTCTCTGGGTAATTTTCTAAAAGTTAAAACAAAGAAAAACTCAAGGGTCTAGGAGCCCGCCGTAGGCTACGGTCGCCAGACTGTAGCTTACGGTCAATGATAAATTGTTCCAGCAGCTTCAAACCATAGGCTACGGTTATCAACCGTAGGTTACGATTAGTTTTGTGAAATTTTGAGATTTTTGAACATGTTTGGGTGACTATCTTATTGAGGTATGATCTGAGGGTATGTACATGTGTCGGTATATTACCGAACACGAATTTCACAAGGTGTTACATAATCCCTCCATTGTCCAACATTAACGGATTTTCATAATTAATCCCTCTCGTCCAACTAGTGGCTCATATGAGAGTTGGGACTTCGTAAAGGATCACTCGGAGGCTCAGTATAAGCATGTTGACCCCGTTGTCACTTAGAGGCTAGGCATGTTGACACAACGTTCACTCAGAGGCCGAGTTTAAGCATAACGACACTAATGGTCGTTCAGAGGCTACATTTTTATGCATAACGACACTAATGGTCGTTCAGATGCTACATTTTTATGCATGACGACACTAAGTTCAGAGGCTAAGTTTAAGCATTTTGACACTAATGGTCACTCAGAGGCTGTTATTTATGCATGTTGACATCAGATCGTCACTCAGAGGCTCAGTTTGAGCATGTTGACGCCTTTAGTCCTTATTGGTCTTTAATAGACTATATTAAAATATGACACGTGTCACTATACCATTGGACACGATTTTACAGGGTGTTACATCCCTACCGGTTTTAGACAAAAAAATTGATTCCCTTGCGCCATTCCAGTGGAAGTGCTTTCTAGATTGCTACAAGGGTTACCATCAAGTAAAGATGGCATGGTAAGATGATGATAAAACGGCTTTCCGCACGGAAATGGGTATCATTTGCTACACAAAGATGCCTTTCGGCTTACGTAATGCGGGGGCCACATACAAGCGCTTAATGGATCAAACTTTCGGAGTTGATATAGGAAAGCATGTCGAAGTATACATTGATGATCTGGTGATTATGAGCCCAAAGGAAGACCAGATGTTAAAAGACATTGAGAAAACCTTCAAATCATTGTACAACGTTAACATGATTCTCAACCCGAGCAAATGTTCGTTCGGAATGGAGGAGGGCAAGTTTTTGGGGTTTATGGTAACAAAGGATGGTTTTAAGGTAAACCCAAAGAAAGTCCAGACCATAGAGCGCATGCCTTCACCCAAGACGATCAAGGAAATGCGACGACTTGCCGACCGTTTGGCCGTGCTGAATTGATTCTTGTCTAATCACGCCGCAAATGTTTTTCCCTTTAGAAGAACCTTGAACAATTGCGTCAAAAGAACGAGTTCAGATGGACAACTGAAGCAGAAACCGCCTTTAAAGAAATGAAGGAGTGCCTGATCCAACTCCTGACGTTGACCGCATCGCGCTAAGAAGAGCCACTCATATTGTACTTGTCAGCTTCAGACAAAGAAGTGGGTGCAGTGTTACTAGTAGAAAGGGAGGGGGTTCAAACCCCAATTTATTATGTCAACAGGATTTTCACAGATCCGGAAACTCGATACTCAATTATGGAAAAGCTTGTACTTGCCTTAGTCCATGTGTCCAGAGGGTTGCGCAGGTACTTCACTAGTTATGTGATCAATGTTTTAACCACTATCACATTGGCACACTTCTCAAGAAGCCGGAAATCTCAGGGAGATTGGCGAAGTGGGCTATCGAGTTGGGTGCTCATAACATCGTGTATCGGTCGCGCCCAGCAATCAAGGGGAAAAACTTGGCAGACTTTGCCACGGAGGTCCCCGAAGGTAAAATTCCCGAGTGTGGAGCAATCAAAACCCCTATGCAAGGAAGTTCATCAGAACTAAGGTTGTTAATTACGGATGGAGCATCGAATGAAGACGACATAGGGGCGGGTTTACGCTTAGTCAGCCCGGTCACATACGCTATCTGACTAGACTTCAAGAACAAGAACAATGACGCAGAATATGAAGCCTTTCTAGCGGGATTGCACTTGGCAATCAAGATGGGGGCGAAAAATCACAAGCACACATTGATTCACTACCTGTTGCTGGACAGATCAACGGCTTATATGATGCAAAAGGGGAAACTATGGTGCTTTATCTTAATCAAGCCAAGGAGCTGATCCAGAAATTCCAATCATTCAAAGTCGTTCACATCAATCGCAACGAAAATAAACCAGCAGACACGTTGAGTAAACTAGATTCAACAGCTTTTCAGCACCTGGCTAAAGATGTCGAATTGAAGTTCTCAAAAATCCTTCCGTTCTGCTATGCCAGGTAAATGTCATTAAAATAGGGTCACCATCCTGGATGATGCCTATCATTCAATACTTGCAAGCTGGGATTCTCCCGAAAACAAAGCTGAAGCGCGAAAGATCCAACACAAAGCCTTGTTTTATCAAATGGATAACAGAATTCTCTATCAGAGGTCTTATCTAGGTCCACCATTCCGCTGTGTGGACCAACAAGATGCCAATTACCTAATTCGTGAGATTCACAAAGGTATTTGTGGAATCCATGCAGGGCCACGCATGATGGTCGCTAAAATCATGAACACTGGATACTATTGGTCGGGCATGCATCTGGATGCCGTAAAATAGTTATGCAAGTGCGACTCCTGCCAGCGCCACGCGCCAAAGACGCTAAGGCCTAAGAATGATTTGATCCTAGTTTCCATGGCATGGCCATTTCAACAGTGGGGAATTGATATGGTAGGCTCTTTTCACAGAGGCTCAGGCGTAGTAAAGTTTATAATCGTTGCAGGCGATTACTTTACAAAATGGGTAGAAGCGAAGGCACTTGCATCAACCTCCTCAATAATTGTGCGCAAGTTTATTTGGGAACACATCATTTGCCATTTCAGCCTGCCATTGTGCATCGTGACTGACAACGGTACCAATTTTGATTCTAAAGATCTTCACAACTAGATGCAAGAGCTGCAAATCAAGCACACTTTCTCATGCATAGCGCACCCATAGGGTAATGGTCAGGTGGAAAGTGTTAACAAAGGCATTGTTGAGGGAATCAAGGCCCTGCTGGGCACAAAGCGAAGAGGGTGGGTCGAGGAGCTTCCTAGCATACTCTAGGCTCATCACACCATGCCCAAGACGAGTAATGACGAGACCCCTTTCAACCTAGTTTATGGCTTGGAAGCGGTTATCCCGGCCGAAGTTGGCCTCCCTTCACCTCACTTGACGGTATTTAACGCGATCAACAATGAAGCGGGGTGCCGACTTGACTTGGATCTACTTAAGAATGGCGTGAGAACGTGGCAATAAAAGAAGCCAAGTATAAGTCCAAGCTGGAGAAGTACTACAATGCATGGCTGTGCATTTGTACTTTTAATCCAGGCGAATATATTTTCCAGGACAACGAAGCCTCCAACGCTGAACGCCTAGGGAAACTTGCACCTCGGTGGGAAGGTCCTTACCTTATCCACGAAGTCCTGGGCAAGGGCGCGTATAAGCTGCGCACGTTGGACGGCCATGTTGTTCCCCGAACATGGAATGCACAACAGCTAAGGAAATGATATATGTAAAAACACAACCTTTTGTAAGCGATGGCTGAGAGCCTGACAAGTTTATCAACATAAAGTTTTTTTTACATTATTGTTTCATGTTGATTCCTTATTTAATACAAGTTACAAATGGATGTGCAACTTTTAGTTCGCGCAAAAAAATTAAAGTAAATTACGAGCTCATGAACTAAGCTTCCAAGATCCCCGTAATCATTGCAGGGGATCGGGCGATGATGTTCAAACATGAGCCACACTTACGTTCGTTCGCACTACCTAGAAAAAGTTCACCACAACGCAATAATTGTAACTTCAATTTTATGTGCAAAGATAAGTAGATTAACAAAAGCGCGAACGCACATCAGTTACAACTGGTTAAGTGCTTAAACATTACATATAAGTCCACTAAGGCATGAAAGCCTGTAACAAAAACCCAAAAAAAGGAAAGTACAATATCTTTACTTTGCACCACCATCATCAGCATCCTCCTCAAACTCAGAAAGTTCCATAGTCTTTGGAATCTCATACAGAGTCTTTAAGTGCACCACATATTCATCATGTTGTAAGGCATCAGTCACCAAATCCATAATTGGTAGGGAAAGGGTGTTGTAAGCTTCTTGTTTCACAACATAGATAGTTTCGACCTCCGCGCTGACCGAGTTGTCTGCATAACCTCTTGTACCTAATAAGCACACTCTTCGTAGCCTTGGTAATGACCAACTTGGCGTGCAGCCACAGTCAACGCCACCACAGTCTGGTCTAGCTCAGCAGGGTTGAGAACCGCATACACCACCTATTCAAAACATGTAAGTATTAGAAATTCACTTGGTTAAATGAAAAGAGGTAAAAAGTAGCTTACATGCGCGATCCCTTACTGCTGCAGCTACTCGGAGTACTGAACTTCGGCACGGTTTTCTTGATCCAAGGCCGCTTGGGATACCTTGCGCGCCTCTTCTACAGTTTCTGTTTTAGATTTCTCCACCTCTAGATCAATCTCGAGGGATTCAACCTTCTTCCGTGACTCGCACAAGTGACGTTGGAGTTCTGCAACCTCAGTATCCTTGCCCGCCATGTCTCTATTCTTATAGACGAGAAGTTTCTTCAACTCTTCCTGCCAAATCAAACGCTCATTTAACCTTTGAATCTCATTTTCTTGTTGAGCACAGATATTGACAGTACGAACCTGGTTTTGCTCAACACGCTCACAGTGCACCTTAGCCGCCTTGTACCTTTCTTCAAGGTCAGACTTTGCCTTGGTCAGTTCTTCATTTTGAGTAGTAAGGTCAACAATAGTCTTGAAAGTGGCCTCTGTTTGCGCCTTCAAGTTGTTAATCTCGTCACACGTAACTACCTTCTCTTGTTGTCCTTAGCACAAGCATCGCGCCAGTTCTTACGCTCTTCAGCAAGAGTGTCTTCACTTACATGCAACTTTTTCTTAAGGCCTAGAAGACCCCACTCTTCACTGTTTTTCTCAGTCTTGAATTGAGCTTTCTTCTCAGCCAATTCTGCCTTTGCTTTCTTAAAGTTCTTTGCATCAACCGCCAAATGACTCCGATAAGCCTGTCATTTAGCCCGCTCGCGATGCATTGTGCGCCATTCACAGGTAATTTGGTTGCTGGTCGACAACTGATTAGCTTGCGCAACAACATGGGACTTGTATAGCTGCTCATGCGTGTGCGTCTTTTGATGTAAAATCTCAGCAGGGAAAGTTTCTCATAAACCATTCCCGACATGGCGCAAAGTTGGCAAAAGTTTCACCTTGTTTCAATTTCCAATCAGGAGCATGGATATCGTTGGCACGACTATTATGGTAAGAACGATAATAATGGTCACCTAAAGTATCCTTTGGCCAGATTGGTGAAGGTTCCTTATGACGAACATTGAAAGTGCTAGCACCTTCACCCTCTGCGCCAAAATTAACAACATGCTGAGGCTCCGCCCCGCTACCCTTATCAGCAAGATTTTCAACATCCTTTGCAACCTCTCTCACGGGCTCTTCGTGGAGTTTCTCAACACCTACAGTGACAATCTTCTACGTTTGAATAGGTTTTTCGACACTAACCAGACGATCAGCCCTAACAACCTGTTCAACCTCCGCGTTTACATGCTCAACCTCCGCAGTTACTTTTTTAGTCTCCATAGTTTTCTTAACATCAATAATCTTTCCCAAGTTTTCTCACTTGTGACCTCCACGCGAGGTCCAACAGCCTTCTCCCAACCACCTCAAAAGTCCCCTTTGTTTTTCTGGTCGCGCCAGTAGGAGGAGGCGGAGGTGCCTGAGTGCCAGACTTTGAATGAATAAACTTAAACTTTGGCGTTGCCTTCTTCGGTTCTATTTCATTAGTGCAAATTCAAGTAGTTATACAAAAAATCAAACGAAGATAGAAAATTTCCTGGGAAAGAAAAACTTACCAGGATAGAACGCAGACATCAGGGAACCAAGTTTTGCCTTTTTCCCTATTACCGGTTTGCTGATAGCAACCTTTTTAGAAGCTGGCACAGGGTTCTTGCTCGGTTCTTCTCGCGCCCTTTTGGAAGTAGTTTACCTTCTCAACTTCGGGATCGGGTCGGCCTCTAAATATTCCTCTACAGGAACAGACGTAGGGGTCGCACCTGACGTCTGGTCTTTGGAGCCCGCGCTCACAAAACTCCTAGCACCTGCCGCTCCACCAGCTTTGGACTTGCCATTGATAGCATACAATTCCTCCATAGAATCAGCAACAATCAAGTAGTCATCTAAGCTACATTGCTGAACGCAAGCCATACCTTTGCGTGAAGCGGCGTCAGATGCAGTAGCACTCGCTTCAACTTTAACAGGTTGCGCCCCTTCAACAACGGTAACCTTCTTCTTCCAATTTGGCCTCTTACGCTTCTTCTCATCGGAATTAACCTCGAGGTTGTGCAAGCTACTTGAAAACGCACACGATGGGATGTTTAACCCATGATCTAAAGAGGCAATAGACTCCCCACTGGAGAGCAAGATAACATCTTCTCTAGCAGGAGTTATAGCTCGACATGCCTAGAATTCAGTACATGCGCACCTTCAGTTTCCATGCACGGTGTTGCAAAGGCTCCAACAGGAGGATACATGAAATTGACGCGAATTTGGTCATACTAGAGATCTTCGTATTCGCACAGGGGCCTCACGCCCATAACCCTAGCATGGACAGCGAACGCCCAATGATAAAGCGCAGCCTCTACAGAAAAACGTTGTGAATAAATAGTTGATAGATCAACAACCTCATCACAGGCAAAGGAATTGGTCTATGGAATTTACCTTGATCATTCAGGACAAGTACAGGGGTACCCATGCTGGCGATTAGCCAATTATCGCTCATACTCGTTGCAACCAAGACACGTTCCCCAAACGCCTGATTAGGCAGAGCTTGCAGTCTTTCAAGCCGCGCCCTTAGGTATCTTTAGATCCTCCTTGGGGATCGGCGCAGGATCGCGAAACTCCATCGCAACAGGGATAACTTCCTCGTGCACATAAAAGAACTTCCCTTCCAGACATGGAAGCTCTTGGGAGGGTTGATGAGCAACCACTTAGACCTGCGAGTGGCAAAAGAATAGGATCCAAGATTGGATTGCAACTGGTAGAAGGCATGAAACTTCTCCACGGTAGGCTCTTCCCCTTGAGAACGTAGACAAAATTCAAATGACGTATCCTTACCATGCCTAATGGGCTAAGCTGTGAGACGTGAAAAAGGTAGTGTGATAGAAGCACGCCAAAGAACTCAGTGGCTGGCAACCGGAAGTTGCCTTCACCAAAAAAATAAGCGAACAAGCTGATATACCTCGGTGGTGCATCGGCAGTAGTTTGGCCCTTGGCCGGGTGTCGAGCATCCCATTTGGCGGTGAACTGGTGTCCCCAGACCACCTGTTCAAACCCCGCCTTCTCCCACTTCAATGGTGTCATACCACCACCAACTTCTTCTACTACAACATCGTCAATATGCTCACACATGTTGGAATATGAAGGTAACGAAGAAATCTGGGAAAAGGATGAAAAATTCTTAACGATTTCTGGAAATCTTGATGAACACTCGAAGATCTTCAAAAGCAACTTGAAGATGAAGATATAAAGGAGACGAGGGAGAGAATTCAAACAGAAAGTGTTTTCCTCTTTGCTTCTTCGCTTATTTATACCCATCGCATTTAATGCGATGGGTAACCGTGCCGAACAAGTGGGGCGCGTCTCCAATGGGAGAACGACACGTTAGGCAGTAAAATCGGACTGACGGTTACCACGCACGCGTGAGTTTTACTTGCCTGACACTAGATGAAACGGAAATGCTGACGCAGGACGCCACGCCGTCTACTATGTCAGCAATCACATCACGCGTCACCCTCACCACCAACCTGTCAGAAGATGCTCTATTCAAATTCCGAGAATCTTCTCGCGTAAATGCAAAATGTAACTTCACAATTAAGCTAAGTAGCTGCACCATTTAGGTCTCGTACCAACACATGCGCGCCAACTCTCCTAGCACACTTGTGGATGTCCTCAAATGCAGGATCAAAGCGCACACTTAACTTTTATTTCTAGTCCAGAGCTCCAACCACTTTCTTCACGCATGGAAGCAGCACTGGACTAGGGGGACTTGAAGGGGTATGGTCCTGAATTCTATGCCGACCACACAGGTTAGCCCTAGGTCGCGCGCGAGACCATACCCAAGATACACCATCACGATGACTTCTGAGACCTTGTGTCGACTGTATAGATGTTTCTTAACTCGCGCGTGAGGTCAGGACTAACACAAGGGCAATTCTTACACTTAGTCTTTCAGAAAAGAAACCTGTGTCCTTTGACGTTGCACCGACTACACAGATGTTCCTTGAGTCACGCGAAAGGAAGAAGCGCAGGACAACACCAAACAAGTACAAGAGTACAAGTGGTAGAGCTGTGGGCCAATATGCGCTCAACATGCTGTATTGGATCATGTTGCACGATGATCAATCGTGCAGGGGACAAGAAGTACGCAAGGACACAACGTGGCACCAATCAGCTTGCTCTGACTACTGCGACATGATCTCCACCCAACTGCTAATGACAGACCAGGCAACAAGGACAACTCTTAGAACACGTGGATCCATTCACCTGGGGCCAACTACCCTCTCGCCTGGAATCACTAATGGTTGTGGTAGAGGAGGCAAAATGGATATTCCTTGTTGTCGACCTTAGGCCCAAGGCCCATCAACCCATCTCCTTCACAAATCACCCCGGCTATAAATGGAGGACTTCACCTCTAGGCTTAAGGATGGCTCTCTCATTCTCTCACTTAATACACACACTATTATACTTAAAAACCAATACTTATTCTCACGCCGAAGGGTGGTTACAAGGAGAATCCCCCTATTCTCCTCCTTGTAACGAGCTTACGGTGTGTTGTTGGTTTTGCAAGATCTTCATAGCAGATTAGAAGAGACGAAAGAAGATTAATCTTTATTTGTCGAAGCACAAACAACAAACTAAACCCGATTTTAGTTTGATGTTTCTTCACAGGCAAAGTGTGTTTTCTTTTATTTGACACGGATAGATATTGTGAAAGGAATATTTCCAAATGCTAAAAAAATCTATGTGTATATTCTAAAAAGTAGGGAGTCATAAGAGGGTCGGCTTCAGAAGGACATCTATTATCTTTAGGTTATTGATATTATTTATTTAAATGTTTGACAACTTCTGAATAAATAAGTGTTAAATCAGTATTAGATTTGAATCATTAAGTGTTAAACTAGTAAGATGTCTAAATTACTAAAAGTCAGTATAATGTTTAATAATTAAGAGATAAATGTTTTACCAATTCAGATAAAAGGTATTAACAATTCAAAGTATGTATAATGCTTAACCATTTAAAGGCAAAATGTCTGAATCATTCAGACATCTACTCGCAAAACAAACAATCTGAACTATTAAGTGCTGAACTAGTAAGAGGTCTGAGCCCATTAAGAGCTAAAACAAACAGCCCCTAAATATATGGTTTCGCTTTTACATTTAACAATCAAAGCTTAATTTGTTTATAGTCTATCTACGGTGGAGTCGTGGTACTTTTATGATTGGGTTCTTCAAGTATTATCAGCCGTTGGCGTGGTCGATTTGACTTAGACCGTGCATTGACCACTCTTCTTTTGTACTCGAGTTTTTCGGTTTTGACTTGTTGGAGCTACATTAATCTTCACGGTTGAATCGTACATTGTTCTATCTCTTTCAATAATTCTAGTTATTAATCATTTGTCTTTATTTTATAAACATTTGTCATGTGTTATAAAAATGTTATTTGTTTATATTTTTATTGTAAGCATTATGAAGATTGCATGTTAGGTATTAGGTACGAGTATGCTATCGTTTGCTATCAAGTAGTCCGTAAACTTTACTATCAAATCATCTTTTAGCGTCCTCTTTTATGGATTGGTTTCTATCGATCTTTATGAGATTTTGGAATGTTTGTATCATATCACTTACTATTTTTATTCTTTACGTCACTATGTGTTTATTAAATAATGCATCTTTATTGCATTACTGATCGAATATTCATAAACCAAAAGAAATATGATTAAAAATTAAAAAGATAAATCGATCAAAATATGATAAATTCGATAAAAAGTAATTTACCAACATAAATGAGTTCCTGCTGTTCATATTATCAAAAATATTCAAATAACTACAATATCAAAAATATTAAGGGTACAAAAAAAATGATGAGCCTCAATATCAATTGTTTAGACAAACTGTAATATTTTATTCGGTAGAAAATGTCCATGGATAAAAAACAGATTCGCTAATTGAATCTACAAGTATGTAAAGATTAGCATACCAATAAACGTCAAGGATAGCGTTAAAACATCAAGTATTGGGTAGGAAAGGTGTTAAGCGTGAAAGAAGCCTATTAATTTAGACAAATCTAAGAAATGAAAACTGCAGTTTACTCATTATATATATGTATATAAATAAAATCTTCTTTACTATATAGTAAAGAAAACTTTTATATAATACATGTCATTCATTGAGGTTATCATTTTTTTCTTTTTTTCCGTCTAAATAGTTGATAAATTACAATTTTAATTGTTTACATATTTGTTATCGTTTTGACTTTTAGAGTTATATGCCATTTTAGTCGCTGTGATTTAAGGACATTTTGTTAGTTTAGTCAAAAGGTTTCATTTTTCGTCTGTGCGTCCAAAAAGGTTTTACTGTTGTCATTTTAGTACATTGGGTTAAATTCATCCATTATTTATGTTAACGAGAAGGATAATTCGGTCATTTTATATGGCCGAATTGTCCTTCTAGTTAACAGAATTAAATATAAAAAAGTTAGGCAAGTGAAAGTGAAGTTGACTATAGCTTTTTGGCAAGCGATCTCAACAACGAAGCATAGCTCAGTGATGACTATCAATTTACTAAGAGAAGAAAGATCGGATTGTAGGCTAGATTCAAGGTATGTCAGTTTCTTGATTCTACTCAACTTTCTAGATTGGCTTAGTGTTACATCTATCAACTGACTGAGCTTCCTTAGCTGACTGGGCTTTCAGTGCTGAGTTTCAAGACAAAGCGAGTTACAAGACTCTGGGACTAAGAAGTTTCTCTTCATCACGGGGCGCATTCATCTATCGATCTTAGTCTTAGAGAAATTGATGGTAGTAAGGAGGAATCCTTTCTTTCTATCTTGACGAAGGCAAATGACTAAATTGCCATTCTCATTAATAGAAAAAATGGATGAAGTTAACTCAATGGACTAAAATGACAATGGTAAAAACTTTTTGGACCCACAAGCGAAAAATGAAACATTTAGACTAAACTGCCAAAATGACCCTAACCACAGGGACTATAATGACATTTAATTCTAACTTTTAATAGTTAAGTTTATGTTGAATTTTGTTTGATTAATAGTTTTCTTTTCTAATTGCAGTAAGTTAAATTACTTTAATTAGCCTATTAATATTAATAAGATTTATAGCTTTTAACATTTTTTAATCATGAGTTTACTATAGAAACGTATGTTAAAACAATTCAATACTCCATACACACATAAATGTATTAGGAATATTATATATGTATCTTCTATTTTCTATATCTAATAAATAAGAATAATGGAAGACATGTGTCAGCTTTCTAAGTTGGTCATCGGTTTGGTTTCATAATCGATTTTTTACTTATCTTTTGAAAGGTCGGTTTCAATATTTTCAAACCGTAGCAAACGATTTGCTTTAAGGTTTATCTTGGATACCAACAGTAAAAAAAACGAACTGGACCATAAGATATATATATATATATATATATATATATATATATATAGGGAGGTTCATTTGAGAAGAATCTTCGTAAAAGAAGAAAAATAGACTAATCTAGACCCTATATTTTTTTTTATCAATGGTTGTGAATCAAGATACCATTTTTGTCCACTTTTAATTAATGCTTTAATTACAAGGGTAGTATAAACAATTTGATGTAGTATATTCATAAATATTTTAAAGAGTTACTCAAGTCACATTATGCAACCATAATTTACTCCTTTATCACCATTAATGTGTTAGCTCTTATACCAATTTTATTAACACAATTATTTAAAATGTTGTGTCTATGAGTTGCAAAATTGTTTAAAAGTGTTTTGAGTCCTACACATTCTGGATCCTACACCAAATATTGTTTGAATGGTGTGGGAAACGTTGAATATATAAGATCATGTGCATGATTGTTTTTATTGTGTAATGTGCACAAGTATTTTATAAGATAGACTCATTAAATGATTAGAGTTCATTAATTTGAATAGCAAAAAAAAAATAAAAAATAATAGACTCATAAATGATTTGTTCAAATTACCTTTGTATCCTTTGTTCTTTTTATTCTTAATTTGTAATTTCTTCTCATTTGAACTCCCAACTATATATATACATAGGAAGGTTCTATGCAGAACACCAAATATTGCGAGAACAAGCAGAACAAAATGGATCACCCATTTTTTCAATCCTAAAATTCTAAAAAGTAAATGAAAATGTTACAAATGTAATATTTATTGTTTCTCACACTAGAATTCAATACAAAAAATATGAAAAATTTTCAGTTTTTATATAACCTACATGTATGTAGGTTATGCGTAGGAAAAAAAAATATGGTTTTTTAGGTATATACAATACACATATGAATGTAAGAAACATAAAATTTAAAAAATAGGAACCTTAAATCCCAAAATTCGATGATTTAGAGTTGTTCTTTTGTTCTCGCAATAATTAGTGTTATGTATATTGTCAAACCTTGAATTATACACATACGTATATAGTTAATTTAAAATCTACACATGTGTATATTACGAAAAGTTTAAGGAAAACGTATGATCCAAAATGTTTCTCAAGTTTCTCAATTAGCCTATTGCTTCTCACACGATCCTAACCATATATATATATATAAGGAAAGGATAATAAGAAAATTTTTACGAGTTTAAAAAACTTAAGAAGCTCAATCTCCACCATCTATCTAGAAATCCTATGGTTGAGATTGCATGTTACAAAAAGTAACTTTTCATAAACATGTTATAGACTGACAAAAGTACGTGTAACAACTTTTTTGTTTTTTATCTTTTCTGTTTGATACACTGATATGTAACAGGTTTGTCTGTTACACTAACTTTTTTCTATAAAAACATATAACATGTTTTTACATGCAATACAAATTGAAAACTCGTAAAATTTAAGTTCGATAATGTTACACTTCGTAAAATCTGCATTTAAAAACCAAAAAAATGTAACATGTGATGTTACATCAAGTTCCGTTGGATGACTTACAAATCAACGAGTCCTTACATTTTGTTGAGAAACCGGTCGAAATCACGAACCGAGGAACCAAGTAGCCTAGGCGCAGTCGAATTCCCATACTCAAGGTGCGATGGGAGGGAAAACGTGGCACTGAATTTACTTGGGAGCTCGAAAGTGATATGAAGACCAAGTATCCGCATCTATTCGTTGAGTCTTCCTCTTGAATAAATTTCAGGACAAAATATCTTAATGAAATTCATACTTTATACATACTTGTCTTACATGCATTCAATCATTAAATACATGTTTACATACAGACCGACACTTATTACACGTGCAAATACTCATATATACAATCACGATACTTGAATTATACTTACGTACGTATTATATACTTAAAGACATGCCAAAAACACCAAGTTTTAGCTTAAAATGAGGAACAAACCAAAGTTCAGGGGCTAAATTTCAAAAAAAAATAAAGTTTTGGCTAAAATGAGGCGTGGCGCTATGCGGCGGCAAAACCAATTCACCATGGCGTAGCGCGATCCCCCCCCCCCCACCCCAATCCGCAAAAACTGGTTTCTTGCATACGGGTTGGTCATCTTTTCCACCTCCAAACTCACCTAATCACCTTTAAACTCCATTAAAACTCTAAACCTAATCAACCACTATATAAACAAGCTTCCTATAACCCATTTTCACTTTCCCAACTCACTCACATTCTCAAATTACTCTCTAATCTGCTGTAAATACAAGTTCTTGGCAGATTACTCCAAGTGCCAAAAGTGAGCTTCTACCTCACTTCCTTCATCTTTTCTTCACATTTTCTTCCACTACAAAGCTTGGAACACCTCTAAGAGTGTTTCCACATGTCTACCATGGTAAACCAAGTGGAACCTCACCATTTTGAGGCCCAAACTTCATGTTTTGGAAGAATATGTTATAAACTTTATGAAACTTCACGTTCCTTCATGAATCTCATGCCTAGCATCTTCTTAAACTCATCTATGGTTACGGACTTGTTAGAGCTTGATTCTTACAAGTTTAGAGGTGAAAACACCCTCTAAACTTTCTGTTTTGCTAAGGTTCAAAGCAACCTTCAAGTGTGTGACCATCCAAGGATACCATTGTTCATATGGTGAATCTTGAATGTGTCTAAATGTGTGAACTATGGAAGCTTGGGCTTTCCAACCTTGTTCCAATACCTCACTTGATGTTTTCTATGTTCATACCACTAAAACTCATTCAACTTTCATTAGAGTGACAGAGCTACGACAAGTCCCCAAACGTTTCCATGTTCGGGATGCACGCACCTAGCTTTTTCACTTGGTTGTTTGTAATTTTAGTCGGCTTAGTAGTTTAGTTTATATTATTGTTATTCATGACCAACTGGGTTTACCAAGTAAGTTGGTAAACTCTGTGCTTTGGTGAATCCATATAATGAGGTTTAATGAATGTTTATCATCCTACCTCCATGCATGACTTATATGAATTATATTGTCACACCCCGGATTTCCAACCCAAATCCATACACCGGTGGGCCCAGGTAGGGAGTATCGTGACGTCAGTTGATAATCATCATAGTCAATTAAACACAGCACAGTGGAAGTCTTGGAGTAAAATTACTATTACAAACCGAATGTTCGAAAGTACAAAAATAATATACAGGTTCGTAATAGAAGATCCACAGGCGGATCATAAATTGTACATCGAAAGAATATAAAACAGACTTTGGGCAGATTTAGGATTTTCAAGATCCTCTATCACTACCGAGCACTTCCGGCCTATTTCGTATTGTACCTGCAGATTAATCTTTTGAAAATACGTCAGCTTCGCTGGTAAATACATCCAACTGACTCATTTTGAAAACATTTTGAAACTATTTTAAGTGCGTATCAGCACAAAATCTTTTTATAACTTGGGTTAATTGATCGTCCAACCTTGTTAACAGATTTACATGTTTGTCCATACATAGGGGCCCGGTACGGAGACCGAGACACAATTAACGTACACACCACTTTGGACTCACGAAGGAGGCAATTCCTCCCAACCTTGTGGGAATGCATAATTGAGCGTCTATCGGGTGTATGCCTACACATGCGCTAAGGTCGTGGCCATTCTATTGTAATGAGCCGAGGATATCCAGGACACGGTAGTTAACCCCCGATGTTTAAATTATCAAACAAAACTGATTAAACAGAATATGCGGATTTACTATCTCTGAACCGGCGTTCGATTGATCCCATTTCTGACCAAGCAGTAATAATTTACCGTAACCCAAGCCCGTATAAGGGAAATAAGTCAAGAGTATTTACCGAGCTAGTCTTCTTTAAATTTTTAATAACTCAGTCGTACACAAAAGTACTAAGTGCAGATAGCATTTACCGGCAAGTCTCTAGTCTGGATTATGGCATAAACTAACCAATTAAATACTAACGCTCTGATTTAAGTCATTGACTTAGACCGACTAGCGTACTTGATCAAAACGTATGACGCTAGATTAAACGATGATTTGATAGAATGTAGTTTAATTCCAACAAGTACCTTGATCTGTATAATATGAATAAACTATAAACACTCTTGATTTTGAGACTTAAATGACAAGGTTTAACCCGTTTCGGTTAATTTCCGTAAACTTGTTACATATACTTAACCGTACGCATATCAGCGATATCGGGTAACCGGGTAAGTCATGGACAAGTTCTATATTCCATTATACTTTAAATAAGTTAAGATATCGGTAGGATATCAACTTGTATGCCCGTTAAGGTTTCAAAACAAAATTAAGCCTTGTAAGGGCATTTCGGTAATTATATACCGTATAAAAGGAACTCGAATATAATTTAAGTTTATAATTATAAGTATTCTAGAAAAATAATTTATTTGTGATATAACATCAGTAGAATACCAATTATATGTGTAATTTATCTTTTATGACCAAACTATGCACCGAAGGGGCATTTTGGTCATTTTACACATAGTTTATAAATTATTTGGGATTCTGAGTTTATAACATGTACTTACTGTAAATATTTTTAAAATAAGTTTTAAAATCAGTAGGTATCAAGTCTTGGTCAATAATATGGTTTAAAACCATACTATGCGCCTAAACGGCGCTTATGTCATAAAATGGCGTCTTTATGCGATTTTTACGAAAACTGATGTTAAGGTCAGATTAAAATGTCGATATGTTATTTAATATAACAGATCAGTAGGTAAAAGATTTACCTTGAAAATTTTGATTAAAACTATTTTATAAGCCACAAGAGCTAAAATCATCATTTATCGACATAGTTTAAGGACCTGTTAGAAAACTCAGTTTATAACTTGGTTTAACATCCCAAATAATCCTACTTATAATATTATATCAGTAGAAAACTCATTTTCAAGTTCATTACTACATAAAACCTTGTTTTATACAAAAGGGCGTTTTGGTCAAAGATGACATAATTATGGAACTTGCGCATAAACTTAGATTATGATTATGATTATGTAATATAACCTCAGAGGGTTATGCTACATTATATTACGATCATAATGAAACTTGAGATTAGTAGGTAACTAATCTAAATCGGGCCAGAATCGAAAGTCAAAGCAGAAGTCAAACTTTGCGACTTTCGGTTGCGAACCGACCCTAGAACTGAAATTGACGAGACGAACATGTTATTACATGTTCTAATAATTATTACCAACTTGTTTAAGTGTCAAAACAGGTTTCATAACTTATATAAGATCAATTTATGATTTTTCCGAAAAATGGCCTGTTTGACTTTTTAATATCATAACTTTGACCCGTCAATTGGTCTAGCAAATGTGATTTCAGGAGGTGCCCTTATTAGGGATTAACACCTAACTTATTACAATCACTTAGCCATGTTCATTTCGAACAATGGCTGGACCATAATGGTCTTAACCGAAAGTCAAAGCGTTTTTCCGTAAAACGCTTGACTTTTGGTTATAAAAGCCTATAAACGAAAATGCACAAGGAAGGAACACTTACCAGTGATTCCTAGGGTGCAATAGAACTATGTTGGATGCTCCTTTTAGCTAGGAACTTCCAGAGGAGGGAGAAGAGTGAATTAATGAGAAAGGTGCAAGTTGGAATGGTGAACTTAAGCACCTATTTATAGTTGGAGAGCTCAAAGGAGGTGAAGCCAGGTGTTTAGGGGTGTCAGAGGAAGCTTACAAGTATCCCAAAAGTGGCATAGCTGATTACAAGTCCATAGTTTCGAATTAATGGTTTTGGAGCTTTGTTTGGAGGCCAAGCCAAACTTTCTGCTGCAGACCTCTTCTCGCGCCCCACGAGAGACCCAGGCCAGGTCTCTCGCGACCCGCGACCGCCCCTTGGCCAGTTTCAAAGTTTGACACTTTTAACCCCTTAACTTATTAAAGCTTCTAAAAACCTTTTTAAACACCTTTTTGGCACTTTTAGCCCTTCGTAGCCAATACTTGGCATACCCGGGATTATGCCCGGACATTGTCGAGCTCTCGATTCGTTAAAAGGTCACTAGAGGCATAAATTAACATGTTGACACTTTTAATCCCTCAATCATCCAACTTTCACATATTTACAAAATTGAACCCTCTCGTTCAACAAATGGCACGTATGAGAGTTAGGACTTCACAAAGGATCACTCAGAGGCTCATTATAAGCATGTTGATTCCGATGTCACTCAGAGGCTGGGCATGTTGACATATCAGTCACTCAGAGGCTGGGCATGTGACATATCAGTCACTCAGAGGCCAAATTTCAAGCATGTTGACATATCAGTCACTCAGAGGCTGTTATTTATGCATGTTGACATCGGACCGTCACTTAGAGGCTCCGTTTGAGCATGTTGACGCCTTTAGTCCTTATTGGTCTTTAACAAACTATATTTAAAATACAACATGTGTCACTATACTATTGGACACGATTTTACAGGGTGTTACATATATGATAATCTACGATGGACAAATATAAAATATACTATGATATATAATTATATAACTTAACCGAAATCTTGATGTTAACCAATTTATGGTTACATGTCATGAAAATAGGTTATATTATCTATGTTTTAAATCTTTCGTCACGATTCTAATGGGCAATTTCGACCCATGAAATCACATAAATTATTAGTGTCAAGGACGAGTATTTAAGGCTAGATAATTATTTTAATATACATACTTTAATTACATTTTTAATTCCAAATCCAAACTCTCTACCAAATCCGAATACTTACACACCTCCGTTTCCCTAATGTAGGGTAACTTCGGTTTTCTCGACTCTCAACGCTTTAACTCACGTACGCGGGATTTAAACGCAAAACTGTGAGTATACTCGATCCCATTTTCCCTTTTATTCACTTTGGGTACAACATGTACACTTATACAAAAATCATGAATCACGTTAAACTTGTTATAATCACACTCTATCCATTTAAAGCATGATACTTGTATTATTCTTGTTATCGCATGCAATGTATACTTGTGCCTATATACTCATTAACTTTGCTAGCCTCCCTCAACAATTATAGCGCTATAAGATTAACGCACCACTCATATTCTTGCATGATTGCGTTAAACTTGGGTTTGACATATAGTTAACACATGTTAGTATGATAGTAACAATATATGCAAATTACCATGTTGGATATGAGACGACTTTTTTCACTATTATGCTATGTAATAAAACTTGTATACTCGCCAACTTTTATTGATCATTATTTTAATACATGTTGCAGGAAACTAGTTGATGCCGATAAAGAAATATATGTAGGGTAGATTAGAAACACACCTAGAATTAAATCTATGTCCTTTGCTTTCTTTTGTTTCGGTACTTGTTGTATTTCCTTTCAAGACAATTATTATCATTTTAGTATCATTGAAAGTTTGAATTATTAAATATTGTCACAATTAGTGTTATGAAGTCTCTTGTAATCTAGTTTTTATCTCATTCTGATGTTTTCCCCATCGGTTGGGGTGTGACACATATGATTTATATTTTTATTTTTAATGTTCAAGGGTAAAATAGACATTCTATATAGATTTAACCAGAAAAATATAACCCAAGTTAATGATAAGGACCACACGAGTGCAAAAATTACAAACACTGTGACCAAGTGTGTAATTATTAAACCACTTGGACCAAGTCTACAATATTTGCAAACCACAGGGACCAACCAGACATTTAACTCAGTTTTAAATTTATAGAAATGATTTTTATTTAGACAATTAGACTTAAATTTATAGAAATGATTTTTATATAGAGAACTAGACTAAATACACACAACGGGCAGATAACCCATCGCGTATAGTATATCTTTGATAAGAAACCAAGTATCGTCCAAGGATACGTTTCCCCTACTCAACCTTCTATTGTTATTTGGACCGATTTATTTATAAATAGATTAGTTAAACTAAATTGTAATACATGGACTCTTGGATAAGTCTAACTTAATTAATTTATAAATAAGGATGACAATTAAATCTTCTCATTATCTTTTATAAAAATTGGAAGAGGCTCCTGTTAAGGTTACTGTCTTTCCCTCAATATTGCCACAACATATTGATAGACTGGTTTGAAGCTGCCAACTTTATAGGCTCTTTATTAGACCCTACATAGCCTCTCGATTAGTAAACAATATGTCACAACAAGACTGGTTTTAAGTTTATCTTGGTTTTGTTATCTTCTTGTAACTTAATTAGTTTGTGTTATGTTAAGCCCACAAATGTGATTATGGTTAGGATCTATTAATTACCGAGGTGATTAATCTCCAAATTAGTTAAGTTACCGAATAAACAAAATAGATCCTCCTTTGATCCTGTTAGCTCGCATACCTCTATAGTCAGAGGATATATGTACTTGGTAACATTCATGTCAATTTCACTATTTTGACGGGTTACCCAAAACCCTATTAACTAACATTTCTTAACTTTTACCACCCAATTAGATCTGGTGCATTGCAAGAAACCTCCCTAAGGATCTTGATGCAATATTAGAAGCCTTTTATTACCCAAAGATCTGGTTCAAAACCAGAAGTTTGTCACCCGAATCTGGTTCAATGTCTACAAACCCCTAGTAAGATCTGGTTCAATACCAGAAGCTTACACTGGATCCGATAAGGGGTACTAGAAGCCATATGCACATTCGGTCAAGTTAAGTTAGATTAGATTAATTTAGTTAAATTAAGTTATTACGTTAATTTAGTCTTAAAGGAACCAAGTGATCCTGTCATAAAAGATAATAAACCAAGAATTCGTAAAAGATAAACACACCTGATAAAATAAAATAATAGATTAATAAGATTAACTAATCCAAGAGTTTGAGAAGACATAGAGATTACAACTAATAAAAAGTGTAAGTGTGTCTGTAAATGTGTCTCCTAACTCTCATTTATTACATATTTTTAATGAACTATTCTACTAGTGCCTTATTATTGATACGAATGATCAAAGATCGAATGCTGGAATTCTATCTTTGGAGAGGTTTCGGTCATCATGAATGCCTTCTCTAAGGATCAACTTCCCATTATCCAAGCAAAGTGAGCTTAGGAAGAATCATGAACATGGTATACTTGGGCATTAATTCACCAAGACCATAGATCATCCACACAATCCAAGGTAGGGGTGTTCAGAAAAAATTGTAACCAAATAAAAATCGTAAATTGAACCATAACCGGATAAACCGATCCGAACAATGAATTCGATTTTTGGTTTGGTTTCTAACCGAAACCAAATTATGAATATGGTTTTTTGGTTCGGTTTTTGGATCCACATTTTTTAATTTGGTTTATTCGGTTTATTTGGATAACCGAATAAACCGTTAATTTAATTAATTATTAAATAAAAATAATAATGTTTAATAAACTATATACACATTATAAGCCCAAAATACTAAATCTAAAATCTAAGTATATGTATCCCCGTGGTTTGAAGATTATTTATATTGTATGCCATTAGACTTGTTGACTATTTGTAGTTTCTATGATCTATGTTTGAAGTTTTAACTTTGCGGTTGTGTGTATGACTATTTTATGGATATGTTTGTTTTATTTTGCTATGTCTTTTAATTATATATTCTTAGGTTTAAATTCGTTGTTGACTTAATGTTCGGAAGTTAGAACACAAACATAAATATAAATTAGGAAAAAAGGTACTTAGGTACAATTTGGTTAAAATTGGTTTATTTGGTTTATAACCAAAACCAAACCGAATTGAATTTAGTTTGGTTCAGTTTGCGTAATCCTAATTTGGTTTGGTTTGGGGTATAAAAATTTGGAAATCAAATAAACCAAATAAACCATAAACCGAACCGATGAACACCCCTAAATTCCAAGTTATGGCCTGAAAAGGGTTCCATAGAGCTTTTGGAGGCAAGTTCCTTGGAAGGAGAGTTGGCACTCCAAGGCTTAAAAGAAATGAGGGGGGGGGGGGGGGCTATATTGATAGTGGAGCTGGGGAACAAATATGCATGGTCGTGCATAATAAGGCATGATCGTACCTTGTCCTTTTGTCCGTAGATTCTTCTAGAAGGCGTCCTTTTTGTCGCTATTAAGGTACTATGCATAAGCGTGCCTATATATGCACGATCATGCATAGGACATGTTTCTCGACACATCCCAAAGCTGGTGTACTTCCGGTCTTCTAATTTGTATTGTTCTAATTTGTCTCTTGTAGGAGGATGGTCGTGCCTTTAGTATGTACGACCGTGCACATACTTCTTTTCTTACCCACCAAGTTTATCTGATCTTTGTTATTTTTCCAAAAGGCGAAGCCAAGGTGAGGTGGCACGACCGTGCACCATAGTGTGCATGGGCGTGCACTTGGGAAACTCGGATTTTTCATCCATTTTAATCGTTTTTCGCTTCTTTTAGTTTTAGACGTTCAACTTCTACAAAAAATCGAAAAGGAACAATTTAGGTAGTGTTTACTCATAATAAAGCCTCAAAAATATATGTAAATGGGGGTAAATATCCATAGAAAATATGTATAATTGATGACACATCAAACTCTAAGAAAGTTTTCAAGGAGTTACCCATTCATTAGCCTTTTCTTGCAATTCACACATAGCTTTGAGGTCGTCAAAGGCAGATTTGATGAACAAAGTTTGAATCCCGTTAGTATTGTGGAGTGACATCCCCTTTGGTGTGGAGTTGATAATATCAATGCTGTGTGCGCTCTCTAGACCTCGACCTTTATAAATTACCACTATATTTTGGACCTCGTTCGCCATCTAAGACTTGTTGTAAGTGATCCCATGAAAGTGTCTTCTCAATATGCCTAGAAATTATCAAAGTTGGAGGATAAATGTGATTCATCTGGGTTATATATCTTGGGAGAATTAGAACTAAACCAGAAAGAAAGTTTTTGAATTAAACCCGATGCCAAGCTCCGAGCCCACACTTAACAATCAAGTCGAGCATTTGAGAGATAAATTCTTGACTATTAAAAAATTAGAGAGGGTACATTAAAACATGCGTTTGAGATTCATAGCTCATTTATATAGGAGGCGTCTTATAGGTAAAAACTAATAACATTGGGTGACACTCCCACACATGTTTCGAGCATGCCCCGTGTCTGTAACACATGTGAAACATTAAGGTTATTTAATGATTAATTTGAAGGTTTGCTAGTTATCTAACCTTTGATCATCTATTGGTTAAACAAGTGATTTGTAAATATCCATGACTTAACTTTCGTGGATAAACATCATGTGGTGGTTCATTTTTGTCCATATTTGTGGGTTTGAAAAAGAATCCTAGAATACTTTTTGGAAGTCACTTGGTCTAATCCTATCATCAATCAAGTTCAGCTTAGCTGAAAGTACATGTCTACATCCTAGAAGTTGAAATTTTATTTGGAAAACTAAAGGAAAATCATGCAAATTACAAACACAAACAAAAGAGCACTCACTCAGTGAAACTCAAGATAGAAAAAGTCAAAAATAAACATTATACCTAACTTCTAAGTTCTAACAAATGAAATGATACACATACAAGGTCTATAATAGATAACTAATACACGTTTACATAATATTTAGATAACTAATACACGTTTACGTAATATTTTTATTTTAATTTTGATATGTAAGACATCACTCAACTAATCACATAATCCACTATAATCCCTTTTCGCAACGAAATGTTTATTCATTATCTATCAAAAAATAATTATTTATCAAACTCATGGTATTAACAAAAGTGTAATACCCAAATGCTTAAAACATTTAACGAAAATACAAAGGATTATGAAAAGTTAATGCATGTATAAAATTAGAAGAAAGGAGAATACAATAATACATAAGGGTATAATCAACTTAGTTGGTTGGTCGACATGCAACCAAGATTTTTCCTGAAAATATCGGTCACTGTTCTCAAAACAACACTAACTTTTAATTTGAAAATCATACAAACAAAACAAATTAGGTGTAAAAGGTTAGATTCGTTTTTAAGTTAAGAAAGCTCGAGTTTGTTCTAGATTCATTCGTTAAATTTTAAGCTAAATATCTACTAGTTTGTTATTTAATAGTTTTATAACACTCAAAGATGATTATTTCTACATATGGAACTGGGAATATAGCTAGAGGTTCAATCGGAACTAAAAAAAGTGGAGAATTAAGAATCGTGTAAAAAAGCCATAAAAGGTTTATTTTTACAGGCAAAAAAATTAGTTTTTATCTAATATTTTTAGAAATTTTTGCAAATAAATATCCTTTCATACGTATTGAAATATTTCGATGTAAAAAATGAAAAAAAAAACATTAGTTAAATAATAAGAAATAATACAATTAAAAACAAATTTATACCGTAACGTACAATACATCTAACTTCAGAGATTTAATACTTTCAACTTTCATTTTTGAGTAAGTCACACATTGACCTCATACTTTTAGTAATTGACAACTTTGAATCACATTTTTTTCTACTTCATAACTTTGAACTTCGTGTTCTCTAACATTTCGATTCTTTACTTTTATGTATTTACACCGCAACGTGTAAGACATTCTACTCTTTTTTTCTATGCCTAACCATATTAATGTTATGAATGCAACATGTGTAACAAAGTCAAGAATGCGTCACGTCATGCGTAGGCACCACACGTTAATGTCATCACCGTAACATGTGTAACGAAGTAGCAAACACAACATTGTCGCCGCAACACGCGACACGGGTAAAAGTCTAGTTAATATAATATAATATAATAATCTAACTTATAATAAAGGATTCCAAATAATGACATATAATATTCTTCCCTTCAGCCTTATAATTTTCATTTATATTTTCTAATATATTTTTTAATGTTAGTAATTAATGTATTAGAATAGAATAACTTATCCTAATTGTTATCATCAAATCTCTTCTCCTAATATTAATATTATATATAAACCTCTTTTTTTTAATTTTACTTTTATATATTAACTTAGATTACACTGTGATGATGTAATAAAAGTAGGATTTCATATCTTATCATTTATATTTCAGTATGTTTAATAATTATTTTTAATAAGGTTGTATCATCAAAAATCCGATCATGACTTGTACTTTAGGATTAACAATTACACAAAATAGTAACTACACAAACAATGTACCAATGTAACTCATGTGAAAGCCTTAAACAACTTTGAGATCCTGCAGGTTATATTTTTATATTAACTTAGTTAAAAGCGTCTTACGTTATTTTATTGGTTAATTGATTTCCACAAACACACGTGTTTATGATTTTTTTACAGGATACTTATTATTGTGCGTTTATTAAAATATGCTTATTTATTATGGTTTATCTATTATATACATAATTAATTTTATCTTATATAAACCGGTTTGAATTTGAAACATTATAAAATAATATTAAAATCACTGTATTAATAAATAAATAAAATAAATTATATAATAGCAGAAAACAATAACAATTTGATATCAGAAATACAACATTTGATCAATGATGTCTTTAAATAGAAATCAATTCCATTGTATTAAACTAGACAAACTGGTTGATCATAATTTAGTTCAATTCCTTATATATATGGTTGATACCTGAAAGTCATGAAAAACATAGGAGGCTATTTGTGTAAAAGTCACAAAAAGAAGGGGACATTAATGTAAATACTAACCGACTTTCTACTTTAAGAGATATAAAAATGTCCTAAACCCATGATTCTAATTCAAATCGAAAACATTTTTCAGCATTCAACTGATGTAATACACGTACTATTATGGTTTTTCAGTATTGTTAATTAACATATGCTGATTTTTATGATAAATTCAAGTTGGTTGTGTGAATTGTCATGTGATAATAATAATACATTAGTTATATAACTTTTTTGGAAGATTATATAATTATATCTTTTTTATTATACAAGTACGTGTAATACACCGATGTTTAACAAAAGAATATCATATGACATTAACTTAATTCTTTATTAGTATTGGATAAGTTTAGAAACTCTTCTATAATCAATCTTTTCCAAAAAAAAGTTAATAGTTGAAATATATTCACTGCTAATCTAACAATATAAAAATAATATCTTTGTTTAAATAAAAAACAACTTAAAAAAATAGAATTAACTCATCATACCTCTAAGGCTGCATTGTAATGGCCGTGGTTGGACTTCCACCTTAGCAATTTCTTCAATAATAGCGCCCCTCACATCATACCATGGACGCTATTGTGAGGACGCTTTTGAATGGACGCTAATGTAATAACGAGTATTAACGAGATTTTGTAAGGCCAGATGAATATTAAAATCACTAAAGGGCGTGCTATTGACCTTTCGGGGGTGTTATCCAATTTCTTGAGTGTTAAAGTGGGGGCCGTTATAAGTGAACATGGCGTAACATGATTGAGGTGGCAGAATGAAGCCCACAGAGAATCCATTCCATACCCTTTAGGCTCCAGCCTGATAGTAGGGAACGATATTATATTGTATTATAAAAACATTAAATTGACATTTACTATTATATTTCGTAAATAAGTTATTTAATAGTATTATTCCTAAATAGAGATTTGGGCGGGAAGATTTGTGTTTGCTGGGAGCTATGTAATTGAGATTAAAAAATTAATTACAGATATATTAATTATTTAGTTGTGAATACGTGTAAAGGAATCCAGCTTAATCGATGACAACACATTTTCATGCAAAAAATAATTATTTCAATAATAAGCAATATTAAAAAGGTGGGAAAACTTAATAATTTAAAATGATTCCGAAACAAATATTCACACTGGAATTCGAAAAGCTAAACTTTCTATGAAAGTAACTATAATCTTATGTTATGGCAAATTAACAAATATCGTTTATTAATTTGAAAATTTTATAAGTAAGAGTCAAGATAATACTCGGAAAGGTAAATATTTGAATTCTTGATGGATTTTGACTAATTTTATAAATTTGAATGTATATAAAATTGTGTTACGGTCAACACTAATTTATAAAAAAGAATGATAGTCAAATATTCAGTTGCAAGCAATGTAGTTGTCGGATAAAATGGTTACTTTGATTAGAATTAAGCTAAAATGTAAGTTTGGTGATTCATTCGACAAATTGAATGAAAATGATTTCATTTGACCAAAAATACTTTAAAAAACTTATTTTCTTAACTTTAAGGTATGGTGGGCTTAAAACTAAAGGGAGAGTGCCAGTTAAAAATAAATTATTAAAATTCAAATCCAATCTTGTTGTTTTTATACATAAACAGATAAGAGGCATGTAGTTGATCTACAACATCTAGCATTGAACCGGTCATGTAGTTGATAACATTGGTTGCAAGATGTGCTTAAACAGTCATACTATTTGAAAATTGGTTTACTTTCAGTTGGTCAAATTTCTTTGGGTATTGATTAGCTAACTGGAATCTTATATGGTAAAGATGAGTGTATAGAGATTTCTACACTAAAATTGTCTAATGTGTGTTTAGCTTACCCAAGTTTCTTTATTGTGTGCAAATAAAATTGTTATGTAGTTTGACTTGTTTTTAGGTCTAATGTGCCTGTTTTGGGATTTAAAAAAAAAGCATATTAATTCTAGTGTTGTCTTCAAGACTAGACATGCTAGTGTTTGGGTAAATATTTGCTAGCGTTTGGAAAGTTAAGGAAATTCATGATTATTTCAAAATAGTTAGGCTATATGTTTTTGTTTAATTAAAAAATGTATGACTTCCGGTCATGTTATTGATATGTAAATGATGTATTTAAACTATCCTACCACTTAACTACAATGTTGTGGTACAACCAAAAAATAAAAAAAATTGTGATTGGTTGATGCATATATGAAACCCTACCTTGGCGCCCCCATTAACTGGCACAACGAGGTGTTTGGTGTTTTAACAAGGTGAGGTGGCATGAACTTAAAACTCCTGTTATTTCACGACAGTTAGTCTTAGACTATGTTGTACTGGTTTAATTAAAAAATGAGAAAGTGTTTGCCACATCAACGTCATGTAGGTAGTGGAGTTTCACTATCTTTTCTTTTAAAAGCGTATAATGATTTACAAAAACAAATTAAATAAAGAAAGATACAATAAAAAGGTGGGTGATGTGGCTATTAGTTACAGGTTAAGATAAAAGTTTAGACTATCTCTCTTCTACACACTTGTTACCTTGACCTCCCCCTTTCCTTTGCGCCTCATAACGCCTCTTCGAATTGGTATTTGGCGTCCTAATAGGCTTAAGTGGCAGTAGAATGACGCCCGGTACACATAGTGTTTAAAGAATGTTTGTTCCAAACTTTGATAAATTTGAATGAAATCTTAGGTAGATTTGTATTTTAAGGTTGTTATTTGAAGATACTTTATCATTAACTAAAAATTGATTAATTAATAATTTATATGGATAAATAATGTGTCAAATCTCCCCTGAAAAAGAAAACAAAATAGAAAGATCCTTTTGCCATTAAATTTTTATCTTCTCGCTTTCTTATAAATATGATTAGACATATATTTTGGGTCAATCATCTTACGATCCATTCTCAACTCAATGATGAATACTCCAAAATCATAATAATTTTATCTTTCTATTATCTCACGATATATTCAATTTCTAAAAGAGGATTTTTTTAAGTGCCAACAGAAAACTTTATTATTAACTAGCAAGTTGCTACCACCAAAATACATCATTCTAATTCATCGCTACACCATAAAACAAAAATAAAACAGAACAGGAAAAAAACAGAAAAGAAACAAGCACTAGTCGAACCGACCCAAACGGACCTACCCAAACTTCAACTATTATCTCTAAAACATATCGAATCTGGGCTAGTCTTCCCATTCCATCGTCTGCTCCTTTGCCCGTGCTTTAACCCAGAGAAAACTCATACTTTTAACTTCCTCGATTACCTTATTAGCTGAGACTTGATGACCCCTAAATATAGTTTTGTTCCTAGCCTTCCAGATGCTCCAGATGACAACCAGCACAACTGCGTGAAAAGCTTTCTTTTTCTTAATCAAACCACCAACAAACGACTGATCATCAAGAATATCGCGTAGTCTGAATATGATCTGGGGAGTCAGCATACACCGCTGAAAGACTACAGCTCAGATCGTTTGAGCCAAACCACAAGACGTAAAAATATGATCACACGTCTCTGGATAAAGCAACCTTAAAGGTGTTGTCCCAACTCAAATATCTACCCAAAACATTATATTTGAGCCATCCCCCACGTGTCCTCGTATACTTTTTGATATATCTACTCCTTTTTTCCATTAGGACGTTTGAAATTCCAATGATTTGTTTCCAAGGCCCAACTAGAGAAATCTTCACTGGGATGTAATTCCAAGATCTAGAATTATGATGAAATGTCCATATTACTTTCCTCCAAAGCCCATGTTCTTCTACCTTGAATCTCCACCACCATTTTGCTAACATTGACAAGTTAGCATCACGTAACGCTCTAAGCCTCAAAACATTATATTTGAGCCATCCCCCACGTGTCCTCGTATACTTTTTGATATATCTACTCCTTTTTTCCATTAGGACGTTTGAAATTCCAATGATTTGTTTCCAAGGCCCAACTAGAGAAATCTTCACTGGGATGTAATTCCAAGATCTAGAATTATGATGAAATGTCCATATTACTTTCCTCCAAAGCCCATGTTCTTCTACCTTGAATCTCCACCACCATTTTGCTAACATTGACAAGTTAGCATCACGTAACGCTCTAAGCCTCAATCACCCATATTCCATCGGCCCAGTCACGTTCTCCCATGCCTTCCAATTCATCTTTGCATCCTCTTCCGACAGTCCCAAGAAGAAAACTCTTCTAAGTCGTTCAAGTTCATTTAGCACTTGCGTCGGAGCCTTGTACAAGGAGTTCAAATATGTTGGAGGCGCGCTCAATACCGATCTTAGTAGAGTGATTCTGCCCCCGAATGATAGCTTTATAGCCTTCCAGATTGATACCTGCGACTTGAACAGATCCACAACCGGTTTCCAGTTCTTCACCAGATTTATCTTGGCACCTACCTGCAAAGCAAGATATTTGAACTGAATGACACTGCTCTGCAGTTTCGTGTGCTAGCCATACTCAAAACCTCATGCTCCCCCAATCCCACCCCATAAACATTACATTTTGCTAAATTGACCTTTAAACCCGACACCATATTAAAGCACCTCATGATTCCGGAGAGATTTAGGGCATTAAAATTACATCATCCGCGTATAGGAAGTGTGTGAGGGTCGACCCAGTGTTGCACTATATACCCTTGAACAAACTTGTTGAATTGTTTTTTTTTTTCATGATCCCCGTCAAAGCTTCCATGGCGATTACGAATAGGAACGGTGACAATGGATCACCTTGACGTAAACCTCTTGAACACTCAAACTCCATGGTTAGGGACCAGTTAACTAATACTGATTGCCTACCCGACCTTAAAATTGCTGATATCCACCCACGCCACCTAACCAGGAAATTCATTTGTTCCATAATGGAATTCAGAAATTCCCAGTTTAGTGAATCATACGCCTTTTGAATGTCCACTTTGAATATCATGCCCTTTCTTTTTGTATGCTTCATTCAAGCAATCAGTTCATTAAGGATAAGAGGCCCAGCAGTAATGCTTCTACCTGCTATTAAAGTCAATTGTTCCTTCGAAATGATCTTCTGAATTACGCTTTTAAGTCGATTGACCAGGACCTTTGATATGACTTTATTTATACATCCGATGAGACTAATGGGGCGGAAGTCAGCAGGCATTATCGGATCCGTCACCTTAGGAATCAGCGCAATGAACGAAGATGTGCAGCTCCTGTTAATCTGCATGCTAACAAAATAATCATTAAACAAATTAAAAAAACATTTTTTAGAACCCTCCAACATCTTTTAATGAATTTAAAGTTGAACCCATCCGGCCCTGGTGCCCGGTCCCGTCACACTTGCACACTTCATCCGTTATTTCTTGCTCTGAAAACGGTCTAATCAGGCTCTCTGATTCTTCAGCCGTGAGGGACTTAAGATTTGGTCACTAGATACCTGGTCTGACCGACATCGATTCCGTAAAAAGGCTCTTAAAGAAGTCAAAGAAGTACGGTTTTACAACTACTGGATTTGATTCCCAAGTACCATATTTAAGAACCCTATTTATGCAATTAGAACTGACGTTTGCATTAACGATACTATGCAAGAACCCATTATTTTCATCCCCTCAAGTGCCCATATGGATCTTGATTTCTACCGAGTAACAAGCATTTTCATGTGATTGACCTCCAATAAATATTGTTTGAGTTGTGCTCTTTCATCCAGCTTCGATTGGTCCAACGCCCCCTATTCCGCCACATTTTCCAGCGTTTTGATCCTAGATTTCCTTGTAGAGTCTAAGCCTTTTTTCCGTCGTTTCTTCTCACTAATTATGTCTTTTATTATATTTTTCAACCATCTAATTTTTGTTGCCAACTGATATGCGTCAAATGCAACATATAAATTGTATCAAATAAGGTATAAAATCAACCCTTTTTAGTACTAATGTTGGAAAAAAGGGTGTTAATTTGTATACTTTTGATTTTCAGGATTAAAAGAAGTTAAATGTACAAAAGGAACAAATTAACGACCAAATCCAGAATAAGTACAGAAGACAGGAAGACAACACACTATACTAGCCCTCCAAGCTCCCAAGACTAAAAATAACGAATTAGAAGTCTGGCATAAGGCCGTGCCTAGTTGGCATGGGGCCGTGCCCTTTCAAGATTCTAGATCAGAAGAAGACAAACAAAAGCAGACAAGAAACACGGGGTCGTGTCCCCTTAGGCACGGGCCGTGGTCAACTTCCAGATTAGCGTATCTAGGATAGTACATCAAGTACAATAGACACAGGGTCGTGCCGTTGACACATGGGGCCGTGTAGCAGACTAATCTAACATAAGTATTAAATGAAGACAGAGAAGCAGGAAGACACGGGGCCATGCTCTGCGTGCACAGGGCGTGTGAAGGGTCTGTTCCCCGCTATAAATACGGGTGCTTGGTTTTATTCCAACTCATTCCTTGGCAAACCATTTCTCTCTCACCTGCCACCACTCCACTATTATTTACCACCACAATCTTTAGAGTTTAGAGGGTGTAGTAGTCTCGGATTCCAAGATTGATCGTAAGAGTCTTTGTCAAACAATGGCCATGCTTGGCTAATGCATTACATCACTCGGTGAAGACGAAATCTTTTATGTATCACTTTTGATTTCCAATCTTTGGTTAACTTTTAGGTTGGGATTGTATTAATGACTTTAATAGCTAGTTTCTTTATATTGAAAGTGAGTTTTATTCTATCATTCCTTCATGTTTTGTTGATTCACTCATTCGTGTCTGTATGGTCTATATAAAGCGCGTTAACTGCCTAGAAGGGGGCTAGAAGGGTAGTTTGGGTAAAACTCTTGCCTCGTTCAGTGTAGTGATCCTGCGAGGACTTATTTCACGCTTATTAGGACTTCCTTTGAGGCATATAACATCAAATCGGGGGAAGTAAGAACGGTTGAACCCCTTATTTATAAACAACTATCAAAACTTTAAACCGGCCTTGCGCGACTGTATCCCTACTAACTCAGACCAATATGACCGAGGGTAGCGTTGCCTCCAAAAGAGGGACATGCCACATTTTGCATTAATAACTTATTTAATTATCTTTCAATATTTCGGCCTTGCGGTACTGTATCCCTGCTGACTCAGACCAATATGTGTCACACCTCGACCCGCAGTGGAAATAAAAGTCGGAGCATAATTGGGTCATCACCAGATCTCATGACATTTACTAACAATAGGTTTCATATTTATTAGGTTGAAATTTAAATTCAAATATCAAACACAAGGAAAGATGTAAGCATAAGAAAAACATTATTCTAAACAAGCCGTATTTCATTTATCTTCTAAGGCCATTCCTATGTGTTCCTCTCCTCAACATGTCCACCTGTATCATGTGAAACAAAAGTTTGGGTCAACAAAAGTTGACGAGTGAATCTAATTTAACAATTAAACAGTTTAATATATTGGTTGTTGTAAGAAAAAAAATGCATGGACCATAATGAACTTATGTATATATAATTATTTCACAAACTACATAATATCAATGATGAACATATGAACAAGATGCATGATGAACTTGAGATCAAGGCTCAATCAAACGGAGCCGATCTAATGAGGCACCTGATGCTCAACTCGTATCCCACGAGGAAGTGATGGGTCTTAAATGAATGATTGCACCAAAATGATAAAATGTATCCACACATAACCACACAAAAAATATACACATTAGATCACATAATGGTGTTAGCACAAGTGTTAAATAAATAAAATATGTAACAACACATGATACACCCCAAAACATGATTAAAAAGGGGAATTTATAAGGATTAACTCACAGTGGATGCGTTTTCTTGATTGATGAAGAGTGCGCACGAATTGAGGATTTAACCGCCAAAGAAGACTAACCTAAATAATAACGAAATAATTCGATAAATATAAAATTATTATTTTGATTTAATACTTTTTGTTAGATTTTTAGGTTATTTTTGTGGTATTTATTGGGATTTTTAAACCTACAAAATCGTGTCTTTAAGTGTTTTAATTAATTTTTAAATAAAAAATATATATACGAAAATAATATAGAATAAAATAAAATAATATATAAAAAATAATCTTGTCAGACTGACAAGAGAGCCTGACTTGTTCGATAGGGTTTATTGGCAACGTGGGTGAGATTCGAACTTGAGACCTCTCGTACGTGTGCACGCACCTCTTCCAACTGAGCTACGTGTCTAACCCGAAAGTATTCTGATTTTAATTATTCTTATATACTTCTTATAATATTCCAGAAATTACTTAATTAAAAAGATTTTAAAAATCAATCGAACCGGCGTGCAATACGTGACTCGAAACGGAACCTCTGTGATAATTTGCACCCAGCCCAACCAGTTGGGATGGGTGTCTAACCCATTTGTATTAGTGTTTTTATTATTCTTATGAACTAACAGGAAGTGTTCTGTATAGATTTAAAAAACTTGAGTTTTATTACAGAAAACCGGTTGCATGCACGAATCGAACCCAGGTCTTACATGTTATAATTGCACACAGTCCACCACTGGACTGTGTGTCTAACCCAGTTTCTTATTATACCTAACCGCTTGATTACAATCATCTTCTTTATTATATTTCAACTCAGAACATTAATCCGAATTGAAATCTTCTTGGTTGGGATGTGATAAACAAATATTCTGATTCGCGATGAACACATGAATATACAAATTATAAAAAAAAAAAATAAAGGATTGTTACCAATAACGAAAACTCTCGGTTTTCCGGCGGGTAATTCCGGCGACAAAACGAGCTGGATTTCCGACAAAAACAGTGGGCTTGAGCAGAGAGATTTGCGAGCAATGATTAGGAGAATGAGTGAGCTTAGATTAATAGGTAGATGGTATTTATAGGCACAGATGATCTTCATCTCAGTTTTTGGTTTCGATTGAAACAGTTATGAATGAATTTGTTTTAAAATTTTCGGTTATAACTGATGTGCCATCAGTTATACCCGTTTCCAATCATGATGAAAACGTTATCCCATTGATTTCGAGCATAAATCACGACAACAGATTCAGATGCGAAACTTTTTATTTGCAGGTTTAGCTCTTAGTTCTACTATAAAGGTTATTTATTTCTAATTCAAGTCACCAAAGTGTGTACAGAGTAGTGGTGTTTTGTGTGTGTGCAAACGGGAGACCCGGGTTCGAGACCCGGCTACTCCTTTTGAAACTCTTATATTTTTTTCTTTTCTTTTATTTTAAATATTATATTACTTATTATTATTATTATCATTATTATTTATTAGTTATCAATATGTGTCATCTGTTAAATATGGATAAAATAAAACAAAAAATAAAATAACTAACGCTAATAAATACGCAATGAACATTTAAATGAAATACTTGATTAATTAAACAAAGCGGGTTTTTGAAACCCATTTTACATAAATGTTACAATATGGCTGAGGGTATTGTCGCCTCCAAAAGAGGGGCATGCCACTTTAATCAAGATAATCTCTTAAAAAACCCATATTGCGGAATCATCAAATGATACATAAAGGATGAGTCGAAATCAAGTGATTCTATCTTGTTTATTTGTCTATTTTATTTTCTTCTACTTAGTTTAATTTACTTGTCAAAACCTTTTCTCAAAGTTTGGGTCGATGAGACGGTGACGATAATCCGGTATTAAAAGCACTTGTGTCCTTGGACGATCTCGGTTCTTACCATCACTATGCTACACTAACGATACTTGCCCTAACGTGTTGTAGAGAGTGATAATGTTATATCTTGTTTTATAAATATAAAGTTTGCATAAACGAGTGAAAAGTACTTACATTATATCTAAAAATTATACATACCCTCGCTCATGTGAGAAAAACTGAAGCGATCATACTTGTCCCAAATAAACTCAACAAAACCCTTCATGTTTAGCCAAGAATTATAAAATCTAAAAGGAGTGTGGCCATAAGCGGACTGAACCGTTGTTAATAACAATGGACGATGGTTAGATAACCTCTATCAAGAGCAGTGAAAAATGTCGTTGGACAGTTCTCTAGGAACCCAATACAGGTTAGAACACGATCAATTTTACTTAGTTTATCCCCCTATCATTCATATAAGTAAATTTAGACCCACCTATGACTACTTCGTGCAACGCTACGGACAAAATAAACTCATTGAACTCTTCCGCATTCGGAGCAATAAAATCTAAGTATAACCTTTCATCCAGACTGCTAACATCATTAAAGTCTAAATACCCACAAACCCTTAACCAATTTTTTCAAACCACCAATTCCTCCCATAGTCTCTTGCGAAATCTAACATCATTCGATGCATATACATTTACTATATTTAACCGAATACATGTTTGAACAATGGAGCCACTAACACAAATGAAATACCTGCCCTTGAGAACCTTGCTGCAAGAGAAAACTGTAGGGTCCTAGATGGACGCTAGGCCCCCCGACTGACCTTCGGAATTAACCTTGGCTACGTTTAACCTAGACATCCCCCACAGAGAGTTGAAGGCAAAATTATTTGAGTCCCTAAGCTTTTTCTCTTGCAAGCAAAAAAAGTTGAACTCGTTGCTAGCCCACGCACCTATTCGAGTTTTCGGCCTCTTCTGACACCATGGATATTAATGATATAATATTCATTGATAACCAATTTTTACGCCTTCACCAACAATAATCTCCTGAACTTCATCTTTGAACCCATCCAATCTGATGCCCACCTGTCACAACCCCGACCACACCCTGGGCGGGAGCCGTGAACCAGTTACTGGTGGTATCGGTATTTATTAAATTGGCAACAGTATTTATTATCAGGATCATAATTAGGAAATATTTCAGAGTTTGTAAAAACACCAAAGTTTAATATTCAACAAATGGGATAAACCCATATTTCATTCAAATATTTTTATAGGGATAAACCCTAGTTGACAAAACATAAATTTCTTCTTTTCTTTAGGGAGTCATAGCCACTTTCTTTAAGCCTTCAGTGCTCCATAGCAGACTTCTATAACTTTCACAGTAAGTTACCTGAAACGCATTTAAAAACATTTTGTCAGCGAAAATACACGCGAGTTCATTCATTTTTATAAAAAGACACATTGTTATATTTTACAGTATCAAGGGTGATTACATTGTTTTTATCTATCAAATACTCAATCAGTATTTGTGACTCGGTGGCAGTTCCGATGTGACGGTGGTCATATCACTCATTAGCTAACTTTCGTTCAATAGTGAAGATTATCAAGTAGTTTATACAAAACCCCACATACCGGCAGTAATTAAAGAATACAAAAACTTAATCACTGTAAATACAACTAGAAAACATTTAAGGTTTTGAAAGCATTTGATAAAAAGAGAATGACTCACTTTGTAGTTTTAATGTTTTAACTTAAAGCTTCCTGGTGCTAATCTTAGGTTCCTAATAAAAATACAATGCAACATGTGTTAGTGTAACAACCCAATTCAAACTTTAACGATACATCACGAGATCAAAACCCCAATGTAGTTAACAAGGTATAGCCTTATTCAGGAAGCACCTTGATATCCGTTGATAGGTTTCAAATCGATTGGACAGGGTATCGTACAAGTGATCAGGATTAAAAACACTTACTACGGAGCAGAGTTTAGGGTATCGATAACAGAGCAGAGAGAGAAAGAGAGAAAGAACAGTGTGAGCAATTTTTGAAAGTTAACTGTTTGCCCTATTTATAGGCAAAGACATGAAAGCCTTGTCAGTTTTATTCTTTCTGATCCTCCTAAAATTTAGCCACGTACAACAATTCATATTCTTTTATATGTTAACTTTCATTATTATTTTATATATAGTTAATTCAGCTGCTTCACTTATTTATCATTTATAACTTCTAAAATAAAACGTTTTATAAAACGATGAATATGTCATTAGAACGAGCATATTTTTATCTACATTTTTACCTAAGTTTCATTAAAAATGGAGTAAGGTCAATTATAATGATATATTTTATTATTAATTATTAAATGATTCCTATAAAAGTATATGTTCGTCTAGATACCTCATATTTCTAACACTCAACTTACTCGTAATCTACCCGTTTAATAATAATATAAGTTTTATATACTTTATTTTTAATCTAAAAATGGAAATGTTACATTCTCCCTACCTTTATTTAAATCTCGTCCTCGAGATTTATTTGAACAAGTGTGGGTGTTTCTTTTTCATCTCCGACTCTAGTTCCCAGGTATATTCTGGTCCTCTTTTCGAATCTCATTTCACCTTGACTAGAATCAATCTTTTACGCTTGAGGTTCTTGACCCTCCTGTCTTCAATTTGTAGAGATTTCTCAACAAATTTCAGTTTCTCATTTACCTCTATGTCTTGAAGAGGTATTCTTAATGATTCATCGGCTAGACATTTCTTTAGGTTACATACATGAAATACATCATGTACTCCTGTCATTTCTTCTGGTAACTATAGCTGATAAGCTACTGGTCCTATGCGTTTGATAACTTGAAAAGGTCCAACATACCTTGGGCTTAACTTTCCTCTTTTACCAAATCTGACGACTCCTTTCCAAGGTGAAACTTTTAGCAATACTTTATCTCCGACTTGAAATTCTAATGGCTTTCAGCGATTATTTGCATAACTCTTTTAACGATCTCGGGCTGTTTTCAGTCTTTCTTTGACTTGAATTATTTTGTCAGTTGTTTCTTGTACAATCTCAGATCCTGATAATTACTTTTCTCCTATCTCTTCCTAACATACATGTGTTCGACATTTTCGTCCGTAGAGGGCTTCAAATGGTGCAACATTAATGCTTGTATGATAACTATTATTGTAAGAGAATTCTATTAATGGTAAATGATCGTCCCAACTTCCTCCAAAGTCTATCACACAGGCTCTAAGCATGTCTTCCAGATTCTGAATCGTTCTTCCACTTTGTCCATCTGTTTGAGGGTGATAAGTTGTACTTAGATTTAATCGAGTTCCCATTGCTATTTGAAAACTTGTCCAAAATGAGAAGTAAAACAACTATCTTTGTCGGACACAATAGATAAAGGGATTCCATGTAGTGAGACTATTTCATCCACATACAGCTTAGCTAATCGTTCCATACTGAAAGTTTCCTTCATTGGTAAGAAAAGTGCAGATTCCGTTAATCTATCCACAATCACCCAGATAGTGTCATTACCTTTTTGGGTAGTTTGGTAACAAAGTCCATTGTTATCAATTCCCATTTCCAAACCGGCATCTCCAATTGCCATAGTAAACCTGAAGGTTTCTGATGTTCAGCTTTAACTTGTGAGTAAGTTAAACATTTTGAAACATAACTTGCTATGTCCTTTTTCATTCCTAGTGTAAGTCCCGATGATCCTGATCTAACACTGATATCACACGATCACCAAGGATGGGCGGAATCCAAACTTAATGATCTTCAAGAAAAAATGAACTGACGAAGAACAATACGAATTCACTTTAACACCTTGCACACGATTCTATTACTTGAACAAGCAAAACCGTCTGGTACAAGATTGAGGTTCTCTAGAGAAAACCTAATAGTCTACCCCAAAAACTTAACCCTAGAAATAACATAAGCTTAGCTTATATACCTAGGGTAAGCATAACCCTAATGGGCTTGCCTGGCCCACATGGCCTATGGCATGCCCAAAATGCCCTATAAAGGTCCAAACCTAACACAAACTAACCCAGTTAAGCCCAGTTAGCTACCATAGATCGTTGCGTATATTTGATGCGTCAGTCTCACACTTCTAGGACCTGACAATCTCCCCTAGACTGATGCATCAAATTGTCTTCATAGTGCAAATTCAGCAACGTCTTCAACAGAGACTATGGTTGTCGCTATGCTGTAAGTGTTGTGGAAGTCAGTCTCATACTTCTTGGACCTCATAATTCAACGAACTCTCAGAACTGGGTATTTTTCTTCTGCTCTTGTGGTTAGCTTCATATCAGGATCTCGATCAGCTTTGCTTGAAACATCTTTGTCAAAAGAATACGAGAGGAGGATTCTCAGCAACTCTTTTCTTCTTCAATTCTTCTATTTCAAGCAAGCAGGTTCACAGATACTTCTTCAAATGTACTATCATAGTCAAACGATGACTGGCATTTGGTTCTTCTGACTCAGATACACTTTGCTGTTGCGATGCTTCATGCTTTTGTCGGCAACTAACAGCATCTCAATGTGCAGCAATCCCTGTTTCTTGATCTAAATCAAGATCAGCACAATTCTCAGAAATTTATAAGCAAACATTCTTATGCAACAGGGAGAGTATCGCATGAACACTCGGTACATCCAAGTACTTGAACTCGGATCAGAAAACAAATTTCTTTCATCTTTAGATGATTAGTCAAATCTTCAAGAACGATTAATAATTTTTCATAAAACAAAAAGCACCCTGTTTTTGGATTTTTGAATTTTCTATTTTTAATTTTTAAAATATAAGAATATAAATAGAAACACAAATAAACAAAGAAACTAACTCAATAATTACAACTATACAATTACAATAGGATCAAAATCGTTTTCAGTCGGACCAAGGAACACTTTTCAGTGCGAACTTATTCAGACTGGTCTAAGTGATTGCCAATATGTTTGTCCACTTAAACTTTAACGCTCAACTTTCACTTTTCAACTTCGTAATATGCTTATGGTAGTATTATACTATAATACCCATGTGTCCTACACCATGACATACCCCCGCGATCAAGGTAAGCACAATGATTCATCGTAGCAGGTGAGTATACTGAGATCATCCTTTAATTTTACAACGTCAGTGTAACATCCGTCAAAAACGGATTTTACCAAACCCGCTCCGTTTATTAACCGAACAATCAGTTTAAAATTTCGTGGCGTATTTAATGCCCAAATTAATTTTAAACGATACATAATTAATTATTATATTGGAATATATAGTTTGTTTTTGAAAAACTGTCAAAAATAAGAAAATAAAAATAATTTGGCACTGCCGGGTTTCGAACCCGGGTCAGTCAGCCGGGTCAGACTTAACACACACACACTCAACCACTGCGCCACTTGTAATCTTGTTAATTATTAGAATCAATTAATACATATTATAATTCTCAAATTCAAAAACCGGCGCCCAAATTTCAGTCGTCGGAAATCCCGGCTAACTCGCCGAGAATTTACGATTTCTTCAGTTATAACGTAAACTTTAAACACACATCGGTTATAACCGAAGCCTGAACCCGCGACACAAGTTATAACCGCCGGAGATTTTCTAACCGATGAATCAAGTCGGAAATTGGACCAAATTCATCGATAACCTGCCTTATAAATACCTCCTCGAACCTCTGCAAGCTTTTTCGCTCAAAACCCCACCTTTACCCGACGTAAATCCATTCGCCGGAGAACTTCTGTATCTCGCCGGAAAACCGAGCCCTTCACTTCTGAGCCTTACTGAACCCCCTGAGCTTATACCGAAGTCACCCACATCCTTTTCAAGCTTTCAGAAGACTCGCTGCTGCAAGACACATGACGCCGGAACCTGTTGCTGTCGCCGGAGTTCTGCCGGAAAAACAGAGGAGTCCAGTCGGTATACCTTACGCCTAATTTCTCTTTCTTTTTATTCATATCTCATCTGTAATTAACCTCAAAACACTAAAGAACACGATTAAAACATCAAACCAGTCGGATTTCCGATTCTGGTTAAAATCAATTAAGAAGACGAAGTTTTCTGTAATGTTTAAGTATAATTAAAATCAAGTTATAACTCGGGTTAGACACACAGTCCAGCGGTGGACTGTGTGCACAATAAACACGTAAACGTCTCGAGTTCGAATCTTGTCCCACGCATGCTGCCTTAATAAAAATGTCTTTTTTTGTTAACCGAACCGGAGTCACGCTGTGTATGTTAAGTTTAATAATAACCGGAATAATAACCAAGTTAGACACACAGACCAGTGGTGGACTGTGTGTATGTTTAATCACACGTCACGAGTTCGAGTCCGGTCTACTGCACCGATTCGGACAATTATCTAACTTTTTAAATAAGTCAGAAATGAAAATACTTAGTTTGTATTTAAGTATAATAAAAATCGGTTTATATAACAAGTTAAACACACAGTCCAGCGGTGGACTGTGTGTTAACTCAACCCACAGGTCCCGGGTTCGAGACCTGTGGAGAGCACCGGTCCGATTCAGTAAAAGCTTTTTAGAAATAAATTGATTTTCGGATTAATCTAATTAATATATAAATATAATTAAAAACAGAAATATTTCGGGTTAGACACGTAGCTCAGTTGGTAGAGCTGCGTGCACGCGTACGGGAGGTCTCGGGTTCGAGCCTCACTCAGCGCACACTTACACGCATACGAACCGGTCAAACAGTCAAGGTCAACGGTCAACGGTCAACGGTAAAAAAAAGTCAACTTTTTATTATTTTTATTTATTTATTTTAATTAAAAATCAATTAAAAATACTTAAAAATAACATTTTTAAGGTTAGAAAATAGCACTAAACTCACAAAAATACACCCAACAATCCTACTAAAATGGATTAATAAAATCCGTTTACTTACCAAACCATAATGCTATTTATCTAGGTTAATTTCACTCGTGGTTAAAACCACTTCGCGTGCATTCAACATCATCAACCGAACGCACCCACTGTGAGTGAATCTTACAACTCCCCTTTTTAATTACACGTTTTGGGGTGTGTCATGTGTCACAAAATAATTAACTCGTTTATTTAAACTTGTGCCATACCATATCGTGATCTAAACTTAGATTGTTTATATTGTTGTGATCATGTATTTCATTTTGTCAACTTATATGTAATTCATTCATTAAGCCCATCAGTTCCTCGTGGGAGACGAGTTGAGCAACGCGTGCCTCAAAACCAATCCATTATTGTTCATGTGTGTATTATTGAGTTTATATTATTTGTAGTTATGTCTTTCATATTATCATGTTTATGCAATTCATTCATTAGGCCCATCAGTTCCTCGTGAGAGACGAGTTGAGCAACGCGTGCCTCTAAACGATCCATTATTGTTCATGTGTGTATTGTTTAATATTAAATTGATTTATGAATAAGTTTACATCTATTTTTACTCATGTGTGGTTGCGCACTTTATTTCATAATCAATTAAATAAACTTGTTTAAATGTTTTCCATAGGATTCACTCGCCAACTTTTTGTTGACCAAAAACCCTTTTACACATGATACAGGTGAACAGGATGAAGCAAGGAAAACATAGGAAATGCCTTAGAAGAAAACAAAGAAGCTTAGATTGATGTTTAGGTCATTGATGTAATTATGATTGTAAATTTCCATTAAACTGTATTAATGAATATGAAACGTTAAAATAAATGTCATGAGCTTTGATGATAACCCAATCATGCCCTGATCACCTTTTCCGCTGCGGGTCGGGTGTGACAGATTGGTATCAGAGCCATGACTATAGGGATATAGGATAGGTTATTAGACCCTTAGAGCCTATACTATAGTCTGCCTAAATTTTAATTGATTAGGTGGTTACATACAAACTTGTGATATTTTTTGTTTCATATTTGTTTATACTTACAGTCAAACATACATACTTATATACATATTCATTATACATATATCAATGTTCATATATTCAATTCATTTTCATACTCTTATTCAAAGATTTTGTTGCAATTTTCAAATCTCATCAAAGTAAGTTCTGCGACGGGCATGTAGTAACTGGAAGGGTACAAGTACCGGTAGTCGGAACGTCCTGTCTAGGTTGGCATTCGTATAAATCCAATATAACGGACCAATTTGCCTACCTGGGGACTAACGATGAGAGTACGAAGGACCTATTAGGCCAAAGCATGCCACACCAAACGTCGTTCGAACTAACCCCACTTTGAGGTGTCACCGTGTCTACACCTGGACACATTCCGAATATCACACGTTGTATACATATTTCTCGATTTTCTCCGGGTTTTAGTGTACGCAACAAGGCAAATCCATGCGAACCATATGAAAAACCCGGTATTCATGGGGCCCACATGATTACGAAGGTGAAGTATGGCGGCATGTAGGGCCTAATGGCGAGCAAAGCCCAAGACATCCTATGGATGTAGTAGATTTATTTTTCTATAATTATTTTATGAATGTTCATTCCTGAATGCGACCCATGATCCCAAAAGCATCCAACTCATACTCTTGACATGTATTCATTGTAGATGTCTTCTAACCACGCCCGTAGGAAGATGAGAGCAGGAAAAGCCCGTGAACGCATGGCTGCCCTAATCGCTCAACAAATGGTTGCCGTAATACCCAACATTGTAATCCAAGTACAACAAGCACTTACCGCTAATCCTGTCAATCAAGAAAACCAAAACATTATTAACTCTCCCCCAAATACCACTAAATGCACCTATAAGCATTTCAAATCATGCGACCCTCCGAAATACGAAGGGACTGAAGGCGTCACCGCTCTCCTCCATTGGTTTGAAGAAATGGAGAACACCTTTCTAAATTGCGATTGCCCCGATGATCGCAAAGTGCGATATGCTACCGGTCGTTTATATGGAATAGCACTTACTTGGTGGAATACAGAAAAGGCCAAACGAGGTGTTGAAGACGTTATGACTTTAACTTGGAATGAATTGAAGGAAATCATGACCAGACGATTTTGCCCAAGGAGCGAAATCAAGAAATTAGAAGATGAATTTTATTCGTTGAAGCAAAAGGAAGGAGACCACACCACATACAACAAAAGATTCCTCGAGTTACATCAAATGGTTCCCAACATGTTCACTCCCCTCTACCGTTTGATCGAGCACTACATTCGTGGTCTTCCATCAAAGATTCAAGACTCTGTAATAAGTACCTCGCCTGCAACTTTGGAAGCAGCAATGGAGCTAGCAACAACGCTCACCGAGAACCGAATCCGGAACAAAGACTTCAAGGAGGAGAAGAAGAAGGATAAAGCATCGACTGAAACCTCCGACCACACCCAAACCGAATCCCCTTCTCAACCCAATTCTAAGAGAAAAAGAGACGGGCAACTTTTCGCTGCTATCCAACGAAATCAACCAATTTCACACGCCATACCCATCCAAGCTATCCCAATCACTCAAGTGGCACCCAACTCAACTTACCCAAATAAGAAACCATATCTTGGACCTCACCCTCGATGCAACAACTGTTTTTATCACCATCCCCTTACTCTACCTTGTCGACTATGTGTAACTTGTGGACGCTATGGTCATTTGAGCAAGGTTTGCCGCACCTTTCAAAACCAAATCTCTCCCCCTACTCAAACCATGAATCAAACCTATCAACAACCCCAATACCCCATGTTCCCATATGTTCGAGCTTGTTTCAATTGTGGCGACCCTACCCACTTTAGAAACACATGCCCTCAATTGGTTAACGTCATCAATGCTCAAGCCCAATCAAACCCAGTTAACCAAGTAAACCAAGAAAACCCAACCGCTAGGCCACCAGCAAGAGGAAGAGTCTTCAACATCAACGCCAATCCTGTCGAAGATAATGACGGCCCAAACGAAGATAACCAACTAGTCCTCTTCACCGAAAATCCAGATTCAATTCCTATCGTTTAGTTTTATGTTTTTCTTTATCACATAGAACCAAACATAACTTAAGGATAAAGCCAATGAAACTTTGACAAGAATATGGTGGATACGCCGCTGGTACTTCCTATATATAAGTATTCTTGTCAAGGATCAGAAGCATTATCTGGCGGTTATGAGAGGTTCCATGTGTAGACTGTTTGAGTAATTATTGTTTATTATTTTCAGTACATGCAATTTCATAGGCCGCCGCTCCCCATTACATTATGAGCGTTGAGCATGTTCCCCATTTCATTATGAGGTTGAACCTGGCGTGCCCACATACGATCGGCTCCGTTTGATTGAGCCTTGATCGTACAGACATTTTTCATTTTCAGTACATGCAATACGATCGGCTCCGTTTGATTGAGCCTTGATCGCACAGACATTTTCATTATCAGTATCTTGTGGTTGTTGTGTTTGTTGTAGAGTCGCATAGAACTAATCATAACTTGCGGATAAAGTCAATGAGAATTTGACAAGAATATGGTGGATACGCCGCTGGTACTTCCTATATTAAGTATTCTTGTCAAAGGATCGGAGGCATTATCAGGCGGTTATGAGAGGTTCCATGTATAGGCTGTTTGTGTGATTGTTGTTTAGATTAAATTTATTATTTTCAGTACATGCAATACGATCGGCTCCGCTTGATTGAGCCTTGATCGCACAGACATTTTCATTTTCAGTACATGCAATACGATCGGCTCCGTTTGATTGAGCCTTGATCGCACAGACATTTTCATTATCAGTACCTGGTGGTTGTTGTGTTTGTTGTAGAGTCGCATAGAACTAATCATAACTTGCGGATAAAGTCAATGAGAATTTGACAAGAATATGGTGGATACGCCGCTGGTACTTTCTATATATAAGTATTCTTGTCAAAGGATCGGAGGCATTATCAGGCGGTTATGAGAGGTTCCATGTATAGGCTGTTTGTGTGATTGTTGTTTAGATTAAATTTATCATTTTCAGTACATGCAATACGATCGGCTCCGCTTGATTGAGCCTTGATCGCACAGACATTTTCATTTTCAGTACATGCAATACGATCGGCTCCGTTTGATTGAGCCTTGATCGCACAGACATTTTTCATTTTCAGTATTTATGAGTTTGTTGTATTGGTTGTAGAGTCACATAGGACTAATCATAATTCACTGATAAAACCAATGAAAATTTGACGAGAATATGGTGGATACGCCGCTGGTACTTCCTATATATAAGTATTCTTGTCAAAGGATCAGAGGCATTGTCAGAAGGTTATGAGAAGTTCTATGTAGGATTTAGTAGTTTCTTGGTAACTAATCATAACTTGTGGATAAAACCAATGAAAATTTGGCAAGAATATGGTGGATACGCCGCTGGTACTTCCTATATATAAGTATTCTTGCCAAGGGATCAGAGGCATTATCAGGCGGTTATGAGAAGTTCCATGTAGGATTTAGTATTGCCTTGGTTAAAATTTGTGTTACATTTATATCATCTCGCTATTTAAAGAAATTGGATTGTGTTCCATTTCTACATAAACTAACCTCTCCATCATAACAAACGAGAGAGGAACTGTCACCATTCAAACATATATGCTATCAGAATGTGGATTCAAATATTAGCTGTTGTGTTTATTTATGTTCTATAGTCATAGAACCAATCATAACTTACTGATAAAACCAATGAAAATTTGACAAGAATATGGTGGATACGCCGCTGGTACTTCCTATATACAAGTATTCTTGTCAAAGGATCAGAGGTATTGTTAGATGGTTATGAGAAGTTCCATGTAGGTTGTAGTATTAGAAGTTTTGCCTTAGGATATAACCATATCCTTCCAAACATATCCAAACTCTTATGCATGATATCATATTTAGCGAATCAATTCTGCTTATCAATACTTTTACAGTAGGCAACAAAAAGCGATTCCTGTAGTAGGGTACTTAACCCTTACAAGGAACGTTACCGCCTCAAACAAAAACTTAAACCCTTACTTTTTCTAAGCATGTAACTGTCAAACTAAACACCATTATTCTTCTAGTCAAATATATCACTATTTAAATTTCGGGACGAAATTTCTAAAAAGCAGGGGATACTGTAACATCCGTAAAAAACGGATTTTACCAATCCCGCTCCGTTTATTAACCGAACAATCAGTTTAAAATTTCGTGGCGTATTTAATGCCCAAATTAATTTTAAACGATACATAATTAATTATTATATTGGAATATATAGTTTGTTTTTGAAAAACTGTCAAAAATAAGAAAATAAAAATAATTTGGCACTGCTGGGTTTCGAACCCGGGTCAGTCAGCCGGGTCATACTTAACACACACACACTCAACCACTGCGCCACTTGTAATTCTTGTTAATTATTAGAATCAATTAATACATATTATAATTCTCAAATTCAAAAACCGGCGCCCAAATTTCAGTCGTCGGAAATCCCGGCTAACTCGCCGAGAATTTACGATTTCTTCAGTTATAACGTAAACTTTAAACACACATCGGTTATAACCGACGCCTGAACCCGCGACACAAGTTATAACCGCCGGAGATTTTCTAACCGATGAATCAAGTCGGAAATTGGACCAAATTCATCGATAACCTGCCTTATAAATACCTCCTCGAACCTCTGCAAGCTTTTTCGCTCAAAACCCCACCTTTACCCGACGTAAATCCATTCGCCGGAAAACTTCTGTATCTCGCCGGAAAACCGAGCCCTTCACTTCTGAGCCTTACTGAACCCCCTGAGCTTATACCGAAGTCACCCACATCCTTTTCAAGCTTTCTGAAGACTCGATGCTGCAAGACACACGACGCCGGAACCTGTTGCTGTCAACGGAGTTCTGCCGGAAAAACAGAGGAGTCCAGTCGGTATACCTTACGCCTAATTTCTCTTTCTTTTTATTCATATCTCATCTGTAATTAACCTCAAAACACTAAAGAACACGATTAAAACATCGAACCAGTCGGACTTCCGATTCTGGTTAAAATCAACGAAGAAGACGAAGTTTTCTATAATGTTTAAGTATAATTAAAATCAAGTTATAACTCGGGTTAGACACACAGTCCAGCGGTGGACTGTGTGCACAATAAACACGTGAGTTCGAATCTTGTCCCACGCATGCTGCCTTAATAAAAATGTCTCTTTTTGTTAACCGAACCGGAGTCACGCTGTCTATGTTAAGTTTAATAATAACCAGAATAATAACCAAGTTAGACACACAGTCCAGTGGTGGACTGTGTGTATGTTTAATCACACGTCACGAGTTCGAGTCCGGTCTACTGCACAGATTCGGACAATTATCTAACTTTTTAAATAAGTCAGAAATGAAAATACTTAGTTTGTATTTAAGTATAATAAAAATCGGTTTATATAACAAGTTAACACACAGTCCAGCGGTGGACTGTGTGTTAACTCAACCCACAGGTCCCGGGTTCGAGACCTGTGGAGAGCACCGGTCCGATTCAGTAAAAGCTTTTTAGAAATAAATTGATTTTCGGATTAATCTAATTAATATATAAATATAATTAAAAACAGAAATATTTCGGGTTAGACATGTAGCTCAGTTGGTAGAGCTGCGTGCACGCGTACGGGAGGTCTCGGGTTCGAGCCTCACTCAGCGCACACTTACACGCATACGAACCGGTCAAACAGTCAAGGTCAACGGTCAACGGTCAACGGTAAAAAAAAGTCAACTTTTTTTATTATTTTTATTTATTTATTTTAATTAAAAATCAATTAAAAATACTTAAAAATAACATTTTTAAGGTTAGAAAATAGCCTTAAACTCACAAAAATACACCCAACAATTCTACTAAAATGGATTAATAAAATCCGTGTACTTACCGAACCATAATGCTATTTATCTAGGTTAATTTCACTCGTGGTTAAAACCACTTCGCGTGCATTCAACATCATCAACCGAACGCACCCACTGTGAGTGAATCTTACAACTCCCCTTTTTAATTACACGTTTTGGGGTGTGTCATGTGTCACAAAATAATTAACTCGTTTATTTAAACTTGTGCCATACCATATCGTGATCTAAACTTAGATTGTTTATATTGTTGTGATCATGTATTTCATTTTGTCAACTTATATGTAATTCATTCATTAAGCCCATCAGTTCCTCGTGGGAGACGAGTTGAGCAACGCGTGCCTCAAAACCAATCCATTATTGTTCATGTGTGTATTATTGAGTTTATATTATTTGTAGTTATGTCTTTCATATTATCATGTTTATGCAATTCATTCATTAGGCCCATCAGTTCCTCGTGAGAGACGAGTTGAGCAACGCGTGCCTCTAAACGATCCATTATTGTTCATGTGTGTATTGTTTAATATTAAATTGATTTATGAATAAGTTTACATCTATTTTTACTCATTTGTAGTTGCGCACTTTATTTCATAATCAATTAAATAAACTTGTTCAAATGTTTTCCATAGGATTCACTCGCCAACTTTTTGTTGATCCAAAAACCCTTTTACACATGATACAGGTGAACAGGATGAAGCAAGGAAAACATAGGAAATGCCTTAGAAGAAAACAAAGAAGCTTAGATTGATGTTTAGGTCATTGATGTAATTATGATTGTAAATTTCCATTAAACTGTATTAATGAATATGAAACGTTAAAATAAATGTCATGAGCTTTGATGATAACCCAATCATGCCCTGATCACCTTTTCCGCTGCGGGTCGGGGTGTGACAGTCAGACTGTTGGTGAACAGGTCAGTACTTTCGTACAGTAGAGTGACCAATAGTATCTGACGAGGGTTAGGCAAATACCTTGTTTGGTATGTTTGAATTCATGGAATTTTTTCATGATGAGATTTCCTTTCTTTTAAGGTTTTGGCCCTTCTATTTTGCCTCTTTTAAAGATATCCTGACTGTGTCTAGGTCTGCATATAATCTGGATGCAACAGAAGGGCAACCAAGATATCCCCGGGTGACTTAACAGCATAAAGACCCGAAAACTCAGATGTTGGCTATCTATCAACACATGATTTAAGACCATAAAATCATACGCCGATGGTATGTTACCCACAAGATACATAGTTCGTTATGTTTATATAATTTAGTATCTTTTAATCACTTTGAGCGTAAAGCCTACCGACATATCATATTAGATCCTAGTCTTTTCAGCTACGACACCTTACATGTGTCAGTCACGCCCTTTATCACGAATATTCATTTCATTTCCCATGACTTTTATTTTTGTATTTTTCTGTTTTTCAAATAATGTTTTTGTATTTTTCTAATTTTTCCCTCCTTAAACAATACATATATACATATATCGCCCTCTTCCCCCTAAATTTATGCATCATACTTTATGCACAAATTTACCTAATAAAGAAAACAAATGCACAAAGTTTTAAACAAAAGGAAAAGGAAAATATTTTTGTTGTTTTTGCTTAACCGTTCCGTCATTAGATTAAAAGCTAATCAATTTCAAAATTAAAGCACGAAAATCAAATTTGTACCTTTTCGCTGATCTTTTCTTACCTCATCTCCTCCAAGGAAACATCACAATCGTAAAAATTTGAACCTTTTTGCAACAGTGAGATGTTATCCTTCATGTCCCTAGAACAACCGCTATCAAGATTCCTGAGATTGTCAACGGCTCCTCTTTGGTTGTTCCTGAAAAATAAGGAGATTAGTAAGACAGTGGGACCCAGGACATCGTGGTCCTGGGTTTCCTTGAAGCATCAAGATAAGACACTTCTTTAAGACACAAGTCCCCTTTTGTTTCGAGGATTGGTGATGTTGCTGCTGATTTGGATTTGGGTTTCCAAATCTGTTTCATTTTAACAAACGCGGTAGTTGCCTTTGATTGAGCAACTTTGGCTGTGTCAGGTTTAGTAGTTTTAGAAACAGATTTTTGTTTCTGAACAACCTTGCGTTTGTTTTTGGCAACATTCCAATCCCCATAAGATGGTTTAACCTTGGAATTCACCTTCTTCATTGCCTTAGGTGATGATACCTTCATCGGTTTGGAGTGATTGTTATTCTTTGGTGTAACCTTCTGATTTTTAGCATGACACGGAACATGGGGACCACGTGTACATTTTCGAGCAATGTGACCAGGAATGCCGCAATTGAAGCAAGTTTGTCTCTTCACATATAAAACATTCTGATCAGCTTGATTTGCTCGTGCAGGCCCTGAAGGATGAACTGATCCCTTCTGTGCTTGATTTCCTTGCACGTTTCTTGCAGACGAAGATGAAGTTGGATGTCTGTACTTGTCGATTGCAAGGGCCTTCTTCTGTTGTGGAGATTTCTTTGGATTCTTCTTCTTTTGTTTAGACTGTAAGTCTTGTTCAGAAATCTCCCCAACCTTTCCAAAAGCTTTGCTAGCACAGTCAAAAGCATATTTTTCACATTTTCCATTAAAGACCGGCTTAACAAAAGCATTTTTCACAACACTAGCCTTTTGACGGCTATTGCTGCCTACTGATGATTTTAGAGAGCTTGATTTTCCTTGACGTTTGGACTTCTGCTTTCTTCGTCTCCGATTTGCTCTTTTCAGCTCTTTTAGCTTGCTCTGAACCTTTTCATCAGTAGCAGAAGGTTCAGATTGTTCATTTTGCGCACTTGGAGCCTTGTTCACATCAACTGACTCATTTGAAGAGTTAACAGCACCAGATGGTTCCCGTGTGTCTGACGTATAATCACTTGGTTTACCGTACACCATATGCTGTGCTTTCTCAATATCTTCGTCGGTTTCAGGCATTGTTGTGTAGTTGTGATTATACGGTGGGGCAACCTGATTGAATCCGAAACCCTTCCCTTTGTTCCCCTTATATGCCAACTGCACATTGCACACGTCTTGAACAAGCTTGTTGGATGTATCAAACTTCTTTATATTAACTTCGTTTTGTTGTTATTTTCCAGTAAGAAGTCCCAGCTCAACTCTTACCAAGTCGCATTCCATGGTTTTTGATTCTAATATGGTTTTGTAATCATGGACCCAACATTTCTGTTGATTTACATCCAGGTGGAGCTGAGCTATGTCTTTCTTTTGAGCTTCAGCCTTTTCTTTGAGTAACGTGTTACTTTCTCGAAGGCTGATGCACTGAGCCATTGCATTGTTGTATTCATCGGTCATTTTGGAATTAAGAGCCCTGAGATGAGCAACCCTATTCCTGCAAGGTTCAGTGCACAAAAGATAGTTGGCTGTGTCAATGGGCGAGCTTGATTTGTCAGCGTTAGTTTGGGCTTGAGGTCGAGTTTGGGGTGCTGGGCTGCTGATTGCTGGGCTTGAGGTTTCTGCTCAGATACTTCTTCAGAAATAGAGTCAGTTGATTTTGCATATAGATCTTTGAGATCTTGGTTTGATTGTAAATGATCCCACAACCAAGAAACAAAGGAGTCTTTATCATCACCCAAAAAGCTATCCTTCGCATTTCTTACTTCCTCTTTACGCCTCCCACATTCAAGCAAACGCATCACATAGTCATCAACTGAATCAACATTGTAGTCTCCAATAAGCTCATTCAGCTTTTCCTTCACTTGATCCCGTAAGTTCAGGTTTTGATTTTGTGTCTGAGGTGAGGTGCTGTTAATGGATGCTTTGGTTAGTGGGCTAAAGACAATGTTTGGAGTTGCATTCGGTTTGGAATTGCAAACTGGGCTGAAGACTATGTTTGATTTCTGAGTTTGAGCTGTAAACATTTTCGGATAAGCGAAACAGTACCGGTAAACACGATAAAACCTGTCCGAAAACTGTTTTTACCAAAATGTACCGTTAGACTTGTCTCGACGATATGATTCCGACGATATATACTGTCCGATGGTGAATTTAGGAATTTTCGTGCCTTTTTTCGTTTTTTTTGCCCTAAAAATCACACGAGTCTAACCGTGCAACCTGTTTGTTAAGATTGTATGTGGATCAAATTTGTGCACGAAAACGTTTAACTCTGGTTACGTCAGCTGGTTAACTTTCCACCTTTTTGGCTACAACTCGGAACGGTACCAAATTCGGAACAGTAACTCGGATTAACAATCCGAGATGGAATCTTAAACAGTGATATGAGATGCTAATCCAAGATGGTGATTTGGAACAGTATCCGAGATGGAATCCGAGATGCACTTTTTCAGTCCGGAATGAGAATCCAGAACAGTAATCTGGAATGCTATCAGATGCACAGCAACAGTGAGAATCTGGAACACTAATCCGGAACAGTAATCCGGAATGCTATCAGATACACAGCAACAGTAACTCGGATAAATCCGAAATGGAGAAACAGATCCGGAATAAGAGACCGATCCGGAATGAAAGTCTATCCGAATTCGGAATAGTTACGAATCCGGAATCTTTGATGATTATCCGAAATCCTTGAAGATTATCCGAAATCCTTGAAGAAAATCCGAAATCCTTGAAGATTTATCCGAAATCTATCAGAAATTCAAGATTTTTATCCGAAATGCAGTAGATTTCAATCCGAAATGGAACCAGAAAATCCGAAATCCTTGAATGTTGATCCGAAATGCTTGAATCTTCTTCGTGTTCTTCGTGTCTTTCAGTAGAACCGAACAGAATCAGTGTGATATCAGATCTGAGCCTGAAAAACAGGTTCAAACAGGCTCTGATACCACTTGTAAGTCCCGATGATCCTGATCAAACACTGATATCACACGATCACCAATGATGGGCGGAATCCAAACTTGATGATCTTCAAGAAAAACCGAACTGACGAAGAACAATACGAATTCACTTTAACACCTTGCACACGATTCTATTACTTGAACAAGCAAAACTGCCTGGTACAAGATTGAGGTTCTCTAGGGAAAACCTAATAGTCTACCCCAAAAACTTAACCCTAGAAATAACATAAGCTTAGCTTATATACTTAGGGTAAGGCATAACCCTAATGGGCTTGCCTGGCGCACATGGCCTATGGCATGCCCAAAATGACCTATAAAGGTCCAAACCTAACACAAGCTAACCCAGTTAAGCCCAGTTAGCTACTATAGAGCGTTGCGTATATTTGATGCGTCAGTCTCACACTTCAGGACCTAACACCTATCCACCAAAAATTCTTCCTCAAATATTGATACATCTTGTCATTACCAGGATGCATTTTATACTTAGACTAATGAGCTTCTTCTAAAATTTGGTTTCGTAAATTTCTTTGGATAGGTACCCAAATTCTTTTCTTTTGGAATTTCCAAATTCCATCTGTTCCTTTTTTCTTATTCTTTGATAATTTTTTTAATCCTTTAGTATCATCCTTGATTGCTTCTTCTTGGAGTCTCTTTCAATTGTTGCATTGGGCCTATCTGCAGGTTCAATCTGAGAGTGCGTTCCCTTCTTGGCTTCTCATGATACTTACGACTTAAAGCATCAACTACTACGTTAGCTTTACCTTCGTGATATTGAATATCACAATCGTAGTCACTAAACATCTCCATCCAACGTCTTTGCCTCATGTTCAGTTCTTTTTGCTCGAAAATATATCTTAAACTTTTATGATATGTAAAGACAGTGAACTTACTACGATGAAGATAATGTCTCCAAATTTTGAGGGCAAAAACTATCGCTCCTAATTCCAGATCATGTGCTCTGTAGTTCTCTTCATGTTTTTTCAATTGTCTAGAGGCGTAAGCAATCACATTCTAACGTTGCACTAGCACACATCCAAATCCTAATTTTGATGTATCACAGTATACTATGAAATCTTCAATTCCTTCTGGTAAAGCAAGTATTGGTGCATTAGTTAGTATTTGCTTTGGAATCTTGAAAACTTAACTGATTTACATGTTAACTTGGTTAATGGAATGGCTATCCTAGAAAAATCTTGAATAAAGCGTCTATAGTATCCTGCCAATCCAAGAAAACTTCTTACTTCCATTGGTGAATTAGGGACTTTCCATTTGGATTGCCTCGATCTTTGTAGGATCTACATGAATTCCTTTGTGATTAATCAAATGTCCAAGAAATTGTACCTCTTGTAACAAGAACTCACATTTTGAGAATTTAGCATAAAGCTTTTCTTTTCTCAATAATGTCAAAAGTACTTGTAGATGTTCAACATGCTCTTCCTTGCTCTTGGAATTTATAAGTATATCGTCTATGAAGACAATTACAAACTTATCAAGGTATGGTTTACATATCCTGTTCATTATGTCCATAAATGCAGCTGGAGCATTTGTTAAACCAAATGACATAACTGTAAACTCATAATGTCCATGCCTTGTTCTAAAAGCAGTTGTTGGAATGCCCTCTTCCTGTACTTTCAATTGGTGATACCCTGAGCGTAAATCAATCTTTGAAAAGAATCGAGCTCCTTGAAGTTGATCGAATAAATCATCGATTCTTGGTAGCGGGTACCGATTTTTAATTGTGATTTTATTCAATTCTCTGTAGTCAATACACATGCATATCGATCCATCTTTCTTCTTGACGAATAGCACTGGCGCTCCCCAAGGTGAGGTTGTATGAAACCTTTTTTCAATAGTTCGTATAGTTGCTTCTTCAATTCTAGCATTTCTGTTGGCGCTAGACGATAGGGTGCTTTGGCAATCAGTGCAGTTCCCAGTATTAGGTGAATTCTAATTTCAACCTCGCGATCAGGCGGTAGTCCAGGTAGCTCTTCTGGAAAAACATCTGAAAAATATGACACTACAAAAAATATCTTTTAATTCTTTTCCTTTAGTGCTAATAATCGCAGAGATCATATACACTATTCCTCCTTTCCGTGCGTGGTTTGCAGCTTTCATCACAAAGATGAATTTTGTGGATGTTGTCGGCTTGTCTCCCTGGATTTTGATCGTTTCTCCTGTTGGCGTACAAACCTCAACAGAATTTTGATCACACAAGATTCGCGCATGATTGGCTACCAACCAATCCATTCCGAATACAACATTGAATCCAGGTAGATTCATTGGTAACAAATTGGCTATGAACTTATGTCCTAAGAATTCTATCTTTCCTCTCTGAAGGATTTCGCGTATGCTAATAGAATTTCCATTTGCCGTTTCCACCATACATTCTTGGCGAAGGCTAGTTAAAGGTTGATTGAGAAATTGATAGAAAGTGGTATTTATAAAACTTTGGTTTGCACAGAGTCAAATAATACTTTAGTATAGACATCATGAACTAGAAACATACCGATAATCACATCAGGAATCAGCTCGGCTTCTTGGCTGTCAGTACGAAGGCTCTAGCATTCTTCTTGGGTCCTTCAATTGTCTTTGCCTTGTTGTTAGGTGCAGAAGCTAGTTTCGGGCAGTTTGGTCGGATATGGCATGCCTCTCCGCAGTTGAAGCATATTTTAGCGTTAATTTTCTTTTTACACTCTTCTTCCTTATGTCCCGGTATCCTGCAGAAATTGAAATATACCATACATTTTCCTGAATGTTTCCTTTTACATAACTTATAGAAAGGTGAAGAAGATGAGTCTGCTCCTATCTTTCAGTAAGAATTACCATAACGTAGTTCCTGGGTAATCCTTTGGGCTAGATCCTTTTCCTGGTTTTCTTCCTGTGTGCGTATCAGTCCATCTATTAAAGTGTTAGCCAGTTCAACTGCTTCTTCAATAGTTTGTGGTCTAGCTGACTTGACCATGTCTCAGATTTCACTAACTAAACCCCAGATATAACAGGAAACTAATACCGGTTCTGACGAAGCCAGGACTGGTACTATCCTTACATATTCAAAGAATTTGGAAGTAAATTCGCGGCAATTTTCACCAATCATCTTATGGTTTAGGAACTTATTGGCTATCTGTTCCTTTTTATGAGGAGGACATAATTTTCTTTCTGTCATTTCCTTAAATTTATTCCATTCCATGACATAAACCATGTCACTACCTTTTGATTGAAGAATGGTATTCCACCATTCTAATGCTTCATCTTTGAAAAGATTAGAAGCATACATTATTTTATCTTCTTTAGCACACTTACTAATATTTAAAACTGCTTAAGTCTTTTCTAGCCAGCGCAAAGCTCCAATAGCTCCCTCATTACCAGAAAATTCAATCGGTTTACAAGACAAGAATTCTTTATAAGAACAACCATAAGCAATGGTCTTCTTTCGTTTAGGAAATGGAGCTTTGACAAGAATGCGATTATCTCCATTGACACTGAGACTAGGTTCAGTGTGGGTACGTTTACTGCTTATAGTATTATTGTTGTTTTCAGGTGTAGGTTCCTTAATGGCTTCAATAATGAATGGCATGGCATCAATTATTCCTTGAGCTACTATATGTTCTACAACACTTTTATCCATGTGGTTTCCATTATCATTATTATTCCAAACTTCCTGATTTACCTCATTCGACATCTGAATTTCTAACATTATCAGATATTAATATCTCAAAAACCAAAACAAAAATCAAAACAGACAAATATTCAAACACCTTTGATCAAAATCGTCGAACATTACGACGTTCTACTCTTTTTTATTGCATTAATCATACTGATACATGTCAGTATTTTAAATTTTAGTATGCGTCGACATATATATATATGTTATATATATATATATTAATATATTGATATATATATTTTTATTATTATATATATATATATATTATTTTTTATACAAGGAAAATACATACATACATATATATATATATTATATCATAGTAGGCCGATCTTGTCTTCAGAATTGATATTCTCTCTCGTCATATTTGTAGACGAGATCTTCCCTAATTGTACGGATCTGGTTTCCTGCCGTCATCAGCTCCTCTCCATGTTGCCTAAGCTTAGCTACATTCTCGGGGCTCATTGCTGGATAGGCATTCGGGATGTATGGTGGGAATTGTGGTGGCTGGGGGTAAGGGTCTTGCATGAGATTTTGGAATTCCCAGTCATTAGTCCACTACTGTTCCATTGGATTTGGTGCTGGCGCTGGTATCTTGGGAATTTCCTCTGGGTTAAATACTGGTATTGGTTGTGGGTTCATTTGGATAGGTTCTGGGTAAAGTGGTGTTGGTTCTAATGGTTGCTCTGGGTAAAATGGTAGCAAATATGGTTCAGGGTCTGCTAACATATTCAAGTTTATCCCGCTTTCTATGGGTTGAAAAATGTCACAGTTTGCTAGCCTTTGGTCTAATTCCTCCCATAGTGGTTTAATAACGGGTATTTGGGCTAGTCCTTCTGCTAGTGTTAAAGTGTCTTTCTGAGTTTTTTTTTCCTTCTTTTTTCTCTTTTTTCCTTATTAAACCAACCTTTTTTCTTGGGTGGAATGGTTTTAGTTGGTTTAGCTTGAAAAACAAAAGGTTCCTCCACATCAGCTTCATATCCTGATACAGCTCCAGATGGTCCTTCATCAATCTTCGAATCAGACATATGTTGAAAAGCATTGGACACACTTTTGTCACTCATCATGAACTCAGAAGTTGTTAAAATAATATAAATATTATATTATGTATATTGAAATTTATTTTCACAAATATAACACACAAGTCATTTTATATAAAATTCCTAACATTAATATTTGAGTTTAGGTATTTAAATAACACTTAAATAGTTTAAACAAGTGGCTCTGATACGACATTCTGTCACAACCCTGACCACACTCTGGTTGGGAGCCGTGAATCATTTACTGGTGGTATTTGTATTTACTAAATTGGCAGCGGAATTTATTATCAGGATCGTAGTTAGGAAATATTCCAGAGTTGGTAAAAACACCAAAGTTTAATATTCAACAAATGGGATAAAACCCATATTTCATTCAAATATTTTTATAGGGATAAATCTTAGTTGACAAAACATAAATTTCTTCTTTTATTCAGGGAGTCATAGCCACTTTATTTAAGCCTTCAGTGCTCCATAGCAGGCTTCTATTACTTTCACAATAAGTTACCTTAAACGAGTTTAAAAACATTTTATCAGCGAAAATACACGCGAGTTCATTCATTTTTTTATAAAAAGACACATTGTTACAAGGGTGATTACATTGGTTTTATCTATCAAATACTCAATTAGTATTTGTCACTCGGTGGCAGTTCCGATGTGACGGTGGTCATATCACTCATTGGCAAACTTTCGTCCAATAGTAAAGATTATCAAGTAGTGTATACAAAACCCCACATACCGGCAATAATTTCAGAATACAAAAACTTAATCACTGTAAATACAACTAGAAGACATTAAGGTTTTGAAAGCATTTGATAAAAAGAGAATGACTCACTTTGTAGTTTTAGAGTTTTAACTTAAAGCTTCCTGATGCTAATCCTAGGTTCCTAATAAAAATACAAGGCAAGATATGTTAGTGTAACAACTCAATTCAAACTTTAACGATACATCATGAGATTAAAACCCCAACGTAGTTAACAAGACATAGCCTTATTCATGCAGCACCTTGACATCTGTTGATGGGTTTCAAATCAATCGGACAGGGTATTGTACCAGTAATCAGGATTGAAAACACTTACTACAGAGCAGAATTTAGGGTATCGGTAACATAGCAGAGAGAGCAAAAGAGAAAGAACAGTATGAGCAATTTTTAAAAGTTAATTGTCTGCCCTATTTATAGGCGAAGGCATGAAAGCCTTTGTCAGTTTTATTCTTTCCAATCCTCCTAAAATTTAGCGGGTACAACAATTTATATTCTTTTATGTTTTAACTTTTATTATTATTTTATATATATAGTTAATTTAGTTACTTCATTCATTTATCGTTTATAACTTCTCAAACATAACGTTTTATAAAACGATGAATATGTCACTAGAAGGAGCATATTTTTATCTACATTTTGACTTAAATTTCATTAAAAACGGAGTAAGGTCAATTATAATAATATATTTTATTATTAATTATTAAACGGTTCCTATAAAAGTATACGCTCATCTAGATACCTCATATTTCTAACAGTCAACTTACTTGTAATCTACCCGTGTAATAATAATAATATAAGTTTTATATACTTTATTTTTAATCTAAAAATGGAAAATTTTCACCCACTCAGCCCCAACCTTGCTAGTTGCAGTGATTTCTTATACCAGCCTCGAATCTACCCCAAATTCATCACACTTGTAGACGACGAGGAACGACGCAAAAGGTTGACCTCACCGTAATCTGGCATTTGCCGCTTATCAGGCGTTTCTTCCACGAATTCGGATTCCGATAGAGCGCATCTGGATTCTTCAGCACACAATGTGTGGGTAGACGTGGAAGAATTCGGCCACGAATTCAGATTCCTGTTCGACACACAATGTCCTTCATCTAGGTCAGGAACCATGCGTTTCTTCCACGAATTCGGATTCCAACCTGGAGCACATCTGGATTTCGAAGAGGATTACTGTGTTAAAGTTCTACTTCTTTAAGTTTATCTAATACCTATTTTGTGGGACTTGAACCCTATAAACACCTTATATCACTAGGTTAAGAAGTTATCAACAAAATTTATGTTAATTGTGTTATTAATACATGAACAATATCTATCAGTTAACATTTGGAGAGGGTCATTGTTATTTCTGTTTTAAATTATTAGTTTGCGTTATATTCAATGTGTGAAACATGCCCCATTCCAAACTTGGAAGTTGATTCTATGTCCCATAAACAATGATTTCAATTAAATAGTTGAACACTTTTTTCATTTTTTCATTCTAGTGGTGGTCAACTTCACCGCTTATACAACTTTGACTTCATATTTCTTTCATTTAACTTGTATTCTATACACCTCCCAACCCCACTCGTCATTTGATCCCTTTCACATCCCTTTTAATAATGAACACATTAATATGTAGATATCCATAAAAAATTTAACTAAATACTATATATTATTAGATTAAAAAATTTATATATATTGTATATAAGACACTAACTAAATAACTAATAAATAAAAAAGAGATGAGTCAAAGCCAAACTCATACCTAGAAATTTTTAACAAACTGAATTTCAGTTTCAGTTTTGAATACAGAGTTGAACTCAAGCTTATAAGAGTTCAAGCTCATTTTAACTCGTTTCTAGCGTAATGTAAACAAATCATACAAACAAACACTTTGGACATTAGGTTTGTAAGACATGTATTTTTTATCTTCTTATTAACTTATAACCTACCTTAAAAAATTAACATATATAATCTTGAAATATTGATATATATATATATATATATATTATTTATAATAAAGAAGACATATTAAAAAGTAGAGAGTGGCTCGTGTACAAACAAACAAATCGTAAGAAGTATACGGAAGAACAAAATCCGCTAATTACAATTGATCTATGTTTTGAATTAAAACAGTGTCATTTAAATAATTATAAGGTTAGTAACTAAAAAATAAATATATAAAGGGTATTATAGTCTTTTATCAAGTGAACTACTCCTTGTTTGATTTTCGAACGGCTATAACTTTTTTATACAATAATATTCTTTTTAAAATACACCGTATTAACGAGCATTTCATTGTCTTTAATTCAAGCAGACTATTGCTATAGTTTTCTTAAAAATACAGCAGGCTATTCGTAAGTGATTTTGAATACTCATTATGTGATTTCATTATAGTATTTTATGTGAAACTCTACTAAGTGATTACGTAATTACGTAACATTAGTTGACTATGTATTATTACGTGACTACGTGATTTTGAATACCCATTTCGTGATTACGTGATTTCTTTATAGTAATTATATGAAACCCACTGAGTTATTACATAATTACGTAAAAACAAAACATGTAATACATAATATTTAATGGAATACTTAATATTGTCTAATCACGTGTTGAGTATAAATGCAATACAAAACATTAGCCAATCAATCTATAATAACCATATAATGTCGTATATTAGAGATTAAGTCAAGTAATAAAGCATAAACAATCATATTCTTATTGTTGAATGTGTAACCACGTAATAAGAATAATTGTAATAACATAAGTTATACCGAATCATATTGAATATGTAATCACGTAATAGATTTATATTAAATGTGTAATCATATAATGATTTTAGGCTGAATAGGTAATCACGTAATGATTTACACCAAATGTGTAATCATGTATCTTGTAAAAAATTTAAGAAAACTATAGCAATAGGCTACTCGAATTAAAGAGAAGGAATGCTCGTTAATATGTGTAATTTTTTTTCCAAAAATATTAACATATGAAAAAGTTATAGCCGCTTAAAAGTTGAGATGAAAACTAGTTCAATTAAGAAAAAACTAAATTACCCTTCCTGTCTTAAATTAGAATTGACACTTGTCACCTCTAGCATGCCTCATATACTTCGTACAGGTTTTTTTTTTGTGATATACATGATCCGATCAGTTAAAAAGTAAAAGGATATATTTCCAATCGGGATAGGCAATGAATAAAATTTGGTTTGCACTAAACAATTGGGTTTATTTGGTATTATTTTCTAAATTTTAATATATAATCCAGTCTTTAACACATCGGATAGCCAATTATACTTCAATAGAAAATAAACATGTTAAGAATAATAAGTTGATGTATGAATCTCAACATATGTTAAAATATGTATTGTTCAAGAGTTCAATCATTGTCTTCATAATACATTTACTAGTTTGCATAACGTCTCTTTCAAAAGTATTTAAAAGCTCAATTATCAAACGTATCCTCGAATGCATTTTCTTTCACCGCAATATTTTCCAAACACTTTCATAGAAAAACGGTCACCCTTAAGATCCGGCCCATAGTCCCATACGATGACCTTAAAAAACCCAAGGTTCGGCCCGACTATGACATCCTTCACTTTTTCGACACACAAGGTGCCCAGAAATTTGATACAAAAAGATGACCTAACTCAAACATTATTTTAAATTTATACATGATAAATAATATTATAAACGGCTGTTGCTAGACAATGCGTAATAGTTTCACTAAAAATTGTAAAAAGTGAAAAAGTAGGTGTCATGTTACTGGCACATAAGCAGAAAAGTTTCACTCATTTTTTTTCGTTAAGTGTGTAATGGTTTCACATGTAAATTAAATACAAGAAAAAAAAGTGATCGTGAAGCAAAACATTGTGATTATTTAAAAAGTCCTCTCATCTTCACGGCTCCGGCCAATACCCATTTCCAAACTCACGCCTTAGCTTTTCACACCATTTTAGGCTGATGTGGTGGTGGGGACATCATCCAATAGCCAAACAACTAAAAAAGTTCAAACTGAATGAGTATGGTATCCGTTTGGTATTGAATCGGTACCGAAAAAATGGAGAACATTGGTACGGGTAGTGAATATACCGGCATGGTACCGATAATTACAGGTGTTTTCCCCGTAAATGCTGGTACTGTATCAGTGCCGGTACCAAAAATGGAAAAAATAGGTAACGGTACCAATACCAAGTGCTCATCCCTAGTTCAAACCCTACCCGCAAAAATATTTCGTTTTTCGTTCATGGTCACTTCTGTTGGGCCAAGCACTTTATATTGGGCTGAATTAATTGTCTGCTTAAGAGTCACGTCTTTTTTTCTTTAGCCCACAATTTTTTAAGGCAACTTTAGACTTATTCTAATTCCAGCAAAATTTTGATTTTGATAAGATTTAACTGATTAATTCCAGCAAAATTTTTATTTTGATAAGATTTAACTGATTAGGTTACAATAAAGTTAAATAATCTAAAATTGAAAAACCGTTTATAACCAATGGATCATAATAGCCATAGGTCTCTTCCACCGACTTTTTTTCATCCAAGACTAAAAAGTGGTTTTTGTTTCTAACTAGTTTTATACCCCGCCTGTGTTGCGGGGTGCTATAACATGTATGCATGTATATTTCGGTTACTTGTACATAGTGGTAAAGCTTGAGATTTCCGACTGGGAGTCCAAAAAATATATACCTAAAAAAATCCTATACGAAAACTACATACCGAACACTAATGAGCGAAAAATTCTATACGAAAATACATACGAAAATATGCATGTATGTTTCGGTTACTTGTACATAGTGGCAAGCCTGTAATTTTGAGCTGAGAGCAAAATAGTAATTTGTCAGGACCAATGAGCGAGTGTTAGACAGCTGCTTGACACAAGTAAAAGTTACATTGAGTCAACCAAATAAAATAAAACACTACAATAGTTTTGCAAAAAAAAAAAAAAAACTAAAATGATGGCAAAACTGCGTTTTTAACTGGGGACAAAATCACAATTTTTTAAATGAAGGCAAATTAATAATTTTGAACTGAGGGCAAAATCGTAATTTCAGCTAAGGGTAAAACTGTAATATAATTTTGAACTGTGGGCAAAATCATACCTTAGAATTGAGGGCAAAATCGTAATTGAGTTGGGAGCAAAAGCATAATTTTATTTTGAATCGGAGGCAAAAACGTAATTTTGAATTGTGGATAAAATCATAATTTTAAATTGAGGAAGTTGTCTAGCAGTATTCCCCCAACTTCTCAACCCATATATAGTATAACTAGTAGTAACAATTTTCCCACGTGTTAGAGTGAGAATTCAGTTAGTATCAATTAGGTTCATTATGTCATCGAGATGGTACCAACACTCGGTATAACAACCGAAAGAAAAAACTTTAAAAAATTAAGTTGTTATATCTAAAAAGATGTCAACACGTATTTGTCATCGATCACAAACCATAAATAATAACAATATATTATTAGAATAACTAAAACGGAAAACAACGTTAATTTATACGAAAAATACTAAACCGTGAGGTAACAATGGTAATTTGGAGGAAGATGTTTATTTACTTCAACCGGAAGTATTCGTTAAACCAAAAGAAAGTCACAAAGTTTACAAGCTTTGCAAAGCGTTTTACGAGTTAAGACAAGCACCTCAGGCTTGGAATATTAAGCTAGATTCAACGTTGAAGGTGTTAAAATTCCATCGGTGTACTAAAGAACAAGCTGTGTATCGAAAGATCGTGGGTAATTCTTCATTAATCTTGGCCGTGTATGTTGATGACTTATTCGTTACAGGTTCAAGTTTCTCTATTATTAATGATTTCAAGAAAGAAATGGCGAAACTGTTTGACATGTCCGATCTTGGAAAATTAACTTGTTATTTGGATATCAAAGTTTCACAAGGCGCGAATGAAATTAAAATAAGACAGGAAGCATATGCCTGGAAGACTTTAAAAGAAGCGAGGATGCACGAGTGTAATTGGGTTCTTGTTCCAATCGGCCCGAATTAAAAGTTGTCGAAAGCCGAAAACGAAGCCGAAGTTGAAGCAAGCAATTATAGAAAAATAGTTGGGTGCTTGCATTATTTACTTTAGACGCGTTTGAATCTCGCTTATTCAGTTGGCATTGTTAGTCGGTACATGCGAAGTCCAAGACAAATTCATGTGATAACTATTAAACAAATACTCCGATATTTGAAGGGAACCTTGAGCTACGATATTACTTATCCCGGAAAGGCTGAAGGAGTGTTATGTGGCTACAGTGATAGTAGTCATAATATTGATGCTAATGATGGTCGAAGTACAACGAGACACGTGTTTTATTATGGTTCTGTACCAATTACTTGGTGTTCGCAAAAACAGAGTACATTGGCGTTATCATCATGTGAAGCTGAATACATGGCAGCTAGTCAGGCTATTTGGTTGCGAGAGTTGATAAGTGAAGTTACTGGAAGACAACCGCAGAAAGTAATGTTAAAAGTGAATAATACTTCAGCGATTGCCTTGGTGAAAAATACGGTGTTCCATAATCGAAGCAAGCAATAAAGTCCCAATTTCATTTTATTCGGGAGTGTGTTGAAAACAATGAAGTAGCCATTGAGCCTGCATCTAGCAACAAACAACGAGCGGATATCTTGACAAAGGCACTAGCGAAAGTCAAGTTCAAGGAGATGCGGGATCTACTAGGCTTTAAATTTATAAAACACGATACAAGACTGCCACTCTACACATGTTAGGGCAAGTGCACCCATCGTGGACGTAGTATGTTGGTGCATAATGTCTATTGCCTACGTCTAGGATATATCTGTAATGTTTATAAAGTTTACAAGTTAATGTTTAAATGAGAAAATGTAAAGTTTATATGTTTTACACTGTGATTCGCACAAAATAGATGTGTGTTTCGTACGAAATCAGTCACTCATACGAAATACTACTTCGTACGAATCATAGATGTTTGATAGTGCACGCACTTTGGTACGAGTCAGTCGACCTATAAATAGGAAGTGTTGTGTTAGAGCTAGTAACTGATTTTGTCATTGATACGGCGAAGCTCTGTCAGTTTGTTTACTTGCGTCTGTAACTTGAACGTCATTAATACATCAGAAGCATTTAAACGGTAAGTTCTATCTTGTTTGTCATGTCTACCTCTCTAGCAATGAATTCCGCCTATGCTAGTTGAGCGAGATCAGATCAATTGCTCATTTAGGGAGCTCGATCCCGTTCACAAATGGTATCAGAGCCGTGAGATCTGATCTACAGATAGACAACAAGTAGTTACTGTTCAGACTTGGACATATCTTCATCTTCATCAGTTTTCTGCCCTTTGCTGGATTTTGGACAAATTTTGGATGAATTCATGGACAAAATAGACTAGGATTTTAGTAATTCAAGTTAATCTTCAATCTAATCAATTCATACCATAATTCAGACATAAAATTGAACTAAATCATGTTGAAATCGATAAAATTTGGTTAGTTTGAAGTTTGAATCAGTTTCGTACGAGTTTCGCACGAAATTAAGTTGTTCTTGATTTTGGTACGAATCAGCTTAACTTTCATACGGATCAATTAAAATTTCATAAAATCTTACAATTTTTAGAATTTCAATTTGTTTTGTACAAAATGACTTGATCCGTACAAAATTCATCCGCACAAAATTTACTCAGTTAAAAACACTTGTTTCGTATAAAAATGAATTGATTCGTACGAGATCATAATTTTTTGATAAAACTTGAATCGTACAAAAAAAAGTTTGTTTCGTGCAAAGTTCTTGTTTCGTACGAAACTTCTTGACCGCACTAAAATCTGTCTAATCTGATCTGTTTGTTTTCGAGAAGTGTGTTCTAACTTTTTACAGGAAAAATGTCTGAGGAATTTTACAATGCGTTCGCCACATCGGTTGTTACCACTACAGCAGCTCAAAACATCAATTTAGAGAATGAAATAGGGACAATGACGAAACCTCCAAAGCTTATGAATCTGGAAGACTTTGATAGTTGGAGCGAGAGGTTTATGAACTGGGTGCAAGCTAACCATTTTACTTGCTGGTTTGCAATCGAGGCAAAATACATCGCAACAGTTGGCGAAAATGGACTTGAAAAGACCCTCACCCAATTCTCTGATGTTGAATGAGAAAGATTTATCAACGAAAAGAAAATGATGAACATTCTTCAGCAATCGATCAAAGAAGACATTTTAGCTTTATTGCAGCATGATGATGATGCGCAATCTTTATGGAATGTTCTTCGACTCAAATTTCAAGGCAGTGCTCAACTCCACAAAAGCAAAAGGGCATTATTAAGCAAAGAATTTGACGTATTCACACTGATTAAAGGAGAAACGGTTAAGCAGCTGATTGAGCGACACTGTCATCTGGTGGTTCATATGAAGAGAATAGGAATTGTGAAGACAAATGAAGAGCTTGTTGATAAGCTAGCTGATTCTCTGCCACAAGGTGAATGGTTGACTTACTTAACCATCTTGAAGAATGGAGTAGAATACAGCAATTTCTCATTGCCTCGCTTTATCGAGAGATTGGAAGGTCATGAATTAGAGATGCAAAAGATGGCCAAAAACAAGACTGTTCAAATGCAACAAGATGTTAATCTTTATTTCAAAAACAGTTCTGCTGCTCAAATCCAAGCGCCAAAGATTCCAACTGCTTTCAGTGCATATAGTTCACCAAGCACACCTCCAACTCAGTCAAGTGGTTTTCAATCATACCCAACAGTTGATCCGAATACACCTACTAGTCAACAATCTTCTTTCGGATCAAATCAATCTCAGAACAATCAAGCCATTCCATCATCCAATGCAAGTCAAAGAATTCTGCAATGTAACATTGCCGTTGACTTTCAGAACGCACAAAATTTTGACGAAAAGACGGCAAACAACATATGTCTTTACTTGCTTCAGTTCTTGAGTCATATGATAGTCTTGTTGCTGGAAAGATTGGTAATTCTGAAATGACACGTGAAGACTACGATCAAATTGATCCAGTTGAAATGGAGTTGATAGATATAAAATGGTGCATGGCTTCAATCGTTCGACGTGTACAGAGATTTATGGAAATCACTGGTAAAGAAAATTTGGGAGGTTTGGATGGGAAATTAGGATTTGATAAATCCAAAGTTACTTGTTTCAAGTGTTGGGAGAAAGGTCATTTTAAAAGAGAATGTCCAAACCGAGAGGTTCAAGGGAATCAGAATCCTTTCGCAGACGACTATTACAAAAGAGTGATTTACCACCGACCACAACCAAGAACAAGAATCGTGCCGATTGAAGACAAGCAACTTGAAACTAAAGATAAGGCTTTGGTTGTTAACAAGAAGACGAAGGGTTTAATTGGAACAAGTTTATTTCGAAAGGAGAAAGTTTGGCATTGGTGGCTGAAATTATTGATGAACCAGAAGAAGAATCAGAGGCATCCTTTGATAAAGTACCTGAGGATGATGATTATTACTATCATACTTCATCAGAGGAAGAGGAGCTGTTGAATGGTCCATTCAAACATCTTTTGCCTAACAATGTTTTAAAAACTTTTGCAGGATATTTCGCACCTACCCAACAATCAACAGATGAAGAGCAAAAGAAACCGGTTGAAGATGTCAAAGTTGATGAGAAAAAGAATTGCTGAAAGAAGACATCATTAAAGCGTGCATGGCGAATGGAAATGAGGTAAACAAGTCATCTGAGAATGAAAAATCTTGTTCAAAGTGTGATGAACCATGTGGTGATTGTCTTGTAAAAGACAAAAGATTCGCTGAATTGTAAAATTTAACAGACAATTTGTCAAGCGATTACAAGTCCACAAAGGAGGCTTATGACAAATTGAGTGCGTCTGTTAAACAATATAATAAAGCAATCAGAGAAAATGACGCAACTCTTATGATGCTAAAGCAACAGTGATGGATAAACAAATGGCAATTAATATTCATCTAAACACTATTGCTGAGCTCAAAAGTGAGCTTGAGAAAATGAGAATTGAAACCGAATGAGTTAATAAACTGTTAATTAGTTATTCCACAAGCTCATACGTCATAGATCACATTTTACCAAAAATTGAAAATATTGAGGAATCTAAAAATGGTAAAAAAAGAGTGGAAGTTATGATCGAGTTCCTCCACCCATGTGGAACAGTTATGCTTGCAAAAATCCATCTGGGGTGGAAAAGGCGCTAAATCTTAAATTGAAAACCGAACAGTTGCCTGAGAATATCGATATAACTTACACTAAAAATGATGGTGAATGTGATTTTGAAGTAGTAGAAAATGTGATTGAAAAAGTGTTAACAAATTAATCTAAGTGGGTGAGTCTGAAAAGTCTGAGAAGTCAAAATCTGATGACAAATCAGAAAATAGTTTAAATGATGATCCTAATGTCATAGTTTATAAAATGAAAGGATCTGATAAACTATTTTCAGATGAGGATTTTCCCATCAAGAATGTGAAAAGAGGTTGTGTTGATAAAATGTTCAAGCTGATGGAGGTAAGACATGATGATTTAGATAAACATGATTCATCTTACTATTCTAAATCAAAAATTGACAACCGACCCTATTATCGGAAAAAAAGGTGATTATCCGGAAAAACAAGCGTGCAGGGTTGGGCTTCCAAAAGCAATATAAAACCAACAAGTCTCAAAAATTGGATTTTACAAAGAAAATTAATTTTGTATTTGGGACAACAACCGAAAAAGAAAAAGAGATCATCGGAACTCAATCGAATGATAATTTTCTTAAAGAAAAAGAAAAACAGAAACAGGTTTTGAATACCTCTGTCCATAAGGACAGCAGGACATGCTATAAATGCAAGAAAGTTGAACATATCGCACGATATTGTTCACAATAAAGTTCAAAACCAGTTTCTTCTCCGAAAAAGTTTACCATGGATGAAAAGCAAAAAGCACCCATGATTATGCCGAAACAAATCCTTAAAAGAAAACTGAATCTAATCAAAATGTTAAACCAATTATTCAACCTCAATCTAAGTTTGAAATTGGTGAAACATCACACAAAGTTCAACAAAAAGATTCAAAATTTTATGTTAAAAGGGCTAAACCACAAACACAAAAATGGGTTGCTAAAATTGTTAAAACCAAATCATCCAAGGTTGAACTTAAACCTGATGTTCCAAACAAAATTGAGCTTAGAAAGATTGAGAAGAAGGAGTTAAAGAAAACTGAAGATAAAGAAGCTCAGATTGCTGAACGTTCAAGAATAGCATCGTTAAGGAGCTTTCAGTTTTTGAAGAGACGTCCTCTGACTGATCAAATGCCTATTGCTTCTGAGGAACGTCGAAAGCCGGTGAAGAGGTTCTTTGGGCGGTAAAGTCAAATCAAATTGAAGTTTTTGAAGATTATCTAGACTGCGGCAACATCAAGGGGGAGTTTGTTGGTGCATAATGTCTATTGCCTACGTCTAGGATATATCTGTAATGTTTATAAAGTTTACAACTTAATGTTTAAATGAGAAAATGTAAAGCTTATATGTTTTACACTGTGATTCGCACGAAACAGATGTGTGTTTCGTACGAAATCAGTCACTCGTACGAAATACTATTTCGTACGAATCATAGATGTTTGATAGTGCACGCACTTTGGTACGAGTCATGTCAATCTATAAATAGGGAAGTGTTGTGTTAGATCTAGTAACTGATTTTGTCATTGATACGGCGAAGCTCTGTCAGTTTGTTTACTTGCGTCTGTAACTTGAACGTTATTAATACATCAGAAGCATTTAAACAGTAAGTTCTATCTTGTTTGTCATGTCTACCTCTCTAGCAATGAATTCTGCCTCTGCTAGTTGAGCGAGATCAGATCAATTGCTCATTTCGAGAGCTCGATCCTCGTTCACATAGTATAGTGATGGTAAGATACCGAGGTCGTCCAAGGACACAAGAGCTTTTTATACCGGCTAATCGTTAAAAGTTTTGAAGTTTTAAAAGATATAAAAGTAAAAACGTAAATAAAAAGGAAAATAAATAGACAAGAAAGAATCACTTGGTCCCGACTCATCTTTTACATATCCTTTGATGATTTCCGCACTTTGGGCATTTTAAGAGATTATCTTAGTTATAGTAGTAGGCCCCTCTTGTGAAGGTGACGTTACCCTCAACTTATTGGTATGAGTTAGTAAGGATACTGTAACACCCCAGAAATAACACGTACACACACACACACATATATATATATATAAACATATTTATATATATATCACACACACATATATAAAAACAAGTTGGTGATAAGTAGTAACTAACAAAACCATAAATTGGGATCCTATTCTTGCTAAACCAAACATGAGGGACTAAATGTGTCAAACTGAGAAAGTTGTTTTATTAAAAAGAAAACTTAAAATCACAGCACACATTATGTGTGTGTACGTGTGTGAAGAGCAGAGTAGGGGCAAGAACACCCAAAACCATATATTCACCAAAGTGATCAAAATTGAAAGAGAAATTGAGTCTAAGTTCATGCATGGATCGATTTCAGTGATCATCTAGTCAAAAGAATCATAAGGCAAATTGGGTGAAGCATCTAGTGCCGAAGTAGACGCGCGATCGAAAGGGAAGCTTTGAGGTACGTGGTTTTACACCTTGTATGATTTTATTCGTTTACTTGATTGTTAGCGTGATAATAACCGAAGAAATACTTAAAGGAAAATCTAATCATTCTTAAGCGATGGATTTTGCACGAATGAATCAAGCTAGTAATTGGTGCTTGAACATAAGTTGGAGTTAGTTTGTAAGTGGTGGAATCCACAAAATTAACCAAGAATATGAGAACGCGTAAACCGGGTAACGGAAACGTAGATCGTAAACCGTAAACCTATGATATGGTCGAAAAGAGGTTTCTTGTTGGATAAAATAGCCCAACGGGTAAACTATAAGAGAAGAAGGTATAACCAGGCGCAAGCCAAGTAATGGATGCGTAAATTGGAGTTAGTAAACTTAGAATAGAGTTGAGTGTCTGCAAGGTACTAATTCTCGTCATAAGAGTGAAGGTAATGTGGACAAATTGATAAACGGGTCAAAATAATTTTGTGAATTAATTTTTACGTCTATAACATCAAGTGTAAGAATACGCTATTTTGGTTAACTTGTTTAAAGCTAAAATGAGGGTGATTGATTTACGATCATATAGAAACAAACTTGAAGCAAAACGGACGAGAAACGTAGAAGTTATGGACAATTTCGTAAAAAACAAAAGTGAAAATCTGCGACTGGGCTGCAGCGTAAGCTACGATCCTCAACCGTAGCTTACGGTTGAGACCTGCTGTCTCAGGCAGAAGGAGCTTACCGTAAGCTACGGTAACCCAACCGTAGCTTACGTCGGGTTTTTAAACAAAATTTTTAGTTTGTTGTTTTATGTATTTGGGTCTAACTAGATATGTTATACGCTCACTATATATATAATATATATATATAATGTTAATGATACATTTTGATCCTTAGGTGAATGTTAAAGGGAATACGGATGAAGATCAGGCGACAAGAAGAACTGAACACAATGAAGAACCTAACTTCAGCATGTTATTTTAAATCTTTTGTAAAACAAATAGTTTACATGTTTTGGAAAATCTTAAACTTATAACATGGGTGTTTATTTCGTAATACATTATGAAATATGAACTTTATTTTTTATTCATGGTTATATACAACTGAGCCATTACATTTTGGTAATCAGAGCCTAAGGTTAAATAATGTGTTCGGTTCGAAAGCTTGATCAAGACATTCGGTAAGAATGGTTATGATATAAACCTTAATAAAATATTTTAGAAAAGAAATGTTGTAAAGTATATGGGAGAAGTGCATTTATACACTCGAACCAGGAAAAATGTACTAAACATGAATGGTTAATCCAAGTCGTATAATTGACCAAACAAAGAAGAAAGATATACCTTGTACATTGTTAAATGATGAGAATAAATCACCATACGATGATATGGAGATGATTAAACAAGTTATTTATCAAATTGTTATAAACATTTCAGTTAAGAGATGTCAAGTGGAACCGATGATGATACGGTATCCCTTTTGACTGAAGAGATACGAGAAAAGATTTCCGAAGAAGTCGGAAAAGCTCTTGAAGCCAGCCTACCAAGATTCATGGAAAGGCTACAAACCACGATACTCACAACTGTTGAGGAAAGAATCAACGAACTGAAAGAAAGTCTTAATCAAGAAAGAACAAGCACAAAGAGAAGAAAGCTTGTCCTTATGACAAGTTCATGGCATGCAAACCCCCAATTTATAATGGAGAAGTTGAGCCAATTGCTTGTCAAAGATGGATAAGTGATATGGAGGGTATCTTTGAATGAACGCACTGCGACACCAAGTTTCGTAGTCTATGGAACTGGCCAACTGAGAGGCCAAGCTAAGGATTGGTGGAATAATCTTAAGAATGAACAAGGGTTGAGGCTACGCGAGCCATGACTTGGAAGAATTTAAAGAACCCTTCCTCAAACACCACAACCCTAGAGCTGTGATCAACAAGATAAAGGAAGAATTTATGCATTTGAGGCATAAGGGTGAAACGATCGACAAAACCACAGGAATATTCCTGGATAAGTTGAGGTTTAGTGATGAGTTGGTAAAAACTGAGGAACAAAAAGTATATCACTACCACAATATGTTGAGTGCAGAGTATAGGGAGTTTATGACTCCCTCAAATTATAAGAATCTCACAGAGATTATCAATGCTGCACGAGAGCGCGAAATTGAGCTAAGAAAACAAGTTGAAAGGGGCGAAAGGAGGGGGTTAGATGCAAACCCAAGCCCCACAAAGAAACCAAAGATAACCGAGTCCTCAAAGAAAACAAGTGCAAAAGGAGGATCACCTAACTGCAAGACATGCGGTCGTGGCCATCGGGGTGAATGCTATTTTAAAGATAAACCGTGTATTATATACGGTAAACAGGACATGCAGCTTCAATTTGCCCTGGCAAAGTGTCGGTATGCTACAAATGTTACCAACCGGGTCACAAGAAATCTGAATGCCCAAAATTAGCAGAAAAGAAGGTGATATCTGACACAAAACGGAGGTTCTAAGAGCGAAAGCAAGATCCTTCCAAATAACTGCGGCCGAGGCTAAGATCGAACCCGATGTGGTTTCAGGTACATTTACCGTAAATAATATTCTTGCACGCATTTTGTTTGATACGAGTGCAAATAAATCTTTTGTTTCACATAGATTTATTCAACATCCTTCATTTACATTAACGAAATTACCTATGCCAATGGAAGTAGAAGTAGGTAATAATAATAAAATTGTTGTTTGTGATATATGTCGGGATTGCAAAATGAATGTTGATGGAGGGGATCACATAGTAGACTTGATACCCATGTCGATGGGGGAATTTCATGTAGTGATTGGGATGGATTGGTTGTTCCGTTACCACACCAAGATAATATGTTTTCGCAAGGAGATAAAACTAACATCTTCAAGCGGGAGGCATATCACTATCTATGGAGAAAAGAGCGATAACCCAAGGATGTGCTCAATAATGAAAGTCCAAAGACTCATTCAACATGGGTGCAAGGCATATTTGACTTACGTGTGTGATGCAGAAAAAGAGCTGCCCAAAATTGAAAACATACCCGTCGTACGAGATTTTGAAGATGTATTCCCGGAAGATTTACCAGGGGTACCACCTGAGCATGAGATAGAGTTCGGAATTGAATTAGTCCTGGATGCGAAACCGGTGGCTAGGGTACTGTATAGATTAGCACCATTGGAACTTCAAGAATTCATGTCGCACTTACAAGAATTACTAGATAAGGGATTTATTCGGCCATGTGTCTCCCCTTGGGGAGCACCGGTATTATCCGTGAAGAAGAAGGACGGGAGCATGCGTGTAACATTTGTCAAAAACGGGTTTTTCCAAACCCGCTTCGTTTGTAATCGAATATCAAGTTATGAATGTTTCGTTGCTTATTTTTGTTTATTTTTATTTTTAAACGTTGCATAATTAATAAACAAATTGGAATTTAAAAACTATAATTAATAAAAAGTGAAAATAAAATAAATAAAAAAGAAAACCGGCTGCCGGGATTCGAACCCGGGTCAGCCGGGTGAGTCTAACGACTTAACTCGCACACATATAATCACTCCGCCACTTGATGTTTTCTGTTAGTTCTAGGAATCAATTAAATCTTATGTTCAACCATGAATCAACCGGTTTACGCAGACTGTAACCGTAATCGGCTTTCAAACGTCCAAAAACGTTTGAGTGTTCGCGGTTTTCTGATAATAACTGATACACCGACACCTTCAATCAATTTAGTCTTGATTGGACTTGAATTCAAGTGATGTTCGGTTTTTATAACCGAAAACATTCACTTCTGGAATTACTTCAACAAAAGCTTCATTTCGCGACTCAATTACATTCCCAGAACTTCTATTCTCGTGTTTACTCTCGTTTCTGATCGTCGGAATTACTTTCTGATCATCGCCGGAATTCTCTGCAAGTCGCCGGAAAACCGAGACTCACCTCAAAACGGTAAATGACTCGACTCTTTCTGTTCCGTTCCATTGATAGACCATTACTAACATCAATCCATCACCCAGAATCAATCCCAGGCCACGTTATCGGATAATCAACTCTCGCCGGAAAACTTCTGAAAATTCCTATTTTCCGCTGTGAAACGGTATAGTCATTCAAACCTTCTTATAACTATTGTTTAGTACTTCAATTCCACAATTAGCTAATCAAAACTGTTAATTTGTTCGCTCAGTCGAAGTTCATAAAAACAGAGCCGACGACTTCGCCGGAGTTCTGAGAAAGATCATCATTCCGGTATGTTCATTCCCGAAACTTTTCCTATCCGTTACATATAAATCATTAGTACGTCTGTTAATCGAATTAAGCAAGAAACAGTTGATTAATCATTGTCTGTGAATTTAACGAAGAAGATGAAGTCTATTATGATTATAAGATTAATTAAAATCGGTATTATAAACGGGTTACACACACAGTCCAGCGGTGGACTGTGTGCAAACAATACGCATACGTCCCGAGTTCGATCCTTGACACACACACACTCTCTGTAATTAAAATGTTCCTTTTTAAACTGAACCGGATCCATTCGCAATTAGATGTTAAGTATAATAAAAATCAGTATATTAACCAAGTTAGACACACAGTCCAGCGGTGGACTGTGTGCAACATTAAATCACAGGTCCCGGGTTCGAGACCTTTTGACGGCACCGGTTCGATAATTAAAATCCTTTTTAAAAATAAATGAATTTTGAATAAATTAAAACAGTATATAAATATAATTAAAAACAGAAATATTTCGGGTTAGACACGTAGCTCAGTTGGTAGAGCTGCGTGCACGCGTACGGGGGGTCTCGGGTTCGAGCCTCACCCAGCGTGTACATACACACGGTTGAACCGGTCAAACAGCGTGTACATTCCCCGTTTTAATCACGTTTTTGGGGTGTATCATGTGTCTTACCATTTATTATATTTAAATCATTGTGCATACATCATATCCATGAACAAATGTGTATTCAGCTTGTATCAACTGTTTGTGTGGTTATTGTTTAGATTTAATTTATCATTTTCAGTACATGCAATATCATAGGCCGCCGCTCCCATTACATTATGAGCGTTGAGCAATTCCCCATTACATTATGAGCGTGAACCGGGCGTTGCCAACATACGATCGGCTCCATTTGATTGAGCCTTGATCGCACAGACATTCATCATAGGCCGTCCGTTCCCCATTACATTATGAGCGTGAACGTGACGTTGCCAACATATACAGTTTCATTCATGTTATATATTCATGCAAGTTGATATGTTATTGTATGTTATTGTTTGTGGTTGTTATTGTTATTGTTTGATTATTTACATTTGCTTACATATGACTATTGCACAATTTTTCCATGATAAAAATAATAAGAAATCAATAATAAATGTTTATCTAACAAGGTTCACTCGCCAACTTATGTTGACCCAAAAACCCCCATTTTTACACAAGATACAGGTGATCCAGCTGCAGCAAGAAACACATAGGATTGGCTTAGAAGAATAAACTGGTTTAGAGCTTGGATTGTTTAGTTGATTATTTTTCTTTGTATTTGTATGAACATGTTTGGATTATTGAGAATGTAATTTTGACTTAAATAAATATGAAACATATTAGTAAATATCATGAGCTTTGGTGATAACCCAATTATGCCCCGACTCTTATTCCGTTGCGGGTCGGGGTGTGACAGATTGGTATCAGAGCCATGACTATAGGGATATAGGATAGGTTATTAGACCCTTAGAGCCTATACTATAGTTGATTAGAATTTTTAAAATTTTTGTGTGTTACATGCCAAATTTCATGATGTTTATATGTTTTATGTTTAATGTTACATTCAATGTTATGCAAGCATGTTCATAAGTACATACTATTATATAATGCCTATCATGAATCATATTCTCATAACATATTATATCCATGAGATCACACACCACATCATTTTCATGATTGTTTTTGCAATGATTTTTGTATTTTCAAATCACATCAAAGTGAGTTCTCATGGCGGGCATGTAGTAACTGGAAGGGTACAAGTACCGGTAGTCGGAACGTCCTGTCTAGGCTTGGCATTCGTATAAATCCAAAATAAAGGACCAGTTTGCCTACCTGGGGACTAACGATGAGAGTACGAAGTACCTATTAGGCCAAAGCATGCTATACCAAACGTCGTGTGAGCTAACCCCACTTTGAGTTGTCATTGTGTCTACACCTGGACACATTCCGACCATACATCTCGTAAACATATTTCATGGTTTTCATTCGGGTGATGCGAGTGTTAAACTGCCAATACTAATGTGAATCCTACCAAGCCAATAGTCATAGGGGCCCACATGACTATACAGGTGAAGGTATGGGGGACATTTGAGGCCCAACATGAGCAAACCCAAGACATCCTATGGATGTAGTTGCATTATTGATATTTATGTTATTTTCATTTTCTTTAAGACACATGACACCTAAAAAGACTCCTTAAACTCACAATCTTCTTATATATGTTCCTGTAGATGTCGGCTAGGCAACAACGAGGGGGTAGAAAATCAGGAAGGTCACACGAACGCTTGGCCACTCAAATCGCAAAATAAATGGCCGCGGTACTTCCTGACATTGTGATTCAAGTACAACAAGCTCTCGCCACAAATCCCACCAATCCTCCCCAGCAAGAAGACCAGAACATCGACAACCCTCCTACCAACAAGTGCTCATATAAACATTTCAATTCTTGCGATCCTCCGAAATTTGAAGGGACTGAAGGTGTCACTGCTCTCCTCCACTGGTTTGAGGAAATGGAAAACACTTTCCTCAACTGCGATTGTCCCGAGGATCGCAAGGTACGATACTCAACCGGGAGACTATTTGGGGTAGCTCTTACCTGGTGGAATACTGAAAAGGGTAAGAGAGGAATCGAAGATGCAATGGCCTTAACGTGGGAGGAGTTAAGGGAAATCATAACGAGACGATTCTGTCCTAGAAGTGAGATTAAAAAGTTAGAGGACGAATTTCATTCATTGAAGCAAAAGGAGGGAGATCATACTTCCTACAACAAGAGGTTTTTAGAGTTGAACCAGATGGTCCCTAACTTGTTCACCCCAGTTTACCGTTTAGTCGAGCATTATATTCGAGGTCTTCCCTCGAAAATTCAAGATTCAGTTCTCAGCACTTCGCCAGCAACACTTGAAGCTGCTATGGAACTAGCTACTGAACTGACCGAGAATCGAATTCGCAACGGTAAATTTAAAGAGGAGAAAAAGAAAGCCCCCGTTGAGGGCCAAACTTCAAACCATTCCACCTCCTCCTCTAAGTTTGCTAACAAGAGGAAACGTAACACCAGAAATTTCGCTGTCACACAAACCAATTACCCTATCCCTGCTGCACCCATTACCCAAGTTGCCCCCTCACCTGCACCATATAAAAGGCCATACTCTGGCCCATTACCAAAATGCAACCGTTGCCAATACCATCACTTTCCTAATCATCCCTGTCAACATTGCACCGGCTGTGGTCGCGCAGGTCACACTGTTCAAACCTGTCGCATACCACAGCGAACGAACCGCCACTAGCCCTTAACCCAAACCCACCATCAAATAATGGGTCAAGCCCAACAACCCCTACTACTACCACCTACCCAACATTTAGCCCAATCATACTACCAACCCAACTATCCCATGGTGCAACCTATGCGGGCTTGCTACAATTGTGGAGACCCAAACCATTTTAGAAACACTTGTCCACATTTGGTGAACATTATACATGCTCAAGCCCAAGCAAATCCGGTGAATCAAGCTAACCAAGCTCCTCCACCTGCAAGAGGAAGAGCTTTCAACATCAACGCTAATCAGGCTAGAGCTGACAGCAATGTGGTTAACGGTACGTTCCTTATCAATGGTAGTTATGCATCCATGTTGTTTGATACTGGCGCGGATAAAAGTTTTGTGTCCTTAGAGTTTGAACCCATCCTAAACCAAATTCGTGATAAGCTCATGGAGTCCATCACAGTGGAAGTTGCTGACGGGAAACCGATCTCATTAAACTCTATTATACGCAATTGTACTCTCACCTTAAACGATCACGATTTTCCAGTTGACCTCATTCCTATGAAGTTGGGAAGCTTTGACATTATAATTGGTATGGACTGGCTCAGCCAACATCAGGCTGAAGTTGTATGCCGTGAAAAGTTTATACGCATTCCTCTTTCAAACGGTCAGACTCTACGAATCTTTGGAGAAACCTCATCGAAAGGGCTCAGATTAATGTCCTGTCTTCAGGCTCGAAAATATCTACGCAAGAATTATGTCGCATTTTTAACCCATGTCGTCAAAAAGGGAACCATGGAGAAGAAACTTGAAGACATCCCAGTAGTAAAAGATTTTCCGCAAGTTTTTCCTGACGACATTTCAGGACTTCCTCCCGTGAGAGAAGTCGAATTTCGCATCGATCTTTTACCTGGTGCTACACCAGTTGCAAAGTCTCCTTATAGGTTAGCCCCATCCGAAATGCAAGAGCTAGCCAGTCAATTGCAAGAGTTGACTGATAAAGGATTTATACGTCCTAGCTCCTCGCCTTGGGGTGCACCTGTCCTTTTTGTGAAGAAGAAAGATGGAACGTTTCGTATGTGCATCGACTACAGAGAACTCAACAAGTTAACGATCAAGAATCGCTATCCATTACCTCGCATTGATGATCTTCTTGACCAACTTCAAGGCGCCAGCTGTTTTTCAAAAATCGACCTTCGTTCTGGTTATCATCAACTTAGAGTACATGAAAAAGACGTCCCAAAGACCGCCTTCCGAACTCGTTATGGTCATTATGAATTCATGGTCAGGCCATTTGGTTTAACCAACGCTCCAGCTGTCTTCATGGATCTAATGAACAGAGTTTGTAAACCCTATCTCGATCGTTTTGTTATAGTCTTCATTGACGACATCCTCATTTATTCAAAGTCTAAGTCTGATCATGAACGGCACCTTCGACTCATCCTTACACTCTTAGAGAATGAAAAGCTTTACGCCAAATTCTCCAAATGCGAATTCTGGTTAAAAGAGGTACAATTCCTTGGGCATGTTGTTAATGACAAGGGAATACATGTCGACCCCTCAAAGATCAAAGCAGTACAAGAATGGCAAGCGCCACGCACACCAACCGAAGTAAGATCATTCCTTGGTTTGGCTGGTTATTATCGCCGTTTCATTTCAAATTTCTCCCGCATTGCTGTACCACTCACGGCTTTAACTCATAAAGGAAAACCCTTCATATGGGGACCCAAGCAAGAAGAAGCCTTCCAAACCCTTAAACAAAAACTCTGTGATGCACCAATTCTCACTCTTCCTGAAGGTTGTGATGACTTCGTGGTTTATTGCGACGCGTCAGGGCAAGGACTAGGCTGTGTTCTAATGCAAAGAGGAAAGGTGATAGCTTATGCTTCTAGACAACTCAAAACTCATGAGAAGAACTACACCACCCACGACCTAGAACTTGGAGCCGTTGTGTTCGCTCTTAAGATATGGAGACATTATCTCTACGGTACTAAGTGTGAAATATACACTGACCACAAGAGTCTTCAACATATCTTCAACCAAAAGGAGTTAAACATGAGGCAACGAAGATGGGTCGAACTTCTAAATGACTACGACTGTGAAATTCGATATCACCCTGGCAAGGCAAATGTGGTGGCCGTTGCACTCAGTCGAAAGGGTTATGCGAACTCCATTCGTCTTCTATGTTCGCAAATCATAACCGACATCAAAGATCAAATTCGAGAAGCCCAACATGTTTCAATAACAGAAGACGACATACGAAAGGAGCTGTCCTGTGGAGCTGAACTTAAAATTGAAACTAAAGCTGACGGTATTCTGTACTATCTAGATCGTATATGGATTCCTGACCACAACAACCTTCGTGAATTCCTTATGAATGAGGCACACAAAACACGATACTCTATACACCCAGGAGCCGACAAGATGTATTAAGACCTTCGATACACCTACTGGTGGCCTGGAATGAAAAAGGATATTGCTGTTTTTGTTTCCAAGTGCCTTACATGTTCCAAGGTAAAAGCTGAACATCAAAGACCCTCAGGACTTCTGGTCCAACCTGAAATACCTGTATGGAAGTGGGAAAACATAACCATGGATTTCATTACCGGGTTACCTCGCACTTCTGGTGGGTATGACACTATATGGGTAATCATTGATCGTCTTACAAAATCAGCTCACTTTATTCCAATCCGCGAAGATTTCAAGAACGAGAAGCTAGCTCGTATCTACATCAGCGAAATCATAAGCCGACATGGTGTACCATTAAGCATTATTTCAGATCGTGATGGTCGTTTCACTTCACGAACATGGCAGGCCGTACAAGCCGCTTTGGGTACACGATTAGACCTCAGTACCGCTTATCATCCTCAAACTGATGGACAATCTGAACGCACCATTCAAACTCTTGAAGATATGCTTTGAGCATGTGTCATAGACTTCAAGGGAAATTGGGATACTCATCTACCATTAGTTGAATTTTCGTACAACAACAGCTATCATTCAAGCATCGGCATGGCACCGTTTGAAGCTTTATATGGTCGTAAGTGCCGATCTCCAGTATGTTGGCACGAAATTGGGGAAGCTCAAATCACCGGTCCAGAATTGCTTCAAGAAACCCCAGACAAGATCCATCAAATTCGAAACAATCTTCTAGCAGCTCAAAGTCATCAAAAGTGTTATGTAGATAAACGACGAAAGCCTTTGGAGTTTAACATTGGTGATCAGGTACTTTTAAAAGTATCACCGTGGAAGGGAGTAGTTCGTTTTGGCCAAAAAGGCAAGCTAGCACCACGCTACGTAGGACCTTTCAAGATACTCGAAAGAGTAGGACCTGTAGCATACAAGCTTGATCTACCAGAAGAACTCAACAGAATTCACCCCAAGTTCCACGTATCAAACTTGAAGAAGTGCCTCGCTGATGAGAACCTCCATATTCCTCTGGAAGATATTCAAATTGACGAATCTCTGCATTTTATTGAAAGACCAGTAGAGATCATGGACTTCGGAGAAAAACGTTTAAGACGAAGTCGCATTCCAATTGTTAGGGTACGCTGGGAGTCGAAACAGGGACCTGAGTTTACTTGGGAACGTGAAGACTCAATGCGCGAAAAATACCCGCATCTTTTTCCTTCTACTACTTAAATTTCGGGACGAAATTCCTAAAAGTAGGGGATACTGTAACATTTGTCAAAAACGGGTTTTTCCAAACCCGCTTCGTTTGTAATCGAATATCAAGTTATGAATGTTTCGTTGCTTATTTTTGTTTATTTTTATTTTTAAACGTTGCATAATTAATAAACAAATTGGAATTTAAAAACTATAATGAATAAAAAGTGAAAATAAAATAAATAAAAAAGAAAACCGGCTGCCGGGATTCGAACCCGGGTCAGCCAGGTGAGTCTAACGACTTAACTCGCACACATATAACCACTCCGCCACTTGATGTTTTCTGTTAGTTATAGGAATCAATTAAATCTTATGTTCAACCATGAATCAACCGGTTTACGCAGACTGTAACCGTAATCGGCTTTCAAACGTCCAAAAACGTTTGAGTGTTCGCGGTTTTCTGATAATAACCGATACACCGACACCTTCAATCAATTTAGTCTTGATTGGACTTGAATTCAAGTGATGATCGGTTTTTATAACCGAAAACATTCACTTCTGGAATTACTTCAACAAAAGCTTCATTTCGCGACTCAATTACATTCCTAGAACTTCTATTCTCGCGTTTACTCTCGTTTCTGATCGTCGGAATTACTTTCTGATCATCGTCGGAATTCTCTGCAAGTCGCCGGAAAACCGAGACTTACCTCATAACGGTAAATGACTCGACTCTTTCTGTTCCATTCCATTGATAGACCATTACTAACATCAATCCATCACCCAGAATCAATCCCAGGCCACGTTATCGGATAATCAACTCTCGCCGAAAAACTTCTGAAAATTCCTATTTTCCGCTGTGAAACAGTATAGTCATTCAAACCTTCTGATAACTCTTGTTTAGTACTTCAATTCCACAATTAGCTAATCAAAACTGTTAATTTGTTCGCTCAGTCGAAGTTCATAAAAACAGAGCCGACGACTTCGCCGGAGTTCTGAGAAAGATCATCATTCCGGTATGTTCATTCCCGAAACTTTTCCTATCCGTTACATATAAATCATTAGTACGTCTGTTAATCGAATTAAGCAAGAAACAGTTGATTAATCATTGTCTGTGAATTTAACGAAGAAGATGAAGTCTATTATGATTATAAGATTAATTAAAATCGGTATTATAAACGGGTTAGACACACAGTCCAGCGGTGGACTGTGTGCAAACAATACGCATACGTCCCGAGTTCGATCCTTGACACACACACACTCTCTGTAATTAAAATGTTCCTTTTTAAACTGAACCGGATCCATTCGCAATTAGATGTTAAGTATAATAAAAATCAGTATATTAACCAAGTTAGACACACAGTCCAGCGGTGGACTGTGTGCAACATTAAATCACAGGTCCCGGGTTCGAGACCTGTTGACGGCACCGGTTCGATAATTAAAATCCTTTTTAAAAATAAATGAATTTTGAATAAATTAAAACAGTATATAAATATAATTAAAAACAGAAATATTTCGGGTTAGACACGTAGCTCAGTTGGTAGAGCTGCGTGCACGCGTACGGGGGGTCTCGGGTTCGAGCCTCACCCAGCGTGTACATACACACGGTTGAACCGGTCAAACAGTTAACAGTCAAACAGTCATCGGTCAAACGGTCAATGGTCAACGCAAAAGTCAACACTTTTTTTTATATTTTTATTTATTTATTTAGTTTAAAAATCAATTAAAAATACTTAAAAATAATGTTTTTAAAGATATATAATAGCCTTAAACTCACAAAAATATATATAAAAATCTTATTAAAATTATTAATAAAATCCATTCATTTACCGTACTTCCCGTTATTATTTAGGTTAGTTAAGTCTCGTCGATCAATCCTCCAAACTCGTGCGCATTTCATCATCTTCAACCGAACGCACCCAATGTGAGTGAATCTCTACAAATTCCCCGTTTTAATCACGTTTTTGGGGTGTATCATGTGTCTTACCATTTATTATATATAAATCATTGTGCATACATCATATCCATGAACAAATGTGTATTCAGCTTGTGTCAACTGTTTGTGTGGTTATTGTTTAGATTTAATTTATCATTTTCAGTACATGCAATATCATAGGCCGCCGCTCCCCATTACATTATGAGCCTTGAGCAGTTCCCCATTACATTATGAGCGTGAACCGGGCGTTGCCAACATACGATCGCCTCCGTTTGATTGAGCCTTGATCGCACAGACATTCATCATAGGCCGTCCATTCCCCATTACATTATGAGCGTGAACGTGAAGTTGCCAACATATACAGTTTCATTCATGTTATATATTCATGCAAGTTGATATGTTATTGTATGTTATTGTTTGTGGTTGTTATTGTTATTGTTTGATTATTTACATTTGCTCACATATGACTATTGCACAATTTTTCCATGATAAAAATAATAAGAAATCAATAATAAATGTTTATCTAACAAGGTTCACTCGCCAACTTATGTTGACCCAAAAACCCCCATTTTTACACATGATACAGGTGATCTAGCTGCAGCAAGAAACACATAGGATTGGCTTAGAAGAATAAACTGGTTTAGAGCTTGGATTGTTTAGTTGATTATTTTTCTTTGTATTTGTATGAACATGTTTGGATTATTGAGAATGTAATTTTGACTTAAATAAATATGAAACATATTAGTTAATATCATGAGCTTTGGTGATAACCCAATTATGCCCCGACTCTTATTCCGCTGCGGGTCGGGGTGTGACAATGCGTATGTGTATCGATTACCACGAGCTAAACAAACTGTAAAGAATAGATACCCACTTTCGAGAATTGATGATTTATTTGACCAACTACAAGGGGCGAGTTGGTTTTCAAAAATTGACTTAAGGTCAGGTTATCACCAACTGAGGGTAAATGAAGGTGATGTGCCAAAAACAGCATTCCGTACACGATACAGACACTACGAATTCCTAGTAATGTCCTTCGGACTAACGAATGCACCCGCGACTTTTATGGATCTTATGAACCAGGTTTGCAAACCAATGCTTGATAAGTCGGTGATAGTGTTTATTGACGACATTTTAGTGTATTCAAAAGCGAAACAGATCACGCTCATCATTTGCAAGAAGTATTAAAAACATTGAGACGGGAAAAACTTTATGCTAAGTTTTCCAAATGCGCCTTTTGGCTCCGAGAAGTACAATTCCTAGGGCACGTCATTAGTGCCGATGGAATATAGTCGATCCGTCCAAGATAGAAGCAGTGTCGAAATGGAATCCTCTGAAAAACCCTTCGGAGATTAGGAGCTTTTTAGGACTTGCGGGCTATTACCGGAGATTTATTCAAGACTTTTCCAAGATTGCCTTGCCGTTAACCAAACTAACTCATAAGAATGAAAAATTTGTATGGGGCGACGAACAGGATAGGGTATTTCAATTGCTCAATGAAAGGTTGACCAGTGCACCAGTGTTGACCTTGCTAGATGGCACCGACGATTTGGTAGTATACTCAGATGCATCACACCTAGGTCTTGGGTGTGTACTTATGCAACGAGGTAAGGTGTTTGCTTATGCCTCGAGACAATTGAAGGATCATGAAAAGAAGTATCTGACTCACGACCTCGAATTGGCGGCAGTGATGTTCGCCTTAAAGATTTGGAGGCATTACCTATACGGGACGAAGTGCATTATTTTCACAGATCATAAGATTTTGAAGTATTTCTTCCATCAAAAGGAATTAAATATGAGGCAAAGACGTTGGTTGGAGACAATGAAAGACTATGATTGTGAAATACATTACCACCCGGGAAAGGCCAACGTAGTGGCCGATGCTCTTAGTCGAAAGGAAGGATACACTCCCATCCGAGTACGGTTAATGCAATTGGTGGTAACTTCGGGCTTGCTTGAACGAATCCGAGAAGCCCAAATTGAAGCGGTAAAAGAAGAAAATTTAAGAAAAGAACGGGTGAAGGGACAAGCGGAAATTTAGTGGATGGAGATAATGGATTGAAATCTCGATTTGGTAGAATATGGGTTCCAAACACGTGTGGTGTTAAGGAGCTCTTCCTTAACGAAGCCCAAAAGGCGCGTTATTCAATACAACCGGGAGCGACCAAAATGTACTTAGACTTGAAACGAAATTATTGGTGGCCTGGGATGAAAAGAGATGTGGCGAAGTACGTTGAAAAGTGCCTAACTTGTTTACAAGTAAAGGCAGAACATCAAAAACCATATGGAAAACTACAAGCGTTAGACATACCAGTTTGGAAATGAGAACATATCACTATGGACCTGTTGACTAAGTTGCCAAGAACAACACGAGGTTATGATGCTATTTGGGTAGTAGTAGATAGATTGACAAAGAGTGCTCATTTCATACCTTTAACTTGAAGCTTATACTTACGAAAATATGTCAGAAGTGTATATAAACAAAATTATCACGCGTCATGGAGTGCCCGTATCCATCGTGTCTGACAGAGATACTAGATTCACTTCAAAATTCTGGCAAGAATTTCAAAAACAGATGGGTACTAAGCTATTAGTTAGTACATCATATCACCCTCAAACCGACGGGAAAAGTGAAAGAACCATTCAAACATTGGAAGATATGCTTCGAGCATGTATTATTGACTTTGGAGGTAGTTGGGATGCCTATATGCCGCTGGTTGAATTTTCTTACAACAACAGCTATCATTCAAGCATTGGTATGGCGCCTTATGAGATGCTTTACGGCCGAAAGTGTCGAACTCGGTTTGTTGGGGTGAAGTAGAACCAAGAGAACTCGCCCAGAAAGATGTGGTTAGAGTTACAAATGAAAAGATTGACACGGTAAGTGCCCATCTAAAGGCTGCCCAAGATCAACAAAAGTCTTATGTGAATAAAAGACGGAGACCTATCGAATTCTAAGTAGGCGACATAGTCATGCAGAAAGTATCACCATGGAAGGGGATCATTCAATTTAGAAAAGGGGTAAACTGAGTCCCCGATTTATTGGACCATTTAAGGTTATTAGCAGGGTGGGGAAAGTGGCTTACCAACTAGAACTTCTGTGAATTAAGTGGAATACATAACACCTTCCATGTATCGCACCTCCGCAAATGTTTAGCGGACGAAACAACGTATGTACCTTATAGTAATGTTGAAGTTGACAACAAGCTAACTACATAGCTAATCCAATTCAAATCCTTGATCGAAAAGTAAAAGGATTGAGGAACAAAGATATCATTCAAGTGAAGGTCAAATGGGAGCATCGGAAGGGATCGGACACCACATGGGAACCCGAAGAAGAAATGAAACGGCTCTATCCCTCGTTATTTGGTACATACACGTGTTTTGGGGACGAAACCCTTTTTAAGGAGGGTGGAATTGTAACACCCCAGAAATAACACACACACACACACACATATATATACACACACACACACACAACATATATATATAAAAACAAGTTCGTGATAAGTAGTAACAAAACCATAAATTGGGATCCTATTTATGCTAAACCAAACATGAGGGACTAAATGTGTCAAACTGAGAAAGTTGTTTTATTAAAAAGAAAACTTAAAATCACAGCACACACTTATGTGTGTGTACATGTGTGAGGAGCAGAGCAGGGGCAAGAACACCCAAGACCCAATATTCACCAAAGTGATCAAAATTGAAAGAGAAATTGAGTCTAAGTTCATGCATGAATCCATTTCAGTGATCATCTAGTCAAAAGAACCATAAGGCAAATTGGGTGAAGCATCTAGTGCTGAAGTAGACGCGCGATCAAAAGGGAAGCTTTGAGGCACGTGGTTTTACACCTTGTATGATTTTTTCGTTTACTTGATTGTTAGTGTGATAATAACCGAAGAAATACTTAAAGGAAAATTTAGTCATTCTTAAGCGATGGATTTCGCACGAATGAATCAAGCTAGTAATTGGTGCTTGAACATAAGTTGGAATTAGTTTGTAAGTGGTGGAATCCACATAGCTAACCAAGAATATGAGAATGCGTAAACTGGGTAACGGAAACGCATATCATAAACCGTAAACCTATGATATGGTCGAAAAGATGTTTCTTGTTGGCTAAAATAGCCCAACGGGTAAATTATAAGAGAAGAAGGTATAACCAGGTGCAAGCCAAGTAATGGATGCATAAACTGGAGTTAGTAAACTTAGAATAGAGTTGAGTTTCTGCAAGGAACTAATTCTCGTCATAAGAGTGAAGGTAATGTGGACGAATCGATAAACGGGTCAAAATAATTTTGTGAATTAGTTTTGTCTATAACATCAAGTGTAAGAATACGCTATTTTGGTTAACTTGTTTAAAGCTAAAATGAGGGTAATTGATTTACGATCATATAGAAACAAACTTGAAGCAAAACGGACGAGAAACATAGAAGTTATGGACAATTTCGTTAAAGAATCAAAAGTGAAAATCTGCAACTGGGCTGCAGCGTAAGCTATGGTCCTCAACTGTAGCTTACGGTTGAGACCTGCTGTCTCAGGCAAAAGGAGCTTACCGTAAGCTACGGTAACCTAACCATAGCTTACGTTGGGTTTTTAAACAAAACTTTTAGTTTGTTGTTTTATGTATTTGGGTCTAACTAGATGTGTTATACACTCACCAATATATATATATATATATATATATATATAATGTTAATGATAGACTTTGATCCTTAGGTGAATGTTAAGGGAATACGGATGAAGATCAGGCGACAAGAAGAACCGAACATAATGAAGAACCTAACTTCCGCATGTTATTTTAAATCTTTTGTAAAACAAATAGTTTACATGTTTTGGTAAATCTTAAACTATATAACATGGGTGTTTATTTCGTAATTATTATGAAATATGAACTTTATTTTGTATTCATGGGATATACAACTGAGCCGTTACAAATACAGTCCCGCAAGGTCGGAATATTGGAAGATAATTAAGTAAGTTATTAATGCGAAAAGTGGTAGTCCCCTCTAGTGAAGGCGATGTTACCCTCGGCAACATTGGTCAGAGTCAGCATGGATACAGTCCCGCAAGGCAAGGTAAAGTTTAAATAGTAGTTTATTTATAAGGGGTTCAAGCCATTCTTACTTCCCCTGATTTGATGCTATCTGCCTCAAGGGAAGTCCTAATAAGCTTGAACCAAGTCCTCACAGGATCTGTACACTGAACGAGACAAGAAATTACCCAAACACCCTTCTAACCCCCTTCAAGGTAGTTAACATGCTTTATATAAACCGTAAAGACACGAATGAGTGAATCAACGAAACGTGAAGAAATGTTTAAATAAAGTTCACTTTCAATATATAAAAACTAGTTATTAAGGTAATTAATACATACCCAAATAAAAAGTTCCCAAAGATTGGAAATCAAAAGTAATATATAAAAGATTTGTCTTCACCAAGTGATGTAAGAGATTTAGCCAAGCATGGCCTTTGTTTGACCAGAAGTCTTGCGATTAATCTTGGATCCCGAGACTACTACACACTCCAAAAGATGAAAGGTGGATGATAGTGGTGGGTGTTGGTGTTGTAGTGGTGGTGGACTGATGGCAAGTGTGAGAGAAGTGGCTTGCCAATGGATGCCTTTCTCATGAACCAAGCACATCTATTTATACCTCGAAACAGAAGGCGACCATGGCCTCGTGGTGACAGAGCACGACCCGTGGTCAGTGTACTTGCTGTACTATCTCAAATTCTGCGCATCTTAAAGTTGACCACGACCCGTGTTGAGCTGGTCCGGCCTCGTGTTGGTTGTCTGTTGCTGTTGTCTTTTTCTGCAGAGAATCTTTGACTGGGCACGACCCCATGCCTGGTGGGCACGACCCCGTGCTTGAGTTTTGTCTTCGTTATTTTTGTTGTTTTGGATGTGAATGGGGGTTCAGCAAGTCATGTCAATCCTTCTTCTTTGTATTTGTGTTGGTTTTGGCTGTTAATTTGCTTCTTTTGTTCGTTTAACCTTTTTGATCCTATAATTTAAAAGTAAACAAATAAACATGATTTTTCCAACATTAGTACCAAAAAAAGGGTTGATGTTATGCCTTGTTTGATGTAATTTATATGTTGCATTTTGCGCACATAAAACACCCGCACACTTGATTCTTTACTTGTCCTCAAGCAAAACTCTATAATGTGGCTTACACACCCAAATGGAATTGGTAGAAGAGAAGTTTTTGGCTTATCTTTAGAGTTTCTGGAACTCGAGTTCTAAATTTATTTTTATTTAACAATCTTATTCGTCATGATTTATTTAGAATATATTTTAAGAAAAAATATTTGTAGAATTTAGTTATATTCAAATTTACATACCTCACAAGTGGTCACTCAACACTCGCCCGAAGATGCTTAAGTGAAATTTGATCGACCCGATGTGGCGCTTACGCCTACCATAACTTGACAAACAATCAAACCTGCTCCTTTGTGACGTTTAATTTTTGTAAATATCAAGAGTGATTTAAAAGGGCAGGCTTTAGCTAGGGGTAATTTTGGGTAAAATGGTGAAAAGCGTACAAGTATCAGTTATTCTTGAACAATTTTTGTGGTTAGAAAAAAAACTTTAACCAATGTTTTTTTTAGCTAAAGTTGAAACTAAGCCATACTTTTTATTTATAACCGAACTTGTTACTAAAATAAATGGTGTAAATAATTTTTTTTTTGTGGATGTGGGTGGTTGTTTTTGCAAATTTTATATTTTTGCGGGTTTAGAAACAAAAGGGTTAAGACTCAAAGGGGTTTAACTAGGGATATGAAAAGGAAAATAAAGATTTAAAATGAAAAATGAGTTGTATTCCTAGTGCCTCTATCATTTACTAAGTTGGATTAGGTCGGTAAGGATTGGGAACATATTGTTTTGGCAAGTTCTAGATTTGTAAGAACCAAACGGGCTTTTCACAAAAGAAATGAAAAATAGAGCAAAGTATAGATATGTATTTGTATGCTCGGTAAAGGCTCAAAAACTCACTTTTGTGGGAAAGGGTTATAATGTAAAAGTGTATATATAATCAAATTTTACAAAGAGTTGTTATGCCTGTTTTTATAATATTCTTAATTGTTTTATTTTATCACGACGCTATTAGATGTAAATTTGTAAAATCATAATTTTTAGAACTTATTTTTCCCAAACTAAACCAAGATAAGTGAAAAAAATGAAAAATTTTGAAAAATATTTGTGGTGATTAGCGGTTTTCCAAGGCGAGTTTTGTGTAACACTGATTTTAGGAAGAACAATTCAAGGTTTTAATACCCCCTACACTTAAATTACACATTGTCCTCAATATGTCCCAAATAGGATTTGTTTTGATTATATATGTAAGGGTGGGGTTAAACAACAAATTTTTAGGTTTACTGGGCACGGGGGGCGTGTCTGGTGGGCACGACCCCCTGGCCAAAGTGCCAGTAACATGAATTTTGAAAAGCTTACAGAAGGCTGGGCACGGGGGCGTGGGCTATGGGCCCGACCCCGTGGCAATTGTCTGTAACAGATTGGGAGTTGTGTTTTGTCGCTTGGCGTCTGATTTCTAGGCTGGGGGATCACTATGCTTAGTGTGTCCAAGCCTCCCAAGGTACATGTAAGCTATAATCCTACCACAATACAATAATCTAACACAAAATAACAAGTTTCCTACATTACGAGTGTTCTCTGTTTCAACCATTATCACATGAAAAGAAAAATAAAAATGCAAGAAAGGGAAATGTTTAGAGAAGCAAATTGTTCATCGGTACGTACCAAATTGTTCAAAGTGCAAAGCAGTTTTTGTACTTGTCTTGGTGGTTTTTGTGCCTTGCTTGTAGCACTTCAAAGCGGTTTTTGTATCAAGGTATGAACTTTTGAACCACAAACAACTTATGAGGTTGTTGGTGTATGTTTGTGATAACAATTTTTAGATTTAGGTTTTTGATATCTTGTAATTAGTGAAACGATAAATGGTTAGCGAGTTAGGCTTTGTATAAGTTAGTTAATAGTGATTGGGCCAAACTAAACCCACATTGGGAATGGTAGGCGAATTGGGCCTGTCCAATTCGCCGACCTGTGTGAAACCAGCCCAATATGCATGCCTTTGTTAGATAAACAACGATTTGCATTAGGGTTAGGGTTAAGCACTTGAAATCAGATTACAAAGAGTTTAGAGAGAGAGGGAGAGAGAGAATTCATGACAAAGTATGGGACGAATTTGTTGAGTGCTAAAATCTTAGGTTGATTATTAAACTGCTGTTTGAATACTCATTAAAGATCAGTTTGTTCAGTTTTAATTTAATCTGCTTCTCACCTTTCTTTGAAAATCCGATCTAGTGGATTTCCGCACTCTAGATTAGATAAATGATTTTGTGACAGATCCATAAGACTAATTAGGCTCTGATTGGCTCGGTTCAGAATTGTTTCTCGTAGAAAACTAGGGTTTTTGGAGGTGTTGAAGGCTGTTGCGAATTTAGAGGCTGTTTGGTGTTCCTGCGTGATTATAAAGTTTCTGCGTTTTTAAAATTCTACAGTTTTTGCAGGATTCTTGAAGATTTTTGGCTGGAAAACTTGAAGTTCGAAGATTTGTTCTTTGTGTTCTTCATATTTTTATCAAAATTTTGCTAATTTTGGTTGTTTGATCTTGCAGGATTCTATTGGTAAAGAGATAAGATCTTTTCAATTCTGAAAAGATTTATCAGATCCATGAAAATCGAAATTGTGGTAGACTGGATTGCTGAACAAGTTACTGCAGAAATGTTGCTAATCAAAACCAACGTTTTTGTTGTATTACGTATTTAACAATTACGCAGTCTGGACCTGCGTAATTGAATAGGTGGCGTATTAAAATACAAAGGCTACTTTGGTAATTGTGATAATTGTCTTCTACGAAAATTTGCTTCAGACAGCGTTTTTAGTTGTATTACGTATTTAACAATTACGCAGTCTGGACCTGCGTAATTGAATGGGTGGCGTATTAAAATACAAAGGCGACTTTGGTAATTGTGATAATTGTCTTCTACGACATTATTACGGTGACAGCGAATTTACTAGTCATCGTAATCTGGAACTGATCAGCCGGCGTATTTAACCCGCGTATTTAACCCCCCAGCGTAATTGGGACTCAGCATTTTTGACTTGGACTTGCCTGCGTAGGCCTACGTAATTAACCAGCGAATTGGACAATGTAATTAACCAGCATAACTGGAGTATTTAATAGGTGGAGTAATTAAAAACTAGAGTAATTAAAAGGTGGAGTAATTAAAAACGAGAGTAATTAGATACGTGTGGTGTAATTAACGTTTTCGTGAATAGAAAATTATCCGTAAACAAACTCGGAAAACGGACTGAACAGTTTGAACCGCCTCATTTTTAGGACAAAAAAGGCAGACAAAGGTACGATTATATATCATTGGATTCGTATTCTCGAGACGAGTCTAATGGTACGATTTTATAAAAAACAGTTTCGGATAAGTTTTTAAACGTTTTTAACAAGCCGTTTCGGTAAAAATTTCGAGTATGTCGAACTTGAATGAACTGTTTAAGATGGAACATGAGGTTGGTACTACCAACAAGCCACTAAAGCTGATGAAGGTAGAACAATACCTTAATTGGAAAGATAGGTTTCAGTCCTTTATTGAATATCAGGACACACTGATGTGGATCTATATTGAGGATGGGTACGTGCACCCGACTCCTGAGTTCGAAGGCAGACAACGGGTCACTGCGTATGTCAATATGGAAGAGGCAGCGAAGAAGATGTATATGCTGAGAAGAGAGCCCTTGCTGCTATAAAGATGTCTTTACCTGATGCCATCAAACAACCTTTAAGAGGTACACTACCTTTAGAGATATGTAGGATGCATTAGAGAAGCGGTATGAGGGCAATGCTGATGTAAAGAAGAACAATATTGATTTCTGAAGAAACAATATACTGATGAGAAATGAGTCCCTAGAAGAGATCATTACAAGGTTCTATCATCTGATGACAAAGGTAGACAACTAGACATAGAGGGATACACTGATACTGAGATCAATGAGAAGTTGCTGGATGCTTTACCTGCTAAGGGGATATTTATACTCTTATGATCAAGGGTGAAGCTGATTATGAAACTAAAGACTTAGAAGAGGTTTTTGGGAAGTTGAGAGCTTACAAGCTCAACACGAAGAAGAAGGAAACAGGTTATGATCAGGTTCAAGATCCAGGAGTCTACAAAGGCATTCCATCTTCATCTTCTCACAACACTTCTAGTGATTTAACAACTACATTTGTCTCAAGTCAAAGTGAAAATGTTTTTGATGCTAATGTGAATTGTGCTTTATTGCCTCACCGGGAGGTTCAACTGCAAGTAAGAGACAACAAGAACTGCAGACTGGATCGAATAGTATAATTTCCAAGTCCATGCCTATGAGTGCGAAATCAGCTGAGACTCAATTGTGTCCCCTTGCCTCGTTTGTTGCTTTGTATCAGAATTATATACAAGGTAAGATAGCAGATCTAGCAGCACCGGACGAAGATTATGAGCAGATTGATCCGACGACTTGGATGAGATGGATATTCAGTGGCAGATGCCATGATATCTATCAGGGCTAGACGGTTCATGAACAGAACAGGAAGGAAGTTCATTGGGAAGAAGGTTGGATTCTAGTAATCCAAGGTTCGATGCTTTAAATGTCAAAATCTTGGACATTTCGCAAGAGAATGTCAAAGACAATCAGGAGAACCACAACAACCTTCCACATTTCATAACTCATCTGGTCAAAGTTCATCCAAAAGTGCATCACGGGCACTTGTTTCCACTACTTCTCCTGATGGTTCATATGATTGCAGCCTTTAACTGGAAGGTGATGGAACCATAACACAAGCTCTAATGGAGGGATCGTTATAGTGATTGAAGAAGGTCAACAAGCTGAGGGAGAAGTTAGTGACCATGTTAAAGAAGAGTGGTCTGAAAAGAATATTGTAGCTGAACAGGTAGCAAGTGAAGAAATGAAGCTTCCAAAGAACAAAATGTTGCTGAACAGGTCAAGCCTAAAGAAAAACCAACTGAAGAGGCAAAGACCAATGACGTACAAGTGCAATCGGATGAGGAAGAGAATGCCAAAACTGATTTTGCTGCATTTATGGCTGATTTGAGCAAAGCTACTGGGGAGGAAGGACAAAACAACTAAGTTTTGTATGCATGAGTCACAGTGAACTAAAAGGTACAGTTGACAGGTTGTCCACACACAACCAAAGTCTGATAAATGAACTAAATGGTCTAAAAGAATCAAACTTTTTTTATAAAGAAAAAAGAGTCTCAATACCTAAAGAAAATAAAATCATGTGAAGCTGAAGTTAAAACTTTGATGGAAAAATTAAATAAAGAGCTTCAAGTGATAGATTTAGCACATAAGACTATGAGAGATAAAACAAAAGAACTATATGACAAGTGCAAAGAGTTATCTGATGTACAATGTTAAGATTGTTAAACTTCAAAGAAAATTAGACCAATTTAGAAACACTTCATTTGTAATGATTACATGATGGGAAACTTAAAAAGAGTACTAGTCGAACAACAGTGGGATTTAATGAAGTTCCTCCACCTGTTCATCAGGACTATACATTCTTACCACATGAAGATGATATAACAGATTTTGCGTATGGTGCAGCTGTGGTTGAGCCGATGACTGTCGATGTACCTGATAGTTCCGTGTCTGAGAATGATGTTGTTTCTGAGTATGAAGTGGCTAATGATGTCGAGAAGGAAACCAAACAAAACACTATTTTAAAAATCAAAATGCGTCTTCCCAATCTAAAAAAAACATTTTGTTAAAAATGTGAATTTTGTGAAAGGGGATCACATAAAAAATGGGGATTGAAACAGAGTCAAATGAAAAGTTTGTTAAAGATAAAATGAACAAGGGCAAATCACAAGAAACAAATGTTGGTCCGTCTTAAAACTCGCCCACGTCATCAGAACCATCAACTTCAAGGATTTCACGAAAGACGTCTTTTGTAAAAGATCGTGCTTTAATTGTCATACAAAAGGACATGGTGTTAGTTGTTGTCTTTAGAAGAAGGGTGAAGCACCTTTGAAGGAAAAAAAGAAAGAAAAATCACTTGAAAAGAAGGGTGATTGTGAGTTGAAGAAATCTAACTCATCAAAGAAATATGTTGTTGAAGACAGGGCTGAAAACAGGAAATCAACAATTTCTTCGTTTTCAAAGAAATCAACCAAGGTTTCAGCCTGCGTCTACATCTAGCAAATTCGACAGACCTAGAAGTACTTCACCTAAAATGAATAACTTTAATGGTCATTTAAATAATTTCAGAGGTCAAAGTTCACAACAAAATCGATATCACACTAGTGGTAGTCGAAATTTTTACAATAATGACTCGAGAAATTATTATAGTCAAAATTTTGGAAGTCAATCAGGAGTTCATCGGAACTCAGGTTTTGCGAATCAAAATAGAGGTTTTCAAAATAAAAAATTTCAAAGGTCACAATGTCCAAACACGTATAGAAACCCTCAGGACCAAAGACTAGTGGAAAAAAAAAACCATTTCCAGCAATAGGTCTAAGATCCAAGACTCCTATTAGGAGTGATGGATATTGGATGGATGTTCCGGTAGTTGGTGAATCTGGAAGACCCAAGACCATTAAGGCTTAGGCCCCCTATCTAACTAAATTTGTTTTGGTTTGTGTAGGAGCTGCTAAGGAGGCTGGTCAACTTGTGGTACATTGACAGTGGATGCTCTAGGCACATGACGGGGGATAAGAGGTTGCTGAAAGATTTTGCGGAATTCAATGGAGGTTACGTGAACTTTGTAGGAGCAAAAGGTGGAAAAATAATAGGTCACGGGAAAGTAACCAACAGGAAGATAACATCGGACAAAGTTAACTATGTCGAACAACTCAAATACAATTTGATGAGCGTGTCGCAAGTCTGTGACAAGGGTTACTCTGTCCACTTTACAAGTCTGAGGCATTGGTGTTAAAACCGGGTTTGATCATTCCTGATGGTTGGGTAGTGACGAGGCCACCAAGGAAGAATGATGCCTATGTCATTGGACATGAGTGTACATGATTATTTAGTGGTGACTACATGCTTGTTGTCGAAAGCATCTGAGGCAGAGTCGATGTTATGGCATAGATGCATGGCACATATCCACTATCTAAAATGAATTATATAATAAAAAATGGTTTAGTGGAAGGTGTGCCCATGTACGATAATTAGAAATAAAACCAACCAAAATTTGGTGAAGTCGCTAACGAAGGATTTTTCCTAGGTTATGTCGATGGTGCACCAAACAAGAGAGTTTTCAACCCAAAACTAATGGTAATATTGAAATGGTTTTTAATATTGAAACTATCACATATTCGCCAAACAGTGTAGCCCAGGTCCAGCTAAGCTATATGATTACGATATGCTCTTTGAATCTTTTAAAATTACTGAGTTTTCCGATGTAGGTGATTTTGATGTAATTCACAGCTTGACCAGGGACGACGATGAGAGTAATTTGGTCTGAGTTCAAGTGTTCCAGTTGCGGATGTGCTCAGAACTTCCTCAAGTGCAAACGCAGAAGTAGAGGATTTGAGTGATAGTGAGTCTGAACCTCTTGAGGGGGAGGACTTTACTAATCCGTTTTCTAATCAAAATGTTCAAGGGGAATTCGATCAAATCTAGAGGCTAACTTGGAAGTTGACGCCATTGCTACTACACGAGCAAATAAATATCATCCAATTGAGAACATCATAGGTGATCCGAATGCAGGTGTTTAGACAAGGAGAAGTATAGTAGCAGGTTCATGTATGTATGCTACGTTTGAGAAGACTAGTATTAACAATGAGTGCTTGTATGGCTGTTTTATTTCTCAAGAGGAGCTGAAGAATATTCATATGGCTCTAAAGGATAATTCATGGGTGGAAGCTATGTAGGAGGAGCTAGCTCAGCTTGAGAAGTTGAAAGTAGGAGTTAGTTGATTTACAAGAAGGAGAAAAAGAAATTGGCACAAAGTGGGTGTTCAAGTGTAAGAAAGATGACCGAGGGATCGTGACAAGAAACAAGGCTCGCTAGTTGTGAAAGGGTCCAATCAGCAATGTAGGTCCCCTGACCTAATCCGTATGGATCTTCACAGAATCGTCTATCTAACCTAGAGTGTGGAATCCCCTAGATCAGATTTCACAAAAAAACAAACAAGAACAACAATCACTATAAACCCGATCTTTATTGATTATCTATCACAATGATTACAATCAATCTAGACCACAAGAATTCTCTCTCAACTCTCTCTGAAGTGATCAACTGAGCAATCTTAACCCTAATGCAAAACTCTCTTTATATAGAGACAAGTTTGCAACTGGGCTAGGGTTTCACCACATGGACTGCAAATGGGTCTATGCCCAATTCGCCTACCACTCACTATAATGTGTCTGGTTTAGCCCATTCACTTCTAATCAACTACTTCAATACTAAACCCACTAACTATTTATCGTTTTACTAATTACAAGATATCCAAAGACCAACTAAGCTGTTGTCACAAATATGCACCAAAAAAACTCCCCCTTGGCAATAGCTTCATTAAACACTTTTGTCTTCAGTCATCTTGCAATCTTCAACGTCTTTGAAAATCTTTGGTCTTTGGATAGCTTCAGCTTTAATAGCTTCTGTCAGCAACAGACTCCCCCTAAGCTGATGTATCCAATCACCAAATCTTCTAAAACGTTAGCATTTGAGTAAACTCCAGTTTAGCACTTGCATAGCAATCTTCAAAATTCATCAACTTTGTCTGCAATGTAGAAAAGAGGTTCTACCATGCATCCAAGCAAACTCCTCTTCACCAAACCTCACAACAACATACTGCTACAATCTGTATACTATAAAACAAACATATCGAGAAACCATAAGAATTTTTCAACACAAGTTAAGAAATTATTATTATTCAAGAGATGATAAAACTGTATAACAGATTAAGCACTTCTCAACTCAAACCACACACTTAAAGTTTTAAGTACACTGAACCTGCAAGATTTTAAACTTTTGAACTCATCTTCTAACACCATTCCCCTATCAGTAACAACTCCTCCATAAACAACCATTTTCCATACATTAAGAATGTACAAGAAAATGAAATCCTTTTGGATTTTTGTATTTTCTGAAAGCAAATATATAACGAAATAATAAACACTCTGTTTTTGTGAGAATCACTGTTAAGAAGATCATATCAGCAATATCAAACTGTTTTCACACTATTAGATAATTCTTTATGTAATTTTCATGCAAAGCAGTTCAAGACGATTACTAGTATTGTTTATCCACTTAAACAAAATACATGAACATTTCAAGTACCATTACCTAGTGATATGTTAAGATAATTTTATACTGATATACAAGTGTGTCCCACTTCTGGACATACATCAAGGTATGCACAAATATTCCTCGTAGTAGGTGAGTATACCAAAATTCATCCTTTTTGATTTACAACGTTAGATAATTGGTGATCAGGTCAATACCTTCGTACAACAAAGAGACCAGTATCCAACAGGGTTAGGGCTAATACCAAATTTTGGTACGATTGATGCAATTTGCACATTTGAATGACTCTCTAGGAGAGCTTCTTCAATTTTTGGGATTTGGCATTTAGCTCTTTTAAGATATCCTGTTGTGCCTAGGTCAACATATATCTAGATGCAGCAGAAGGACAACCTTGATACCCTGGATGAAATAACGATATAAAGACCTAAAATCTTAGATTTTGGCAATCTATCAACGCAAGATTTTAGGTTATAAAACCATACGCCACTAATATGTTACCCACTCATACACAGTTCGTTATGTTTATATCACCAAGGTAAGTTGCCTTTTGCCTACTGATACATCATATGATGAAGCTGGTATCATACTTAAGCAATTTAATTTGAATTTCAGTGTGACAGTATAACTTGCCGATGTACTATCATTTCTTCTTATCTACACAGTGAAAACTCATTTTTTATTTTCTATTTTTTTATGTTTTGATTTTTGAAAAACAGTAAATTTATTTACAAAAATTTATGAAAACTGGTTATTCAGGATTCCTCATCCCGTTGAGTTCGACTAAATGTTCAAACGAGTCATGTCAAAAGCTTTTGTGTAAAGATCTGCCAGGTTATCTAGTGTGTCGACTTGATGGAGTTCAGTCAATTTCTTTTCAGCACAATCCCGTATAAAATGATGACGAATGTCAATATGTTTTGTGCGACTGTGTTTTTCGGATTGTTGGTGATTGAAATAGTGGCATTATTGTCTATCATAATAGGAGTACGCGTGAAATTCAAACCGTAATCGCGCATCTGCTGTTGGATCTAGAGAACTTGAGAGCAACAGCTACCCGCAACAATATATTTAGCTTCATGCGTAGAGGTAGACACACAAGACTGCTTCTTGCATTGCCATGACATGATCCTCTCTCCTAAGAACTGACAACCACCTGTGGTAGACTTTCTTGTTGATTTGCATCCTCCAAGTCCAAATCAGTGAAAGCAACAAACTTCAAATCACTAGCAGCTGGATACCATAACCCAAGTTTAGGTTTTCCCTTCAAGTAACGAAGAATCCGCTTCACCGCTTTCATGTGTGACTCCTTTGGATTCGCTTGATATCTGGCACAAAGACACACTTCGAATATGATGTCTGGTCTAGAAGCAGTCAAGTACATCAGAGAACCAATCATTGCCCTGTATTGAGTTGGATCAACATCCTACACACTCTCATGATCTGGACCAAGATTGTGCTTCTCGCAAATAGGTGTGTTGAAAGTAGCACAATCCTCCATTTTGAAATGAGAAAAAAATGTCATACACATATCATCGGATGTATAAACATCCCGTCCTTCTTCTGTTCAACTTGTAAACTCAAAAAGTAGGACAGTTCACCCATCGCACTCATTTCGAGCTTGCTCTTCATTACCTCCTCGAAATCATGACACATGTTCTCCTCAGATGACCCAAAAATGATGTCATCTACGTATACTTGTACTAGCAGAAACTCTTCCTTCTTACTTTTAATGAAAAGTGTACTGTCAATCTAACCTCTTTCGAAACAATTCTTTAACAAATGTGCTGACAATGTCTCATACCACACCCTAGGTGCCTGATGCAATCCATACTATGCCTTATCAAGTCGATAGACTCGATCTGGATAATCTGGATCAATAAACCCATATGGTTGTGAGACATACACCACTTCTTGGACTTTCGCGTAAAGAAATGCACTCTTCACGTCAAGTTGGTAAACTTTGAAGCCCTTGAATGAAGCAAAACCTAGAAATAAACAAATTGCCTCCAACCTTGCTACTGGTGCAAACACTTCATTGTAATCAATCCCTTCTTGCTGATTAAACCCTTTCACCACCAACCGAGCCTTAATCCTTATCATGATCCCTCGGTCATCCTTCTTGCACTTAAACACCCACTTGGTGCCTATTTTCTTCTCTCCTTCAGGCAGGTCAACTAGCTCCCAAACCTTCAACTTCTTAAACTGAGCTAGTCCTCTTGCATAGCTTTAACCCAACAGTTATCCTTAAAGCCATGTGAACATTCTTCGGCTCCTCTTGGGCAATAAAGCAGCTATACAAACACTCATCTAACATCCCAGTCTTCTGAATCGAAGTAATAAATAGGAACCTTTGATCACACCTCTTCTTGTCTGAACACTTGTAGCATCACCTATAATGTTCTCAACTGGATGATATATGTTTGCTCGTGTAGTAGCAATGGTGTCAACAACTAAATTATCTCCTAGATTTGATCCAACCTCCCCCTGAATATTCTTTTTAGCAAACGAATTAGCAAAGTCCTCCCCTGAATAGGTTCAGACTCACTATCACTTGAGTCCTACGGAGCTGCACTGGAAGAAGTTTCTGGAGCATCTGTTATTGGTATACTCGATCCAGGCCTGAAGTCACCCTCTTCATCTTCACCGATCATAGTTTGAATCACTTGAGACTCATCTGCATTGGAAAAATCAGGAATACTAAATGATTTAAAAACATTATCATAATCATATAATATAGCAGGACCACTCGTTGATTGTTGAGGTGAATAACTAGTGATTTCCATGTTAAACACAACCTCAATTTTACCAGTTTTTAGATTAAAAACCCTTTTATTTGGTGTTCCAGGCATATAGCCTAGAAAGTAACCCTCGTCAGCTACCTCACCGGATTTCTTCTTATCTTTATTTCGCACAATGGTGCAGGGTAATCCAAAAGGTTCAAAGCCTTTCAGGTTTGGTTTTCGGTTAAACTATAGTTCGTAACATGTTTGGTTAAACCGTTTAACTGTCAAAACTTTGTTTAGGACATAACAAGTTGTGTTCACAGCTTCTCCCTAGAAAAGAACTAGAAGCTTTGAATTAGAAAGCATAGTCCTAGCGGCTTCAATTAACATCCTGTTTTTCCTTTTAGCGACTCCATTCTGTTGAGGTGTATAAGGAGCATAATATTGATGTTCAATTCCCTTGTAAAGACAATAAAGATCCAGATTTGATTCTTGAACTCCGTGCCATTATCACTCCTTATCCTCTTGATCCGAGCATTATGGACATTTTCCAATTTTGTAAAAAGATCTATTAGCATCTCCGCTGTCTCATCTTTTGTACCTTAAAAGAAAACCCATGAATATCGTGAGTAATCATATGTGACAACTAAACAATAGTATTTTCCACCTATGCTCCTTACGTTCACCGGACCGAATAGATCCATATGAAGTAATTCATGTCACACCCGACCCGCAGCGGAATAAGAGTCGGGGCATAATTAGGTTATCACCAAAGCTCATGATATTTACTAATATGTTTCATATTTATTAAAGTCAAAATTACATTCCTAAATATCCAAACATGTCCATACAATACAAAGAAAATAAACCACACAAAACAATTCCAAACTCTAAATCATTTTATTCTTCTAGTCCAATCCTAAGTGTTTCTTGCTGCAACTGGTTCACCTGTATCATGTGTAAAAATGGGGGTTTTTGGGTCAACATAAGTTGGCGAGTGAACCTTGTTAGATAAACATTTATTATTTAATTCCTTGTTAGTTTATCAATGAAAAATTATGTATAATCATAAATGAGCAAATGTAAATAATCAAACAGCAGCAATAGCAGTCACAACTATAACATACAATAACATATGATAGCATACATTAACATACCAACATCATACAATAAATAACATGAATGAAACTGTGCGATCAAGGCTCAATCAAACGGAGCCGATCGTATTGCATGTACTGAAAATGATAAATGTCTGTGCGATCAAGGCTCAATCAAACGGAGCCGATCGTATGTTGGCACGCCAGGTTCAAGCTCATAATGTAATGGGGAACATGCTCAATGCTCATAATGTAATGGGAGCGGCGGCCTATGAAATTGCATGTACTGAAAATAATAAATTGAATCTAACAATAACCACACAAACAGTTGAAACAAGCTGAATGCACATTTGTTCATGATATGTTGTATGCACAATGATTTAAATATAATATATAGCAAGACACATGATACACCCCAAAAACGTGATTAAAACGAGGAATTTGTAAAGATTCACTCACATTGGGTGCGTTTGATTGGAGATGGTGAGATGCGCACGAGTTGGAAGAGCGGGACAACGAGAATTAACTAACCTAAATAATAACGGAAAGTATAGTAAATGAGTGGATTTTATTAAGGATTTTAATAGAATTTTTAGATGTATTTTTACGAGTTTAAGGCTATTTCCTATCTTTAAAAACATTATTTTTAAGTATTTTTAATTGATTTTTAAATTAAATTAAATAATTAAAAATATAAAAATATGTTGACTTTTTGGGTTGACCGTTGACTTTTTGACTTTGACTGTTTGACCGGTTTATTCTGTGACTGAAATGCGCTGGGTGAGGCTCCAACCCGAGACCTCCCGTTCGCGTGCACGCAGCTTTACCAACTGAGCTACGTGTCTAACCCGAAATAATTCTGTTTTTAATTATACTTATATATTAACTCAATTTACCCAAAATCCTTTTATTTCCAAAAACATTTTAATTCATCGAACCGGTGCCACTAACAGGTCTCGAACCCGGGACCTGTGCTTTAACATTACACACAGTCCACCGCTGGATTGTGTGTCTAACTTGGTTAATATACAAATTTTATTATACTTAACAACTAACGGAGTTAACCCGGTTCAGTTTTAAACAAAAAGGCATTTTATTACTGCGAAGGTACGTGTGTCAAGAATCGAACTCGGGACGTATGCGTGTTTTTGTTCGCACACAGTCCACCGCTGGACTGTGTGTCTAACCCGTTCAAAATACCAATTTTAATTATTCTTATATTGTTAGCGCAGTTCATCTTCTTCGTTGGTTTTTACAGACCGCAGATTACACCATTATATCTTGTTAATTCGACTGTTAAACATTGCACAGACTAATGAGATAGCAGAGATGATATTTAGAAATAAACATACCGGTGAACGATTTATTACAGAATTCCGGCAAGGCGTCGGGTCTTTGTTTTTATGAACTTCAACTGAGCAAATCAATTAATCGTTTTGATTAGTTAATCATGGAATTGAAGTGCTAAACAAACGTTAACAGTGTGTTTGAAGGTCCTTACCGTTTCACAGACGAAAATAAAGATTTCCAGAAATTTTCCGGTGAACTGGAATTATCCGATAACAGCGTCTGAATTCGATTTCAAGTGAAAGGTTTGAGTTAGAAATAGCTTAACAATTGTTAGACTACGACGGTATTGAAGGACTTACCGTTTTGAGGAAGAATACGGTTTTCCGGCGAACTTGCAGAATTTTCCGGCGAGTAAAATAAACTTCTCCGGTGGACTGTAATGTGTGCGGAAATGTAATTGGAGGTTTGTGGAATGTTTCTGAGTCGCGAGAAGATCTTTGATTACAGTAATTGGGATTATTGGATAGCTTCGGTTATAAAACTCATCATCATCAGAATTCAAGTCAATTCAAGTCTGAATTGATTAGAATTGTCGGTGCATCGGTTATAAACCTGAATTCGCGATTATTCAAACGTTTTAGACGGTTGAATAGCCGATTTCGGTTTTCAGTTGGCGCAACCGGTTCATCTAGGTTTGTATATAAGACTTATTTGTTTCCTAGAGTTGACAGAAAACAAACAAGTGGCGGAGTGGTTATGCGTGTGAGTGTTAAGTCTTTGGAGTTACAACCCGGCTGACCCGGGTTCGAGTCCCGGCAGCCCCTTTTTATTTTTAATCACTTTATTTATATTTTTTATCAATTATAACTTTTATGGTTTAGTTTGTTTATTAATTATGTATCACTAAAAATTAAAATAAGCATAAATAGGCGACGAACATTTATAACTTGATATTCGATTACAAAATGGAGCGGATTTGGTAAAACCCGTTTTCGACAAATGTTACAATTCAAAGGAGCATCTATGGAATTTATTGTTTTAGACTTGTGAGGTTTCTTATGTTGTTTTCTCTTTTGACATGGAAGACATTTATCTTCCACGTGAAACCTCTGCACTGGCACCCCTTCCACTAAACCGTTTTACAAGCAAATCCAAAGGAGTCGCATATGAAAGTAGTGAAGCGGATTCTTCATTAATTGAAGGGAAAACCTAAGTTTGGATTATGGTACCCTGCTGATAGTGACTTGGAGCTTATTGCCTACACTGATTCAGATTTCGGAGGATGCAAATGAACCAGAAAATCTACCACAGGTGGTTGTTAGTTCTTAAGGGGAAGACTTGTGTCATGGAAGTGCAAGAAACAAGCCTATGTGTCTAAGTCTTCGTGTAAAGCTGAATACATTGTTGCAGGTAGCTGTTGCTCTCAGTTTCTGTGGATTCAACAGCAAATGCACGATTACGGTTTGAATTTCACACTCACCCCTATTATGATAGACAATAATGCCATAGTTTTCATAACAAATAATCCCGTAAAACACAGTCGCATAAAACATATTAACATTCGTCATCATTCTATACGGGTTTTGCTAAAAAGAGAATGATTGAACTACATAGAGTCGACACACTAGATAACCTGGCAGATCTTTAAACAAAAGCTTTTGACATGGCTCAATTTGAACATCTAGTCGAACTCAACGGGATGAGGAATCCTGAATAACCAGTTTTTCATAAGAATTTTGTAAATTATTTATTGCTTTCTTAAAACCAAAAATAAAAAAATAGAAAACCAATAAAAAAAATAAAAAAAAAATAAAAATGATTTATCACTGTGTGAAAAAGAAGAGATGATTGTACATCAGCAAGTTAGATTGTCACACTGAATTTGAACTTAAATTTGCATAAGTGTGATAGCAGCTTCATCATATGATGTACCAATAGGCAAGAAACATGAAATAATCAACTTACCATGGTGATATAAATATAAAGAACTGAGTATGAGTGGGTAACCTATCGGTGGCGTGTAACACCCTAGTCGTAGCGGAAGCGCAAGTGTGTGACTATTAGGTAATCATTGCATCCAATTTAGTAAACAAATATAAATCAACAACGATGCCATGCTAATAATAAGTTGCATTCCCATAATTACAATCAACCAAAAGTGATTTCATAGTTTTACCCGTTTTCAACTTGTCATCATAAACATAATTTAAAATACATTACTTCAAAATAAGATATGGTTTTCATCATAAATTCATAATGAGGTTTTGACCCCTATATACCCATACGAAGTTGGGATATAAAGGTAAACCCTCCAAAAGATGGAACATCGTTGTCTTAACATTTTCCCATAACCGGAATCATATCACCAGCTCATGCCTTGCGTCCTGAAATACATGTAATTTTAAAAGTCAACAAAAAGTTGGCGAGTTCACGTAGTTAATGCTTTCGTATAAAATGTCATTCTTGTAATCAAGTAATGAAATCTGAGTATCTTATTAGCATCATGGAGTTTTAAGGATCTATCTGTGTGTCGCGAGACAACTTTGACATCATTAGGTCACAAAAGCACTCCAAAGGGTATACCAACTGTAACACCCTGTAAAATCGTGTCCAATAGTATAGTAACACGTGTTGTATTTTAAATTTAGTCTACTAAAGACTAAGACTAATAAGGACCTAAAGGTGTCAACATGCTCAAACTGAGCCTCTGAGTGATGGTCCGATGTCAACATGCATAAATAACAACCTCTGAGTGACTGATATGTCAACATGCTTAAATCATTAGCCTATGAGTGACTGACATGTCAACATGCTTAAAACTTGGCCTCTAAGTGACAGATATGTCAACATACCCAGCCTCTGAGTGACATTGGAGTCAACATTCTTATAGTGGGCCTCTGAGTGATCCTTTACGAAGTCCTAACTCTCATACGTGCCATTTGTTGGACGAGAGGGTTCAATTCTGTAATTATGTGAAAGTTGGATAATGGAGGGACTAAAAGTGTCAACATTTTAATTTACACCTCTGAGTGACCTTTTAACGAACCGAGAGCTTGACAATGACGTGCATAATCCCGGGTACGCCAAATATTTGCTACGGAGGGCTAAATATGGTTAAAGGGTGTTTTAGGTGGTTTTAAGGATGTTTAATAAGTTGAGGGGCTAAATGTGGCAAATTTTGAAAACTGACATGGGCGATCGCGGGGCGCGAGAGGCCTGTGTCTGCAGAAAGTCTTGCTTGGCCTCCACACATGTTGCAAAAAACCATTTTTTTCGAAACTATGGACTTTCAATCAGCTATGCCACGTTTTAGGACACTTGTAAGCTCCCTCTTACACCCCTAAACACCTGGCATCACCTCCTTTGAGTTCTCCAACTATAAATAGGTGCCCAAGTTTACCATTTGAACTTGCATCTTTCTTAGTCATAACTCTTCTCCCTCATCTGGAAGTTCCTAACTGAAAGGAGCATCTAACTTAGTTCTCTTGCATTCTAGGAACCTATTGTAAGTGTTCCTTCCTTGTGCATTTTCGTTTATAGGCTTTTATAGCCAAAAGTAAAGCGTTTTACGGAAAACATTTTGACTTTCGGTTAAGACCGTTATGGTCCAGCCATTGTTCGTAACGAATATGGCTAAGTGATCGTAATAAGGTAGGTGTTAGTCCCTATAAAGGGCACTTCCTGAAGATCACGTTTGCTAGACCAATTGACAGGTCAAAGTTAAGTTATTAAAAAGTCAAACATGCCATTTTTTGGAAAAATCATAAATTGATCTTATATATATTATGAAACCTATTTTGACACTTAAACAAGTTGGTAATAATTATTAGAACATGTAAGAACATGTTCGGCTCATCAATTTTCAGTTCTAGGGTCAGTTCGCAACCGAAAGTCGCGAAGTTTGACTTCTGCTTTGACTTTCGATTCTGACCCGATTTAGATTAGTTACCTACTGATATAAAGTTGCATTATGATTGTAATATAATGTAGCATAACCCTCTAAGGTTATACTACATGATCATAATCAGAATCTGAGTTTATGTGCAAGTTCCATAATTATGCCATTTTTGACTAAAATGCCCTTTTTGCATAAAACAAGGTTTAAATGATAATGTTCTTGAAAATAAGTTTTCTACTAATGTGATATTATAAGTAGAATTATTTGGGATGTCAAATCAGATTGTAAACTGAGTTTACAAGCAGGTCCTTGTATTATATCGATAAATGACGATTAAGCCCTTGTGGCTCATAAGATGGTTTTAATCAAATATTTTCAAGGTAAATCCTTTATCTACTAATATGTTTATCAAATAACATATCTAAGACATTTTAATCTAACCTTAACATCGGTTTTCATTAAACATCGCATAAAACGTCAGTTTACGACATAAGCGCCGTTTCGGCGCATAGTATGGTTTTAAACAATATTAATTGACCAAGAATTGTTACCTACTGATTTTAAAACTTATTTAAAACATTTTTACAGTAGGTACATGTTAAAAACTCAGAATCCCAAATAATTTATAAACGATGTGTAAAATGACCAAAATGCCCCTTCGGTGCATAGTTTGGTCATAAAATATAAGTTACACATATAATTAATATCCTACTGATATTATATCATAAATAAAATATTTTTCCAGAATATTTATAACTATAACATTTAAATATATTCAAGTTCCTTTTTATACGGCATGAAATTTCCGAGACGCCCTTATGAGGCATAGTTTCATTTTAAAACCATAACGGGCATAAAAGTTGATATCCTACTGATATTACAACTTATTTAAAATATAATGGCATATAAAACTTGTCCATGACTTATCCGGTCACCCGATATCGCTGACATGCGTACGGTTAAGTATATGTAACCGAGACGGGTTTAACCTTGTCATTTAAGTCTCAAAATCCAGAATGTTTATAGTTTATCCATATTATACAAGTCAAGGTACTTGTTGGGATTAAACTACATTCTATCCAATCATCGTTTAATCTAGCGTCATACGTTTTGATCAAGTACGCTAGTCGGTCTAAGTCTATGACGTAAATAAGACCGTTAGTATTTAATTGGTTAGTTTATGCCATAATCCAGAATAGAGACTTGACGGTAAATGCTATCTGCACTTAGTACTTTTGTGTACGGATGAGTTATCAAATTAAAAGAAGACTAGCTCAGCTAAATACTCTCGACTTATTTCCCCTATACGGGCTTGGATTACGATAAATTATCATGGTAAATCAAATGCCGGGTGCGGCTAGTAAATCCGCATATTCTGTTTTAATTAGTTTTGTTTGATAGCTTAAACATCAGGGGTTAACTACCGTGTCCTGGATATCCTCGGCTCATTACAATATAAATTGCCACGACCTTAGCGCGAGTGTAGACATACACCCGATAGACGCTTAAAAAAGCATTCCCACAAGGTTGGGAAGAATTAACTCCTTCGTGAGTCCAAAGTGGTGTGTACGTTAATCATGTACGGTCTCCGTAGAGGCTCTGTATGTATGGACAAACATGTAAAGCTGTTAACAAGGTTGGACGGTCAACTTTCCCAAGTTATAAAAGATTTTGTGCTGATATGCACTAAAAACATTTTTAAAATGTTTTCAAAATGAGTCAGTTGGGTGTATTTACCAGCGAAAGCTGACGTATTTTTCAAAAGACTAAGCTTGCAGGTACAATATGAAAATAGGCTGGAAGTGCTCGGTAGAAATAGAGGATCTTGCAAATCCTAGATCTGCCCAAAGTCTGTTTTATATTCTTTCCATGTACAATTAATGATCCGCCTGTGGATCTTCTATTACGAGCCTGTATATTATTTTGTATTTCGAACATTTGGTTTGTAATAGTAATTTTACTCCAAGACTTCCGCTGTGCCATGTTTAATTGACTATGATGATTATCAACTGACGTCACAATACTCCCCTCCCGGGCCCACCGGTGTATAGATTTGGGTTGGAAATCCGGGGTGTGACACCAACCAGGAGTGGAGCATGTCTCAAACTCAATAGATCACATCTTTTGCACCTTGGTCACTATGTGATTAATGGTTACTATTGTCATCATCCTACTTACGCACAAATGATCGTGTTATCAAGTAAACCCATAGCTAACATACCGTTTGTTATGACATGTATTTCCCCTCAATAGTTTTAAAACAAAACTTTGAAATAATTGAAAGGAGGGACATGAACTCACAGCTTTGCGTTTCGTACGTCATACTATTTACAATCGGTGTCCGTACACGTGTGTAACCTACATGTGTATCGAGTTTATTAGACACCTAGGCCTCGTTGGACCTTGTACCAGTTGTTCATCTTGAATTCTTGTTATGTATTTCCTTGTTACGATAGAACAACTTTTAGTGTTATCATAGTGTTGGTAGTTCGTTTGTTCGATTAATATTTTATATATTTCTCAAGAATAAATATATATATATATATATATATATAGTTATTCCTAAATCGTGTGTGAACCGGGCCTTCCCTTCACATGTCCTTAAGCCTTGCACCCGTGTCATTGGGCCTCTCCCATGTCATTTATGTCATTGGGCTTAGCCCATGTTTCATGTCATTGGGCCTAGCCCATGTAATTTATATCATTGGGCCTAGCCCATATATTTATGTCATTGGGCCTAGCCGATGTCTTTATGTTATTGGGACTAGCCCATGTATTTATGTCATTGGGCCTAGCCCATTATTTTATGTGATTGGGCCTAGCCCATGTAATTTATGTGATTGGGCCTAGCCCATGTCTTTATGTGATTGGGCCTAGCCCATGTAATTTATATGCTTTTGTGCCTTTTCCATATATTTTATACAATTGGGCATTGCCCATGTCTTTTATAAATTGGGCCTAGCCCAAATTCATTTACAAGAGCCCATTTTTATAAGTCTTATACTTATAATTTTTATTAAGTATTGATTTGTAAGTATACGTATTTTATACTTAGTAAATTCTTTATGTTTTAACTTTCCTGGTTTTGATATCAATAACATATATATATATATATATATATATATATTATATATATATATATATATATATATATATATATATATATATATATATATATATATATATATATATATATTAGGTGTAAATATATATTTTAGACTTATCGTCGTCGTCGTTTAATACATGCTCTTTCTCATCGTAAATCGCCCATCCTCGTAATAACTCTTTGTGTCGGTGATTTGTTCGTTAGTCGTCCACGCAACGGTGTATCCGTGCTCGTTCGCCCATCGTCCGCATTGCTTCGTTTGTCCGATTATTGTTTCGACGTATTGTAAAAATGTATTTGTTTGTGTCACCAACACTTCGTAATATTTTCAAGTGTTTGTAGTATTTTTGGTATTTTTATGGTGAATACCCTAAGCTTCTAAATACGTACACATACCATACACTTGTATTTATACATAATTCTTGGTGACAAAATATGTACATATACTTTTATTTCCACAAGTAACCATATATTTATTTATAAGGATCACTTATTTTTACTTGTATATATATGTATATATGTATATATATATATATACATATATACACTTGTTGAACACTTGGGTGTTTAGGGTTTAACCCTTGTCATTAGAACTTACTTAATGACGATTTGAGTTACTAATCGCGTTTAGTCCCGCTAATCACCCCGTTAATCATACCTTAATCATGATTAGATTTTTAGAACATTTCGCCATAGTTTCCCCTAAACTATGGCGTTTTCCACGTTTTTAAAACGTATTTAAACCCTGTTTAAACTCATAATCAAGATTAACAAATAATTTAAAGCTTCCATATTATTTTTTTACAACTTATGTACATCATCATCCATAGCATTTTGGTAGTCAAAATCTTACTAAAAATGTAATGTGATTTCAACATTTATTAGAATTTTTAAACCATCATATTTGTTACATCACTAGATCAAATTATTCATTTTAAACCCCTTTGACTACTACATTTTTTAAGATGGTTACCTCTTAAATCATAGTGTTTATTCTTTATAAAAGTTACTCATATGTTATAAAATTACTTTTAGATTGTAGTAATCTTTATGGATGATGAAGTTCATGAACTTGTTTAGATTTAAACATTACCATGTTTTAATCATCATTTTCATATTTATCCATACAAGATCATCTAACTTATACACTTACTTTAACATAAACAACACCATCATGCTAACTAGTTAACATATAAACACATAATCAACACAAAATAAACTATATTTAGTGTTATTATTAAGGTGTGATTTAGGGTTTTTAGGTTATATTTTCTTCATTTTCAAGATGATCAACTTGTACTTCCTTAAACTAGACATGATAAGAAGCAAGAATATGATGAGATTTGTCTTACAATGGGTGCACAAGTTTAGTGAAGATCTAGGATGAAAATGAAGCTCCAAGAAAGCCCTAATGGTCCTCCACCTTTGCTAGCATCTTGGATGGTCTTGAAGTTGCTTTAAAGTGAGTGGAATGAAGTGGTTAATAGTGGTCTTATGGTGGTTATATGGAGGTGGTTGTGACCGTGTGAAAGAGAGAGAAAGATGGAAGGTGGTTTCAAATTTTTGAGGTGAAAATGATGAAGATATTAGTGTAGGTTATGTTATATATTTTAGCCATACTACATATTTCACAACATAATCACCACCATGCCTCAAATCTCACATTTTCAACAAGGATCAAGTGGGTGTGAGACCCACTTGAATCCGCCAACATGTAGGGGGGGGGGTAAAATGTAAATTTATAACACATGCTTATTTATTAGATATTTTAGTAATTAGGTTAAGTGTTGTGATTAGGGGATTGATCTTGTATCCTTAGTATATAACTAAGGTTTAGGGTGTTAATCTATGATAATTAGTCCACTTGATAATATAAGTTTCGGATGACGAAAACGTCACTAGTTCGCTCTTCGACACATTAATCGCTAATAAACGAACCTTATTATTTAGTTCCGGAAGCTTTGGTTTTTTACCACCGCAAGTGCTGTGGCGTTTATTTAGTGCACTTTCGATCTACAAATATGCTTAACTAGTTCGCTAGATGAATATATGTTGAGTTAGGATGGCCGAAATGCCTTTCGTTCAATTGTTCGTTCGATATCGGCACTTATATATCCTGCCGTCGAACTTTTCTGAAAGTTGTGTTTCTGTTATCTCAAGATAGTTGAATGGATTCCAAGTCCCAAATGAGGCTTAACTAGTTCTCTAGATGCATGAATGAGCCTATCGGCCACTAAAATGTCCGTCAGTTCGATAAACGGTCGCTTTCCGATCGAGTCGTGCACTGTTTGTCGCATGTCTGGAAACAATATCTTTTATGCATTTTTACTATTCCCATATTGTTTTAGGATGTTCAACATAGTTTTATTATCATTCTGAAATCCGGAACCCACCGAATTAGTATTGCGGACAAAATGAAATTTGTCGCCTTTTTGGTCGAAACGGAAAATTTTGCAAGTCAGGTGTTGTACCGGAAAGTTATGTATTTTTGTAATGGGTGTTCTCATATCAATGTTTTCATTTATATATGAACTCAATCATGGCATTAGCATGCCATTATTCGCTGTTATGTTTTGTTTTAGCGGTTTTGCTGACACAAATAGTGCAACTGCAAATAGTGCGCCCAACACTTTCTACCAACACTTTTAGGGCATTGTTTGGTTTGTTCCGCATCATATCGGGAACTAGTATATGTTATGATCTGATTTACTTGCCCTAATACTTAGGATATGACGTACGACTCAGCTACGCAATTAAATTGCGATAATATGCATGAGATTTTGAAATAAAAATAGTGATTAAATTGTACGGAATTACCGGTTATTTGCCATTTGTCACATGGTGTATGGTTTTATAACCTTAAATCTTGCGTTGATAGATTTCCAAAATCCGAGGTTTTAGGTCTTTATACTGTTATTTCATTTGGGGATATCAGGGTTGCCCTTCTGTTGCATCCAGATATATGCTGACTTAGGCACAACTAAGATATCTTAAAAGAGCTAAAATGCCAAAATCCGAGAAATTGAAGAAACTCTCCTAGGGAATCATTTAATGTGCAAAATGCATAATCGTACCAAAATATGTGGTATTTGCCTTAACCCTCGTTGGTCTCTTTGCTATACGGAAGAACTGACATGATCATCAATTATCTAACGTTGTAAAACAAAAAAGGATGAATTCGGTATACTCACTTACTACGAGAAATCTTTGTGTATACCTTGATCGTGGGGGTATGTCCTGAAGTGGGACACACTAGGACATCAATATAAAATTGCCTTAACATATCATTGGGTAAAGATACTTGAAATGTTCATGTGTTTTGTTTAAGTGGACAAACAATACTGGTAATCGTCTTGAATTGCTTTTTACGAAAACTAAAAGAAAGAGTGAGCTGAAAGTGTGAAACAATTTGATTTGGCTGATATGATCTTCTTAACCAGTGGTTCTCACAAAAACAGTGTGTTGACTTTCTTGTTATTTATTTGTTTTTAGAAAATTTAAAAATCCAAAAAGATTTTCTTTTTCTTTAAAATTCTTAACGTAGGGAAAATGGTTGTTCTTGGAGGAATTGTTACCAAAAGGGGGAAATGGTGTTATGAGTTCAAAATTTTTAACCCTGCAGGTTCTAGTTTGTTGAGTAAAAATATTTGAGAGTTTGGTGTTGAGTTGAAAATTCCTTAATTTGTAATATGGTTTTCACATCTCTTGATTAATAATAATTTGTTAACCTGTGTTTAAAAATTCTTATGGTTTCTCGAGATGTTTGTTTTGTATACAGATAGTTGCAATTTGTTCCTGTGAAGTAAAGTGATGGGTTGTTGTGAAGTTTAGTGAAGAGGATCTGAATGGATGCATGGTAGAAACCTCCTTTCTACATTGCTGACAAAGCTTGAAGAGTTTGAAGATTACTATGAAAATGCCAAACTGGAGTTTACTCAAGTGCTAATGAGTGGTGATTGGATGCATCAGCTTAGGGAGAGTCAAGTTATTGTTCAGTCTGTTGCTGACAGAAGCTATTGAAGCTGAAGCTATCCAAAGATCAAAGACGATGAAAGATGACATGAAGGATGTAAGATGACTGAAGAAAAAGTTGATTTATAAAGCTATTATCATGGGGGAGTATGTTGGTGCATGTTTGTGACAACAACTTTTAGATTTAGGTCTTTGGATATCTTGTAATTAGTGAAACCATAAATGGTTAGCTAGTTTGGCTTTGTATTAGTTAGTTAATAGTGATTAGGCCAAACCAAACCCACATTGGGGGAATGGTAGGCGAATTGGGCCTGTCCAATTCGCAGGCCTGTGTGAAACCAGCCGAGTATGCATGCCTTATGTTATATAAACAAAGCTTTGCATTAAGGTTAGGGTTAATCACTTGAAATCAGATTACAGTGAGTTTAGAGAGTGAGAGAATTCGTGACAGAGTGTGTGACAAATTTGTTGGGTGCTAGGTTCTTAGGCTGATTGTTAAACGGATGTTTGAATAATCAATAAAGATTAGTTTGTTTGGTTTTAGTTTAATCTGCTTCTACACCTTTCTGTGATTATTTGATCTAGAGGATTCCGCACTCTAGATTAGATAAACGATTTTATGACAGATCCATAGGACTAAGGGACCTACAGAGGTGCCATTCCTTCAAGAAAGAACCAGTAAGACAATCGGTTTGTCAAAAATTATTCGAAAAATGGAATAGGGGGGTCTGGACACGGCCTCATGCCCACTAGGCAAGACCCCGTGTCTACAAACTGGGGTGCCCATGGCCCCGTGGTGAACCTTCTGTTAACCCAATTTTTAAGGTTTTCGAGCTGTCTTCGAAAAATTCAGAATTTTTGGTTCATCATGTGCGGTTTACCCTGAAAATCAAACCCCAAGTACTAATTTTGCACAAACTACTTGTTTACCCTTTTGATTTTAACTTTTTTCAGTTATGAACGAGGGTTTGTGAAAAACCTCTTTGAACAATTCGATATTTCTGACAATGTTTGGTTATTTACTTCCCAAAACACTTCCACTTACTACTAGTAACAAGATCTAAGAAAAAATTTGGGATTGGCACGGGTCTAGTTCAAGAACCCTAGATTTTTCCTGAATTTTTGATGTTAAACTACATGCAAAGTGTTAATCTAACTAATCATGATGTTAGAATCATACCTTGTTGATGGATTTTGATAAGAAATTGTCAAAAATTTGCGGAAAAGGGGGAGGAAACGACTTCCGGAGAAACGGGTCATGGTTTTGTGTTGAAAAAGTGAAGAGAAAAGGGTTATAAACCCGCCTACAGATTTGCCACAGCCCCGTGGCAATTTTTTTTATGTGACCGTTTGTCTGAAGGTTCCCTTTTTGATACTTACCTGAATCGCGTTCATTTTGCGTCTTCCAATTATACCTACAAGATATTTAAACAGAAATAAAGATATACATATTTACAATTAACATTTAGTTACTCCTTGATTACTTATCCGCTTCTTGGAATCTTATTTCAACTTACACATCCTCAAGGAAACCTTTATAGAGTTTAAGCCTTTGTACGTTGACCTTGAAAGGTTCACCATATGAAGGTTTAATTTCTATGGCGCCATGTGGAAAGATTTGGGTAATGGAAAAAGGTCCCGACCACCTAGACTTAAGTTTTCCACGAAACAACCAAAGCCTTGAGTTAAACAAGAGCATTTTCTACTTAATTTCTCATTTTTTCTAATTCATTTAACTGATAGAATCGATTTTACGAAAGTTTCTTGGTCAGGTTTACGTTTTTAATGACCAGTATGCTTTGTGTGCAGTTTCTACTGGGATGTGACAATTTTTTTCCATAGACAAGCTTGTATGGGGTAGTGCCTATTGTTGTTTTATAGGTTGTTCGAAAGGCCCATAAAGCATCGTCTAATTTATCCGCCCAATCCTTTCTATTTTGACACATAGTTTTCTCTAACATTATTTTTAAACCCCGATTGGTTACTTCGGCTTGACCATTGGTTTGATGGTGGTAAGCGGTTGAAACACAATGGTAGACCCCATATATTGTTAAAATTTTATTTAATTGGTAATTACAAAAACGGGTGCCTCTATCACTAATAAGTGCTTTTGGAGTGCCGATATGAGAGAATAATCGTTTCAGGAATTTTATCACAACTCTTCCATCATTTGTTCGAAGACATTCGGCTTTGGCCCATTTGGACATTTAATCGAATACCACAAGAATATATTTGTTCCCTCTTGATGGTGAGAAAGGACCTATAAAGTCTAGACCCCCACATCAAAGATTTCACAAATGAGGATGCCATTTTGAGGCATTTCATTCTTGGACGAGATATTACATATTCGTTGGCATGCATCACATGTTTTTATTGAATTATATGCATCTTTATGGATGGTTGGCCAATAAAATCCTGAATCGAATACCTTACACGGTGCTTGTTTTTCCATGATGTCTTCCATATGGTTATTCATGACAATGGCGAATAATCTTTCTTGCTTCTTGACCATGGCCGAACCTTCGTATAAGTTGGTCGGCACAAATTTTAAAAAGATATGGATCTTCCCAAAAGTAGTGTTTGACATCTGCAAAGACATTTTTTCTTTGATGATGTAACCAACCTTTGACTAAAATGCCACTAGCGAGATAGGTAGCATAGTCTGCGTGCCATGGTTCTTCTTGATATTCGACCATTTCTAAGGCTTCAGTAGGGATTTTTCATTGATGAGCTCTTCTCGAGTTAGCTCCAAAGCGGGATCTTCTAACCGAGATAAGTGACGGGCGGCGGTTTTTCTGCTCCTCGTTTATCTTTTATTTCAATATCGAATTCTTTGTGGAGAAGAATCCACCTAATCAAACAAGGTTTGGCATCTTGTTTTTTGGAAAAGGTATCGAATGTCGGCATGGTCCATATAGACTATTGTTTTAGAAAATACAAGATAGGAACGAAATTTATCAAAAACAAATACTATGGCAAGTATTTCTTTTTCTTCAGTTTATAATTTTCTTGAGCATCGTTAAGAGTTTTACTTGTATAGTATATTGGGTGAAAATGTTTTTCTTTTCGTTGTCCTAAGATAGCTCCAACTGCAAAGTCGCTTGCATCGCACATGATTTCAAAAGGTAACATCGAGCGCTATCGTGATTGGTGCTTTAACTAGCATTCTTTTAGTGTAAGAAAAGCTTCATTGCAATCCTTTTCGAAGATGAATGGTGCATCTTTTTCAAGTAATTTTATTAGAGGTCTAGAGATTTTTGAAAAGTTTTTGATAAATCGCCTATAAAATCCGGCATGTCCTAAGAAGCTTCGTATGGCTCGAACGGAGGATGGCAGAGGCAATCGGGAAATAACGTCTATTTTTACCCGATCGACTTCCATTCCTTCGCTTGAGATTTATGACCGATTACTATTCCCTCCGTTACCATGAAATGGAATTTTTCCCAATTAAGGGTGAGGTTAGTTTCCTCACATCGCGATAGCATTCGTTCAAGATTATTGAGGCATTGGTCAAATGTATCTCCAAAGATAGAAAAGTCATCCATGAAAACTTACATGGTTTCATCTATCATATCGTGGAAGATGGCCACCATGCAACGTTGAAATGTTGTGTGGGCATTGCGTAGACCATCGATAAGCAAAAGTTCCATAGGGACATGTGAAAGTTGTTTTTATCTTTGTTCTCCAGTGCGATTGGAATTTGAAAATACCGGATAAACCATCTAAAAAACAATAAAATTTATGAGCGGATAGTCTTTCTAGCATTCGGTCGATAAATGGCAAAGTAAAATGGTCTTTCTTGTTGCCTCGTTTAATTTGTGATAGTCTATACAAACCCTCCATCCGGTGACGTTTCTTGTTGGAATATGTTAATTTTTTCATTAGTGACAACCGTCATACGTCCTTTTTTTGGTACTACTTGGACTGGGCTCACCCAAGGGCTATCGGAGATAGGATAGATGAGTCTGGCGTCTAGTAGTTTGATGACTTCATTTTTAACTATTTCTTGTACATTTGGATTTACTCTCCTTTGTGGTTGTATTACAGTTTTAAAGTCATCTTCCATTAAAATTTTGTGTGTGCACATGGATGGATTAATGCCTTTGATGTCCACAAGTTTCCATGCGATTGCTTTTTTGTGTTTTTTCAAAAGTTTTAATAATTTTTCTTTTTCAAGAAGTTTTAGTTTTGAAGAAAGGATGACGGGGAGATTACAATGATCGTCTAAGAATGAGTATTCTAGACCTTTTGGTAGTTCCTTGAGTTTCGAACGACGGTGGATCTTCAAGAGACCGCTTATTTTCTTCTTTATTAAGGTCGATGGCCGAAAAGGTTTGTTCGATGATGCTTCTTCTTCGGCAGGTTGTTCCTCCGTTTCTTCCATATCGGGTGGCTCTATTTCATCTTCAATTAGGGGTCGTCATTACCAATGGATATTTCATTGATTGGTCAAGATTGGCGTACCTTTTGTCGTCCCTAATTTAAGTGGTAGATTTTTTTGCTTCCAATTGACTAAGGTTTGATGGGTTCTTATTAATGGTTATCCCAACACGAGTGGCGCATCATCTAGGATGATAAACTCGGTCGGTACTACCGTTTGATTTGTTTTAATTAAGACATCCCCTGTCACCCCTTTGGCTTTTATTATTTTTTCAATTTGAGAGAAAAATATGAATTTTAAGTGGAGAAAATCATTAGTACCCAATTTATTCGAAAACGTAGTTTGGAATTATGTTAACAAAAAGATCTTTATCAATTCGCATGTTACTAACAAAGATGTTTTGAAAAAAACATGGTACCGGTTTTACGTTCAATTCATGGTGTTCATCTTGTATTAGTGAAGTTTGGTCATTTGTTAAGCTAATTCTAGCCATTTCCTCGATTTTCGTAGTAGTATTAAACTCTTTTAAAAACTTGGCATGAGGAGATACCAAACAATGATTTTCAAAAAATGTTGTAAAATGTGAATTACTTGAAAGTTTGGTTTCATTTTGAAATCATTATTTTCAGACGTACTTCTTTGTGGTTTGGTTCATGCATGAGTTTATCATTTTGTGGTTCTTCTATTTTACCTTTTCGGTTATTACCTATTTAGTACAAATGGCCTCCTCTTTCTCGTGAGATTTCTTAAGTAAGAGTTCAAATTGTTGAGACTTTGTATGAGGTTTCGGCTTCGGGAGCGATTGTTGGTGGAGTGTAGTTTGTTTCAAACGGATTGGTATCCCAATCAAAACTTGATTTTGGGAGCTCAAACCTTGGTTCTTCATATATGAAGTATGAGGTTGATGGTTGAAAAAGGTAACAGTGTTTACCGAATGGGATTAACCGCAAATGGTACAATATGGTTCCTCGTAATCATCCTAAATGTAGTTGTGGTTGTAATCTTCTGAGTAGTAATCCACCGGAAGATACTCAGACAATTAACAAGCCTCGGGATCCGAAATCAGAAAAATAAAATTTAATAGGGAGATGACCACGGCCCCGTGCTGAACTGGCCGACCCCATGCGCAAGCCTGTATCTGGGCGTTTGAAAAGTTTAGATTAAATTTCTGTAGCACGGGGGCGTGGCTAGCTGAACACGACCCCGTGGAAACCTTCTGTGTAAGTTTAAAATTATTGAAAACGGGCATGCAGTTTTGAAAAACATACAGAATTTGATTAGGCCGCTAATTTTAAGCTTTCTTAAAATCCTTGTGTCCCGGCAATGGCGCCAAAAAATTGACGTGGTGTGAGCGGGTTATAAATTTTGTTATATTTTAGGAACTTTTTACTCGTAGATCAAGCTTTAAATTTATAAAACACGATACATACTACCACTCTACACACGTTAGGGCAACTGAACCCATCGTGGACGCAGTATAGTGATGGTAAGATACCGAAGTCGTCCAAGGACACAAGAACTTTTAATACCGTCTTATCGTTAACGTCTAATCTAACCAAATTTTTTGATAAATGTTTTGAAAGTTTTAAAATATATATAAGTAAAAACGTAAATAAAAAGGAAAACAAATAGACAAGAAAAAATCACTTGGTTACGACTCATCTTTTACATATCCTTTGATGATTTTCGTACTTTAGGCATTTAAGAGATTATCTTAGTTATAGTAGTAGGTCCCTCTTGTGAAGGTGACGTTACCCTCAAGCTTATTGGTATGAGTCAGTAGGGATACAGTCCCGTAAGGTCGGAATATTGGAAGATAATTAAGGTAGTTATTAATGTGAAAAGTGGTAGACTCCTCTTGTGAAGGGACGTTAACCTCGGCCATATTGGTCCGAATCAGCATGGATAGAGTCGCGCAAGGCCGGGTAAAGTTTAAATAGTAGTTTATTTATAAGGGGTTACTTGTACATAGTTGCAAGTAAACTACATGAGCGAAAATTCTATACTAAAACTACATAGAAAATATGCTTGTATGTTTCGGTTACTTGTACATAGTGGCAAGCCTGCAATTTTGAGCTGAGAGCAAAATAGTAATTTATCAGGACCAATGAGCGAGTGTTAGACGGCTGCTTGACACAAGTAAAAGTTACATTGAGTCAACCAAATAAAATAAACACTACAATAGTTTTGCAAAAAAAAAACTAAAATGATGGCAAATCTGCGTTTTTTAACTAGGGACAAAATCATAATTTTTAAATGGAGGCAAAATCATAATTTTGAACTGAGGGGAAAATCATAAGTTTAAGCTAAGGGTAAAACCGTAATATAATTTTGAACTGTGGGCGAAATCATACCTTAGAATTGAGGGCAAAATCGTAATTTTTGAGTTGGGAGCAAAAGCAATGTTTTATTTACCGGAGGCAAAAACATTATTTTGAATTGAGGATAAAATCGTAATTTTAAACTAAGGAAGCTGTCTAGCACTATTCCCCCAACTTTTCAATGTATATATAGTATAACTAGTAATAACAATTTTCCCACGTGTTAGAGTGAGAATTCAGTTAGTATCAATTTGGTTCATTATGTCATCGAGATGGTACCGACACTCGGTATAGCAACCCAAAGAAAAAACTTTAAAAAATTAAGTCGTTATATCTAAAAAGATGCCAACATGTATTTGTCATTAATCACAAACCATAAATAATAACAATATATTATTAGAATAACTAAAACGGAAAACAGCGTTAATTTATACCAAAAATACTAAACCGTAAGGTAACAATGGTGATTTGGAGGAAGATGTTTATGTACTTCAACCAGAGGGATTCGTTAAACCAAAAGTACGTCACAAAGTTTACAAGCTTTTCAAGGCATTTTATGAGTTAAGACAAGCACCTCAGGCTTGGAATATTAAGCTAGATTCAACGTTGAAGGTGTTAAAATTCTATTGGTGTACTAGAACAAGTTGTGTATCGAAAGAATGTGGGTAATTCTTTATTAATGTTGGCCGTGTATGTTGATGACTTATTCGGTACAGGTTCAAGTTTCTCTATTGTTAATGAGTTCAAGAAAGAAATGGCGAAATGGTTTGACATGTCCGATCTTGGAAAATTAACTTGTTATTTGGGTATCAAAGTTTCACAAGGCACAAATGAAATTAAAGTCAAACAGGAAGCATATGCCTAGAAGATTTTAAATGAAGCGAGGATGCACGAGTGTAATTCGGTTCTTGTTCCATCGGCCCGAATTAAAAGTTGTCGAAAGCTGAAAACGAAGCCGAAGTTGAAGCAACCAATTATAGAAAAATAGTTGGGTGCTTGCGTTATTTACTTCAGACGCATCCGAATCTCGCTTATTCAGTTGGCATTGTTAGTCGGTACATGCAAATTCCAATACAAAGTCATGCGATAACTATTAAACAAATACTCCGATATTTGAAGGGAACCGTGAGCTACGATATTACTTATCCGAGAAAAGCTGAAGGCGCGTTATGTGGCTACAATGATAGTAGTCACAATATTGATGCTAATGATGGTCGAAGTACAACGGGACAATTGTTTTATTATGGTTCTACACCAATTACTTGGTGTTCGCTAAAACAGAGTACAGTGGCGTTATCATCATGCGAAGCTGAATACATGGCAGCTAGTTCAGCAGCTTGTCAGGCTATTTGGTTGCGAGAGTTGATAAGTGAAGTTACTGGAAGACAACCGCAGAAAGTAATGTTAAAAGTGGATAATACTTCAGGGATTTCCTTGGTGAAAAATCCGGTGTTCCATAATCGAAGCAAGCATATAAAGTCTCAATTTCATTTTATTTGGGATGTGTTGAAAACAATGAAGTAGCCATTGAGCCTGTATCTAGCAACGAACAACGAGCGGATATCTTGACAAAGGCACTGGCGAAAGTCAAGTTAAAGGAGATGCGGGATCTACTTGGCGTTGAAGACCTCCCGTATACGACTCAGAAATTCAGGCGGTAAATGTTGGGAATTCCTAGTCGAACACGTGGCCTTGTGCGTGAAGGGAGTGGCCGGAAGTTTAACTTAGTTTATAGGTTATTAGTTAGATATATTAATTAATTGGTAGATTGTTTTCTAAGTAACCTATACATGTTGCGTTAGGATGTGTATTAGATGATTATCATGTAATTAATTAATTAGTGGATTGTTATCAAAGTATCCTATACATCTTTACTTGCTATTAAGGAGACTTTGCGTTGACATCGCAAAAGCTACTTGTTGAACACTCAACTATGCCAACTTAGCATTTTTCACTTCTTTATTACATCATAAACATCACTTTCATTTATTTAAAAAATCATCTCATTTATATAAAATCATACAAATTATTTAAACATCTTCATTTCATTTGAATTTCAAATTTCAATTATAGAAAGTGGGTTTTTACATGGGGGCTCAATTAATATCCTACAGGTTATGTACTATCATAAAACTCATCTTCTCTCCTCATCCTCCTCCTGAACTCCATATCATCTACTGTAACTTTCCATCTCCTTTACTGACGTGATGCGAGGGGGTTATAAATTTTGTTATATTTTAGGCAATTTTTACTCATAGATGAAGCTTTAAATTTATAAAACACGATACAATACTACCAGTCTACACACGTTAGGGTAAGTGCACCCATCGTAGATGTCGTAGAGTGATGGTAAGATACCGAGGTCGTCCAAGGACACAAGAGCTTTTAATACCGGCTTATCGTTAATGTCTAATCGAACCAAATTTTTGATAAAAGTTTTGAAAGTTTTAAAAGATATAAAAGTAAAAACGTAAATAAAAAGGAAAAAAATAGACAAGAAAGAATCACTTGGTCCCGACTCATCTTTTACGTATCCTTTGATGATTTTCGCACTTTGGGCATTTTAAGAGATTATCTAGTTTAATAGTAGGCCCTCTTGTGAAGGTGACGTTACCCTCAACTTATTGGTATGAGTCAGTAGGGATACGTCCCGCAAGGTCGAAAGAATATAAGAAGAATAAATTAAGTAAGGCGACGTTACCCTCAGCCATATTGGTCCGAGTCAGCAGGGATACAGTCCTGCAAGGCCAGGTAAAGTTTAAATAGTATTTTATTTATGAGGGGTTTAAGCCATTCTTACTTCCCCCAATTTGATGCTATCTGCCTCAAGGGAAGTCCTAATAAGCTTGAACCAAGTCCTCACAGGATCTGTACACTGAACGAGACAAGAAATTACCCAAACACCCTTCTAACCCCCTTCAAGGTAGTTAACGTGCTTTATATAGACCGCAGAAACACGAATGAGTGAATCAACGAGACATGAAGAAATGTTTAAATAAAGTTCATTTTCAATATAAAAACTAGTTATTAAAGTCATTAATACATACCCAAATAAAAAGTTGCAAAATAATGGAAATCAAAAGTAATATATAAAAGATTTGTCTTCACTAAGTGATGTAAGAAATTTACCAAGCATGGCCTTTGTTTGACAAGAACTCTTACGATCAATCTTGGATCCTGTGACTACTACACACTTTAAAAGATGAAAGGTGGATGATAGTGGTGGGCGTTGTTGTTGTAGTGGTGGTGGACTGATGGCAAGTGTGAGAGAAATGGTTTGCCAAGGGATGCCTTTCTCGTAAACCAAGCACTTCTATTTATAGCTGGAAACAGAAAGTGACCATGGCCTCGTGCCCGCTTGGCATGGCCCCGTGGTGGACTTTTTCTCTCCCTTCATTAACTGCATATGTCAGGTGTTTGTACCAACACGCCCTGTGGTGACAGAGCATGGCCACTTGGTCAGTGTACCCGTTGTACTATCTCAGATTCTGCGAATCTTAAAGTTGAGTACGACCGTGTTGAGCTGGCACGTCCTCGTGTTGGTTGTCTGTTGCTGTTGTCTTTTTCTGCTGAGAATATTTGACTTGGCACGGCCCCATGCCTGGTGGGCACGGCCCCGTGCCTGAGCTTCTATCTTCGTTATTTTTGTTGTTTTGGATGTGAATGGGGATTCGACAAGTCGTGTCAATCCTTCTTCTTTGTATTTGTGTTGGTTTTGGTTGTTAATTTGCTTCTTTTGTTCGTTTAAGCTTTTTTGATCCTATACTTTATAAGTAAAAAAAGAAACATGCTTTTTCCAACATTAGTACCAAAAAGGGTTGATTTTATGCCTTGTTTGATCTAATTTATATGTTGCATTTTGTGCACACCACTCACCTACATTCTTTGATGCTTTCTAGGATTCTAATTAAATTCGCATCTATCTCTATTTCCTTTAACAAACCCTAATTTCTATTCCTAAATCTCATCCTCTTGCCTAATGTTGTGCAACTCATCTGCCGTCGACTGTTTTCAAGAGTTATTGATGTTATTGATGCTTTGGTAAGTTAGTGTTGTTTTATTGGATTTAAACTGATTATTGGGCTTTCAAGAATTAAAAGTAGATAATTTGGTGATTCAAGTTATTGATAGTTATATGATTAGGTGGTAAGTTGTTCATTGTTGATTGAAGTTATTGATGCTTTGGTAGAGTTCATGTTGTTTTGTTGATTTTAAACTGATTATTGGGCTTTCAAGAATTAAACGTATTTATTTGGTGATTGAAGTTATTGATAGGTAGAGGTTCAATTTCCCTGTTTTAGTTAGTTTGTGATGCTTCTTTCAATGTTCTATAGGTAACAAATCTCAACCAAAAGTTAATGAGGATATCTCTGAAGGTACGAAAAAGATTATGCATATATGCTTTAATTATACTATCTATTAATTTGCAAAGGAAGTGAACAATGCTACGTTGATATGATTGGTTAGAATGGACATATAATAGGTATACAATATCTAAATTTGGACCTCATGTGTTGTGTTAATACACTGTGCTATGTATTAATACGTGTGGTAATGTAACTCTCACTTATTGACCTCCACAGACTTTGACCATGTGAAAGGTTGTGTGCACTTAATTTCATAATTCATATTGGGTTTTTGTTAAAGTTTATGGCCCTACGATGCTTCTACGGTATTCCTTTTACAACCCTATATACAACGTTTGTTTATTTTGTCTCATGTATACTATTCATTATGATCAAAATATAGTTTACAAACCGTACATTATTTACTGATTGTACGATTGAGCTTTGATGGATTGTGTTAGGGCATTAAATTTTAATACTATGAATCATGCATCCTGAGATTTAGCCTCGATCACTGACACTTAATGGATGGTGCAGGGAGTCTGAGCATCAAGGATCCTTATTTCTATTAGTGTGATCTAACAATTTTCTCTATGTTTCTAATGTTTATACATAAGTAATGGGTGACGTGGACATAGTCTTTGCTGGAATCTCGTCGAATATGCTTCATAGAGAGCACGTGCTTGATGGAGAGTAGCCGTTATGGAGAACATGGGAGACTTGCACATTTTTCGGATAGTTAGTTGGCTAGATATTTCTATTTATATGAAGGGGTACTAGGCTTATTTAGAACACACAATTTTCGTACACTTGATCTATCAGGAAAACTGCTCTCGAATACACACACTAGAATGCAATTGTAACTAGCTCAATATCATCCGAAGTTGTAGTACATTATTGTTTACTTGTTGAATAGAGTTGGTGACCGGTAGTTGCCATCACCTGAGGTTTTTTGTGCCGGATATCTCACAAGGATCAAAGGTGTTTTCCTCGTATAAATCATTGTGTTGACAACCATTTACATTTCATTTGTGATCATTCAATTATTCAACATTGAAGCACACTACCTCACAAATCTGATTTGTTACATTATCCTTAATTAAGAAGCAAAAAGAACGGTAGAAGATGAGTGGACTCGACTAATGCCTAGGTCATTGGATTTTGCTATTTCATCATCAACAATCCAGCATTCTAGAGGATCCCCCCCTCAAGGATCCTCCAACCTTCAGTATGGATCACTAGCAATGACTCAGCCTCAAGGATCCTGCTTCCACCATCAAAGATCCTCTATCCTTCGGCAAGGATCACTAGAGACGACACAGCCTCAAGGATCCTACTTTCAGCATCAAGGATCCTTAGCAAGGGTTCAAGGATCTATGGATTATTCATTAAGGCCTTTAGCACCAACATATCGTGGGTCCAACATCTTTCAGGATCAAGGATCCTCAAGGAGTCAACCACTCAGAAGTTTAGAAGTCCATGATGGAGACATCTACTAATACAAATCATTGCTTCCTCAAGCCCTATGGTGACAGTAGACGTCTCTTATCCTCAAACACTTCTAGGATACCTTTAAGCCAAACATGAGGTAACAATTTTCAGAACACCTCTATGGATACAAATTATGGTTTCATGCAGGTTGCAGGGATCAGTCAGGCCATGGCCAGGGAGCAACAGAAGCTCAAGGATATGATATCTAGTGTTCCAAGAATAGTTAAACCTATTCCTGAAATCCTAGATGGAAGCCACAAGGTGTCTTGCTTTACACCACCCATATGTAATGCAGAGGTTCTGAAACGTTTCCAAACACCCAACATGAAGTTGTACGATGGAACAATCGATCTAGAGGAACACGTGGCATAATACCGGGAAAGGATGGAGATAAACCCCATCCCCGAGAGGTTGGAAGAAGCTTGCTTGTGTAAAGGCTTCGGGTCCGCACTTACTAGATCAGCACTTAAATGGCTGCTATGTCTTCTTCCCTATTCCATTATTTCATTCTCACATTTCGTTAACCTATTCAATAATCAGTTTTCATGCAGTAGAACTTTTGAAAGGCTAATTGGTGACTTGTATAGGATAACCCAGGCTCGTGATGAATCCTTAAGGGATTATGTCACCAAGTTTGGGAAAAAATCCTTAGAAATCCCGAATCTAGATGTTGCAACTATTGTTGAGGCATTTAAAACGGGATTAAAAAGGATTCTCTATTTTATGATGACCTTGCCATGGCCCCTTTCAGGAACTTGGACGAAGTAAAAAATAGGGCATGAGATTCATCCGACTAGAGGATGATAGGAGAATACAAGACAGGCTTACTGGTTCTAAAAAACTAGAGTACAATGATAAGAAGCAAGGATCCTTCTACAAGAATAACCTATCCAAGCCGTACTACAAGCCTGATAATCAAAATGTTCATGCAGTTGAAGAAGATGAAGATGAGGAATAATATCCTCGAATATATGAATATTGCTTTTCTGTTAATAACAATGAATTGATAATTGCCTTGCAGAACTTAGGTGAAAAAGCTAGGTGACCCAAGAAGAACGAGAAGTCAAACTCCTTCAAGGACAAGTCCAAGTGGTGTGCATACCATGAAGACTTTGGCCATTTGACAGATGAATACATAACTTTTAGAGAGAAATTGGCTATCTCCTCAGTAAGGGGCACGTGAATGAATTGTTGGGCGATCCAGGATCCTGAAAACGTTCCAGAAAAAGCTTGCTCCACTTCTGGCGATGCACAAATCATCAACCTTATCTCCTGGGGATCAGATATCTATTGAACCTCGTTCTCAGCGGCAAAGAGGCATGCCAAACAAACCAAGTTGGAATATAGACAAGCCTATTAGGACCTCCACTTTAACTTAATAGAAAGTTATATCCTTTTATGAGGATGATCGTATTGATATTCAGGATCCTCATCATGATGGCCTAGTTATTACTTTGTTTATTGCTTATCACTTTGATCTAGAATCCTCATAGATGGTGGAGCTCTGTAAATATCATACAACTTGATGTCCTAAAGAGATGAATATCTCGAAAATAAAAATAATTCCGAGATCATCAGTCCTTGTAGGATTCAGTGGTGAAACGAAGAACACGCTGGGGGACATCAAACTCCCAATCTATATCGAGGGGGTAAACTCTATACAAAAATTTTGTGTTAATGACTGTTTGCCTTGTTGCAATGTGATTCTTGGTAGGCCCTTGATTCATGAAATGAAAGCTGTCCCATCAACCTACCACCAATTTGTAAAACTACTGACACCTTGGGTGTAGTGAAGATAGAAAGCGACCAAGAAGAGGCTAAAAATTGTTACACCTTTTCAATGAAATCAGTTTTAAAACCAAGGGCGGCATAGCAATCATGGCAACCTCCAAGGAATGTCCTGGAGGCAGCAGAACAATACATCAAGGATGTAATACTGGTCCCTAAGGATCCTGAAATCAAAGTCTTTATAGGATCCATGATCCTTGATAATATAGAACAGGATTTGGTATCCTTCCTGAAAAGAAGAAAGTCTACCTTTGCTTGGAAACACGAAGATATGACAGGTATTTCTAAAGACATTATTACACATAAATTGGGTATTGAAAAATCTTTCAGATCGATTCATCAAAAAAGAAGGAAATTTGCACTTGAAAGGAATCTTATTATCCAAGAAGAGGTAGACAAACTCTTGAAGGTAGGTATGATAAGAGAAGTGAAGTATCCAAGATGGTTGGCCAATGTGGTGGTTATTCAAAAGAAAAACAGAAAGTGGAGGGTATGTCTCGACTTTACAAATTTAAATAAGGCATATCCCAAGGATCCTTTCCCACTCCCACATATTGACTCTATGGTGGATGCAACAACTAGACATGAGTTGCTAACCTTTATGGATGCTTCCTTTGGATTCCAACAAATTCAGATGGAACCATCTAATCAAGAGGATACATCATTCTTGACTCCTACTAGCATATATTGTTATATTGCAATGCCTTTTGGACTGAGAAATGCAGGTGCCACCTACCAAAGACTGGTCAATATGATGTTCAAAGAGTAGATTGGAGACACTATGGAAGTTTATATAAACGGCATGGTGGTCAAGTCTAAGAAAGCTGAGGATCATCCCAAGGATCTTGAAGTGGCATTCAATATCTTGATCAAAACAACATGAAGTTGAATCCTTCAAAGTGCCACTTTGGTGTCAAAGCGGGGAAGTTCTTAGGTTACATGGTGACAAAAAGAGGGATTGAAGCAAGCCCTGAGCAGATCAAGGCGATTATGAATATAAAGTCTCATACAAATGCCAAGGATGTCCAAAGGCTGACAGGAAAGATCGCGGCCCTAAACAGATTCATTTCAAAGTCCTTAGAGAAGTGCATGATTTTTATGATATTCTGAGGAAGAATAAGAAATTTAAGTGGACTGAGAAGCATGAAGCTGCACTCAAGGCTCTCAAGGATTATCTATCCTCAACACCAACCCTGATGAAACCAAAGGATGTGAGTCATTATCCTTGTACTTAATTGCTTCAGGTAAATCAGTAAGTGAAGTGTTAGTTAATGATCATGAAGGCCAACAACATCCGGTATACTATGTAAGTAAAAGCCTTCTTAATGCCGAAGCTAGGTACTCTCATTTAGAGAAATTAATTCTTACATTGATCATGGCTTCCACTAAACTTAGACATTATTTTGAAACACATACTATTATTGTGAAAACTAATTTGAATGTTCTTAGGGAACCTGAAATGTCAGGAAGAATGGCGAATTGGGCAGTGAAACTTAGTGCATATGATATAAAATTTAAACCAAGGACTCCTATCAAGTCTCAATACTTGGCTGACTTCGTGGCTGATTTCAGTAGTGATCTACAAAGGGAAGCTGAATTAGAGGTTCAACAGCTTGAAGAGACCAAGGATCTTTGGACACTCTTCACCAATGGAGCCTCAAATGTCAAAGGAATCAGGATAGGAATACTACTAAAATCGCCACAGAGGGACATAATACCCTACTCCATTGCCTGTGAATTTCAGAAAACTAACAATGACGCAGAATATGAGGCCCTAATAGCAGGTTTGCAATGAGCTAAACATATAAGTATTAGGTATCTTCAAGTGTACATAGATTCATTGCTAATTACTAACCATTATAATGGCTCATATGATGTGAAGGGTGAGAAATTAATAAAATATTTAGAAATTGTTAAAGAACTAGCAAATGCTTTTGATTCTTTTATGATAACTCATGTACCTAGAGAAGAAAACATTGGGCAGACGCGTTGGCAAATTTAGGATCAGCCTTAAAGATACAAGAAGACGTGAGAATACCTATTATCCACATTCTTTTTCCTGCAATTAAGGAAAATGAAACAATGGAGATAGTAGAGAATACTACAATTGTACCCAGTGATGTCCAGTCAAATTCAGGATCATGGATCCTTCCGATTGTGAAGTTCATTTAAAATGGGGAAATTCCCACAGGGGAGAATCCCAAAGCCTTCAGGGTTAAGGTATCTCAATATACTATATTAAATAACATTTTATATAAGAGATCTCTTGCAGGTCCATATTTGCGATGCATTGAGGATCCAGAAATCAAAGAAGTCTTAAAGGACTTCCATGAAAGAGACTGTGGAAATCATACTGTGGGCACAATGGAGGTAGTAGAGAATACTACAATTGTACCCAGTGATGTACAGTCAAATTCAGGATCATGGATCCTTCCGATTGTGAAGTTCATTTAAAATGGGGAAATTCCCACAGGGGAGAATCCCAAAGCCTTCAGGGTTAAGGTATCTCAATATACTATATTAAATAACATTTTATATAAGAGATCTCTTGCAGGTCCATATTTGCGATGCATTGAGGATCTAGAAATCAAAGAAGTCTTAAAGGACTTCCATGAAAGAGACTATGGAAATCATACTGTGGGCACAATACTATTCTCAAGGATCCCTAGAATAGGTTATTACTGGCCTACAATGAAGAAGGATGCAGTAGAATATGCAAGGAAATGTGATGCTTGTCAAAAATAAAGCAACATCCTACATCAACCAGCAAAGCCTTTATATCTAATAATTTCCTCTTGGCCATTCATGAAATGGGGAATGGATATAGTAGGGAAACTTCCAAAGGCACTGGGAGGAAAAGTATTTATGCTAGCCATAACAGACTAATTCTCCAAATGGATCGAAGCAAAAGCTTTTGTTCAAGTGAGAGAAAAGAAGTTATATCCTTCATTAAGAGAAGCAAGATTACTAGATTTGGAATTCTTCTGAAAATATATGTGAAAATTGTGACAAATGGCAAATAACTGGTAATTTCGTACAATTTAATCATTATATTTATTTCAAAATCTCATGCATATTATCGTAATTAATTGCGTAACTGAGTTGTACGTCATATCCTAAGTATTAGGGCAAGTAAATCAGATCATAACATATACTGATTCCCGATACGATGCGGAACAAACCAAACAATGCCCTAAAAGTGTTGGGAGAAAGTGTTTGGCGCACTATATGCGATTGCACTATTTGGGTCAGCAAAACCGCTAAAACGAAATAAAACAACGAATAACAGCATGCTAATGCCATGATTGAGTCCATATATAAATGAAAACATTGATATGAGAACACCCATTACAAAAATACATAACTTTCCGGTACAACGCCTAACTTGCAAAATTGTTCGTTTCGACCAAAAAGGCGACAAATTTCATTTTTTTCCGCAAAACTTATTCGGTGGGTTCCGGATTTCAGAATGCTATGGAAGATTTTGACGACCAAAATGCTATGGAAGATGATGTACATAAGTTGTTAAAAAATAATATGGAAGCTTTAAATTATTTGTTGATCTTGATTATGAGTTTAAGCAGGGTTTAAATACGTTTTAAAAACGTGGAAAACGCTATAGTGTAGGGGAAACTATGGCGAAATATTCTAAAAATCTAATCGCGATTAAGGTATGATTAACGGGGTGATTAGCAGGACTAAACGTGATTAGTAACTCAAATCATCATTAAGTAAGTTCTAATGACAAGGGTTAAACCCTAAACACCCAAGTGTTCAACAAGTGTGTGTATATATATATATATACAAGTAAAAATAAGTGATCCTTATAAATAAATATATGGTTACTTGTGGAAATAAAAGTATATGTACATATTTTGTCACCAAGAATTATGTATAAATACATGTGATGGTATGTGTACATATTTAGAAGCTTAGGGTATTCACCATAAAAATACCCAACTATACATAAAATACTATAAACACTTGAAAATATTACCAAGTGTTGGTGACACAAACAAATACATTTTTACAATATGTCGAAACAATAATCGGACAAACGAAGCAATGCGGACGATGGGCGAACGAACACAGATACACCATTGCGTCGACGACCAACGAACAAATCGCCAACACAAAGAGTTATTACGATGATGGGCGATTTACGATGAGAAAGAGCATGCATTAAAGGACGACGACGGTAAGTCTAAAATATATATTTAGACACTTAACATATATATATGTTATTGATATTAAAACCCGGAAAGTTAAAACATAAAGAATTTACTAAGTATAAAATAAGTATACTTACAAATCAATACTTAGTAAAAATTATAAGTGTAAGACTTATAAAAATGGGCTCTTGTAAATGAATTTGGGCTAGGCCCAATTTATAAAAGACATGGGCAAGGCCCAATTGTATAAAATATATGGAAAAGGCACAAAAGCATATAAAGACATGGGCTAGGCTCAATCACATAAATTACGTGGGCTAGGCCCAATCACATAAAGACATGGGCGAGGCCCAATGACATAAATTACATGGGCTAGGCCCAATAACATAAAGTACATGGGCTAGGCCCAATGACATAAATTTCATGGGCTAGGCCCAATGACATAAAGACATGGGCTAGGCCCAATGACATAAATTACATGGGCTAGGCCCAATGACATGAAAACATGGGCTAGGCCCAAGACATAAATGACATGGGCAAGGCCCAATGACACGCGTGCAAGGCACAAGGACATGTGAAGGGCAAGGCCCGGTTCACACACGATTTAGGAATATATAAAAATATTAATCGAACAAACAAACTACCAACACTATGATAACACTAAAAGTTGTTCTGTCGTAACAAGGAAATACATAACAAGAATTCAAGATGAACAACTAGTACAAGGTCCAACGAGGACTAGGTGTCTAATAAACTCAATACACATGTAGGTTACACACGTGTACAGACACTGACTGTGAATAGTATGACGTACGGAACGCAAAGCTGTAAGTTCATGTCCCTCCTTTCATTTATTTCAAAGTTTTGTTTTAAAACTATCGAGGGGAAATACATGTCATAACAAAAAGTATGTTAGCTATGGGTTTAGTTGATAACACGATCAATTGTGCGTAAGTAGGATGATATCAATAGTAACCATCCATCACATAGTGACCAAGGTGCAAAAGATGTAGATCTATTGAGTTTGAGACGCGCTCCACTCCTGGTTGGTATACCCTTCGGAGTGCTTTTGTGATCCCAATGATGTCAAAGTTGTCTCGGTTTGGTTACTTACTTATGGCACATATATGTCAGGGTGCTCCTAACACACTGATAGATCCTTAAAACTCCATGATGTTAATAACATACTTAGATTTCATTACTGGATTACAAGAATGACATAATACACGAAAACATTAACTACGTGAACTCGCTAACTTTTTGTTGACTTTTAAAATTACATGTATTTCAGGACGCAAGGCATGAGCCGGTGATATGATTCCGGTTATGGGTAAATGTCAAGACAACGATGTTCCATCTTTTGGAGGGTTTACCTTTTATATCCCAACTTCGTATGGGTATATAGGGGTCAAAACCTGATTATGCATTTATGATGAAAACCATATCTTATTTTGAAGTAATGTACTTTAAATTATGTTTATGATGACAAGTTGAAAACTGGTAAAACTAAGAAATCACTTTTGGTTGATTGTAATTATGGGAATGCAACTTATTATTTGCATGGCATCGTTGTTGATTTATATTTGTTTACTAAATATGCAATGATTACCTAATAGTCACACACTTGCGCTTCCGCTACGACCAGGGTGTGTTAGGTTGGTATCAGAGCTCCGATTGTAGTGAACCAGGGAAATTTTTTTTATTAAAGTTTGGTCTACAATCACAAGGGGCTCACACATGAAAACAAGGTTTATAACATAACATAAATGTTTTCAGAATTATGATAAAATGACAAAAACGTTTTCATTGAGTCACGATGATATAAGGATCTATCACACAAGCTCAACTATAAGTAACGAGCAAGGATTAATACATGATTAGTCTATAATGGATAGACACGAAACAGTAAGATTATGCGTGAAAACAAAAGAAAACAAGTCTTGCATGAGAAGTGGTGATTAATATAAAATATATCATAAGTAATAATAAATTACTAACATGTATATACATGCATTGTATGGATTATTTGCCAGGACTATGTCTTCTTCGTCAAGTTACGAGGAGGATCCTATGGAGTACATGTCCGATGATGCATACGGTTCTGATGCTGAGGCCCTACCCCATGAGGATGGAGCCGACTATGAGGTCCCTGACGGTGAGGACCTTGATGATTTTTAGCCATTTTCTCTTATTGACCCTATGGAGGATGATGCCACACAGGGAGATGACGTGTTAGCTGTTCAGCAGCCTCCACACAACGTTATTGTTTATGGTCATCCGGAGGGCGAGCACACAATAGTACACTTGGCCGTACCTCTTGCCATGGTTCCTCCAGTCATCGATCTAGATGATTATGATGATGACATCCCAGTGTTTCACATTGACCATATGGAGGATGATCTCGGAGACGGCGAGGTCTTCGATGACATAGCTATACTTGAGATCCCACCCCCTGTCATACCAGTTGTCGATATCTAGTCATCCTCAGCTGCCACCTAGAGTGAGCATGAGGCGGATGATGCCTCTTCCGCCGCCCCAGATTCACCTGTACCGATGCACTCACCCCTGCAGCCTCATCGGCCCGTGTTAGCTCATTTCCTGATAGTACCCCTACTCATGGACCCTTTCCATATACTGGACCCTCTCCTTACTCTAGACCTGCACGACACTACTCACTGAGCGGTACCCCACGTGCCCCTGATCAGCTACCCCCATTTTTATCGGGGAGGTCCACTTATCATCCCGTTTACGATCCATTTGTAGTTGGACCCTCCCACATGGTTGGACCTTCTTTCTCAGCTGGATCACCTCGCATGTATGCCACACGCCCCATACCACCTACTGAAGGTATGTCTACCCCGATACTCCCACTGGGCATCAGCCCTTCTGACCCCTACCACCCCTCACACTTCCTTCCAATTCCCATGGAGGAGAGAGTGACTTCGCATGACCTTCAGCTTTCCTTGATCTTTTGAAGGATCTGGGAGCTAGAGACCCAGCGTACTACTCATACCGCTGCTAGAGCCACACCCCCATTACCATCGTCACCACTACCACCCCCACCATCATATCCACCACCATCACCACCACCACTACCATTGTCACCACCACCGACCCCGCCCTTCTACTGTCCATTTCACCACTCGTCATGCCCATCTGAGGCGCGAGTGCTGGAGTTAGAACAGTTTTGGACTAATGCCAATAGGTGCATTTCTGGTCTAGAGGAGGAGGTGGCTTACCATCGCGGTATGCTCCACCGATCACCATCTACACCACCCCCTCCATCGCACTAGTATGTTTGTGATTATCTTTTAGGGATCAGACTTACTTTTGATGACCTAGCTCATGAAGACTCAGTTATGAAGATCCTGACTTTTGGAAGATAACTTGATAACATGAAGAAGCAATGTAGAAGGAAATTTTACTTTTGTAATGTAAAACTTGTACCGACTAAGGTTCTCTATCCCTACGTCCTTTTGATGTTCATGAACAAAATGTAACAAGTTGTCATTGTATAAAAGTGTATTTTCTTTATTTCACATTGTATCTCTTTTATGTTATGGTTGATAGTGTCATGATGTGGTGATACTATGGTTGATGTATTATGTTGTGGTGATATTGTGATTGATGTCTTATGATGTGGTGACAATTTATGCGATGAGTTACGTGCTTATGGTGATGATGAGTGTACGCATGTCATATACATATTTTTCTTACTTATTACATACCGGATGTGCTTATACATATATGTTTAAAATAATAATAATAATAATAAATATAATAACAATAATAAATATGTATTTATTATTAAACCAATTCGGCTAATTGTGAGCGACATTTTATGGTAGAAGACGATGCCGCCCCGCCGAAGGAGTTCCAACAATAATATACTGTCCATTTCACCACTCGTCATGCCCATCTGAGGCGCGAGTGCTGGAGTTAGAACAATTTTGGACTAATGCCAATAGGCGCATTTCTGGTCTAGAGGAGGAGGTGGCTTACCATCGCGGTATGCTCCACCGATCACCATCTACACCACCCCCTCCATCGCAGTAGTATGTTTGTGATTATCTTTTAGGGACCAGACTTACTTTTGATGACCTAGCTCATGAAGACTCAGTTATGAAGATCCTGACTTTTGGAAGATAACTTGATAACATGAAGAAGCAATGTAGAAGGAAATTTTACTTTTGTAATGTAAAACTTGTACCGACTAGGGTTCTGTATCCCTACGTCCTTTTGATGTTCATGAACAAAATGTAACAAGTTGTCGTTGTATAAAAGTGTATTTTCTTTATTTCACATTGTATCTCTTTTATGTTATGGTTGATAGTGTCATGATGTGGTGATACTATGGTTGATGTACTATGTTGTGGTGATATTGTGATTGATGTCTTATGATGTGGTGACAATTTATGCGATGAGTTACGTGCTTATGGTGATGATGAGTGTACACATGTCATATACATATTTTTCTTACTTATTACATACCGGATGTGCTTATACATATATGTTTAAAATAATAATAATAATAAATATGTATTTATTATTAAACCAATTTGGCTAATTGTGAGCGACATTTTATGGTAGAAGACGATGCCGCCCGTCGAAGGAGTTCCAACAATAATATACTGCCGACAACACAAGCGGAGTTAGATGAACGCATTTCTCAGGCAATTACGCAGTACGAAGCTAACCGCTCCGAACACAGTGGTGGTACCGGAGGTTCAACCGGAGGAAATCCTCCAACTGGTAATACCCGATTATTCATAAAACCGCATGATACTCTCATTTATTCTATTCGTGCTTATTGGTTACTCATGCTTAAATAGTGTATCCAATGATTTCAGGTTGCACTTACAAGCAGTTTCTAAACTGCAAACCTCTGAATTATGATGGTACCGGAGGTGCTGTAGGCTTTGTACATTGGACTGAGAAGACTGACTCGGTCATTCGGATGAGCAAGTGCCCTGCTGAACAAGGAGTCACTTATGTTACAGGACTTTTCGTGGATGGAGCTTTATCTTGGTGGAACCTCCAGGTCCAAACTAAGGGCGACGATGCTGCATACACCCTGAACTGGGAGGAACTTAAAGAAATGATGAGAAAGAAGTATTGCTCAAGATCGGAAATTCAAAATTTGGAGACAGAGTTCTGGAATTTAAAGATGATTGGTTCAGATATTGCTGGGTACACGTAGCGATTTCATGACTTGTCTCGAGTGGTGCCATACTTAGTGGAGCCCGAATTTAAGCGGATTGGGAGGTACATCTGAGGACTTGCCCCTGAAATTCTGAGTCAGGTTACCTCTTCGAAACCCACTGAGATTGGAGGAGCGATTGATTTAGCTGTCAGCCTCACTGAGGAGGCTATACGTCAGGGAAGGTTGCCTAAGTGTGGTGTGAACAAGAAGGAAATTATTGAGGAGACTACGGACTCCAATAAAAGGAAATTCTCCCATTTCAAGAAAGGCTCTCGAGGTAATAATAATAATGATAATAATAACAAGAGGCAAGCCACTAGAGAAGTCAAAGAAACAAAGGCATATGTTACCACTACCACAAACGCTGCTGCTAAGAAATCTTATACTGGGGGAGCACCGAAATGCCCCAAATGCCCTTTCCCTCACTACGAGGAATGGCGAGGTCCCAAGTGTAGAAAATGTGGTAGGTTTGGACATCGCACCGATGCGTGCCGGGGAACAAATGCTAGAGATCAAGGTTGTTTTTGATGCGGAGACAAGGGGCATTTCAAGAAAGCTTGCCCTAAAGAAAACCAAGCTCGGGAAGAGCATTCGTGATTGGAGCTAAGGATGCTCGCCAGGACCCGAATGTGATCACCGCTATTTTCCCTATAAACGATCACTTTGCATATATTCTTTTTTATACCGGGAAAGATTTAAGTTTTATTTCTAAAGAATTTAGAGATATACTTGGGGTAGAGTCGAGTAAATAAGATGTTTCGTACTCGATTGAACTAGAAAACGGGATATTAGTAGAATCAGGGGAAAAATAAAGAAATGTACGTTAGAATTGGGTGAACGAAAGTTTGATATAGATTTATTACTAGTTCAACTGGGTAGTTTTGATGTCATTATTAGTATGGATTGGCTATCCGATAATCGAGCCGAAGTCATATGTCACGATAAAATCATTCGTATTCCCTTATCCGACGGAGAACATTTGATGATTCATGGTGAGAAGCATGACACGCCACTACGAATCATAAACTGCATGAAAGCTCAAAAATGTTTGAGGAAAGGATGCATCGCCTTTCTTGCCCATGTGGTGGATAAAAAGGCCGAGGAGCGCAAGGTGGAGGACATACCAGTAGTTAGAATATCCCGAGGTCTTTCTGGAAGACTTGCTAGGACTACCTCAACAGCGACAAGTCGAATTCCGTGTTGATTTACTGTCAGGAGCTGCACCTGTGGTGAAAGCTCCATATCGACTAGCGCCCTCGGAGATGCAGGAACTATTTACTCAGTTGCAAGAGTTGCTTGAAAAAGGTTTCATAAGACCGAGTTTCTCGCCTTGGGGAGCTCCGGTGCTGTTTGTGAAAAAGAAGGACGGAACCTTCCGAATGTGCATCGACTACCGGGAACTAAACAAGTTAACCATCAAGAACCGGTACCCATTACCAAGAATCGACGATCTATTCGATCAGTTGCAAGGGTCGAGTTTTTACTCAAAGATTGATTTAAGATTCGGGTATCATCAATTAAGAATCCAAGAGGAAAGTATTCCTAAGGCCGCGTTTAGGACTCGCTACGGTCACTACGAGTTCCTTGTTATGCCTTTGGCCTAACGAACACCCCTGCAGTATTTATGGATTTGATGAACCGGGTATGTAAGCCATACCTTGACAAGTTCGTGATCGTTTATTAGATGACGTATTAATATACTCGCGTACCGAGGAAGAACAGGGACAACACTTGAGAACTATACTGGAATTGCTAAAGAAGGAGTAATTATATTCTAAGTTCTCGAAATGCGAATTTTGGATTCGCGAAGTACAATTTCTCGGTCACTAGTGAACGAGAACGGAAAACATGTTGACCCTTCAAAAATTGAGGCTATAAAGAACTGGACCGCACCAAGAACCCCCACGGAAATACGACAATTCCTAGGTTTAGCGGGATATTACAGGAGGTTTATTGAGAACTTCTCAAAAGTTGCTCAGCCGCTAACCTTGCTTACACAGAAAGATAGAAAGTTCGATTGGGGAGAAAAACAAGAATCTGCGTTTCAAATATTAAAAGAGAAATTATGTAAGGCGACGATATTATCACTCCCAGACGGTACTGATGACTTTCTGGTTTATTGTGATGCATTGCATCAAGGTTTGGGTTGCGTGTTAATGCAACGCGAAAAAGTCATTGCATACGCGTCACGTCAGCTGAAAGTTCAAGAAAGGAATTATACCATGCATGACCTAGAATTAGGCGCATTGGTATTTACCTTGAAGATCTAGCGTCATTATTTATATGGCACTAAGTGTACCATATTCACTGATCATAAAAGTCTTCAGCATATATTCAACCAAAAGGAACTGTATATGCGCCAAAGACGTTGGGTGGAACTGTTGAATGATTATGACTGTGAGATCAAGTATCACCCGGGCAAGGCAAATGTTGTAGCAGGTGCTTGAGCAGAAAAGAACGAATCAAAACATTACGGGTACGAGCTTTAGAAATGACGATCCAGACAAACTTTACAGCTCGAGTGCATGATGCATAACAAGAAGCTTTAAAACCAGAAAACCTTACAATGGAATCATTACCGGGAATGGAAAAACAATTGGAACTGAACAAAGATGGAACTTTATATTTCATGGGAAGGATCTGGATTCCCTATTATGGCGATTTGCGAGACTTGGTGTTGGATGAAGCACACAAGTCCAAATACTCGATACACCCAGGATCGGATAAAATGTACCAGGATCTAAAAGAGTATTATTGGTGGCCGAATCTCAAGGGAGATATTGCAACCTATGTTGGGAAATGGCTAACTTGCGCAAAGGTCAAGGCCGAATACAAAAAACCATCTAGTTTATTGCAACAACCCGAAATCCCAATTTGGAAGTGGGAACAAATCTCAATGGATTTTATTACAAAATTACCTCGGACCTCTCAAGGTCATGACATTATCTGGGTTATCATTGATCGGTTAACCAAATCAGCTCACTTCTTACCCATCCGTGAGAAAGACAGTACAGAGAAGTTAGCTGAATTGTATCTTAAGGAAATCTTGGCACATCATGGAGTGCCAATCTCAATAATCTCGGATAGAGATGGTCGCTTTGTGTCGCGGATATGGCAATCATTTCAAACTTTGTTTGGTTCTCGCTTAGATTTAAGCACAACTTTTCATCCACAGACCGTTGGTCAAAGCGAGCGAACCATCCAAACGTTGTAAGACATGCTTCGGGCCTGTGTGATGGATTTAGGCGGAAATTGGGATACTCATTTACAGTTGGTAGAGTTTTCCTACAATAACAGTTATCACACCAGTATCAAAGTCGTGCCGTTTGAAGCACTATATGGACGAAAGTGCTGATCACCGCTATATTGGGCGAAGGTCAGTGACAGACAACTCATTAGTCCCGAACTAGTACAAGAGACCACAGACAAGATATTCAAGATCCGTGAGCGTATCAAAGCAGCCCGAGATAGACAAAAGAGCTACGCAGATCGAGACGCAAACCATTATCCTTCGAGTTCGGAGACAAAGTATTACTAAAGGCCTCACCTTGGAAAGGCGTAGCTAGATTCGGGAAGCGCGAAAAACTAAACCCGAGATATATTAGGCCTTTCGAAATTCTGGCAAAGATCAGTAGAGTGGCTTACAAATTAAAACTGCCAGAGGAACTCAATAATGTACACGACACATTTCATGTGTCTAATCTGAAGAAAAGCCCGACCAATGGCACAGTTATTATCCCAGCGACGAGATTCCTGTTGATGACAAACTTCAATTTACCAAAGAACCCATTGAATTCATGGACTAGAAAGTTCAAAAGATGAGAAGAAGCCAAATCAAACTGGTAAAAGTTCGTTGGAACTCGCGTCACAGTCCATGTGGGAACGTGAAGATCAGATAAAGGCAAAATACCCCCACCTGTTCAAGAAGACTCCTTTAGAGGATGCCTCAAAGTGAATTTCAGGACGAAATTCTTTTTAACAGGGGAGTATGTGACAAATGGCAAATAACCGGTAATTTTGTACAATTTAGTCACTATTTTTATTTCAAAATCTCATGTATATTATCGTAATTTAATTGCGTAACTGAGTTGTACGTAATATCCTAAGTATTAGGGCAAGTAAATCATATCATAACATATACTGATTCCCGATATCATGCGGAACAAACCAAACAATGTCCTAAAAGTGTTGGTACAATGTGTTGGGCGCACTATCTGCGGTTGCACTATTTGGGTCAACAAAACCGCTAAAACGAAACAAAACAGCGAATACGGCATGCTAATGCCATGATTGAGTCCATATATAAATGAAAAAAATGATATGAGAACACCCATTACAAAAATACATAACTTTCCGGTACAACGCCTAAACTCAACATAAATTTACATTTAACCCCAACTCGCGTCACGTCCATGTGGGAATGTGAAGATCAGATAAAGGCAAAATACCCCCACCTGTTCAAGAAGACTCCTTTAGAGGATGCCTCAAAGTGAATTTCAGGACGAAATTCTTTTTAACAGGGGTAGTATGTGACAAATGGCAAATAACCGGTAATTTTGTACAATTTAGTCACTATTTTTATTTCAAAATCTCATGCATATTATCGTAATTTAATTGCGTAACTGAGTCGTACGTAATATCCTAAGTATTAGGGCAAGTAAATCATATCATAACATATACTGATTCCCGATATGATGCGGAACAAACCAAACAATGTCCTAAAAGTGTTGGTAGAATGTGTTGGGCGCACTATCTGCGGTTGCACTATTTGGGTCAACAAAACCGCTAAAACGAAACAAAATAGCGAATAACGGCATGCTAATGCCATGATTGAGTCCATATATAAATGAAAAAAATGATATGAGAACACCCATTACAAAAATACATAACTTTCCGGTACAACGCCTAACTTGCAAAGTTGTCCGTTTCGACCAAAAAGGCGACAAATTTCATTTTTTCCCGCAAAACTAATTCGGTGGGTTCTAGATTTCAGAAAGATAATAAAAAATGTTGAACATCCTAAAACAATATGGAATAGAAAAAATGCATAAAAGACATCGTTTCCGGTCATGCGACAAACCGTGCACAACTCGACCGGAAAGCGACCGTTTGTCGAACCGACGAACATTTTAGTGGCCGATAGGCTCATTCATGCATCTAGAGAACTAGTTAAGCCTCATTTGGGACTCGGAATCCATTAAACTATCTTGTAGGTCACGGAAACACAACTTTCAGAAAAGTTCGACGGCAGGATATATAAGTGCCGATATCGAATGAACAATTGAACGAAAGGCATTTCGGCCATCCTAACTCAACATATATTCATCTAGCAAACTAATTAAGCATATTTGTAGATTGGAAGTGCACTAAATAAATGCCACGTCACTTGCGGTGGTCAAAAACCAAAGCTTCCAGAACTAAATAATAAGGTTCGTTTATTAGCGATTAATGTGTCGAAGAGCGAGCTAGTGACGTTTTCGTCATCCGAAACATATGTTAAGTTATCAAGCGGACTAATTATCATAGATTAACACCCTAAACCCTAGTTATATGCTAAGGATACAAGATCAATCCCCTAATCACAACACTTAACCTAATTACTAAAATATCTAACATATAAGCATGTGTTATAAATTTACATTTTACCCCACCCCCCTACATGTTGGCGGATTCAAGTGGGTCCCACACCACTTGATCCTTGTTGAAAATGTGAGATTTGAGGCATGGTGGTGATTATGTTGTGGGCATATGTAGTATGGCTAAAACATATAACATAACCTACACTAATATCTTCATCATTTTCACCTCAAAAATTTGAAACCACCTTCCATCTTTCTCTCTCTTTCACACGGTCACAACCACCTCCATATAACCACCATTAACCACCTAATTCCACTCACTTTAAAGCCACTTCAAGACCATCCAAGATGCTAGCAAAGGTGGAGGACCATTAGGGCTTTCTTGGAGCTTCATTTTCATCCTAGATCTTCACTAAACTTGTGCACCCATTGTAAGACAAATCTCATCATATTCTAGCTTCTTATCATGTCTAGTTTAAAGAAGTACAAGTTGATCATCTTGAAAATGAAGAAAATATAACCTAAAAACCCTAAATCACACCTTAATAATAATAACACTAAATATGGTTTATTTTGTGTTGATTATGTGTTTATATGTTAACTAGTTAGCATGATAGTGTTGTTTATGTTAAAGTAAGTGTATAAGTTAGATGATCTTGTATGGATAAATATGAAAATGATGATTAAAACATGGTAATGTTTAAATCTTAACAAGATCATGAACTTCATCATCCATAAAGATTACTACAATCTAAAGTAATTTTATCACATATGAGTAACTTTTATAAAGAATAAACACTATGATTTAAGAGGTAACCATCTTAAAAAGTGTAGTAATCAAAGGGTTTAAAATGAATAACTTGATCTAGTGATGTAACAAATATGATGGTTTAAAAATGCTAATAAATGTTGTAATCACATTACATTTTAGTAAGATTATGACTACCAAAATGCTATGGATGATGATGTACATAAGTTGTAAAAAAATAATATGGAAGCTTTAAATTATTTGTTGATCTTGATTATGAGTTTAAACGGGGTTAAATACGTTTTAAAAACATGGAAAACGCCATAGTTTAGGGGAAACTATGGCAAATGTTCTAAAAATCTAATCGCGATTAAGGTATGATTAACGGGGTGATTAGCGGGACTAAACGCGATTAGTAACTCAAATCGTCATTAAGTAAGTTCTAATGACAAGGGTTAAACCCTAAACACCAAAGTGTTCAACAAGTGTATATATATATACAAGTAAAAAATAAGTGATCCTTATAAATAAATATATGGTTACTTATGGAAACAAAAGTATATGTACATATTTTGTCACCAAGAATTATGTATAAATACATGTGTATGGTACGTGTACGTATTTAGAAGCTTAGGGTATTCACCATAAAACTACCCAACTATACACAAAATACTACAAACACTTGAAAATATTACCAAGTGTTGGTGATCACAAACTAATACATTTTTACAATACGTCGAAACAGTAATCGGACAAACGAAGCAATGCAGACGATGGGCGAACGAACACAGATACACCATTGCATCGACGACCAACGAACAAATCGCCGACACAAAGAGTTATTATGACGATGGGTGATTTACAACGAGAAAGAGCATGTATTAAACGACGATGACGATAAGTCTAAAATATATATTTAGACACTTAACATATATATATATATATATATATATATATATATATATATATATATATATATATATATATGTTACGATATCAAAACCCAAAAGTTAAAACATAAACAATTTACTAAGTATAAAATAAGTATAATTACAAATCAATACTTAGTAAAAATTATAAGTATAAGACTTATAAAAATGGGCTCTTGTAAATGAATTTGGGCGAGGCCTAATTTATAAAAGACATGGGCAAGGCCTAATTGTATAAAATATATGGACAAGGCCCAAAAGCATATAAATTACATGGGTTAGGCCAAATCACATAAAGACATGGGCTAGGCCCACTCACATAAAGACATGGGCTAGGCCTAATGACATGAATTACATGGGCTAGGCCCAATAACATAAAGACATGAGCTAGGCCCAATGACATAAAGACATGGGCGCAATGACATAAATTACATGGGCTAGGCCAAATGACATGAAAACATGGGCTAGGCCCATTGACATAAATGACATGGGCAAGGCACAATGACACGCGTGCAAGGCACAAGGACATGTGAAGGGCAATGCCCGTTCACACACGATTAGGAATAACAATATATATATATAAAATATATATATATATATTTAAATATTAATATTATTATATAAAAATATATTAATATTTTTATATTAATATTAATATATAAAAATATTAATCGAACAAACGAACTACCAACACTATGATAACACTAAAAGTTGTTCTATCGTAACAAGGAAATATATAACAAGAATTCAAGATGAATAACTAGTACAAGGTTAAACGAGGCCTAGGTGTCTAATAAACTCAATACACATGTAGGTTACACATGTGTACGGACACCGACTATGAATAGTACGACGTACGGAACGCAAAGCTGTGAGTTCATGTCCCTCCTTTCATTTATTTCAAAGTTTTGTTTTGAAACTATCAAGGGGAAATACATGTCATAACAAACAGTATGTTAGCCATGGGTTTAGTTGATAACACGATCAATTGTGCGTAAGTAGGATGATGACCATAGTAACCATTATTCACATAGTGACCAAGGTGCAAAAGATGTAGATCTATTGAGTTTGAGACGCACTCCACTCCTGGTTGGTACACCCTTCGGAGTGCTTTTGTGATCCCAATGATGTCAAAGTTGTGTCGGTTTGGTTACTTACTTATGGCACATATATGGCAGGGTGCTCGCGACACATAATAGATCCTTAAAACTCCATGATACTAATAACTTACTCAGATTTCATTACTGGATTGCAAGAATGACATATTATACGAAAACATTAACTACGTGAACTCTCAACTTTTTGTTGACTTTTAAAATTACATGTATTTCAGGATGCAAGGCATGAGCTAGTGATATGATTCGGATTATGGGTAAATGTCAAGACAACGATGTTCCATCTTTTGAGGGTTTACCTTTTATATCCCAACTTCGTATGGGTATATAGGGGTCAAAACCTGATTATGCATTTATGATGAAAACATATCTTATTTTGAAGTAATGTACTTTAAATTATGTTTATGATGACAACTTGAAAATGGGTAAAACTATGAAATCACTTTGGTTGATTGTAATTATGGGAATGCAACTTATTATTAGCATGGCATCATTGTCGATTTATATTTGTTTACTAAATTGAATGCAATGATTACCTAATAATCACACACTTGCGCTTCCGCTATGACCAGGGTGACAATAATGGATCCCAATTTATTGGGAATAGAACTACTAACTTTTGTGACAGTTGGGGAATCAAGATGATAACATCTACACCAGTTCATCCACAAGCTAATGGCCAAGCAGAGTCAAGCAACAAGATCATCATCAACAACTTGAAGAAGAAACTTGGGTCTAAGAAAGAAAAGTGCCTGAAGAGTTGCCATATGTCCTTTAGGCAGATAGGATAACTCCAAAAAATGCTACAGGCCAGGCTCCTTTCTCTCTAGTCTTTGGAACTGAAGTTGTGATCCCAACAGAGATTGTGGTTCCTATAGCCAGAACAAGCATCCATGATCCTCAAACAAATAGCAGAATCTGACTCAAGACCTAGATATTGTGGATGGGCTCAGAGATTTAGCAAGAATAAGGATGGAAAATTATCAACAAAGGATGGTCGGAGCATATAATAAGAAAGTTAGGATAAGATGATTTCAAGTTGAGACTTGGTGTTAAGAAAAACATTTTAGAATACCACAAACCAGCTGATGGCAAAATGACACCTAAAATGGAAGGCACTTATCTTATAGAAGCAAAAGCATGAAAGGGGGCATACCGCCTACTAACCATGGAAGGTGACCTTTTACCAAGGGCCCGGAATGCTATTCACTTCAAGAAATATTTTATGTAACAAGGACAAGGATCCTTAAGGATTCAGGATCCTGACATCAGTAACATTTTACCTTAAAAGGGTGTTAGATATTTAACATCCAATTTCATCAACTTTTAAGCTTTGCAAAAATGTTTAACAAAGAGGATTAAGGGGTTGGCCACCTCTCTCCCACATTTAAGGTATCTTATACCTTATAGGGTTTAAAGGTAATTCACCTTTCACACGAATTGGGTTTTGACACCCCACCAGTAGCGCATCTTTATCCAAGTATGGTTGAGGTAGTGGGACTAGTACATGCTTAGTGGCTGACAATTTCATTGCTGTTGGCCATATGTAGGATCTCAAGTAAAATGGTAGACGTACCTTACATCCGTTATCCTAAGGTTTCTAATGTTACATCGTTATCCTAAGATTTCTAATGTTTTCACGTTAGCTAAGATTTTGGCATTTCATGTCACTTAATAGGATTATCCATTTTGGCTTGCCCCAGTTTGTTGGGCTTGTCCCCAGTTTATTTGGGCTTATCCCTAATCTGTTTGGCTTAGTCCCAAGTTGATTGCAACATGTTTTGGAGCTTTGGAAATTCACAAGTTAATTCAAAAGGATCCTGGATCCTTAAAGATTATCTAACTGTGACTAGTTTGTTTATACAAAGGTAGTTTCTAAGGATATAAAATCCTAACTTGGGTTTTCTGTATGTTTTATTCTTATACTTGTTTATCTAATTGACTTCACCCTGAACCTTGCAATTAAGGGTATTTGATTTATCTACTTGTACTTAATCAGGTTTTATCTAAGATTATCATGTACAAGGATTGGCAAAATTTTTAATCAACTTAAATTTTCTAAATTCTCATAAGGTAAAACTTATGATTTTTCATAAACATCCTATGGAGAAATGCAAACATGTTGAATCAAAACTTGGAACACAAATATAGCCAAAAGATTAGATTTTATTTAAAACCCTGTTAAAGGTTACCAAAATGATCAACCAAGTTTCTACTAGCAAAGAGTGGCCCGTCCACTCAGGTTGATGCATGGTGTCTATTACTAATTGTTCATAAAGTGAAGGCAAGTAAAAGCGAGGGGTGTAAAGCTTCATTCCCCATAAACATAAGGACTTATCCACCTTTTCCACCCCCCCCCCTTAATTGTACTAAGGATCAGTGATCCTTAACCTAAAAAACTATTGTTCAGAAATTACAAACCATAATTTTTTAACCAAAAACATCACAAATAAACACCACAAATCCTAAAAAAATGGGCTCAGGCCTCGTCTACATTATCCTTCATTGCCCACTTTAGTAGTATCACCCTTAGCTGCACCAACACCTCCTGCTTCACCTTCCATCACCTTCTCGACGCCACTTAGACCAGCCTCGACAGCCTTCAACTATTACAGTTCAACATCACCACCCAGCTCAAGAAGAGCCTGCTTCCAGCCAGCAACGTCCCAGGCAGACCGATCGAAGCCAGGATCCATAGCCTCTTGGGCTATCTTGATCCTTTCCTGTAGGATAGCACAAATAGCACAAACCTTAGCATCTTCAGTTGCATTCATAGCTGGCTCGTGAATCTCGACCTCAACGAACAGCAGCTGCTCTTCCAAGCCTGTCTTCTCCTTCTCTAGCTAGGAAACCTTCTTATCCTTAGTGGCGACATGAGACGAAGATTGGCCAAGTTTTCTTCAGCATCGACAATGCTTTTATCCTAGTAAGCTTTGAGGCAGACAAACCTCTGCAAATCACAATACAAGAAAATCAGAACAGTGATCCTTCACCACATACAAGGTCAACTATGAGGATCAAAGATCCTTACCTCAGTGACAAACTCATGGATTTGTCATTCGATCTGGAAGCTGTCCTCCTCCGGATCAGAAGGCTTCTTCCTCTTGGATCCGGCCTTGGCTCTGGTGGTCATTGTCTTCAGCTCAAGTTGGCTTGGGCCCTTAGCCAGCTCCTTCTTTATAGGGGGGGGGGGAGATCATGCTATCATTATCACCTAGGTCAAATTTGAAAGCCAACTTGCTAGTGGATCTTGGAGCACCTGTTCATTTAACAAACAGATAAGTATCCTTATTCCTTTTAAATATACTTTAATACACAATTGCATTATAACAATATATGCAAGTACTTACTTGACATGGTGTAGGAAGCGAAGTGGTCCCTTCTAACTCTTTAGTCTTTGGTTTGAATGTCCTGATGGTTGAATCCAAAGCCCAGAATGCAACAATTCTTTCCTTTGTACCCGGTGTATCAGCAGGTAAAGTTCTTCACTGCACGCAAATAAAGAAAACAAGATCAGTCAAAAATGAAATAATAACTCTCTATAGTCTCCATCTAAGGATCCTATATCCTACCCTTTAAGGTCCACTCTTTTGGGAGTTCATTCCCTAAAGGTATAGAATCCCTTCTCACGAAGAAGAACTCATTCTTCCATGAGGTATCGGTTTTGGTGGTCTTAAGGATTAGGAGCGGCTGATGGGGCTTGGCTTTAAACAAGAACCGGTGGGATCCATGGGACACAGAGGAGTATAGGTGTGAGAGTTCAGAAAAATTAAAGTATAATCCCTCATTGCTGATGATTTGCTCGATAGTGTATAGTACCCTCCATAACATGGGCATTGCCTAACTATAGCACATGCAAGTAAAGGTAAAGAATCACTGGGTCAAGTCAGGGAATGGGTAGGTGTAAGTAATCTGAAAGGGCATAGTAGGGAAACACACCTAGGCGGGTGAAACAAAATCACTCTTGATGGAAGAGTCAAAAGGACGAAAGATCGTTCCTAGAGGGCAACAAGTGTATAACCGATCGACCTCAGGATCAGTGAATTTGCACAACTCAGAGGAAGGGTTCGCCAAAAGATTCTGGCTTTGCGGTGTACCATCATTATCCTGGTTCTCGTTTGGGGAGGATCGTGTAACCATTTTGGCCATGACCGGATTAAGGGGGAAGAGAAGACAGCAAGTAAAGGATTGAGAGAGAAGAGAAGATTACCTGATTAGTCTCTGGAATGAAGATATAAATGAGGGATTCTTTATCTTAATTGGTTTTTCAAAACTATATCTATACCCTATATATCATGATGGTTGTTGCAGGTGATTACATCACTGATGTCATCAGCTGTAACAGCTAGTTTCTTTGTAACAGCTAGTCTTATTCTAACGGAAATATGGCAGATTGGTTGAACATTATATCCACCATATTGGGGGCAACTGTTAGGGCATTAATTTTTAATACTATGGATCATGCATCCTGAGATTTAGCCTGGATAACTATTAGTGTGATCTAACAATTGTTCTCTATGTTTCTAATGTATATACATAAGTAATGGGTGACGTGGACATAGTCCTTCCTTTCTTCTTAAATCCTTGGGAGTTATTATCCTCTCGTTTCCTCTTTCCGTCAGTTTCAGTCCTAATTGACTTTTGTCTTAGCAAATCTAGGGTGAGGGAAAGAGATAGATCTACAGCAGACCTATAGGTATTAGGCTGTGCAGCCTTTACCATGCCCTTTATCTAGGGCGCCAACGCATTTATGAAACGCGCAATGCGTTTGGATTCGGGGGGTGATCAAATAGGATACTAACCTAGATAGGGAGTTGAAATCGGAGACGTAGTTCCGACAGTCTAGGTTTTTCATTGATAGAGACAAGAAGTCTGTCTCTAGCTTCTCTACCTCATGGGTTGGGCAGTAAGCTTCCTTTACCAAATCAACAAACTTGGACCATCCCAAGTTGTACAGGTGTACCTTACCTGTTAATTGAATCATGGCCTTCCACCATGTTAGGGCATCGCCCTTGAAGGATTGTGATACGTACTAGACTACAACCTTATCAGCACAATTGCTGATATCTACAATCGTTTCCATCTCATCTAGCCACTTTAGGGCTTCTACCGCTCCTTTCTCACCGTTAAAGTCTCGGGGCTTGCATGAGACAAAATACTTATAAGTACATCCGTCCTTAACAGAACGGGACTTTTCAATAAGATCTATTTTCTTTGGTTCACTCTTCACATTTGAAGAGTGAACAGAGCTCTCTCTCGAGCTGAAGATGGTGGATGTAACATCCGTCACAAACGGATTTACCAAACCCGCTCCGTTTATCAACCGAACAGTCAGTCGAAAATTTCGTTGCGAATTAAATGCCCAACATAATTTTAAACGATACATAATCAATCATTATATGGGAATATATAATTAGTTTTTGAAAAACTGTTAAAAAACGCAAAATAAAAATACAAAGGTTCTGCCGGGTTTCGAACCCGGGTCTGAACCGGTTCAACATCAGCATTATCGCACATCACACAAACCACTGCGCCACTTGCTTTGTTTGTTATATATTGAAATCATTTAATTCATAAAGTGACGTTACGAATTCAAAATCGGCGCCCAATAGTTCAGTCGTCGGAATCCCGGAAATCTCGCGAGTATTTAACGACAACTTACGTTATAACGTAAACCATTAACAAGACATCGGTTATAACCGACGTCTGAGTCCGCGACCAAAATCATAACCGCCGGAGAAATTTAAATCAACGAATACAGTCGGAAATCAGACCAGGTTCTTCGACGATTCACCCTATAAATTCACCCACAACCCACTGCAAACTTTTTCGCTCAAAACCACACCTTTTCTCGGCGAAAACTCTCTCGCCGGAATTTTTCTGTTCGTCGCCGGAAAACCAGTTTCCTCATTTCTGAACCTCACTGAGCCTCTGAGCTTATACCGGAGATACCCACACCCTTTGTAAGCTTCTTGGAGACTCGCTGCTACAAGGAACACGTCGCCGGAGGTGATTGCTGTCGCTGGAGTTTCTGCCGGAAAACAGAGGAAAACGAGTCGGTATACCTCACGCTTATTTTTCCTTCTTTATACTTATATCTCATCCATAATTAACCTAAAACACTAAAGAAAACGATTAAGACTTGGAACCAGTCGATTTCCAAATTCTGGTTATATCTTGACGAAGAAGACGAAGTATCCGGAACGTTTAAGTATAATTAAAAACAAGAAATTAATCGGGTTAGACACACAGTCCAGCGGTGGACTGTGTGCACATTAAACATACTAACGTCTCGAGTTCGAATCCGGTTTCACACACGCTGCCTTAATAAAAATCATTTTTTTTGTTAAACTGAACCGGAGTCGCCACTGGTATATGTTAAGTATATTAATAACCGGAATAATAACCAAGTCAGACACACAGTCCAGCGGTGGACTGTGTGTTTGTTTATATCACAGGTCACGAGTTCGAGTCCGGTCTTCTGCACCGACTCAGACAATTATATATTCTTTTTAAATAAGGCAGAAAAGGAAATAACTAATTTGTATTTAAGTATAATAAAAATCGAGTTATATAACATGTTAAACACACAGTCCAGCGGTGGACTGTGTGTTAGTTTAAGCCACAGGTCCCGGGTTCGAGACCTGTGGAGTGCACGTCCTAATTTATTTAAACTGTTTTTAAAATAAAATGATTTTCGGTTTAAACTAATTAATATATATATATAATTAAAATCAGATATATAACGGGTTAGACACGTAGCTCAGTTGGTAGAGCTGCGTGCACGCGTACGGGAGGTCTCGAGTTCGAGCCTCACTCAGCGCACTTGTGTTCCGATTCGAACCGGTCAACGGTCAGGTCAACGGTCAACGGTCAGAAAAAAATCAAAATTTTTTATTATTTTATTTAATTATTTTAATTAAAAATCAATTAAAAATACTTAAAAATAACATTTTTAAGGTTAGAAAATAGCCTCAAACTCACAAAAATACACCCAACAATCCTACTAAAATAGGTTAATAAAATCCGTTTACTTACCAAACCATAATGCGATTTATCTAGGTTAAACTCACTCGTGGTTAAAACCACTTTCGCGTGCATTCAACATCATCAACCGAACGCACCCACTGTGAGTGAATCTTACAACTCCCCCTTTTAAATTACACGTTTTGGGGTGTGTCATGTGTTATGAAAATAATTAACTTATTTATTTAAACTTGTGCCATACCACATCATGACCTAAACTTAGATTTGTTTATATTGTTGTGATTACTTATTTCCTTTTGTTAAATTATATGAAACTCATTCATTAAGCCCATCAGTTCCTCGTGGAAGACGAGTTGAACAACGCGTGCCACAAATCAAATTCATTATTGTTTATGTGTCTATCATTGAGTTTATATTGGTTGTAGTTGTGTCATTCATATTATCATGGTTATGCAATTCATTCATTAGGCCCCTCAGTTCCTCGTGAGAGACGAGTTGAGCATCGCGTGCCTCTAAATGTTCCATTATTGTTCATGTGTGTTTCACTTAATATCTTATGATTGTTAATTAAGTTTACATCTATTCTTACTCATGTTTGGTTGTGCACATATTTCATAATCAATTTAAATATATTTGTTCAAATGTTTTCCATAGGATTCACTCGCCAACATTATGTTGATCCAAAAACCCTTTTACACATGATACAGGTGAACAGGTTGAAGCAAGGAAAACATAGGATATGCCTTAGAAGAGAACAAAGAAGTTTAGATTGTTAGTTAGAACAGTTGTAACCGTTATTGTAAATTTCCATTTAATTTGTATTAAAGAATATGAAACGCATAATAAATGTCATGAGCTTTGATGATAACCCAATCATGCCCCGATCACCTTTTCCGCTGCGGGTCGGGGTGTGACAGATAGGTATCAGAGCCATGACTATAGGGATATAGGATAGGTTATTAGACCCTTAGATCCTATACTATAGTCTGCCTAAATTTTAATTGATTAGGTGGTTACATACAAACTTGTGATATTTATTTGTTTCATATTTGTTTACATTTACAGTCAAACATACATGCTTATATACATATTCATTATACATATATACATATCCATTATACATATATCGATGTTCATGTATTCAATTTATTTTCATACTCTCATTTTCCAAAGATTTTGTGCAATTTTCAAATCTCATCAAAGTATGTTCTGCGACGGGCATGTAGTAACTGGAAGGGTACAAGTACCGGTAGTCGGAACGTCCTGTCTAGGCTGACATTCGTATAAATCCAATATAACAGACCAGTTTGCCTACCTGGGGACCAACGATGAGAGTACGAAGGACCTATTAGGCCAAAGCATGCCACACCAAACGTCGTTCGAACTAACCCTACTTTGAGGTGTCACCGTGTCTACACCTGGACACATTCCGAATATCACACGTTGTATACATATTTCTCGATTTTCTCCGGGTTTTTGTGTACGCAACCTGGCAAATCCGTGCGAACCATATGAAAAACCGGTATTCATGGGGGCCCACATGATTACACAGGTAAAGTATGGCGGTATGTAGGGCCTAACAGCGAGCAAAACCCAAGACATCCTATGGATGTAGTAGATTCATTTATTTATAATTATTTTATGAATGTTCATTCCTAATGCGACCCATGAACCCAAAAACATCCAACTCATACTTTTGTCATGTATTCCTTGTAGATGTCTTCTAACCTCGCCCGTAGGAAGACGAGAGCAAGAAAAGCCTGCGAGCGCATGGCTGCCTTAATCGCTCAACAAATGGCTGCCGTAATACCCAACATTGTAATCCAAGTTCAACAAGCACTTACCGTTAATCCTGTCAATCAAGCAAACCAAAACATTTTCAACTCTTCCCCAAATACCACTAAATGCACCTACAAGCATTTCAAATCATGCGACCCTCCGAAATACAAAGGGACTGAAGGCGTCACCGCTCTCCTCCATTGGTTTGAAGAAATGGAGAACACATTCCTAAATTGCGATTGCCCTGACGATCGCAAAGTGCGATATGCTACCGGTCGATTATATGGGATAGCACTTACTTGGTGGAACACAGAGAAGGCCAAACGAGGTGTGGAAGATGCTATGTCCTTAACTTGGAACGAATTGAAGGAAATCATGACCAGACGATTTTCCCAAGGAGCGAAATCAAGAAGTTAGAAGATGAATTTTACTCATTGAAGCAAGTGGAAGGAGACCACATCACCTACAACAAAAGATTCCTCGAGTTACATCAAATGGTTCCCAACATGTTCACTCCCCTCTACCGTTTGATCGAGCACTACATTCGTGGTCTTCCGTCAAAGATTCAAGACCCTGTAATAAGTGCCAAGCCTGCAACTTTGGAAGCAGCAATGGAGCTAGCAACAGAGCTCACCGAGAACCGAATCCGAAACAAAGACTTCAAGGAGGAGAAGAAGAAGGATAAAGAATCGACTGAAACCTCCGACTCCACTCAAACTGAATCCCCTTCTCAACCCAATCCTAAGAGAAGAAGAGTCGGGCGACTTTTCGCTGCTACCCAACGAAATCCACCAGTTTTACACGCCATACCCATCCGAGCTATCCCAATCACCCAAGTGGCACCCAACTCAGCTTACCCAGATAAGAAACCATATCTTGGACCTCACCCTCGATGCAACAACTGTTTTTATCACCATCCCCATACCCTACCTTGTCGTCTATGTGCAACTTGTGGACGCTATGGTCATTTGAGCAATGTTTGTCGCACCTTTCAAAACCAAACCTTTTCCCCTACTCAAAACATGGCCCAAACTTATCACCAACCCCAATACCCCATGTTCCCATATGCTCGAGCTTGCTTCAATTGTGGCGACCCTACCCACTTTAGAAACACATGCCCTCAATTGGTTAACGTTATCAACACTCAAGCCCAATCAAACCCAGTTAACCAAGTAAACCAAGAAAACGCAACCACTATGCCACCAGCAAGAGAAAGAGTCTTCAATATCAACGCCAATCCTGTCGAAGATAATGACGGCCCAAACGAAGATACTCAGCTAGTCCTCTTCGCCGAAGATCCAGATTCAACTCCTATCGTTTAGTTTTATGTTTTTTCTTTATCACATAGAACCAAACATAACTTAAGGATAAAGCCAATGAAACTTTGACGAGAATACGGTGGATACGCCGATGGTACTTCCTATATATAAGTATTCTTGTCAAAGGATTAGAAGCATTATCTGGCGGTTATGAGAGGCTCCATGTGTAGACTGTTAGAGTAATTATTGTATACTATATATTGTTTTCAGTATATGCATTTGCCGAGGCCGTGGCTCCCCATCCGTTGAGGTTGAGTTGGATCCCCATTTTATTATGCGGTTGATCTTGGCGTGCCCGCACGATCGGCTCCGTTTGATTGAGCCTTGATCGGTTATTTCATTTTACATTTCAATACATGCAATACGTTCGGCTCCGTTTGATTGAGCCTTGAGCGCACATTTCAATTTACATTTCCAGTTCATGCAATACGTTCGGCTCCGTTTGATTGAGCCTTGAGCGCACATACAATTTCATTTTCAGTACATTCAATACGTTCGGCTCCGTTTGATTGAGCCTTGAGCGCACAGACAATTTCATTATCAGTATCTTGTGGTTGTGGTGTTTGTAGTAGAGTCGCATCGAACTAACCATAACTTGCGGATAAAGTCAATGAAAATTTGACAAGAATATGGTGGATACGCTGCTGGTACTTCCTATATATAAGTATTCTTGTCAAATGATCGGAGGCATTATCAGGCGGTTGTGAGAGGTTCCATGCATAGGCTGTTTGTGTGGTTAAGTTATTCATTTTCAGTACATGCAAACGCTTGGCTCCGTTTGATTGAGCCTTGAGCACACAGACGATTTCAATTTCAGTACATTCAATACGTTCGGCTCCGTTTGATTGATCCTTGAGCGCACAGACATTTCATTTTCAGTACATGCAATACGATCGGCTCCGTTCGATTGAGCCTTGATCGCATAGATATATTTCATTTCAGTAATTTATGTTTGTTGTATTGGTTGTAGAGTTATAGGACTAATCATAATTCACTGATAAAATCAATGAAAATTTGACAAGAATATGGTGGATACGCCGCTGGTACTTCCTATATATAAGTATTCTTGTCAAAGGATCAGAGGCATTATCGGACGGTTATGAGAAGTTCTATGTAGGATTTATTAGTTTCTTGGTAACTAATCATAACTTGTGGGTAAAACTAATGAAAATTTGGCAAGAATATGGTGGATACGCCGCTGGTACTTCCTATATATAAGTATTCTTGCCAAAGGATCAGAGGCATTATCAGACGGTTATGAGAAGTTCCATGTAGGATTTAGTATTGCCTTGGTTGGAATTTGTGTTACATTTATATCATCATGTTATTTAAAGAGATTGGATTGTGTTCCATTTCTACATAAACTAACCTCTCCATCATAACAAACGAGAGAGGAACTCCCACCATTCAAACATATATGCTATCAGAATGTGGATTCAAATAATTGCTGTTGTGTTTATTCATGTTCAAATATTTGCTGTTGTGTTTATTCATGTTCAAATATTTGCTGTTGTGTTTATTCATGTTCGAATATCAGCTGTTGTGTTTTTAATTATGTTCCATATAGGATGTGATGTTAGAAGTTTTGCCTTAGGATATAACCATACTTTCCCAAACGTATCTAAACTCTTATGCATGATATCATTTTTAGCAAATCATTTCTGCTTATCAATACTTATACAGTAGGCAACAAAAAGCGATTCCTGAATAGGGTACTTAACCCTTACAAGGAACGTTACCGCCTCGAACAAAAACTCAAACCCTTATTTTTCTAAGCATACAACTGTCAAACTAAACATCATCATCCTTTTTAGTCAAAATATATCATTACTTAAATTTCGGGATGAAATTTCTAAAATCAGGGGATACTGTAACATCCGTAAAAAACGGATTTACCAAACCCGCTCCGTTTATCAACCGAACAGTCAGTCGAAAATTTCGTTGCGAATTAAGTTTTTGAAAAACTATTAAAAAACGCAAAATAAAAATACAAAGGTTCTGCCGGGTTTCGAACCCGGGTCTGAACCGGTTCAACATCAGCATTATCGCACATCACACAAACCACTGCGCCACTTGCTTTGTTTGTTATATATTGAAATCATTTAATTCATAAAGTGACGTTACGAATTCAAAATCGGCGCCCAATAGTTCAGTCGTCGGAATCCAGGAAATCTCGCGAGTATTTAACGACAACTTACGTTATAACGTAAACCATTAACAAGACATCGGTTATAACCGACGTCTGAGTCCGCGACCAAAATCATAACCGCCGGAGAAATTTAAATCAACGAATACAGTCGGAAATCAGACCAGGTTCTTCGACGATTCACCCTATAAATTCACCCACAACCCACTGCAAACTTTTTCGCTCAAAACCACACCTTTTCTCGGCGAAAACTCTCTCGCCGGAATTTTTCTGTTCGTCGCCGGAAAACCGGTTTCCTCATTTCTGAACCTCACTGAGCCTCTGAGCTTATACCGGAGATACCCACACCCTTTGTAAGCTTCCTGGAGACTCGCTGCTACAAGGAACACGTCGCCGGAGGTGATTGCTGTCGCCGGACTTTCTGCCGGAAAACAGAGGAAAACGAGTCGGTATACCTCACGCTTATTTTTCCTTCTTTATACTTATATCTCATCCATAATTAACCTAAAACACTAAAGAAAACGATTAAGACTTGGAACCAGTCGATTTCCAAATTCTGGTTATATCTTGACGAAGAAGACGAAGTATCCGGAACGTTTAAGTATAATTAAAAACAAGAAATTAATCGGGTTAGACACACAGTCCAGCGGTGGACTATGTGCACATTAAACATACTAACGTCTCGAGTTCGAATCCGGTTTCACACACGCTGCCTTAATAAAAATCATTTTTTTGTTAAACTGAACCGGAGTCGCCACTGGTATATGTTAAGTATATTAATAACCGGAATAATAACCAAGTCAGACACACAGTCCAGCGGTGGACTGTGTGTTTGTTTATATCACAGGTCACGAGTTCGAGTCCGGTCTTCTGCACCGACTCAGACAATTATCTATTCTTTTTAAATAAGGCAGAAAAGGAAATAACTAATTTGTATTTAAGTATAATAAAAATCGAGTTATATAACATGTTAAACACACAGTCCAGCGGTGGACTGTGTGTTAGTTTAAGCCACAGGTCCCGGGTTCGAGACCTGTGGAGTGCACGTCCTAATTTATTTAAACTGTTTTTAAAATAAAATGATTTTCGGTTTAAACTAATTAATATATATATATATAATTAAAATCAGATATATAACGGGTTAGACACGTAGCTCAGTTGGTAGAGCTGCGTGCACGCGTACGGGAGGTCTCGGGTTCGAGCCTCACTCAGCGCACTTGTGTTCCGATTCGAACCGGTCAACGGTCAGGTCAACGGTCAACGGTCAGAAAAAAATCAAAATTTTTTATTATTTTATTTAATTATTTGAATTAAAAATCAATTAAAAATACTTAAAAATAACATTTTTAAGGTTAGAAAATAGCCTCAAACTCACAAAAATACACCCAACAATCCTACTAAAATAGGTTAATAAAATCCGTTTACTTACCAAACCATAATGCGATTTATCTAGGTTAAACTCACTCATGGTTAAAACCACTTTCGCGTGCATTCAACATCATCAACCGAACGCACCCACTGTGAGTGAATCTTACAACTCCCCCTTTTAAATTACACGTTTTGGGGTGTGTCATGTGTTATGAAAATAATTAACTTATTTATTTAAACTTGTGCCATACCACATCATGACCTAAACTTAGATTTGTTTATATTGTTGTGATTACTTATTTCCTTTTGTTAAATTATATGAAACTCATTCATTAAGCCCATCAGTTCCTCGTGGAAGACGAGTTGAACAACGCGTGCCACAAATCAAATTCATTATTGTTTATGTGTATATCATTGAGTTTATATTGTTTGTAGTTGTGTCATTCATATTATCATGGTTATGCAATTCATTCATTAGGCCCCTCAGTTCCTCGTGAGAGACGAGTTGAGCATCGCGTGCCTCTAAATGTTCCATTATTGTTCATGTGTGTTTCACTTAATATCTTATGATTGTTAATTAAGTTTACATCTATTTTTACTCATGTTTGGTTGTGCACATATTTCATAATCAATTTAAATATATTTGTTCAAATGTTTTCCATAGGATTCACTCGCCAACATTATGTTGATCCAAAAACCCTTTTACACATGATACAGGTGAACAGGTTGAAGCAAGGAAAACATAGGATATGCCTTAGAAGAGAACAAAGAAGTTTAGATTGTTAGTTAGAACAGTTGTAACCTTTATTGTAAATTTCCATTTAATTTGTATTAAAGAATATGAAACGCATAATAAATGTCATGAGCTTTGATGATAACCCAATCATGCCCCGATCACCTTTTCCGCTGCGGGTCGGGGTGTGACAGTGGAATAGATAGAGGTCTAGAGCGAGTGGCACTCGGCTCTCTTAGCTTTTCTATGGCCTTACTCATGGCCCTTTCCGCAGCCGCATCAATGCGAGCTTGAAAATTTTCATCATCTATATTTTTATTTTCAGCTTTATTAGATTCAACATTCCTGTGGCTACTTTGTGCTTCGTTTGAGTTAGCCATCTTTAAGTATTGGTTTCTATATACCAATAAAACTTCATTTGGCCATGGCGCATTAACCATATCGGCTTTCAATATTGGATATAACAATCCATTTCCTATACTAGTGTGAATAACATGGGTAGTGTAATTTCTTTCATGCACTTTTAACTGTCGTGATGCATAGGCAATTACCTTGCCATTTTGCATTAGCACACAACCCATGCCAGTGTGCGAAGCATCACAATAGACAACAAAGTTCTCAATACCCTCAGGTAGAGATAACACAGGAGCATTGCTCAACTTGTGTTTAAGAATCTCAAAAGATTCTTGTTGTTTTGGACCCCAATTATACTTAATATTCTTATGGGTCAAGGAAGTTAAAGGAGTGGCTATCCTTGAAAAGTTCTCAATGAACCTCCTATAGTAACCAGCCAATCCTAAGAAACTACGAACCTCTGTTGGGGTCTTGGGCACTTCCCAATTCATTATGGCCTCAATTTGGGTGGGATCCACTTGGATACCACGCTCACTTACCATATGTCCAAGAAATTGGACTTCTCTAAGCCAAAATTTATAGGGACTAACACCTACCTTATTACGATCACTTAGCCATGTTCATTTCGAACAAGGACTGGACCATAATGGTCTTAACCGAAAGTCAAATCGTTTTACCAAAACGCTTGACTTTTGGCTATAAAAGCCTATAAACAAAAATGCAAGAGCACGGAACACTTACAAGAGGTTCCTACAATGCAAGAGAACTAAGTTGGATGCTCCTTTCAGCTAGGAACTTCCAGAAGAGGGAGAAGAGTTATGATTTAGAAAGGTGCAAGTTCAAAGGGTGAACCTGATCACCTATTTATAGTTGGAGAACTCAAAGGAGGTGAAGCCAGGTGTTTAGGGGTGTAAGAAGAAGCTTACGAGTTTCCTAAAACGTGGCATAGGAGTTTAGAGAAGCCATGGTTTCGAGTAAATGGTTTTTGGAGCTTTGCTTGGCTGCCAAACAATTTTTCTGCAGTAGACCCTTTCTTGCAGGGCGCGAGAGACTCAGGCCAGGTCTCTCGCGGCCCGCGACCGCCCCATGGTCAGTTTCAAAATTTGACACTTTAGCCCCTTAACTTTATAAAGCTTCTAAAAGCCTTCTAAAACACCTTTTTGGCATATTTAAACCTCCGTAGCCAATACTTGGCATACCCGGGTTTATGCCCGGACATTGTCGAGCTCTAGGTTCGTTAAAAGGTCACTCAGAGGTATAATTTAACATGTTGACACTTTTAATCCCTCCATTATCCAACTTTCACATATTTACAAAATTGAACCCTCTTGTCCAACAAATGGCACGTATGAGAGTTAGGACTTCACAAAGGATCACTCAGAGGGTTATTACCAACATGTTGATTCCGATGTCACTCAGAGGCTAGGCATGTTGACATATCAGTCACTTAGAGGCTGAAATTTAAGCATGTTGACGTATCAGTCACTCAAAGGCTAATGATTTAAGCATGTTGACATATTAGTCACTCAGAGGCTGTTATTTATGCATGTTGACATCGGATCGTCACTCAGAGGCTCAGATTGAGCATGTTGACGCCTTTAGTCCTTATTGGTCTCTAACAGACTATGTTTCAAAATACAACATGTGTCACTACACTATTGGACACGATTTTTACAGGGTGTTACAATCTTCAACTTCGGGTGGAGTACTTGGCTCCCTAACAGTGAACGATTATCTCGTTTCCGTATCTCTTACAATGTGCTTATACCCCTCTTGCTCATTAATTTTTTTGAGCCCCTCAATTTACTAAAATCAAAAGCTTCTAGAGGCTTATTAACCCAAAGTAAGTCTATAATCAAGTAATTTTGTTGGACAATCATGGCGCTAATTAACCAGGCACACGAAATCATTTTTTTATAAATAGTTCCCACGTCTCCCAAATATTCATCATGACAATGTGATGCCACGGGAACTTGGGACTTCCAAAAAGCAAAGAATGAAGTATCCTACAATCCCACGTTCGGACCTTCCCACGGTTCCCTAACCACACCACACATTCTCTAAAGAAATATTTTGCATAATTTTCCTTCAAGAGACAAGTGATTCCTGTCGAGCTTATTTTCTTCTCAGTAAGGAATGGTCAATTCCAATAGATTCACCGTATCTGCCACCAACACATTTTTTGACAAAAAAACACTCTATATCATAATATTGATAAACACTAGCTCCCAACGAATGAAATTCAACAATTTGATTCCTTGTATCGAACATCATAAACATCCGACCACCACCCGTCTTACCAGTCAGCTTCCACATGCTCGGGTTTATGTGTGTTTTAGAGCACCAATCGAAAACTCTCTACCACCCAAGTGCCTCAAACTTTTAGGTGATATGGATCTTCCTAAACTCTTCCACATTAATAACCCGCTCCATGACACAAACGTTGGGAATTCCATTTTGAACCTTAGACATTCTCCACTTCCAAAGGTGGATCCCATTTGCTTGATAGTTGAATTGAGACAATCACTTCTGCTTTTCATCATCCCACCTTTCACCAATTGATTCGTTTGCATGTCTTACCACTTCCAATTTGGACGATATAGACATGCATCATCTTCTCTAACAGAACTTACTTGCATCCAACGGGCACTTTTTGAGGATAGACTTCCTTCACTCACTGGCGAGTTGTTTCTCTTGCAACTGGCCATGGAACTACCAAACCACAAGCAAATGCAAACAAAACTCAATTAGTTATCAATCAAACTCATAACATAGGCATAAAATGGAATGTCGATAGTTGACATGTTACTTGGGAAGTTAGAATAAGAGTTTAAACTTTTAACAAGTGTTCGATTTCTTTTACCAAAACATAAACTTTATGCAAAATTTATCATGCTTATAATAATTCAATAATATTTCAACATCCATTAATGCCTGATCATCAACAAAGTGTGCAAGGATGAATCTCCACACTTGTTTGATGCTCATTCTCTACCAATCAAGCTCTGAACTTAAATTAAGCTTTTGAATCAATAATTTGTTTATATTAACCTAATCTTCAAATAAACAAGTTCAAATTCAAGGAAGAAGCTTACAAATCATGTAATAGCATTGCTTAAATAAGTAAAAATCATACCTTTGTGTTTTTGGAAGCTTAGAAATTCAACAAGAATGTAATTCAAAGAAACTTGAAGAACACCAACATTAACTTGAAAATTAGAGGGTTGATTCCTCTCAAACAAGTGAGATTTAGCAAAAACTAAGTTAGGGTTTTTCTTTGTCTCGAAAAACTAAGCAATTTAGACTCAAGGATGGCTTGATTTGGTTAAGATTTAAGAAAGTTATGAAAGAAGGAAGAACTAGGGTTTTGGTCCTTTTGGAAGTATTCGATGAAGAAGATGATGATGAAGGGTAAAGACTTGGGTCGTGAGTTTGAATCTTGTTAGAATGTGGATTAGAATAAAGGTGAATTCGTTAATTGTGTGGTTAAAAGGGCTTTGGGCCGTGTTTAGAAAGGTTTGGGTCAACTTGATAAGCTGAAAGTGATTCAGCGCAGAGTTGGCGACGTAACCACCGGCGACGTGGTATATACATGTCGTCGACGCAAGCTTGTTGATAGATGTTCTAACCTCCTGTCTACGCACAGAGACTTGACGCATGCACGTCGACGATGCTTGTTGCCTACGTCATCGATGTCGATCTATATTTTTTAGAAAATATGGACTAAAATAAGTGTTTTTCACAAAAGGACCATAGACTAGAAAATTTCCTAAAAGTTACTAAAAGCTTTTTGTTTGTTTTTATAGTTTAGCCGAAAAAATGAAAATTCGTTTTAACGAATCCTACCACCCACCCCCCGAATAGATGTGTACTGTCTTGAATACACACTGAGCCTAAAACATACCTAGAATCTTCATGACTTGGACGTAGCTTCGTTACTTACACACAATCAAAGTTCGTACTAACTGAAATAAATGAGAAAATAAACAAACGAAAACAAAGCAAATATACAATTTATACATTGTTTTATGGCCTTTAATCGGCCTGATAAGTCAGAATGCTTACCATAAAGCTTACCAACTCCTTTTGTTCATCCATTTTCTCGTTACCATCTAAAAACGGCTTCAACCGATGTCCGTTTACCATTTGTCTTGACCCATCCTTCGGGTATTCAATGGTAACATCTCCCAACTGTCCAACTAGTGTAATCACATATGGGCCCATCCACTTACTCCTCAACATTCAGAGGAAGAGCTTCAATCTCGATATGTAAAGATACACCTTTTGTCCTACTACAAATTCCTTTTTCCTAAGCTTCACATTGTGCGCTTGTTTAATCTTATCCTTGTATTTTGACGCACACTCGTAAGCCTCCTCATGAAGCTCCTCCAACTCACAACTTGAGTTTGTGTTCCTTACCTCCATCATCGCATTTCCCGTTTAACTTCTTTAATTGCACACAAAGCATGGTGTACAAGTTCAACCGGGAAATGAAATTTTTTACCATAAACCAAAGGGTAAGGTGTAATGCCAATAGGAGTTTACTAAGCCGTTCGGTAGGCCCACAAGACATCGTTCAACTTAGTTAAGCAATCCTTATGGTTTGACCTCACAATCTTTTGCAAAATCTCTTTGATTTGCCGATTAGACACCTCCATTTGACCGCTTGTTTGAGGATGGTAGGGAGTAGCAATTCTATGGTCAATGCCATACCGTTTCAATAACTTGCCAAACTTAAAGTTTTTAAAATGAGATCCTCCATCACTAATGATGACCCGAGGAACCCCAAACCTTCAAATGAGTAGTTTGGACAAATGTAACACCATGTAAAATCATGTCCAATAGTATAGTGACACATGTTATATTTTAAATACAGTCTGTTAAAGACCAATAAGGAATAAAGGCGTCAACATGCTCAAACTAAGCCTCTGAGTGATGGCCCGATGTCAACATGAATAAATAACAGCCTCTGAGTGACTATATGTCAACATGCTTAAATCATTAGCCTCTGAGTGACTGATATGTCAACATGCTTGAAATTTGGCCTCTGAGTGACTGATATGTCAACATGCCTAGCCTCTGAGTGACATCAGAATCAACATGCTTATAATAAGCCTTTGAGTGATCCTTTGTGAAGTCCTAACTCTCATATATGCCAAATATTGGACGAGAGAGTTCAATTTTGTAAATATGTGAAAGTTTGATGATGGAGGGATTAAAAGTGTCAACATGTTAATTTATACCTCTGAGTGACCTTTTAACGAACTGAGAGCTCGACAATGTCCGGGCATAACCCTGGGTATACCAAGTATTGGCTACGGAGGGCTAAAAGTGCCAAAAAGGTGTTTAAAAAGGTTTTTAGAAGCTTTATAAAGTTAAGGGGTTAAAAGTGTCAGAACTTGAAACTGGCCATATGGTGGTCGCGGGCCGCGAGAGACCTGGCCTGGGTCTCTCACGGGGCGCGAGAGAGGCTTTGTTGCAGAAAGTTTGTCTTGGCCTCCAAACAAAGCTCCAAAAACCATTAAATCGAAACTATGGATTTATAATCAGCTATGCCATGTTTTGGGACACTTGTAAGCTCCCTCTTACACCCTAAACACCTGGCTTCACCTCCTTTGAGTTCTCTAACTATAAAGAGGCGATCAAGTTCACCATTTGAACTTGCACCTTTCTTATTCATATTCTTCTCCCTCCTCTGGAAGTTCCTAGCTAAAAGGAGCATCCAACATGCCATTTTTCGGAAAAATCATTAATTGATCTTATATATGTTATGAAACCTGTTTTGAAACTTAAACAATTTTGGTAATAATTATTAGAACATGTAAGAACATGTTCAGATCGTCAATTTCAGTTCTAGGGTCGGTTCGCAACCGAAAGTCGAAGTTTGTCTTCTGCTTTAACTTTTGATTCTGACCTGATTTAGTTTAGTTACCTACTGATCTAAAGTTGCATTATGATCGTAATATAATGTAGCATAACCCTCTGAGGTTATATTACATGATCATAATCAAAATCCAAGTTTATGCATAAGTTCCATAATTATGTCATCTTTGACCAAAATGCCCTTTTTGCATAAAACAAGGTTTTAAATGGTAATGAACTTGAAAATGAGTTTCTACTGGTATAATAAGTTGGATTATTTGGGATGTTAAACCAAGTTATAAACTGAGTTTTTAAACAGGTCCTTAAACTATGTCAATAAATGACGATTTTAGCCCTTGTGGCTTATAAAATGGTTTTAATCTAATCTTTTCAAGGTAAATCATTTACCTATTGATATGTTATATTAAATGATATATCTAAAACATTTTAATCTGACCATAACATCATTTTCATAAAAATCGCATAAAGATGTCATTTTACGACATAAGCGCCGTTTAGGCAATTAGTATGGTTTTAAACCATATTAATTGACCAAGACTTGTTACCTACTGATTTTAAAACTTATTTTAAACATATTTACAGTAGGTATATGTTATAAACTCAGAATCCCAAATAATTTATAAACTTTGTGTAAAATGACCAAAATGCCCCTTCGGTGCATAATTTGGTCATAAAAGATAATTTACACATATAATTGACATCCTACTGATATTATATCATAAATAAATTTAATTTCCAGAATACTTATGATTATAAACTTAAAATATATTAAAGTTCCTTTTATACGGTATATAATTACTGAATTGTCCTTATAAGGCATAATTTCGTTTTAAAACCTTAACAGGCATACAAGTTGATATCCTACTGATATCTTAACTTATTTAAAATATAATGGCATATAGACTTTTCCATGACTTATCCGGTTACCCATTATCGCTTATAAGTGTACGGTTGATTATACGCAACTAGTTTACAAAATTTAACCGAAACGGGTTTAACCTTGTCATTTAAACTTCAAAATCCAGAATGTTAATTGTTTACCCATATTATGCAAGTCAAAGTACTTGTCGGGTTTTAAACTACATTATCATCGTTTAATCAAGCGTTATACGTATTGATCATGTACACTACTCGGTCTAAGTCTGTGACTTAAATAAAGACCGTTAGTATTAATTGGTTAGTTTATGCCATAATCCAGACTAGAGCCTTGCCGGTAAATGTTATCTGCAATTAAGTACTTTTATATACGGCTGAGTTATTGAGATTAAAAGAAGACTAGCTCAGGTAAATACTCTCGACTTATTTTCCCTATACGGGCTTGGGATACGGTAAACTATTATCGCTTGGTTAGAAATGGGATCAATCGAATGCCGGATTGTGGCTAGTAAATCCACATATTCTGTTTTAATTAGTTTTGTCTGATAACTTAAAGATCAAGGGTTAAATTACCGTGTCCTGGATATCCTCGGCTCATTAGATTAGTTATTGGCCACGACCTTAGCGCGGGGTGTAGGCATACACCTGACAGACGCTCAAATGCAAATTACCCAAGACGTTGGGGATAACTCCTCTGTGAGTTCTAAGTGGTGTGTATTTAATCATGTCTCGGTCTCTGTACTAGGCCTGTATGTATGGGCAAACATGTGAATCTGTTAACAAGGTTACAAAGTAACTTTCCCAAGTTATAAAAGATTTTGTGCCCTGTGCACTTATAATCATTTTAAAATATTTTAAAAATGAGTCAGTTGGGTGTATTTACCAGCGAAAGCTAACGTATCGTCCAAAGACTAAATTGTAGGTACAATACGAAATAGGCCGGTAGCTGCTAGGTAGTGAATAAGAGGATTTTGCAAATCCTTAGATCTGCCCTAAAGTCTGTTTTATATTCTTTCTTGTACATTTTAATGATCCGCCTGTGGATCTTCTATTACGAGCCTGTATATTATTTTATTTCGAACATTTGGTTTGTAATAGTAATTTTACTCCAAGACTTCCGCTATGCCGTGTTTAATTGACTATGATGTTATCAACTGACGTCACAATGCTCCCCACCGGGCCCACCGGTGTATAGATTTGTGTTGGAAATCCGGGGTGTGACAAAAAAGATATAAACAATGGTATGGTCATTCATTTTGGTGGCTATTCCTTCTACCCATTTGGGTACGTAGTCCACGACCCCCAAAATGTACAAGTTGCCATGAGAATTTGAGAACGAGCCCATGAAATCGATTCACACATGTAAAAAACGTCCACTTATGGATCGGTTGCATGGGCATCTCGTCCCTCTTTGCAATACTCCCTAACTTTTGACACTTGACATAGTTCCTAGCAAAATCAAAAGCATCTCTAAAGATAGTTGGTTAAACACTTTATGCCCGGTTTTATGATCACTAAAATGGCCCCCACATGCAAATGAATGCACGTGCTTTAGCAAACTCGGAATCTCCTCATCCGGAATGCATCTTCTCACGACTTGATCGGCACACACTTTGAACAAGTCATGTTCCTCCCACCTGTAGAATTTAATCTGCGAGATGAAATGCACTCGACTAGTATCGAGAAGGCATACCTTGGTGGTGGAATTAGCTCAAGATTAGTCATGAAATGCATACCTTAACTCCTTGATTTAGTTCAACCGTAAGCATCAACTTCATAATTTATTCATGATCCGGGCTGTCTCCACGGTAGCTCTATGTTTTTAGGGTCTTTGGGTGGACCCATAGTTGCGAAGTTTACTCTTCCATAGGGTGAGGATACTTGAAATCCCCACGGTATTTCCCCTCTCTTTTGCGGTATAGTTTCTTTTTTATCCATTCTGGATTAGTATCCCAATAGTGATCAATCCATTTTGTGTCTTTAAGGACCCCCTACATGACTCTCACATGTAGATGCAGTTTGAATCCCTTTAGCCTTTTATTTGATTGTCAAGGTGAGTATCAATAAAGTTTCCTACATCAAATGGATCATTTCACGCATACTCCCTTCCTCTAATGGTATAGTTGATTTCTTCATTGGCAACACGAAGTTTAAGGATCCCTTCGCTCATATCCTTATATCAATCATAGCTCTAGCGGTGGCTAGGATGGGTCGTCCCAAAATCAAAGGTACCATGTTGTTTCCTACTATGTTTAGAATGACAAAATCGGCCAAAAAGATGAACTTATCAATTTTACTAATAGAATTTCAATGACCCCATCGGGTTGCTTCATGGATCCATTAGTGAGCTCTATGGTAGATTGAAGTGGTTGTGATGTGCCAAGGTTTAGTTTGTCATAAATGTGAGTTGGCATCAGATTTATGCTTGCACCAAGATCGAGTGTGATTGACATTTGACCAATAGTACATGGTAGAGAGAATCACCCCAAGTCGGACATTTTTGTGGTATGCTTCATTGGATAACCATGACACATTCTTTGGCTGATCCTTTAATAGCTTGCTCAAGATTATTTTTGTTACTAAAAAAACCTTTAGGAATTTTGAGTACTTTGGCATTTCTTGTACCACTTCAATGAAAGAAAGGTTCACATGAATTTGTCTAAGGAGCTCTGTGAACTTCAGGTACTGCTCATCTGTCTTTTGCTTTATCAATCGACCCAGGTAGGGTATATTAGGTCGATAAACCTTGCGAGCCCCGTTTTAGGTGGAACATGGGGGCTTTCTACTTGTTGTTCATTTGGGCCATTAGCATTATTTGGAAACATGCTAAACGTGGGCGATAAGTCAACTTCTTGGTTGGTGTCTTGCATAGGCTCAACACCCGGTACTCGCCTATTATCCACCGGTGGTGGATCCGAATTTAGATTTGGAGTAGAAGTGTTTGGGTATGGACGATCCGGATAGACTGTGTTGTTCCATAGAGTTATAGCACTTACATTTTCCTACGATTTGTCTCCGTGTTACTTGGAAGCATTCTTAGTGGTCTTTCGGAAACAACTTTAGCAACTTAACCAAGTTGAGTTTCAGTTGTTTGGAGTGAGGCTATTTGGATCTTCAGGTTGGCTTCTTGTTGGCGTATCTTATCTTCATATTGCATGTAGCGGACTTCGGACTCAGTTATAAATCTTGCATACACTTCTTACAAGGGTCCATTTGGTCTAGGTCCTTGGTACTAGCCTTGGTACCTTGGTTGAAAATTTTGTTGCGATGGCATGTATTGTTGTCTGAAACCAAGAGTGCCACACCCCAACCGATGGAGGAAACATTAGAGTGAGACGAAATAGACTATTCGAGACATCATTACAGTATTGGCGACAATATTAAATTTTAAACCCATTTCATTTCATTAATCAAATTGTCAAAAAACATAAACTTGAATGCAACATAAATTCAAATACAACAAGTTAAACAAAATTATAACATAAAACTTAGCATTCTAGATGTGTTTCTATGTCGCCCTTCTAGATTTCATCATATTCAACATCCTCAACCTGCAACATGTTAAAAGTATAGTTCAACACAATAAGAATTGACGAGTACACAAGTTTAATTATAGCATAAGTATAAAAATAGCTTAAACAAATCCACATGTTAAAATATTATACTAGATTAATGTAAACATGACTTGCGATTTACAAGTCAAAATGAAGTGTCACCGCAAAATAGAATAAACTTAACATGACCTCAAGAATACGGGCGGTGCGTTACTCCTATAGCGCTATACATGTTAAGGGGATGCACAAGTAGCATAAGTTTGTCTAGAGAAAACATGTCAAAATAAAGCTTATAAGTTTATCTTCCAAAACAGAAAGTTAGCCTTTAAATGGTATTGTTCCACCTTGGTTTTCCATGGAAAACCTATGGTACATCCCTAGAGGCATTACAACCATTGTATAGGAAGAAAATGTGAAGAAAACATGAAACTAATGAAGTTATAAAAGGATAAAATCATGCAGAAAGTTTATGGCACTTTGGACCTAAAAATGGTGAGGTTTCACCTTAGTTTGCCCAAGCAAACTTGTGAAAACCTTCCTATAGGTTATCCAAGTGTTTTAGAAGAAGAAACAAGGAAGAAATAGTAGGAAAAGTGAGTTAAAACTCACTTTTAATTGTTGAAAGTTTTCTGTGATGTTGCTAAAAGCTCAGCTGAGTTTGAGTGGGTTTTGAGAGTGTTAGAGGGTTGTAAAAGTGGGATAAAGGGTGAAGAAGTGTTATTATACAGGCAGGGATTAGGGCTTCGGTGGGTTGGGCCTGAATAAAGTTAGTGGGTCATTAACCCGAAACAAGACAACTAACCCGGCCCAAGCTGCGATAGGAATCTGCCAGCCCGTGTGTGTGTATATTATATATATATAAAAGAAGTATTGTAAGGATTAAACAAGTCTAAACTATGCTGAAGTCTAAGTGTACAAGGTCTGCCAAGGCAAACCTTTGCTGAAGGCCAGGTGTGGTTGTCTATGAGTTTAGTGTGTAACAATGGTTGTCAACAGTGGTTGTCTATTAGTTTAGTGTATAGCAGTGGTTGGCTTAGCAGTAGTTGTCAACAGTGGTTGTCTATTAGTTTAGTGTATAGCAGTGGTTGTCAACAGTGGTTGTCACAGTGGTTGTCTACAATAAACAATGCACAAACAATGTGTATTTCATATAAAAGATTCATTTCATTATGATCAAAGTCTTGGTTTTACAATGGTTTGAAAAAACTACGATTACAAAGGAAAAGAGTTTCTGAAAATAGAACGTGATACAATTTTTCTAAAAATGGAAAGTTGCGAAAAGACGAGGTGTTACAGTCTCCCTCCTTTAGGAAATTTCGGGATGAAATTTTGGAAGGTGTAACGAACATATGCGGATACTTAGTCTTCATATCGCTTTCGAGTTCCCAATTAAATTCAGCGCCTCGTTTTCCTTCCCATCGAAACCTTGACTATGGGAATTCGACTGCGCCTCAATTGCTTGATGTCTTGATCCATGATCTCGACAGGTTTCTCCACGAAGTGCAGAGTCTCACTGATTTGAAGATCTTCGAGTAGGACTTGAGTCCTTCTTTAGCTAGACATTTCTTCAAGTTTGAGAAGTGAAATGTAGGATAGACATTGTTGAGCTCTTGAGGTAGGTCCAGTCGATATGCTACCTTGTCAATCCTTTCGAAAATCTTGAAAGACCTACAAAGCGAGGAACGAGTTTGCCTTTCTTACCAAATCGAACCACACCCTTCTAAGGGGATACCTTGAGAAGTACATGATCACCTACGTTGAGTTCCAAAGGCTTGCGTCTTTTGTCAGCATAACTCTTTAGTCGGCTTCTGGCTTTGAGAGATTATCACAAATTTGTAGGATCTTGTCCGTCTTCTCTTGTATAAGTTTGGGACCGGTGAGTTGAGCTTCTCCGATCTCGTGCCAACAAATAGGCGAACCTGTCACACCCCGAATTCCAACCCAAATCCATACACTGGTGGGCCCGGGTGGGGAGTACTGTGACGTCAGTTGATAACATCATAGTCAATTAAACATGGCACAGCGGAAGTCTTGGAGTAAAATTATATTACAAACCATATGTTCGAAATAAAATGATATACAGGCTCGTAATAGAAGATCCATAGGCGGATCATTAAAATGTACAAGAAAGAATATAAAACAGACTTTAGGGCAGATCTAAGGATTTGCAAGATCCTCTTATTCACTACCGAGCAACTTCCGGCCTATTTCGTATTGTACTTCCAGTTTAGTCTTTGGACGATACGTCAGCTTTCGCTGGTAAATACACCCAACTAACTCATTTTGAAAATATTTTAAAATGATTTTAAGTGCACAGGGCACAAAATCTTTTATAACTTGGGAAAGTTACTTTGTAACCTTGTTAACAGATTCACATGTTTGCCAATACACACAGGGCCCAGTACAGATACCAAGACATGATTAAATACACACCACTTAGAACTCACAGAGGAGTTATCCCCAACGTCTTGGGTAATTTGCATTTGAGCGTCTGTCAGGTGTATGCCTACAGCCACGCTAAGGTCGTGGCTATTAACTAATCCAATAGCTGAGGATATCCAGGACACGGTAATTTAACCCCTGATGTTTAAGTTATCAAACAAAACTTATTAAACAGAATATGCAGATTTACTAGCCACAATCCGGCATTCGATTGATCCCATTTCTGACCAAGCGGTAATAGTTTACCGTATCCTAAGCCCGTATAGGGAAAATAAGTCGAGAGTATTTACCTGAGTTAGTCTTATTTTAATTTCAATAACTCAGCCGTATACAAAAGTACTTAATTGCATATAGCATTTACCGGCAAGGCTCTAGTCTGGATTATGGCATAAGCTAACCAATTAATACTAATGGTCTTTATTTAAGTCATAGACTTAGACCGAGTAGTGTACATGATCAATACGTATAATGCTTGATTAAACGATAATCAGATAGAATGTGGTTTAAACCCTACAACTACTTTGACTTGCATAATATGGGTAAACAATTAACATTCTGGATTTTGAAGTCTAAATGACAAGGTTAAACTCGTTTCGGTTAAATTTCGTAAACTAGTTACGTATAATCAACCGTACGCTTATAGGCGATAATGGGTAACCGGAGAAGTCATGGACAAGTTCTATATGCCATTATATTTTAAATAAGTTAAGATATCAGTAGGATATCAACTTGTATGCCTGTTAAGGTTTTAAAACGAAATTATGCCTTATAAGGGCAATTCGGTAATTATATACCATATAAAAGAAACTTGTATATATTTTAAGTTTATAATCATAAGTATTCTGGAAAAATAATTTATTTATGATATAATATCTGTAGGATGTCAACTATATGTGTAAATTATCTTGTATGACCAAATTATGCATCGAAGGGGCATTTTGGTCATTTTACACAAAGTTTATAAATTAGTTGGGCTTCTGAGTTTATAACATGTACCTATTGTAAATATGTTTAAAATAAGTTTTAAAATCAGTAGGTAACAAGTCTTGGTCAATTAATATGGTTTAAAACCATACTATGCGCCTAAACGGCGCTTATGTCGTAAAATGGCGTCTTTATGCGATTTTTATGGAAATTGATGTTAAGGTCAGATTAAAATGTTTTATACATGTATTTAATATAACATATCAGTAGGTAAATGATTTACCTTGAAAATATTTGATTAAAACCATTTTATAAGACACAAGGGCTAAAATCGTCATTTATCGACATAGTTTTGAGGACCCGTTTGAAAACTCAGTTTATAACTTGGTTTAACATCCCAAATAATCCTACTTATTACATCAGTAGAAAACTCATTTTCAAGTTCATTACCATTTAAAACCTTGTTTTATGCAAAAAAGGGCATTTTGGTCAAAGATGGCATAATTATGGAACTTATGCATAAACTTGGATTCTGATTATGATCATGTAATATAACCTCAGAGGGTTATGATACATTATATTACGATCATAATGCAACTTTAGATCAGTAGATAACTAATCTAAATCGGGTCAGAATCTAAAGTCAAAGCAGAAGTCAAACTTTACGACTTTCGGTTGCGAACCGACCCTAGAACCGAAATTGACGAGCCGAACATGTTCTTACACATTCTAATAATTATTACCAACTTGTTTAAGTGTCAAAACAGGTTTCATAACATATATAAGATCAATTAATGATTTTTCCGAAAAATGGCCTGTTTGACTTTTTAATATCATAACTTTGACCCGTTAATTGGTCTAGCAAACGTGATCTTCAGAGGTGCCCTTTATAGGGATTAACACCTACCTTATTACGATCACTTAGCCATGTTCATTTCGAACAATGGCTGGACCATAATGGTCTTAACCGAAAGTTAAAGCGTTTTTCGTAAACGCTTGACTTTTGGCTTTAAAAGCCTATAAAAGAAAATTCACAAGGAAGGAACACTTACCAGTGATTCCTAGGGTGCAAAAGAACTATGTTGGATTCTCCTTTTAGCTAGGAACTTCCAGAGGAGGGAGAAGAGTATGAATAAGAAAGGTGCAAGTTTAAATGGTGAACTTAATCACCTATTTATAGTTGGAGAACTCAAAGGAGGTGAAGCCATGTGTTTAGGGGTGTAAGAGGGAGCTTACAAGTGTCCCAAAACGTGGCATAGCTGATTACAAATCCATAGTTTTGATTTAATGGTTTTTGGAGCTTTGTTTGGAGGCCAAGACAAACTTCTGCAATAGAGCCTCTCTCGCGCCCCGCAAGAGATCCAGGCCAGGTCTCTCGCGGCCCGCGACCACCATATGGCCAGTTTCAGGTTTTGACACTTTTAACCCCTTAACTTTATGAAGCTTCTAAAAACCTTTTGAACACCTTTTTAGCACTTTTAGCCCTCTGTAGCCAATGCTTGGCATACGCGGGATTATGCCCGGACATTGTCGAGCTCTCGGTTCGTTAAAAGGTCACTCAGAGGTATAAATTAACATGTTGACACTTTTAATCCCTCCATCATCCAACTTTCACATATTTACAAAATTGAACTCTCTCGTCCAATATTTGGCACGTGTGAGAGTTAGGACTTCACAAAGGATCACTCAGAGGCTTATTATAAGTATGTTGATTCCGATGTCACTCAGAGGCTGGGCATGTTGACATATCAGTCACTCAGAGGCCAAATTTCAAGCATGTTGACATATCAGTCACTCAGAGGTTGATGATTTAAGCATGTTGACATATCCGTTACTCAGAGGCTGTTATTTATGCATGTTGACACCGGGCCGTCACTCAAAGGCTTAGTTTGAGCATGTTGACACCGTTAGTCCTTATTGGTCTTTAACATACTATATTTAAAATACACCATGTGTCACTATACTATTGGACACGATTTTACAGGGTGTTACATCCTCACCCCCTTAAAATAAATCTAGACCCCGAGATTTTATTCAAAAAGATGGGGGTACTTTTGTCGCATAGTGGACTCAACCTCTCATGTATACTCGGGACCTCTAAAAGCGTCCCACTTAACCTTTATTATAGGTATCATTTTTCTTCGGAGCTTCTTAACCTGTCGATCCTTGATCGAAATCGGTTTCTCAATAAACCTTAGGTTTTCATCTATTTGCACATCTTTATGTGACATTGCTAGCGACTCATCGGCTAGACATTTCTTAAGGTTACTGATATGGAACACATCATGGATTCCACTAAGCTCCTCTGGCAACCTGAGCTTATAAGCTATAGTACCGACACATTTGACTATCTCGAATGGTCCAATATATCTTGGGCTCAACTTGCCCTTCTTTCCAAAACGCATCACACCTTTTCCAGGGTGATACTTTTAACATGACTTTGTCCCTACTTGGAACTTAAGAGGTTTACGCCTCTTGTCAGCATAGCTCTTCTACCTATCCCTGGCAGCTTTGAGATGATCATGGATTTGCACAATCTTTTCCGTGGTCTCCAGGACAATCTCTGGTCCTGATAGTTGGGCTTCCCAACTTCTGCCCAACACACGGGCGTTCTACATTTTGTCCCATACAAGGCCTCAAAAGGAGCAGCCTTAATGCTAGTATGATAACTGTTATTGTAGGAGAATTCTATTAGGGGTAAGTGGTCGTCCCAACTTCCACCTAAATCAATCACACATGCCCTAAGCATGTCTTCCAGTGTCTGGATAGTACGCTCACTTTGACCATCAGTCTGCGGATGGTAAGCCGTACTAAAATTTAATCGTGTGCCTATAGATTGTTGGAAACTTTTACAAAAGTGAGATGTGTATCTAGTATCTCTATCAGATACAATAGATACCAGCACACCGTGTAGGGACACAATCTTGTCCACATATAACTTAGCCAATTTGTCTTAATTATACGTTACTTTAATTGGCAAGAAATGTGCTGACTTGGTCAGCCTATCTACTATGACCCAAATAGTGTCGTTTCCACTTTTGGTATTAGGTAACTTGGTAACCAAATCCATAGCTACCATTTCCCATTTCCATGTGGGAATTTCTAATTGTTGTAATAGTCCTGACGGTTTCTGATGTTCGGCCTTAACTTGCGAACATGTCAGACATTTAGCTACACAGGTGGCTATGGATTTCTTTAAACCCATCCACTAATAATTCTTCTTCAAGTCTTGATACATTTTGTCACCACCACCTGGGTGAACTGAGTATCTTGAACTATGCGCTTCTTGGGGATTAGATCTCTAAGTCCTCCAAGGATTGGAACCCAAATTCTATCATTAAATCTAAGGACTCCATCCTTTCCATGCGTTAATCTGATCAATAGATCTGCCCAATCCTTCCTTAGGAGCATTAGTCTCTAATAGGGCTTGCTTTTGCGCATCTAATAGCTTCTCACTTAAGTTATTTTGAGCTCAATGCTCTTGGCGTTAATCCTTATAGGTTTAACCCGTTCCTTGCGACTTAAGGCATCAACAACTACATTTTCTTTGCCTGGATGGTAGCGAATCTCGCAATCATAGTCATTAAGTGTTTCCATCCATCGGCGTTGTCGCATGTTTAATTCTTTCTGATTGAACAGATGCTGGAGACTTTTATGGTCAGTGTATTTAATACAGTTTATGCCATACAAGTAATGTCTCCACAGTTTTAGTGCAAATACAACGGCACCCAATTCCTAATCGTGGGTGGTGTAATTCCTTTCGTGCACCTTTAACTGTCGTGATGCATAGGCAATCACTTTGCCTTTTTGCATTAGCACACAACCATGCTAGTGTGCGATGCATCACAGTAGACTACAAAATCTTCAACACCTTCTGGTAGGGATAACACAGGAGCATTGCTCAACTTGTGTTTAAGAACCTCAAAAGATTCTTGTTGCTTTGGACCCCAATTATACTTAACATTCTTACGGGTCAAGGTAGTTAAAGGAGTGGCTATCCTTGAAAAGTTCTCAATGAACCTTCTGTAGTAACCGGCCAATCTAGAAAACTATGAATCTCTGATGGGGTCTTGGCACTTCCCAATTCATTATGGCCTCAATTTTGGCGGGATCGACCCGGATACCACGCTCACTGACCATATGACCAAGAAATTGGACCTCTCTAAGCCAAAACTCACACTTAGAGAATTTAGCATAGAGCTTCTCTTGCCTTAGCACTTCTAAGATGCACCTAAGATGTTTCTCGTGATCAACTTGATTACGAGAATAAATAAGTATGTCGTTTTGAAGATAATGACAAACTTATCTAGATATGGCTTGCAGACTCTAATCATGAGATCCATGAATGCTGCAAGTGCAATTTGTGAGCCCAAAAGGCATCACTAAGAATTCAAAATGACCATATCGGGTCCTGAAGGCAGTCTTACGGACATCCTCGCTCCTAACCTTCAGCTGATGATATCCAGATCTCAAATCGATCTTGGAGAAGTAACTAGCCCCTTGTAGTTGGTCGAATAAATCGTCAATCCTGGGCAGAGGATATCTATTCTCGATTGTTAACTTGTTTAGCTCTCGGTAATCGATGCACATTCGCATCGAACGTCTTTCTTCTTTACAAAGAAGATAGGAGCTCCCCAAGGCGAGGAACTAGGCTGAATAAAGCCTTTCTCAAAAAGTTCATCTAATTGCGTCCTCAATTCCTTCATTTCCGTTGGTGCTAGCCTATATGGAGCTCTAGCCACGGGTGCTGATCCTGGCAGGATATCAATTCTAAACTCCACTTGCCTATCTGGAGGTAGACCTGCTAATTCTTCTGGAAAGACATCTGAATATTCTGAGATAACTGGTAGGTCTTCCATGTTTGGCTTAGGCTCATTTATAGTCACTTGTGCCATGTAAATGACACAACCTTTCCTCAAACACTTGGACGCCTTAAATAACAACACCTTGTCTGGCAATCCATAGCGTGAGTCTTAAGAGATGGTGATCATTTGACCTGATGGGGTTTTAATTTCGATGAGCTTCTTATCGTAGGCAATGCTGGCTTGGTTATGAGATAAACAATCCATGCCTAAAACACATCGAACCCTGCCAATTTCATTGGCAGAAGAGAGATAGGGATGGACTGATTCCTAATGGATATAGAGCATCCATCAAGAATGGAAGATGTTGTTTCTATCGTTCCATCAACAAGTTCTATCTCATAAGTTTTATCTAGAGTTCTTAAGGGCAGGTTTAATAGTTACTAAACTTATGGTCAACAAAAGATTTATCTGCACCCGAATAAAAAAGAACTCTAGCATAAATATTATTAATGAGGAATGTACCTGTTATGACATTGTTGTCATTAACATCCTCTCTTGCATTTAATTGAAAGGCTCGAGCATTCCCCTTCTTGGCCTCTCCAGGCTTTGCGTTATTATTCTTAAGAATTATAGGGCAGTTAGTCTTAATATGCCCCATTTTCATTGCAGACGTAGCAGACGGAATCCTTAAGATCCTTACATTCTAGGGTCTTATGCCCCTTTCTCTTACAGATGCCACAGGTTTGGCCTGTGAACCAAAATTACACTGTCCCCAGTGTCTACGATTACAAGTTTTGCATGCTGGCATTACAGCCGTTTTGCCTTGGTTCCCTTTGAACCCAAATCTACCTTTATTTTTTCTTATTAAACCTATGGGAGTTGTCATCTTCCCTCTTCCTTTTCCCGTCAGTTTCAGACTTAACTGACTTTTTCCTTACCAAATCTAAGGTGAGGGAGAGAGATAGGTCAACAGCAGACCTATAGGTAGTAGGCTGAGCAGCCTTTACCATGCCCTTTATTTTGGTGCTAACCCATTAATAAAATCGCGCAATGCGTTTGGGTTCCGGGGTAATCAAATAGAAAACTAACCTAGATAGGGAATTGAAATCGGAAACATATTTCCGACCATCTAGGTTTTTCATGGGAAGAGACAAGAAGTCGGTTTCTAATTTCTCCACCTCATGAGGTGGACAGTATGTTTCCTTAACAAGGTCCACAAACTTGGACCATCCTAAATTATACAGGTGTACTTTACCTTTAGACTGTATCATGGCCTTCCAACCAGATTAGGGCATCGCCCTTAAAGGACTGTGATACATACTTGACCACATCCTTATCAGCACAGTTGCTGATATCTACAATTGTTTCCATCTCATCTAGCCACTTCAAAGCTTCTACAGCTCCTTTCTCCCTGTTAAAGTCTCGGGGCTTATAGGAGACAAAGTATTTGTAGGTACATTCGTTTTAAGAGAACGAGTCCTATCAGCAAATTCTAGTTTCTTTGGTTCACTCTTCGCATTTGAGGAGTGAACGGAGCTCTCCTTATGAGCTGAAGATGGTGGAATAGATAAGGGTTTAGAGCGAGTAGCACTCGACTCTCTAAGTTTTTCTATGGCCTTATCCATGGCCTTTTCAACTGCCGCATCAATGCGAGCTTGAAAATTATCATTATCAATATCTTTGTTTTCGGCTTTGTTAGATTCCTCATTCTGGTGGCTACTTCATGCTTCATTTGAGTTAGCCATCCTTAAGCTTTGGGTTCTATACACCAATAAAGCTTCAGTTAGCCATGGTATGTCAACCATAATGGTTTTAAAACATTGGTTATAACAATCCATTACCTATTCTAGTGTGAATAACATTACAACTCTTAGGCTTAACATAACTATATTTGGCCTAGGTCTTAATAGGACCATCAAAGGCAAAAAAACAATTTGGACATAGTCCATATATTATTGGACTGTGGATCGCATTGTCACAACTGTCATTGTCATAATTTGACGATTTTATTTAGCTCATAGGCGTGTCTCGAAGGATATAAAATATGACCATAGGCCTGTCATTAATGGACATAAAATCGGCACATAGGCACTACATCACTAATGGATGTTTAATCATAGTCCAAGGGCATACATCACTAATGGATGTTTTAATCATAGCCCCAAGGGCATACATCACTAATTGATGTTTTAATCATAGCCCCAAGGGCATACATCACTAATGGATGTTTTATCATAGCCCCAAGGGCATACATCACTAATGGATGTTTAATCATGGACCTAAGGGCATAATCACTAATGGATGTTTTAATCATAGCCCTAAGGGCATACATCACTAATGGATGTTTAATCAACGCACTGATGATATTAGCCAGGATCAATTTTGATCACATAGGCTATATAAGGTCAGGACATAGTCCTTTACCTTGAAGGCTAGTGTGATTCCTCAAGTCACACTACCAAGAGTATGAACATTCTTAAATGTTAACATAAGAGTACCTTAATGGTTGATTATTAGTCCCAGTCGCACTGACCTAAACGACTTGGAGGCTTGAATTAAGTCCCACCTTTGGATAGAAGGATAACTTCCCTTAACTATCCTGATAGAAGATCCTTTCATACTTAACTATCATTTATAATTTGGCCAAATGTGTGGTCTATGCCACTTGGCTAATCAAAACCATTAAGATCTTTTTGGAATTATATTGCATAGCATAAACTTCGAGTAAAATCGAGACTCTCGCTTGAAGTGAATGAATACATATATATATAATTCCAAAATACTTCATTAAATTTCAAATTAGAAATTACAATACTACAAAAATGAAATATAATTGTCCATGCAAGGACTTTAAAGAAATAAAAATGTCCACGCAGGGACTAAAGAAATAACAATGTCCTCGCAGGGACTCCATATTATTAGAAGAGAATTCACTCGTCCTTCTTTCCTTTGACCAACTTGGAGAGTTTCTTGAAGAACTTGTTTGTCTTCTTCTCCGTTTTCTCTGCTACTGTTGCATTTCTTTCATTCTTCCAAGGCCTCATTAATGGCCTCAAGTGGCGGCGGAGGTTGTGGTTGTGGCATAATCGGATACTGGTACCCATAAGTTGGATATCCAGTCGGTGGAAAAGCAGGTGGGAAAGGAGACGGGTAAAGCATGTTGTGCATAACCACCTGCATGTAGGGGTCTTGCGACCATGCTTGATAGTCTACTGGTGTAGATGGGTTAAAAGGATCATATCCAGACGTGTCTTGTATGTAGGGATTGGGTTAGTATAACCGATGGTGGAAGCTGAACATCAGGTGTTGGTATTGGTTCCACTATAGGTGAAACATTAGAGGGTCCACCCATTTGTGGGTCCTCTTGAATTGTGGGGTAGCAGTTGGGAAAAGGTGGCAGCGATCCCGACCTTTGTCCTGCACGTACCGACATACGTGCACCACGCTTCCTTGTTGGTGGTTCAGGTGGTGGTTGAGGTTAGTCCACCGGTTCCATGTGGACATCTTCTTGTATTGGGGGTGGTTGAGAGTGATGAGAAGGAGTGCGGGCGAAGGTAAATTGGTTCCAATATTGGTCCCACTCATTAGGACCCTGGTAAGGCGATCCGGCATAAGAGTTCAATCGCTTGATACTTCAATGGGATGCGTATTTGATCCCGACGGCGGCATCTCCGGGTCGGAGTCCTCGTCCATAGGGTTTGGCTGGTCCAACTGATTTTGATTGGCTGAAAGTGTGTTAAAGTAATGGTTAGGGTTAATTCTCATGGTAAGAGTGATGATAATGGGAATGGTGAGAATGGTGTAAATGATAAGAGTGGTGAGAGTGGTAAGAATTTTGGGAATGTGAGGGCGAGGGTCTATTAGAGATAGAACGTCTCGTTGGTTGCCAAGGAGACGAATCTCCTGATTCTTGTAGGCATCTGAGTTGTGAGGTTGAGGAGGGATGCGTCCGATGGTCCTCCCCTCATTGGACATTTTACTCTTCCACTTTGTCCTCGTACACGTGGCGGCATTTTCATATTAAAAATTGATTAAAAAACAATACTAATAACTTAATATGAAATGAATAATCCTAGGTCAATGCCTAGACTCGGAAGTCTAAGGAATGTGCTCGTGTAAGTTTGAGATTAAACACAAGAAGGGTAGTGTTTAATTCTCTCAAATGTTGGCTCTGATACCAACTTGTCACACCCCGGATTTCCAACCCAAATCCATACACCGGTGGGCCCAGGTGGGGAGTATTGTGATGTCAGTTAATAACATCATAGTCAATTAAATACGGCACATTGGAAATCTTGGAGTAAAATTACTATTACAAACCAAATGTTTCGAAATAAAATAATATACAAGCTCGTAATAGAAGATCCACAGGCAGATCATTAAAATGTACAAGAAAGAATATAAAACAGACTTTAGGGCAGATCTAAGGATTTGCAAGATACTCTTATTCACTACCGAGCATCTTTCGGCCTGTTTCGTATTGTACTACAGTTTAGTCTTTGGATGATACGTAAGCTTTCGCTGGTAAATACACCCGACTGACTCATTTTGAAAACATTTTTAAAATTTGATTTAAGTGCAAATGGCACAAATCTTTTATAACTTGGGAAAGTTACTTTGTAACCTTGTTAACAGATTCACATGTTTGTCCATACATACAGGGTCCAGTACAGATACTGAGACATGATTAAATACACACCACTTAGAACTCACAGAGGAGTTATCCCCAACGCCTTGGGTAATTTGCATTTGAGCGTCTGTCAGGTGTATGCCTACACCCCGCGCTAAGGTCATGGCCATTAACTAATCTAATGAGCCGATGATATCCAGGACACGGTAATTTAACCCCCGATGTTTAAGTTATCAAACAAAAAACAGAATATGTAGATTTACTAGCCACAATCTGGCATTCGATTGATCCCATTTCTGACCAAGCGGTAATAGTTTACCGTATCCCAAGCTCTTATAGGGAAAATAAGTCGAGAGTATTTACTTGAGCTAGTCTTCTTTTAATTTCAATAACTGAGCCGTATACAAAAGTACTTAATTGCAGAGAGCATTTACAGCAAGGCTCAAGTCTGGATTATGGCATAAACTAACCAATTAATACTAACGGTCTTTATTTAAGTCATAGACTTAGACGAGTAGCGTACATGATCAATACGTATAACGCTTGATTAAACAATGAACGGATAGAATGTAGTTTAAACCTGACAAGTACTTTGACTTGCATAATATGGTAAACAATTAACATTCTGGATTTTGAAGTTTGAAAAGACAAGGTTAAACCCGTTTCAGTTAAATTCCATAAACTAGTTATGTATAATCAACGTACGCTTTAAGCGATAATGGATAACCGGATAAGTCATGGACAAGTTCTATATGCCATTATATTTTAAATAAGTTAAGATATCAGTAGGATATCAACTTTATGCCTGTTAAGTTTTTAAAACGAAATTATGCCTTATAAGGGCAATTCGGTAATTATATACCGTATTAAAGGAACTTGAATATTTTTAAGTTTATAATCATAAGTATTCTGAAAAAAAATTTATTTATGATATAATATCAGTAGGATGTCAATTATATGTGTAAATTATCTTTTATGACCAAATTATGCATCGAATGGGCATTTTGGTCATTTTACACAAAGTTTATGAATTAGTTGGGCTTCTGAGTTTATAACATGTACCTACTGTAAATATGTTTAAAATAAGTTTTAAAATCAGTAGGTAACAAGTCTTGGTCAATTAATATGTTTAAAACCATACTATGCGCCTAAACGGCGCTTATGTCGTAAAATGGCGTCTTTATGCGATTTTATGAAAACTGATGTTAAGGTCAGATTAAAATGCTTTATATATGTCATTTAATATAACATATCAGTAGGTAAATGATTTACCTTGAAAATATTTGATTAAAACCATTTTATAAGCCACAAGGGCTAAAATCGTCATTTATCGACATAGTTTAAGGACCTGTTTGAAAACTCAGTTTTTAACATGGTTTAACATCTCAAATAATCCTACTTATTACATCAATAGAAAACTCATTTTCAAGTTAATTACCATTTAAAACCTTGTTTTATGCAAAAAGGCATTTTGGTCAAATATAGCATATTTATGGAACTTATGCATAAACTTGGATTTGATTATGATAATGTAATATAAATTCAGAGGGTTATGATACATTATATTACGATCATAATGCAACTTTAGATCAGTAGATAACTAATCTAAATCGGGTTAGAATAAAAAATCAAAGCAGAAGTCAAACTTTGCGACTTTCGGTTGCGAACCGACCCTAAAACTGAAATTGACGAGCCGAACATGTTCTTACATGTTCTAACAATTATTACCAACTTGTTTAAGTGTAAAAAAGGTTTCATAACATATATAAGATCAATTAATGATTTTTCTGAAAAATGGCCTGTTTGACTTTTTAATATCATAACTTTGACCCGTCAATTGGTCTAGCAAACGTGATCTTCAGGAGGTGCCCTTTAGAGGGACTAACACCTACCTTATTACAATCAGTTAGCCATGTTCATTTTGAACAATGGCTGGACCATAATGGTATTAACTGAAAGTCAAAGCGTTTTTCATAAAATGCTTGACTTTTAGCTATAAAAGCTATAAAAGAAAATGCACAAGAAGGAACACTTACCAGTGATTCTAGGGTGCAAAAGAACTATGTTGGATCTCCTTTTAGCTAGGAACTTCCAGAGGAGGGAGAAGAGTATGAATAAGAAAGGTGCAAGTTTAAATGGTGAACTTGATCACCTATTTATAGTTGGAGAACTCAAAGGAGGTGAAGCCAGTGTTTAGGGGTGTAAGAGGGAGCTTACAAGTGTCCCAAAACGTGGCATAGCTGATTACAAATCCATAGTTTCGATTTAATGGTTTTTGGAGCTTTGTTTAGAGGCCAAGACAAACTTTCTACAATAGAGCCTCTCTCGCGCCCCGCAAGAGATCCAGGCCAGGTCTCTCGCGGCCCGCGACCACCATATGGCCAGTTTCAGTTTTGACACTTTTAACCCCTTAACTTTATAAAGCTTCTAAAAACCTTTTTGAACACCTTTTTAGCACTTTTAGCCCTCCGTAGCCAATACTTGGCATACGCGGGATTATGCCCGGACATTGTCGAGCTCTCGGTTCGTTAAAAGGTCACTCAGAGGTATAAATTAACATGTTGACACTTTTAATCCCTCCATCATCCAACTTTCACATATTTACAAAATTGAATTCTCTCGTCCAATATTTGGCACGTGTGAGAGTTAGGACTTCACAAAGGATCACTCAGAGGCTTATTATAAGTATGTTGATTCGATGTCAGTCAGAGGCTGGGCATGTTGACATATCAGTCACTCAGAGGCCAAATTTCAAGCATGTTGACATATCAGTCACTTAGAGGCTAATGATTTAAGCATGTTGACGTATCAGTCACTCAGAGGCTGTTATTTATGCATGTTGACATCAGGCCGTCACTCAGAGGCTTAGTTTGAGCATGGTTGACACCTTTAGTCCTTATTGGTCTTTAACTGACTATATTTAAAATACAACATGTGTCACTATACTATTGGATACGATTTTACACGGTGTTATAGAACGACACTTACGACGATACAATGCTTCAAATGGTGCCCATTGAATACTAGCGTGATAACTGTTGTTGTACGAGAATTCTATCAAAGGTAAGTGCGAATCCCAGTTGCCACCAAAATCGATTGTGCATGAACGAAGCATATCCTATAGAGTTTGGATAGTACGCTCAGTTTAACCATCGGACTGAGGGTGAAAAGCAGTACTGAGATTGAGGTGAGTACCAAGAGCGGTTTGAAACGTTTGCCAAAGGCAGAGGTAAAACGAGTGTCACGATCCGAAATGATGTCATTGGGGATACCATAATGACAAATGATCTCCTTCGTGTAGACACGAGCCAATTTCTCAACTTTGTAATCTTCAACGAAGGGGGAGGAAGCGAGCGGATTTGGTCAAACAATCAATGATAACCCAAATACTATCATGACCAGAAGGAGTGTGAGGAAGTTTGGTATTAAAGTCCATATAATGCTCTCCCATTTTCCAAACATGAATTTCCTGTTGTTCGAGTAGGCCAGAGGGATGTTGATGTTTAGCTTTGACTTAAGAGCACGTAAGACATTTCGAGACATAAAGAAGGATATCTCTCTGTAAAGCTTCTCATTTGTAACTTTCCGTTATTAGTAAGTTTGTTTCGTGTTTCTATAATTGGAAAGTCCAAATCTTGTAATCGTAGTTCATTTCCAAATCATTATCTGAGGCTTTGATTGCAGTCAAATTGATCAATTGTACGCAATTCACAATCTTTAAACACATTTACATCTATGATCATACACGAATTCTTACGCAACATATAAGTTCGAATCAAATTGCATATTCTTACCATATTTTCATGAAAGTTAATCGTTCAAATCAAACAAGCAATTAGCAAGTTAAACTCAAAATACGAAGACTATTTGATACCTTAAATCATGTTACTCTTATGTTAAACATTGTAAGTAATGTCTAGGGTTTATGTAACACATTTATACATGTTGTAATCTTCCAAACACCTCATACTTAGGATATAAATAAAATGCATCAAATAAACAAGCATCATAACAATTATTATTTAACAAAAAAAAGAAAGGAAAACATGGCAGCTTGCGGCCGCAAGCTACCAAGCACATGTTCCTTCCTTGTTTCAATTAAAAAACTCACCAAACTTCATTAAATGCAACCCTAATTCAAATCCTAATCCCACCTCTATATAAACAAGCATTCCCCCATCCATTTCCCACTTTTTCAAGCTTCCAAACACTCCAAACATTCTCTCAAAGTTCAGAACTTTCTACTGAAACACTTCAGCTTGCAAATGAGTTTCAACTCACTTCCTTCTTCCTTTAAACCTTGTTTCTTCTTCTAACACTCTTGGATAACCTCTAGGAAGGTTCTCACAAGTTTTCTTAGGCAAACAAAGTTGAAACCTCACTATTTTGCCCATTTTTATCTTTTCAAACTTTAAAAGTTTCAAAATTTTTCTTAGGTTTTCTTCCTCAACAATGTTTGCTAAGCCCCATGGGATGTTACCATAGGTTTTCCATGGAAAACCAAGGTGGAACAATACCAATTTTAGGGCCAAACTTTTTGTTTTGGAAGTTAAACTTATAAACTTTTCTTAAGCTTGTTTTAACCATAACACTCTATGCTACTTGTGCCTCTAATCAAGTTTATGGTTAGTGAGCTAGCGAGACTTGTTCATACAAAATAAATAGGTATAACATGCCTCTAAACTTATGTTTTTTACTAGCGTTTCTAACCCACAAGTGTTGAGCCATCCAAGCTTACAAGCTTGTGGTTGGTGTAGGTGTGATTACATGGAGGCCTTGGCTATCCAACTTTTCAATCCACCCCTCACTTGATGATTTCTATCCATTAGGCTACGGTTCACCTTCACTAGAGTAACAAGGCTATGACACGTCCCCAAATGTTGCCATGTTCGGGATGCACGCACCTAGCTTGCTTATTCGGTTCGAAGTGTAGCTTAGTGAAGTACTATATTCTTGACCATCCGGATTGTCCTTGTGGCAATTTGTGTATTGGTGAATCTTACGAAAGAGGTTTAGGACGGTTATCCTCCTACCTCCATGCATGACTTCTATGAATTATATGATACCCATGACTTATATGAAATCTATGATAAACTTGTAATAATATATGTAAACTATATATGTACATAATAAATATAACCGAACCTTTGACGATGACCATATGGTTACTTGTCCTAATATTAGGTTATTTTATCTAAGACCTAACCATCGTTACGATTCAATTGGGCATGACCCATATAAACACAAACACCCTTCGGGGCTTATAGTGTCAAGAACGAGCGTTAACGTCTAGATAAATACTTTCGACTATACATACTTTTTACGTACTTTAAATTCCAAAATTACCAAACTCCACCGTCATTCCAATACTCACACACCTACGTTTCCTGTGTAGGATAACTTGGTGTTCGTCCCACTAATCAACCTAAATGCTTTCACGGAATTAGCTTTGCAAAACCATGAGTACACTCGAATACCCTTTTTATGCTTTACACTTTTGGGTGCAATATGTTAATTTATCTTAAACACACTAAATCACACTTTTATTATATGAAATCACACAAACAATCCATCATACATGCTATAGTTATGTGATACTTGAAATGTTTACTTGGTACATTCTTATGTGATACTAAATGTTATTAACTTCGATCAAGCCTCCCTTAACATGTATAACGCTATAGGAGTAACGTACCGCCCGTATTCTTGTGGTTAATGTTAAGTATTCTTTTAATCTAATATACGGTACACTTGAGGATTGACTTGTAGTCACATGCCATGTTTACTTTATTCTCATATACTAGCTTATCATGTGATTTGTTTAAACATTTTTACTACCTATGTTATGATATCAAACTTGTGTACTCGCCAATACTTTGTTATTGAACTATACTTTTTAACATGTTGCAGGTTGATGAAGTTGGTATGATGAAACTTAGTAGGATCGGCATAGAAACACGCTTAGAATGCTAAGTTAATTATTATGTTTTGATTGAACTTATCTCAATGTTGTTATTTTGTACTTGAATAATGTTGTATTTGAAAATTTGATGAATGAAATGAAATGGATTGTTTAATTAAATATTGTCACATTTAGTGTTATGATGTCCTGAGCAATCTCATTCGTCTCACTCTGATGTTTCCGCCATCGGTTGGGGTGTGACACTCTTCATGCCTGGCCACCAATAACGTGTACGAAGGACGTGGTACATCTTGTCGGCGCCAGGATGAACGGAATATCAGGACTTACGGGCTTCATCCATCAGAGTCTTTCGAAGGTTGTACGATCAGGAATCCAAATATGATTGAGGTAGTAAAGAATGCCATCGGACTCAGACTCGAATGGGTTTTCGACACCACACTTCAACTCATTATCGAGGTTACCCTCATTAATGGTTGAGTTTTGTGCCTCGCGAATCAACTGATGAAGTTTTTCCAAAGTTTGGTAGCAATGGATACTCTTAACATGAGTTTTTCGACTTAGTGCATCGGCTACAACATTCGCCTTGCTAGGATGGTAGCAAATCTCGCAATCATAGTCGTTTAACAACTCCACCCAATGACGTTGACGCATGTTGAGTTCCTTTTGATTGAAGATGTGCTGATGGCTCTTATGGTCGGTGAAGATCACACACTTAGTACCATAAAGGTAGTGTCACCATATCTTCAGTGCAAAAAACAATTGCACCAAGTTCCAGATCGTGCATAGTATAGTTCGTCTCATGAATCTTGAGTTGTCTTGACGCGTAAGCGACAACCTTGTCCCGTTGCATGAGAACACAACCAAGACCTTGGTTTGAAGCGTCACAATACACGACGAAATCGTTATTACCATCGGGAAGATCTAAGATAGGAGCATTGCAAAGCATGTCCTTGAGCTTTTGAAAAGACTCCTTCTTGCTCGGAACCCAAACAAAAGGTTTATCCTTTTGAGTCAAGGAAGTGAGAGGGACAGCGATCTTGGAAAAGTTCAAAATGAATCGACGATAGTAACCAGCTAAACCGAGGAACAAACGGATTTCAGATGGAGACTTAGGAGCAATCCAATTCTTCACAGCTTTGATTTTTGCAGGGTCAACGTGAATACTGAGTTCATTGACAACATGACCAAGGAATTGAACTTCTTTTAGCCGAAATTCACACTTGGGAATTTGGTGTAGAGGCGCTCAGTATGCAAAAGCTGGAGGGTAAGACACAAGTGTCGCTCGTACTCTCCTCGCATCTTGGAATAGATGAGGATATCGTCGATGAAGACAATCACGAAACGGTCGAGGTAAGGCTTGCATACGCGGTTCATCAAGTCCAAGAAAACTGCCGGTGCGTTGGTTAATCTAAAAGGCATAACTACGAACTCGTAGTGTCCATAACGTGTGCGAAAAGTGGTTTTGGGTATATCTTCCTCGAGAACTCAAAGTTGGTGATAACCAGAATGAAGATCAATCTTGGAAAAACACTTTGCGCCTTGTAGTTGATCGAAGAGATCGTCAATCCGAGGTAGTTGATCGGTTCTTGACTGTAAGCTTATTGAGCACACTATAGTCAATGCACATCCGAAAGGATCCATCTTTCTTCTCAACAAACAGAACGGGAGCACCCCAAGGAGAAGTACTAGGGCGTATGAAGCCTTTATCAAGGAGTTCCTGAAGTTGGCTAGATAGCTCTTGCGTTTCCGAGGGTGCTAGACGGTAAGGGATTTAGCGACAGGAGTTGCACCAGGAATGAGATTGATGCGAAAGTCAACAGAACGAGGAGGGGAGGACCTGGAAGATCCTCTAGTAAGACGTCAGGGAAATCACAAACAGCCCACATTACTCACGCTCGGACACTTGTCCTTCATTTCCACAATGTGGGCAAGAAAGGCGAAGTATTCCTTACGTAAGTATTTATTCGCTTGGATACACGGCATATGTTTGAGACCTTTAGAAGGTTTCTCGCCATAGACGTAAAGAGTCACCATTGGGAAGAGGAAGACGGATGAACTTTCAGAACAAACGACTTCAGCACGAACCCACCCAAGCCAGCCCACGCCTACTATGATATCGAAATTACCCATTTGCATGGGTATGAGTTTGAGACCTTTAGAAGGTTTCTCGCCATAGACGTAAAGAGTCACCATTGGGAAGAGGAAGACGGATGAACTTTTCAGAACAAACGACTTTAGCACGAACCCACCCAAGCCAGCCCACGCCTACTATGATATCGAAACTACCCATTTGCATGGGTATGAGGTTAATGGAAAACGTATGATCGTTAAGATTCATGGAGCATTTGAAAGGGCAGAATCGACAGTGGCGAACTTTCCGTTAGTGACTTTGACTAAGAATGATTTGGGCAACTTGGATCGTTTACACTTTAGCAATGGTTCGAATTCAACAGATACAAAACTTTTATCCGCACAAGTATCAAATAGACACGAAGCGTAAACATTGTTAATGGGATACGTACCAGTGATGACATCATTGACGTTCTGAGCCTGAGCTGCAATGATGACGAATGCTCGACCACGAGCTTGCAGCTGTTGCTGCTGCTGATTTTTGTTGATGTTGCATTAAGGGCAAGTGTTCGCGAGGTGGTTGGGATCTCCGCGTTTGAAATAGGCACGAACTGTTGTTGTTGGCGGTTAGGTTTGGTTTGCAGCAGGGTTTTGGGGTGCTGCGATGGCTCGGGCTTGGTTGGCAGGGGTTTGTGGAACACTTCGACACTGCGAGGCAAAGTGTCCAAACCTATTGGAACTAGTGCATAGGCGGAAGGGAGCTTTAATGGGATGGTGGTAAGGGCAGGTGTTACACTTGGGATGTGGCCCAGTGTACGCCTTTCTGGTGGATTCGGGGTTGGTTGGTGCAAATCGTTGGATAGGCTGGGGGTTTGGCGGAGTGACTACTGTGCAATTCTGGCTTGAAGCCTTCCGCTTCTTGCCTCTGTTGTTTTTGGTGGGAGGTTTGGGTGATGTTGGCTTAGGGGTGGCATTGGAGGTAGCTTGGTGTGTGCTCTTCGATGGAGTCTTGGTGGAGGCTTCATGAAGAACGTGGTTGTTGTTGAGCTTGGCAGCGAAGCAGTAGGTATCCTCGAGTGTCTTGGTAGAAGCGACGTCAACAAGGTTCAAAAGGTGAGGGGGAGGCAGCGTATGTATTTTGCAACAGCATTCTCGGTAGTGTAGACTTGGCTAGGGCAAATCGCACTAAGCTGCTTGAAACGGGCCGCGAGGCCAACACTATCGTTCCCCACCTGCTTTAGGTTCCAGAACTCGTTTTCAAGCTTTTGTCGCTCATGTTGGGGACAAAACTCCTTCTCCATGAGTTGTTTAAGGTCGGCCCATGATAGAGCGTGAGCAATTTCATTCCCACGAGCGTTACACTCGCAGGTCCACCAATCAAGGGCTCTTGGTCGGAAGACGCATGTTGTGTTGATGGTACGCAGGTGGTCAGGACAACCACTTTGAAGGAATGTTACTTCAATGGCGTTAAACCATTGAAGCAACTTAGTGGCGTCCTCTTCACCGGTGAAGGGTACGGTGTTGTTAGAACAAAACTGCTTGAAAGTAAACGTCGACTTAGGTGCTTCCACGTTGGAGTTGACAAAGGCATGGGGTGAGTTGGTGTTTAGTGGGGGTTGGATTTTGCTAACGATATCCGGGATGATCTTGGCCATTTGTTTCGCCATGAATTTCATACAATCCTTCTTGGACATCGAGTTGGAGTTTGACTTCTTCCTCTCGCTGAAGTTTTGCAAAAAAGACATCTAGGTGATTGACAAGAGAGGAAAAGATGAGGCTTGATCATAATGTGATTATAAAGTCACGTTTGAGCATGTAAGTATCACATAACACGTATGAGTTCACATAGTTGACATAAGTATAACAAGTATTCAAAATATAAACACTAGTGATTGCGTAAGGAGTATAAATTTAGTTGGTTCACAAGGATTATCATTGGTTTTGATTACAAAAGGCATGCGAATCATGCATTGGGTTTGAAACAAACGAGGTAACAAGTATTAAAACACATAGAAAATTGAGATAACATAAAAGATATGCTTAGTAAAACATTGGAGTGTTTTGGGTTGAGAAACGTTGACTATTCCAAAGTGAATCGAAGATCCTTTCAAATTAGAGAAACGTGCTTTGGCCTATAGGTAAAATGATCTCGTCCAGAAGCGATTAACGACATTTCACCCTTCCAGTTACTACAGGTCTCTAATTGATCGAAAAATCGAAATTTTGGCGATATTGAAAATCGAGGAATGGGACTAGTTGACAAGGTGCGGGTTTCACCCCTAACTTGACAACAGTGTACCCTAAGTGTGGTTGGTACTTACCAAACGAAGATTGAATTTCGACCGGTTGCTAAGGGTCCACTAGAGTATGAAGTGGAAATTTTCCATCAAGTATGGATATCACTCCTAACTTGATGGCATAATTTCGTGTAAATCGAATACCGGATTGAGAGTCGTTCACCAAAGTGTGGGTTTCACACCTATTTTGGGTGAAGTCGTCTCGTTTATAATGCGAGTGTTTTCAAGTGTGTATATTGTGTATATGTTTTAGGAAAAACATATTATATATGTATTAAGACAAAGGAATAGAAAGAAGCAAAGTAGGAAGAATTAACATTTTAAGCATGAATCAAGAATGGTTGAAGTTTGGTCACTTAAACTATAGACTAGGTCGAACATGGTAATTCTACCTAATTCCCTATAGTTATGGCTTTGATACCAATTTGTCACACCCAACCGATGGTGGAAACATTAGAGTGAGATGAAATAGATTTCTCGAGACATCATAACTTATTGGCGACAATATTAAATTTAAAACCCATTTCATTTCATTGATCAATATGTCAAATTCAACATAAACTTGAATATAACATAAATTCAAATATGACAAGTTTAACGAAAGTATAACATAAAACATAGCATTCTAGATGCGTTTCTTTGTCATTGCTACTAGATTTCATCATATTCAACATCCTCAACCTGCAACATGTTAAAAGTATAGTTCAACACAAAAAGCATTGGCAAGTACACAAGTTTCATTATAGCGTAAGTATAAAAATAGCTTAAACAAATCCACATGTTAAAATAGTATACTAGATTAATGTAAATATGGCTGCGATTTACAAGTCAATCCTCAAGTGTCACCACAAAATAGAATAAACTTAACATGACCTCAAGAATATGGGTGGTGCGTTACTCCTATAGCGCTATACATGTTAAGGGAAGGCTCGTACGAAGTTAATGACAAGTTGTATCACATTAGAATGTTCCAAGTATACTAATCACATATCACATATCTTTAGCATGTATGATGGACTGTTTGTGTGTTTGCATAAAAGTATAAGTGTGATTGCGTGAAATTTTGATAGATTAACATGTTGCAACCAAAAGTGTAAAGCGTAAAAAGGGTGTTCGAGTGTACTCACGGTTTTGCAAAGCTTCCTTTGTTAAATCCGTGAAGTGTTTGTTTGGTTGGAGAACAGAACACCGAGTTATCCTATATGAGGAAACATAGGTGTGTGAGTATTGGAATGATAATAGAAGATTCAGATTAGGAGTTTAAGGTATGCAAAAGTATGTATTCATAAAAGTATTTATCTAGACGTTAACATTCGTTTTTTACACTATAAACCCCATAGGGTGGTTGTGATTTCATGGGTCATGCCCATTAGAATCTAACGAGGAGGTTAAGTCCTAGATAATATAACCTAATGCTAGGACAAGTAACCATATGATTATTGTGAAAAGTTCGGTTATGTATAATTCTTATTTACATATATATTTTATATAATATATCATTAAGTTTATCATATAAGTCATAGATTTCACAGATGCTATGCATGGAGGTAGGAGGGTAACCGTCCTTTAACCTCTTTCGTAAGATTGACCAATGCACAAATTGTTACAAGGACAATTCGGATGGTCATGACTGGAATAAAAAGAAATACTTCACTAAACTATGTATCGACCAAGTAAGCAAGCTAGGTGCGTGCATCATGAACATGATAACGTTTGGGGACGTGTCGTAGTCTTGTTACTCAATTGAAGGTGGAACATAGTTTAGTGGTTACACATAGAAATCATCAAGTGAGGTGGTGGATTGAAAGTAGGATAGCCAAGGCTTCTAAGTAACCACGCTTTTACCAAAACGACAAGCTTTGTCAAGCTTGGATGGTTCCAACACTGTGGGTTAAAACCCTTGACCAAACAGAAAGTTTGGAGGTATTTTACACCTCCTAATTTGTATGAAACAACTTTGGACTTAGCTCACTAACCATGGGTTTGATTAGAGGCACAAGTAGCACAAGTTTGTCTAGAGAAAACATGTCAAAATAAAGCTTATAAATTTATCTTCCAAAAACAGAAAGTTTAGCCTTAAAAATGGTATTGTTCCACCTTGGTTTTCCATGGAAAACCTATGGTACATCCCTAGAGGCATTACAACCATTGTAGAGTGTAGTTCCCTAATTCTATGGATCGTCACAGAATCGTCTATCCAATCTAGAATGCGGAATCCCCTAGATCAGATTTCACAGAAACAAGAACACGAACACAAATACTTTCAAGCTGTCTTCTATTGATTATCTAGCATAAGCGTTTACAATCAATTCAAGACTCTTCTTTCAACTCTCTCTGAAGTAATTTTCTGAGCAACTAATCCACTAAGCAATTGAATGAGCAACCTTAATCCTAGATAACCTCCCTTTATATAGAGACAAGTTATGCAACTGGGCTAGGGTTTCACCACATGACTGCTAATGGGTCTAGGCCCAATTCGCCTACCATATGCTCTATGGGTCTAGTTTAGCCCAATACTTCTAATTAACTATTACAAACTAAACCCGCTAACCGTTTATCATTTTACTAATTACAAGATATCGAAAGACCAAATCTAAGCTGTTGTCACAAAATGCACCAACAAACTCCCCCTTGATAATAACTTCATAAAATAACTTTGTCTTCAGTCTTCTTGCAATCTTTAACTTCTTTAAAAAACGTTGGTCTTTGGATAGCTTCAGCTTTAATAGCTTCTGTCAGCAACAGACTCCCCCTTAAGCTGATGCATAATCACTAAGTCTTCTAAATTGTTAGCGTTTGAGTAAACTCCAGTTTAGTACTTGCATACAATCTTCAAACTCTTCAACGTTGTCTGCAATATAGAAAGGAGGTTCTACCATGCATCCAAGCAAACTCTATTCACTAAACGTCTCAGCAACACACTGCTACATTATGTATACTATAAAACAAACCTTCTCGAGAAACCATAAGAATTTTTCAACACAAGTTAAACAAATTATTATTATTCAAGAGATAGTAAAACTATATCACAGATTAAGCACTTCTCAATTCAAACCACATACTTAAAATTTTAAGCACATTGAACCTGCAAAATCTTAAAACTTTGAACTCAGCTTCTAATATCATCTCCCCAATCGGTAAGAACTCGCCACAAATAACCATATTCCGTACATTAAAATTTACAAGAAAATGAAATATTTTTGGATTTTTATATTTTCTGAAAGCAAATAAATAACGAAATAATAAACACTCTTTGTGAGAATCACCGTTAAGAAGATCATATCAGCAACATCAAACTGTTTTCACACTATTTGATAATTCTATATGCAATATTCATGAAAAACCAGTTCAGAAGATTGCCAGTATTGTTTATCCACTTAAACAAAATACATGAACATTTCAAGTACCATTACCTAGTGATATGTGAAGATAATTTATACTGATATACTAGTGTGTCCCACTTCAGGACATACCCCACGATCAAGGTATGCACAAAGATTCCTCGTAGTAGGTGAGTATACCGAAATTCATCCTTATTGAGTTACATCGTTAGATAATTGGTGATCGGTCAGTACTTCCATACAACAAAGAGACCAATATCCAACGAGGGTTAGGGTAAATACCAAATTTTGTACGAATAATGCAATTTGCAATTTGAATGACTCTCTAGGAGAGCTTCTTCAATTTTTTGGATTTGGCATTTAGCTCTTTTAAGATATCTGTTGTGCCTAGGTCAGCATATATCTGGATGCAGCAGAAGGACAACCTTGATACCCCAGATGAATAAACGATATAAAGACCTAAAAACTCAGATTTTGGCAATCTATCAACGCAAGATTTAAGTTATAAAACCATACGCCCTTGATTTGTTACCCACCATACACTTTTATTATGTTTATATCACAAGGGTAAGTTGATTATTTCAGCTTTTTGCCTACTGGTACGTTATATGATGAAGCTGCTATCACACTTAAGCATTTAGTTTTAAATATTAGTGTGACAGTCTAACTTGCTGATGTACTATCATTTATTCTTTTCCACACAGTGAAAACTCAATTTTGATTTTCTATTTTTTATGTTTTTGATTTTTAAAAAGCAGTAAATTATTTACAAAATATTTTTATGGAAAAATGGTTATTCAGGATTCCTCATCCCGTTGAGTTCGACTAAATGTTCAAAACGAGCCCTGTCAAATGCTTTTGTGTAAAGATTTGCCAGGTTATCTAGTGTGTCGATTCGATGTAGTTCAATCAATTTCTTTTCAGCACAATCCCGTATAAAATAATGACGAATTTCAATATGTTTTGTGCGACTGTTTTTACGGGATTGTTGGTGATTGAAATAGTGGCATTATTGTCTATCATAATAGGAGTACGAGTGAAATTCAAACCATAATCGCGCATCTGCTGTTGTATCCAGAGAACCTGAGAGCAACAGCTACCCGCAGCAATATATTCAGCTTCACACGTCGAGGTAGACATGCAAGACTGCTTCTTGCATTGCCATGACACGAGCCTCCCTCCTAAGAACTGACAACCACCTGTGGTAGACTTCCTTGTTGATTTGCATCCTCCAAAGTCCGAATCAGTGAACGCAACAAACTTTAAATCACTAGCAGCTGGATACCATAACCCAAGTTTAGGTTTCCCCTTCAAGTAACGAAGAATCCGCTTCACCGCTTTTGGATTAGAGAACCAATCATAGCCCTGTATTGAGTAGGATCAAAGACACAAAGACACACTACGAACATGATATCGGGTCTTGAATCAGTCAAGTACATTAGAGAACCAATCATAGCCCTGTATTGAGTAGGATCAACATCCTCCACACTCTCATGATCTGGACCAAGATTGTGATTCTCACAGATAGGTGTATTGAAAGTAGCGCAATCTTCCATTTTGAAACGAGACAAAATGTCATACACATACTTCGTCTGATGTATAAACATCCCATCCTTCTTCTATTCAACTTGTAAACCCAAAACGTAAGACGGTTCACCCATCGCACTCATTTCAAACTTGCTCTTCATAACCTCCTCGAATTCATGACACATGTTCTCATAAGATGACCCGAAAATGATGTCATCTACGTATACATGTACCAGCAGAAAGTCTTCCTTCTTCCTTTTAATGAAAAGTGTATTGTTAATCTGACCTCTTTCAAAACTGGTCTTTAACAAATGTGCTGACAGTGTCTCATACCATGCCCTAGGTGCCTGATGTAGCCTATACAATGCCTTATCAAGTCGATAGACTCAATCTGGATAATCTGGATCAGTAAACCCATCTGGTTGTGAGACATACACCACTTCTTGTACTTTCCCATAAAGAAATGCACTCTTCACGTCAAGTTGGTAAACTTTGAAGCCCTTGAATGAAGCAAAAGCTAGGAACAAACAAATTGCCTCCAACCTTGCTACTGGTGCAAACACTTCATTGTAATCAATCCCCTCTTATTGATTGAACCCTTTCACCATTAACCAAGCCTTATTCCTTATTACGATCCCTCGGTCGTCTTTCTTGCACTTGAACACCCACTTAGTGCCTATTTCCTTCTCTCCTTCGGGCAAGTCAACTAGCTCCCAAACCTTCAACTTCTTGAACTGAGCTAGTTCCTCTTGCATAGCTTTAACCCAACAATTATCTTTTAGAGCCATGTGAACATTTTTTGGCTCCTCTTGGGCAATAAAGCAGCTATACAAACACTCATGAATCATCCCAGTCTTCTGAATCGAAGTAAATAAACTGGAACCTTCGATCACACCTCTTCTTGCCTGAACACCTCCAGCAGCATCACCGATGATGTTTTCAACTGGATGCTCTTTGTGTACATGTGTGGTATCAATGGTTTCAACAACCAGATTATCTCCCAGATTCGATCCGATCTCCCCTGAATTTACTATTAGCAAACGGATAGTGAAATCCTCCCCCTGTTCGGACTCACTATCACTGAGTCGTGTGGAGCTGCACTGGAAGAAGTTTCTGGAGCGTCTATCATCGATATAATCGATCTAGGCGTGAAGTTACCCTCTCCATCTTCACTGATCATAGTGTGGATCACTTGAGACTCATCTGCATTTGAAAAATCAGGAATATTAAATGATTTAAAAACACTGTCATAATCATATAATATAGGAGGACCACTAGTGGATTGTTGAGGTGAATAACTAGTGATTTCCATGTTAAACACAAACTCAGTTTTACCAGTTTTTAGATTAAAAACCCTTTTATTCGGTGTTCCAGGCATATAGCCTAGAATGTAACCCTCGTCAGCTACCTCACCGAATTTTTGCTTATCTTTATTTCGCATAATGGTGAAGGGTAATCCAAATGGTTCAAAGCCTTTTAAGTTTGGTTTTCAGGTAAACAATAGTTCGTGACATGTTTTGTTAAACCGTTTAACCGTCAAAACTTTGTTCAGGACATAACAAGCTGTGTTCACAGCTTCTCCCCAGAAAAGAACTAGAAGCTTTGAATCAGAAAGCATAGTCCTTGCAGCTTCAATCAACGTCCTGTTTTTCCTCTTAGCGACTCCATTCTGTTGAGGTGTATAAGGAGCAGAATATTGATGTTCAATTCCCTTGCGAAGACAATAGAGATCCGAATTTGATTCTTGAACTCCTGTGCCATTATCGCTCCTTATCCTCTTGATCCGTGCATCATGGACATTTTCCAATTTTGTAAAAAGATCTATCAGCATCTCCGTTGTCTCATCTTTTGTACCTAAAAAGAAAACCCATGAATATCGTGAGTAATCATCTGTAACAACTAAACAATAGTACTTTCCACCTATGCTCCTTACATTCACCGGACCGAATAGATCCATATAAGTAATTCATAAGGCGCATCTATGAAATTTATTATTTTAGACTTGTGAGGTTTCTTATGTTGTTTTCCCTTTTGACATGAAAGACATATATCTTCCACATGAAACCTCTGCACTAGCACCCCTTCCACTAAACCATTTTTAATAATAATTCATTTTTGGTAGTGGATGTGGGACATGCGTCTGTGCCATAGCAATGACTCAGCCTCATATGCTTTTGATAGTAAACACGCCACCACAGTTGTAGAATCCTTAGCACCCATGTCCATAACATAAGTGTCGTTTCTCCTTGGCGCTCTCATCACTTCCAATCATCTGGTATCACCAAACCAGGTTTCAACACCAAAGCTTCAGACTTAGTAAAGTGGACCGAGTGACCCTTGTCGCGGACTTGAGACACGCTCATCAGATTGTGCTTTAGCTGCTCCACATAGTTCACTTTGTCCAACGTGATCTTCCCGTTGGTCACTTTTCCTCGACCTATAATGTGCCCTCCTTTAGCACCTATAAAGTTCACATAACCTCCATCCCTATTCTCAAACTCAGTCAACAATCTCGCATCCCCCGTCATGTGCCTGGAGCAGCCAGTATCAACATACCACAAGTTGATAATCCTCCTTAGCAGCTCCTGCACCACCCAACAAAATTAGTTAGATTGGGGGACCCAAGCCTTATCATCTTGGGTCTTCCAGATTCATCAACCACCGGAACATCCATCCAATATCCATCACTCCTAACATGAGTCTTGGATCTTAGACCTGTTGATGGAAATGGTTTTTGATTTCCACTAGGTCTTTGGTCCTGAGGTTTTCTAAACATGTTTGGATATTGCGACCTTTGGAAATTATGATTTCGGTTCCATGAATTTTGATGATAATAATTTCTAAAGCCATTGTTATAAAAATTTCGACTACCAACATTCTGGTATCGAGTTTGATATTGATCTTGACTTCTGAAACTACTTGATTGACCATTAAAGTTATTCATTCTTGGTGAACTACTTCTAGGTCTTTCATGTCTGCTTGATGTAGATTCAGGCTGAAATCTTTGTTGATTTCTTTGAAAACGAGGAACTTGGTGAGTTCCTTTTTCAGCCTTATCTACACCAACAGCAACACTCTGTTGCATAGTAGCAGATATTTTGGTGAGTTAGTAACCTTCTTCTCACCATCACCAAGTTTTTCTGGTGATTTTTCTCTCCGTCTCTCACTCACCTGTGCTTCATTCTTTTTGTTTGGACATAAGCTAGCTACATGTCCCTTTACGTGACATTTGAAAGATGATTTTCTAGCCGAAGACTTCTTAATTGAAGTCTCTGGTTTAGATTCATCAGGTGACGATGATGATGATGATGACATTGAAGAATCTTGTTTAGTTTGCTTAGTTTCTGATTTTTTTTATTTTTATTTTTAGCAAACTACACATTTGACTCTTTTGTAATAACAGTGACCTCTTCTTTCATATCACTCCCTTTAACAAAATCAATCTTTTTAACAAAAATTTGTTTTTGATTCATAGGGTGTATATTCTTTGTTTTCAAAACTGGTTCCCTGTTATTATCCTTCTTGGCATTCTCAGTCACATCAACATCCTCTGATGTGGAACTACCAGGTGTAGTTGACAGAAAGTCTGTTAGCTCTTCTTCATCTGGCAAGAAAGAATGGTCATGACCAAGAAGTGGCGGAACTTCATTTAAACCTTTGAATCCCACACATGTCTTGTCATTTCTCTTCTTTAGGCCATTCATCATGTGTTTCATAACAAAAGATGAATCTCTGAACTGAGTTAATTTCTTTTCAAGTTCACAAATTCTAAGTTGTAATTCAGATAACTCTTTGCATTTTTCAGAAATTTCTTTTGTTTTCTCACTCATCGTATCATGAGCTAAGTCAATTATTTGAAGCTTTTCATTAAGCTTACAGGTTAGAATATTGATTTCTTCTTCATAACCTTTAATTTTCTTCAAATATAATGATTCATTTCGTTTTACGAAAAAGTTTGATTCTTTTAGGTATGAGAGCTCATTAACCAGACTTTGGTTTTGTTTTGTTAACGTGTCAACCTCACTTTGCAGTTCACGAACTTTAAGCAAACAGAACTACAAGAGTTAGAATGTACCTCTCCTGTTGAGTTGCTTAGATCGGCCATGAAAGCAGTAAAATCAGTAGCCATCTTCTTCTCTGCAGCATTTTGTTCTCCATCAGCTTTTTCAGCTACTGTTTCTCGGTCTACCTCAGCATCAGCTTTCATTTCCTCATTATCAACTGGGGCTATCTCAGCCATGAACGCCTGTGAGGCATTGTCATCACCCTCCAGATGAACACTCCAATCATAAGAACCCTCTCTAGCAGTAGAGATCATGGCCTTTGATCCAGTGTTGGTTAACGCATTCCTGTTGCTTGAACCATGACCAGGAGAATCTTGAAAGGATGAGTTAGAACGAGATTCAGCTTTTGGTCATTACATTCTCTAGCAAAATGTCCGTAGTTTTGACAATTGTAACACTTCACTTTAGACTTGTCAAAACCCAGACTCTTTCCAACAAACTTCCTGGCCGTTCTGTTCATGAATCTCTTAACTCTTCTAGAAATCATGGCCATATGCCATTGTAAATCCATCTCCTCTAGATCATCAGGGTCAATTTGATCATAATCTTCATCAAACATAGCAAGATCAGATATTCTTCCCTGAATGTAGTTCTTGTAGGAAGCAACGAAAGAAGCAAGCAATGCCCGATGATCTTCAGCACTTTTGACACTTAAAGGCATAGACCTAGTACTGTTGTTATTATTACTTGATTGTTGTCTCTTTGCCCCTGACGAGCCTCCTGAAGCAGCAACAAAACATACTTCACCCTCAGCATTTGTCATAATCTGCTCATTTTCACATGAAAGAAACACAGTTGCAGTATCACTTGAAGCATTGTTGGAAGATGAAGGTGTAAGCCCTTTATAAATCCCCGGGTCTTGAACCTGATCATATCCAGTCTCCTTCTTCTTCATATTGAGCTCATAAGCTCTTAATTTCCCAACAACCTCTTCCAAGTCTTTATTTTCATAGTCAGCTTCACCTTTTATCATCAAAGTATAAATATCCCATTTGGCAGGTAACGCATCTAGTAACTTATCGTTTATCTCCACATTCATGTATCCGTCTATGTCTAATTGTCCATTTTGACATCAGATGATAATATCACATGATAATATCTTCAAGGGATTCGTTTCTCATTCCTTTAAACACAGCAAATTGTTTCTTCAACATATCAACCTTGTTCTTCTTCACATCAGTATTGCCCTCATACCTCTTCTCTAGGGCATCCCACATCTCATTCGATGTAGTATAACGCTTGAATGTATGTTTGATGCCATCAGGTAATAACATCTTTATAGCAGCTAAGGCTTTCTTCTCAGACTCATAAATTCTCTTTTCAGCTTCTGACATAGTCACATAAGTAGTGACACGTTGTCTGCCCTCAAAGTCATGAGTGAGGTTAGCGTACCCATCTTGAATACAGATCCACATCCGTGTGTCCTAATATTCAATGAACGATTGAAACCTATCCTTCTATGTAAGGTAATTCTCTACTTTCAACATTTTTGGAGGTTTGTTAGTCGTGACTGCCTCGTGCTCCATTCTTAACAGTTCATTTAAGTTAGACATATTCGACATTTTTACCGAACCGACTCATTAAGAACGTTAAAAATTTGTCCGAAATGGTTGGTCACAAATTATGCCGTTAGACTCGTGTCGACGATACAAATTCAATGATGTATAATGTTCGATTATGATTTTAGAAATTTTCGTGCCTTTTTTTTCCTAAAAATCACACGAGTCTATCTATGGAACCGGTTTGTCAAGATTGTCTATGGATCAAATTCTATTTCCAAAAACGTTTAAGTTCGGTTACGTCAGCTGATTAACTTTCCACCTTTTTGTATAGAACTCGAAACAGTACAAAATTCGGAACAGTAACTCGGATTGACAATACGAGATGAAAACTCGGAACAGTGATCCGAGATGCTTATCAGAGATGGTGATTCAGAATAGTGATCCGAAATGAAATCCAGAATGTACTATTCTGATCCGAGATAGAATCCGGAATAGAGTATTCTGATCCGAGATGCAATCCGAGATAGACTGTACTGATCCGAAATGCAATCCGAGATGGACTGATCTGATCCGAAATGCAATCCTTCTGATCCAAATTTCAAGTTTTCTGATCAGAAATTCAAGCTTTCAATCTGAAATGCTTCACTTTAGATCTGAGATTCCTTCCTTCTATCCGAAATGCTTTGCTGTTAATCTAAAATAGCAGCCAACCCTAGAATAGCAGCAGTAACCCTAGAACAGCCGTCACAAACTTCAAAACAGCCTCCAAAACTTCCAAAACCCAACTTTTTCTGCTGTTACGATGCTGAACCAAGCAAAAAACAAGAGCCGAATGCTCTGACACCAATTGTAGGTCCCTTAATTCATATGGATCGCCACTGAATCGTCAATCCAATCTAGAGTGCGGAATCCCGTAGATCAGATTTCAAAGAAACAAGAACACGAACACAATTACTTTCAAACTGTCTTCTATTGATTATCTAACATAAGTGTTTACAATCAATTCAAGACTCTCTCTTTCAACTCTCTCTGAAGTAATTTTCTGAGCAACTAATCCATTGAGCAACTGAATGAGCAACCTTAACCCTAATGACAACATCCCTTTATACAGAGACAAGTTATGCAACTGGGTTAGGGTTTCACCACATGGACTGCTAATGCTTCTAGGCCCAATTCGCCTACCATATGCTCTATAGGTCTAGTTTAGCCCAATTACTTCTAATTAACCATTACAAACTAAACCCGCTAACCGTTTATCATTTTACTAATTAAAGATATCTAAAGACCAAATCTAAGCTGTTGTCACAAATATGCACCAACATAGAGGAAGTAAATGTGAAGACAACATGATACTAATGAAGTTATAAAAAGATAAAATCACGCAGAAAGTTTATGGCACTTTGGACCTCAAAAATGGTGAGGTTTCACCTTATTTTGTCCAAGAAAACTTGTGAAAACCTTCCTAGATGTTATCCAAGTGTTTTAGAAGATGAAACGAGGAAGAAATAGTAGGAGAAGTGAGTTAAAACTCACTTTTAATTGCTGAAAGTTTTCTGTGATGTTGTTGAAAGCTCAGCTGAGTTTGAGTGGGTTTTGAGAGTGTTAGAGGGTTGTAAAAGTGGGATAAAGGGTGAAGAAGTGTTTATTATATAGGCAGGGATTAGGGTTTCAGTGGGTTGGGTCTGAATAAGGTTAGTGGGTCATTAACCCCGAAACAAGACAACTAACCCGGCCCAAGTTGTGATAGGAATCTGCCAGTCCGTATATATATATATATATTATAAGGTGTATATTTGGCGTGTTACATGTTATTTAATAATTGACCAATATAAAAAAGATTTAATATGCAAAGGGAACATGGAAACATATGTAAACATAAGTTTTTGAGTTGTAATAATAAAAGAAGTATTGTAAGGATTAAACAAGTCTAAACTCTGCTGAAGTCTAAGTGTACAAGGTCTGCCAAGGCAAACCTCTACTAAAGGTCAGCAATGATTGTCTATGAGTTTAGTGTATAGCAGTGGTTGGCTTAGCAGTGGTTGTCAACATTATAGTGTATGGCAGTAGTTGGTTAGCAGTGGATGTTTATTAGTTTAGTGTATAACAGTGGTTGGCTTAGCAGTGGTTGGCTTAGTAATGGTTGTCTATTAGTTTAGTGTATAGAAGTGGTTGGCTTAGCAGTGGTTGTCAACAGTGGTTGTCTATTAGTTTAGTGTATAGCAGTGGTTGGCTTAGCAGTGGTTTTCAACAGTGGTTGTCTACAATAAACAATGCACAAACGATGTGTATTTCATATAAAGGATTCATTTCAGTATGATCAAAGTCTCAGCTTTACAATGGTTTGAAACAAAATATGATTACAAAGGAAACGAGTTTCCAAAATAGAACACGATACAATCTTTCTAAAAACGGAAAGTTGCAAAAAGATGAGGCGTTACAAGGAGGAGCATTTCCTCCGACTCTCCAACCTAAATCTGGTTGATTATGCCAATGCGGATTGTAACTATTGCTAAAGGATTATTTTTGGCGGTTGGTGTTGACAAAGTCAACTTGCTCGACTTCTAAAGGTGGAACTTGGCCATCTTGAGGAGAGGTTTTGAAGTTGGCGGAGATTGCATTAACTTTTGCTTTGCTCAATTGGTTGAGGCGAGTTGTTAAGGCCTTAACTTGAGTGGTAAGTGAAGTGACCGAATCAACTTGATTTGAACCTCGTCTTACTCGTTGGATTGACATTGGATTATGCCATTGGTAGCTTGTAACGCTTCGCATTTGTATCTTTCCGTTTTTAGCAAGTCTGCTTCGTGTTCCTATTTTGGAATGTCCAAACTTTGTAATCGTTATTTCTATCATTCAATTCAATGTATTCTAAGGCTTCGATTGTAAACAAAATTAATCAAGTATGCTAAATTCAAAAAACTTATTCGCGTTTAAACCTATGATCATGCTATACATTATTCCTTCATAAATCAACTCGAAACAACGTGTTAATGTGTGATGAATGTTTATCAATCATATACTAAACTCAAGCAAGACAATTAGTGATGTTATTCAAGAAATTCAAGCTTCAAATTATCATAAAATCATGTCTTATAATGTTCAAAAAAATAATTGTTCTTAGTTGTTATTTTTAGGGTTTTTGCATAATGTTTTCATATGTTATTATATCATTCAAGACCCATTCATGTCACACTTATAAAATACAAGGGTTATAAGCCCTAACTACATCCTTTAAATAATTAAAAGATCAAAAAAATAAAGAAAATGGCAGCATTTGCGGCCGCAACCCTAAGGGGTATTTCCCACTCTTTTTTTTATTTAAAAACTCACCTAATTGCATTGAATGCAACCCAAACCCTAACCCTGATCCTTTCCCCTATATAACCCAAGGTTCCTCCGCCCATTTCTCACTTTTTCTAGCCTCCATACTCTCCAAACAAGTCCCTAACTTCTGAAATTGTTGCTGAAAACGCCGCAGCTTGTAAGTGAGTTTCAACTCACTTTTCTTCTTCTTTTTCCCTTGTTTTTCTTTCTAAAACTCTTGGATAACCTCTAGAAAGTTCTCACAAGTTTGCTTGGGCAAACTAAGGTGAAACCACACCATTTTGAGGTCCAAAATTGCACAAAACTTTCTGCCCAAAATTTTATCTTTCAAACTTCAATTTTTTCAATGTTTTTACCTTGTTTCTTATTCAACAATGTTTGCTAAAGCCCTATGGATGTTACCATAGGTTTTTTCATGGAAAACCAAGGTGGAATCACACCATTTTTGGGGCCAAACTTTCTGTTTATCTTCAAAAGACTTTCTACAACTTGAGTTTAACTTATCTCAAACCTATGTCCGAATGCTTACAATCTTATGGTTGGTTAGGCTTAAAAACAAGGTTGAGACATTCAAATTAGAGTATTTATCCTCACAAATATTATGTTTTTATTAGGGTTTCAAACCCACAGTGTTGAGCCATCCGAGCTTTCAAGCTTGTGATGGTGTAGGTGTGTTTACATGAAGGCCTTAGCCATTCAACTATTCAATCCATCCCTCACTTGATGATTTCTATAATTCTTGACCATCTGGATTGTCCTTGTGTTAATCTTGTGTAATTGGTGAATCTATGAAAGAGGTTTAGGATGGTTATCCTCCTACCTCCATGCATGACTTACATAACTTTCATGAAATACATGAACTATATGATTAATTAGTAGTAATATAACTATAAGTAAATACTTAATATAACCGAACTTAGACCATGACCAAATGGTTAGTTGTCTTAAAAAGTAGGTTATTTTATCTTAGACTAACAATGTTACGATTCTATTGGGCATGACCCATAAAAACACAAACACCATTCGGGGCTTATTAGTGTCAAAAAACGAGCGTTAAATGTCTAGATAAATGCTTTCGTATATATACTTTCTCGTACATTTTAAATTCCTAAACTCATTAAACTCCCCGTCAATCTAATACTCATACACCTACGTATGCCTTGTGTAGGATAACTTGGTGTTCCAACCCCTAAATCAACCTAACTCTCTCACGGATAATACCTTGCAAAACCGTGAGTACACTCGACCCTTTTTATCTTTTCCACTATTTGGGGTGCAACATGATTAATTTACTAAAACTACACTAAATCACACTTTATTCTATGCACAAACAATCCATCAACATTCTTTAGTCTTATGCTACTTGAATTATTACTTGGTACATTCTTATGTGATCTAAATGTCATTAACTTTGATCGAGCCTCCCTTAACATGTATAGCGTTATAGGAGTAATGCACCGCCCGTATTCTTGTGGTCATTGTTAAGTTGAAATCTATTTTGTGGTACACTAGAGGATTGACTTGTAGATTCACATGCCTTGTTACACTTATCTTGTATGTTAGCTATTCATGTGGATTTGTTAAATCGGATTTTATACTTATGCTATGATATTAAACTTGTGTACTCGCCAATACTTTGTTAATGAACTATACTTTTTAACATGTTGCAGGTTGATGAAGTTGTATGATGGAACTTAGTACGAATGGCATAGGAATACGCGTAGAATACTAAGTTAATTATCATGTTATTGTTGAACTTATTTCGTTGATGTTACTCCTGTTTGGATTTTGTTGTAATATGATATTTGAAGTTTTAATGAAAGGAAATTTGGTTGATTTAAATATTATCGCAAATAGTGTTATGATGCAATGAGCAATCTAGTCGTCTCACTCGATGTTTCCGCCATCGATTGGGGTGTGACAGATTTGTATCAGAGCCATAACTATAGGGAATTAGGTAGACTTGCCATGTTCGACCTAGTCTATAGTTTAAGTGACCAAGTTGACCATTCTTGCTTCATGATTAAAATGTTAATTCTTCCTATTTGCTTCTTCCTATTTCTTTTGTCTTAAATATATATATATATATATATATATATATATATATATATATATATATGTGTGTGTGTGTGTGTGTGTGTGTGTGTGTTTTCCCTAAGACACTTACACAATTTACACACTTGAAGACACTCAAACTACAATCGAGACGATCTCACCAAAATAGGGGTGAAACCCGCACTTTGGTATCACTCTCAATCCGCGAATTTGATTTTTTCACGAAATTACACCATCAAGTTTGGAGTGAAATCCACATCTTGATGGAAATTTCCGTTTCATACTCTAGTCGACCCTTGCCAACGAGTCGGAATACGCTCCTTGTTCGGTAAGTACCAACCACATCTAGGGTACAATGTTGTCAAAATATGGGTGAAACCCGCACCTTGTCAACTAGTCCCATTCCTCGATTTTCAATCTCGCCAAAGTTTTGATTTTTCGATCAGTTAGAGACGTGTAGGGTAAAGTGCCGTTAATCGCTTCTCGACGAGAGCACTTTACCTATAGGCCAAAGCACGTTTCTCTAATTTGAAAGGATCTCGATTCACTTTGGAATAGTCAAACGTTTCTCAACCCGAAACACTCCAATGTTTTATTGAGCCTATCTTTTATGCTATCTCAATTTCTGTGTGTTTTAATACTTGTTGTCTCGTTCATTTCGAACCCGATGCACGATTCGCACGCCGTTCATAACCAAAAACAATAATAATAATTCTCGTGAACCAACTAAATTTATATTCCTTTACGCAAATCATACGTGTTTATGCTTTTGAATGCCAACATGCTTACGCTATCCATCTGAAGTTATACGTGTTACATGATACTTACGTGCTCAAAACGGATACCTTTCTTTATCACAACACTTTACGATCAAAGCCTAAATCTATCTTTTGTTGTCAAACCCTTTTAGATGTCTTTCTCGCAAAGCGTTATGGGACGAAGAAGGTCGGTGTCCAAGTCAAGGTCACAATCCGAATCTATGTCAAAAAAGGACTGGATGAAATTTATGGCCGAGCAAATGGCTGAACACATGGCTAAGGTTATCCCCGAGATAGTCAGCAAGGTCCAGCCCCCACCTAACGCTGAATCACCTCATACCTCCGTCGACTCCAAAGCCGAACCACCCAAGACCGCTTTCACCCACAAGCAATTCTGCTCCTGCAATCCCTTACCCTTCACCGGCGAGGGGGACGGCATGAAACTGCTGCAATGGTTCGACTCCATTGAACTCACTTTCCTCCAAAGTGGTTACCCCGACCACTTGATCACTTTGAACGCCACGGGAGTATTCTGGTCGAGAGCCCTTGATTGGTGGACTTCCGAGCGTAGCGTGCGTGGCAACGAGGCCGCCCATGCCCTCCCTTGGGCCGAGCTCAAAAAGCTAATGGAAGGTAAATTCTGCCCCCCGCATGAGCGCCAACGACCCGAGGTTGAGTTTTGGAACCTCAAGCAAGTAGGTAACGACAATGCTGGCCTCACGGCCCGTTTCAAGCAGCTGAGCTTCATCTGCCTAAGTCAGGTCGACACTACTGAGAAAGCAATCGCTAAATACATACGTTGCCTTCCTCCTAACCTCAACGATCTAGTCGACACCACCTCCCCCAGCACCCTCGAAGAAACCTTTCGGCTAGCTGCTCGCTTGAACAACCGCCAAGTCCTTCGTGAAGCCGCTAAGGCTCCACCGAGGAAAGCACACCAAGCAACCACCGAATCCGTTACCGAACCTGCCTCTCCCAAACCCCCAAGAAGCAACATCAAAGGCAAGAAGCGGAAGGCTTGGAGCCCAATTTGCGCAGTAGTCACTCCGCCAAACCCCACCAGCCAGCTTGCCCGCACCCGAACCCATCAAGAAAGCGTCCACCAGACCCCATCCCAAGTGCAACACCTGTCCCTTCCATCACCCGGTTACCGCCCCATGCCGCCTATGCACGATGTGCAATAGGTATGGGCACTTTGCCCAGCAATGTTGGAATGCTCCTCAAGCCCCCATCAACCAAGCCCGAGCCGTGACCACCGCACCTCCTCAAAACCCTGCCGGTAATCAAAACCGACCCCTGGCTCCTGCCGCTCGTGCCTACTTCAGATGAGGAGACCTGAATCACTTCGCCAACAACTGCCTGGCAGCGTAACAACAACAATCAGCAGCAGCAGCAGCAAGCTCGCGGTTGAGCATTTGTCATCACGGCTGCTCAATCTCAGAACTCAAACAACGTCATATCGGGTACGTTCCTTGTTAATGATGTTTACGCTACGTGTTTATTGATACTGGTGCGGATAAAAGTTTTGTATCCATTGTATTCGAACCTTTGCTTATGTGTTTGACATCCCGGCTTTTCAGGCATCTTAAACGCGCTACTGTATGGTTATTAACTCCTACGCTGATTTAATTCGGAGAATTAAATTACACGCTCGCAATAACTACGCTAACTTTGTGAATCTATAGGGTGAATTACGTGCTATGTGTTATTAGACGGGTTGTATTTGAATTACGTGCTATGTGTTATGAGATGTTTGTGAATCTATTGCGTCTCACTCCAAATACGTGATTTAATATTTTATAAACTCCGTGTCGCGAGTAATATTTTAGTAACTTCTATTTATAAACCGAACCAAGCCTGTGAAACGTTTCGACTTCGCGACCAAGCAAACCCAACCCACCACCCACACCCCCTTGCGACCCACACCTCCTTGCGGCCCAAGGAAATAACCCAAACTTGCGGCCCAAGGCACTAACCCAAACCGCCCCCCTATCGCGAAACCCCACCCCCCCTTTATGTATACATGCATGTTGTGGGTAGCCTTGAAAAAAAAACAAAACCCTAATGCTCTAAGTTGAAGTCGACGGCAGCCCCCCCCCTCTCACGGTCGCGCAAGTCTACACTCTCGGATCGATACCAAGCTTGTCCCGGTTCGCTAATCATCATCGTTTCAAGGTTAGGGTTTAATTGTATTTCCATTCACACTAGGTTTTGTGTAATGTTGATCATGATTATGTGCTTGTATGATTATTACTATGAAAAAGTGTTGCGGTGTATGATTAGTTCGGATGAATATGCGAATCTTTGCGGTTGTGATGATATGTTGAATACTAAAATTGTAGGCTGCGTTTTATCGACAAAGATCATGATATATATTTAGGGATTGCATATTGATATATATGATGATATTTGACAAGTTAACCTGCTGTTAATCAATACAACTAAGCGTCATGACTGTTTAAACATGTTCTAATGCGATAAAGTCGAAAACAGTAAGCTGATTGACATTTACAGCCAACTTCAGTTGGCTGTAACCTGATCATTATTTATTGAAAAGTAGATTTTCTAAAGCCTAAAACGTGTATTTTTTAAAAATGCTTCAAATGGCGCCAGAGTCATATTTTTCTGAGGTCGTTTGCTATTTTTAAATGGTCATTTAGTGCAGCAGCTAAAGCTGCGTAAATTCTGCAGAATTTGCAGGTTGTTTATTAAGTCGGATCTCATAGTCTGTATGGGGTTAGGTCACGAAATTTGTACAGTAACTGGAGACAGGAATTTCCGAAAATCTCCCACTGGAATTTTGTTAATTGGATGAACGATGATTTTTAATAATTTTTCTCGTGGACTGCAATCAGAAAGCGACGAATCTGACTGCAGCCTAGTATATAAATGTTTATAAATAATTGGTAAAGATTTAGGATTTGAAAATTTTACACAAAATTCTACAGTCTAATTGACACCTCCTGTAAAAAAATTGGAATTCTTGGAACGTTGGAACTATTTTATAAAAATCCTCGAAAACAGCCCAGTTATGAGCGTACAAGCTGAAACATGATAACTTGCGTTTGTGTGTACCTAAGTGTTGTATGAGTTAATCTGTGTTTATGACAAGTTGGTTTGATCATTATTTTATATGGTGATACTTTGCATGCATGATTATGGTTTCGAATTGGTTATTCGTGTGCCGTACTGTGTGTTAGTTATGCGTAGGGTTTTGTGTCAGTGTGTTCACACACTAACTTTAAATCGGTTGACATGTTAGGACGCGATTAGCGGTTCCATCATTTGCTTCTTTTGCGTTATTCTAACCGAGCAATTTAAGGTGAGTCCACGGCCGCTATTTTATCCGGTTTTGAACATCACGGGGAGAAACATGTATACGCTCTACAACTCTATCTTTTACGTTATGCGAAATTAACGTCGTTAAACTATTCGGTAAATAAGTTAATGTTAATGTATGTTATGGTCACTAAGTAGCTTTATCACGGAAGTCCTCAACCAACTCTCGAATCGTTAGTATTGGGTTAGATAGCGGGGAAATTATAGTAGTGCTACTGGGCCCGACAAGCCCCACCCGAGCTAGTCGCGCTAGCCGACCGGGAATGGTCAAAGGGTGATTAAATTGGCCTAACTTTCGCCATGGTCAGTGATAGACCTGGCAACATAGAGGCAATAACATTCAACTTCGATCGCGAACTCTTATGTGACGTAACTTTAGGCTCGCTACCTACATGTTAACATTGAACTTATTTACGAACCAACATTATTATTCCTGGTTAGGAATAATGGAACTATATCGTTATCCCGGGTTAGGGATAACGGGGCAAAAAAAATCTTTTAAACCGAACTTGTGAACTTATAAAAACCTGTGAACTCACTCTTCTTTAATGTTGACACTTGTTTCTTTGCATGTTTCTTAGGACGCTAGGAGCGCTAGGTGCACTCACTTGCATTTGATCAAGACATTTTTGTCGTGTCTTTATTTACGAATAATTTTTGGGATTTTGGTTTTGGCGTTTATGTTGGCGCCCGTTACTTTATTTTTAATGCTTCCGCTAAACTTTGAAACCTTGATATTTTGAAAATGACTATGCATGTTTACAACAAATGTTTTTGGAAAACGTTTAAATAAATCATATACAGTCGTTTGATATTGCTAGTGTCTGAGATTCTGGTTTGATCACACGCCTCGCGATAATACTCCGCAAGTGGAAATTGAGGGTGTGACAGATTGGTATCAGAGCCTCGCTAGCTATAGAGAATCAGGTTTGCATTTAAAAGTAGACCTAAACTATATCTGTTACACGACACTAGACTTAGTTGGCACCGAGCTGTGATATCTTGTTATGTGTTATACTACAATTGTTATATGTGAGATATATATGTATATTGTGATATACGCAGCTCGTAACTAACTACACCAACCCAGCAGGCTATGTCATCATCATCATCCAACAGATCTCGACAATCAAGGGCGCCGGGGAAGGCACCCATGGTCGAACCCTCACCACCTCGTGGCGTGGAGACACGCTCAGCTGCTAGGAAAAGACTCGCTCTAGGAGGGGAGTCGTCCTCCCGTCCGACCACCGCTATACCGGTTCAACTCTTCAGGAGTGGGGGACGATCTACTTAGAGATGTGTTAAGGAAACAACAGGAACAGCTGGAGAGAATGCAGGAGACTATCGAAGCATAGGGATGGCTGATACATCAGCTGACTGGTAAAACTGGAGAGCTCGAGGAAGAGCAAGATAAGAATAGGAGAGTTCTAAACATTTTAGCTAAGGACCTTCGTGCTGAGCAGCTGAGGGCTGACTGGCTCGAAAACAGAGTTCTTGAGTCCAGTTGGAGGATTCACGAACTGGAGCAGAACCAAGCACCACCTATCCCAGTACCCGCACCAGCACCGGCCCACCAACACCGGTAGAGGACGAAGGGGAGGATCCAGAGGAAGACCCGGAGGAGGATCCGGAGGAAGAAGAGCCGGAACAGGACCCGGCTGTTGAAGCTGGAAAAGCTGAAGAGGAAGACGGCAGTGATAGCGACTTGGGAGATGGAGACATAGATGACTAACTCATCTCGCCAATATCTGTTTGGTTTCCTTTAGTTTGTTCGTTTCCACTTATGTTTGAACTTGGAAATTTTATAATTAAACTGATATGTTTTGTTGGTATTTTGTGAGACATTACAATTTATTTAATCGAATGTTCCTTTTGATTGTTTAATTTGTTGGGTTGACATAAATTGTGTGATCATTGAAGTGTGGAATACGATAACTATATTGGAAATATACTTATCGGTGTGTGTTTGTGTTGTCATGCGAAGATCTGAAATTTCAACCGGTCGTCGCGGAAATCTCAACATGTCAACTGAAGAATTGGCCGCTTTAATCCAAGAACACGTGAATGCTGCTCTGGCAGGTGTTCTTAACCACCAGCAGGTAACCATTATTAAATTTTCATGGGAAAATCTAATAGTTTGGCTAGTAGACTTTCTCGCTGACTACATATCCCCTATCCACAGGAGGGGGTCTTAACCCCTATAAGATGTTCCTGGATGCGAAACCGAGCAAGTTCATGGGAGTTGAAGGACCCATAGGACTGGTCCGTTGGGTCAAAAGTCTGAATCGGTTTTCGAAATGTGCAATTGCCTTGAAGCTAATAAAGTCAAGTATGCTGCCTCGACGTTGGAAGATGGGGCATTAACCTGGTGGAACGCACAAGTCCAAACGCGTGACTTGTTGCGGCAAACGCAATGGCCTGGACCGAATTTGAAGCTCTAATCAAGGAGGAATACTGTCCGCGGGACAGAGTTCAGCAATTGGAACAAGCGTTAATGGTCGGGTCAGAAATTGAAGCGTACACGGCAAGACATCATGATCTGGTGTTCCTTTGTCCCGATTTGGCTAACACCGTCGATAAACGACTTGAGTTTTATCCTGGGGGTCTGGTCCCTGAGATCCAGGGCATGGTAATGTCTAGCAACCCTACGACGGAGCATCAAGCGATTAGACTGGCACATAAACTCGACGATAAGGCGGTGGAGCAAAGGAAGTTACCACCTAGGGGTGCAACTGAAATTGTCCCGGACAACAAAAGAAAATTCGAAGACTCACTTGCTCGGCAGTCTTCATCAGCCCAGCCACAACAAGGAAACCAGAAGCGATCCAACAACTTCAACAACAATCGGGGTACAACAATCAATCTGCCAATAACACCCAGAACTTGAGCGGCTATGCGGGTCGAAAGCGCAATGTAATCGTTGTAACCTCCATCATCACGGCCCTTGCGCCGGAAATCGCTGCCAACGATGTGGTAAAGTAGGACACGCGAAAAGGATTGTCGCGGGGAAATTATGTCACGACAGAATCAGAACCAGCACCAGGGTCAACAGAGTGTTATAACCGGGGATGCTATCAGTGCGGTAGCACTGCCCATTTCAAGCGAGATGCCCGCAACTTCGCAACAACAACAATGGTGGGAATAACAACAACAACCACACACAACAACAACAACAACAACAACAACAATAACAACAATGGCAACAATGGAAATGGTGGTACAGGAGGTGCCAAAGGACGTGCATTCACGCTAGGCCGTGGAGAGGCCAGAAACGACTCGAATGTGGTTATTCCCCTTAACATCATTTTGCTACTGTACTTTTTATATGGGTGCGATAAGAGTTTTATATCTGAGTCTTTTAGAAAGGACCTAAATCTCACACCTAAACCCCTAGAGACCCCTTATGTCATAGAACTAGCCGATGGTAAATCTGTAGATGTGACCATCTAGTGACCGGCTGTCAACTTAAACTTGCGGGTCACACCTTCACCATTGATCTGATGACAACTACCCTGGGTAGTTTTGATATGGTAGCCGGAATGGACTGGCCATCCGACGTCCGAGCTGAAGTTCTCTGTTTCGAGAAAGCTATCCGTATTCCGCTCTCTAACGACGAAGTCTTGATGGTGCAAGGCGAGAAGGCAGACGTCGTCACGAACATCATCTCTTACATGCAAGCTCAGAAGTATCTTCGGAAGAAGAACTCTTTTGCTTTGCTCGCACTGGTCACCGAGCAGTCTAAGGACGAGAAGCGGATTGAAGATATCCCCGTCGTCCGTGACTTTCCCGAAGTGTTTCCAGAGGAGTTACCCAGTCTTCCACAACATCGACAAGTGGAGTTTGAAATCGAATTGGCGAACCATGCGACTCCTATCGCCAAGGCCCCGTACCGCTTAGCTCCAGCAGAGCTGCAAGAGCTGTCTATCCAACTTCAGGAATTGTTGGAAAAAGAATTTATCCGGCCCAGTACTTCGCCATGGGGAGCTCCGGTCCTTTTTGTCAAGAAGAAGGACGGGACCTTCCGCATGTGCATCGACTATAGGGAACTCAATAAGGTTACCGTCAAGAACCGGTACCCCTTACCTCTCATCGACGACCTTTTCGACCAGCTTCAGGGGTCAAGCTACTACTCCAAGATTCATCTACGGTCCTGTTATCACCAGCTACGCGTCAGGGAGGAGGATATCTACAAGACGGCATTTCGCACTCGGTATGGCCATTATGAGTTCTTGGTCATGCCCTTCGGTCTCACCAATGCACCCGCGGTGTTCATGGACCTCATGAACCGCGTGTGTAAGTCGTATCTCGACAAGTTTGTCATCGTGTTCATCGATGATATACTCATCTATTCTAAGGGTGAAGAAGAACATGCTGAGCATCTGCGATTATTGCTGGAACTACTTCAACAGGAGAAACTATATGCCAAATTTTTGAAGTGTGATTTCTGGATTCGGGAAGTTCAGTTCCTCGGGCATATCGTGAATGAAAAGTGTATACACGTTGATCCCGCCAAGATCGATGCTATCAAGAACTGGGAAGCACCCAGGACACCGACAGAGATCCGCCAATTTTTGGGTTTGGCTGGTTACTACAGACGTTTCATCGAGGGATTTTCCAAGATCGCACAACCGCTTACCACTCTCACTCAGAAGGGTACCAAGTATGCCTAGGGTGACAAACAGGAAGCAGCATTTCAATTACTGAAGCAGAAGCTTTGCAGTGCGCCCATTTTGTCCTTGCCAGAGGGGACAGATGATTTTGTGGTATATTGTGACGCTTCCATTCAGGGATTGGGATGTGTGCTCATGCAACGTGAAAAAGTCATCGCGTATGCATCCCGATAGTTGAAGGTCCACGAGAAGAACTACACGACACATGACTTGGAATTGGGAGCAGTTGTGTTTGCACTTAAGATTTGGAGACACTATCTATATGGAACAAGGTGCACAATCTACACGGATCACAAGAGCCTCCAGCATATTTTTGACCAGAAGGAGTTGAACATGCGACAGCGTCGCTGGGTCGAACTCCTGAACGATTATGAATGTGCCATTCGGTATCACCCGAGTAAAGCTAACGTGGTAGCTGATGCCCTCAGTCGGAAGGAGCACTTGAAACCTCGTCGGGTACGAGCACTATAGTTCACAATTCATTATGGGTTACTCGAACAGATACGCGACGCGCATCTAGAAGCAGTTAAGGAAGAGAACATCAAGGCCGAATCTATGGGAAAGATGGAACGCGATTGGGAAGTGAAACCCAATGGTGCCCGGTATTTCATGAATCGTATATGGGTACCTCTCTACGGAAACCTCAGCAAGCTAGTTATGGACGAAGCTCACAAATCCCGATACTCTGTCCATCCCCTGGTTCGGATAAGATGTATCAAGACCTTAAAGCCGTGTACTGGTGGCCCAACATGAAAGCGGATATAGCCACCTACGTGAGCAAGTGTTTGACTTGTGCGAAAGTCAAGGTGGAATACCAGAAGCCATCAGGGCTACTTCAACAACCTAAGATCCCAGTGTGGAAATGGGATCAGATCTCGATGGACTTTATAACTAAACTCCCATGAACTCCGGGTGGTTGCGATACCATCTGGGTAATTGTGGATCGTCTAACTAAGTCTGCACACTTCCTAGCGACCAAAGAAACAGATAAGATGGATAAGTTGACTCGCATCTACATTAAGGAAGTGGTTTCTCGGCACGTGGTGCCAACCTCCATCATTTCAGACAGAGATGCTCGTTTCACGTCCAACTTTTGTAGGTCACTTCAGAAAGCGTTGGGTACACGCTTAGATATGAGCACAACTTACCACCCTCAGACGGATGGTCAAAGTGAAAGGACCATTCAGACCTTGGAGGATATGCTTAGGGTATGCGTGGTAGACTTCGGGAACAACTTGGAAATCCATCTTCCTTTAGTGGAATTCTCGTATAACAATAGTTACCATTCGAGTATTCAGGCAGCACTGTTTGAAGCATTATACGGTCGCAAACGTAGATCACCGGTCTGTTGGGCAGAAGTCGGTGACAGTCAACTCACAGGTCCTGAGTTGATACTTGAGGCTACTGAAAAGATTGTGCAAATCAGAAACCGCATGGCAGCGGCACGGGATCGACAGAAAAGTTACGCTGATCAACGACGCAAACCGCTCGAATTTCAAGTATGTGACCGCGTCCTACTGAAAGTGTCACCCTGGAAGCGTGTAATTCGTTTTGGGAAACGAGGCAAATAAATCCACGGTACGTAGGCCCATTTGTGATTTTGAAGCGTATCGGGCCCGTTGCTTATCAGTTAGACCTTCCTGCCGAACTCAGTGGAGTTCACAACGTTTTTCACGTGTCCAATATGAAGAAGTGTCTATCAGATGAGACCCTAGTCATTCCATTGGATGAGATTCAAGTGGATGAGCAACTGCATTTTGTGGAACAACCTATCGAGATCATGGACCGTGAGATCAAGACTCGAAGGCACATCAAGATACCGATCGTCAAGGTTCGTTGGAACTCTAACCGGGGTTCACGTAGGAAAGAGAGGACCAAATGAAAAGAAAATATCCACACCTTTTGCAGCTGAGCAGCAATCTGACGTTATCGTCAACTGAATTTCGGGACGAAATTCTTTCAACATGGGGATGATATGACAGCTTGGGATTTACTTGTACCATTCTAACAAACTGAACTTTTGTGCGTTGCATTCTAAACCGCGTTTACTCAATTTTCGGGACGAAAATTCTTTCAACATGGGGATAATGTGACATCCCGGCTTTTCAGGTATCTTAAACGCGCTACTATATGGTTATTCACTCCTACGCTGATTTAATTCGGAGAATTAAATTACACGCTCGCAATAACTACGCTAACTTTGTGAATCTATAGGGTGAATTACGTGCTATGTGTTATTAGACGGGTTGTATCTGAATTACGTGCTATGTGTTATTAGACGTTTGTGAATCGATTGCATCTCACTCCAAATACGTGATTTAATATTTTATAAACTCCGTGTCGCGAACAATATTTTAGTAACTTCTATTTATAAACCGAACCAAGCCTGTGAAACGTTTCGACTTCGCGACCAAGCAAACCCAACCCGCCACCACACCCCCTTGCGACCCACACCTCCTTGCGGCCCAAGGAAATAACCCAAACTTGCGGCCCAAGGCACTAACCCAAACCCCCCCTTTATGTATACATGCATGTTGTGGGTAGCCTTCAAAACAAAACAAAACCCTAATGCTCTAAGTTGAAGTCGACGGCAGCCCCCCCCCTCTCACGGTCGCGCAAGTCTACACTCTCGGATCGAATCCAAGCTTGTCCCGGTTCGCTAATCATCATCGTTTCAAGGTTAGGGTTTAATTTTATTGCGATTCACACTAGGTTTTGTGTAATCTTGATGATAATTATGTGCTTGTATGATTATTACTATGAAAAAGTGTTGCGGTGTATGATTAGTTCGGATGAATATGCGAATCTTTGCGGTTGTGATGATATGTTGAATACTAAAATCGTAGGCTGCGCTTTATCGATAAAGATCATGATATATATTTAGGGTTTGCATGAATATTGATATATATGATGATATTTGAGAAGTTAACCTGCTGTTAATCAATACAACTAAGCGTCATGACCGTTTAAACATGTTCTAATGCGATAAAGTCGAAAACAGTAAGTTGATTGACATTTACAGCCAACTTCAGTTGGCTATAACCTGATCATTATTTATCGAAAAATGGATTTTATGAAGTCTAAAACGTGTATTTTTGAAAAACGCTTCAAATGGTGCCGGATTTATATTTTTCTGAGATGGTTTGCTATTTTTAAATTGTCATTTAGTGCAGCAGCTGAAGCTGCGTAAATTCTGCAGAATTTGCAAGTGGTTTACGAATCGGATCTCATAGTCTGTATCGGGTTAGGTCACGAAATTTGTACAGTAACTGGAGACGGGAATTTCCGAAAATCTCCCACTGGAATTTTGTTAATTGGATGAACGATAATTTTTAAATAATTTTTCTCGTGGACTACAGTCAGAAAGCGACGAATCTGACTGCAGCCTAGTATATAAATGTTTATAAATAATTGGTAAAGATTTAGGATTTGAAAAGTTTATACAAAATTCTACAGTCTAATTGACACTTCCTGTAAAAAAAATTGGAATTTTTGGAACGTTGGAACTATTTTATAAAAATCATCGAAAACAGCCCAGTTATAAGCGTACAAGCTGAAACATGATAACTTGCGTTTGTGTGTACCTAAGTGTTGTATGAGTTAATCTGTGTTTATACAAGTTGGTTTGATCATTATTTGGTATGATGATACTTTGCATGCATGATTGTGGTTTTCGAATTGGTTATTGTGTGTGCCGCACTGTGTGTTTGTTATGCGTAGGGTTTTGTGTCAGTGTGTTCACACACTAACTTTAAATCGGTTGACATGTTAGGACGCGATTAGCGGTTCAATCATTTGCTTCTTTTGCGTTATTCTAACCGAGCAATTTAAGGTGAGTTCAAAGCCCCTATTTTATCCGGTTTTGAACATCAGGGGGAGAAACATGTATACGCTCTACAACTCTATCTTTTACGTTATGCGAAATTAACGTTGTTAAACTATTCGGTAACTAAGTTAATGTTAATGTATGTTATGGTCACTAAGTAGCTTTATCACGGAATTCCTCAACCAACTCTCGGATTGTTAGTATTGGGTTAGATAGAGGGAAATTATAGTAGTACTACTGGGCCCGACAAGCCCCACCCGAGCTAGTCGCGCTAGCCGACCGGGAATGGTCAATGGGTGATTAATTTGGCCTAACTTTCGTCATGGTCAGTGATAGACCTGGCAACACAGAGGCAACAACAGTCAGGTTTGATCGCGAACTCTTATGTGACGTAACTTTAGGCTCGCTACCTACATGTCAACATTGAACTCACTCTTCTTTAATGTTGACACTTGTTTCTTTGCATGTTTCTCAGGACGCTAGGAGCGCTAGGTGCATTCACTTGCATTTGATCAAGACATTTTTATCGAGTCTTTATTTACGAATAATTTTTGGGATTTTGGTTTTGGCGTTTATGTTGGCGCCCGTTACTTTATTTTTAATGCTTCCACTAAACTTTGAAACCTTGATATTTTGAAAATGACTATGCATGTTTACAACAAATGTTTTTGGAAAACGTTTAAATAAATCATATAGAGTCGTTCGATATTGCTAGTGTCTGAGATTCTGGTTTGATCACACGCCTCGCGGTAATACTCCACAAGTGGAAATTGAGGGTGTGACATAGTCGTTCTAAGTTGCCTAAACCATGCGAAGTTGAAGTCGCCGACGGAAAATCCGTCGCTGTCGATTCTTTCCTTTCTAATTGTTCTTTGAACCTTAATGATCATACGTTTTCTATTGACCTCATACCCATGCCAATGGGTAGTTTCGATATCATAGTAGGCATGGATTGGCTAAGGCGAGTCCGTGCTGAAGTTGTTTGTTCGGAGAAGTGCATTCGCCTTCCCCTTCCCAATGATGATTCCTTGCACGTCTATGGCGAGAAACCTTCCAAAGGTCTCAAGTTTATGTCGTGTATTCAAGCGAACAAGTACTTGCGTAAGGAATACTTCGCCTTTCTTGCCCACATAGTGGAAAAGAAGGAGAAGGGTCCAAGCGTGAGTGAAGTTCCCGTTGTGCGCGAATTCCCTGATGTCTTTCCCGAGGATCTTCCTTGTCCTCCTCATGCTCGTTCTGTTGATTTTCGCATTGACCTCATCCCTGGTGCAACCCCGGTCGCAAAATCCCCCTATCGCCTAGCACCCTCGGAGATGCAAGAACTGTCTAGTCAACTTCAAGAGCTTCTTGAGAAGGGCTTCATACGCCCTAGCACATCTCCTTGGGGCGCTCCCGTTCTGTTCGTCTAAAAGAAAGACAGATCCTTTCGCATGTGCATTGACTATCGTGAGCTCAACAAGCTTACAGTTAAGAACCATTACCCTCTTCCTCGCATCGACGACCTTTTCGATCAACTTCAAGGCGCGACTTGCTTCTCTAAAATCGACCTTCGCTCTAGTTATCATCAACTTCGAGTCCTCGAAGAAGATATACCCAAAACTGCGTTCTGCAGACGTTATGGGCACTACGAGTTCGTAGTCATGCCATTCGGTCTGACCAACGCACCCACCGTGTTTATGGATTTGATGAATCGCGTGTGTAAGCCTTATCTTGACCGATTCGTGATCGTCTTTATTTACGATATCCTAATCTATTCCAAGACGCGAGAACAGCATGAGCGATACTTGCGTCTTATTCTTGAGCTGTTGCAAACCCAACGTCTCTACGCCAAGTTTTCCAAGTGTGAATTTTGGTTAAAAGAGATTCAATTTCTTGGTCATGTCATCAACGAACTTGGTATTCACGTTGACCCTGCAAAAATCGAGGCGGTGAAAAATTGGATTGCCCCTAAGACTCCATCCGAAATTCGTTCGTTTCTCGGCTTAGCCGGTTATTACCGTCGTTTCATTTCGAACTTTTCAAAAATTGTCGTGCCTCTCACTTCCTTGACTCAGAAGGATAAACCTTTTGTTTGGAGTTCCGACAAGAGGAGTCTTTTCAAACACTCAAGGACATGCTTTGCAATGCTCCTATCCTAACCCTTCCCGATGGTAACGACGATTTTGTCGTGCATTGCGATGCCTCAAGACTAGGTCTTGGTTGCGTTTTGATGCAGCTAGACAAGGTTATCGCTTACGCATCACGTCAACTCAAAATTCATGAGAAAAATTATACTACCCACGAACTTGAACTTGGTGCAATTGTTTTTGCATTAAAGATATGGCGACACTACCTTTATGGTACAAAGTGTATGGTCTTCACCGACCATAAGAGCCTTCAGCACATCTTTAATCAAAAAGAACTCAACATGCGTCAGCGTCGTTGGGTGAGTTTCTGAACGACTATTACTGCGATATCCGCTACCACCCTGGTAAAGCGAATGTCGTGGCCAATGCACTTAGTCGGAAAACTCATGTTAAGAGTATACATTGCTACCAAACTTTGGGAAAGCTTCAAGAGATGATTCGTGAGGCACAATACTCGACCGTTAATGAGGGCAACCTCGATAATGAGTTGAAGTGTGGTGCTGAAACCCAACTCGTGACCAAATCCGACGGCATCATGTGCTATCTCGATCGTATTTGGATTCCTAATTGTGATAATCTTCGTGATCTCTTGATGAGAAAAGCTCATAAGTCTCGATATTCAATTCACCCTGGCGCCGATAAGATGTATCAAGACCTCCAAGCATCACACTGGTGGCCTAGAATGAAAAAAGATATCGCCTGCCATGTTTCAAAGTGCCTTACTTGCTCCAAGGTAAAGGCCGAGCATCAAAGACCTCTGGCTTACTCGAACAACCAAAAATTCATGTTTGGAAATGGGAGAGTATTGCTATGGATTTCATAACCAAGATCCCTTGTACATCGTTTGGTCACGATAGTATTTGGGTAATCATCGACCGTTTGACCAAGTCTGCTCATTTCCTCCTCATACGTGAAGACTACCGAGTTGAGAAGTTAGCTCATATCTACACGTATGAAATCATCTGTCGTCACGGTGTTCCCGTTGACATTATCTCCGATCGTGATGGTCGCTTCACTTCTCGCCTTTGGTAAACGTTTCAAAAAGCCCTTGGCACTCAGCTAAATCTTAGTACTGCTTTCCATCCTCAGTCAGATGGTCAAACCGAGCGTACTATCCAAACTCTAGGGGACATGCTTCGTTCTTGCGTAATTGATTTTGGTGGCAACTGGGACATATACTTGCCTTTGGTCGAATTCTCGTACAATAACAGTTACCACGCGAGTATTAAAATGGCACCATTCAAGGCATTGTATGGACATAAGTGTCGATCGCCTATTTGTTGGCATGAGATCGGGGAAGCCCAAATCACCGGTCCGAGCTTATACAACAGACGACGGACATGATTTTGCAGATTTAGGACAACTTACTGAAAGCTAGAAGCCGACAAAAGAGTTACGCAGATAAAAGACGTAAGCCCTTGGAATTCCACGTTGGTGACTTTGTACTTCTCAAGGTATCCCCTTGGAAGGGTGTGGTTCGTTTCGGGAAAAAGGGAAAGCTCGCTCCTCGCTACGTATGTCCTTTCAAGATTCTCGAAAGGATTGGCAAGGTAGCCTACCGATTGGAACTACCACAAGAGCTCAACAACGTTCATCCTACCTTCCACGTCTCAAACTTAAAAAGATGTCTCGTGAAAGAAGGACTCCAAGTTTGCTGGAAGATCTTCATATCAATGAGACTTTCCACTTCATGGAAAAACCAGTCGAAATCATGGACCGAGGTACTAAACAGCTAAGGCACAGTCGAATTCCTATCGTAAAGGTTGGATGGGAAGGAAAACATGGACTGGGTATCCCTGGAACTTGAAAGCGACATGAAGTCTAAGCATCCGCATTTGTTCGTTCATCTTCCTAAATTTCGGGACGAAATTCCCTAAAGGAGGGGAGACTATAACGCTTCGCATTTGTATCTTTCCGTTTTTAGCAAGTCTGCTTGGTGTTTCTATTTTTGGAAAGTCCAAACTTTGTAATCGTATTTCTATCCTTCAATTCAATGTATTCTAAGGCTTTGATTGTAAACAAAATTAATCAAGTATGCTAAATTCGCAAACCTTATTAGCGTTTAAACCTATGATCATGCTATACATTATTCCTTCATAAATCAATTCGAAACAACGTGTTAATGTGTGATGAATGTTTGTCAATCATATAATAAACTCAAGCAAGACAATTAGTGATGTTATTCAAGAAATTCAAGCTTCAAATTATCATAAAATCATGTCTTATAATGTTCAAAAAAATAATTGTTCTTAGTTGTTATTTTTAGGGTTTTTGCACAATGTTTTCACATGTTATTATATCATTCAAGACCCATTCATGTCACACTTATAAAATACAAGTTATAAGCTATAACTGAATCCTTTAAATAATAAAAGATCAAAAATAAATAAATAAAGAAAATGGCAGCATTTGCGGCCGCAACCCTTAGGGGTATTTCCCACTCTTTTTTTATTTAAAACTCACCTAATTGCATTGAATGCAACCCAAATCCTAACCCTAATCCTTCCCCTATATAACCCAAGGTTCCTCCACCCATTTCTCACTTTTTCTAGCCTCCATACTCTCCAAACAAGTCCCTAACTTCTGAAATTCGTTGTTGAAACGCAGCAGCTTGTAAGTGAGTTTCAACTCACTTTTCTTCTTCTTTTTACCTTGGTTTTCTTTCTAACACTCTTCGATAACCTCTAGGAAGGTTCTCACAAGTTTGCTTGGGCAAACTAAGGTGAAACCACACCATTTTGAGGTCTAAAAGTGCACAAAACTTTCTGCCCAAAATTTTATCTTTCAAACATCAAATTTTTCAATGTTTTTACCTTGTTTCTTATTCAACAATGTTTGCTAAAGCCCTATAGATGTTACCATAGGTTTTCCATGGAAAACCAAGATGGTATCACACCATTTTTGGGGCCAAACTTTCTGTTTATCTTCAAAAGACTTTCTACAACTTGAGTTTAACTCATCTCAAACCTATGTCCGAATGCTTACAATCTTATGGTTGGTTAGGGTTAAAAAACAAGGTTGAGACATTCAAAATAGAGGATTTATCCTCACAAATATTATGTTTTCATTAGTGTTTCAAAACCACAAGTTTTGAGCCATCCGAGCTTTCAAGCTTGTGATGGTGTAAGTGTGATTACTGAAGACCTTGGCCATTCAACTATTCAATCCACCCCTCACATTATAATTTCTATAATTCTTGACCATTCGGATTGTCCTTGTGTCAATCTTATGTAATGGTGAATCTATGAAAGAGGTTTAGGATGGTTATCCTCCTACCTCCATGCATGACTTACATGACTTCCATGAAATACATGAACTATATGATTAATTAGTAGTAATATAACTATAAGTAAATACTTAATATAACCGAAACTTAGACCATGACCAAATGGTTAGTTGTTTTAAAAGTAGGTTATTTTATCTTAGACATAACAATCGTTACGATTCTATTGGGCATGACCCATAAAAACACAAACACCCTTCGAGGCTTATTAGTGTCAAAAACGAGCGTTAAATGTCTAGAAAAATACTTTCGTATATATACTTTCTCGTACATTTTAAATTCCTAAACTCATTAAACTCCCCGTCAATCTAATACTCATACACCTACGTTTTCCTTGTGTAGGATAAACTTGGTGTTCCAACCCCTAAATCAACCTAAGTCTCTCACGGATAATACCTTGCAAAACCGTAAGTATACTCGACCCTTTTTATCTTTCCCACTATTTGGGTGCAACATGATTAATTTACTAAAACTACACTAAATCACACTTTATTCTATACACAAACAATCCATCAACATGCTTTAGTCTTATGCTACTTGAATTGTTACTTGGTACATTCTTATGTGATCTAAATGTCATTAACTTTGATCGAGTCTCCCTTACCATGTATAGCGCTATAGGAGTAACGCACCGCCCGTATTCTTGTGGTCATTGTTAAGTTGAAATCTCTTTTGCGGTACTAGAGGATTGACTTGTAGATTCACATGCCTTGTTACACTTATCTTGTATGCTAGCTATTCTTGTGGATTTGTTAAATCGAATTTTATACTTATGCTATGATATTAAACTTGTGTACTCGCCAATACTTTGTTATTGAACTATACTTTTTAACATGTTGCAGGTTGATGAAGTTGTATGATGGAACTTAGTAGGAATGGCATAGAAACACGTGTAGAATACTAAGTTAATTATCATGTTATTGTTGAACTTATTTCGTTGATGTTACTCTTATTTGGATTTTGTTGTAATATGACATTTGATGTTTGAATGAAAGGAAATTTGGTTGATTTAAATACTGTCGCGAATAGTGTTATGATGCAATGAAGAATCTAGTCGTCTCACTCCGATGTTTCCGCCATCGGTTGGGGTGTGACATAGCTATTCATGGAAATTTCTTCAATGAGATCATAAGCTACTTGTGGCCTTTGTTCCCAAATATTCCTCCTGCGGTCACATCAAGAGTTTGTCTTAATTGGTTTGTCAACCCATTATAGAAAGACGAGACTTGAAGCCAAACCTCAACTCCATGGTGGGAAATTTTAAAAGCATGTCCTTGAAACGATCCCATGCTTCATATAGTGATTCATCATCTTCTTGTGTGAAGGTAGTTATTTCAATTCTTAACTTTGCAATTTTTGCGGTGGAAAGTATTTTGAAAGGAAATTTTAGGCTCGGTCATTACATGTAGCAATGGAATCCTTTGTTGTGAGTTGAGCCATGCCTTAGCACGTCCCTTTAGTGAAAAAGGAAACATGTGAAGGCGGATGACCCCATCGGGTTGAACATCTTGAAACTTGAAGGTATCGCAAATTTCTAGGAAATTTTCAATATGAGCATAAGTATCTTCATCGGGGAGGCTATGAAAAGTGCATGATGATTGTATCATATGAATGACATGAGACTTGATTTTGAAGTGTTCAGCATCAACGTTTGGTCTAGCTATACGAGATCCCAAAGCATTAATGGAGGGTTTTGCAAACTCATAAATTGTACGATCGGATGGATTAAGAATCGCCATATTTGGACGAGATTTTTCTTTAAGTCTTTGATGGGAAGAAACGATTGGGTTCGTCTAAGTTTTATTCTGCCCGAATCGAAACGCAAGATCATACACTACCTACAAAACAAAGTAAAAGGAAAAGATAGAAAATAAAATATCAGAAATAAACTTGTTAATAGTCCAAAGCTTTTTTCTTAAAATATTGTATCCCCTACAACGACGCCAAAAACTGATGTGTGTCGTCTAGTGATGTGTTGGTCTAGCTAATTTAATAACTCTTAGCACATATTAGTTAGGTTAACTTAATAACTTTTAGAGACTTGCACCTAGCTTTAAATTTATAAGAAATGATTTTTACTTAGGCTAGACACACACCATAATCAAGCGTACCTATCGCTTGTAGTAGAGCTTAAGGTAAGAACCAAGTATTGGACCCACAGGATACGATTGTTAATAGTTACTCTAAATTTCCAACTTGATTTAATTAATTATCTTTTGTTATCATTATATTAAAACCAGAAAATAAAAGCAAGTAATACATGATTAGTAGGGAATATCAACAGCATGAAGAGTGTTTCTTTGGATCTCCAAATCCACTTAGGATGAATTATAGTTATTTTATTGACAAGAGATGGGGTTAATTAACTCAAAGACCTGACTACCTAGCTGAGATTACCGATGAATTTTTATTAGATTTACAAGATGTGACTTAAGGTTAAAATACAACTAGAGCGGTTAAAGATCATTCATTGCCCAATCTTAGTGGAAGGTTCTTTTTAAGGAACAATCCCTAATCTTGGGTTAGTTACATCTAACTACCCTTCTTTCTTTTACATGGTTCCCATGGCTTATGATCCTCTATTTGGCATCCTTTGTCTTACTTTTAAGGTAGCAAGGATATATCAAAGTGCTCCCCACGGGTGCTAATGACACTTGGGATTAATTAGGGTGATTGATCTTTATTTAATGGGTGGCCTTATAATAATAAAATACGTATAAAGACGTAAATATTAACATGGGGTCACCAACTCTTGGACCACACCAAGTCTAACTTATCATGTTAGATGAGTCACTAGACCAAGTTTTGGCTAATCATTGAGGCCTAGCATATAGACCGTGCAAGCCAACAACGTTATTCTTGATTAATGAGGGTTTATCACAAGATGTGCTTCCACAAAGGGGTCAACCACTTCTCCAAGAGGTTTCCCTTATTAGTATATGTTTGTTACACACCATGAGTGTACTAATAAGCTTCACCTCATTTGGTTATCAAGAACTCCCACAAGATCAAAGACCAAAACAATCAAAAGCTCATTACGAAAGATGAAGGGTAGAAGGAATTATTAAAGACACAACACACCTCTTTGCCAAAGGTTACATATTTAATTCATACCAAGTTTCATCTTCAACCCAATACAACCCAAGGAGTTTAGCCTATAATGGCCATAGCTTGTCCATAAATAATGATTATTGAGTGAATCATAATGGATCAACTATTAACGAGTCAGGTTCTCAGGTTGGCGGGTTCAACCCGAACTGAACCTGAAAAATTTACTCGAATCCGAACACGACTCGAATCTGAAATATGTGTTAGACACACCAACCCGAACACGACTCGGGTTTTTTGTGGGTTGACCTGGACCTAACCCATTTGACCCGAACATTAAACTATTCTTAAGTTATCTGCTCTAAAGTTTTAAAACTATACTTAAAATAGAATATAACATCAATATGATAAATCACCACAAAACACATTCTCCAATAATTCCATTTAAACTAGTATCAAAAGATAATAAATTGTCAATAAAAAGTAAATTTCAACAAAACATCAACTTATCAACATCTACTCGTTTTCATTCTTCGCATTCCATTTCATCTTCATGACACCCACTGTATTAAGAAATGACATCTTCAATAATAGAATCCATTGCTTATTTTTCTTTTGTTTTCAATCCTGAAACAAGTAAAAAAGTACATTTAAGTTCAACATTGAACACTTGGTGTTCAACATGCTAACATGAGATATAAAAAAAAGGAATGCAACATTACCTGAATCTCCCAAAAGCCAATCTTGACTACATATCAACAATTCAACAATTTGTGGTGTCAATGAGCTACGATATTGATCAATAATTCTTCCAATAATACTAAAACAAGCTTTAGAAGCAGTAGCCGAAACTGGAATAAGCAAAACATATCTTTCCATTCTACACAAAGTTGGATAATGACATGCATGTGCTTTCCAGAAATCAATAACTTGGATATTTAGAGATAAACCAACTCTTTGCTAATCTAAATACATCTCAAGTTGATTCTTTTTCTTTTTTGAAGTTGTATTAAAAAAATCAAATGTTTCAAATTCCTACAAAATCAAAATCGAAATCAACAATTAGAAAGCACTATGCATTTGAAACAAAAAAAACAGAAAACATAAAAATTAGTTTGTACCTTCCAAACATCCATTGATTCTTAGTTGACTGCTTGTTACATTCTTAGAATTATTCACATCACTAGCAACTGTAGTTGATGACCCATGTTCTTTTTCCAAATATTCATCATAAATGCCAAAAAAGTGTGCTTTTTACCTTTGCTAAATCCCATAAGTCTATTGTAAGCTAATCTAATATATGCAATTTATATCGAGGATCAAATATCATAGCCACAACTAAAACAAGATTAAATTCAGCCCAATATTTGTTAAACTTTACAAACATTTGTTCGGCTATTTGTCTCATATTACTATCCAAAATTTTTCAAGCTTCAACCAACTTTAACTGAATACGGAACATATGAGGGAAATATAGATTGGATGTAGTATAGTATGATCCCGAAAAGGCTTCTGTTGCATTGTTAGAGACCTCAAGAAAGCTACAAATTGTTCGGATTCTCTTCCACTCCTTTGAAGATGGACAACTTTTGAAGTTTGAATCACTTAATTGAAATTAACAAAAAGCAAGCTGATAAGATAGAGCACTTGAAAGCATATTATACGTAGAGTTCCACCTTGTAGTAACATCTTGGAGCAAACTGTTTTTTTTTATCATTAAGAGATGTCCGCCCAATACATTTCCTAAAACTGATTTTTCTTGCTTATGAACCCTTTACATACTTAACACACTCTCTAACATTTCCACTACTACATCGATTTTTTTAGATCCTCTTGCACAATTAAATTCTATATGTGTGCACAACACCTTATGTGAAACAACACACCAGCATACACTAAAGCATCTTTCAACTTTAACTGACAGCGAAGAATATCAACACAACTATCCTTTGGAGATGCATTATCTAGTGTGAGGGAAAACACTTTCTTATCAATACCCCAACAAGTAACCAAAGTATGGATTTTTTTCAGCTAAAGAGACCCCATTGTGATGAGGAGGCAAATATGAGAAATTCAAAAATTTTCATGCAATACCCACTCATTATTAACAAAATATGCTTTAAACTTATGTATCCATCAGTAAGTATAGAACTCCAACCATCATATGTCAAATAAATCCGACTAGGACATGCACGTAATTCATTTTGGATCTTACTAAATAATGAAGCATGCATTTTTTTTACATTTGCTCATGCAGTGTTCCTACTAAAAATGAAACTTTTGGTTCCAAATACTTTAACACATCTTTGATTCCTACATACTCTACAAAACTGAATGGTAAATCATGCCTAATAACAGCATAAAGTAGCAACTCTCTAAATTTATCTTGATTAAACTGAGGATTTCTAGAAAGAAGTGAACCTTTAGTAGAGTACAGAAGAAACTGACCAATATCTTTAGTTGTCATCAGTGTTGTAAAAATTGGTATTAATCGGCGCCTAGGCGCTAGTCGGCCGTTGGCTGATTAATTTTGACCTAGTCGGATCATTAGTCGGTCGTCGGTCTAAGTCGGTCAATCGGGAGCGGCTCAAATTGGCCCAAGTCGGCCAAATCGTTTCTAGTAGGCCCACTCTTTTTAGTTTAAGTTGACCCAATCTAGCCCAAAAAACATGTTTTTAACCCATTAAAACATATTTCATGAGTCCATGACTAATATGTTAATGTTTGAATGTTTAAATACTTAAATTGCTATGTTTTAAACTTCATTGTTTGAATTTTGAACTAATTTTAAGTATTATATTGATATTAATGTGTTTATTGAATGTTTAAGTACTTGATTTGCTATGTATTAAACTTGGTTGTTCGAATTTTGAAATATATTTAAGTATTATATTGATATCAATGTATGTGTATATAATAAATTTAAAAATTTATATATAAAAATTTCGATCCGATTAATCCCATTTAATCCCGATGAATCCCTAATCAGTACTCCACCACCCGACCAACGCCTAATCTCTACAACACTGGTTGTCATTTTCACACACTTTTCTAAATGTGTTTTAGATTGCCGATGCCTGTTAGGATTTGAGTTTGATATTGTTGTAATTGTTTAAGATGGAAATCAATGAAAGAAGATAGTGCAGTAGAACCATAAACTTTCAAATCATAACAATAGAGACATTGTTTTCATCAACATGCTTTTGTAAACTTTGATTCACGTATGCATGTAAATATTAGAACTCCCCCTCAGCCTAAGATCACTCCTATTTGTTCGTACAGAATGTTAGAATGAAAGTGATAATGGACCAGTACATGTACTGTTCTATTTATAGTATAAAGCAAACCACTGTGGCATCTAGGCTGACGTCGCCTTGACAGTAACATCTAACGACCTAACAAACTCTAACATCTGCTAAACAAAACACTGTTACATTAATATAAAAACCTGTGATCAACATTGTTGATAGAAACTCTGATGAGCTTTAACCTATGTTGGTCTAGCAGACCCTTGACTTTGAGCAGAGCTTGTCTTCTACAGATCTTTGTATAACAGACTTTAGCTTCAACAAACGTATGAGTAGCAGATGTTGATGTCTTTGCCTTTGGGAGAAGTTAAATATTCAAAGCATTGTTTTATTGTTGATCATATGATATAGAACATTTTGGCTTTCCAATCATCTGTTCTTTTATAGGGTTCAATAGATCCAACAATCTCCCCTAGAATAAATTATGCCAAAACTCCTCTTTATTGTTGATCTTTATTCCTCATCAACATTTCCCTAATTTGCCCTTTGAATTGTAGTTCAAAGTTCAAGGAAATCATGTCTTCAAAATCCCTTTGTAATTCAAGGTTCAACAGATCTTGGAGTTCATCTGTATTCAGACCATATGCATCCTCCATTTTCAGCCTTTGAATCTCATCATCTGATCTGGGCAAAGTCAACTCATGGGTGTCTGAGGATGACCTACATTTTAGAGTTTTTGAATCAGTTGGTTTTCTTGGGTGAAGATTTATTGCAGATGAGTTTGTGAAAGTGGTCTACTGACAAAATTCTTCACAGTTTCTCTAAGTTTGTCACTTGCAGGATCAGTGTGGAAGAGCAGTTAGTTTTTTATTCCCTCCAATCTGTGTTCTTCATACATCTAATCATTAGTCACAGACAATATCTTTTGCCTTTTTACTTGATTTAAGGCAGTTATGGATAAGCTACATGCTGTGAACTGCTTTTTAGGAGTATGGGTCTGTTGAGGGATAACCACCGCTAGGTAATCTAGCTTTCTTGGAATTGTAGGATCCTTTTCTCTTAACTGTTCCAGTCTTTTGTAGGTTTCAACAACCTTGCATTTTGACCATCTGGCAATAGCTATAGAAGTACCATACTTAGGAGCTACAAGCTCTTCTTTCATTCTCTTTAGCTTCAAAGCCTTATTTTGATCAATTTGTTTGCCTTTCTTCCAATCAGGTGGAGTTGGCTTGTGTAAATGATCTTTGAGCATTTCTTGGATTCTATCATTTCCTCCTTGAGAGCATCTGATAACCAGTCTTTGAATTGTGCCCTTGATGCTTTGTATTGTTTATGCTTCATGATGTGATCAAGGTAATCCTGTTTCAGTTCTTCATCAAGCTTAGCATCTGTTGGCTTCTTAGACATAGACTTGCAAAGGTTATTGGCAAAATCTTCTATCTTTCTTACTTTGCCAAGATTTAGTGATAAAATTCCTTGCAGAGTCCCGTCATCCTTTCCTTTGCACACCTCCTTAGCAAAGTTCTCGGCCTGTTTTGCCTTTAGCTTTAAATATCATCCCCATTTTTAGGCTTTTGATAACCAAAAAGGGATGAAAAGGATCCTTGTGATAGATCCTCTATGTTATAGAAAGATTCAATTTCTCCTTTTACACCATGAATCTCTAGAGGATATTGAGAAGCCAATGGAATGGCAGGTGATGGTTGATAGGGTGGAACTGAAGTGGTTTTTGATGGAAGTGATGAGATTGGTATGGTTGGAATGGGGGCAGATGATAAAGGAATGGGTGATGGAATTCCCTCATCATCTTCTTGCACTACAAAAGTTTTCCTTTGGCGTGTGAATTTGATTTTTGGTGATGGTGGTCGTGTTGGTATTCTTGGTGGTGTGGATAATGGTTGGGTTAAAGTGGGAAATGTGATCATGGCAGAGGTTTGGTTAACATCTGTTGGGACATTTGTTGTATAACATTTGTTGGATGATTTGGTGGTGGTGATGAAACATCTGTTGTCACATTTGTTGTACCAACATCTGTTGATGGTGATTTTGGTGAAGGTGATTGTTTCTTTTTGGGTGATGGTTTGGTTTTAATTATAGTAGAGGATACACTTGTTGTAGGCATAGTAGTGGTTTTAGGAGGAGTGGAAATTGGTTGTCTGACATTTCCAGCTGACTTTCTCCTTTTTGAAGTGCCAATATCTTCTTTTTTCATCTATTTAGCCTGTTCTTCTTCAATCATCTTGGACACCTTGCTTTCTAGTGTATCTTGTCATTTCTGCTTTACTAAGGTAATTTCTTCTGCTTGTTTGTTCAGGTTCTCATCAATCCCTTTTTGAACTCAAGCATCTGATGCCTCAGCAGAAGTTTGATTTTGAGCAGAGCCTGGCTTTTGTTGCACCTTTGAATCGTGCTACAACTTCCTCAGTTTATCACTCTCTCCCTTTTTGGCATCATCCCCTACTTCATCAAAAATGATTATTGCAGGGGCAAAGCCAGTGGTCTTTACCAAATGCTCTCTTATGGCCTTAATATCAGCTTGAGTTACACTATATCTAGCCTCAACCATATTTCTAATATGTTCCATATGAGTGTTATTGTTGATGTCAGCTAAATTCCTTTAAGCTTGAATGATAGGTTGCACAGATTTCCATAGCTCATTGGCAATTTGCTGAGTGGATGGTTGGTTTTGAGAATTTTATAACATCTGCTCCATCTTTCATCAATTGAGGACTCCATGGATGTCATTCTCTCTATCAATTCCTTATATCTCAATTTATCACCTAATTTAATAGGATCTTCTGAATTCCTACTAGAGGTAGTTGTATTTAGATCCTCAACAGGAAAACTCCATATTATCCACCAAGAGTTATTTGTAACTCATGGGGTGTAACCTCCTCAGCTGTTTCTAGGTTAGCAATTTGATTTTTCTCAGACTCAGTCACAGGTAAGGGTGTACTCTCTTGGGCTGGTGATTGAGAGGAACTGATCTGTGTCTGAGTTTTATCAATTACATGAAACAGAGGTATAAATGTAGGTGGAATTGAGGGAGATGGTTGTGGGAGAAGGGTTATGAAACAAATTTTCAATTGAAAGATCTGTTTGATAATGTGGTGTCAATGTGCTTACAACCTGATCCTTTTGTGAGGATGCAGGAGGAGTTTGGATGGGTTGAGATCTTTCCAACTGTTGTGAGGAAGTAGCAACAGTGATTTCTGGTGGTGTTTTTGATACCACAAGGTTATCATCTAGGATCTCATCTTTTAGAGGTGCCTTTTTATGTTGTTTTGTTTTGGTGGGCTTTTTTAATTTGGAAGGGTTTATTTTGGATTTTGCAGGTGTGGGGTCACAACACCAGTTTTAGTGTCATGATTACCAGGAGTAGTAGATCCACAACAGAGGTTTGAACAGTAGATGTGGACACATCCAAAATAGGCTCATCCCCCTTTGCTGGTGTTTTGGAAACTTTTGATTCTTGATTTAACATTCTGGTAAAAGTTTCATTAGTCAGGTTCTTCATTCTAAAAACTACACCTTATTGAAAATCTTTTTCAGGTACTTGCTTTTAAAGGTAATAGCTTAAGAGTCTAGGATACAAAAAAAAGCTTCATTTTGGTTTTATTTTATTGATATTTGCCACCAAATCCAAAAACAGTGCTATGATAGATTAAAATCTGAGTTTGTCAAAATAGCATATCCCAGATTTTGAATGTTTTGTGGAATCTCATTAAAAGCAGTGGTCTTGGCAGAAAGACAAATGTGACATTTGTGCCTTTTCAATCATTGCACAATTACAAACAATTTCGTATTCAATGAAACTCTGTGTTTTATTTCAAATGTTTTTGTATTCAATAAAATCTTTTATTTTATTGATGAGAATGCAAAAATGTCAATCGTTGCACAATTTCGATCATTTTCGTGTTCGTTAAAGCGTTTTACACATTTTGCGAAACGCGTAACCGTACAACCGAACGAACCGACATCCATGAAATTTTCAGGCATAATCCAAGTTACACATGTCTTAACACCTTTATATAACCTAAATATTAGGTTAAAGGAGTTAAAAATGACAAACAAGTGAAAATACAAGTCTAAGGGCCAAAGATGTCAAAAAATAATAAATATGTTTGCTTCTTCACCAAGTTTGCCACAATCACCAATTTTGACACCTAGCACTCATTTTGCGATACTTAATTTGGTGTTAACACATGTTAGGACAATATTCCACACTTGAGGACACTTGTCATCACCTCCTTAATCCTAAATTACTATAAATACCCCATGATTCTTCCAATTTTTTCACACCACTTCAAAACACTTCAAAGCAAAGTATGAAGTTCTTTTTTCTATCCTTCTTGGAGCTTGTTTCCATCCTTTGGAAGCCTCCTATCTTGAGTTCCGAAAGTGTTCTTCAACACGAGTAATTACTCTTCCTAGTTCTTTCATTATTTTAGTTATTTTGAGCTAAAAGTCGAACAGTTTGGCTTCCTGATTGACTTTTGGTTCTGACCATATTTTAGTCAAGTCAAAGTTCAATTGAACTTTGCAACATGATCGTAATCACGAAGGTTATAATCCTAACGATTTCACCTTCTGATTACCACGTTTACTAGTCTAAGTGTCGAGTCAAAGTTTCGGTAAAAATGCGCATGATGTGCATTTTACGACGAAACTATTTTCGGGTATCAAAACACCAAGTTTTAATACCAAATCAGTTTTATAAACTTTGTTAGACATATTTTGACATGTCTAACTCGTCACTTCTAGTTTAGTGCTTATTTAGGGTCGTAAGTCAAGCGGTCTTGACCACCACTTTAACTTTCAAATCCGACCCGTTTGGTCGATCTTAAGATCCGACCAAAAACATATTTGTGACCATAGTTGTATAGGGAATAACCTACTGAGGTTATACCTTATGGTCACGTTGTTTGGTTAGTGTTATGATAAGTTACTTCTATGTTCTTAAAAAATGACGACCAAAATGCCCTTTTGCGCATAAATCCATTTTAAACACATGTAACCAAATTTTTTAAATATAAACTGATGTTATAACATTTTCAAACATTTGGGCATTTAAGACTTATCATAGGACGATCACACTTTTACGCTAATGACCCGTTAAAGTAGCATAAACTACCTTAACGAGTCATAATGTGTCAAAAGCACTTAGGATCCTTTCCAAATGAGAATGTTAAGTTTGTTAAACCATATCATATGAGTTCCAACACTCGTTTAGTTTATAAGACTTCATTTTTTGATTTGCTAGTCTAGTTAAAGAGACCCTTTGGTGGTCTATTAAAGATACCCTGTGGTGGTATAGTCAACACAGGTTTGAATGTGTTCATTAAAGAACGATCAAAAGTTTTCACAATTAAAACACGAACGATTTGTTTATAACATGGATAATTGGTTAATGACATGGAAGATTGATTATAACACGGACGAATGGTTTATAACACATACAAATGGTCTTGAACAATGTCACGTAATGATTTCACTTAAAGATATAAACCATATGAAGTTTTCTTTTGAATCAATCTATTACAAGGTTTTTCAAAAAAAGAGACGTTTTGGTCAAGATTCATGGCTACAAGGTTTTCACAACTCTAACCAACTTGTTAGTTGGTTAATTGTATTGCAATATCAAACACTTTTGATATGAGGTTTTCACTTAACGACTCTTGTAGTCGGACTAGGTGTTGCAATATGTACACAAAGCCATAAATTTGACACACTCACAAAACCTACGTACTCGTCGCCATTTTTATGCTGACTCTCTTTTCAGATATGTTTCAGGAGTCAATACTTGATAATATGATGCATGCTTCACGTAGGAATGGACGCGGGCCTTAGTGACTTAAAACATGAAAGAAAATTTATTTATGTGTTGTTTCTGTTTATCCAAGACAATGTAAACATTTAACTTAATAAAACAAAATTTTAAATTCCATGAGTTGTGAAACAATAGTTTTGTGACATGACTCCACCGACATTTTCGTCGCGGTTCATAGTTTTACGCGGTCGGGTGCTACAGAAAGATTGATATCAGAGCTTATGGTTTGTCACACCCCGGATTTTCCAACCCAAATCCATACACCGGTGGGCCCGGGTGGGGAATATCGTGACGTCAATTGATAACATCATTGTCAATTAAACATGGCACAGCGGAAGACTTGGAGTAAAATTACTATTACAAACCAAATGTTCTAAATAAAATAATATACAGGCTCGTAATAAGAAGATCCACAGGCGGATCATTAAAATGTACAAGAAAGAATATAAAACAGACTTTAGAGCAAATCTAAGGATTTGCAAGATCCTCTTATTCACTACTGAGCAGCTTCCGGCCTATTTCGTATTGTACCTACAGTTTAGTCTTTGGATGATACGTAAGCTTTCGCTGGTAAATCACCTGACTGACTCATTTTGAAAACATTTTTAAAATTTAATTTAAGTGCACATGGCACAAATCTTTTATAACTTGGGAAAGTTACTTTGTAACCTTGTTAATAGATTCACATGTTTGTCCATACATACAGGGCCCAGTACAGAGACCGAGACATGATTAAATACACACCACTTAGAACTCACAGAGGAGTTATCCCCAACGTCTTGGGTTATTTGCATTTGAGCGTCTGTCAGGTGTATGCCTACACCCCGCGATAAGGTCGTGGCCATTAACTAATGTAATGAGCCGAAGATATCCAGGACACGGTAATTTAACCCTCAATATTTAAGTTATCAAACAAAACTGATTAAAACAGAATATGCGGATTTACTAGCCACAATCTGGCATTCGATTGATCCCATTTCTGATCAAGCGGTAATAATTTACCGTATCCCAAGCCCGTATAGGGAAAATAAGTTAAGATTAGTTACCTGAGCTAGTCTTCTTTTAATTTCAATAACTCAGCCGTATACAAAAGTACTAAGTGCAGATAGCAATTATCGGCAAGGCTCTAGTCTGGATTATGGCATAAGCTAACAAATTAATACTAACGGTCTTTATTTAAGTCATAGACCTAGACCGAGTAGTGTACATGATGAAAACGTATAACGCTTGATTAAAGATGATTGGATAGAATGTAGTTTAAACCCGACATGTATTTTGACTTGCATAATATGGGTAAACAATTAACATTCTGGATTTTGAGATTAAAATGATAAGGTTAAACCGTTTTGGTTAAATTTCGTAATCTAGTTACGTATAACCAACCACATGCTTATAGGCGATAATGGGTAACCAGATAAGTCATGGACAAGTTCTATATGCCATTATATTTTAAATAAGACAAAATATCAGTAGGATATCAACTTATATGCTCGTTAAGGTTTTAAAACGAAACTATGCCTCATAAGGGCATTTCGTAATTTCATACCGTATAAAAGAAACTTGACTATAATTTAATGTTATAATTATAAGTATTCTGAAAAATAATTTATTTATGATATAATATCAGTAGGATACCAATTATATGTGTAATTTATCTTTTATGACCAAACTATGCATCAAAGGGGCATTTTGGTCATTTTACACAAAGTTTGTAAATCATTGGATTCCGAGTTTATAACATGTACCTACTGTAAATATGTTTAAAATAACTTTTAAAATCAGTAAGTAACAAGTCTTGGCCAATTTATATGGTTTAAAACCATACTATGCGCCGAAACGGCGCTTATGTCCTAAAATGACGTTTTATGCGATGTTTAATGAAAACTGACATTAGGGTCAGATTAAAATGTCTTAGATATGTTATTTAATATAACATATCAGTAGGTAAAAGATTTACTTTGAAAAGATTTATAAAACTATTTTATGAGCCACAAGGGCTAAAATCATCATTTATCGACATAGTTTAAGGACCTGTTTGAAAACTCATTTATAACTTGGTTTAGCATCCCAAATCATCCTACTTATAATATTACATCAATAGGAAACTCATTTTCAAGTTCATTATCATTAGAACCTTGTTTTATGCAAAAAGGGCATTTTAGTAAAAAAAATGGCATAATTACGGAACTTGTGCATAAACTTGGATTCTGATTATGATCATGCAATATAGCCTCAGAGGGTTATGCTACATTATATTATGATCATAATGAAACTCTAGATCAGTAGGTAACTAATCTATATCGGGTTAGAATCGAAGTCAAAGCAGAAGTCAAACTTCGCGAATTTCGGTTGCGAACCGACCCTAGAACTGAAATTGACGAGCCAAACATGTTCTTACATGTTCTAATAATTATTACCAACTTGTTTAAGTGTCAAAACAGGTTTCATAACATATATAAGATCAATTTATGATTTTTCCAAAAAACGGTCTCTTTGACTTTTTAATATCGTAACTTTGACCCGTCAATTGGTCTAGAAAACGTGATCTTCAGGAGGAGCCCTTTATAGGGACTAACACCTACCTTATTACGATCACTTAGCCATGCTCATTTCAAACAATGGCTGGACCACAATGGTCTTAACCGAAAGTCAAAGCGTTTTCCGTAAAACGCTTGACTTTTGGCTACAAAAGCCTATAAACGAAATGCAAGAGCAAGGAACACTTACAAGAGGTTCCTAGAATGCAAGAGAACAAAGTTGGATGCTCCTTTCAGCTAGGAACTTCCAGAGGAGGGAGAAGAGTGTATGAATGAGAAAGGTGCAAGTTGAAATGGTGAACTTAAGCACCTTTTATAATTGGAGAACTCAAATGAGATGATGCCAGGTGTTTAGGGGTGTAAGGGGAAGCTTACAAGTGTCCCAAAACGTGGCATAGCAGTTTGGGAAGCCATAGTTTCGATTTAATTGTTTTGGAGCTTTGTTTGGCACCAAGCAAAACTTTCTGCAACAGAGCCCTTCTCGCGCCCCGCGAGAGACCCAGGCCTGGTCTCTCGCGGCCCTCGACCGCCCCATGGCCAGTTTCAAATTTTGCACTTTTAACCCCTTAACTTTATAAAGCTTCTAATAACCTTCTAAAACACCGTTTTGGCACTTTTAGTCCTCCGTAGCCAATACTTGGCATACCCGGTATTATGCACGGACATTGTCGAGCTCTTGGTTCGTTAAAAGGTCACTCAGAGGTATAAATTAACATGTTGACATTTTTATCCCTCCATTATCCAATTTTCACATATTTCAAAATTGAACCCTCTCGTCCAACAATTGGCACGTATGAGAGTTAGGACTCTACAAAGGATTACTCATAGGCTTATTATAAGCATGTTGACTCCAATGTCACTCAGAGGTTGGGCATGTTGATATATCAGTCACTCAGAGGCCAAATTTCAAGCATGTTGACATATCAGTCACTCAGAGGCAAATGATTTAAGCATGTTGACATATCAGTCACTCAGAGGCTGTTATTTATGCATGTTGACATCGGACCACCACTCAGAGGCTCAGTTTGAGCATGTTGACGCCTTTGTCCTTATTGTCTTTAATAGACTATATTTAAAATACAACACGTGTCACTATACTATTATACACGATTTTACAGTGTGTTACATCCTCACCCCCTTAAAAGAAATCTCGACCTTAAGATTTTATTCAAAAAGATGGGGTACTTTTGTCACATAGTGGACTAAACCTCCCATGTATACTCGGGACCTCTAAAAGCGTCCCACTTAACCTTTACTATAGGTATCATTGTTCTTCGGAGCTTCTTAACCTGTCGATCCTCGATCAAAATCTGTTTCTCAATGAACCTCAGGTTTTCATCAATTTGCACATCTTTATGCGACATTGCTAGCGATTCATCAGCTAGACATTTCTTAAGATTACTGATGTGGAACACATCATGGATTCCACTAAGCTCCTCTGGCAATCTGAGCTTATAAGCTATAGTGCCAACACATTCGACTATCTCGAATGGTCCGATATATCTTGGGCTCAACTTCCCTTCTTTCTGAAACACATCACACCTTTCCAGGGTGATACTTTTAACATGACCTTGTCCCCTACTTGGAACTTAAGAGGTTTACGCCTCTTGTCAGCATAAATCTTCTGCCTATCCCTGGCAGCTTTGAGACGATCACGGATTTGCACAATCTTTTCCGTGGTCTCCAGGACAATCTCTGGTCCTGATAGTTGGGCTTCCTCAGCTTCTGCCCAACACACGGGAGTTATACATTTTCTCCCATACAAGGCCTCAAAAGGAGCAGCCTTGATGCTCGTATGATAATTGTTATTGTAGGAGAATTCTATTAGGGGTAAGTGGTCATCCCAACTTCCACCTAAATCAATCACACATGCCCTAAGCATGTCTTCCAGTGTCTGGATAGTACTCTCACTTTGACCATCAGTCTGTGGATGGTAAGCCATACTAAAGTTCAATCTTGTGCCTAATGCTTGTTGGAAACTTTACCAAAAGTGAGATGTGTATCTAGTATCTCTGTCAGATACAATAGATACCGGCAACCGTGTAGAGACACAATCTTGTCCACATACAACTTAGCCAATTTGTCTGAATTATATGTTTCTTTAATTGGCAAGAAATGTGCTGACTTGGTCAGTCTATCCATTATGACCCAAATAGTGTCATTTCCACTTTTGGTCTTGGGTAACTTGGTAATCAAGTCCATAGTTACCATTTCCCATTTCCATGTGGGAATTTCCAATTGTTGTAGAAGTCCTGACGTCTTTTGATGTTCGGCCTTAACTTGCAAACATGTCAAACACTTGGCTACATAGGTGGCTATGGATTTCTTCAAACCCATCCACCAATATTTCTTCTTCAGATCTTGATACATCTTGTCACCTCCCGGGTGAACTGAGTATCTCGAACTATGTGCTTCTTGGAGGATTAGATCTCTAAGTCCCCCAAAGATTGGAACCCAGATTCTTCCATTGAATCTAAGGATTCCATCCTTTCCAGGTGATAACTGATCCACAGTTCCGCCTAATCCTTCCTTAGGAGCATTAGTCTCTAATAAGGCGTGCTTTTGCGCATCTAATAGCTTCTCATTTAAGTTATTTCTGAGCTCAATGCTCTTGGCGTTAATCCTTATAGGTTTAATCTGTTCCTTGCGACTTAAGGCATCAGCAACTACATGTGCCTTGCCTGGATGGTAGCGAATCTCGCAATCATAGTCATTAAGTGTTTCCATCCATCGGCGTTGTCGCATGTTCAATTCCTTCTGATTGAACAGATGCTGGAGACTTTTATGGTCAATGTATATAATACACCTCGTGCCATACAAGTAATGTCTCCAGAGTTTTAGTGCAAATACAACGGCACACAATTCTAAATCGTGGGTGGTGTAATTTCTTTCGTGCACCTTTAATTGTCGTGACGCATGGGCAATCACTTTGCCTTTTTGCATTATCACACAGTCCATGCCTATGTGCGATGCATCACAGTAGACTACAAAATCTTCAACACCCTCAGGTAGTGATAACACAGGAGAATTGCTCAACTTGTGTTTAAGAACCTCAAAAGATTCTTGTTGCTTTGGACCCAATTATACTTAACATTCTTTTGGGTTAAGGTAGTTAAAGGAGTGGCTATTCTTGAAAAGTTCTCAATGAACCTTCTATAGTATCTAGCCGTCCTAGGAACTACAAATTTCCGATGGGGTCTTGGGCACTTCCCAATTCATTATGGCCTCATTTTGGCGGGATCCACTTTAATACCACGCTCACTTACCATATGTCCAAGAAATTGGACTTCTCTAAGCCAAAACTCACATTAGAGAATTTAGCATAAAGCTTCTCTTGTCTTAGCAGTTCTAAGATGCACCGAAGATGTTTCTCGTGATCAGCTTGATTACGAGAGTAGATAAGTATGTAGTCTATGAAGACAGTGACAAACTTATCCAAATATGGTTTGTAGACTCTATTCATGAGATCTATGAATGCTGCAGGTGCATTTGTGAGCCCGAAAGGCATCACCAAAAATTCAAAATGACCATATCGGGTCCTGAAGGCAGTTTTAGGAATATCTTCACTTCTAACCTTCATCTGATGATATCCAGATCTTAAATCAATCTTGGAGAAGTAACTAGCCCTTGAAATTGATCGAATAAATCGTCGATCCTGGGCAATGGATAACAGTTCTTAATTGTTAACTTGTTCAGCTCTCGGTAGTCAATGGACATCCGCATTAAACTGTCTTTCTTCTTTACAAAAAGGATAGGAGCTCCCCAAGGGAGGAACTAGGCTGAATAAAGCCTTTCTCCAAGAGTTCATCCAATTGAACTCTTAACTCATTCATTTGGTTGGTGCTAGTCTATATGGAGCTCTAGCCACGGGTGCTGATCCTGGTATAATATCAATCCTGAACTCCACTTATCTGTCTGGAGGTAGACCTGGTAATTCTTCTGGGAATACATCGGAATACTCCGAGATAACTGGTAAATCTTCAATATTTGGTTAGGCTCGTTTGTGGTGACTTGTGCCATGTAGATGACACAACCATTTTTCAAACACTTGGATGCCTTAAATAATGACACCTTGTCTAGCAGTCCATGGTGTGAATCTCCAGGGATTGTGATCATTTCACCAAATGGGGTTTTAATTTCGATGAGTCTCTTATCACAGGCGATGCGGGTTTGGTTATGAGATAACCAATCCATGCCTAAAACTACATCGAACCCCGCCAATTTCATTGGCAAAAGAGAGTTAGGAATGGAATGATTCTTAATGGATATAGAGCATCCATCAAGAATGAAAGATGTTGTTTCTATCGTTCCATCAGCAAGTTCTATCTCATAAGTTTTATCTAAGTTCTTAAGGGTAGGTTTAATAGTTTACTAAACTTATGGTCAACAAAAGATCTATCTGCACCCGAATCAAAAGGAACTCTAGCATAAATATTGTTAATGAGGAATGTACTTGTTATGACATTTTTTCACTAACAGCCTCTCTTGCAGTCATCGGAAAGGCACGGGCATTCCCCTTCTTGGCCTCTCCAGGCTTTGCATTATTATTCTTAAGAACCTTAGGGCAGTTAGTCTTAATATGCCCTTTTTCATTGTAGACGTAGCAAACGGCATCCTTAAGATCCTTACATTCTAGGGTCTTATGCCCCTTTCTCTTACAGATGCCACAGGGTTTGGCTTGTGAATCATAATTACACTGTCCCCAGTGTCTGCGGTTGCAAGTTTTGCATGTTGGCATCACAGCCGTTTTCCCTTGGTTCCCTTTGAACCCAAATCTCCCTTTATTAAACTTATGGGAGTTGTCATCTTCCCTCGTTCTTTTCCAGTCAGTTTTAGACTTAACTAACTTTTGCCTAACCAAATCCAAGGTAAGGGAGAGAGATAGGTCAACAACAGACCTATAGGTAGTAGGCTGAGCAGCCTTTACCATGCCCTTTATCTCGGGCGCTAACCATTAATAAAACGCGCAATGCGTTTGGGCTCTGGGGTAATCAAATAGGAAACTAACTTAGACAGGGAATTGAAATCGGAAACATATTTATGACAATCTAGGTTTTTCATGGAAAGAGACAAAAAGTCTGTTTCTAATTCCTCCACCTCATGAGGTAGGCAGTATGTCTCTTTAACAAGGTCCACGAATTTGGACCACCTAAAATTATACAGGTGTACTTTACCCGTAGACCGAATCATAGCTTTCCACCAGATTAGGGCATCGCCCTTGAAGGACTGTGATACATACTTGACCACATCCTTATCAGCACAGTTGCTGATATCTACGATTGGCTCCATCTCGTCAAGCCACTTTAAGGCTTCTACAACTCCTTTCTCCCCGTTAAATTCTCGTGGCTTGCATGAGACGAAATACTTATAGGTACATCCGTCTTTGACAGAACGGGACCTTTCAGCAAAATCTATTTTCTTTGGTTCACTCTTCGCATTTGAAGAGTGAACGGAGATCTCCTTATGAGCTAAAGATGGTCGAATAGATAAGGGTCTGGATCGAGTAGCAGTCGATTCCGGGAAGCTTTTCTATGACCTTTCACATGGCCTTTTCAACAGCTGAATCAATGCGAGCTTGGAAGTCGTCATTATTAATGGCTCTGTTTTCAGCATTATTAGTTTCCACATTCCGGTGGCTACGTTGTGCCTCATTTAGCCATCTTTAAGCCTTGGGTTCTACATACCAATAAAGCTTTACTTAGCCATGGTATGTCAACCATAATGGTTTTTAAACATTGGATATAACAATCCATTGCCTAAACTAGTGTGAATAACATCACAACTCTAAGGCTTAACATATCTATATTTTGGCCTAGGTCTTAATAGGACCATCAAAGGCAAACTACAATTTGGACATAGTCCATATATTACTAGGTAGTGGATCGTATTGTCACAACTGTCATTGTCATAATTGATAATTATATTTAGCTTATGAGCTTGTCTCAAAGGACATAAAGTAGGGCACATAGGCCTGTCACTAATGGACATATAATATGGTATGAAGGCATTACATCACTAATGGATGTTTAATCATATCCCCAAGGGCAATACATCACTAATGGATGTTTAATCGTAGCCCCAAGGGCAATACATCACAAATGGATGTTTAATCGTAGCCCCAAGGGCAATACATCACTAATGGATGTTTAAATCATAGCCCCAAGGGCAATACATCACTAATGGATGTTTAATCATAGCCCCAAGGGCAATACATCACAAATGGATGTTTACTCATAGCCCCAAGGGAAATACATCACAAATGGATGTTTAAATCATAGCCCCAAGGGCAATACATCACTAATGGATGTTTAATCATAGCCCCAAGGGCTATACATCACTAATGGCTGTTTAATCATAGCCCCAAGGGCAATACATCACTAATGGATGTTTAAATCATAGCCCCAAGGGCAATACATCACTAATGGATGTTTAATCAAAGCCCCAAGGGCAATACATCACTAATGGATGTTTAATCATAGCCCTAAGGGCAATACATTATTAATGGATGTTTAATCATAGCCCCAAGGGAAATACATCACTAATGGATGTTTAACTCATAGCCCCAAGGGCAACATCACTAATGGATGTTTAATCATCACAATGATGATATTAGCCGCGATCAATTTGATCACATAGGCTATATATGGTTAGGACATAGTCCATTACCTTGAAGGCTTGTGTGGTTCCTCAAAAACCACACTACCTGGAGTATGAACGTTCTTGAATGTTAACATAAGAGTACCTTAATGGTTGATTAATAGTCCCGGTCGCATTGACCTTAACGACTTGAAGGCTTGAACTTAAGTCCACCATCTCTGGATTGAAGGATAACTTCCCTTAACTATCCTGATAGAAGACCCCTTCGTACTTAACTATCATTTTTAAATTGGCCAAATGTGTGGTCTGTGCCACTTGGCTGATCAAAACCATTAAGATCTTTTTGGAATTATATCGCAGAGCATAAATTTCGAGTAAAATCGAGAAACTTGTTTGAAGACGATGAATATATATATATATATAATTCCAAATACTTCATTAAATTTCAAATTAGAAATTACAATACTAGAAAAATGAAATAAACTGTCCATGCAAGGACTTTAAAGAAATAAAAATGTCCACGCAGGGACTAAAGAAATAACAATGTCCTCGCAGGGACTACATATTATTAGAAGAGACTTCACTCGTCCTTCTTTCCCTTGACCAACTTGGAGAGTTTCTTGAAGAATTTGTTTATCTTCTTCTCCGTTTTCTCTGCTTGCTGCTGCATTTCTATCATCCGTTCCAAGGCCTCATTGATGGCCTCAAGTAGTGGCGGAGGTTGTGGCATAACCGGATACTGGTACCCATAAGTTGGATACCCAGTCGGTGGATAAGTAGGTGGGAAAGGAGACGGGTAAAGTGCATTGTGCATAACTGCTTGCATGTAGGGGTCTTGCGACCATGCTTGATAGTTTACCGGTGTAGACGGGTTAAAAGGATCATATCCAGACGTATCTGGATATGTGGGGATCGGGTTACTATAACCCAATGGTGTTGGTGTTGGTTCCACCACAGGGGAGGTGTTAGAGGGTCCACCCATTTATGGGTCCTCGTGAATTGTGGGGTAGGAATTGGGCAAAGGTGGCAGCGAACCCGACCTTTGTCCTGCACGTACCGACATACGTGCTCCACGCTTCCTCCTTGGTGGTTCAGGTGGTGGTTGAGGTTGGTCCACCGGTTCCATGTGGACATCTTCTTGAACAGGAGGTGGTTGAGAGTGATGGGAAGGTGTTTTTGGCGAAGGTAAATTGGTTCCAATATTGGCCCCACTCATTAGGACCTTGGTAGAGCGATCCGGCATAAGAGTTCAATCGCTTGAAATTTCTATGGGATGCGTAATTCGATCCCGACGGCGGCATCTCGGGGTCGGAGTCCTCGTCCATAGGGTTTGGCTGGTCCAACTGATTTTGATCGGCGGGAAGGCGTGTTAAAGTAATGGTTAGGGTTAAATTCTTCATGATAAGAGTGTGAATGGGAATGGTGAGAATGGTGTGAATGATAGGAGTGGTGAGAGTGGCAAGAATTTTGGGAATGTGGGGGCGAGTATCTATGAGAATGTCTCGCTGGTTGCCAAGGAGACGAATCTCCTGATTCTTGGTAGGCATCTGAGTTATGAGGTTGAGAAGGGATGCATCCCGATGGTCCTCCCCTCATTAGACCTTTTCCTCTTCCACTTTGTGCTCTCACGCGTGGCGGCATTTTCCTGTTAAAAATCAATTCAAAAACAATACTAATAACTTAATATGAAATGAGTAAATCCTAGGTCAATGCCTAGACTTGGAAGTCTAAGGAATGTGCACATGTAAGTTTGAGATTAAACACAAGAAGGATAGTGTTTAATTCTCTCAAACGTTGGCTCTGATACCAACCTGTCACACCCCGGATTTTTCCAACCCAAATCCATACACCGGTGGGCCCGGGTGGGGAATATCGTGACGTCATTTGATAACATCATTGTCAATTAAACATGGCACAACGGAAGTCTTGGAGTAAAATTATATTACAAACCAAATGTTCGAATAAAATAATATACAGGCTAATAATAGAAGATCCACAGGCGGATCATTAAAATTGTACAAGAAAGAATATAAAACAGACTTTAGGGCAGATCTAAGGATTTGCAAGATCCTCTTATTACTATCGAGCAGCTTCCGGCCTATTTCGTATTGTACCTGCAGTTTAGTCTTTGGACGATACGTAAGCTTTCGCTGGTAAATACACCCGACTGACTCATTTTGAAAACATTTTTGAAAATTTGATTTAAGTGCACATGGCACAAATCTTTTATAACTTGGGAAAGTTACTTTGTAACCTTGTTAAAGATTCACATGTTTGTCCATACATACAGGCCTAGTACAGAGACCGAGACATGATTAAATACACACCACTTAGAACTCCCAGAGGAGTTATCCCCAACGTCTTGGGTAATTTGCATTTGAGCGTCTGTCAGGTGTATGCCTATACCCCGCGCTAAGGTCGTGGCCTTTAACTAATGTAATGAGCCAGGATATCCAGGACACGGTAATTTAACCGTCGATGTTTAAGTTATCAAACAAAACTGATTAAAACAGAATATGCGGATTTACTAGCCACAATCCGGCATTCGATTGATCCCATTTCTACCAAGCGGTAATAATTTACCGTATCCCAAGCCCGTATAGGGAAAATAATCAAGAGTATTTACCTGAGCTAGTCTTCTTTTAATTTCAATAACTTAGCCGTATACAAAAGTACTAAGTGCAGATAGCAATTACCGGCAAGGTTCTAGTCTGGATTATGGCATAAGCTAACAAATTAATACTAACGGTCTTTATTTAAGTCATAGACTTAGACCGAGTAGTGTACATGATCAAAACGTATAACGCTTGATTAAACGATGATTGGATAGAATGTAGTTTAAACCCGACAAGTATATTGACTTGCATAATATGGGTAAACAATTAACATTCTAGTTATGTATTTAAACAACCGCTTGCTTATAATGCGATAATGGATAACCAGATAAGGTCATGGGACAAGTTCATTATGCCATTATATTTTAATAAGTCAAAAATATCAGTAGGATATCAACTTATATGCTCATTAAGGTTTTAAAACGAAACTATACCTCATAAGGACATTTCGGTAATTTCATACCGTATAAAGAAACTTGAGTATAATTTAATGTTATAATTATAAGTATTCTGAAAAATAATTTATTTATGATATAATATCAGTAGATACCAATTATATGTGTAATTTATCTTTTATGACCAAACTATGCACCAAATGGGGCATTTTGGTCATTTTACACAAAGTTTGTAAATCATTTGGGATTCCGAGTTTATAACATGTACCTACTGTAAATATGTTTAAAATAAGTTTTAAAATCAGTAGGTAACAAGTCTTGGTCAATTTATATGGTTTAAAACCATACTATGCATCGAAACGGCTTATGTCGTAAAATGACGTTTTATGCGATGTTTAATGAAAACTGACATTAGGGTCAGATTAAAATGTCTTAGATATATTATTTAATATAACATATCAGTAGGTAAAAGATTTACTTTTGAAAAGATTTGATAAACTATTTTATGAGCCACAAGGGCTAAAATCGTTATTTATCGACATAGTTTAAGGACCTGTTTGAAAACTCAGTTTATAACTTGGTTTAGCATCCCAAATGATCCCTTTCTTATAATATTACATTAGTAGGAAACTCATTTTCAAGTTCATTATCATTTAAAACCTTGTTTTTGCAAAAAGAGTATTTTAGTAAAAAATGGCATAATTACGGAACTTGCGCATAAACTTGGATTCTGAGTATGATCACGTAATATAACCTCAGAGGGATATGCTACATTATATTACGATCATAATGCAACTCTAATCAGTAGGTAACTAATCTAAATCGGGTCAGAATCGAAAGTCAAATCAGAAGTCAAACTTCGCGACTTTCGGTTGCGAACCGACTCTAGAACTGAAATTGACGAGCCAAACATGTTCTTACATGTTCTAATAATTATTACCAACTTGTTTAAGTGTTAAAACATGTTTCATAACATATATAAGATCAATTTATGATTTTTCCAAAAATGGCGTGTTTGACTTTTTAATATCGTAACTTTGACCCGTCAATTCGTCTAGAAAACGTGATCTTCTAGGAGGAGCCCTTTATAGGGACTAACACTACCTTATTACGATCCCTTAGCCATGCTCATTTCAAACAATGGCTGGACAAATGGTCTTAACCGAAAGTCAAAGCGTTTTCCGTAAAACGCTTGACTTTTGGCTACAAAAGCCTATAAACGAAATGCAAGAGAAAGGAACACTTACAAGAGGTTCCTAGAATGCAAGAGAACTAAGTTGGATGCTCCTTTCAGTTAGGAACTTCCAGAGGAGGGAGAAAAGTGTATGAATGAGAAAGGTGCAAGTTGAAATGATGAACTTAAGCACCTATTTATAGTTGGAGAACTCAAAGGAGGTGATGCCAGGTGTTTAGGTGTGTAAGAGGAAGCTTACAAGTGTCCTAAAACGTGCATAGCAGTTTGGGAAGCCACAATTTCGATTTAATGGTTTTTGGAGCTTTGTGTGGCAGCCAAGCAAAACTTTCTGCAACAGAGCCCTTCTCGCACCCCGCGAGAGACCCAGGACTGGTCTCTCGCGGCCCACGACCTCCCCATGGCCAGTTTCAAATTTTGAAACTTTTAACCCCTTAACTTTATAAAGCTTCTAATAACCTTCTAAAACACCTTTTTGGCACTTTTAGCCCTCCGTAGCCAATACTTGGCATACCCGGGATTATGCCCGGACATTGTCGAGCTCTTGGTTCGTTAAAAGGTCACTCAGAGGTATAAATTAACATGTTGCACTTTTGATCCCTCCATTATCCAATTTTTACTTATTTACAAAATTGAACCCTCTCGTCCAACAATTGACACGTATGAGAGTTAGGACTCTACAAAGGATCACTCAGAGGCTTATTATAAGCATGTTGACTCCGATGTCACTCAGAGGCTGGGTATGTTGACATATCAGTCACTTAGAGGCCAAATTTCAAGCATGTTGACATATGAGTCACTCAGAGGCTAATGATTTAAGCATGTTGACATATCTGTCACTCAGAGGCTGTTATTTATGCATGTTGACATCGGACCATCACTCAGAGGCTCAGTTTGAGCATGTTGACACCTTTAGTCCTTATTGGTCTTTAATAGACTATATTTAAAATACAACACGTGTCACTATACTATTATACACGATTTTATAGGGTGTTACGTGGTTATAGGGAATTAGGTTATTAGTTATGCTTTGACCAAGACTATAACCTTCCTAGGACCCTAACGCGAGTTATCTTGCGTTTAAATTATTAAAACAATACCATCACCTATCCTTAGGTGATTACCAAAATAAATACACAACTTACAAATTCGTTTAGAAAATCGATCATCTATCCTTTGATGATTTGTTTTGGCTTAAAGCCTTGGAAGTTTTCAAAATCCCGTCAAAGTTTGGGTTTTATTAATGTGAACACGTGTAATCTGGAAGGGTGGATGCCTATACCCTGAGTTTTCTGTCTAAGGCTAGATTGTTCGTACAAATCCGCATTATCGGACCAGTCACTCTTACCTGGGAACTCTTGGGGTGAGTATCCACTTATAGGCTAAAGCATGTCTTCGCGATACATTATAAAGACCCATTTACTTTTATCAGTCAGCGTGTGTCATTTGTTTATTTTTAAGTAACGAACGAATGACCACCATCCTTATATTCCGTCGATATTTTTAACATCTCTCTTCATTATGCAGTGTCAATCACACATATTTTCCCTCATGTTTTTTTCCAGAATGCCTCCTCGACGTAATACAACTCAAAATGCCGAAATGGCAATTATGATCGCTCAGCAAATTGCTGTTGTACTCCCAAACCTAGTGACCCAGATAAACCAAGCAAACAATAACAATAACAACAACAATAATACAGCCGCACCATGCAACTACAAACAATTTAAGTCGGCTAAACCACTCAAGTTTACTGGGTCCGAAGGAGCTACTGGACTCCTACAGTGGTTTGAGAGTCTCGAAAGCACATTTCGTTATGTTCAATGCCCGAATGAGCGAAAAAGTCGAGTTTGCATCGAGTGTATTCCAGAAAAGAGCACTTACATGGTGGAATGGTGTGATGAGAGATAGGGGTGCCGATGTAGCAATGGCACAAACGTGGGAAGAGCTTCGAGCTCTAATGATGAGGGAATTCTACCCACATCATGAACAACGGGCACTGGAAGATGAATTCCACAGTCTTAAACAAGATAGTGGAGAGCATGGTGCCTACACTGACCATTATGAAGAATTGAGCTTGTTGTGTCCGCCATGGTCACCCCGCTGAATAAAGTAATCGAGAGGTACATCGATGGCCTTCCTGACCCGTTCAGGACATTGTCACTGGTAGCAACCCTACCACTGTTCGATAGGCTATCGAATTAGCTGCTACCCTAACTGAGTCTCAGGTCAAGAAGGGGATACTGTTTCTCAAGGGCGACAAGAAACAGGAAGCTAAGACCACTCAAGAGAAAACAAAGGAGAACAAAGTGGAGTCTTCCAAGAAGTTGAGGAAGCGTAAGACTTCACAGAAATTTGCAGTGGTTGCATAACCCAACCAGAACACTCAAAACCAGCCAGCATAACCTCTTGCAAGGAAACCCTGTGCTGGTACTGCACCGTTGTGCAACCGGTGCAATGGTCACCATCAAGCTCACATACAGTGTCGCCAATGCACATCATGTGGAAGATTCGGTCACATAGCCAATGTTTGTCGTTCGGACCCAAAACAAGCTGTTCAGAACCCTGTTCAACCCCAAGCCAACCCTGCTAGACCTCCGTTCCCATGTGGTTCTTGCTACAACTGTGGCAAGATGGGTCACTTTAGAAACAACTACCCAAAATTGGTGAACGTGAATGCAAATCCAGCCTGTGGACTCGCATTCAACATCAATGCCAACAAGGCTCGTGCTGATAACGAAGTCATTAATGGTACATTCCTTGTTAACAATCATCCTGCTTCTATTCTTTTCGATTCGGGTGCCGATAGAAGATTTATATCACTAGCCTTTGAACCTTTGCTTTCGATGCCTAGAACTAAACTAGGAAAACCCTTAACGGTGGAAATAGCTAGTGGTGAACCCCTTGTGCTGACTATGTCATTCGTAGTTACCAATTGAACTTGGATAACCACCTTTTTCCCATTGACCTCACACCAATGTAACTCGGGAGTTTTGACATCATCATAGGAATGGATTAGTTAACCAAACACCATGCTGAGGTGATCTGTTTCGACAAGGTTCATCTGGCAGAACCTTAGAAGTTCAGGAGAAAAACCCTCTAGTAGCCTAAAACTCATGACCTGTATCCAGGCCCAAAAATACCTACGAAAGAATTATGAGCCTTTTTGGCACATATCATAGAGGAAAAAGGCAAGGGCAAAACTGTTCAGGACATCCCCATTGTTCGGGAATATCCTGAGGTGTTTCCTGAAGAGCTACCTGCTTTACCCCCAATTCGTCAAGTTGAGTTTCGTAATTGATCTTGTACCTGGTGCCAACCCAATTGCTAAATCTCCTTACCGTCTTGCACTCATCTGAAATGCAAGAGTTGTTAAAGCAACTCCAAGAACTTTCAAACAAGGGATTCATTTATCCAAGCTTTTCACCTTGAGGCCTCCTGTCCTATTCGTGAAAAAGAAGGATAGATCCTTCCATATGTGTGTCGATTATCGTGAGCTCAACAAACTCATAATCAAAAATCGATATCCCCTACCTCGCATTGATGATCTCTTTGATTGCTACAAGGTGCCACCTGCTTTTCAAAGATTAATCTACTTCTGGGTATCATCAATTTCCGTATACTCGAAGAAGATATTCCCAAGACTGCTTTTTGCACTCGATACGGCCATTACGAGTTCACTGTCATGCCTTTTGGTTTGACGAATGCTCCTACTGTCTTCATGGACTTAATGAATAGGGTTTGTAAACCTTATTTAGACAAGTTCATCATTGTTTTCATCGACGACATTCTCATTTATTCTAAGTCTCTGCCGATCATGAACAACATCTCCGATCTAACGATGGAACTCCTGAAGAAAGAACAACTTTATGTCAAATTCTCCAAATGTGAATTTTGGCTAACAGAAGTTCAATTTTTGGGACACATTGTTAACGAAAAAGGTAAACATGTAGATCCCGCCAAAATCAGTGTGATTAGGGATTGGAGTAACCTACTACTCCTACCGAAGTTCGTTCATTTCTTGGTCTTGCTGGATACTATCGACGATTCATCGAGAACTTTTAAAAGATCACGGTTCCCCTCACCACTTTGACTCAGAAGAATAAACCTTTCGAGTGGGGACCCAAACAAGAGGAAGCCTTTCAAACAGTGAAACAATAACCTGTAATGCTCCTGTTTTATCTTTACCCGACGGCAATGACGATTTCGTTGTCTATTGTGACGCATCAAACCTAGGCCTTGGTTTTGTTCTCATGCACAGAGACAAAGTCATAGCCTAGTGTCAAGAAAACTAAAAATCCATGAGAAGAACTACACAACTCATGATCTTGAGTTAGGGCCGCAGTTTTTGCTCTCAAAATTTTGAGACACTACCTTTACGGTACGAAATGTGTGGTTTTCACTGACCACAAAATCTCCAGCACACATTCAATCAAAAGGAGCTAAACATGAGACAACGACGCTGGGTCAAACTTCTGAACGACTACGACTGCGAGATTCGCTACCATCCTGGTAAGGCGAATGTTGTGGCTGATGCACATAGTCATAAGGAACGTGTTAAACTTCATTGTGTTCGAGTTCAATCTGATATCCAGACACGTATCCTTCAAGCACAACATACATGTGTGACCCAAAGCTTATTGAAAAATGAGCTGCCAAAAATCTCGAACTTCAACTCGAAACAAAAGACAACGGATTATCTACTACAAGAACCTTTGTGGATTCCTAGTCAAGACAATCTCCGCACCTTATTGATGGACGAAGCTCATAAGTCTCATTATTCAATCCATCCTGGTGCAGACAAATGTATAAGGATCTTGTACCAAGTATTGGTGGCGGGTATGAAGAAGGACATTGCCTTGTATGTGTCTAAATGCCTAACTTGTCTTAAAGTTAAGGCAAAACATCAACGCCCATTTGGTTTACTTGAGTAACCAGAAATACCGGTATGGAAGTGGGAGAACATTGCGATGGATCTCATCACTAAACTACCACGCACACCTAGAGGTCATGATGCCATTTGGGTAATCATCGATCGTCTAACAAAGTCAACATACTTTTTGGCAGTTCGTGAGGATCTATCTGCTGACAAACTCACCAAGATCTACGTTGATGAGATTGTATCTCGTCATGGTGTTCCTTTGAACATCATATCCGATCGAGATGCTCGATTCTCATCTCACTTTTGGAAGACCATGCAATCTGCCATGGGAATCAAACTCAATCTGAGCAATACTTATCATCCTCAAACGGATGGACAATCTGAACGGACAATTCAAACACTAGATGATATACTTAGAGCATGTGTGATCGACTTTGGTGGTAGTTGGGATTTGCATCTACCATTGGTCGAATTCTCCTACAACAATAGTTATCACGCCAGCATCAAATGGTGCCTTTCGAAGCTCTATACGATCTAAAATGTCGTTCACCTGTCTGCTAGAATGAGGTTGGTGAAGCTCAGCTCACTGGACCTGAACTCATTCACGACATAACAGACAAAGTCAAGAAAATTCCCGATACACTTCTGACAGCTAGAAGTTGTCAAAAGAGTTATGCGGACAAACGATAAAAGCCCTTGGAATTCCAAGTTGGTGATCACGTCCTTATCAAGGTACCCCTTGGAAAGGTGTGATTAGATTTGGAAAGAAAGGAAAACTTCCACCACGATATATTAAACCATTCAAGATCGTTGTGAGAATCGGAAATGTGGCCTATCGACTTGAGTTACCTCCTAAAGTTGGGAATATTCACCCAACATTCCACGTGTCTAATTTGAAAAAGTGTTTAGCCGATACAAACCTCCACATTCCCCTCGACCAAATTCCTGTTGATGACACTATGCACTTTGTCGAGAAACCTGTGGAGATATTGGACCGTGAAGTCAAGAAACTCAAGCGTAGACGTATACCGATAGTTAAAGTTCGATGGGAACCCAAACATGGCCCAGAATTTACTTGGGAACAAGAGGATCAGATGAAATAGAAATATCCACATCTGTTTTCACAAAGTTTCCTCTAATTAAATTTCGGGACGAAATTTCCAAAAGTAGGGGAGACTGTGATATTTGTGCCTTTTCAATCATTGCACAATCACAAACAACTTCGTATTCAATGAAACTCTGTGTTTTATTTCCAGATATTTTTCAATTCAATCAAATCTTGTATTTTATTGATGAGAATAAAAAAATGTCAATCGTTGCACAATTTCAATCATTTTCGTGTTCGTTAAGAATTTTACGCATTTTTGCTAAACGCGTAACCGTACAACCGAATGAACTGACATCCATGGCATTTTCGGGCATAATCCAAGTTACACATGTCTTAACACCTTTATATAACCTAAATATTAGGTTAAAGGGGTTAAAAATGGCAAACAAGTGAAAATACAAGTCCAAGGGCCAAAGATGTCAAAAAAAAAAAAATTTTGCTTCTTCACTAAGTTTGCCACCTATCATCAATTTTTGACACCTAGCACTCACTTGCCACACTTAATTTGTTGTTTGCACATGTTAGGACACTATTCCACACTTGAGACACTTGTCATCACCTCCTTAATCTGTTGGTGCATATTGGTGACAGCAGCTTAATAGTTTAATAGTTAGTCTTTGGATATTTTGTATTGGGCTTAGTATTTGTGTTTAGCTTGTTTAGAGTTGTAATGGGCTTGGAGAATGGCCTAGCCCAAGATAAAGCCTAGTATGTAAACATGTAGTATATATACATGTTATGCATTAGGGTTTCAGGTTAGACAAGATGGAGAGTTGGTTGTGAGAAATCTATAGAGAGTGGCTAAGAGATTTCTTGAGAGTTTTGAATTGATTGTAAACACATAGTGTTGGATAATCAATAGAAGACTATTTAAAGGAATTCGTTGTTCTTATTGTTTTCTGTGAAATCTGACCTAGGGGATTCCGCACTCTAGATTAGAAAGACGATTCTGTCAAGATCCATAAGGACTAAGGGGACCTACAATCGGTATTAGAGCATTCGGCTCTTAATTTTGCTCGGTTCAGAATCTTAACAGCAGAAAAATCTGCGTTTTTTTGGAGTTTTGGAGGGGTGTTTTGGAGTGGTTGACGGCTGAATTAGGGTTTTCAGCAGGTATTTCGTATTAACAGCAGGCATTTCGGATTGAAGAAAGGCATTTTGGATCAGAAGTGAAACATTTCGGATTGAAGACTTGCATTCCGGATCAAAAGCACAGTATTCCGGATTGAGGACTTGAATTTCGGATCAGAAACCTGTATTTCGGATCATCAGACTTGCAATTCGGATCAGAAAAAGGTCATTTCGGATTCCATTTCGGATTCCATTTCGGACTAAAGTTCGGATCAGAAGCTATTTCGGATTGAATTTCGGATCAGAAGTGCATTCCGGATTCCATCTCGGATCAGCACTATTCGGATTTCATCTCGGATCATTATTCCGGATCACCATTTCGGATTACTGTTCCAGATTTCTATCTCGGATTGTAAATCTGAGTTACTGTTTCGGATTTGGTACTGTTCCGGATTATCTACAAAAAGGTGGAAAGTTAACCAGCTGATGTAACTGGAGTTAAACGTTTTCGAACATAGAAGTTGATCCATAAACTATCTTAACAAACCAACTGCACGATTAGACTCGTGTGATTTTTAGGGCAAAAAAAAAAGCACAGAAAATCCTAAAATCGCTATCGGACAATATATATCATTGGATTCGTATCGACGAGACGAGTTTAACGGTACAATTTGGTAACCACACTTTTCGGACGAATTTTTGAACGTTTTTTAACGGTACGGTTACGGTAAAACACAAAGAAGGACCGGAAGAAAGGTTAGATTTAGGTTTTGATACATGTATACCAAAATCCATTTAAACTGATACGCTGCATGGTGAAGATGGTAAGAATGGACAATATGAGTGAGGGTGTTAATAACTGCCCAAAGTTGATTAATGCTACACAATATCTAGACTGGAAAGAGAAGTTTGAGGCATTTGTTCAATCTGAAGATTCTAAGATGTGGAGCTGTATGATTGATGGGTACATTGCTCCCACACGTCGAGTTAATGGAAGAATTATGGTTCTCTCATATGAGAAGATGGAAGATTCTGAGAAACGTATATATGATGTTGAGAAGAAGGCTTTAGCAGCGATAAGGATGTCCTTGCCATTTGATATGAAAAACATCTGTAGTAGGTATGGATCGTCTAGAGAGCTGTGGAAAGCTTTAGAAAAACGTTATCAGAGTACTTCAAGACAAAGTACATGTGTGAATGAGACTGCAGCTGTGAAGATTGGTGTAGGAGCTGCAAAGATAGAAGAGAAGAAGGAAGCTGAGAAGGAGAGGGTGGACGTCAAGGATGCAAAAGCTACAGTGTGCATGGATGATACAGATGAGCTTACAGCAGAGGTACAGGTAAGTCATACTTGTCATAATTGCACTGAACTACAGGGTAAAGTTGACGAATTATCGAAGCAAAACAAAATTTTGTTAGTTGAATTAGAAAAACTAAAAGAGTCAAATGTTCTTTTGAGTAAAAGGGAGTTAAATTTTTTAAATACACTCAATTCAAATGAACAAGAAATCATCAGTTTAACCAGCAAAGTCAATGACTATTACAGATCATTGATTTAGCTCGTGAAACTGTGAAGGATAAGACTAACGAGCTTTATGAAAAGTGCATAGAATTGGCTGGTGCACATGCCAAAATTATTGAACTTCATAGAAAGTTAGATAAATTTGGAGAATCCTCGTTAGTCAGGACTCAAATTCAGAAAAGTTGAAAAGGAGTAGTGATAAAACAGGAGTAGGGTTTAGTAAAGCTCCATCTTCTGAGGATAAGGATTACTCCTTTTTACCAAATGAAGAAGAGCTAACAGATTTTGTGCCTACTACACCAGCTGTAGTGGATCCCGATAACTGTTGACATACCTGATAGTCCAGGTTCTTTGAAAGAATCCGTTAGGTCCAACAGTACACCTCATAAAGTGGATGAGGATACTGAAGACGAAACGGTCAAAACATTTAAAAAGGGATCTAACAGAAAGAAAATTTTTAAGAAAAGATCTTGTTTTAAATGTCACAACAAAGGGTATGTGGCTAGTTGTTGTCCTTTTAAAAAGGGTAAGCAAGTGGAGGCTGAAGTTGAGGTTAAGGATGGAAATCAGGTTGGGTCAAATAAGAATGTTAAACCAATTTCTCAGACAAATCAACCGAGATTTCAACATAAACCTTCAACATCAAGAAGATTTGTTGGTTCAAGAAACTCTTCACCTAAATCATGTCACAATAAAGGTCAATCAAATTCTTTTCACAGTAAAAATATTGGATATCGAAATCGATACCAAACGTCTAGAAATCGACACTTTCAAAGAAGAAACGAATATAGGGGTTTTTGTAACTCAAATATTTAAAACAATCCAAAAATTTTTCAACGATCAGATTATGACAATGGGAGAAGAAGGTTTCGAGATAATAATTTTCAAAGGCTTGAAAATCCGAGAGTTTATTGGAATTCTCGCGATCAAAGATCTTGTGAAAATTATAAATTGTGTCCAACAACTTGGAGGACATCCAAGATACCTGTAGGGTGTGATGGATATTGGATAGATGTTCCAATGGTTGATGAATCTGGACGACCCAAAACCTTTAAGGCTTGGGTCCCCCAATTTAACTAAGTTGTTGAGTGTTTGCAGGATGACCAAGAAGGACTGTTGATGTGTTCAACAGTGGTTATTCCTGTACATCATCTGAGGTGAATAGCAGGTTACACATGGTAACAAATTATTTACTTCTGTGTTAGTTACTGGTTTTCTAAAAGTGAAAAAACTACTTGTCAGGTTAAAGTGAGAGTCTGTTTGTATTTAAATTTCCGTTTTTAAAACCTTACTCCATAAAAACAAATATTTAGGGGGAGAAATTTCCCAAAGCCAAAAAGAGTGTTAGTTAGTGCGTCAGTTTAGGGGAGTAAGTAGAAAAGTTTAAAGTTTGTTCAAAAATTAAAAAAAATGAGTTTTCACTGTGTGAAAAAGAAGAAATGATAGTACATCAGCAAGTTAGATTGTCATACTGAAATTAAAAGAAAATTGCTTAAGTGTGATGGCAGCTTCATCATATGATGTACCAGTAGGCAAAAGACATGAAATACTCAACTTACCTTTGTGATACAAATAAAATAAACTGTGTATGAGTGGGGAACATATCAGTGGCGTATGGTTTTATAACCTTAAATCTTGCGTTGATAGATTGCCAAAATCTGAGGTTTTAGGTCTTTATATCGTTATTTCATCCGGGGTATCAAGGCTGTCCTTCTGCTGCATCCAGATATATGCTGACCTAGGCACAACCAGAATATCCTAAAAGAGCTAAAATGCCAAATCCCAAATACTGAAGAAGCTCTCCTAGAGAGTCATTCAAATGTGCAAAATTGCATTATTCATACCAAAATTTGGTATTTGTCCTAACCCTCGTTGGATATTGGTCTCTTTGCTTTACGGAAGTACTAACCTGATCACCAATTATCTAACGTTGTAATTCAAAGGATGAATTTCGGTATACTCACCTACTACGATGAATTTTTGTGCATACCTTAATCGCGGGGGTATGTCCTGAAGTGGGACACACTAGTATATCAGTATAAACTATTCACGAGGTAATGGTACTTGAAATGTTCATGTATTTTGTTTAAGTGGATAAACAATACTAGTAATCGTCTTGAGCTGTTTTCCATGAATATTGCGTATAGAATAAACAGATAGTGTGAAAACACTTTGATGTTGCTGATATGATCTTCTTACCGGTGATACTCACAAAAATAGAGTGTTTATTATTTTGTTATTTATTTGCTTTAAGAAAATATAAAAAAATCCAAAAAGATTTGTTTTTAAAGTCTCCTAGTTTGAACTGATAAGTTGTTTGTTTTTGCATGATAAGATAAAATATTGGTTTATCTTTAATGTGGAAAAGGACTAATGGTTTTTCGAGTTACTTGCTTGTGTTTCTAAACAGATTGATGCAGTTATCAAAATGAAGTGCAGAACTCAAGTAAAGTACATTTTAAGAATGAAGTGCAGAATGTGTGAAGATGCATGGTAGGATCATTCTACTACATTGCAAAGGAAGATATAGAGGAAGTTGGAGATAAGAGCTTAAACAGAGAATGCTAGTTCACTAAATATACAATGAATGAAGTTTTGGTGATTGGATGCATCAACTTAGGGGGAGTCTGTTGTTGTCAGAATCTACATGTAGCTGAAGTTATCCAAAGACCAAAAAGGATCACAAGATGTTTGAAGACAAAGTTACACTATGAAGCTATTGTTAATGGGGAGTCTATTGGTGCATATTGGTGACAACAGCTTAATATTTTAATAGTTAGTCTTTGGATATTTTGTATTGGGCTTAGTATTTGTGTCTAGCTTGTTTAGAGTTGTAATGGGCTTGGAGAATGGCCTAGCCCAAGATAAAGCCTAGTATGTAAACATGTAGTATATATACATGTTATGCATTAGGGTTTCAGGTTAGACAAGATGGAGAGTTGATTGTGAGAAATCTATAGAGAGTGGCTGAGAGATTTCTAAAGAGTCTTGAATTGATTGTAAACACATAGTGTTGGATAATCAATAGAAGACTATTAAAAGAATTCGTGTTCGTGTTCTTATTGTTTTCTGTGAAATCTGACCTAGGGATTCCGCACTCTAGATAAGATAGACGATTCTTTCAAGATCCATAAGGACTAAGGGGACCTACATAATCCTAAAATACTATAAATACCCCATGATTTTTCCATTTTTTCACACCACTTCAAAACACTTCAAAGCAAAGTGTGAAGTTCTTTTTTCTATCCTTCTTGGAGCTTGTTTCCAGCCTTTGGAAGCCTCCTATATTGAGTTTCGAAAGTGTTCTTCAACACGAGTAAGTACTCTTCCTAGTTCTTTCGTTATTTTAGCTATTTTGAGCTAAAAGTCGAACAGTTTGGCTTCCTGATTGACTTTTGGTTCTGACCATATTTTGGTCAAGTCAAAGTTCAATTGAACTTTGCAACGTGATCGTAATCACGAAGGTTATAATCCCTAACGATTTCACCTTCTGATTACCACATTTACTAGTCGAAGTGATGAGTCAAAGTTTCGGTGAAAAATGCGCATGATGTGCATTTTACGACGAGACTATTTTCAGGTATCAAAAAACCAAGTTTTGATACCAAATCAGTTTTATAAACTTAGTTAGACATATTTTGACATGTCTAACTCATCACTTCTAGTTTAGTGCTTATTTAGGGTCGTAAGTCGAGCGGTCTTGACCACCGCTTTAACTTTATGATCTGACCCGTTTGGTCGATCTTAGGATCCGACCAAACACATATTTGTGACCATAGTTGTAGGGAATAACCTACTGAGGTTATACCTTATGGTCACGTCGTTTGGTTAGTGTTATGATAAGTTCTATGTTCTTAAAAAAATGATGACCAAAATGCCCTTTTGCGCATAAATCCATTTTAAACACAGGTAACCAAATTTTAAAAATATAAACTGATGATATAACATTTTCAAACATTTTGGGCATTTAAGACTTATCATAGGACGATCACGCGTTTACGCTAATGACCCGTTAAAGTAGCATAAACTACCTTAACGAGTCATAATGGGTCAAAAGCACTTAGGATCCTTTCCAAATCAGAATGTTTAGTTTGTTAAACCATACCACATGAGTTCCAACACTCATTTGGTTTATAAGACTTCATTCTATCCGATCTCCCGTTTGTAGTCCCAACACGCTAACATATTTATCTGACACATTAGGACATGTTTGAGCTTTGTTTATTCCATTAATCAAGAACACTTTCGCAATCCCAAGTGAGTACATAGTCCCCCTCTTTTACATTTTCTAAATGTTTTGGGGTGATTCATGTGTGCCGGTAATTATTTTCAAGATTTCAAAAAAATATACATGGTTTATATATACAAAATGATTTTCAAAGTGAGTACATAGTTCCCCTCTTTTACATTTTCTAAATGTTTTGGGGTTATTCATATGTGCCTATAATTATTTCAAGATTTCAAAAAAATATACATGGTTTATATATACAAAACGATTTTCAATGTGAGTACATAGTTCCCCTCTTTTACGTTTTGCAAATGTTTTGGGGTGACTCATATGTGCTAAATCATTTTCAAGATTTCAAAACAATATACATGGTTTATATATATAAAATGATTTTCAAAGTGAATTTAGAGCCCCCTCTTTTATGTTTTCAAATGTTTTTGGGTGATTCATATGTGCCTATAATTATTTTCAAGATTTCAAAACAATATACATGGTTTATAAAAATGATTTTCAAAGTGAGTACGTAGTTCCAATCTTTTATGTTTTGCCAATGTTTTGGGGTGACTCATATGTGCTAAATCATTTTCAAGTTTTCAAAAAGAATGTCTATGATTTATATATAAAACAATAAGATTTCAATAATGTGAACAACTTGTGGATACGTTATCCATGACACGAATGACATTCATTAGCTTTGGCCGAGCCGACCAGTAGTATGTTATGGTACCATAGGACTGACATGGTACCGTAGGACTGACAATCCCATTATCGGACTGTTCACTGGATTTGGTGGAAGTTTGGGTAATGACATAAACAATTTCTGATTAACAAATCATTTGTTGATTTGCTCATCTAGTTAAAGAGACCCTTTGGTGGTCTATTAAAGATACCCTTTGGTGGTATAGTCAACACAGGTTTGAATGTGTTCATTAAAGAACGATCAAAAGTTTTCACAATTAAAAACACGAACGAATTGTTTATGACATGGACAATTGGTTTATGACACGGACGATTGATTATAACACAGACGAATGGTTTATAACACGGACAAATGTTCTTGAACAATGTCATGCAATGATTTTCACTTAAAGATATAAACCATATGAAGTTTTCTTTTGAATCAATCTATTACAAGGTTTTTACAAAAGAAACGTTTTGATCATGATTCATGGCTACAAGGTTTTCACAACTCTAACCAACTTGTTATATTGTATTGCAATATCAAACACTTTTGATATGAGGTTTTCACTTAACGACTCTTGTAGTCGGACTAGGTGTTGCATTATGTATACAAAGCCTGAATTTGACACACTCACAAAACCTATGTACTCGCCAGCATTTTTATGTTGACTCTCTTTTCACATATGTTTCAGGAGTCAATGCTTGATAATATGATGCATGCTTCACGTAGGAATGGACGCGGGCCTTAGTGACTTAAAACATGAAAGACAATTTATTTATGTGTTGTTTCTATTCATCCCAAGACAATGTAAACATTTAACTTAATAAAACAAAATTTTAAATTCATGAGTTGTGAAACAATAGTTTTGTGACATGACTCCGGTGTTTCCGCCGTGGTTTCGTTGTTTTACGCGGTCGGGGTGTTACAGAAAGATTGGTATAAGAGCTTATGGTTATAGGGATTAGGTTATTAGTAATGCTTTGGCCTAGAATATAACCTTCCTAGGACCCTAACGCGAGTTATCTTGTCTTTAGATTATTAAAACAATACCATCACCTATCCTTATGTGATTTCCAAAACAAATACACAAGTTACAAATTCGTTTTGAAAATCAATCATCTATCCTTAGATTATTTGTTTTGGCTTAAAGCCTTGTAAGTTTTCAAAATCCCGTCAAAGTTTGGGTTTTATTAGTGTGAACACGTGCAATCTGGAAGGTTAGATGCCTGTACTCTGAGTTTTCTGTTAAGGCTAGAGTGTTCGTACAAATCTGCATTATCGGACCAGTCACTCTTACCTGGGAACTCTTGGGGTGAGTGTTCACTTATAGGCTAAAGCATGTCTTCACGATACATTATAAAGACCGATTTACTTTGATTAGTCACCATGTGTTTGTTGTTTTACGCGGTCGGGGTGTTACAACAAATAAGCAAGGTATGGAAAAAAATATCTCATTGTAGCAGGAAATTGTGGTTTAAAATTGTAACACATGTCAATTGACCTTCATACCGCGTTCCATGAACTCTGTGTGGAGTTCTTGCTTTTCAAAGGAAATTTTACATGCTTGGTCATCTAATGCAAATGTTGTGGATATAGAAGATGGGGATAGTTGAACAAGACTCTCTCTGATCTTTGAAGTTGTAGCATATGGCTGTTTGTTTTGAGTTTCAATTTTAGCATTCGCCCAAAATTGTCGGAGAGTATCCACATTAATAGGAGCATCAGCAAGCATGATCGTTTTGTATTTGGATGATGTGAGAACATCAATTATTGAGTGAAAGGAAGTATTTTGGTCGTTTTTCTCAAAGTAGGAAGGTAGTTATGAGAAAGTTTGATTTGCAAAGCCATGATCGGATATGATAGAGTAGGAAGTGAAGAAGATGATAGTAATGGACACCGCTTTGAAGAATTTTGAATTCGAGACAACAGTGAAAAGCTCTGTTTGGAATGCAACAAGGATTTATAAAGAAAAAGTAAATGCTGACGTGGTAGCGGTTTCAAAAGATCTGATAGCTAACATCTGTCCACGTGACAACCTCTGTTGGATAATGGAAGACAGTTTTTATGGAACCTCTGCTGGAAGCAACAAAGGTTGGGAACAGTGGATGTGAACAGTGGTGATTTTACTCTATCAGATGATAGATATAAAATATTGGGACAAATAGTGGTAAAGGAAACAAGGGATACCTTTCAGCAGTGGATAGAACTTTAACCAATTTGAGGTTTTAAAAATATTTATTATAAAATTTCAATGTTAGATTATTTTAAGGATGAATTTTGATTTTTGTAAACATTTTAATGCTTGTTATTCATGGAAAACAATATGTTGCTTTTAATCCATGTTTAGCATGCTAATCCTAGAGATCAAGCTTTCAAAGGTAGAGGTGTGTAAAGCTTTTGTCAACACATCTTCCAGTTGATCCTTAGTTGAAACATGATGCAGAGAAATCAAACCTTTTTCATAGCAATCTCTCACAATGTGATGCCTGATGTCAATGTGCTTCGTTGTGGAATGTGAGACTGTATGATGTTTTCAGCTACTTGACTGTCTAACACGAGAGGAGTCTTTAGAGCAGTTACAGCAAAATCCACAATTGGTTTTGAAGCCACAAAGTTGAGCAGTGCAACTATCAGTAGCAATATACTCAGCCTCTGTTGTGATGTTGAAATTGCAGCTTGCTTTTTGCTTTGCCAAGAAACTAAGCAATTTCCTAGAAACTAACATCCTCCTGATGTGTACTTCCTTGTGCATGGCAACCAGCAAAATCACTATCTGAATAACCTAAGCTCAATATTTCCATTAGCAGGATACCAGATACCAAGTGTAGGAGAACCTTTTATGTATCTGAATATCCTTTTTAAGCTATAAGGTTGGACTTTCTAGGTGTGACTGGGATCTGGCACAGACACATGTTGCAAACATGATGTCTGGCCTTGATGCTTAGGTACAATAAAGACCCAATCATGCTTCTATAAATGTTTGATCAACCAAGTATCTTTATCAGCAATAGTGACCAATCTTAAGTGGCCATGGGTGTGCTACATGGTTTACAATCATTCATATCAAATTTTGTTAACAATTCTTGACATATTTGCTCTGATGAATGAATGTACCATTTTGCATCTACTTAATTTTGAGACTAAGAATGCATTGAAGCTCACCCATGGCACTCATTTCAAACTTTGTGTCATGAGTTTTCTAAACTCTTCACACATGGCAGTGATGTGGATCAAAAATGATGTCATCCAAATAGATTTTGGATAAGCATCAAATCCTTTCCTCTCCATTTTAAAAACAATGTTTATCAATTTTTTCTCTTGTGAAGCCTATAGATAAAAGAAAGGTGGATAGAGTTTCATACCAGGCTCTAGGTGCTTGTTTCAAGCCATATAAAGCTTCATTTAGCTTGTAAACATTATTTGGATAAAAAGCATCTTCAAAACAAGGGGGTTGGCAAACATATAATCTTCCTTGATCTTACCATATAGAAATGCACACTTGATATCCATTTTGTAACATCTGACAAAAACGAATTCTAAAAACCCGCTCCGTTTTATAAATTTACGATATGAAGTTTCGATGTTTATTAGTTAAACGTATAAACTCGTTAGCATTAAATAATAATAACAATAAATAATAAGATAATGATTAAAATGTGGATAAAAAAAATAAAGTAACAAAGGGTGACCGCGGGTATCGAACCGGGTCTCCCACAAACTAAAACACACAACACACCACTATACTACACATACATATTTGTAATAAAATTGACTTAAATAAACTTTATATCAAAACTAATCGCAGAAATCAATTTCAAAGAAACCGCCTTGAAACGGCTACAACCTTCAATCCATCATTTAATCTCTGTTTCAATTCCGATTTAAATTGGAGAAAACATTTTCTATATGTGTGTTAAACGAAATCAGTGGGTCAGCAATGATTGAAATCGGTTAAGCAATCATGTTGATAATTGCATCTTGACCAAAATTTTTGAAACCGAAATGAAACTCAAACCAGCATCTACCTATAAATAGCGTCCCTTGAACTCAATAGAACTCGCTCACACTCTCTAGTAATCTCACAAAATCTCTTTAAACGCTCTCGTATTCAAAACCCACTTCACCGGAAAATCGGGAACTCCCGGAACGACCACCGGAGCCTCACCGAAACATCAAGCGGTATAACTCTCACTCTTATTTCAATTCCTCATGTCAATAATATCGTGTATAAACAGAAATAAACAAAACCAATTGTAATTAAATTTTATCAGTTAACGGTTGTTTAGTTTTTGAAGAAGATGAAGTCTTGAATGTGTATAAGTTTAATGAAAATTGATGTTTAACCGGGTTAGACACACAGTCCAGTGGTGGGACTGTGTGCATACAAGTCCAAGGTCTCCGGTTCGAGTCTCGTATACGTTACCGATTCTCTGTAAATAAAACCAAACTTTTTAACTCACTCAGATCACTCTGGAACAAGCGTTTAAAGTAAATACAAATAAGGATTCATACGGGTCAGACACACAGCCCAACTGTTCGGCTGTGTGCACGGGAACTAAAGGTCTAGGGTTCGAATCATGAAGTCCCTACGGTTTTGGAGATTTATAAACCTTTTTAAATAAATAAATTCCGTATTAACCTAACTATTATATATATATAATTAAAATTGATATTATTTCGGGTTAGACACATAGCTCAGTTGGTAGAGCTTTTTGCACGTATACGGGAGGTCACGAGTTCGAACCTCACACGCTGCCTAATTTACATGTTATCCGACGGTCAGACCTGACAAGGTTAACTTTTTTTAATTTTTGTTTTATTTATTTCTTTATTATTATATTTAAAAATCATTTAAAAATGCTAAAAATAAGATTTTTAAGGTTAAAAATTATATAATTACCACAAAAATAGATCTAAAAATCTAATAAAAGGCATTAATTAGAAATATTAATTTCAAATAGAACATATATATTTATCGAATTTTACGTGATTATTTAGGTTAGTTTCCCCTCGTCGATTGAATCATAAATTCGTGCGCATTCATCATCATCAAGGAACGCACCCACTGTGAGTGAATTCTTACAAATTCCCTTTTTATTCATGTTTGGGGTGTATCATGTGTCCTTTATTTCGTTTATTCAAACTTGTGCTGTTACCATTATATGATCTAAACGTGTGATGTAAATGTTGTTTGTTGTGATGTGTGTTTACATTTTTCAAGTTGCGTGCAAATCATTCATTAGGCCCATCAGTTCCTCGTTGGAGACGAGTTGAGCATCGCGAGCCTCATTAGATCGGCTCGTTTGATTGAGCCTTGATCTCATTGTTCATCATTTGGTGTGTGCGTGTGCATTAATTGATATTATGTGTTTTGTGATTAAATTTACATATACGTATACTCATATGTGGTTATGCACCTTTTTATAACCAATATAACAAATTCGTTCAAATGTTTTCATAAGTTTCACTCGCCAACTTTTGTTGACCCAAAACCCTATTTTTACACATGATACAGGTGGACAGGTTGAAGAACGAACACATAGGAAATTGCCTTAGAAGAAAAATAAAGAAGTCATGAAAAATGTATTTGAACATGTTGTGCTTGTATGTTTATTGTAAATTTCTTCTTTAAAAAGAAACAATAAATTTGAAACTTTATAGTAAATGTCATGAGCTTTGATGAAAACTCAATCATGCCCCGACTACCATTTCCGTGCGGGTCAGGGTGTGACAGATTGGTATCAGAGCTTTTGACTATAGGGATATAAGATAGGTTATTAGACCCTTAAAGCCTATACTATAGTTGATTAGATTTTAATTGTTTATGTGGTTACATGCAAACTCATGATGTTTATTTGTTTCGTATTTATTACACACACAAATGCATGCAAACACTTCCACTATCATTTTGTGTGATACTTAATGATTTATACTTGTTGTCAAACATAACATGCTTACATATACATTCATCACGCATATTTCAATGTTCACATATTCAAATCATCCTCATATTTCCTTTATTCAAGATTTTGTGGCATTTTTCGTTTTTCAATCTCATCAAAGTGAGTTCTACGACGGGCATGTAGTAACTGGAAGGGTACAAGTATCAGTAGTCGAAACGTCCTGTCTAGGTTGGCATTCGTATAAATCCAATATAACGGACTAGTTTGCCTACCTGGGGACTAACGATGAGAGTACGAAGGACCTATTAGGCCAAAGCATGCCACACCAAACGTCGTTCGAACTAACCCTACTTTGAGTTGTCATTGTGTCCATACCAGGACACCCTCCGACCCTATACTTTGCAATCATGAATTTACGATTTTCATTCGGGTAGTGTGAATGTAACAGGCCAGCACCAATATGAATCCTACCAGAGCCCAGTAGTCATGGGGGCCCACATGACTACCAAGGCCAAGTAAGGGGACATATGGAGGTCCAAACATGAGCAAAGCCCAAGAAATCCTATGGATGTAGCAAATTAATTTACTTCATTTGTTTTGTGAATGGTCATTTCTAAATACGACACATGGCACCTAAACCGTCAAACTCATACTCTCGATACGTATTCCCTGTAGATATCTTCTAGTCTCTCTCGTAGAAGTATTAGATCAGGAAAATCCCGCGAGCGCATGGCTGCCCAAATCGCTCAACAAATGGCCGCCGTAATACCCAACATCGTAGTTCAAGTCCAACAAGCCCTTGCCGCCAATCCTATCACCCAACCTGTCTAGAAGGACAAAATGTCGCCAACCCTCCTCTCAACACCACTAAATGCACCTTCAAGCATTTCAAATCCTCCGATCCTCCAAAATACGAAGGGACTGAAGGTGTCACCGCTCTCCTCCATTGGTTTGAGGAGATGGAAAACACTTTTCTCAATTGCGACTGCCCCGATGATCGCAAGGTGCGATATGCTACCAGTCGTTTGTTCGGAGTAGCACTTACATGGTGGAATACAGAGAAGGGCAAGCGAGGTGCTAAGGATGCTATGACCTTGACTTGGGAAGAGTTGAGGGAGATCATGACAAGACGATTCTGTCCAAGAAGCGAAATCAAGAAATTAGAAGATGAGTTTTACTCTTTGAAACAAAAGGAGGGCGACCACACCACATACAACAAGAGATTCCTTGAGTTGAATCAGATGGTCCCCAACTTGTTCACTCCCCTCTACCGTTTGATCGAGCACTACATTCGAGGTCTTCCTTCAAAAATTCAAGACCCTGTAATAAGTACCACACCTGCAACTTTGGAAGCAGCAATGGAGTTAGCTACAGAGCTCACCGAAAACCACATACGGAATAAACACTTCAAGGAGGAGAAGAAGAAGGATAAAGCATCAACCGAAACCTCAAACTCAACCCAGACCGAATCTTCTTCTCAACCCACTTCTAAGAGAAAACGAGATGGGCAAAATTTCGCTGTCACCCAAGGCAATCAACCAGCTCCACAAGCCGTACCCCTCCAAGCTATCCCAATCACTCAAGTAGCACCCAACCCTACTTACCCAAATAAGAAACCTTACATTGGACCTCACACCTCAATGCAACACCTGCTTTTATCAACATCCATCTACCATACCTTGTCGACTGTGTGCAAATTGTGGGCGTTATAGTCATTTGAGCAAAACTTGTCGCACCCCTCAAAACCAAGCTTCACCCCCTACCCAAAACATGATCCAATCATATCAACAACCCCAATACCCCATGTTTCCACATGTTCGAGCTTGCTTTAATTGTGGGGACCCTACCCATTTTAGAAACACGTGCCCTCGATTGGTTAACATCATAAACGCCCAAGCTCAAGCAAACCCAGTTAACCAAGCAAATCAAGAAAACCCAGCACTACCACCAGCAGGAGGAAGAGCTTACAACATCAACGCCAATCCTGTTGAAGATAATAACGGCCCAAACGAACAACCCAACTAGCCTTCCCTCACCAAGAATCAAGATTCAACTCCAACCATCTAGTTCTTAATGTTTTCTCAATCTTTACGTATCCCTGTTATAAAATTGGGAATTTATGTATCCAAGAATTTTAATGCAAATTGATATTACATTTTGTTTTTTATCTTTACTCATTGATTCAACTTTCATATCATCATACATCACGATGTATCTCGATCTCATCATTTAAAGAAGTTGGGTTGTGTCTCACTTTTTCATAGACTGACCCCTTCATCATAACAAACGAGAAAGGTACTGTCGTCATTCTCATATTTGAGACTCAAGCTTTAGCTGTTGTGTTTGTTTAGTAGATTTTAAAATCACATAGAACTAATCATAACTTACTGACAAAGCCAATGAAAATTTGACAAGAATATGGTGGATACGCCGATGGTACTTCCTATATATAAGTATTCTTGTCAAAGGATCAAAAGCATTGTCAGCGGTTCTGAGAAGTTCCGTGTAGGTTTTAATATCGTCATGGTTGAAGTTTTTGTTTTATGATATAACCTTATCTTTTCAAACGTATCAATTCTCTCAAAACTTTTATGCATGAGATCATACTTAGTCAATCAACTCTGATTACCAATGTTTCTCATTTTATACTTTAGGCATCAAAAAGCGATTCCTGTAGCAGGGTATTCAACCCTTACTAGGAACGTTACCGCCTCAAATAAAATTTAAACTTTCACCCTCTTCTGATTAAGTAATTGTCAAGTTAAAACACCCTCCCTTCGAGTCAAATATACCACTACTTAAATTTCGGGACGAAATTTCTAAAAGTAGGGGATACTGTAACATCTGACGAAAAACGAATTCTAAAAACCCGCTCCGTTTTATAAATTTACGATATGAAGTTTTGATGCGTATTTATGTTAAACGTATAAACTCGTTAGCATTAAATAATAATAACAATAAATAATAATATAATGATTAAAATGTGGATAAAAAAAATAAAGTAACAAAGGGTGACCGCGGGTATCGAACCCGGGTCTCCCACAAACTAAAACACACAACACACCACTATACTACACATACATATTTGTAATAAAATTGACTTAAATAAACTTTATATCAAAACTAATCGCTGAAATCAATTTCAAAGAAACCGCCTGAAACGGCTACAACCTTCAATCCATCATTTAATCTCTGTTTCAATTCCGATTTAAATTGGAGAAAATATTTTCTATATGTGTGTTAAACGAAATCAGTGGGTCAACAATGATTGAAATCGGTTAAGCAATCATGTTGATAATTGCATCTTGACCAAAATTTTTGAAACCGAAATGTAAACTCAAACCAGCATCTACCTATAAATAGCGTCCCTTGAACTCAATAGAACTCGCTCACACTCTCTAGTAATCTCACAAAATCTCTTTAAACGCTCTCGGTATTCAAAACCCACTTCGCCGGAAAATCGGAACTCGCCGGAACGACCACCGGAGCCTCACCGAAACATCAAGGCGGTATAACTCTGACTCTTATTTCAATTCCCTCATGTCAGTAATATCGTGTATAAACAGAAACAAACAAAACCAATTGTATTAAATTTTATCAGATAATGGTTGTTTAGTTTTTGAAGAAGATGAAGTCTTGAATGTGTATAAGTTTAATGAAAATTGAATGTTTAACCGGGTTAGACACACAGTCCAGTGGTGGGACTGTGTGCATACAAGTCCAAGGTCTCCGGTTCGAGTCTCGTATACGTTACTGATTCTCTGTAAATAAAACCAAACTTTTTAACTCACTCAGATCACTCTGGAACAAGGTTTAAAGTAAATACAAATAAGGATTCAACGGGTCAGACACACAGCCCAACTAGTTGGGCTGTGTGCACGGGAACTAAAGGTCTCGGGTTCGAATCATGAAGTCTCAACCGGTTTTGGAGATTTATAAACCTTTTTAAAAAAATAAATTCCGTATTAACCTAACTAGTATATATATATAATTAAAATTGATATTATTTCGAGTTAGACACGTAGCTCAGTTGGTAGAGCTGCGTGCACGTATACGGGAGGTCACGAGTTCGAACCTCACACGCTGCCTAATTTACATGTTATCCGACCGGTCAGACCTGACAAGGTCAACTTTTTTTAATTTTTGTTTTATTTATTTCTTTATTATTATATTTAAAAATCATTTAAAATAAGATTTTTAACATTAAAAATTATATTAATTACCACAAAAATAGATCTAAAAATCTAATAAAAGGCATTAATTAGAAATATTAATTTCAAATAGAATATATATATATTTATCGAATTATTACGTGATTATTTAGGTTAGTTTCCCCTTGTCGGTTGAATCATAAATTCGTGCGCATTCATCATCATCAAGGAACGCACCCACTGTGAGTGAATTCTTACAAATTCCCCTTTTTATTCATGTTTTGGGGTGTATCATGTGTCACTTTATTTCGTTTATTCAAACTTGTGCTGTTACCATTATATGATCTAAACGTGTGATGTAAATGTTGTTTGTTGTGATGTGTGTTTACATTTTGTCAAGTTGTGCAAATCATTCATTAGGCCCATCAGTTCCTCGTTGGAGACGAGTTGAGCATCGCGAGCCTCATTAGATCGGCTTCGTTTGATTGAGCCTTGATCTCATTGTTCATCATTTGGTGTGTGCGTGTGCATTAAATTGATATTATGTGTTTTGTGATTAAATTTACATATACGTATACTCATATGTGGTTATGCACCTTTTTATAACCAATATAACAAATTCGTTCAAATGTTTTCATAAGATTCACTCGCCAACTTTTGTTGACCCAAAACCCTATTTTTACACATGATACAGGTGGACAAGTTGAAGCAAGGAACACATAGGAAATTGCCTTAGAAGAAAAATAAAGAAGTCATGAAAAATGTATTTGAACATGTTGTGCTTGTATGTTTATTGTAATTTCTTCTTTAAAAAGAAATAATTATGAAACTTTATAGTAAATGTCATGAGCTTTGATGAAAACCCAATCATGCCCCGACTACCATTTCCGCTGCGAGTCACGGTGTGACACATTTGATACACATTGATGTTGTTGTTGGCAGCAAAGGCTAAGAACAATCTGATTGCCTATAGTCTTGCAACAGGAGCAAAAGTTGTTGTGGTTGGCAGCAAAGGCTAAGAACAATCTGATTGCCTATAGTCTTGCAACAGGAGCAAAAGTTTCATCATAATCAATGCCTTCTTCTTATCTATAGTCGTGAACCACACTTGATATCCATTTGATACACATTGATGTTGTGGTTGGCAGCAAAGGCTAAGAACAATCTGATTGCCTATAGTCTTGCAACAGGAGCAAAAGTTTCAACATAATCAATGCCTTCTTCTTATCTATAGTCGTGAACCACAAGCCTAGCTTTGTTCTTGAAGACCCATTTTGTGCCAATTGCACATATATCCTGAGGCAATGGTACAAGTTCCTATACTTGTTGTCTTTTGAATTATAGGAGCTCTTCTTGTTGTAAGTCCCGATAATCCAGATCTAACACTGATATCACACAATCACCAAGGATGGGCGGAATCCAAACTTGATGATCTTCAAGAAAACAGGAATGATGAAGAACAATATGAATTCACTTTAACACCTTGCACACGATTCTATTACTTGAACAAGCAAAACCGTCTTGTACAAGATGAAGGTTCTCCAAAGAAAACCTAAGAGTCTCCAAAAGTCTAACCCTAGGAAATGACATAAGCCTAGCTTATATACCTAGGGTAAGGCATAACCCTAATGGGCTTGCCTATGGGCTTGCTTGGCCCAAATAACCTATAAAGGTCCAAAACTAATACAAACTAACCTAGTTAAACCCAGTTAACTACCATAGACCATTACATATATTTGATGCTTCAGTTTCACAGTTCTATGACCTAACAATCTCCCCTTAGACTGATGCATCAAATTGTCTTCATAGTGCAAATTCAGCAATTTCTTCAACAGAATCTATGGTTGTCGCTATGCTGTAAGTGTTGTGGAAGTCAGTCTCATACTTCTTAGGACCTCATACTTCAATGAACTCTCAGCACCGGGTATCTTTCTTTAGCTCTTGTGGTTAGTTTCATATCAGGATCTTGACCAGCTTTGCTTGAAAACATCTTTGTCAAAAAGAATGCGAGAGGAGGAATCTCAGCAGGGCTCTTTTCTTCTTCAATCTTCTCTTTCAAGCAAGCAGGTTCACATGTACTTCTTCAAATGTACTATCACTGCTAGATGATGACTTGAATCTGGTTCTTCTGACTCAGGTACACTTTGCTATTACGATGCTTCATGCTTTGTCGGCAACTAACAACATCTCAATTTTCAACAATCCCTGTTTCTTGATCAAAATCAAGATCTGCACATTCTCAGAAATTTATAAGCAAACATTCTTATACAACAGGGAGAGTACCACATGAACACTTGGTACATCCAAGTACTTGTACTCGGATCGGAATTCAAATTTCTTTCTTCTTTAGATGATTAGTCAAATCTTCAAGAACGGTTAATAATTTTTAATAAAACAAATAAAGCACTCTATTTTCGGATTTTTTGAATTTTCTAATTTTTTTAATTTTTTATTTTTAAACATAAGAATATAAATAGAAACACAAATAAACAAAAACACTAATTCAGTAGTTACAACTCTACAATTGCAATGGGATTAAAATCGTTTTCAGACGGACCAAGGAACACTTTTCGGTGCGAACTTATTCAGATTGGTCTAAATGATTGCCAATATGTTTGTCCACTTCAACTTTAATGCTCAACTTTCAAATTTTCAACTTCGTGATATGCTTAAGGTAGTATTATACTATAATACCCGTGTGTCCCACACCATGACATACCCCCGCGATCAAGGTAAGCACAACAGTTCATCGTAGCAGGTGAGTATACTGTGATCATCCTTTATTGTACAACATCAGGCTATTGGTGAACAGGTCAGTACTACCGTACAGCAGAGAGACCAATAGTGACTGACGAGGGTTAGGCAAATACCTTATGAGGTACGTAAGAACTTAGAAAGGAGGTACGTGATAACTGAGAAAGAAACTTTTGTTCTCTTAGGTTTTGGCCTTTCCATTTTGGCTCTTTTAGAAAGATATCCTGACTGTGCCCAGGTCTGCATATAATCTGGATGCAACGGAAGGGCAGCCAAGATATCCCCGGATGACTCAACAGCATAAAGACCCGAAACCTCAGATGTTGGCTATCTATCAACGCAGGATTTTAGACCATGAACTCATACGCCAATGGTATGTTACCCACAAGATACATAGTTCGTATAGTTCGTTATGTTTATATCACTTAGTATCTTTTGATCACTTTGAGCGTAAAGCCTATCGACATATCACATTAGATCCTAGTCTTTTCAGCTACAACACCTTACATGTGTCAGTCACGCCCTTTATCACGAATATTCATTTCATTTCCCATGACTTTTTATTTTTGTATTTTTGTTTTTTCAAATAATGTTTTTGTATTTTTCTAATTTTCTCATCCCACCAAAATTCATCAAGTAAACTAACCAAGCATCCAACCATCTTTTAACACATCACAAGAAGAAATTATTAAAACAGACACAAACAATTAACACAGCATTGCTAAATGATCAAATCGTTTCCAAATAATGTTTTTGTATTTTTCTAATTTTCTCCCCCTCAAACTATACATATATCGCCCTCTTCACCCCTAAATTTGTGCATCATACTTTATGCACAAATTTACCTAATAAAGAAAACGTATGCACAAAGTTTTAAACAAAAATGAAAAGGAAAATATTTTTGTTGTTTTTGCCATCATTAGATTAAAGACTAATCAATTTGAAAATTAAAGCATGAAATTTAAAGTTGTACCTTTTCGCTGATCTTTTCTTACCTCATCTCCTCCAAATGAAACATCACAATTGTAAAAATTTGAACCTTTTTGCAATAGTGAGATGTTATCCTTCATGTCCTTGGAACAACTGCTATCAACACTCCAGAGATTATCAATAGCTCCTCCTTGGTTGTTCCTGAGAAAAGAAAGAGATTAGTAAGACAGTGGGACCCAGGCCATCGTGGCCCTGGGTTTCCCTGAAGCATCAAAATAAGACACTTCTTTTAAACACAAATCCCCTTTTTGTTTCAAGGATTGGTGATGTTGTTACCGTCTTGGATTTGGGTTTCCAAATCTGTTTTGTTTTAACAAACGCAGTTGTTGCCTTTGACTGTTTTCAGGTTTAGTCATTTTAGAAAAAGATTTATGCTTCTGAACAGCCTTGCGTTTGTTTTTGGCAACATTCCAATCCCCATCAGATGGTTTAACCTTGGCATTCACATTCTTCATTGCGTTAGGTGATGATACCTTCATCGGCTTGAATGATTGTTATTCTTTGGTGTAACCTTCTGATTTTTAGCATGACACGGAACATGGGGACCACGTGTAAGTTTCGAGCAATGTGACCGGAATGCTGCAATTGAAGCACGTTTGTCTCTTCACATGTAAAGCATTCTGATCAGCTTGATTTGCTCGTGCAGGCCTTGAAGGATGAACTGCTCCCTTCTTTGCTTGATATCCTTGCATGTTTCTTGCAGACGAAGATGAATTTGGATGTCTGTACTTGTCGTCTGCAAGGGCCTTCTTTTGTTGTGAGTTTTCTTTGGATTCTTCTTCATTTGTTTAGATTGCAAGTCTTGTTCAGAAATCTCCCCAGCCTTTCCAAAAGCTTTGCTAGCACGGTCAAAGGCATATTTATCACATTTGCCATTAATGACCGGCTTAACAAAAGCATTTTTCACAACATTAGCCTTTAAAAGGCTATTGATGCCTACTGATGATTCAGGAGAGTGAGATTGTCCTTGACGTTTGGACTTCTGCTTTCTTCGTCTCCGATTTGCTCTTTTATGCTCTTTTAGCTTGCTCTGAACCTTTTCATCAGAACAGAAGGTTCAGATTGTTCAGTTTGCACACTTGGAGCCTTGTTCATGTCAGCTCTCTCTTCATCAACTAACTCATTTGAAGAGTTATCAGCACCAGATGGTTCCCGTGCGTCTGGCGTATAATCACTGGTTTGCCATACACCATATGTTGTGCTTTCTCAATATCTTCGTCGTTTCTGCACTGTTGTATAGTTGTGATTATAGTATAAGGGGAACCTGATTGAATCCCAAACCCTTCCTTTGTTCCCCTTATATGCCAGCTGCACATTACACACGTCTTGTACAAGCTTGCTGGATGTATCAAACTTCTTTATATTAACTTTGTTTTGTTGATATTTTCCATAAGAAGTCCCAGCTCAACTCTTACCAAGTCGCATTCTATGGTTTTTATTCTAATCCAGTTTTGTAATCATGGACCTAAAATTTCTGTTGATTTACGTCCAGGTGGAGCTGAGCTATATCTTTCTTTTGTGCTTCAACCTTTTCTTTGAGTAACTTGTTGCTTTCTCGAAGGCTGATGCACTGAGCCATTGCATTGTTGTATTCATCGGTCATTTTGGAATTAAGAGCCCGGAGTTGAGCAACTCTATTCCTGCAAGGTTCAGTGACAAAAGATAGTTGACTGTGTCAATGGACGAGCTTTTTGTCAGCGTTAGTTTGGGCTTGAGGTCGAGTTTGGGGTGCTGGGCTACTGATGGCTGCTTGCTGTGGTTGAGGTTTATGCTCAGACACTTCTTCAGGATTAGACTCAGTTGATTTTGCATATCGATTGTGGAGATCTTGGTTTAATTTAAACGATCCCATAACCAAGATACAAAAGAGTCCTTGCCATCACCCAAAAAGCTATTCAAATCATTCTTTACATCCTCTTTTTGCCTTCCACGGTCAAGCAAACGCATCACATAGTCAGCAACCGGATCAACATTGTAGTCTCTGATAAACTCATTCAGCTTTTCCTTCACTTCATCCCGCAGGCTCGAGTGCTGAGTTTGGGCTACAGACATCTTCGGATAAATCGAAACCGGACCGGTAAACACGATAAAAAATGTCCAAAAACTGTTTTTTACCAAAATGTACCGTTAGACTCGTCTCGAAGATACGATTCCAAGATATATACTGTCCGATGGTGATTTCAGGAATTTCCGTGCCTTTTTTTTGCCCTAAAAATCACACGAGTCTAGCCGTGCAACCGGTTTGTTAAAATTGTCTAAGGATCAAATTCTGTGTATGAAACGTTTAACTCCGGTTACGTCAGCTGGTTAACTTTCCACCTTTTGGTACAACTCGGAACAGTACCAAATTCGGAACAGTAACTCGGATTAACAATCCGAGTTGGAATCCGAGACGCACTATTTCAGTCCGGAATGGGAATCTGGAACAGTAATCCGGAATGTTATCAGATACATAGCAACAGTCAGAATCCGGAACAGTAATCCGGAATGAAAGTCTATCCGAATTCGGAACAATTACGAATCCGGAATCTTTGAAGATTTTCCGAAATCCTTGAAGATTTATCCGAAATCCTTGAAGAAAATCCGAAATGCTTGAAGATTTATCCGAAATCCTTGAAGAAAATCCGAAATGCTTGAAGATTATCCGAAATCTAACAGAAATTCAGATTTTATCCGAAATACAACCAGAAAATCTGAAATCCTTGAATGTTGATCCGAAATGCTTAAATCTTCTTCGTGTTCTTCGTGTTCTACAAAATCTTGTAATATCAGATCTGAGCCTGGAAAACAGGTTCAAACAGGCTCTGATACCACTTGTAAGTCCCGATAATCCGGATCTAACACTGATATCACACAATCACCAAGGATGGGCAGAATCCAAACTTGATGATCCTCAAGAAAACCGGAATGATGAAGAAAATATGAATTCACTTTAACACCTTGCACACGATTCTATTACTTGAACAAGCAAAACCGTCTGGTACAAGATGAAGGTTCTCCAGAGAAAACCTAAGAGTCTCCAAAAGTCTAACCTTAGGAAATGACATAAGCCTAGCTTATATACCTAGGGTAAGGCATAATTCAAATGGGCTTGCCTATGAGGTTGCCTGGCCCAAATAACCTATAAAGGTTACAAACTAACCTAGTTAACTACCAAAGACCATTACATATATTTGATGCTTCAGTTTCACAGTTCTAAGACCTAACACTCGCATAGCCTCTACCCAACGGTTATCTCTTAGTGCCTCTTGGTACTTTACTTGTGTAACACCCTGTAAAAATCGTGTCCAATAATATAGTGACGCGTATTGTATTTTTAATATGGTCAATTAAAAGACCAATAAGGACTAAAGGCGTCAACATGCTCAAACTGAGGCTTTGAGTGACGGTTCGATGTCAACATGCATAAATAACAGCCTGTAAGTGACCGATATGTCAACATGCTTAAATCATTAGCCTCTGAGTGACTGCTATGTCAACATGCTTGAAATTTGGCCTTTGAGTGACTGATATGTCAACATGCCCAGCCTCTGAGTGACATAATCAACATGCTTATAATAAGCCTCTGAGTGATCCTTTGCGAAGTCCTAACTCTCATACGTGCCATTTATTGGACGAGAGGGTTCAATTTTGTAATTATGTGAAAGTTGTATGATGGAGGGATTAAAAGTGTCAACATGTTAATTTATACCTCTGAATGACCTTTTAACGAACCGATAGGTCAACAATGTCCGGGCATAATCCCGGGTATGCCAAGCATTGGCTACGGAGGGCTAAAAGTGCCAAAAAGGTGTTTAAAAAGGTTCTTAGAAGCTTTATAAAGTTAAGGGTTAAAAGTGTCAAACTTTGAAACTGGCCAAGGGGCAGTCGCGGGGCGCGAGATACCTGGCCTGGGTCTCTCGCGGGGCGCGAGAAGAGGTCTGTCGCAGAAAGTTTGGCTTGGCCTCCAAACAAAGCTCCAGAACCATTAATTCGAAACTATGGACTTGTAATCAGCTATGCCACGTTTTGGGACACTTGTAAGCTTCGTCTTACACCCCTAAACACATGGCTTCACCTCCTTTGAGTTCTCCAACTATAAATAGGTGATCAAATTCACCATTTGAACTTGCACCTTTCTAAATCATAACTCTTCTCCCTCCTCTAAAAGTTCCTAGATGAAAGGAGCATCCAACTTAGTTCTCTTGCATTCTAGGAACCTCTTGTAAGTGTTCCTTGCTCTTGCATTTTCGTTTATAGGCTTTTATAGCCAAAAGTCAAGTGTTTTACGGAAAACACTTTGACTTTCAGTTAAGACCATTATGGTCCAGCTATTATTTATAACGAACATGGCTAAGTGATCGTAATAAAGGGCACCTCCTGAAGATCACGTTTGCTAGACCAATTAACGAGTCAAAGTTATTATATTAAAAAGTCAAACAGACCATTTTTTGGAAAAAAATCATAAATTGATCTTATATATGATATGAAACCTTTTTTGACACTTAAACTAGTTGGTAATAATTATTAGAACATGTAAGAACATGTTCGGCTCGTCAATTTCAGTTCTAGGGTCGGTTCGCAACCTAAAGTCGCAAAGTTTGACTTCTGCTTTGACTTTCGATTCTGACCCGATTTAGATTAGTTACCTATTGATCTAAAGTTGCATTATGCTCATAATATAATGTAGCATAACCCTCTGATGTTATATTACATGATCATAATCAGAATCTAAGTTTATGCGCAAGTTCCATAATTATGCCATCTTTAACCAAAATGTCCTTTTTGCATAAAACAAGGTTTTAAATGGTAATGAACTTGAAAATCAGTTTTTTTTACTGATGTAATATTATAAGTAGGATGATTTGGGATGTTAAACCAAGTTATAAACTGAGTTTTCAAACAGGTCCTTAAACTATGTCGATAAATGACAATTTTAGCCCTTGTGGCGTATAAAATAGTTTTAATCAAATCTTTTCAAGGTAAATCCTTTACCTGCTGATATGTAATATTAATTAACATATTGAAAACATTTTAATCTGACCTTAACATCAGTTTTCATAAACATCGCATAAAGACATCATTTTACGACATAAGCGCCGTTTCGGCGCATAGTATGGTTTTAAACCATATTATTGACCAAGACTTGATACCTACTGATTTTAAAACTTATTTTAAACATAATTACAGTAGGTACATGTTATAAACTCAGAATCTCAAATAATTTATAAACTGTGTGTAAAATGACCAAAATGCCCCTTCGGTGCATAGTTTGGTCATAAAAGGTAAAGTACACATATGAATGATATCCTACTGATATTATATCATAAATAAAATATTTTTCCAAAATACTTATGGTTATAAACTTAAAAAATGTTCAAGTTCCTTTATACAGTATGAAATTACCAAAACGCCCATATGAGGCATAGTTTCGTTTTAAAACCTTAATGGGCATAAAAGTTGATTTCCTACTGATATTACAACTTATGTAAAATATAATGGCATATAGAACTTGTCCATGACTTATCCGGTTACCCGATATCGCTGATATGCGTACGGTTAAGTATATGTAACTAGTTTACGGAACTTAACCGAACGGGTTTAACCTTGTCATTTAAATCTCAAAATCAAGAATGTTAATAGTTTACCCATCTTATACAAGTCAAGGTACTTGTTGGGATTAAACTACATTCTATCCAATCATCGTTTAATCTAGCGTCATATGTTTTGATCAAGTACGCTAGTCGGTCTAAGTCTATGACTTAAATAAAACCGTTAGTATTTAATTGGTTAGTTTATGCCATAATCCAGACTAGAGACTTGCCGATAAATGCTATATGCACTTAGTACTTTTGTTTACGGCTGAGTTATTAAAATTAAAGAAGACTAGCTCATGTAAATACTCTCGAATTATTCCCCTATACGGGCTTGGGTTATGGTAAATTATTACCGCTTGGTCGGAAATGGGATCAATCGAACGCCGGTTCGGTGATAGTAAATCTGCATATTCTATTTTAATCAGTTTTGTTTGATAACTTAAACATGGGTTAACTACCGTGTCATGGATATCCTCGGCTCATTACAATAGAAATGGCCACGACCTTAGCACGGGTGTAGGCATACACCCGATAGACGCTTAATTATGCATTCCCACAAGGTTGGGAGGAATTGACTCCTTCGTGAGTCCACAGTGGTGTGTAAGTTAATTGTGTCTCGGTCTCCGTACCGGGCCCCGTATGTATGAACAAACATGTAAATCTGTTAACAAGGTTGGACGGTCAATTAACCCAAGTTATAAAAAGATTTTGTGCTGACACGCACTTAAAACATTTTTGGAATGTTTTCAAAATGAGTCAGTTGGGTGTATTTACCAGTGAAAGCTGACATATTTTCAAAAGACTAAACTGCAGGTACAATACGAAAATAGGCTGGAAGTGCTCAGTAGTGATTGAGGATCTGGCAAATCCTAAATCTGCCCAAAGTTTGTTTTATATTCTTTCCATGTACAATTTATGATCCGCCTGTGGATCTTCTATTACGAGCCTGTATATTATTTTGTATTTTCGATCATTCGGTTTGTAATAGTAATTTTACTCCAAGACTTCTGTTGTGCCGTGTTTAATTGACTATGATGATTATCAACTGACGTCACAATACTCCCCACCCGGGCCCACCAGTGTATGGATTTTGGATAGGAAATCCGGGGTGTGACAGGTTGGTATCAGAGCCAAGGTTTGAGAGAATTAAACACTAGCCTCTTGTGTTTAATCTCAAACTTACACGAGCACATTCCTTAGAGTTCCGATTCTAGGCATTGACCTAGGATTACTCATTTCATTATTAAGTTATTAGTATTGTTTTTTTTAAATTGATTTCTAACAGGAAAATGCCACCACGTGTACGAGGACAAAGTGGGAGAGGAAAAGGTCCAATGAGGGGAAGACCATCGGGGCGTATTCCCCCTCAACCTCATAACTCAGATGCTTACCAAGAATCAGGAGATTCATCTCCTTGGCAAACAGTGAGATGTTCTGTCTCTCAAGGACACTCGCCCCCACATTCCCAAAATTCTTACCACTCTCACCACTCCTATCAATCACACCATACTCACCATTCCCATTCACACTCTTACCATGAAGAATTTAACCCTAACCACTACTTTAACACGCCTCCAGCCAATCAAAATCAGTTGGACCAGCCAAACCCTATGGACGAGGACTCCGACCCGGAGATGCCACCGTCGGGATCAAATACGCATCACATTGAAATTTCAAGTGATTCGAATTCTTATGCCTGATCGCCCTACCAAGGTCCTAATGAGTGGGACCAATATTGGAATCAATTCACCTTCGCCCACACTCCTTTACACCACTCTCAACCACCCCCAATACAAGAAGACGTTCACATGGAACCAGTAGACCAACCTCAACCACCACCTGAACCACCAAGGAGAAAGCGTGGAGCGCGTATGTCAGTACGTGTCACACCCCGACCCGCAGCGGAATAAGAGTTGGGACATAATTGGGTTATCACCAAAGCTCATGATATTTACTATTATGTTTCATATTTATTTAAATCGAAATTACAATCTCAATAATCCAAACATGTCCATACAAATTCAAAGAAAATAACCAACTAAACAATTCCAAGCTCTAAATCATTTTATTCTTCTAGTCCAATCCTATGTGTTTCTGGCTGCAGCTGGTTCACCTGTATCATGTGTAAAAATAGGGGTTTTTGGGTCAACATAAGTTGGCGAGTGAACCTTTTTAGATAAACATTTATTATTGATTTACTTGTTATTTTATCAAGGAAAAATTGTGCATAATCATAAGTGAGCAAATGATGAATAATCAATCAGTAACAATGTTAACCACAAATTATAACATACAATAACATACCAACAGCATACCATAACATAACAACTTGCATAAATATAAAACATGAATGAAACTGTGCGATCAAGGCTCAATCAAACGGAGCCGATCGTATTGCATGTACTGAAAATGATAAATGTCTGTGCGATCAAGGCTCAATCAAACGGAGCCGATCGTATGTTGGCACGCCAGGTTCACGCTCATAATGTAATGGGGAACATGCTCAACGCTCATAATGTAATGGGGAGCGGCGGCCTATGAAATTGCATGTACTGAAAATAATGAATTAAATCTAACAATAACCACACAAACAATTGAATCAAACTGAATACACATTTGTCCATGGTATGATGTATGCACAATGATTTAAGTATAATAAGTAGCAAGACACATGATACACCCCAAAAACGTGATTAAAACGGGGAATTTGTAAAGATTCACTCAAATTGGGTGCGTTTGATTGGAGATGGTGAGATGCGCACGAGTTGGAAGAGCGGAACAACGAGAATTAACTAACCTAAATAATAACGGGAAATTTAGTAAATGAGTGGATTTTATTAATAATTTTAATAAGATTTTTAGATATATTTTTGTGAGTTTAAGGCTATTTCCTATCATTAAAAACATTATTTTTAAGTATTTTTAGTGATTTTTAAATTAAATTAAATAAATAAAAATATAAAAATATGTTGACTTTTTGGGTTGACCGTTGACTTTTTGACTTTGACTGTTTGACCGGTTTATTGTGTAATTGAAATGCGCTGGGTGAGGCTCGAACCCGAGACCTCCCGTACGCGTGCACGCAGCTCTACCAACTGAGCTACGTGTCTAACACGAAATAATTCCGTTTTTAATTATACTTATATATTAACTCAGCTTATCCAAAATTCTTTTTTTTTTCAAAAACATTTTAAATCATCGAACCGGTGTAACTAACAGGTTTCGAACCCGGGACCTGTGCTTTAACATTACACACAGTCCACCGCTAGACTGTGTGTCCAACTTGGTTAATATACAACTTTTTATTATACTTAACAACTAACGTAAATTAACCCGGTTCAGTTAGAAAAATAAAACGTTTTTATTACATAGAGGGTGCGTGTATCAGGGATCGAACTCGCGGTGTGTGCGTATTATTTGCAAACAGTCCACCGCTGGACTGTGTGTCTAACCCGTTTAAAATACCGATTTTAATTAATCTTATATTGTTAGCACAGTTCATCTTCCCCGTTAGTTTTTACAGACAGTAGATTACCCCTCTGTTTTCTTGTTTTAAAACGATTAACACATTCATAAGACTGAGATGAAATAACAAAGACTGTGTTGGAAACAAACATACCGGAGGAATAATTCAACTCAGAATTCCGTTTTGGCGTCGGCTCTGTTTTTTATGAACTTCAACTGAGCAAGTAAATTATTCGTTTTGATTAGCTAAACGTGGAATTGAAGTGTTAAACAAGCGTTAACAGGGTGTTTAAATGTCCATACCGTTTCACAGCTGAAAATGAGGATTTCCAGAAATTTTCCGGCGAACTGGAATTATCTGATAACAGCGTCTGAATTCGATTTCAATTGAAAGGTCCGAGTTAGAAATAGCTTAACAATTGATAGACCACGACGGTATTGAAAGACTTACCGTTTTGATGAAGAATACGGTTTTCCGGCGACTTGCAGAAACTTTCCGGCGAGTTCAAATAGCTTCTCCGGTGGACTGAAAATTGTGCGGAAATGTAATTGGAGGTTTGCAGAGTGTTTTGAGTCGCGAGAGAGTACAAAGATGGAGGTAATACTGGAGTTGAAGATTTTCGGTTATAAAAACCGATCCTTTCTCGAATTTAAGTTTATTCAAGGCAAACTTGATTGAAAGCGTCGGTGCATCGGTTAAACTCAGTAAACCGAGATCAATCAAACGTCTTTGGACGTTTGGTGACCGATTTCGGTTACAGTTGGCGTAACCGGTTGATTTATGGTTGTCTATAAGATTTATTTGTTTCCCATAGATGACAGAAAACAACAAGTGGCGGAGTGGTGATGTGTGTGTGTGTTAAGTCTTTGGGTTTCAACTCAGCTGACCCGGGTTCGAGTCCCGGCAGCCTCATTTTATATTTATTTATTTTATTTTTACTTTTTATCAAATATAATTTTTATAGTTTAGTTTGTTTATTAATTATGTATCATCAAAGATCAAAATAGCCATAAATACGCAACGTGACATTTATAACTTGATATTCGATTACAAAACGGAGCGGGTTTGGAAACCCGTTTTTGACAAATGTTACAGTATCCCCTACTTTTAGGAATTTCGTCCCGAAATTTAAGTAACAGTAGTAGGAAAAAGGTGCGGGTATTTTTCGCGCATCGAGTCTTCACGTTCCCAAGTAAACTCAGGTCCCCGTTTCGACTCCTAGCGTACCCTAACAATTGGAATGCGACTTCGTCGAAAACGTTTTTCTCCGAAATCCATGATCTCTACAGGTCTTTCAATAAAATGCATAGATTCGTCAATCTGAATATCTTCCAGTGGAATGTGAAGGTTTTCATTAGCGAGGCACTTCTTCAAGTTTGATACGTGGAATGTGGGATGAATCCTGTTGAGTTTTTCTGGTAGATCAAGCTTGTATGCTACAGGTCCTACTCTTTCGAGTATCTTGAAAGGTCCTACGTAGCGTGGTGCTAGCTTGCCCTTTTGACCAAAACGAACTACTCCCTTCTACGGTGATACTTTCAAAAGTACATGATCACCAATGTTAAACTCCAAAGGCTTCCGTCGTTTATCTGCATAACTCTTTTGACGACTTTGAGCCGCTAGAAGATTGTTTCGGATTTGATGGATCTTGTCTGTGGTTTCTTGGATCAATTCTGGACCAGTGATTTGAGCTTCCCCAATTTCGTGCCAACATACAGGAGATCGGCACTTACGACCATATAAGGCTTCAAAAGGTGCCATACCGATGCTTGAATGATAGTTGTTGTTGTACGAAAATTCAACTAATGGTAGATGAGCGTCCCAATTTCCCTTGAAGTCTATGACACATGCTCGAAGCATATCTTCAAGAGTTTGAATGGTGCGTTCAGATTGACCATCAGTTTGAGGATGATAGGCGGTACTGAGATCCAATCGCGTACCCATAGCGGCTTATACTGCTTGCCATGTTCGTGAAGTGAAACGACCATCACGATCAGAAATAATGCTTAACGATACACCATGTCGGCTTATGATTTCGCTGATATAAATACGAGCTAGCTTTTCGTTCTTGAAATCTTCGCGGATAGGAATAAAGTGAGCTGATTTTGTAAGTCGATCAATGATTACCCATATAGTGTCATACCCACCAGAAGTGCGAGGTAACCCGGTAATGAAGTCCATGGTTATGTTTTCCCACTTCCTTACAGGTATTTCAGGTTGGACCAGAAGTCCTGAGGGTCTTTGATGTTCAGCTTTTATTTTGGAAAATGAAAGGCACTTGGAAACAAATTCAGCAATATCCTTTTCATTCCAGGCCACCAGTAGGTGTATCAAAGGTCTTGATACATCTTGTCGGCTCCTGGGTGTATAGAATATCGTGTTTTGTGCGCCTCATTCATAAGAAAAAAAATCACGAAGGTTATTGTGGTCAGGAATCCATATGCGATCTAGACAGTATAGAATACCGTCGGATTTAGTTTCAATTTTTAAGTTTAGCTCCACAAGACGGCTCCTTGCGTACGTCTCCTTTCTGTTACTGAAACATGCTGGGCTTCTCGGATTTTGATCTTTGATGTCGCTTACGATTTTAGGTACAATAGTTTTGAGGGAACTGATACATTTGTAATGATAAGGTATGTATCATAAAACAAAAACTTCAACCATGACGATATTTAAACCTACACGAAACTTTTCATAACCTCCTGGTAATGCTTTTGATCCTTTGCCAAGAATACTTATATATAGGAAGTACCAACGGCGTATCCACCATATTCTTGTCAAATTTTCGTTGGCTTTATCAGTAAATCATGATCAGTTCTATGTGACTCTAAAACATAAACAACACAACGAACAAAACTTGAGTCTCAATTCTGAAATGATACATGACTAAATGATGACAGTACCTCTCTCGTTGGTTATGATGAAGGGGTCAGTCTATGTAAAAGTGTGACACAACCCAACTTCTTTAAATGATGAGATTGAGATACGTCGAGATGTATGATGATATGAATGTTAAATCAATGAGTATAGAACAAAACTGTAATATCAAATCGCATTAAAATTCTTGGATACATAATTTCCAAATTTTACAATTGGGATACGGAAAGATTGAGATAACATAAAGAAAACATTAAAACTAGATGATTGGAGTTGAGTCTTGATTCTTGGCGAGGAAAAATTAGTTGGGTGATTCGTTTGGGCCGTTATTATTTTCAACAGTATTGGCGTTGATGTTATAAGCTCTTCCTCTTGCAGGTGGTGGAGCTTGGTTAGCTTGATTCACCGGATTTGCTTGAGCTTGGGCATGAATGATGTTCACCAAACGTGGACAAGTGTTTCTAAAATGGCTTGGGTCTCCACAATTGTAGCAAGCCCGCATAGGTTGTACCATGGGATAGTTGGGTTGGTAGTATGTTTGGGCTAAATGTTGGGTAGGTGGTAGTAGTAGGGGTTGTTGGGCTTGACCCATTATTTGTTGGTGGGTTTGGGTTGAAGGCTGGTGGCGGTTCGTTCGCTGAGGTATGCGACAGGTTTGAACAGTATGACCTGCGCGACCACAGCCGGTGCAATGTTGGCAGGGATGATCAGGAAAATGATGATATTGGCAACGGTTGCATTTTGGTAATGGGCCGGAGTATGGCTTTTTATATGGTTCGGGTGAAGGGGCAACTTGAGTGATGGGTGCAGCAGGGATAGGGAAATTTGCTTGTGTGAGCAAAGTTTCTTGTGCTTCGATTCCTTTTACCAGTAAACTTCGAGGAGGAACTAGAATGGTTTGAAGTTTGAGCCTCAATGGGGGCTTTCTTTTTCTCCTCTTTGAATTTACCGTTTCGAATGCGATTTTCGGTCAGTTCAGTGGCTAGTTCCATAGCAGCTTCAAGTGTTGCTGGTGAAGTGCTGAGAACTGAATCTTGAATTTTCGAGGGAAGACCTCGAATATAATGCTCGATCAAGCGATAAGTTGGGGTGAACAAGTTAGGGACCATTTGGTTCAACTCTAAGAACCTCTTGTTGTAGGTGGTATGATCTCCCTCCTTTTGCTTTAAAGAATGAAATTCGTCCTCCAACTTTTTAATTTCACTCCTAGGACAGAAACGCCTAGTCATGATTTCCCTTAACTCCTCCCATGTTAACGCCATTGCATCATCAATTCCCCTCTTCCCCTTTTCAGTATTCCACCAGGTGAGAGCTACCCCAAATAGTCTCCCGGTGGCGTATCGAACCTTGCGATCCTCGGGACAATCGCAATTGAGGAAAGTGTTTTCCATTTCCTCAAACTAGTGGAGGAGAGCAGTGACACCTTCGGTCCCTTCAAATTTAGGAGGATCGCAAGACTTGAAATGTTTGTATGAGCACTTGCTGGTAGGAGGGTTGCCGATGTTCTGGTCATTTTGTTGGAGAGGATTAGTGGGATTTGTGGCGAGAGCTTGTTGTACTTGAACCACAATTTCAGGAAGCACTGCGGCCATTTGTTTCGCGATTTGTGTGGCGAAGCGTTCGTGAGACCTTCCAGATTTTCTACCCCCTCGTTGTTGTCTAGACGACATCTACAGGAACATACATAAGAAGATTGTGAGTTTATGGAGTCCTTTTAGGTGTCATGTGTCTCAAAGAAAATGAAAATAACATAAATATCAATAATGCAACTACATCCATAGGATGTCTTGGGTTTGCTTATGTTGGGCCTCAAATGTTCCCCATACCTTCACCTGTATAGTCATGTGGGCCCCCATGGCTATTGGCTTGGTAGGATTCACATTAGTATTGGCGATTTAACACTTGCATCACCCGAATGCAAACCACAAAATATGTTTACGAGATGTATGGTCGGAATGTGTCCAGGTGTAGACACAATGACAACTCAAAGTGGGGTTAGCTCACACAACGTTTGGTATAGCATGCTTTGGCCTAATAGGTACTTCGTACTCTCATCGTTAGTCCCCAGGTAGGCAAACTGGTCCTTTATTTTGGATTTATACGAATGCCAGCCTAGACAGGACGTTCCGACTACCGGTACTGGTACCCTTCCAGTTACTACATGCCCGTCATGAGAACTCACTTTGATGAGATTTGAAAATACAAAAATCGTTGTAACAGCAATCATGAAAATGATGTGATGTGTGCTTTCATGGATATGATATGTTATGAGAAGATGATTCATGATAGGCATTATATGATAATATATACTTATGAACATGCTTGCATAACATTGAATGTAACATTTAACATAAAGCATATAAGCATCATGAAATTTGGCATATAACACACAAAAATCTTAAAAATTTTAATCAACTATAGTATAGGCTCTAAGGGTCTAATAACCTATCCTATATCCCTATAGTCATGGCTCTGATACCAATCTGTCACACCCCGACCCGCAGCGGAATAAGAGTCGGGGCATAATTGGGTTATCACCAAAGCTCATGATATTTACTATTATGTTTCATATTTATTTAAATCGAAATTACATTCTCAATAATCCAAACATGTCCATACAAATTCAAAGAAAATAACCAACTAAACAATTCCAAGCTCTAAATCATTTTATTCTTCTAGTCCAATCCTATGTGTTTCTGGCTGCAGCTGGTTCACCTGTATCATGTGTAAAAATAGGGGTTTTTGGGTCAACATAAGTTGGCGAGTGAAGCTTGTTAGATAAACATTTATTATTGATTTACTTGTTATTTTATCAAGGAAAAATTGTGCATAATCATAAGTGAGCAAATGATGAATAATCAATCAGTAACAATGTTAACCACAAATTATAACATACAATAACATACCAACAGCATACCATAACATAACAACTTGCATAAATATAAAACATGAATGAAACTGTGCGATCAAGGCTCAATCAAACGGAGCCGATCGTATTGCATGTACTGAAAATGATAAATGTCTGTGCGATCAAGGCTCAATCAAACGGAGCCGATCGTATGTTGGCACGCCAGGTTCACGCTCATAATGTAATGGGGAACATGCTCAACGCTCATAATGTAATGGGGAGCGGCGGCCTATGAAATTGCATGTACTGAAAATAATGAATTAAATCTAACAATAACCACACAAACAATTGAATCAAACTGAATACACATTTGTCCATGGTATGATGTATGCACAATGATTTAAGTATAATAAGTAGCAAGACACATGATACACCCCAAAAACGTGATTAAAACGGGGAATTTGTAAAGATTCACTCAAATTGGGTGCGTTTGATTGGAGATGGTGAGATGCGCACGAGTTGGAAGAGCGGAACAACGAGAATTAACTAACCTAAATAATAACGGGAAATTTAGTAAATGAGTGGATTTTATTAATAATTTTAATAAGATTTTTAGATATATTTTTGTGAGTGTAAGGCTATTTCCTATCTTTAAAAACATTATTTTTAAGTATTTTTAATTGATTTTAAATTAAATTAAATAAATAAAAATATAAAAATATGTTGACTTTTTGGGTTGACCGTTGACTTTTTGACTTTGACTGTTTGACCGGTTTATTGTGTAATTGAAATGCGCTGGGTGAGGCTCGAACCCGAGACCTCCCGTACGCGTGCACGCAGCTCTACCAACTGAGCTACGTGTCTAACCCGAAATAATTCCGTTTTTAATTATACATATATATTAACTCAGCTTATCCAAAATTCTTTTTTTTTTCAAAAACATTTTAAATCATCAAACCGGTGTCACTAACAAGTTTCGAACCCGGGACCTGTGCTTTAACATTACACACAGTCCACCATTGGACTGTGTGTCCAACTTGGTTAATATACAACTTTTTATTATACTTAACAACTAACGTAAATTAACCCGGTTCAGTTAGAAAAATAAAACGTTTTTATTACATAGAGGGTGCGTGTATCAGGGATCGAACTCGCGGCGTGTGCGTATTATTTGCACACAGTCCACCGCTGGACTGTGTGTCTAACCCGTTTAAAATACCGATTTTAATTAATCTTATATTGTTAGCACAGTTCATCTTCCCCGTTAGTTTTTACAGACAGTAGATTACCCCTCTGTTTTCTTGTTTTAAAACGATTAACACATTCATAAGACTGAGATGAAATAACAAAGACTGTGTTGGAAACAAACATACCGGAGGAATAATTCAACTCAGAATTCCGTTTTGGCGTCGGCTCTGTTTTTTATGAACTTCAACTGAGCAAGTAAATTATTCGTTTTGATTAGCTAAACGTGGAATTGAAGTGTTAAACAAGCGTTAACAGGGTGTTTAAATGTCCATACCGTTTCACAGCTGAAAATGAGGATTTCCAGAAATTTTCCGGCGAACTGGAATTATCTGATAACAGCGTCTGAATTCGATTTCAATTGAAAGGTCCGAGTTAGAAATAGCTTAACAATTGATAGACCACGAAGGTATTGAAAGACTTACCGTTTTGATGAAGAATACGGTTTTCCGGCGACTTGCAGAAACTTTCCGGCGAGTTCAAATAGCTTCTCCGGTGGACTGAAAATTGTGCGGAAATGTAATTGGAGGTTTGCAGAGTGTTTTGAGTCGCGAGAGAGTACAAAGATGGAGGTAATACTGGAATTGAAGATTTTCGGTTATAAAAACCGATCCTTTCTCGAATTTAAGTTTATTCAAGGCAAACTTGATTGAAAGCATCGGTGCATCGGTTAAACTCAGTAAACCGAGATCAATCAAATGTCTTTGGACGTTTGGTGACCGATTTCGGTTACAGTTGGCGTAACCGGTTGATTTATGGTTGTCTATAAGATTTATTTGTTTCCCATAGATGACAGAAAACAACAAGTGGCGGAGTGGTGATGTGTGTGTGTGCTAAGTCTTTGGGTTTCAACCCGGCTGACCCGGGTTCGAGTCCCGGCAGTCTCATATTATTTTTATTTATTTTATTTTTACTTTTTATCAAATATAATTTTTATAGTTTAGTTTGTTTATTAATTATGTATCATTAAAAATCAAAATAGCCATAAATACGCAACGTGACATTTATAACTTGATATTCGATTACAAAACGGAGCGGGTTTGGAAACCCGTTTTTGACAAATGTTACAGTACGTGCCGGACAAAGGTCGGGATCGCTGCCACCTTTGCCCAACTCCTACCCCACAATACAAGAGGACCCACAAATGGGTGGACCCTCTAATATTTCACCTATAGTGGAACCAACACCAACACCCGCACCTACAGTTCAACCACCACCATCGGGTTATACTAACCCAATCCCTACATATCCAGACACGTCTGGATATGATCCTTTTAACCCGTCCACACCGGTAGACTATCAAGCATGGTCGCAAGACCCCTATATGCAGACGGTTATGCACAATGCACTTTACCCGTCTCCTTTCCCACCTTCTTATCCACAGACTGGATATCCAACTTATGGGTACCAGTACCCGGTTATGCCACAACCTCAACCACAACCTCCGCCATCACTAGAGACCATTAATGAGGCCTTAGAAAGAATGAAAGAGATGCAGCAGCAAGCGGAGAAAACGGAGAAGAAGACAAACAAGTTCTTCAAGAAACTCTCCAAATTGGTCACCGTGTGAGAAGGACGAGTGAAGTCTCTTCTAATAATATGTAGTTCCTACGAGGACATTGTTATTCCTTTAATCCCTGTGTGGACAATTTTATTTCTTTAAAGTCCTTGCATGGACAGTTTATTTCATTTTCTAGTATTGTAATTTCTAAATTTGGAATTTACTGAAGTACTTTTGGAATTTATATATATATATATGTATTCATCCTCTTGAAAGCGAGCGTCTCGATTTTACTCAAAAAATTATGCTCTGCTATATAATTCCAAAAGATCTTAATGGATTGATTATGCCAAGTGGCGTAGACCACATATTGGCCAAGAAATGATAGTTAAGTATGAAGATAGTTAAGGGAAGTTATCCTTCTATCCAGAGGTAAGGGACTAAGTCCAAACCTCCAAGGTCGTTAAGGTCGAAGGTGACCGGGACCATTAATCAATCATTAAGGTACTCTTATGTTAACATTAAGAAATGTTCACACTCTTGGTAGTGTGGCTTGAGGAACCACACTAACCGTCCAACGGGACAGGCTGATATGCCAAATACATCTGATACGATGTAGGCCAATGTAACAAATTATTGTCCAACGGGACAGGCTGATATGCCAAATACATTTAATACGATGTAGGCCAATGTGCCCAATTATGTCCAACGAGACAGGCTGATATGCCAAATACATCTGATACGATGTAGGCCAATGTGCCCAATTATTGTCCAAGGGGACAGGCTGATATGCCAAATACATCTGATACGATGTAGGCCAATGTGCCCAATTATTGTCCAACGAGACAGGCTGATATGCCAAATACATCTGATACGACAAATACATCTGATACGATGTAGGCCAATGTGCCCAATTATTGTCCAATGGGACAGGCTGATATGCAAAATACATCTGATACGATGTAGGCCAATGTGCCCAATTATTGTCCAACAGGACTGGCTGATATGCCAAATACATCTGATACGATGTAGGCCAAGGTGCCCAATTATTGTCCAATGGGACAGGCTGATATGCCAAATACATCTGATACGATGTAGGCCAATGTGCCCAATTTATGTCCAATGGGACCGGCTGATATGCCATATACATCTGTTATGATAGAGGCCAATGTGCCCAATTATTATGTCCATTAGGGACAAGCCTATGAGCTATATAATTGTCAATGATGACAATGACAGTTGTAAATTGCGATCCACTGTCCAATAATATATGGACTACGTCCAATTTGTAATTTGCCTATGATGGTCTTATTAAGACCTATGCCAAATATAGATTCGTTAAGCCTAAGAGTTGTGATGTTATTCACACTAGTATAGGCAATGGATTGTTATATCCAATATTGAAAGTCGATATGGTTGATACACTATGGTTAAATGAAGTTTTATTGGTATATAGAACCCAAGACTTAAAGATGGCTAATTCAAATGAAGCACAAAGTAGCACAGGAATGTTGAATCTAACAAAGCTGAAAACAAAAATATAGATGGTGATAATTTTCAAGCTCGCATTAATGCGGCTGTCAAAAAGGCCATGGGAAAGGCCATAGAAAAGCTAAGAGAGTCGAGTGCCACTCGCTCTAGACCCTTATCTATTCCACCATCTTCAGCTCATAGGGAGGGCTCCGTTCACTCTTCAAATGCGAAAAGTGAACCAAAGAAAATAGATTTTACTGAAAGGTCCCGTTCTGCTAAAGACGGATGTACCTATAAGTATTTGGTCTCATGTAAGCCCCGAGACTTTAACGGGGAGAAAGGAGCAGTGGAAGCCCTAAAGTGGCTAGATGAGATGGAAACAATTGTAGATATTAGCAACTGTGCTGATAAGGATGTGGTCAAGTACGTATCACAATCCTTCAAGGGCGATGCCCTAATATGGTGGAAAGGCATGATTCAATCTACAGGTAAGATACACCTGTATAATTTGGGGCGGTCAAAGTTTGTGGACCTTATTAAGGAAACTTACTGCCCACCCCATGAGGTGGAGAAATTAGAGACAGACTTTTTGTCTCTTTCAATGAAAAACCTAGATTGTCGTAAATACGTCTCCGATTTCAATTCCCTATCTAGGTTAGTTTCCTATCTAATCACTCCTGAACCCAAACGCATTGCACGTTTTATAAATGGGTTGGCCCCGAGATAAGGCATGGTAAAGGCTGCTCTGCCTAGTACCTATAGGTCCGTTGTAGACCTATCTCTTTCCCTCACCCTTGATTTGGTAGAACAAAGGTCAGTTAGGACCGAAACTGACAAAAAGAGGAAACAAGAGGATAATAACTCCCAAAGATTTAAGAAGAAAGGAAATTTTGGGTTCAAGAAGAACCAGCACACGTCTAATGACAAACCCCTGTGCAAGAACTATAAATATAGGCATTGGGGACAGTGTGGCATAAATCCACAAACCAAACCTGTGGTATCTGCAAAAAAAAGGGCATAAGACCTTAGATTGCAAGGATCTTAAGGATGCAGTTTGCTACAACTGCAATGAAAAATGGCATATAACGTACAATTGCCCCAAGAAACCCAAAAGTAATGATGCAAAACCTGGAGAGGCCAAGAAAGGGGAATGCTCGTGCCTTTCAAATGAATGCCAGGGAGGCCGTTCATGACAACAAGTCATAACAGGTACATTCCTCATTAACAATTTTTACGCAAGAGTTCTTTTTTATTCGGGTGCGGATAAATCATTTGTTGACCATAAGTTTAGTAAACTATTAAACTTACCCATAAGAACTCTAGACAAAACTTATGAGATAGAACTTGCTGATGGAACGATAGAAACAACATCTTCCATTCTTGATGATGCTCTATATCCATTAAGTATCATTCCATCCTTATCTCTCTTCTGCCAATGAAATTGGCGGGGTTCGATGTTGTCTTAGGCATGGATTGGTTATCTCATAACCAAGCCCGCATTGCCTGCGATAAAAAGCTCATCGAGATTAAGACCCCATCTGGTGAAATGATCACCATCCCCAGAGACTCACACTATGGACTGCAACAAGGTGTTATTATTTAAGGCATCCAAGTGTTTAAGGAAAGGATGTGTCATCTACATGGCACAAGTTACCATAAATGAGCCTAAGCCAAACATGGAGGACCTACCAGTCATCTCAGAATATCCCGATGTATTCCTAGAAGAATTACCAGGCCTACCTCCAGACAGACAAGTGGAGTTCAAGATAGATATCCTGCCAGGGTCAGCACCCGTAGCTAGAGCTCCATATGGATAGCACCAACGGAGATGAAGGAATTGAGAATGCAACTAGACGAACTTTTGGAGAAAGGCTTTATTCAGCCTAGTTCCTCGCCTTGGGGAGCTCCTATCCTCTTTGTAAAGAAGAAAGACAGTTCAATGTGGATGTGCATTGACTACCGAGAGCTAAACAAGTTGACGATTAAGAATAGATATCCTCTGCCCAGGATCGATGATTTATTCGACCAACTTCAAGGGGCTAGTTACTTCTCTAAAGTTGATTTAAGATCTGGAGATCATCAGCTGAAGGTTAGAAGTGAAGATGTTCCTAAAACTACCTTCAGGACCCAATATGATCACTTTGAATTCTTAGTAATGCCTTTTGGCTCACAAATGCACCAGCAGCATTCATGGATCTCGTGAATAGAGTCTGCAAGCCATATCTGGATAAGTTTGTCATTGTCTTCGTAGTCGACATACTTATTTATTCTCGTAATCAAGCTGGTCACGAGAAACATCTTAGGTGCATCTTAGAACTACTAAGGCAAGAGAAGCTCTATGCTAAATTCTCTAAGTGTGAGTTTTGGCTCAGAGAGGTCCAATTTCTTGGTATATGGTAAGTGAGCGTGGTATCAAGTGATCCCGCCAAAATTGAGGCATAATGAATTGGGAAGTGCCCAAGACCCCATCGGAAATTCGTAGCTTCCTAGGATCGGCTGGATACTATAGAAGGTTCATTGAGAACTTTTCAAGAATAGCCACTCCTTTAACTACATTGACCCGTAAGAATGTTAAGTATAATTGGGGTCCAAAACAACAAGAATCTTTTGAGGTTCTTTAAACACAAGTTGAGCAATGCTCCTGTGTTATCCCTACAAGAGGTGTTGAAGATTTTGTAGTCTACTGTGATGCATCGCACACTAGCATGGGATGTGTGCTAATGCAAAAAGGCAAAGTGATTGCCTATGCATCACGACAGTTAAAAGTGCATGAAAGGAATTACACCACCCACGATTTGGAATTGGGTGTTGTTGTATTTGCACTAAAACTGTGGAGACATTACTTGTATGGCATAAAGTGTATTATACACTGACCATAAAAGTCTCCAGCATCTGTTAAATTAAAAAGGAATTGAACATGCGACAACATCGATGGATGGAAACACTTAATGACTATGATTGCGAAATTCGCTACCATCCAGGCAAGGCAAATTAGTTGCTGATGCCTTAAGTCGCAAGGAGTACGTTAAACCTATAAGGATTAACGCCAAGAGCATTGAGCTCAGAAATAGCTTAAGTGAGAAGCTATTAGATGCGCAAAAGCAAGCCTTATTAGAGACTAATGCTCCTAAGGAAGGATTAGGCGGAACTATAGATCAGTTAGCGCTTGGAAAGGATGGAATCCTTAGATTCAATTAAAGGATCTGGGTTCCAGTCTTTGGAGGACTTAAAGATCTAATCCTCCAAGAAGTGCATAACACAAGATACTCAGTTCACCCAGGTGGTGACAAGATGTATCAAGATCTAAAGAAGAATTATTAGTGGATGGGTTTAAGAAATCCATAGCCACTTATGTAGCTAAGTGTCTGACGTGTTCAAAGTTAAAGCCGAACATCAGAAGCCATCAGGACTTCTACAACAATTACAAATTCCCACATAGAAATGGGAAATGGTAATAATGGATTTGATTACCAAGTTACAAAAGACCAAAGGGTAATGACACTATTTTGGTCATCGTGGATAGGCTGACCAAGTCAGCACAGTTTCTTGCCAATTAAGGAAACGTATAATTCAGATAAATTGGCTAAGTTGTATGTGGACAAGATTATGTCCCTACACGGTGTGCCGGTATCTATTGTATCTGACAGAGATACTAGATACACATCTCACTTTTGGAAAAGTTTCCAACAATCTTTAGGCACACGATTGAACTTTAGTACGGCTTACCATCCGCAGACTGATGGTCAAAGTGAGCGTACTATTCAAACACTGGAAGACATGCTTAGAGCATGTGTGATTGATTTAGGTGGAAGTTGGGACGACCACTTACCCCTAATAGAATTCTCCTACAATAGCAGTTATTATACGAGCATCAAGGATGCTCCTTTTGAGGCCTTATATGGGAGAAAGTGTCGAACGCCCATGTGCTGGGCAGAAGTTGGAGAGGCCCAACTATCAGGACCAAAGATTGTCCTGGAGACCACGAAAAAGATTATGCAAATCTGTGATCGTCTCAAGGTGCCAAGACAGGCAAAAGAGCTATGCTGACAAGAGGCGTAAACCTCTTAAGTTCCAAGTAGGGGACAAAGTCATATTGAAGGTATCACCTTGGAAAGGTGTGATGAGTTTCGGAAAGAAGGGCAAGTTGAGCCCAAGATATATAGGACCATTCGAAATAATCGAATGCGTCGGCACCGTAGCTTATAAGCTCAGGTTGCCAGAGGAGCTTAGTGGAATTCATGATGTATTCCACATATCTAACCTTAAGAAATGTCTAGCCGATGATCGCTAGCGATGTCGCACAAAGATGTGCAAATAGATGAAAACCTGAGGTTCGTTGAGAAACCAATTGTGATCGAGGATCGAAAAGTTAAGAAGCTCCTAAGGAAAATGATACCTATAGTAAAGGTTAAGTGGGACGCTTTTAGAGGTCCCGAGTATGCATGGGAGGTTGAGTCCACTATGCGACAAAAGTACCCCCATCTTTTTGAATAAAATCTCGAGGTCGAGATTTCTTTTAAGGGGTGAGGATGTAGCACCCTGTAAAAATCGTGTTCAATAACATAGTGACACGTATTGTATTTTTGATATGGTCAATTAAAAGACTAATAAGGACTAAAGGCGTCAACATGCTCAAACTAAGCCTTTGAGTGACGGTCCGATATCAACATGCATAAATAACAGCCTCTGAGTGACTGATACGTCAACATGCTTAAATCATTAGCCTCTGAGTGACTGATATGTCAACATGCTTGAAATTTGGCCTCTAGTGACTGATATGTCAACATGCCCAGCCTCTGAGTGACATCGGAATCAACATGCTTATAATAAGCCTCTGAGTGATCCTTTGCGAAACCTAACTCTCATACATGCCATTTATTGGACGAGAGGGTTCAATTTTGTAATTATGGGAAAGTTGTATGATGGAGGGATTAAAAGTGTCAACATGTTAATTTATACCTCTGAATAACCATTTTAACGAACCGAGAGATCAACAATGTCCGGGCATAATCCCGGGTATGCCAAGCATTGGCTATGGAGGGTGAAAAGTGCCAAAAATGTGTTTAAAAAGGTTCTTGGAAGATTTATAAAGTTAAGGGATTAAAAGTGTCAAACTTTGAAATTGGCCAAGGGCGGTCACGGGGCGCGAGAGACCTGGCCTGGGTCTCTCGCGGGGCGCGAGAAGAGGTCTGCCGCAAAAGTTTGGCTTGGCCTCTAAACAAAGCTCCAAAACCATTAATTCGAAACTATGGACTTGTAATCAACTATGCCACGTTTTGGGACACTTGTAAGCTTCCTCTTACACCCCTAAACACCTGGCTTCACCTGCTTTGAGTTCTCCAACTATAAATAGGTGATCAAGTTCACCATTTGAACTTGCACCTTTCTAAATCATAACTCTTCTCCTTCCTCTGGAATTTCCTAGCTGAAAGGAGATCCAACTTAGTTCTCTTGCTATTCTAGGAACCTCTTGTAAGTGTTCCTTGCTCTTGCATTTCATTCGTTTAAAGGCTTTTATAGCCAAAAGTCAAGTGTTTTACGGAAAATGCTTTGACTTTCGGTTAAGACCATTATGTTCCAGCCATTATTCGTAACGAACATGGCTAAGTGATCGTAATAAGGTAGGTATTAATCCATATAAAGGGCACCTCCTGAAAATCACGTTTGCTAGACCAATTGACGGGTCAAAGTTATGATATTAAAAAGTCAAACAGGCCATTTTTTGGAAAAAATCATAAATTGATCTTATATATGATATGAAACCTGTTTTGACACTTAAACTAGTTGGTAATAATTATTAGAACATGTAAGAACATGTTCGGCTCGTCAATTTCAGTTCTAGAGTCGGTTCGCAACCGAAAGTCGCAAAGTTTGACTTCTGCTTTGACTTTCAATTTTGACCCGATTTAGATTAGTTACCTACTGATCTAAAGTTGCATTATGGTCATAATATAATGTAGCATAAAAATCTGAGGTTATATTACATGATCATAATCAGAATCTAAGTTTATGCGCAAGTTCCATACTTATGCCATTTTTACCAAAATGCACTTTTTGCATAAAACAAGGTTAAATGGTAATGAACTTGAAAATTAGTTTTTCTACTGATGTAATATTATAAGTAGGATTATTTGGGATGTTAAACCAAGTTATAAACTGAGTTTTCAAACAGGTCCTTAAACTATGTCGATAAATGACAATTTTAGCCCTTGTGGCTTTAAAATAGTTTTAATCAATTCTTTTCAAGGTAAATCATTTACCTACTAAATATTTTAAATATTAAATAACATATTTAAATCATTTTAATCTGACCTTAACATCAGTTTTCATAAACATTGCATAAAGACGTCATTTTACGACATAAGCGTGTTTCGGCGCATAGTATGGTTTTAAACCATATTATTGACCAAGACTTGATACCTACTGATTTTAAAACTTATTTTAAACAAATTACAGTAGGTACATGTTATAAACTCAGAATCCAAATAATTTATAAACTATGTGTAAAAGGACCAAAATGCCCCTTCGGTGCATAGTTTGGTCATAAAAGGTAAAGTACACATATGAATGATATCCTATTGATATTATATCATAAATAAAATATTTTTCCAGAATACTTATGGTTATAAACTTACAAAATGTTCAAGTTCCTTTATACAATATGAAATTACCAAAACGTCCTTATGAGGCATAGTTTCGTTTTAAAACCTTAACGGGCATAAAAGTTGATATCCTACTGATATTACAACTTATTTAAAATATAATGGCATATAGAACTTGTCCATGACTTATCCAGTTACCCGATATCGCTGATATGCGCACGGTTAAGTATATGTAACTAGTTTACGGAAATTAACCGAACGGGTTTAACCTTGTCATTTAAATCTCAAATCCAGAATGTTAATAGTTTACCCATGTTATACAAATCAAGGTACTTGTTGGGATTAAACTACATTCTATCCAATCATCGTTTAATCTAGCGTCATACGTTTTGATCAAGTACATAGTCGGTCTAAGTCTATGACTTAAATAAGACCGTTAGTATTTAATTGGTTAGTTTATGACATAATCCAGACTAGAGACTTCCGGTAAATGCTATCTGCACTTAGTACTTTTGTGTAGGGCTGAGTTATTAAAATTAAAGAAGACTAGCTCATGTAAATACTCTGACTTATTTCCCCTATACGGGCTTGGGTTACGGTAAATTATTACCGCTTGATCGGAAATGGGATCAATCGAACGCCGGTTCGGGATAGTAAATCCGCATATTCTGTTTTAATTAGTTTTGTTTGATAACTTAAACATCAGGGGTTGAAACCGTGTCCTGGTATCCTCGGCTCATTACAATAAAATGGCCACGACCTTAGCGCGGGTGTAGGCATACACCCGATAGACGCTTTAATTATGCATTCCCACAAGGTTGGGAGGAATTGACTCCTTCGTGAGTCCACAGTGGTGTGTACATTAATTGTATCTCGGTCTCCGTACCGGGCCCGTATGTTGAACAAACATGTAAATCTGTTAACAAGGTTGGAGGTTCAATTAACCCAAGTTATAAAAAGATTTTGTGCTGATACGCACTTAAAATTTTTTGGATGTTTTCAAAATGAGTCAGGTTGGGTGTATTTACCAGCGAATGCTGATGTATTTTCAAAAGACTAAATTGCAGGTACAATACGAAAATAGGTTGGAAGTGCTCAGTAGTGATAGAGGATCTTGCAAATCCTAAATTGCCCAAAGTCTGTTTTATATTCTTTCCATGTACAATTTATGATCCGCCTGTGGATCTTCTATTACGAGCCTGTATATTATTTTGTATTTTCGATCATTGGGTTTGTAATAGTAATTTTACTCCAAGACTTCCGTTATGCCGTGTTTAATTGACTATGATGATTATCAACTGACGTCACAATACTCCCCACCCGGCCCACCAGTGTATGGATTTTGGATAGGAAATCCGGGGTGTGACAACTTGGTTTGGTGGGTGATTTTTAAGGTAGATTATATCTCCCTTGTATGGAACAATGGCATTTTGAGTGAAGGCTGTAGATGGGAATCATCTGAGCTAACATCTGTTGGAACTTTAGAAGATCCAACATCTGCTTGAAATGGAGGTGGGGGTATAGGTGGGATAGGAGTAAAAATGGGTTGACTTTTGTTCACAGACAATGACTTTTGTCAACATATGTTTTTTATTTGATGAGTGTCAGAGGATTGAGGATCAAAAACAGTTGATGCAGCAGTGGTAGATTTTGACAGGTTTTGAACATATGTTCCTCTAGAAGTGGAAGTGACTTTGTATTGTGGAACCACAACATCATATCCATAATCTTGATAGGGAGATTGTGGTGCACCTGCAGTGTTACCTTGACAAACACATCTTCAAATGTAAATTTATCTAGATCAAATAATTCAGCAGGATTTGTGGGATTTTTAATGAAGAAAGTTCATTAAACTTTACATTCAAGGTCTCTTCTACACACCTAGTCCTTGTGTTAAATACTGTACAGGCTTTGGCAGTGGTTGAGTATCCTAGAAAATAACCACAATCTACCTTGGCTGCAAATTTTGAAATGGAGTCTTTTAAGTTTAGAATGAAACATGGGCAACCAAAGATTTTGAAATAAGAGATCAGTGATTTGATCTTGTACAGAGTTTCATAAGCAGTCTTTTGATGCCTGGGGTTATTAAAACTTTGTTATGTACATAGCAAGCAGTGTTTACAGCCTCTGGCCAAAAAGATAGTGGTAAACCTAATTCTGCAAGCATGGTTCTAGCAGCTTCATTTAGAGTTTCGTTATTCTTTCAACCACCCCATTTTGTTTTGGTGTCCTTAGGATGCTGAATTGCCTCACAATCCCTTTTGACACGCAGAAAACATCCACCTCCTTATTTCTAAATTCTGTTCCAATATCACTCCTAAAGATTTTTACTGGTAAGTCAAACTTTTCAATTTTTCTTACAAAGTCCTGCAAAATGCCTGCAGTCTCATCTTTGGAGTGCAAAAAGTAAGTCCATGTAAACCTTGAAAAATCATCAATTATAACAAGACAATACCTCTTCTTTTTAAGACTCGTGATTTTAAAAGGGCCAAACAAGTCCATGTGTAACAATTGTAAGCACTAGCCTGTTTTGGATTCTTCGATTGATTTGTATGAACTTTTCTGTTGTTTACCTTTAAATAGGAAACACAATGTTCATCACATGTGAATTGTTTTGATGGAAGACCTCTTACAAGACCTTGTTTAGAGAGTGTGGTGATAGTTTTGAGATTTGTGTGACCAAATCTTCTATGCCATAGTTACGTTCTCTTTGTTAGAGGCAACTGAGAACAGACAGGCATTAGTCTTTAAAGTATCCTTCAACATATCAACCACATACACATTGCCACTCTTGTGAGCAACAAGTTGTGCTTTGTTCTCAACAATGATGGTTACAATATTTTTAACCACTTATGGCCCAACAATCTTACAATGCTTCTTAGTGAAGAATGACCTAACTTTGTCACTCATTTGAGACACACTAAGAAGATTGAACTTAAGATTGTCAATAAGATTAACATTTTCAAACTTGACTATCCCTGCTTGAACTGTCCCTGACCCCAACACCTTACCTTTTGCATTGTTAACAAAGGATATATCACTCCTAAATGTGCTAGAAAATCTTTGAGAAGGGCTCTACATCCTGTCATGTGCCTGAAGCTTTTACTATCTACATACCATAAACTATCAAGGCAAGTAGAAGCTCGTTGCATATCAGTAACATATTACTTTTGGTGAGTGTCCAAAGCCAAGATGGCTTTGGATGGGGTCATAGACATTTCAGCCTCAAATCCAGGAGAATGGTCAATGTTTTGAACAATTTTTGAAACATCTGTTGTGGACCATTTCCTATCAAATGATATAACCATGAGAATGCTTGCTTACCCTTGGTTTTGAGGGTCTTTTGTAGACCTCATAGCCAAGTGGTACACTCTTATAAGCTGGTTGGCCATAGCCTCCTGGAAATTTATTAGCTGGTGGTGCATCTATTACCTCTAGAAACAGTGGTTATATACCCAACAGTCAGCAAGGCCAGTGATGTAAGATGTTCATTTCTTCCAAATCAACAAGGTCAAAATGTTGAAGATCATTTAACTCAAAAGATAAGTTGTTAGAAAATTGGTTTTCACCATATGCTGTAAAAGCATAACTAGGTGAGTAAGAATTAGTGTTGAAATTCCCACCAGATATTATATCAATAAAATGATCAAAACTCTGATCCTTACTACCACCAGAGGTTTCTTCTTGACCAAAAAGTATTGTGCTACCAAATGCATAGTCATCAGCAACTTTTCCTAACTCTTGTAGCTTCTTTTTCGGGTTAAGCTCTCTTTCATAACTGAGAAGCCTTCCATGAAGTTGAGTCATACTTATCTCTTTGAACCCAACAACGGTTCTAGTTATAAAAGCAATAGTGTCCCATTTCTCTGGTAATAATATAAGAAATCGGCTATTCAGGGTTGAATTAGGATAATTAACATTTACCAGTTTTAATTCACTTATTAGACAACTAAACCTTTCAAACTGCTGAGTTAATGATTCTCCTTTAACAAGAGAAAATGTTTCATGCTGTTGGTTTAAACTTCACGATTGTTTTCAATAACCTGCTCTGTCCCACTGAATTGCTGTTTCAAAGCATCCCACAACTCCGTTTCACTGTTGCAATACAACATGTCATCATAGATATCATTTGGAATATCTAGCAACGATGCTAAATGCCTTTGCATCTAGCTCGATTTGCTGAAAATCTTGCTCGGAGTTGTTTTCAGGATTTTTTGGAACTTGAACTTTTGGGTCTTTAGCACTCGGTACCATCGAAACATGAGGTCCGAAGATAACCGATTTCTAGTAACCCGTATTTTGTTGTGCAAGTATGTGACCCATCCGTCTTTGCCAGATATTATATTCCGATCTGACAAGTATCAGAGGTTCATACATGGTGCCAGTGTTGTGTGAATCTTGCGGATTTTGAGAAATTTCTGATTGTTTACAAACAGGTTTTTGTTTAGAAATACGTTGAACGTAAATAAATTTTCTCTGTTTTCAATATAATGAACAAACGAATCAGTAGTGAGAGCTGATCTGTTTATATCAAATTGATTGTAAGATCAAATTTGATTGACCAACCTCTAATACCAATTATTAGGATCTGGGGTTGATACTGTTGTAACTGTTTAAGATGGAAATCAATAAAAGAAGATAAACAATAATGAAATAGTGCAGCGGAAACAATAAACTTTCAAAACACAACAATAGAGACATTGTTTTTATCAAAATGCTTTTGTAAACTTTGATTCACGTATGCATGTAAATGTTACAACTTCCCCTCAACCTAAAATCACTGCTATTTGTTCGTACAGAATGTTAGAATGAAATTGATAAATAGACTAGTACATACACTGTTCTATTTATATTACAAAGCAAACTACTGTGGCATCTAGGCTGACGTCACCTTGACAGTGACATCTAACGACCTAACAAACACTAGCATCTGCTAAACCAAAATACTATTACATTAATATAAAAACTCTGTTGATCCAACATCTGTTCATAGATACTCTGATGAGCTTTAACTTTTATTGGTCCAGCAGACTCTTGACTTTGAGCAGAGCTTGTTTCTAACAGATCTTTGTATAACATACTTTAGTTTCAACAGACCTTTGAGTAGCAGATGTTGATGTCTTTGCCTTTGAGAGAAGTTAAATATTCAAAGCACTGTTTTATTGTTAATCATATGATATAGAACATTTTGGCTTTCCAATTATCTGTTTTTTAGAGGGTTCAACAAATCCAACAGTGTTATTATTGATGTCCCTATCTGGTGCACTCCACGCCTTTTTGCATTTACACATTAATTCTTCTCCGGTTTTGTATCCAACATTTTAAAATAATTCCATACTTTCGAAATCAACTTTCTCTTCTTTCCACCTTTTGATGATGCAACGTCAAAATTAAAAGATTCATTATATTCATAATCGCCGTGAACAATAACTGGTTCTTTGTCACCATTATCCATCATGGAATCTGCAAAAAAAATATTTAAAATGAAACACATATTAGTTGTATTCGAATTAGCAATATGCATTTATATATGATTTGCTACTGATGTTTTAAAAAAACAAACCACTATTAGTTGTACTCACTTTATATTAGCAATATTACGAACATGCATTAACATGATTACATCACCTATCTTCAAATAAAACTATTAATATAATTGCATCCCCTATATTTAAATGAAACTATATTGATGGAACTTACTCATCAGCTGACTTTATTATATTAGCAATATTGCGACATGCATAAAAGTTAAAGTTCAAGTTTATAATAATGAAATTTGTTCATTCGATTAATCAATTGAAACTAGGCTATACTGACTTTAATAGTTTGATTATAAATTTTCGGCCACATAACTAATTCATGGGTAGATTTTCAAAGATAGTTTTTGGCTGATGACGGGTTAGAAAAGATTAGAGCATATATTATTATATTTGAATGTCATATAAATGGATCATTGCTAATTTACTATGAAATAATACTACATTAATTTCAAACGTTTAGAGATAGTGAGATACCTTGGCTTTTTCTTCATTTTCAATTAGAAAATTGGAACCTACAAGCTGCAACCAAAATTATGAAAACATCTCCGTTAGACTTAAAACGATTAAACCTATATATTGCAAATTTTGTTGTGTTTTTTTTAGTTGTAATTAAAAAAGTTAATAACTAACGAGATAAAAACTCATTCAATTCATTCCCAAATAATTTTTAAACTCCATGCCTATTATTCAAAATTTATATACAATACACCAATCAGTTATCAAATGTCAAATTGGAGCAAGCAGATGTAAAATTAGGTTATAAATTATAAAGAAGCAAATGTCAAACATAAACAAACCTTGTGAGCTCTGTTGATGCTAGCCGATTGGAAGAACTGAGATGAAACGTTCGCCTGAACCCTAACTACTATATACATAGATAATTCTCCCAATCCATGGATTTAAACTGATTAGAGCCCATTTGCACCCTTATTGTTTGACGATTCGTTGCTTCTTTTGGCTTTGAATGATGAAAATCTGCTGATCGCCCAATCTCGTAATTATGTTCATATTAACCACCCTAAAGGCATAATGAAATTTGCCGTAATAATTTAAAAGCAACCTTTACTTTAATCTAAAGCCCTCAACTATATACACATTCACATGATCCACCCTATTTTTTATTTTCTATTAATTAAATAAGTGAACCCGCGAACTCGACGAGTTTGACCCGAACCCGACCTGTTAGCTAAACGGGACATGTTTAGCTAAACTGGTTCGCGGGTTCGACCTGAAACTGACCCGAACTTGTTTATGGTAAACCCAAACCCAAAAAAACGTGTTCGGTTCGTGTTGTGTTTTCTAGTCGTGTCGGAAATTCACACCGCTAATCAAGTATGATAGGTTTAAACAACTTGTCGAAGGGTTGTTTATTCCAAGTACTCTTTCTCAAACTAAGCTTTTACAAGTATTTTGTGATGTGATCCCAAACTCCTTGTGGCCTCTCAAGAGTAGAGGTTTAGTGAGTGAAACGTAGAAGAGTAGTGGGTGAAAGGGGATGGTGAAAATGGGCAGCCAAGGCCTTCTATTTTAGGCTGGAGGAGACCAGATGTGCACGGGAGTGCACAAGGGGCACGGTCATGCCTTGTGAGGATTCCTCGACACCGCTTGTCTTTCTTATCCTTTTTTGAGCGAGTCCGTTGTGATACTTTTATAGGCACGGGGTGCAAGCTAAGGTGTCCCGACAAGTCTTGAATAAGTGGCATTCTTGGTCGGTTCTCAAACCTTCGTTTCTTGTCCTTTCCTTAAGCACGAACGTGCCTCGCCTCCGTGGACTTTTATTGACCATCCTTGGGTTGACTTTGTGATGCTTGGTATTGTGTACGGTTGTGCCCATAGCCTGGCACGATCGTGTCTATTTCATAATTCGCTGATTTGCTTAGAATCTTGGGTTTTTCCTCGTTTGTGCTCGTCTTTTCATTTCTTTTCATCCCGAGACCCTAAAAACCAGCATTTTTCAAATAGGAACGATTTAGATAGTATTTGCAACTAAAGAGTCATTAAAGTACTTATAAGTAGGGGTAACTATGGACTAAAAATATGTATAAATGATGGTACATCAAGCTTAGCATCCTTCTTTTCCATGAGATATCTCACAGTAGTATGGTCAGAATAAATAATGACTTTACTACCCAGATGTAAACCCATAATTTGTCCAAAGCATAAACCGCCGCAAGTAACTCTTTTTCAGTTGTTGAAGAATTAAGTTGTGCATCCGAAAAAGTTTTACTTTCATAGTAATTGTTGCCGGTTTTTGTTCACTCGTAGACCCAACACGACCCTAACCGCGTAATCACTCGCTTCACACATAATTTCAATGGTAAAGACCAATTAGGTGATTGCAAGATTAGGGCTTCAACCAATTCTTCCTTGAAAATTTTAAAGGCTTGTTCATTTTTTTCGCCAAAAACAAAGGGTTGATCTTTTAGCAAAAGATTACACAAAGGTTTTGTTATGTCAGTAAATCGTTTAATGAATCTCCTATAAAACCCTACTTGACCCAAAAATGAGTGAACACCTTTAACAGTCGTTGGATAAAGTAGAGTAGATATGACTTATACCATAGCATGATCTACCCCCATCCCACAACGTCCCCACGTGTCTCAACACAAACCCCTATTGGACCATGAAATGGCTCATTTCCCAACTCAAGACCAAATTGGTTTCAACACAACATTTTAAAACTTTCCAATTGGTCAAGGCAAGTCTCAAAAGATGACCAAAAAAAGAAAAGTCATCCATGAAGATTTCAAAGACTCCCTCACCATTCAGCGTGCCATAGCTTTGGCGCATTCATTGACTGATGATGTGGTACGCATGGAAACCTTGTTTAAGGATGATGACTACGAGAAAAAGCCGGTTGAGATTGATAAGAAAAATGTTCAGACTAAAAAGTCTGTTACTGACAATAAGAGGAAAAGGATGGGAAATTTTAAGGGTCAATCGAGTAGTCAGAAGAACCGTAACCAAAAGTCTGGTAAGATGTATGCTGCTAACACCACAGGACCAAAGAAGTACACCGGTCCCCTTCCAAAATGCAATAAGTGCAACTATCATCATATGGGACCCCTGTAATGAATTGATGTGTAAGAATTGCAACAAGTTTGGACATAAAACCCAAATTTGTCATGCAAAGTAAGCCGATGGATTAGATAAGCCTATTCAGGGATGTTTTCAGTGTGGATCAGAGAAGCACTTCAAGAAGAATTGCCCCAAGCTGAAAGAAGCTAATCCAAGGGGCAAGGCGTTTGAGCTAAATGTGGGTGCTGCTAAACAAGACCCGTTAGTGGTTACTGGTACGTTCCTTATCAATAACCACTTTGCATCTATACTATTTGATACCGGAGCTGATTTAAGTTTTGTTTCAAAAGAATTAAACCTTTACTTGGCCTAAAAGAAAATAAATTAGATAAGAAGTACACTATAGAACTTGCCAACGGAAAAGTGATAGAAACTTATGAGGTAGTTAAGGGTTGTTCATTGCAATTAAGAAATCACTCCTTTAGTATCGATCTTCTGCCTATTGAGTTGGGTAGCTTTGACATTGTTGTGGGTATGGATTGGTTGTCGAAGAATCATGCCGAGTTGGTATGTTTTGAGAAGAAAGTTCATCTTCTCCTTTCAAACGGAGAGACATTGGTAGTTCAAGGAGAAAAAGGTAGAGCACCGTTGAAGATGATCAACGTTACGAAGACACACAAGTATTTGCGTAAAGGGTATCCAACATTCTTGGCTCGCCTACTAGATACAAAAGCTGAAGAAAAGAAGCTGGAAGATATACTCGTGGTTCGAGATTTTCCAGAAGTCTTTCCTTAAGATTTGCCTGGATTACCACCAGTGAGGCAAATTGAATTCCTAATTGATCTTGTGCCAGGAGCCACTCCCGTTGCTCGGTCGCCGTATCGATTAGCACCATCAGAAATGCAAGAACTTTCCAAACAGCTGCTGGAATTTTTGGACAAAGGATTTATAAGGCCGGCTTATTCACCTTGGGGAGTACCAGTCCTACTTGTTAAGAAGAAAGATGAATCTTTCAGAATGTGCATCGACTATCGAGAATTGAACAAGCTCACTGTCAAAAATCGATATCCCTTGCTGAGAATCGATGACGTGTTCGATCAACTTCATGGTTCCGGTTATTATTCTAGATCGACTGACATTCAGGTTATCATTAGTTGAGAATAGCTAAGGAGGATGTCTCGAAGACCGCTTTTCGGACGCGTTATGGCCGTTATGACTTTTTAGTCATGCCTTTTGTCTAACAAACGTGCCAGCTATATTTATGGATCTTATGAATAGGGTATGCAAACCTTATTTAGAGAAACTCGTGATAGTATTCATCAATGACATACTCATATATTCACGAAGTAAGGAAGACCACAAAAAACACATGAGATTGATATTGGAACTCTTGAGAAAAGAGAAGCTTTACGCTAAATTTTTAAAGTGCGAGTTTTGGATTCGAGAAGTTCATTTTCTTGGACACCTTATCAATGAGAAGGGTATATATGCGGATCCATCGAAGATAGAAGCAACCCAAGTATCCAACGGAAGTGCGTCAATTCTTAGGGTTGGTGGCTACTACCGGAGATTTATCGAAAAGACGTGAAGTATGACTGGAGAGAGACTGGAGAGAGAAGCAAGAGACAAGAGACAACTTCTCGTTGGATATCCAATGGAAGCGCAGCCGTTGACTCAACTAACCCAAAAAGACGTGAAGTATGACTGGAGAGAGAAGCAAGAGACAACTTTCCAACTATTAAAACAGAAATTGTGTAGTGCACCTATCATGTCTCTTCTAGAAGGAACCGATGGTTTTGCTTATCGTGATGCATATCACCTAGGTCTTGGATGTGTCTTAATGCAAATGACAAAGTGATAGCTTATGCATCTAGACAGCTTAAAGTGCATGAGAAGAATTATACTACCCATGATCTAGAACTTAGAGTAGTAGTATTTGCACTAAAGATATGGAGACACTATCTTTATGGTACCAAGTGTACGATCTTTATGGATCATAAGAGTCCTCAACATATCTTTAATCAGAAGAGTTTAATATGAGGCAACGTAGATGGACAGAGCTACTCAACGACTATGATTGTGAAATTCGTTATCATCCGGTCAAAGCTAACGTTGTGGCCGATGCTTTAAGCAGGAAGGAAAAGGCTAAGCCAATACACGTCTGTGCATTAGGACTAATCATTCAAACAAGCCTTGCCGCTCTGATTCGTAATGCATAACGTGAAGCCCTAAAAGAGGAAAATCTTAGAGATGAAGGGTTGTGAGGTATGGATAGAGAATTAGTACCTAAATCTGACGAGACATTGTACTTCATGGATCAAATATGGGTATCGTGTACAGGGAATCTACGTAATCTTGTTATGGATGAAGCTCATAAATCTAGATATTTGATTCATCCTTGTTCAGACAAGATGTATTTTATGGATGAAGCTCATAAATCTAGAATTTTGATTCATCCTGTTCAGTACAGATGTATAAGGATTGAAGAGTATTGGTGCCACACATGAAAGAGAGATTGCAATCTATGTCAGTAAGTGCTTGATTTGCTCCAATGTAAAGGCTGAGTATCAAAAACCATCTGGTCTTCTACAACAACCAAAGATTCCACAGTGGAAAGGGGAAGGAATTGCGATGGACTTTATAACAAAATTACCCCGTACTTCTAGTGGTTATGACACTATATGGGTGATTGTCGATCGATTAACAAAGTCCGCGCATTTCTTACCTACAAAAGAATGTGACCGGAATGAGAAGCTGGGGAGGGTATATCTTAGGGAGATAGTAGCACGTCATGGAGTGCCAATTTCTATTATTTCTTGCAGAGGTTGCTAATTCACTTCAAGATTCTAGCAATCTCTTCATGAAGCGTTGGGTACGCGATTAGATATGAGCACAGCTTATTACCCGCAAACTATGGTTGAGAGAACCTCTAAACTTTAGAGGACATGTTATGTGCTTGTGTTATTGATTTTGGCGGGAGTTGGGATACTCATGTACCACTAGTCGAGTACTCTTACAACAATAGTTATTATACAAGTATCAAAGCCACACTATTTGAGGCTTTATATGGTAGGAAATGTCGTTCACAACTCTGTTGGGCCGAAGTGGGTGATAAACAGCTAACACGACCAAAGATCATTCAAGAAACTACTGATAAGATCTTCAAAATCTAGGATAGATTGAGAGTCACCGTTGACAGATAGAAAAGCTATGCTGATAATCAGAGGAAGCCATTAGAATTCCAAGTAGGAGACAGTGTTATGCTAGAAGTCTCACCTTGGAAAGGAGTTGTCCAATTTGGTAAAAGTGGTAAGCGTAGCCCTCGTTATATCGAACCATTCGAAATTGTGGCTCGCGTCAGGCCGGTTGCTTATCGATATAAGTTGCCACAAGAACTTAGTGAGGTGCATGACGTATTCCATGTCTCTAATTGACGGAAGAGCCTATCAAACGAAGCATTTATTATACCACCGTGAGAGATTCATTTCAATGACAAGTTACGGTTCATTGAGGAACCAGTGGAAGTTATGGATTGGAAGATCCAAAAACTTAGGCGGAATCGCATCAAGCTGGTCAAAGTAAGGTGGAATTCCAAGTGCGGACCTAAGTTTACATGGGAACGCGAGGATCAAATGAAGAGGAGGTACCCGCACCTATTTACGTCTTGATTTAAGTTTGTTAGTGAAAGTTAAAATTTCGAGACCAAATTTCCTAAAAGGGGGAGACTGTGACATCTCGTATTTTACCGTCTATTATCCATACTATAATCTAATGTTCTTATGACAATTAATGCGAATTAGACTTAATGTGAATGATTAAAGCCCGCTTGAGTCAAGCAAAGTTCAACTCGTTGACCCAACACGACCCCAACCGCGTAATCACTCGCACCACACATACTTTGAAATGGAAAAGACCAATTAGGTGATTGCAAGATTAGGGCTTCAACCAATTTTTCCTTGAAAATTTTAAAGGCTTGTTCATATTTTTCGTCAAAAACAAAGGGTTGATCTTTTAGCAAAAGATTACACAAAGGTTTTGTTATGTCACTAAATTGTTTAATGAATCTCCTATAAAACCCTACTTGACCCAAAAATGAGTGAACACGTTTAACAGTCGTTGGATAAAGTAGAGTAGATATGACTTGTACCATAGCATGATCTACCTCTATCCCACAACGTCACCATGTGTCTCAACACAAACCCCTATTGGACTATGAAATGGCTCATTTCCCAACTCAAGACCAAATTAGTTTAAACACAACGTTTTAAAACATTCCAATTGGTCAAGGCAAGTATCAAAAGATGACCAAAAAAAAAAAAGAAAAGTCATCCATGAAGATTTCAAAGACTCCCTCACCATATTTGAGAAGATACTTATCATGCATCTTTAAAAGATAGCGAGGGCATTACATAATCTGATTGGCATTCGCCTAAATGCGAATGTGCCATACAGACATGTAAATGTGGTATTCGTTTGGTCTTCCAGATATATAGCAATTTAATTGTATCCTAAATAACCATCCAGAAAATAATAAAACTTTTGAACTTTGACATCTCGTATTTTGCCTTCTATTATCCGTACTATAATCTAATGTGCTTATGATAATTAATGCAAAATAGACTTAATGTGAATTAGTTAAAGTTCGTTTGAGTCTTGCAAAGTTCAGTTAAATGCATAGGTTAAAAAAATATAGTCATCAAATCCAACGGTATAATTGTCTGAAACGAACATTGGTGATAACCCGTCAAATTTTTAAAGACTAGAATTATTCCAATATGCCGAGAACATTAAATTATTGGCATTATTATGTGGATTGGTGCAATATTGTGTGAAAGTCTATTAAATAATATTTAGATGTTTTAATACCCGGTTTTCGTGCTTACTAGTTAATTACTTCAATAATTGACGTTTTCACACCCAAATAAAAATTTAGACTACGTGTTAATTATTATTTAGCAATATCTAATTTATATGTTAGGATAAGTGGCTTAATTAAATACTAAACACCCTAATTAAGCCTTGCTTTAAATCTAAACTAATCTTAATCATCCTAGAATATTCCTAACTTACTAAATGCCAAAGCCTACACATGATGCCTTCCCTTTTTCCTTCAATTCAGCCGTTCACCTCCATTCCCCTCTTTTGTCTTTGCATTACTTTGCATGTAGAAGAAAATGCATGTCTTTGGGACTTGGAATGTCATCATATCAACCATGCAAGACCATTCCCTTTGCCTTATACTTACACTCACATATGAAAACAGTTTAATACTCTATCTCTCCCTCATTCCTACGACTTCCTCTCTCTCTATCTCACTTGGTTTCTTTCAAGAAAATGCAAGAAATAATTCAACAATAATGAGGTCCAAAAGTATATAAGGGTTTTGTAAGAAGTTACAATCTATTACACATTCCCTTACACTCTAAATTCAGCAAACAAACCCATTATAACAACCCCCAAACTTACGACCCTTTCTCTCTATCTCTACACTTTTCTTTTGTTCAACACCAACACATAAGATACAAGGTGATTTTAGCAAGTTATGGAAGTTTGAAGTGATATTTGGAAGGCTTGGAGCTAAATTAGAAGCTATACATCACAAAACCAAAGCTCTCTTCTCGTACTTCATCTTGTTCATCATCCCTAGCCTAGTGCTAGTGGTAATTTCTACTCCATTCTTGTGTTATTCTACGTATATGTGTTGAAAAGTGCAAGACGAATCACCTAACGAGATGTTTTAAAATGGTTTTTCTATAACAAATAGTTTGATACTTGAAATGGGTTTCAAAATGGTGTCACATATGTGTATGTATAGCCGTATGTATATAAGTATACATAACTATGTGTGTTGTGTGTTATTTACTACTTGAAACATTGCTTAAATGTGTTGTTTGGAACGATGATGAACATGCATGAAAGAAATTTGTTAAAACAGAATATAATCTGCATTCTACTTATATTTTTAGTATCAAAATAGTTCATACGAGTTGATGATCACATACGTGTTATTTGATAACATATATGATGCATTTTGATACCCTAAATGTGTAGAAACTAAGGATTCATGCATGAAAGTAAAGTATAATTACAAACTGAATTTAAGAGGTTTTTATATCATTTTATGAGTAAATAATCTCATCATAATAGTTCTACATAAATCTTTGGAGTTTTCATAAAAATCGGGTGTTTCGGTGTCGAAATATTGTGCAAAAAGGTGATTTTATACGTGATTTGAGTTGAATAGCCTAGGGTTTGTAGATATGGTAATTTTATGATGATATGATGAGCCTAAAACTCAGGTCTTAAAGTGTTCAATTGTTCAAGGCACTTAGGTGCACTAATTTGATGCTTTGGTAGGCTTTAAAGTCAAAAAATGGGTATATCTTAAATCTGGTCAAGAACATAAAAAGGTGGCATATTTTATGGAATATATATATATATGTATATTATATTATATATATATATATATATATGTGTATATATATATAATATATATATATATGTTAAGGTGCATGGTTGTGTAATAAGTTAATTGGGTGTTTGTGATAATTTTCGGTGCATAAAACATGTGTTTTCGTCTAAGTTTTCGAAGGTTGAAAGTGCGATTTTCAAATTATTTTAGGATAGAATTATACACCCTATATTATGTAGAAAATAAGTGGATCAAAATGCATATTGGGTTTACAACTTGTTTGAATGTTTAAAACGGTGTTCTATGCTGTTTTGGTGCCTTTCCGGGAAATTCGGTGTTTAATTTGATGATTTCTTGAATCTATTTTAGAATAGCAAATTAAAGTTTATTTTATGGTATACAAATAGGTCCTAAATGGTATAATAAGTATATGATATGCTTGAATGTTCATATGACATGATTGTTATGTGAAAAGCCACTAAAATGCTCGTAAATGCCTATATGATTTCGTAGAGTTTTAACTAAGTTAATGTCATGTTTTTATATGATGATTTTGTGATAGATTATAATGTTAGGAACTTAAAAATAAGACTTGGTGATTTAGTGTCCAAAAACACTATTTTCATACACTAAAGTTTCCAGCATATAAGAACAATTTATTGAAAAATTTTATCATTTTATGTGAAAAACGGTAGTTATATAGACTATTGTGTGATATCATATATCGATATACGCATGTTGCCACAATACATTATTTGACTTATTTGATAACATGGATATACATATATATATATAGATATATTTTTATGTGTATATATATATATATTTGTAACTTTGGTAATAATCATCACCGACGTATCATTAAGTAAACATTTTTCATAAATTTTAACATCTTATTGAGTCTAGTAAGTTTGGTGAATAACTTGCAAGTAGACTTGTCGTATGAGTATTAAAAATGCCTTTTCATATACTAGGAAATTGATATTTCGATATTACAATTTGGACATTGCAAATATTTAAATTTTTAAGTGCAACCTAAGGTGAGTATTCACACCCCTATTTACATTACAATTTTACAAATTTTGCGGGAGAAACATCTATTCAAATTGTATGACATTTAGATTCCACTGTTTATTGTGACCTTGCGATGTATTAGAGTAATTGCAGTATATACCCATCACCTCAATACACGGAGGCCCTTTTGCATCCGTAATCATTAACCTTTCGACCACAGATTAAATTGGTAGATCTATCGGGTTTGACAACCCAAGCTCGTGACCGGTGGCTCTGGCTTCCAAGGCGAGAAAATATATTTGAAAAGTTTATTTAAAGGGAAATAAAGTTTTGGTTTGATTATGGGCTCTTTGTACAATCTTACTGTTGTGCCTAGCTAGTCTTCAGTAATCTTATGTGTTATCTTAAATTGTTATACTTCTCAATAAAAGAACATATACGAAAAAGTTTGTCAGAATTTATATCAAATACTCCAAGGAATGTCTCACATGAATTCCGAGGGATTCATTTCTAATACAATTTTTCCAAAGAAATGTTTATCAAAGTTAATTTCTAAACTATAAAAAGGTTTACATAAAAATTTCAAACCGTGAATACCACCAACATTACGTTGACATTTTTAAGCATGTTTTTCAGGTAACTAAGGCGCATGGCATGGAAGGGTGTTATCATAGCGCACGCACGTACCTTTGGATGTTTCTTAAGTTTGGGACCAAAACGCTTTTATTGAATAAGTCCACTATGGTTTAACACTTTTAACTTGGGATGTTTTTATATTCGGTTTATTTGTAGGATGTTCGTAATATCTTAAACTATTTTGTTTGATGTCCAAATATTTTAACGTGTCGTGTTAGCTTAACCATGTCGGTAACCAACTTTCATTGCCACTTCATGCTTTAAAAAATGTAATAAATTCTAGACTATAACCTCAAAGGATTTCGGATGTTTTCATAGCACGAAACACCTTCCATGCGCGCACACCTTTCCATGCAATAAAGGTACAATTTATGTGTTTACTTTCATTATGTGGTTTTAGAATTATTTATTTAGTACGGATAAATTAATTACCAGATCTCTACAAACTCTCATACTACCACTACTATTATTTTCTCAACGGAAGATGAAGTAGAATTCGCCCCGGAATCCCCTCTGACTCCAAACACTGTCCTCCAACCCCCTTTTAGTGATGATTCGACTATTGAAGTTTCCGACTCCGAGGATGAAGCTGAGGCGGATCTAGTTATTCCCTAACTTATCATCCCTGACTCACTAGCATAGTCACTCACGTCTCTTGTTCAACCTCTAGAATGGGGATGGACTTATGCTACTAGGATGGAACCTACTCCGAATACTAGCTGTGGATGGATATCTTAGGATGACGATGATGTTCCAGCATGTGGTGACCTAGTGAATGCTCCAGCTACTAATGTTGTTGAGCCGATTGCTGATGTGACCACTAGAGTTCTGAATGAGGCGGAGCATAGAGACGAGCATCCGCATTCTCCTTTTAGATATGGTAGCTTTAGCACATGAGATGGAGCACTTGAGTTATTTGATATCGCTAGTAATCGATATGGGATAAACTTATTACGAACATGTATTTTTGGTTTATGAGAACTTGTATGGTGATGGCATTTGACCGCACCCTTTTGATGATCTATTACCTTGTGATGATTGTAAACAAGTATACTCAATTCCCATTAATATTATGATTGTATGGTTATTTCATGACTGTTTATGTTTCTTTGAGGGTTGTTAATGTTACCTTACTTACATACACGATTTATTTCAATATCTATGAATATTGTCTTATTTATTTTGTGTTGTTTGTATTAGAAGTGTAACCATGCCTCCAAGAAGACAATCACAACCACTTGGAACGGGTAGAGGTTGTAGAACGGGTAGAAGTCGTAGAACGGGTAGAGAAGCTCTTCCTCTACTCCTGAGGAGCTTGTCCAACTGATCTCGCAGCATGTAAACGCATGCTTTGTAGAATCAAGGTACTGGCAAAGGTCGTGGTAGTGGATCAGGCGGTGGATCCACACCTAGCAGTAACCAAGGTATAAAACAAGTGGATGTTTATAAAGTCACCCCAAGATTTCGGTTAAATAGTTGATCAATTCTTAAACTTTTGGTTTGATGATTATCGAAAACAGGGAATCCAGAGCATGGTTGTTGCCCTTTCTTGGGTGTTGAAGGTCCCTTGGACATCGTCAGGTGGATTGAAAAGATGGAGTCGGTTATTGGTAATCAGTAACTGCACTGCTACTCAACGAGTTAAGTATGCTGCTTGTTCATTTCAAGTTGGAGCCCTTACCTGGTGGAATACCCAGATTCAAACTCTAGGAGAGGATGCTGCATATCGTCTCCCATGGAACGAGCTTAAGGAGATGATGCTTTGTGAGTTTTGCCCTCGTAATGAGCTGCAGAAAATTGAAACGGAATTTTGGAACTTAACAATGGTTGGAGCCAAAGTAAGGAGTATATCAGCGGATTTCAAGATTTGGCAAGGTTAGTTCCCTGTATGGTCACGCTAGAGTACTTGAGAATCAAACGCCATATTTGGGGTTTGGCACCACAGATCCATGGCATGGTCACTTCATCGGAACCTACCACCATTCAGCGTGCCATAGCTTTGGTGCATTCATTGACTGATGATGCGGTACGCATGGAAACCTTGTTTAAGGATGATGACTCTGAGAAAAAGCCGGTTGAGACTGATAAGAAAAATGTTCAGACTAAAAAGTCTATTACTGACAATAAGAGGAAAAGGTTGGGAAATTTTAAGGGTCAATCGAGTAGTCAGAAGAACCGTAACCAAAAGTCTGGTAAGATGTATGCTGCTGACACCACAGGACCAAAGAAGTACACCGGTCCCCTTCCAAAATGCAATAAGTGCAACTATCATCATGCGGGACCCCTGTAGTGAATTGATGTGTAAGAATTGCAACAAGTTTGGACATAAAACCCAAATTTGTGGTGCAAAGTAAGCCGGCGGATCAGATAAGCCTATTCAGGGGTGTTTTGAGTATGGATCGGAGAATCACTTCAAGATGAATTGCCCCAAGCTGAAAGAAGCTAATCCAAGGGCAGGGCGTTTGAGCTAAATCTGGGTGCTGCTAAACAAGACCCGTTAGTGGTTACTGGTATGTTCCTTGTCACTAACCACTTTGCATCTATACTATTTGATACCGGAGCTGATTTAAGTTTTGTTTCAAAAGACTTTAAACCTTTACTTGGCTTAAAAGCAAATAAATTAGATAAGAAGTACACTATAGAACTTGCAACAGAAAAGTGATAGAAACTCATGAGGTAGTTAAGGGTTGTTCATTGCAATTAAGAAATCACTCGTTTAGTATCGATCTTCTGCCTTTTGAGTTGGTAGCTTTGACGTTGTCGTGGGTATGGTTGGTTGTCGAAGAATCATGCCGAGTTGGTATGTTTTGAGAAGAAAGTTCATCTTCTCCTTTCAAACGGAGAGACATTGGTAGTTCAAGGAGAAAAAGGTAGAGCACCTTTGAAGATGATCAACGTTACGAAGACACACAAGTATTTGTGTAAAGGGTATCCAACATTCTTGGCTCGCCTACTAGATACAAAGCTGAAGAAAAGAAGCTGGAAGATATACTCGTGGTTCGAGATTATCCAGAAGTCTTTCCTGAAGATTTGCCTGGATTACCACCAGCGAGGCAAATTGAATTCCGAATTGATCTTGTGCCAGGAGCCACTCCATTGCTCGGTCGCCGTATCGATTAGCACCATCAGAAATGCAAGAACCTTCCAAACAGTTGCTGGAATTTTTGGACAAAGGATTTATAAGGCCGACTTATTCACCTTGGGGAGTACCAGTCCTACTTGTTAAGAAGAAAGATGAATCTTTCAGAATGTGCATCGACTATTGAGAATTGAACAAGCTCAATGTCAAAAATTGATATCCCTTGCTGAGAATCGATGACGTGTTCGATCAACTTCATGGTTCCGGTTATTATTCTATGATTGACGGACGTTCAGGTTATCATTAGTTGAGAATAGCTAAGGAGGATGTCTCGAAGACCGCTTTTCGGACACGTTATGGCCATTATGACTTTTTAGTCATGCCTTTTGTCTAACAAACGTGCCAGCTATATTTATGGATCTTATGAATAGGGTATGCAAACCTTATTTAGAAAAATTCGTGATAGTTTTCATCAATGACATACTCATATATTCAGGAAGTAAGGAAGACCACAACAAACACTTGAGATTGATCTTGGAACTCTTGAGAAAAAAGAAACTTTACGCTAAATTTTTAAAGTGCGAGTTTTGGATTCGAGAAGTTCATTTTCTTGGACACATTATCAATGAGAAGGGTATATGTGCGGATCCATCGAAGATAGAAGCAATCAAGAATTGGAGTACACCCAAGTATCCAACGGAAGTGCATCAATTCTTAGGGTTGGTGGCTACTACCGGAGATTAATCGAAAATTCTCTAAAATAGCGCAGCCGTTGACTCAACTAACCCAAAAAGACGTGAAGTATATTGGAGAGAGAAGCAAGAGACAACTTTCCAACTATTAAAACAGAAATTGTGTAGTGCACCTATCATGTCTCTTCTAGAAGGAACCGAAGGTTTTGTCGCTTATCGTGATGCATCTCACCTAGGTCTTATATGTGTCTTAATGCAAATGATAAAGTGATAGCTTATGCATCTAGACAGCTTAAAGTGCATGAGAAGAATTATACTACCCATGATCTAGAACTTAGAGTAGTAGTATTTGCACTAAAGATATGGAGACACTATCTTTATGGTACCAAGTGTACGATCTTTATGGATCATAAGAGTCCTCAACATATCTTTAATCAGAAGAGCTTAATATGAGGCAACGTAGATGGACAGAGCTACTCAACGACTATGATTGTGAAATTCGTTATCATCTGGTCAAAGCTAACGTTGTGGCCGATGCTTTAAGCAGGAAGGAAAAGGCTAAGCCACTACACGTTCGTGCATTAGGACTAATCATTCAAACAAGCCTTACCGCTCAGATTCGTAATGCACAACGTGAAGCCCTAAAAGAGGAAAATCTTAGAGATGAAGGGTTGAGAGGTATGGACAGAGAATTAGTACCTAAATCTGACGAGACGTTGTACTTCATGGATCGAATATGGGTACCGTGTACTAGGAATCTACGTAATCTTGTTATGCATGAAGCTCATAAATCTAGATATTCGATTCATCCTCGTTCATACAAGATGTATAAGGATCTGAAAGAGTATTATTGGTGACCAAACATGAAAGAGAGATTGCGATCTATGTCAGTAAGTGCTTGACTTGCTCCAAAGTAAAGGCTGAGTATCAAAAACCATCTGGTCTTCTACAACAACCAAAGATTCCACAGTGGAAATGGGAAGGAATTGCGATGGACTTTATAAGAAAATTACCCCGTACTTCTATTGGTTATGACACTATATGGGTGATTGTCGGTCGATTAACAAAGTCCGCGCATTTCTTACCTACGAAAGAAAGTGACCGGATAGAGAAGCTGGGGAGGGTATATCTTAGGGAGATAGTAGCACGTCATGGAGTGCCAATTTCTATTATTTCTAACAGAGGTGGCTAATTCATTTCAAGATTCTAGCAATCTCTTCATGAAGCGTTGGGTACGCGATTAGATATGAGCACAGCTTATTACCCGCAAACTGATGGTTGAGAGAACCATATAAACTTTAGAGGACATGTTATGTGCTTGTGTTATTGATTTTGGCGGGAGTTGGGATACTCATTTACCACTAGTCGAATTCTCTTACAACAATAGTTATCATACAAGTATCAAAGCCACACTATTTGAGGCTTTATATGGTAGGAAATGTCGTTCACAACTCTGTTGGGCCGAAGTGGGTGATAAACAGCTAACAGGACCAAAGATCATTCAAGAAACTACTGATAAGATCTTCAAAATCTCGGATAGATTGAGAGTCACCGTTGACAGATAGAAAAGCTATGCTGATAATCAGAGGAAGCCATTAGAATTCCAAGTAGGAGACAGTGTTATGCTAGAAGTCTCACCTTGGAAAGGAGTTGTCCAATTTGGTAAAAGTGGTAAGCTTAGCCCTCGTTATATCGGACCATTCGAAATTGTGGCTCGCGTCAGGCCGGTTGCTTATTGATATAAGTTGCCACAAGAACTTAGTGGGGTGCATGACGTATTCCATGTCTCTAATTGACGGAAGAGCCTATCAAACGAAGCATTTATTATACCACCGTGAGAGATTCATTTCAATGACAAGTTACGGTTCATTGAGGAACCAGTGGAAGTTATGGTTTGGAAGATCCAAAAACTTAGGCGGAATCGCATCAAGCTGGTCAAAGTAAGGTGGAATTCCAAGTGCGGACCTGAGTTTACATGGGAACGCGAGGATCAAATGAAGAGGAAGTACCCGCACCTATTTAGGACTTGATTTAAGTTTTTAGTGCAAGTTAAAATTTCGAGACCAAATTTCCTAAAAGGGGGAGACTGTGACATCTCGTATTTTACCGTCTCTTATCCGTACTATGATCTAATGTGCTTATGATAATTAATGCGAATTAGACTTAATGTGAATGATTAAAGCCCGCTTGAGTCAAGCAAGGTTCAACTCATTGACCCAACACGACCCAACAGCGTAATCACTCGCACCACACATACTTTGAAATGGTAAAGACCGATTAGGTGATTGCAAGATTAGGGCTTCAACCAATTTTTCCTTGAAAATTTTAAAGGCTTGTTCATATTTTTCGTCAAAAACAAAGGGTTGATCTTTTAGCAAAAGATTACACAAAAGGTTTTGTTATGTCACTAAATCATTTAATGAATCTCCTATAAAACCCTACTTGACCCAAAAATGAGTGAACACGTTTAACAGTCGTTGGATAAAGTAGAGTAGATATGACTTGTACCATAGCATGATCTACCTCTATCCCACAACGTCACCACTGTCTCAGCACAAACCCCTCTTGGACCATGAAATGGCTCATTTCCCAACTCAAGACCAAATTAGTTTCAACACAACGTTTTAAAACTTTCCAATTGGTCAAGGCTAAGTCTCAAAAGATGACCAAAAAAAAAGTCATCCATGAAGATTTCAAAAGACTCCCTCACCATATTTTAGAAGATACTATCATGTATCTTTAAAAGATGGTGGGGGCATTACATAATCTGATTGGCATTCGCCTATATGCGAATGTGCCATGCGGACATGTAAATGTGGTATTCGTTTGGTCTTCCAGATATATAGCAATTTAATTGTATCCTAAATAACCATCCAGAAAATAATAAAACTTTTGAACTTTGACATCTCGTATTTTGCCTTCTATTATCCGTACTATAATCTAATGTGCTTATGATAATTAATGCAGAATAGACTTAATGTGAATTATTAAAGTCGTTTGAGTCTTGCAAAGTTCAGTTAAATGCATAGGTTAAAAAAATATAGTCATCAAATCCAATGGAATCATTGTCTAAAACGAACGTTGGTGATAACCCGTCAAATTTTTAAGGACTAGAATGTTCCAATATGCCAGGAACATTAAGTTATTGGCATTATTATATGGATTGGTGCAATATTGTGTGAAAGCCTATTAAATAATATTTAGACGTTTTAATACCCGGTTTTAACGCTTACTAGTTAATTACTTCAATAAATGACGTTTTCACACCCAAATAAAAATTTAGACTATGTGTTAATTATTATTTAGCAATGTCTAATTTATATGTTAGGATAAGTGGCTTAATTAAATACTAAACACCCTAATTAAGCCTTACTTTAAATCTAAATTAATCTTAATCATCCTAGAATATTCCTAACTTACTAAACGCCAAAGCCTACACATGAATGCCTTCCTTTTTCCTTCAATTCAGCCGTTCACCTCCACTCCCCTCTTTTGTCTTTGCATTACTTTGCTTGCAGAAGAAAATGCATGTCTTTGGGATTTGGAATGTCATCATATCAATCATCCAAGACCATTCTCTTTGCCTTATACTTACACTCACATATGAAAACAGTTTAATACTCTATCTCTCCCTCATTCCTACGACTTCCTCTCTCTCTATCTCACTTGGTTTCTTTCAAGAAAATGTAAGAAATAATTCAACAATAATGAGGTCCAAAAGTATATAAGGGTTTTGTAAGAAGTTACAATCTATTACACATTCCCTTACACTCTAAATTCAGCAAACAAACCCATTATAACAACCCCCAAACTTACGACCCTTTCTCTCTATCTCTACACTTTTCTTTTGTTCATCACCAACACATAAGATACAAGGTGATTTTAGCAAGTTATGGAAGTTTGAAGTGATATTTGGAAGGCTTGGAGCTAAATTAGAAGCTATACATCACAAAACCGAAGATCTCATCTCGTACTTCATCTTGTTCATCATCCCTAGCCTAGTGCTAGTGGTAATTTCTACTCCATTCTTGTGTTATTCTACGTATATGTGTTGAAAAGTGCAAGACGTATCACCTAACGAGATGTTTTAAAACGGTTTTTCTATAACAAATAGTTTGATACTTGAAATGGGTTTAAAAATGGTGTCACATATGTGTATGTATAGCCGTATGTATATGAGTATACATAACTATGTGTGTTGTGTGTTATTTACTACTTGAAACATTGCTTAAATGTGTTGTTTGGAATGATGATGAACATGCATGAAAGAAATTTGTTAAAACAGAATATAATCTGCATTCTACTTATATTTTTAGTATCAAAATAGTTCATACAAGTTGATGATCACATACGTGTTATTTGATAACATATATGATGCATTTTGATACCCTAAATGTGTAAAAACTAAGGATTCATGCATGAAAGTAAAGTATAATTTACAAACTGAATTTAAGAGGTTTTTGTATCATTTTATGAGTAATATAATCTGATCTTAATAGTTCTACACGAATCTTTGGAGTTTTCATAAAAATCGGGTGTTTCGGTGTCGAAATATTGTGCAAAAAGGTGATTTTATACGTGATTTGATTGAATAGCCTAGGTTTGTAGATATGGTAATTTTATGATGATATGATGAGCATAAAACTCAGGTCTTAAAGTGTTCAATTGTTCATGGCACTTAGGTGCACTAATTTGATGTTTTGGTAGGCTTAAAAGTCAAAAAATGGAAGTTTTTAACTTTAGAAATGGGTATATCTTAAATCTGGTCAAGAACATAAAAAGGTGGCATACGTTATGAGAATATATATATATATATAATATATATATAACATATATATATATAATATAATATATATTATTGTGTGTGTATGTATATATATATATATATGTGTATGTATATACATAATATTATATATATATGTGCATGGTTGTGTAATAAGTTAATTGGGTGTTTGTGATAATTTTCGGTGCATAAAACATGTGTTTTCGTCTAAGTTTTCGAAGGTTGAAAGTGCGATTTTCAAAATTGTTTTAGAACAGAATTATACACCCTATATTATGTATAAAATAATGGATCAAAATGCATGGGTTTACAACTTGTTCGAATGTTTAAAACGGTGTTCTATGCCTGTTTTGGTGCCTTTCAGGGAAATTTCGGTGTTTAATTTGATGATTTCATGAATCTATTTTAGGATAGCAAATTAAAGTTTATTTTTTGGTATACAAACAGGTCCTAAATGGTATAATAAGTATATGATATGCTTGAATGTTCATATGACATGATTGTTATGTAAAAAGCCACTAAAATGCTCGAAATGAATTTATGTTTTCGTAGAGTTTTAACTAATTTAATGTCATGTTTTTATATGATGATTTTGTGATAGATTATTATGTTAGGAACTTAAAAATAAGACTTGGTGGCTTAGTGTCCAAAAACACTATTTTCATACACTAAAGTTTCCAAGCATACAAGAACAATTTATTGAAAAATCTATCATTTTATGTGAAAAAACCGTAGTTATATAGACTATTGTGTGATATCATATATCGATATACGCACGTTGCCACAATACATTATTTGACTTATTTGATAATATGGATATAAATATATATAGATATATTTTTATGTATATATTATATATATATATATATATTTGTAACTTTGGTAATAATCATCACCGACGTATCATTAAGTAAACATTTTTCATAAATTTAACATCTTATTGAGTCTAGTAAGTTTGGTGAATAACTTGCAAGTAGACTTGTCGTATGAGTATTAAAAATCCTTTTCATATACTAGGAAATTGATATTTCGATATTACAATTTGGACTTTGCAAATATTTAAATTTTTAAGTGCAACCTAAGGTGAGTATTCACACCCCTATTTACATTACAGTTTTACAAATTTTGCAGGAGAAACATGCTATTCAAATTGTATGGCATTTAGATTCCACTGTTATTGTGACCTTGCGATGTCTTAGAGTAATTGCAGTATATACCCATGACCTCAATACACGGAGGCCTGCATCCGTAGTCATTAACCTTTCGACCACAGATTATATTGGTAGATCTATCGGGTTTGACAACCCAAGCTCGTGACCGGTGGCTCTGGTTTCCAAGGAGAGAAAATATATATTTTGAAAATTTTATTTAAAGGGAAATCAAGTTTTGGTTTGATATGGGCTCTTTGTACAATCTTACTGTTGTGCCTAGCTAGTCTTCGGTAGTCTTATGTGTTATCTTAAATTGTTATACTTCTCAATAAAAAAAACATATACGAAAAAGTTTGTCAGAATTTATATCAAATACTCCAAGGAATGTCTCACATGAATTCCGAGGGATTCATTTCTAATACATTTTTTCCAAAGAAATGTTTATCAAAGTTAATTTCTAAACTATAAAAAGGTTTACATAAAAATTTCAAACCGTGAATACCACCAACATTACGTTGACATTTTTAAGCATGTTTTTCATGTAACTAAGGCGCATGGCATGGAAGGGTGTTTTCATAGCGCACACACATACATTTGGATATTTCTTAAGCCTGGGACCAAAACGCTTTTATTAAATAAGTCCACTATGGTTGGACACTTTTAACTTGGATGTTTTTATATTCAGTCTATTTGTAGGATGTTCGTAATATCTTAAACTATTTTGTTTGATGTCCAAATGTTTTAACGTGTCGTGTTAGCTTAACCATGTTGGTAACCAACTTCCGTTGCCATTTCACGCTTTAAAATAATCCGTTGTGATTTTTCGGGTGTGACATGACCACTAGCTTTTCAATAATTTGGTAAATAAAAGGTAAAGGGAAATGATCGTTGGAAGTTTCAGAATTCTACTTCTTATAATTAATACAAATCCGCCACCCGATTACCGGCCGAGTGGCTACCTCCTCACCTGAGTCATTTTTCATGACTTCTGTTGGATCTAGTGGACCCCATAAAAGAACAGATGATTGGAAAGCCAAAATAGTATACAACCTCTTATTACCAATAACAGTGCTTTGAAGGCCTGTTCCTCCCGATGGCAAAGACTCAATATATACTATTTTAAAGTCTGCCAAGACCAAAGTTTGTTACAAGATCTGATTGAAGACAAACTTTGCTTAAAGGCAAAGGTCTGCCAAATAGAACCTCTGCTAATGAAGACAAAATCTGATGAAGCTAAGGTCTACTATGGATCAACAGATGTTGAAGACCAATAGAGGATAAAGCTCAACAGATGATGATCAACAGAGTTTATAAATGTAATAGTGTTTAGGCTATAGCAGATGTTAGGAGTTTGTTAGACTATTAGTTGTCACTGTCAAGGTGACGTCAGCTTAGATTACTCAGATGTTTCGTTTGTACTATATATATAGAACTGTGCCTGTACCGTTCTATTCATCACTTTTCATCTTGACATTTTTGTGCAAACAAATAGAGAGTGATCAGGCCGAGTGGGATTTGTAATTCTTCATGCATACGTGAATCATTGTATTTATAAAAGCATGTTGATAAAAGCAATATCTTCGTTGTTGTGATTGAAAAGTTTACTATTCCACTGCATATTTTATTTTTGTTTTATCTTCTTACATCATTTCCATCTTAAACTATCACAACAATCTAACTCAGATCCTAAAAATTGGTATTAGAGCTTGGTCAATCAAATTCGGTTTAAACAATCAATTTGATATAAACAGCAGCTCCTTTTACTAATATCGTTTTGAAAACAGAGTAAAAAAATATTTACATTCAAAAGTATTTTAAACAAAAACCTATTTATAAACAATCAAAAATGTCTCAAAATGCACAAGATCCAAACAACACTTGTACTCTGTACAAACCTCCGATACTTGCAGATCGGAGTATAACATCTGGCAATGTCAGGTGGGTCACATACTTGCTCAACAGAACACGAGTTGTTGGAAATCGTTTATCTTCAGACCACATGTTCCAATGGTGCCAAGTGCTGAAGACCCCAAAATTCAAGTATTAAAGAAGCTGAAAAACTACTTTGAGCAAGATTTTCAGAAAATCGAGCAAGATGCCAAGGCGTTCAGTATCGTTGCTACGGCTTTGCCAAATGATATCTATGCTGGCCTATTGCATTGCAACAGTGCTAAAGAGTTGTGGGATGCTTTGAAAGAGTAGTTTGGAGGTACAGAGGAAATTATCGAAAATAACTGAAAAGTTTTAAACCAATAGTATGAAACATTTTGTCACGTTAAAGGAGAATCATCAACTCAACAATTAGAGATGTGTAGTTGTCTAATAAGTGAGCTTAAATTGGTAAATGTTACTTATGCTAATTCAACCTTGAATAGCCGATTTCTAAGACCACTGCCAGATAAATGGGACACTATTGCTTACATAACAAGAAACTCTGTTGGGTTCAAAGAGATGATTTTGACTCATCTTCATGGTAGGCTCACTTAACTTATGAAAGAGAGCTTAACCGAAAATAAAAGCTTTAAGAGTTAGGAAAAGTTGTTGATGACTATGCTTTTGGTAGTACAACACTTTTTGGTTAGGAGGAAAACTCTGGTGGAAGTAAGGATCAGGTTATGATCATTTTATTGACATAACTCCTAGTGGAGGATTTAACCCTGACTCTTACTCACCCAATTATGCTTTTGCAGCTAATGGGGAAAACCAGGTTTCTAACAACATATCTTTTGAGTTAAATGATCTTCAACATTTTGACCCCACTGATTTGGAAGAAATGGACATATTGCATCAACTTGCTCTGCTAAGTGTTAGAACTAGCAAATTTTACAAAAGAACTGGTAGAAAATTTTCAGGGTTGCATGGGGGGTTGAAAGTTGGGTTGGTGCGATAGCTGTGAAATCCCGGTATACCCTAATTGTTGTTAGTCCTTGATGACAGGACACGATATGCAAACAATTAGACTCATGAGGAATTGAGTCTAGAAATGCGATGATATATCTTGATAGAACGTACAATATGAAACAGTAATTATGTTATGTACAAAAGTTCATAGAAAACCCTAAATCGGCATAGTGTGTTACAGACTTAATAGTATGCAATTGTGCGTGTTTGGATGACTGAGAATACGAATGGCCAAATACATGGATTATAATGTATGACATAAGTGTGTTAGCGGATAAATTGGAATTATAATGCTTGTAGTGGTACCCCAGTAATTACGATGAATTAAATCCTAAAACCCTAATTATACATACAATTTACATAATTCACGAAACGACACTGATCATGCCTCGGATGAAACCGAGGGTATATTATGAGTAACATACGAACAATAATAGCCAACAGTGCGATATTGAAGCCTCAAGGTGATGAACACAAGTTAAATGGGATATTTCTGTTTAAAAGTGATAAACCAAACAATAACGATTTAGACACGAAAAGAAGTGCCGCATACGATTCTAATGGTACGGAATTACATAGACATAATACTTAGACAATAACATAAGGTTTTGTGGCCTGGCAGCTAGTGGCATGTTATACAAGACAGTTTCTAGTTAAAGAAGCGTCTTTGATTGTAACGCATACGAAAACAACCAAACATGCATTGTACCATTCGTCAAGCCTAAAAACAATTATACAATACTAATCTAATGTATTTTAAGTAAATACGTTATAGCGTTTGGGTTTCCATTGAAGTTGGGTTCGTATTTTAAAAACATGAAAAACTACGCGTTGCGCGATCGTTTAGCAACCTCGGGGTGCAATAATAACCGACAATTACTTGAAAACCAAAAATTATCCGAGATACCTTGACAGATAATTAGTAGTATACGAGCCCGTTTGATAATAATCATAAAATATATTAAATTTGGCCTTACTCCGTTTTTAACGAAACTTGGGCCAAAACGCAGAAAAAAATATCTCGTCTCAACGATATATTCATAATTTTCTAAAATGTTATATTTCGACAGTTACACGAGTAAAATGAGTGAAGTAGTTGAATTAATTATAAAGTTATAATAAAAATAATATAAAATAAATCTTAACCACCTAAGCTCGAAGCATACATGCACTCACCTCTCCTTTCTTTATTATGAAGCAAACTTATTCATTTAACTCATGTATCCATCTGCTCTAGTCCATAGCAAGCAATTCCAATCCATAATTATAAGGTATTACCTTATTTTCATGTTTTTATACTTCTTTAGTATTAAAACTTGTGTTAATAAGAAAAAATTGAAATTTATCCATAAACTCTTAAGGATTTTGAAAATGAGGGCTGTTTAAACTTGGGTTATACATAAAATGGTTGTTCATGAGATTTTATGGTGGAAACTTGGTGTTTATGGACCAAAAACTCGGACTCTTCAACAATAAACGGACAATTCAAACTATAACCAAAAAATACATGATAAGAGGCTTGATTGGTGATGTTGAATGTATGTTTGTGAGTTATACATGATGTATAGGTACTAGTATAGGAATCAACTCAGGCTTTGAAGGCTTAGAGGTCGCTTAAAAGATCAAGAAACGTGAGATATAATACCCGAAAACTAAAACTGGTAGCCGTAAACTTTATTATGGCATAACCTTTTGCGTGGGTATTGTTAGGAATTGAAAATTTAGATGCTGGTCATACATGGTGAAAATAAGACTCGATTAAAATTTTAGAATTTTCTGAATTTTTGGGGAATTTTTAACTGTTTTAAAGGAATAAATTCGGCTAAAATACTAAACGAGCTCAATAAATCACCAAAAATCAGAGGGATGTTGAGTTTAATATGGAAAACATTCTGGAAAAGTTTGAGGGATCATTGCTTGAGCTTGACTTGGGTTTCAAAAATCGTGTTGTCACGAAATTTCGGTAGCTAGAAACACCATATAAAGAATTCGGGAAAATCTCAATTTTTTTCTAGGAAGTTCTTGGAAATATTGGAACACTTTTATAAAGTTTTGGGAATTTTGAAAGTCAGCTCATTTGGATGTAAATTGTTCGGTTAAAATACAGTTTTTTCGTGAATTTATTAAAATTAATAAATTAGTTTTATAAATTCTGAAAAAAAATTTCCAGAATTCTATATATTTTTACCAACTTATATAAAAATTTTCAGAATTTTATAAAATATATCAATTTAGTAATGATTTTTAGAATTAAAAATCTCATTATTTTATACAATACCAGCAACGGTAAACGCATAACGAATTAGCCGGAACTATGAACTAACTACCGACTAAATTGGCAATAAGTGGAACACCAGAGTCATTCTGGATTGTTCCGGGGCAAAATGGGTACTTGGGGTACCTTACACGCCAGTTCGGGAGATTCCCGACGGCGAAAACGAAAACTTAAAATCGGGCAAACTTGGGTCCCCAAACAACCGAACTCCCTTAATATAAAGTTAACCATTTCTAATACACAATTCATTAGTACAATCCATATGATCATACCAATTTTTGAACATCTAAAACAAGTGACTTCGACCGGCATGCAAAACGGTGCCCGGAAGCGAAACTGAAATTGACACTAAGATAATACCCACAACCTTACTGTTATGCTATAGGTCGATTCTCAGATGATCTTTCTCATCTGAACCTGAGTTATTGCAATTACCGATTTGAAACATGTATTCGGTAATTAACCAAACACGAACTGATACCATGACTGGAGTGATAGAGCTTTAATACTTACACCTCTTGTGATTGTTGTGCTATATACTACATGCGTTTCACAACCCCGCTTTCAAACTGTTTTACTGTTTTACTTGGGTTGAAATGCATTTACATACATACATATACATACATACATACATACATAGATACATACATACATACAAACAACACACACATACATACACACATACATACCTAATACATTACATACATATAAATTTTGCACGTACATACATGTTGTGATGTGAATTATCTGAGTTATACTAACACATGAAAAGTCCCCACAAATACGAGTGATCAACAAAAGCAGGTGGATGTGTGAATAGTACTATTGGTTTGACAAACCCAATAGAGTTGGCATGAATGCCATGGGTTCTACTACAATTTCACATGTCCATGCACTCTCTATGAGCAGTTATGTGGTGTTAGACATAGCTACTTGGGGTGGAAAAGTGCTGAGGTGTCGGATGTGGGACACGAGCAGTCAAGGTTTCACTTGTGGGCTCAGTATAATATTCAATCAAATGTGCAAAACAATATGTTCAAACTTATTTCCGGAAAAACAAAACAGTGAAACTCGCCAATTATTTGTAGTTGACCTTTTCCAAATTTAACATGCTTTTCAAGTGACTTGAGACTTGTGTGATACTTGTGTTTGTTGTTACAAGAACTGCTCTACAACTTAATACATGTATAGAAGCATATGGATTAGAAGATTAACATGATCTACAAGAACGTAATGTGATCGCATACTTATAGTATGGAATCAACAATGTAAATTGATGTACCTTTGGAATACAATATAGTAACTTTTTAAATAACGTGTCTGTGTCATGTGTCTCTTACTCCCTACGTGTACTTCCACTGCAAGTCAGGGTGTGACAGATGGATAAATCTAAAACAAGTGTTACAAGTGTAAAAGGCTAGGTTATTTTGCTAGAGAGTGTAGGAGTCAAACAAGTGGTCCTATTATCACGTATCTAAGTCCTAGACCTCAAAACACTCAAAAGACTGTCCATTATACGCGATATACCCCTGCTCCACACATGCAAAACACTGCTCACTTTGCACACCGTACAACCACTGTTCCAGTTCAGTATATATCCAAACCACTGTTCCTCAGATACAGTATGTTCAAACCCCAGTCCCTCAGGTTCAAGTGCAAGAAGCACCACAAGCTACACAAACTTCTGCTCCTGTAGGAACCAGTCAACAGAGCTTTTTCACACAAGGCTTTGTTGATTGGAGCAGCTTACCTGAAGAATTTACGGATGAAAATTTTGCCCTAGTTACCAATTTTGAAAAGAAACATGAAGATTTTTGTTTTATGGCACTAGAGACAATATTGGAAGGGGTAGAGTCTGAAGAAGTGGTGTCCAATTCTAATGTGGTTTGTGATAATGTTGAAACAAATGTTTTAGAAGAAAAGGTTGGTGAAGAAGTTGTGAATCCTCTGTCAGACCCATGGGAGTCTAGTGTTTGTAAAGGAAAATGTGATTGTGCCATGATGGCTGCTATCAAGATATCACCTCAAGTCCTTAAAGACTTATGTGATAATGTTGAGTCAAATGTTTTAGAAGAAAAGGTTGGTGAAGAAGTTGTGAATCCTCTGTCAGACCCATGGGCGTCTAGTGTTTGTGAAGGAAAATGTGATTGTGCCATGATGGCTGCTACTAAGATATCACCTCAAGTCCTAAAGACTTATGTTCTGACAAATGTATTATTGCTTTTGCTAACATTAAAGAGGTGAATGAAAAATTTAGGAACAAGATCTTAGATGATGAAATTCAGTTTGGAAAACTTGTCAAAGAGTTAAAATCAAAACTGTTTGAAAAAGAAAGTGAAATCAGCGGTTTCAAACATGAATCAAGCATAACCAAGTATCAACTCCAAACAATGATAGAAAAATATCAAAGTTGTAAAAAGGAGCTTGAATCTACCTAGATCACATGTGAAAAATGGGTAGAGTCTTGTAAAGGGTATGAGTTGATGCTAGAAACAGATCAAAAGCAATGTAAATTTGGCATAGGCTTTCGCAAAAATGACCAAGTCTTTCAAAACACTACTGTAAATGATTCTAGTTTGGTTGAAATAATCCGTACAAACTTGGTTGGTCAAGAAATTAAAGTCACAGAATCAAATGGAAAGAAAATTGTTTTAGAAAGACCTAAAGGATCCTCAACTTTTGAGGAAATTGAAAAATATCAATTCAAACCAACATGGTTAGATAAATGTGACATTCTTGAAATTTTAAGCCAATGGATTTGTTGGTGCATTATGTCTATTGCCTACGTCTTAGGGTTGTGTCTGTAATAGGGCTGAGCTGTTAGAAATGTTTTGTTGTGTATGTATTTAACTTTGCACGAAGGTAGCTTACCTTCGTACGAAGATAGACTTTACCCTTGCACGAAGGTAGCTTCAAAGTCTATAAATAGTAATGTTGAGGTTTGAGTCTATAACTTTTGGTGACTAATACAGTGAAGCCCTGTGGCATTTCACAGAGATCTGTAACTGTAAAACAATCAATGAAATTAGTAAAATTGATAAATAATCTTGTAATTGTCACTAGTTAATATGGATTCCGCACATATGGACTAGATATTCAAATTAGGACATTTGCTATTGGACAAAACGATCCTACTAGTGGTATCAGAGCTCAGGACGCACCTGATTTGAAGACAATTGTTCAAGATTCAACCTAGAAGACTTCTTATTCTGCTCATTCTTATTATTTTTCACTTTTTAAAACAAATCCATGAACAAAATGAACTGATTTTCAAGTATAACACGTAAAAACATGTTTAGATAAACCTTGGGGAAACCAGAGCCAAAAACAACCGAATTCATGTCGAAAATTGCAAAAATTGTCAAATTTTGAACCTAACTTCGCATAAACATAACTCTACCTTCGCACGACGATAATTCTATCTTTGCACGAAGATAAAAGTTGTTAGGTTTGGAAAAATTTTTACCTTCGCACAAAGAAAACACTATCTTCGCACAAAGATAAATCAAAGTTTTGGAAATTTTACTTCACTCGAACCGAAATCTTAATTGTTTTCGTGTTTAACTTCATTCCAGGCGATTTGTCAAACAAGATGGAGAACGAACTTTAAAACGCATTTGCTACGTCAACTATTAATACATTAGCCGCAGTTGCTTAGAATCTGAATTTAGAAAACGAATTGGGAACAATGGTGAAACCCCCGAAGTTGATGAATTCAGTGGATTATGATAGTTGGTGTGAACGGTTTGTTAATTGGGTTTAAGCGAATCATTTTAACTGTTAGTTCGCTATAGAAGAAAAATATAGCGCACCAATCAGGGAAAATGAATTGGAGAAGACTTTGACTCAATTCACAACAGCTGAAAGAGAAAAATTCGTCAATAAGAAGAAAATGATGAACATATTGCAACAATCAATCAAAGAAGATATCTTAGCATTGCTGCAACATGATGACAATGCACAATCATTATGGAATTCATTAAGTTTGAAGTTCCAAGGAATCTCGCAAATGAGGAAAAGTAAAAAGGCATTGCTTAGAAAAGAGTTCGATACTTTCAATCTGTTGAAAGGCGAAAGTATAAAGCAGTTGATCGAGCGTTACTGTCACCTTGTTGTTTAAATGAACAAATTGGGAATTCTGAAAACCAACAAGGAGTTAGTTGGCAAGATGGCGGATGCTTTGTTAGAGGGAGAGTGGTCTACGTATTTGACGATTCCTAAGAACGGTGTTGATTATAGTGGCTACACCTTATCAAAGTTCATAGAAAAACTCGAAGGTCATGAACTGGAAATGCAGAAGATGGCTAAAGGTGTTCATATACAACAAGACGTGAACTTGTACTTTAAAGGCAGTTCTGTTGGTACTCAAAGTCTGAAAGTACAAATCGCCTTTAGTACTGATAGTTTTGCAAGCCCATCTTCTAATCAATCCGTTTTCATTCATTTTCCAGCTTTGAACCGAACTCACCCAAAACACCTCAGTCTTCATAGAGCTCAAACAATTTCCAAAGCCATCAATCTGGTCAATCTACTTCAAAACAAAGGATTCTACAGTGCAATATTGCTGTAAATCTCCAAAATGCACAAAATTTCAATGAACATACTTCCAAGCAGCACATGGCATTGCTCGCTTCTGTTCTTGAATCTTATGAAAGCCTAGTTGCTTGGAAGATAGGAAATCCAGATATAACCAAGGAAGATTATGATTAGATACATTCAGAAGAATTACATCTGATCGATATTAAATGGTGCATGGCTACTATAGTTCGCAGAGCTCAAAGATTCATGGAGATTATGGTCAGAAATACCTTGGGAGGTTTGGATGGGAAGCTTGGATTGGATAAGTCAAAGGTTACTTGTTTCAGATGCAGAGAGAAAAGACTTTTTAAATGGGAATGTACTAATCGAGAAGTTAATAGCAGTCAAAGTCCTTTTGGAGATGACTACTACAAGAAAGCTATATATCATTGGCCGTCACCACCACAATCAAATTCTAGGATGGTACAAATAGAAGATGGTCCATCAAATTAAAAGACAAAGCTTTAGTAGTCGCTCAAGAAGATGAAAGGTTTAACTGGAGCAAGTACATTTCAAAAACTGAAAGTCTCGCTGTAGGTCCCCTAATCCGTATGGATCTTGACAGAATCGTCTATCCAATCTAGAGTGCAGAATCCCCTAGATCAGATTTCACAAAAATAACAAGAACACGAACACGGATTCCTTTAAACAGTCTTCTATTGATTATCAAACATAATTGTTTTACAATCAATTCAAGACTCTCTCTCTCTCTCTAACTCTCTGAAGCAATTCTCTCTGCAACTAAACATTAGAACCAACAACCTTAACCCTAAACACAACCTCCATATTTATAGAGATAGGTTATACAACTGGGCTAGGGTTTCCTACATGGACTGCTAATGGGTTTAAAGCCCAATTCGCCTACCATGCTCTCTTTTATATGTAGTTTAGCCCAATACTCCTAATTCACTATTACAAAACTAAACCCACTAACCGTTTATCATTTTACTAATTACAAGATATCCAAAGACCAAATCTAAGCTGTTGTCACAAATATGCACCAACAAACTCCCCCTTGACAATGGCTTCATAAAATAACTAGTCTTCTTGCAATCTTCAACATCTTTGAAAAACGTTGGTCTTTGGATAGCTTCAGCTTTAACAGCTTCTGTCAGCAACAGACTCCCCCTAAGCTGATGTATCCAATCACCAAATCTTCTAAATCGTTAGCAATTGAGTAAACTCCAGTTTAGTCCTTGCATAGCAATCTTCAAACTCTTCAACTTTCTTTGGCTGCAATGTAAAAAGGAGGTTCTACGATGCATCCAAGCAAACTCATATTCACCAAACTTCTCAGCAACACACTGCTACAATCTGTATACTATAAAACAAACATCTTGAGACACCATAAGAATTTTTCAACACAAGTTAAACAAATTATTATTATTCAAAGATAGTAAAACTGTATCACAAATTAAGCACTTCTCAACTTAAACCACATGCGCAAAATTTTTGAAGCACACATAACCTGCAAGATCGTAAAAAAAATTTTGAACTCAGCTTCTAACACCTCTCCCCCTATCGGTAATAACTCCTCCATGACAAACCAATATCCCGTACAATAAGAATTTACAAGAAAATGAAATATTTTTGGATTTTTATATTTTCTGAAAGCAGATAAAGTAACAAAATAATAAACACTCTATTTTTGTGAGATTCACCGGTAAGAAGACATATCAACAACATCAAACTGTTTTCACAATCTTTTATATTTCTATATGCAATATTCATGAATAACAGTTCAAGACGATTACCAGTATTGTTTATCCACTTAAACAAATACATGAACATTTCAAGTTCCATTACCTCGTCATCTGTTTAGATAAGTTATACTGATATACTAGTGTGTCCCACTTCAGGACATACCCCCGCGATCAAGGTATGCACAAAAATTCATCGTAGTAGGTGAGTATACCGAAATTCATCCTTTTTGATTTACAAAGTTAGATAATTGGTGATCAGGTCAGTACTTCCGTACAGCAAAGAGACCAGTATCCAACAAGGGCTAGGACAAATACCAAATTTTGGTACGATTAATGCAATTTGCACTTTCGAATGACACTCTAGGAGAGCTTCTTTAATATTTGGGATTTGGCATTTTAGCTCTTTTAAGATATCCAGGTTGTGCCTAGGTCAGCATATATCTGGATGCAGCAGAAGGACAACCTTGATACCCCGGATGAAATAACGATATAAAGACCTAAAACCTCATATTTTGGCAATCTATCAACGCAAGATTTAAGGTTATAAAACCATACACCACTGATATGATACCCACTCATACACAGTTCTTTATATTTGTATCACAAAGGTAAGTTGATTATTTCATGCATTTTGCCTACTGGTACATCATATGATGAAGCTGCTATCACACTTAAGCAATTTTCTTTTAATTTCAGTGTGACAGTCTAACTTGCTGATGTACTATCATTTCTTCTTTTTCACACAATGAAGATTCATTTTTGATTTTCTATTTTTTATGTTATTGACTTTTGAAAAGCAGCAAATTATTTACACACTATTTTTATGGAAACATGGTTATTCAGGATTCCTCATCCCGTTGAGTTGACAAAATGTTCAAAACGAGCCCTGTCAAAAGCTTTTGTGTAAAGATCTGCCAGGTTGTCAAGTGTGTCGACTCTATGCAGTTCAATTAATTTCTTTTCAGCACAATCCCGTATAAAGTGCTGACGAATGTCAATATGTTTTGTGCGACTGTGTTTTACGGGATTGTTGGTGATCGATATAGTGGCATTATTGTTAATCATAATAGGAATACGAGTGAAATTCAAACCGTAATCGCGCATCTGCTGTTGGATCCAGAGAACCTGAGAGCAACAGCTACCCGCAGCAATATACTCAGCTTCACATGTCGAGGTAGACACGCAAGACTGCTTCTTGCATTGCCATAACACGAGCCTCCCTCCTAAGAACTGACAACCACCTGTGGTAGACTTCCTTGTAGATTTGCATCCCCCAAAGTCCGAATCAGTGAAAGCAACAAACTTCAGATCACTAGCAGCTGGATACCATAACCCAAGTTTAGGTTTCCCCTTCAAGTAACGAAGAATCCGCTTCACCGCTTTCATGTGGGACTCCTTTGGATTCACTTGATATCTGGCACAAAGACATACTGCGAACATGATGTCGGGTCTTGAAGCAGTCAAGTACATCAGAGAACCAATCATTGCCCTGTATTGAGTTGGATCAACATCCTCCACACTCTCATGATCTGGACCAAGATTGTGATCCTCACAGATAGGTGTATTGAAAGTAGCACAATCCTCCATCTTGAAACGAGACAAAATGTCATACACATACTTCGTCTGATGAATAAACATCCCATCCTTATTTTGTTCAACTTGTAAACCCAGAAAGTAGGATAATTCACCCATTGCACTCATCTCAAACTTACTCTTCATTACCTCTTCGAAATCATGACACATGTTCTCATCTGATGACCTAAAGATAATGTCATCAACGTATACTTGTACCAGCAGAAAGTCTTCCTTCTTCCTTTTGATGAAAAGTGTACTGTCAATCTGACCTCTTTCGAAACCATGTTTTAACAAATGTGCTGACAGTATCTCATACCACGCCCTAGGTGCCTGATGCAACCCATACAATGCCTTATCAAGTTGATAGACTCGATCTGGATAGTCTGGATCAGTAAACCCGTCTGGTTGTGAGACATACACCACTTCTTGGACTTTCCCGAAAAGAAATGCACTCTTCACGTCAAGTTGGTAAACTTTGAAGCCCTTGAATGAAGAAAAAGCTAGGAACAAACGAATTGCTTCCAACCTTGCTACTGGTGCAAACATTTCACTATAATCAATCCCTTCTTGCTGATTGAACCCTTTTACCACCAACCGAGCCTTATTCCTTATCACGATCCCTCGGTCGTCTTTCTTGCACTTAAACACCCACTTAGTGCCTATTTCTTTTTCTCCTTTAGGTAGATCAACTAGCTCCCAAACCTTCAATTTCTTGAACTGAGCTAGTTCCTCTTGCATTGCTTCAACCCAACAGTTGTCTTTTAGAGCCATATGAACATTCTTCGGCTCCTCTTGGGCAATAAAGCAACTATACAAACATTCATTTATCAACCCAGTCTTCTGAATCGAAGTAAACAAATAGGAACCTTCGAGCACACCTCTTCTTGTCTGAACACCTGCAGCAGGATCACCAATGATGTTTTCAACTGGATGATCTCTGTGTACTCATGTGGTAGCAATGGTGTCAACAACCAGATTATCTCCCAGATTAGATCCAACCTCCCCCTGAATAGTAGCAGTAGCAAACGGATTAGTGAAATCCTCCCCCTGAATAGGTTCAGACTCACTATCACTGGAGTCCTCTGGGGCTGCACTGGAAGAAGTTTCTGGAGCATCTGTCATCAATACACTTGATCTAGGCATGAAGTCACATTCTCCATCTTCACTGATCATAGTATGGATCACCTGAGACTCATCTGCATTGGAAAAATCAGGAATATTAAATGATTTAAAAACACTGTCATAATCATATAATATAGGAGGACCACTCGTTGATTTTTGAGGTGTATAACTAGTGATTTCCATGTTAAACACAACCTCAATTTTACCAGTTTTTAGATTAAAAACCCTTTTATTCGGTGTTCCAGGCATATAGCCTAGAAAGTAACCTTCATCAGCTACCTCACCGAATTTTTGCTTATCTTTGTTTCGCACAATGGTGCAGGGTAATCCAAATGGTTCAAAGACTTTTAAATTTGGTTTTCGGTTAAACAATAGTTCGTGACATGTTTTGTTAAACCGTTTAACCGTCAAAACATTGTTCAGGACATAACAAGCTGTGTTCACAGCTTCTCCCCAGAAAAGAACTGGAAGCTTTGAATCAGATAGCATAGTCCTTGCGGCTTCAATCAACGTCCTGTTCTTCCGCTCAGCGACTCCATTCTGTTGAGGTGTATAAGGAGCAGAATATTGATGTTCAATTCCCTTGCGAAGACAATAGAGATCCAGAACTTAATTCTTGAACTCCGTGCCATTATCACTCCTTATCCTCTTGATCCGTGCATCATGGACGTTCTCTATTTTTGTAAAAAGATCAATCAGCATCACCGCATCATGGACGTTCTCTAATTTTGTAAAAAGATCAATCAGCATCTCCGTTGTCTCATCTTTTGTACCTAAAAAGAAAACCCATGAATATCGGGAGTAGTCATCAGTGACAACTAGACAATAGTACTTTCCACCTATGCTCCTTACGTTCACTGGACCGAATAGATCCATATGAAGTAATTCATAAGGGGCATCTATGGAATTTACTTTTTTAGACTTGTGAGGTTTCTTATGTTGTTTTCCCTTTTGATATGGAAGACATTTATCTTCCGCGTGAAACCTCTGCACTGGCACCCCTTCCACTAAACCATTTTTAATAATATAGTTCATTTTTCGATAGTGGATGTGGGCCATGCATCTGTGCCACAGCAATGACTCAGCCTCAGATGCTTTTGATAGTAAACACGCCACCACAGAAGACGAGTCCTTGGCACCCATGTCCATGACATAAGTGTCATTTCTCCTTGGTGCTCTCTTCACTATTAAGTCATCTGGTATCACCAAACCAGGTTTCAACACCAAAGCTTCAGACTTTGTAAAGTGGACCGAGTGACCCTTGTCGCAGACTTGAGACACGCTCATCAGATTGTGCTTCAGCTACTCAACATAGTTCACTTTGTCTAGTGTGATCTTCCCGTTGGTTACTTTTCCTCGACGGTAATGTGCCCTCCTTTAGCACCTGCAAAATTCACATAACCACCATCTATATTCTCAAACTCAGTCAACAGCCTCGCATCCCCCGTCATGTGCCTGGAGCAGCCACTATCAATATCCCACAAGTTGATAATCCTCTCTAGCAGCTCCTGCACCACCCAACAAAATTAGTTAGATTGGGGGACCCAAGCCTTAATGGTCTTGGGTCTTCCAGATTCATTAATCATACGAACATCCATCCAGTATACATCACTCCTAACAGGAGTCTTGGATCTAAGACCTGTTGATGGAAATGGTTTTTTATTTCCACTAGGTCTGTGGTCCTGAGGTTTCCTAACCAAGTTTGGACTTTGCGACCGTTGGAAATTATGATTTTGATTCCATGAATTTTGATAATGATAATTTCTAAAGCCATCGTTATAAAAATTTTGATTACCAACATTCTGGTATCGATTTTGATATTGACCTTGACTTCTGAAATTATTTGATGAACCATTAAAGTTATTCATTCTTGGTAAACTACTTCTAGGACTGTCATATCTGCCTGATATAGATGCAGGCTGAAATCGTTGTTGATTTCTTTGAAAAAGAGGAACTTGGTGAGTTCCTTTTTACGCTTATCTACAGCAACAGCAACACTCTGTTGCTTGGTAGCAGATATCTTTGGTGTGCTAACCTTCTTCTCACCATCACCACTTTTCTCTGGTGATTATTCTCTTTTTCTCTCACTTACCTGTGCTTCAATCTTTTTGTTAGGACAGCAGCTGGCTACATGTCCTTTCTCATGACATTTGAAATAAGATTTTCTAGCCGAAGACTTCTTCACAGAAGCCTCTTGCTTAGATTCATCAGGCGATGATGATGATGAAGATGCCTTTGAAGGATCTTGTTTAGTTTTCTTAACTTTAGATTTTTCTTTGTTTTTGTTCTTAGCAAACTGCACATTGGACTCTTTAATAATAATAGGGACCTCTTCATTCATGTCACTTCCCTTAACAAATCAACCTTTTAAACAAAAATTTGTTTTTGATTGTTAGGGTGTGTATTCTTTGTTTTCAAAACTGGTTCCCTGTTACTGTCCTTCTTGGCATTTTCAGAACCATCAACACTTCCTGATGTGGAACTACCAGGTGTAGTTGACACAAAGTCTGTAAGCTCTTTTTCATCTGGCAGGAAAGAATAGTCGTGACCAAGAGGTGGTGGAACTTCATTCAGACCTTTGAAGCCCACACAAGTCTTGTCATTACTCTTCTTCAGGCCATTCATCATGTGTTTCATGACAAAGATGAATCTCTGAATTGATTTAACTTCTTTTCAAGCTCACAAATTTTAAGTTGTGCTTCAGACAACTCTTTACACTTTTCATAAACCTCTTTTGTTTTCTCACTCATCGTATCATGAGCTAAGTCAATAACTTGAAGTTTTTCGTTTAGCTTACAGGTTAGAATATTAATTTCTTCTTCATAACCTTTAATTTTCTTCAAGTATAATGACTCATTTCGTTTTACGAAAAAGTTTGATTCTTTTAGGTTTGAGAGCTCATTAGCCAGACTTTGGTTTTGCTTTGTTAATGTGTCAACCTCACTTTGCAGTTCACGACACTTCAAACAAACAGAACTACCAGAGTTAGAACATACCTCGCCTGTTGATTTGCTTAGATTAGCCATGAAGGCATCAAATCAGCAACCATCTTCTTCTCTGTAGCATTCTGTTCTCCATCAGCTTTCTCAGCTACTTTCTCTTACTCTCCCTCAGCATCAGCTTTCACTTCTTCATCAACAACAGGAGCTATCTCAGCCATGAATGCCTGTGAGGCATTGTTATCATTCTCCAGATGAACACTCCAATCATAAGAACCCTCTCTAGCAGTAGAAATCAGGGCCTTTGATCCAGTGTTGTTTGCTGCATTCCTATTGCTTGAACCATGACCAGGAGAATCTTGAAAAGATGAACTAGAACGCGATTGAGACTTTGCTCTTTGACACTCTCTAGCTAAATGTCCATAGTTGTGACAGTTGTAACACTTCACTTTTGACTTGTCAAAGCCCACACTTTTGCCAACGTGTAAATATCATCAACGTGTAAATATCCCACTTTGCAGGTAAAGCATCCAGCAACTTGTCGTTTATCTCCACATCTGTGTATCCCTCTATGTCATAATTATCGATTTCTGACATCAGATGATAATATCTCGTGATAATATCTTCTAGGGATTCATTTATCATTCCTTTGAACACAGCAAACTATTTCTTCAGCAGATCCACCTTATTCTTCTTCACATTTGTATTGCCCTCATACCTCTTTTCTAGGGCATCCCACATCTCCTTTGATGTTGTATAACGCTTGAATGTATGTTTGATGCCATCAGGTAACGACATCTTGATAGCGGCTAAGGCTTTCTTCTCACACTCATACATCCTCTTCTCAACTTCAGACATATTCACGTAAGCAGTAACACGCTGTCTGCCCTCAAAATCATGCGTTGGGTTAGCATACCCATCTTGAATACAGATCCACATCCGTGTGTCCTGATATTCAATAAAGGATTGAAATCTATCCTTCCAAGTAAGATAGTTCTCCACCTTCAGCATCTTTGGAGGTTTGTTTGTGGTGCCAGCCTCGTGCTCCATCTTCAACAGCTCATTTAGGTTTGACATATTCGACATTTTTACCGAACCGGCTCATAAAAACGTTAAAACTTGTCCGAAATGAGTACCAAATTATACCGTTAGACTCGTCTCGACGATATGATTCTAATGATGTATATTGTCCGATTATGATTTTTGGAATTTTCGTGCCTTTTTTTGTCCTAAAAATCAACGAGTCTAACTATCCAAATGGTTCGTCAAAATTGTCTATGGATCAATTCTATGTCCGAATACAGTTAACTCTGGTTACGTCAACTGGTTAAGTTTCCACCTTTTCCTGTGTAACTCGGAACACTGTAAAATACGAAAGGGAAACTCTGATTAACAATCCGAGATGAAAATCCGGAATAGTAATCCGAGTTGACAATCTGAAATGATGATCTGGAATAGTGATCCGAGATGAAAATCTGGAATGCACTGTTCTGATCCGAAATGGAAATCTGGAATAGACTACTCTGATCCGAGATAGAATCCGGAATAGTTCTAATCCAAGATTGGAATCCGGAATAGTTCCCAATCCGAGATGGAATCCGGAATACAATTCTGATTCGAAATTTCAATCCGAAATGGAATCCGAAATGGCTTTTCTGATCCGAATTGCACTGTTTTCCAGATCCGAATTGCATATTCTGATCCGAAATTCAAGTCTTCAATCTGAAATACTTTGCCTTTTGATCTGGAATGCCTTTCTTCAATCTGAATTGCTTGCTGTTAATCCGAAATACCTGCAAAAAATCTGAAATACCTGCAAAACCCTAAATCAGCCGTCAAAACCCTAATTCAGCCGTCACAAACTTCAAGAACAGCCTCCAAAATGCCCAAAAATCCAATTTTTCTACTGTCACGATTCCGAACCGAGCAATAATCAAGAGCCGAATGCTCTGATACCAATTGTAGGTCCCCTAATCCGTATGGATCTTGACAGAATCGTCTATCCAATCTAAAGTGCAGAATCCCCTAGATCAGATTTCACAGAAATAACAAGAACACGAACACAAATTCCTTTAAACAGTCTTCTATTGATTATCAAACACAACTGTTTTACAATCAATTCAAGACTCTCTCTCTCTAACTCTCTGAAGCAATTTTCTCTGCAACTAAACAATAGAACCAGCAACCTTAACCCTAAACACAACTTCCCTATTTATAGAGATAGGTTATGCAACTGGGCTAGGGTTTCCTACATGGACTGCTAATGGGTTTAAAGCCCAATTCGCCTACCATGCTCTCTTTTGTATCTAGTTCAGCCTAATTACTTCTAATTCACTATTCCAAAACTAAACCCGCTAACCGTTTATCATTTTACTAATTACAAGATATCCAAAGACCAAATCTAATTGTTGTCACAAATATGCACCAACACTCGCACTGCTGGCAGAGATTATTGAAGAGCATGAACCTGAAGCAGAAGATTGTTCTGAAGCAGTATTTGATGAAGCCATTGAGGAAACTGTTCTTGAAGGATATTATCATGAGCAACGTGTCGAGGAAGAAAATTTATTGCATAGTGCTTTTAGAAATTTGATTCCACCTAATATGTTACCGTCTTTTGTAGGATATTTCGATTCAAGCTATCAAGTACAATCAGAAGAGGAATCAAAGCCTGAATGTGTGGAATTGATAGATGTGGAAAAAGAAATGAATGCTAAGAACTTGACCGAGATTGCAAACAAAGAAATGATGGCAAATCTTAAAGAGGTAGTTTCTGACGAAGTCAAGGAAGAGTCGGTGACTGGATGTGTGAAAGAGTCGGTAAAGGAGATTGTCAAAGTTCAGGTTGTTGAGGTTGAAAAACCTTGCAAGAAATGTCAAGAGTCTTGCAAGGAGTGTGCCGAGAAAGATAAAAACTATTTTGATCTGAAAAAGCTTTCAGATAATTTGTCAAGCGATTATAAGGAAACAAAACAAGCTTATGACAAATTATCCAAAGTGATTAAACAATATGAACAAGTTAATAGAGAAGATAGTGCAACTTTGTTGATGCTTAAAGAAAGTCTTAAGGACAAACAATTGGCAATTAACATTCATCCGAATAAAATCGCTAAACTAAATAATGAACTTGAGAGAATGAAAATTAAACTGAAAGGGTTAACAAATTGTTAATCAGTTACTCCACCAGTTCATATGTCATTGATCATATTCTTCCAAAAATTGAAAATGAAGAAGATAATAAGAAAGGTAAGAACAAAAGTGTCGGTTACAAGCGTGTTCCACCACCCATGTGGGAAAGTTATACAAGAAAGAAACCATCTTGGATGGAGAAGGCACTCAATTTAAAATTAAAAACTGAAAAGAATTAAGTCACACCCCGGATTTCCAATCCAAATCCATACACCGGTGGGCCCGGTGGGGAGTATCGTGACGTCAGTTGATAACATCATTGTCAACAAAACATGACACAGCGAAAGTCTTGGAGTAAAATTACTATTACAAACCAATGTTTGAAATACAAAATAATATACAGGCTCGTAATAGAAGATCCACAGGCAGATCATAAAATGTACAAAGAAAGAATATAAAACAGACTTAGGGCAGATCTAAGGATTTGCAAGATCCTCTTATTTCACTACCGAGCAGCTTTCGGCCTATTTCGTATTGTACCTGCAAGCTTAGTCTTTTGAAAATACGTCAGCTTTCGCTGGTAAATACACCCGACTGACTTGTTTTGAAAACATTTTAGAAATTAGATTTAAGTGCACAAGGCACAAATCTTTTATAACTTGGGAAAGTTACTTTGTAACCTTGTTAACAGATTCACATGTTTGTCCATACATACAGGGCCTGTACAGAGACCGAGACATGATTAAGTACACACCACTTAGAACTCACGGAGGAGTTATCCCCAACGTCTTGGGTAATTTGCATTTGAGCGTCTGTCAGGTGTATGCCTACACCCCGCGCTAAGGTCGTGGCTATTATCTAATGTAATGAGCTGAGAATATCCAGGACACGGTAGTTAACCCCGATGTTTAAGTTATCAAACAAAACTGATTAAAACGGAATATGTGGATTTACTAGCCACAATCCGGCATTCGATTGATCCAATTTCCGACCAAGCGGTAATAATTTACCGTATCCCAAGCCCGTCTAGGAAAATAAGTCAAAAGTATTTACCTGAGTTAGCCTTGTTTAAAATGCAAGATTATATCCCAGTCGTATTCAAAATGAAGTAAGTACAGATAGCATTTACAGGAAGGCTCTAGTCTGGATTATGGCATAAGCTAACCAATTAAATACTAACAGTCTTATTTAAGTCATAGACTTAGACCGAGTTGTGTATAGGATCAAAATGTATACGCTTGATTAAACGATGATCGGATAGAATGTAGTTTAAACCCGACAAGTACTTTGACTTGCATAATATGGGTAAACTATAAACATTCTGGATTTTGAAACTTAAATGACAAGATTAGACCCATTTTGGTTAATTTCCGTAAACTAGTTACATATACTTAACCGTACGCATATTAGCGATATCGGGTAACCGGATAAGTCATGGACAAGATCTATATGCAATTATACTAAGTTGTAATATCAGTAGGATATCAACTTATATGCCCGTTAAGGTTTTAAAATGAAACTATACCTCATAAGGGGCATTTTGGTAATTTCATACCGTATAAAAGGAATTTGAATATAATTTATAATTATAAGTATTATGGAAAAATAATTTATTTATGATATAATATCAATAGGATATCAATTATATGTGTAATTTATATTTTATGACCAAACGATGCACTGAAGAGGCATTTTGGTCATTTTACATATAGTTTATAAATTATTTGGGATTATGAGTTCATAACATGTACCTACTTTAAATATGTTTAAATTAAGTTTTAAAAATCAATAGGTAACAAGTCTTGGTTGATAGTTACGGTTTAAAACATTACTATGCGCCGAAACGACGTTTGTGTCGTAAAATGACGATTTATGCGATGTATAACGAAAAATGATGTTAAGGTCAGATTAAAATGTCTTAGATATGTTATTTAATATTATATATCAGTAGGTAAAAGATTTACCTTGAAAAGATATAATTAAAACCATTTTATAAGCCATAAGGGCTTTATCGTCATTTACCGACATATTACAAGGACTTGTTCATAAACTCAGTTTATAATCTGATTTGACATCCCATATAATCCTACTTATAATATTACATCAGTAGGAAGCTTATTTTCAAGTTCATTATCTTTTAAACCTTATTTTATGCAAAAGGGTATTTTAGTCAAAATGGCTTAATTACGGAACTTGCGCATAAACTTAGATTCTGATTATGATCATGTAGTATAACCTCAGAGGGTTATGCTACATTATATTATGATCATAATGCAACTTTAGATCAATAGGTAACAAGTCTAAATCGGGTCAGAATCGAAAGTCAAAGCAGAAGTCAAACTTCGCGACTTTCGGTTGCGAACCGACCCTAGAACTGAAATTGACGAGCCGAACATGTTCTTACATGTTCTAATAATTATTACCAATTTGTGTAGGTTTCAAAACATGTTTCATAACATACATAAGATTGATTTATGATTTCTCTGAAAAATGGCATGTTTGACTTTTTAATATGATAACTTTGACCCGGTAATTGGTCTAGCAAACGTGATCTTCAGGAGGTGCCCTTTTAGGGACTAACACCTAGCTTATTACGATCACTTAGCCACGTTCATTACAAAAACGGCTGGACCATAATGGTCTTAACCAAAAGTCAAGGCGTTTTCCATAAAACGCTTGACTTTTGGCTATAAAAGCCTATAAACGAAAATGCAAGAGCAAGGAACACTTACAAGAGGTTCCTAGAATGCAATAGAACAAAGTTGGATGCTCCTTTCAGTTAGGAACTTCCAGATGAGGGAGAAGAGTTGAAAATGAGAAAGGTGCAAGTTCAAAGGTTGAACCTTTGCACCTATTTATAGTTGGAGAGCTCAAAGGAGGTTATGCCAGGTGATAAGGGGGTGTAAGAGGAAGCTTGCAAGTGTCCTAAAACGTGGCATATCTGTTTGAAAGTCCCTGGTTTTGATTTAATGGTTTTTTGGCAATATGTCTTGAGGCCAAGCAAACTTTCTACATACACAGGCCTCTCGCGCCCCGCGAGAGGCCAGGCCTTAGCCTCTCGCGCCCCGCGAGCGCCCCATGTCATATTTCAAAATTTGCCACATTTAGCCCCTCAACTTATTGAACCCCTTTAAACCTTCTAAACACCTTTTCAACACTTTTAGCCCTCAGTGCCAATACCTGGCGTACCCGGGATTATGCCCGGACATTGTCGAGCTCTCGGTTCGTTAAAAGGTCACTCAGAGGTATATATTAACATGTTGACACTTTTAACCCCACCAATGTCCCACTTTTATACAATCACGGTAGGCTGGACATGTTGACACAACGGTCACTCAGAGGCTAAGTTTTTAGCATATTGACACTAATGGTCACTCAGAGGCTATATTTTAAGCATGTTGACACTATGGTCACTCAGAGGCTCGGTTTATGCATGTTGACATCAGAAGATCACTCAAAGACTTAGTTTGAGCATGTTGACGCTTTTAGTCCTTGTTAGTCTTTAATAGACGTAAAATAAAATACGACACGTGTCACTATATTACTTGACACGATTTTACAGGGTGTTACATCCTCACCCCCTTAAAAGAAATCTCGACCTCGAGATTTTATTCAAAAAGATGGGGGGTACTTTTGTCGCATAGTGGAGTCAACCTCCCATGCATATTCGGGACCTTGAAAGGCATCCCATTTAACCTTTACTATAGGTATTAATTTCCTTCGGAGCTTTTTGACCTGTCGATCCTCGATCGAAATTGGTTTCTCCATGAACCTCAGGTTTTCATCTCTTTGCACATCTTTATGTGACATTGCTAGCGATTCATCAGCTAGACATTTCTTAAGATTACTGATGTGGAACACATCATGAATTCCCCTAAGCTCCTCTGGTAATCTGAGCTTATAAGCTACAGTGACGATACATTTGATTATCTCGAATGGTCCGATATATCTTGGGCTTAACTTGCCCTTCTTCCCAAAGCGCATCACACCTTTCCAGGGTGACATTTTTAACATGACTTTGTCCCCTACTTGGAACTTAAGAGGTTTACGCCTCTTGTCAGCATAAATTTTCTGCCTATCACGGGCAGCTTTGAGACGATCACGAATTTGCACAATCTTTTCCGTGGTCTCCAGGACAATCTGGTCCTGATAGTTGGGCTTCCCCAACTTCTGCCCAACACACGGGCGTTCGGCACTTTCTCCCATACAAGGCCTCGTAAGTAGCAACCTTGATGCTCGTATGATAACCATTATTATAGGAGAATTCTATCAGGGATAAGTGGTCATCCCAACTTCCACCTAAATCAATTACACATGCCCGGAGCATGTCTTCCAAGGTTTGAATAGTACGCTCACTTTAACCATCAGTATGCGGATGGTAGGCCGTACTAAAGTTTAATCTTGTGCCTAAAGATTGTTGGAAACTTTTCCAAAAATGAGAGGTATATCTACTATCTCTATCAAAGACAATAGATACTAGCACACCATGTAGGGACACAATCTTGTCCACATACAACTTAGCCAACTTGTCTGAATTATACGTTTCCTTAATTGGCAATAAATGCGCTGACTTAGTCAGCCTATCCACAATGACCCAAATAGTGTCATTTCCACTTTTGGTCTTGGGTAACTTGGTAATTAAGTCCATAGTTACCATTTCCCATTTCGATGTGGGAATTTCCAATTGCTGTAGAAGTCCTGACGGCTTCTGATGTTCGGCCTTAACTTGCGAACACGTCAGACACTTAGCTACATAAGTGGCTATGGATTTCTTCAAACCCATCCACCAATAATTCTTTTTCTAATCCTGATACATTTTTTCACCTCCCAGGTGAACTAAGTATCTTGAATTATGTGCTTCATGGAGGATTAGATCTCTAAGTCCTCCAAAAATTGGAACCCATATTCTATCATTAAACCTAAGGATTCCATCTTTTCCAGGCGTTAACTGATCAACAGTTCCGCCTAATCCTTCATTAGGAGCATTAGCCTCTAATAGAGTTTGCTTTTGCGCATCTAATAGCTTCTCATTTAAGCTATTTCTGAGCTCAATACTCTTGGCGTTAATCCTTATTGGCTTAACCCGTACCTTGCGACTTAATGCATCAGCAACTACGTTTGCCTTGTCGGGATGAGAGCGAATTTCGCAATCATAATCATTAAGTGTTTCCATCCAACGGCGTTGTCGCATGTTCAATTCGTTCTGATTGAACAAATGCTGGAGACTCTTATGGTCAGTGTATATAATACACTTTGTGCCATGCAAGTAATGTCTCCATAGCTTAAGTGCAAATACAATGGCACCCAATTCCAAATCATGGGTGGTGTAATTCCTTTCGTGCACCTTTAATTGTCGTGATGCATAGGCAATCACTTTGACTTTTTGCGTTAGCTCACAGCCAATGCCAGTGTGTGATGCATCACAGTAAACAACAAAGTCTTCAACACCCTCAAGTAGGGATAACACAGGAGCATTGCTCAACTTGTGTTTCAGAATCTCAAAAGATTCTTGTTTTTTTGGACCCCAATTATACTTAAAGTTTTTACGGGTAAAGATAGTTAAAGGAGTGGCTACCCTTTAAAAGTTCTCAATGAACCTCCTGTAGTATCCAGCCAATCCTAGGAAACTACGAATCTCTTATGGGGTCTTGGGCACTTCCCAATTCATTATGGCTTCTATTTTGGCGGGATCCACTTGGATACCACGCTCACTTACAATATGTCCAAGATATTGGACTTCTCTAAGCCAAAACTCACACTTAAAAAATTTAGCGTAAAGCTTCTCCTGCCTTAGCAATTCTAGAATGCACTGAAGGTGTTTCTCGTGATCAACTTGATTACGAGAGTGGATAAGTATGCCGTCTATGAAGACAATGACAAACTTATCCAATTATGGTTTGCGGACTCTATTCATGAGATCCATGAATGCTGCAGGTGCATTTGTGAGCCCAAATGGCATCACTAGAAATTCAAAATGACCAATCGGGCCCTAAAGGCAGTCTTAGGAACATCATCACTCCTAACCTTCAGCTGATGATATCCAGATCTTAAATCAATCTTGGAAAAGTAACTAGCCCTTGAAGTTGGTCAAATAAATCATTGATCCTGGGCAGAGGATATTGGTTCTTGATCGTTATCTTGTTTAGCTCTCGGTAGTCAATGCACATCCGCATGAACCGTCCTTTTTCTTAACGAACAGTTTGGAGCTCCCCAGGGCGAGGAACTTGGCTGAATAAAGCCTTTTTCTAAGAGTTCATCTAACTGAGTCCTCAACTCTTTCATTTCCGTTGGTGCTAATCGGTATGGAGCTCTAGCTATGGGTGCTGATCCAGGTAGGATATCAATCCTAAACTCTACTTGCCTATCCGGAGGTAGACCTGGTAGTTCTTCGGGAAAAACATCAGAATATTTTAAAATAACTGGGAGGTCTTGAATACTCAGCTTAGGTTCGTTGATAGTGACTTGTGCCATGTAAATGACACAACCTTTCCTTAAACCCTTGGATGCTTTAAATAACGACACTTTGTCTGGCAGTCCATAGTGTGAATCTCTAGTGATGGTGATTATTTCACCAGACGGGGTTTTAATTTCGATGAGTTTACTTATCGTAGGCAATGCGGGCTTGGTTATGGGATAACCAATCCATGCCTAAAACCACATCAAACCCTACCAATTTCATTGGCAAAAGAGTGATGGGGATAGAATGATTCCTAATGGATATAGAGCATCCATCAAGAACAAAAGATGCTATCTCTAATGTTCCATCAGCGAGTTCTACCTCATACGTTATATCTAGAGTTCTTATGGGCAGGTTTAATAGTTTACTAAACTTATGATCAACAAAAGATTTATCTACACCCGAATCGAAAAGAACTCTAGCATAAATATCATTAATGAGGAATGTACCTGTTATGACATTATTGTCATTAACAGCCTCTCTTGCAGTCATCTGAAAGGCACGAGCATTCCCCTTTTTGGCCTCTCCAGGCTTCGCATTATTACCCTTAAGATTCTTAGGGCAGTTAGTCTTAATGTGCCTTTTTTCATTGCAGAGGTAGCAGACGGCATCCTTAAGATCCTTGCATTCTAGGGTCTTATGCCCCTTTTACTTACAAATACCACAGGGTTTGGCTTGTGGAACATAATTACACGGTCCCCAGTGCCTGCGGTTGCAAGTCTTGCATGTTGGCGTCACATCCGACTTGTCTTGGTTCCTTTTGAACCCGAATCTTCCTTTATTTTTCTTATTAAACCTTTGGGAGTTGTCATCTTCTCTCTTTCTTTTCCTGTCAGTTTCAGCTTAACTAGTTCTGCCTCACTAGATCAAGGGTGAGGGATAGGGATAGGTCAACAGCGGACCTATAGGTACTAGGCTGAGCAGCCTTTACCATACCCTTAATTTCAGGTGCTAACCCATTGATAAAATGCGCAATGAGTTTGGTTTCAGGGGTGATCAGATACGAAACTGGCCTAGATAGGGAGTTAAAGTCAGAAACGTACTTCCGATAATCTAGGTTTTTCATTGAAAGAGACAAAAAGTCTGTCTCTAATTTCTCCACCTCATGAGGTGGGCAGTTACTTTTCTTGACTAATTCGACAAACTTAGGCCATCCTAAGTTGTACAGGTGGACATTACCCGTAGATTGAATCATAGCCTTCCACCAGATTAGGGCATCGCTCTTAAAGGACTGTGATACATATTTGACCACATCCTTATCAGCACAGCTGTTGATATCTACGATTGTCTCCATCTCATCCAGCCACTTTAGGGCTTCCACAGCTCCACTCTCCCCATTAAAATCACGGGACTTGCAGGAGACGAAATATTTATAGGTACATCCGTCTTTAACAGAACGGGACCTATCAGTAAAATCCATTTTCTTTGGTTCACTCTTCGCATTCGAAGAGTGAATGGAGCTCTCCTTATGAGCTGAGGATGGGGTAATCGATAATGGTCTAGAGCGAGTAGCACTCGAATCTTTAAGCTTTTCTATGGCCTTTCCCATGGCCTTTTCAATAGCTGCATCAATGCAAGCTTGGAAGTTGTCATTATTAATGGCTATATTTTCTGCGTTATTAGAGTTAACATCCCGGTGGCTACTTTGTGCCTCATCTGAGTTAGACATTTCTTCAAAGCTTTGGTTCTAAATACCAAATAAAATTCTTTCTTAGCCATGGTATTAATAACCATATTGGTTGTAAACATTGGATATGACAATCCATTGCTAATCAAGCTAGTGTGAATAACATCATAACTCTTAGGCTTATTATATCTATTTTTGGCCTAGGTCTCAAAAGGACCATCAAAGGCAAATTACAATTTGGACATAGTCCATATATGATATTGGATAGGGGATCACATTATCACCACTGTCAATGTCATAATTGACAATTATATTTAGCTCATAAGCTTGTCATGAGGACATAAAATTTATGGCACATAGGCCTGTCACTAATGGACAAAAAATAAGGCACATTGGCATGTCACTAATGGACATAAAATATGGCACATTGGCCTGTCACTAATGGACATAAAATATGGCACATTGGCTGTCACTAATGGACATAAAATTTGGACATGGGGTTATATTAACCACAGCTGCCGTTGTCGTAATTGACAATATAATATTGCTCAAAGGCATTACATCACTAAAGGATGTTAAATCATAGCCCCAAAGGCAATACATCACTAATGGATGTTTAATCATAGCCCCAAAGGCAATACATCACTATTGGATGTTTAATCATAGCCCCAAGGGCAATACATCAGTAATGGATGTTTTAATCATAGCCCCAAGGGCAATACATCACTAATGGATGTTTTAATCATAGCCCCAAGGGCAATACATCACTAATGTATGTTTTAATCATCGCACTGATGATATTAGCCGGGATCAAATTTGATCACGTAGGCTATATAAGGTTAGGACATAGTCCATTACCTTGAAGGCTAGTGTGGTTCCTCAAGTCACACTACCAGGAGTATGAACATTCCTGAATGTTAACATAAGAGTACCTTAATGGTTGATTAATAGTCCCGGTCGCATTGACCTTGACGACTTGGAGGCTTGAACTTAAGTCCACCACCTCTAGATAGAAGGATAATTCCCTTAACTATCATGATAGAAGGCCCTTTTATCCTTAACTCTCATTTATAATGTTGGCCGATTATGTGGTATGTGCCACTTGGCTAATCAAAACCATTAAGATCTTTTTGGAATTATATCGCAAAGCACAAATTTTGAGTAAAATCGAGATGCTCATTTGAAGGGTGAATACTTATATATAATTCCAAAAGTACTTCATTAAATTCCGAATAGAAATTACAATACTAGAAACAATGAAATAAACTGTCCATGCAAGGACTTAAAGAAATAAAAATGTCCACGCAGGGACTAACATAAGTTATTAGAAGAGACTTCACTCGTCCTTCTTTCCCTTAACCAGTTTGGAGAGTTTCTTGAAGACTTGTTCGTCTTCTTCTCCATTTTCTCCGCTTGTTGTTGCATTTCTTTCATTCGTTCTAAGGCTTCGTTAATGGCCTCAAGTGGTGGCGGAGGTTGTGGTTGTGGTTGTGGCATAACCGGATACTGGTATCCATAACTTGGATATCCAGTAGGTGGATAAGTAGGTGGGAAAGGAGACGGGTAAAGTACGTTGTGCATGATCGCTTGCATGTAAGGGTCATGCGACCATGCTTAATAGTCTACTGGTGTAGACGGGTTAAATGGATCATATCCAGATGTATCCAGATATGTTGGAATTGGGTTACTATAACCCGATGGTGGTGGTTGAACTGTAGGTGTTGGTGTTGGTTCCACCACAGGTGAGGTGTTAGAGGGTCCACCCATTTGTGGGTCCTCTTGAATGGTGGGGTAGGGTTTAGGTAACGGTGGTAGTGAACCCGACCGTTGACATGCACGTATTGACATACGTGCTCCTCTTTTCCTCCTTGGCGGTTCTGGTGGCAATTGGGGTTGTTCCACCGGTTCATGTGCACATCTTCTTGTACGGGAGGTGGTTGGGAGATGATGGGAAGGAGTGTTGGCAAAGGTAAATTGGTTCCATATTGGTCCCATTCATTAGGACCTTGATATGGTGATCCGACATAGGAGTTTGAATCGCTCGATATCTCAATGGGGTGCGTATTTCAACCTGACAGCGGCATCTCCGGATCAGAGTCTCGTCCATTGGGTTTGGCTGATCCAACTGATTCTGATCAGCTGGGGGTGTGTTAAAGTATTGGTTGGGGTTAAATTCATCTTGATAAGAATGATGGGAATGGTGAGAGTGGTGTGAATGATGTGAATGGTACGAGTGATAAGAATTTTGGGTATGGGAAGGTGAGTGTTGTGGTAGTGGCCATGAATCCCCCGAATCTTCATAAGGGTTCGGGTGATGTGGATGTGGAGGAATATGTCCTGAAGGTCCTCCCCTCATTGGTCCCTTGCCTCTTCCTCGTACACGTGGCGGCATTTTCCAGTTAAAATTAATTCAAAAACAATACTAATAACTTAATAATGAAATGAGTAATCCTAGGTCAATGCCTAGACTCGGAAGTCTAAGGAATGTGCTCATGTAAGTTTGAGATTAAACATAAGAAGGATAGTGAGTAATTCTCTCAAACGTTGGCTCTGATACCAACCTGTCACACCCCGGATTTCCGATCCAAATACATACACCGGTGGGCCCCGGTGGGGAGTATCGTGACGTCATTTGATAACATCATTGTCAATTAAACACGGCATAGCTGGAAGTCTTGGAGTAAAATTACTATTACAAACTAATGTTCGAAATACAAAATAATATACAGGCTCATAATAGAAGATCCACAGGCGGATCATAAATGTATAAAGAAAGAATATAAAACAGACTTTAGGGCAGATCTAAGGATTTGCAAGATCCTCTTATTTCACTACCGAGCAGCTTTCGGCCTATTTCGTATTGTACCTGCAAGCTTAGTCTTTTGAAAATACGTCAGCTTTCGCTGGTAAATACACCCAACTGACTCGTTTTGAAAACATTTTAGAAATTAGATTTAAGTGCACATGGCACAAATCTTTTATAACTTGGGAAAGTTACTTTGTAACCTTGTTAATCAGATTCACATGTTTGTCCATACATACAGGGCCCGTACAAAGACCGAGACATGATTAAGTACACACCACTTAGAACTCATGGAGGAGTTATCCCCAACGTCTTGGGTAATTTTCATTTGAGCGTCTGTCAGGTGTATGCCTACACCCCGCGCTAAGGTCGTGGCCATTATCTAATGTAATGAGCCGAGGATACCCAGGACACGGTAGTTAACCCGTGATGTTAAGTTATCAAACAAAACTGATTAAAACGGAATATGTGGATCTACTAGCCACAATCTGGCATTCGATTGATCCCATTCCCGACCAAGCGGTAATAATTTACCGTATCCCAAGCCCGTCTAGGGAAAATAAGTCAAAAGTATTTACCTGAGTTAGCGTTGTTTAAAATGCAAGATTATATCCCAGCCGTATTCAAAATGAAATAAGTGCAGATAGCATTTACAGGAAGGCTCTAATCTGGATTATGGCATAAGCTAACCAATTAAATACTAACAGTCTTATTTAAGTCATAAACTTAGACCGAGTAGTGTACAGGATCAAAATGTATAACGCTTGATTAAACGATGATCGGATAGAATGTAGTTTAAACCCGACAAGTACTTTGACTTGCATAATATGGGTAAACTATAAACATTCTGGATTTTGAAACTTAAATGACAAGGTTAGACCGTTTTGGTTAGTTTTTGTAAACTAGTTACATATACTTAACCATACGCATATTAGTGATATCGGGTAACCGGATAAGTCATGGACAAGTTCTATATGCAATTATACTTTAATTAAGTTGTAATATCAGTAGGATATCAACTTATATGGCAGTTAAAGTTTTAAAATGAAACTATGCCTCATAAGGGGCATTTTGGTAATTTCAAACCGTATAAAAGGAACTTGAATATAATTTATAATTATAAGTATTATGGAAAAATAATTCTTTTATGATATAATATCAATAGGATATCAATTATATGTGTAATTTATATTTTATGACCAAACGATGCACATAAGAGGCATTTTGGTCATTGTACACATAGTTTATAAATTATTTGGGATTCTGAGTTCATAACATGTACCTACTATAAATATGTTTAAATTAAGTTTTAAAAATCAGTAGATAACAAGTCTTGGTTGATAGTTATGGTTTAAAACATTACTATGCGCCGTAACGACGTTTATGTCGTAAAATGACGATTTATGCGATGTTTAACGAAAACTGATGTTAAGGTCAGATTAAAATGTCTTAGATATGTTATTTAATCATATCAGTAGGTAAAAGATTTACCTTAAAAAGATATGATTAAAACCATTTTATAAGCCATAAGAGCTTTATCATCATTTACCGACATATTACAAGGACTTGTTCATAAACTCAGTTTATAATCTGATTTGACATCCCAAATAATCCTACTAATAATATTACATCAGTAGGAAGCTTATTTTCAAGTTCATTATCTTCTAAACCTTATTTTATGCAAAAGGGCATTTTAGTCAAAATGGCATAATTACGGAACTTGCGCATAAACTTAAATTCTGATTATGATCATGTAATATAACCTCAGAGGGTTATGCTATATTATATTATTATCATAATGCAACTTTAGATCAATAGGTAACAAGTCTAAATCGGGTCAGAATCTAAAGTCAAAGCAGAAGTCAAACTCACGACTTTCGGTTGCGAACCGACCCTAGAACAGAAATTGTCGAGCCGAACATGTTCTTACATGTTCTTATAATTATTACCAACTTGTTTAGGTGTCAAAACAGGTTTCAAAAAATATATAAGATTGATTTATGATTTTTCTGAAAAATGGCATGTTTGACTTTTTAATATGATAACTTTGACCCGTTAATTGGTCTAGCAGACATGATCTTCAGGAGGTGCCCTTTATAGGGACTAACACCTACTTTATTATGATCACTTAGCCATGTTCATTATGAACAATGGCTGGACCATAATGGTCTTAACCGAAAGTCAAGGCGTTTTCGTAAAACGCTTGACTTTGGCTTTAAAAGCCTATAAACGAAAATGCAAGAGCAAGGAACACTTACAAGAGGTTCCTAGAATGCAATAGAACTAAGTTGGATGCTCCTTTCAGTTACGAACTTCCAGAGGAGGGAGAAGAGTGGAAAATGAGAAAGGTGCAAGTTCAAAGGTTGAACCTTTGCACCTATTTATAGTTGGAGAGCTCAAAGGAAGTTATGCCAGGTGTTAAGGGGTGTAAGAGGGAGCTTACAAGTGTCCTAAAATGTGGCATAGCTGTTTGAAAGTCCCTGGTTTCGATTTAATGGTTTTTTGGCAATATGTGTGGAGGCCAAGCAAACTTTCTGCAGACACAGGCCTCTCACGCCCCACGAGAGGCCAAGCCTGCTATGGATCAACAGATGTTGAAGACCAACAGAGGATAAAGCTCAACAGATGATGATCAACAAAGTTTATCAATGTAACAGTGCTTAGGCTATAGCAGATGCTAGGAGTTTGTTAGACTGTTTGATGTCACAGTCAAGGTGACCTCAGCTTAGATTCCTCAGATGTTTCGTTTCTACTATAAATAGAACAGTGACTGTTTTATTCATCACTTTTCATCTTGACATTTTTTACGAACAAATAGAGAGTGATCAGGCTGAGGAGAGTTGTAATTCTTCATGCATACGTGAATCATTGTATTTATAAAAGCATGTTGATGAAAGAAATATCTTCATTTATGTGATTGAAAAGTTTACTATTCCACTTCCTTTCATTTCTATTTTATCTTCTTACATTATTTATATCTTAAATTATCACAACAATCAAACTCAGATCCTAACAACTTGAATACCTGCCTTCTTCGGGACGGTTTGCATTAGACTAACCCATTGGCTATCAGAGACGAGGTAAACGATACTTGCATCTAGCTACTTCAACAACTTCTTCTTCACAACCTCCTGCATGTTCACATTTTACCTCCTTTGTGCAACACGTGCGGGAGTTACTTGCTCATCCGTGATGATCTTATACATCACAACTGACGGACTTATTCCCTTCAAGTCCGCAATGGTCCACCCAATAGCCGCCCTATTGGTGACCAAAACCTTCATCAACCTATCTTCTTGCTCACCGGTTAAGTTAGAAGCAATGATGAACTGGAATGTGTTGCCTTCACCAACAAACGCATACTTTAGATGCTTTGGCAACACCTTCAACTCCATCATAGGTGGCTCCACCAAAGACAACTTCAATTTGGTATCAATCTTCTCCAGAAGACTCCACCTAATGAATCCAAGGTGTCTTCCTTCCTTCACCGCTAGCACCTCTAGCTTCTTCTCCTGCTTATTTATGATCCTACTCGTTTCGACCTGTGACTTATCAAACATAAAACACTCCTCTATTGTGTGTTCCTCATTAACAAAAATGTCTCATGGAGATATACACGCATCAACAATGTCCGTCATGTATCATTCATCGTTGACAAGAGGGTTAGTTACGCCTAAAATTATGTTAAGCCTCAACCGACGGTTACCGAAACTCATATCAACCGTGCCCGTTTTGTAGTTGATTTCGGCATTTGACGTTGCCAAAAAACGGCCAACCTAAGATAATCGTTGGTTGTTTGGTTCGGTCTAGCGAAACATAGTCAAGTGCTAAAAGTCTACCGAATAGTAAAAGTTCTCAACTTTCACCATCACGTCGATGACTATCCCACGGGGAACCTTGGGGGTCAAGTCGGCTAGTACCACGATGGTTTTGGCTTCTTAAAGTGGACCAAATTCGTATTGGTCATACAAGTTACCATATAAGATGCTCACACTAGCACCAATATCCAAAAGTGCCCGGATCATTTTAAGTTATCCAACTTAAATGGAGATAATGGGCAACCTCGGATCTTGTAACTTTGATGACAAGGTGGACCGTTGACTTCTTGTTTGCCCAGATGTCTTTGGTTTGGCCTTTGATTCACCATTCCCACAATGGGAGGGCCCTGGTTTTGATTCATACTGTTGCTCCGGTTCCTTGACATGTTTTATCACGATTGACGGTTGTTGTTGTAACCTCCGTCGCTAATATAACTGTAACTCCAACTGCCATTCCCATAACCAAAGTTCTCACTTTGGTAACCATCTTCGTCTTCATAACCTCCTCCATTATAGTAATTCTCGTTGTTCTCGTAATCTCCATACCCGTCATTCTCGTACATGTTATCTTCCTCGTTATCGGAATATTTATCATCACTTGTGTGATAAGTGTGAATACTCGCTCGGTCCGGTGATTAGTAACCCTGAACGCTAAATGGATCATCATTGTTGATGCTATTCCTCAACTCGTCAAGTTGGGAATTTGTTGCTCAACATAATCCGCTTAGATTCGGCTAACTTACTCAAACGTGGGATTTTTATGATTAGGGACAGGTCCACAGTTTGGGTTAGTATTATGGTTGTGGGATGTGGTGAAGGTGATTCTTCCGGATGACCTCGTATGCATGCACTACTTGTAATATGCACACATAACACAATCCGCGTTACAAGGAAAAAAGAGTAAAGCAAAAATAAACCGAACACTTAAACTGATCAATCATGAAATAATCAAACAAATAGCGCACGAACTCCGCGGCAACGGCGCTAAAATTTGATCGGAGTGTCGTGGTTCGGTCAAAGATAAATTTATAAGTCTTAAATACCTCAAACAAATAGTAAGCGACAGTCAAGGTGTCAAACCACGAAGAGTTTATGGACCGTGCCAGGATTCAATCGATTATTGATTAAGAATATATGAAGCTTGCTATGTAGTTATTTTTGTTTGTTTGTTTCTTAATTTGAAAAGAAATCAGATTGAACCGACAATTTGCTATTAACTGAGAAAATGGTTTGTTGATTATGATTGCGAAAACTTAACACTTGATTGAAACAATAATTTGGAACAAGGTTCAAACCTGTTTCGAAATTGCAAGACCTAGGGTTCCTATACGTTTTAGAATTAATGTAATCACACTTGGTTATTAGTGGGTTTAGTGTTACGAGGCTTAGAAGCTATCAACTTCAAAAGAGACAGACAAAGACGCACTTCATTACCAAGAACATGTAAACCCTAGTCTATATCAAAGCACATTTGTATGAATTCATTTTACAAAGTCAAAGTTGCAAGTTTGTTCTACAATTCGTGAATTCCAAACAAATACAATACAATTAATATAGACTTCAATGTTCAAACGCAATTAGTCACAAATCAAAACTTATGTTCAAACCCTATAAATCTTACAACATTGAGGTGAAACCCTAGGAGACTGGCCACTCATGGTAGGTGAGACTTGAACACAAGATGTTGAACGCGAATAACGAGCCATTGATTCTTGATTTGATGGTGACTAAATGCTTGGAATTATGATGTAGATAATGGATGTATAATAGTATGATGGATGGTGATCTCTAACAAACCTTGGAGATAATGAGAAAATGGATGTTGTTCTTGATGATGATTGGTTAAGGATGATGATGGAGGGATGATTGATTGTGATGGCTTCAATGATTGGAGAATGTCGTGATGTGTTTTTAAAATTCTCCCCTCCTCACAATACTGCCCAACACCAAGTAATAGTCCCCCCAAATTCGGTCAACATGTCAATCAGCAACCTGATTGACACTTATCAACGTCGCCACATTGGCGACGTGCAGTTAGGGTGTCGGCGACGTGCAGTTAGGGCATCAGTGATGCACATGCATGATCTACACCTAATGAAACTATCTATGGAGATTAACCACCCTTAAAGCTAGTATACTATACACATCCCTCAAAATGTCCTCTCTACTCGTTTTAACATTTAACTAGCAAAGATGCACTAGCATTTTAAAGTGATCACTCAAGCCGATTGTAATTAATATACACATAAGCTTGCAACTCAATAATTCTCCACCAATTTACACAAAATTGAGGCACAAGTCAAAAGGTCTTTGACAAGTTGTAACAGGACTAGGCTAAGGGTATGGAATAAGATATTTGAAAATGGCTAAGGTGATGAAAACTCGATTTTTATTAGGAGGCGTATGGGTCGATCCTAGGATTTAAGTTAGGGTAATTGGATTTTATCACCCCACAACTATCGACCATTACCGCTGCCACCCCCAACTAACACTTTGACGCTCGACACCTCCAACTTGACTTTCAGTCTATGTTGGCACCACTTTCAGTCTACGTGGACTTAATGACATGGCGATTACATGGAACAACTCCTTTCATCTTCTCTTTAGAAGACCCTGGTCGATTGGAATTATAAAACAAACCCTAATTTCTTCATCAAGGTGCCCAACTATGATCAAATCGAGCCCAATTCAAGCCTAAGTTCTAATCGATTAACTGAAATACACAACCTAAGTTCGAATCGACATGATTTCCTCTTCCAATTCTTCATGTAGTGCGAATCAAAACTCTAAAATACTCAAGGTCGATTTGGACGGAAACTTGTATTGTCATCATGAAATTGTTGTTGTTCTTCGCGTGGCTGGATGAAAAAGTGTTCGACATGGAGATTGATTTTATGGTTGCTTACAATGGCCTGTAAGTTCTTTCATTATGTATCGAATTTATTTTTTTGTTGAAAGTCTGAAGTGGTAATCTTGGTTTGTAGTTATCCAACTGCAAGTTCTTTATGTGGAAACAAGATTTCGACAAATTTTTCAAAGCTCATTCAAATTGCAGTTCATGTGCAGTGATGACAAGTCCTATAAGTTACCAAGAGTTGAAGAATGAGAATTTGCAATTGCAGAACAAGTTGTTATTAGAAGATAAAAAGATGCTAAAAAGACAAATATGTGCCAAAGAGTCCATGTGGAAGTAATCATTTGTGTTTACTTTGTTTTTTTTTTTTTTTGTCATTGCCATATGGTTGTACTTGTTGAATTAGTGATTGTATTTGGTTGTACAATATTGAACGTATGAATGAAAAACCAGAATTCCCATATGTGTTAATGGAATCCCTTATTGTATTTTGTTGTAGCATATGTGCCAAACAGTCCATTGTAGTGACCATAACCATCTAACCATGTTGTAGTCAATTAGTGCAAATGCCAAAGCCCCAAACAGAAGTTCAGTCCTTATGTAACCAATTGCCAAAAAAAATGCAATCCTTATGCCAAATCCCCAAACAGAAGTTCGATCCTTATGTGCAAATGCCATAACCAATTACCAAAACAGAAATGCAGTCCTTATGCCAAATCCCCAAACAGAAGTTCAGTCCTTATGCCAAATCCCTTGACTGAAATGAAGTCCATTAGTGCAGTCCAAACCTAATGTTCAATCCTTATATGTAGTGGTGTGTATTGACCAAAACTAATGAGCAGTTCTATGTAATGACCAAAAATAATGTGTAGTCCTTATATGCAGTTGTGTGTATTGACCAAAAATAATGTGTAGTTCAGTGTAATGACCAAAACTAATATGGAGTCCTTATATACAGTGGTGTGTATTGACCAAAACTAATGTGCAGTTTTGTGTAATGACCAAAACTAATGTGCAGTCCTTATATGCAGTGGTGTATATTGACCAATACTAATGTGCAGTTCTGTGTAATGACAATAACTAATGTGCAGTGATGTGTAATGACCAAAATAACCCTGCATCAACCAAAACTAATGTGCAGGGTTATCTAAGTACCAAAATACCCTCAACCAAAATTTGTTGTATAATGACCAAAATACCCCTGCATCACCCAATACTTATATGCAGTGTTGTGTAATTACCAAAATGCCCCTGCTTCACCCATGACTCATATGTAGTGTTGTGTAATGACCAAAATACTGAATTTACCAAAACATAAGTTTGCCAAGTTATAACATTAAGCCTACATGTTTCTTGTCCAAAACAGGTAATACAAAACGTTAAATTGTCCAAATAAAAGTCAAACTTTGACCAACTAGCTGCAAACTTCTTTGTTGCCCTTCCCCTTTGGCCTTCCTCTTTTAGTTGACTTTTTCCTTCCGATTTGGGACTCATTTTAAGTTGTTTGTTGGGTTGACTGCTGAGTTGACTTTTTCTTCTCTTGGTTCCCCTTTTGTCTTTCTGATCCAGGATCAGTTACATCCATTAACAATACAAAAAGTGTATTAGTTGTTAGCATAATTTGACAAATAAAACAACTGAAATAAAACACTAAACCTCATGAACGTTCACCTGCATTCATGTTTCCTTTTTCAGTACATTTTCTCTTGTTATGACCTCTTGCTCTACAAATGCCATAAGTCATTATCACCCATGCTTAGTTAGTTTGCCTGGATTTTTTGGATTCTTATGAGGGCTCCTCTTTCTTTTCTTCTTAGGCCTACCAGGAGCAGCTTTGATTAGAGGTGGATCCATTAAATAATGAATCTTGGGCCAATACTTTTCATTAGGCAATGGAGGGATTGTGAAGTCATAAATCTTCATGTATGTTTCTTTGTGGTAACACTACTCAACAAAGTCTTCTGCATTCTTATGTAAAAACCCAGCCACAACACATACACGTTTACATGGATATCCCCTTAATTCCCACTTTCTACATGTGCAAGTTTTATTATCCAAGTCAACAGATACATCGTCAAAATCTCTTACTTGAAAAACCCGATAAGATAAGGGCTTCACACCTGTAAGTTGCACCTTTTGAAAACTCTAGCTTATCCTGATATTAGGACATATGAGAACATCTTTGGCAGCCTTTCTGTTCTTTTCATAACTAACCAACTCATTATCTGAATCCAAATCTCCTATAACATGTGTATAATATGCTTTGACCTTGCATTGATGGTATAACCATAAAAGGTTTCTGCCATGTTGTTTACTATTACATCATATTTAGTGTGAGTTTTCGTGTAGCACCTGTTAAAACATTTTGGATCTTGTTTAAATAATGCCTCTATGTATTAGGGTTTATTGATCTCATCTCATCAATGGCTTGAAAGTAATCATGTTCACAATAAGCCCTTGCGGCTTTATAGAATAACTCCTTCAACTCCTCATCCTTGAATGTCTTGTGCTAGTTAGCATAGATGTGCCTTGCACAGTTTCTATGCTCTGCTCTTGGCCAATAGATTCATTTGATCATTAGCATCCCTTCCTACTTCAATTAAAATAACATTTTCCCCAGGAAAGTCTTAAGAAAACAACCATCTATGCACAAGATCTTCCTGCATCCTGTTAAACCCCCCCTTGACACCATCAAAACATACAAATAATCTAAAGAATGCTTCACTTGTGGCTGTTGGATCTAGATTGATGAAACTTGGTGGTGAAGTTACAAGAACATATGTTTATGTTGGATTTGTTTTCTCCAAACTTCCATGTATGAACCAATTTTACTATAATGATCCCTAATTGATCCAAGCAACTTTTTATGAGCACATGATTTAGCCTTGTAAGCCAGCCACTTGGTAACTATGACCTATACTTTTGTGTTTACAGCCAATGTGATCTCCATAGCAAACTAGTTGGGCTTGGATCTAAACAATGGTAGGAACTCATTAGCTATAACCTTGTTGTTAGCTTCTATTCTTTATCATGTTTCTTTGGAAGATATGTTTATTCTTCACTCATTTTACCATATAACACTCTTTCCCTTTATGCAGTGAGCATAATATATAAAAATGACACCCTTCTACACACTTGACCGTTATACGCCACATTTGGTCTTCTCACTCTTAGCAAGGTACACATTCCTACCATTAGTCACTGAATACCTTCTCACTGCCTCTTTAAAGTCATCCCTTGTTCCAACCTTCCAAATAGATTTCTTCCAATTAATGTGTTCACCTAGAGATGGAGCAACTTCGATGTACTTACCCCGGATATCATCATCCTCACTATCACCAGGTGTGTAATGTCACCATCAGATTCCTCATGACAACTATACCCCTTTATATGTGAACAACCTGCATCATTAGTTTCATACAACTTACCCTCTATTTCTTTTTTCCTGTAAGCACTCTTCAAACAACTTTTTTTTGCTTCAAAATCAATTTTACTAGCCTTTCTAACTGCATCTTATGATTGTCTCCATTCAAATTCCTCTCTATCTGACTCTGAACCAATTACTTCATCCTAAACCTCCTCATCATCAATATTCTCAACTAGTTCATCATAATATTGATCATTCGAATCATCAATGCCGAATCTGACCCTACGAGTTCAACATTATAGTCACTATCATCGTTGTCTTTAGCATGTTCTATGTCTATATCCAATGCAACCTTCTTACCTGATGACTTAGATCTACATATAGGGGAAACCCTATCAATTGACCTAGCAGACTTTTTGGATTGGACTTTTTGTTTATTGGGCTAGGAACTGGGCTGGGTATCTGGTTCAGTAGTCCTAGAATTGGAGTGGGCTTCAGGTATAATTAATAGACCTTGTTGGACAAGTACTTCCATAAATGGTTTAGTCCAGGGAAGAATCTTCATAGCCAAGTCCAACACATCTTTATCATTACGAAAGTGCCTAAGTTCCCCATCTTTAGCATCCAACCCATACATATGAATGTCCCTGGATTTGTAAAAATCTGATTCTATTGCATAATCTACTAGTTCAGAGAATGAAATGTGGTCTACATCTATTCTAACTAACCTTTTTGTTTCACCTCCAACATATTGTGGTTGACCAAATCCTACTTCAATATAACCACCATACCAAAGCATGACATCGATTGTTTTCATCATCTCGAATCAATGTGTAAAATCAAAAATTTGCAAAATCGTACCTTGAATTCGAAAGATTAGGGCTTGATTCTTGTATCGTCGCCTTTGATAATCTTTTGTGTATCATCGATTAAGGTTAGTTTGATTAAGAGAGGATCCAGGGTTTTATATGGATGTCCTTGCCATGTCATTAGACAGGGCTTGACACTTAGGATTGAACACTAATAGTGTTAGGGTTTTGTTAATAGAGTGGTGCCAACATAGACTTAAGTCAAGTTGGAGGTGTTGGGCGTCAAAGTGTTAGTTGTGGGCAATAACCCTTTAAGTTAAGGATATGGATACCGGGTATGCGAACTCGCCATCTCATGTGATAGTTATGCAGGAGTAGCTACCTATGTATTGTCACACTTTATGTTTGACTCATGGGTACATCCGTATTATACGATTTAATTTATCAAATCACGTTACTTGCATCATATCATTTAACATAAATACTATCTAGATAACATTTCAATTGAGCATTATTTGTTATTTGAGCTTATTATTCCGTGCTGGGCCTTCTGCCCATTCTGCAAACCTTTTTGTAAAGGACTAAATCTGAAGATGTTAGTTAATCTAGTCGAATGTGTCAGCACATATATTAACCTCAAGTTTAGTTGTAGGGTGGTTGTATCCTTGTCTAATATATAATAGAATTTTGACTTTTGTTTGCTATTGGGACACGTCAGCCCTTCCGGGTTGGGATGTTACATGGTGAGTTGTGATGTTGTTATTGAATGGTGAAATTGGGTTTCTTTTACTAGTTATACGACATATCCATATAGTGGTAGGCCTCTAAAAATCTCATATATGGTATTTAAATAAAAAAAAATGGTGTTAGTTATTAAGATTGGTGGTATATGGTGAAATGCACTAGAAAGACACCAACTTGACTTAAAATGTAAAATAAATGATATAAATAGCTTGAATAGTTAATGATGAACTTGGAAGGTGAAGTCACATGATTGAATGTGTATAACATGATTAAAGTAGGGCTGGAACTTGGAAACAACAGTGAGTGAACTTTTGTACAAACATGTCAATGGATCAAAAGAGATAACTGATTTAAAATCAACCGTAGATGTTAAAGTGTTGATATACAAGTCCTAATAGACTCTTGTGATTAAACGAGCTTAACATGAAAGTATGATTGGAAACTACAGTGAGTGAACTTTTGTTCAAACGGGTCAATGGATCAATAGGAGATAAACTATTTAAAATCAAGCATAGATGTTGAAGTGTTGATAAGTCCTAATAACTATATGCGTGCTTAAGTTAGTTATGCAGTTTAAAAGTTGAAGCGACTCATATGTTGCGAATATGGGCTGTATGTCAAAGACTAACACAGCTAACATAAGATGTGTTGAGTTCGAGAAGTCAACAATAGGGGGATAACAACGATTAAAAACACAAACACACATAAATTTATGTAGATAATTCTTCGATTATCATTCATAAAATGTTACAAACTTATGTAATCAATTACCCAAATCCATAACGAAAACTCTATTATGTTAAAGACATTGATTAGATGATGATGATGCAAATAAATAAATGAGTGACCTTCTATTTAATCTCTTACACACGATCACACGATGATTATGTAATCATGAGTCTTTGACTAAGTGGTCTATGTTCTTTGTCGACAAGCCTTTCTTTATATACCACACCGAAAGATTTCCTCAAAATGATTTGTAACTTTCTTGAACAAACTCCAAACAAAACTTCAACACATACACACTGCCACATAATGATGATGAATTTTGGATCAATATCCTAGGATCGACTTGATCCAAGTAGCAACTTCGATCAATTGTAACCCATCAATGGTAGCGTTATTCAATGCTAACTTCTCTTCGTTTGTAGCTCTACCCTTGTAATTAGTACCAATTTATTATGACAACATTAAGCATGTTAGTAACAACCTTTTAGAACGTTGATAATATCCACACTTGGTTACAATCATGGTTGTAAAAGTCGCTAGGCGCTCCCTAGTCGGAGTTAGGAATACCTGGCCTAGGCGGAGAGTACTTGGGCCTCGATAACCTACCTTATAGCGATTACTAGGAGTACTCAGTCTCAAGATTACTTACGTTGTATCGATTTGTTAATGTGAATTTTGTTTGTAATAACCACCAACAGCCAATTTCATCCATAATAACACATCTAGTATAATTTAATGTTTTCCTTTCTAGAAAAATTATGACCCAACTTCTAGTTTGGTAATCATCAAATATCAAAGAGGTTTCTCTTGTAGTGTGGAAATCATCCTTTTGTCTAGGTTGATAAATGTAATCCTCAAACGCTAAAAAATGCCTCGAATCCGTATGCATAGGTCATAATAAAATGATACTTTACCTTTATTATTGTAATTACAAAATGAATATTTTATAACCAGTCATAAATTTTATGTGCTTACAAATTCAAGTTACATATACCGTGACTACAATAATATTTTAATTTATATATTTTATATTTTTTTTCTTTTAGTGATTTTTTGGTTTTTTTTTACTCTCACACTTTTATATTTAGTATTGAATGTACAACCCTTCAACTTTGTAATCAATTTTTATGTGTTTACTTTTATGTACGTATCAATATAAATTCAAGTTAATTTACATTTCAATGTATTTTTTAAATGGGTAGGCTCAAATATATACATTTTTGTGCTTTTTTTCGTACAATTTTTTTGGTTTACTTTGTGACATAATTTTTTAAAATAGTTCGGGTCAAATGTATTACGTTTTCATTAGATGATTAAAAATCGAGTTACTTTACATTTCGATGCGGCCGCAACACATCGTACCATGATTTAATGTAAAAAAACTTAATTTTCTTACGTACTTATTATTATGTAAGTGCCGGTATAATTTAAAACTGGTTAACATTTTAACGTAAATCTCTTTTGCAATTAAGTCGGATCAAATATAATACGTTTTCGTGCTTAATTTTAAGTAAGTTTTTTTATTTGTCTACATTTTGACGTAAGTTTTTGTTCAGAAACAAATCGGGTCAAATATAAGCCGCAACACGTGAGGAAGTTTACTAGTTTCAACTTATAAAAATAACAATTCTAAATATTATTATTAATTTTACCGACCAAGTAGATTAAGTAAAACAATGACAACAATGAAAGAAGATATAAAAATTACTCTAAAAAATGTATAACACCGGATGCACAATGCACAAACAATCTTTATCATCGCTATTCCCCATAATTCAAAATTTTCAATCTAACACCTTCCCGCTCCCAACTTCAAAATTTCAAAACCCATCACTCCCACATATCCCACTACCGTTCAACTCCACCACCATCTTTCTCCCTCCCTCTCTCTAAAAGACACCACCTCCGTGTCCTCAAACACCACAATCCACCACCATGACAACAGAAAACCGGCAACCCAACATCCCACCCACCACCACCAAAAAAACCATCGAACAAACCTACCAGAAAAAAACCCAACTCGAACACATCCTCCTTCGCCCCGACACCTACATCGGCTCCATCGAAAAACACGAACAAACCTTATGGGTCTGGGAAAACGACCAAATGGTCAAAAAAACAATCTCCTAGTCCCGGGCCTTTACAAGATCTTCGACGAGATACTCGTGAATGCGGCGGATAATAAGCAACGAGACCCGAAGATGGACTCGGTTAAGGTGGTTATTGAGAATGAAAGAAATTTAATAAGTGTGTATAATAATGGGGATGGGATCCCGGTTGAGGTGCATCAGGAGGAGGGGGTTTATGTGCCGGAATTGATATTCGGGCATTTGTTGACGAGTAGTAATTACGATGATTCGGTTAAGAAGACGACTGGTGGGAGGAATGGGTATGGTGCGAAACTTGCGAATATTTTTTCGACTGAGTTTACGATTGAGACTGCTGATGGGAAGCGGAATAGGAGGTATAAACAGGTATGGTTTTAATCTTATGGTGTGTTTATTTTAGCTGAAAACAGTAAAACGATATGCTTGTAATTTGTAAATGCATAGAATGTGTGGTGGATTGTTCAGCAGGAAGTTTGTTTCTTTGCTCGTTTCGTTAAACAAACGTGTTCATTTATGTTCGTTCCTTTGTTCAATTTATTTAATTTTTTAGGATATTACATATAACACGATACAATTTAGTGCAGATTTAATTAATTTTTTAGGTCAATGAAGTGATGTTAATGTTTATTTTTAGTTGGCGTTTGCTCAATTATGTTTATTTGTATTCGTTCGTCTATGTTCAATTATGTTTGTTCGCTTATGATCTTTTATAAATTTGTTAAAATCTTTTTAGGATGTTGTACTTAAGTCTAGTTTTAAGAAATAAACATCTCATCCCATACAAGTTAGTCTAGTTTTTAAGGCTGATAGATTAATTTTCACCTATATTTTTAATTAGTGTTTGCTCAACTATGTTTTTTTATATTCATTTGTCTATGTTAGGTTATGTTTGCTTGTTTGTGTTTGTTTACGTTCATAAACTGTCTGTTTATACCATTAACAAATGAACATAGACAAAGTGAGTAAGTGACAAACACAAACATGCTCATTTTCTTAATGAACAAGCACAAACGAGAAAGCCCTTTTCGATTAACTGTTCGTGTTTGATCGTTTGTTTGGTTAAGGTCAAATAAACGAACACAAACATGCCCTGTTTGTGTTCCTTCGTTTCATTTACATGCTTAACACTTGATATACCATGCTTTGTAACATATGATTGTCGTTTAGGTGTTCACAAACAACATGGGGAAGAAATCCGAACCAGTCATCACAAAGTGCAAGAATGGCGAAAACTGGACAATGGTTTCATTCAAGCCCGATTTAAAGAAATTCGGGATGGAATGTCTCGAAGACGACGTTGTCGCTTTGATGAAAAAGCGCGTGGTCGACTTAGCAGGCTGCCTTGGAAAGACTGTCAAGGTTGAACTCAACGGAAAGCGGGTCCCTCCTAAAACATTCGAAGATTACATAAAACTTTATCTTCAGCCATCTACAGACACTTTAAGGATTTACGAAAAAGTTAACGAAAGATGGGAGATCTGTGTAAGTATGGCTGACGGTCATTTCGAGCAAGTCAGTTTTGTGAACAATATCGCGACAATCAAGGGAGGGACGCATGTCGATTACATAACGAATCAGATCGCTAATCACCTTGTGACGGCTGTAAAGAAACAGAACAAGCATGCTAATATCAAAGTGCATAATGTAAAGAACTACTTATGGGTGTTTGTCAACGCTCTTATCGATAATCCCGCTTTCGATTCGCAAACAAAAGAGACATTGACGATTAAACACAGTAGTTTTGGATCCACGTGTGAACTGTCACCAGAGTTCTTGAAGAAAGGTATGCAGAACTTGTTATTTGCGGATGCGTTCTTTTCGATTTATGTTGTGTAAGAAATTAAGTTATTATGTGTTATGTGTTTTACAGTGGCGAAATCTGATGTGGTGAAAAGAGTTATGTCATGGGTACAGTTTAAACAGCAGAATGACCTTAAGAAAACTGATGGGAACAAAAGGGGAAAACTCAATATTCCTAAACTTGAAGAGGCTAATTTTGCTGCAACAAGTAATTCAGACAAATGCACCTTGATTTTGACTGAAGGAGATTCTGCTAAAGCTCTTGCTGTACGTTTTCCTGCCTTAGATAATCATATACTTGTCTGGTTTCGTTTATGGCTGTAAACGAGCCGAGCCAGGTTGGCTCGGCTTGGTTTGTTTACAAAACGAGCCGGTTAACGAGCTGAAATGTTGAGCTTGAGCCTAGCTTGTGAAAAGCTTGAGCCAACTCGTTCATTTAAAAATGATTAGGTTTATATTTAAAAAAAATATTATTTTCAAGGTATACATAATGTAAAATTTATAAACAAAAGAATTAATTATATATATATATATAAAACTTTGTTTACTTTTGGGTTATAATTAATACACATCAAAATTTGTGCTTTAATTTACACGAGCCAACTGGCCAGATAAACAAGCTTAATGTGGCTTGTTTACATACTGAGCCGGCTAGGATCGGCATGTTTCTGGCTTGGCTCGTTTATCTTACCGAGTTAAAATGTTGAGCTCGAGCTAGGCTTGTAAAAACTCGAGCCAACTCCTTTTTTATAATACCATTAAATTTATATTTTTACATATTAGATATATATAAAAAATAATATTTTTAACAAACACATATTGCAATATCTGCAAACAAGCCAGCTAAACATGCCTAACGAGTGAGCCAACGGGCTGGGCTTACGTTGGCTCGGTTTGGTTTGTTTACAACACGCCATGTTCGAGCGAGTGGCAAGCGTTTTGAACAGCCCTAGTTTGTTCACATAAAGATTGTATGACTCAAACACTGTTGGTTGCCCAGATGTCTGGATTATCTGTTGTGGGCCAAGATTACTATGGTGTGTTTCCACTGAGAGGTAAGTTGCTCAATGTGAGGGAAGCAAGTCCTAAACAGTTGCAGGAAAACGCCGAAATTCAAAACATTAAGAAGATTCTCGGCCTCCAGCATGGCAAAATTTACGACAATGTCAAGTCTTTAAGATATGGACATTTGATGATCATGGCTGATCAGGTCAACACCCAAATCCATTATCTACATTTTAATAATAAACGATGTTGCATAGGATCATCGACATATTCTAACAGAACAATATATGGTGTTGTGTAGGATCATGATGGTTCACACATCAAAGGGTTACTGATCAACTTTCTTCACTCGTTCTGGCCATCTTTGCTAAAAGTCCCGGAATTTGTGCTTGAGTTCATTACCCCGATTGTTAAGGCTACTAATAAGAAGACTAAGAATGTTATATCGTTCTATACGATGCCTGAGTATGAGAGCTGGAAGGAAAATCTCGGACATAAAGCAAGAGAATACAAAATAAAGTACTATAAGGTTTGCTACTTTGTTTATGAATGTAACGAATAATCTCAACTATACATTTGGTACAGACTTTCAGTTAGTAAATTTTCATTGTGTTTTAGGGGTTGGGAACAAGTAATGGTAAAGAAGGTGCAGAGTATTTCGCTGATCTCGAAAAGCATAAAAAGGATTTCGTGTGGGCCGACGACGAGGATGGTGACGCAATAGAGCTCGCCTTTAGTAAGAAGAAGATTGAGGCTCGTAAGAATTGGCTCCGAGCTCTACAGGTTTGAACTTAACCACTTTCAGGCTGCAGCCCTTTTTTGTGTCAAATTTACGCTGTTTTTTAACAATCCATGTTATGTATGCAGGCGGGTACTTATTTTGATTCGAAGGAGAAGCATATCCCGTACCGCGACTTCATCAACAAAGAGCTTATTTTGTTTTCAATGGCTGATCTTCAACGATCAATCCCATCAATGGTGGATGGGTTGAAACCGGGCCAAAGAAAGATTCTTTTCTGTGCTTTCAAGAAGCCAATTTTTCAGGAGGTTAAAGTTGCCCAGTTTAGTGGTTATGTGTCTGAGCACTCTGCTTATCATCATGGTGAGCAGAGTCTAGTCAGCACCATCATTGGCATGGCACAAAATTTTGTTGGCAACAATAATATTAACCTTTTGTACCCGAGTGGACAATTTGGTACCCGTCAAATGGTAAGATATACATGTCTATGCGTATGTATTTATAAGTTATATATGTGTGTGTATATATATCATATTTTTAGTTTCTGTTTGCAGGGTGGGAAGGACCATGCAAGTGGCAGATATATCTATACCAGGCTTTCGCCTATTACACGTCATCTTTTTCACAAGGCGGATGAACTTCTGCTTAACTTCTTGAATGAAGATGGACAATCCATTGAGCCCACCTGGTAATATATAAACGTTGTGTGTTTTAAGTATCTGTTCATGTCTGGTATGACCTGTTTAACCCATTTAATTAAACATATCATGTTCAAATTGACCTGTTTAACTCTTAATTAAATAGGTCGACCTACAACCCGTTAACGACCTCTTCATCCTATTTATTATATAGGGCTGCAAACGAGCCGAGCCTTATCGAGTCCGAGCTGAGCTTGAGCCTAAAATAAAGCTTGTTTATTTATCGAGCCCGAGCTTGAGCCAGACATGTGAAGCTCGTCAGGCTCGTCGAGCCTTAGTTTAATATTAATTTTTATATAAATAAAAGGGTTAAATGGGTCATTTTGAACTTCATGTATTATCTAGTTTTTTTCTAATGATTTTTTGTGACAGGTACATTCCAATTATACCTATGGTTTTGGTAAATGGGAGTGAAGGAATCGGGACAGGTTGGAGTTCGTTTGTGCCAAATTATAATCCGCGTGACATTATTGCTAATCTAAAACGCCTACTAAACGGTGAACCAATGGTGCCTATGGATCCATGGTACAAATGGTTCAAGGGAACCATTCAGAAAACAACATCAAAGATACTGGATATACCACCATAGGAAATGTAGAAGAAAAAGAGGACGAAAATGCACTCAGTATCACTGAGCTGCCGATAAGGAGGTGGACACAAGAATACAAGGAGTTTTTGGAGGCTGCTTCATTGTCGGGCAAGGACAAGGAGCCTTTTATCGAGGTAAATTAACAAGCTTGATTCTTGAATATATATGTGTGTGTATGTATGTATATATGTATGTGTGTGTTTGTGCATACATATGTGTGTGTATGTATATGTATATATGTATGTGTGTGTTTGTGTAGATATATATGTGTGTGTTTGTGTATATATATGTTTGTGTGTATGTATGTATGTATATATGTACGTATGGATGCATGTGTACGTATTTCTGATGTGTGTGTGTGTATATGTTAAGATTTTTTGAGTTCATATTGGCAAGTTTGCATTTTGCAGGAATACAATGCTCATAATGACGATACTACCGTGCATTTGAAGTTATAATGACAGCAAGTCAAATGAACAAAGCAAAAGAAGAGGGGTTGCTGAAGAAGTTTAAGCTAACGACTACATTAAGTACAAGCAATATGCACCTGTTTGATGCAAATGGTGTAATAAAGAAGTATGACACACCTGAACAAAGTAAGAATGTCATCTCCATGAACAAAGAAGTTGATCTTTAATCTTTATGCGTTTATTGACTGTTCGTTTTCTTTGTGGCTACAGTTCTTCAGGATTTCTTTCACCTTCGTCTTGACTTTTACGAGAAGCGGAAGGTAAGTTGTTTCATTTTCTTACATTTTTGAAAAATAATTAGCGTAATGTAATTCAAAATATTAAATATACTGCAATCATGCGACTTTGTCAACATAAGTTATCACCTCTCAACTTTAAGAATAAACAACTTTAGCCCCTTAAATTTAATAATGACATATTTAGCCCCTCAACTTTAATAATGACATGTTTAGCTTCTTAACTACATTAAACAACTTTAGTCAATCAACTTTAATAACAAACAACTTTAGTAATGACATGTTTAGTCCCTCAACTTTAATGATGACATGTTTAGCTCTTTAATTAAAACAACTTTAGCCGCACAACATAATAAAAAACAACTTTAGCCCCCAACTTTAGTAATGACATGTTTGCTCCTCAACTTTAATAATGACATGATTAGCCCCTTAACTAAAACATCAAACAACTTAAACTCTCGTGATTTGCTTATTTTTATCTACTTTTCGAACCCGTTGCAGAGCGCGGGTGGTAAACCACTAGTTTCCATAAATTTTCAAATAACATGATATAGGAGGTTTAATGAAATTACAGCATTGCGTGCGACTTTTGACCCATGTTGACCTTTACATGGACAGCATTGTCCACTAATCTATTTGTTGTTATGGGTTACAGGTAGCTCTACTTCGCGAGCTTGGAAAAGCTTCGTTAATCCTAGAAAACAAAGTGAGGTTCATTCGCGAAGTTGTTGAAGGAACGATTGTCGTAAGCAACAGAAAGAAAGCCGACTTGTGCGCTGAGCTAAAAGTCAAAGGCTTCACACCATTACCAAAAGAAGCCGTTTTAGAAGCATCAATAGCAGGGGCAGTTGATCATGTTGAAGGAAGCGATGAAACCGAAGAGGAGGAAGGTTCAGGCTCTCCGACTGACGTGGCGGCAGTGGAGGAAGAAAAGTCCCACGTGGGGACCGCCAGCAAAACAATCCCTGGAACCGAGTATGATTACTTACTGTCAATGGCGATTGGAACATTGACGTATGAGAAGATGACGCAACTATGGCATGAAAGGGATACAAAGAAGGCGGAGTTTGATGAACTTACGAACACGCCTTCTAAGTCGTTATGGCTGCGAGATCTCGATGCTCTTAGTGACCAACTTGATGTATGTTTTGTATCTAAAAAAGTTTTATATTATTATTATTATTATTTATTATTATTTTGGGATATTTTTAAAGTTTAATCGTTTTGGTTGTGTGAATAGGAACAAGATAAGAGAGATGTTAAAGATGAAGCAGAGAGAAGAAAACAACAAGAAAAGGCGAGGGCTAAGGGTCCTGGAGGTGGTAGGAATGCTAGGAAACCTCCACGAAAGGCGGTCGCAAAGAAAACATCAGTTGTTATTGAACCGATAGAAACGTCAACAATTTCTTCCATGGAAACCGGTATGTTAAAATGTTAGAGGTGTTAAATGGGTCGTGTTTGTGGATTGACGGGTCGGACGTGACATGACTTCAAACACAAAATGAGTTTTCGCAGGCTTATACGAACACAAAATGAGTTTTTTCCAAAAATTCAAATATATGTAAAATTATTATGTTTATTATGTATAACCTAATGTTAATTTCTTTTTATCTTTTAATTTGTTTTCTGTAACATAATATTTCTTAAAATGTGCAAAATTAAAGGGGTTACACATGTCAACACACAAACCTGTCAGGTCAATCCGAGCACGAGTCATTTTAGCTAAACTTGTTCGCGGGCCGACTCAAACTGACCCAAACCGGTTAAGACTAAACCAAACCTGCAACATGCCAAGTTCATGTCATGTTTGAGATTCATACCCTTAAGAATTAATATACAGAGGATAGATTTCTTTTTGATTCATTTCTGTATTTTAATTCTTGTTTTGATGATGGTTTCAGGTGATGTTGATGTTCCTGCTGCTGCTGCAAAACCAAGAGGTCAAAAGAAAGCTCCTGCTAAGAAGAAAGTAGGAATCATCAAATCCTCTGTAATAGATGAAGACGAGGAGGAAATACCTTCGCTAGCGGATCGTATGGCCCGACAAAACTTGCATTCCGAACAGGATGACGAAATTGTTGAGCTGGAAGATCAATTAGCAAGACACAACATTGAATCCTCTCCTGATCAATCAGAAGGTAATAACATCATATCTTCAGTGGACTTACAGTCGGAAACCTGAGGTTTGTAACTAGCGGTGTAAACGAGCCAAGCTACTTGAGTCTGGCTCGTTAAAACCTTGGGCCGAGCCTAGCGTAAACAAGCTGGAGCCTGAGCTCGAGCCTAAAATTATCTTGTTTAGTAAACGAGCCTGAACCCGAGCTTCAATTAATGTGGCTCGAGCTTTCTTGCGACCTAAATGAGCCTATTATTTATATAATTTTTATTTATTATATTTGATATTTATATACACAATAACTGTTATTATAAATTAAATTATAATAAAATTAATTAAGGAATATACATTATGATATATGTAAAAATACTACTTATAAATATATATAAATTAGTCAATATATAAAAAAAAGCCGAGCCCGACCTTGAGAAATTACTCATGAGCCGAACTCAAGATTTAGAAATAAAGCTTAGCTCGGGCTTGGTACGGCTCGCTTACATCTCTGTTTTTAACTAACATTACGGTTAATTCATTATGTAACAGAAGCTCCAAAAAAGAAAGCACCAGCTAAGAGAGCTGCAGCAAAAAAGAAAGCTACTGTGATATCTGATGATGAAGATGAAGACGAAGTTGAACTCGACATGAGTGACGATTCTGACTTCGAAGCTGCAGCAGCGCCACCAGCGGAAAAAAAGAAGGGTGGACGGAAACCAGCAGCCGCCAAGCCGCCAGCTGCTGCAACAAAGAAGAGAGGAATGGCTGCTGGTGGTCCCTCTAAGACAGTTAAACAAACCGAAGTTTTGAAGCCTGCAACTGAAGTGGGACCAGAGAAGAAGGTGAGGAAGATGAGGCCATCACCGTTTAACAAGAAAAGCGGTCGGTGTTGGGGCGGGTGAGTAAGAAAAACGATGAGGAAGAAGATGATGATGAGATGGTTGTTGGAGAAACACGTGGTGAGGCTGCTGCTGCTGCTGCTGCTGCAGTAGTAAGGCCACAAAGGGCTAACAGAAAGCAGATGACTTATGTGATTAGTGATGATGAAGAAGAAGATGAAGATGTGGATGATGAAGTGTCTGAGGATTCTGACTTTGATGATGATGATGATGATGATGATGATAGGTGATTAATGAAGGGTGAACTTTGGTTTGTTTGAATTTGAATTTGTGTTTAAAAAAGTGGGAAAATATGCTTGTTTTCCCTATGAATTGTTAAGTGTTTAGTAGGTTAATTTTATACATTTGAGACTTATATTGCATTATTTGTCTTCACTGTTAAAACTAAAAAGCTTGTTAATCATGGTTATAAAATAAGTGATGCTTACTTAAAAGAATTAAGTAGCCTTCTAATAAGATAACAACTAGTAAAACCTTATTCTGAGGGACCTTTCCAAGAAAACTGGTTCTTCTCTAGCTTAATGGTCGTAAGGTACAAGTCCTCGTGCTACACCGTGGGTAATTGTCTCGTATTGGTTTGCTCGTACATAGACTCGTTATAGCAATTCCCAAAAAATAAAGTCATGTGTTTTACACCGATTGAAAACCTTAAAAACGAATACCGATACTGTTTCCAATATTAAGGATAGGTACGGTTGTTGTCGAGTAAGAATAAGTTTGATTTGTCGTGATAACGACACCCGTATAGCTTAGGAAAGAAAAAATAAATTTTATGTTTGGAGGTTTTAAATCATGCAAAACATGTATTAAGGATAATGATATTATAATAAACTAAATATAAAAATATTTTAGTTAAATAATGAGAGAAAATTAATTAAAATTTAAATTGAATTTTTAGTTGTATGTAATTGAAAGAAAGTTTCAAGTTAGATAATACAATAACCTTAGTTAAAAGATAAAAGGAAAAAGAATTTTTAAAAATATTTAGATGATTTTTTTAAATAAATTAAAAAACTTACTAATTATCATAATAAGTTGAGTATTTGTAACATAAATATAAAATTTAGTATCATCAAAATAAGTGTGAGTATGGTAACAGTCAGATTTGACCCGGCCTATTTGTCTACCTTTACGAGATTTGACTACTTTCGTGCCTTTAAATTTTATGTTTACATACTATATATATAAAAAAGGAGATAAGAAAATTTCAAGAAAAAAAAGAGAGATAACTAGTGGATTCCATGTGACATACCCAAATTGGCTTCACCTAACATGGATCAATAAGAAAAAGTAACTGTATACCCACTTTAAAAATGTATGTTTATCTAACATAATATAATATAAATATATAATAATATATATATATATAACTAGAAATGATATTTTATTTTATTATTTTGACATTTGACAAATAGTCAAATTCATCGTATGGTGTTGAGTCAATTATCCAATTACACCAGCAGTAATAAAATTTACTAGTTTGACTCATTTGTCATAAGAGTTGACCTCGATTGACCCTAATTTTTCGTTTTCATGTGTTGCAGAATGAGTACAATGGATCCAACTTTGGAACCCCAATCCCTAGGCTGCTGAGTTTGGCTACAATGACAAACCACACCAGTTTCTCTTGCATATACATATAATATCAATCTAAACCTACAATGGTTTAAGTTTGGAATTGTTAAAAACACAAGTAACGACCGAAAGAAAGTTAACTTTGGTACACTTCCAACTTTTCATTACAATCCAACGTATTGATTTTGAAATGAAAATATTTTTATAGATTCAATGAACAAGATACAATGGAAATAAATAATACTGTCTCACTATAATTTAGCTGAGAATAAGGAAACATAATCAAGGTTAATAAAGAGGCTGAAGGAATAACAATTTCCAATACTCCCCTGTAAGTTGGAGCGTGGAGGTCACAAACGCCCACTTAACCCAACCCCACAAATCTGAACTATAATAAGATAACCCAACCCAAACCACCCCTTCCTATTCTCATTCTACCGCTCTCTCGTGACCTCGTTTGCCTCTGCGATCCTCATCCCCAGCAACGCAACAGCCAACAACAGCCATCCAACTCGCAAATATCCAGGTAACAAACTCACCGGAATTCAAACAAACTCGCAAATATCCGGCTAACAAACTCACCGGAATCCAAACAATACAAGGTACTTTCGTTTTTTAATGTTATTTTGTTTTTTTTTTAGAATAAATAGAGTTATAGAGATGATAAAAAAAAGTTTGAAATTTTATGTCTTTTGATGTTTTTTGGTTATTCTAGACTTTAGTAGAGTAATTTTGTTGTTTAGACGAGTTTTGGTTCTTACAACTTACAAGACACAAGTAAAGGGCTTGAAAAGTAAAATTGAAAATTATGAAGTGATGAACTTATGGAGAGATTCGTATGGTTAGTATTTTTTTATGAACTTATGGAGCGATTCGTATGTTTAGTATTTTAGTGTTTTTTATTAACTTATGGATCGATTTATATGTGATAGGAACCATGCTTAGGGCGACATTTTAAATATGTTTGCAATTCTAGATGATGTTTTGGATATATTTCAAAAAATAAAAACCCGTAGGATGACATTTTAAATATGTTTGTTACGACGTTTTGTGTGTTTTTATGACGATGTTCTTTTTTTAAATATTTTAGCTTGATGTTCTTTTTTTTACATGACCTGACCCCACTCAATATGAACCAATTTTTTTTATATGCCTAAGGGCCTAATCTTTAAAAATATTCTTCACCCCCATGAAAAAATCTCTGGGTCCATCACTGATGGCCACATCAGACGAACTATTTTAAACTCTCCATACACCCGCATAAAATGGAGAGACAAGAACGGCCATACATCTCCCGCATATACTTTGGTTTTACAGGGTATTATAGTATTTCAATGAAAAAGTTAACATAAGTTTACGGATGTGGTTAGTGCGCTAGACTTTAATTGATACGAAATCAAATTATTGGATTAAAAAATGAAATTCGAACTTTTGGACTAAAATAGTTATTTAGGTAAAATGGCGGACTAAAAAAGTATTTAACTCTAAACTGTTACGCAACGTTAAAATGTTAATGCATAATATTTCATTGGATGTTAACTTTTTAAAATCTTCAACACCCTAATTATTTTCAACTGAAAATTTGGCCCTCAAAGTTAATATGTTCTGCTTGCCAGAACAAGAAGAAACACCATAAAAATCCCTTTATCCTATTATTCCTATACAACTCTCATAAAAGGATCAAAATTGCAATAAAACAGTATATAAAGAAGCTACAACCTGCTTCTATATCTACATATGGTTCATCGAACCGGTTTCCTTGAACAAAAACTGAGCCTTGCCATGGATTCTAAATCACGAAAAAAATATCATTGATTTTCAGGTTTGTTTTGGGCCTCGACGTGCACGTTTTCTTGGCAGTAGTTTCTTGGTAACTTTCTCTTGGGCAGCCTTGTACTCAAGGTATTCCTCGAAAGGATCACCATCGAAGAATCACTTTCATTGTCTTTTGGTGAAGGTAGAGAAAAACCTGACAAATTACTAGAGAGTCAAAATAAGGTAGAAGAAACTATCAATTATGATGAAAGTAGTCACAGTACATATAGCATAATCTGACCTTTGCTTGAGTAAAACTTTTTGGTGTGGCGTCTGATAAGCTGCTTAGTCTTTGTTATGGTGAGCTGTCTAGCGAAAGGAGAATAATCTTCATTGTCACTCCATTCACCAGGCATTGGCTCTTCTCCTTCATTTCTCATGGTCCTAAGCACAAAGGCCTTGGCCTTACGCCGCTGTCCAGAGAATAATCCTCTGACCGAGGTCACAAATCCATCTCCTGCACCATCAGCAGCTTGCCTCAAACCAAGATTATCATCACCCTCGCTGTCCTGATCAAGGGTAGGGACATTTGCCAGATTTGGTTCTTTGTGTGTTGACTTATCTTTGAACTTCTTACCCTGCACCAACCAAATTGTAAATTCCCAATAATCATAATTCATAAACTAGCTGTCTGGTTCATAGTTATTTACCTGCATTCCCGTGACCGACTTGAGGACACTCCAAATAACATGCTTCTGAACTCTGGCAAACAGCTTCTTCCAAGTTCCAGTGAATTCAACACGATGGAATGAATCCATCAGCAGCCTCAGATCACTTACAGCAAATCTAGGCCCTTCATAGGTCACTAGTAATTCGACCTGACTTATCTTGATGTTATGGAAACTCTCTCAACACCTCAGGCTTGCCTTTTTTGTCATTACTTGTTTGTTTTCCTGACTTCTTTTCTTCTTGACCCGTTTTAGAAGCTTTTGAACTTTTTGAAGATTTTGCGGTTTTTGAATCCTTGGATTTAGGTTTACTCAGTTCTTCCTGCTCTAGAGAACGCATTTCTTCTAGAAGCTCATTAGCTACAGATTCCGCTACGCTTTCTTCCCATGTTTTGTCAAAAGACGAACTTCTTTTCAACTCATGTGTTGCTTTCCCTTTCTTTGATGCCTGCATGAGTGATAAAACTCAATGGCAGTTGCATTTAAAGTTGGTTATAAATGGCTTGTTATTATCAAATGAAAAAAAAGTTAGCTTAAAATGAAACATATCAAATGGTTCAAAGTATTTTTAAAGACTAACCAAGGGATCAACCGTGTTTGATTTGGAGGCCTCTAGATCTTTTGTAACCTCGTTCCCTTTCTTGCCACGACGTAAACCAGCGGTTGTTGAGACCTTCCAAACTTCCTATTTTTTGAAATGTAACTTTCAGATTCACTTTTTTAAAGTCTAATAGTATTTATGCTTAAAATAGTTGATTATTATGACCTGGCGCCGGTGGCTATCTTGTTCCTCCTCTGGAAAGAAATATCCCCAGATCACGCGGTACATCGACTCAGTCAAATGTATTTTCAACGGGTAAACATCTGCCTATTATTATTATTATTATTTTAAACATTGTACGTGATTAAAACCCTCGCTTTGTCCCATGAGAAAAGAAACCTTTTGACAATATTAACATGTAGAATCTGGTTGAAGTGTGTACCTGAAAAAGTTCAATAGGTGAGGCACCATCCTTTGGAGCACCTAGTTTTGCATCTACTCGAATCATCACTTTCCTGCATCATTACACAATATCCTAAATGGGAACATAGTGAACTAAAACAATTACTAAGTGGAAACTAACACAAGTTATTGTTCAATAAATTAATAAGAATAAAGGGTTTGTTTACATACTTTCCCCATTCTGAAGGTGGATTCCATGCTGCCAGAAGAGTGTCAGATTTAGCATTAGGCAGACAGTTTTTTATAACACAATACTTTATTGTGAATCTGGCAACACCAATATCTTTATAATCTCTATCGAAATTGTATATCTGCAAAATACACAAACAAATATGTCTCAGTCTCATTTTAATAAACCGTGAGGGTCTGTATGAGTAAAAAGAAACAAAATCCTTTCCATGTCATTTATCTCGATCTCTGAAATAGTTTTCCCATCCAAAAGCATGCTCCATGCCACCTTTTTCAATTTGAAGGATACGCTCATAGCACAAGACGGCCCTTTATTCTTCTCTTTCTCCATTAGCCGTTCCGCAGCAGCTTTCCTCAAAACCACCTTCAAAGAAGCAGCCGCAGCCTTTCTCGCTTTTTGTGCATTTGCCACTTCTTTCCTAAGTTTTTGCACCTTTATTATGTGTTATTAGTAATTCATGTTTTTTTATTCTTAAAAATAAGTAGACTAGAAAGCTCTAAATCTTCTTACCAGTGTGGATCTGCCAGCAGTTACCATCCACATATCACCTTCATTTTCTAAGGACACTGCATCTACAGCGGTATCAGTAGGAATAGCAAGCTTCCTTATATCATCATAAAGCAAGTTTTGGGCTCGTTCCTTGTGTTCAAGGTTGACTCGTTCTATATCTACCTCTTCAACACCATCAGGAACCACCTCATCACCTTCCTCCTCTATCTCTTCTTCATCATCTTCTGCTGCTTTGCTTTTCTGATGCCTAAATTACAAACTTTAATCAAATCAACGGTATAACAATAAGTAAAAAGATTAGACATTGTGAGATTGTACGCTCTATAATAGGCATGACTTTTACATATGAGCTAGAAATAGACAGGCACATTATTTTTCTTCATGACACTTAATTTTTACTTCATTGACATGGTTTCTTGATGAAAAAGAAACTTACTTTGGAGGTCTGGCCAAGAGTAGATTGTTAAAGGCATCATTAATAACTTGAAACTGGCGAGATGTCATGCTCGCTATTATATTATCAGAATTAAATGCAAGTTCCTTCAAAGGTTTTACCTGTAAAACAAAGCCTTGATTTTATTGTAATTGTAAGAGTGGTCCTTTAATAAACATTGTTCTAGATCTACCTTTAAATCCTGAGTTCCACTTTTGTTCTGGGTGTATCGGCAGAACATGTCACATGGCATGAACACTTGTTCAAGTAAAGTTCCATTTCGCTGCTTTACTTTAGGGGAGCTTTTACGTATCTTTGTTAGCCACTGGACCCCAGCCCCAGGGTCAACATCAGTTGGAGCCACGTGAGCCTGCACATGTTCCAACATCACCGACACTTCTGACCGGTTCCATATCAATTCAGGTTGCTTAATGTCCCCTTCATTACTCACCGCTTGTTCAATCACCTCTATGCCAACATTAACAACTTTATGAAATTCTCGAGATAAAACTCGCCCACTAGCAGCAGCAAGTAAAAATCTACCCTGTTCACCATAATATATCATCGAACCTTTAGCAACCAAATAGTATAACAGTAACTTTATTGTATCTTCTACTATTTAAAACCGCAACGACTTACATTGGCTTCTTCCGAGTGAAGATTGAATTGTGGCTCAATAACGTTTACCATAAAATTACATGTGCCCTCCTCGTCCTCCTCAGAGCCATCAACATTCACATGTTTTGCAATATCTTCAAATGTTTGATGCTCTACTTTATTTGGATCTGATGGAGACTGATCTGACTTTGATGCTTCCTTCGGACTTCCTGCTTGACCAGTAGGTGTTGTTTCGAGACATCCTCTTGAATGGGTTGATCCTGGGTCTCCTCAAGCAGTTTCCTTTGGGCATATTGACGAGAAGGAGAGGGTTTTGGTGGCGCAACTGCTTTACCTAACTCACCACCCCATGACAAAATACCGTTTTTGTTTTCAATAGTCAAAAGAAGCTTCAATCCATAAACAAAAACCCGTTGACAGTTATCCGCTACCACCACATTATATCCATCATCATCATTAGGGTCTGATCTTTCTCGTTCGTCTTCATCATTATCGTCTCCAGCTGCCACATATTTCATTTCTATACTTTTTTGGCAAGCTTCTCTCCATGCTAATAATCTAGAACAATCTGCCTTGGGGGATTGTTTTCTGACAATAAAATAATCGGATGATAATATAAACCCATCATCTCGATGTCTATCTGTGGTTCCAATTGCATTACTACTACTACTACTACATATTTCTCCATCTTGTGAGGATTTTTTAGAAGTTTGAACTTTAATAACACATGTGGTATCATCTTTATTCAGAAATACCTTAGGCATATGAAGATCAATCCCCTGGTAAACAGGAACGAGAAGATCACGTGGGCTATCAAATGTAAACTTTTGCTTTCCACGACCCAAATACATTTCGGATTTTAGCTTTGACATTTTAAAAGTCAACCCTTTAGCTGGATCACTTTCTTCTAACGATATATGCCTTATAACGGTTGGAGTTGAATCAACACGAAGCATAAATTCTGTCATCACTTTGTCTAATGACAGGTTGCCAGATCTCGCAACTCTCAGGACACCAAAACGCGGGTAACGAGAGAAAAAGCGTAATTTTACAGGAGGGAGGTAATTTAAGTTAATGAACTTTATAAGCCAAACAACATCATGAGGAGAAACATTTATAGTACAAGGCCTAAGGGCCATATTTACCCTCATGGAGAGTGAAGTAGATCTAAAAGGATCATATATATATTCACGAGCAACACCTTCAGACGGAAGCGCAAACAAAAAATGGTTAAGTGGGGTACCAGAACACAACCCCAGTCCATTGCAACTTCAAGAAAAAAAGTCGGGGCCACTAAGAAAGCGCACGGTTCGCCAGCTGGCGGTTTGGTGGTTGAATTTCTTAGCAAATTCTCTAAACTGCTTGTAAATATCTTCAAGTCTCTTGCGGAAGCATTAATACGGCCATCTGACTGTTGGATTTCCATGTATCCAGAAGACATTTGGAATTTATCAGATTTTTCGTATGGATCAATTGTGGCGAGAATATTAAATGAGGTTTGGGAGAAAGATAACGTTGTGTTTCCATGAATATAATTTCTCATTTCGTCCCACCATGGCAAACTTTTTTCTTTCTTTGGGGGATAATGAAAGGATTCGGGTTCCTAACACTTAAATTGGCCCTACGTAAAGCCACAGTGAAGGCATAGCTCAAATCAGCTAATGGTGGTTCAAAGCCCACACCAAAGGATACCTCACCTTTCTCAAAATGCAATGGTAAATCCAGAAACGTTTTCATTGGTGGCGTTGTCCCGCTAACAGAACGATACATTTCCACTTTCCTCCATTTACCAATATACACTTCATGCAGAGTTTGCGGCTGAAAAGGTGTTGCCTGCAAAGTAGGAATCATTCAGAAATTTAACTTTTGTTTACATGTTCTAGTTCTGGCCCATCCATAACCAAAACTCATATATTTCATACAAAATTATAACTATAGACATATAATCAACATTTAGCATTAAATAACGATGGCACATTGCAAGGTGAAACATGCAGAATTTTCTTCTTAATTAAAGGGAGGATAGGCAATGCTATAAATCTTGTTACTATGTTATGTCCTACATGTTTATCTTCTAGATATTCTTTCTTTCAGTAGTTTCAGTTATTTTCTGGCATAAAATGCCACAAATGGCCCTTATTAACTAACTGAGAAATACATATACAGTTATGTTTTCATTACAGTATCACCAATGTGGAGAGTAGGCAACAGTAGCAAAGTCATAGTTGTTAATGCGAATAGAGGACGATAGCGACACACAACCTATAAGCTATGTAGCGATAGCGATGAAATAGGGGCACTATTTATGTTTAGCGACACACTAGAAGAAAACTTCAGAAGTATTTTATATGTAAATTATATCCAAATATGGTGTTTCTATACATATATCAAACAAAAAACCTAAAACTCATTATTGTGTACGTATATCTTATCGCTATTTACATTGAAACCAAAACAAAAAAAAACCTGAAATCCCGCTATTTACTCGCTATGGAGGTGCCAAAATCAGTAAGCGATGAATGAGCTCTTCACTATACTATTCGCTAAAGCGCTCGCTATCACGCTATTAACAACTATGAGCATAATAATGTAGTTAGCAGTCACATGGCATTATATGTATAAAAAGTTATATCATCGTGGTTACATTTCCTTAAAGCATTTCTCAACAGCGATATTCAAAAAAACTTATACTTGGTGTTTTGGGTCAACTTGGCCCGCCACTAAAAATATACGTTTTGATCCGAACGTAGTCAACAACTCCGTCCATTTTGCAGTCTACATGAAAAAGTGAATACTAATTTAACAAAAGGACAAGGCAATGTTTTATTTTGACCTGTTGAGCTAGCACGAGCCGGCCTTCACATTTACCAGAAGTCGCAGCAAGAAGGGGATATGAATAGTCTCTTAACTGAACAACAAGAGATCCTGCCTGCAAATTAAGGTTACATCCATATACACGAGCAAATGGAACATTACACTCACAGAGCAACTGGATCAAGTTTTTGTACACTTCTATCATCCCCGCCTCCCCACCTTCAATTTCTGTCAATGTTACATCAAGGGCTGTACCAACGATTGAGAAAAGAGACGTTCTTGATGCACTGAACTTAAATCCGGACTCAAATCCTTCGTGACATGCACCCGATCCTTCTGAAATCACAAGATTTTGACACGCTTCGTAATAAGACTGAAATGATTTCTTATAAAGCTCATCCTTTTGTTTTTCAATGGTTGATGCGTCATAAGTGACACGTGTCGTCTTATCTTGCCCCCCATCTGTTTGCATTTTTTCTTCATCTGCACTTTCAGGTGATTCGCTCCCTTTCGATATATTATCTAGAAAGTTTAACCGAACAGCCATTTCATGAGCATCCTTCTTCCTTAAATGATAGTGTTCATCAAGCCACCCTTGTAACGGTTCTTCCTCAATTTCAACGGTTAGTTTCCTTACATACAACTTCACACGCCCAAGCTTTGATGAGCTCGGTTTTTTCGCGTTTGTGTTTGCACCCGTACTCCTCTCACTATCTTTCTTGAAAGGAAATATTATTTTCTTTTTTGCTGCAGCAACAAGCTTTAACGCTCGGATCATTTCCTCAACAGAATCATCAATAGCACGCAGCTGCAACCTAAACGGCAAGCAAATATGCATATCGAGACCTTGAATCACATAATCCCATTTGACGGATCCATTGGGGATTCGGGAAAGTTGCATTCGACCACTTTTAAAAACTCTCACTGAATTGAAACTAAACATCAGTCCCTCCAAAAGCACACCAATTCGTGCATTTTCAGAAAAAATGGACTGAACCTGAATCATGGTCTCGACACCATCTCCAGCTTCGGCAGTGACAGTAAGCATCTCCACATCAATAGCAAAAATAGATTCTTTCTTCTTCTTTTGGCTCTTTTCCACCACCGAGGGTCTTTCATGATCCTTTTTGATCTCTTGTTCTTGTTCTTGTTCTTGTTCTTTTCTGAAGCTTATGATTGTGCATGAGGAGCTTCAACCGCAACCCCAGTTCAACCAATGCTAACTGAACATCCGGCTCCCACCTGGCGGTGATGGTAGTCGCACTGAAAAGCGAGCAAATAGATGATACCTCTTTATGCCCCCCGCCAGCTCGCTTTACAAACTTTGCTTTCTGCATGTCAAACAAAGCCACATTTGGGCTGCACGGTCGTCGTCATCTTTCGTAGTAATCTCGCGGTATGCTGACGTGACTCTTTCAAGCTCCACCTGAGTTGACTGTTTCTCCTTGTTCATAGACAAACTCAGCTGGATGATCTCTAGTCCGATGGAACATGTAACCGTTTTGTATTCAGTGGCCGACGCTACTTTTGCCGTGCGTAGAGTTCCATCAGGTAATTCAGTGATAAGAACACGACCACCTTGTGATCCATAATTTACACGCTTGGGATCCTCCACAATTTCATTATCCAGAGTTACGTCACCACATAGATTTACTGAACACCGTTGGAGATTGAATTTTACCAGCTGGATCCCTTTCCCCGATGATGATGATGATTTAACCGCTTCACTTTTAACAGGAGGTGGTGGAGCAGATTGGGGAGGCTTCTTTAAGAATGTCTTGAACCATAAAGCGGTAGATAATAAGGACTGGACAAGTATGAATGTTAAGCACATACTAATACCAATTACATCCACAGAGAGTACTGCTACTTGTTGAACTGAATCTACTTCCTTTTTGCCGAATTCCAGAATGATCTTTGATACATGCAACACTGCATCCGTGTTTGTTTCCACCACAAAGAAGCTTGATTTCAAAGATTCTTGAAATTCATCAGCCATTTGCCAGTTTAAATCACCCAGTTCCAAGTGAACTAGAGTGCCTCCTGTGTTAGATGTGTTGTTGGCAAAGACATGTGAAGCCTGCAAGCAACCCTGTAACAACAATATGGAAAATAAAAAATCATAATTGTGGTTAGACATATTAGTTAAACCAACCGGTCACCATATTAAAACGTGAAATACATTCACTTACATGATAAAGCAGCAATCCATCCATATTAACAAGTGCAATGGTTGTCTCTGGGGCTGAAAAAGTGAATGTCCACACAATGACCTTAAATTCATCATCACTCGACTGGACTTTTACTGGACGGCCACTTTCTTCTTTTTGCGGTGTCTTTTTCTTCTTTGGGGGGCGCAATTTCATCAATGGCTTTAATCTTGCCATGATTATGTTGCAATGTGTGCCTCCGAGCTTAATGTCGATTTCAGACTTTATAGTCGATGTAGGCTGCAAAGGAAAATTAGTTTATAAATACATTTTGTATGGCTCCTAAAAATGATAAAAGATGACATAATTATAAAGAGAGAAAAAGATAAAACTGACCTGTAATGGAATATAAACGAATGAAAGAACAGCAAGCTTGTGTAAATTAATAATAGAACTTCCACCTTCTTCTTTAAGAATCTACAATATAACAAAGAGATCATAATTAATTAACTTATGACGAGTGCTAGAGAAAATGAGAAGTTGGTATTCTTGTGTACTTACATGAATCTCACTGAAATCTAATTGAAGATCAATGCGTGTGCTTTCATCCTCAAAGGATCGAGACTTTATGCTCTTGAATTGGACGGCTGTAATGTTGTTCCCATTATAACACAGTGCTCTTTATGTACAAACTTTACATCTAACTTTGGCAGAGTGAGAGAAAACTAACACACACACAGAGACTACTTTATCAACTATCAATGCCTAATATTACTCGCTCTATTTAGCTTTGACAAATTGGGTCACTAACCTTTTCAGGGAAGAAGGTGCGTTCTTCGTGATGGCTGCAAGTGTAGCTTGTTTCTTTTGTTCCTTTTTAGCAATAATGTCGGATTCAGTGGTAGGCGGCTGTACAGGAGGTTCATCAACATGAGTGTCAGATGGTTTCTTCTTTTGGAAATCAGATCCTCATTTAAGTCTACGCTAATTTCTCCCAAAGATATATCAATGTTTTTAACACTCACACCCATTTCTCTGCAAGAAAAGGTAAATAATTAGAAAACCATTAAACAAAACGATGGACGATAGGCCATTGACACCCATCACGTGATCAAGTTCAGATCTTCCAGTAACTGAAACTCGGTTGGTGCTAGAAAAGAAATAAATATACAATTCAAAGTGTACTAAAATCGTTACAACCTTCTAAATCAGTTTGTTCAACTAATCTTTATAATTATAATGACATTGTTTACAAGATTCAAAAACAAAATGAACAAAAGAGCACTCAACTTGGCCCATTTGACCTGCACTAGAGAATACCCCTGACCCAAATCCATTCTAAGCTCATATGACCAACCCATTTCGCCACCTTTTGTTACCCATCAACCATTTGAAGAACTAGCCCCAAATGCTAAAATACTAACTAAACCCTTCTATCCATCTTTAAAGGAAGTAGTAAGATATAAAACCATTTACTTTATAATATGAACGGAAGGAGGACAGTAAAAGCTAGATCCAGAACTCTTGAAGAAAAATATTGTACGGTTTAACATGATGAGGATTAAAATGTACAAGTCTAAGACAGTACGGAAAAATTAACCATTATTGTGGATAATAACTTGCCTACAGACATCCAAAACATGTCTGAATGCTAAGTGAATAATATTATATATGATTTAAGTATAGCATGTTTTTGAGAAACTTGAAAAAATACAGAGAAAACAAACAAACCTGTGAGAAGCAAACTCAAACAAGAGACCAAATTCTTCACAAACAAAGTGAGCAGAGGACTTGTCTATTGTGGATGCATCCCCTGCAGTAACATGTGGTTCTCCCAGATGGATAGCTATAGGCAAAATTTGCAACTTCAAATACATAGAGGGCTTGGAACCTTGATCTTTAGACATATCTACCCCCAATTCTTTAATTTCGACAGTAGCTTTCGGTGTCTGCCCAAAAGAAAGCCAAATAATAAACAAAAGATAGCACACATAACAGAAGAAAACTAAAGCCATATATACTTCTAAAACTGATGGAACCACATTCCTGCAAACCATCTAACCCTATCATAGTTACAAGGTAAATGTATGGGCCAAATGAATGAATTAATACATGAATGCACAAATTAAATCATATTACAATATTAGTAGTATTTTTATTATATGTATAAAGTGGTTTAGGAGGTTTTATACTTTTAAAACACACTATGTGAAGCGTATGACACGTTTCCATTTTAACTAAACTTTTTGAATTGACCCATTTAGAGAAAAGATAAATCAACCCATTCATAAGCAATAAAACAGTATCAGAACTCTAATCATGCAATCATAAACTAAACATTCGAGGTGAGACATAATTTGATCAACTGTCAGCAGCAGGAACGAAGCAAAACAGACTTAACAAACAACAGATAATTACCTTGACGACCAACTCTCGAATAGAAAGAGACAAAAATCTCGCCATGCTAGCGACAGCCATCACCTTTCCTTTCCCTGGCTTACCGCCAGAGCTCTTTTTCGGTTTGGGTGGTGTAGGCTTTTTAGAACTTTTGGCAGAAATTCTTGTAACAACTTCTAAGTTGCTAATACGCAGCTGCAGCTTCGGGTCCTTAGAAATAAAATCACCTCCTCCTAGTTGAACCAAGGATTGCGTAGGCAAAGTTTGATTTCACCAACCGAAACAGATTCAACAGCCCCCTGTAAATTTCCATCAATAACATTATGGTTTGATGTAATTTAGACCATTCTCCAAAGACTAAGAAAATGAAATCAGAAAGTGATAGAAAGAAACCCTTTGGAAGTCGATCCTAACATCCTTCAAGCGTCTGAAGCCGCAAAGTCTAAACCCCACCGATGCTTTCAGGACCCGGCTCAAAAACAAAGCTGCTAACTTCAAAACCAATCTGAAAAAAAAAAACAGATGTATAGAAAGTCTGTAAGTATAACAGATGATAATAAAACAGTTCACACTTTCATTATTAAGACACGATGCATGCATGACAGGAAGTAACTCTGATCCATAATACCACGTGACATTATGATTAGCATACTTAATCACTTAACTTGTACATTTTGCAGTTAGGGAATAATACTGAGCGTATATATAATTTATAACATCATATCAAAGGGTGATCCTGTTGATCGATCATGTGATTACTTGAAACGCATAGGGAAGAATAATGAAAGATAATACTGACAATAAGAAGAGCCATAAAGCGAGTGATATGAAGAGGAACGTGAACAGGAATTTGACCGGAGACATAAAAAGAATCCTCTCCTATATCTGCAGAAACCTCTTGTTGTTGTACATCAATTCAATTCCACCGCTTGATCTAGAACAGAAAAAACATGGAATTGGGATTGGAGAGATGATGCAGATGTGTTAACGTAAACCAAGATTGTGGTGGAATTGGAGAGATGATCCGTGAAATGCTCATTTAAGAACCACGCTTGGGTAAACGGCCACTCTAAATTCCATTTCTTACTCCCTGATTCAATTATTATTTACACTCCTATCCTATCCTATCCTATCCTATATATATTGTAAACATTAAGTCACACCATAAATTTATGACTTTCTATTATAATTCCCTCATCAATAGTATTCAATATGTTCCATAATACCAAGATATTCACATAATTTCTTTCTTCATTATCCAACTATAATTCCAAGATGTTCACATAATTTCTTTCTTCATTTTCAAATGTTATAAAAACTTTAGTAAGTATCATTAATGTTACAAATGCGTGCTCTTAGACTACACGGGGTGGTGGGTTAGCCTCTGCTAATCAATCATGCAAGGCAGGTGTTAAATCCGTTTCTTGGAGTTCCATTTAAAGTTCGGAAGATATGAATTTTGTAGTGTTTTTTCTTGACTTTCCATTATGCGTCCTTGATGCTATCACGTTTCATTTTGTTATTGATGAAAGGAAATTGCCGGATCATCATATGTTCATAACCACACATTAACAATGACTTTTAAAGAATCAAATCATCAAAGCAGTCGTTGATGGAATAGAAGCCCTAAGAAACAAAATGTAAAACTCATTTAGGTCAAAACATCCAAAAATACCAAATGCATGCAAACATGTTAGAGTAATAAACACCAAAATCTTGGTAACCTCAAAGGCACACCAATAACATGTATGAGATAACGATACAACATATTGCAACGTATCAAGTCCTTACAGCCAACAACTAAGGACAATGCAAACACAACCACATGAAACAAATGGAAACAACATTTTAAAAGCTAGTATTTATACTCTAACATGTTTAAAAGTAATGTGTTATTTCCTTTTGTTTCATGCTGTTGTATTTGCATTGTCCTTAGTTGTTGGCTGTAAGGACTTGATACGTTGCAATATGTTGTATCATTATCTCATACATGTTATTGGTGTGCCTTTGAGGTTACCAAGATTGTGGTGTTTATTACTCTAACATGTTTGCATGTATTTGATTTTTTGGATGTTTTAACCTAAATGGGTTGACATTTTATTAGGGCTTCTATTCCCTTAGCGTCTGCTTTGATGATTCCAACAACATGAAACAAAAGGAAACACAACAAATGTTGAACGAGCATTTGGGGTTCTTCAAGTTTGCTTTGTGTTTTGGTCTTGGTAAGAGCGATTTTGCTGATAACTGATACTTCTTTGGTCCAAATTTGTCTACATGTTCACTTTGATGTCGGGTTCAAATTTATTGTTGTTTAGTGATTTTTGTAAATGCTCTTTGCATGGTTGTGATTTTGGAATCACAACTAAAGTGATATTATATGGCATAGATAGCCTTGTCGGGAAGAAATCTTGCTATAATTGTAACAAGCTTGGCATGATTAATATTATGCTTCATATTAAGGGAGATTGTTACATAATATAATAAATTAGATAAATTATGAGAGTTAGACAAGTTGGCTAACAATATAAAACTATCCACTATCATAACACAAACCAACCTTTTATTAAAATACTAATTTCTCTCTCTTCTACCTACATAACCCAACCTTATCCAATTTTTTCACCAACATTCATAACCCAACCCAACCTAAACTAACATTTTATTAACTAAATATGATTATTAATATTGTTTGTTGCAAAAAATATTACAAATAATAAAAAAAATAGTTTTATTTTGACACTAATAAATTATCATTTATATTAAATATACAAACAAATAAGTACTTTAAAATAAATAATATTACAATAAAATTAAAAACATTAATAAACACATAATATTAAACATGAGTAGGGTTCTTGCGCAAAGTGTGTTTTTCCTACAAAGTGTAGGAAGCGATCTGGGTTATCCAATTTGTGTGTTTAATGGTTGAGATGAAGTCAATGACAATCTTTAATATATGTGTTTCTTTAATTAATTGTTTTAGTAGGATAGGGCTAGTTTGGTCATTTAACGTGTTTTAAATCAATCAACATAACCGTCAGAGATTACACACGTCCCTATATTCAAGCGATTTTTTTCTCTCTCTCTCTCTCTCTAAACACATATTCAAAACCCTCTACTCATACCAAAATAGCGAGAATCATGGAAGAAGATAACAAATTTGCTTTGAAATATAAGCGTAAGAAGCAATCTAAGTTGTTTTATGTGTTTTAGCTTACGCAATCTAAGTTGTTTTATGTGTTTTAGGACTCGAGGAAAGCTTGATTGGTGTGTTTATTTAACAGTTTCTTGGTTACATGCAAGAGATTCATAAACACTATTTCTCCGGAGGTTATGGAAGCTACAAACAAAAGAGAAAGAAACCCTAAGAAGCGTTCGACAGTAACACGTATGTGTTTTAACATAAATTGTTGGTTAGGGTCTTATAAACTGCGATTTCGTGAGTTTTTTTGAAGGTGTTCTTGTTAATGTGTTTTACGATCATGATGATCTTCGGTGTGTTGCAATATAAAAAGTAAAAAATTTCTAACACTGAGCTTGATGGTAGTTGTGTTTTACTAAACAAATGGTACATAAAGCTCTGTGCTGATGCTGGTAGTGATTTGATGTCCGACACTTGTAGGTGGTTGTGTTTTACACAATGGAAGTAAATAAAAAAAGTTGCTAAAACCCTAAAGTTTTTTAAACCCATGAAATGGCTTATGTGTGTTTTAGTATACAATATAAGAAATGTTGTAAAAATTGTTAAAAGTTGCACAAAAAATGTTTTTCAGTAAGAAGGAGGAAGAGTGAACGAATACGGGGAAAATCTTATTCGAAAAAAGCCCAACAACAAACGTGATGACCCAATTGTGCTGGACGATTTAGAAACAGACGAATCACTGCCTACCAAAGGTACGTTATATGTGGGGGGGGGGTTTATTGTTAGTCTATATTTGACCATATTGTGTTATAAACAACTATGGTTGGTGTAAAACATGATGCTTTGTTTCAAAGAATAACACAGCAAGAGGTAAGTATTGTGTGATAAAGTTTTGAAACATTGATTGATGAATGAATTTCTAACTCTAACATTAGATTACCTCGTATGTTTTTAGTTGCTGATAAAACAAATGTTAAAAAAGACCGTGTTGCTGAATCTGCAGAACCACCGCATGGTAACACCATTATTGTCACCCCACAAATGTTTTTCCGATGATGATGGAGAAAGATGTTGATGACTTAAATGCTGAAATTGCACATCCGCCATCTAAAGAGCAGACAATTGTCACACCTAATGAAGCGAAGACTATTCAATATGATGGAGTGGCTAAAGGTATGTTGGAATTAAACTTGGAATTACCATTTGTTTGTTATTTTAAACACATTGCGATGCTAACATCGAACTTTCATGTATTTATGTTTTTAGCAGTTGACCAAAAACATGTGGAAAAAAACATTAAAGCCACAATTGCACACCCCGCAAATGAGAAGCCAAAAGATAAGAAGCCTATGGAAACCGAAGGATAAGAAGCATACTAAATTGAAAAATATCCCACCTGTTGTAGCGGCAAACGGTACATTCGAATGACACACTAGTTACTTAACATATGTGTTATAATATGTTTGTGTTGCTAACAATTTCTTTTATATGTTGGTGTGTTGTTAGTTGCTAAGACACAAGATGTGCAAGCAGACTCTGATGATGACTTTGTCGACCCGCCACCTAAAAAGGTGCAAACGGATCCTAAACAGACCGTATGCGCAAAAATTACATGACCCAAAGTTGGACGAGCAAGCGACTTAGCAAAGACATGTAGAAGGTCGACAATAGTCAAACCTTACCTCCCTCTGGCAGATGAGAAACTCACGTTGCAAACCGCTTTGCGCCACATGGAGGAAGTGATGGGCAATGTCAAAAAGATCAGCGGAACTCAGTTAAAAGCATTGGGGTTGGAGCGATTTTGGGGTTTAAAATGGGTCAAATATCAACAACATTGGGCTGGTGGTTGGTCAAGAACTACGACCATAAAACACGGGTGTTGAAGTGTGGTAGTCACCAGATACCAATTACTGAGGAATTGGTGCACGAGATTTTTAGCGTACCAAGGGGAATATAGAAATACAAGAGGTTGAGAGAGCAAGATCCGACTTCAGCGAAGTGGTCGCGGAATGGAAAACCCAGTTTGAAAATGCTCCTAAAAGATTCACACCTGTTCAGTTCAAGGTGTACACGCAAACACAACATGCAAGCGGCAAAATTTTTGTGTTAAACTTCTTGCTCTTCAACAACACACTCCTTGGCGAGACAACACACAATTCTTCTACTAATATGCGGTTCTTCTAGCATTGCGTCGCAGGCTTAATATAAAGAATTTCAACTGGTGTGAATACATGATCAGGTTTTTGGCTAGGAATGTGGATGGATGGGAACAAATAGACTGCTTCTTTGGGCCTATCCTTTATTAGTGGTATGTTTTGAATATATACACACATTTGTATGTAACATTGTTCTTAAACACAGTAGGCAATCACTTGTACAACACATGATATAAAACAAACCAAAAAATATAGATATGATGCTTACTTTCTTTGTAAACACCATTAAACACATGTGCTTAAAACACAATTGGCTACTTAATAATATCTTTAAACTGGAAACCAACACAAAACACAATCTGATATAAAAGGGCTAACTTTTTGGTTTAAACTGTGCAAGCGGCTTTGGTGCGTGACCAAAAGAAGTTCAACCCAGATAAGCCAAGGTCGATACATCTTATTGAAGATATCGTGCAAGATGATATAGAGTCACTGAGTATCAAGTTGGAGAAAGTGAGATTTGAGGAAGCAACTTTTGGAAATGAAAAAGGTTTGTATCTGGTTCAAAGGTTTCTTTTTGCGAAAAAGGAAGATGGGGACAAAATAGTTGGGCCGAATCCTGAAAAGAAGGCTGATCAGACAATTAAACCGAGTGTGGCGGGATGCACATCAGATACTGCTGGTGAAAAACAACCCAGGAAGAAATGTGTATCCAAGAAAGTAAAATACAGTCCCAAAGCTATAAAGGAAAAAAGGAAAAAGGTTGTGGTGAATGAATTAGACAAAGTACATGATAAATGTACAAAGTCGGAAAAACCAACTGAAGCACGAGAGAAAAAAATGCTGACAAGGTTGCTGCTGATGTCGAAAAGAATTATGATGTTGAAGTGATTGAAGGGACTCCTAATGATGTTGACATGAGGGAATGTGAATATGATTTTTGGGATATTTTTTAAATACTTTTCACTCGTTTATTCAAGCTTTAAATTTATAAAAACACGATATGCAACTATCACTCTTTACAACACGCTAGGCAAGTGCACCAATCGTTGGCATAGTATAGTGATGGTAAGATACCGAGGTTGTCCAATGATACAAGTGCTACTAATACAGAGTCGATGTCTAATCTAATCAAATTGTTAGAAAGGTTTTTGATAAATAAAGAAATAACTAAAGTAATAAAAGAAACAAATCACAAATGAAATTACTTGGTTCCGACTCATTATTTACGTATCCTTTGATGATTTCCATGCTTTGGGTTTTTTAATAGATTATCTTAGCTAAAGTGGCATGTCCCTCTTTTGGAGGCAACGCTAGCCTCAGCCATATTGGTTGAGTCAGCAGGGATACAGTCCCGCAAGGCCGGAATATTGAAAGATAATTAAATAAGTTATTAATAAAAATGTGGCATGTCCCTCTTTTGAAGGCAATGCTACCCTCGGCCATATTGGTATAAGTCAGCAGGGATACAGTCCGCAAGGCCGGGTTAAGGTTTTAATAGTAGCTTATTTATAAGGGGTTCAAGCCTTCTTACTTCCCCTTATTTTATGCTATCTGCATCAAGGGAAGTCCTAATAAGCTTGAACCAAGTTCTCGCAGGATCTATACAATGAACGAGGCAAGAACTTTATCCATACCACCCTTCTAACCCCCTTCTAGGCAATTAACACGCTTTATATAGACCGTAAAGACACGAATGAGTAAATCAACGAAACATGAAGGATGATAGAATAAAATTCACTTTCAATATATAACACTAGTTATTAAAGTTATTAATACATACCCAATTAAAAAGTTAACCAAAGCTAGGAAATCAAATGTAATACATAAATAACTTGTCTTCACCAAGTGATGTAAGAGATTAGCCAATCATGGCCTTTGTTTGACAAAAAAACTCTTACTATTAATCTTGGATCCTGAGACTACTACACGCACTCTAAGGTGGATGTTGGATGAATATGGTGGATGATGGTGGTATTGTGGTGGTGGAGTGTTGGCAGGTGTGAGAGAAGTGGTTTGCCAAGGGAAGAGTTGAAATAAAAACCAAGCAAGCTGGAAAAGACCCTTCACACGGCCCCGTGCCCACAAGGCACGTCCCCGTGTCTTCTTTCTTCTCTGTCTTCATTTAATACATATGTTAGATCAGTCTACCACACGACCCCGTGTGTCAACGGCACGACCCCGTGGCCATTGTACTTGCTGTACTATCCTAGATATGCAAATCTGGAAGTTGACCATAGCCCGTGCCCAAGGGAACACGACCCCGTTGTCTCTTGTCTGATTGTGTTTGTCTTCTTCTGATCTAAAATCTTGAAGGTGGCACCGGAACCCCGTGCCAAACTTATGATCGTTGTTTTTAGTCTTGGGGTGAAGCTCAAGGGCTGTATAGTGTGTTGTCTTCCCATCTTCTATGCTTATGCTGCATTTTGTCGTTAATTTGTTCCTTTTGTACATTTAAGCTCTTTCTATCTTGAAAATTAAAAGTATACAAAGAAACAAACTTTTTCCAACATTAGTACTAAAAAGGGTTGATTTTATACCGGATTTGATACAATTTATATGTTGCATTTGACGCATATCAATGTCGAAGAGATTCCTGTAATCTCGAAAAGATTATTGAGAAACTAGAAGATATGAACATAGATGGTGAAAAAATTGCTGATGAATAGACACATCGCCCAGTACTACTTTAACTCCGTGAGTACGGACAAAAAAAATAAGCAAGAAGAGCCTGGTTTACACAAATGGTTTATGGCGAGGTTAGGATACAATGCTATCGCAGTATGGGTCAATGCCACCTATGAGTCAAAGTGAAGAGGTACTTTCGTAACCCTTGTACAAACATAGGACAAATAAACTGTTATTCGAAAAACACAATTATGATGTTCTTGCTTGATTCTAATTGTTTGGTGAAAATATCTAATGTAGGTGCATGCGGGTATGTTGGTTTTTTAATCAGTTTGAATAGTGTGTGAAGAGAATAATCAGCACTTTCGTCAATGGGTTTACGTTGTACCCGGAAAGTGAACAAATTAAAGAAAAAAATGCGCATTGAAGGAATTACGAAGAAACTTGCGTCTTTTACACACGAAAACTGGACAAGCACAAACTCCTGAAGCTAAAACTGCGAAAAATAACAACTATAAGGAGAATGTGGATATGTCGCAATGGACGTCTTCATGGGTTGACAAGGCTGAAGAGTTCATGCAGACTGTTGAAAAAAATGTCACGCCTAAAATCAATTGGTTAAGGTTTTCAACAAACAACTACTTGACGCCGTGCCAGTGTCACAAAAACGGGCGAGGAATACGAGTTTGCAATCAAGCCGGGCAAGTTATACATCAACTAGACATTGGGAAAAGGAAAATAGGCTGCAAAGACAAACAAAATTTGCCTGAGGCACTAGAGGTCTCCCTACGTGTAGAGAGCGGTCGAACTAAGGAAAAAGCTTGCTACCGCTGATGAATCGGTTAGCGCATATATGTTTGCGGCGTGGGTAGTATGTGGTATGTAATTTTGCCCTTTATATTCCAAACATGTTAAAAGTATGTTAAAGCACAAAGTTTTTAACAGAATGGTCATAAACTATGATGTTTAAAACATAGTTCATTTTAACAGATGATCATAAACTATGTTGTTAAAACACAAATGATTTTTACAGAAGGATCATAATTATGATGTTAAAACACAGTTGATCTTAACAAGATGATCATGTTTTGAGTTTAACTCATAAACTATGATGTTAAAAGACTAGAATTTTTGTTTAGCATATTAAAACACAACTGATGTTAAACCACAAACTATTTTATAGTAACATATAAAATTGATAAAATCTGAAATTATAGAACGATTAGTTTAAAACACAAATTGTATTAAATACACTTGATGTTTCAAATTACATATTGCAATATGCCTTTAATATTAGGGATACTGTCTTTAAAACTGCCAAGGGTGTGTCGTTGATGAGGTCTTCGCTAGAATCTTTGTTGCCCGGAGTGACCCTACATATAACTGTAATCAGCGCATGGGCAGAATTACTTAACTATGAGGAAAGGTTCATGAAAAAAGGCAGCGTCTCATGCCTATTTTGTTTAGTTAATTTGTTGGTAAGTATAAACGTAATGAGATTATTCGTAATGGTAGTTTGTTGGATTTATAATATTCTTTCTCATAACTGCTTTAATTACAGAATACAAATTGTTAGGGCATTGATTTTTAAAATTATGGATCATGTATCCTGAGATTTATCCTGGGTCACTGATTCTTAATGGATGGGTGCAGGAAGTCTGAGGATCAATGATACTTATTATTACCTATGTTGACTAACATTTGTTTCCTACATTTTTTAACTTGTATCCACAGGTACTTGATGAATTGGACTTGGCCTAAGCTGGAATCTCACTGGATATGCTTTGAATAAGGCATGTGCAGAAGATGAGTTAGCCATTGTGGACGATCATGGAGACTTCCTCTTTTTTCGTTTAGTTAGTTAGTTAGATAGTTTCTAATTATATGGAGGGGATGATCAGCTCATTAGAAATATATTGGCACAACTCGTACAACTAGCTACACTCGAATATTCTCTAAAACACACTAGTGATTACTTGTATGGAGCTTGATCATCATCCAAAGTTGTAACCTTTTTATTCAGTGTAGTTGGTGATCGGTAGTTTCCATCACCCGAGGTTTTTTATGCCGGAGATCTTCTAAAGATCAAGGGCTTTTTATCATATAAATCATCGTGTTCATTGCCATTTACATTTCATATTCGATCATACAATTGTTCAACCTTTAAGCACACTACCTCACAAATCCGATTTGGTTACCTTATCCTTAATCAGATTTTTGACCAAAACAATTTGGCGCCCACTGTGGGGAAAATGGTGTTCCAATTCTAAGAATTTTTGTTCATTTCCATCAACTTCATGGCCTCTTAGGGGAAAGCTACTTCAAGTGCCGTGCCGGCGGTTACCTCATCTCAAACCACAATGCCTTTACCTCACATTCCTCCATCATTCTAGAAGAATGCTGAATATGCTCAGAAGAAGACATCATCTGTCTTCACAGGATCAAAAACTTCTGTTGTTTCTTCCTCTACAACTACTAACAATGATGTTTCTATTTTGTTTTCGCAGTTGAAAAGCTACATGGTGCAGCAAGACAAAACCAACCAGAGGATCCTTCACGAAATTGATGACATCAAGAACCGGAAGAGACCAGTAGAAGATCAGTCTCCACTGATGCCTAGGTCATTGCATTTATGTACTCAATCATCAACAACCCAGCATTTTAGAGGACCCACTGTTCAGCCTCTATCCTCCAACCTTTAGCATGGATCACTAGCAATGACTATGCCTTAAGGATCCTACTTCCAACCTCAAGGATCCTTTATCCTTCAGCAAGGATCCTTGGAGACGACTCAGCCTCAAGGATCCTGCTTTCAACCTCAAGGATCCTTAGCTTGGGTTCAAGGATCCATAGATTACTCAACCAGACCTTCAAACCAAACCGGAGGTAATAATTTCCATAACACCTTTATGGATACTAATTATGGTTTCACACAGGATATAGGTATCAGTCAGGCCACGGCCAGGGAGTTACAGAAGCTTAAGGATATGATATCCAGCATTCAAGGAATAGTTAAGCCTATTCCCGAGATCCCGGATGGAAGTCACAAGGTGTCTCGCTTTGCACCACCCATATGCCAAGCAGAGATTTCAAGACAGGCTCACTAGTTCTAACAAAAAGGAGTACAACGACAAGAAGCAAGAATCCTTTTACAAGAATAATCAAATTAAACCATACTCCAAACCTGATAATCATAATGTTCATGCAGTTGAACAAGATGACGATGAGGAGGAATATCCTCGAATCTTAATATTGTTTTTCTGTTAATAATAATGAACTAATGCTTGCCTTTCAGAACTTAGGTGAGAAAGCTAGGTGGCCGAAGAAGAATGAGAAGTCTAATTCCTTCAAGGATAAGTCCAAGTGGTGTGCATACCACGAAGACTTTGGGCATTTGACGGATGAGTGCATAGCTTTAAGAAGAGAAATTGGATATCTTCTTAGTAAGGGGCACTTGAAGAGCTGCTGGGCAGGAAAAAGTCATGGATCTAGGATCCTGAAAATGTTCTAGAAAAAGCTGCTTCACCTCCGGCCGATGCGCAAATTATAAACTTTATCTCCGGAGGATTAGACATCCGTGGAACCTCATTCTTGGTGGCAAAAAGGCATGCCAAAGAAACTAAGTTGGAGAATGGAGATAGACCTATTAGGACCTCCACTCTAATCAGCAGAAAATTATATTCTTTGATGAGGATGGCCGTGTTGATATTCAGGATCCTCATCATGACAGCCTAGTTATTACTTTGTTTATTGCTAATCACTTTGTTCGCAGGATCCTCATAGATGGTGGAAGCTTTGTGAACATCATAGTTGATGTCCTGAAGAAGATGAACATCCCGGAAACAGAAATAATTCCGAGATCATCAGTCCTTGTAGGATTCAGCGGTGAAACGAATAACACGCTAAGGGACATCAAACTCCAAATCTATATTGAGGGGGTAAACTCTGTACAAAAATTTTATGTTATTGACTGCTTGTCTTGTTGCAGTGTTATCCTTGGTAGGCCCTGGATTCATGAAATGAAAGTTGTCCCATCGACCTACCACCAATGTATAAAACTACCGACACCTTGGGGGTAGTGAAGATAGAAAGTGATCAGTAAGAGGCCAAGAATTGTTACACCTCTTCAATGAAACCGGCATCAAAACGAAGGGCGACATAACAATCACAGCAACCTCCAAGGAGTGTCCTGGAGGAAGCAGAGCAAGACATCAAGGATGTAATGCTTGATCCCCAGGATCCTAAAATCAAGGTCCTTATAGGATGCGGGATCCTTGACCATATAGAACAGGATCTAGTATCCTTACTGAAAAAGAAGAAAGTCTACATTTGCTTGGAAACACGAGTATACGACAGGTATATCTAAAGATATTATAAAGCATAAATTTGGAATTGATAAATCTTTTAGGCCAAGTCATCCAAAAGAAGAAAAATTGCACCTGAAAGGAACCTTATCATCTAAGAGGAGGTAGACAAACTCTTGAAGGAAGGTATGATTAGAGAAGTTAAGTATCCCAGATGGTTGGCCAATGTGGTAGTTGTTCAAAAGAAAAACGGAAAGTGGAGGGTATGTGTTGACTTTACAGATTTAAATAAGGCATGTACTTAGATTTTCTAGCCGAAGACTTCTTAACTAAAGCCTCTTGCTTAGATTCATCAGGCGATGATGATGATGATGATGATGACGCTTTAGAAGGATCTTGTTTAGTTTGCTTAACTTCATATTTTTCTTTGTTTTTGTTCTTAGCAAACTACACATTAGACTCTTTAGTAATAACAGGGACCTCTTCATTCATCTCACTCCCTTTAACAAAATCAACCTTTTTAACAAAAATTTGTTTTTGATCGTTAGGGTGTGTATTCTTTGTTTTCAAAACTGGTTCCCTGTTATTGTCCTTCTTGGCATTTTTCAGAACCATCATCACTTCCTGATGTGGAACTACCAAGTGCATTTGACACATTAACAAGCAAAACCAAAGTCTGGCTAATGAGCTCTCAAACTTAAAAGAATCAAACTTTTTCATAAAACGAAAGGAGTCACTATACTTGAAGAAATTAAAGGTTATGAAGAAGAAATAAATATTCTAACCTGTAAGCTTAATGAAAAACTTCAAGTTATTGACTTAGCTCATGATACGATTAGTGAAAAACATAAGAGGTTCCTGAAAAGTACAAAGAGTTTTCTGAAGCACAACTTAAAATTTATGAGCTTGAAAAGAAATTAAATTAATTCAGAGATTCATCTTTTGTCATGAAACACATGATGAATGGCCTGAAGAAGAGTAATGACAAGACATGTGTGGGCTTCAAAGGTTTAAATGAAGTTTCACCACCTCTTGTCACGACTATTCTTTCTTGCCAGATGAAGAAGAGCTTACAGAATTTGTGTCAACTACACCTGGTAGTTCCACATCAGAGGATGTTGATGTGACTGAAAATGCCAAGAAGGAGAATAACAGAGACACAGTTTTGAAAACAAAAAATGCACACCCTAAGAATCAAAAACAAATTTTTGTTAAAAATGTTGATTTTGTTAAAGGGAGTGACATGAATGAAGAGGTCCCCGTTATTACTAATGAGTCTAATGTGCAGTTTGCTAAGAACAAAAACAAAGAAAAATCTGAAGTTAAGCAAACTAAACAAGATCCTTTAAAGCATCATCATCATCATCATCGCCTGATGAATCTAAGCAAGATGGCTTTAGTTAAGAAGTCTTCGGCTAGAAAATCATACTTCAAATGTCATGAAAAAGGACATGTAGCTAGCTGCTGTCCTAACAAAAGAGTGAAGCACAGGTAAGTGAGAGACAAAGAGAAAAATCACCAGAGAAAAGTGGTGATGGTGAGAAGAAGGTTAACTCACCAAAGATATCTATTACCAAGCAACATAGTGTTGCTGAGGGTGTAGATAAGGCTGAAAAAGGAACTCACCAAGTTCCTCGCTTTCAAAGAAATCAACCAAGATTTCAGCCTGCATCTACATCTGGCAGATATGAAAGACCTAGAAGTAGTTCACCAAGAATGAATAACTTTAATGGTCCATCAAATAATTTCAGAAGTCAATGTCAATATCAAAATCGATACCAGAATGTTGGTAGTCGAAATTTTTATAACGATGGCTTTAGAAATTATCATCATCAAAATTCATGGAACCAAAATCATAATTTTCATAGGTCGAAAAGTCAAAACATGGTTAGGAAACCTCAGGACCACAGACCTAGTGGAAATCAAAAACCATTTCTATCAACTGGTCTAAAATCCAAGACTCCTGTTAGGAGTGATGGATATTGGATGGATGTTCCCGTAGTTGATGAATCTGGAAGAACCAAGACCATTAAGGCTTGGGTCCCCCAATCTAACTAATTTTGTTGGATGGTGCAGGAGCTGCTAAGGAGGATTATTAACTTATGGTATGTTGATAGTGGCTGCTCCAGGCACATGACGGGGGATGCGAGGCTGTTGACAGAGTTTGAGAATAAAGATGGTGGTTATATGAATTTTGCAGGTGCTAAAGGAGGGCATATTACTGGTCAAGGGAAAGTGACTAACGGGAAGATCACACTGGACAAAGTGAACTATGTCGAGCAGCTGGAGCACAATCTGATGAGCGTGTCTCAAGTCTGCGACAAGGGTTACTCGGTCCACTTTACAAAGTCTGATGCTTTGGTGTTGAAACCTGGTTTGGTGATACCGGATGACTGGATAGTGATGAGAGCGCCAAGGAGAAACGATACTTATGTCATGGACATGGGTGCCAAAGATTCTTCCACTGTGGTGGCGTGTTTACTATCAAAAGCATCTGAAGCTGAGTCATTGTTGTGGCACAGACGCATGGCCCACATCCACTATCAAAAAATGAATTACATTATTAAAAATGGTTTAGTGGAAGGGGTGCCAGTGCAGAGGTTTCACGTGGAAGATAAATGTCTTCCATGTCAAAAAGGAAAACAACATAAGGAACCTCACAAGTCTAAAACAGTAAATTCCGTAGATGCCCCTTATTAATTACTTCATATGGATCTATTCGGCCCAGTGAACGTAAGGAGCATAGGGGGAAAGTACTATTGTTTAGTTGTCACTGATGATTACTCACGATATTCATGGGTTTTCTTTTTAGGTACAAAAGATGAGACAGCGGACATGCTGATTGATCTTTTTACAAAATTGGAAAATGTCCATGATGCACGGATCAAGAGGATAAGGAGTTATAATGGCACGGAGTTCAAGAATCAAGTTCTGGATCTCTATTGTCTTCGCAAGGGAATTGAACATCAATATTCTGCTCCTTATACACCTCAACAGAATGGAGTCGTTGAGCGGAAGAACAGGACGTTGATTGAAGCCGAAGGACTATGCTTTCTGATTCAAAGCTTCAGTTCTTTTCTGGGGAGAAGCTGTGAACACAGCTTGTTATGTACTGAACAAAGTTTTGACGGTTAAACGGTTTAACAAAACATGTCACGAACTATTGTTTAACCGAAAACCAAACTTAAAAGGCTTTGAACCATTTGGATTACCCTGCACCATTGTGCGAAACAAAGATAAGCAAAAATTCGATGAGGTAGCTGATGAAGGTTACTTTCTAGGCAATATGCCTGGAACACTGAGTAAAAGGGTTTTTTAATCTAAAAACTGGTAAAATTGAGGTGGTGTTTAACATGGAAATAACTAGTTATTCACCTCAACAATCAACGAGTGGTCCTCCTATATTATATGATTATGACAGTGTCTTTAAATCATTTAATATTCCTGATGTTTCAAATGCAGATGAGTCTCAAGTGATCCATACTGTGATTAGTGAAGATGGAGAGTGTGACTTCATGCCTAGATCGAGTGTATCGATGACAGATGCTCCAGAAACTTCTTCCAGTGCAGCTCCAAAGGACTCCAATGATAGTGAGTCTGAACCTATTCAGGGGGAGGACTTCACTAATCCATTTGGTACTGCTAATATTCAGGGGGAGGTTGGATCTAATCTGGGAGATAATCTGGTTGTGGACACCATTGCTACTACACATCCCAGTTGAAAACATCATTGGTGATCCTGCTGCAGGTGTTCAGACAAGAAGAGGTGTGCTCGAAGGTTCCTGTTTATTTAGCTGCTTTATTGCCCAAGAGGAGCCAAAAAATGTTCATATGGCTCTAAAGACAACTGTTGGGTTGAAGCTATGCAAGAGGAACTAGCTCAGTTCAAGAAGTTGAAAGTTTAGGAGCTAGTTGACTTGCCTGAAGGAGAGAAGGAAAAAGGCACTAAGTGGGTGTTTAAGTACAAGAAAGACGACCGAGGGATCGTGATAAGGAATAAGGCGCAGTTGGTGGTAAAAGGGTTCAATCAGCAAGAAGGGATTGATTATAATGAAGTGTTTGCACCAGTAGCAAGGTTGGAAGCAATTTGTTTGTTTCTAGCTTTTGCTTCATTCAAGGGCTTCAAAGTTTACAAACTTGACGTGAAGAGTGCATTTCTTTACGGGAAAGTCCAAGAAGTGGTGTATGTCTCACAGCCAGACGGGTTTACTGATCCAGACTATCCAGATCGAGTCTATCGACTTGATAAGGCATTGTATGGGTTGCATCAGGCACCTAGGGCGTGGTATGAGGCACTGTCAGCACATTTATTAAAACATGGTTTCGAAAGAGGTCAGATTTACAGTACACTTTTCATCAAAAGGAAGATGGAAGACTTTCTGCTGGTACAGGTATACGTAGATGACATCATTTTTTGGGTTATCTGATAAGAACATGTGTCATTATTTCGAAGAGGTGATGAAGAGCAAGTTTGAGATGAGTGCGATGGGCGAATTATCCTACTTTTTGGGTTTACAAGTTGAACAGAAGAAGGATGGGATGTTTATACATCAAACGAAGTATGTGTATGACATTTTGTCTCGTTTCAAGATGGAGGATTGTGCTACTTTCAATACACCTATCTGTGAGAATCACAATCTTGGTCCAAATCATGAGAGTGTGGAGGATGTTGATCCAACTCAATACAGGCAATGATTGGTTCTCTGATGTACTTGACTGCTTCAAGACCTGACATCATGTTCGCAGTATGTCTGTGTGCCTATATCAAGCAAATCCAAAGGAGTCCCACATGAAAGCGGTGAAGCGTATTCTTGGTTACTTGAAGGGGAAACCTAAACTTGGGTTATGGTATCCAGCTGCTAGTGATTTGAAGTTTGTTGCTTTTACCGATTCGGACTTTGGAGGATGCAAATCTACAAGGAAGTCTACCACAGGTGGTTGTCAGTTCTTAGGAGGGAGGCTTGTCTCATGGCAATGCAAGAAGAAGTCTTGCGTGTCTACTTCGACGTGTGAAGCTGAATATATTGCTGCGGGTAGCTGTTGCTCTCAGGTTCTCTGGATCCAACAGCACATGTGCGATTACGGTTTGACTTTCACTCGTACTCCTATTGTGATAGACAATAATGCCACTATATCAATCACCAACAATCCCTAAAACACAGTCGCACAAAACATATTGACATTCGTCATCACTTTATACGGGATTGTGCTGAAAACAAATTAATTGAACTGCATAGAGTCAACACACTAGATAACCTGGCAGATCTTTACACAAAAGCTTTTGACAGGGCTCGTTTTGAACATTTAGTCGAACTCAACGGGATGAGGAATCCTAATAACCATGTTTCCAAAAAATAGTATGTAAATAATTTACTTCTTTTCAAAAATCAAAAACAGAAAAAAATAGAAAATCAAAAATGAGTTTTCACTGTGTGAAAAAGAAGAAATGATAGTACATCAGCAAGTTAGACTGTCACACTGAACTTAAAAGAAAATTGCTTAAGTGTGATAGTAGCTTCATCATATGATGTACCAGTAGGCAAAAGGCATGAAATACCTTTGTGATACAAATGTAATAAACTGTGTATGAGTGGGGAACAAATAAGTGGCGTATGGTTTTATAACCTTAAATCTTGCGTTGATAGATTGCCAAAATCTAAGGTTTTAGGTCTTTATATCGTTATTTCATCGGGTATCAAGGTTGTCCTTCGCTGCATCCAGATATATGCTGACCTAGGCACAACCTAGATATCTTAAAAGAGCTAAAATGCCAAATCTCAAATATTGAAGAAGCTCTCCTAGAGAGTCATTCAAAAGTGCAAATTGCATTGATCGTACCAAAATTTGGTATTTGTCCTAGCCCTCGTTGGATATTGGTCTCTTTGCTGTACGGAAATATTGACCTGATCACTAATTATCTAACGTTGTAAATAAAAAAGGATGAATTTCGGTATACTCACCTACTACGATGAATTTTTGTGCATACCTTGATCGCGAGGGTATGTCCTGAAGTGGGACACACTAGTAATCAGTATAAATTATCTAAACAGATCACGAGGTGATGGTACTTGAAATGTTCATGTATTTTGTTTAAGTGGACAAAAAATACTGGTAATCATCTTGAACTGCTATTCATGAATATTGCATAGTAAATAATCAGATAGTGTGAAAACAGTTTGATGTTACTGATATAATCTTCTTACCGGTGATACTCACAAAAATAGAGTGTCTATTATTTCCTTATTTATTTGCTTTCAAAAAATATAAAAATCCAAAAATATTTCATTTTCTTGTATATTTTTCATGTACGGCATATTGGTTGTTCATGGATGAGTTATTACCGATAGGGGGAGACAGTGTTAGAAGCTGAGTTCACAATATTTACGACCTTGCAGGTTACGTGTGCTTAAAATTTTGAGAATGTGGTTTGAGTTGAGAATGCTTAATCTGTGATTCAGTTTTACTATCTATTGAAGAATAATAATTTTGTTTAACTTGTGTTGAAAAATTCTTATGGTTTCTCGAGATGTTTGTTTTATAGTATACAGATTGTAGCAGTGTGTTGCTGAGAAGTTTGGTGAAGAGGAGTTTGCTTGGATGCATGGTAGAACCTCCTTTCTATATTGCAGACAAAGAAAGTTGAAGAGTTTTGAAGATTTCTATGCAAGGACTAAACTGGAGTTTACTCAATCGCTAACGATTTAGGAGATTTGGTGATTGGATACATAAGCTTCGGGGGAGTCTGTTGCTGACAGAAGCTGTTAAAGTGAAGCTATCCAAAGACCAACGTTTTTCAAAGATACTGAAGATTGCAAGAAGACTGAAGACTAAGTTATTTTATGAAGCTATTGTCAAGGGGGAGTTTGTTGGTGCATATTTGTGACAACATCTTAGATTTGGTCTTTGGAAATCTTGTAATTAGTAAAATGATAAACGGTTAGCGGGTTTAGTTTTATATTAGTGCATTTGAAGTAATTGGGCTGAACTAGACATAGAATAGTGCTTGGTAGGCGAATTGGGCCTTAAACCCATTAGCATTCCATGTAGGAAACCCTAGCCCATGAGAATAACCTACATAGGGAGGTTGTGATTAGGGTTGGGGTTGCTAGTTCTATTGTTCAGTTGCAGAGAGAATTGCTTCAGAGAGTTAAAGAGAGAGAGAGAGTCTTGAATTGATTGTAAAATAATTGTGTTTGATAATCAATAGAAGACACTTGAAGGTATTGTGTTCGTGTTCTTGTTCCGTGTTCGTGTTTTCTGTGAAATCTTATCTAGGGGATTCTGCACTCTAGATTGGATAAACGATTCTATCAAGATCCATACGGACTAGGGGACCTACATCTAACTCTGGTAGTTCTGTTTGTTTGAAGTGTTGTGAACTGCAAAGTGAAGTTGACACATTAACAAAGCAAAACCAAAGTCTGGCTAATGAGCTCTCAAAATTAAAAGAATCAAACTTTTTCGTAAAACGAAATGAGTCACTATACTTGAAGAAAATTAAAGGTTATGAAGAAGAAATAAATATTCTAACATGTAAGCTTAATGAAAAACTTCAAGTCATTGACTTAGCTCATGATACGATGAGTGAGAAAACAAAAGAGGTTTTTGAAAAGTTGCAAAGAGTTTTCTGAAGCACAACTTAAAATTTGTGAGCTTGAAAAGAAATTAAATTAATTCAGAGATTCATCTTTTGTCATGAAACACACTGATGAATGGCCTGAAGAAGAGTAATGACAAGATATGTGTGGGCTTCAAAGGTTTAAATGAAGTTCCACCACCTCTTGGTCACGACTATTCTTTCTTGCCAGATGAAGAAGAGCTTATAGACTTTGTGTCAACTACACCTGGTAGTTCCACATCAGAGGATGTTGATGTGACTGAAAATGCCAAGAAGGAGAATAACAGAGACACAATTTTGAAAACAAAAAATGCACACCCTAAGAATCAAAAACAAATTTTTGTTAAAAGGTTGATTTTGTTAAAGGGAGTGACATGAATGAAGGGGTCCCTGTTGTTACTAAAGAGTCTAATGTGCAGTTTCCTAAGAACAAAAACAAAGAAAAATATGAACTTAAGCAAACTAAACAGATATGAAAGACCTAGAAGTAGTTCACCAAGAATGAATAACTTTAATGGTCCATCAAATAATTTCAGAAGTCAAGGTCAATATCAAAATCGATACCAGAATGTTGGTAGTCTAAATTTTTATAACGATGGCTTTAGAAATTATCATCATCAAAATTCATGGAACCAAAATCATAATTTTCATAGGTCGCAAAGTCAAAACATGGTTAGGAAACCTCAGGACCACAGACCTAGTGGAAATCAAAAACCATTTCCATCAACAGGTCTAAGATCCAAGACTCCTGTTAGGAGTGATGGATATTGGATGGATGTTCCCGTAGTTGATGAATCTGGAAGAACCAAGACCATTAAGGCTTGGGTCCCCCAATCTAACTAATTTTGTTGGATGGTGCAGGAGCTGCTAAGGAGGATTATTAACATATGGTATGTTGATAGTGGCTGCTCCAGGCACATAACGGGGGATGCGAGGCTGTTGACAGAGTTTGAGAATAAAGATGGTGGTTATATGAATTTTGCAGGTGCTAAAGGAGGGCATATTACTGGTCAAGGGAAAGTGACTAACGGGAAGATCACACTGGACAAAGTGAACTATGTCGAGCAGCTGGAGCACAATCTGATGAGCGTGTCTCAAGTCTGCGACAAGGGTTACTCGGTCCACTTTACAAAGTCTGATGCTTTGGTGTTGAAACCTGGTTTGGTGATACCGGATGACTGGATAGTGATGAGAGCGCCAAGGAGAAACGATACTTATGTCATGGACATGGGTGCCAAAGATTCTTCCACCGTGGTGGCGTGTTTACTATCAAAAGCATCTGAGGCTGAGTCATTGTTGTGGCACAGACGCATGGCCCACATCCACTATCAAAAAATGAATTACATTGTTAAAAATGGTTTAGTGGAAGGGGTGCCAGTGCAGAGGTTTCACGTGGAAGATAAATGTCTTCCATGTCAAAAAGGAAAACAACATAAGAAACCTCACAAGTCTAAAGCAGTAAATTCCATAGATGCCCCTTATGAATTACTTCATATGGATCTATTCGGCCCAGTGAACGTAAGGAGCATAGGTGGAAAGTACTATTGTTTAGTTGTCACTGATGATTACTCACGATATTCATGGGTTTTCTTTTTAGGTACAAAGATGAGACAGCGGAGATGCTGATTGATCTTTTAACAAAATTGGAAAATGTCCATGATACACGAATCAAGATGATAAGTGTCACACCCCGACCCGCAGCGGAATAAGAGTCGGGGCATAATTGGGTTATCACCAAAGCTCATGATGTTTACTAAAATGTTTCATATTTATTAAATTCAAATTACAACTTAAATGTTCAAGCCAAATTCATACAATACAAGGAAAGGAAAATTAAATAAACAATCCAAAATCTAAACTGATTTATTCTTCTAGGCCGTCCTATATGTTTCTTGCTTCAACTGGATCACCTGTATCATGTGTAAAAATGGGGAATTTTGGGTCAACAAAAGTTGGCGAGTGAACCTTGTTAAAAACCTTTGTTATTGATTTCTTGTTGTATTTATATGGAAAAATTGTGCAATAATCATATGTGAGCAAACGTAAATAAACAAACAATAACAAACCACCTTGCATGAGTATATGACATGAATGATAATGTATATGTTGGCAACGTCACGTTCCGCTCATAGGTAATGGGGAATGGACGAGCCTATGATGATGTATGTGAGATCAAGGCTCAATCAAACGGAGCCGATCGTATGTTGGCAACGCCTCGTTCCGCTCATAGGTAATGGGGAACAGACGAGCCTATGACGATGTATGTACTGAAAATGATAAATTTAATCTAAACATTAACCACACAAACAATTGATACATATTGGATACATATTTGATCATGGATATGATGGATGCACAAGTGTTTAAATGTAATAAAAAATAGGCGACACATGATACACCCCAAAATGTGATTAAAACGGGGAATTGGTAGAGATTCACTCACATTGGGTGCGTTCGTTTGATGATGTTGAATGCGCACGAGTTTTGGGATTTGATCGACGAGGAAAGACTATCCTAAAATAATAACGAAATGGTACGGTAAACAAGTGAATTTTATTAACAATTTTAATAGGATTTTTAGATTTATTTTTGTGAGTTTAAAGTCATTTTCTAACTTTAAAAATATTATTTTTAAGTATTTTTAATTGATTTTTAAATTAAATAAATAAATAAAAAGAATTAAAAATTTTTGACTTTTTGACCGTGACGTTGACCGGTCGGACTGTGACTTATGTGTGCGCTGGGTGAGGCTCGAACCCGAGACCTCTCGTATGCGTGCACGCAGCTCTACCAACTGAGCTACGTGTCTAACCCGAAATATTTCTGATTTTAATTATACTTATATACTATTTAGATTATTCAGAATTCTATTTAATTTAAAAAGGTTTTTTAAATCATTGAACCGGTGTGAGGGCCTGGACTCGAACCTGCGTCCATAGCCTTGTATTGCACACAACCCGACCAACTGGGCTGTGTGACTAACCCGAATGATATGCGATTTTAATTACATTTATTTACTATCTGCGCCTTAATTTATATCAGTATTAAAAATGGTTGGAAATTTGTAAGAACCGGGCAGCGTGTTAGGACTCGAACTCGGGACCATGATATTAAATTTGCACACAGTCCACCACTGGACTGTGTGTCTAACCCGGTATAATATTCGATTTTAATTAAACTTATACACATACCGCCTTCGTCTTCTTCATTTATAACGACACAGACAAAGATGTCCGACTGTTCTTGCTTAAATCGTTCGTCTAACATATAAATGATTGAAATGTAATGGATAAAGAAGGTTTTGGAAATGAATGTACCGGAAAAGATGTTTTTCTCATAACTCCGGCAAAGGTCGTCGGCTCTGTTTTGTGAATTCCGTCTGATCGGATCAATTTACCGTTTTGATAAATTAGTTGCGAAATTAAGTGACTAAACAAGAATTATCAGAGAGTTTAGATGTTTGTACCGATTCACAGCGTGATTTCGGAATTTTCAGAGATTTTCCGGCGAGTGCAGATTATCCGACAACAACGTCTGGGACCGATTCTGATTGAAGGATTTGAGTTAGTAAAAGTCTAACAATGGATTGAAAATGAAAGAATCGAGAAATTTACCGTTTTGATGTATGTCTCGGTTTTCCGGCGAAAGTCCGGCGATAGCAGATAACGATTCCGACGAACAAAAGTTAGAGTGAAAATGAAATTGAAGGTGCTGCGATTGTTTCCGAGATGTGAGACGATGATATTATTAGTGTAAATCAGGAGTAATATGATTTCGGTTTTCAATCTCGAAAATCATATGAATCGAGTTCATTGAAGACAGAATTGATTAAGAACGTGGGTTGTAATTGATTTATCGGTTATATTCAGTAACTCGCGTCATTCGAAAGTCTCTGGATATTTGAAAGCCAATGAGCGGTTTCAGTTCTTGACGCAAACAGATAGATTCACGGGTGAAACTTAAGGTTTATTTGATTCATTGATTACACAAACGAGTCAAGTGGCGGAGTGGTTAAGTGGTGCTTGTTTCATCCGGCTGACCCGGGTTCGAAACCCGGCAGCCTTTTTTTCCTTTTTATTTAATTTATTTTTACTTTTTAACAATTATAGTTTCTAAATTCTAAAATGTTTATTAATTATGTATTGTTTAAAATCAAAATTAATCATAAATACGCAACGAAATTTTATAACTTGATATTCGATTAATAAACGAAGCGGGTTTTGGAAACCCGTTTTTCGACGGATTTTACAGTATCCCCTACTTTTAGAAATTTCGTCCCGAAATTTAAGTAGTAGTGGTAACAGGAAAAAGATGCGGGCATTTTTCGCGCATTGAGTCTTCACGTTCCCAAGTAAACTCAGGTCCTCGTTTCGACTCCCAGCGTACCCTAACAATTGGAATACGACTCCGTCTTAAACGTTTTTCTCCGAAGTCCATGACCTCTACTGGTCTTTCAATGAAGTGCATAGATTCATCGATCTAAATATCTTCTAGGGGAATATGGAGGTTTTCATCGGCGAGGCACTTCTTTAAGTTTGATACGTGGAATGTGGGGTGAATTATGTTGAGTTCTTCTGGTAAGTCAAGCTTGTATGCTACAGGTCCTACTCTTTCGAATATCTTGAAAGGTCCTACGTAGCGTGGTGCTAGCTTGCCCTTCTGGCCAAAACGAACTACTCCATTCCACGGTGATACTTTTAAAAGTACTTGATCACCAATGTTAAACTCCAAGGGCTTTCGTCGTTTGTCTGCATAACTCTTTTGACGACTTTGTGCCGCTAGAAGATTGTTTCGAATTTGATGGATCTTGTCAGTCGTTTCTTGAATCAATTCTGGACCGGTGATTTGAGCTTCCCCAATTTCGTGCCAACATATCGGTGATCGGCACTTACGACCATATAAAGCTTCGAAAGGTGCCATGCCGATACTTGAGTGGTAACTATTGTTGTACGAAAATTCAACTAATGGTAGATGAGCGTCCCAATTCCCTTTGAAGTCTATGGCACATGCTCGAAGCATATCTTCAAGAGTTTGGATGGTGCGTTCATATTGTCCATCAGTTTGAGGATGATAAGCGGTACTGAGGTCTAATCGTGTACCCAAAGCGGCTTGTACGGCTTGCCATGTTCGTGAAGTGAAACGACCATCACGGTCTGAAATGATGCTTAAAGGTACACCATGACGGCTTATGATCTCGCTGATATAGATACGAGCTAACTTCTCGTTCTTGAAGTCCTTGCGAATCGGAATGAAGTGAGCTGATTTTGTAAGACGATCAATGATTACCCATATAGTGTCATACCCACTGGAGGTGCGAGGTAACCCGGTAATGAAATCCATAGTTATGTTTTCCCACTTCCATACAGGTATTTCGGGTTGGACTAGAAGTCCTGAGGGTCTTTGATGTTCAGCTTTTACTTTAGAACAGGTAAGGCACTTGGAAACAAAAACAGCGATATCCTTCTTCATGCCAGGCCACCAGTAGGTGTATCGAAGGTCTTGATACATCTTGTCGGCTCCTGGGTGTACAGAGTACCGTGTTTTGTGCGCCTCATTCATAAGGAAATCACGAAGATTATTGTGATCGGGAATCCATATGCAATCTAGATAGTACAGAATACCGTCGGATTTGGTTTCGATTTTAAGTTCTGCTCCACAAGATAGCTCATTGCGTACGTCATTTTCTGTTACAGAAACATGTTGGGCTTCTCGGGTTTGATCTTTGATGTCGGTTATGATTTGCGAACATAGAAGACGAATGGAGTTCGCGTAACCCTTTCAACTGAGCGCATCGGCCACCACGTTTGCCTTGCCAGGATGACACCGAATTTCACAGTCGTAGTCATTAAGAAGTTCGACCCATCTTCGTTGCCTCATGTTTAACTCCTTTTGGTTGAAGATATGTTGGAGGCTCTTGTGGTCAGTGTATATTTCACACTTAGTACCGTAGAGGTAATGTCTCCATATCTTAAGAGCGAACACAACGGCTCCAAGTTCCAGGTCGTGGGTGGTGTAGTTCTTCTCATGAATTTTGTGTTGTCTAGAAGCATAAGCTATCACTTTTCCTCTTTGCATCAGTACACAGCCTAGTCCCTGCCCTGACGCGTCGCAATAAACCACGAAGTCATCACAACCTTCAGGAAGTGTGAGGATAGGTGCGTCACAGAGTTTTTGCTTTAGAGTTTGGAAGGCTTCTTCTTGTTTGGGTCCCCATATGAAGGGCTTTCCTTTATGAGTCAAAGCCGTGAGTGGGACAGCAATACGGGAAAAATTTGCAATGAAACGACGATAATAACCAGCCAAACCAAGAAATGATCTTACTTCGGTAGGTGTACGTGGCGCTTGCCATTCCTGTACTGCCTTGATTTTTGAGGGATCAACATGAATTCCCTTGTCATTGACGACGTGTCCAAGGAATTGTACTTCCCTTAACCAGAATTCACATTTCGAGAATTTAGCGTACAGCTTTTCTGTCCTTAAGAGTGTAAGGATGAGTCGAAGGTGTCGTTCATGATCAGACTTAGACTTTGAGTAGATGAGGATGTCGTCGATGAAGACTATAACAAAGCGGTCGAGGTAGGGTTTGCATACCCTATTCATTAAATCCATAAATACTGCTGGAGCATTGGTTAAACCAAATGGCATGACCATGAATTCGTAATGACCATATCGAGTTCGGAAGGCGGTCTTTGGAACGTCTTCTTCCTGTACTCTGAGTTGATGATAACCAGAACGTAGGTCGATTTTTGAAAAACAGATGGCGCCCTGAAGTTGGTCTAGAAGATCATCGATGCGAGGTAATCGGTAGCGGTTCTTGACCGTTAACTTGTTGAGTTCTCTGTAGTCGATACACATGCGAAACGTTCCATCTTTCTTCTTCACAAAAAGGACAGGTGCACCCCAAGGCGATGAGCTAGGACGTGTGAATCCTTTGTTAGTCAGCTCTTGCAGTTGACTGGCCAGCTCTTGCATTTCGGATGGGGCTAACCTATAAGGAGATTTTGCAACTGGTGTAGCTCCAGGTATAAGATCAATGCGGAATTCGACTTCTCTCACGGGAGGAAGTCCTGAAATGTCGTCAGGAAAAACTTGTCTTCGAGTTTCTTCTCCTTGGTTCCCTTTTTGACGACATGAGTTAGGAATGCGACATAATTCTTGCGGAGATATTTTCGGGCTTGAAGACAGGACATTAATTTGAGTCCTTTCGAAGGGGTTTCTCCAAAGATTCGTAGAGTCTGACCGTTTGTAAGAGGAATGCGAATGAACTTTTCGCGGCATACAACTTCAGCATGATGTTGGCTGAGCCAGTCCATACCAATTATAATGTCGAAACTTCCCAACTTCATAGGAATGAGGTCAACTGGAAAATCGTGATCGTTTAGGGTGAGAGTACAATTGCGTATAATAGAGTTTAATGAGACCGGTTTTCCGTCAACAACTTCTACCGTTATGGATTCCATGAGTTTATCACGAGTTTGGTTGAGGATGGGTTCAAATTCTAAGGACACAAAACTCTTATGTAATGGGGAACGGACGAGCCTTTGATGATGTATGTGAGATCAAGGCTCAATCAAACGGAGCCGATCGTATGTTGGCAACGCCTCGTTCCGCTCATAGGTAATGGGGAACAGACGAGCCTATGATGATGTATGTACTGAAAATGATAAATTTAATCTAAACATTAACCACACAAACAATTGATACATATTGGATACATATTTGATCATGGATATGATGGATACACAAGTGTTTAAATGTAATAAAAAATAGGCGACACATGATACACCCCAAAATGTGATTAAAACGGGGAATTGGTAGAGATTCACTCACATTGGGTGCGTTCGTTTGATGATGTTGAATGCGCACGAGTTTTGGGATTTGATCGACGAGGAAAGACTATCCTGAAATAATAACGAAATGGTACGGTAAATAAGTGGATTTTATTAACAATTTTAATAGGATTTTTAGATTTATTTTTGTGAGTTTAAAGTCATTTTCTAACTTTAAAAATATTATTTTTAAGTATTTTTAATTGATTTTTAAATTAAATAATAAATAAAAAGAATTAAAAATTTTTGACTTTTGACCGTTGACCATTGACCGGGACGTTGACCGGTCGGACTGTGACTTATGTGTGCGCTGGGTGAGGCTCGAACCCGAGACCTCTCGTATGCGTGCACGCAGCTCTACCAACTGAGCTACGTGTCTAACCCGAAATATTTCTGATTTTAATTATACTTATATACTATGCAATATGCCTGGAACACTGAGGTAGCTGATGAAGGTTACTTTCTAGGCAATATGCCTGGAACACTGAGTAAAAGGGTTTTTAATCTAAAAACTGGTAAAATTGAGGTGGTGTTTAACATGGAAATCACTAGTTATTCACCTCAACAATCAACGAGTGGTCCTCTTATATTATATGATTATGACAGTGTGTTTAAATCATTTAATATTCCTGATTTTTCCAATGCAATGAGTCTCAAGTGATCCATACTGTGATCAGTGAAGATGGAGAGTGTGACTTCATGCCTAGATCGAGCGTATCGATGACAGATGCTCCAGAAACTTCTTCCAGGGCAGCTCCAGAGGTCTCCAGTGATAATGAGTCTGAACCTATTCAGGGGGAGGACTTCACTAATCCATTTGCTAATATTCATGGGGAGGTTGGATCGAATCTGGGAGATAATCTGGTTGTTGACACCATTGCTACCACACATGTACACATAGATCATCCAGTTGAAAACATCATAGGTGATGTTGTTGCAGGCTTTCAGACGAGAAGAGCTGTACTCGAAGGTTCCTGTTGTTCACGTCGATTCAGAAGACTGGGTTGATTCATGAATGTTTATATAGCTGCTTTATTGCCCAAGTGGAGCCGAAGAATGTTCATATGGCTCTAAAAGACAATTTTTGGGTAGAAGCTATGCAAGAGGAACTAGCTCAGTTTAAGAAGTTGAAAGTTTGGGAGCTAGTTGACTTGCCTGAAGGAGAGAAGGAAATAGGCACTAAGTGGGTGTTCAAGTGCAAGAAAGACGATCGAGGGACCGTGATAAGAAATAAGGCTTGGTTGGTGGTGAAAGGGTTCAATCAGCAAGAATAGATTGATTATAATGAAGTGTTTGCACCAGTAGCAAGGTTGGAAGCAATTCGTTTGTTCCTAGCTTTTGCTTCATTCAAGGGCTTCAAAGTTTACCAACTTGATGTGAAGCGTGCATTTTTTTACGGGAAAGTCCAAGAAGTGGTGTATGTCTCACAACCAGACAGGTTTACTGATCCAGACTATCCACATCGAGTCTATCGACTTGATAAGGCATTGTATGGATTGCATCAGGCACCTAGGGCATGGTATGAGACACTGTCAGCACATTTGCTAAAACATGGTTTCGAAAGAGGACAAATTGACAGTACACTGTTCATTAAAAGGAAGATGGAAGACTTTCTACTGGTACAGGTATACGTAGATGACATCATCTTTGGTTCATCTGATGACAACATGTGTCATGATTTCGAAGAGGTGATGAAGAGCAAGTTTGAGATGAGTGCGATGGGTGAATTATCCTACTTTTTGGTTTACAAGTTGAACAGAAGAAGGATGGGATTTTTATACATCAGACGAAGTATGTGTATGACATTTTGTCTCGTTTCAAGATGGAGGATTACGATACTTTCAATACACTTATCTGTGAGAATCACAATCTTGGTCTAGATCAGGAGAGTGTGGAGGACGTTGATCCAACTCAATACAAGGCAATGATTGGTTCTCTGATGTACTTGACTGCTTCAAGACCCGACATCATGTTCGTTGTATGTCTTTGTGCTAGATATCAAGCGAATCCAAAGGAGTCCCACATGAAAGCGGTGAAGCGGATTCTTCGTTACTTGAAGGGGAAACCAAAACTTGGGTTATGGTATCCAGCTGCTAGTGATTTGAAGTTTGTTGCGTTCACTGATTTGGACTTTTGAGGATGCAAATCTACAAGGAAGTCTACCACAGGTGGGAGGCTTGTGTCATGGCAATGCAAGAAGCAGTCTTGCGTGTCTACCTCGACGTGTGAAACTGAATATATTGTTGCGGGTAGCTGTTGCTCTCAGGTTCTCTGGATCCAACAACAAATGCGCGATTACGGTTTAAATTTCACTCGTACTCCTGTTATGATAGACAATAATGCAACCATATCAATCACCAACAATCCCGTAAAACACAGTCGTACAAAACATATTGATATTCGTCATCATTTTATACGGGATTGTGCTGAAAAGAAATTAATTGAACTGCATCGAGTCGACACACTAGATAACCTAGCAGACTTTACACAAAAGCTTTTGACAGGGCTCGTTTTGAACATTTAGTCGAACTCAACGGGATGAGGAATCTCGAATAACCATTTTTCCATCAAAATAGTTTGTAAATAAATTTACTGCTTTTTAAAAATATCAAAACATAAAAAAATAGAAAATAAGAAATGAGTTTTCACTGTGTGGAAAAGAAGAAATGATAGTACATCAGCAAGTTAGACTGTCAGATCTTTACACAAAAGCTTTTGACATGGCTCGTTTTGAACATTTGGTCGAACTCAACGGGATGAGGAATCCTGAATAACCATTTTTCCATCAAAATAGTTTGTAAATAAATTTACTCCTTTTCAAAAATATCAAAAACATAAAAAAATAGAAAATCAAAAATGAGTTTTCACTGTGTGGAAAAGAAGAAATGATAGTACATCAGCAAGTTAGAAATTAATTGAACTGCATCGAGTCGACACACTAGATAACCTGACAGATCTTTACACAAAAGCTTTTGACAGGGCTTGTTTTGAACATTTAGTCGAACTCAACGGGATTAGGAATCCTGAATAACCATTTTTCCATCAAAATAGTTTGTAAATAAATTTACTGCTTTTCAAAAATATCAAAAACATAAAAAAAATAGAAAATCAAAAATGAGTTTTCACTGTGTGAAAAAGAAGAAATGATAGTACATCAGCAAGTTAGACTGTCACATTGAAATTAAAAGAAAATTGCTTAAGTGTGATAGCAGCTTCATCATATGATGTACCAGTAGGCAAAAGGCATGAAATAATCAACTTACCTTTGTGATACGAATATACTAAATTGTGTATGAGTGGGTAACATATCAGTGGCGTATGGTTTTATAACCTTAAATCTTGCGTTGATAGATTGCCAAAATCTGAGGTTTTAGGTCCTTATATCGTTATTTCATCCGGGGTATCAAGGTTTTCCTTCTGCTGCATCCAGATATATGCTGACCTAGGCACGACCAGGATATCTTAAAAGAGCTAAAATGCCAAATCCCAAATAATTGAAGTAGCTCTCCTAGAGAGTCATTAAAATGTGCAAAATTGCATTATTCGTACCAAATTTGGTATTAGTCCTAACCCTCGTTGGATATTGGTCTCTTTGCTGTACGGAAGTACTGACCTGATCACCAATTATCTAACGCTGTAATTCAAAAGGATGAATTTCGGTATACTCACCTACTACGATGAATTTTTGTGCATACCTTGATCGCGGGGGTATGTCCTGAAGTGGGACACACTAGTATATCAGTATAAAGTATCTAAACAGATCACGAGGTAATGGTACTTGAAATGTTCATGTATTTTGTTTAAGTGGATAAACAATACTGGTAATCATCTTGAACTGCTTTTCATGGATATTGCATATAGAATTATAAAATAGTGTGAAAACAGTTTGATGTTGTTGATATGATCTTCTTAACGGTGATACTCACAAAAATAGAGTGTTTATTATTTCGTTATTTTATTTGCTTTCAGAAAATAAAAAAAATCCAAAAATATTTCTTCTTTTTGTAACTTCTTAATGTACAGGATATTGGTTGTTCGTGGAGGAGTTGTTACCGATAGGGGGAGACGATGTGAGAAGCTGAGTTCAAATTTTTATGACCTTGCAGGTTATGTGTGCTTAAAAATTTTGAGTATGTGGTTTGCGTTGAGAAGTGCTTAATCTGTGATACAGTTTTACTATCTCTTGAATAATAATAATTTGTTTAACTTGTGTTGAAAAATTCTTATGGTTTCTCGAGATGTTTGTTTTATAGTATACAGATTGTAGCAGTGTGTTGCTGAGAAGTTTGGTGAAGAGGAGTTTGCTTGGATGCATGGTAGAACCTCATTTCTATATTGCAGACAAAGTTGAAGAGTTTTGAAGATTGCTATGCAAGTACTAAACTGGAGTTTACTCAAACGCGAACGATTTAGAAGATTTGGTGGTTGGATACATCAGCTTAGGAGGAGTCTGTTGCTGACAAAAGCTTTGGAGCTGATGTTTTGGCAAATCTAGGATCATCCTTAAAGATACCAGAAGATGTGATGATACCTATTATCCACATTCTTTTTCATGCAATTGAGGAAAATGAAGCTCTAGAAATAGTTGAGGATACTGCAATTGTACCTAGTGATGTGCAGCCGAATTTAGGATCATAGATCCTTCCAATTATGAACTACATTCAGAATGGGGAAATTCCCATAGGGGAGAATCCCAGAGCCTTTAGGGTTAAAGTATCTTAATTTTTATATTAAAAAACACTTTGTATAAAAGATCTCTTGCAGGTCCCTACTTGCGATGCATTGAGGATCTAGAAATTCAAGAGGTCTTGAAGGATTTTCATGAAGGAGACTGTGGAAACCACACTGGGGGCAGAGCACTAGTCTCAAGGATCCTTAGAACATGTTACTACTGGCCGACAATGAAGAAGGATGCAGTAGATTATGCAAGGAAGTATGATGCTTGCCAAAGACATAACAACATTTTACATCAACCAGCAGAACCTTTATATCCAATAATTTCCTCTTGGCCATTTATGAAATGGGGAATGGATATAGTTGGCAAACTTCCAAAGACACCAGGAGGAAAAGTATTTATGATAGCCATGACTGATTACTTCTCCAAATGGATAGAAGCAGAAGCTTTTGTTCAAGTAAGAGAAAAGGAAGTTATATCCTTCATTAAGAGAAACATTATTACTAGATTTGGAATTGCTTCTGAAATTATATGTGATAATGGATCCCAATTTATTGGGAGTAGAACTACTAACTTTTGTGACAGTTGGAGAATCAAGATGATAACATCCACTCCAGTTCATCCACAAGCTAATGGCCAAGCAGAGTCAAGCAACAAGATCATCATCAACAACTTGAAGAAAAAGCTTGGGTCCAAGAAGGGAAGTGGGCTGAAAAGTTGCCATATGTCCTTTGGGCAGATATGTCAACTCCAAATAATGCTACAGGCCAAACACCTTTCTCTCTAGTCTTTGGAACTGAGGCAGTGATCTCAACAGAGATGGTGGTTCCTAGAGCTAGAACACGCATCTGTGATCCTCAAACAAATAGTGAAAACCTTATTCAAGATCTGGATACTATGGATGAGCTCAGAGATTTAGCAAGAATAAGGATGGCTAGTTATCAACAAAAGATGGTTGGGGCATACAATAATAACGTCAGGATCAAATGGTTTCAAGTTGGAGACTTGGTTCTAAGGAAAGCATTTCAGAATACCACAAATCCAGCTGATGGTAAACTAGTACCTAAATGGGAAGACCCCTATTTTATAGAAGTAGAGGCAGGAAAGTAGGCATACCGTCTATTAACCATATAAGGTGAGCTCTTGCCAAGGGCCTGGAATGATATTCATCTCAAGGCATATTTTATGTGATAAGGATCAAGGATCCTTAGGGATTCAGGATCCTCACAATCGGTAACATTTCACTTTAAGTTTTTCTCTACTTTTATTTGTTATTGGAAAATGATGTTAGATACCTAACATCCAATTTCACCATGTTTTAAGTTTTTGTAGAAATGTTTGACATCATTTATAGAGGATTAAGGGGTTGGCCACTTCTCTCCCACGTTTAAGGTATCTTATACCTTATAAGGTTGAAAGGTTTTCACCTTTCACATGAATTGGGTTTTGACACCCCGTCAGTAGCGCACGATTATCCAAGTATGGTTCGAGGCAATGGGACCGGTACATGCTTAGTGGTTGACAATTCAATTGTTTTTGGCAATATGTAGGATCTCAAGTATAATGGTAGACGTACCATACATCCGTTATCCTAAGGTTTCTAACGTTTTCATGTTAGCTAAGGTTTTGGCATTTTCATGTCACTTACGTGGGCTTGTCCCCAGTTTGGGCCAGACCCCAGTATCCTTTGGGCTTGTCCCCAGTTCTTTTGGGCTTGTCCCAAGTTTGTTTTTCTTAGTCCCAAGTTGATTTCAAAAGGATTTGGAGCTTTAGAGACTCTCAAGTTCTTTCAAAAAGGATCTTGGATCCTTAAAGTTTATCTAATGATGTCTGGTTTGTTTATACAAGGGTAATTCTCAAGAATAAAATCCTAACTTGGATTTTATGGTATACCTTATCCTAATTCTTATTACCTTATTGGCTTCACCCTAAACCTTGTAGTTAAGGATATGTGATTCTTATTCATATATCTAATCAGGTTTTATCTAAGATTGTTATGAACAAGAGTTGGCAAATTTTTATCAGCCTAAATTTTTTCTAAGTTATTGTAAGATAAAACTGATGACATTCACAAATGATCTATCTGAATATAGAAATACAAACATGTCAAATAAATTTTAACAAACAAATGAACAACACTGGATATAGCCAAAATATTAAATTTTATTAAAACCCTGCTAAGGTTACCAAAATGATCAACCTGAGTTTCCACCAGCAATCCGTGGCCCGTCCACTCGGGTTGATGCAGGGTGTTGCTAATCGTTTCAAAGTACAGGAAGTTTAAGAGCAAAGGGTGTAAAAGGCTTCATCCTCCACAAACAGAAGGATATTCTGATCTTTAAAGGCACTTGAGGAGTTATCTCTAACCCTATATTTCACAATGATGGTTATAGCAGGTCTTATCAGTGACGTCGGGCAGTGTGATGGATAGTTACATACAGCAACGGCTAGTCCGCTTCTAATGGCAATATGACCGTTGTGAATCTTTATCAAAGCTACTATATTGGGGGCAACTATTAGGGCATAGGTTTTTCTAGTTATGGATCATGTATCCTGAAGCGTTGTTTGGATCACTTATTCTTAGCGGATGGTGTAGGGACTCGGAGGATCAAGGATCCTTAACATTACTTATGATTTCTAACAATTATTCTCCACGTTTTCTAATATTGACGTGCAGTTTATCAACGATATGGATTGAGTCTTAGCTAAAATCTCAAGGATGATTTGTTTTAGATGCCGCACATGCTATTTCCACAATGGTCACGGGGAATGAACGTGGACTAGCTTAATTTTCGGTTATTTTGTTATCTCTGAAATATAATGGGTTAATCAAGTGTTGTAGGACAATTATCACCTTCGCACACACACACAATACGAACCAGAAAACACACAACACTCTTAACATCCGAAGTTGTAATCTTTTTGTGCAATATAGTTGGTGATCAGTGATGGAGATCCTATAAAGATCAAGGGCTTTTTCCTCGTATAAATCATCATGTTTATTGCCATTTTCATTTCATTTTTTATCATACAATTGTTCAACATTCAAGCACAATACCTCACAAATCAGATTTGGTTACATTATCCTTAATTAGATTTTTGACCAAAACATGTCATAAGGATCCTTTCCCACTACCACACCTTGACTTCATGGTGGATGCGACAGCAGGACATGAGTTGCTAACCTTTATGGATGCTTCCTCTAGATTCCAACAAATTCAGATGGAACCATCTGGCCAAGAGGATACTGAATTCATAACTCCTATTGGCAGATCAAGGCAATTGTGAATACAACATGAAGCTGAACCCTTCAAAGTGCCACTATGGTGTCAAAGCTAGAAAATTCTTAGGCTATATGGTGATAAAGATAGGGATTGAAGCAAGCCCTGAACAGATCAAGGCGATTGTGAATATAAAATCTCCTACCAATGCTAAGGATGTCAAGAGACCGACAGGATGGATTGTGGCCCTAAACAGATTCATTTCAAAGTCCTCAGAGAAGTGCAAGGATTTTTATGACATACTAAGGAAGAATAAGAAATTCGAGTGGACTGAGAAGCATGAAGCTGCACTAAGGACTATCTATCCTCAGCACCAGCCTTGATGAAACCAGAGGATGGTGAGCAATTATCCTTGTACTTAGCTGTTTCAGGTAAAGCAGTAAGTGCAGTGTTAGTTAAGGATCACGAAGGCCAACAACATCCAGTATATTATGTAAGTAAAAGCATTCTTGATGCTGAAGCCAGATGCTCTCATTTAGAGAAGTTAATTCTTGTATTAATCATGGCTTCCACTAAACTTAGACATTATTTTGAAACATATACTATTATTGTGAAAACTAATTTTCTTTTCAAGAATGTTCTCATGAAACCTGAATTATCAGGGAGAATGGCGAAATAGGTAGTCAAACTTAGTGCATATGATATAAAATAAGAACTAACGACTGCCATCATGTCTCAAGCTTTGGCTAACTTTGTGGCTGATTTCAGTAGTGTAACATCCCAAAAAGTTAAATCTGCATTTGTGTTTGAATTAACTAGAAACTTAACCTAGTTAGAATATATGTAAAATGTTAGCCTAAGAATGAACAATACCTAAATAAAAACAAACACATAAATAGAAGGACCAAATATGAACAATGAGAAAGTAAGTTTATTAAAAACAAAATTAACACACAAATGGGTCGACCAAGGCAGAAGAAAAAGGAGAAAACCTCCTTTTGATCTGAGATCAAAGAAATTGGAAGAATAATCAAGGCCAAAACTAATGCATAAACCCTAACTCCTAATCATCTAAGCTTGTTTATCAAAGTGGTAAGTCGAATTTCTCGATTTGATGATTTGTAGAAAGTAGGTTTCAACCCATCCATGAGTTCATGTGAAAATTTGTGTGTTTGTCAGTTAGAATGATACTACGGAACAAGAATTATGCTTAATTTTGGTCATTTGAATGATTTGAAGTGAAAACCCACTTAATGTAGTACTAAGATGACTATGATGATCATGTAGATGCAAATGGGTGTAATTTTGATGTATGATCTTGTATATAATAGAGAAATTCTAGATAAATTGATGTAAAATGAATAATATATGAATTTGGTTTATTATGATAATTCATGATATGAATTAGCAGCAATATACTCAGAATACTTGTACTTTATGCCTTGTTGGTGATATGTATACCAAGTGTTTGATGAAATGCCTTAATTAAGAATTCTGCAATTTTGACTTCGGACCATACATAATGATCATGATTAGAGTATGTAAATGAAGTATGTGTTAAGTTTAAAGATGTCTAATCAAAGAAAATATGTAAAGTAAGCATAAGATGTGATATCTAAGAATAAACAGTTGTGTATTGGTATAGAGGAAGAAGGTTCGAGTCACACGAAGCAACAAGGAAATCAAGACCGAGGTACGTTACTTGTTTAATTCAAGTTTTGCTAGTATAAATTTTTATAGTCATAATAGTAGTAATGATCATATTATCGACTCATTGCTAACGGGTCGAACAAGTTAGAATGTCAATTTGGAGAATGATTATGCCATTGACTCATTACGAATGGGTCAAAATACTAGAATGCCAAGTTGGTGAATGATTATACTATTGACCCGTTGTAAACGAGTCACCCAACTAGAATGTCAAGAATTAAGAAGGGTTATAGTAATGACCCGTTATGATTTGGGTTAAACAAATTTGTGTACTATGCAAAAGAATGGTCATGTATATGACCCGTTACCAACAGGCCAAACAACAAGAATGGTATATTCAAGAATGGTCATGTTTATGACCCATTACAAACGGGTCAAACGAACAAGAATGGTACATTCAAGAATGGTCAATTAAATAAGGATGGTGAAAATGCACAATATGCAATTATGCTAAGTGATTGATTTTTATGTTGACGGAAGTTATTTAGATGTAATTACATGTAATTGATTTTATTTCTTGTTGTTATGATATAGGTAAAACTCAACTTTAGATGCATTGTTATGCTTCGAATGAACACACTAGCTCTCCTCGCCCACGACACGCTTCCGGTCTAATTGTAGTAAACATGTCAAACTTTTGTTGTTATATAAGTTAAAGTATGGTTGTTAGAAGGATTAACCAAAGACATATGTTTTATATTTTGTAATATTAATGGTTATGTAACTAGTTTAAATGGTTAACTCTACTAGTAAGCCTAAGGTTTTCTTACAAATATGTAAAGTTCAAATTTGGTCGTATATTTTTCTTTCGCTAGAATCTTGGTTTGACCATTTCGAAAATATGGGCTTACACGTTGGTATCAGAGCTAAGGTTTGAGAGATCCGAGCGTGTTAGAGTGCCCGGACTCAAACCGAAAGCTCGCAAGAAGGTGTGTGTTACTCCAAGACACAAAAGGAAGGTAAGCATCTAGATATTCCTTTATAAATTTAGATATGATTAGGTGATGTTATGAGAAGATTAGTAAGAAGTGAAATCAGATAAATGTTAGAAAAGATGTGTATGGAAACCTCGGGGCTGTTTTTAATCAAGCAAATGTGAAACGGGCAAAAGAAAATGCAAGAACAGAGCTGTAGATGTCTACCATAAGCTATGGCATGTTCACCATAGCTTACGGTTGGTTCAGATGGGTTAAGTAATTAACAACAATGACTGGCCGTAGGCTACGGAAAGGAGTTTCTATTTCAGCATAACCGTAAGCTACGGTAGACATACCGTAGCTTACAGCGACCATGAAATGCAAGCTGAAAGGGGGTGTCGTTGGCTATGGCAAGTGGCTGTAACCTACAACTAGCAAGTTCTGTAATGAAGACTTTATGTCTACCGTAAGCTACGGCAAATAAACCGTAGCTTACGGTGAGATTAGTATGACAAGTAAAGGTCACGAGTTTTGACAAAATGTTACGTTTAGGAACCTCCGTATCCCCTAGGACTTGTACAAGGGCCCTGATAAAGTTCTGAAAGGTGGCATTGACCGATCGAAAGATCGTAAAAATATAATTAAGTCGAATGATTGCATCACAAGAGATGTGTTATGCGGGAAGGTAAATAAGAAAGATTAGGGATTTTAATCCTTATGATTAGGAATTGCGTATGGTATGATTCTTAGTGACCGACGAGGATGATAATGATTAAGAAGTAAAAGTCATTAAGATGTATTAATGCTAGCTTGAAATGACATGCGGTGAAGTAAGTGTGTAAGTTAAAGAATGCGATAAATAGTGAGAATCTGACTCAAGACCTGGATACAGTGGATGAGCTAAGAGATTTAGCAAGAATAAGGATGGCTAGTTATCAACAAAGGATGGCTGGAGCATATAACATAAATGTTAGGATCATACGATTTCAAGTAGGAGACTTGGTGTTAAGAAAAGCATTTCAGAATACTACAAACCCAGCCGATGGCAAGTTGGCACCTAAATGGAAAGGTCCCTACCTTATAGAAGCCGATGGCAACCATGGAAGGTGATCTCTTACCTAGGGCCTGAAATGTTATTCATCTCAAGAAGTATTTTATGTGATAAGGATTTAGGATCCTTAAGGATTCAGGATCCTTACCTCGGTAACATTTTATCTTAAGTTTTTCTTTACTCGTATTTCATTTATTATGGGAAAGGGATGTTAGATACTTAACATCCAATTTTACCAAGTTTTAAGCTTTTGTAGAAATGTTTAACACCTTTAGTAGAGGATCTAGGGGTTGGCCACCTCTCCCCCACGTTTAAGGTATCTTATACCTTCTAAGGTTTAAAGGTTTTCACCTTTCACACAAATTGGGTTTTGACGCCCCGCCAGTAGCGCACGTTTATCCAAGTATGGTTCGAGGCAATGGGACCTGTACACACTTGAGTGGCTAACAATTTCGTTGATGTTGGCTATATGTAGGATCTTAAGTATAATGGTAGACGTACCATGCATCTGTTATCCTAAGGTTTCTAACGTTTTCACGTTAGCTAAGGTTTCTAACATTTTCACGTTAGCTAAGGTTTCATGTCACTTAAGTGGGCTTGTCCCCACCAGTATTTTGGGCTAGTGCCTAGTTTATTTGGGCTTGTCCCAAGTTAATTGCAATAGGTTTTGCAGCTTTGGAATTTCACAAGTTAATTCGGAAGGATCCTGGATCCTTAAAAGAATATCTAATCTTTGCATAAAGGTAGTTCCTAAGGATATAAAATCCTAACTTAGGTTTTCTAGGTATGTTTTATTCTCTTATTTGTTTATCTTATTGACTTTACCTGAACCTTGCAATCAAGGGTATATGACTTATCTACTTGTATCTAATCAAATTTTATACAAGGATTGGCAAATTTTTAATAACTTAAATTTTTCTAAATTCTCATAAGTAAAAAACTTATGGTTTTTTTATAAACATCCCTACTTGAATGGAGAAATGCAAACATATCAAATCAAAACATGGAACACAAATATAGCCAAAAGGTTAGATTTTCTTTAAAACCTTGTTAAAGGTTATCAAAATGATCAACCGAGTATCTACCAGCAAAACATGGCCCGTCCACTCGGGTTGATGAAGGGTGTCCGTTACTAATTGTTCATGAAGTGCAGGCAAATAAAAGCGAGGGGTGTAAAGGCTTCATCCTCCATAAAAAGAAGGACCCATCCACCATGTCCACCCCCATGGTACTACGGATTAGTGATCCTTAACCTAGAAAACTATTGTTTAGAAATTACAAACCAAATTGTTCAAAACCAAAACACCATCAAAACAAAAACCATAAACCATAAAAAAGTGGGCTCGGGCCTAGCATCAACATCCTTTATTGCCCACTTGAGCAGCATCACCTTCAACTGCACCAGCCCCTCCTGCTCCACCTTCCTTCATCTCCTTTACCTCACTTGAGCCTGCCTCCAGCATCTTCACCGGCTCCGGTTCAGCATCACAACCCAGATCAAGAAGAGTCTGCTTCCAGGCAGTAACATCCTAAGAAGATCGGTCAAAGCAAGGATCAATAGCCTCTTGGACTATATAAATCTTTGCTTGCAGGATAGCCCGAGCAGCATAGACTTTAGCCTCATCGATAGCCTCCATTTCAGCCTTATTGGCCTGTATCTCTGCCACCATGATCTGCTTCCCTAGGTTGTTGACCTCCTTCTCAAGCTGAGAGATCTTCTTATCCTTAGCGGCGGCGATAAAACGGAGGTCAGCTAGGTTTCCTTCAGCTTTAGCAAGGCATTCATCCTGGTAAGCCCTGAGGCGGACAAAGCCCTATGGATTACAAAACATGGAAATCAAGATCAGTGATCGTCCGCAACAGTCAAGACTAATTATGAGGATTAAGGATCCTTACCTCGGTGATAAATTCATGAAATTTTCGTTCAGTCTGAAGATTTTCCTCTTTAGGCTCCGGAGGCTTCTTCCTCTTAGATCCTGCCTTAGCTCGGGTGGTCATTGTCTTTGGCTCCGGTTGGCTTTAGCCTTTGGCTAGCTCCTTCTTTGAAGAATAGGGGGAGATCATGCTGTTAATATCATCTAGGCTAAACTTGGTGGCCGACTTGCTGTGGATCTCAGAGCACCTGTCCATTTAGCAAAAAGATAAGTATCCTTATTCCTTTTTAACATACTTCATATATAATCATATTGTATCAATATATGCAAGTACTTACTTGACATGGTGTAGGAGGCAGAGGTGGTTTCTTCTAACCCTTTTGTCTTTGGCTGGAATGTTCTGATGGTTGAATCCAAAGCTCATAATGCACTAATTCTTTCCTTGGTACCAGGTGTATCAGCGAGAGAAGAAAAATTCTTCACTGTATGCAAATAAAGAAAACAGAATCAGTCAGAAAATGGAATAACAACTCTCTGAAGTCTGCATCTAAGGATCCTATATCCTACCATTCAAGGTCCACTTTGTAGGGAGTTCATTCCCTAAAGGAATAAAGTCCCGCCTCACAAAGAAGAACTCATTCTTCCATGAGGTATCGTCTTTGGTGGTCTTACGGATTAGGAGTGGCTGATGGGGCTTGGCTTTAAACAAGAACCGGTAGGATCCATGGGATACAATGGAATACAGGTGTGAGAGTTCGGAAAGATTAAAGCTCAATCCCTCGTTGCTGATGATTTGCTCCACAGTGTACAATACCCTCCATAACATGGGCATTACCTGAATGTAGCACAAGCCGGTAAGGGAGAAGAAACATTGGGACAAGTCAGGGAATGGATAGGTGTAACAAATCCGAAAAGACATGGTAGGGAAGCACACCCAAGTAGGTGATACAGAGTCACCCTTGGTGGAGAAGTCAAAGGGACGGAAAATTGTTCCCAGGGAGAAACAAGTATACAGATGATCGACCTCGTGATCGGTGAATCTGCACAACTCGGAGGTGAGTCTTCGTTATCCTGGCTCTTGTTTGGGGAGGATCGTGTAACTATTTCGCTCATGATGGGATCGAGGAGAAGAGAAGATAAAAAATAAAGGATCGAGAGAGAAGAGGAGAATACCTGTTTGGCTTCCGGAATGAGGATATAAATGAGAATCTCTTGATCTTAAATGGTTTTTCAAAACATATCTACACCCTATATATCATGATGGTTATTGCAGGTAATCCCATCGATGACGTCAGAGACAGTAACAGCTAGTTACTTGGTGCAACGGCTAGTCCTATTCTAACGGAAATATGGTAGATTTAATATGTGTTATATCCGCCATATTTGGGGGCAATTGTTAGGGCATTGATTTTTAATATTGTGGATCATGTATCCTGAGATTTATCATGGGTACTGATCCTTAATGGATGGTGCAGGAAGTCTGAGGATCAACGATCCTTATTATTACCTATGTTGACTAACAATTGTTTCCTACATTTTTTAACTTGTATCCGCAGGGACTTGACAAAGTGGAGTCTAAGCTGGAATCTCGCGGATATGCTTTGAATAAGGCACGTGCAATATGGAAGATCGTAGGGACTTCCTCTTTTTTCGTTTAGTAGTTAGTTAGATAGTTTCTAATTATATGTAGGGGATGATCAGCTCATTAGAAATTTATTGGCACAGCACGCACAACTAACTACACTCGAATACTCTCTGAAACACACTAGTGATTACTTGTATTGAGCTTGATCATCATCCAAAGTTGTAACCTTTTTATGCAATATAGTTGGTGATCGGTAGTTTCCATCACCCGAGGTTTTTTTATGTCGGAGATCTTCTAAAGATCAAGGGCTTTTTCCTCGGATAAATCATCGTGTTAATTGCCATTTACATTTCATATTCGATCATACAATTGTTCAACCTTTAAGCACACTACCTCACAAATCCAATTTGGTTACATTATCCTTAATCATATTTTTGACCAAAACACAAATGATTACGTGTCAAGTGACGAAATAAGGACAACGACTTTCGCGGAAAACATGGAGTCTGTGTTGGTATCTGCTCGAGACATAACACTCGTTTTTGTATCGATACTATACGATACACATTACTATTGTGTGTGTTTCAATCTAAGGGACAACAAAATCGAGGTGTTGAACAACAGTGCAGGGCAGTGACGTTCGAAGCCAAGTACAATGGATGTCCGGAAAAATTGATACGATCCTTTTCTATAAAACTGTAAAACAATATAGTTAGGATACAAAATTATCATTTTTTTTTCTATGTAAAAAGCCACATCACACGTATTATAAAATTTGGTCAAGAATCCATGTTACACATATAAACACAATGTATTTAATAAAACACAATTAACTGATATAAATGAATATTTAATAATTGTTTCACATGCAGAGGGATGCTTTTTCAACATGTTTGGAGAATGTTGCACACCCAGCAGGCAGTATAAAAAAACAAGTGGTGGCCGTCATTGGAGATGCCTTGGCGTACAAATCATAATAATATAAATTGTGGCGTCTTTGTGATGCGCAATATGGAAACATACAAAGGCACGACTGGGAAGCGTTGGGAATGTGGATTGTCGAAGGAGTGTACTGATGCATGTGAGATCTCATACAAACAGCGCAAGTAACTTGATGAGCTAAGGCATAAATTGTCATGAAAATGGTTCTGAGTGACGCAAACACATTGAGAACGTTTGTTGAAGCTGACATTATACGTTATAAGAAGTTAACGGGCGACCAGAAAAGGAGGCTCAAAGCGGCAGCCTTGGACATAATGCTTGCAAGGTTTGATAACTGACGTAACATAGGGTGTCTAACAAAACCGAATTATCATTTTAATGGTTGTGTTTTTTGAATTTTATAACGGTATGGGTATCTTTTAGTTAACATGTCATCCAAAAACAATTACGCTTATTTTGTATCTATTTAACGTGGTTTATGGTTAACTTGTTTTGCATCCACCAAATATGTGGTAAAAACAACATCGTGATATAAATAGATGTGTGAATTTTTGTAAGAAAATATTTTATCGCACTACTTTAAACAAACGCTTAGATAATAACATTATGTACATCATTGTTAATAAGACACAAAAAGTACGGTCGCATGATAAAGATATGTTGCACCCAATGACGACTCAACAAAAATGACGATAAAATACAAGCATGTCACTTATCATTATCGGCCTTATATTATTTACAGTTACAATAAAGGGGTATTATGGCGTGTGTGCTGATTAAAACACAATACTTCGGAATTCAAACAAAAAAGCCAGACAGGACGACTCAACAAAAATGACGATAAAATACAAGCATGCCACTTATCATTATCGGCCTTATATTATTTACAGTTACAATAAAGGGGTATTATGACGTGTTTGTTGATTAAAACACAATACATCAGAATCCAAACAAAAAAGCCAGACAATAAAATCATAACACATACGTACACCGTCGTTAATAAGACACCGGTACGGGCATATGATAAAAATATGTTGAACCCAACAACAACTCAACAAAATTAAGATAAAATACAAGCATGTCAGTTACCATTATTAGCATGTGTATTATTTACAGTAACAATAAGGGGTAGTAGGGCGTGTGTGTTGATTAAAACACAATACATCATAATGCAAACAATACCCAGACAATAAAATCATTTAAAACACATAATGCAATTCAAGCCAAAACTTACATCTGAATACAACAATATAAGGAAAAAAACCTTTATAAAAAAGGAATTAAGCCAATCCAATGAATAAAAAACAAACGATAACCAAAAATAAAAATCCAATCCACACGATGGGAAAATTTTAAAAACAAAACTGAACGTTCAACAAAATACTTCATTTTTTTTAAAAAAAAGGTCAACTACTCTGACATGTCTTCATCATCTACATCTGCATCTATTCACGATGTGTAAAACACATCATCCCCATCATCTGAGCTAGGGTCATCACTTTCAACAATAGTAGTCGCATCACCTTCAACAATTGTAGCTGCATCACCTTCAACATTCCTCGAACTACCTGCCTCCGACACGACCACGTTGTATTATCCACATGTACGATTATTATGACCAAATTTTTTACACATTGAACATCTACGTTGTTTACTTACAGCCTGACTTATAGCTCGCTTCTTTTGATATTTCATGTGTTTATGAGAACCGCATCCCTTGAACCTGGTACCAATCGGAACTCAGATAGTCGCCGTGTTCAGAGGAGCAACACCCATTAATTCAGCAAATCTATTGCGTCGTGTCTTGGGAGGTGCGTTGATCTAAGCCTCATCAGCAACTGACATAGACTGCTTGATCTGTTCATGAAAACTACACAACTGATCAAAGTTTGAAACCAATTTGTTTACAACATACTCAGTTACATGACTAATCTCACGCACACATCGGTTGACCTCCTCACCATGATCTGGATCGCCCCCATCAGTAAGAATGGACTCGGGGAAACTATTTGGAACAACTTCATGCGTCCATCGCCTCAATATGTATTGTTTCGAAAACTCCCTCACATCAACAACCCTTAACACACACAAAATATGACTACACAACAATCCAAACTGCTCGAACCTGTTGGAGTTACATTTAACAGTCACATCATCCTCACGTATCATAACCTGTGACATTGCAGATCAAAAAACACAGTGTAAAACACAATGTAAACAAATATGAAAAAAGTGAAAAAAAAAAACAAAATTACACAACCTCACCTCAAAGAATGTAGAGCATGGCTGATCGAGATCCTTTAAAAAAAAACTTAATGAAATCCTCCAATCTGACACTAGTACAACGATGAATGGCATATTGGATCTCTAGTTGAACATCAAAAAATATAGTTCTGGTATATATCTGAGCAGCTTGCCTTTCTAGAACAAAATCACTCCACGTGTCAAGTTTCGTATACCGAGTGTCGTAGTCGTTTTTTTGATGCTCGTGTCCTTAGGCCTCGATAGCTGTGTCAACGTGGCTAAGAAATTCAACCAAAGTGCACTTTGGATTGCAAATCTTGCCAAAAAGAGTGATTCTCGCTTTTGGGTCTATATGAAGCCCGTATAAGTCCGGACATTTTTTATTCGCGATAATAAGCTGGAATCCATGACTCGCGGAGCCCGTATATATATGTCAACCATTCATGGTCAATTAAGTTAAAATCATTTAAGATAGCTGCCCATTTAGTCTCAAATGCTTTAGGCAATAAAGAATCAGTCCAAACAATTGCAGACAATCTTTTCCTGAAATCAGTGTTTGAACATATAGTAGCCCTGACCTGTGCAAAAGTTCCATGTGGATGATAAAAACACATGACAGTTAAAAACATCTACAGATTGAACCCCGAAATAAAACAACAAAATAAACCAGACCTTTGTAGTAAGTATATCCATTATGTGCCACATGCATAACCAATGCCTTGAGTCAGGCCAAACATCCGCAATATCCTTTTTCATCGTAAGGTCTTAGTCAGTGACGATTACGCGGGGTGCATACCCATATGCGTCCTTAAACACATTAAGTAACTAACTATACGTCTCGACCATTTCAGAACCAAGAATGGAGGACCAAGTGTGACGTTCCTGTTGTGATTATCAATCCTAGTGAAAGGGACAAACATCATGTTATACCTGCAAAAAAATGGAACAAAAAAATACAAAACACAAAGAAAACAGTTAGATTTAAAACACTGAAATCATAAAACACACTAAATCTGAATCTATGAATCATGACATTACTTATTCTGCTTGTACGTAGCATCAAAGGATACCACATCTCCAAACATATAATAATTCCTCTTCATGTCCTCGTCAGCCCAGAATAAACACTTCAACACACCTTCGTCCATCGTTTGATATTCGCAAGAAAACGTTGGTAAAAACTCTTTTTTCCTAGTTAGTCGCTTAACAAGCATTTCAGCATCAAACTCACTGATGAATAAATTTGATTCTTTTTTTTTATTTTTGAAATCATCTTTGCTCTCACCAACTTTATCAAAACCGCCAAACATCTCCTTCATTATATTAAATGCTCGAACAGGACCAATGTTGAGGTTTGACATCTTATTTATCGTATCTTCATGCGAACGATTAACACCACGGTTTTCCCTAAGTAAGTGTAAATCTTCTTCATGCACGAAACTATGGTTGTGCGCCTCTGTGAAATGATATAGCAAATACTTCTTATCATCATTCAGCTTTATCCTGATACTTGCTTGGCATCCAGTCCTTTTGGATGGTACCCTACGTACCCACCGGTCAAAAGGCTCTTCGGCTAAAGTATCCACAGGTCGAAACACTTTATGGCCCTTTTTTGAACACACAAAATACTTATTTATTATAATACCACGATTTTCATGTTGTGTACCCTTCCTAACTATCCAACCTCCAGCATCTTCATATGCTTTGTAAAAGTTATACGCAACATCAACTGTGTCAAATAACATGCCCTCTACTGGAGTCAGCAAAGATGATGAAGTTGGAGTATATGTCTTTCTTCCCGAATTAGGAGAAACATGTTCTACACCCCGTGGTTGGTATGTGAGAACATCTACAAAACATGACAAAAAATACACACGCTAAGCTAAAAAATAAGAAAACTTAAAGCACATCATCTTATTCTTAGTGTTGCTTAAAACAAAAATGTTTTTACACAATAAAACACAATTGATCTCAGTATTAAAATATCTTTAAATACTAAAAAATGTTTTTTAGCCACCTTTAAAACACATTACATGAAACTTAAAAGCAATTAACTTAAAACATAGTAAATTGAAACACATCATCACCCCCGATGATCCTTGCGCAAACTAAGAAAAAACATACTAAACATACTAAAACACACATCATACCTAGTGTTAGTAAACTAAACCCCATGCTGATCATGATAACTGATTTAAAAAAAAAACACATTCTGATGAACTACAATCATGCTAACTCATTACTAAACACATCAAAAAAATATCAATGAAACAATTACTAACACATAAACTACAATCATGATAACTAATTAACAGTAAACTAAACACATTATGAAAATTTGTAACACAACAAGAAATCCAAAAAAATACAACGTTTCATTATACAATCATGATTTATACGATGGGGACCATAACACATTGACTTAAACCTCTGAACTGGTAAAACACAACATCAAGAACATACTAATTATTACCAGCAAACACATAAAACATTGCTAAACACAACTATTTAAATTAAAACAAAACGAAGTGTATTTACCATCACCACAGTCAACAGTTATGCTTGAAGCCATAAGTTTTACTCACGTAAGATGATTGAGATGAACCAAATGATGAAGATTATAGAAACTTTTGTTAATTGATATTTACGTATTCATATACATGATAACCAACAATTCAGAAAATCATGGAGATTACGGTTACCATAATATTCTCAGACGTTAGTCATTAAGAAAATAGATTCTAAAAATAAAATATGTCAAATTACCTAATTGCCCTTTTTATTAAAACCATAAATGCCACATGTCACCTCCATATGGCTTCCTACACTTTGTAGAAAACTTAGGCTTTGTATCCAACTCTTACTCTATTAAACATAACTAAATGTAATCACCCTTACATAAGATGCTAACTATTTAATTATTCATCACTAGAATTTTTTTGCCACATATGCTGAATCAGGTTGTTTTTTAGAGCATTATGAGCTTCTATACTACCAACTTATTCCATATTGTTCATATAATGTGACATGCTTGCAATTCGTTCAGTAGAAAATTTGGAATGGTTGTTCATCATCTTTAGCAGAGCTTCATTGTTGCTGGTTTGTAGGTTTGTCACCTAGAAACTCGGATGGATCATAATAGTAAAGATATGTGTCTCATTCATCCTCAATGATAATATTATGAATGATTATACATGCCATCATAATTTACCCATTATATCCTTGTCCCACACAAGACATGTGTGTCAGAGAAATGCAAAGCAAACTTGTAGAACTCCAAATGCTCACTCAACATCTTTTCTAACGTCATCTTAATGTTTAGTGGACAACTTGTGCTTTCAAAGCTTTTGAGAATTTATTGACTTGACAAAGGCAACCCATGAAGGGTATATGCCATCAGCGAGATACTATGTCCTATTATATTTTCAACCATTCACAATGTAACTAACATTAGTGCTTGACCTGACAATACATCATAAAAATGTGTGCCATATCCATAAGTCATACGATGCAACAACTTCTAAAATGATTGTTGGTTTACCACTTCTACCTGCATCTTGCCCAGGCTAAGCAGTGGACATTTTTTCCATTCCCATTCTGTACAGTCAATGTTGCCTAACATTCTTGGAAACCCACGTTCTTCCCTAACATGGTGTAGTCTTGCTAAGTCATTATCATTGCGCATTCGAAGGTACTCCTGACTAAAGCATGAAATAAATCCTTCTGTGAACTTTATAAGGGCAGTCCTTGTTTCTCTAGCAGTAATTCTAAAATATTCATCATGCACATCTGTTGATGTCCCATACGCTAACACCCGCACAATTTTTGTAGTGGTGAAAGACCTTGTTGTCACACCCTAACCGATGGCGGAAACATCATAGTAAGACAAAAACAAGATTGTTAGAGACATCACAACCACTAATTGTGACAAGTATCAAGAAAGTAAATTATCATTTCATCGCTAACGGTTCAAGTACATGATTTGGAAACAAAAGTACAACAAGGTAACATAACGACTAAACTACTAAACATAAATTAAAGTTTTGTTCGTTTCTAGTCCTTCCTACTAAATTCTCTTCAACGCTTCGTGATCACAATCCTACATATATATTAAAGAAACATGTCAACACATAAATCGTTGGTGAACATACAAGTTTGGCTACTAGCATAAGTATAAAAGTTTTTGATGAAATCCACATGGCAATAACGTATACTAAGGCATATCATAACATGAACTAGCATGCATGACATACGTGTCAACCCAAAGATTCCACTAGCATAATCTTGTCGTCACAACGACAAGACCATTTGTATGTATAAACTTAACATGACCACAAGAATACGGGCGGTGTGCTACTCCTATAATGTTATACATGTTAATGGAGGCTTGTACGAAGTTAGTGACAAAGAATTTGTCACACCCTCAATTTCCACTTGCGGAGTTTTACCGCGAGGCGCGTGAACAAACCAGAATCTGAAACACTAGTACGTCGAACGACTCTATATGATTTGATAATACGTTTTCAAAAATCATTTGTCGTAGATTTTATATTGTCTTGATTAGTTACCAATATTTAGCGGAAGCATTTGTTTTTAAAGTTGAGCGGAAGCATAAAATAAGTAATAAAGCGGGCGCCAACACAAACGCCAAAACAAATGAAAAACCCCAAAACAATATTTATAATTGAGACTCGATAAAAGATGTCTTGTTCAATGCATGTGAGTGCACCTAGAGCTCCTAGCGTCCTGAGAAACATGTAAAGAAACAAGTGTCAACATTAAAGATGAGTGAGTTCACAGGTTTTCATAAATTCGTTTGTTCGGTTATGAGTTTGATTCCCCCGTTATCCCTAACCTGGGATAACGATTTAGTCCATTATTCCCAACCTGGAATAATACCGATAGTTCCATTATTCCTTAACCGGAATAATAATGATGTGGATTCCATTATTCCAAACCCGGAATAATAAGTTGTTGTTTCCATTATCCTCAACCCGGGATAATATAGTTGTTTCGTAATTAAGTTCAATGTTAACATATATAGGTAGCTAGCCTAAAGTTATGTCACGTAAGAGTTCGCGATCGAAGCTGACTGTTGTGCCTCCGTGTTGCCAGGCCTATCACTGACCATGGCGAAGTTAGGCCAAATTATTCACCCGTTGACCATACCCGGTCGGCTAGCGCGACTAGCTCGGATGGGGCTTGTCGGGCCCAGTAGTACTACTTATAATTCCCCCGCTATTAAAACCCAATACTAACGATCCGAGAGATTGACGAGGACTTAAGTGATATAGCTGCTTAGTGACCATAACATTACATTAACATCAAATTAGTTACCGAATAGTTATGTGACGTTAATTTCGTATAACGTAAAGAGATTGAGTTTGAAGAGTGTATACATGTTTCTCCCCCTGTTGTTTTAAAAACCGGATAAAGTTAGGGGCCGTGAACTCACCTTTAGTTGCTCGGTAGTGTAGCAAAGAAGTTATAAGAGATGGGACCGCTAGTTGCGTCCTAACAAACCAATTAATTCCAAGTCAGTGTGTGAACACACCAATACAAATTCTACACGTAATTTACGCACAAAGTGATACACACAAACAACATATCTAACACTCAAACATGCATGCAAGTGTCCTCATGTGAACATAGTAATCAAAACAGTTTATCATGAACATAATCCAATCCATGCAACACTTTGGTGCACACAATCACAAGTTATCAATTTTCAGCTTAATACTCATAATTCAGCTGTTTTCTAAGATTTTTATAAAATAGTTCCAACGTTCCAAAAATTCTAATATTTTTACAGTAGGTGACATTTATACTGTAGAAATTTATATATATTTTCCAAGTCCTAAATCTTTACCAATTAACCATAAATATTAATATACTAGGCTGCAGTCAGATTTGTCGCTTTCTGACTGCAGTCCACGGAAGAATTTATTTAAAAATCAATGATTGTCCAATTAACAAAATTCCAGTTAGAGTTCCCCGGAAATTTCCATACCTAGTTGCTGTACAAAATTCATGAGTCGACTCCCTACTGATTATAAAATCCAACTCGATAAACAACCAACAAAATTTCAGGATTTTCACAGCTTTAGTTACTGAACTTATTTGGCCACTTAAAAATATCAAACGACTTCAGAAAATTATGAATCCAGCGCCATTAGATTCGTTATTCAAATCTCTACGTTCTAGGCATCAGAAAGTCCGTTTTTCAACAACTAATGACCGAGTTACAGCCAGATGAAGTCGGCTGTAACTATTACTCAGCAACCTGTTTCAGCATATTATTATCATAAACCGTCCCTATTATTAACCTGGGCGATCATGAACCGGTTTCCTAGTCATAGATCAATACTAATAACATATCCATGCAAACCCTAGTTCATACCTCTAGTTTTTACAAACAAACTCAGCCTATACTTTTCAGATTTCAAACAAACATTACTTGCAACGTAGCCTTAACAATCCGAAAACAACACAACCGTTTCATTCAATCATACAAATCCGAAAACAACAAAATCAAAACACATGTATCCGACTATGATCTTGTAACATATGATAAATTCTAATCTTTTAATGATAAGGTAAACGAACCGTGAGCAAGATAAGGAACCGATGATCAACTAGAATCGCGACCGAGGATTAAGATGGCGAGGGCTGCTGCGACCGGGAGGAAAGAAAGGGCTAATCTCGCGACCGAGGAATGAAGCTAAGCTGTTTGCGATCGAGATGGGGTGTATCAAGACTGAACTGGCGATCGAGGGAACTAGTAGAGGGCTGCCGTCGGCTGATTTCTTCAACTAGGGTTTTGTGTGTGTTGCGAAGGAAGGCATGCATGTGTGTGTGTATATATAGCGCAAGATGATCAAGAAATAGGGGATGGGTTTACGGTTTGGACTAGTTCTCGCGGCCAAGGACTTGGGTTGGTTCAGTTTGGGTTTGAACACAATAAGTTTGCGGTTTGGGCTTGATCTTGCGGCCGAGATATGTTTGGGTTGCTCGCGGATATGGTCTTGGGTTTTGGATAGAAAGCATGGCCGAAGAGACTTGGGTTTAAAGTTTAAAACTTGGTTAATTCCTAGAGTCACAAGGAATCAAAGTTGGTTCGTGTCGCGGTTCGGTTCGGTTCGTGTACATTTTACCATAATTAATTTATAACTAAAGCAATCACGTAATCGTACATCACGTATTCGCTAACTCGTACACGTTTAATACATAGCATATAATTCACTCGACAAATATTACGTTTAAGTTATCCGAAAAACCGGGATGTCACAGTATTGTGCAAGAATGGCTTTCTAGCATGCATGTATTTCTAGAGTATAAACGTATAAAGCATGTATATTGGATTCGATTTTATGAATAAAATATTTTTGTATATATGTTTGTGTGAGTTCTAATATGATATATATATATTGTACCCAAAAGTGTAAAAACGGAAAGAGGGTCATGTATACTCACAGTTTGCATAGCGATTCCACAAAAGTGAGTGGAATGAGTTCTTGAGTTTGGAACACCGAAGTTACCCTAAAGGGAACGAAGGTGTGTGAGTTGCAGTTTTTGTTTAACGAATTGGATTCAAAAGTAAAGTACCATAATAATGGTCATGCAAGGAGGTAGGATGAATTCCATCCATTTAACCTCATTATATGATTCACCAAAGCACAAAATCATCAACTCGTTGATGATTTCGATTGGTCACGAATATGGAATTAAAATGAAACACACATAATCTACTAAATCTTAAAACAACCAAGTGAGCAAGCTAGATATGTGCATCCCAAACATGGAGAGTGTTTCAGGACGTGATGTAGCCTTATCCCTTTGTTGGAAATTGTTTTGAGATTTAGCGTATGAATCTAACTAAAAGTTTGTACAAGTGAGATGGTGGAACAAGGTTGGAGAGCCAAAGCTTCCATGGTTCATACCTTCACCAAAACACAAGTCTTTCAACATTTAAGGTTGAAAGCTTGGATGGTTCCAACACTTTTTAAGTCACTTGGGCTTTTAGGGAAAAATTTTAAGGAGGTTATAAGTCTCATTTCTTGTGGAAATCAACCAAAACACAAACCTGTAACTATGAGTTTAGTTAGGAACAAGGTTGGTGTAAGTTTCTATCAAGTGTTAAGCAAGATACATAAGAAATAAAAAAGTAAAACAAATCACAACTTTATGACTACTTTGGACCTCAAATGTGGTGAGGTATCACCTTAGTTTGTCATGGCAAACTTGTGGAAACTTTCCTAGAGGTTATCCAAGTAGTTTGAAAGAAGAACAAATGTGAAGAAAAGTGAATGAAAACTCACTTAGAGCACTTGAATGTTTTTGCCTTGCTTTGAGATATTTGAGAAGATTTAGAACTTGAGAGAAGATTAGGTGTGTGGAAAGTGTTTAGAAGGTGGTGGAGGCTTGTATTTATAAGTGGGGATTAGGGTTTGGGAGTTAATGAAGGTGATTGGGAGATTAAAGAAAGTGGTTGGTAGATGGAAATTTTCATATTTAGTCTTTGCACTTGTATTGTTGGTTAATTTAAGCTATAAAGGTGTATGCAGGTATATTATAAGTATGATACATGTATGAATGTGATTCCAAGAAAATATAATCTCGATGTATGTCTCGGTTTTAAATTAAAATGTATATTTCGCAACTGATTACATATTATACATGTATGATTAAGAAGATTGATATAGAAATATGATTTCCATTATGATTAAATTCTCGAGATTACAAGGATTGATATGAAGAATAAAATTTTCTAAAAATAGAAATGCGAATACAACTTTCTAAATATGGAAAGTACAGAAAATGTGGAGTGTTACACTTGTCTGCCCATGGCATCAGGCCTTTATTGAAAATATATGTCATTGGTTGTTACAGCGGCCACTATGCGAAGGAAAAGTGGTATTCGCATTCGAATTTACGCTTAAAAAGTTGCTTGATCATGTGTTGGGTTTTCAATAAAGTACTCTTCCATCAAACATGCTTCACCCTGCTCATGTTCCCGATCAGAGTACCTTCTTCATGTGCCAGGCAAGTTTATGAGTAATTTACATATGATGACATCAAGTTGTAGATCTTCTTGAAAAACTTGTGCTTCCCATTAATTATACTCACTCAAATTCAGATGAGTTTTCACTACTAGACATTTTAGAATTGAAAATTTTTTTATGGATAAGAAAGCATATAAATACACTCTATTTATACAAATAAACATGTTAGATTTTTCAAATATTAAAAAAAGATAATGTTAGATTTTTTTATCTAAACAATACCTAAGCATCTAATAAAAATTTGACAAATGGAAAATAAAGATAAGGTTAAATTTATTGTGAAACAACGGTCTATTAGCAACTAATATATATGTATATTAACATGAGAGCTAGACTATGAATTCATGTAGAGAATAGAACATGGAGAATGTTATTCATTGATCTAACATCATATACAAATGCCATTATATATAGGCACTCACATTAGTACAATAGTAAATAAGATAAAGGGGTTATACATGTGGAAAGTCACTACATAATGGATGCATTCATAGATAGGGGTTATACATGTGGAAAGTCGCTACATAATGGATGCATTCATAACACTCCCCCTTGACTATCCACATGATAAAATACTATTCTTTAATACGCTTATTGATGTTGCCTCATTAAAAACCTTGCTAGGAAAACCCAATGGGACAAAACCTCAGCTAAAGGAAAAAGAGTGCACATGTATTGTCTTCCCCTGATACTTCCGGATCAGGTACGTTGTCTAAAAAACCTTACTAAGAAAATCCAATTGGATAAAACTTAGTGAAGGGTAAAGAGTGCAATTTATGTAAAACTCCCCTCAATATAATATGTATCATTTCAAGTAACAAGTGTCAATCTTCTATGAAAGTTGTTGAAAAACTTTTGTAGTGAGTGATTTGTCGTTTGATGTGCAATCTATTAATGAACTTGATGTATGATCTTCATATAAAACTTTAATTACCTCCTCTGTTGTAAGTAGATACCATAAGATCCATGAATGTGTTTTATTATAATCCCTGCATTTACAAAACTAACCAAACTTGTTGATATACCTTTCGTACCTTAAGGGTATAGAAAATAAATGTTTTACTCATTACACTATCTCCTCGTCGTACACAAGTTAAATCTTGCCAATGAATTTAATGGTATATGTTCGTGTATAACTAGTAAGATATATTAATACAATTTGTATTGAATTTGGTACTTCATGACCAAGGATCTTTGCTTCTTTGATAGAAGATGATAAAAGTCATTTTTATCTATATCAAATATTTGAACATCATTAAATGTACTTACACCAAAAGCTTTGTCCATATGAAAATGTCCAACATTTTCTAGATGTATTATGATTGATGGATTATAATATAAACGTATGTCCTACGTATCGAGCCATAAATTTGCAAAATTTCATTTGCAAATTCTTGCTTAAATATTTGAGCTCTTATTTTTCTCTTCGGAGATTCAATGACATCATCAACATATATTGCAATACTTGTAAACCTCATATTGTTCTTTTAATGAAAACAAACGGACAAACTTCACCATATGTATTTCTATTTTCTGTGCTCATTAGTAAGTCGATTATACCATACAAATCTTGTAAACATTGTAGAGCATTACTTGAGGTTTATATATCAATGCTTCAGCATTTACAATCCACCACAAATTTCTTTCCATCTTTACATATATATGCATGTGCTTTCACTCTTCATGAGTTTTGCTATATAAATTTGCTCATTTAACACATAGATATCAACATCATGTAAAAATGTCATGAACACTTGCTTTTATCTCCAAAATTGTAACACCCTGTAAAATCATGTCCAATAATATGGTGACATGTGTTGAATTTTTTATATATAGTCTATTAAAGACTAATATGGACTAAAGGCGTCAACATGTTAATCTGAGCCTCTGAGTGACGGTCCGATGTCAACATGCATAAATAACAGCCTCTGAGTGACTGATATGTCAACATGCTTAAATCATTAGCCTCTGAGTGACTGATATGTCAACATGCTTGAAATTTGGCCTCTGAGTGACTGATATGTCATCATGCCCAGGCCTCTGAGTGACACCGGAATCAACATGCTTATAAACTAACGAATCACATGCTTATATAGCTGAGTGATCCTTTATAAAGTTATAACTCTCGTATGTCCCGTTTGTTGGAAGAGAGTGATTAAATCCAATAATATATGAAAGTTGGATAATGGAGGGATTAGAAGTGTCAACATGTTAATTTATACCTCTGAGTGACCTTTTAACGAACCAAGAGCTCGATAATGTTCGGGCATAATCCTGGTATGCCAAGTATTGGCTACGGAGGGCTAAAAGTGCTAAAAAGGTGTTTATAAGCTTTTATGAGTTAAGGGGTTGAAAGTGTCAAAGTTTAAAACTGCCTTTGGGCCCTCGCGGCGCGCGAGAGGCAGGGCTTGTGCCTCTCGCGGCCCGCCAGAGAGCATCTGCTGCAGAAAGTCATCACTTGGCTCCCAAACAAAACTCCCAAAACCATTAATTGGAAAACCATGGACTTGTAATCAGCTATGCCACGTTTTGGGACACTTGTAAGCTTCCTCTTACACCCCTAAACACCTGGCTTCACCTCCGTTGAGCTCTCCAACTATAAATAGGTGCATAAGTTCTCATTCCAACTTGCACCTTTCTCATTAAATCACTCTTCTCCCTCCTCTGGAAGTTCCTATCGTAAAGGAGCATCCAACTTAGTTCTCTTGCATTGTAGGAACCTCTTGTAAGTGTTCCTTGCTCTTACATTTTCGTTTATAGACTTTTATAGCCAAAAGTCAAGCGTTTTTCAGAAAACGCTTTGACTTTCGGTTAAGACCATTATGGTCCACCATTGTTCGAAATGAACATGGCTTAGTGAACGTAATAAGGTAGGTGTTAATCCCTATTAAGGGCACCTCCTGAAGATCACGTTTGCTAGACCAATTGACGGGTCAAAGTTAAGATATTAAAAAGTCAAACATGCCATTTTTCAGAAAAATCATAAATTATTCTTATATATGTTATGAAACCTGTTTTGACACTTAAACAAGTTGGTAATAATTATTAAAACGTGTAAGAACATGTTCGGCTTGTCAATTTTAGTTCTAGGGTCGGTTCGCAACCGAAGGACGCGAAGTTTGACTTCTGCTTTGACTTTCGATTCTGAACCGATTTAGATTAGTTACCTACTGATCTAAAGTTGCATTATGATCGTAATATAATGTAGTATAACCCTCTGAGGTTATATTACATGATCATAATTAAAATCCAAGTTTACGCGCAAGTTCCATAATTATGCTATTCTTGACCAAAATGCCCTTTTTGCATAAAACAAGGTTTTAAATAATAATGAACTTGAAAATGAGTTTCCTACTGATGTAATATTATAAGTAGGATTATTTGGGATGTTAAACCAAGTTATAAACTGAGTTTTCAAGCAAGTCCTTAAACTATGTCGATAAATGGCGATTTTAGCCCTTGTGGCTTATAAAATGGTTTTAATCAATCTTTTCAAGGTAAATCAATTTTTGTAACATATTTTAAAATTTTAATCTGACCTTAACATCTGTTTTTGTAAAAATCGCATAAGGACGTCATTTTACGACACAAGCGCCATTTAAGCGCATAGTATGGTTTTAGACCATATTATTGACCAAGACTTGATACCTACTGATGTTAAAACTTATTTTTACCATATTTACAGTAGGTACATGTTATAAACTCAGAATCCCAAATAATTTATAAACTATGTCTAAAATGACCAAAATGCCCCTTCGGTGCATAGTTTGGTCATAAAAGATAATTTACACATATAATTGACATTCCACTGATATTAAATCATGAATAAATTATTTTTTCTAGAATACTTATAATTATAACATTAAATTATATTCAAGTTCCTTTTATATGGAATGAAATTACCAAAACGCCCTTATGAGGCATAGTTTCGTTTTAAAACCTTAACGGGCATATAAGTTGATATCCTACTGATATCTTAAATTATCTAAAGTATAATGGCATATAGAACTTGTCCATGACTTATCCAGTTACCCGATATCGCTAAAATACGCACGGTTATGTATATGTAACCATTTTACGGAAATCAACCGAAACGGGTATAACCTTGTCATTTAAGTTTCAAAATCCAGAATAGTTTACCCATATTATACAAGTTAAGTACTTGTCGGGATTAAACTGCATTCTATCCGATCATCGTCGAATCAAGCGTTATGCGTAATGATCATGTACACTATTCGGTTTATAAGACCGTTAGCATTTAATTGGCTTGCTTATGCAATAATCCAGACTAGAGCCTTCCTGGTAAATGCTATCTACACTTGTACTTTTGTATACGCTGAGTTATTTAAAATAAATAAGAACTAGCTCTGGTAAATACTCTCGACTTATTTCCTATACGGACTTGGGATACGGTGAATTATTACGCTTGGTCCAAAATGGGGTCAATCGAATGCCCGTTTATGGCTAGTAAACCCCATATTTCGTTTTAATCAGTTTTTTTGATAACTTAAACATCGGGTTATAATTACCGTGTCCTGAATATCCTCGACTCAATACATTAGTTATTGGCCACGACCTTAGCACGGGGTGTAGGCATACACCTTTTGATGCTCATATGCAATATGCCCAAGACGTTGGGGATGACTCCTTCGTGAGTACCTGAGTGGTGTGTATTTAATCATGTCTCGATTTCTGTACTGGGCCCTGTATGTATTGACAAACATGTGAATCTGATACAAGGTTGCAAGGTCAACTTTCCCAATTTAATAAAAGATTTTGTGCCGTTTTGCACTTAAAACCATTTTAAAGTTTTCAAAATGAGTCAGTTGGGTGTATTTACCAGCGTAAGCTGACGTATCGTCCAAAGGCTAAACTACAAGTACAATACAAAATAGGCCGGAAGCTGCTCGGTAGTGAATAAGAGGATCTTGCAAATCCTTAGATCTGCCCTAAAGTCTGTTTTATATTCTTTCTTGTAAATTTTAATGATCCGCCTGTGGATCTTCTATTACAAGCTGTATATTATTTTATATTTCAAACATTCGGTTTGTAATAGTAATATTACTCCAAGACTTCCGCTGTGCCATGTTTAATTGACAATGATGTTATCAACTTATGTCACGATACTCCCCACCCGGGCCCACCGGTGTATGGATTTCGGGTTGGGAATCCGGGGTGTGACACGTTGGTATCAGAGCCAACGTTTGAGAGAATTAAACACTACCCTTCTTGTGTTTAATCTCAAACTTACACGAGCACATTCCTTAGACTTCCGAGTCTAGGCATTGACCTAAGGTTACTCATTTCATTATTAAGTTATTAGTATGTTTTTAAATTGATTTTTAAACAGGAAAATACCGCCATGTGTGAGAGGACAAAGTGGAAGAGGAAAAGGTCCAATGAGAGGAGGACCATCGGGGCGTATCCCCCCTCAACCTCATAACTCAGATGCTTACCAAGAGTCAGGAGATTCATCTCCTTGGCAACCAGCAAGACGTTCCGTCTCTAATAGACACTCGCCCTCACATTCCCAAAATTCTTACCACTCTCACCACTCCTACCATTCTCACCATTCTCATTCTCATCACTCTTACCATGAAGAATTTAACCCTAACCATTATTTTAACACGCCTCTAGCTGATCAAAATCAGTTGGACAAGCCACATCCTATGGACGAGGACTCCGACCTGGAGATGCCGCCGTCGGGATCGAATATGCATCCCATTGAAATTTCAAGCGATTCGAACTCATATGCGGATCACCTTACCAAGGTCCTAATGAGTAGGACCAATACTGGAACCAATTCACCTTCGCCCACACTCCTTCTCATCACTCTCAACCACCCCCAGTACAAGAAGATGTTCACATGGAACGAGTGGATCAACCTCAACCACCACCTGAACCACCAAGAAGGAATGTGGAGCACGTATGTCGGTACGTGCTGGACAAAGGTCGGGATCGCTTCCACCTTTGCCCAATTCCTACCCCATAATTCAAGAGGACCCACAAATGGGTGGACCCTCTAATGTTTCACCTATAGTGGAACCAACACCAACACCTGCTGTTCAACCACCACCATTGGGTTATACTAACCCAATCCCCACATATCCAGACACATCTGGATATGATCCTTTTAACCTGTCTACATTGGTAGACTATCAAGCATGGTCGCAAGACCCTACATGCAGGCGGTTATGCACAACGCACTTTACCCGTCTCCTTTCCCACCTACTTATCCACCGACTGGATATCCAACTTATGGGTACCAGTATCCAGTTATGCCATAACCTCAACCACAACCTCCGCCACCACTTGAGGCCATTAATGAGGCCTTAGAAAGAATGAAAGAAATGCAGCAGCAAGCGGAGAAAACAGAGAAGAAGACAAATAAGTTCTTGAAGAAACTCTCCAAATTAGTTAAAGGAAAGAAGGACGACGAGTGAAGTCTCTTCTATTATATAGTCCCTGCGTGGACATTGTTATTTCTTTAGTCCCTGTGTGGATATGTTTATTTCTTTAAAGTCCTTGCATGGACAATTTATTTCATTTTCTAGTATTGTAATTCCTAATTTAAAATTTAATGAAGTACTTTGGAATTATATATATATATATATAGGGATTCATCCTCTTGAAAACGAGCATCTCGATTTTACTCGAATTTATGCTCGGTGATATAATTCCAAAAAAAAGATCTTAATGATTTTGATTCGCCGAGTGGCGCATACCACATATTTGGCCAAATATATATAAATGATAGTTAAGAACGGAAGGGTCTTCTATCATGATAGTTAAGGGAAGTTATCCTTCTATCTAGAGGTGGTGGACTAGGTTCAAGTCTCCAAGTCATTAAGGTCAATGTGACCGGGACTATTAATCAACCATTAAGATCCTCTTATGATAACATTCAAGTAATGTTCATACTCTTGGTAGTGTGACTTGAGGAATCACACTAGCCTTCAAGGTAACAGACTATGTCCTAATCTTATATAGCCCTTGTGATCTGTTTGATCCTAGCTAAATATCACCAGTGCGGTGATAAATAAAACATCCATTAGAGATGTATTTTATATAGCCTTGGTGATCTGTTTGATCCCGGCTAAATATCACCAGTGCGGTGATGAATAAGACATCCATTAGAGATGTATTTTATAGCCCATGTGATCTATTTGATCCCGGCTAATATCACCAGTGTAGTGATGAACAAGATATCCATCAAAGATATATTTTATATAGCCTTTGTGATCTGTTTGATCCCGGCTATATCACCAATGCGGTGGTGAATAAGACATCCATTAGAGATGTATTTTATAGCCCATGTGATCTATTTGATCCCGGATAATATCACCAGTGCAGTGATGAATAAGACATCCATCAAGATGTATTTTATATAGCTCATGTGATCTGTTTGATCCTGGCTAAATATCACTAGTGCGGTGATGAATAAGACATCCATTAGAGATGTATTTTATATGGCCCTTGTGATCTATTTGATCCCGGCTAATATCATCAGTGCGATGATAAATAAAACATCCATTAGTGATGTATTACCCTTTCGGGTTATAATCTATTCTATGAAGCCCATGAGATCTATTTGATCCCGGCTAATATCATCAGTGCGATGATAAATAAAACATCCATTAGTGATGTATTACCCTTTCGGGTTATAATCTATTTTATATAGCCCTTGTGATCTATTTGATCCCGGCTAATATCATCAGTGCGATGATAAATAAAACATCCAGTAGTGATGTATTACCCTTTCAGGTTATAATCTATTCTATGAAGCCCATGTGATCTATTTAATCCCGGCTAAATATCATGAGTGCGATGATAAATAAAACATTCATTAGTGATGTATTACCCTTTCGGGTTATAATCTATTTTATATAGCCCTTGTGATCTATTTGATCCCGGGTAAATATCATCAGTGCGATGATAAATAAAACATTCAATAGTGATTTATTACCCTTTCGGGTTATGATTTATTTTATATAGCCTATGTGATCTGTTTGATCCGGCTAATGACACCAGTGCGGTGATAAAACAACCATTAGTGATGTAGTGCCTATGTGCCATAATTTTATGTCCATTAGTGACATGCCTATGTGCCATATTTGATGTCCTTTGTGACAAGCCTATGTACTATAAATTGTAAATATGACAATGACAGCTGTGACATTGCGATCCCCTGTCTAGTAATAAATGGACTATGTCCAGATTGTAATTTGCCTATAATGGTCCTATTAAGACCTAGGCCAAATATAGATACTTTAAGCCTAAGAGTTGTGATGTTATTCACACTAGTTTAAATTAGGCGATGGATTGATATACCCAATGTTTAAAAAGCCGATATAGTTGTTATACCATGGCTAAGAGAAATTTTATTGGTATTATAGAACCAAAGCTTTGAAGAAATGGCTAATTCTAATGAGGCACAAAATAGCCATCGGAACGTCCACTCTAAGGAAGCCGAAAATGTAGCCATAGATAATAATGATTTTCAAGCTCGCATTGATGCGGCAGTTGAAAAAGCCATGGGAAAGGCCATCGAAAGGCTTAGAGAGTCGAGTGCTACTCACTCTAGACCCTTATCTATTCCACCATTTTCAGCTCATAGGGAGAGCTCCGTTCACTCTTCAAATGCAAAGAATGAACCAAAGAAAATAGATTATGCTGATAAGTCCCGTTCTTCTAAAAACAGGTGTACCTACAAATACTTCGTCTCCTATAAGCCCCGAGACTTTAATGGGGAAAAAGGAGCTGTAGAAGCCCTAAAGTGGCTGGACGAGATGGAGACCATTGTAGACATCAGCGGTTGTGCTGAAAAGGATGTGGTCAAGTATGGTGAAAGGCCATGATTTAGTCAACAGGTAAAGGATACCTGTATAATCTGGAGTGGTCTAAGTTTATGGACCTTATTAAGGAAACCTACTGCCCACCCTATGAGGTGGAGAAAATAGAGACAGACTTCTTGTCTCTTTCAATGAAAAACCTAGACTGTTGGAAGTATGTATCTGATTTCAATTCCTTATCTAGGTTAGTATCCTACTTAAACCCCTGAATCCAAACGCATTGCGCGTTTTATCAATGGATTAGCGCCTGAGATGAAGGGCATGGTAAGGGCTGCTCAGCCTAATACCTATAGCTCTGTTGTAGACCTATCTCTCTCTCTCTCTCACCCTTGATTTAGTAAGGCAGAAGTCAGTTAAGCCTGAAACTAATGGAAAACGAAAGAGAGAAGATGACAACTCCCATAAGTTTAATAAGAAAAATAAAGGGATATTTGGGCTCAAAAGGAACCAAGGCAAGTCGGATGTAATGCCATTTTGCAAGACTTGCAACCACAGAACTGGGGACAGTGTAATTCTGATCCACAAGCTAGACCTTGTGGTATTTGAAAAAGGAGAGGGCATAAGACCCTAGATTGTAAGGATCTTAAAGATGTTGTATGTTATATCTGCAATGAAAAAGGGCACATTGCAAGTAACTGCCCTAAGAATTCGAGGAATAATAATCCGAAGCCTGGAGAAGTCAAGAAGGGGAATGCAGGCGCTTTTCGATGACTGCTAAGGAAGCTGTTAGTGACAATAACGTCATAACAGGTACTTCCCCATTAACGATATTTATGCTAGAGTTCTTTTTTATTCAGGTGCGGATAAATCTTTTGTTGATCATAAGTTTAGTAAACTATTAAACCTGCCCATAAGAACTCTAGATAAAACCTATGAGATAGAACTTGCTGATGGAACCTTAGAAACTACTTCTTCCATTCTTGATGGATGCTCTATATCCATTAAGAATCATTCCATCCCTATCTCTCTTCTGCCAATGAAATTGGCGGGGTTCGATGTTGTCTTAGGCATGGATTGGTTATCTCATAACCAAGCCCGCATTGCCTGTGATAAGAAGCTCATCGAAATTAAAACCCCATCTGGCGAAATAATCACCATCCTCGAACACACTATGGATTGCCAGACAAGGTGTCATTATTTAAGGCATCCAAGTGTTTGAGAAGAGGCTGTGTTATCTACATGGCACAAGTAACCATCAATGAAACTAAGCCGAACCTTGAAGATCAACCATTTATCTCAGAGTATCCCGATGTTTTCCCTGAAGAATTACCAGGCCTACCTCCGGATAGGCAAGTAGAGTTCAGAATTGACATCATACCAGGATCAGCACCCGTAGCTAGAGCTCCATATAGACTAGGTCAACCAAAATGAATGAGTTAAGAGTTCAATTGGATGAACTCCTGGAGAAAGGATTTATTCAACCTAGTTCCTCGCCTTGGGGAGCTCCAATCCTCTTCGTTATAAAGAAAGACGGTTCAATGCGGATGTGCATTGACTAACGAGAGCTAAACAAATTGACAATCAAGAATAGATATCCTCTGCCCAGGATTGACGATTTATTCGACCAACTTCAAGGGGCTAGTTATTTCTCTAAGATTGATCTGAGATCTAGATATCACCAGCTGAAGGTTAGAAGTGAAGATGTTCCTAAAACTGCCTTCAGGACCCGATATGGTCATTTTAAATTCCTGGTGATGCCTTTTGGGCTCACCAATGCACCAGCAGCATTCATGGATCTCATGAATAGAGTCTGCAAAGCGTATTTGGATAAATTTGTCATTGTCTTCATAGACGACATACTTACCTGTTCTCGTAATCAAGCTGATCACGAGAAACATCTTAGGTGCATCTTAGAATTGTTAAGGCAAGAGAAACTTTATGCAAAGTTCTCTACATGCGAATTTTGGCTTAGAGAAGTCCAATTCCTTGGACATGTTGTAAGTGAGCGTGGTATCCAAGTGGATCCCGCTAAAATAGAAGCCATAATGAATTGGGAAGTTCCCAAGACTCCATCTGAAATTCATAGTTTCTTAGGACTGGCTGGTTATTATAGAAGGTTCATTGAGAACTTCTCAAGAATAGCCACTCCTTTAACTACCTAAACCCGTAAGAATGTTAAGTTCGTTTGGGGTCCAAAACAACAAGAATCTTTTGAGATTCTAAAACACAAGTTGAGCAATGCTCCTGTGTTATCTCTACCTGAGGGTATTGAGAACTTTGTTGTCTATTGTGATGCTTCGTACACTGGCATGGGATGTGTGCTAATGCAAAATGGCAAGGTAATTGCCAATGCATCACGACAACTAAAGGTGCATGAAAGGAATTACACCACCCATGATTTGGATCGGTTGCCGTTATATTTGCACTAAAACTGTGGAGACATTACTTGTATGGTACAAAGTGTATTATATACACTGACCATAAGAGTCTCCAACACCTGTTCAATCAGAAAGAATTGAACATGCGACAACGCCATTGGATGGAAACTCTTAATTATTATGATTGCGAGATTCGCTACCATCCAGGCAAGGAAAATGTAGTTGCTGATGCCTTAAGTCGCAAGGAAAGAGTTAAACCTGTAAGGATTAACGCTAAGAGCATTGAGCTCAGAAATAGCTTAAGCGAGAGCTACTAGATGCGCAAAAGCAAGCCCTATTAGAGGATAATATTCCTAATGAGGGATTAAGCGAACTGTTGATCAGTTAGTGCCTGGAAAGGATGGAATCCTTAGATTTAATGATAGGATCTGGGTTCCAGTTAGAGATCTAATCCTCCAAGAAGCACATAGTTCAAGATACTCAATTCACCCGGGAGGTGACAAAATGTATCAAGATTTGAAAAATAATTATTGGTGGATGGGTTTGAAGAAATCCATTGCCACTTATGTAGCGAAGTGTCTGACGTGTTCGCAAGTGAAGGCCGAACATCAGAAACCGTCAAGACTTCTACAACAGCTTGAGATTCCCACTTGGAAATGGGAAATGGTAACTATGGACTTGATTACCAAGTTACCTAAGACCAAATGTGGAAATGAACACGATTTGGGTCATTGTGGATAGGCTGACTAAGTCAGCACACTTTTTGCCAATTAAAGAGACTTATAATTCTGACAAGTTGGCTAAGTTGTACGTGGACAAGATTGTGTCCCTACACGGTGTGCTAGTATCTATAGTATCTGATAGAGATACTAGATACCGGTCTCACTTTTGGAAAATTTTCCAACAATCGTTAGGCACACGATTAAATTTCAGTACGGCTTACCATCCGCAGACTGATGGTCAAAGTGAGCGTACTATCCAAACTTTGGAAGATATGCTTCGGGCATGTGTGATTGATTTAGGTGGAAGCTGGGATGACCACTTTCCTCTAATAGAATTCTCCTACAATAACAGCTATCATACTAGCATCAAGGCTGCTCCTTTTGAGGCCTTGTATGGGAGAAAATGTAGAGCGCCCGTGTGTTGGGTAGAAGTTGGGGAAGCCCAACTATCAGGACCTGAGATTGTACAGGAGACCACAGAAAAGATTGTGCAAATCTGGGATTGTCTCAAAACTGCCAGGGATAGGCAGAAAAGCTATGCTGACAAGAGGCGTAAACTTCTTCAGTTCCAAGTAGGGGACAAAGTCATGCTGAAAGTATCACCCTGGAAAGGTGTGATGCATTTTGGAAAGAAGGGCAAGTTGAGCCCGAGATATATAGGACCCTTCGAGATAATCGATGTGTAGCACTGTAGCTTATAAGCTCAGGTTGCCAGAGGAGCTTAGTGGAATCGATAATGTGTTCCACATATCTAACCTTAAGAAATGTCTAGCCGATGAGTCGCTAGCAATGTCGCACGAAGATGTGCAAATTGATTAAAACTAAGGTTCATTGCGAAACCAATTTCGATCGAGGATCGACAGGTTAAGAAGCTCCGAAGGAAAATGATACCTATAGTAAAGGTTAAGTGGGACGCTTTTAGAGGTCCCGAGTATACATGGGAGGTTGAGTCCACTATGCGACAAAAGTACCCCATCTTTTTTAATAAAATCTCGAGGTCGAGATTTCTTTTAAGGGGATGAGGATGTAACACCTGATAAAATCGTGTCCAATATTATGGTGACACGTGTTGTATTTTTATATATAGTCTATTAAAGACTAATATGGACTAAAGGCATCAACTTGCTCAATCTGAGCCTCTGAGTGACGGTCTGATGTAAACATGCATAAATAACAGCCTCTGAGTGACTGATATGTCAACATGCTTAAATCATTAGCCTCTGAGTGCCTGATATGTCAACATGCTTGAAATTTGGCCTCTGAGTGACTGATATGTCATCATGCCCAGCCTCTGAGTGACACCAGAATCAAAATGCTTATAATAAGCCTCTGAGTGATCCTTTATAAAGTTATAACTCTCATATGTCCCGTTTGTTGGAAGAGAGTGATTAAATCCAATAATATATGAAAGTTGGATAATGGAGGGATTAGAAGTGTCAACATATTAATTTATACCTCTGAGTGACCTTTTAACGAACCAAGAGCTCGATAATGTTCGGGCATAATCCTGGGTATGCCAAGTATTGGCTACGGAGGGCTAAAAGTGCTAAAAAGGTGTTTATAAGCTTTTATGAGTTAAGGGGTTGAAAGTGTCAAAGTTTAAAACTGCCTTTGGGGCCCTCGCGGCGCGCGAGAGGCAGGGCTTGTGCCTCTCGCGGCCCGCCAGAGAGCATCTGCTGCAGAAAGTCATCACTTGGCTCCCAAACAAAACTCCAAAACCATTAATTGGAAAACCATGGACTTGTAATCAGCTATGCCACGTTTTGGGACACTTGTAAGCTTCCTCTTACACCCCTAAACACCTGGCTTCACCTCGTTGAGCTCTCCAACTATAAATAGGTGCATAAGTTCTCATTCCAACTTGCACCTTTCTCATTAAATCACTCTTCTCCCTCCTCTGGAAGTTCCTATCGTAAAGGAGCATCCAACTTAGTTCTCTTGCATTGTAGGAACCTCTTGTAAGTGTTCCTTGCTCTTACATTTTCGTTTATAGACTTTTATAGCCAAAAGTCAAGCGTTTTTCAGAAAACGCTTTGACTTTCGGTTAAGACCATTATGGTCCATCCATTGTTCGAAATGAACATGGCTTAGTGAACGTAATAAGGTAGGTGTTAATCCCTATTAAGGGCACCTCCTGAAGATCACGTTTGCTAGACCAATTGACGGGTCAAAGTTAAGATATTAAAAAGTCAAACATGCCATTTTTCAGAAAAATCATAAATTATTCTTATATATGTTATGAAACCTGTTTTGACACTTAAACAAGTTGGTAATAATTATTAAAACATGTAAGAACATGTTCGGCTCGTCAATTTCAGTTCTAGGGTCGGTTCGCTACCGAAAGTCACGAAGTTTGACTTCTGCTTTGACTTTCGATTCTGAACCGATTTAGATTAGTTACCTACTGATCTAAAGTTGCATTATGATTGTATAATAATGTAGTATAACCCTCTGAGGTTATATTACATGATCATAATCAAAATCCAAGTTTATGCGCAAGTTCCATAATTATGTTATTCTTGACCAAAATGTCCTTTTTGCATAAAAAAGGTTTTAAATAATAATGAACTTGAAATGAGTTTCCTACTGATGTAATATTATAAGTAGGATTATTTGGGATGTTAAACCAAGTTATAAACTGAGTTTTCAAGCAAGTCCTTAAACTATGTCGATAAATGGCGATTTTAGCCCTTGTGGCTTATAAAATGGTTTTAATCAATCTTTTCAAGGTAAATCAATTACCTACTGATATGTTATACTAAATAACATATTTTAAACATTTTAATCTGACCTTAACATCAGTTTTTCTGAAAATCGCATAAGGACACCATTTTACGACACAAGCGCCATTTAAGCGCATAGTATGGTTTTAGACCATATTATTGACCAAGACTTGGTACCTACTGATGTTAAAACTTATTTTTAACATATTTACAGTATGTAAATGTTATAAACTCAGAATCCCAAATAATTTATAAACTATGTGTAAAATGACCAAAATGCCCTTTCGGTGCATAGTTTGGTCATAAAAGATAATTTACACATATAATTGACATTCCACTGATATTATATCATGAATAAATTATTTTTCCAGAATACTTATAATTATAACATTAAATTATATTCAAGTTCCTTTTATATAGTATGAAATTACCAAAACGCCCTTATGAGGCATAGTTTCGTTTTAAAACCTTATAGGGCATATAAGTTGATATCCTACTAATATCTTAACTTATTTAAAGTATAATGGCATATAGAACTTGTCTATGACTTATCCGGTTACCTGATATCGCTAAAATACGCACGGTTACGTATATGTAACCATTTTACGAAATCAACCGAAACGGGTTTAACCTTGTTATTTAAGTTTCAAAATCCAGAATGTTTATAGTTTACCCATATTATACAAGTCAAGTACTTGTCGGGATTAAACTACATTCTATCCGATCATCATTTAATCAAGCGTTATACGTAATGATCATGTACACTATTCGGTTTATAAGACCATTAGTATTTAATTGGCTAGCTTATGCCATAATCCAGACTAGAGCCTTCCTGGTAAATGCTATCTGCACTTGGTACTTTTGTATACGGCTGAGTTATTTAAAAATAAAAGAAGAAGACTAGCTTAAGTAAATACTCTCGACTTATTTTCCCTATACGGACTTGGGATACGGTAAATTATTACCGCTTGGTCCAAAATGGGGTCAATCGAATGCCCGTTTATGGCTAGTAAACCCCATATTTCGTTTTAATCAGTTTTTTTTATAACTTAAACATCGGGGGTTTAATTACCGTGTCCTGGATATCCTCGGCTCAATACATTAGTTATTGGCCACGACCTTAGCACGGGGTGTAGGCATACACCTTTTGATGCTCATATGCAATATGCCCAAGACGTTGGGGATGACTCCTTCGTGAGTACCTGAGTGGTGTGTATTTAATCATGTCTCGGTTTCTGTACTGAGCCCTGTATGTATTGACAAACATGTGAATCTGATACAAGGTTGCAAGGTCAACTTTCCCAAGTTAATAAAAGATTTTGTGCCGTTTTGCACTTAAAAAACCATTTTAAAGTTTTCAAAATGAGTCAGTTGGGTGTATTTACCAGAGTAAGCTGACGTATCGTCCAAAGGCTAAACTGCAGGTACAATACGAAATAGGCCGGAAGCTGCTCTGTAGTGAATAAGAGGATCTTGCAAATCCTTAGATCTGCCCTAAAGTCTGTTTTATATTCTTTCTTGTAGATTTTAATGATCCGCATGTGGATCTTCTATTACAAGCTTGTATATTATTTTATATTTCAAACATTCGGTTTGTAATGGTAATTTTACTCCAAGACTTCCGCTGTGCCATGTTTATTTGACAATGATGTTATCAACTTACGTCACGATACTCCCCACCCGGGCCCACCGGTGTATGGATTCGGGTTGGGAATCTGAGGTGTGACAAAAATCCATATTGTACCATGCGTGTACACTATTTATTGAGATATCACAATCACTGGGTACAAGTTTTCAATGTATGTTTATTGGTGCACAAGAATTACATCGTTTAGATGTTTTGGTTCACCTTTAAAGAACTCAATTGCTTTAAGAAACTCACCAGGAGTTTAATCATATTCAAAAATGAATCTGTATACAACGATCATATTGTTCTCGAGAACTTACTTTACATGAATTACATAATTTAAATTCTTCAAGGACTTGCATGTAAACTTTAGTATCTAAATGATACATAACATTTCTAAGACGCATATCAATTCTCTCTTTATATTAGCAGACTAATTAAATATTGGAAAGCTATTGCATCCATCACTGGAGAATACGTCTCCTCATAATTAATCATAGGTCTTTGCAAATCCTTGTGCCATCAATTGTTGATCCACATAAAAGACCTAATTATATTAAACATATTCTACAACTTTTTTATGGACTACTAGCCCGTAAGCTTTCTTTTCAATAGAGAATTCAATTATGCCTCATTTGCGCGTTCCATTTTGGCCAATCATTTCTTTGTATTTATTCATAGGCGGATTTTAAATCTTAATCCTCATCTTTTCAAGCGCTATATATACAAAAGTATAACGACGTCGATTTTGTTTCGATTCCATACACTTCTAGACATGATATAATTTACTAACAACTCTTTATTTTCAGGTACCCGAGGTTCTTCCAGAACCATCGTGTCTAATGTCTCTTCAGGAGACCCTTTTTTTACTATAACCTCGACTTGACCATCTTCTTCATTACTTGCTCCAATTTTTTGAGGAATTTTTATTTCCTTGGAATCGACTAGTCTACCACGCTTCATGCGTGCAATAGACTCATTAATATGGTTTGCCCTATTAGGACAATTAACTTAATTGGAGCATTAGCAGGTGACTACGTGACTTACTTAGTCACTGTATTTAGGTCAGTGAACATGTCTGGTGATTGATTCTCTAATCTAGGTAACGAGTTATCTTTTGAACTTCTTGTTCACACAATTTAGTTTGAGGATCAATGATAATTCATGCATACCCAATCCTTTTTCAACTGCCATTAATCTCCCCCTAATGTTGAAAATGTTAATTTACTTAAAGTAAGATCTAACGAGCCATAATAAATCTCTCGTTAATTGCTCTAAGTATGTAACCATAAATAGTACTTTCATCCAACAAATATTCCCAACATTATTTGAGTTTCAGTCTTTGTGCGTTGTGGTGGATCAATTCCAATGTATATCGTACAATAAAAATTTTGATGGGAAATATTTGGTTCCTGACCAAAACCAACTATAATGGGGAGAAACTATTACAACATGTTGGCTTGATGTGAAATAATGTTACTGCATATAAAATCACATGTGCTCAAATATGAACTTTCGCTCTCTTGATTATTGGCTTTGCAATCAATTTGTAGACGTTTGATTATCGTCTTCAACAAAAGCAATTTGTGTCTTAAGCATTTAGAAAGTTCAATACTTATTCCAATAAGCATTAGCAACAAGGAAAATAAATTCAATGTTATAACCATCATAAATATGATAATATGGAATAATATGCTTGCTATATCATTAGTCAAGCTACACACAACTTCAAGTTGTAAATTTGATGACCATTTAGACGATGCATCGATTTAAAAACACTAAATGGTATCATGTTTGGATATATACATCCTTCATTCATTCCATAATATTTTAGGGATTCACACCCTACTTTGGTTAGTAAATAATTAACTTTTGTTGAGAGCAACTATGACATGTTTAATTATCATGAAGAATCTTCTGGTTATTCATTAAGTTTCACATCATTATTGGCTTGGTGTGGTCTAATCGGTCACGCCAACATATAATTAAGATCCATAAACTTATGGTTTATGATATTGTATATGTATTACTTGCACGTATGTAATACAAAACATAAGATATGAAAGAATGTATTATAACTTCAAAGTTCAAACCATCGTGTTATGTAATCACTAGTTTACCACTTTTGGTGGTCGATCTCATCATGACTATCATTATAATACTGATATTCGATCTCATTATTAGCTTGACTATCTTATAATTTCTGATAGTTTGATTTCTTATTAACACAATGCTTGTTGCACTTCTGATGGTCAATCTTATTATTAATATGATCATATTACAATTTTCTCAATGATGCGCATGATTACAATGATCAATATATATCCACTTCATGAATCAGAGTAAAACCATACAATTTTTACGGTTTTTCATTATTTTCTCGAACATATAGATATACAGTCGTTTCAAACCGTTTATACCCTTTAAATGATATTGCTACTTCAGGAGTATATTTGAGGTTTGACAAACAAAATTTGTTTTATCTAAGTTCCTTATAAATAAACTTCTCTTCATATACGTCAATTGAGAAGTAATTATATGTCTGAGTCATATCATATTTCTTTTATACTTGATAATGAGATACAAGGAGTATGACACTTTGGGTGTCAAATCAAAGCATATTTCTACTTTTTCATGAGAATGACAATAAACCACAACTTTGGTTTAGTCGTTCTATTCGGTATTATCGATGCTAAGAAGTGATAGCATATAGAATACAAGGTATAGGTAGCAACAAATCATACAATACATGACCTTATAGCATGTCATCATATAAAAACAACTTATAATGGGCCTTTATAAAATAAGAAACCTTTTAATCACTAATAAGCAAACGCATATAATTTATGTAATAACTTATTATGGTATAACCAAACATAATATCTTATATATTTTGAACACTTACTTTAAAACTTAAACATATATCTCTTTCAAGTTCTCAGATCATTTATTACTTGTATTTGAAATTTGTAATACTGATGAATTACATAACATACTCTTTTTTCTTCTCAAGTATTTATATTTAAACAACTGATGACATCATATAAGCAATCTATACATTGTAAATGTGAAGCAATAGCAATAGTCACTATTGTATACTAGCAATAGTAATAGTTAATATGCAAATAAATTGTTAAACATTATGACATGACATAATGAATGCATGAGAGGTACCGACATCGCTAGAAAATGTTTCTCTAAAAACAACTAATGATATCTAGCAATATTAATCTATTATATGAATTTCTTATATGCGAAATTTGTTATAACATTAACCTTAGTATAAGTACCAAACGATATTTACATAATACTAGCAATAGTAATAGTTAATATGCAAATAAATTGTTAAACATTATGACATGACATAATGAATGCATGAGAGGTACCGACATCGCTAGAAAATGTTTCTCTAAAAACAACTAATGATATCTAGCAATATTAATCTATTATATGAATTTCTTATATGCGAAATTTGTTATAACATTAACCTTAGTATAAGTACCAAACGATATTTACATAATCAGGCTATAACAATAATAATAATAATAATAATAATAATATATTGCATTGTAAGTTGTATAGTTTATTTAAAACTAAATCAACTGATGTTCATAGACAGAGGATTAATATCCAATGAGCACTACTCACATAACTCATTTATATCTAATTATGTAAGTCTTTGACATGCTATGTATTAACAATGACTAATAAAACAATTAATTACAGAATTCATATCCATTTAAATTATAAACTATATAAAATGAAAATCTAGTACATACATCATGTATATATTACCACCAATACAAGCATATATACCTAATACAATTGCATTTTTAATCCATAAATATTGAGTTCCATACTTTGTAATATTGAATATTGAATTTAATTGTTTTTCATGGATTCTAAAAGCACATATAATATTCTCTAGATTGCAAATTAACTTTCTCAAATCAAAATAATTCAACAATTTTATTTACAACTTAACAAGGTTAATAAAGAAGCATAAATATATGATTATGGTGGCTCAAAGAATATGTAGATGAGCATCACTAGATTGTAAGAGCCCTAACAACATATATTATAATTAAATAACTAATTAAATAATAATCCAGCCAATTTAGAATAATAGAAGGGATCATTTGTAAAAGAGAAAAATAAAATTAATATACGTAATATCGTCGTCGTCAACGAAAACTAAAATTATTCAATTAATAATGAGTATTAGAAAAAGAAGAATTAGTCAATTGTAACGTCATTATTTATGTTGTAACATCTAAATCCTGATGAATACCAACATGCTAATTATATATATATAATAACTTCTAAAATCAAATGAAAAAAATATATAGATGAGAGTTCAATCATGAGACTACATCCTACAATTTATAGTAATAATTAGTTTTAAGTTTATATATGTATATTATAAAGTGCCACCAGTAAGATTGATGTATCATTATCAAATATAATATGAAATAATCATACGAAGAATCATACCTTTATTAGTGGAGATTGCAGATCCGAAGATCAAACATTTTGTCAGCAGTGGCTACGCATCTACGGTTTCCAACTTTCCATCACACAAGAAACCCATCTTTCATCATTTTGGATAATTATTGGGTTGCTTTCATGCGAGATTGAGTTAGGCTGGAAAATAATGCACATCAAAGGCAAGGAAAAAGGGATACCAAGGGTGGCAAAACACATAGAGCACATTCGGCTGATAACGTGTTGTGAAACAACGGTCTATTAGCAACTAATATATATGTATATTAACATGAGAGCTAGACTATGAAATCATGTAGAGAATAGAACATGGAGAATGTTAACCATTGATCTAACATCATATACAAATGTCATTATATATAGACACTCACATTAGTACAATAGTAAATAAGAGAAAGGGGTTATACATGTGGAAAGTTACTACACAATAGATGCATTCATAGATAGGGGTTATACATGTGGAAAGTCACTAATAATGGATGCATTCATAACAAAATTTACTATATAATATAAAGAAACATAATTGCATTACAAATGAACTAAAATCAAAATCTTACAACTGCATTTAAAAAGAAACTAAAAATAATAATGTATAAAACTAGATTCAATTCTCATAGAACTTTGACGATAAAGAACGCTTAATTTATTCTTCTTCAAGTGAAAATTCTCCCTGTGTAACAATGCGTTAAGATGCATAAGTTGCATTTTCTTTTGCTCCTCTTTCTTCCTTTTTGTGTTCCTTTTGAATCTTATTTGGTTTTTTTTTGGCTCAAACTCGAATTTTTTTCATGAAATCGGTTAGAGTTAAAGGTACGTAATTCCTTGATTTTGTATTATTCATAACTTTCTGAAATCGGTTAGTTAAGTACGTAATTCTGATTTTGTATTAATTCATAACTGAAATATATATATATATATTATATATATATAATATATATACAATAATACAAACTGAAATAAAGAGCAAATCTAGAAAAAGATATATACAATAATACATAATAATAATAATAATAATAATAATAATAATTATAATAATAATAGTACATAATAATAATAATAATATAATATCGTAATAAAAGTATATCTCCTAATATATACTATATACACGCTAATATACAATAGTCCCATGATGTCTGCGGGTAACCATAGGGTGGCGAGGTGGGGTAGGGAGGTGGAGGGTTATGTAAGGGAATTTGGGGACTGGTAGGCTGCTGAATTTGTTGAGTGATATGTTGCTGTTGGTAGGTTGCTGAATTTGGTGACTGGGTTGTTGGCGTTGACTGTTGTTGACCGTTCATTAACCGAGTAATAGTGGGAGATGGAAGCGGGTTAAGGGGCTGAACAGGTGGGTTGTTGGTAGTGGTGAAGATGGGTCAGGGAGGTGGTTAATCCTTATTAGGGTGCTGATACGTAACAAGAATGGATGCATAGGGGGTGAGGGTGGTGGGGAATTATCGGGTGTGGTCTGCTTAGGAGATGGTGGGTTGGTAGGTGTGTTAGGAATATGAGGAAAGGATGATGGAGGTGTTAGAAGTGGGGAGATGTCACTCTTGAGAAAGGTGTGGTCAATAGGTGAGGAGGGTTTAGCAAGAGGGAACACGGTCTCCACAAAGATTACGTGTCGGGATAGGATTACTTTGCCTGTGGAAAGGTTAAGACACCGGTAACCTCGAAAGTTAGCGGGGTATCTGAGGAAGATGCAAAGAGAGGACCGATGGGTTAGTTTGTGGGGTTGAGTTGCAGAAGTGTTCCCGATAACAAGTGCACCCGAAAACACGAAGGTGGTTATAATCAGGTTGACGCCCATAGAGTGAAATCCTTGGGGGTGACAAGCTGAAGTTTGGAAGACTGGAGTATGTTATGAATTTAAGAAGTTGTATGGAGTGCTTCAACCCAAAAATTAGATGGTAGGGAAGCATGGGTTAAAAGACTGAACATGATCTCGTTCAGGCGGCGAATCATTCTTTCGGACTTCCATTTTGTTGAGAAGTGTGTGGGCATGAAAATCTTAGGGCGTAGACCATTTGTTGTGGCAAAATGTTTGAAACTGTTGTTTTCAAATTCACCCCCTAAGTCGCATAGGAACGACTTAATATTAATGTGAAACTGGGTTTGTATTTATCTATAAAACTAGGCAAATTTGAAAAAAGGTCTCAGATTTATATTTCAAGTAAAATTAGTGTAGTCATCAATTAACACCATATAGTATTTATAACCAGATTTGCTAAGAACATGAGATGTCCACAAATCACAATGAACAATATCAAACGGTAATAAAGTAGACGAAGTTGAGTTAGAAAAAGGCAAATGTTTATGTGTTGACAATTGGCATGAATGACAAATGAGCGATCGAGGTTGCTTATTACATGAAGTTAAATCACTAGAATGAAAAAAAAACTCCACAATATGATGTCCTGGATGCCCAAGACGATCGTGCCAAGAGTCGGTTGAGGAAGAAGAAGAAGCAATAAAAGCGGAAGCTGAATCATTATTCTTTGTAAAAGGATAACGTGAGCTTGAGCTATCATGCCTGGTCAGGATTTTCCCACTCTTGTAGTCCTTCACAGAAAAAACCATACGGGTCAAATTCGGTAAAGATATGATTATCTTATGTGAATTGTTTACTGGAAATAAGGTTTTTAACGATATGTGGTGAATAAAGGACATTTTCAAGGACAAGATTTTTGGTAAGTGAGGTAATGGTGGTGTTACCGGATCCATAAATTGGTAGTTTACTAGCATTTCTGACCTTAACAAAATTAACATGACAAAATCATGAAAAGTAGAGATCTTACCTTAACCCCTAGTGACATGATTTGTAGCACCAGTATCCATATCCCATGGGTCTTCACCACCATCAATTTTTTGTATATTCAAGACCCTAAAAGCATTGCCAAGAGGATCCTTTGGGTTGACTTCAGTCAAATAGGCCAGAGGTATATGGACAGCAGAGGATTGGGCCTGGTTATTGGTGTGGGTTGAATTCTTGAGGCCAGGGTGAAGCCCAACCTTGTAGAGTTGGGTATAGGAAAGGGGTGGGGGATGGCCATCCACCAATTGGGCCAAGGACCCATGGGCCCAGAAGATCTGCGTTATTATTATTGGGCCAGTTGCTATTATTGGGCTGACCAGAAGAACAAGAGCTTGTCTGTTGCCTGGTGTTGCTGCTGTTACGTTGTTGCTGACCTGACCTGCCTTGTTAGCCACGCCACAGTGGTTATATCCTCTGCCGCCACCCTGTAACTATTCTCACTCCCGCATGAGGGCTGCTGCCGACGGTTAGTAGGAGGCTGATCATTAGTCATTGTCATGACTGTTGGTGAAGCGACAGTTGGTGAAGCGAGTTGAGAGAGTCACAAGCTTCCTGGCGCTGTTGTTCTGATTGGAGCAGGCTAATGGCTTCTTCCCACATGGGGATTTCCTTGTTGATAATGTTGGTTGTAGTATCATACTCAGAGGAGGCCACATACCAGTTGAAGAATAAGGCACTAATTTGATACTGGTTGGTCCACATCAGCAAGTGGATTTGCAATCTCCTTCAACCGTTGACAAGAAGCATTCGGAGAAGGCATAGACTTAAGTGTAAGATTGATAAACTGATGTTCTAGGGTGGCTGCGCTAGACCCTTTGTCGTTGGTGAACACCCTGTGATACGTAATCAGGCCTCTAAAGCAGTGGATTCAAGTTCAAGAACCCGAACCAGGAGATCGTTGAAGAGTATACCGTAAATCCATTGCAAAACAATGGCATCAATCTCCATCCATGACTCTGTTGGAAATCAGGCCCTTCGATCAGACACAAAAACACCAGATGAACAAGACTCTTTTATTTATTTATCAATGAAAGCACATTAATTACAATAACCCTAAACCTCTATATATACTAAAACTCATTCTAGTCCTAACCTGACTCGAACTGTATTAATATAAACCTGTCTAATAAACAAATAATTCAAACTAATCTTATCTCTAACTAACTTGAATTATCTTTAACACATACTAACTTTATGGATAATCATTCAAATCAGAATTATCTCTTCATTCACCCCCTTAATTCTGATTTGGACCCGCCTCTCATCCAGTCTTGTCCGAAAATCTGATCGCAACAACCATGTTATGATTTAACTGAGTCGAGTGATCAAACTACACAAGTTGATCCGCTGTTCATCGACTATGAACTCTTCCTTGACGTTGATATGAACTATTTATGGTAACAATAGGTTTCTGTAACGGTAGAAAGTTTCCATAAAATACCAACAAATGTGTAACTGATCTTGCCGGATTCGATTACTCCTTAATCGAATTACAAGATTTCACACCATCCTTATTACTCGCACAGATCTTGTCGGATTCAATCACAACTTGATCGAATTACAAGATTTTGCGCCTCCTTCGATTTCTTGGCCCTGATCTTGACGGATCTAATCACATCTTCATCGGATACAAGATTACCACGTCTCTTATGATCACTTAAACGGAGTGATTAAACTTCTTCAATTTCGACGAGATTGGCTGCTTCCACACAACCTAAAACGGTCTCATCTTCTCGGTACTTTCCTACTCTTGATCGTTGATCTTCTCCTTGTCTTCACACTGATTTTTCAACTTAGATATTAACGGATTCAATCTTCTTGTTGATCGAATTATAGCTTCGCGTGGACACAACCTAGCTGGTTATGGATTCGACCACCGTCTTTGATCGAATTGACTTGACTCTCTTTATGGGAGTTCCACATAGACCCGGTTTGTCTTGCTTCTTGTTCTTCGTTCCACGGTTGGTTCGTTTAAAGAAGCCGAAACAAATCTTCTTCTTTTGTTCAGCCTACTACCCGACGTACGGAGATTTAACCATCCCAAAACACAGTGACGGCACATCATCATTGAAACCTTCAACTTGATGAGCACCAAAACAAAGTTGACACACAATTCACGTACCAAATACAAACTCCAAACACATGTTTTTTCGAGGTCTTCTGTTTCTTTTTACCTACCTTGCTCTTGAATTAATACAAGTTCTTGAATTAATTCAATTGATGTGTAGCACACCATATTAGCTGCATGGTTACATGCTTTGATTTGATACTCCTATGTGCTTGCTTTCTTTTAGTTTTCCACTTGCCTCGTAACATAAATATTATAATACTCATGATTTGCACACAGAACTTGCGATTACAATTTGGCTTCACACATCATCCGATGATCTCTGGCTTCACATGGAAACAAACTCAATCACTTTTCATGATCTCAGCCACTGCTAGTTTTACCACCGTTGCAGCCCCACGAGGGGCTGCTCCCTTTCTCAGAAAACGACTCTCAAAACCGCTGGCACTAAGCTCTGATACCAATTGTTGGAAATCAGGCCCTTCGATCAGACACAAAAACACCATATGAACGAGACTCTTTTATTTATTTATCAATGAAAGCACATTAATTACAATAACCCTAAACCTCTATTTATACTAAAACTCATTCTAGTCCTAACCCGACTCGAACTGTATTAATATAAACCTATCTAATAAACAAATAATTCAAACTAATTTTATCTCTAACTAACTTGAATTATCTTTAACACATACTAACTTTATGGATAATCATTCAAATCAGAATTATCTCTTCAGACTCGTAGTCAGGATCAGCTTTTGTTGGGGGAAGAGTGCCATCAATATAGTTTGTAACCCTGTAACCACGAGTATTCAATTGTAAAAGTTTCACCCAAGACGAGTAGGTGACTTTGGTACCATCCAGAACACACCTTGTTATGGAGTTTTTTAACAATGTAAATAGGATTGAGAGTAGATGTTTTAGGAAGCATCAGTGCTCTTGATATCGCCCATGGCGGATGTGTATGTAGAGAATACGGGTTTTGAAAAAAAAACGAAAGGCTGGGGTAGGAAACTCATAGTTTGCGATCTGTGAAGAACTAACAAACTGAAATAAAGGAGCACATCTACGAAACAGACAAATACCAATAATACATAATAATAATAATCTCTTAATAAAAGTGCATCTCCTAATACATACAATATATACGCTAATAGGACTATCTCGGGTATGCCTCATTACCCGAAGTTCTTCAACAATTTCCTTAGAAACCTGATCTTTCCCTTTCATTTTTAGCTTCATCTCTACTCGTTGGACGTTGTATTGATGAACCACTCTAGAGTCATTGTTCTTTTCGTACTACCAGCACTTTCTTCATCATCCACTTCATGTTCAAGACAGTAACGTGTTTTGCCACCAGACATCTCTAAAGCCCATTTTGGGTTCTTACACATAACTTCATTGAAAACAATAGACTCGTTAAACTTTTCCCACTTTTAGCGTAAATCTTTTGACCTTCATTCTCAGTATTTCTTTGAGACGTTCCACTTCTTGATCGGCGGCATGCTTCCTGGTATGCACCAACCCATTTCCCAACATTTTCGAGAAGTAGATTAAAACGACCTTTCATTTGGTCAACATTCCTCTCACAACCTTTTATGGATTTTCTGCCTGAGATAGCATCATATGTTTTCTTTACTTCTTTCCACAGCGATGTTTTCTTCTGGTTTTTCCGCGAATGTTATCTCAACAAGCCATACACCATGCCGATATTAAAGCAACGTCTTCAGCAACATCCCATTTAGTGGTTTGTGGTTTTCTTGTAGTATTTTGTGACATTCTGATAATTCGTCAAGGTTCATACACAAATTTGAAAACGGATCCATGGTTTTACAAAAAACGGAAGAGAGATATAGAATCAAATTTGGATGTGAAAGTTTATCTATGCCATATGCTATATACACAAAAAAAATCATGAATTTAAAAAAAACATTCTTCTCGAGTAATTTAAGATTTTGCGGATAATCAATTTAAAAAAAATGTAACTAGTAAGTAGATTGACATAAGGCATAGCTAAGATAAGATAACATAATAACAAATATTTATAAAAAAAATATTTTAAATAATGAAAAGAGAAAGAACAATTAAATTTTTCAGTTGCAAACTTTGGTTATGTTAACCACCTAGTAGTCGGGCATGTTGATCTTTTGTCTTATTATCCACATTGCTACCTGTTGAATGATTTATTCACCATAATGGGTAGTCTAAGATATGCAAGTTGCCAAATGGTTTTTTTTTCTTTTGAACTTTTCATCCCGTTGATCTCAACCTCTTCCCTTGTGTGTATTTTGAGTTATCACTCTTTTTGAATGTTATGTTAGTGTATAATTGGTTTATTGCATATGTTTTGGTGTATCAATTTAAATTCTCTATAGGTAATATCGTAAAAGAAAAATAACGAGTCGTTAGGGTCATGCAAAAACCTTAATAACCCAGGTAGCTAGGGTAAGTTAGCTATCGAATCTACGAGGAACATGTGGTCAGTATTACAGGTTTTGTTTGATTACTTAGACTAAAAGCAACTAAATTATTTTAAAACCAAATTTGAATTTGATTGATCTTTTTAAAAGGGGTACTAGATTTAGATAACTCAAACTTTCACCAATTGGCCGATAGCACTCCCAACTTTGGATTTGTTCTACACCACTGCCAACTTTCAAATCATTTTCCCATGGCACTCTCAAACTAATCATACACTAACTCGGTTAATTTTTTTACTGATGTAGCACTTTTGTGGTGATATGGCATCTAACGTGGCATTTTTGATGATGTGGCAGCTAACATGGCATCTGATTTTGGCTTCTTTGATTACATGGCAGCTGACGTGGCGTCTATTTGGCTTTGTTGATGATGTGCCAGCTAAGTCTTTTCCAGTTTTGCCCTTGTCTTTTTATTTTTATTTATTTTAGTCTTTTGAGTCGGCTTCTATTCCTACATCTAGGGCAATGTAGAGTTTAAGTGTGGGGATGGAAAACTGTCGTTTAGTCTATATAGTGAGTCATTTAAGTTAGAGATGAAAATTGAAAACTTTTTGAAAAAAAAAATGCAAAATCCCAAAAATCCAAAAAAACTATATTATTTTTAAATGTCCCTGATTTTGAAGTTTGCATTTATATAAAAGATGGAAAATGGTAGATAAAGCTAGGTGTCTTGTTTTCAAATAATCATAATAAGAGATGATAAATAGTCGAAAACGTGTCTGATTTTGGGATGTGTGGGTAGGCCCAGCCAGTTGATAGGTTTCCTTTGAGCTTAAATATACCTTAATAATGTTAGGATACTTGTGGATTCTCATCTAAGAGAAATAGGGAAATCGAAACCGCCAATACTAGCATTTGAAATGTTATAAGTTAAAACCTTTATAAACTTTTATAGAAAGAAAAATTGTGAAAAAGATGAATAATTGAGCTACATAAATAATGAGACTATGGAATCTTCCTTGGGGATGGTGACTCTGATCGAGAATCCCTCTAGGTTAAGTTAGGAAAGATTGATAATATTGTTGAAGCTAATGTTGTCGTTACTGAGGATGGTGACTCTTGTTCGGACAACCTCTAGGTTAGGTATAATCATGTCTAGTGCTCATAGGAATTTAAAAAAGAGAGAGAGAGGGAAGAATTAAAAAGAATTTGATGTTAAATTCTTCTAGTTTTGGCATAAAACGGTTAGAAATAGTCAATTGATTGTTCCTTTTGTTTTGTAAGCTTGAGGCGGGATTAGGTAAAATTATAGCTTCCGAAATGTGAGACCTTAGGTTGACTAATTGCACTTGAATTAAATTTACATATTAAGGGCTTGGAAGCTGGTGTTGGGTTTAAGTGGACAAGTATACTTGCAATCGCGGTTAACACGTTAGTATATTTTAATTGACTGTTCCTTTGGTTTCATAAACTATTGTTCATTCCATTATGCATAATTCGTTTTCAGGAATGATAAAAGAGTGTGTGGATATTCGATGTAATTCAAATTACATCTCTTATCAGTGTACAATTTTAATAATTCTGAGTCGTTAGTGTCGTTTTTATCAGTGTTTTGTATGTTATCGAGTCGTTTGTCTTTTGTAGGGTTTCGGCGGAGAAAGGAGCTGAAAACGGGCGAATATGAAAAAACCGAACCTCCGGATGGATTGTACGTGAACGAGAAGTAAAACGAAATGAAAATCAAGGAAATTGATCCTCTCAGCATCACATAATAGGAAAAGGAGGAGTTTCTTGCATTAGGCGACGTTCCAAAGTCAACGAGGCGGTCAAAGGCCCTGTTGTGCCACACGAGAGGGGATGTAACACCCGTCGCGTCGTGCGACGGGGCCTTATTCACAGTAAAAACATGTTAGGGTTTGGGACTTGATATGGAATGTTATAAAAACAAATTTTATACATCATTTTGAGAGACAACATCATACGGACGGACTTGGAGCTTACTAGGGGAATTTGAAGGAGAAGACATGTAAACTCGAAGACTTTAGGCATTTGGATCGAAGATTCTTTGGTTTCAAATTTGAGTTTCTTCGTTTCATTGTTTATTCGAATTTACCATGTTTATTACTCTTGAGTTGAACCTTGTTTATGTTCTTGATGCTATGTTTGGCTAAACTTATAATCACTGCCTAGGTCAAAGATGAATACAGTTGTTTGATAATTGTTTCTTTTGGTTTACGGATTTAATTGTGGATTAATAAAGTAAAAGGATTTGGTTTTAATGATTATATGTTTATGCATATTTGATCTTGTTTTAATCTTATCAAATTTTTCACTTGCGTTTTTATGGATGTCTTTCATGTATGAATACAATTAGGTTATGGATTGTGTGTAAGCGGTTAGTTTACGGTTAATTATGCATGATTTCTGTAGGAATTGTGATTGAGGCTTTGAATAGGATTAGGTACTCTACCGATCTCGATAGCTGTGAGGTGATAGGTTGTCGGTCTGTCTTTAGTGTTAATTGCCAGGGTTAGATACTTTGTGAGAAGATCCCCTTAGTTTCCCTTTCACTATTTGCTTATCGAGTCTAACCAGGAATCCATAGTTACCTGTGACTTTCGCGTTGTGAGCTAGATTGTCTAGAGGTACTTTATTATATTATAGTAGGAAAGCCCGTGAGGGAATCCTCTAAACCGGTAGTTTAACGGCTCTTAGGTTTCCATAGGTTTCTTCTCGAGAAGGTTCAAGGGTCTCTTAGGTTATCCTTTAAGTTTAGTATTTTTAAGATCCCGGTTTCCACAATAGTTCCATAATCAATAGAACGTGGCATTCATGTGTAAGAATCTAACCTAGGTGTGTGTTCATCACCTGAATTTGTCTACAGTAATTCATGTCTAGTTAGTCTAGTTAACTTTACTTAATCTTAGTAGTTTGTTTGAAACCCCCCCCCCCCAAAAAAAAAAGATTAGTCGAGTTTAGTTAGTAGTAATCGAGTCTAATATTTTGTAATCAGTAGGGTCTCGTGGGTTGGTTGAGTGGTCTAGGTTTTAGAGAGTCTTAGTTATAAATTTAAAATTAGAGTGTCTATTTTAGGGTTAAAATTAGTTATAGTTAGTTTAATTAGACCGCTCAGTGCACATCAATGCCATCAACCGTGAAAACTTATGATGGCAGTTCTGACCCAGATGACCATCTTAGTGTATTATAGACAGCTGATAGAATCTACCAACATGGTGTTATATGTTCGTTGTAACACCTCGTAAAATCGTGTCCAATAATATAGTGACACGTGTCGTATTTTTTTTAGTCTATTGAAGACTGAATAAGGACTAAAAGTGTCAACATGCTCAAACTAAGCTCTGAGTGACCCTCTGATGTCAACATGCATAAACCAAGCCTCTGAGTGACATTAGTGTTAACATGCTAAAATCAAGCCTCTGGGTGACCATTAGTGTCAACATGCTTAAACTGAGCCTCTGAGTGACCATTAGTGTCAACATGCTTAAACTTAGCCTCTGAGTGACCATTAGTGTTAACATGCTAATAGCCTCTGAGTGACCATCAGAATCAACATGCTTATACTGAGCCTCTGAGTGCTCCTTTATGAAGTCCTAACTCTCAAATGCGCCACTTGTTGGACGAGAGGGATTAATTCTATAAATATGTAAAAGTGGGTGATGGAGGGGTTAAAAGTGTCAACATGTTAATTTATACCTCTGAGTGACCTTTTAACGAACCGAGAGCTCGCAATGTCCGGGCATAATCCCGAGTACGCCAAATGTTGGCTACGGAGGGATAACTATGCTATAAAGGTGTTTTAGGAGGTTTAATAAGTTGAGGGGCTAAATGTGACAAACTTGAAAAGTTCCCATGAGGCGCTCGCGGGGGCGAGAGACACTGGCCAAGTCTCTCGCGGTCCGCCAAAGGCCTGTATCTGCAGAAAAATTGCTTGGCATCCACACATGTTGCCAAAAAGCATTTGCTTCGAAACTAGGGACTTCCAAAATGTATGCCACATTTTAGGACACTTGTAAGCTCCCTCTAACACCTCCTAGCACCTGGCATCACCTCCTTCAAGCTCTCCAACTATAAATAGGTGCATTTGTTCACCACTTGAACTTCCACCTTTCTCATTCTTCATTCTATCTCCCTCCTCTGGAAGTTCCTAACTGAAAGGAGCATCCAACTTAGTTCTATTTCATCCTAGGAATCACTTGTAAGTGTTCCTTTCTCTTGCATTTTCGTTTATAGGCTTTTATAGCCAAAAGTCAAGCGTTTTTCAGAAAACGCCTTGACTTTCGGTTAAGACCATTATGGTCCAGCCACTGTTGTAAGAACATGGCTAAGTGATCGTAATAAGGTAGGTGTTATTCCTTATAAAGGGCACCTCCTAAAGATCACGTTTGCTAGACCAATTGACGGGTCAATGAATTAATATTAAAAAGTCAAACAGGCTATTTTTTGGAAATATTATAATCTAGTTTGTATATGTTATAAAACATGTTTTGACACTTAAACAAGTTGGTAATAATTATTAGAACATGTGAGAACACGTTGGGCTGGTCAATTTCAGTTCTAGGGTCGGTTCGCAACCGAAAGTCGCAAAGTTTGACTTCTGCTTTGACTTTCGATTCTGACCCGATTTAGATTAATTAGCTACTGATCTAAGGTTGCATTATGTTAGTAATATGATGTAGCATAACCCCCTGAGGTTATATTACATGATCATAATCAGAATCTGAGTTTATGCACAAGTTCCATAATTATGTCATTTTGACAAAAATGTCCTTTATGCATAAAATAAGGTTAAACAATAACAAACTTGAAAATGAACTACCTACTGATGTAATATCATAACTAGGATTATTTGGGACGCCAAATCAAATTATATATTGAGTTTACGTACAAGTTCTTGTATTATGTCGATAAATGATGATAACGCCCTTGTGGCACATAAAACGGTTTTAATCATACCTTTTCATAACAATTCTTTTACCTACTGATATGTTATATTAAATAACATATCTAAAACAATTAAACTTGATCTTAACATCAATTTTTTACTAAACTTCGCAAAATCATCATTTTACGACATAAACGCCGTTTCGGCGCATAGTATGGTTTTAAACCATATTAATCAACCAAGACTTGTTACCTACTGATTTTAAAATTATTTAAAACACTTTTATAGTGGGTACATGATATAAACTCAGAATCCCAAATAAACTATCATACTATGTGTAAAATGACCAAAATGCCCCTTCGGTGATAGTTTGGTCATAAATGATAAATGATACATAAAATCCTTATCTTACTAATATTATATCATAAATTAATTACTTTTTCCAGAACACTTATGATTACAACATGATAATACATTCAAGTTCCTTTTAAACGGTATATAATTACCAAAACGCCCTTATGAGGCATAGTTTCATGTAAAACCTTAACGGGCATATAAATTGATATCCTACTGATATTACAACTTATTTAAAGTGAAATGGCATATAGAACTTGTCCATGACTTATCCGGTTACCCGATATCGCTTATATGCGCACGGTTAAGTATATGTAACTAGTTTACGGAAATTAACCGAAACGGGTTTAACCTTGTCATTTAAGTCTCAAAATCCAGAATGTTTATTGTTTACCCATATTATGCAAGTCATAGTACTTGTTTGGGTTTAAACTACATTCTATCAGGTCATCGCTTAATCTAGCGTATTTTACCGTTATTGATATTGTACGCTAGTCAATCTAAGTCTATGACTTAATTAACACCGTTAGCATTTATTTGGTTAGCTTATGCCATAATCCTGACTAGAGCCTTCCGGTAAATGCTATCTGCACTTAGTTCATTTTAGATACGGATGAGATATTAAATTTGCATTTTTAATCAAGACTAGCTCAGGTAAATACTCTCGACTTATTTTCCCTATACGGGCTTGGGTTACGGTAAATATACAACTTGGTCGGAAATGGGATCAATCGAATGCCGGACTGTGGCTAGTAAATCCGCATATTCCATTTTAATCAGTTTTGTTGATAACTTAAACATGGGGGGTTAACGACCGTGTCCTGGATATCCTCGGCTCATTACATTAGTTAATGGCCACGACCAAAGCGCGGGGTGTAGGCATACACTTGACAGATGCTCTATGCTAAATTATTTTTACCCAATTGTTGGGGATAACTCCTTAGTAAGTTCATAAGTGGTGTGTACGTTAATCATGTCTCGGTCTTCGTACTGGGCCCTGTATGTATGGACAAACATGTGAATCTGTTAACAAGGTTACAAGGCTGACTTTCCCAAGTTATAAAAGATTTTTGTGCCATGTGCACTTAAAACCATTTTCAAATGTTTTCAAAATGAAAGTTGGGTGTATTTACCAGCAAAGCTGACGTATTTTCAAAAGACTAAGCTTGCAGGTACAATACGAAATAGGCTGGGAGCTGCTCGGTAGTGATATAAGAGGATCTTGCAAATCCTTAGATTTGCCCAAGTCTGTTATACATTTTTGTACATTTTATGATCCGCCTGTGGATCTTCTATTACAAGCCGTCTGTAATATTTTTCATATACATTTTTGTACATTTTACGATCCGCCTGTGGATCTTCTATTACAAGCCATCTGTATAATATTTTTCATACTTTGAACATTTGGTTTGTAATAGTAATTTAACTCCAAGAATTCTGTTGTGCTGTATTTAATTGACTATGATGATATTAACTTACGTCACGATATTCCCCACCCGGGCCCACCGGTGTTTGGTTGTAGAATACGGGGTGTGACATTCGTACAAAATTTGGTAGGACCCGCAAGATTGTGGTTTGAGAGCTTTCCTGCAGGAGAAATCAGCGATTTCAAAGGACTTCTAGACAAATTTAAACTTCATTTCAATTAGCAGAGAAGGCACACTAAAGACATGGGCCATATCATGTACATTCGTCGAAAAGATAACGAACTAATGGATAATTATACAATCTGTACAATCAACAGGCTCTGCAAATTGGCGAAGTTACCAAGGACATAAGGTTAGGTTTCTTCTGAGATGTCTAAATGGGCGTGATGACATGCCAAAAATATGGAGTGGAGTCATGGAAGCAGCCAAGGTGTTCACATTCACTAAGAATACAATTTCAAACAATAAGATCCTTGAAAAACCTAATCAACGTCGAGAAGCAACCAGATAGAATGATAACAAAAGATACCGTGGACACTCTACGTGGTCCCGTCCCCAATCCTCGGGACAACTAGTTTTTTCGAAACAGGATAATTGATCAAGAACTGACTTTGACCCACGCACAGAACGTTCCAAAGTCACTTTTAACAACCGCCCACATGATACACCAAGATAATATGTCAAGGAACGATTGATTCACAACACTTAGCAAACCCCTTTGGAAGTTCTCATGACAAAGAAAATCTCACTTCCATCACCTAGTCCCATGCACACAGGTGGCAAGAGGGATAAGATAAAGTACTACGCATACCACAAAGACATTAGTCACAGATGAATTTTTTCCACTGAAAAAACAACTCGAGCATGCAGTGAAGTGAAGTCTGGAAAAGTCACACACTTGGTAAAAGACATCACAGATGGTCCTCAACCAATGGAAACTGATGCAGCAACACCTCTAGAAAAGAAACTAAGATGTTGCACATGATTCACGGAGGCTTGTGTGGTCAAAAGAGAATGTTTAAAAGAAACATCAAAGCGCTTGCGCAACAAGTTATGTTTCCCATAATCCAAGGTGGTCTATCCCTCATTGGATCTTTGGTTATTTTACTGACAAGCTTTTGCACTATCATTCAAAGTGCGTGTTCATAGACGGGGGAAGTAATTCAGATGTAACTGTAAGTCCTGATAATCCAGATCTAACAACGATATCACACAATCACCAAGGATGGGCGGAATCCAAAATTGATTATATTCAAGAAAACCGAAAAGATGAAGAACAATACGAATCAACTTTAACACCTTGCACACGATTCTATTACTTGAACAAGCAAAACCGTCTGGTACAAGATGGAGGCTCTCTAGAGAAAACCCAAAAGTCTAACCCTAAAAATGACATAAGCTTAGCTTATATACCTAGGGTAAGGACATGCCCTATGGGCTTGCCTGGCCCACATGGCCTATGGCATGCCCAAATAACCTATAAAGGTCCAAACCTAATACAAACTAACTCAGTTAATCCAGTTAACTACCATAGACCATTGCGTATATTTGATGTGTCAGTCTCACACTTCTAGGACCTAACAATCTCCCCCTAGACTGATGCATCAAATTGTCTTCATAGCATAAATTCAGCAATGTCTTCAACATAGTCTATGGTTGTCGCTATGTTTTAAGTGTTGTGGAAGTCAGTCTCAAACTTCAGAGACCTCACACTTCAACGAACTCTCAGCACTGGTCTCTTTCTTCAGCTCTTGTGGTTAGCTTCATATCAGGATCTTGATCAGCTTTGCTTGAAACATCTTTGTCAAAAAGAATGTGAGAGGAGGAATCTAGCAGCTCTTTTCTTCTTCATTCTCTCTCTTTCAAGCAAGCAGGTTCACAGGTGCTTCTTCAAATGTACTATCACTATCAGACGATGATTGGCATCTGGTTCTTCTGACTCAGGTACACTTTGCTGTTGTGATGCTTCATGCTTTGTCGGCAACTAACACATCTCAATTTCAGCAACCCCTGTTTCTTGATCTAAATCAAGATCTGCACAATTCTCAGAAATTTATAAGCAAACATTCTTATGCAATAGGGAGAGTACAGCATGAACACTTGGTACACCCAAGTACTTGTACTCATATCAAAATTCAAATTTCTTTCATCATTTGCATGATTAGTCAAATCTTCAAGAACGGTTAATAATTTTCATAACACAAAGAAAGCACTCTATTTTTAGATTTTTGAATTTTCTATTTGTTTATTTTAGAATATAAAATGGAAACGCAAATAAACGAAGAATAACTCAGTAGTTACAACTATACATTTTATGGGATCAAAATCGTTTTCAGGCGGACCAAGGTACACTTTTCAGTGCGAACTTATTCAGACTGGTCTAAGTGATTGCCAATATGTTTGTCCACTTAAACTTTAACGCTCAACTTTCATCTTTCAACTTCGTGATAGGCTTAAGGTAGTATTATACTATAATACCCGTGCGTCCCATACCATAAACACCCCCGCGATCAAGGTAAGCACAACGATTCATCATAGCAGGTGAGTATACTGAGATCATCCTTATCTTTTACAACGTCAGACTATTGGTGAATAGGTCAGTACTTTTATACAGCAGAGTGACCAATAATATCTGATGAGGGTTAGGCAAATACCTTATATGGTATGTTTGACTTTTTAAGCACATGGAATTTTCTCATGATGAGATTTCCTTTCTTTTAAGGTTTTGGCCATTCTATTTTGGCTCTTTTAAAGATATCCCGTTGTGCCTAGGTCTGCATATAATCTGGATGCAACAGAAGGGCAGCCCTGATATCCCGGATGACTCATCAGCATAAAGACCCGAAACTTCAGACGTTGGCTATCTATCAACGCAGGATTTAAGATCATGAAACCATACATCAATGGTATGTTACCCACAAGATACATAGTTCGTTATGTTTATATCACTTAGTATCTTTTAATCACTTTGAACGTTAACCTACCAACATGTCACATTAGATCCTAGTCTTTCAGCTACAACACCTTACATGTGTCAGTCACGCCCTTTATCACGAATATTCATTTCATTTCCCATTTGATGCAAAAAGACTTTTTTGTTTTTCAAATGTTTTTGTATTTTTATTTTTTTCAAATGTTTTTGTATTTTTCTGATTTTCTCCCCCTCAAACAATAAATATATACATATATCGCCCTCTTCCCCCTAAATTTGTGCATCATACTTTGTGCACAAATTTACCTAATAAAGAAAACATATGTACAAAGTTTTAAAAGAAAGGAAATGAAAATATTTTTGTTATTTTTGTTTAACCGTTCCGTCATTAGATTAAAAACTAATCAATTTGAAAATTAAAGCATGAAATTTAAATTTGTACCTTTTCGCTGATCTTTTCTTACCTCATCCCTCCAAAGGAAACATCGCACTCATAATAAAAATTTGAACTTTTTGCAACATTGAGATGTTATCCGATATGTCCCTGGAACAACCACTATCAACACTCCAGAGATTGTCAACAGCTCCTCCTTGATTGTTCCTGAAAAATAAGGAGATTAGTAAGACAGTAGGACCCAGGACATCATGGTCCTGGATTTTCCTGAAGCATCAAAATAAGACACTTCTTTCAGACACAAGTCCCCTTTTGTTTCGAGGATTGGTGATGTTATTGCTGCTTCGGATTTGGGTTTCCAAATCTGTTTCATTTTAACAAACGCGGTTGTTGCCTTTGATTGAGCAACTTTGGGTTTTCAGGTTTAGTCATTTTAGAAAAAGATTTTTGTTTTTGAACAGCCTTGCGTTTGTTTTTGGCAACATTCCAATCCCCATCAGATGGTTTAACCTTGGGATTCACATTCTTCATTACCTTAGGTGATGATACCTTCATCGGCTTCGAATGATTGTTATCATTAGGTGTAACCTTCTGATGTTGAACATGATACGGAACATGGGGAATATGTGTGCAGTTTCGAGCAATGTGACTAGGAATGCCACAATTGAAGCGTGTTTGTCTCTTCACATATAAAGCATTATGATCAGCTTGATTTGCTCTTGCAGGCCCTGAAGGATGAACTGATCCCTTTTGTGCTTGATTTCCTTGCACATTCTTGCAGTCGAAGATGAATTTGGATGTTTGTACTTGTCGTTTGCAAGGGCCTTCTTCTGTTGTGGAGATTTCTTTTGATTCTTCTTGTTTTGTTTAGAAATGCAAGTCTTGTTCAGAAATCTCCCAAACCTTTCCAAAAGCTTTGCTAGCATGGTCAAAAGGCATATTTTTCACATTTGCTATTAACGACCAGCTTAACAAAAGCATTTTTCACAACACTAGCCTTTTGAGGGCTATTGCTGCCCACTAATGATTTTGGAGACCGTGACTGTCCTGACGTTTGGACTTCTGCTTTCTTCGTCTTCGATTTGCTCATTTCTGCTCCTTTAGCTTGCTTTGAACTTTTCATCACAAGTAGAAGGTTCAGGTTGTTCAGTTGTGCACTTGGAGCCTTGTTCACGTTAGCTCTCTCTTCGTCAGCTTTGATAAAGTCGGAGAGTCCTGGTTTATCAGATGAGAGACCAACACTCCAGCTGAATCATTAGAAGAGTCAACAGCACCAAATGGTTCCCGTATGTCTGACGTATAATCATTGGGTTTATCGTACACCATATGCTGTGCTTTCTCAATATCTTCGTCGGTTTCAGGCATTGTAGTGTAGTTGTGATTATTGATATACGTTAAAATATACATATTAAGTCCCCCATTTTGCCCTCATTTTGCGCTTTTTTGGCTAAAACTTCGTCGTTTAGTACTTAATCGGTCACTTTTATATTTTCAGTCCAAAACGGCGTGCTACAGATAAAATTGGAGAAAAAGGGGATTGATGAACATTCCGAATGAATTCTGCAAAAACTGTTGAAGTTACAAGTCACCACGGCCATGCAAACCATCGGCACGACCGTCCGCGACTTGCGATCTCGAGAGCACTTGCAGTGCACAAGGCAGTGCAGCTCATTTCTCGGTGTGCACAGCCGTGCGACCCATATGCACGCCCGTGCACTAGCTGATCATCATTCAACAGGTTATCTGGAGACCCTGCACGGCCGTGCAACCCAAGTGCACGACCGTGCACATCTGAAGACTTTGCTGCCCAAACGTCCACTGTCGACCCATACCGTGCAGTTGACGTCATGCTGACGTGCACGGGCGTGCATATAAAGTGCACGGCCATGCGGATATGGATTTCTCTATAAAATAGAGCAGACGCTACTGATCAAAATGTTGGGTAATTTTCCAAGTTTCTGGGCGATTTCTGAGGTCCGAGAGCTACCAGTTCTGGTCGATTTCAAGCCTCAAAGTTGCAAGAAACTCATCTTTCATCCAATCCATCAAATCCTTGCTTATTTATGGTTTGAATTCTTGTTCTTAACATACATTTTAAGCACATTTGCAAGCATTGAGCTGATGTTTATGTATTATTATTATTATGAATGTTAGTAAAATACTTGTTTTATGAACAATCTTTAGTTTGTAATCATGTTGGAATGAAGCTCAGGCAACTTGTTCATGTTTGAATCTTGATGATCATATGGCAAACTTGGTTCATTGATGTTGGATTTTTGATTGAGGTTGTTTATCTTGGATGATCAGTAAATGGTTAGTTAGGATAAGTTGATAAAACCCTATAATTAATCATTTGCTAGTAAACTATTAACTTATTAATGTGTTTACACCATGAAACTAGAAATGGGTATTGGTTTAATAAAAGATAAATCTAATTTGATCAAGAATGCTTTCTTACACGTAAGGACTTAACGGGTTAGATGGTGTTATTGTAAGTTCTTAACATGTGTCATAATCTTTGTTGAGTATTTTTGGCCAAAATGACCAACTTGGTAGATTTATGTTTAAGACTTGTAAAATGGATAAGTTTGTGATATGATCTACTTTATGCTTGTCTCGGTGATTGTATTGTGTTAATCGGTATTGCTTTCCTTGATAAAGTGAGGTTAGAAAACTTTTAACGGATGACTAACTTATTTTTAAAAGATTCACATGAAAATATATCAATAGCTCGTTAATGAATAATTTTAGGTGGTTAAAGTGTGTTTATCGCGTTAACTTTCCGAAGAATTATCATGTTAGGATTCCCGAAAGGGATATTAATTGTCTTTATATATTTGGAAAATTGATCAAGTGCCTTTGTGACATTTCTGACTTCGTTAACATGCTTAGGTTGTTTACAAAACAAGACAAAAGAAAAAGAAATTATATTTTTGTATTTGGAGTCGTATATGTTTTAAAATATACTTTTAGAAAAATTTTAATAAAAACTTTCCACATATCTTTTTACCGGTAGATAAGTGACAATGGTTTAGTACATAAGCGCCTGCCCGCGTCCATGGATCGACATCTGGTTCTTACCCATACTTTACTACATATATGATAGGGTACACTTGTCCTTTGTGTGTGTTTTAATGTTAAGGTATAAATCATTTTTATAAATATTAAAACCGACTTCATGTGTAAAATTCATTGTAAAAACATGTATATATACGCACACGTCAATTATACTATGGGGCAACCTGATTGAATCCCAAACCCTTCTCCTTGTTCTCCTTATAAGCCAGCTGCACATTGCACACGTCTTGAACGAGCTTGCTGGATGTATCAAACTTCTTTATATTAACTTCATTTTGTTGATATTTTCTAGCAAGAAGTCCCAGCTCAACTCTTACCAAATCCCATTCCATGGTTTTTTACTGTAATCTGGTCTTGTAATCATGGACCCAACATTTATGTTGTTTTACGTCTAAATGGAGTTGAGCTATGACTTTTTTTGTGCTTCAACCTTTTCTTTGAGTGACTTGTTACTTTCTCGAAGACTGATTCACTGAGCCATTGCAGTGTTGTAATCATCAGCACTTTGAGTGCCCTGAGTTGAGCAACCCTATTCCTGCAAGATTCAGCGCACAAAAGGTAGTTGGCTATGTCAATGAGCGATCTTGGTTTGTCAGCGTGAGTTTGGGCTTGAGGTAGAGTTTGGGGTGCTGGGCTGTTGATTGCTGCTTGTTGGGCTTGAGGTTTCTGTTCTGACACTTCTTCAGGATGAGACCCTGTTGATTTAGCGTTAGATCTTGGTTTGATTATAAATGATCCCACAACCAAGATACAAAGAAGTCTTTGTCATCACCCAAAACGCTATTCAACTCATCTATTACTTCTCTTTTCGCCTCCCACGTTCAACCAAACGCATCACATAGTCAGCAACCGAATCAACATTGTAGTTTCCAATAAACTCATTCAGCTTTTCCTTCACTTGATCCCGCAGGTTCGTGTTTTGCTTTTTTTTTTGGTCCTAAAAATCACACGAGTTTAACCGTGCAACCGTTTGTCAAGATTATCTATGGATCAAGTTCTGCGTACGAAAATTTTTACTCCGGTTACGTCAGCTGGTTAACTTTCCACCTTTGTGGGTACATTTTGGAACTGTATCGAATTCGAAACAGTAATCCGAGATGGAATCCCGAAACAGTTATCCGAGATGCTAATCCGAGATGGTGATTCGGAACAGTGATCCGAGATGGTTTTCCGAGATGCACTGTTTCAATCTGAAATGCTTCCTTGTTATCCAAATACTTCTCAAATTCGAGATGCAATCCAAGATGGAAGAATATGATCCGAAATCCTTGAAGATTATCTGAAATCCTTGAAGATTTATCCGAAATCTATCCGAAATTCAAGATTTTTATCCGATATTCAACAGATTAATCCGAAATCTATCTAAAGTATCCGAAATTCAAACAACTATCCGAATTCTACCCGAAATGCAAAGGATTTATTCGAAATGCAGCAGAATGATCCGAAATTGTCCGAAATGCAAACAGAATATCCGAAATCCTTGAATGTTGATCCGAAATGCTTGTTTTTCAGCAGAAACCGAACAGAATCAGTGTGATATCAGATCTGAGCCTGGAAAATAGGTTCAACATGCTCTTATACCAATTGTAAGTCCCGATAATCGGATCTAACAACGATATCACACAATCACCAAGGATGGGCGGAATCCAAACTTGATGATGTTCAAGGAAACCGAAAAGATGAAGAACAATACGAATCAACTTTAACACTTTGTACACGATTCTATTACTTGAACAAGCAAAACCGCCTGGTACAAGATGGAGGCTCTCTAGAGAAAACCCAAAAGTCTAACCCTAAAAATGACATAAGCTTAGCTTATATACCTAGGGTAAGGACCATGCCCTATGGGCTTGCCTGGCCCACATGGCCTATGGCATGCCCAAATGACCTATAAAGGTCCAAACCTAATGCAAACTAACTCAGTTAATCCCAGTTAACTACCATAGACCATTGCGTATATTTGATGCGTCAGTCTCACACTTCTAGGACCTAACAGTAATGTATGAACAATTTTTCTCCAATTGTATTGGGAGGATCATTAGTGGTTAGAGCCATCCAGCACCTATCGCACGCTTTTCGAACGAAGAAGTTCAACCTTTGGATAAATCACTTTCCTAGTAATTCAAATATAATGTATGAACATGTTTTCTCCAATTGGATTGGGAGGATCATTAGCAGCTTGAGCCATTCAGCGTGCCTATCACCGGCTTTTCGAATGAAGTAGTTCAACCTTTGGGATAAATCACTTTCCTAGTAACTCTCTGCGATGGCACTCTATCCCGAACAGAAGTAATCACTTTTCTAGTAATCCAAGTGGCATCTAAGTATAATGTTATATTGGGACAAGAGTCGTTAGCATGGTTGTAAAAATCTCAACTAGACTCCGACTAGTCGCCAATTAATCACTAATCGGAGGTTCACCGACTAAGGGCCGATTAATCGCTAGGCGGTCAATGGCGGTCCTATTCTGGCCAGATCCCGGCCAAATTTCGACAATGATGGATAAAAATTAAAAACTACTTTAAATTCCCGCCAATTACTTAAAACATGAGTCAATGAAGGGTTAAAACATGTCTACTTTAAAAAACTACATATAAAAATGTGTCTGTATATATAACTAAAAATTACATATAAAAATCTCAATCCGATTAATCCCTATTAATACCGATTAATCGCTAGTCAGTACCCCACCAACCAACTGACGCCTAGTGATTCTTACAACACGGGTGCTATCTGTAGTCTCCAATGAATAGCAATCATGCAGTCTCCAATGGGAAGCCAGAACAATGCGCGGTAGTAGAACCACTTCGGCCCGTCAAACAACTTAAAGTCTCCGATGGGAAGCCAGAACAGTGGGTGCTTAACCCATGGTTTCTAAGCAAACAGTTACGACTGGTATTTGTTTGTCTGAAAATATCCACGATCATTTGAAGAAACTCTTACACAAAAACATGGATGTTTTCGCATTGAAGCATTCGGATATGCAGGGGGTTCCTCGCGCCATGGCAGAGCATCATTTAAGCACGTTCAAGTTGGTAGAACCCACTGCGCAAAAGAGGCGAAGTATGTGTCCGGGATGAACTAAAGTGATGTGTGAACAAGTGGAATAGCTATTAAAGGCTGTCAGTCGAGAAATACGGTACCAGACATGGGTCTCCAATCCCAAAGGACGCATACCAATCGATTTTAAGGTAGATTCGTTAGCCCCTTTCCGCTTCAAATTCTTCTAGATGCATACATATGGTATCATCAAGTGGTATCATCAAGTACAAATGGTGGTTGAAGATGATTACAAGCCAACCTTTTGAACATATATGGGAGTTTATTGCTACACCAAGATGTTGTTTGGTTTAAGGAATGCAAGCGCCACTTACCAAAGGCTAATGGACAAAGCTTTCAAACGTCAGATTAGTCGCAACTTGGAAGTCTTTATTGACGATTTAGTGATCAAAAGTCAAGAGGAAGATCGAATTTAAAGAATTGAGGAAACCTTTACTAGGTTGCATAGTTTTAAAATGAAGCTTAACCCAAGTAAATGTTCTTTTGGAGTCGAAGAAGGGAAGTTTTTAGGGGTCGTAGTAAAAAAAAAAGTTTTCAAGCCAACCCAGAAACGCTTTTATCCATCACACGGAGTGGCTTCGCCATCATCCTTAAAAGAAGTGCAAGTCCTTAATGGGAGGCTAATGGCCATCAATACATTCCTGGCCAACCACGCAGCCAAGTTAATACGTTCATCAAAACATTGCAAAATTGTTTAAAAAAGAATCAATTCAAGTGGACCCCGGAAGCGAAACATGCTTTCCAACAGATAAAAACATACCTTGCAGTGTTACCCACGCTCACAACACCGATACTTGGGGATGTTTTAACATTGTACCTAGCAGCTTCGGATATTGCCATCGGTGACGTCTTACTTGTCGAATGAAACAAAGTTCAGAACCTTATCTACTACATCAGTAAAGTTTTGAGACGAATCATGAAACACGTTATTCCATGACAGAGATATTTGTTTTATCTTTGGTTCACGCATCGAGATGGTTGTGCAGATATTTCCAAGCTCACGTCATCAATGTCTCTTAACGAATCATGAAACACGTCATTCCATGACAGAGAAATTGGTTTTATCTTTGGTTCACGCATCGAGGTGGTTGCGCAAATATTTCCAAGCTCACATCATCAATGTCTTGACAAATCTCCCAATCAATCAAGTATTGCATAAACCCGAACTCCCAGGTCGGCTTGCCAAATAGCAGACTTCGTGTTAGAAATCCCAGAAGGGAGCTCCACCATGGATCTCCAAGAAACTCACAACATAGATGTCAATACCAAGAAGGCGTCTCTTTACATATACGGCGCGTCCAATGACAAAGGGGCAGGAGTTGGATTACGCCTAATTCGTCTTAACGACATGGAGTTCACACATGCCATTCATCTCAAATTCAAGAGCACCAATAACGAGGCATAATACAAAGCATTGTTGGAAGACTTGCATTTAGCAAAAAAGATAAGGGCTAAAATGGTGATAACGCACGTAGACTCCCTACTTGTGGAAAACCAGGCTGATGGAACCTATGAAAACCAACCATGGTCCAGCGTTTATAAAATGTCAAGGAAGTGATGGGTCGCATGCGAGGTACTTCACATCACGAGAAGCCACAACAAATCAGCCGAAGCAAACTAGCATCAACCTGTTTCTCTCCCTTAGCAAAAATGACCGAATATAAGTATTGAAAGAGCCGTCAATTGCCCGACGAGAAGTAAACATGAATCGAGTTGGAGAGTCAACTTTGATGACACCAATTGCCGCATACCCGGCAAATAGGAAGTTACCAGCTGAAAAAGACAAAGCAAGAAAGTTGCAGTGTAAGGCCTTACAGCGTCTGCTACAGGACGGTGTCTTATTTAGGAAATCTTTTATGGGTCCTTGTTAAGAGTGTAGATCCTGATGAGGCAGCCTACGTCATAAAGGAGATTCATGAAGGCAGAAGATCCATATTCTGGAGGTACGTTATCTTTCAATAACTCTCACCAAAACCCTAATTTCATCAATCGAACGAGTACTTATTCTCACACCCGAACCCGAAGATGGTCACAAGGAGGAATCCCATCCTATAGCTAGCCTAACGGTGTTACTATTTTGCATGACACTCCAGTGATTTCGTAGCCAAGCTTCTCCTCGAAGACGTCTGCTAGTTGAACGGATCTATGTTATCTCTTGGCTAAGATCTGATTCTACAATATAACAACTAAGTCAAAAAAAAATTAAAACTCAATAATAAAATGTAATTTCGTTTTCAAATTCCATTTTATGATGATAAAAATTAGTTTCCAATATACAACAGCTATTATAAACTAGTTTGCTCGGTAAAATTGTCACATAAAAAGTCAACGTTACACAAAGAGTAATGTCATGAAAGTCAACATTTAATATCCATAATATATCATATATAACATTGATCATTCGTTTTGATCCTTTCACGCCTGAAAAGACCATAGAATAGTGAGATCAGCCACTGCCAAACTACAAGAAACCAGCTAGTAACCGTCTTCGGTTTTTTGGGTTCGGGTCTTGGCCCGAACAATCCTTTGTACAGCTCCTTTTGTTTTTGATAAACAATCTTGTCTTGTTCAGCTAGTGCACGCAGTTCCTTTGAGATTGCTTTGTCGCCTGGGGCAAGTTTACGGGCTTTCGTGAAGTCTTCTCGGGCAGCATCTGTCTGCCCGAGTTCAGATCTAGCTTTCCCGCGTCTGAATAGTGCTTTCACATTATTTTGATCCTCAGCGAGAACCTGGCAAATAACAAAATATTTTTCAATCAATTTGGTAAACGGGTTGGTTTAGGTTATCCTTTGTTTCTAACAGGTCAAATAGGCAAAAAAGAAATAAAAAAACTTAGTTAAGCTGCACATAGGTCGACACGGTCAAACAAGACAAAAGTTGACCAAGTGTATTCCAAAAGGTGATAACTTCCTAAATCAATTTACTAGAAAAAAATATATTATTATAGTAATGTTATAAAATTTAACACATCAGTTATTTAAAAAAAATATAGTATTGTAATGTTATAAAAAAATTAACACATCAGTTATTTATAGGGCTACCAAGGGGGTGGTGTTGCATTGGCAAAGGCAAAGCCTTTAAAAACCTAGGGTTTCGGATGGGGAGGTCTGTAATTGAGTTAAGTCAAGCCGAGCCAAGCTGGGTCAAGCTCGAACTTAACGAGCCAGCTCGCTCGGCTCGTTTATTATTTTGAGCTGAAAAGTCAAGCTCGAGTTCCACTCGTAAAACTTCGAGCCAACTAGAGCCCAATCGAGCCGGCTCGTTTAATTTTTTTATTAATGTTTTTTACAAATATTGATAAGTAAAAAAACAAAATTAAAAAAAGTAACACACATTTCTCTCTCTATATATATATATATGTGTGTGTGTGTGTGTAACACACACTACATACAAGCCATCAAGTCGAGCAATGAGTTGAGCCACAGAACTGAGCACCCCTGGCTCGAGCTGGCTCGATTACAAAACGAGCTTTTTTCAAGGGAGTTTTGAGCAAGCCTCAAACCGCGAGCTTTTTGAACACCCCTAGTTTATAGAAATAAACAAAGAAAAATATGTTTGTGGGTTGGCCCAACTAGTTGACTCGACCGGGCCAAATATATGTTTGTTCTGGTCTTAGTTGTTCAATCATAACGTTCCTCACCTATCACCTAACCCGCGTATTTTGCCACCTCGACAATTTGGATATCACAAAATATAACATGTTTCGTAAGAGATCAATTTCTATTTTTTATTAAACTCAAGAGGTGCGACTATATTCAAAAGTCAAGGGGCGATCCGGACCAAGAAAGGATCATTTTTATTGGTTTTTGCATGTTTGAAAATCCGCAGGCCAATGTAACAAAGATTATTTATGGCTTTAGAGACCCGTGACCTTAAAAATACTAATAATGCAAAACATAATTGATGAATTGGATACATACGATAGAGCATTGAGCAATGGCTTCTTCATAGCGTTTGAGCTTTATCAAACACGCTGCCGTGTTAAGGTGACACGGATTTTTGACCGCCACGGCCATGTCCTGATACTTTCCAAATAACTGGAACATGAAATCATCACCCATGTATGCAATGGCCTATTATGTCCATGAACAAATCAACACAAGCATGTTAGAACTATATTTTTTTAGAAGAGTAAAATGCCACTTTCGTCCATGAGGTTTGGCCTGTTTTGCGACTTTCGTCCAATGGTTTGTTTTTCCGCATCTGGATCCAAAAGGTTTGAAATCATGCCATTTTCATCCGGCTCGTTAACTTTATCCGTTTTCTCCGTTAAGTCGGGGGTATTTCCATCTTTTTTGTTAACTTAACGGGCAATTCGGTCCTTTTTAGGGGTATTCAGTCTTTTTACATAAAGTGAAATAGACCAAATTGCCCTTTAAGTTAACAAAAAAGATGGAAATACCCCTGACTTAATGGAGGTAAAATGGATGGAGTTAACGAGCCGGATGTAAATGGCAAGATTATAAACCTTTTGAGTCCAGATGCGGAAAAACAAACCTTTGGACGAAAGTCGCAAAACTCGCCATACCTCATGGACGAAAATGGCATTTTACTCTTCTAAAAAAATAATAAGGAAATTTAGTTTTTTTAAAGAACATCGGGTTTAACCATTTCATATTGTTGCATAGCCTCCTCTAATTTGTCTTCTTTAAACAAATTATTTCCATCCATCCTTCTTCTATCTGCTGCACTGATTCTCTCTTCTACTGTCATTTCACTACGCGCTTTCCCCTTAACAAAAATAAGAATGACAAATTTAGCACAAGTGCTTTGATAGATAGATGATTGAAGGGAAAGAAATAAAGTATTAAACGGATACTTACTTCTTTGGTTTCATCAAAACCGACTAACTTGACTTCATAGATGATATCTGCCTTAGGTGGCACATTTGGAAATGAAAAGCTTCCTTCTTCGCCATACCCTAATTCCCAACCCACGTGTAAGAGAGCACGCTCACCAGCTTTCATGGAGGACACCCCAATTGCCAATCCTGTCATCTCTTTTTTCTCTGGTACAAAAAGGGTCAACAAAAGTCAACAGTTTTTTCCTCCATTGTGCAAATTAAATTATTCTTTCAAATTCTATTTGCATTTTCCAAGAAAATTGGTATGAAAAATTCAGCTATACGTTGATGCTAGTATTGATGAGGAAAACATAGTTGTTAATGGCGAATAGCGATAAATAGCGGGCAGCTATTTTATAAATAGCGATACACTAGAAAAAAAATTATATGTATATTATATCATAATACCCTGGTATATGATGCTATTTGACATGTACATTTAACAAAAAACCTAATATCCAGCCATTTTATAGCTATATTTAATTGCTATTTATATTAAAAAAATGTCGCTATCTATCGTTACAACCCTAATAGCGAGCCTAGACCTTTACGCTACGTATCGCGCTATAGCGATCGTTACACTCGCTATTGACAACTATGGCGGAAAATAACATTACAAAGGAAGGCCAAGTTGATCAGGTTAAGGTTACATAACGTATGTTAACACGTAAGAGTTATTTATACATAATTACCTTTCCCTAATACTAATTCAGTTAGTTGTAGCTCCTGCCAAGTGTCTTCAAACTTGTGCTGGGTACTTTCAGTCCATGCTCTGTAGTGCACTACAACAATAAACATGTTTATATTAATGTTGTCATGAAGTAATATCTTAAGTTTTGGACCTACAAAATTGCAATTGTCCAGAAAGGAAAACAAGTTGAAAAGTAATGTCACATAGTGCTTGACTGCTCACAGTTTCACATATTCAATTTTAAGAATAAATTTTTTATTGGTACACAACTTCAAGCTATACATATACTTGCTAGTATCTTCAAAAGTCTAGGATGAACTTGGTCCTATGAATTTCTCTCTAGAAGTTCAGTTGATACTGCATTGTTGTGTAAAGAGGTTGTTTCCATGACTTGATCTTGTGGCTTCCCAGTCAAAAGGAGTCACCTTAACAGCTTCTACAGGGCTCGTCTATTCTAGTGGTGACAATATTGATCCATTTACTTATTAAAGGTAAAATATTTTACTTATGTGACACTAATTATATGTAAAAAGTTCAATACTTTAGGTCTAAAAGTGTCTTGGGTCAACCCATCATACTTATTTTGACGCATACAATAATTCCTATTTTTACATGAACACTGTTCTTACTTGTTACCCTGCCTACCCTACCCACTTTTTTTGCCACCTCTAGTCTTTCACATGAGCATACACGCCTATTGCAAGAGCAATAAGGCCCCATTGGCAATATACGACAAACGTTTTAGAAAATTGGTCAACTGCAACAAACAACTGATCAGTTTGTACTATGGCAATGCAGCCTAATGCACTCAATCACATGTATTATACTTCCTATTTCTAGCAAGTGAAAAAGTACTCCCTCCATCTGAAAATAAATGTCCATATATCTATTTTAGTTTGACCCATAAATAACTGCCCATAGGGCTGCAAACGAACACGAACAAGGCCGTTAAGGAAATAAATGTGTTCATGAACTGTACATGAACACTTACCGAATGAGATTTTATGCTCGTGTTCATTCATTAAGGAAATGGACATGCTCGTGTTCATTCATTAATTTTTAGGTAACGAACACAAATGAACACAAACAAACGTTAATGAACAGAATCGAACACAAACGAACATATATTAAAATGTATGTACTATAAAATTCACAAATAGTTATTAAACATATTTTTAGTGGGAATTTTGAAGTATTTAAATATATAAATTAAAAACCCTAATTAATCAAACATATACAAACATGTTCACGAACGTAATGAACGAACGCGGCCTCTGCTCATGTTCGTTCATTTAACTGAACAAACAAGATCTTTTTGTTCGTGTTTGTTCATATATTAAACGAACGAACACAAACGAACTTCCCACCGAACGGTTCATGTATTGTTCTCCAAACGTTCGGTTCTTTTGCAGCCCTAACGTCTGCCCATTTTCAATGAAGCCTGCAAAATTTTCTAGTCTGTATCTTAAATGCATAGGGTAAACTGAAATTTTGCTATTAGGAAATCGTTTACATGTACATCTCATAATTAGTGTGTTTTTTTGTTTATGGGCACTTGTTTTGGGACAGAGGGAGTAATATATGTAACAGAAAAAAGTCATTATAATGGAAACAGGCTTGCATAGACTTACAAAAGCAAGTTGAATATTTTGATGGCTTTTCACCATGACCTTCCTTAATGACTTGCTTTGTAACTTTTTCATGGATAACGTCCACTTTGGTATCAACTTTAGGAGGTCCGTTATCATCTTGAGGAGGTCCTCCTTGCACAAATGAAGATCCTTCCATCACAATTTCCTCCTCAGCATCTTGACCTGAATACAACGTATTTTTGAACCTCTAAATAAAAATACTCAATGCTGCAATTTCAACTTACTTATGAATGGGTTTAATAGGATATGTTTTTATTTCTAAGGGTAGAAATGAAGAAAAAAAAGATGAGTAAAGTACACGGATGGTCCCTGTGGTTGACCAAAATTTTGAATTTGATCCCTAGCTTTCCAAAAGTACACGAATGGTTGCTGTGGTTTACAGTTTGTAACATATTTAGTCCCCAACTTTGCCAAAGGTAATTGGATGGCCCCCATAATTTGCATTTTATAACACATTTAGTCCCTAAATGCGTTACAAAGTGCAAACCATAGTGACCACCCGTGTACATTTGAAAAGTTAGGGACCAAATCCAAAATTTGGTTAACCACAGGGACCAACCATGTGCAGTACTCAGAAAAGATGTAAAGGAAACAATAATATGGTTTGAACAGGTCAACATTTACTCAAAGTGTATTTCAAATGCATAACTAACTCAAAAAGTAAGATCCTCATTTACAAAAAGTTTGAAAAGCTTGGACAGAAAGTGTTTCAGGTCAACACAACCTAACTCTAATCTTGAATCAAGGTGTTCGGGCACACTACCATTTTGAGGAGGCTCTCCAAGAGTCTCTAAAGAACCATTAGGCGTGATTTCAGTTTCACCATCTTGACCTGGAAATTACAGTTACAAGCATCCATTAAACTTCGGAATAATCACAATTATTGAATTGATCAATTATGATATAATAAGGGCATTAGTCCTATCAAGAGGGAAGCTGAAATCACATATTTATTGTTGTTCAAAGCTCATTTACGCTATGTTTTTAACTTGAACTAGGAGAGATGATCAATAGTGTTGGCGTCACTTGTTCTAAATATTTTGAGGGGAGATCAACAAAGGAAAAAGAACCAGGTTCACTTTCTGACTTTTGAAAGAGATGGAGGAAAAAAGAAACTACTGTAGGCAAAATTTTCATAATACCCATACCACCCTAACATCACATGTTCTGAATAAAATGATTAAATTACTTCCATATCCTAAAGCCCTAGATATAAGAGTTTGACATATTTTAACTTTCAAATACATAGAATAATAAAGAGATTAGATGTGGTTACAGCTCCTCGTAGTCTTTGTAACAAATTGACTATTTAACAAGGACTAAACTGAAGCCATTAAACCGATATATTATATTAAAAATATAGAAAGTTATAATCCAGATTCCTGATGTTAAAAGTTTGAGATGCTAATCTTCCCTTTTTTGTATACATAAGGTTGACAACCATCTCGACGTAAGAGCAGACTACTTCACGAATCACAACAAGTGTTCTGCAAGATCTTGAATAAGCAAAAGACACATTCCCTCGTTAAATTCACTTGAAAGCAAATTCTTACTAGTTAGATATTATATAACCAGTGTCAAACCATTGAAGAGAAAACTTTAATTTGTTTCATCAACATACCCTTCCAAGTACACATACATGATACATCTCATGAAACTTATATCTGTTACATCAAGCCCTTATGCAGTGGTACCTCCGAGTGACATAATCGTATTTTCAGGCTTTGTATCACAGCTTTTATAATTTTAACACAACTTTTATCATTAAACTTTTATGTTCGCCTAACGATCTCATTAACATCTAGCAAAATACTTAACCCACTGAAGATTACAGTGACCAAACTGTGTAACAATCTTCGATCCGCCACTAACTCATGTACTAAAATGAATGTATAATCAATTACTGCATCCAATACGCATCCTATATCCATACAATTGTCATCAACAACACACAGTAACAGACAAGAGTCCCAATTTAACATTTTAGGTCAACTGAACTTAAAAATCATCATTAACGCAGATATTAGGAGATTTTGACAAATTACCTACGGATCCATTCGGCTGCTGCTGTTGCACTTCCTCCATATCCAAACTCACCTCAAAATCTTCTTTCTATCAGTCAACTACAACAAACTCACAATCAAATTACACAAATCAACAACCGCAAAAAAAAAATTCAACATCAACAATGAGATGACAGTTACAATCTCACCAAATCGTCAGATTAAACTAAAGTGATATTTGCAAAAAATTTCAAATTACACAACCAAAACAGAAATCAATATCAACAATTACAATTACAATTACAGTTACAATCTCATCAAATCAGAAGATGAAACAGCAATCTGAAATCGAAAATCAATTGTTCTTCCTCGAACATATAAATTAAAGTGATATTTGCAATTTTTTCAAATTACACAAATTAAGAACCAAAACAGAAATCAATATCAACAACTGCAATTACAGTTACAATATCGTCAAATCAGCAGAATAACAGAAATCTGAATCTGGAAATCAATTGTTTTTCTTCGAACATATAAATCAATGTGAAATTTCCGGTTTTTGGTGAGAAAATGTGCGATTTGAAGAGAATCTTACCTGATTATGAATTAGCTCTGTAGTTTACTAGTTAATCTTGCTTTGAAGTGATCGAAGAAGATTCTAGAGAGTGTGTTTTTGACTAATTTAACAACTACTTTTTGGGGGGTTTGAAGTTATATATGCTGCATCTGGAATATGCACATGTTGTGCAGGCGAAAGTTTGTGGAATTTACATTTTGACCACTATTGTTTCAGAAGTTTTAGTTAGGCACCTTTAAGAAAAGTTAAATTTGACATGGATTAAACTTTTTATTTTTTTTTTTTTTTTGTTTGGCCAACAAAAAGAGACTTTATTAAAACCATAAAAACAACTCCCTTAGCAAATTAAACTTTGTATCGGATAGAGAAAACTTTATGGAATGATTCATTTCTTGAAAGTATTTTGTTTAAATTTAAAAAATAGCCGGTTCTAAAAATAACGGGGATACATTTTTTTAGTTATATATAAGGTCATAAATGTCACACTGAGAGAATGTTTTTTTGTGAGAGGGGTTGATGTGAAGAAAAAAGGAAGGATCAACGTTTTTAAAAACAATGTTTAAAAATATATTATATGAGAGTAGAAGAAAGCGTTTCAGGATATTTTTAAAGTTGGAATTGAATGTTAGGACAAAGTCTGAGATGGTGGGCATATGCTTGCTTGCATTATGTAACTACATTCTTAGACCAACTATTGTGGTGAATTTTTTTCTAAAGCTATTAGAAATTAAAGATGTATATGACCACAGTAAGAATTAAACCAAGCTCACATGAAAAAACAAATCAAAGATTGTAAAGTAAAATACAAGACAAAATGTCACTTCCAAGCTAATATGAAAATAAAAAAGACTTGAACTACCAATTTTCAAAATGGTATGAAACAAAATGAAAGATCGTAAAGTAAAATACAGGAATTTAAAGACGACATTGTCCGGTCTAGAACCAAATTATACAATTTCTTTGTTAACTTCTTTTTATCGAAAAATCATTATACAATTTTTTTTTTAACTTCTTTCTATAGAGCAATCAATCTAAGAACAAAAAATAAACCAAAAATATAAGTGATACGAATCCAATTACCCGATAATATATTTTTCAGCATATTTAGACATAAGGTATTGTACATTATGCTTTGGGTGTTTTTCAAAAATATTTTTGATTTTTACTTTTAACACAAAACTATTTAATTCTTTACATTTAATCAAAAACTATTTGATTTTTTTACTTTTACCTCAAAACTTTTGATCTTTACTTTTAATCCAAAACTATTTATTTTTTTACTTTTAACCCCAAAACTTTTTCATCTTTTGCAATCTAATCTCACAACTTTCAATTTCGGTCCTCCGTACTTTTCATTTTTCGCAAAGTTTTCGTTTTACGTTCCGTTCTAAATTTTGCGAGTTAACATGGCGTAACATGCGTGTGTGGTTAAACGTTTTTACGTCATCTATTTTTTCCCGTTTGACAGGATCATCGTAACGCGCGAGTCCTAGATCAACTTAGTTATTCTTTCATATGTTTTACGTTTCGGTTTAATTTCTTCGCATTAACACGCCGCAACTTCAGTGTTGGTGATCACTGATAGTAGTGTGACATTGGTGTTCGCCCCACGCCGCAACGTGGGGTGCTTAATACTAGTTTTGTTATAATTCATTTCCTTTTTTCCTAGTTGTGTCCCATTAAATCGCTATTTTAACCCATCATTGGTACAAAAGAACTTGGTAATACATAGAAAAACATGGACCTTCACTCACTTCCCCCAATATTCTCTCATATTTATTCACAAAGCAATCAAAAACTCACCTTTCACTCAACTATCCTCTTTCTATTTTCAAATCTATCATGGCCATGACACCCTCTATGCATACCTTCTTCAATTTCATCCCTCAAATCCAATCTTCCCATGTAATAATTCTCAGATATTTTTCATTTTGTTTCAAGAATCCCATAACTAAGTTTATGAGATCAATTGGATGGATTCAAGATATGCACTGTTATGATTTGATTTGGACGTAGCGCGTGTTTGAGTCAAAAAGATCAAATATGGACGCAAACGATAATGAGAACGGGAAAGACCCAAGATGCACACAAGTTACGGTGATGAAAGTGGCGAATATCACGGTGAATATGTTGATTTTCATCGTGATAATAGCCTTATGTAACGTCTTGCACATGATCTTACGCCCTTATTCCCAGCCGCGCATCATTTCTGAAGCCATTGTAACGTCTATGTCCTTGATCTCGTGCATTGTTTTTTATTCTATATCTTGTGATTCAAAGGTTTTGGTTTTTCAGGTCAAAAAATGTACATGTCTTATGTAAGGTCGCTTAGCGAGCATCGAGCCAAGCCAGCCTCAGTTCAAGCTCAGGCTTGAAGTTAAATGAGTCAGTTTGGCTCAATTTTACTTGGCTCCTAAATTCTTAACAAGCTTAAATTTAAGCTCGGGCTTAGCTCGATTAAAGCTTGACACATTTGACGCCTCGGCTTGTTTATATTTACAATTTTATAATTTTCTCATATGGATATATAACAACAATAAAAAAAATATATCGTGTACATTATGGATATAACAACAATAAAAATACATATCTTGTACATGTGTATGGATAAAACAGACAAAAAGCTCCCTTTGATTAAATTAGCCTAGCCGAACTTATTTCGAACGAGCTTTCTTAAACCTATTTTTGAGCGAGTTTTGTTCGAAGCTCGGGCTATTTTAAGAGTTTTTTCTTACTTGATGAATGCAGGTAGGATTCTTTTTAAGCAACCTACCATTTCTACGCAACAACTTCAGTGCCGATGCCAACATGGCGCTCGGCTACGTAGCCGAATTCGGGATGATCTGCCACATGTTCGTCACGGGCCTTCAAATCGACCCAGCAATATTCACTCACTTACCCGTTCGGAAGCGAAGGTAGCATGCACAGGGTTACTCCTCACTTTCCTACTAGGAGTTTTCATAACCCCATTTTTACATCTTAGTTACAAGCCTAGCCTCGAATTCGACGTCTTCATCTCTCTCGTTCTCTGTGGGACCGCCTCCCCCTTACTCACCCGCATCATCAACGACCTCAAAATAGGCAAATCTGACATCGGCCGTTTTTTAATCTCAACCGCGGTCATATCTGACCTCATTTCCATCCTTTTATTTACCACAGGGTATATTATTTTCGACCCCGTCGAGGGGTTCATGGTCCGAAAAGTCGGAGAGATACTTCTCATGCTAGGAGTTCTAGTTGTACAAATCATTTTGTCTGCTAATTTTATACCATTGCTTATGAGATGGGTTGATAGTCACAACCCGCCCGGGAAGTTGATGAAGGGGTCGCATTTGATCGTGTCATTAGCGAGTCTTGTATTCGTGGGTAGTCTTTCGCCGTTGATGGCGCATTTTAACATGATGTTAAGTGGGTTTTTGGCCGGGATTGTGATGCCTAGAGATGGAAGGTTGTCCAAGTTGTTGGCAGGGAAAGTGAAGTATTTTTATGGGCTTTTGTTCTTCCCAGCTTTCATGTTTTGGGTTGGTTTTGAAGTTGATTTTAGTGGGTTTGATGGTGGGAATATACTCACATGGGCTAGTATATTGTTCCTGTTTTTGACCATACTTGTTGGGAAGGTTGTAGGGTGTCTTCTTTCAGGGGCTATGTTGGGTTTTCATTGGCAGGACTCAGTGGCTTCAGGATTGCTTCTAAGTATCAAGGGTCATTTTCATATTTTCATGGCTATCTTGGCTAAGCAAGTAAGTTTTAACATTTTCTTGCTTGAATGGGATTTCAAAGATTAAATTAAGATTTTTTTTTCAAAAACTTTTGATGATAAACTAGTGGTTTTGATTTAAATATGAGTTAGTGGTAATCTAATATTGCGACTTTAGATTCTTGGACTATGCAAATATGTTAAACTAGCGTCTATCATTTTTGTTTTTGCAAAGTGGCATATAGACAAGCATTCTAGAACTCTAATCACAAAACAAAGGGCTTTCGGTTACAAACGTATCCATAGGAACAGTGGCTTTTCTGAAAATTCATGTACTCTATTCGATCTTGAAAAGATGTATCTTCCGTAATGTTTTTATTATTATTATTATTATTATTATTATTATTATTATTATTATTATTATTATTATTATTATTATTATTATTAGTATTAGATTATTATTATTATTATTATTATTTAAAACCAAATGGGTATTTGGCTCACTAAACCTCGTGTCAATGAAGTAATTTCTATACCATAAAAATTGTTTTGTAAATGAGCCTATATTGGAGTTGGTATCGTATGGGTATAGTGTTAGAAAATAACATATATGTATTGGATTTTAAAAAAAACATGTGCCCCTCGAAATCATGGGCCCTGTGCAGTGGTCCTCCCGCGCACCTTCATCACCGCCCATGCATCAGATTACTTAGTGAAAGTAGGTCCCGTGGAAAATCCGTCGATGATACTTTGTCAGGAAAGATGTCTTAGGTAATGAATTTACCGACAAAATTTACCAAGAGATCACCGATAGATTATCGACGACTATGCCTATGTCAGAGTTGAGACGCTATTTTCGATAGGTAGTCTCTTGGTAATCCCTCACTGAAAAGTCTCAATGTTCTGGTTTAGGAAATCCGTGGTTGTCCTTTGGTAATTACCAGGATAATTAGTAATTACCGATGAGTAATTTTATTTTTTACTTTCTAATTTTTTGTGATTCGTCGTTGATCCTTTGGAAATTACCAACGGGCTATTTTATCTTACTTTCTTGTTTTGTTATCCGTCGTCGATGTCCATAATACTCATTTTTGTAGTAGTGAGATTCTACACAGTAAAGTTGTCATATGATATGACGATTTCAATTTTCAACTTTAATTAGATAACGACTACCCAAATTTAAAGTACAATAAAAAATATACTCGTTTATCATCATGTGTTTTTAAAGAATCCCCTATTCTAGAAAATCTAGCAAAACAGTTCTTTTAATTTTGGTCTTGACATGGGGGTTTATATACATGCAGAGAAATATAATTAGTCCCTCAGACAGCGTAGTTATGGTACTAGTGAGTTTCCTCACCTTCATCTATGCCCCAATGGTCGTTAAAAACATCATCGAGCGCGCAAGAAAGCGATCCCCAACACAACAAATGGCACTCCAATGGCTCAACCCATCAACCGAGCTGCGAATGATACTATGCCTCCATGGTCCCGAAAGCATTCAATCCTCCATTAACCTCATGGAGATCTCCCAAGGTCCAATAGGACCAAGAATGATGATTTATGTAAACGATATGATAGAGTTGACCGAAGCGACTGCATCTACACTAGCGCGTGGCGAAGGAGTGGATGCAATGGCCATAACAGATGAAGGTATTTTGGAGATGAGAGAAACCATCACGAACAAAATAAATAGGTATGTAGAGAACCAATGTGAAGGGATTGATGTGAAAAGATTGCTTACGCTTTGTCCTCTCCGACTATGCATCATGACATTTGCGCAATCGCGGAAGAAATGTTGCCGTCGATGATCATCCTACCGTTCCACAAGAATCAACAAGCAAATGGGACGTTCAACACCAACTATCTAGAGTTTCGAAGTGTCAATCGAAAGGTAATAACACTATTAAAATTACTAGATTATATTCGCTATGTAAGATAGCGACTAAGAAAAGGTAATTTATTAGTTAATATATTAAATAAAAATAATATAAATTATAGACACGTTTTGGCTCGCGAGCTCGATAAGTGAAGCTCAGGCTCGTTTACTAAACAAACTTTTTTTAGGTTTGGGCTCTGCTCATAAACAAGTTTAAAAAGCTCGTCTCGGCTCGCTTACCAGACAACTTTAAATAAGGGGTAAGTGTTATTAAATATTCATAAAACTAATATTACACTACGGCTCGATAAGGATCGACGATTCACATGCCAGGCTCGAGCTCGGGCTCGGAAAAATAAGCGAGCTTTATTTAGCTCAAGCTCAGCTTGTTTCGAGCTTTTTCTCGAGCTGGTCCGCTCGGCTGGTTTGCGCCCCTACCGGTGATACTCATCTGTTTTGTAGTGTGTCTGAAAACAAAAATGACATGTAAGTGTTCTTTTTTTGACACAGGTTCTACGGCACGCACCATGTTCGGTTGGTTTATTTGTGGACCGTGGTCTCGGATCCATCCAGTTATCAAGATCAACCAAATGTATGAAGCAGCAATTATATTCATAGCTGGAAAAGACGATCGCGAAGCACTATCTTACGCAGGTCGAGTGGCACGACACCCTGGAGTGAAACTCACAATCATAAGATTCTTGTTGGACACAAATGGAAACAATGTGCCATCAAGGATAACAAGGGCTAGAGCCAACACAGCCGAATACGAGGAAGAATTGATGCAAGACGACGAGTTTTTTGCTGATTTTTACGACAAACATGTAGCCTCAGGACATGTTGCGTATATGGAGAAGTACCTTTCGAACTCGGGTGAGACATATTCGACGATAAAGTCGTTAGAAGGGGAATACAATTTGTTCATTGTGGGACGAGGAGGACGGGTTAACTCGACCTTAACCGCGGGTATGAATGATTGGGAGGCATGTCCTGAGTTGGGTCCAATAGGGGACATTCTTTCAGCAACTGATTTTTCGGTAACAGCTTCTGTGCTAATTATACAACAACATAAACTTAGAGGGAAACTACAGGGTCTACATGAAGAGTTCTCCATCATGTAAATTTGTTATAAAAATGCCTACCTTTGTAAGGTGATTGTATAGTTGTAAAGTAGCCATCAAGTTCTCAATTGCTCATCTGTAATAATAAGGTGGAAATTTTGACTTATTTACATGGTAACAGACTAATTTGGATTTCAAAACAATAAAAAGTCAAAGGTTAGGTTATTGAAATATAATACTTTTAATCAGATTTTACGCAAACTATTTAGAAATGCAAAATTTTATAGAAAGAAAGCTAGGTTTCAATCGACCCATATAAATAACTGATCGATGTCGAAAGGTCGGTAGTAATGATAAGTAGGGTGTCGAAATACGGGGAATTAGTGGAAAGTGCCAAAGTTCAATTGCCTCATTGATCAACTAACTTAGGACTATTGTGTTTTTGTTTTAGTTGCAAGAAAGATTGCGAAAGTGATTTTGTTTAACTGGTTTTAAACAATAGTGAGAAAAGGTAATCCAATCCGGGTTTCAGGTTTGATAAAACACAGTTAATCTAATTAACCCATAGTTGTCAAATGCGCAAGGTGCACTCAAGGCGCAAAGGGTGAGCCTTGGGCCTCAATGCAAGGCGCCTAAAAAGTGAAGGCTTTTTAAGCGAGTCTTTAGTATAAAAATACCATTTTTCGGGATTTTAGACATGTTTTAGGCTTCTTTAGGGCTAGTTTAAGTTGTTTTAGGTTGTTTCGAGGCTTGTTTAGGGTTCTTATAGGAATTTCGTTGGAATTTGGCCTGAAAATGCGCCTGAGTGCCTGAAAATGGGGCGTTTGAAGCGAAGCGAGAAGGTTGGGATGGGCCTGAAAAGTGGGCCTAGGCGCGCGCCTGAATGAGCCTTGACAACAGAGGATTAATGTAACACCCCAACCCGAATAGGGATGGCGTATCACTAGAATCAGTGATCAAAAATAAAAGACGCTCCATGAATATTAAAGTTAGGCTTACATTCCAAAAGATAGTTCATAACCCTAGGGCCCAAAAATACATATTTATTTTATATAAGGGTGAAAGGGGTGCACCTCTCATGTGTTGGGGGAAATTTCACACATCCAATCAAAATATGCCATGTCATTTCCCCTCTCACTCTCCCCTCTTGCCCAAAAACACAAAGGGTGGTTTTCCCTAAACCGACTTTAAAAAAACATAAACATGATTGGTTGAAAACTGGTTGGGCCCACCACTAACCCCTCTCCTCATCTTCCCCGCATGCGGCAACCCTTCCCGCTCAAACCCTTCCCCGCTTGGCAAAACTTCACGGCGGCACCTCCTCCCCGCCCCTGTTCCCCGTGAGCGCCCTATTCAGCCTAAGTGATAAACATCTTCAGTTAGCTTCCTAGGGTTTATTCTTCACTCTTCACCCGACTCATAATAACCTGTGAACATGTGCTGAAATAAAATATACGGAATGATCCAAATGCCCAGTATGGAATAATAGTCTCAAATAACAACGGTAACAGTAATCGTAGCAATAACACAAACAATAATATAATACAACATAAAACAAGTCAACAAGAAAACTGTATCATACGGATGTACCCTTGAGTCGAATAGTAATATGTATGATAGGTGTGGGCACACACAAACTATATACCTACAGTTTTCCTAGGATCGATCGATATGCCTCCTAGTATCTATGTACCACACTTATATCTAGGGACGTCGTTGTAACAACCGTGAAATTTCAAGCTTTTAATCGTCAATCATTTTCGTACTTAACGACTCAACTCATTAATACATGCATACTTATCATTTAACGTGCTAACAAGATGATTATGCAAATACTTCTAATTATCACTTAGCGTTAAAGTACTGAAACGAGCGTTGTGACGAACCTGTTAAATTTAAAAAGTCCAAAATTTGGTCAACATGATCGGTATAGCACCAAATAAGATATCATAAGTAAAAATAATATTAAAACATATAAAAACCATTGTTAGAGGTTTTTGTCTTACGCCATTCGGCAACATCACATGTCTTAAACTTTTACAAATATTAAGACGTTATATATCGTCTAACATCTAATATAAATATTATTTGCTAAATCTTATAATAATTAGTGGGTAATATTATTTCTTTAGCAAATTAAAAACTCCCAAACTCACAAGAAACTTTTATAAAATATAAAAAGAATAAGATTTTATATAAAAAAAGATGAATCTTCCATGCCCACTTTTTTATTTTACCCCTTGTTTAAAGACATGGTTTATAAAAACCACCCAACACTTGTCTACCATGCATTTCATTCTTACACTTGTCTTGCACATGTTGTACCAACCTTCCGCTCACCATTTTTCACACCAAAACTCACTAAGAACTCTAAAAAATCCTTGCACTTTTTCTTCCCCCTTGCTTTCTTTGATTGAAGAATTTTTGCTTCCAAGTAAGTTCATTAAAAACCAATCTTTGTTTATATTTCGTTATTCGTACAAATATTCACTATTCTTGCACTATTATCCTTTGTTTTGCACTTTATTCCAACATAAATTAATCTACATATTATATCATCTATGATCTAAAAACTTTTTCTTCCCCATTGCTTTCTTTGATTGAAGAATTTTTGCTTCCAAGTAAGTTCATCAAAACCAATCTTTGTTTATATTTCGTTATTCGTACAAATATTCACTATTCTTGCACTATTATCCTTTGTTTTGCACTTTATTCCAACATACATTAATCTACATATTATATCATCTATGACCTAAAAACATGTTTTATATTTTATTTACGCATATAAAACCCTAAAAACGACCAACAGGGACACATAAGTGTTCTTCCCGTTTTAGACAGATTTTGTGTTGTAACTTTGGACGACCATGACTTGGTCAAAACTTACCCAAATCAAGTAAGTTTTAACGATATATGGCACGCTTTAAAATACTTCCGTTTGGACCCCTAACTGTTTAAAATAAAATTGAAGCGCAAAACCGAACGATCTATAAAGATCCACGGTTTTGGCCATTTTCCGGGTTCCAAACAGAAAAAGTTTGTAAATAAAAGTTGTAAAACACATTCTAATTTAGTCGAGTGGAAATTTTCATAATTTTTGACGTCGTTTACTATTTTTAAAACGTAAAACAAAAACAACGCAGAAAGCTGTCAACTTTTATACTTTCTCAAAACTAATTGATTTACTTTTAATCAAGAGTTGTTGTAACCAATATCATCTACAACCATCATCATAACATATTCATAGCCCTAATTAACCCTCCTTAAAATTATTAGGGTTTACTTGTAATCTTTGAGAACGCGCAAGCTCATCATCAATCATCAAAGTGAGAACATAGCCCCCTTTTACTATTTTTAACTCTTTGGGTGGAACATGTAGTCAATTAAATCATTTTTTTATACAATTCAAATCTCTACACAAATATTTCATGATCATACATTTATTTAGAGCAAGCATCCATGATAATCGTTAACCTATGCACAATCATTAACTTATTCAAGCTAACTGTTGTAGATTATAACGCTATAGGGTGATCGAAACTGTAATCATTCATTATGTCAGGGGTTTGATTGTGTATGTCACTTGATGCAAAGTTCTTCCTTCACGAAGCTCAAACCCCATTTAACGCGACCAGATGTAAATACAGAGTCAAACAAATATGTTTACTACAACTTTTGAGTCATAGCCACGCTTATATACATCCTAATATCAATCCGATGCGGTGTCTAGGGCTTGGCTATCACATGCTAGCGTACACCCATGCACGTCCACCATCAACTCATTCGTGTAGACATTCACGATGTCCAAACCTAGCACATATAGGGAAGTGATTGAGCTGAGTCGAGCCAGGTTGAGCTTGAGCTCCAAGTTAAACAAGCTAGCTTGGCTCGGAAAATGTCCGAGCCAAATAGAGCCGCTTTATTATTTTTTAATTTTTATTTATAATTTTTTACAAATATTAATAACATAAAAATTACACATATATCTATATATATTATTTTTATTTATCATATATTTTAAAGACTGAAAGAGATACTAGAAGTATCATGTGTAATTTAGTTTTTCTCATATTTTTATATGTTATTAATTAATTAAACTTAAAATGTTAGCACTTCAACCCCCTCCAACATATTTTTGTTTTAATACATTAACAATTAAAATCACTCTATAAAAAATAAAATAATTCAAGCCGGCTCGCGAATTCACGAGCCGAGTTAGGCCTAGCTCGTTTACAAATCGAGCCGATTTGAGCTAACTCATTTACAACCGAGTTTTTTTCAAGCTAGGCCTTTTTCGAGTTTTTCCCGAGCGAGCTTAAAGCAAGCCGCGAGCTTTTTAAACACCCCTAAGCTCATCACTTGTATCTGCGTGAACCATCTTTATTCCGAAGCCTGCTCCCACGTCTAAACCACTATCACCCTAATTCTAGTCCCATACAAGTCTCCAATTAGGCCACATGGGATCCGTTCGGATCCACACACCCAAGCCGAATCCATGTGCATGCGCGTCACTCGCTCCCATGCAAACCCTGATACCATTGACGCTACCGACCCAACAAATGTTAGCCCACTATTTAACCCAGTCCAAACCGACCCAAGTCAGTTTTAAGCTCGTGAGTCTGAGGTCCCCATGTAACACCATTACGGGTCCAGCCAGACTCAATCCCTAATGGGTGCCGAGCCATGAGCCGGTCCGGCCAGGTTCATCCAGCGATGGCGGAGGTCACCCGACAGTAGTGCAACACCGGTGACACCGATGACCACCGTCACGGGTTCAGTCATGCCTCTCGTCGTTCTCCCTCACACAACCCATAGTCACTACCATCCCGATCCATATCCAACGTGATCTCCTACGCCCTTGATTAACGATAATTTACAAAACGTAATGAAGGTTACTAGGAAATCAACAGGAGTGCTAGGATCGAAAACTTAGCATGCTTTTACCTTTATTTATATGCATGATGTATTGCCAAATACATCTAGTTTCTGTGTATAGTTTGTACAATTTTCGTGATGTTTTGTGTCGTTTTTAGTTAGATTTCGTATACTACTAAACAGTTCATGATTTGCAGGTCTTGGGAGAGAAAAGAAGCTGAAATGGGCGAAAAACAAGCTAAGTTGGAAGAAAACTGAGTTCCGGAACATTCATGGTTGATCGAAGAGCTAAACAGAATAAAAATCCAGAAATTTCACCCTGTCGCGTCGCGCGACAAGGAATGCGAAGTCCTCTCGCGTGATGCGAGAGGTGATATTGACCGGTTTAACTTTGAGTTATCTCGCGTGACGTGAGACTAAAGCACAATACCCCTCGCACGACGCAAAGGGCCTAAAATCACAACAAGGTTCGTTTTGGGACATGATTTGCATGTTATAATCAATATCTAATTCTCATTATCATAATCTCAACTTTGGGCGAATCAGTTTCAACCAAGGGCGAAAATTAGAGACTTTAAGAGATTTTAATGAACGAGAAGCATCGGTTGAAGTTCGGAGCCACGGATCGAGTTTGCTTGAGTTTTGCCATTCGGGTTCCCACGTTTCTTCATTTATCTATCTTCAACTATGTTTTGTGACTTTGTTAATACAATTGTTCTCGTTTTCACAATGATGCTAGGCTAAACAATTAACACTGCTTAGGTCGTTGATTAATATGCATGAAAGTTTGGATTTTTATCGGTTTTGAACTATGTTTGTGGTTTGATTGATGAAGTACATACTTGGTTTCTATGATTTGATGTGTATGCGTATCTTTTCTTGCTTGATTTCATGATTATTAACTTCACATGTTTCCTTGTTGAATGTCTTTCAGTTTTAAATTCATGTTATATCAATTACGGTGTGTGTTTTTATTAATTTATGGTATGCTAGATGTAGGTGTTGTTTGTGTTTTAAGAGGTAAAATGTCTTCAGTCTGCATACCACATCTACAGACATCTGTAGAAGAAAAGGTGGACCAAACCTCTGCAGTCTGCAAGGAGAAGACTATTTGGTTTTTAACGTATGTACACTTCTAAAATAAACTGGTGGTGGTGTACGGACGATGTTGGTGGGTGGGGGTGGGGGTGGACGGTGTTGGTGGGTGGGGGTGGGGGTGGACGGTGATGGTGGTAGACGGTGGTGGTGGGTGGTGCACGGTGGTGGTGATGAACAGTGGTGGGTGGTGGTGGTGATGGATGGTGGTGGGTGGTGGACGGTGGTGGTGGTGGTGGTGATGGATGATGGTGGTGGGTGGTGTAGCTTAACCCTTTGCAGACCTTAGAAGATCTTAGAAGTGGCTGAGCCAAGTCTGCACCAAGAAGAGCTCGTCATACGTTTTTAATGAAACGTCTTCGGAAAAACAAACAATCTGCGAGTGACAATGTCTGCGCGGCGCAGACAGAAGAGCTTGCGCAGAGCTTTTCAGAAAAAACAAGCAGCATCGTAGTGTCCATAGGAGTTATAATCGTGAATTGAGTAGGTCTAGATATTCAACTAATCTTAAAATCCGTGAGGTGAGAGATTATCGGTCTGTCTAGGTTGTTAGATTGCTAGGGTTAGAGCCTTTGTGAGAAGACTGTAGGTCCCCTAGTCCTTATGGATCTTGACAGAATCATCTATCTAATCTAGAGTGCGGAATCCCCTAGATCAGATTTCACATAAACAAGAACACGAACAAGAACAATTTCCTTCAAACAGTCTTCTATTAATTATCCAACACAATGGTTTACAATCAATTCAAGACTCTCTAGAAATCTCTCAGCCACTCTCTGTAGATTTCTCACACTCCTCTCTGTTCTGTTCAACCAACTACTCTAAACCCTAATGCACCACATGTATATATACTACTTGTTTTGCATACTAGGCTTTATACTGGGCTAGGCCATTCTCCAAGCCCATTACAACTCTAAACAAGCTAAATACAAATGCTAAGCCCAATACAAAATATCCAAAGACTAAACTAGCAAACTATTAAGCTGTTGTCACAGAATATGCACCAACAGACTCCCCTTGACAATAGCTTCATAATGTAATTTTGTCTTCAAACATCTTGTGATCTTTTGGTATTTGGAAAGCTTCAGCTACACACAAATTCTGACATCAACAAACTCCCCTAAGCTGATGCATCCAATCACCAAAAGTTTCATTCATTGTAGATTAGCAAGCGTAGCATTCTTGGTTAAGCTCATATCACCAAATTTATCTATATCTCCCTTTGCAATGTAGTAGAAGGATCCTACCATGCATCTGCACACATTGTTCACTCCACTCTTAAAATGTACTTTACTTGAATTCTGCACTTCATTTTGATAACTGCATCAATCTTTTAGAAACACAAGCAAGTAACTCGAAAAACCATTAGTCCTTTTCCACATTAAAGATAAACCAATCTTTTATCTTATCATGCAAAAACAAACAACTTATCAGATCAAACTGGGAGACTTTAAAAACAAATCTTTTTGTATTTTTGTATTTTCTGAAAACAAATAACTAACAAGAAAATAAACACTCTATTTTTGTGAGAATCACCGTTAAGAAGATCATATCAACAACATCAAACAGTTTTCACACTATTTGATAATTCTTTATACAATATTTTGTGAAAAGCAGTTCAAGACGATTACCAGTATTGTTTATCCACTTAAACAAAATACATGAACATTTCAAGTTCCATTACCTAGTGATCTATTTAGATAACCTTTACTGATATACTAGTGTGTCCCACTTCAGGACATACCCCCGCGATCAAGGTATGCACTAAAATTCATCGTAGTAGGTGAGTATACGAAGTTCATCCTTTTGAATTACAACGTTAGATAATTGGTGATCAGGTCAGTACTTCGGTACAGCAAAGAGACCAATATCCGACGAGGGTTAGGACAAATACCAAATTTTGGTACGAATAATGCAATTTGCACATTTGAATGACTCTCTAGGAGAGCTTCTTCAATTTTTGGAATTTGGCATTTAGCTCTTTTAAGATATCCTGGTTGTGCCTAGGTCAGCATATATCTGGATGCAGCAGAAGGACAACCTTGATACCCCGGATGAAATAACGATATAAAGTCCTAAAACCTCAGATTTTGGCAATCTAACAACGCAAGGTTATAAAACCATACGCCACTGATATGTTACCCACTCATACACAGTTTATTATATGTGTATTACAAAGGTAAGTTGATTATTTCATGCTTTTTGCCTACTGGTAAATCATATGATGAAACTGCTATCACACTTAAGCAATTTTCTTTTAATTTCAAATGTGACAGTCTAACTTGGTGATGTACTATCATTTCTTCTTTTTCACATAGTGAAAAACTCATTTTTTATTTTCTATTTTTTTATGTTTTTTATTTTTGAAAAGCAGTAAATTTATTTACATAAATTTTTATGGAAAAATTTTAAACTTTTACTAAACTCTTTTTGGCTTAGGGAAATTTCTCCCCCTAAATTTTTGTTTTTATGGAGTAAGGTTATAAAAACAGAAATTTAAATACAAACGACTCCCACTTTAACCTGACAAGTAGGTTTCTCACTTTTAGTAAACCAGTATCTAACACAGAAGTAAATAATTCGTTACCATGTGTAACCTACTATTCACCTCAGATGATTTACAGGAACAACCACTGTTGAACACATCAACAGTCCTTCTTGGTCATCCTGCACACACTCAACAACTTTAGACTGGGGGACCCAAGCCTTAAAGGTCTTGGGTCGTCCAGATTCATCAACCACTGGAACATCCATCCAATATCCATCACACCCTACTGGTGTTTTGGATGTCTTCCAAGTTGTTAAACACGATTTATAATTTCCACTAGGTCTTTGGTCGCGAGAGTTCCAATAAACTCTCGGATTTTCCGACCTTTGAAAATGATTATCTCGAAACCTTCTTCTCCTATTATCATAATCTGATCGTTGAAAATATTTGGATTGTTTTGAATATTTGAGTTACAAAAACCCCTATATTCGTTTCTTCTTTGAAAGTTTCGATTACCAGAAGTTTGGTATCGATTTCGATATCCAAAATTTTACTTTGAAAAGAATTTGTTTGACCCTTATTGGTTTAGGAGAAGAGTTTCTTGAACCAACAAATCTTCTTAATGTTGAAGGTTTAGGTTGAAATCTTGGTTGATTTGTCTGAACACTTGATTTAACATTTTTCTTTGAACCAACCTGATTCCCATCCTTAACCTCAAACCTCAGCCTCTGCTTTCTTACCCTTTTTAAAAGGACAACAACTAGCCACATGTCCTTTGTTATGACATTTAAAACAAGATCTTTTCTTAAAAACTTTCTTTCGGTTAGATCTCTTTTTAAATGTTTTGACTGTTTGGTCTTTAGTATCCTCATCCACTTTATGAGGTGTACTGTTAGACCTAACTGATTCTTTCAAAGAACCTGGACTATCAGGTATGTCAACTATTATCGGATCCACTACAGCTGGTGTAGTAGGCACAAAATCTATTAGCTCTTCTTCATTTGGTAAAAAGTAGTAATCCTTATCCTCGGAAGATGGAGCTTTACTAAACCCCACTCCTGTTTTATCACTACCCTTTTCAAACTTTTTGAATTTGAGTACTGACTAACGAGGATTCTCCAAAGTTGTCTAACTTTCCATGAAGTTCAACAATTTTGGCCTGTGCACCAGCCAATTATGTGCACTTTTCAGAAAGGTCGTTAGTCTTATCCTTCATAGTTTCACGAGCTAAATCGATGATCTGTAATAGTTCATTGACTTTGCTGGTCAAACTGATGATTTCTTGTTCATTTGAATTGAGTGTATTTAAAAATTTTGACTCCCTTTTACTCAAAAGAATATTTGACGCTTTCAGTTTTTCTATCAACTAACAGAATTTTGTTTTGCTCCGATAATTTGTCAACTTTATCCTATAGTTCAGTGCAAGTATGACAAGTTTGACTTACAGATTGAATTTTACCTGTACCTTTGCTGTAAGCTCATCCGTATCATCCATGCACATTGTAGCTTTTGCATCTTGACTTTCATTCTCTCCTTCTCAGCTTCCTTCTTCTCTTCTTTCTTAGCAGCTGTTTCTTCAATCCTCACATCTCCAGACTCAGCTAAACATGCTTGTTCACATGTACTTCGTCTTGAAGAACTCTGATAACGTTTTCCTAAAGCTTCCAATAGCTCTCTAGACGATCCATACCTATTACAAATGTTTTTCATATCAAATGGCAAGGACATCTTTATCGCTGCTAAAGCTTTCATCTCAGCATTATACATCATTTTCTCAGAGTCTTCCATCTTCTCATATGAAAGTACCAGAATTCTCCCGTTAACTCGACGTGTGGGAGCAATATACCCATCAATCATACAGCTCCACATCTTAGAATCTTCACATTGAACAAATGCCTCAAACTGCTCTTTTCAGTCTACATATTGTTTAGCATTAATCAACTTTGGACAGTTATTAACACCCTCACTCATATTATTCAATTTGGCCATCTTCACCACGCAAAGTATCAGTTTAAATGGATTTTGGTATACCTGTGTCAAAATCCAAATCTAACATCTCTTCTGGTCCTTTTTCGTGTTTTACCGTAACCGTACCGTTAAAAACGTTCAAAAATTTGTCCGCAAAAGTGTGGTTACCAAATTATAACCGTTAAACTCGTCTCGACGATACGAATCCAATGATGTATATTGTCCGATAGTGATTTTAGGAGTTTTCATGCCTTTTTTTGTCTAAAAATCACACGAGTCTAACTGTCCAATTGGTTCGTCAAAATTGTCTATGGATCAAATTCTATGTCCGAAAACGTTTAACTCTGGTTACGTCAGCTGATTAACTTTCCACCTTTTTGTAGATAATCCGAAACAGTACCAAATCCGAAATAGTAACTCAGATTGACAATCCGAGATGAAAATCCGGAACAGTAATCCGAATTGTCAATCCGAAAAGGTGATCCGGAATAGTGATCCGAGATGAAATCCGGAATGCACTGTTCTGATCCGAAATGGAAATCCGGAATAGACTACATCTGATCCGAGATGGAATCCGGAATAGTTCTGATCCGAGATGGAATCCGGAATATCTTCTGATCCGAGATGGAATCCGGAATAGCTTCTGATCCGAAATTCAATCTGAAATGAATCTGAAATGAGTTTTTCAGATCCGACTTACACTTCTGATGATCCGAAATTCAAGTCTGCAATCCGAAATGCTTCACTTTTTGATCCGAGATGCCTTTCTTCAATCCGAAATACCTACTATTAATCCGAAATACCTGCTGTTAATCCGAAATTCCTGCAGACCCCTAAAACAGCCGTTAAAACCCTAATTCAGCCGTCACAAACTTCAAGAACAGCCTCCAAAACGCCCAAAAACCCAACTTTTCTGCTGTTACGATTCTGAACCGAGCAATAATCAAGAGCCGAATGCTCTGATACCAATTATAGGTCCCCTAGTCCTTAAAGATCTTGACAGAATCGTCTATCTAATCTAGAGTGCGGAATCCCCTATATCAGATTTCACAAAACAAGAACACGAACAAGAACAATTTCCTTCAAACAGTCTTCTATTGATTATCCAACACAATGGTTTACAATCAATTCAACTCTCTAGAAATCTCTCAGCCACTCTCTGTAGATTTCTCACACTCCTCTCTGTTCTGTTCAACCAACTCCTCTAAACCCTAATGCACCACATATATATATACTACTTGTTTGCATACTAGGCTTTATATTGGGTTAGGCCATTCTGCAAGCCCATTACAACTCTAAACAAGCTAAATACAAATGCTAAGCCAATACAAAATATCCAAATACTAAACTAGCAAACTATTCAGCTGTTGTCACAGAATATACACCAACAAAGACCCCCTAGTTTCCCTAACTTTTCGTGTTTATCGAGTCGAATCAGGTTTCTATAGTTATTCTTAACTTTCGCGCTATGAGGTAGATTATCGCTTAGGGTACTTTATTATTTAAGTTGGAAAGCCCGTGAGGGCATCCGCTAAAACCGGTAAATTAACAGCTTATAGGTTCCTATAAGTTTTTTCTCGAGAAGGGTTGAGGGTCCTTTAGGTTTAGTATTTTAAGATCAGGGTGTCACATTAGTTTCATTACTGATAGAAAACTAGTTAATCATGTGTAGAATTCTGACTTATGTAGTGTCTTTATCATCATTTGAAGGATCCCAGTTCGTGTCTTAGTTTGGTTATTAGTTAGTTTTTAATTCATTGCAATTAGGTCATTAGTAAAACCCCCTTCAAAACATAAAACACCTATGTCAGTCGTGTAGATAAGTCAATTGAGTCTAAGTAATTAATAAAGTCCCGTGGGTTCGATATCGGACTTACTTAGCTATTCTATAATCGATTGGTTCACTTGCCGGTTAGTAGTTTAGTTTTAGAGAGTATAGAGTTTAACTTAGTGTCTAGTTTAGGGTTAGTTTAGTTAATATTTGTTAAACTACTTTTAGCACATCACCGCCTGTCGCTCATAGGTTTCCTCGGTCCACCTCTATCGGTCGATCTAGTGTTTATTAGGTGATCAATCACCGAGTTTTTACTTTAGGTCTCCCAATCTTAATTTCATCCGTTTTGACCCTGAAAATAGATTATCTGACTTTCAATAACATCTAGATTCTCATAGGCTGTTTTAGATCATAATAAAAAATCCCTTATCGTGTCAGTAATATAAATCCGTTAACACCACATTAAAGTATCTTGGCGTTAATACCCACATGTTACATTTGAATATTAAATATCACATATGTTACGGCAATTAAATGTTAACAAGTTAATAGTTTTATGATTCAGTGATAATGATAAAATTTAACTTATAGACACGTGGGCCATTTTTAGATCCTTCAAAAAAACCTTTAAAAATAAAATCGACAATAATAAGCCTTTAAAATCTCATCAAAAAACCCCCAATTTCTTTGCTACGCATCATGGCCTTTCACGTCGCCTGCCCAATTACATGGTAATCGTTACTCGCTCTCAAATCCCACACACACTTATATATTTATATACACATCTAATACCTATATATTTCCCGCTTTTTGTAACCGTTTCTTCTCCTTTGATTCCAGTCGTAAAATCTGCTACTGCTCGCTAGGGTTTCCACACGAGTTGCAGAACGATGAGCGAAGAAACGGTTTTCTGGACGAAATCTCCAGATTGAAAGCGTTTCTGGAGGATCCATGGCTGATTGAAGGTGAGAAGAAGACGGTACAGGTTGTTGTTCCGAAGGTAACGGTTGTGGTTCCGCCGGTTCAGCCGCGGTTGAGTGTAGATCCTGCGGTTTTGGATGGCGGTGAGGCGGAGGAGATGCTGTCAGCGCGGAGTAAGCGTGCGGCGGTGCAGAAGAAGGCTGCGGCGGCGTTGTTAGTGGCGGAGGATTATGCTCGGAGGTTTGAGTCCGGCGAGACGGTGGTGAGTTGTTTTGTTTTAGTAATTTTTGTTGAATTTGTTGTGGAGTTTGAAGTTAATTGAGTGTTTGTGATTTGTGATAAAATGTGGTGGACATGAATTATGGATAAGTGTTTGGTTATTTAGGGTTTTGAAATGTCATAGTCAGTGTAGGCTGTTTGAGCTAATATCTGTAATTCTGTATTGATGAAATGTCGTTATCTTGTATCATGTGTGTGATATGTTTGTGTAAGAGTTGACATTAATGATGAAATTTGTGTGACAATCATGGGAAGGTGGTTACTGAAAGGTAAGTGAGGATGCTGAATTTTTGATAGTGGAGTAGAGCCATTAGGGGAATTGATTATAGCACTATGAAGGTTGTTGATAGCGTAGGACATCTGAGCTAATAACATATCTGTTTTGATGTAATGTTGTTATCTTATATTATTTGTGTAAAAGTTGAACTTATAGATTAAATTTTTGTGATAATCATGGGAAGTCAGTTACTGAAAGGTAACAGACTAGCCTAATTTTGACAGTGGAGTAAAGCTATTAGGGGAATTGATTATAGCACCATCAAGATTCTCGATTATTTAGGGTTGGGATTTTTGGTGAAAGCATAATGGCATGCCTTATAGCGTGAGCAGGTTTTTAAACTGTCACAGTCAGTGTAGAACATTTGAGACGATAACATATTTGTATTGACGAAATGTGGTTATCTGATATCATGTGTGTAATATGTTTGTGTGAAAGTTGAATTCAGTAGTGAAATCTGTGTAATAATCATGGGAAGGCAGTTACTGATAGCTAACTGAGAATGCCGAATTTTGATAGTGGAGTTGAGGCATTAGGGGAATTGATTATAGCACTATGAAGGTTCTTGCTATATACTTATATGTAAAACTTGGCTAACATCACTTTTCATCCATTATTATTTAGGGCATCAACAGAGAATTCCTTCTTTACCTAGCCATTTTGTGTTTCTATTGATTGGGTTTCTTGCTTCGGGCATTATAAATGGTGGAAGCAAACTCCATTGAAAGATGGTGGTTCAGTTAACTATCAGTCCACAAGAACTTGCACCTTTTGCGATCATTTGCTTTATTTGTGTAGAATTTCATACAAACATGATAGAAATAGTTTAGTAGTTCCTAGTTAATGACATTTGTGGTGGTGTCAAGTCATATTGTTGAAGCCTTTATGTGAATGGGGCAATCGCTGATACCATGTGAAACCTTGGTTATCTACTAACACGGTCAAGAAAAGGTTTAAATGGACAAAAAAGTGCAGCCCTTTGTTCCGAACAGGAGGCTGAAAAATTAGTATTAGACTACCATTAGTTGCATGAATTGTCCGAAAGTATATGCTGCCTTGTTCTGACAGTGGCATTATAACTGTGTGTTCAATTGAGTTTGGTTGCATTGAGGTTGGGTTATACTTCTTTGGTTTTTAACTAGTAGGCAATCAGGCATATATTTGCAATAAACAGGATAGTGATGGTCCATGGCCTTTTGACTTTAAACGTTTGCTGGGTAGTTTGGGATTGCCTTTTTTTTATATAACAGTGAACATTAAGCTTTTCTTAGGTGCTACACCATCACCACAGTAATGCATTATTATATGAATATATGTTTTTTTTCCTTTTGCATTACTGATCATGTTGGAATAGGCCTTTTTTCATTTCTTTGTAATATAAGTGTTAACTCAATGCAGCACACTATCGGAAATATCTATTTCTTGCCAGTGGTACCTTTTAAATTCTAATTGTTAGCGATATCTATTAATTTTTTAGAATTTCATATTAGGCCAATCTCCGGTCAAGTTTTAACCTGAATGCTCTACATATGGTGTATCTTTGACCAATCTCTGCCTAAAGTGAGTGATATGTAATACTTTTGCACAATGCTATTCTTTTGTCTGTTTCAGTCACTATCTTTGAAACGTTGATTATTGTAGTTTCAATAATTAAGGCTATTATACCATTTGAAGATTCGTTATTAAGATAATAGGAAAAAGTTTAATCTTTTTAGGCCTTCAAGCGGACCCAAAAGATCAAGACTTGAAATTGTAATCGTGTTCACTCATATTTACTTTTGCGGTGTGATTGATATGCTTTACACAGAGTAACGCTAATGATGTTGGTGGAGAAGAGCAAGTTGTCTCTAACGCCAAAATAATGTGCCGCCTTTGCTTTTCTGGAGAACATGAAAGAAGTGAGAAAGCAAGGAAGATGCTATCATGCAAAAGCTGTACGAAGAAGTATCACAGGAGCTGTTTGAAAGCTTGGGCTCATGATAGAGGTACAACTTATCGTGAGTAATACAGCATGCCGTATTACTTGCTATATCTTGTTTTTGATAATTGAAACATTGATTGTAGATTTATTTCACTGGAGCTCTTGGACATGTCCTTCATGCCGCGTATGTGAGGTTAATTGATGTGCTAATCCTTAATTTTTAATGTCATACGATGAGGAACTTTATTGTTTTGCTTATTATTCCAATTTGTAAATTACATTGTAAACTAGGTATGCCGAAGAACTGGTGATCCAAGCAAGCTCATGTTTTGCAAAAGATGCGACGGTGCATATCACTGTTACTGTCAGCACCCTCCACACAAGGTAAAATGTGGACCTTAAACCTTTTGCTATGTTATTAGTCATTAAAGTCGTACACTGATGTTTCCAATGTGTTGAGCTTTATCAGAATGTGAGCCGAGGACCTTATTTGTGCCCCAAGCATACAAGTTGTCACAGCTGTGCATCTACAGTCCCAGGGAATGGTTCAAGTCTCAGGTATTGCTTATTTAATCTCTAATTGATGTAACAAATTCTACTAGTTTACTTATGAATGGGATTATCTGGATGTGTTTTATCTTAAACACGTCAAAAAAAAATAGCTGAAAGGAGAATGGGTCGAACAAGGTCAAATTGGCCAAAAGTCACGCATAGTCTTTTTAATGTATACTACTTTCTAATTCGATTTTTATCCAGTGGTTTGGATTTGTTGGGCTTCATTGGTGTGGAGGCCCGATCAAGGGAGGGCGGCCGACCCTAGCTTTGAGTCGGCCCACACGTCTTTATTTAGCAGTTAAATTAGGGTTTTAATTTAGCCGGCCCTAGTTATCTCTATGTGGGCTTGGGCCTAACTTGGAGAACAAGTTTCCTAACCCTAGATTAGTCTCTATATATTGATATCATTGTACTTGTAATTCCTTGAGCACCTGAATAATAAAGAGACCCTAGTTGCAGCACAGTGGACGTAGGTCAGCTGACCGAACCACTTTAAATCTTCGTGTCGTTTACTGCTTTCGTGTGTGTGTTCAGTTTCGTGTGTGTTCAATCGTAGCGATCCTAACAACTGGTATCAGGGCTTTGCTCTTGATCGGGATCACACGAGAACACCAGAACCGCCACCTTCAGTTCTTTCGTCGTCAGCCAGCCAGTCAACCGCCGCCGCCGCCACCCAGCTTTGCTAGGGTTCCGCCGCCGCCGTTAGGGTTTTCGCCGCCGTCACAGAAGAAGGTTTAGGTTCCGTTTTTTTTTCGAAAGCTTTAACAACCAGTCCCGAATCAGCCGAAATCAGAGATCTATTTTTCAGAAGAACAGTTTTCCTAAATCAAAGAGACCGACTACAGAAACCTAGAACCTGAGTCAACCGCATTTGTCAGGTTTTATCGTTTCAGTTAAAGTTTCAGTTTTGATTATCAAGTTCGTTATTCCGCTGCGTGTTAAATAGATTGATTTGTTGCATTTATCTCTGTTTATCCATAACTAGTGTTTCGTTTAGTCATTGCCATGGCTGTAGACGGAAAAGTTGTAATAGAGAAGTTTGATGGGAATAAATTTGGTTGGTGGAAGATGCAGATTGAGGCACTACTTTGTCAGAAAGACTTAGATGTAGTGCTTGAGGGTGAGAAGCCAAAAGATATGCCACAAGCAGATTGGGTGAAGTTGGATAAGAAAGCCAGAGAGTGATAACGCTTTCTCTGTCAGAGAATGTTGCCTATAACATCCAGAAGGAGACCTCAGCTAAAGGTATGATGGAAGCATTATCTAACATGTATGAGAAGCCTTCTGCAGCAAATAAGGTTTATCTTATTCGAGAGCTTGTGAATACCAGGATGAAGGAGGGTGACTCGGTAACAAATCACATCAATAACCTAAACTCAATCTTTCTCGCTTAGTGTCTGTCGATATTAAGTTTGATGATGAGGTTCAAGCCCTACTGTTATTATCCTCATTGCCTGATAGTTGGTCCGGAACCGTAACTGCAATTACTAGCACTTCGGAATCGAGTAAATTCACATTTGCGAAGATGCGGGATCTTATTTTGGGAGAGGATGCTTGACGTCGTGGTTCAGGTGAGTCTTCGAGTTCTTTGTTAGTACAGAGGCCAGGGGAAGAAAGAATCAGCGTGAAAGTCGTCAGAGCAAGAGGAGGAGTGTGTCTAAGGTTCGAAGGATGTGGTATGTTGGAATTGCAATGAAGTAGGACACTTTAGGAATCAGTGTTCGAAACTGAAGAAGAATAATCTGCAGGAGATAGTGATGATGATGCGTTAGTCTGTAGTGTGGAGAGCAGTGTGGATTCCTGGGTCATGGATTCTGGTGCTTCATTTCACGCTACCCACAGCAGTGAAGCACTGCAAAATCTGAAAGAAGGTGACTTTGAAAGGTAAAACTGGCGAATGATGAGGTACTTGATGTTACGGGCATGGGTGACATTGTTTTGAAGACTTCAGTTGGTTCGTGGACTTTAAGAGATGTCAGGGTTATTCCAGGTCTGAAGAGGTTGTTGATTTCGGTTGGCCAGTTGGATGATCAGGGACATGAAGTTAAGTTCGGGAATGGACAGTGGAAGGTTGTCAAAGGGAATATGGTCATGGCTCGTGGAAAGAAAAGAGGCTCATTATACATGGTCAGTATACCATCAGAAGGAAGTGACGTTCCAGTTCTGAAGAAAAACAAAGTCGGGTTCACAGAATCTCAGGGGCAGAAGAGGGTTTCCTTTGCAAGAGAGAAACCTAGAGTCACAGGGAAGATTCGGGATGAACGTGTTTGGAAGGTCAAACCAGTCGGGGGACATTGTGACAGTAGGAGCGCAAGGCTGTTTCAGTTACAGTTTCAGGGCGACAGTGGGTTAAAAAGACCAGAATTCCAAATGGAAAAGTCTCTCCAGAGAATCTCTTGCTAGTATTGGAGAGTGGTGTTCTCAGGATTTCTCAGGATTCGGCAGTTCGTTTAAGTGGGAGCCGGCAGGGACTGAGAATGAGTCACAGGTTGTGACTGATGAGTTGAGGCTCAGTGGGAGCTTCAACGTGCCTTTAGGTTAGTTGTTGAGGAGGCTGCTGCAACTAGGTGGTAAAGGAAGATTACAAGATGTACAGATGTTGAAGACTATTGGGTGTTGTTCGAGCCTCCAAGTGGGAGATTGTTGGGCTTCATTGGTGTGGAGGCCCGATCAAGGGAGGGCGGCCGACCCTAGCTTTGAGTCGGCCCACACGTCTTTATTTAGCAGTTAAATTAGGGTTTTAATTTAGCCGGCCCTAGTTATCTCTATGTGGGCTTGGGCCTAACTTGGAGAACAAGTTTCCTAACCCTAGATTAGTCTCTATATATTGATATCATTGTACTTGTAATTCCTTGAGCACCTGAATAATAAAGAGACCCTAGTTGCAGCACAGTGGACGTAGGTCAGCTGACCGAACCACTTTAAATCTTCGTGTCGTTTACTGCTTTCGTGTGTGTGTTCAGTTTCGTGTGTGTTCAATCCTAGCGATCCTAACATGGATTGTCATTGTATTAATTATTTTTGTAATCGTAACTATGCATTATTTAATTGTTTGTTAAGAAAGTGATTGTGGGTAAACTCAATTCGACCCATTCCATTTTGACCTATACTAAAAGTGACCTGTTTCAACTTGAACCTGTTTTGACCCATTACTCAGCCTGCCCAATCCACTTATCTTGCCACCTCTAGTCGCAGTAGAACTAACTGTTGTAGGTTTCTCTGTAATGAACCTTAGTGTCATTTGCCTTGACACCTATCATTGTTTACATACTAATGATTGTTACACCATGAAGACGTATTATTCATGATGAGGTTACATAGTCAGTATTTGATAGTTGATAAAATCTTCTGTTTTCTTTTCACTTTCTCATTTTTTTAATATATATGACAGCTTTGTTGAATTGTTGCCATTATATATATTATAGTTTCTCTCTGTTCATCAGCTTTTATAAACTGATATTGGTATCTTTTACATTCTATCAAAATTGTTTATCATTTGATTCATTTTCAATACAACGATTTGAAGGTGGTTTCTAGGGTATACTTGTTGTGATGCTTGTGGAAGATTGTTTGTGAAGGGAAATTATTGCCCTGTTTGTCTAAAGGTAACATTAATATTTGGTGTATTATTTATTGCTTGCATTTTTCAGAAGTTTTATTCTGGTAGTTACATGCTACCTATTGATACAGATTAATTGATTGTATAAATCACAACAGGTGTATAGAGACTCTGAATCAACACCCATGGTTTGTTGTGATATCTGTCAGCGGTGGGTGCATTGTCATTGTGATGGAATAAGGTTTGTTTTCTACCTGATTATGCTTTTGTAGGCTTGTTGCATTTAACAGCTGTATTATTTGGACACTGTTTTTATCCTCACTCTGTTGGATTAAATTCTTGCTGCGTGAAGTGAAAACAGTATAAGATATGTTTGGAATGATACTAAGCTTAAGAAGCTACAAATGATAAATTCACAGAAATAGGATCTTTCAATTTTGAAAAGGTGATATATTTTAGGATTCGTGTTGCTTTTGGTATCTAAACAAAAAGCTCTAATACAAAATACAAGGTATTAATTTCTCCAAGGATTGTAGAATTTTATTTGTGACATTGGTAATTTGAGATGCTTATTGTGTGTGCCCTAATAAGTTGGTTAGTTGAAGTTTCTCGTTGAAAAATAATACAGGAAATTTAAAATGAAGAGTATATTGTTGGTTTCTTATATAATTGATTAGTTATAAAAATAATTACATATAGCAAACAATGTGCATACTAATGTATATAGAGTTTTGAAATTCAGAAGAAAGGAGAAACACATTAAAATTAGAATTTGTGTTGCCAAAGGATGAAGGACAACCTACCCTTGCCCTTTTTTAATCGTACTCGTAACTGTGAAATATTTTCTGCAGCGATGAAAAATATTTGCAATTTCAAGTGAATAATCATCTGCAGTACAGATGTGCCTCATGCCGTGGAGAATGTTACCAGGTACAAATAGAGATGCAACTACAAAGTGTAGTAAACCTAGAGGTGGCAGTTCGACCCATTTACTTATGAATGGATCAATATGGGTTGCGTTCTATCTTAAAACTTCAAATTGGTAATACAAAAATTGAAAGTGGAAATTTTCAATTAGGTTAAGTTTTGTCCAAAAGTTATTTTCAATGCATAAAATCAACTAAATTGTTTAATTCAAAAATTTAGATTATCAATGTCATAAGGGATAATTTCACATATCCCCCTCAAAACCCTTGTATAATATCATATTTACCCTAAAAAATCTGAACATCAAATATATCCGTTTTCATGTTTATGACATAAATACCTTTCCCTTATGTAAAGACCAAGGTTATGAGTGTTTGAAGTGTAAGGGAAGAAGAAGACGGGTATGATAGTTATCTTATATTTTGTATTTAATATATTCTTTTAGTTGGGTATATATATGTTAATATGTTTATTATATATGAAATTGGCCCGTGTAATTAATATCGTTTTTACAATCGCGTAACACCTTATCTATAAATTTTGTAAAAGATGGACAAAAAGTATTCTAACCCGGTTCATTTTGACTAATACTTAAAGTGACTCGTTTTGACTGTACTTAAACCGAAACTTAACCTGATCCGTTACCAAACCATGCCCATCTTGTCACCTCTAGGTCAATTATTTAGGGTTTATTTTGACCCGTTTGACGTTTCAGGTTAGGGATCTTGAAGATGCTGTTCAAGAGCTATGGAGGAGGAGAGACAAAGCTGACCAGGACTTAATCGCAAGCCTAAGGGCTGCTGCAGGATTGCCAACTCAAGAAGAAATATTCGCAATCACTCCTTATTCTGATGAAGAGGATGACGGACCTCCATTGAAGAAAGAATACGGCCATTCAATTAAGTTTTCGCTCAAAGGGTTAGTTGATAAATCTCCCAAAAAGGACAAGGAACATATAAAGAAATCTGCAAACAAGAAGTACACAGCGAAAAGGGGTTTCGCGTACCTACATTTGGTAGAGTTGAACACAGTGATGCTCAATCTATTGGATCCATCACAGGGGATAACAAGGATGAAGACGTGCAGTCTAGTAGATATGATGAAGCTAGTTTGACCGACGGTGTGTGGCCTGTTGACCAGCCGGAGGCTAAAAAACTCAAAATTGTTAATGTGGTTCCGGTGAAAACCGATCATAGAAGCTCGAGACACAAAACGAAAAATCACAGGCCGAATCAGTTGGATGATACTGGAGTCAAATCCAATAAGACTAAGTTGGTTATTCATTTAGGTGGCAGAAATAAAAATGTAGTAAATTCTCCTTCAAAGTCTCTCCCATATCAAGTGTTGACAACTTCCAACAGTATGTTTTTTTTTATAATATTTTTTTTTGAGCATAATGCCATTTTCGTCCCTGAGGTTTGGCCAGTTTTGCGACTTCCGTCCAAATGTTTGTTTTTTCACATCTAGATCCAAAAGGTTTGAAATCTTGCCATTTTCATCCGGCTTGTTAACTCCATTCATTTTACCTCCATTAAGTCAGGGGTATTTTTGTCTTTTTTTATTAAGGGTATTTTGAACACTTGTACATTATGCTAAATGCTTGTACATAAAGTGAAAAAGTCCGAATTGCCCTTTAAGTTAACAAAAAAGACGAATATATCCGACTTAACGGAGAAAAATGGACGGAGTTTAACGAGCTAGATAAAAATAGCAAGATTTCAAACCTTTGGGATCAAGATGTGGAAAAACCAACCTTTGGATGAAAGTCGGGAAACTAGCCAAACCTCAGGGACGAAAATGACATTTTACTCTATTGTTATTTCAGTTGAACTTAAGATTGTTGAAAATATATGGTATGAGTTACAAAATGATAATGCCAGGTGAAAAGGCGTCCCTGGGTGATGGTCCACCGCGCGGTCCACAAAAGGAACTCAAGCCTTTATTGAAACTGAAGTTTAAGAACCCATATGGCGATGATCGGAGTTCATGGGCTTCTCCTGGGGAGGATGATAAGAGCTGTGTCAAGGGTCAGAGGTCTAAGAGAAAGAGACCGCCACCACCAACACCGCCGCCAGCTTCTATGAAGGAAGATAAAGATACAATCATGGACGCAAAGTGGATAATTCAAAAGTTGGGGAAACATGCAATTGGAAAGATTGTAGAAGTTCATCAGCCATCCAACAATAGCTGGTGAGTCAAAAGGTTAAAACTGTCATTTTGGTATCATGGAGTGATCTGATATTTGAAACTGTAATCTTCTTGCAGGTACAAGGGAACGGTAACTGAAGTCTCTGAAGATATGTCTAGTGCATCAGTTACTTTAGATGATGGAAAGGCGATGAATGTGGATCTTGGCAAACAAGGAATTCGTTTCGTTTCTCAGAAGCAGAGACAGTGAGTGAGGTAACCAACCAACCTCTACTACTTGCTGTGAATTTTTCTGTGATTGTGTCGGGACGGGGAGTAAGTATAACAGATGTAGTTTGTTCATTATATTTGGTTGTTGTCAGATGCTTAGTACAGTCAGTATTGTTAATTTCACCATTCACATATCTTTGTCCAAGTTTATGTACTGCTAGCATCCATCATAGTAGGTAAAAGTCACTCTGGACTGAACCAAACAATTGTCCTGTCACCCGTCGAGTTGTCTAGTCAGTTCTATAGCTCTTGAAGACAACCAAAAACGTCTTTTAAAAAAGTTTCCAAGTTGAAACTGCTTTTAACTTTATATTTTTGGTTAAATTGGTAAAACTGTTGGTCTAAAAAACATGAAATGCTTCAAGGCATTTAGGTCCTAAAAGCCGATGCACGAGATGAGAGCCTTAGGTAGGTGAGGCGTGCTTTATAAAAATTAACTTATTAATTCTCAAACACTAACAGACAAGATATAATAAAATAAATAAATAAATAAATAAAGGAGAAGCTTTAGTATGACTTTGTATTGCCAACCCTACTTTATATAAACAACTAAACAAGCAGAGCTCATCCAAACTTTATTGGATTATTAAAGTAAGAAAATTTGAGCTTATAGGCAGGATGAAAACTACATTATGGAACAAACAGGTTGGGCTAAAAATGAGTTTGGGAGGATTGTGTTGTTTTCCAATACTTAATCTACAACTATTAAACGATGCCCCCATTAGTTTTACTCGAATTGCAATGTCTTTATTGCAACATATGATAACCAAAAATCACAGTAAAAAGTGCTTCGAAATTACAGTAAATTCTTGCAAGAAAGACTCAAAAAACCTAGCTAAGAACCGAAAACATAATATTTTAATATTTTAGAAAAAATAAAAAAATGATCATACTATAAATTGTTTTCAACAAAATATATTAAAATGATGTTTCTTTTTTTGTGATATTTAGTACGATTTAAAGACATCTATGATATTTAAATTTGATTTGAATATACTATCATATTTTGAAAATTTTTATAGATATATAGGTAGATTACATTATTTAAAATATTGATTCGAAATTAAAGGATATAGTAGAAGTATTATAACTCTAAAACCATATATATACGAGTCGAAACCTCGAATACTCCTCGCCGGAACCCCATTTCTTTCCTCCAACATAGCTTTATAACCACCATGACCGCCAATGGGGATTTCTGCGGTGACAAAGGTCGTAGCACCTATGACGGTTGCTGCGATTCCAAAGGCGATAGCGCCAAAAGCCGTAGCACCAATGATGGTCGCCACAATACTAAACCCCTTACTCTTTCCTGCTGCTTAAAATATGTTTTCTACATCGCAATTGTCATATTCCTCTTCACAAACTTTAACGCCCGCGAAACTTAAAACTTGGTAAAGCTTTATCCAAAGTTGAATCCACCACTCTAGGAATTGTATTCCCGCAAAATACAACCCCCCCTGTGAATCTCTACCGAGATTCCATCTGTGTCCACCCGGACGATAGAGTTGGCTCTGTCTCCCGTCATGCAAAAAACACCACTTCATTTTGGTAATGTTTAAAGTACTTACTGACGGTGGCTGAGTTACTTCCCATGAGTTTCGCATTGAATCTTGTTCAAGCCCCAAACAGATGATTTTCAGGATTGATGCTACCCGCTAGAATCTCGATCCCTCACCAACTTTCACCCTTCAGGACGCCAAACTTTACGCCTTCAACTTCTCCAAAACCATCTCCACCCTCACCACCAGCCTCCTAATCACCATCTCCTCAGTCACCGAGGCTGACAAAACCATTTTAAACTTGGACAGAATTCACGTCTACGCCTCTTACAGGAACCAACAGATCACACCACCCACAGTGCTTCCTTGTACCTAGGCAACAAGCCCGACAACACCATTTGGTCTCCTTACCTCAACGGAACTCAAATCCCCGTGAACCCTGATCTTGTCGTGTCTTTGGTCCAAGACGTGACAGTTAGGACTGTGTTGATTAATGTTAAACTCACGGGACGTTTAAGATCAAGATCTGGATTTATTCCATTTTGACGGCTGATGACAGTAAAGTGCCCGGCGTATATTGTGTTTGGCAACAGGAATAATAGTAACGTCATCGGTTCGATCGTTAAGCAACTGTTTGATATAGGGTGTGATGTTTAGAAGAGAATGGATGGAAAATCATGACGAAGGGGCTTTTTTATTTATGTTCATAATCTAATTTTCTTGCATGTTTGTTTTCTACTAAATAACTTTTGATGATATTTTTTTTTTCATATGTTCTCAAGTTAATGTTTTATCTTTTTCGCTATTTGCGTGTCTCGTTTTAATATAAGTGATTTTAATCTTACACGCGTAATCGTCCTTGCAATGTTATTTGTTGAATATCGTAAACAAAATTAGACCATTGAAAATTTTAATATTGTAAACCAAACCAAATCAAACCATTGAATTAAAAGCTTCCTTCACCATTAGGCCTCTTAGGCAGGGAAATACCATTTTCACAGCGTCTCACCAGTGAATCGACAATAACAATTTAATTACCACTTCATGCTTCAAGGCGTTTTTGGGTTTGTGGCGATTGAGTAGTCGCTTTTCAAGTACAACAAAACACTAGTATACCTTATCAACACTATACAAGTGGTAAGTTTTTTTGTCACAATTTTCCAGTCAAAATATATATATATATATATATATATATATATAATATATATATATTAAAATATAATATCAAATGAGAAGAAAAATTTTGTAAGAATAAAAAGAATAACTTTTAAACCAATAGAAATTCTCCATTTACTTTATTTAATGTGTGTATTTAATATTATGAAAAAATCATATATGTAAATCTATAATTGTCATTAATTAGCTAATTAATTAAACTTGTAACTCATTTTTTTAATATATTCTTTCAAAATAAAATAATTTATGGTGAATAACAATTTTCGACATACGTAGGATAAATTTTCGACAATTTTCGAACACAATGGTGAATGTTTGGAACTCCAGTTACTATTTTTTACAATGCTGAATGTTTACAAGAGTGATCACGATGTTTAATTGTTGGACCTATTCTTTATTTTTCCTTTTTGTAAGCATTAGTATTAATATTTTTTTTTTATCGTGGTTATGGATTCACAAATTTTAGAATATATATACATATGAAAACAATCATAATATCGGATTGGAAAGAAAAGAAAACTGAAATTAGAGCAGAAGAAAATGAAGGTAGATTTCACAATGCTCAACATAGCATCGATTTCAAGATTAACTTGTGATATATATACACACACATACGCAGACAAGGCAGATCAAATAAAAAGTGTTTTCAGATAAATGTGTAAGCGAATCTGAACCTTGATCAAGACAAATCAATGATTAATATGAGTCGGTGACAATTTCCTGTTTACTTGCATTAGTCATATGATTTTTTTGGAATGGTCAACTAAATTACCGGATAAACATACTGAGATGCCCACAATCGAGTAGATACATCCCCTTCTCCATAACGATCAGAGTTGGATGCACGCCCGAGCCACTAATTCCGCGAAAAACCAAGTAACTAACCACTAGACCAATTTATCAGGACACATTAGTCATATGAATTAAATTAAGAAACGGATAATAACCATGCAAGCACACGAAATTGAGTGATACTAATCTTAATAGACCTATATTTAGACTTTGGTTATACGATCTTTAAAGAATAGGTCAATTAATTTGAGACTACACAATTAACATGCAACTTTTCGTTTTTGAGCTTGGTAATATGATATGTGTTTTTGAATGATATAATATCCCGCAAAAAAATATCACCTTAATTTGATATTTTGTTTCTAAGAATAACTCCAACGCACAATCCATAAGTAAGCTCGTGATGATGTGGAGTATATCCAAACTTTCAATCCATTGAAGACCAATCCAAATGAAAAATCCGACTGCAAGGGCAGCTTTATTTTGGTTTTGTGCAACTTTTGAGTCATTTTCCATTTTTTTTATTTGTTTTCAATATAAAAGGTAGAAGAGCTCCACTAGTGATGAAATTCGATTACTCACAATATATAATTACTATACGTCAAGTCATCGAGTCAAATTTCATCACTAGTGATAGATTTTAATGGAAATGCCCATCACTAGTGATGTTTTTTTTTATTTTTAAATTATAAATTAACAACAAACAATAAAATTATAAATTATAAATTTCATTTAAATAAAAAACAATATTTCTAGACATACAACTTAAAAATAAACATACAAAAATAAAAAGATACATAAACAAAACCTATTCTTCGTCCGAATCCGGAAATTTCAAACCTAAAGAACCTACAAGTTCAATTAAATCATATCTCAACCAAAAGTGAAGTCTTCATTGCGCAAGTCTTTTTGGACATTTTCGGGAACAGGAGCTTGTGTGTGTGAGTCTGGCACCCAATCTGGAGATATTGCACGTTCATCTTCTTTAATTAGCATATTTTGCAATATGATATATGATATGGATTTTTTTATTCATCGCACGAACCGGTCGGTTTAGTATCCCCCATCTACCCTTTAAAACATCAAAAGCCCTCTCAACATCTTTTCTTGCCGATTCTTGCACCTTCTTGAACGTCTTTTCTTTGGCCTCGACAAGAAATGAATGAGCTTTTACAAAAATAGACATGATGTGTAGATACCATCCACAAGAAGAAAGCCTCGTCTGTAATATCTTCCATTAATCATAAACGGACAGAAAGGTGCGGTACCATCTGGTACAGTTTGAAACACGGCAATGTGTACAAAACATTGATGTCTTGTTTGAACCAGTAACACCAAAATACGAATGCCAAATCCATAAATCATTCGATGCCACCGCTTCAAGTATGATGGTCGGTCTTTTGACGTTAACCCTAACATACGCCTCTCGCAACTCTCTTGGACAATTTCTCCATTCGATATGTGTACAATCGATGCTACCGTCGTAACGTTCTTGAAACCATTATTCGCTTGCCTTAATGTCTCCTACAATCTTTAAAAAATAAATCTTTTGGTAAACGAAACCGATCTCTAAACGTTTCAGCATTGTAGACCGGATTCTCCACAAAACAATCCTTTATTAACACTTCGTTGGCATGTATACGATCACGATCCACCATTTTCTTATTTGGACAGCTCGAACCTTAAAGTTCGTTACACACCTTCTCGAAAAATTCAAGTGTATCATTGTCGGAAGACGTATCGCTGTCGGTGTCCAGCGGAGATGAATTCGTAGGAGATTCCATTTTTAAAATTAGAAGATAGGGAGTAGAGATGTATTTTTGTGGGTTAAAATATTGTATTTTTGTGGGTTAAAAGAATGTAGAGTGTGTGTATATATAGATGAGATGGTAACTTTTTTATAAAAAATCTAGTTTGAAACGGTAATATTTACATTCAACGGTAACATTCACGTTCAAATTTCAAATCATAATGCGTGATAGTGGCCACACGTTGTCGGTTTGACACGTTATCGGCGGTGGTGGTGGCGGCGGTGTACAACGTGTTATCACGCGTGATCAAAACATGACAACGGAGCGCCCCGGGTGGCCTAATCAACCAATTTATTTGTTTACCAGCTTTGTTTTGTTACACATTATTATGCAATTTATTTAATAGCTATTAATTGATTTACCAACATGATAAAAAAGCAAATTTAAATCTAGTTCAGTTACGATTTTTATGTAAAGATATACCTGTGTTTTCTTAAATATAGTTTACTTTGTTGTGAAACAACGGTCTATTACAACTAATATATATGTATATAAACATGAGAGCTAGACTATGAAATCATGTAGAGAATAGAACATGGAGAATTCTTATTCACTGATCTATCTACACCATATACAAAGGCCATATATATAAGGCACATACATTAATTTAAAAGAAATCAAAGAGATGAGAGTTATGTATGTGGAGAGTCACCATATAAATGATACATTCATAACATTCCCCCCTGACTATCCATATACCTTTAATATGTTTGGAGATGTTGCACTCGTTAAAAACCTTGCTAGGAAAACCCAATGGGACAAAACCATAGGTAAGGAAAAAAGATGCAACGCATTATCTCCCCATGATACTTACGGTTTAGTTATGTTGCCTCATTAACAATCTTACAATGAAAACCTTATTGGAACAAAACTTCGCGAAGAGAAAATGAATGCAAATTATGCAATATTCCCCCTCATTTGAACATGTATTCTCTAAGTAACTAGTGTGGATCTTCGGTAGAAGTTGCTCAAAAATTTTGTAGTTGATGATTCGTTGCTTGATCCCTTTACGTGCAAATATTTATGTTGAGGAAAATGGTATATGATCTTCATATGTGACTTTTGGTAGCTCATCTCTAAGAAAAACCATAATATCCATAAATATGTTATGTTACATTCCCTGCATCATATGACTAGCCAAACTTGTTTTCATCGGTTAGTAAAATTTCATCTCATGTCTGCATACCTTCGATGTATCGAAATAGTTGTTGTAACTCATTCCAATATCTCCTTACTTGACTGTCACACCCCGGATTTCCAACCCAAATCCATACACCGGTGGGCCCGGGTGAGGAGTATTGTGACGTCAGTTGATAACATCATTGTCAATTAAACACGACACAACGGAAGTCTTGGAGTAAAATTACTATTACAAACCAAATGTTCGAAATAAAATAATATACAGGCTCGTAATAGAAGATCCACAGACGGATCATTAAAATGTACAAGAAAAGAATATAAAACAGACTTTAGGGCAGATCTAAGGATTTGCAAGATCCTCTTAGTCACTACCGAGCAGCTTCCGACCTATTTCATATTGTACCTGCAGTTTAGTCTTTGGACGATACGTCAGCTTTCGCTGGTAAATACACCCAACTGACTCATTTTGAAAACATTTTAAAATATTTTGAGTGCACATGGCACAAAATCTTTTATAACTTGGGAAAGTTACTTTGTAACCTTGTTAACAATTCACATGTTTGTCCATAATACAGGGCCCAGTATAGAGACGAGACATGATTAAATACACACCACTTAGAACTCACAGAGGAGTTATCCCCAACGTCTTTGGTAATTTGCATTTGAGCGTCTGTCAGGTGTATGCCTACACCCCGCGCTAAGGTCGTGGCCATTAACTAATCTAATGAGCCGAGGATATCCAGGACACGGTAATTTAACCCCCGATGTTTAAGTTATCAAACAAAACTGATTAAAACAGAATATGCGGATTTACTAGCCACAATCCGGCATTCGATTGATCTCATTTCTGACCAAGCGGTAATAGTTTACCGTATCCCAAGCCGTATAGGGAAAATAAGTCGAGAGTATTAACCTGAGCTAGTTTCTTTTAAAATTCAATAACTCAGCCGTATACAAAAGTACTAACGTGCAGATAGCATTTCCCGGCAAGGCCCTAGTCTGGATTATGGCATAAGCTAACCAATTAAATACTATCGGTCTTATTTAAGTCATAGACTTAGACCGAGTAGTGTACATGATCAAAACGTATAACGCTTGATTAAACGATGATCGGATAGAATGTAGTTTAAACCCGACAAGTACTTTGACTTGCATAAAATGGGTAAACTATAAACATTCTGGATTTTGAAGCTTAAATGACAAGGTTAAACCCGTTATTGGTTAAATTCGTAAACTAGTTACGATATAATCAACCGTATGCTTATAAGCGATAATGGGTAACCGGATAAGTCATGGACAAGTTCTATATGCCATTATATTTTAAATAAGTTAAAATATCAGTAGGATATCAACTTACATGCCCGTTAAGGTTTTAAAACGAAATTATGCCTCATAAGGGTATTTTGGTAATTTCATACCATATAAAAGGAACTTGAATAAAATTTAATGTTATAATTATAAGTATTCTGGAAAAATACTTTATTTATGATATAATATCAGTATGATACCAATTACATGTGTATTTTACCTTTTATGACCAAACATGCACCGAAGGGGCATTTTGGTCATTTTACACAAAGTTTATAAATTATTTGGGATTCTGAGTTTATAACATGTACCTATTGTAAATATGTTTAAAATAAGTTTTAAAATATTAGGTATCAAGTCTTGGTCAATAATATGGTTTTAAAACCATATCTTGCGCCGAAACGGCGCTTATGTCTAAAATGACGTCTTTATGTGTTTATGAAAACTGATGTTAAGGTCTGATTAAAATGTTTTAAATATGTTATTTAATATAACATACAGTAGGTAATTTTTTGTCATGAAAAGATTTGATTAAAACCATTTCATAAGTCACGAGGGCTAAAATCGTCATTTATCGACATAGTTTAAGGACCTGTTTGAAAACTCAGTTTATAACTTGGTTTAACATCCCAAATAATCCTACTTATAATATTACTCAATATAAAACTCATTTTCAAGTTTATCATTATTTAAAATCTTGTTTTATGCAAAAAGGACATTTTGGTCAAAGATTGCATAATTATGGAACTTGCGCATAAACTTGATTCTGATTATGATCATGTAGTATAACCTCAGAGGGTTATGCTACATTATAATACGATCATAATGCAACTTTAGATCAGTAGGTAACTAATCTAAATCGGGTCAGAATCGAAAGTCAAAGCAGAAGTCAAACTTCGCGACTTTTGGTTGCGAACCGACCCTAGAACTGAAATTGACGAGTCGAACATGTTCTAATAATTATTACCAACTTGTTTAAGTGTCAAAACAGGTTTCATAACATATATAAGATCATTTTATGATTTTTCCGAAAAATGGCATGTTTGACTTTTTAATATCATAACTTTGACACGTCAATTGGTCTAGCAAACGTGATCTTCAGGAGGTGCCCTTTATAGGGACTAACACCTACCTTATTACGATCACTTAGCCATGTTCATTTTGAACAATGGCTGGACCATAATGGTCTTAACCGAAAGTCAAAGCGTTTTCGTAAAACGCTTGACTTTTGGCTATAAAAGCCTATAAACGAAAATGCAAAAGCAAGGAACACTTACAAGAGGTTCCTAGAATGCAAGAGAACTAAGTTGGATGCTCCTTTCAGCTAGGAACTTCCAGAGGAGGGAGAAGAGTGAATAAATGAGAAGGTGCAATTGGAATGGTGAACTTAAGCACCTATTTATAGTTGGAGAGCTCAAAGGAGGTGAAGCCAGGTGTTTATGGGTGTAAGAGGGAGCTTACAAGTGTCCCTAAAACGTGGCGTAGCTGATTACAAGACCATAGTTTCGATTTAATGGTTTTGGAAGTTTTGTTTGGGAGCCAAGAAAAACTTTCTGCAGCAGAGGCCTTCTCGCGCCCTGCGAGAGACCCAGGCCTGGTCTCTCGCGGCCCGCGACCGCCCTTGGCCAGTTTCAAAGTTTGTCACTTTTAACCCCTTAACTTTATAAAGTCTTCTAAAAACCTTTTTAAACACCTTTTTGGCACTTTTAGCCCTCCGTAGCCAATACTTGGCATTGGAAGCCTTCGGTTCGTTAAAAGGTCACTAAGAGGTATGAATTAACATGTTAACACTTTCAATCCCTCCATCATCCAATTTCCATTATTTACAAAATTGAACCCTCTCGTCCAACATTTGGCACTATGAGAGTTAGGACTTCACAAAGGATCACTCAAGGCTTATTATAAGCATGTTGATTCGATGTCACTCAGAGGCTGGGCATGTTGACATAACAGTCACTCAGAGGCAAATTTAAGCATGTGACATATCAGTCACTCAGAGGCTAATGATTTAAGCATGTTGACATATCAGTCACTCAGAGGCTGTTATTTATGCTGTTGACATCGGACGTACTCAGATGCTCAGATTGAGCATGTTGACGTCTTTAGTCCTTACTGGTCTTTAACAGACTATATTTAAAATACAACACTGTGTCACTATACTATTGGACACGATTTTACAGGGTGTTACATCCTCACCCCCTTAAAAGAAATCTCAACCTTGAGATTTTATTCAAAAAGATGGGGGTACTTTTGTCGCATAATGGACTCAACCTCCCATGTATACTCAGGACCTCTAAAAGCGTCCCATTTAACCTTCACTATAGGTATCATTTCCTTCGGAGATTCTAACCTGTCAATCCTCGATCGAAATTGGTTTCTCAATGAACCTCACGTTTCCGTCAATTTGCACATCCTTGTGCGACATTGCTAGCAACTCATCGGCTAGACATTTCTTAAGGTTAGATATGTGGAATACATCATGGATTCCACTAAGCTCCTCTGGCAATCTGAGATTATAAGCTACAGTGCCGACACATTCGACTATCTCGAATGGTCCAATATATTTGGGCTCAACTTGCCCTTCTTTCCAAACGTATCACACCTTTCAAGGGTGATACTTTCAGCATGACCTTGTCCCCTACTTGGAACTTAAGAGGTTTATGTCTCTTGTCAGCATAGCTCTTCTGCCTATCTCTGGCAGCTTTGAGACGATCACGGATTTGCACAATCTTTTCCGTGGTCTCCAGGACAATCTCTGGTCCTGATAGTTGGGCTTCCCCAACTTCTGCCAACACACGGGCATTCGGCACTTTCTCCCATACAAGGCCTCAAAAGGAGCAGCCTTGATGCTAGTATGATAGCTGTTATTGTAGGAGAATTCTATTAGGGGTAAGTGGTCATCCCAACTTCCACCTAAATCAATCACACATGCCCTAAGCATGTCTTCCAGTGTCTGGATAGTACGCTCACTTTGACCATCAGTCTGCGGATGGTAAGCTGTACTAAAATTTAATCTGTGCCTAAAGATTGTTGGAAACTTTTCCAAAAGTGAGATGTGTATCTAGTATCTCTGTCGGATACAATAGATACCGGCACACCGTGTAGGGACACACTCTTGTCCACATACAACTTGCCAATTTATCTGAATTGTACGTTTTTTTTGTATTGGCAAGAAATGAGCTGACTTAGTCAGTTGCCTCCATTCATTTCCACTTTTGGTCTTAGGTAACTTGGTAATCAAATCCATAGTTACCATTTCCCATTTCCATGTGGGAATTTCTAGTTGTTGTAGAAGTCTGACGGCTTCTGATGTTCGGCCTTAACTTGCGAACACGTTAGACATTTAGCTACATAGGTGGCTATGGATTTCTTCAAACCCATCCACCAATAATTCTTCTTCAAGTCTTGATACATCTTGTCACCTCCTGGGTGAACCGAGTATCTCGAACTGTGCGCTTCTTGGAGGATTAGATCTCTAAGTCCTCCAAAGACTGGAACCCAGATCCTCTCATTGAATCTAAGGATTCCATCATTTCCAGACGCTAACTGTTCCGTAGTTCCGCCTAATCCCTCATTAGAATATTAGCCTCTAATAGGGCTTGCTTTTGTGAATCTAATAGCTTCTCATTTAAGCTATTTCTGAGCTCAATGCTCTTGGCGTTAATCCTTATAGGCTTAACCCGTTCCTTGCGACTTAAGGCATCAGCAACTACATTTGCCTTGCCTGGATGGTAGTGAATCTCGCAATCATAGTCATTAAGTGTTTCCATCCATCGGCATTGTCGCATGTTCAATTCTTTCTGATTGAACAGATGCTGGAGACTTTTATGGTCAGTGTATATAATACACTTTGTGCCATACAAGTAATATCTCCACAGTTTTAGTGCAAATACAACGGCACCCAGTTGTGTAATTCTTTTCGTGCACCTTTAGTTGTCGTGATGCATAGGCAATCACCTTGCCTTTTTGCATTAGCACACAGCCCATGCCGGTTTGTGAAGCATCACGGTAAACAACAAAGTCTTCAATACCCTCAGGTAGAGATAACACAGGAACATTGCTCAACTTGTGTTTAAGAATCTCAAAAGATTCTTGTTGCTTTGGACCCCAATTATACTTAACATTATTACGGGTCAAGGTAGTTAAAGGAGTGTCTATTCTTGAAAAGTTCTCAATGAACCTCCTATAATATCCAGCCAATTCTAGGAAGCTACGAATCTCCGATGGGGTTTTGGGCACTTCCCAGTTCATTATGGCCTCAATTTTGGCGGGATCCACCTGGATACCACATTCACTGACCATATGGCCAAGAAATTGGACCTCTCTAAGCCAAAACTCACACTTAGGGAATTTGGCACAAAGCTTCTCTTGCCTTAGGAGTTCTAAGATGCACCTAAGATGTTTCTCGTGATCAGCTTGATTAGAGAATACATAAGTATGTCGTCTGTGACGACAATGACAAACTTATCCAAATATGGTTTGCAGACTCTATTCATGAGATCCATGAATGTTGCAGGTGCATTTGTGAGCCCAAAAGGCATCACTAAGAATTCAAAATGACCGTATCGGGTCCTGAAGGCAGTTTTGGGAACATCTTCACTTCTAACCTTCAGCTGATGATATCCTGATCTCAAATCGATCTTGGAGAAGTAACTAGCCCCTTGAAGTTGGTCGAATAAATCGTCGATCCTGGGCAGAGGATATCTATTCTTGATTGTTAACTTGTTTAGCTCTCGGTAATCGATGCACTTTTGCATCGAACCGTCTTTCTTCTTTACAAAGAGGATAGGAGCACCCCAAGGCGAGGAACTAGGCTGAATAAAGCCTTTCTCCAAGAGTTCAGTCTAGCTGCGTCCTCAATTCCTTCATTTCCGTTGGTGCTAGCCTATATGGAGCTCTAGCTACGGGTGCTGATCCTGGGAGAATATCGATTCTAAACTCCACTTGTCTGTCTGGAGGTAGACCTTGTAATTCTTCTGGAAAGACATCTGAATATTCTGAGATAACTGGTAGGTCCTCCATGTTTGGCTTAGGCTCATTAATAGTCACTTGTGCCATGTAAATGACACAACCTTTCCTCAAACACTTGATGCCTTAAATAATGACACCTTGTCTGGCAATCCATAGTGTGAGTCTCCGGGGATGGTAATCATTTCACCAGATGGGGTCTTAACTTCGATGAGCTTCTTATCGCAGACAATGCGGGCTTGGTTATGAGATAACCAATCCATGCCTAAGACAACATCGAACCCCGCTAATTTCATTGGCAGAAGAGAGTAGGGATGGAATGATTCTTAATGGATATAGAGCATCCATCAAGAATGGAAGATGTTGTTTCTAAACTTCCATCAGCAAGTTCTATCTCATAAGTTTTATCTAGAGTTCTTAAGGGCAGGTTTAATAGTTTACTAAACTTATGGTCAACAAAAGATCTATCTGCATCCGAATCAAAAAGAACTCTAGCTTAAATATTGTTAATGAGGAATGTACCTGTTATGACATTGTCGTCATTAACAGCCTCTCTTGCAGTTAATTGAAAGGCTCGAGCATTCCCCTTCTTGGCCTCTCCAGGCTTTGCATTATTATTCTTAAGAATTTTAGGACAATTAGTCTTTATATGCCCCTTTTCATTGCAGACGTAGCTGACGGCATCCTTAAGATCTTTACATTCTAGGGTCTTATGCCCTTTTCTCTTACAAATGCCACGGGGTTTGGCCTGTGAACCAAAATTACACTGTCCCATGTTGCGATTGCAAGTTTTGCAGGTTGGCATTACAGCCGTTTTACCTTGGTTCCCTTTGAACCCAAATCTCCCTTTATTTTTCTTATTAAACCTATGGGAGTTGTCATCTTCCCTCTTCCTTTTCCTGTCAATTTCAGACTTAACTGACTTTTGCCTCACTAGATCAAGGGTGAGGGAGAGAGATAGGTCAACAGCAGACCTATAGGTAGTAGGCTGAGCAGCCTTTACCATGCCCTTTATCTCGGGCGCTAACCCATTAATAAAACGTGCAATCCGTTTGGGCTCCGGGTAATCAAATAGGAAACTAACCTAGATAGGGAATTGAAATCGGACACATATTTCCGACGATCTAGGTTTTTCATGGAAAGGGACAAGAAGTCGGTTTCTAATTTCTCCACCTCATGAGGTGGGCAGTATGTTTCCTTAACAAGGTCCACAAATTTGGACCACCCCAAATTATACAGGTGTACTTTACCTGTAGACTGAATCATGGCTTTCCACCAGATTAGGGCATCGCCCTTAAAGGACTGTGATACCTACTTGACCACATCCTTATCAGCATAGTTGCTGATATCTACAATCGTTTCCATCTCATCTAGCCATTTTAGAGCTTCCACAGCTCCTTTCTCCCCATTAAAGTCTCGAGGCTTTGCAGGAGATAAAGTACTTATAAGTACATCCGTCTTTAACAGAACGGGACCTTTCAGCAAAATCTATTTTCTTTGGTTCACTCTTCGCATTTGAAGAGTGCACGGAGCTCTCCTATGAGCTGAGGATGGAGGAATAGATAATGGTCTATAGCAAGTAGCACTCGACTCTCTAAGCCTTTCTATGGCCTTTCCCATGGCCTTTTCAACTGCCGCATCAATGCGAGCTTGGAAATTATCATTTTCAACATCTCTATTTTCAGCTTTGTTAGATTCCATATTCCGGTGGCTACTTTGTGCTTCATTTGAGTTAGTCATCCTTGAGATTTGGTTCTAAATACCAAATAAAACTTCTCTTAGCCATGGTATTAATTAACCACATTGGCTTTTAACATTGTATATAACAATCCATTGCCTAAACTAGTGTGAATAACATCACAACTCTTAGGCTTAACATAATTATATTTGGCCTAGGTCTTAATAGGACCATCAAAGGCAAATTACAATTTGGACATAGTCCAGATATTGTTGGACAGTGGATCGCATTGTCACAACTGTCATTGTCATAATTGACAATTATATTTAAGCTCATAGGCTTGTCTCGAAGGACATAAATTAGGGCACATAAGCCTGTCACTAATGGACATAAAATATGGCACATAGGCCTGTCACTAATGGACATAAATATGGAACATAGGCACTACATCACTAATGGATGTTTGAATCATAGCCCCAAGGATCACTAATGGATGTTTATCATAGCCCCAAGGGAATACATCACTAATGGATGTTTTATCATAGCCCCAAGGGCAATACATCACTAATGGATGTTATAATCATAGCCCCAAGGGCAATACATCACTAATGGATGTTTAATCATAGCCCCAAGGGCAATACATCACTAATGGATGTTTTATCATAGCCCCAAGGGCAATACATCTAATGGATGTTTTAATCATAGCCCCAAGGGCAATACATCACTAATGGTTGTTTTATCATAGCCCCAAGGGCAATACATCACTAATGGATGTTTAATCATAGCCCCAAGGGCAATACATCACTAATGGATGTTTAATCATAGCCCCAAGGGCATACATCACTAATGGATGTTTTAATCATAGCCCCAAGGGTATACATCACTAATGGATGTTTAATCATAGACCCAAGGGCAATACATCACTAATGGATGTTTTATTATCATCACACTGATGATATTAGCCGGGATCAAATTTGATCACATGGGCTATATAAGGTCAGGACATAGTCCTTAACCTTGAAGTCTAGTGTGATTCCTCAAGTCACACTACCAAGAGTATGAACATTCTTGAATGTTAACATAAGAGTACTTAATGGTTGATTAATAGTCCTGGTCGCACTGACCTTAACGACTTGGAGGCTTGAACTTTAAGTCCACCACCTCTGGATAGAAGGATAACTTCCCTTAACTATCCTGATAGAAGACCCCTTCGTACTTAACTATCAATTATAATTTGGCCAAATGTGTGGTCTGTGCCACTTGGCTAAACAAAACCATTAAGATCTTTTTGGAATTATATCGCAGAGCATAAATTTTGAGTAAAATCGAGACGCTCGTTTGAAGACGATGAATACATATTATATATATATATATAATTCCAAAATACTTCATTAAATTTCAAATTAGAAATTACAATACTGGAAAAATGAAATAAATTGTCCATGCAAGGACTTTAAAGAAACAAAAATGTCCACGCGGGGACTAAAGAAATAACAATGTCCTCGCAGGGACTACATATTATTAGAAGAGACTTCACTCGTCCTTCTTTCCCTTGACCAACTTGGAGAGTTTTTTGAAGAACTTGTTTGTCTTCTTCTCCGTTTTCTCCGCTTGCTACTGCATTTCTTTCATTCTTTCTAAGGCCTCATTAATGGCCTCAAGTGGCGGCGGAGGTTGTGGTTGTGGCATAATTGGATACTGGTACCCATAAGTTGGATATCCAGTTGATGGATAAGTAGGTGGGAAAGGAGACGGGTAAAGTGCGTTGTGTATAACCGCCTGCATGTAGGGGTCCTGCGACAATGCTTGATAGTCTACCGGTGTAGACGGGTTAAAAGTATCATATCCAGACGTGTCTGGATATGTGGGAATTGGGTTAGTATAACCCGATGGTGATGGTTGAACAGCAGGTGTTGGTGTTGGTTCCACTATAGGTGAAACATCCACCCAATTGTGGGTCCTCTTGAATTGTGGGGTAGGAGTTGGGCAAAGGTGGCAGCGATACCGACCTTTTTCTAGCACGTACTGACATACGTGCTCCACGCTTTCTCCTTGGTGGTTCAGGTGGTGGTTGAGGTTGGTCCACGGGTTCCATGTGGACATCTTCTTGAACAGGGGGTGGTTGAGAGTGATGAGAAGGAGTGTGGGCGAAGGTAAATTGGTTCCAATATTGGTCCCACTCATTAGGACCTTGGTAGGGCGATCCGGCATAAGAGTTCGAATCGCTCGAAATTTCAATGGGATGCGCATTCGATCCCGGCGGCGACATCTCCGGGTCGGAGTCCTCGTCCATAGGGTTTGGTTGGTCCAACAGATTTTGATCGGCTGGAGGCGTGTTAAAGTAGTGGTTAGGGTTAAATTCTTCATGATAAGAGTGTGAATGGGAAGTGAGAATGTGAGTATGGTGAGAATGATAGAAGTGGTAAGAGTGGTAAGAATTTTGGAATGTGGGGGCGAGTTTTATTAAAGACAGAATGTCTCATTCGTTGCCAAGGAGATGAATCTCCTGATTCTTGGTAAGCATCTGAGTTATGAGGTTGAGGGGGAATACGCCCCGATGGTCCTACCCACATTGGACCTTTTCCTCTCCCACTTTGTCCTGTACCGTGGCGGCATTTTCCTGTCAAAAATCAGTTCAAAAACAATATTAATAACTTATAATGAAATGAATAATCCTAGGTCAATGCCTAGACTCGGAAGTCTAAGGAATGTGCACGTGTAAGTTTGAGATTAAACACAAGAGGCTAGTGTTTAATTCTCTCAAGCGTTGGCTCTGATACCAACCTATCACACCCGGATTTCCAACCAAATTATAACGGTGGGCCCGGGTGGGGAGTATTGTAACATCAGTTGATAACATCATTGTCAATTAAACACGACACAACGGAAGTCTTGGAGTAAAATTACTATTACAAACCAAATGTTCGAAATAAAATAATATACAGGCTCGTAATAGAAGATCCACAGGCGGATCATTAAAATGTACAAGAAAGAATATAAAACACACTTTAGGGCAGATCTAAGGATTTGTAAGATCCTCTTAGTCACTACCGAGCAGCTTCCGACCTACTTCATATTGTACCGCAGTTTAGTGTTTGGACGATACGTCAGCTTTCGCTGGTAAATACACCCAACTGACTCATTTTGAAAACATTTTAAAATGATTTTGAGTGCACATGGCACAAAATCTTTTATAACTTGGGAAAGTTACTTTGTAACGTTGTTAACAGATTCACATGTTTGTCCATACATACAGGGTCCAGTATAGGACCGAGACAAGATTAAATACACACCACTTAGAACTCACAGAGGGTTATCCCCAACGTCTTGGGTAATTTGCATTTGAGCGTCTGTCAGGTGTATGCCTACACCCCGCGCTAAGGTCGTGGCCATTAACTAATCTAATGAGCCGAGGATATCCAGGACACGATAATTTAACCCCTGATGTTTAAGTTATCAAACAAAACTGATTAAAACAGAATATACGGATTTACTAGCCACAATCCGGCATTGATTGATCCCATTTCTGACCAAGCGGTAATAGTTTACCGTATCCCAAGCCCTATAGGGAAAATAAGTCGAGAGTATTAACCTGAGCTAGTCTTCTTTTAAAATTCAATAACTCAGCCATATACAAAAGTACTAACGTGCAGATAGCATTTACCGGCAAGGCCTAGTCTGGATTATGGCATAAGCTAACCAATTAAATACTATCGGTCTTTATTTAAGTCATAGACTTAGACCGAGTAGTGTACATGATCAAAACGTATAACGCTTGATTAAACGATGATCAGATAGAATGTAGTTTAAACCCGACAAGTACTTTGACTTGCATAAAATGGGTAAACTATAAACATTCTGGATTTTGAAGCTTAAATGACAAGGTTAAACCCGTTTTGGTTAAATTCCGTAAACTAGTTACGTATAATCAACCGTATGCTTATAAGCGATAATGGGTAACCGGATAAGTCATGGACAAGTTCTATATGCCATTATATTTTAAATAAGTTAAAATATCAGTAGGATATCAACTTACATGCCCGTTAAGGTTTTAAAACGAAATTACGCCTCATAAGGGTATTTTGGTAATTACATACCATATAAAAGGAACTTGAATAAAATTTAATGTTATAATTATAATATTCTGGAAAAATACTTTATTTATGATATAATATCAGTAGGATACCAATTACATGTGTATTTTACCTTTTATGACCAAACTATGCACCGAAGGGGCATTTTGGTCATTTTATACAAAGTTTATAAATTATTTGGGATTCTGAGTTTATAACATGTACCTATTGTAAATATGTTTAAAATAAGTTTTAAAATCATTAGGTATCAAGTCTTGGTCAATAATATGGTTTTAAAACCATATCATGCGACGAAACGACGCTTATGTCGTAAAATGACGTCTTTATGCGATTTTTATGAAAACTGATGTTAAGGTCAGATTAAAATGTTTTAAATATGTTATTTAATATAACATATCAGTAGGTAAATGTTTTGTCTTGAAATAAGTCACGATGGCTAAAATCGTCATTTATCGACATAGTTTAAGGACCTGTTTGAAAACTCAGTTTATAACTTGGTTTAACATCCCAAATAATCCTACTTATAATATTACATCAGTATAAACATTATTTTCAGATTTATTATTATTTAAAATCATGTTTTATGCAAAAAGGACATTTTGGTCAAAGATGGCATAATTATGGAACTTGCGCATAAACTTGGATTCTGATTATGATCATGTAGTATAACCTCACAGGGTTATGCTATATTATAATACGATCATAATGTAACTTTAGATCAGTAGGTAACTAATCTAAATCGGGTCAGAATTGAAAGTCAAAGCAGAAGTTAAACTTCGCGACTTTCGGTTGCGAACCGACCCTAGAACTGAAATTGACGAGTCGAACATGTTCTTACATGTTCTTTTAATTATTACCAAGTTGTTTAAGTGTCAAAACAGGTTTCATAACATATATAAGATCATTTTATGATTTTTCCGAAAAATGGCATGTTTGACTTTTTAATATCATAACTTTGACACGTCAATTGGTCTAGCAAACGTGATCTTCAGGAGGTGCCCTTTATAGGGACTAACACCTACCTTATTACGATCACTTAGCCATGTTCATTTTGAACAATGGCTGGACCATAATGGTCTTAACCGAAAGTCAAAGTGTTTTTCGTAAAACGCTTGACTTTTGGCTATAAAAGCCTATAAACGAAAATGCAAGAGCAAGGAACACTTACAAGAGGTTCCTAGAATGCAAGAGAACTAAGTTGGATCCTCCTTTCAGCTAGGAACTTCCAAAGGAGGGAGAAGAATGAATAAATGAGAAGGTGCGAGTTGGAATGGTGAACTTAAGCACCTATTTATAGTTGGAGAGCTCAAAGGAGGTGAAGCCAGGTGTTTAGGGGTGTAAGAGGGAGTTTACAAGTGTTCCAAAACGTGGCATAGCTGATTACAAGACCATAGTTTCGATTTAATGGTTTTGGAGTTTTGTTTGGGAGCCAAGCAAAACTTTCTGCAGGAGAGGCCTTCTCGCACCCAGCGAGAGACCAAGGCCTGGTCTCTCGCGGCCCGCGACCGCCCCTTGGCCAGTTTCAATGTTTGTCACTTTTAACCCGTTAACTTTATAAATCTTCTAAAAACCTTTTTAAACACCTTTTTGGCACTTTTAGCCCTCCGTAGCCAATACTTGGCATACCCGGGATTATGCCCAGACATTGTGAAGCTCTCGGTTCGTTAAAAGGTCACTCAGATGTATGAATTAACATGTTGACACTTTTAATCCCTCCAATCATCCAATTTCCACGCATTTACAAAATTGAACTCTCTCGTCCAACATTTGGCACGTATGAGAGTTAGGACTTCACAAAGGATCACTCAAAGGCTTATTATGAGCATGTTGATTCCAATGTCACTCAGAGGCTGGGCATGTTGACATACCAGTCACTCAGAGGCCAAATTTCAAGCATGTTGACATATCAGTCACTCAGAGGCTAATGATTTAAGCATGTTGACATATCAGTCATTCAGAGGCTGTTATTTATGCGTGTTGACATCGGACCGTTACTCAGAGGCTCAGATTGAGCATGTTGACGTCTTTAGTCCTTACTGGTCTTTAACAGACTATATTTAAAATGCAACACGTGTCACTATACTATTGGACACGATTTTACAGGGTGTTACATTGACACATGTTATGTCATGTGAATAAATTCAAATAAAAATTTATAACAATTCATAGACAACAAGAAATGTTAATGCACATATGAACTTAACTATGGTTCCTCTGGATCAAAATTTTCAATTTCTTTGATTGGAGATGATAAGGTTTATTTTCTATATCAAGTAATGAACAGCCTTAAATGTACTTTTAGGATGAGTTTTAACCATAGTAAAATGTCCCAACATTTTTGGGATATAGTTTGATTGACGAACAAAAATATGATCACAATATACTCAAATTACAGGTTGAATAATAACTTTATTATGCTAGGGATTCAAAATATTCCCCTCTAAAAGCTCGATAGTTTCTCTCGATAATGCCTATACATCATCATTGTAAATTGCGATTACAGTGAACTTTTAGGAGAGGACTTTTGATAAAGATGGATAATATTATAAAACTTATATTGCACTTTATCAAATTATCTCCTGAGTTATACAACACTCAACCCGACTATTTTAGTCCATATTTATTTTTAACTTTATAAGATACATTGCCAAGGTTTTGAGCTTTAGGCATTTATAATCATTCACTTACTTCTTTCTACTTTGAATAATTATGTATGTGCATATACTCTTTAAGAGTTCCATCATATAAACTTTCTCATTGATTTTATATCATATGCAAAGATGTCTTGAACACTTGCTTATTAATAAAATCCATATTTTACCATGCTTATACATTGTACATTGAGATATCATAATCACCGGGCACAAGTTTTCTACGTATGTTTATTGGTGCACAAAAATTACATCCTTAAGATGTTTTAATATTATCTTTTAAGTACTCGACTACTTTAGTAAACTCATCAAGAGTTGTAATTATATTTAGCCTATATAGAATACCCATAATGTATGCAAATCTAAATCATAGTCTTCTCGAGAACTTACTTTACATGAGTTTGATAATTTAAATCCTTCAGGGACTTTTATGTAAATTTTCAGTATCACGCGATACATAAAATTCATAAGACGCATATCAATTTTTCTTTATATTACCAGACGAATAAAATATTAGAAAATCAGTGCCTCCACCACTATAAAGTGTGCATCTTTATAATCAATCGTGTGTCTTTGCGAAAACCTTTGTGCCACCAGTATTGCCTTATTTCACTTAATTTGATTTCACATGAATCACATAAAAAGACCTATTTGTATCCAACATATTTTACAACTTCAGTTGTATGGACTGTTGGTCTAGAAACTTTCCATTTCATTAGAGAATTCAATTCTGCCTTATTTGCGTCTTTCCATTTTGGCCAATCCTTTATATGTTTTCATTCGTAGGCATATCTTAAATCATGATTCTCGTCATTTCATCATTTCAAGCGCTATATGTACAAAAGTATAACTTCGTCAATTTTGTTTCGATTCCATACACTTCTAGACATGATATAATTTACTAAGAGCTCTTTATTATCAGGTACCTGAGATTCTTTTAGAACCATCATGTCTAATATCTCTTCAGGAGATATTATTACTATAACCTCGACTTGACCATCTTAATTACTTGCTCTACTTTTCAAGGAACTTTATTATTGGAATCGACTAATCTACCATGCTTCAGGCGTGTAATAGACTCATTACAAATGTGTTGTTGTCTTTCTGGGACAAAATATAACTAGAGCATAAGCAGTTGCTTATGTGACTTACTTTGTCACTATATTTAGGTCAGTGAACTCGTCTGATAATTTATTCTTTTATATTGGTAAATGAATTATCTTTTAAACTTCTGGTTCTTAGTTTATAGCCTGAGGATCAAGATAACATGATAATACATTCCACTTTTCACTTTGCAACTGCTTTTTATCTCTCCCGATTGTTGGGAACATTCATTCACTAAAGTGAATAACAATGAGCCGTAAATAAATCTCTTACTAATGGCTTTAAATATTTAATCATAGACAACTAATCATGCCCAACATATTCTCAACCTTTTTAGAGTTCCCATCTTTGTGTGGTGTGGTGGATGAGTTTAAATATTCATGCCATATAACCAAAAACCTTTGATGTAACATCCGTAAAAAACCGGGTTAACCAAACCCGCTTCGTTTATTAACCGAACATCCAGTTAAAAATTTCATTGCATATTTAATGCTCAAATTAATTTTAAACGATACATAATTAATAAGTATATTAGAATATAAAATTTATATTTGAAAATGTATTAAAAATAGTGAAATAAAAATAAAACAAGGCTGCCGGGATTCGAACCCGGGTCAACCGGGTAAGCCAAGTCTTAACTCTCATTCACCAAACCACTCCGCCACTTGTGTTCTTTAGTAATATATCGAAACAATTAATTCAAATAACAAAACACAGAAATCAAATCCAGTCAAAGACGCGCTCATTTCGCAGTCGCCGGAAATCCCGACGACTTCGCCGATAATTGACGGTTTCTATTGATTTAACCGAAGAATTAACCTCAACGTCGGTTATAACCGATGTCTAAACCCACGACATCAGTCGTAACCGCCGGAGAACAGCTGACCATGAATCGAGACTGAAATCAGACCCAATTCGTCTCGATTCTTCCCTATAAATACACCCACAAGTCTCTGGTAGCCTTTTCGCTCAAAATCGCACATTTTCTCGAAGAAATTTCACTCGCCGGAAATATCCTGTCATCACCGGACTTTCGCCGGAAAACCGAGACTCACCTCAAAACGGTAAATACCTCGACTCTTTCTGTTTCAATCCGTTGTTAGACTGTTACTAACTTCAATCCAACCATCAGAATCAATCCCAGACAACTTAGCCGGAATATTCAGCTCTCGCCGGAAAACTTCTGGAAATTCCAATCTCACGCTCTGAATCGGTATGAACATTCAACACTTCTGTTAATCCTTGTTTAGTACCCACTTTCATAACTAATCAAACAAAAATGTTAATTGATTCAATCAGAAGGAATACACAAATCAGAGCCGACGTCCATTGCCGGAATTCTGAAGAAACACAGTTCGATCGGTACATTCGATTTCCTAAATTCATTTTACTCATCACTTTTCAACCAGTAATATGTTCGATAAACGACTCAATCAAGAACCGTCGAAAAAAACATCGCCGACTGAGTCTTTGAGCGAAGAAGACGAAGTCGACTGTGTATAATAAGATTAATTAAAATCAGATTAATAAACGGGTTAGACACACAGTCCAGCGATGGACTGTGTGCAAACAATACACGCACGTCTCGAGTTCGATCCCTGTCCCAACCTCACTCTCTTGAATAAAAATGCCCTTTTTAACCGAACCGGGATAACTCACAGAATCATGTTAAGTATAATAAAAACCGGATTATTAACCAGGTTAGACACACAGTCCAGCGGTGGACTGTGTGCACATTAACCCACAGGTCCGGGTTCGAGACTTGTTGACAGCACCGGTTCGATACATTTAAAATCCTTTTTAAAATAAATAATTTCTGGATAAATCTAAATAGTATATAAGTATAATTAAAAACAGAATTATTTCGGGTTAGACACGTAGCTCAGTTGGTAGAGCTGCGTGCACGCGTACGGGAGGTCACCGGTTCGAGTCTCACCCAGCGCACATGTATAAACGACCGGACCGGTCAACGGTCAACGGTTATGGTCAACGGTCAAAGTCAACATTTTTTTTATATTTTTATTTATTTATTTAATTTAAAAATCAATTTAAAATACTTAAAAATAATGTTTTTAAAGTTAGAAAATAGCCTTAAACTCACAAAAATATATCCAAAAATCCTATTAAAAATTGTTAATAAAATCCACTTATTTACCATACCTTTTCGTTATTAATTAGGTTAGTTATCTCTCGTCGATCAATCCTCTAAACTCGTGTGCATTCAACATCTTCAAGCAAACGCACCCAATGTGAGTGAATCTCTATCCGTTTTAATCACGTTTTTGGGGTGTATCATGTGTCTTATTATTTATCACATTTAAACTATTGTGCATCTATCATATCCATGAACAAATGTGTATTCAACATGTATTATCTGTTTGTGTGATTATTGTTTAGATTAAATTTATCATTTTCAGTACATACATTTTCATAGGCCGCCGCTCCCCATTACCTATGAGCGTTGAGCTGTTCCCCATTACCTATGAGCGTGAACGAGGTGTTGCCAACACACGATCGGCTCCGTTTGATTGAGCCTTGATCGCACATACATTTCATCATAAGCCGTCTGCTCCCCATTACCCATGAGCGTGAGCCGTTCCCCATTACCTATGAGCGTGAACGAGACGTTGCCAACATTTACATTATCATTCATGTTACATTCATGCAAGGTGTTTGTTATTATATGCTATTTGTTTGTTATTGTATGTTTACTTACGTTTGTTCATATATGATTATTGCGCAACTTTTCCATATTAAATACAACAAGAAATAAATAATAAATGTTTCTAACAAGGTTCACTCGCCAACTTTTTGTTGATCAAAAAACCATTTTTACACATGATACAGGTGAACAGGACGAAGCAAGGAAAACATAGGAAATGCCTTAGAAGAAAATAATGAAGTCTAGAAATATGTGTAGAACATGTTGTAATTATGATTGTATGATCTCCTTTAAATTGTAATAATAAATATGAAACTTTATAATAAATGTCATGAGCTTTGATGAAAACCCAATCATGCCCCGATCACCTTTTCCGCTGCGGGTCGGGGTGTGACATTTGAAGGGACAAATTAGGTTCCTGACCAAAACCAACTATAACGAGGAAGAAATATGATAACTTGTTGGCTTGATGTGAATACATGTAAAATTAAATATAAACATGAACCTTTTGCTTCATGATCGATTGGTTTTTAATCACTTGTAGACGTTTAGGTGATCGTCTCAACAAGAACACTTATGCCAATGATCATTAATAACATGAGAATCAAATTCATCATTATATACAAAATAAATGTGCCAATCTGGAATAATATGCTTGCTATCTTATTAGCTAAGCCATAAACGATCAGTACTTCAAGTTGCGAACTTGATAACCATTTAGACGATGCATCAGTTTCAAAATACTAAATGGTTTCATGTTAGGATACATACAAATCCTTTAACATTTTCAGAATATTTAGGGATTTATACCATTAATTGGCAAATAAATAATTTCCCTTAAGAGCAAACATAATATGCTATCAACTAGAAGAATCTTCAAGTTCTTCATTATGTTTCACATCATCATTGACTCGGTGTGGTCTAACTGGTCAATAAAGTAAATAATCATGAGCCATAAACTTCTTGTTAATAATCATATATGTATTATTTGCACGTATGCTAGTACAAGACATAAGACACGAGATAATGTATAAAGTATCATGTTATATTACCGCCAGTATTTCCACATATCATTCTCATATTATTACTCCCTTATTTTGCCACTTGTGGTGGTCAATCTCATTATTAACTTGGCTATTATTATACTTTCTAATGCTCGATTATTATTAAATGACCATCATTGCAATTTTCTCAATTATATCAATGATCACGATGATCACTATACATCCGAATTCACTTCGGGGAATAGAGTAAAGCCAAAAATAACTTCATAGCTTTTCATTATTTACTCGGTCACATGGATATATAATCATTTTAGACTTTTTATACTTTTCTAATAATATCGTCTTTTCAAGAGCATGTCTTAGATGTGACAAATTAAAATTATTTTATCCATTTTTCTTTATAATCTATCTTCCCATAACATATATGAATTTAATAGTAATTACATGACCGAATCATGAATTATCGGTTAAAATTTTATGATAATGAGATTTATGGAGTATGACATTTCGGATGTCGTATCGAAACACATGTATACTCTATCACGAGAGTGATAACAAAACAACTAACTTTTGTCTTTTATCTGCTTTATCCAGTAATCTATATCTTTATATATATCATAGCAACTAAAAGGCATACAATTGCAATTATGATAGTATACAACAAAATTTAGTTATACAGTTTCCAACCCAATATAAAACTATAATAAAACTTTAAGAAAATAAATTTTCTTTGGTTTGCGTTTTTCTTTAAGAAAAGCATTCATCAATAGATGCAAGATCAAGAAATAAAAGCTGATCAATTTTTTTACAATCATATAGTCATAGAACATACCCATCACGTAATTCATCTCATAACTATAGAAAATATTTATTGGCTTCTTAAAAAGGATTTTGCTATCAAAAGTATCGAACCACCAGCAAAAATTAGATTATAAACACTAACCAATATATAGTTCAACTTTCTTTGAACCAAAACAAGTATTTTCAGAATATTTCAGAACTTACAAATTATTATTAACCAAGTGAAGTTGAAATATAAATCATGCACACCATAATATTATCTACAAGTATCATGGTAAAAATATAATAAAATAAATACCATACGCACAAATTCGATTATCTATAGCTAATATAGATATAGATTAAACAATATAATTAAATCTCTTGAGTGTATCGAATATTTTTATTATATATTTACCATATTAACTGTGATTCACCTTAAATTTTGAATACTATCAAATCTTATACAAGGCACGTATAAACACTCATAACATCACATAAATTTAACTTGTTTTTTATCTCATGTAATAAGATAAAAATTATAATTCATATATAACTTAGCATAATTATGATCCTTTCATTATTTCAAAATGGTATTTATTTAAACTATCACACTTATCATAGAATGAAAAAATTCATATTTTTAACTCTTGGATTTAAAAAAAAAATATATTACATAACACATCAAAGCTATCTCATCAAATTAGATAAAACCAAACAATATAACTATCATCAAACCATAAATAAGAACAACTGCAAGGTGAGATTATCATCGAGGTTAAAAAAAGAGGTAAAGATAATTGTTTTATTTTATTTGTACTTATATACATAATAAGTCGGTTATCATTCCAATAGTACAATTACCTTTCAAACTTCATTCATCCCAATTAGATAACTGAATCGTGTATAAATTTATAATCTATATGATACTAAACATGTAAAATAGGTAAACATGAATTGCCGGGTGAATAGACATGTATGCAACATTTACACTTACTTTATGATCTAATCAAATTGCATATAATAGTTTCTTTAATTCTCATTGTACAAGCGGTTCATGTTAATATTCATAATATGTTAATAGAAAACCTAGAATGGAGTATAGGAAAATAGTTACAAATCTAAATACGGGGAGCTCAAGTCAAACAAGTTCGATAAATCATAAACAACAAGATGTAAGGTTTTTTTTTTCAAGAATAACTCGTAATACAAACATGATTTTTCAACAAAATAAATCAACTGACACAACTAAAACCAAAACTAAAAACAGATCTAATAAAATAACTCAAATAAATTTAAACAAAAAAACTTACTTTGCATTGATATGATCCAACTCCAAAAAGCAACTCGTGCTGATAACGTGTTGTGAAACAACGGTCTATTAGCAACTAATATATATGTATATAAACATGAGAGCTAAACTACGAAATCATGTAGAGAATAGAACATGGAGAATTCTTATTCATTGATCTATCTACACCATATACAAATGCCACTATATATAGGCACATACATTAATTTAAAAGAAATCAAAGAGATGGAAGTTATGTGTGTGGAGAGTCACCATATAAATAATCCCTTCATAACGTACTTTTTATTTTAATATTTACTTATTTACATATATTGATTATAATCATTTAATTATTATACATTTTAATTATTTAGGTAATTAAGTTTAAAGAAAAAAGGGCAATGATTTGGAAAATGTAAGAATGTGTAAAAATGTTTGTATGATTGGAGGTGAGATTGAGGCTTTTAAAGATTCGTAAGAATTTTTAAGAATATGATGTGACAGCTGACTAGGCAGCTAAGAGTGTCTAAAGGCTCCCTTAACATTGGAGATAGTCCAACTATTATTATGATATGACACATCTTTGGAAATTCCAATGTCTACTACTCTAAAATGGATACTCACATTCATATTGATATTGCCATTGACGCTAATAGTGTCTATAGCCCTAACATTGATCTTCTACTCTCAAATTGCATGTGAATCTTTCAAACCACAAAAAAAGTGTTTTTTATCGCAATGAAACATCATATCTAACATCGATCGACACCTCATGAGAAGTCGGATTTGATAATCCCACCTTCCTTCAAGTCAAGCGCTTGGCACATCCTCGTTTTCTAAAGTTAAACGTAGGATACCAACTACTTTCTTTTCTAGAACCACTTGATTAAAGTGCTTCGGTTTACATTTTTAGGGATCACCTGGATTACCAACCCCAATTACACTAAGAGCAACCACAATAGTAGGTCTAAAAAGCATGATCATCTAAGTACATACCAACCTAAAAAGACACCCACACTCATACCTTCTCATAACCCCGTTTTTAACGTTCTTACACAAACAAACATCCATCCTCCCTCACTCCTTTACACCAGAGGTGCTAAACTGGTCGTGTTCGCGGGTTGGCGGGTCTAACCCGACCCGAATCCAAAAAAAGTTACACAAACTTGAAAATCGTGTAAGACGCTTGAACTCGAAAATAGCCCCTTTTAACTCCGAAAGTTTCTTTTTCTCTTTTTTTTTTGCATGTACACATTTTCAAACACAAGGTTTTACAACAAAAAAACAGAAATGTATATAAAAAAATTTGCATTTAAATTATGAAATCTTAACTTATCACATAAAATCGCGCTTTAAAAAATTGAAATATAATTTAAATGGATTAAACGGGTTAACCCCAACCCATTAAGCTCGACACGAATCTAACTCGTTTAGCCAAACAGGTTCACGATTTGAAACTCACCCAAACACATTCAAACTAAAATCAAACTTACAAATTACGTGTAATCACTGGTTACTCTCCATCGTCCCGTCTATCCTACAAAACACTTAAAACCGGATCCAACATATCATAAGAAACCCCATCCAGGCATCCATACAAATACAACTAAACAGCAACCGGACCACTTAACAAGTTCTCCGATCACCACCTCCGACACACCACCATAACTGCAACCCTACAACCACTATGACAACTCCATGGACCTCCGAGACGACCTGGACAGTGTCACGCGGATCTCTCGACTCCGTCGTCACGTTCGAGACGTTCGATTTCCCCATCGAATCGGAATCCACTCGTCGGAAACCGCCACTCCTTCTCCTACCTCCTTCTTCTTCCGATTCTCAACCCTGCGAGATCAAACGTAAGTTTTCTATCTGATTATTTCTGTTTTCTGTTGTTAATTAATTAGTCGAACGATTGATTTCATTCGTCAGATGCATGTTCTCTTTAGCTTTCTATATATGTTGAAAGATAGATACTATATAGATATACATGTATTTTCGGTTTTGAATTCAGTGAAATTGTGTACAGTGTTATGTAGGATTAAAGTTATGTGAGTAGTTTAATATGAAAATCAACATATTGTTATAAATTAGCTTGAACCTTGCGAGATCAATCGTGAGTTTCTACTCGATTAATATTTGTTTTATTGTTAATTTGTCGATTGATTGATTTTGATTTGGCAGATGCGTGTTATCAGAGCTTATTAAGGTTTGTGTATATCAATCAATATATGATGAAATTTAGATATTTTCAGTTCCACATTCGTGTGTGTAGGTGTACTTGGATGTGATTATAGTGAAATGGTGTATAGTGTTATGTAGGATTGAAGTTATGTGAATAGTTTAATATGAAAATTGTCAACATATTGTCAGAAATTAGCTTGAACCTCCTTGTGAGATCAAGCGTGAGTTTTCTATCTAGGTAACAATGACAAATTGTACTGTAAAAAACTGGTCTAACTGAATTGTAATTTGGTTGTTTTGGATCATTGGGTAGTTTGGATGATTTGAGTTTGAGTTAGAAACACAAATGCAATCAGAAGCACCTAATTGGCTAATTGAAATGGCTTAAACCCCATCTATCTAATTGAACACCCCCAAAATATTACACCCGGTTCTAGGTGTTTGTTGAAACGGTGTTTGGGATTAACATTTTAGCATACACCATAATTGTAGTAAAAATTTTGTTCATTTGTGAATAGAGCTCTTTGGGAAATTCAGGTTTCACCAGTTATGATCACTATTTAATATCTTCACAAAGACATAACATCTCCATCTTTTGTTGATCTTCATATTTCTTGTGATTAAATAATTTCGAGTAAACTGTCATTTTGATCCCCGAGGTATGGCCAGTTTTGCCACTTTAGTCCAAATTTCAAACCTTTTACCATTTTGGTCCCTGTGGTTTCGTTTTGTTGCCATTTTGGTCCAATTTCAAATTTGGTCAGATTCCTCAAATTAAAATCTGGTTTTTTGTCTTTATCCTCAGGGGCATTTTAGTCATTTACGTTTTAAAAAAAACCCTACTATCTCTCTTTTCTCTCTATATATGCAGATATAACACAAACACACATCATCTCTCTCTTCACAAGCACCACCACCATCACCACAAGCACCACCACCTCTCTCTCTCCCTCTCTCCTCTTTGCCGCCACACCGCCACTGCCACCTTCTCCTTCTCACGCCGGCGATAACCACCGCCACCTCCTCCCCCTTCTCTACAAAAGCACACCATCTCGCCTCCCAGCACTATAACTCTCCGCTAGCGTCTGCAATAAAGCTTCGTATCCAAAATCCGATTCCGACGGCTCGCGACTGGGCTTGATATGAACATAATCGTTGTCACCGGGAGGACGATCGGAAAGAGGCGGAGGAGGAGGAGGCGACGGTTCGTCATCTTCACGCGCCGCCATAGCGATTAACCTGAGAATATGAAGAAGTTCGTTACCAAAAGCCGGAGTTTCAGTATCAGTTTCAGTTTCTTCATCGTTAAGAGAGAGAACAGAGATGATGATGATGCGTTATTAGGGTTTCGGTTTTGGGTTTTGGGGAAGATGAATATGGGTGTTTGTAGAGAGAGGAGAGAGAGAGAACAGAGAGAAAGAGAACAACGATCGATTCAGTTGCAAGGAAAATTAGGGTTTTGGTTTTGGGGAAGATGAATATGGGTGTTTGTAGAGAGAGGAGAGAGTGAGAACAGAGATGATGATGATGTGTTATTTTATAATTTTTTTATTTTATTATATATATATACATATATATTAAGGCTTAAAAAGACTAAAATACCCCTGAGGAAAAGGACAAAACAGGGGGTTTAAGTTGGGGAATCTGACCAAATTTGAAATTTAGATCAAAATGGCAACAAAACGAAACCACAGGGACCAAAATGGCAAAAGGTTTGAAATTTGGACTAAAGTGGCAAAACTGGTCAAACCTCATAGACCAAAATCGCAGTTTACTCAATAATTTCAAGCGGATAACAATAAAGATTGTAGTTTATTAATAAAGTGTCCATAGGCTGCATAGCCACACATTGCTTTATGTGCACATCCTTCATTTGGTTATCATCTTCATTTGTTAACCACAGATCAAGTTAACTTAAGATTCTAGTAAGCCAATCTGCAGAAAAAAAGAGTCATATGAAGCTTCAGAAGCAACTATAGTTTAGGTGCTGGATTTATCCTGTTTTTCTTTCTGATATATCGTTGATCATTTGTTTTTGTACAATAGGTCGCAATTATCAATAACCCTTCATTGATTAGTTTGACATTTTTCAACTTCTTGCAGTAAGTTTTACTCAAAAGCACGAGATTCGTCAAGTGTATGTCAGAAGTACAGCACGTGTATACGAAATATATTATGCACCTGCTTTGCATAGCGACAATGAGTACCTATGTACTGTCCGTTGTAGTGCTGCATCCGTAGAGGACAATTCATTCCTTGCATCTGATGTCAAGGAAGCTATTTCCGTAAACTCAGAGGGTCATACTGGCATATTACCAAAAGCTAGAGTGGCCGGTGAGAATAAAACTGGCACCAATGAAGATGATTGGGTTGAGGTCAAACTCCCTGTTGGTCTAGACCAGAGTTCAAACAATAGGCGAAACCACCAGGTTAAATTTAAAGTGTTATATGAAATAGAATGATGCCATTTTCGTCCTTGAGGTTTGGCCAGTTTTGCGATTTTCATCCAAAGGTTTGTTTTTCCATATCTAGATCCAAACGTTGCCATTTTCATCCGGCTCGTTAACTCCACTCATTTTTCTTCGTTAAGCCAGGGGTATTTCCGTTTTTTTGTTAACTTAAAGGGCAGTTCGGTCTTTTTCACTCTATGTAAAATACAAAATACCCCTGAAAAAGACCGAATTGCCCTTTAAGCTAACAAAAAAGACGGAAATGCCCCTGAGTTAACTGAGAAAAATGGATGGAATTAACGAGCCGGTGTGAAAATGACAAGAATATAAATCTTTTGGATCAGATGCGAAAAAAACAAACACTTTGGACAAACGTCGCAAAACTGGCCAAACCTCAAGGACGAAAATGGCATTTTACTCTTTAAAATAAATAGATCCTTCATCACATAGGAGATAATTCATTAGTCCATTGTCGGTTTCAACTCAAATCTGAATTGAATCTGATGAATTTATTAGTCAAATCTTTATAGACTGTATGCGCACACACTGATTATATTAGATAACAGTATTCTAAACCCTAAATCCTAGATTATAAATAATGTTGGTCAAATATCAATATATCATTCTTACAGGATTTCTGTGAGGCTACAGCAGAAATCAATGATTCAGAGCCTTGCATGTCACTCACTATTCGTTTGCTATCACTTCAAACTAAAGGCTGCGTATACGTTGACGAAGTGTACGTGTTTGCTGACCCGATTGATTCAAACGACTCCGAGAATCAGACAGTTAACGCAGAAACCTCAGCCAATAGTTCACTTATGACTATGCTAGTTCCCACTCTTCTAGGGCTAACCAAATCTAGATCCGCCCAGTTACACGATCAAAATAGTTCCAATCCTGTAGGACCCACAACTTCAAATTATCCCGTTAATCATGTTCATCAGCAAGATGAGACGTCGTGTAAACCTAGTGAGGCCAAAGCTGAGTTAACTCAGTCCCAATTAGCAGTTTCAACACCTAATGAAGATAAAGTAAGTGACTGGACAGCGAGAAATGAGTTATTGTATAACCGATCAGAAGTTATATTGGTACAACTTGTTGAACGGGTGAGTAGAATCGAAGATATCTGCATGAGGTTTGAAGAGAACATGTTGAAACCGATAAACAACATGGAAGCGAGACTCCAACGTGTCGAGCAGCAGGTTGAGTTACTTGTGAGGTGTCCAGTGTCACCGTCTTTTTCAAGACTTGAACCCGAGCCCAGATCAATAAGCAACGATGGAAACGGGTCAAAATCTTGTGGTGAACCCGAATTAGATCCACCCGAGGATAAATCTATGGCTACTGATGAAAAAGTGGAAGTGAATGATGTTTTAGAATCACCAAAGAAGGAAAAACCGAAGAAAACCGTTTCAATTGATGATGCTTTGGCTGCAGCACTTGCTGGATTCTCATCTTTTACCAAACCGAATGATAGTCGTATAGTTGAATCTATAGATACAACTCGCGTATTGAATACTGACGGTGAGGAGGAGGCGAATGATAGTTGTATAGTTGAATCTATAGATACAACTCGCGTATCAAATACCGACGGTGAGGAGGAGGCTTCGGTTTCTTCTGAGTCTTTGAAAGCAACCGCACCCGAGTTTATAGGGGAGGAGAATGATGAGGGCCTGACTTCATGTGATGTTTCGACAGATATTACGGATAATAGTTTTGACTCACACGGAACAACATCGCAAGTAGATGATGAAGAAGCTATGGGTCCCACCGGCAATGTCAGTTGTCCATCGTCTCCTCCTCAAGAAACCGATGCTCAGCTAGAGTCTATTACAACGGTCAAAGTATTGACTTTTGACAAGACCGACATTCTTAAACATTTCCCTGATCAGCCTCAAGATGTGTCGGATTCTAGAGTTGATTTTGAATCTCCTATTCTAGAAGTGAAGTTTGCTTCTTTTGATAATGGTAGTCTCAAGTCCCCTCTTGAAGCCCTGTTGACTGATGATGCCACTAGTCCCGCTACTGATAAAGGCATGTTGATTGAGGAAAGATCTAAAACTGCAAACAATCTTTTGGTGGATTTGGATGGTGATGATGCCGCTAAGTCTGCTACCAATGAAGGTGTATTGATTGAGGAATGTTCTAAAACTACAAACAATCTTTTGGTGGATTTGGATGGTGATGACGCCGCTAGGCCCGCTATTGTTGAAGGCGGCATATTGATTGAGGAACGAACTGAAACCGCAAACAATATTTTGGGGGATTTGGATGGTGATGGTGTCGGCGAAAAAGTGCATCAGCAGGATCTTCCGCCTGTGCAATTCGAAACTACTTTTGCAAGTCTTATTTGACGTCGGTTCTACGGTTAAGGAAGGTTTCTTATTGTACATATAACTTATATGTTTACATCACTTTTGCCACAAAACCCATGCAATCCGTGTTAAACGTAGCTAAACACTGTTTTTTTGCCTGATAAGTTCACGAAGTCTGGTCCTAGGAAACTAAACTAGTTTTCACAATTGGCAAGTGGAGTTAATTTTGACACATTTATTAATAAATGGGTTGACTCGGGTTTTTCTTATATTTTTAACAAGTCAAACCTGGGGTTTATCTTTTATCTTTAACGGGTCAAAAAGTCGCTCATGAGTCATGGCGTACCTCTAATGCATAACTCATAAAAAGTCGATTTTACTGTTAACAATATTAATTTGGTATGATATTTGACACATTACGAGTTGTAATTTGAACAACTATGTTAACATGGTTATCCTCGTATTGTGACACATCTTAATCTGTATTATCACATGGTTCAAGTCCTTTTATTTGTCTTTATGTCTAAGAAAGTGAAGGAGCACAAATAGGTCTACCTTTACGTTTACACATATGTCAATTGAGCATGTGCTACATGTATGTGAGTCTGTAATGTAAGAACCTAGATTAGGTGTATGTTTTATTTTACTTTTAACGACAAAATTTTTATACATCTCTTTACTTGTTACAAAAGAGTAACAGTGAAGAATTTTTATACATCTTAATATTGCTAGGGATCACTATTCGCAACATAAAACATACATGTTGGAAAGAATATTACAATAAAACTGCTCACACATATTATGTTTGTTGGTGTATGATATCTTCTAAAATAGAAGGTGTTTAATGAGTTTGATATTACTTTATGTGGTAGAAGTCACGAGTTTAGTGTACGCGAGCACGATTTAAGTTTGGCAATGAATGTTACTTAAAGAATGTGAAAATATTAAATTTCCGAAAAGCGAATAAACCCTAGAAGACATATACCACATTGTGATTGTGGATTGACTATCCATTTTTACGGTTTCACATTTCCTTTTTGATATTTGTCGATTTCTTAAGTTTAACCAAACCTAATTAATTGAGAGTTGACATCTTAGAAAACATCAAACTTACCCACTTCTCTTATTTTTCTAGGAGATGGTTTCAAATATTAGGTGTGTTTTTTTAACGTCCAACAAAGCCCGACAACCCTAGTACACCTATAAGAAAAAAGCCTTGTGATTGCAAACAACACTGGTAACTCGGCTCGTCACCTTTTCCAAGGGAAACCACCACTCAAAGGCCCACTGTATTAAAATCCTTAGCTTGCACATGACGTTTTGTCATGAGTGAGACTCCAATCGGTAACCTTCTATAAAAAAGTCATTCGGATACCGCTAGAGCACTGCCCCTTTAGTATTATGTGTGTTTTAAATGAAAACTTGTTACACTTATATCATAAATGAGCTCTATTGCATGGTGGAAGACGTTTTTATAATAATATTTTCTTATATACATATATATTCTATTTTATAAATCTAGTGATCATGTTTAATTTGTAGTCTTTCAAAACATCAAGGTATTTTATAAATTATAATACTTTGTTTTGGTTTATAAATAAAATGCTATAAGTTTAATAAAGTTTTAGTAATTATAAACGAGTCTAGATTTAACTTAAATACGTATTACTTATCTTAAAATTGATGTATCTGAAATTACCAATGGCATGTAGGTTCCTTGTAGACTTAATAAATCAAACCTTTAACTTGTTTAATACCTCATACATGGTATGATCATACCATCCATTGACCATGGTTTTTTTTGTTAAATTTTTCGTAATTAGTTTAGCTCTTGAAATGACCGATAATGTGTCGACTATGTGTTTTCTATCATCACTTCTTCAACTTTGATCTTATTTGAGTTGACCAGTCTTTGCACAGTTAAACCATATCAGATCGTGTATCGACTGTGTTCATTATTTGTGCCTGTTTGGTTTTTGGACACATTTAGTATTGTTTTAGGAAAGTATGATATGTGCACAAGGATAATTATATATGATATTTGGATTACATTTTCACATTTGTATTAACGTAAATATGATGAATATGATTTATGGATAATTATATATAAGATTTGCATTACATTTTTCATAGTTGTATAATATCAAAATAATAAATATGATTCATAGTATCCGACCATGTATGCAATGACACTTTATGTGCCCCACATCACTCTCATTGTGGATACTACATGGCTCCACGATTGCCACATGTGTGACTCCATTTGCATCATATTGGTGACTCCAAGCATGCCACCACACACGTACATTCCACAAACATTATCTACAATATATTGTGTACCACCTCAAAATCTTTTAATGTTACCAAAGTTCGTACACTTTTATTTAGAAGCGTCTTGTTCCTTCACTTTTTTTTTCTTTCCCAAATGCCTTGTTTTATAAACATATATTTCATTGTAATACTTGTTAAAAAGGATGGGTTAAGACAATAAACATATTGTATAATATTTTTTTAGATTTCTTTTTTTTTTTAATTTATCACTTATACTATAAATAATATGCGTATTTAACTTATTTAATTTCTATTGATTTGATTTTTTAAAAACTTATGTTCCTTAACTTAGAAAAACAAATACGTAATTGTGTTAACTTTTTTTTTCCTCTGACATTAAGGTATAATTTTTGTTGAAATCGTAGTTGTATTCAAAATAAATTATTTTTTTTATAAATGCCGATGCTTTGACGAACTTAACCAATTCCGATCGAACATCGCCACCGGTATTACCAATGATATTTTATCTATATCTATACTATATATAATGCATAAGGCAAGTGCATTTTAAGATACTCAAAAATTAAGATTTTTTTATTTATTTAATGCATAAAGTACAACCTAAAATAAGAGTAAAATGGTATGTAAAATACTAATTACATTTTTTAATCCACTCATCTTAATTACAGTTTAATTTCCTAATCAATAACAAAATTATAAATAATTAACTAGTAGTTATACTTTATCCCTTATAAAAGCTAAAACCCCTCGATTTTTAAACAAATATAACTTTTTCATATGCTAATAATTTTAAAAAAATACCTCGTAAAAAGCATTTTATTCTCTTTAATTTGAGTATAGTATTGTTATAGTTTTTTTAATTAAAAATTGATATGTTACGTGATTAACAGTTTCTGTGATGAGCAATAACTAGATCGTTAACCAAAACTGAGCTGAAAACAGAAGAAACTTAACCTAAATCAACAAAAAAACTGAATTAACTAAAAGCTAATTAATCGAAAACTAATCAACCAAAAATCAGTTATATTTTTTTCGCACCCTCGTTTAACAAAATTAATCAAACTAAACCATTCATATTTTCATATATTTCTAGTTTTTATATTTTCAGGTCATGTATTTCATATACAGGGCTGAACTATTTCATGTATCTATACTTATTCATAATTTCTAGCAAAATACCAATGACTTCGGTTAAGTATAATAACCGAACCGATCAAACCATGCACATCCTATATATTACTATGAAGATGTAATACTCTTGTTTGATTAAGTGAAGCATGTTGTTTTCATTATTTGGGTATCCATATATATTACTACAAATATTTAATGCTCTTATTTTCATTAAATTGGTATAATATTTATCCCCATTTAGTTGTAATATATTATTACGTTGATTTCAATTGTAACAAAATGTTTCAAAACTTTTAGACCATACCAAAGGTTTTGGTTTGACACATAACTAAAAAAAAAAGAACAAACTAAATGGCCACCAATAACGAAACCAAATGGATTTAAAATCCCCTTAACCATAAATTTGGTTTCGGTGGCGGTGGAGACTCAAAACCCCAAACAAACCAAAAATTTTGTGTTTCTAAGGTTATATGTTGTGAGGGGTTATACAAATGAGTGAATTATATGACACCTTACAAATATATAAAAAAGGAGAGGGAGTTGGAGGGTATAAGGTTTATATAACTTAAGTGTGTACTGACGAATTATATAGATATGGGTTATATATATGTGTGTGAGACAATCTTTCTGTGTAGCGCTGTTATGCTTATCACATCCACCAATTTTAACAATCTATAGCATCTCGAGAGGCAGTGCTCCCAAACACTATTGGACGTTTTAGATGATTATAGAGACATATGCAGCCTCACTACGAAAGCTCCAGTGTAACTTAAAGAAATAAAAAATGCGTAAAAAATAAATAAATTATTAATATAGCAGTTGCTACTTTCATTTAGCATATTTTCCATAAATTATGGTCATTTAATAACCAATGCAAGCAAGATTTTGAAACTGAGTGCTCCTTCCCTCCTTTTTCTCCGGACTTGAACCCCAAAACTTTATCCAATCCACTTCACAAAACCCTTTCACGTCCGCTTTTTTCTCTCTCATCCCGGACTCCAACAAACATTTCAATTCAGTTTATTCAACCAAAGCACCTTAATGGACCAACCGGTAACCGGTTGAACCAGTCACCACCGTCTCTCACCTAAACCTTCTCCCTTTTACCGACACCACCGGTCCCACTCTCCACTATTTTATTTATATGTTTTTTTTACTGAAACGTCTCGGATCAAAGGAGCAATAATCTAGCCGTATTTAAAATGACTTTAGTTGAAGTCTCGTTAGTAACAAAATGTTATTTGCAAGCAGATATTTTATTAAGTGAGCCTTTGGGCAAAAGTATCATTATGATGACGGGTTAGGTTATCAACATTGTATCGATTACAGACATGAGTGACCTTTCTTACATATGGGCATACCCTTATGAGCTGGCTTTGTTGGACATTCAAAAAAAAAAACAACAAAGACCTGAACATCCGATATTATCCTCACAAATGAATCACCTTTCCCTTCGAAAGACATAACATAGTGACCTGCATACCCTCCCGATAGGAAACCCACAGCTAAAAGATCTCTGACTCAACCCGAAACAAAACTTGTCTCGTATGAAAGTGACAAACACCAATCCGTAATCTTCACTTTAAAAAGTCATAAGGCTGCACGATAGGGGGGTGTCCCCGGGACATCGTGGGGCGGCGCCGGCCCTCCTCTCCATTTCCCTTGCAGTGTCAGCGTCTTCTTCGTCTTGCTGCTGCCGCTGAGGCCGGGCCTCCCTCCTCTCCACACACACATATACATACAACACATACATACATATTTTTAGCTAGACTTAAGACCAAAGTCGGTGGGCCCACTCTTCACTATTTTAAAAGTCGCATCTTAATTCACATTTGGTTCACATTTACATTTATATTTAATTTCAGTTGCATTTCAAACTCATTTCAATTACTGTACGTTACACACACATAATCCCTGTCTCACTTTCCGTTTCATCTCTCTCTCTCTAGAACTGATTCACTTTCTCTCTCTACCTTCGCTTTCATTGTTATTATATATACACACATATTGTATGTATATATAATATAAATTATATATATTTGTATGTATCATAGGTTGTATCGTCTTCTTTTGCATCTATCCGGATCAATCGTTTTCGAGTAAAAATGGAGTTGGAGGTAGCGATTTGCTTCCGGTTTTCGTCTCTATTATCTTCGATCTCACTATAAGTTTTTCATTTTTTATTCTCTCGTCAAGATCTGTGTTCGGAGCTGGTTTTTGAGTAATATTATCGGTAAGTTTTTGCAGTTAGGGTTTCGAACTTTCGATCGATCATTATATGTTCATTTTAGTAGTGAGTAAATGTGATTTTTGTGTGGTTGACTTGAATCTAGGGTTTTAGATGCGATTTGTTCGTTTTTTGGATATAATATTCGTAGATCCTTTTTTGTTTTCCTGAAAATTTGCAGAAATGATCTATTTTGTGTTTTCTTGTTCGTTAAGTATTTTTTACAATATGTGTAGATCACCAATAGAATCATAGATTGATCTCAAAATAGATGATTTGTTGATCTAGAATGAAAAAGGATTTTAAAGTATTTTTTTTAATGTGTTGCATCTGAAAATAGATGAGATATTGATTTAGAATGATAATGATTATGAGTTTTTTTCCTTCTTTTTTTTGGATGTGTTGAATCTGAAAATAGATGACATATTGATTTAAATTGAAAATAATTTAAAGTATGTATTTTTTTTCTTTTTTGTTGGATGTGTTGAATCTAAATAGATGATATATATTGAATTAAAATGAAAATGAGATGATATATATTGATTTAGAATGAAAATTATTTGACGTATTTTTTCTTTTGAGTGTGTTGAATCTGAAAATAGAGGATGTATCGGTTTAAAATGAAAATGATTTTAAGTACTATTTTTTTGGAGGTGTTGAATCTGAAAAAAAGATGATATATTATTTTTATTGAATGAATTTAAATGAAAATGATTTTAAGTGTTTTTTTCTTGGATATGCAGAGGCTGTTTGAAGAATGTGTAGTGGCCCTGATCAGAATAAATCTGGTTCTTCATCTATATCAAAAACAGAAGATAAAAAAATAACAAAATGGTCATGAGCTCACTAACTGTGGAAACTGAAGATTCTTTTTCCAGTTTACTTGAATACGCTGCTAACAATGACTTCGAGGGATTCAAACGGTCAATCGAGAACGACCCGTCGGCAATCGATGATGTTGGGCTGTGGTACGTGCGTAAGAAGGGTTCAAAGCAGATCGTTCTCGAGCATCGGACTCCGTTAATGGTTGCTTCAACGTATGGAAGCGTGAGTGTTTTGAAATTGATAATTTCACAACCAAAGGTGGACGTGAATTTCTCTTGTGGCCCGGATAAGTGCACCGCGCTTCACTGTGCAGCTTCTGGTGGTTCTGTTGATGCTGTTGAAGTTGTTAAGTTGCTTCTTTCTGTGGGTGCTGATCCGAACATTGAAGACGCAAATGGGCATCGGCCGGTTGACCTTATTGTTGTACCTCCAAAGCTATCCGGAATTAGATCTTCTCTCGAAGAGCTTCTCATGAATAGTTCATCCGATGGGTCGGTTGGGTATAGGAAGCTAACCGTTTCCGTCAACACATCAAGCTCTTGGTCTCCAACCCTATCGTCATCACCGGATAACGGGTCTCCCTGTTCTCCTTCAGAGTTGGTATCATCTCCAACAATGTCAAAGTTTAACGATGTTGTCCCGGTTAACTCCAATTCGGAAAAGAAAGAATACCCAATCGACCCGTCTCTGCCCGACATAAAAAACAGCATATATTCTACCGACGAATTCCGGATGTTTTCATTCAAGGTCCGACCTTGCTCGAGGGCGTATTCTCATGATTGGACTGAGTGCCCGTTCGTTCACCCGGGGGAAAACGCGCGCAGACGGGACCCAAGAAAGTTTCACTACAGCTGTGTACCATGCCCGGATTTTCGAAAGGGTGCTTGTAGACGAGCGGATATGTGCGAATACGCTCATGGTGTGTTTGAGTGCTGGCTCCACCCGGCTCAGTACCGTACGCGGTTGTGTAAAGACGGTACAAGCTGTGCGAGACGCGTTTGTTTTTTCGCTCATACACCCGAGGAGCTTAGGCCGCTGTATGTCTCAACGGGCTCGGCTGTCCCGTCTCCTAGGTCATCCGCTGCCGGTGCCAGCGTCATGGATATGGCTGCGGCTTTGAACCTAGTTCCCGGTTCACCATCTTCATCGGTCATGTCTCCTAGTTTCAGTCTACAGATGTCACCATCTGGAAACGGTGGTCAACACTGTTCAGCTGGATGGCCTCAGCCTAATGTTCCGACCCTTCATCTTCCTGGAAGCAACCTTCAGTCGAGTCGACTCAGGTCTTCTCTTAATGCGCGCGATATTCCCCTGATGATCTGAGCATGCTGCAAGATATTGATCCCCAACTGCTAAACGACCTGGCCTGTTACTCACAGTCTCGACCCGGTTCGCTCTCGTTGAACCGTTCGGCCCGGTCTAAAACACTCGCTCCTGCAAATCTAGAGGATTTATTCTCGGCTGAGCTTACTTCTTCACCTCGGTTTTCAGACCAGGCGGCATCTCCGGGTGTTTTTTCACCGTCGCACAAATCAGCTGTTCTCAACCAGTTTCAACATCAGCAAAGCCTGCTCTCTCCTATTCACACAAACGTGTTCTCACCGAAAAATGTTGATCATACCTTGTTGCAGGCGTCATTCGGTGTGTCATCGCCAGGAAGAATGTCTCCAAGAAGCATCGATCCGATATCGCCAATGGGTGCTCGGCTTTCTGCCTTCTCACAGCGTGAGAAGCAGCATCAACAGTTACGCAGTCTCAGCTCAAGGGATCTTGGAACAACAAACGGTCGTTTAATGTCGGATCGCCTGTTAACACTCCTACTTCTTGGTCAAAATGGGGATCTCCAACCGGGAAAGTTGACTGGTCCGTTAACAACGAGTTTGGGAAATTAAAAAGGTTGTCTTCTTTTGAATGCAACAACAAAGGCGTTGAGGAGCCCGACCTATCATGGGTGCAATCACTCGTGAAGGAATCACCACCTGAGATGATGAAAAACAAGGCGGCTGCACCAATTCTGGTAACGGTAGTGGGGTGGCTGCACCATCCGGTGAGGGTCCTGATCATTCAGTATTAGGCGCTTGGCTCGAGCAGATGCAGCTTGATCAGCTCGTCGCTTAAGCAAAGAGACGATTGATGAATTGAATTCGTATTCATTTTCACTTAACAAAACTCATTTCTAGGTAAGTAAGTATATATTCTTTCGGGCATGCGGTTTGGTATAACAACAAGCAGGCTGAAGTATTTTCGGGGCGGATTTTATATTCTTTTGGGTTCAAAGATAATGTTCTAATGGCAGCAGGGTGAAGAAAGCAAGCATCACAGTTCCTCTGGTTGTAGGGTATTGTTTGTTACTTCATTATTCTAGCATATCGTTATTACATTTGTTAACAATTTTTATTATATGTTGAAACAATTTTCAATGTGTCTTCAATGTTTCCTTCCATGGGGATGCATGCAATTTGTGCTTACTGTTTAATTTCTGGTCACAAAATGTATCTGCCTTTTAATATGTAAAACATATATTATTATAGCTATTGTTTTGTTTCTTATATTCATTATATCTTTAGATTGTATAGTTAGTTCTTGGTTTTATTCTTGTAAATTTATGGGTGTTTAAATGTTTACCAAACCAGTCTTTGGATTATTCGAATAACAACAATTAACATATGTAATGTTTAAGTAAAGTACTATTGAGAAAAAATGAGGTAAAAGGATGAAACGTAAATTGATTGTTGTCAAGTGTGATATAAACTATTTTTTTTCCAGTTAAAATATATTTTGAAAAGAAGAATAAGCAGATGCTATATTAAAATGATTAACTAAAAGGTTTTATTTTCTTGGTAAATTGAATGCAAAACATAGTTTTGTATTAGATACGCTAGGCAAAAATCACAACATCACGGATAACGACTACATGTACCCATCCTATGAGTATGAGATCGAACACAACATAGTTTCACAAACGGATATGCAATAACAATTACCAGAAGTCGTCTTATACTCTAATTTTACTCTGAGCCTCAGCCACTTAACACTATCATTTACAAACCTTAATAAACACTAGAACACAAACCTTTTGGTTTATTAAGTTAGTGTCCAAAGATATGTGGGGTGGCTTTTGTAGGAAACTATAAAAGGGATGATAAAAAGTGAAAACAAAAGTGATGTTATAGTCATTGTAGGTTTAACCCTTAAAAATACAAAGTAATAAGGGTTCTTCCAAACTACCTAAATTACCCAAAAGCCTCTTTCCCTTGAATCGGGTACCAGAAGCCAATTCACATAGCCGCCTTGTGGCGGTGTAGCCGAATATACCTAAACTACCCAATTCCCTCTGCCCGAGTGATGCCCCTTGTATCTTTAGAATGAGGCCAGCGTAAAGCTACAATGCTTCCTTCTTTAGCTCCACTAAACAGGTGCATGAGTATTGTGCGCGGTAGCATTGTACAGGTACCACCGTAGCTTTACGATGAAATGAGTAATGCAACGGTATGCAAACTGCGAATTGAAAGAATTTTTGGTAAACTTGGTAGGTAGGGATGGCAATGGGTCGGGTTCGGGTCGGGTATTGGTAATCCCATACCCATACCCGCTTGTAAATCGTGCCCCATACCTGACCCAATACTCGTCGTGTATTTGTCTGGTAATTACCCCTCAGGTATCAGGTATGCCCATTAACTTTTAAAAGCTATATGTTAGGGTTCCAAATACATTTTTTACTATTATAATTATTATATATTTTATTTATACAATAACTATTATAAATTAAAAATGTACATTACATAATATAAGTTTTATCATAAATTAATAATAACTTTATAATACTTATATGTATATACTTCACAACATACAAAATATAAATACTATTATCAAATACATATACTAAAAGAAAATTTATTTTTTCACATTATGAACATACTAAAATAAATCACTAATAGACGACAAGGGTTAATGGAAAATAAAAAATATGATCAGGTATATAGTTCGGGTAAACGGGTATATGGTTTCGGGTAATCGGCTCGGATATCACCTAATCCCATACCCGACCCATACCCGCGAATTTTTTTAAAACTAATCCCATACTTGGCCCAATACCTATCGGGTATTGGGTATTCCCGTCTCATTTGTGTCGGGTTCATTCAGTAGGCGCTTTATAATAACTAAAAAAATGTATTTATATTAATGAAAGATAATAATATTAATAAAATAAATAAATACATATAATCTTGAAAATAATAAACTTTCAACAGAATAATTTTAATGGATGGCTGAGATTTCTCATACATGCCATTCGCATGTATGATTTGTGAAAAAAAAATTGACTTCAGGAAAATCTTTGCAAACTTCCATCAAACGAGAACCTTCAGTTCTCCTCTGTATATTGAATTAGTCCGGAGATTAGCTTGTGGTTTGTGTCTCGTCCAAATAATGTTAATATTCTTTCGTTCTCGACAAACAGCTGTGATGATCCTGCAAAACAACCAACACATCGTGAAGCTCGTTATAAGGAGGAGAATAGGGGGTTCTCCTTTTAACCACCATCCGGCGTGAGAATAAAAACATGCTTTGAGGATAAAAGTGTGTGTATTAAGTAAGAGAGCAAGAAAGCGATCCTTAAACCTGTAGTCGAAGTTCTCTATTTATAGCGGAGGTGAGTTGTGAAGGAGATGGGCTGATGGGCCTTGGGTCTGAGGCTGACAACAAGGAATATCCGTTTTGTCTCTCTTGTCACGACCGTTAATGTTTACAGGTGAGGGCATGGTTGGTGCACGTTAAGTGGATCCACGTGGCTTGACGATTATCCTTATTGTCTGGTCTGACATTAGTAGTTAAGTGGAGATCATGGAGCAATGGTCGGCGCATGCTGATTAGTACCACGTACGTGTCCTTGTGTACTTCCTGTCTCTTGCACGATTGTTCATCGTGCAACAATACAGAGTACAGTCTGTCGGGCGCTCATTGGTCTACTACTCTGCCAACCGCACCGTCTGTATTGTCCAACATTGTCTTGCCGGCGCAGGTGTCTCTGCGCTTCATGGACTTGCGCATATCGTTTGTGGAAAGAACTAAGTGTTGGATTGGGTCTATTCAGGTCTCGCGGGCAACCTGAGGTTAACTCATGTAGTCGGCGCAAGATTAGGGACCATACACCTTCAAGTCCCACAGTCAAGTGTTGCTTCCATGGGCGAAGCAAATGGTTGGAGCTCTGGACTAGAAATAAAAAGAAGTATATGTGCTTTAACTCGGGGGTTTTAGAAATCATCGCGTGAGCTAGAAAGCTGGCGTGGACACATGTTGTCTCCCAGCTGTGCGGTGCAGCTATCGAGCTTCTCTAGGATGTTTCAATTCTGTTATGCGCGGCAAAACTTCGAAATTTGAAAAGATAATCTTCTGACAGGTTGACAACGAAAGCTATGGCTGATGTGATCGCTAACACAATGATAAGCATGTTGTAACTGTGTCAGGCACCCGGTTTCGTCATGTGCAGAAGAGTAGAATCTACGTGCGTGTGATAACTGTCACTCCGGTTTCAACGCCTGACGTGTCGATCCCTTAGTGGGCACGCGCTGCAAGTTACAAGCACAATTACCCATCGCATTAAATGCGATGGGCATAAATAGGAGAAGGCAAATGCTTCGGCATGTTCCTTGAATTCTCTCTCTATTCGTCTTCAAATCTTAAAATTTTCAACTGATTCATGAAGATCTTCAAGTGTTCTTCATATTTTTCCAGATCTTCTACAATCATTAAGTTCTTTCTACGGCTGAGCATGACGAGAACGTTGTCGAAGTAGAAGAAGCCGGTGGTGGCATGCCACCATTGAAGTGGGAGGAAGGACTTTTTGAACAGATAGCCCGGGGCCACCAGTTTGCCGGTGAATGAGACACCTGTTATCCGGCCAAGGGCCAGACTGCTGCCGATGTACCGCCGGGGTATATCACCCTTTTCGCCAACTTCTTTTATTCAAAACTATTCGGATTAAAACAACCAATTATACCAAGTCACCTCATTTTATTCAAAACTATACAAATTAATAGGGGTTATGTTCCAAACTACATAAATTACTCAAAAGCCTCTTTCCCTTAAATCGGTACTAGAAGCCGATTCACATAGTCGAACGCCTTGTGGCGGTGTAGACGAAATATACCTAAACTACCCAATTCCCCCTACTTGAGTGACGCCCTTGTACCTTTAGAAAGAAGCCACCGTAAGGCTACAATGCTTTCTTCTTTAGCTTCCTAAACAGGTGCATGAGTATCGTGCGACAGTAGCATTGTACAAGTAACCACCTTAGCTTTACGATGAAATGAGTAACGCGGTATGCAAACTGAGAATTGAAAGAATTTTTGGTAAAATTGGTAGGTTTTGAACATCTATGTTAATTTTTTATTTACTTTTCCTGTTTTAGCATTTAACTTTTTTATAATTTAATTATTATGAGTTTTTTTATTATTTAGTTATTATTATAATTAATTTGGATGATATTTTGTTTTACTCATATAACTTTGAATATACGATAGTTTTATAAAATTTTGAGTATGTTGTTGCGACGTGCCTATTTTTATCTACGCCTCCATATAAATTTCTTTTGAAACTGAGTTATGAGTAGTAACATACAAGTAATCGAAACACAAACGTACATGTTACTAAAGCCACCTTACATTGTTTTCCTTTTTCATTATTTGAATAATTAATTTTGATGTTTTAAAAAATTGTGAATATGCTGTTGAGACTTGCTTATTTTTATTTATGTTTTGATAAAAGTTTTGTTCAACATCGGTACCAGTATCAGACCTATCCGAATCAAACTGATATTCGTTTTAATCTTAAATCTCATACTGGTAGGGTACGTTAAACGAGTTTTGGTAATTCTTATTAAACATTAGTATTTCCACCACACGAAACCTTATCTTAAACTCAATCAATGCCAATGGGGTAGTGGTCCATTGGCAAATTCAACGTATATCACACCATTCATGATTAATTCTCTAATCGTACTATGTCTAACACCTAAGTGTCTAGACTTCCCATTGTACACTTGACTATATGCCTAGCCTTAGCCAAGGTAACTGCACAATCGCACTTAATAAAGATTGGTAATATCGGTTTCGACCATAACGAAATCTCATATACCGAATTTCTGAGCCACTCAACTTCTTTACCAGCTGCAGCTAAAGCCACAAACTCAGATTCCATAGTTGAGTTAGTGATGCAAGTTTGTTTCTTTGAAGCCCAGGCATTGGCTCCACCTCCAAGTAGGAATACCCACCCACTTGTAGAAGAGTGAGCTTCCATATTCGTTGTCCAACTTGCATCAGAGTACCCTTCTATGACTGAAGGAAAACCTGAATAACATAAACCAAAGTTCATGGTCCCTTTTAGGTACTTAAGCAGTCTGTTCACTGCTTGCCAGTGGTGAGCACTAGGATTATTAGTAAATCAGCTTAACTTACCCATAACATAAGCTATGCCAGGTCTTGTTAAAATTAGGCATTATCATTATTCTATACTTCACTTTTATTACAAACTAAACTTATTCTGATTTTGTGTTGCATATACACTTGGAACGTGTGATGTGGAACTAGGCTGCTGGAAGGAAATAGGCTTAACAGACTGTAGAGGCTGCTGCTAGCATAAAGGGAAGTGGGCTTGAAGATTCTCATATGCGCATGGGCTCATGAGATTTTGCCCTAATGTCTTGATTATATAACACTGATTTATCAGTTGTTATATTCATTTAGCAGATATTTTTTCTCTCACTAAAATTGTCCTATCTAGATTAAACCTTCTCTCTCCTAGGGTTACACGTTTGAGGTCTTTTGTTGATGATCTCTTGTTGAGATCGTGTGTCAGTTAGTTAGATCTGTTGATACTGTATGTAGATCATCTAGATGATGATCTGCTTGTGAGAAGTTTTGTTGTTCATCATCTGTACAATTATGTTCTTGTTATTGTCGAGTTTATCTGATTGAAATCTTTGATCCATGTTTTTGACATGGTATCAGAGCCACTAGTGCTCTTTTGGTTTATTACTTCTATTTGCTTCTGTTTTCTTGTTCACCAATTGTCATCCTTCAGTTAGGGTTTCATATTTTGGGGATTTGTTGTCTTCTTGGAAGGTTGTATAGATCTTACAAGATCTGTGTGTTTCTTGTCTATTGAAGAAGACAGATGGAAAGTCTTGGTAGACTATGGGTTTGCCAACTTCAGATTTGAGAGAAGTGGTTGTTGATTGACAACTGTTGTTGCTGTGAAGATCTTGGAAAGGAATCTTGGAAGCTACCGCCCCGGCTAGGGTTCACCTAACTGGATTTGGGAAACCCTAACTTGGGTTTGCTTATTTAGTGAGATTGTTCTTTGTTTTTGTTTTTTTACATTTCATTGCATTTAGGCATTGTTGTTGCTAGACTGTCGGTCCGGTTGTTGATTTGGGGATACAGAGAGGGTACACTCTATTGCATTTATTTGTGATATTTGTGTTGGTGTTACTTTGTGTTCTTTCTAGTTGAGTTGGTTTTCTTAGACTTTCTTAGATAGATACAGCTTTTGTACAAAGGCCTGGGTAGGCACCATTTTGAGTGATGAACCTATCTGGTCCTTGGTATAGTTTCGCAATGTAGGGTTATTGTTCTACAGGTATTGTTGTTGTGTGTGGTTATTTACTACTTGGTTTTTTTTCTTGTGGTTTCTTGAGTTTATAGATTGGCTGATCTTATGAATTTGTTTGGGGAAACTATGATTTATAAGCTTGAACCTAATGATACGTTATATTTACATGCTAGTGACTCTACAAATTTGACTGTTGTTAGTATAAAGTTAAAAGGAACAAAAAATTACACAGTGTGGACTAATGCTATGATTATAGCATTAAGAAATAAGAATAAAATGGGTTTATTGATGGAATTTTGTAAAACCAGAAGATTATCAAGTTCTTTAAACACAAAGGGAAAGATGTAATTTGGTCGTATTAACTTGGATTTTGAATTATATTTCTGAGGAACTTTATCTAGGACATGTATATTTTAAATCTGCTGGTGATGTATGGAAAGAATTAAGAGATACACATGATAAAGTTGATGGGTCTGTTGTATTTGATTTGTATCAAAAGATTAATTCATTCACACAAAATGGAATGTCTGTAGCAGAGTATTATCATAAGTTGAATATTATGTGGAAACAATTAGATCAAATCTTTCAAATACCTGTCTGTACTTGTGATGCTTCTACACAATTTAATAATTTTAATCATTTGATTAAGCTAACGCAATTTTTGATCGGTCCTTGATAGTGGTTATCAGTCTGTTATAATAAATTTATTGATCAGAGAATCTCTTCCTAGTGTGAAAGTGGCTTTTTTTGATTGTGTCTAGGGAAGAATCTCATAGAGTTTCAACTGTAATGGTTTCTAAAGAACAAACAATTGGTTTCTTTCTAAAGTTAATACTATTGTTGATATTTGTTAAAGGTACAAACCAAAGTTTAAGATGTACACATTGTAATAAATTTGGGCATTCAATTGATAAATGCTTTGAACTTATTGGGTATCCTTCCTGGATGAAATCTAAGACTGGTCAAGGGAAAAAGATCGTTATTAATAATGTGACTAATACTGGATCTTCTGATGTAAATAAGTTTGATGCTGCTAGTCTTACTTCTGATCAGGTGTCGAAATTTTTAAGTTTGTTAAATCAAAACTGTTATGAAGGATCTGTTAGCTGTAATGTATCTGGTAAGGGTTCTAAGTTGTTTTGTTCTACTAGTTGTAGTAATTATGCTTATAGTTTTGCAAATTTGACAAATTCTTTAAACGGTTTGGGTTGTATTTGTGATTCTGGTGTTAATCAACACATGGTTATGAATGATATACATTTAATTAATCAATTGGATGTTTCTGAATATAATATTAAGGTAAATCATCCGAATGGTACAAATACTTTGGTAACTAAAATTGGAGATATAAAGTTAAATGACAAAGTTGTTTTTGTATGATGTGTTAGTTATTCTTGAATATTGTGTGAACTTAATAATTGTCCATAAATTAGCAAAAGATAGTAACATCAGTGTGTTATTTGATGAAAATTCATGTTATCTTCAGGATTCGTTAACAAAGAAACCCCTGGTGATTGGCAGACAATGTGATGGATTGTATTTCCGTGGTGAATCACATGTAATTGCTTGGTTCTAATAGTGTGGATATGACTAGTATTTGGCATTCAAGATTAGGTCATCCATCGGTTGTTCTAAATGTTTTAAAGGATGATCTTAATCTACAAAAGTTTGATAAATCTATACCTTGTGAAATTTGTCATAAATCAAAGCAATATAGGGAACCTTTTCCTTTAAGTGATCACAAAGCAAAAAAATTAGGTGAACTTGTACATTTGGATGTTTGGGATCCTTACAGGGTTAAAAGTAAGGAGTCTTGTAGATATTTCTTAACTGTAGTGGATGATTACATTAGGTCTGTATGGGTTTAATTAAAGAAACACAAGGATGAGGTGTTTGAAAATGTTAAAAATTTTGTAAGTGTGACACACACACACTTTGAAAAACCTTTTAAAGTTTTTAGAACAGACAATGGTACTGAGTTTATTAATAATCAATTTAAAGATTTTTTAAATAAGCAAGGTATTGGTCATCAAACTCCTTGTGTGTATACCCCTCAACAAAATGGTATTGTTGAGAGGAAACATAGACACTTATTGAATGTAGCAAGATCTTTGTTGTTTCAGAGTGGTTTACCTTTGAGATTATGGTCTGAGTGTATTCTAACTGCTGCATATTTGATAAACAGGACCCCCTCTTCTGTGCTGTTTGGTAGGTCACCTTATGAACTTATACATGGCTTTAAACCCTCTTTAACCCACCTTAGAGTGTTTGGTTGTCTTTGTTTTAGTATCGTTTTAAATAATAGTGATAAATTAGTGTCATGCTAACAAGTGTGTGTTGATTGGGTACTCTAATGAAAAGAAAGGATATAAGTTGTGGAATTTGGAAAAAAAAGGATGTTATGTTTTCAAAGGATGCTAGGTTTTATGAATCAATATTTCCATTTAAAAGTTCTGTTGAAAAAGATACTGACTTTTCTAAAGAAATGAACAACTTCAATTTTTTTAACTTGTATGAACAAAGTGATTTAAAACATTCTAAGGGTTTAGGTAATCCCTATGATGAAAAAAAGGGGTTGATCATAATAAGGATTCAAGTGTTTATGAGCCTCAACAATCTAATAGGGATTATGAGGCTACTGTTGATAAGGCTGGGGATCAACCCTCTAGTTCTCAGCATTCAGATAGAATGATAAGAGTGGCTGAACTGCAGCAATTCAGTAGTACTAATTTCGATTCAGATAGGGCTGAGCATGAATATTTTGAACCTGAAATTAATAACCTGTCTGAGGGTATACCTGAGTCACAAAATGTTGAAACTAATAATCCTGTTTTAAGAAGGTCTACAAGATCTTCTGTTTTACCTAAACGGCTTGATGACTTTATAATTAAAGGGAAAGTTAAATATGGGTTTGAGAAAGTAGTGAATTATACTCATCTAACTAATGAAAAATTTTTCTTTACTTTTGTGTTTAATAAATATGTAGAACCTAGGTTTTATCATGAAGCACGTAAAGATCCTAATTGGTTGTCTGCTATGAATGATGAAATAAAGGCCCTTAATAGAAATAATACATGGGATCTTGTTAATTTACCTCATGATAGGAAACCTAATAAGTTGTAAATGGAATTTTAAAATAAAATATAAATCGTTAGAAGAGATCGAGAGGTACAAAGCTAGACTTGTGGTAAAAGGTTATAATCAAAGGAAGGGTAAAGATTTTGATGAAATGTTTTCTCCGGTTGTAAAAATGATAAGTGTTAGAAGTGTCTTAACTCTGGTAGTTTATAATAGCTAGAAAATTATCAACTTGATATTAACAATGCTTTTTTGTATGGAGATTTAATTGAAGATGTATATATGAGATTGCCTGAGGGCACTGGAGTTTGTAAGCTTAATAAATCCTTGTATGGGCTTAACAAGCTCAAGGATATGGACTGCTAAACTTGTTAGTGTTTCGTTTGAGTTAGGATTTGTTCAAAGCAAATGTGATCATTCAATGTTTGTGAAATCTGTGGATTTTGTGTTCATAGTGTTACTTGTTTATGTAGATGACATTATTATAACAAGTAATAATGAAAGTGAAATAGAAAATGTAAAACACTATGTACAGTCCAAGTTTAAATTAAAGACCTAGATACCTTGAAATATTTCTTGGGTATTGAAGTTCTAAATGTTGCTGGTGGCTTGTGTTTGTCACAGAGAAAGTATTGTTTAGAGCTTCTTGCTGAGTATGGTATGTCGGGTTGTAAACCAGTTAATAATCCTATTGAACAGAATCATGTGGTTACTGCTTTATGTGATAAAGAATGTGATAATTTTGTGAATGTCACTGGGTATCAAAGATTAATAGGAAGGTTAATATCCCTGACTCATACTAGACCGGTATAGCTTATTCTGTGCATGTTTTAAGTCAGTACATGCATAAGCCAACAAAGGCTCATATATCTCAAAGGTGCTCCTGGTAAAGGTTTGTTTTTTTGGTAAACATTCACACTTTAACTTGTCTGCATATGCAGATTTAGATTGGGGTAAGTGTCTTGTGTCTAGGAAATTTGTTACTGGGTACTGTGTATTTCTTGGTACATCTATAATTTCTTGGAAAAGTAAAAAGCAGTCAACTGTTTCTCGGTCCACAGTTGAAGCTGAGTACCGAGCTATGTGTACTGCGACATGTCAGTTAATGTGGCTTGTAAATCTGCTTAAAGAGTTTGCATTGCCTGTTTTTGTATATTGTTATAATTCTGCTGCTTGTCAATTGCAGCGAATCCTGTCTTGCATGACAGGATGAAACATTTTGAAATAGACTTGTTTTTCCTTTGAAAAAAAAAATTCAATCTGTGGTTGTTAAAACTATTGGTGTTAAAACTGACAAACAAATTGCCGATATATTTACGAAAGATTTATTAAGTGACCAACATCATCTTATTTGTAAATGGTTAAACATGTTAGACGTGTTTAGTAATAAAAGCGGGGGGGGGGGGGGGGGTTGTTAAAATTAGGCATTATCAGTATTCTATACTTCATTTTTATCACTAACTAACTAAACTTATTCTGATTTTGTGTTGCATATACACTTGGAACGTGTGATGTGGAACTGGCCTGCTAGAAGGAAATGCGCTTAACAGACTGTAGAGGCGGCTGCTGGTATAAAAGGGAAGTGGGCTTAAAATGAATGGGCTTGAAGATTCTCATATGCGCATGGGCTTCTGAGCCTTTGACCTAATGTCTTGATTATATAACACTGATTTTATCAGTTGTTATTCAACATATATTTTCTCTATCACTGAATTGTCCTGTCCAGATAACCTTCTCTCTCCTAGGGTTACACGTTTGAGGTCTTTTGTTGAGATCTCTTTTAAGATCGTGTGTCAGTCAGTTAGATCTTGTCGATAATGTATGCAGATCATCTGGTTGATGATCTGCTTGTGAGGAGTGTTGTTTGTTCATCATCTGTACAGTTCTGTTCTTATTATTGTCGAGTTTATCTGATTGAAATCTTTGATCCATGTTTTTGACACTTGTGCTAATCATAACATACATCAAACATCTAATGACCTTAGAATACTCTAATTGTGAAACTAAATCACCAGAATTGGACATTAACCGAATGCTAGGATCTATGGGAGTGCTAACAGGAGAACAATTATAATGATTAAATTTCTTCAACACTTTCTTAATGTAATGAGGTTGTGTAATGGTTATACCATCACTACTCCTTTTAATCCTTATTCCAAGGATCATATCCGCCTCCCACATTTCCTTCATTTTAAAATTAGAAAACAACAATTTCTTTGTCTTATAAACCTGATCTTGGTCAGTGCCAAAGATCAATATATCATTCACATAGAGACAAATAATCACTCCTTTACTAGAGGATTCAAATCTACTTTAGACACACTTATCAGCTTGGTTTAGAAGAAAACCATGAGATAAGATCACCTCATCAAATTTCTGATGCCATTGCTTAGGTGCTTGTTGAAACCATATAATGATTTGATGAGTTTACACACCTTGTGTTCTTGTTCAGGTAATACAAAACCCTCAGGTTGTTTCATGTATACCTCTTCATCCAATTCACCATTTAAGAATTCAGTCTTGACATGCATTTGGTGAATTATCACGTTATGAATTGAAGTGAGAGCTAAAAGAAGCCTTATGGTGGAAATTCTTGCAACAAGAGCATAGGTATCAAAGAAATCTACCCCTTCCCTTTGTCTAAAGCCTTGGATAACCAACCTGGCTTTAAACTTATCTATGTCGCCATCAACTTTCATCTTACTTTTAAAGATCCATTTACAACCCAATGGTTTGCAACAAGGAGGCAAATCAATCAATTTCCATGTATTATTATGCATGATAGAATTCATCTCATCTTGGATGGCTTATTTCTAGAAAGTAACATCCCTAGATGCCATTGCCTGACTATATGTCTTAGGATCCTTCTTAATATTGAAACAATATTGATACTGATGTTCAACCTCATTTCTGGTTCCTTCCACCAAATAAAGATGGAAGTCAGAACCAAAAGACCTGGCTTTTCTAACTATAGTACTCTTTCTCGGTTCGGTACTATTAGATAGTACATCTTTGGTACCAGCAGAGTTACTACCAAACTCAGTTACAACTGATGTTTTCAAACTATAAGGCATGTCCTTTAGTCTAGGCACATAAGAAAATCTATCCTCATTGCCAAATTTAGCAGTTATTGACTCAATAACAGAGTGAATAGAAACATAGTCATTTGGTTTTGGGACATAGAACCTATGAACGGGGGAATGCTCACCATACCCAATAAAGATGCAATCAATGCCTCTTTCACCTATGTTTCTCATTTTTGGTTATGTAAGCCTTACAACGACTCTACAATCCCAAACTCTAAGATGACTTAAGTTTGGTGCCCTTTTAAACTAGAGTTCATGTGGGGTTACTTTAGACTTTTTATTAGGAACTCTATTTAACAAATAACAGGCAGTTAACATAGCCTCACTTAATCCAGAATAGGATAACATGGAATTAACTAGAATAGGATAACATGGAATTAACCATTTAACCCAGAATAGGATAACATGGAGTTAACATAGAGTTCACCCCAAAATCCTTCACTTAACCAAGAATAGGATAACATGGAATTAATCATTTCTTTCAAAATCCTATTATTCCTCTATGATACACCATTTTGCTGTGGCGTATAAGGAGTTGTGGTTTGATGTATTATACCAGTAGACTGAAAGTAAACAGGATCATAATACTCTCCACCTCTATCAGTACGAAGGTTCTTCATCAAACAACTTTAATGTCGCTCTATCTCTTGTTTATAAATTTTGAATTTATCAAGAGCTTCATCCTTTGAATGCAACAAATAGACTTAACAAATCTAGCTGCATCATCAATAAAGGTAGTGACGTACAATTTATTTCCAAGTGAGGGCGTATTATGAAAGTCACATAACTCGGAATGAATTAATTCTAATACCTTAGAATCTCTTTTAACAACTTTAAACGATTTCTAGTAATATTAGTCAATTTACAAGAATGGCATTTATTACATTTTTGCATGTCAAAGGCAGGTATACACTAGAAAATGTGGATGCCATACAAAAAGATGACCTAATCTAGCATGCCATAAACGTGAATCATTCTCAATATCACTAGAAGATGTAGATTCTATAAAAAAAGATTCAACAACAGACGGAATATTAACATTAAGCATGAACATGCCATTATATAAATATCCAAATCCAACAAAAGTTCCATGACGAGACAAGATAAACTTATCCGACTCAATGACTTGTTTATAACCATAGCTGTTTAACACAATTTCAAATAAGAGATTCTTTCGAATCCTTGGTACACAAAACACATTATCCAATAATATATGTTTTTTCCAGAAGTAAATACAAGTCTAACTTTTCCTACTCCTTTGATGGGTTCGATTGCAACATCCCATCCTTAAGTACAGATCCATCTTCAAGTGGTTCAAGTTCCTCAAACTATTTGAGATCCTTGCACACGTGACTCGTAGCACCCGAGTCTACCCACCATGCAAGCATATCATCTTGTACATGAAAGGATTCAATAATAAATGATACATAATTCTCAACCGAATTATGTTTATAAACCATTGAACTATTTGAGTCCAATAACAAACCTGAAGACCGGGTTTCATTTATTACACACCCAGAGGGATTTTTTCCGACTTATACACTTCTAATAATTTGGCACAATTGCCCCATGTGTGTAACACCACAACCAATGGGTTGCAACTTTGTATTAAATTTGTTTGATTCAAAAACATTACCTTTTATTTGTTTATTATTCAAATCACAAAATAAATTTTGTTTTTTTTAAAGCAAATCCAATTTTTGTGTTTTGTAAATAATTAACAAGTCCTTTGAATCAACTACAAAAGTCATAGGTTTTGTCAAACTTAAAGTGGAATCAGTAAGCGTACCTTGTGAAACATTTGAATCTTTTGACCCGCTATGTTAGCTTTGTTTCCACTCGTAATCTTCACACAACAATCTTCTTGAAATGCCTCGGTTTGCCACATCTCTAACAACCCCCTTTTGGTTTCTTATTGGGATCATTAATATCCTGGTCAAATTTTCTTTTATTACCCTTAAACTTGTTAAACTTTCTAGTTTTCTCACACATTCAACCGTTTTGAATCAATTGACTTTGAATTCAATGAATTTAAATCCCAGTGCACTCCACAAAATTAATTGGTTTAATCTTTGTAAAAGAAATATTTGATGGTGAACAATTGACATTGACCGAACATAAAATTCGAAAATGATATATATAATTAAATCTACTAACCACATTGATATATATGCTAGTTAAATTACAAGCCTAAATGAAATATGTCGGTGACTAAATAGAATTCCAAAATACATGGCACTACCAATTGATTGGTAGTACATCGGCCTTTCTGTTAAAGACATCCTTGAGCTTCATGAGTACAACGGCCTTTCGGGTCATAGCAAGAAGATCGTCCATGGTATTGTGATCGTTACGTGCTAGAACATTTGGAAGGCTAGGAACGATCAGATTTTTTGCGGAAAAAAGCTACTGTATACTACATTTTCAATAATATTAGTTAGGTCGGTTTCCTTTGGGTTAAGAATAGGTGGAAACTTAAGTCTTTAACTTAGGAAAATTAGTATAACTTTGTAATTATGTAGAGTTGTTATTTTGACCACTCTGTTTTCAGGTTCTAGCATATTTTAATAAAGTTTTCCTTTAAAAAAACCAATTGATTGGTTGATCACCAATTACTTTGTAGCACCAATTTTAATACAATTAAAATCATGTAATCTGACAACAATAATTCCAATCGAATTCCTTTGAGTAGGCCATGACCGAATTCCCAAATAACCCACTTTTCAAATTCCGACACAGCAAAATCAATTAATATTTTTGACTGAAAAATTGTAAATTGTTATGAATTATTATCTTTAATGTGTGATTATCCATATGTCTTTATAATATGGTGACTCTCTATGTACTTAACTCCTATCTTTGTAAGTCTATAAATAGAAGCATATGTAGTTCATACTTTACATCAATAAGAATGAGTTCTTCGATTCTTCTTTCTATCTTTCTCTCTATATGATCTCTATAATTCTTGTTTACATATATCATATATTGGTTGCTATTAGGCCGTTGTTTTACAACACGTTATCAACACGAATTACTTGTAGAATCAAATCGCATTGCATATTGTAAGGTAAGTCATCTTTTACCTATCATTATTCTTAATTATTTCTAAGACCATAATGTAATTCATACAATCATGGGTTGAGTTAAAGATCTTTAGTTTTCTATTGAGTCTCCCAAAATAATCCGTATTATAATTTATACAATTTTGGGATATATCAAGATCTATATATTTAGTTTTAACATGTTTACGAATTATATGTTATTTCAACATGTTTATGAATTATACGTTGTTAGAAAAAGAAAATTGTACATGATTAATTATTTTATAGTGAATTATTTATCAAAACTGATTATTCTTGAACATTTATTATGTGATACTATATACTAAAAGATGGTTTATTAATATTATAATTGATCTAATCTTTTAATTGAATATATTTGTGACGAATAGCACATGAAAATTCTTTCGTACCAAAACTTATTTCTTTTATTTTAATTAATTCATTGCATATTTAAACATGAATGAGTTAATAAAGATTTTATATAATCTATTAACATAAGGATGTTAAATTGTACTTATGACTAAATAAATCTTTCTATTGTATTTAATACTTTGTGATGCTGTTGGTATTCAGTGAGCAAAAATTGTTCAGCTTTAGTTTTCATGCGAATAATATTTTGAAACTTTGAATTATGGTTTTAGGAATTTTTATGTAATATTTTATTATGATTATGATGTATATATACAAATGTGTATGGATTAGTGATCTTGATTATCTTGTTTAACATTTGAAAAGAATTTACCCTTTTTTTATAAACAAGCAGTTATAGATTTATAAACCACAACCATATTCAAGTCGAGATGAGTTTTATTACAAAGCCACTTACATCATTTTGGTTAATTCATAAACCCCAACATTGTTTGTAACATGTGTGATGTTAGAGTTATGTAATATAACAATGTGAACTCAACCATCAAAATGTTGAGATTGAGCACACGTCTTTCTTTCATATCTTATATGTTTGTGTCTTCCATATGCATCAAGGTAGATTGACACATATTTTTATACTGTAAGATGTTCATGTGATTGGTTATGCCACTGTTGGTTAAATATATAACTTATATATATATATATATATATATATATATATATATATATTGGCTTCTAAGAAAAGAAAACATATTATCTCATAAATTTTAGTATAAATTGTTTTATACTCTAATGACATGTTATAACATCATGTATTGTATAATTTAATTGCCATGATACTTGTAGATGTTATCATCTCAATTCTTGCATTTTAACTTCCTTATAAATTTATGAATTATACAAGACTTAAATAGTTGAAATGTTTGTAAATATAACAAAAGATGTATGTTATATGTTATTTTCCACAAGTTATTAAACTATCATGCTATTAGAGTGAAAAATAGTTGCATATAATCTATACTTGTGATTAGTTATACCATGGCAGATTAAAAATAAACTATTCATATTTGTATATGTTCTTATTTCATAAAGCTCTCGTATAATTTGTTTTATATGATGATATGTTATAACACCATATACCATTTGACATTAATTCTACATGTTATTATTTATTTGTTGGGATAATATTTCAAAGTTGTTTATTGTTGTTATCATTCTCATGAAATCTTATAAGCATGTTTAAATTCATGCTTACTTATTTAAAACATTTTGAGGTAAAGCCATGACACCCGAAGTGTGAACCATTATAAATATATGGAAGCTTGTAAGATTTTACACTAATAGATCATAATGACTTGGTCATGTAATTACTTCTCGATATATATCATGAGATGAGAAGATTATTTATAAGAATACGTTGAATAAAAAAAACTTCTGTTTGTCAAACCTAAAATATGCTCGTAAAGTACAATATTACTAAAGAATATGTAAGGTTTGAAATGACTGGAATAAAGGTTGTGTGGTTCTAATCAATTCCATGAAATAAATGTGATGATATAATGATCTGGGACATGATCATGTACATAACAAAGGCAATTGTAATAGTGCCACCATGAAAGTTGTGAATTTATAATTCATTCCCTAAGGTGAATATGATGATATAATGATATGTGTAAAGTTCGTGGTCATGGTAGTTGAGGAAATTGTTATGATGCTCATGTTAATAATGAGATCAAGTAAGTTAATAATATGATGATTTATACAATGATTGTTATAAAGGTCATGATCATGGTGAACGAGGAAATTGTAATGATCCTAATGTTGATAATAAGATCAACCATGTTAATATTGAAATCGACCACACAAAGTGGCATACTAAGGGAGTGATTATAGACGAATAAAATATAAAAAATATGTTATAATATGAATGATTGAAATAATAATTATTATTCTCTTGTATCGTGTATTAAACAAACACGAGTGCAACTAAAGGCATATATGATGATCATAAACCTAAAGCTTATGGATCATAATTATTTAATGACTGGCATGACTGGTTAGACCATACCGAGTAAATGCTGATGTGAAATCTACTGAAGAACCTGAAGTGTCTTCATGATAATTATACATGTAATGTTTGCTCTCAAGGGGAAGTTAATTATTTACCAACTACAAGTTGGGCGTAAATCCCTAAAATATTCTGGAAATGACATTGTATATATCATTTAGTATTTTTAAATCGATTCATTGTCTAAATGGTTATCAAATTCGCAACCTAAAGTTTGCGTGATTTGTGGCTTAGCTTTCAAGATAGCAAGCACATAATTCTAGCGTATTATATTATATTGATATCTCTGGTGATCTTGATACCCATTTTACTAATGATTATTGCAATAAGTGTGAGAAATGTCGTTACGCGAATTGCTTTTGTTGAAGATGATGACCAAATGTTTATGATTGATTGAAAGCCAATAATCATGAGAGTAAAAGTTCATATTTTAATACGGGAACATTTGCTTTACATGTTGTAATTTTAATTCACATCAAGAAAGCAAGTAATTAAACTTCCTCCCCACTATTGTTGGTTTTTGGTTAGGAACCAAATCTTTCTCATTTAAGAATTTGTTGTGCTGTATACATTAAAATTATTCCACAACAACACACAAAGATGGGACCTCTATGAGGGTTGGGAATATATGTTGGATATGAATCACTATGGACTAGAGTCATTAACATGGGATTCGTTTAGACTCAATTTATTGATTTTCCTTTTAACGAATCAATATTCCTAACATGAGGGGGAGATAAAAAGCAGTTGAAAAAGTTAGAATCAATAATCACGATTTCATAAAGTTAGTATCAATTATCACCATTTCATCTTGATCCTCAAATTTTTGAACTAAAAGTTCAAAGGATAATTCATTTACAATAATTAACAAATTAATTCCCAGGCATATTCATTGACCTAAATAGAGTGACTAGCTAAGTCACATGTACCAATTGCTAATGTTCCAACTAATATTAGCATCCCAAAAGGACAATCATACATTGGTGATGAATCTATGACACGCTTGAAGCATGGTAGACTAGTCGGTTCCAAGAATAAAAATCCTTGAAAATGGAGCAAGTAATGAAAATGGTATCAAGGTATAGTAAAAGTGTCTCATAAAGAGAAATTAGACATGATGGTTCCAAAAGTTGGGTACCTAAAAACGAAGAGATCTCACTAATTTATACATCATGTCTTGGAATATATGGAATCGAAACAAAATTCGACGTCGATGATAATGTTGTATATAAATAGCGCTTAAAATATTGAAAATGTTGAGGATCAAGAACTAAGATCTGCCGAGAAACAAAATGATTGGCCAAAACAGAAAGACGCAAATGAAGCAGAATTACAATCTCTCATGATTTTGAAGTTATTGGATGATTGATCCATAAAACTAAAAGTTTTAAAAATTGTTTTATATAGATGAGCCTTTTATGCGAAAGCATAATTAGAAAAAGAAATTATACAATATTAGTAGATATAATTGATGGCACATTCATAACCGTAAATACTTGTAATTTATTATAAGGAGAAATACTTTCTAGTGGTGGATGTACAAACTTTTTTTAGTCTGGTAATACTAGAGAGAATTGATATGCGTCTAACGGATATTATGGTATCCTAAAATATATAATACAATGAAATTTACATGATATTATCTTAAAGTACTTAAAGTTTCAAAATCATGTAATGTAAGTTCTCGAGAACGATATGAATGATGTATACATATTTGGATCTAAATAAATTATACTTGTATACGTTCATGAATTGAATATAAATGGAACTCATGATGAGTTTCAGAGGCAATTTAGTGCTTAAACGCAAACATCGTTAGGATGTAATTCCTATGCAGCAATAACCATATGGTGATTATGATATCCCAATAAAGTATGCACAAGATGGTATAATATGAAAATGAAATAATAGTTAACGAATTCATTGAATAGAAAATAGAAAATGATGTGTTTACTGATGAAGTTTATGAGACAAAACTTTGAAGAATGTACATGATTGGTCAACATGGAAGGAAGTCCATGACAGATTGTAAATGCATGGAACACTGAGATTAAAAGCTCGAGAAATATATTACATGAAGTTCGAAAAAATAGTTGAGTCAAACTATAATCAACTCAGTGATTATCTTGGAGAAAAGGGACATGAATATGATGTACTCGATCATGTGTTTAATATCATGTTTATAAAATATTATAAGATATGTTGATGATATCTAGATATCTACTGAACAGTTGGCATGCAGGTTGAGCATTTGTTTAACGATAATTTTATATATCAATCAAATTGCATCTGGAAGATGTTAGGCTTTTTAATATGTTTAAGTGCAACTCTAAGAAAGTAAGAGATTGTTAAATTATTTGGTAGAAAAACAAATTATCCTTGCCATGTTGTAAATAGATATTATTAGTACACATGTACCATAGTAGGGTGTAGTTGATGCAATACTTTATGTTAGTTATAAACTAACCGGATATATTTTTTTTTGTAAATTTATTGGCAAGATACAGTTCATGCCAACAAAGAGGCATTAAAATGAGGTAAAACAAAGTTTCGGCACCTTCAAGGTACTAAAGATATGGGCTTCTATTTTACTAACCAGCCAAAACAAGTTTGGTTGGACTTGCAGATGCAGGTTACATGCCTGATCCTCATTATGGTCGATCTTAAACTGGATATTTATTTACACATAGAGGCACTACAATTCATGGCGTTCTATCAAGCAAACAATCACAACCACTTCATCTAACCACGAAGAAATATTGGCAATCGATAAAGCTAGTCGAGAATGCGTTTGTTGAGGTCTGTCATACAACATATTAGTAGATCTTGTGGTATTTATTAGGGGGATAAAAGACGGACAATAATACATGAAGATAACACGACATGTATAACACAACTTAAGGAACATTACAGGAAACGGAACCAAACATATCTTACCAAAGTTCTTTTTACACATGATTTACAAAATAATGGTGATATTATGGTCCAAAAAATTCGTTCTAGTGAAAATTTGACAGACTTGTTTACCAAATCACTTCCGACCTCAACATTCAAGAAACTAGTTCACGGGATCGGGATGCGTCGACTCAAGGAACTCAAATCATCACGGGGAGAATAATACGCGTTGCACTCTTTTTTCCTTAGCTATGGTTTTATCCCACTGGGTTTTCCTATCAAGGTTTTTAGCGAGGCAGCATCACCAAGCGTATTACGAGAGTAATATATTATTTTATCACGTGGATAGTCAAGGGGGAGTGTTATGAATTATTATCTTTAATGTGTGACTATCCACATGTCTTCATAATATGATGATTCTACATGTACTTAACTCCCATCTTTGTAAGCCTATAAATAGAGGCATATGTAGTTCATACTTTACATCAATAAGAATGAGTTCTTCGATTCTTCTTTCTATATTTCTTTCTATAATTCTTGTTTACATATATTATATATTGGTTGCTATTAGACCGTTGTTTTACAACATAAATGATAAATGATAGATGCAATCCACCAGATATTAATTGATTTGTAAATTGAAATTCCCAAGTCCACTCGTGATATTAAATCCAATACAAACAGATTTATTATTGAAATCCTCAAGCCATGAAAATAATACTGTAAACTAAAACTAGTGAAGCTTGAATTCGATTTTCAATGAACAAAATTAACCCTAAAATAGGTTTATCTTTTGTTGGTAATTTTGAAGAAATTAACAAACCTGAATCCTCAAGCCATGTTAAGTGGTGGTTGACACAAACCCACGTCACCCAGCAGGGCTCGGGGGTGATGTTAACCTACTCGAGCGTGTTTTCTCCCTCCCTATTCAGACTGTTAAAAGCATTCCCCCAGTTGCCGACTGTTGTTTGCTCAGGTTCTAACAGGTACTTTGCGCAAAGTGGTAGCGTCGCCAGGATCGGTTGACAATTGGGTCCAATTGTTTTTACTACCGCGTTGCACCTTGCGGGTGGTTAGACCATCCTCCAGACAAGAGCGAAGGTCAGGGAACATGAAATCTCTACAGTGTAGTAACATCTTACACGCACTTACAATTTGGAAAGATGGGTCTGGGTTTGATGATTTGGTCTCTTCCCTATTGGATAGCGTGGGGGAGACGGGGGCTTCAAGGGGAGAATGCAGGAGAGAGGAAGACAAAGAAAGGAACCCTAATATTAAGCAATGTCTTCGGAAAGTCAGGGATGGACATTTCACAGCTACGGTTAAGGTCCTATGCTCTAGTGGAGTTGCCCCTCTAGGTGATTCGAGATTGAAAGCTCTTATTGATAAACACCCAGTGGTGCCGCCCCGTCCTTACCTTCCAACCCTTTGGCCCAACCCACTCTTGCTGTTGATGGGGAGTGTGTACTCAAATGTATTCGATCCTTTCCTAAAGGGATGTCATGTGGCAGAGACGGGATATGGGCCCAACACCTGCTAGATGCTATTGGGGGCGAGGGCTCGGTGACTTCCTCAGGTTTGCTTACAAGCATTACTGAAGTTGTTAACTTATGGCTTGGGGGATCCTGCCATAAGGTGCTTGCTGAGTTTTTTTGCCTCGGCCCCCCTCACCCCCTTATTGAAGCCTGATAAAGGAATTCGACCTATTGCTGTGGGGGGTATTTGGCGAAGGTTGGTTTCAAAGGTGGCGATGAAGAAGGTCAGGAAAGAAATGACCCAGTACTTGGGTGACTATCAATTTGGGGTGGGGGTGCCAAATGGTGCAGAGGCGGTGCTTCACAGTGCAAACAGGTTTCTCAACTCATTTCATGCAGATGGTTCCTTAGCCTTGCTTACTGTGGATTTCTCCAATGCTTTCAACACGGTCGACCACACAGCTTTTCTGCACGAGGTTCATCAGCGTTGCCCGTCAATCTATCGGTGGGTCCAATTTCTTTACGCGCAGCCTGCTAGGTTGTATGTTCGTAACGAGTGTATTGGGGCTACTACCGGAGTTCAACAAGGAGATCCCTTGGGGCCCCTTCTCTTTGCCCTTGCCTTACATCCCCTTATTCTCCGGGTTCAGGACCGCTGTAAACTCCCGTTTCATGCTTGGTACTTGGATGATGGGACGATTATCAACAACTCCTCTGAGGTTGCTAAGGCCTTAGGCATCATCAACGAGGAGGGGCCATCTATAGGGCTTTATCTCAACATTAAGAAAACAGAGGTTTTCTGGCCGACATGCGACGTGCGGAAAGTTCAAGATGGGCTTTTCCCGAGAGGGATCGATAGACCAGAGAAGGGGATTAAGCTCCTTGGTGGAGCTGTTAGTCGGGATCCTAGCTTTATTGAGGAGTTGGCAGGGCGACGAGCCTCGGGGGCGGTTGACCTCATGAAACTTTTACCCTGCCTGAGAGATCCCCAATGTGAACTCCTTCTGCTAAGGTCGTGCATGGGGGTCGCTAAGTTACTTTTTGGGTTGCGGACTTGTCAACCGCATTTTATGGAGGATGCAGTATCTCGGTTCGATGATGGCCTTAGAGAGGCTATAGAAGACATAATAATGGGTGGCGGCCCCTTCTTTGGTGACCTCCAGTGGCGTCTGGCATCTTTGCCAATGCATCTAGGTGTTTGGGCCTCTTCTCAGCTCGAGATGTTGGGGCTTATGCCTTTGTGGCGTCTAGAGCTCAGTCTTGGGAACTACAGGATCATATCCTTCGAAACTGTGAGGTCGTCGGGCTTGACCCGGACTATCAGCAGGCGCTTGAACGCTTAAATGTCTCTCTCCCAGACTTGGATATTGGCGGTTTTTCTAATAAGGAAACCGCCCCCTCGAAGCCACAAAAAACTTTGGCGAATGCTCTGTTTAGCAAAATCGCTCAAAGCCTGGGAGAAGCCTTTGATTTGTCATCCCGCCAGAAGGCGGTGTTTGAGTGCCTGAAAGGTCCCCATGCTCAAGAATTTTTGACCGTTATACCAATTGAGGGGTTGGGACAATGTATATCTGCAGTAGAATATAGAGCCATTCTCAAATACCGGTTGATGATCCCTATGTACCCGGAAGATGAAAATTGCCCGATATGTCGTAAAGCTTGTATGGATAAATACGGGGAGCATGCAGTTCACTGTAAAGAGCTCCCTGGGTTCAAATATCGGCACGACTGGGTGCGTGATGCTTTGTGGGACATCTTAAAAGAGCTGGGATTTCGGCTAAGAAAGAGGCCTCTGTGAATTTCCTCACGGACCCTATGGAAGGGAGATCTACTCTACGACCAGCGGATCTGCTCGTCTTTGGCTGGGCTGGGGGAGACATGCTTGTGTAGACCTCACGGGGGTTTCCCCTTTGGTTGGTTTAAGGGAAAACGGGTTTGTAGCTGGACAAGCGGCAAGAAAGGCAGGATCAAAGAAAGTGGATAAGCACGCTAAAGCTTGCGCAAAGAACCAGCATGTCTTTGTCCCTTTTGCCTTTGATACTTTTGGCTCCCTAGCGCCAGAAGCTATCCACTTCTTGACGAGGGTCAACGGGTCGTCTACAACAATTGTTCAACCCCAGGGGGGCAAGGGTTTGTATTTGGAAGGTTAGGGTTTACAATTCAGAAAGGATTGGCGGCGCAGCTTGTTGCCCGACTACCTTCTGTTTTGATGTAACTTGGCAAGTTTTCTGAATTTAAAATAAATAATTAACAATCGTATTCGAAGAATGTTAAATGGGCTGATTATAAAATTGCAAATAATCTGAGTGAAACCTGGATTAATCTCTGAATCGTATGAGAACTGTCAGATAAACCTATTTGCGAGTTACACGCAATGATTTATCAGATTAGACACTCTTGAAGGAATTGAATTTTACGATTCTATGATATTGATAATGATAGCACTACCGTATGCTTTTCTTGTGTAGTTGTGTGCATATCTCTAAATTAATGGACATGTTAACTTTAATGGACCAGACAAATCATGAGCCCGAAAACATTATAACTTTAATGGACAAGGATATCCATTAACGATTTCATGGACATTATCTAGTTGGAAAAAAAAACTTGGTAGTTCATATTCTTATTCTATGCTAGGTCTGGGTGAAATAAATCCCAACATCCAAATGGACCTAAATTGAGTATGTCTAAATGATAAAACCATACAATTGATCATTTGGCTTATATATATATATATATATATATATATATATATATATATATATATATATATATATATATTCGAGAGTTCAAAGAAATCATAAATTAAGAATAAAAAAATAAATGATACAAAGGTAATTTGAACAAATTATTTGATAACTCTATCCTTTATTTTTAATATTAGATTATTAATAAACCATAATCATTTAATGAGTTTATCCTATTAAATAGTTGTGCACCTTATAAAATAAAAACAATCCCACATGATCCTACATATTTAATATTTCCTACACCATAAAAACAAAGTTTCCTACACCATAAAAATAATGTTTTGGTGTAGGGTACAGAATGTGCAGGACCCCAACAATTTTAAAGAATTTTGCGACTCATAATAAATATGTGTAGAATACAACACTTTTAAATAATTTTGTCTCCTAACAAATTAGTGTAGGACACAACACATTAATGATGATGAAGGAGGAAATTATGATTACATTAATGAGATTGAGTAACTCTTATTATATTTATTAATATTTTATATTAAATTGTCTATTATACCTTGTTAATTAAAGCATTAATTAAAAGTGGACAAAAATCATATCTTGCTCAATTTAGGGTCTAGATTAATTTATTTTTCTTCTTATAAGAATATTCTTCTCAAATGAATCTCCCCTATATATATATATATATATATATATATATAGGATGAGGTTATTGTAAGAAAATATAAAAGTGTGAGAAGAATAAGAAAGAATCTAAATCATTAGATACTTAATCTAATGGTTGAGATATTGATGACAATCTTGTAAATAGTGTTGACTATTAAACTAATTAATTTTCTAGATTAAGGGCATAAAGATAAATTTAACATTTTTAAATTAAGAAACTAACATTGATGCACATGCACGTTCCCCCCTTATTTTTTAAACGCCAATAACTTTTTATACATACTCTTTTTTAAAAAAGAATTATACCATAATAACGGGTGTTTTTTTATCTTTAATATGAGTACCATATTGATATACTTATGTAGAGAAAAAAAATTACGTCTCGCTTGGATGTTTTAGTCCATGGTGTTTTTCTATGTTCATACAATGATGTTTTAATTGTAGGGTGTTATTTCTGTTATGTTTCTGTTCTTCATAAGATGTATGCCTTCAATATCATGTTGTGGTGTTTTTATGAGTTAGGGTGTTATTTCTGTTATATTTAATGTGAGGACAAAGGTCATTGATTTATTAGGGTATTATTTCTGTTATATTCAATGTTATGGTGTTCTTTATAAGATGTGTGCCTTCAATATACATGTTGTGGTGTTTTTATGAGTTAGGGTGTTATTTCTGTTCTTTATAAGATGTATGCCTTCAATATACATGCTGTGGTGTTTTTATGAGTTAGGTGTTATTTCTTTATAAGATGTATGCATTCAAATTCGAAAATCCCTACAATAACTGCCAAAAAACGGTTACATATATTCATTCCACAATTAGATTTTATTAATTAAATTACACTTATACCCTTAAACTGCCAAAATAAAAAGAGACACATGTCATCTCCAAAATCTTTCTTATCCTTCTCACACTTTTATATTTTCTCACATGAACCTCTACATTATAATTTATATATTATATATATAATATATATATATGCAAATATGCATAACATATGTGAAGAAACACTGAATAACACAATATTATTTAGTCGGATCGTCTCGTATAAGGAAGTTCAATCTCTATTCTTTACTAGACAAACGGCTGATTCTTCCAAGGTATCCTACAAAACGAACAACACCGGTGACTCATCACAAGGAGGAGAAGATGGGGGTTCTCCTTGTAACCACTATCCGGTGTAAGAATAAGTAATCTATTTGAGGATAAGTGTGTGTATATAGTGAGAGAGTAAGAAATCGAATCCTTAAACTTGTGGGTTGAGTCCTCTATTTCTGGAGAATTATAAAGAAGGAAACCTGCAAGCTAGCTAGTGTTCACCAGCTGTCTGACCAGAAGGACTATCTGTCCTGTCCCTTCTGACGTTGTTAGTACTTGAGGTGACGTGGCATACAGTTATTCGCTCTAGGTCAGCATTTATGTGTACTAGATGTTGTCCTGTCCTCCAAGGATCTTGCGATCGATGCTGGCGTCTCGCTATTGGTGCCACCTGTCATCCTTTCTTTCTGTAAGGAGTATCTTCTTGTCGTCAGGTGTCTTCTTCCAGAAGCTTCTAGAACCTTCTGGATGCCTTCATATGACGAGGTTGCCAGCTTGGAGTGGTGTAGTCCCTTTGACATGTGTCCACGTGTGATTTGCGATCATACCTATTCAAGTCCCCCCAATCCAGTGTGGCTTCTAGGTGAGTTTAACGACTAGGAGGAATTCTGGACTCATAATAATTTGATTGTGTGTGGGTAATCGAAAGTGAGCCAAAAAGGTGCATGGGACTTGGTGTGCAGAAGTGAGCCAAAAGGTGCATGGGTCTTGGTGTATAGAAGTGAGCCAAAAGGCACATAGGTCTTGGCGTACAGAAGTGAGCCAAGAAGGTGCATGGATTTTGGCGTAAAGAAGTGAGCCAAGAAGGCGCATGGATTTTGGCATACAGAAGTGAGCCAAACAGGTGCATGGGTTTTGGCGTACAGAAATGAGCCAAAAAGGCCCCAGTGTTTTGGCGTATAGAAGTAAGCCAAAAAGGCGCATGGATTTTGGCTTACAAAAATGAGCAAAAAAGGCGCATGGATTTTGGATAAGGTTCCTTCAGGGATAAGTTTTCAAGAAAAGGTACAAGTTGTATGGTTGGTGGGATTTGACGTCCGACGCCTGTCCCTGCTGCTTTGCCAGTTGAGGTGGTGGTCGAATCGGGTAATGGAGAAGTTGCTTTTTGTAAGGGCACGTTAGGGAAGCCGTTTGGTTTTTACGACAATGTCAGGCGCGTGGCGGCCATGCGTCCTTGATAGACGGCGTTTTAGTTTTTGCCGCCTAATGTGTCACCTCCACATTGGTAGGGCTTCCCCACTTACCGGTTCGGTTTTCCACCGCAATCAATGTGATGGGTATAAATAACCGGGGATCCCTTTGGCGAAAACCTCAATCTTTCCAAACTTCCCTTTAGCGATTTTCTTTCTCCTTCATCCTTCCCTCTTAATTTCTAACTTTCATCTGCTTCAAACTTCCGTTTATCCAGAATGTCAACCTCTATAAAACTTGAAGGTTCTCGTAAAGGGAAGAAATTCAAACCCAACGACCTGTTGAGGGCTGATCAAGCCATTGTGAACTGGAAATAGGATGAGTTTCAACAAGTAAGATGTAACACCTCGTAAATTTGTGTCCAGTAGCATACTGACACGTGTCCATACTCTCAATTGTGCCTAATATGGGTGGTCGAGAGGGACTATCTGTCACACCCCGACCCGCAGCAGAATAAAAGTCGGGGCATAATTGGGTTATCACCAAAGCTCATGATATTTACTAAAATGTTTCATATTTATTAAATTCAAATTACAAACTTAAATATCCAAAAACAAAATTCATACAATTACAAAGGAAAATGAAACTATATATTTATTCCAAAGCATTAACTTGTTTATTCTTCAAGGCCATCCTAAGTGTTTCCTGTCTCAGCTGGATCACCTGTATCATGTGTAAAACAGGGGAGATTTTGGGTCAACAAAAGTTGGCGAGTGAACCTTGATAAAACATTTTAACTAATTTCTTGTTTTATTTATTAAAGAAAATTCGTGCATTAATCACATGTGAGCAAACATATATATGTAAACAATCACAAACCACTTTGGATGAGTATATGACATGAATGATGATGTATTTGAGATCAAGGCTCAATCAAACGGAGCCGATCTAACGAGGCTCCTGATGCTCAACCCGTATCCCACGGGGAACTGATGGGCCTAATGAAATGCGTGCACTGAAATGATAAATTCAATCTACATATAATTCACACAACAATCAATACACATTTGATCACGGATATGATGTATGCACAAGTGTTTAAATAAAATAAAAGAATAGTACGACACATGATACACCCCAAAACATGATTAAAACGGGGAATTGGTAGAGGTTCACTCACAGTGGGTGCGTTCCTTGATAATGATGAATGCGCACGAATTTATGATTCAACCGACGAGGGAAAACTAACCTAAATAATAACGAAATAATTCGATAAATAGATAATTTTATTTGAGATTAATATTTTTAATTAGTGCTCTTAATGAGATTTTTAGATTTATTTTTATGAGTTTATTGCAAATTTTTAACCTTAGAAATCTTATTTTTAAGTATTTTTTTTTAAATAATTTTTCAATTTAATAAGTAAAAATAAGAAAACAAAATTTAAAAAAAAAATGTGTTGACCTTGTCAGGTCTGACCGGGTCTGACCGGTCGGATAGCATGAATTTCAGGCGATGAGTGAGGTTCGAACCCGTGACCTCTCGTATACGTGCACGCAGCTCTACCAACTGAGCTACGTGTCTAACCCGAAATATTCTCTGTTTTAATTATATATATATACTAACTAGCTTTAACCTTATTTAGTTTTTATTAAAAAGGATTTAATATGGCCGAAACTGGTTACAGAACCCGGACTCGAACTCGAGATCTATGGTTCGAGTGCACACAGCCCAACCAGTTGGGCTGTGTGTCTAATCTGTATAAACACTGGATTATATTCATTTTATATATATACTGTGAATTGATCTGAATAAGTTTAAAAAGTGTTGGCTTTATTTCAGAAAATCAGAAACATGTGCGACTCGAACTCCGGATGTGTGCTTTGTAATTGCACACAGTCCACCGCTGGACTGTGTGTCTAACCCGGTTAAATACTCGTTATAATAAAACACTAACTTAACTTCATCTTCTTCACCATTCAAAAATCCCAACAATGATTCCGACTGAATTAACTGATTAAACAGTTTTGATTACTGTTTTGAGCCAATAATTTACTAATCAAAAGATAGCAAGGAGGTTTAGATGATTATACCGGTTTGGAGAACTACGGTTTTCTGGTTAGAAATTCCGGCGATATTCCGGCGAGTGCGAAAATCTCCGGCGACATGCTTTGAAAGGAATAAAGCTTCAGGAAGAGAGTGCGGTTCTGAGAGAAAAGTTTACAAGGAATTGGGTGGGTATTTATAAGTTGGACAGGCTGCTCGGTTTCGATTTAGAGGCCAAAATCACGGTCAATGATTTCAATTCTCAAAAGAAACGGTTTTGACTCAATTGTGTGTTAAGCAACGGTTATAACTGATGTCGAAATCAGTTTACGCGTTTCAATCATGGGGAAAGTAGCAACAATTGCGGAGTCTCAGTCTTTGCCGGCGATTTCGAGTTCTGGGTTTGCTGATTTACGAGTTTTGACTTTACCATAAATGTTATTTGTTTAAGTATTTGAACACAAATATGTGTGTGGCGGAGTGGTGTGATGTGTGTGTGTCCACGCGGGATACCCGGGTTCGAGACCCGGCTACCCTGTTCTGTTCTTTTATTTAATTTTATTATTATTATTTATTAATTATGGTTTTTAAATTCTAAAATATTTATTAATTATGTATTATTTAAAATAACCGGCACAATAAATACGCAACAAACTTTTAACCGAATATTTGATTATTAAACGAAGCGGGTTTTGAAACCCATTTTACGACGAATGTTACAGTATCCCCTACTTTTAGAAATTTCGTCCCGAAATTTAAGCAGTATTGGTAGCCGGAAAAAGATGCGGGTATTTTTTGCGCATTGAGTCTTCACGTTCCCAAGTAAACTCGGGTCCTCGCTTTGACTCCCAACGTACCCTGACAATTGGAATACGACTTCGCCTTAAACGCTTCTCTCCGAAATCCATGATTTCTACTGGTCTTTCAACGAAGTGCATCGATTCATCGACTTGAATGTCTTCTAGAGGAATGTGGATGTTTTCATCGGCGAGGCACTTTTTCAAATTTGATACGTGGAATGTGGGATGAATTCTGTTGAGCTCTTCTGGTAGGTCAAGCTTGTATGCTACAGGACCTACTCTCTCGAGTATCTTGAAAGGTCCTACGTAGCGTGGTGCTAGCTTGCCCTTCTGGCCAAAACGAACCACTCCCTTCAACGGTGATACTTTTAAAAGTACTTGATCACCAATGTCAAACTCCAAGGGCTTTCGTCGTTTGTCAGCATAACTCTTTTGACGACTTTGAGCCGCTAGAAGATTGTTTCGAATTTGAAGGATCTTGTCGGTTGTTTCTTGAATTAATTCTGGTCCGGTGATTTGTGCTTCCCCAATTTCGTGCCAACATACTGGAGATCGGCACTTACGACCATATAGGGCTTCGAAAGGAGCCATACCGATACTTGAATGATAGCTATTGTTGTATGAAAACTCAACTAATGGTAGGTGAGCGTCCCAGTTCCCTTTGAAGTCTATGACACATGCTCGTAGCATGTCTTCAAGGGTTTGGATGGTGCGTTCAGATTGACCATCAGTTTGAGGATGAAAAGCGGTACTGAGGTCTAATCGTGTACCCAAAGCGGGTTGTACGGCTCGCCATGTTCGTGAAGTGAAACGACCATCACGGTCTGAAATGATGCTTAATGGTACACCATGACGGCTTACAATCTCGCTGATGTAAATACGAGCTAACTTTTCGTTCTTGAAGTCCTCGCGAATCGGAATGAAGTGAGATGACTTTGTAAAACGATCGATTATTACACATATGGTGTCATACTCACTGGAGGTGCGAGGTAACCCGGTAATGAAATCCATGGTTATGTTTTCCCACTTCCATACAGGTATTTCGGGTTGGACTAAAAGTCCTGAAGGTCTTTGATGTTCAGCTTTTACTTTGGAACAGCACTTGGAAACAAAAACAGCGATATCCTTTTTCATGCCAGGCCACCAGTAGGTGTATCGTAGGTCTTGATACATCTTGTCGGCTCCTGGGTGTACAGAGTATCGTGTTTTGTGCGCCTCATTCATGAGGAAATCACGAAGGTTATCGCGATCAGGAATCCATATGCGGTTTAAATAGTATAGAATACCGTCGGATTTGGTTTCGATTTTGAGTTCAGCTCCACATGACAGCTCATCGCGTACGTGATTTTGTGTTACAGAAACATGTTGAGCTGCCCGGATTCGATCTTTGGTGTTGGTTATGATTTGCGAACATAGAAGACGAATGGAGTTCGCATAACCTTTTCGACTGAGCGCATCGGCCACCACGTTTGCCTTGCTAGGATGATACTGAATTTCACAGTCGTAGTCGTTGAGAAGTTTGACCCGTCTTCGTTGCCTCATATTCAACTCTTTCTGGTTGAAGATATGTTGGAGACTCTTGTGGTCAGTGTATATTTCACACTTGGTACCGTAGAGGTAATGTCTCCATATCTTGAGAGCGAACACAACGGCTCCAAGTTCTTAGTCGTGGGTGGTGTAATTCTTCTCATGAACTTTGAGTTGCCTAGAGGCATAGGCTATCACTTTTCCTCTTTGCATCAATACACAGCCTAGTCCTTGCCCTGACGCGTCGCAATAAACCACGAAGTCATCGCAACCCTCAGGGAGTGTAAGGACAGGTGCGTCACAAAGCTTTTGCTTTAAAGTTTGGAAGGCCTCTTCTTGCTTAGGTCCCCAAATGAAGGGTTTTCCTTTATGAGTCAAGGCCGTGAGTGGTACCGCGATACGGGAAAAGTTGGTAATGAAGCGTCGATAGTAACCATCCAAACCAAGAAATGACCTAACTTCGGTAGGGGTACGTGGCGCTTGCCATTCCTGTACTGCCTTGATTTTTGAAGGATCGACATGAATTCCCTTATCATTGACGACATGACCAAGGAATTGTACTTCTCCTAACCAGAATTCGCATTTTGAGAACTTAGCGTAAAGCTTTTCAGTCCTTAAGAGTGTAAGGATGAGTCGAAGGTGTCGCTCATGATCGGATTTAGACTTGGAGTAGATAAGGATGTCGTCGATGAAGACTATGACGAAATGATCGAGGTAGGGTTTGCATACCCTATTCATTAAATCCATGAAGACAGCGGGGGCGTTGGTTAAACCGAAGGGCATGACCATGAACTCGTAATGACCATAACGAGTCCGGAAGGCGGTTTTTGGGATATCTTCTTCGTGCACTCTAAGCTGATGATAACCAGAACGAAGGTTGATTTTTGAAAAGCAGGTGGCGCCTTGAAGTTGGTCTAGGAGGTCATCAATGCGAGGCAGTGGATAGCGATTTTTAACCGTTAACTTGTTGAGTTCTCTATAATCAATGCACATGCGAAACGTTCCATCTTTCTTCTTCACAAAAAGAACAGGTGCACCCCAAGGCGATGAGCTAGGACGTATGAATCCTTTGTCAGTCAGCTCTTGCAGTTGACTGGCCAGCTCTTGCATCTCGGATGGGTCTAACCTATAAGGAGATTTTGCGACCGGCGTAGCGCCAGGTACAAGATCGATGCGAAATTCGACTTCTCTCACAGGAGGAAGTCCTGAAATGTCGTCGGGAAAAACTTGTGGGAATTCCTTCACAATTGGGATATCTTCGAGTTTCCTCTCCTTGTTTCCCTTCTTGATGACGTGAGTTAGGAATGCGACATAGTTCTTGCGGAGATAACTTCGGGCTTGAAGGCAGGACATCAATTTGAGTCCTTTCGAAGGGGTTTCCCCAAAAATACGTAGTGTCAGACCGTCTGCAAGAGGAATGCGAATGAATTTTTCGTGGCACACCACCTCAGCGTGATGCTGGCTGAGCCAGTCCATACCGATTATAACATCGAAACTTCCCAACTTCATAAGAATGAGGTCAATTGGAAAATCGTGATCGTTTAGGGTGAGAGTACAATTGCGTATAATAGAATTTAATGAAGTGGGTTTTCCTTCAGCAACTTCCACCGTTAGAGATTCAATGAGATTAACACGAGGTTGGTCGAGGATAGGTTCGAATTCTAAGGACACAAAGCTCTTATGCGCACCAGTATCGAATAATATTGATGCATAACTACCATTGATAAACGTACCGCACGTTGTTGTCAGCCCTGGCTCGGTTGGCATTAATATTGAAAGCTCTCCCTCTGGCAGGTGGGGGAGCTTGGTTAGCTTGGTTTACCGGGTTTGCGTGAGCTTGGGCATGGATGATGTTCACTAGGCGTGGACAAGTGTTCCTGAAGTGGTTTGGGTCCCCACAGTTGAAACAAGCTCGCATGGGTTGCATCATGGGGTAGTTGGGTTGGTAGTAAGGTTGGGCTGCGTGTTGTGCAGGTGGTAGAAGTAAGGGTGGTTGGGCTTGGCCCACTATCTGATTTTGGGTTTGGGTTGGAGGTTGATTGCGGTTCATTCGTTGAACGGTACGACAGGTTTGGATGGTGTGACCTGCACGGCCACAACTTGTGCAATGTTGGCAGGGGTTTTCGGGAGGGTGATGGTATTGACAGCGGTTGCACTTTGGGTGTGGGCCAGTGTATGGCTTTTTGTATGGTGCAGCTGGAGGAGCAATTTGGGTGATTGGTGCAGTAGTGATAGGAGGGTTGGTTTGAGTGACAGCAAAATTCTTGCTATTTCGCTTCCTCTTACCAGCAAACTTCGAGGATGAGACGAGGTGGTTTGGAGTTGGGGTCTCAATGGGTGCTTTCTTCTTCTCATCTTTGAATTTTCCATTTCGAATGCGATTCTCAGTGAGTTCTATAGCTAACTCCATTGCGGCTTCAAGTGTTGCAGGCGAAGTGCTTAAAACCGAATCTTGGATTTTCGAGGGGAGGCCTCGAATGTAGTGTTCGACTAAGCGGTACAAGGGGGTGAACAAATTGGGGATCAACTGGTTCAACTCGAGAAATCTCTTATTATATGAAGTGTGGTCTCCTTCCTTTTGTTTCAGTGCGTGGAATTCGTCTTCCAGCTTTTTGATTTCGCTTCTTAGACAGAAGCGTCTTGTCATGAGTTCCTTAACTCTTCCCATGTTAAGGCCATGGCATCTTCAACTCCTCGCTTACCCTTTTCCGTGTTCCACCAAGTAAGGGCTACCCCAAACAGTCTTCCAGTCGCGTAACGTACCTTACGGTCCTCGGGACAATCGCAATTGAGGAAAGTGTTTTCCATTTCTTCAAACCAGTGAAGGAGGGCGGTAACACCTTCGGTCCCTTCATATTTTGGGGGATCGCAGGATTTGAAGTGTTTCTAGGTGCACTTGGGGGTTTTGGAAGGAGGGTTGGCGACGCCCTTGTCTTCCTGGTTGGGAGGGTTGATGGGATTAGCGGTGAGAGCTTGTTGAACTTGAAGCACGATGGCAGGAAGCACTGCGGCCATTTGTTTAGCAATTTGTGTGGCCAAGCGTTTGTTTGACTTCCCTAACTTTCTACCTCCACGTAGTTGCCTAGCCGACATCTACAGGAACATATATAGGAAGATTGTGAGTTTAAGAATTTCCTAGGTGTCATGTGTCGTAAAAAGAACGAAAACAACATAACTGAAAACAATTTAACTACATCCATAGGATGTCTTGGGTTTGCTCATGTTTGGGCCTCCAAATGTCCCCCATACCACTGCCTGTGTAGTCATGTGGGCCCCCATGACTATTGGGCTTGGTAGGATTCACATTGGTGTCGGCGGGTTAACACTCGCACCACCCGAATGAAAATCGTAAAACATGATTGCGAGATGTATGGTAGGAGGGTGTCCAGGTGTAGACACAATGACAACTCAAAGTGGGGTTAGCTCACACGATGTTTGGTATAGCATGCTTTGGCCTAATAGGTCTTTCGTACTCTCATCGTTAGTCCCCAGGTAGGCAAACTGGTCCTTTATTTTGGATTTATACGAATGCCAAGCCTAGACAGGACGTTCCGACTACCGGTACTCATACCCTTCCAGTTACTAGATGCCCATCGTGAGAACTCACTTTGATGTGATTTGAAAAATACAAAATCATTGCAAAAATCATGGAAATCGTGAGGTGTGTGCTCTCATATATATGATATGTTATGAGGATATGAATTGTCACACCCCGACCCGCAGCGGAAAAGGTGATCGGGGCATAATTGGGTTATCATCAAAGCTCATGACATTTATTATATGTTTCATATTCATTAATACAATTTAATGGAAATTTACAATAATTGATACAACATGTTCTAACTATCAATCTAAGCTTCTTGGTTCTCTTCTAAGGCCTATCCTATGTTTTCCTTGCTTCAACCTGTTCACCTGTATCATGTGTAAAAAGGTTTTTGGATCAACATAATGTTGGCGAGTGAATCCTACGGAAAAACATTTGAACAAGTTTATCCAATTGATTATAAATAATGTGCATACCACATATGAGTAAACGTAGATGTAAATTTATTCACACAACACATAATATTGAATATTGAATACACATACACCAAATGATTGTTTTGAGGCACGCGTTGTTCGACTCGTCTCCCACAAGGAACTGATGGGCCTAATGAATGAGTTTTGAGGCACGCGTTGTTCCACGAACTGATGGGCCTAATGAATGAGTTTTGAGGCACGCGTTGTTCTTACGAACTGATGGGCCTAATGTATGAGTTTTGAGGCACGCGTTGTTCTTACGAACTGATGGGCCTAATGAATGAGTTTTGAGGCACGCGTTGTTCTACGAACTGACGGGCCTAAATAATTTGCATACAACTTTGACAATATGTAATACATCACAACCAACAATAGTTACATTCTAGTTTAGTTCATATAATGGTATAGCACGAATTTGCATAAGAGAATTAGTTTAAGCGACACATGATACACCCCAAAACATGAATAAAAAGGGGAGTTTGTAAGAATTCACTCACATTGGGTGCGTTCGGTTGATGATGTTGAATGCACGCGAAATGGTTTTAACCACGAGTGAAATTAACCTAGATAAATAGCATTTTGGTTCGGTAAGTAAACGGATTTTATTAACATATTTTAGTAGGATTGTTGGGTGTTTTTTTTGTGAGTTTGAGGCTATTTTCTAACCTTAAAAATGTTATTTTTAAGTATTTTTAATTGATTTTTAATTAAAATAATTAAATAAAAATAATAAAAAAATATTTGATTTTTGCTACAGTTGACTTTGACCGTTGACTTTGACTGACTGTTGACCGGTTCGAAGGCATGTTGTTGTGCGCTGGGTGAGGCTCGAACCCGAGACCTCCCGTACGCGTGCACGCAGCTCTACCAACTGAGCTACGTGTCTAACCCGTCATATATCCGATTTTAATTATATATATATATTAATTAGATTTTAAACAGAATCCTTTATTTTAAAAACGAATTAAATCCAGCGAACCGGTGCGCTCCACAGGTCTCGAACCCGGGACTTGTGGGTTAGCGTACACACAGTCCACCGCTGGACTGTGTCTCTCACTTGGTTATAAACTCGGTTATCAATATACTTAACATATATCAAAAACAATCCGGTTCAGTTTTGCGGAAAAAGGAATTTTTATTAAGGCAGCGTGTGAGGGACAATACTCGAACTCGAGACCTTAGCGTTCAAAGTGCACACAGTCCACCGCTGGACTGTGTGTCTAACCCGGTAAATAACTTGATTTTAATTATACTTAACCATTACCGAAACTTCGTCTTCTTCACTGGTTTTCACCGGAAGTGACGACTGACTGATTCGAAGTGTTGATTCAGGTTTCTTTAGCGTTTAATGATCAATTAGACGAGATAAAAGTAAAAAAGAAAGGAATTTAGGCGTGAAAAGTACCGACTGGTTTTCCTCTGTTTTCCGGCGGAACTCCGGCGACAGCAATCTCTTTCCGGCGACGAGTGTCTTGCAGCAGAGAGTCTTCCGAAAGCTTACAAAGGGTGTGGGTGACTTCGGTAAAAGTTTAGGGGGTTCAGTAAAGCTCAGAGATTAATGATACGGTTTTCCGGCGACGTATAAAATATTTCCGGCGAGCGAGTTTTCGCCGAGAAAGGGTGCGATTTGAGTGTGAAAGATTTCTGGTGAGTTGTGGGTGAATTTATAGGGTAGTATCGAGATGTATGGGGTCTGAATTTGGTCTCAATTCGAAGTCAGCCGTTCTCCGGCGGTTATGGCTGATGTCGCGGGTTCAGACGTCGGTTATAACCGTTGTGGGAGTTAAGTCTTCGGTTAATTTGAGCGGAAACGTATATTAACGGCGAAGTCGTCGGGATTTCCGACGACTGCTATTTTGGGCGCAATTTACTGAATTTTGACTTCCGAACTTGAATATTTGAATTAATTGATTCTTTTTATTAACAGAAAATCAAAGTGGCGGAGCGGTTGATCGGCTGAGTGATAAGTGTTTGTTTGAACCGGTACGGACCCGAGTTCGAAACCCGGCATGAGTAAAACATTTTTATTTTGCGATTTTTATCAGTTTTTCAAAAACTAAATATATATCCCCGCATAATAATTGATTACGTATCGTTTAAAATTATTTGGGCATTTAATTCGCAACGAAAATTTTAACTGACTGTTCGGTTGATAAACGGAGCGGGTTTGGTAAATCCGTTTTTGACGGATGTTACAGTATCCCCTGCTTTTTAGAAATTTCGTCCCGAAATTTAAATAGTGATATATTTGACTAAAAAAATGATGGTGTTTAGTTTGACAGTTACACGCTTTAGAAGAAATAAGGGTTTAAGTTTTTGTTTGAGGCGGTAACGTTCCTTGTAAGGGTCTAGTACCCTATTACAGGAATCGCTTTTTGTTGCCTACTGTATAAGTATTGTTAAGCAGGAATGATTCGCTAAAATGATATCATGCATAAGAGTTTAGATATGTTTGGAAAAGTATGGTTATATCCTAAGGCAAAACTTCCAATACTACAATCTACACAAATAACCACAACAACTAATAATTGAATCCACATTCTGATAGTATATATGTTTGAATGGTGACAGTTCCTCTCTCGTTTGTTATGATGGAGAGGTTAGTCTATGTAGAAATGGAACACAATCCAATTTCTTTAAGTAGTGAGATGATATAAGTGTAACACAGATTTCAACCAAGGCAATACTAAATCCTACATGGAACTTCTCATAACTGCCTGATAACGCCTCTGATCCTTTGGCAAGAATACTTATATATAGGAAGTACCAGCGGCGTATCCACCATATTCTTGTCAAATTTTCATTGGTTTTATCAGTGAATTATGATTAGTCCTATAACTCTACAACCAATACATCAAACATAAAAATACTGAAATGAAATATATCTGTGCGATCAAGGCTCAATCAAACGGAGCCGATCGTATTGTATGTACTGAAATTGAAATGTCTGTGCGCTCAAGGCTCAATCAAACAGAGCCGAACGTATTGAATGTACTGAAAATGAAATTGTCTGTGTGCTCAAGGCTCAATCAAACGGAGCCGAGCTTATTGCATGTACTGAAAATGAATAACTTAATCACACAAACAACCTATGCATGGAACCTCTCATAACCGCCTGATAATGCCTCCGATCATTTGACAAGAATACTTATATATAGGAAGTACCAGCGGCGTATCCACCATATTCTTGTCAAATTCTCATTGACTTTATCCGCCAGTTATGATTAGTTCTATGCGACTCCACAACATAAACAAACACAACAACCAGCGCTTGAGTCTTAATTCTAATAGTATCCGTGTTTGACAATACCTCTCTCGTTTAATATGATGGAGAGGTTAGTCTATGTAGAAATGAGACACAACTCAACTTCTTTAAATGATGAAACTGAGATATGTCGTGAAGTATGATGATATGAATATTAAGTCAATGAGTATAAAACAAACTGAACTAGTAATTTGCATTAAAATTCTTGGATAAAATTCCAATTGAGATACGTGAAAATTGAGATAACATAAAGAAAAACATAAAAAAAAACTAAGTGATTGGAGTTGAATCTTGATACTTGGTGAGAGAAGGCTAGTTAAGTGGTTGGTTTGGACCGTTAATATCTTCAACAGGATTGGCGTTGATGTTATAAACTCTTCCTCTTGCTGGCGGTGGAGCTGGGTTTGCTTGGTTAACTGGGTTTGCTTGAGCTTGGGCGTTTATGATGTTAACCAAACGAGGGCACGTGTTTCTAAAATGGGTAGGGTCGCCACAATTGAAACACGCTCGAACATATGGGTACATGGGGTATTGAGGTTGTTGATATGTTTGGATCATGGGTTGAGTAGGGGTTGAGGTTTGGTTTTGAGAGGTGCGGCAAACTTTGCTCAAATGACCGTAGCGTCCACAATTCGCACATAGTCGACAGGTGAAGTAGATGGATGGTGATAGAAACAGGTGTTGCATTGAGGGTGAGGTCCAATGTAAGGTTTCTTATTTGGGTAAGTTGAGTTGGGTGCTACTTGAGCGTTTGGGATAGTTTGAGGAGGTACAACTTGTGAAGCTGGTTGGTTGCGTTGGGTGACGGCGAAAATTTACCCATCTCGTTTTCTCTTAAAAATAGGTGGTGTAGAGGATTCGGTTCGGGTGGAGTTTGAGGTTTCAGTTGATGCTTTATCCTTCTTCTTCTCCTCTTTGAAATCTTGGTTCCGGATTCGGTTCTCGGTGAGCGCGGTTGCTAGCTCCATTGCTGCTTCCAAAGTTGCAGGCGAGGTACTTATTACAGAGTCTTGAATCTTTGATGGAAGACCACGAATGTAGTGCTCGATCAAACGGTAGAGGGGAGTAAACAAATTGGGAACCATTTGATTTAACTCAAGGAATCTCTTGTTGTATGTGGTGTGGTCGCCTTCCTTTTGTTTCAAAGCATGGAACTCATCCTCCAATTTCTTGATTTCACTTCTTGGGCAAAACCGTCTTGTCATGATTCCCTTCAACTCTTCCCAAGTCAAGGTCATAGTTTCTTCAACACCTCGTTTGGTCTTCTCTGTATTCCACCATGTGAGTGCTGTTCCAAGTAAACGACCGGTGGCATAACGCACTTTGCGATCATCAGGGCAATCGCAATTTAGAAAAGTGTTCTCCATTTCTTCGAACCAGTGGAGGAGAGCGGTGACACCTTCAGTACCTTCGTATTTGGAGGATCGCAGGATTTGAAATGTTTGTAGGTGCATTTAGTGACTGAAGGATTGATAGTGTTTTGATCTTCTTGTTGGGTTGGGTTAACGGAATTAGTGGTAAGGGCTTGCTGAACTTGAACTACGATGTTGGGTATTACGGTCGCCATTTGCTGAGCGATTTGGGCAGCCATGCGTTCACGGGCTTTTCCTGCTCTCATTTTCCTACGAGCGAGGCTAGAAGACATCTACAAGGAATACATATCAAGAGTATGAGTTGGATGCCTTTGGAATCGTGGGTCGTGTTTGGGAATGAACGTTCATAAAATAAATATAGAAAAATAAATCTACTACATCCATAGGATGTCTTGGGCTTTGCTCGTAATTGGGCCTTGCATGCCGCCATACTTCACCTTCGTAATCACGTGGGCCCCCCATGATTACCGGGTTTTTCATATGGTTCGCATGTGTTAGCCTGGTTACGTACACTAAAACCCGGAGAAAATCGAGAAATATGTAACGTATGATATTCGGAATGTGCCCAGGCATGGACACGGTGACATCTCAAAGTGAGGTTAGTTCGAACGACGTTTGGTGTGGCATGCTTTGGTCTAATAGGTCCGTCGTACTCTCATCGTTAGTCCCCAGGTAGGCAAACTGGTCCGTTACTTTGGATTTATACGAATGCCAACCTAGACAGGACGTCCCGACTACCGGTACTTGTACCCTTCCGGTTACTACATGCCCGTCGCAGAACTTACTTTGATGAGATTTGAAAATTGCAACAAAATCCTTGAATAATGAGAGTATGAAAATGAATTGAATATATGAACATTGATATATGTATAACGAATATGTATATAAGCATGTATGTTTGACTGTAATATGAAACAAATAAATATCACAAGTTTGTATGTAACCACCTAATCAATTAAAATTTAGGCAGACTATAGTATAGGCTCTAAGGGTCTAATAACCTATCCTATATCCCTATAGTCATGGCTTTGATACCAATCTGTCACACCCCGACCCGCAGCGGAAAAGGTGATCGGGGCATAATTGGGTTATCATCAAAGCTCATGACATTTATTATATGTTTCATATTCATTAATACAATTTAATGGAAATTTACAATAATTGATACAACATGTTCTAACTATCAATCTAAGCTTCTTGGTTCTCTTCTAAGGCCTATCCTATGTTTTCCTTGCTTCAACCTGTTCACCTGTATCATGTGTAAAAAGGTTTTTGGATCAACATAATGTTGGCGAGTGAATCCTATGGAAAAACATTTGAACAAGTTTATCCAATTAATTATAAATAATGTGCATACCACATATGAGTAAACGTAGATGTAAATTTATTCACACAACACATAATATTGAATATTGAATATTGAGGCACGCGTTGTTCGACTCGTCTCCCACGAGGAACTGATGGGCCTAATGAATGAGTTTTGAGGCACGCGTTGTTCCACGAACTGATGGGCCTAATGAATGAGTTTTGAGGCACGCGTTGTTCTTACGAACTGATGCGCCTAATGTATGAGTTTTGGCACGCGTTGTTCTTACGAACTGATGGGCCTAATGAATGAGTTTTGAGGCACGCGTTGTTCTACGAACTGATGGGCCTAAATAATTTGCATACAACTTTGACAATATGTAATACATCACAACCAACAATAGCTACATTCTAGTTTAGTTCATATAATGGTATAGCACGAATTTGCATAAGAGAATTAGTTTAAGCGACACATGATACACCCCAAAACATGAATAAAAAGGGGAGTTTGTAAGAATTCACTCACATTGGGTGCGTTCGGTTGATGATGTTGAATGCACGCGAAATGGTTTTAACCACGAGTGAAATTAACCTAGATAAATAGCATTTTGGTTCGGTAAGTAAACGGATTTTATTAATCTATTTTAGTAGGATTGTTGGGTGTTTTTTTTGTGAGTTTGAGGCTATTTTCTAACCTTAAAAATGTTATTTTTAAGTATTTTTAATTAAAATAATTAAATAAAAATAATAAAAAAATATTTGATTTTTGCTACAGTTGACTTTGACCGTTGACTTTGACTGACTGTTGACCGGTTCGAAGGCATGTTGTTGTGCGCTGGGTGAGGCTCGAACCCGAATTTTGTGAGCGTGCTTGCATAATATTGGGTGTGAAAATAAACATGAAACATATAAACATCATGAATTTTGCATGTAACGCATAAACAATTAAAATTTAATCAACTATAGTATAGGATCTAAGGGTCTAATAACTTATCCTATATCCCTATAGTCACAAGCTCTGATACCAATCTGTCACACCCCGACCCGCAGCGGAATAAAACTCGGGGCATAATTGGGTTATCACCAAAGCTCATGATATTTACTAAGATGTTTCATATTTATTAAATTCAAATTACAAACTTAAATATCCAAAAACAAAATTCATACAATTACAAAGGAAAATGAAACTATATATTTATTCCAAAGCATTAACTTGTTTATTCTTCTAGGCCATCCTAAGTGTTTCCTGTCTCAGCTGGATCACCTGTATCATGTGTAAAACAGGGGAGATTTTGGGTCAACAAAAGTTGGCGAGTGAACCTTGATAAAACATTTTAACTAATTTCTTGTTTTATTTATTAAAGAAAATTCGTGCATTAATCACATGTGAGCAAACATATATATGTAAACAATCACAAACCACTTTGGATGAGTATATGACATGAATGATGATGTATTTGAGATCAAGACTCAATCAAACGGAGCCGATCTTAGGAGGCTCCTGATGCTCAACCCGTATCCCACGGGGAACTGATGGGCCTAATGAAATGCGTGCACTGAAATGATAAATTCAATCTACATATAATTCACACAACAATCAATACACATTTGATCATGGATATGATGTATGCACAAGTGTTTAAATAAAATAAAAGAATAGTACGACACATAATACACCCCAAAACATGATTAAAACGGGGAATTGGTAGAGGTTCACTCACAGTGGGTGCGTTCCTTGATAATGATGAATGCGCACGAATTTATGATTCAACCGACGAGGGAAAACTAACCTAAATAATAACGAAATAATTTGATAAATAAATACTTTTATTTGAGATTAATAGTTTTATTATGTGCTCTTATTGAGATTTTTAGATTTATTTTTATGAGTTTATTGCAAATTTTTAACCTTAGGAATCTTATTTTTAAGTATTTTTTTAAAATAATTTTTCAATTTAATAAGTAAAAATAAGAAAACAAAATTTAAATAAAAAATGTGTTGACCTTGTCAGGTCTGACCGGTCGGATAGCATGAAATTCAGGCGGCGAGTGAGGTTCGAACCCGTGACCTCTCGTATACGTGCACGCAGCTCTACCAACTGAGCTACGTGTCTAACCCGAAATATTCTCTGTTTTAATTATATATATATACTAACTAGCTTTAACCTTATTTAGTTTTATTAAAAAGGATTTAATATGGCCGAAACTGGTTACAGAACCCGGACTCGAACTCGAGATCTATGGTTCGAGTGCACACAGCCCAACCAGTTGGGCTGTGTGTCTAATCTGTATAAACACTGGATTATATTCATTTTATATATATACTGTGAATTGATCTGAATAAGTTTAAAAAGTGTTGGCTTTATTTCAGAAAATCAGAAACATGTGCGACTCGAACTCCGGATGTGTGCTTTGTAATTGCACACAGTCCACCGCTGGACTGTGTGTCTAACCTGGTTAAATACTCGTTATAATAAAACACTAACTTAACTTCATCTTCTTCACCATTCAAAAATCCCGACAATGATTCCGACTGAATTAACTGATTAAACAGTTTTGATTACTGTTTTGAGCCAATAATTTACTAATCAAAAGATAGCAAGGAGGTTTAGATGATTATACCGGTTTGGAGAACTACGGTTTTCTGGTTAGAAATTCCGGCGATATTCCGGCGAGTGCGAAAATCTCCGGCGACATGCTTTGAAAGGAATAAAGCTTCAGGAAGAGAGTGCGGTTCTGAGAGAAAAGTTTACAAGGAATTGGGTGGGTATTTATAAGTTGGACAGGCTGCTCGGTTTCGATTTAGAGGCCAAAATCACGGTCAATGATTTCAATTCTCAAAGAAACGGTTTTGACTCAATTGTGTGTTAAGCAACGGTTATAACTGATGTCGAAATCAGTTTACGCGTTTCAATCATGGGGAAAGTAGCAACAATTGCGGAGTCTCAGTCTTTGCCGGCGATTTCGAGTTCTGGGTTTGCTGATTTACGAGTTTTGACTTTACCATAAATGTTATTTGTTTAAGTATTTGAACACAAATATGTGTGTGGCGGAGTGGTGTGATGTGTGTGTGTCCACGCGGGAGACCCGGGTTCGAGACCCGGCTACCCTGTTCTATTCTTTTATTTAATTTTATTATTATTATTTATTAATTATGGTTTTTAAATTCTAAAATATTTATTAATTATGTATTATTTAAAATAACCGGCACAATAAATACGCAACGAACTTTTAACCGAATATTTGATTGTTAAACGAAGCGCGTTTTGAAACCCGTTTTACGACGAATGTTACACTATCTTTGTGAATTTACGAAAATATGATTGTGGAGGGACTAAAGGTGTCAACATGCTAAAACTATGCCTCTGAGTGACCCTTTACATTCCCCATACTCTCAAAATAAGCCACTTGTTGGACGAGAGGGAACATTTGTGAAGTTATAAATATAAGTTAAACTTTACAAGGTCTGATAATATATCCTCTGTTAGACTCCAACAGAGCTTTGTATTTAACAAAGCTTAGCAGACCTTGGACATTTAAACTCTGCTGAAACATTGATGGTAACCTCTACTAAATTTACAAGGTCTGATGATACATCCTCTGTTAGACATTAACAGAGCTTTGAATTCAACAATTCTTAGAAGACCTTGGAGATTCAAACTCTGTAGAAAACACTGCTGATAGAAGACACTGATGATAACCACTGCTAAGCTAACCACTGCTGATAGAAAACACTAATGATAACCATTCCCTGTTATCTTCAACAAAGCTTGTATAGCAGAACATAGACTTCATCAAAGCTTTGTCTTCAGCAAAGCTTTGTTTTCAACAAATCTTACCTATAGCAGAGCTTTGCCTTTAGCAGAGCTTTGTCCCAACAAAGTTTGCTATAGAAGAGCTTAGACTTTAGCAGAGCTTTACTGGGGCAGATGTTACAGTATATTTTGGCTTGTTGCCCACACAAACCTGTCAGAAACCACTAACTCAAAACCAAGGGCTTCAAGACTGCTATGCCACATTCTAGGACACTTGTCCTCATTTTCTAACATCTGCTAACACCTGGAACCACCTCCTTCAATCTCCAACACTATAAATAGAAGTGTTTGCTACACTTTAAACTTGCACCTTCTTAAAAATACTCTTCTCATAACTTCTGAAGATTCCTAGTCTGTAAGAGCTTCTGATTCAAGTTTCTTTTCATCTAAGGATCAATTGTAAGTACTCCTTTTAGTTAAATTTCGTTTATTAGGCTTTTAAAGCCAAAAGTCAAACAATTTCGATAAATTGCTTTGACTTTCGAGTTAGACCTGATTGAGATTAGTTTGCCACCGATTTAATGTTGCATTATGATCGTAATTTAATGTATCATAACCCTCTGAGGTTATAATACGTGATCATAATCATATTCTGTGTTTTTGTACAAGTATCAATATTATGCCATACTTTGACCAAAATGCCCTTTTTACAAGAAATAAGGCTTAATCAATAACGAACTTACAAATGACTTCTGTACTAATATGTTATTGTAATTAACATATTTTGATGTTATTAAACCGATCCTATACTGAGGTTTCATATAAGATCATAAACTATGTCACTTAATGACTAAAATGCGCGTGTGGCACATATTTTGATTTTAAACCTTAATAGTCATATAAGTTGATAACCTACTGATGTTACAACTTATTTAAAGAATAATGGCATATAGAACTTGTTTATAACTCATCCGACCACTCGGTATCGCTTATACGCGTATGGTTAAGCTTATGTAACTAATTTACATAAGATTACCAGGAACTGGTCAAATTATATCATTTTTACTTCAAATTCCAGAATGTATATTGCTTACCCATATTGTACAAATCCTAGTACTTGTTGGCTTAAACTATATTCCATTATGGTCATCGCTTAATGAAGCGTATCGTACCATTTTCATTAATTAGTTAACCGGTTCAAATCTATGACTTAAAAAGGACCCGTTGACATTCTAATTGGTTATTTAAACCATTCATTCCAGACTAGGGACTTCCGGTAAATTGCAACCTTGTTAGTTGTTTTGTTTGAACGACTGTGCTTATATTATCTTTGGGTTTTAAAGATTAAGCCAGGTAAATACTCTTAACCTATTTTCCCTATATGGGCTTGGGATACGGTAAATTATTACCGCTTGGTCGGGTATGGGATCATATGTCAGATTGTGACGAGAAAATCTGCATAGCCCGTTTTAATCTGTTTTGTCTGATAACTTAAACATTGGGGGGTTAACGCGACCATGTCATGGATATCCTCGGCTCATTTAAGTTGCTAATGGCCACGACTAAGCACGGGGTGTAGGCATACACCTGACAGATGCTAATACTGTATAAAATGTTTCTTACCCCTATTGGGGATACCCCTTCGTGGATTAAAGTGGTGTGTCGGTTAATCATGTAATTCGGTTTCTGCACCGGACCCATATGTGTTGACAGGCATGTAAAACTGTATTCAAGATTACTATAATTTTCCCAAGTTATTTATGAAAATACATGTACCATTATGTGCATAAAATGATTTTGAAATATTTTCAAAATGTGTCGGTTATGTGTATTTACCAGTGAAAACTGACGTACTTTCAAAAGACTAAATGACAGGTTGCAAAGAACGTAAATAGGCTGGAAGCTGCCCGGTAAATGCTTAAGTGAAATTTGCAACTCCATTGCATAGAAGCCTATAGTCTGTTATTTCATTTTGTAACTTTTCGATCCTCCTGTGGATCTTTTCGTATACTATCTGTTTGTATATTATTTTAAACATTTGGACACTTATATTGTAATAATTTAAATCCAAGACTTCTGTTGTGCTATCTGTGATTATATGACTATGATGATACCAATCGTACGTCACAATACCCACACCTGGGCCCACCGGGATTTGGTTTGAAATTTCGGGGTGTGACAGGTTGGTATCAGAGCCATTGTTTGAGAGAATTAAACACTAGCCTTTTGTGTTTAATCTCAAACAGAACAATAGCACATTCCTTAGACTTTCCGTGTCTAGGCATTGACCTGGATCACTCATATCCTTATTAAGTTATTATTATTGTTTTTTGCTTTTGATATTTAACAGATAGTATGTCGCCAAGATTTAGAGGTAATGGAAAAGGCCCTATGAGGGGAGGACTATCTAGACAGATACCCTCTCATTCTCACAAGGATCCTTACCAAGATTCGGGAAATTCTTACTCATCTCAGCCCACGAGACATGCTATTTCACATCATTCTTCTCACCATTTGCACCATTCTTCCCACTCACATCACTCACACCATTCCCATCACTCACATTCCCATTCATTTCATGGGTCATTTAACCCTAACCAATATATAAACACACCACCCATTGGTCAAGACCAGCAGGCTGATGACTGATCCGGAAATGCCACCATCAGGATCCAACATGCATCCGATTGAAATATCAAGCGGGACTTCATCTTATGCAAGATCTCCTTATCAAGGTCCCGATGAAACGGACAAATATTTTAACCAATTTACCTTTATAAATGCACCTCCCTATCATTCTCTGACACCGCCTCCGCCGCATCCACAAGAAGATGTGCAAATGGAACTCGTGGAGCAACCTCAACCACCTCCAGAACCACCAAGGAGGAAACGTGGAGCATGCATGTCTTTGCACATGGGACAATGGTCGGGCTCGCTACCATCATTGCCCCAAACATACCCCACTATTCCCGAGGACCCACAAATGGGTGGACCATCGAATACTATACCAATAGTTGACCCAACACCACAAACTTCTGTTTAACTACCACTATCTGGTTTTGATAACCCAATCCCTACGTATCCAGATACGTCTGGGTACAATCCTTTAAACCCATCTACACCGATGGATTATGACTATCAGGCGCCATCATACGACCCTTATATGCAAGCAGTTGTACATAATACTTTATACCCGTCTCCTTTCCCTACCATGTAACACCCTGTAAAATCGTGTCCAATAGAATAGTGACACGTGTTGTATTTTAAATATAGTCTATTAAAGACCAATAAGGACGAAAGGCGTCAACATGCTCAAACTGAGCCTCTGAGTGACGGTCCAATGTCAACATGCATAAATAACAGCCTCTGAGTGATTGATATATCAACATGCCTAGCCTCTGAGTGACGTCGGAGTCAACATGCTTATAATAAGCCTCTGAGTGATCCTTTGCAAAGTCCTAACTCTCATACGTGCCATTTATTGGACGAGAGGGTTAAATTCTATAAATATATGAAAGTTGGATAATGGAGGGATTAAAAGTGTCAACATGTTAATTTATACCTCTGAGTGACCTTTTAACGAACCGAGAGCTCGACAATGTCCGGGCATAATCCCGGGTATGCCAAGTATTGGCTACAGAGGGCTAAAAGTGCTAAAAAGATGTTTTAGGAGGTTTTAAGGATGTTAATAAGTTGAGGGGCTAAAAGTGACAAACTTCAATTCTACCCATGGGGCGCTCGCGGGGCGTGAGAGGCTAAGGCTTGGCCTCTCGCGGGGTGCGAGAGGCCTGTGTCTGTAGAAAGTTTCCTTGGCTTCCAAACAAAAATGCCAAAAACCATTTACTCAAAACCATGGCTTCCCAAACTGCTATGCCACGTTTTGGGACACTTGTAAGCTTCCTCTTACACCTCTAAACACCTGGCATCACCTCCTTTGAGTTCTCCAACTATAAATAGGTGCTCAAGTTCACCATTTCAACTTGCACCTTTCTCAAATTCAACTCTTCTCCCTCCTCTAGAAGTTCCTAAATGAAAGGAGCATCCAACTTAGTTTCTTGCATTCTAGGAACCTCTGGTAAGTGTTCCTTCTTTGTGCATTTTCGTTTATAGGCTTTTATAGCCAAAAGTCAAGCGTTTTACGGAAAACGCTTTGACTTTCGATTAAGACCATTATGGTCGAGCCATTGTTCGAAATGAACATGGCTAAGTGATCATAATAAGGTAGGTGTTAGTCCCTATAAAGGGCACCTCCTGAAGATCACGTTTGCTAGACCAATTAACGGGTCAAAGTTATGATATTAAAAAGTCAAACAGGCCATTTTTTGGAAAAATCATAAATTGATCTTATATATGTTATGAAACCTGTTTTGACACTTAAACAAGTTGTTAATTATTATTAGAACATGTTCGGCTCGTCAATTTCAGTTCTAGGGTCGGTTCGCAACCGAAAGTCGCGAAGTTTGACTTCTGCTTTGACTTTCGATTCTGACCCGATTTAGATTAGTTAGCTACTGATCTAAAGTTGCATTATGATCGTAATATAATGTAGCATAACCCTCTAAGGTTGTATTACATGATCATAATCAAAATCTGAGTTTATGCGCAAGTTCCATAATTATGCCATTTTTGACTAGAATGTCCTTTTTGCATAAAACAAGGTTTTAATGATAATGAACTTGAAAATAAGTTTCCTACTGATGTAATATTATAATTTGGATTATTTGGGATGTTAAACCAAGTTATAAACTGAGTTTACAAGCAGGTCCTTGAACTATGTCGATAAATGACGATTTTAGCCCTTGTGGCTCATAAAGTGGTTTTAATCAAATGTTTTCAAGGTAAATCCTTTACCTACTGATATGTTATATTAAATAACATATCCAAGACATTCTAAATCTGGCCTTAACCCCAGTTTTCATAAAACATCACATAAAACGTCATTTTACGACATAAGCGTCGTCTCAGCGCATAGTATGGTTTTAAACCATATTAATTGACCAAGACTTGTTACCTACTGATTTTAAAACTTATTTTAAATATTTTTACAATAGGTACATGTTATAAACTCAGAATCCCAAATAATTTATAAACTATGTGTAAAATGACCAAAATGCCCCTTCAATGCATAGTTTGGTCACAAAAGATAAATTACACATATAATTGATATCATACTGATATTATATCATAAATAAACTATTTTTCCAGAATACTTATAGTTATAACTTTAAATTATATTCAAGTTCCTTTTATACGGTATGAAATTACCGAAACGCCCTTATGAGGCATAGTTTCATTTTAAAACCGCAACGGGCATAAAAGTTGATAACCTACTGATATAACAACTTAATTAAAGTATAATGGCATATAGAACTTGTCCATGACTTATCCAGTTACCCGATATTACTAATATGCGTACGGTTAAGCATATGTAATTATTTTTCAGAAACTAACCGAAACGGGTTTAACCATGTCATTTAAGTTTCAAAATCCAGAATGTTAATTGTTTACCCATATAATGCAAGTCAAAGTACTTGTCGGGTTTAAACTACATTCTATCCAATCATCGTTTAATCAAGCGTTATACGTTTCGATCATGTACACTACTCGGTCTAAGTCTATGACTTAAATAAAGACCGTTAGTATTTAAATGGTTAGCTTATGCCATAATCCAAACTAGAGCCTTGCCGGTAAATGCTATCCGCACTTAGTACTTTTGTATACGGATGAGTTATTGAAATTAAAAGAAGACTAGCTCAGGTAAATACTCTTGACTTATTTTCCCTATATGGGCTTGGGATATGGTAAACTATTACCGCTTGGTCAGAAATGGGATCAATGGAATGCCGGATTGTGGCTAGTAAATCCGCATATTCTGTTTTAATCAGTTTTGTTTGATAACTTAAATATCGGGGGTTAAATTACCGTGTCCTGGATACCCTCGGCTCATTACATTAGATAATGGCCACGACCTTAGCGCGAGGTGTAGGCATACACCTGACAGACGCTAAAATGCAAATTACCCAAGACATTAGGGATAACTCCTCTGTGAGTTCTAAGTGGTGTGCATTTAATCATGTCTCAGTCTCTGTACTGGACCCTGTATGTATAGACAAACATGTGAATCTGTTAACAAGGTTACAAAGTAACTTTCCCAAGTTAAAAATATTTGTGCCCTGTGCACTTAAATCTAATTTCTAAAATGTTTTCAAAACGAGTCAGTCAGGTGTATTTACCAGCGAAAGCTGACGTATCGTCCAAAGACTAAACTGTAGGTACAATACAAAATAGGCCGGAAGCTGCTCGGTAGTGATTAAGAGGATCTTGCAAATCCTTAGATCTGCCCTAAAGTTTGTTTTATATTCTTTCTTGTACATTTTTATGATCCGCCTATGGATCTTCTATTACGAGCCTGTATATTATTTTATATTTCGAACAATCAGTTTGTAATAGTAATTTTACTCCAAGACTTCCACTGTGCCGTGTTAATTGACTATGATGTTATCAACTGACGTCACGATACTCCCCACCCAGGCCCACTGGTGTATGGATTTGGATAGGAAATCCAGGGTGTGACATCCCAAATATCCAACTACGGGATATCCAAATTATGGGTACTCGTATCCTGCGGTACCATAACAACAGCCACTTCCACCGCCACAACTACAGGCCATTAATCAGGCCTTGGAAAGAGCGGAACAAATTCAGCGTCAGGCTGAAAGGGCTGAGAGGAAGACAAACAAGTTCTTTAAAAAGCTCTCCAAACTGGTCTGGGGAAAGAAGGATGAGTTAAAGCTTTCTTCTAATTATCATATATTAGTTTCCTCTTAAGTCCTTGCTTGGACAAGTATTTCCTCTTTAGTCTGCATGGACAAGTATTTCCTTTAGTCCCTGTGTGGACAAGTATCCTATTTTATTTTAAGTCCTGTTTAAGGCGAAGTATTGTAATCTTTTCATCATTTAATTTTGGTATTTTTCATAATATAAGTAATATTTCATTACATCATTTTCAAGCGATCGTCTTGATTTTAATCAAAATTTTATCGATCCGCTCTATATTGCAAAAAGATCATCTTAATAGTTTTTAACCAGCCAATTGGCAAAGTCCATGATATTTGGCAACTATAAATGTCAATTAAGGATGACTAGCCCTTCTGTCCAGAGGTGGTGAACTATGTTCAAGCCTCATAAGCCTTATGGTCAGTGCGACCATGGCTACATAAATATATATATATTATATATTATAATTATATATATTTATCAAATATTAAGACAATTATTCAATATTTACATTCAAGTAATGTTAATATTCTCGGCAATGTGACATGAGGAACCACGCTAGCCGTCTAGGTGATGGACTATGTCCAAGCCTTATAGCCAATATGATCAAAATTTGATCACAGCTAAATATCATCAAATGCGATGATCATTTGTATTAACATCCTCAGTGATGAACTACCTACGAGTTATATTTTATTGTCAACTAAGACAATGACAGTTGTTACATTATGATCCACTGTCCAACAGGTGATGGTCAATGTCCAAACCTCAAATGCCTTTGATGGTCCTTTGAGACCTAGGCTAATTATATATAGTTACTTTATTTAACATTTACTTTAAAATGTTAAAAATTATAAATTTTTGGTAGTTGTGTTGTTATGCACACTAATCCAAAGGAGTAAAGGATATCCAAACCACATAGTCTATATGGTTTAATACCATGACTGATGAAACTTCTAAGTCATCAGATTTGATGAACAATAATTATATTGCCACTGAGCAATTATTTAATTAGTCTTTTTAGACCAAGCTTATTGAGATGGCGAATCCACATTCTGATGGAGCGAATAGCGGACAAAATAATGATATTAATGCGAATGTTAACCGCAATGGCGAGGGAGTAGATCTCCAAGCCATGATAGCCGCAGAAGTCGGCAAGGCTATGAATAACTTTATAGCTAACTTTAAGGGATCGAATATCGCTCATTCTAAGTCCCATTCAATTCCACATTCATCTGCCCGTGAGGAAAGCTTGCATTACTCTTCAACTACGAAGAGCAAGCCAAAGCGGGACAATAAGGAAAAGCCCCGTTCTTCAAAGGACGATCGTACTTACAGGTACTTTGTCTCCTATAATCCCCGAGATTTCAACGGAGAAAATGGGGCTATTGATGCCATGAAGTGGCTAGACGAGATGAAGACTGTAGTAGATATCAGCGGATGTGCTGATAAAGATGTTGTGAAGTACATCTTACAATCATTTAAAGGCGATGCCTTAATGGAAGGCAATGATACAATCGACAAGGAAGATACCCCTATACAATTTGGAATGGTCCAAGTTTGTGTACCTCATTAAGGAAACGAACTGCCCACCACATGAGGTGGAAAAGGTGGAGTCAGATTTTCTAACTCTCACCATGAAGAACCAAGACTGTCGGAAGTATGTAACCGATTTTAACTCTCTGTCTAGGTTAGTGCGCTATTTGATTACTCCAGAACCTAGGCGCACTGCGTGATTTATTGGGGGTCTAGCACCTGAAATCAAGGGTATGGTGAAGGCTTCAAGGCCTACCTCATATAGGTCTGCTGTAGACCTATCCCTTTCCCTCACTTTGGATGCAGTGAGGCAGAAGTTGGTCAAGACCGAGACTGACGGGAAAAGGAAACGGGAGGATAATTACTCCCACAAGTTAAAGAATGGGAATTATAGGTTCAAGAGGAACCAACAAAGGTCCGATGAGAGGCCTACGTGCAAGACCTGCAACAAACGACATTGGGGACAGTGTCGTTCAGATCAGTAGGCAAAACCCTGTGGCATATGCAAGAAATCGGGGCTGGTCCTTGGATTGTAACCGTCTGTTATGGTTGTGGTGAGAAGCGCCACATCAAGACTAACTGCCCCAAAGCTGCCAAAGAGGGTATTGCAAAACCCGGAGAGGCGAAAAAGGGAAACGCCCGAGCCTTCCAGATGAATGCAAGGGAAGCAGTTAATGACACAAATGTCATAACGGGTACGTTTCTCATTAATAATATCTTTGCTAGAGTTCTTTTCGATATCGGAGCTGATAAGTCTTTTGTAGACCATAAGTTTAGTAAACTATTGAATCAACCTATGAGAACCCTAGATATACCCTATAATGTAGAATTAGCCGACGATACATTAGAAACCGCATCTTCTATCCTTGATGGATGATCTATATCCATTTTGAATCATTCAATCCCCATATCTCTTCTGTCAATAAAATTTATGGGGTTTGATGTAGTCTTATGCATGGATTGGTTATCTAATAACCAAGCCCGCATTGCCTGTGATAAGAAACTCATCGAAGTTAAGACCCCATCTGGTGAAATGATCACCATCTATGGAGATTTACAATATGGATTACCTGAGAAAATGTCACTACTCAAGGCATCCAAAAGTCTAAAGAGTGGGTGTGTCATTTACATGGCACAAGTTACAATGGACGAGCCAAAGCCCAAGATTAAAGACATTCCAGTCTTCTTTGAATACCCTGATGTATTTCCTGAAGATCTACCTGGCCTACCTCTAGAAAGATAAGTGGATTTTAGGATTGATATCATACAAGGAGCTGACCAGTTGTAAGGGCACCATATCGGCTGGCACTGACAGAGATGAAGGAATTAAAAACCCAGCTTGAAGAAATTTTGGAGAAAGACTTTATTTAACCTAGTTCTTCACCTTGGGGTGCTCCTATCTTATAAGTTAAGAAAAACGACAGGTCAATGCGGATGTGTATTGACTATCGCGAACTAAATAAGATAACAATTAAGAACTGCTATCCTCTACCTAGGATCGACAATCTGTTCGACCAACTTCAAGGGGCTGGTTACTTCTCCAAATCGATTTGAGATCAGGATATCACCAACTGAAGATTAGGAACGAGGATGTTCCAAGGACTGCCTTTAGGGCCAGATACGGCAACTATGAGTTTCTAGTGATGCCTTTTGGGCTCACTAATGCACCAGCAACATTCATGGATCTCATGAATAGAGTCTGCAAGCTATATTTAGACAAGTTCGTCAAAGTCTTTATAGATGACATACTTATCTATTCTCGTAATCGGAATGATCACGAGAAACACCTCAGATGCATCTTAGAGTTGTTAAGACAAGAGAAGCTCTATGCAAAGTTCTATAAATGTGAATTTTAGCTTAGAAAAGTCCAATTCCTTGAGACACATGATAAGTGAGCATGGTATTCAAGTGGATCCCGCCAAGATTGAAGCGATTATGAACTGGGAAGCACCAAAGACTCCATTTGAGATTCGTAGCTTTTAGGATTGGCCGGTTATTATAGAAGGTTCATTGAAAATTTTTCTCGTATTACCACTCCTTTGAGTACTTTGACCCGCAAAAATGTCAAGTTTGACTGGGGTCCCAAGCAAAAGGAATCTTTTGAGATTCTAAAGCACAAATTGAGCAATGCTCCTATCTTAATCCTACCTGAGGGTATTGAAGATTTCATTGTTTACTATGATGCCTCGCACACCGGCATGGGCTGTGTGCTGATGCAAAGAGGCAAAATGATTGCTTATGCATCACGACAACTTAAGGTGCACGAAAAGAATTACACCACCCATGACTTGGAGTTGGGTGCCGTTGTGTTTGCACTAAAGTTGTGGAGACATTATTTATATGGCACAAAGTGTATTATATACACTGACCATTATAGTCTCCAACATCTATTAACCAGAAGGACTTAAACATGTGACAACGCTGCTGGATGGAGACTCTTAATGACTATGATTGTGAGATTCACTATTATCCCGGCAAAACAAATGTCGTTGCTGACGCATTAAGTCGCAAGGAAAGAATTAAGCCGATAAGGTTTAATGCCAAAAGTATCGAGCTCAAATCTAGATTGAATGAGAAGTTGCTAGATGCTTAGAAACAAGCTTTATTAGAGGCAAATAATCCCAATGAACTATTAGGTACAACTGTTAATCAGTTAATATTGGGAGTGATGGAATCTTGAGAGGCTTCCTATCTTTGGAGAGCTCAGAGATCTGATTCTCCAGGAAGCTCATAATTCTAGATATTCAGTTCACCCTGGAGGTGACAAAATGTATCAAGATTTGGAAAATAATTATTGGTGGATAGGTATGAAGAAATCCATAGCCACCTATGTAGCTAAGTGTCTAACGTGTTCACAAGTTAAAGTTGAACACCAAAAACTGTCAGGACTCCTATAACAGCTTTGAAATTCCTACATGGAAGTGGGAAATGTTAACCATGAATCTGATTACCAAGTTACCTAAGACCAAACGTGGCAATGACACGATTTGGGTGATTGTGGACAGACTGACTAAGTCAGCCCATTTTATGCCAATTAAGGAAACTTATAATTCCGATAAGTTGGCCAAGTTATATGTGGACGAGATTTTATCCTTGCATGGCGTGCCAGTATCTATAGTATCTGATAAAGATACTAGATATACATCACACTTTTGGAAAAGTTTCCAACAAGCATTAGGCATGAGATTGGATTTCAGTACGACTTACCACCCTCAGACTAAGGGCAGAGTGAGCGTACTATCCAAACTTTGGAAGACATGCTGAGAGCATGCGTGATTGATTTAGGAGGTAGTTGGGATGATCATCTACCCCTAATAGAATTCTCCTACAATAACAGTTATCATACAAGCATCAAGGCTGCTCCTTATGAGGCCTTGTATGGGAGAAAATGTCGAACCCCCGTTTGTTGGGCCGGAGTTGGGAAGTTCAACTACAGGACCTGAGACTATCCTAGAAACCACAGAAAAGATTGTACAAATCCGTGATCGTCTCAAAGCTGCCAGGGATAGGCAGAAGAGTTATGCTGACAAGAGGCGTAAACCTCTTAAGTTCCAAGTAGGGGACCAGGTCATGCTAAAAGTATCACCCTGGAAGGGTGTGATACGATTTGGAAAAAAGGACATGTTGAGCCCAAGATATATCGGACCATTTGAGATAACTGAATGTGTCGGATCTGTGGCATATAAGCTTAAATTACCCGAGGAGCTCAGTGGAATTCACGATGTGTTCCACATTTGTAATTTGAAGACATGTCTAGCCGATGAGTCACTAGCGATGTCACAACATGATGTGCAAATTAACAAAAACCTGAGGTTTGTTGAAAAACCGATCTCGATTGAGGATCGACAGGTTAGGAAACTCTAAAAGAAAAGGATTCCAATTGTTAAAATTAAATGGGATGCCCGTCGAGGTCTCGAATATACATGGGAGACGGAATCCATTATGCGACAAAAGTACCCTTATCTTTTTGAATAAAATCTCGAGGTCGAGATTTCTTTTAAGGGCGCGAGGATGTAACACCTCATAAATTTGTGTCCAGTAGCATACTGACACGTGTCCTGTAACATTTGTAAAAATCGGGTCTTCAAAACCCGCTCCGTTTTGTAATCAAGTACCAAGTTATAAAAGTTGCATTAAATATTTATGATTAATTTTGAGTTAAAACGATACATAATTAATAAACAAACTAAACTATAAAAATTATATTTGATAAAAAGTTAAAATAAAATAAATAAAAAATATTTGAAGCTGCCGGACTCGAACCCGGGTCAGCCAAGAAATACTTCAAACAACTTAACACTCACTTCCAAGACCACTCCGCCACAATGTGTTTTCTGTTAACTCTAGGAACACAAATGAAATTTATACACAATTCAGTTAAACCGATGGCGCCATCTGAGAAACGGTAATCGGCAAACCAATCGTCAAATCGTTGTTTAATTCACATGTTCAGCTTATAACCGATGTATGACGGTTTCTAATCAAGTTGGAATTGATTGAACTTAAAGTTTCATCATTTTCGGTTTTTGAAACCGAAAGTTCATCAAAGCTCTGAATAACTCAAGCTTCAGACCATTCTCGTGATTCAGAGCTATCATATCAATACTCCATTTCCTTTTCGTCGCATTTTCAGACCATCAGAGCGCCTGAAACAGCTCGCCGGAATTCTCTGCAAAAGTCGCCGGAAAACCGTATTCAACTCAAACCGGTAAAATACTTCTACTTTACGGTTTCAATCTATTGTTAGAACTTTACTAACATTAACCCATCGCTCAAAATCAACCACAGACGTCATTGCTGGACTTTCTGTGTTCGCCGGAAAACTTCTGGAATTGCCGGAAACTCGTTAATTATCGGTATGCACATTCCAACGCACTGATAATCAATACTCATTAGTTCAATTTCATATCTAATCCCTTAAATCTGTTAATTGATTCTCGCAGCCGAGGGTTTCAAAAACAGAGCCGACAAGTTCGCCGGACTCTCTGAAGAAGACAACCTGTTCGGCATCTTCTTTCCCCAAACTTTTCGGTTCAATGGATTCAAACTAGACATCATGTTTATTAACTAAATTAATCACGAATCTGTTGTTTGATTGATGTCTGCGTTCGTAATGAAGAAGAGGAGTTCAGTGATAACATAAGATTAATTAAAAACGAAATTATAAACGGGTTAGACACACAGTCCAGCGGTGGACTGTGTGCAAACAAAAACTATACACGTCTCGAGTTCGATCCCTGCTACACGCACACCTTGTTTAATAAAATGCCTTTTTGATCAAGAACTAAACCGGGTTAACTGAGATAGTTGTTAAGTATATAAAAACCGAGATAATAACCGGGTTAGACACACAGTCCAGCGGTGGACTGTGTGCAACATGAACTACACGTCGCGGTTCGAAACCCGTCACGAGCACCGGTCCGGTTGAATTAAAATGTTTTTGCAAATAAAGGAAATTCGGTTAAATCAAATAAGTGTATAAATATAATTAAAAACGATATTACTTTGGGTTAGACACGTAGCTCAGTTGGTAGAGCTGCGTGCACGCGAACGGGAGGTCGCCGGTTCGAATCTCACCCGGCGCAGAATTATTCGCTGACCGAACCGGTCAACGGTCAACGCTAAAAAAAATAATATTTTTTTATATTTTTATTTATTTAATTTAATTTAAAAATCAATTAAAAATACTTAAAAATAACATTTTTAAAGATAGAAAATAGCTATAAACTCACAAAAATATATCTAAAAATTTCATTAAAATCCTTAATAAAATCCATCCATTTAGTATATTTTTCCATTATCATTTAGGTTAGTATTCCTCGTTGATCCGCTCATCTAAATCGTGCGCATCTCACCATCTCCAATCCAACGCTCCCAATGTGAGTGAATCTTACAAATTCCCCGTTTTAATCACGTTTTGGGGTGTATCATGTGTCTTTGTTTATATACATATTATAACTAAACCATTGTGCATACATCATATCATGAACATGTGTATTCTGTTTGTTGCTGTTAAGTAGTTATTATTGGATGCAATTTATTATTCATACATGCAATTTCATAGGCCGCCGCTCCCCATTTATGAGCGTTGAGCATGTTCCCCATTTTATTATGCGGTTGAACCTGGCGTGCCCACATACGATCGGCTCCGTTTGATTGAGCCTTGATCGCACAGTTCATTTTACATTTTCAGTACATGCAATACGATCGGCTCCGTTTGATTGAGCCTTGATCGCACAGTTCATTTATGTTATTTATCGTATGATATTGGTATGTTCATGTATGCTATCAAGTGTTATTGTATGTTATAATTGTAACTGCTTTTTGCCATTGCTTGATTACTTACATTTGCTCATTTATGATTATGTACAAATTTTTCATTGATAAACTAACCATTAATTCATTAATAAATGTTTATCTAATAAGGTTCACTCGCCAACTTATGTTGACCCAAAAACTCCCATTTTACACATGATACAGGTGAACTAGCAGCAGCTAGGAACACTTAGGACCTGGATTAGAAGAATAAAACAATTTAGTATTGGGATTGTTATGTTTGGTTTATTTCCTTTGTATTGAATGAACATGTTTGGATATTTGAAAATGTAATTTTGACTTTATTTAATATGAAACATAATAGTAAATGTCATGTGCTTTGGTGATAACCCAATTATGCCCCGACTCTTATTTCCGCTGCGGGTCGGGGTGTGACAGATTGGTATCAGAGCCATGACTATTGGGATATAGGATAGGTTATTAGACCCTTAGAGCCTATACTATAGTCGATTAGAAACTTATAAGAATTTTGTGTGTTATATGCCAAATTTCATGATGTTTATATGTTTTATGTTAAATGTTACATTTGATATTGTGGAAGCATGTTCATAAGTATGTATTATCATATAATGCCTATCATGAAATCGTATGCTCATAACATATCACATCCATGAAAGCACACACCACATCATGATTGTTTTTACAATGATTTTCGTGTTTTCAAATCTCATCAAAGTGAGTTCTCATGACGGGCATGTAGTAACTGGAAGGGTACCAGTACCGGTAGTCGGAACGTCCTGTCTAGGCTAGCATTCGTATAAATCCAAAATAAAGGACCAGTTTGCCTACCTGGGGACTAACGATGAGAGTACGTAAGTACCTATTAGGCCAAAGCATGCTATACCAAACGTCGTGTGAGCTAATCCCACTTTGAGTTGTCATTGTGTCTACACCTGGACACGTTCCGACCAAACATCTCATGAACATATTTTGTGGTTTGCATTCGGGGGATGCGAGTGTTAAATTGCCAATACTAATGTGAATCCTACCAAGCCAATAGCCATGGGGGCCCACATGACTATGTAGGTGAAGGTATGGGGGACATTTGAGGCCCAACATGAGCGAACCCAAGACATCCTATGGATGTAGTTGCATTATTGATATTTATGTTATTTTCATTTTCTTAAAGACACATGACACCTAAAAAGACACCATAAACTCACAATCTTCTCATTTTATGATCCTGTAGATGTCGTCTAGACAGCAACGAAGGGGTAAAAGATCGGGAAGGTCTCAGGAACGTTTGGCCACTCAGATCGCGAAACAAATGGCCACGATATTGCCTGACATTGTGGTACAAGTACAACAAGCCCTTGCTACAAATCCTACTAACCCTCCTCAACAACAAGACCAGAATATTGACAACCCTCCTACCAACAAGTGCACTTACAAACATTTTAAGTCCTGTGATCCTCCAAAATTTGAAGGGACCGAGGGTGTCACTGCTCTCCTACATTGGTTCGAGGAGATGGAAAACACCTTCCTAAACTGCGATTGTCTTGAGGATCGCAAGGTTCGATACGCCACCGGGAGACTACTTGGAGTAGCTCTCACTTGGTGGAACACTGAGAAAGGGAATAGGGGAACTGAAGATGCGATGGCCTTAACTTGGGAGGAGTTAAGGGAAATCATGACTAGGCGTTTCTGTCCTAGAAGTGAAATTAAGAAGTTGGAGGATGAATTTCATGCTCTAAAGCAAAAGGAGGGTGATCACTCTACTTACAACAAGAGGTTCTTGGAGTTGAACCAAATGGTTCCAAATTTATTCACTCCAACCTATCGTCTGATCGAGCATTATATTCGAGGACTTCCCTCGAAAATCCAAGATTCAGTTCTCAGCGTTTCACCGGTAACACTTGAAGCTGCCATGGAGTTGGCAACTGAACTGACCGAAAACCGAATTCTCAACGGGAAGTTCAAAGAAGAGAAGAAGAAAGCCCCTGTTGAGGGACAAACTTCAAACCACCCCATTCCTTCCTCTAAGTTTGCTAACAAGAGGAAGCGTAACACCAGGAATTTTGCAGTTACCCAAACCAACACCCCTATCTCTGCTGCACCCATCACTCAAGTCACTCCTTCACCCGCGCCATACAGAAGACCCTACACAGGCCCATTACCAAAATGTAACCGTTGTCAGTATCACCATTCCCCTGATCATCCTTGCCAATACTGCACCGGCTGCGGTCGGCCAGGACATAATGTTCAAAACTGCCACATGCCTCAACGAACAAACCGCCACAAACCTTTAACCCAAACCCACCAACAGTTAATGGGTCAAGCACAACAACCCCTACCATTTCCACCCACCCAACATTTAGCCTAAACATACTACCAACCCAATTATCTTATGGGCCAACCTATGCGGGCTTGCTTCAATTGCGGCGACCCAAGTCATTTCAGAAACACATGTCCAAGGCTGGTTAATATTATTCATGCTCAGGCCCAAGCCAACCCAGTGAACCAAGCGAACCAAGCTCCTCCACCTGCAAGAGGAAGAGCTTTCAATATTAACGCGAACCAGGCCAGAGCTGACGGCAATGTGGTCAACGGTACGTTCCTTATAAATGGTAGATATGCCTCTATGTTATTTGATACTGGTGCGGATAGAAGTTTTGTGTCATTAGAATTTGAACCTATCTTAAGCAAGAATCGGGATAAGCTCACGGAATCCATAACGGTAGAAGTTGCGGACGGGAAACCAGTTTCATTAGACTCTATATTATGCAACTGTACACTCACCTTAAACGACCACGATTTCTCAGTCGACCTTATTCCTATGAAGCTGGGAAGTTTCGAACATTATAATCGGTATGGATTGGCTCAGTCAACATCAGGCGGAAGTTGTGTGTCGTGAAAAATTTATTCGTATTCCTCTTTCAAACGGTCAGACTCTTCGAATCATTGGAGAAACCTCGTTGAAAGGGCTCAGCTTAATGTCTTGTCTTCAAGCTCAAAAATATCTTCGCAAGAATTATGTCGCGTTTTTAGCCCATATCATCAAGAAGGGGACCACAGAGAAGAAACTTGAAGACATTCCTGTAGTAAAAGACTTTCCACAAGTTTTTCCTGACGACATTTCAGGACTTCCTCCAGTTAGAGACGTCGAATTCCGTATTGATCTTATACCTGGTGCTACACCAGTTGCAAAGTCTCCATATAGGTTAGCCCCCTCTGAAATGCAAGAGCTAGCCAGTCAATTACAAGAGTTGACTGACAAGGGATTCATACGTCCTAGCTCATCGCCTTGGGGTGCACCTGTCCTTTTTGTAAAGAAGAAAGATGGATCTTTTCGTATGTGCATCGACTACAGAGAGCTCAACAAGTTAACCATCAAAAATCGCTATCCCTTACCTCGCATTGATGATCTTCTTGACCAACTACAAGGTGCCAGCTGCTTTTCGAAAATCGATCTTCGATCTGGCTATCATCAGCTTAGAGTGCATGAAGAAGACGTCCCTAAGACTGCTTTTCGAACTCGTTATGGCCACTATGAATTCATGGTTATGCCGTTTGGATTAACCAACGCACCAGCTGTCTTCATGGACCTAATGAACAGAGTCTGCAAACCTTACCTTGATCGATTTGTTATAGTTTTCATCGACGATATTCTTATTTATTCAAAATCTAAAGCTGATCATGAACGTCATCTTTGACTCGTTCTTGCACTTCTAGAAAAGGAAAAGCTTTATGCCAAGTTCTCTAAATGCGAATTCTGGTTAAAAGAGGTGCAATTCCTCGGGCATGTAGTCAATGACAAAGGAATACATGTTGACCCTTCAAAGATCAAAGCAGTTCAAGAATGGCAAGCTCCACGTACACCAACTGAAGTAAGATCTTTTCTTGGACTAGCTGGCTATTATCGTCGGTTCATTTCAAACTTCTCTCGCATTGCTGTGCCACTCACGGCTTTAACCCATAAGGGAAAACCTTTCGTATGGGGACCCAAGCAAGAAGAAGCTTTTCAAACTCTTAAACAAAAACTTTGTGATGCACCAATCCTCACTCTTCCTGAAGGTTGTGATGATTTTGTAGTCTATTGCGATGCGTCAGGGCAATGATTAGGCTGCGTTCTCATGCAAAGAGGAAAAGTCATAGCTTATGCCTCGAGACAACTCAAGACACATGAAAAGAACTACACCACTCATGACCTAGAACTTGGAGCGTTGTATTCGCTCTTAAGATATGGAGACATTATCTCTATGGTACTAAGTGTGAAATATACACTGACCACAAGAGTCTTCAACATATCTTCGATCAAAAAGAGTTAAACATGAGGCAACGAAGATGGGTCGAACTTTTGAATGATTACGACTGTGAAATTAGATACCACCCTGGTAAGGCAAATGTGGTGGCTGATGCACTTAGTCGAAAGGGTTATGCGAACTCCATTCATCTTCTATGTTCGCAAATTATAACCGACATTAAAGATCAAATTCGAGAAGCCCAACACGTTTCAATAACAGAAGAAGACGTACGAAAAGAGATGTCATGTGGAGCCGAGCTAAAACTTGAAACTAAATCAGACGGTATCCTGTATTACCTAGATCGTATCTGGATTCATAACCACAACAATCTTTGTGAAACTCTTATGAATGAAGCTCACAAAACGCGATATTCTATACACCCCGGAGCCGATAAGATGTATCAAGACCTACGATACACCTATTGGTGGCCTGGAATGAAGAAGGATATTGCCGTTTTTGTTTCCAAGTGTCTCACATGTTCCAAGGTGAAGGCTGAACACCAAAGACCCTCAGGACTTCTAGTCCAACCGGAAATACCTGTATGGAAGTGGGAAAATATAACCATGGATTTCATTACCGGGTTACCTCGCACTTCTGGTGGGTATGACACTATATGGGTGATTATAGACCGACTTACAAAATCAGCTCACTTTATTCCTATCCGCGAAGATTTCAAGAACGAAAAGCTTGCACGTATTTATATCAACGAAATCGTGAGCCGACATGGGGTACCATTAAGTATTATTTCTGATCGTGATGGTCGTTTCACCTCACGTACATGGCAAGCAGTACAATCCGCTATGGGCACACGATTAGATCTCAGTACCGCCTATCATCCTCAAACTGATGGACAGTCTGAGCGCACCATTCAAACTCTTGAGGATATGCTTAGAGCATGTGTAATAGACTTCAAGGGAAATTGGGACGCCCACCTACCATTAGTTGAATTCTCGTACAACAACAGCTATCATTCGAGCATCGGCATGGCACCTTTTGAAGCCTTATATGGTCGTAAGTGCCGTTCTCCTGTATGTTGGCATGAAATTGGGGAAGCACAAATTACTGGTCCAGAATTGATCCAAGAAACCACAGACAAGATTCATCAAATTCGAAACACTCTTCTAGCAGCTCAAAGTCGTCAAAAGAGTTATGCAGATAAACGACGAAAGCCCTTAGAGTTTAGCATTGGTGATCATGTGCTTTTAAAAGTATCACCGTGGAAGGGAGTAGTTCGTTTTGGTCAAAAAGGGAAGCTAGCACCACGTTACGTAGGACCTTTCAAGATACTCGAAAGAGTAGGTCCTGTAGCATACAAGCTAGACCTACCAGAAGAACTCAACAGGATTCATCCCACCTTCCACGTGTCGAACTTGAAGAAGTGCCTCGCTGATGAGAATCTTCATATTCCGCTGGAAGATATTCAGATTGATGAATCTATGCATTTTATTGAAAGACCAGTGGAGATCATGGACTACAGGGAGAAGCGTCTTCGACGAAGTCGCATTCCAATTGTTAGGGTACGCTGGGAGTCGAAACGGGGACCTGAGTTTACTTGGGAACGTGAAGACTCAATGCGTGAAAAATACCCGCATCTTTTTCCTACTACTTCAACTACTTAAATTTCGGGACAAAATTCCTAAAAGTAGGGGAACTGTAACATTTGTAAAAATTGGGTCTTCAAAACCCGCTCCGTTTTGTAATCAAGTACCAAGTTATGCATTAAATATTTATGATTAATTTTGAGTTAAAACGATACATAATTAATAAACAAACTAAACTATAAAAATTATATTTGATAAAAAGTTAAAATTAAATAAATAAAAAATATTTGAAGCTGCCGGGACTCGAACCCGGGTCAGCCAAGAAATACTTCAAACAACTTAACACTCACTTCCAAGACCACTCCGCCACAATGTGTTTTCTGTTAACTCTAGGAACACAAATGAAATTTATACACAATTCAGTTAAACCGATGGCGCCATCTGAGAAACGGTAATCGGCAAACCAATCGTCAAATCGTTGTTTAATTCACATGTTCAGCTTATAACCGATGTATGACGGTTTCTAATCAAGTTGGAATTGATTGAACTTAAAGTTTCATCATTTTCGGTTTTTGAAACCGAAAGTTCATCAAAGCTCTGAATAACTCAAGCTTCAGACCATTCTCGCGATTCAGAGCTATCATATCAATACTCCATTTCCTTTTCGTCGCATTTTCAGACCATCAGAGCGCCTGAAACAGCTCGCCGGAATTCTCTCAAAAGTCGCCGGAAAACCGTATTCAACTCAAACCGGTAAAATACTTCTACTTTACGGTTTCAATATATTGTTAGAACTTTACTAACATTAACCCATCGCTCAAAATCAATCACAGACGTCATTGCTGGACTTTCTGTGTTCGCCGGAAAACTTCTGGAATTGCCGGAAACTCGTTAATTATCGGTATGCACATTCCAACGCACTGATAATCAATACTCATTAGTTCAATTTCATATCTAATCCCTTAAATCTGTTAATTGATTCTCGCAGCCGAGGGTTTCAAAAACAGAGCCGACAAGTTCGCCGGACTCTCTGAAGAAGACAACCTGTTCGGTATCTTCTTTCCCCAAACTTTTCGGTTCAATGCATTCAAACTAGATATCATGTTTATTAACTAAATTAATCACGAATCGGTTGTTTGATTGATGTCTGCGTTCGTAATGAAGAAGAGGAATTCAGTGATAACATAAGATTAATTAAAAACGAAATTATAAACGGGTTAGACACACAGTCCAGCGGTGGACTTTGTGCAAACAAAAACTATACACGTCTCGAGTTCGATCCCTGCTACACGCACACCTTGTTTAATAAAATGCCTTTTTGATCAAGAACTAAACCGGGTTAACTGAGATAGTTGTTAAGTATAATAAAAAACCGAGATAATAACCGGGTCAGACACACAGTCCAGCGGTGGACTGTGTGCAACATGAACTACACGTCGCGCGTTCGAAACCCGTCACGAGCACCGGTCCGGTTGAATTAAAATGTTTTTGCAAATAAAGGAAATTCGGTTAAATCAAATAAGTGTATAAATATAATTAAAAACGATATTAGTTCGGGTTAGACACGTAGCTCAGTTGGTAGAGCTGCGTGCACGCGAACGGGAGGTCGCCGGTTCGAATCTCACCCGGCGCAGAATTATTCACTGACCGAACGGTCAACGGTCAACGCTAAAAAAATAATATTTTTTTATATTTTTATTTATTTAATTTAATTTAAAAATCAATTAAAAATACTTAAAAATAACATTTTTAAAGATAGAAAATAGCTATAAACTCACAAAAATATATCTAAAAATTTCATTAAAATCCTTAATAAAATCCATCCATTTAGTATATTTTTCCATTATCATTTAGGTTAGTATTCCTCGTTGATCCGCTCATCTAAATCGTGCGCATCTCACCATCTCCAATCCAACGCACCCAATGTGAGTGAATCTTACAAATTCCCCGTTTTAATCACGTTTTGGGGTGTATCATGTGTCTTTGTTTATATACATATTATAACTAAACCATTGTGCATACATCATATCATGAACATGTGTATTCTGTTTGTTGCTGTTAAGTAGTTATTATTGGATGCAATTTATTATTCAGTACATGCAATTTCGTAGGCCGCCGCTCCCCATTTATGAGCGTTGAGCATGTTCCCCATTTTATATTATGCGGTTGAACCTGGCATGCCCACATACGATCGGCTCCGTTTGATTGAGCCTTGATCGCACAGTTCATTTTACATTTTCAGTACATGCAATACGATCGGCTCCGTTTGATTGAGCCTTGATCGCACATTTCATTTTACATTTTCAGTACATGCAATACGATCGGCTCCGTTTGATTGAGCCTTGATCGCACAGTTCATTTATGTTATTTATCGTATGATATTGGTATGTTCATGTATGCTATCAAGTGTTATTGTATGTTATAATTGTAACTGCTTTTTGCCATTGCTTGATTACTTACATTTGCTCATTTATGATTATGCACAATTTTTCATTGATAAACTAACCATTAATTCATTAATAAATGTTTATCTAATAAGGTTCACTCGCCAACTTATGTTGACCCAAAAACTCCCATTTTACACATGAGGGTGAACCAGCAGCAGCTAGGAACACATAGGACCTGGATTAGAAGAATAAAACAATTTAGTATTGGGATTGTTATGTTTGGTTTATTTCCTTTGTATTGAATGAACATGTTTGGATATTTGAAAATGTAATTTTGACTTTATTTAATATGAAACATAATAGTAAATGTCATGTGCTTTGGTGATAACCCAATTATGCCCCGACTCTTATTTCCGCTGCGGGTCGGGGTGTGACATGTCCATACTCTCAATTGTGCCTAATATGGGTGGTCGAGAGGGACTATCTTTGTGAATTTACGAAAATATGATTGTGGAGGGACTAAAGGTGTCAACATGCTAAAACTATGCCTCTGAGTGACCCTTTACATTGCCTATACTCTCAAAATAAGCCACTTGTTGGACGAGAGGGAACATTTGTGAAGTTATAAATATAAGTTAAACTTTACAAGGTCTGATAATATATCCTCTGTTAGACTCCAACAGAGCTTTGTATTTAACAAAGCTTCGCAGACCTTGGACATTTAAACTCTGCTGAAACATTGATGGTAACCTCTACTAAATTTACAAGGTCTGATGATACATCCTCCGTTAGACATCAACAGAGCTTTGTATTCAACAAATCTTAGAAGACCTTGGAGATTCAAACTCGGTAGAAAACACTGATGCTAAGCTAAACACTGCTGATAGAAGACACTGATGATAACCACTGCTAAGCTAACCACTGCTGATGGAAAACACTAATGATAACCATCCCCTGTTATCTTCAACAAAGCTTGTATAGCAGAACTTAGACTTCATCAAAGCTTTGTCTTCAGCAGAGCTTTGTTTTCAACAAAGCTTAACTATAGCAGAGCTTAGACTTCAGCAGAGCTTTGCCTTTAGCAGAGCTTTATCCCAACAAAGTTTGCTATAGCAGAGCTTAGACTTTAGCAGAGCTTTACTGGGGCAGATGTTACAGTATATTTTGGCTTGTTGCCCACACAAACCTGTCAGAAACCACTAACTCAAAACCAAGGGCTTCAAGACTGCTATGCCACATTCTAGGACACTTGTCCTCATTTTCTAACATCTGCTAACACCTGGAACCACCTCCTTCAATCTCCAACACTATAAATAGAAGTGTTTGCTACACTTTAAACTTGCACCTTCTTAAAAATAATCCTCTCATAAGTTCTGAAGATTCCTAGTCTGTAAGAGCTTCTGATTCAAGTTTCTTTTCATCTAAGGATCACTTGTAAGTACTCCTTTCAGTTAAATTTTGTTTATTAGGCTTTTAAAGCCAAAAGTCAAACAATTTCGATAAATTGCTTTGACTTTCGGGTTAGACCTGATTGAGATTAGTTCGCCACTGATTTAAGGTTGCATTATGATCGTAATTTAATGTATCATAACCCTCTGAGTTTATATTACGTGATCATAATCATATTCTGTGTTTTTGTACAAGTATCAATATTATGGCATCCTTTGACCAAAATTCCCTTTTTGCAAGAAATAAGGCTTAATCAACAACGAACTTACAAATGACTTATGTACTAATATGTTATTTTAATTAACATATTTTGATGTTATTAAACTGATCATATACTGAGTTTTCATATAAGATCATAAACTATGTCACTTAATGACTAAAATGCTCGTGTGGCACATATTTTGATTTTAAACCTTAATAGTCATATAAGTTGATAACCTACTGATGTTACAACTTATTTAAAAAATATTGGCATATAGAACTTGCTTATAACTCATCCAACCACTCGGTATCGCTTATATGCGTACGGTTAAGCTTATGTAACTAATTTACGTAAGATTACCGGAACGAGTCAAATTATATGATTTTTACTTTAAATTCCAGAATGTATATTGCTTACCCATATTGTACAAATCCTAGTACTTGTTGGGTTTAAACTATATTCCATTCCACTCATCGCTTAATCAAGCGAATCGTACCATTTTCATTAATTTAGTTAACCGGTTCAAGTCTATGACTTAAAAAGGACCCGTTGACATTCTAATGGTTATTTAAACCATTCATTCAAGACTAGGGACTTCTGGTAAATTGCAACCTTGTTAGTTGTTTTGTTTGAGTGGTTGTGCTTATATTATCTTTGGATTTTAAAGATTAAGCCAGGTAAATACTCTTAACCTATTTTCCCTATACGGGCTTGGGATACGGTAAATTATTACCGCTTGGTCGGGTATAGGATCATATGTCGGATTGTGACTAGAAAATCTGCATAGCCCGTTTTAATCTGTTTTGTCTGATAACTTAAACATTGGTGGTTAACGCAACCGTGTGCTGGATATCCTTGGTTCATTTAAGTTAATAATGGCCACGACTAAGCACATGGTGTAGGCATACACCTGACAGATGCTAATGCTGTATAATATGTTTCTTACCCCTATTGGGGATACCCCTTCGTGGATTAAATTGGTGTGTCAGTTAATCATGTAATTCGGTTTCTGCACCAGACCCCATATGTGTTGACATGCATGTAAAACTGTATTCAAGATTACTATAATGTTATTTATGAAAATACATGTACCATTATGTACATAAATGATTTTGAAATATTTTCAAAATGTGTCGGTTATGTGTATTTACCAGTGAAAACTGACGTATTTTCAAAAGACTAAATGACAGGTTGCAAAGAACGTAAATAGGCTGGAAGCTGCATGGTAAATGCTTTAGTGAAATTTGCAACTCCATTGCATAGAAGCCTATAGTATGTTATTTCATTTTGTAACTTCTCGATCGCCTGAGGATCTTTTCATATATTATCCGTTGGTATTATTTTAAACATTTATATTGTAATAATTCCAAGACTTCCGGTGTGCTATCTGTGATTATAGACTATGACGATACCAATATTACGTCACGATACTCCCACCTGGGCCCATCGGGATTTGGTGTGAAGTTTCGGGGTGTGACATCGGCCGGTTTTTTCATTTTCCTAGCAACTTGGGTGCTCAATTTCCTACACCCGGGAGTAGACCCTTGATGCTCCCTAGGTATACTACATTATATGCCTCCTTTTTCAAGGAAGGTAATTTTCATCTCCCTATCACTAAGTTTGTTGGGGAGGTTCTTACGCGCTATGGGTTGCCCATTTCCAAGATTACTGCTGTCGGTATGCCTCGAATTACTCATTTTGAGTTTATCTATCGGGCTTAGCATTTAATCCCCTCGGTTGACATGTTTAACGTGGTTCTTACGCGCTATGGATTGCACAAGTTCTTTTACATTCATCGTGGTGTAATACCAATAGACATGCATTATCGTTCTATTGACGAGGGTATTACCAAAATACCGGTGGGTTCGTATGCTGAAGGGCAATGGTATAAAAATCTAGTCCGGAATCTACTGTGATGCTGAAGTATGAGCATGATGTGGTCACCATCAAACCCTAGGGCGGCGCCTATTTACATGTACAAGAACAACGGTAACTGTTGTCTACCGTTTCTTTGCTTTTGATATCTGTGTTGGATTTTTTTTGTCATAAATAGTTTTTGTAGCTTATGGGTTGATTAATGCTTTGGACCCGGAGACCAGCGGAGAGATGGTTACGAGGGTGATCCTAGAGGGGGAACGCCCTTAGTTGCAAATATGATAACTTCCATCATTCGACTGAGGAGAGTTTGGGTATTCATGTCGCTACTCCCACAGGAGAGCATCCTTTTGCTTCAGTGAAGCCTGATGTCATAAAGTCTCCGCTTAGGGGGGAAACTATTCTCCTCTCGAGTGAAGAGTCTACAGCTTCTTCTGATGGTCTCATTCATCAATCTCGCACGACGCATGCAGGTCACAATACATTCGCAGGGTGCTGGAGGTGCTGCTGCTGGTGCTGCTGTTGACCCAGCTACCGTGGAAAACGTGGCTTTGCCTCCGAGCCAGTGACCGAGAACCCTGAAGCAAAGGCGCATCTGGGAGTACAGACCGGTAAGCACTCTTCTCGTCTACGATATTTGGATTACGTTGTAGTATCTGACACCTTATCTGGGTTGGACGTAGAGGTGAAACCAACCCTGCGGGGGTTGAGGAAGATCAAGCTAGCATTACTCAAATTATGGAGAAGAAGAGGCAGCTCCTATCTGAACTAAGCACAAGTTAGACACTGAAGCTGCTTTGGACATTTCAGAGAAGAAGAGAAAACTGAGGGGTCAGTCTGTGGGGCCTGCGCTATCAGAAAGTGATGTAGATATGAGTGTTTTCAAGAAGAAGTTTGCTAACATTCTTGATGACCTGTATGAGGAGTCTGCTGAGCGAAAAGGTAATAATTCCTTTTGACTGGTTATATGTTCCTTATTTTTTTATTTATTTAATTGTAACTTAAAATTTTCCTTCACAGCCCCTGTGAAGACCATTGGCTCGCGTTCTCGGCGTTCAACCTCTCGTGGTGTGAAGCCAACTACTCCTGACATCTCATTTATCTTGGGGCTGAGTCTCCTCTAGCTGTTGTTATGGTGATTCACCTGTTCGCGACCCGGTTCACCCTGAAGACATAAAAGGGATGGGTCTGGAAGGTGTATTGAAGCCTGTCGTTGTTGAGAAGGTTCAACCATCTGTTCTTCTTGGGGTGCTTTTTCACGAGGGAGTGAAGGCGTGGAAACTGACGCCAAATCCAATGAAGCTGCCCCTCCCGTTACTAAGTATACACGTCGCATGCCTTCAGGTGTTGAAGAGCATGGTCGTTTTGATGAGCAGGTGGTTCTGGATCCAAGATGGTGGAAGCAGATGGATCTTGGATGGCTCATAATCTAGCTTATGACAATTTACCTCACGTCCCCCGCTGGTCTCTGGTGCAGGGCTCTCGAATGGACAGTTTGGATAACTGTCATGAATTTTACACCATGTCGCTCCCTCCTGCTGAGCGCTTATACAAGAAGAATAGGGACCACTTCCGTTTGTTGGACAACCACGTCCGTAGAGGAATGAACTTTTTGTCAACCACCCAGGTAATAGTTTGTGAGTGAAGTGGATGGGTGAGTAGGTGATGGAGTTTGAGGCAGAGAAACGGGAATTTTCGGTTGAGAAGGAGAAGTTTAATAAAGAGAAGAAGGGGTTGAGCTGGCGTGTGAGAGATGCGAAAGAGAAAGTTAGCGAAGGAATAGAAGCTTGATGCAGAGCGTCAAGAGGAGTGGACTGCTGCCTGTGCTCGATCTAACCTTGACTTAAAGCTAGTGCGTGACGAAGCGATTAAGTTGAATGGTGAGAGGGATGACGCTGGTCAGGAGGTTATGCACCTTTCTGCCAGTTTGAATGAGAAAGCCGCCTAAGCTGAGACATCTCAAAAAGCACATGAAGAGGCTCAAGTGTGCGTAGCTAAATTAGAGAAGATTTTTGAAGCGCACAAGACTCAGGTCAAGGCTTTTAAGATGGTGTCTTAGGCGTTGGGAGAAGATTGTAAATGGTTGGTCAACTATGGGATTCCACTAGTGAGTTGTTTAATGCCATTTTCTTTGTCTTCATTTACGTTTGTTTGTCATGCTTTATGAGTTTTGTTCTTTTACAGCTTGCTGACTCGTTGATGGCTTCTGAGGAGTCAACCAAGTATATGCTTGAGCTTGGTAGTGCGGCGTATAACAGTGGGCGTAAGGATGGTTATGCTGAAGGGAAAGCCTTTGCCCTTGAGGGAAAACCAGACAATGACTTCGAATTATTCAAGGAAGATTGTGCTGGCGCTTACCTTAACAAGTGCAAGGAGTTTGGTCTCCTAGAATTTGCAGTGTTGAAGGCCAACGAGAAATTGTCTTAGAGAGGGGTTGCTGTAGATGTCTTGCGGTCTGTCTTAGGAGGTGGCGATGCAAAAACTGGTGTGGCAACAGGTGGCGTGGGCAACGTGGCCAGTAGTTATCAAACCGGCTTGCATGTTGTGGAACAGGTCGTGTGACCCTATAATAGTCTTAAAACAATTTTCGTATTATGTTGTTTGAACATGTTTATTTTCTTACTAATGTTTGTGTGACCTTGTTTTTGGAGGTACAACCTTGTGGAGGTTGAGTACCTACGTTTAATGTTAATTTATTGGGCCATGGGCCGTTTGTTTTGAATTTTTCTTGTGTTACAAATTGTGCATATGTTAAAAACTTTGTACAGGTGTCACGAATGAATGTTAATTAAGGCAGGTATATGTGCAAGGTGGACCCAGCTGTGCACTTTGTTGTGATGAGCCTTGGAGGTCTGCGACCTTTATATTGTCATTGTGGAATAACGATGTTTTCGTGTATACCCAAAGTGGTATATGGATTTGTAAACATAATTCGTAAAAGTAAAGCAAAAGTTAATGTAAGCAACACTTCTTGTATTTCATATAATGTGTTGGGTTAAGGGCCGTTAATACAAAGATAGAGAGGAGTTACATATAGCACTTTCGTAACTGTTGAGCGTTCTAGGTCCTGGAGACCATTTTGTCATCAAGGGTACGCTACAGGTACACCCATTTAGGACCTTGTCGACGACATAAGATCCCTCCCATTTGGGAGCAAGTTTGTCGTGGCGTTCCATGTTGGAAGCCTCATTGTCTCTAAAGACATAACCCCTGGATTAAAGGTGCATATGCACACCTTGCTGTTATAGTACTTTTCCAACTTTGTCTTGTATTTGGCTTCATTGATGGCAGCCATCACTCTCCTTTCTTACAGGAGGTCTAAATCCATGCGGCGTTCTTCTTCGTTGTTGAATTGTTGATGGAAAGCATTCTTGGGGATGGAAGACCAATCTCTGCTGGTATGACTGCTTCTGAACCGTACACCAGACTGAACGGAGTTTCCCCATGACTAGTCTTGGGCATGGTTCTGGGCGCCCATAAGACACTGGGGAGTTCATCCACCTAGCCTCGTCTTTGCGTCCCTTGTCTTGCCTTGGTTCCGTTGATGATACTCTTATTAACGCTTTCAATTTGACCATTGCCTTGTGGGTGAGCTACTGACGAGAAGACGTGTTGGATGTGCATGTCATTAAACCAGTTTTGTAGGTCTTCAGCTTCAAAGTTCGGACTGTTGTCAGTGATATGCGCAGGGGTAAGTCAAACCTGCATATGATATGCTCCCATATAAACTTTCGTATCAGCATCGCCGTTGTGGAAGCCATTGCCTTTTCTTCCATCCATTTGGTAAAGTAGTCTAACACGATGATTATAAATTTAACTACCCCAGGGGCGTCTGGGAATGGGCCAACCATATCTATTCCCCACTGTTGGAATGACCATGCCGTCGTGACTGGAACCACAACATTCTTGAGGCGCAGTGTCTTGGGTACGTGACGTTGGCATGCGTCACACTTTCTTAACTTTTTTACTGCGTCTAGTTGCATCCCTGGCTAGTAATAGCCAGTGTTCATTACCTTCGCGACGACCATGTGTGCGCCAGCATGGATCCTACAAATACCCTCGTGTATCCTTTGATGAGGTAATTTGCATCCTTTGGGTCTCCACACCCTCGTGTATCTCTTTGATGAGGTAATTTGCATCCTTTGGGTCTCCACACCGCAGTAAGGGTCCTAGGTATGACCGCCTGTACAAGATACCCCCCGACATTTGGTAATGCAAGGCTTTGTGTTGGACTTTCCTTGATTCAGCTTTGATTGTTGGTAGTCTCCCTGACTGTAGGTACATAATGATTAGTGATATCCAGGACGAGGATCCTAACTGTATGACATTGACTTGCCTGAGTGGGACAAATGGGTTTTTTAGCACTTTGATGCACACGTCTTTGGCAAGATGTTGGAAGCTTGTTGATGCAAGCTTGCTTAGTGAGTCGACTATTTTGTTTTCACTCCTGTTGATGTGAGTGATTTGAACAATTGGAATTGTTGGATTAGCAATTTGGATTGTTCTAGCTAGAGGGCCATGACATCTCTTTTTGCATCATACAATCCATTTATCTGACCTGCCACCAGCAGCGAATCTACATGTGCCTCAAAATTCTTAACACCCGTTTTTATTGCTAAACAAAGGCCTACCAGGAAGGCTTCATATTCCGCCTCGTTGTTGGTGTTTTTTAACTCAAGGCGTATGGCGTATGTAAACTCTTGCTTTTCTAGCTTTACAAGCGCAACCCTGCACCTCCTCCATCATCGTTGGAGGCGCTGTTTGTGTACAACAACCAAACATCGTATGTGACCCTTTGCTCAGGTTTTTCCATTGCTTTGCATTCTTTGTTTTTCTCGTTTGGGACTTTTATTGTGAAATCTGCAAGGACCTACCCTTTGATTGATGGCCTTGGGTTAAAAGCCACATATGTCCTCCTAATTCAACGGCCCACTTAGCCAATCTTCCGGAAAGTTCTGGTTTTGCTAAGATGTGGCCGATGTTGTAATTAGTGAGAACGTGGATAATATGACCTGAGAAGTATTTGCGCAACCGCCTAGAAGCGTGGACAAGATCTAAGACCATCTTTTCTATCATCAAGTATCGAGTTTCTGGGTCATTCAGGGTGCGGCTGACATAATATACTGGAGTTTGCCTGCCCTTGCGCTCAACCAGAAGAACTGCTCCAACCGCCTTTTCAGAAGCTGATAAGTACATTATTAATGGTTCTTCTTTCATTGGGGCTGTGAGGGTTGGGAGTTGTATCAAGCACTCTTTCATTTCCCTAAAAGCGACTTCTGCCTCTAGGGTCCACTGGAACTAGTTACATAGTGTTTTAATGAAAGCGAATGATTTTGCTGCGTGAATAGCGAGGAACCGGTTTAGTGCAGCTAAACATCCAGCCAAGGTTTGCATTTCTTTGATTGTTGAAGGTGATGACATGCGTTCGATTGCCTGCAGTTTTTCTGGATTTACTTTGATGTCGTCTTTGGTAACTATGAAACCCAAGAATTTCCCTTCCTCCATGCCAAATGAACACTTGCTTGGGTTGAACTTCATGTTGGCCTTGCGCAATGTATTGAAGGTTTTCTCAATGTTTTGCAGCATTTGATCTTCCGCTTTGCTCATAATTACTAGATCGTCCATGAAGACTTGCACATGTTACTGATGTCGCCTCCAAACAAATCGTTCATCAATCGCTGGTACGTGGCCCCTATATTGCGTAGCCCGAAAGGCATCTTGGTATAGTAATACAAGCCCATTGATGTGCGGAATGCTGTTTTGTCCTCATCTTCTAAGGCCATTTGAACTTTGTGATAGCCTTTTTAGTAATCAAGAAAACATTTCCACCTGAAAGCGGCCAATGAGTCGATTTTTTCGTAAATTTCGTGTAATGAATAACAATCCCTTGGGCACGCTTTGTTCAAATCTTTATAGTCAACGCACATGCCCGATCCTCCATTTACCTTCGGAACCATTACTAGGTTTTCAGCCCATGTTTGGTTGCACACTTCGCGTAGAATACTGGCGTTCACCAGCTCTAGTACTTGCTCTTTCATTGCCTTATTCTTTTCTGGGCCAAAATTGCGTTTTGTTTGGACGGCGAGTTTTACTTTTTCTGAAACATTTAAGTGATGTTCTGCGATATCTCGTGGGACACCCACCATGTCTGTTGGGGTCCAAGAAAAAATATCCATGTTTTTAAACAACAGTTGCTTTAAAAACACGCGGATGTCTCAGAAATTGCGGGCCCCAGCATGATCGTTTGCTCTGGGTACTATCTTTTAAGGATCCACTTCAGTTAGAACTTCCAGAGGAGGGAGATAGAATGTGAAAAGAGAAAGGTGCAAGTTCAAATGTGAAGCATTGCACCTATTTATAGTTGGAGAGCTTGAAGGAGGTGATGCCAAGTGTTAAGGGGTGTTAGAGGGAGCTTACAAGTGTCCTAAAACATAGCATAGCTGTTTGGAAGTCCATGGTTTCGAAACAATGGTTTTTAGCAACATGTGTGGAGACGAAGCAAAAATTCTGCAGACACAGGCCTCTGCACACCACGAAAGGCCAGGGCCTTGCCTCTCGCGCCCCGCGAGCGCCCCGTGGTCAGTTTTAAAGTTTGACACATTTAGCCCCTCAACTAATAAAACCTTCTAAAACACCTTTATAGCATATTTAGTCATCCGTAACCAATATTTGGTGTACCCAGGAGTATGCGCGGATATTTTCGAGCTCTCGGTTCGTTAAAAGGTCACTCAGAGGTATAAATTAACATGTTGAGACTTTTAACCCCTCCATTATCCAACCTTCACATATTTACAGAATAAACCTCTCTTGTCCAACAAGTGGCACGTATGAGAGTTAGGACTTTGCAAAGGATCACTCAGAGGCTCATTATAAGCATGTGGACATATCAGTCACTCAGACGCTGGGCATGTTGACATATCAGTCACTCAGAGGCCAAGTTTAAGCATGTTGACATATTAGTCACTCAGAGGCTATGTTTAAGCATGTTGACATATCAGTCACTCAGAGGCTAATGTTTATGCATGTTGACATCAGAAAGTCACCAGAGGCTCAGTTTGAGCATGTTGACACCTTTAGTCCCTATTAGTCCATAATTGACTTAAAATAAAAATACAACACGTGTCACTATACTATTGGACACGATTTTACGAGGTGTTACACTTATCCTTCAGCTTTTGTGTACTGAACGTCTTTACGCCAAGTTCTCCAAGTGTGAATTTTGGCTAAAGGAGGTTCAATTCCTTGGTCATGTCATCAACGAACTTAGTATTCACGTTGACCCTGCAAAAATCGAGGCGGTGAAGAATTGGATTGCTCCTAAGTCTTCGTCCGAAATTCGCTCGTTTCTCGGTTTAGCCGGTTATTACCGTCGGTTTATTTCAAATTTCTCTAAAATTGCCGTGCCTCTCACTTCCTTGACTCAAAAGGATAAGCCTTTTGTTTGGAGTTCTGAACAAGAGGAGTCTTTTCAAACACTCAAGGACATGCTTCGCAATACTGCTATCCTAGCCCTACTCGATGGTACCGACGACTTTGTCGTGCATTGCGATGCCTCAAGGCAAGGTCTTGGTTGCGTTCTTATGCAACGGGACAAGGTCATCGCTTACACGTCACGACAACTCAAGATTCATGAGAAAAACTATACTATGCATGCCCTCGAACTTGGTGCAGTTGTTTTTGCATTGAAGATAGGGCGACACTACCTTTATGGTACAAAGTGTATGGTCTTCACCGACCATTTGTGCCTCCAACACATCTTCAATCAAAAGGAACTCAACATGGTCAACTCGTTGGGTAAAATTGTAAAATGATTACGACTGCGATATTGGCTACCACCCTGGTAAGGCGAATGTTGTAGCCGACGCACTTAGTCAGAAAACTCATGTTAAGAGTGTCCGTTACTACCAAACTTTGGGTAAGCGTCAAGAGATGATTCGTGAGGCATGATACTCGATAATGAGTTGAAGTGTGGTGCTAAAAACCAACTCGTGACCAAATCCAATGGCATCATGTGCTATCTTGACCGGATTTGGATTCCAAACCGTGATAATCTTCGTGACCTCTTGATGAGTGAAGCTCATAAATCTCGGTATTCTATTCATCCTAGCGCCGATAAGATGTATTATGACCTTCGTGCGTCATATTGGTGGCCTGGAATGAAGAAAGATATCACCTGTTACATTTTGAAATGCCTTACTTGTTCCAAGGTAAAGGCCGGACATCAACGTCCCTCTGGCTTACTCGAACAACCGGAAGTACCTGTTTGGAAATGGGAGAGTATTGCTATAGATTTCATTGCCAAACTCCCTCGAACATCGTCTGGTCACGATAGTATTTAGGTAATCACGACTGTCTGACCAAATCTGCTCATTTCCTTCCCATACGTGAAGACTATCGAGTCGAGAAATTGGCTCGTATCTACACGGATGAAGTCATCTGTCGTCACGGTGTCCCCGTTGATATTATTTTTTACCGTCATGGTCGTTTCATGCCTCGTCTTTAGCAAACGTTTCAAAAAGCTCTTGGTACTCACCTCAATCTTAGTACTGCTTTCCATCCTTAGTCTGATAGTCTAACCGAGCATACTATCTAAACTCTAGAGGACATGATTCGTTCTTGCGTAATCGATTTTGGTGGCAATTGGGACATGCACTTGCCTTTGGTCTAATTCTCGTACAATAATAGTTACCACGCGAGTATTCAAATGGCACCTTTCGAGGCATTGTATGGACGCAAGTAGCCGATCGCCTATTTGTTGGCACGAGATCGGGGAAGCTCAAATCACCGGTCCCGAGCTTATACAACAGACGACGGACAATATTTTGCAGATTCGAGACAACTTGCTCAAAGCCAGAAGCCGACAAAAGAGTTATGCAGATAAAAGATGCAAGCCTTTGGAATTCAATGTTGGTGACTTTTTGCTTCTCAAGGTATCCCCTTGGAAGGGTGTGGTTCGGTTCGGGAAAAAAAAAGGGAAAGCTCGCTTCTCGCTATGTGGGTCCTTTCAAGATTCTCGAAAGGATTGGCAAGGTAGCATACCGACTGGACCTACAACAAGAGCTCAACAATGTTCACCCTACCTTCCACGTCTCAAACTTGAAGAGATGTCTCGCCGAAGAAGGACTCCAAGTTCCACTTGAAGATCTTCAAATTAATGAGACCTAACACTTCGTGGAGAAACCAATCGAAATCATGGATCGAGGCACTAAGCAACTAAGACACAGTCGAATTCCTATCGTAAAGGTTAGATGGGAAGGAAAACATGGCGCTGAGTTTACTAGGGAACTTGAAAGCGACATGAAGACTAAGTATCCGCATTCGTTCGTTGCATCTTCTTAAATTTCGGGACGAAATTCCCTAAAGGAGGGGAGATTGTGACACTTCGCATTTGTAACTTTCCGTTTTTAGTAAGTTTGCTTCGTGTTTCTATAATTGGAAAGTCCAAACCTTGTAATCGTATTTCATTTTCGAATCATTGTAAATCTAAGGCTTTGATTGTAATCAAATTGATCGACTATACACAATTCGCAATCTTTATACACATTTACATCTATGATCATACACGCATTCTTACGCGATATATAAGTTCGAATCAACTTGCATATTCTTATCATATTTTCATGAAAGTTAAATGTCCAAATCAAACATGCAATTGGCAAGTTAAACTCAAAATACGAACACTACTTGATATCTTGAATCATGTTACACTTATAAGTTATGTTTCGGGTTTATGTAACACCTTAAATCATGTTATAATCTTCCAAAAACACATCACACTTTATTATATATAAAATACATTATCTAAATAACAAACAAACCATTTATATAAATTAAAGAACAAAAAAACATATATAACCCTTGCAGCTTGCGGCCGCAAGCTGCCAAGGGGTTTCCCTCCTCTTGCTTCAATTTAAAAACTCACCTAAACACATTAAATGAAACCCTAACTTAAACCCTAATCCCTCCTCTATATAAACAAGCACCCCCCCCCCATCCATTTCCCACTTTTTCAAGCCTCCAAACACTCCAAAATTTCTCTCAAAGTTCAGAACTTTCTGCTGAAACACTTCAGATTGCAAGTGAGTTTCAACTCACTTCCTTCTTCCTTTAAACCTTGTTTCTTCTTCTAACACTCTTGGATAACCTCTCGGAAGGTTCTCACAAGTTTGCTTGGGCAAACTATGGTGAAACCTCACCATTTTGAGGTCCAAAAGTGTGTTAAACCTTTTGCCCATTTTTATCTTTTCAAACTTTAAAAGTTTCAATGTTTTCTTTATGTTTTCTTCCTCAACAATGTTTGCTAAGCCCCATGGGATGTTACCATAGGTTTTTCATGGAAAACCAAGGTGGAACAATACCATTTTTAGGGTTAGTGAGCTAGTGATCGGAGTGTTAAACTTATAAACTTTTCTTAAACTTGTTTTATCCTTAACAACTCTAAGCTACTTGTACCTCTAATCAAGTTTATGGTTAGCGAGCTAGTGATCGGAGTGTCGCGCCCTGGTCAAAGATAATATTTATAGTCCCGAATTACCCTTAACAATGCGTTAGAGGTAGTAAGAGGTCGAACCACGAAGAGTTTGTGGTTTGCGAATGGATGTAATTGATTTTAAGTAAAGGTGTCACTGTTATGAAGCTTGTTATTTTGATTATTTATATAATTGTTTGTTTGAAATGGATGTCGGATTTATCCGACGAACTTGTTTTGACTACTTAACTAATAACTTAGACAATTGCACGAAAACAAAATTACTTGATTAAAAACAATTATTTGAAAACAAGGTTCACACCCGGTTCGGTAATGCAAATCCTAGGGTTCCTACACGTTTTAGTTTCAATTCAATTATAACAATGATCAACGAGTTTAGTGTTGCGTGGTTTAGGTGCCAAAAGCTATCGACGTTATAATACAACGGACTACAATGCACTTCATTACCAAGAACATGTAAATTCTAACCTAGACAAGGCATAATCGCACATAAACATTTCGCAAAGTCAAATTTCATAACTCATTCAACAATTCACGAATACAATACCAATGCGAGACAATTATCATAGGTTTTCAAATCAAATCACAATTTGTCACAAATCAAAGAGTCAAAACAATGTTAAACCCTAGAGCTTACAAAAATCTACACCGGGGTGAAACCCTCGAGAATTAGCCGCTCATGGTGAACGAATCTTGAATAACGAAAGATTGAAGCTTAGTCACGAACATCTTGAACCTTGAGATTGAGTATGGTGAATGGTAGAGTTTATGATGGATGATTAGGTCAATGGTTTGATGATGATGATGGTGATGGTGGAAAGCTAGGGTTAGGATGGAGGATGATGATTTTGGATGATTGGATGGAATCAATGGGTTTGAAGGTGATGGTTGGGGATTGCTAGGCTCCAAGAACAAGTGACAATGCTCAAAATTCCGTAACTCCTCACAAATGGGTCAAACAAACATTAAAAACCCATTCAAAATTGAAATTCAGCGAAAGAACTATTAGAGGGGCGTCGCCGACGGCCTTGTTGGGCATCGCCGACGCCCTCTATAAATGCAAAAATTCTTCCGACGCTCTAATCCACTGTATACGGTAATTTTTCTCTGACGGAATTTCTGAAGGGTGTCGCCGACGGCCCAGGGGGCGTCGGCGACGGCCTCTCTAAAGCATGCTTTTATGTTTTCCCATTTTGCGATCCCGGTTGATCCGTTTTCCATCCCGAAGTTCCAAAACACTCCCGAATAGCTCCTTAAACTTCGTAAACCTGCAAAACACAAATTTAATCAAAAGTAGGCTATTTGAAACTAAAAGTCACTTAAAACGTTAACTTAATCTTAGTAGAACATCGGTTTTCAACCACGTATCACATCCCCACACTTATCTTTTGCTTGCCCTCAAGCAAATCTGTCTTTCACTTTCACGTGGGTTGAATAAGGAACACATTTCCATTCTCTAGACATGAGTTAAGGTCTAATGTCATGCTCGGTTCATAATTTTTATCATTTTCAAACTATTTAACGTTAATATGATTAACACATACAAAAATGGTTATCCAAGATTAACCTGCCTTTGAAACTCATAATTCACACATATCCCTCACAATGTTCTCTCCACTCGGCTCATAATTTGGCTAATAAGTAATACATTAGCACTTTGGATGTAAACACACAACCCGATTAGAACATATACCCGCATAAGCTTGCAACTCAATCATTCTCCACCACCGAACACAAATATCAAACACAAGTCAAAAGGTCTTAACGGGTTATATTGGGGCTAGGCTAAGGGCATGGAATGAGATGTTTTGAAAGTGGCTAAGATTATGAAAACTCGATTTTTATTACACAATATTGTACTAGCATAATCGACTACAAAACAATAACCAAGAGGCAAAAGATTTCCGCCTTCTATTCAACAACTATCTATACATTTTTATTTTATTTTATTTTATTTTTTTCGAGTTTTCATCACACGGGTTAAAATATAAGGTTCAAAGGTCAAGGGTTAAATGGGTTAGTCAAATGAAAGGTTTAGGCTCAAAATTGGCGACTAAGGGATTGATTTCGGGTAAGGGTATATAAATGGTGTAAAGTAAAAAGGTTTACCTAATGCCTTAATCATTCTTGTGTCATATTCGCTCTATGGTCTCAAACATATCAAAAGTTACAAGTTCTACAATACATGACTAATGGTCCACTCAACCAACAAAAAATATATGCATATATGATATATAAAAGTGGCTCAAAATCTCACGTATAGAAGGTATGGTATGCGATATGCATAAAGTGTAAGTTTCTTAGGCGGATTATTCCCAAATAACCACCCGTTAAATACCCATCATGATATTAATTTGAACTTAACCATGACAAAAGACCACATAGGTTATGTCATCCCTCATTAACTTAGTTACTTGTGCTTTTTAGACCGCTTTAAACAAAGACATTTTGAAAAATTTTTGAAATTTTCCCCCATCCCCACACTTGAGGTCAACCTTGTCCTCAATGTATAGTGTATAAATAATGGGTCAAAATTGAATAACTTTTTCTCTCCATCCCCACACTTGAGGTCAACATTGTCCTCAATGTGTAGGAATAGAGCTTTTAAAACGCCCAAGGGATGTGACACGACTAACCTTCCCAAAATTTCACCCCGGAAAATAAAATACAAAATACAATCCACTTATTAAACCAAAAATGAATCAAAGCTAAAGGAAACATATGCACCTGTTTTTTCGCTTATTCTTCATATGCTCTTCAACTTCAACAAAAATGGCTGTCTCGCGAACACAATGCACCTACAAATTTCAATCTTCATGTAGAAGCAAGCTTCTCACAACTACAAAAATTTGTTAGTTACTTAGTTCTACCATTTTTATTAAAGTAATTACCAAATCATATAATTTATTCAACTTTGATCTTGTGGAGAAAAATGTTTTTACAACAACAACTAAACTCACTTTAAACCTCCCGATAGCTCCCGATAGTCGGGAGGACGAGTAGGTCTCGTGAGGGTTATCTAGGGAACACACCCACAAAGTTCATTTAACTACTAATAAGAAATGAAATATAACTAAAATTTAACACAAAAATTTACAACAACAAAGAAAACGTACCGGCGATCATCATTGGTATCGTTCGTTGGGATCCACCGGTGGGTATGGCTGGTAGGGGTATCCGGTGAGGGCTGACATTATATCATGGAAATCGTCGAGTGGCCCCCTTTCGCCTTCAGCCGGTGCTTGGAACTGTGGTGGGATGAAACTAGAGCCAACTGCTTCGGGCCAATGCGGAGATGGATCAGAGGGCCCAATGGGAAGAGGTAGGTTCTCATAAGATGTCCAAGGCGTGTGATCTTGGTATGGACAACCTGCCTCCCAATCTCTATGGTGGCGCTCCTCGTCATGCAAATGTTTGGCGTTATTAACTGCCGTATGTTGCGCCACCGCCATAGCATACCATCGGCGGTCTTCCAACGCGTTCTGATCAACGTGCGCCCTTTCCTGCTCCTCCTCCCATGCTTGCCTTCTAGACAATTCTTGTGCCTGGTATAAGTCTTGTCTTTCCATAAAAACTTGTTGGGTAGCCCACTAGTCTTGTAATCTCTCCCAATACTCTTGCTCTTTGGCCCGATACGCAGCCTCTTCAGCCCAATGAGATTGTTGCCAGGCCTCCCAGTTTTGCTCCCACTGTTGTCTCCGTTGCTCATACTCCCGATTTTCCCTAATACACGCGGAGACGTTATTATAAACGTCTTGTTGTCCCCGGTTGTAGTTGGGGTATTCGGGTCTACGCCGGTTAGGAATGAAGGAAGCCACCCCGACTGAAATTTCGTGATGTGGCCAGGTGTACCTCTGCCGGGGTCCCCTCAGACCCTGAGGCTCATCTTCATCCTCTTCATCAGCCATCTCATCCTCTCTCGCAGCCTCTTGAGCTGCAATTGGATCGGCAAACTGGAACCGATGCCCTTGGTCATCTGTGACGGTATATTGATGACCGTACACTTGAACCTGGATCTTCCAGTGTTGCTTCATTGATGCAAAGCAAATTTGATCCACCGGCTTCGAAACCCACAACGACTCGGGCGGCAACCTGTTCTGTTGCACTATCATGGCGCTAATGAGTCGTACGTATGGCATCATCTTCCGAGTGTACGACTCACGAGTATCCCAAGTGTTGATCATGACAAGATGACGCCAAGATAACTTACGGACTCCAAAAAGCAATGAATGGAGTACCTGGTAATCCAAGGCCTTCACCTTCCCCCGGTCCCCGAATCTAAGCATGATGTTCTCAAGAGAGAAAGGTTGAAGGATCTTTCCTTCAACAGATAACTGACTGCGCAGAGCAGCCCCACCATCAGCATAAGGCAAAACCGACTCAACCATTCCGTCGGGATCTGCAATATTAACCTTGTTATCCAAAAATTGGTCGACATTAAAGTAATAATACTCATCGACCCCTAGTGAATCAAACCTGGGTGATACAGTTCATGGTCTCAAAAGACATGACCATTTTCCATCTACCAGTATCGTCCTAAATTCCTCCACATTTAACGTGCGCTCCGGCACAACCCTTTCCGGAATAGAAGTAGACACCACATGAACCATTTTCCACTTCCAGAGTTTAACTTCCAACCGCATGTCGTTAACCTTGAAAGTGGCATTCGTTTGTTGTTCTCCCATGGCTCGCCTACATTACCATCCCTGGTTATTTCCCACACCCAATCCTGTCTGAACAATCTATCATCATTATCTTTCAACCCAGTCACTTGCTCCCATTTCCTTGCTCGATGACCCGAGGATAACCCGGCTCCAGAAGACGAACCTTGACCCGAAATTTTACTTCGTTTTCGGCTTGCCATACCTACAAGACATCGATATAAAGGAAAACAATTAAACATGGTCAAACTTCAACATTTAACCCCTCACTTCAAGTTCAACCCAATTTGACTTCTTGAACATGTTGTACAATGTTAAATCATGACTTACAATGTTAAATCATGACTTAAATGGTTTGACAATTAACCGGCTTAAATCTTTTAAATTGGCACTTTTGTCAACATTTAAATTTAAGTTCTTATGTTTTTAATTCTAAGCATATAAAGATTCAACATTGTATTCATGCTCACACATGCAACTTAAACAATTACCAACTCATTACATCGCTATGTTGCATGTTCAATCCCACCAAGTCATCCATAAACTTAAATTCAAGCATCAACTCATGTCATAGCATCATAAACAACCTACTTTTAATCCTAAGTTCAAAATTCCGGAAGAAAATCACATACCATATGAAATCCATGCTCAAATTTAAGTAAAAATCATACCTTTAGTGTTGTCTAGACAATAGAACTTCAAAAAGATGTAATGCAACTTGAAGAACACTTTTTCTCCAAAAACCCGAAATTTGATCTTCATTAATCTTGCAAACAAGCAAGAATTAAGGGAAACCGTGTTAGGGGTTTTTTTCTACTCGAAAAAACTACACAAAATAGGCTCAAAAATCGGATGATTTGGTAGGAGAATTGAGGAAGTTATGAGGGTTTGAAAATTAGGGTTCTTGAAGGAGAAGATGAAGTAGATGAAGAATTTGTGAGCAATGTTCAGGGATTGTTGGTGTTTTTAAAGAGGCATTGGGTGGATATGGTTAACCCGGGTCGAATTTGTGGCTAGAAAGATGTTCGGGTCAAGTTTCGGTTGGGTAAAATGAGTTAGGATCCGAGAAATCACGCTAAAAAGGAATCAGCGTCGGCTGACTAACCAAGACCCGTTGGCGACGGCCCCTTGGTGCGTCGTTGATGCCCCCTTAAAATAGGGTAATCCCCCGACAGCTTAAACCACTGTCTACGATACTTTTAACCCGACGCCCCTAACCAGCAGCCATCGCCGATGGCTTGATGCTCCTTCGCCGACGGTCACCCTTTTTTTCACAATAAACACAATATGACACGACCCATACCACCCCCCGAATAACCATAGATTGTCCTCAATACACAAACAAATTAAAAACATACCTTATGTCTTCATGACCCGTTTGCAGAATCCAACTTCACACATTTAACGAGATTAGTACGAAACAACTAAACCAAAACAAACAATGCGCGCAAACAATAAAAAGATACAAAATTCTACAAAAATGTTCTTGGTCCTCTAATTGACCTCTTAAGTCGGTATGCTTACCAAAAAGCTTACCGATTCCTTGTTCGCTCCAATGTTGTCCTCGTTACCATCGAGAAACGGTTTAAGATAATGACTGTTGACCGTTTGTTTTGACCCATCCTTTGGTCTTCGATGGTAACATCCCCAAGCTTGCCGACCCTTGTAATCACAAACGGGCCCATCCATTTACTTTTAAGCTTTCTGGGGAAGAACTTGAGCCGTGAATTGTATAGCCAAACCCTTTGGCCCACCACAAATTCCTTCGGCTTCAATTTGGCATCATGTGCTCTTTTCATGCCATCCTTGTACTTCGACGCACACTCATATGCCTCCTCCCGAAGCTCTTCTAACTCACAAAGCTTTAACTTGCGTTCTTTACCTGCATCATCATATTTAAGGTTAAATTCTTTTATAGTCCAAAATGCACGACCTATTTTGACACATAATCTACCGCCACCAAAATGTATACATTCCCATAAGAATTCGGGAATGGGCCCATGAAATCGATTCCCCACACGTCGAAAATATCAACAATAAGAATCGGTTGCATGGGCATCTCGTCCCACTTAGAAATGCCCCTAACTTTTGACATTCAACACAGTTTTTAGAAAAGTTAAAAGCATCTTTAAAGATAGTCGGCCAATAAAGGCCCTATTAAGCACTTTATGTCCCGTTTTATGACCACTAAAATGGCCCCCACAAGCAAAGGTATGCAAGTGCATCAAAACACTCGGGATCTCCTCATCTGGAATACATCTTCTCACTACTTGATCCGGACATGTCTTGAACAAATCCGGTTCTTCCCATGTGTAGTACTTGATATGAGACAGGAAGTGCAACCTTCTTCTCCTATCCCAATGAGCCGGAAAAATCACCCGTTACCAAATAATTTATAATGTTAGCAAACCAAGGTACTATTGACAGTTTAAGAATGTGCTCATATGGGAAGGTCTCATTGATCTCTACACTAGAAGAACCCTCCTCTACCAACAACTGGGATAAGTGGACCACCACCACATTCTCGCTACCCTTCTTATCCCGTATCTCTAGGTCAAATTCTTGTAACAATAGAACCCATCGGATTAACCGCGACTTTGCATCCTTTTCTCCGTGAGGTACCTGACAGCAGAATGGTTAGAATAAACAAATACTTTGTTACCCCAAATATAAGCTCAGAATTTATCCAAAGCATATACCACCACAAGTAGCTCTTTCTCAGTTGTTGTATAATTCAGATGAGCATCTGAAAGAGTCTTACTCGCGTAGTATATTGCAACAGGTTTTCTTTCTACCCTTTGACCCAACACGGCCCCCACCGCATAATCACTTGCGTCACACATGATTTCAAATGGTAAAGACCAATTCTGTGATTGCAAGATCGAGGCCTTAACCAACTATTGTTTCAACACGTTGAAGGCATTTTGGCAATCTTGGTTAAAATCAAACGAGTGATCTTTTAACAATAGATTACATAAAGGTTTTGTTATCTCACTAAACCCTTTTATAAACCGCATATAAAACCCCGCGTGACCCAAAAATGACCTAATACCTTTAACGCTCGTGGGGTATGGCAAAGTAGAAATAACTTGAACTTTTGCCCTATCAACCTCCATCCCACGACTCGACACCATGTGGCCCAACACGATTACCTCTTGAACCATAAAATGGCTCTTTTCCCAACCCAAAACTAAATTCTTTTCAACACATCTTTTCAAAACCTTTTCGAGTTGGTCAAGGCAACCATCAAATGATGACCCAAAAATTGAAAAGTCATCCATGAAGATTTCTAAAGACTCCCCCACCATATCTGAAAATATACTCATCATACACCTTTGGAAGGTGGCGGGGACATTACATAGCCCAAACGGCATTCGCCTAAATGCAAAGGTACCGTAGGGGCAAGTAAAAGTAGTCTTAGCTTGGTCTTCCGGATGGATAGCTATTTGATTGTAACCTGAATACCCATCCAAGAAACAATAGTATTTTTGACCCACTAACTTTTCAACAATTTGGTCAATAAACGGCAAAGGGAAAGGTCTTTGGAAGTTGCGGAATTCAACTTCCTATAATCAATACAAATACGCCACCCGGTTACCGGCCGAGTGGCGACCTCTTCACCTGCGTCATTTGTGATGACTTAGATGCCCGCCTTTTTGGGAACTATTTGTGTGGGGCTCACCCATTGGCTATCAGAGACGGGGTATATAATACCCGCATCTAGCCACCTTAGCACCTCCTTCTTAACCAATTCTGGCATGTTTGGATTTAGTCTTCGTTGTGTGTCATGAGAAGGAGTGCTACCATCTTCAGTGATGATTTTATGCATCACTACGGAAGGGCTAATCCCCTTCAAATCAACAATGGTCCACCCAATAGCGGCTCTATTGGCGGCCAATACATCCATCAACTTCCTCTCTTGCTCCCCGGTCAGATCTGCTGCAATAATGACCGGTAGCGTGTTGCCCTCACCCGCATAAGCATATTTCAAATGCTTGGGCAACACCTTTAGCTCAACATTAGGAGGTTTGACCAACGACGGCTTAAGCTTTGTATCAATCTTCTCGGGAAGACTTTCCACTTGGTGTGTCCAAGGTGGTCTTCCTTCCCTTACCGCCATCACTTCCATTCTTTTCTCCTCCTCATCTATGCTTCGATTTGTTTCCGACTGTAACCTGTCAAACACAAAGCACTCCTCTATTGTGTTTTCCTCCTCGACACCCATGTCGCAAAGAGGTATACATGTGTCAAACACTTCCGCCATATAGTATTCGTCATTGACTAGAGGATCCGTTAATCCGGAAAAAAAACATTTAACCGCAACCTACGGTTACCGAAAGTCATATCAACCATTCCCATTTTACAATTTATTTGGGCATTTGATGTTGCCAGACACGGTCGACCCAGAATAACCGTAGGTTGCTTGGTTAAGTCCAATGAAACATAATCAGTACGAGAAAGTCCACCGGATAGAAAAAAGTCCTCGACCTTGACAATAACATCCGTGACTATTCCACGGGGTAGTTTAGGGGTCAAATCGGCTAACACTACGGTAGTGTTTGCCGCTCTAAGTGGACCAAATTCGATATTGGTCATACAAACTACCCGGTAGAATACTCACACTAGCCCCAAGGTCCAAAAGTGCCCTTGTCATTTTAAATTCTCCAACTTGAATGGAGATGATAGGCGCTCCCAGATCTTGAAGCTTAGGTGGAAGTGCACCCGAAAGAATTGAACTCGCGTTTTTGGTTAAATCAAGTTTCTTTGGAAATTTGTGAGTTCGTTTTTGGGTACATAGATCTTTCAAGTACTTAGCGTCAGATGGAACTTGCTTTATGGCATCCAAAAGTGGTAAGTTGATTTTGACTTGTTTAAAAATCTACCACATTTCCTCTTGGTGAGGGCCTCTTTTGTTTACCACTTTTTTGGATGGTTCCAACAAGGCTTCAAGATAAGAGGCGGTATTAACCTCCACACCCTTTTCCTTAGCTTTTAGGACAGGGACGGTCACAACAGGTGTATTTTTATCATTTTTTAGAACATTTTCTTTTTGACCCGTTTGACCGTCAACACTCTCATCATCACTAACCTCTTCCACCACCCCTTTAACAAACTGAGGTGGTGGTGACACGGCACCTGTCACACCCCGACCCGCAGCGGATAAGGTGATCGGGGCATGATTGGGTTATCATCAAAGCTCATGACATTTATTAAACGTTTCATATTCATTAATACAAATTAAATGAAAATTTACAATAATGTTACAACATGATCTAACTAACAATCTAACTTCTTTGTTCTCTTCTAAGGCATATCCTATGTTATCCTTGCTTCAACCTGTTCACCTGTATCATGTGTAAAAAGGTTTTTGGATCAACATAATGTTGGCGAGTGAATCCTATGGAAAACATTTGAACAATTTATTTAAATTGATTATGAAATATGTGCACAACCAAACATGAGTAAAAATAGATGTAACTTAATCGGCAATCATAAGATGTTAAATGAAACACTCATGAATAATAATGGAACAATTAAAGGCACGCGATGCTCAACTCGTCTCTCACGAGGAACTGAGGGGCCTGATGAATGAATTGCATAAACATGATAATATGAATAACACAACCACAAACAATATAAACTCAATGATACACACATGAATAATAATGAATTTGATGTGAAGCACGCGATGTTCTACTCGTCTCCCACGAGGAACTGATGGGCTTAATGTATGAGTTTCATATGACTTGACAAATGGCAATAAGTGAATCACAACAATAAAAACAATCTAAGTTTAAGTCATGATGTGGTATGGCACAAGTTTAAATAAATAAATTAATTAATTTCATAACACATGACACACCCCAAAACGTGTAATTTAAAAGGGGGAATTGTAAGATTCACTCACAGTGGGTGCGTTCGGTTGATGACGTTGAATGCACGCGAAGTGGTTTTAACCACGAGTGAGATTTAACCTAGATAAATCGCATTATGGTTTGGTAAGTAAACGGATTTTATTAAACTATTTTAGTAGGATTGTTGGGTGCATTTTTGTGAGTTTGAGGCTATTTTCTAATCTTAAAAATGTTATTTTTAAGTATTTATAATTGATTTTTAATTAAAATAACTAAATAAAAATAATAAAAATATTTTATTTTTTTTCTGACCGTTGACTGACCCTTTGACCGTTGACCGGTTCAATGGCAGATTATTGTGCGCTGAGTGAGGCTCGAACCCGAGACCTCCCGTACGCGTGCACGCAGCTCTACCAACTGAGCTACGTGTCTAACCCGTTATATATCCGATTTTAATTACATATATACATTAATTAGAATTAAACAGAAATCCTTTTTATTTTAAAAACGGTTTAAACGAAACAGCCTTGCACTCCACAGGTCTCGAACCCGGGACCTGTGGGTTAATCTAACACACAGTCCACCGCTGGACTGTGTGTTCAACATGTTATATAACTTGATTTTTATTATACTTAAGTACTAATTATTTATTTCCTTTTCTGCCCTAATTAAAAAGAAGAGATAATGGTCCGAGTCGGTGCAGAAGACCGGACTCGAACTCGTGACCAGCGATATAAACAAACACACAGTCCACCGCTGGACTGTGTGTCTAACTTGGTTATTATTCCGGTTATCAATATACTTAACATACACTAGTGACGACTCCGGTTCGGTTAAACAAAAAATTGGTTTTTATTAAAGGCAGCGTGTGTGAGACGGGAATCGAACTCGAGACCTTTGCTTGATTAACGTTTTATGTGCACACAGTCCACCGCTGGACTGTGTGTCTAATCCGATTAATATCATGATTTTAATTAAACTTATAAGATACGAAAGTGCATCGTCTTCTTCACTGAAAAATAACCAGAGATGAAGTCTGACTGGTTCGAGATTTTTATCAGTTTAATAGTGTGTTACAGTCGATTAAGGTAATATAAAAGTGAAACGGAAAAGAAACTGGGCGGAGAAAGTTATACCGACAGGACTCTCTGTTTTCCGGCAGAACTCCGGCGACAGAATTCACCTCCGGCGACGTGTTCCGTATAGCAGCTAGTCTCCGGAAAGCTTGGAAAAGGTAAGGGTGACTTCGGTAAAGGTTTAGGGGGTTCAGTAAAGCTCAGGGATTAAAACTCGGTTTCCGGCGAAAAACAGGTTTATTCCGGCGAGTGGAATTTCGCCGAGAAAAGGTGTGATTTTTGAGCGAAAGTGTTTGTCGTCGGTTGTGGGTCAATTTATAGGAGAAAGCGAGATGTATTTGGTCTGATTTTGGACTGCATTCGTTTATTTAAAATTTCCGGCGGTTTTGAAAAGTGTCGCGGACTTCAAACATCGGTTATAACCGATATCTGTTTAATGGTTTACGTTATAACGTAAATTGGTGTTAAAACTCGCGAGAATTCCGGGATTCCGACGACTGAACAGATTGGGCGCCGGTTTTGAATTCGTAAAGTCATTTTATGAATTAAATGATTCTATTAATTAACAAACGGAACATGTGGCGCAGTGGTTTGTGTGTGCGGTGATAAATCGTTGAACTGACTCGGTACAGACCCGGGTTCGAAACCCGGCAGAGACAATTCATTTTTATTTTGCGATTTTTTACTGTTTTTCAAAAACTAAATATATATTCCCATATAATAATTGATTACGGATCGTTTAAAAATATTTTGGGTATTTAATTCGCAACGAAAATTTTGACTGACTGTTCGGTTGATAAATGGAGCGGGTTTGGTAAATCCGTTTTCGACGGATGTTACAGTATCCCCTGCTTTTTAGAAATTTCGTCCCGAAATTTAAATAATGATATATTTTGACTAAAAGGATGGTGATGTTTTGTTTGACAGTTGTATGCTTAGCAAAATAAGGGCTTAAGTTTTTTTGTTCGAGGCGGTAACGTTCCATGGAAAGGTTAAGTACCCTATTCAGGAATCGCTTTTTGTTGCCTACTGTATGAGTATTGATAAACAGGAATGATTTGCTAAAAAAAAATGCTATCATGCATAAGAGTTTAGATACGTTTGGGAAAATATGGTTATATCCTAAGGCAAAACTTCTAACACTACAATCTACATGGGACATAAAAACACAACAGCTGATGTTTGAACATAAGTAAACACAACAGCTAATATTCAAACATGAATGGACACATCAGCAAATATTTGAACATGAATAAACACAACAGCAAATATTCGAACATGAATAGACACATCAGCGAATATTTGAACATGAATAAACACAACAGCAAATATTTGAATCCACATTCTGATAGCATATATGTTTGAACGATGGACGTTCCTCTCTCGTTTATTATGATGGAGAGGTTGGTTTATGTAGAAATGGAACACAATTCAATCTCTTTAAATAACATGATGATATAATTGTAACACAAATTCCAACCAAGGCAATACTAAATCCTACATGGAACTTCTCATAACCGCCTGATAATGCCTCTGATCCTTTGGCAAGAATACTTATATATAGGAAGTACCAGCGGCGTATCCACCATATTCTTGCCAAATTTTCATTAGTTTTATCCACAAGTTATGATTGGTTACCAAGAAACTAATAAATGCTACATAGAACTTCTCATAACCGTCCGATAATGCCTCTGATCCTTTGACAAGAATACTTATATATAGGAAGTACCAGCGGCGTATCCACCATATTCTTGTCAAATTTTCATTGGTTTTATCAGTGAATTATGATTAGTCCTATAATTCTACAATCAATACAACAAACATAAATTACTGAAAGGAAATATATCTGTGCGATCAAGGCTCAATCGAACGGAGCCGATCGTATTGCATGTACTGAAAATGAAATGGATGTGCGCTCAAGGCTCAATCAAACGGAGCCGAACGTATTGAATATACTGAAATTGAAATTGTGTGCTCAAGGCTCAATCAAACGGAGCCGAGCGTATTGCATGTACTGAATATGAATAACTTAACCACACAAACAGCCTATGCATGGAAACTCTCATAACCACCTGATAATGCCTCCGATCATTTGACAAGAATACTTATATATAGGAAGTACCATCGGCGTATCCACCATATCCTTGTCAAATTTTCATTGACTTTATCCGTAAGTTATGGTTAGTTCGATGCGACTCTACTACAAACACAACAACCACAAGATACTGATAATGAAATTGTATATGCGCTCAAGGCTCAATCAAACGGAGCCGAACGTATTGAATGAAATTGTATGTGCGCTCAAGGCTCAATCAAACGGAGCCGAACGTATTGAATGTACTGAAATTGAACAACTTAATCTAAACAACCATCACACAATCAGCCTATGCATGGAACCTCTCATAACTGCCTGATAATGCCTCCGATCATTTGACAAGAATACTTATATATAGGAAGTACCATCGGCGTATCCACCATATCCTTGTCAAATTTTCGTTGACTTTATCCGAAAGTTATGGTTAGTTCGATGCGACTCTACTACAAACACCACAACCATAAGATACTGATAATGAAATTGTCTGTGCGCTCAAGGCTCAATCAAACGGAGCCGAACGTATTGCATGAACTGGAAATGTAAATTGAAATGTGCGCTCAAGGCTCAATCAGACGGAGCCGAACGTATTGCATATATTGAAATGTAAAATGAAATAACCGATCAACGCTCAAACAAACGGAGCCGATCGTGCGGGCACGCCCTGATCAACCCATAATAAAATGGGGATCAAACTCAACCTCGATGGATGGGGAGCTACGGCCTCGGCAAAAGCATATACTGAAAACAATATATAATATATAATATCCAATAATTTCTCTAACAGTCTACACATGTGATAAAGAAAAACATAAGACTAAACAATAGGAGTTGAATCTGGATCTTCGGCGAAGAGAACTAGCTGAGTATCTTCGTTTGGGCCGTCATTATCTTCGACAGGATTGGCGTTGACATTGAAGACTCTTCCTCTTGCTGGTGGCATAGTGGTTGGGTTTTCTTGGTTTACTTGGTTAACTGGGTTTGATTGGGCTTGAGTGTTGATAACGTTAACCAATTGAGGGCATGTGTTTCTTAGGTGGGTAGGGTCGCCACAATTGAAACAGGCTCGCGCATATGGGAACATGGGGTATTGGGGTTGGTGATAAGTTTGGGCCATGTTTTGAGTAGGGGAAAAGGTTTGGTCTTGAAAGGTGCGACAAACATTGCTCAAATGACCATAGCGTCCACAAGTTGTACATAGCCGGCAAGGTAAAGTAAGGGGATGGTGATAAAAACAGTTGTTGCATCGAGGGTGAGGTCTAAGATATGGTTTCTTATTTGGGTAAACTGAGTCGGGTGCCACTTGGGTGATTGGGATAGCTCGGATGGGTATGGCATGAAAAACGGGTTGATTTCGTTGAGTAGCAGCGAAAAGTCGCCCGACTCTTCTTCTCTTAGGATTGGGTTGAGAAGGGGATTCGGTTTGAGTGGAGTCGGAGGTTTCAGTCGATTCTTTATCCTTCTTCTTCTCCTCCTTGAAGTCTTTGTTTCGGATTCGGTTCTCGGTGAGCTCTGTTGCTAGCTCCATTGCTGCTTCTAAAGTTGCAGGCTTGATACTTATCACAGGGTCTTGAATTTTTGACGGAAGACCACGAATGTAGTGCTCGATCAAACGGTAGAGGGGAGTAAACATGTTGGGAACCATTTGATGTAATTCGAGGAACCTTTTGTTGTAGGTGATGTGGTCTCCTTCCATTTGCTTCAATGAATAAAATTCATCTTCAAGCTTCTTGATTTCGCTCCTTGGGCAAAATCGTCTGGTCATGATTTCCTTCAATTCGTTCCAAGTTAGGGTCATAGCATCTTCAACACCTCGCTTTGCCTTCTCTGTATTCCACCAAGTAAGTGCTATCCCATATAGTCGACCGGTAGCATAACGCACTTTGCGATCATCAGGGCAATCGCAATTTAGAAAAGTATTCTCCATTTCTTCAAACCAATGGAGGAGTGCGGTGACACCTTCAGTCCCTTTGTATTTCGGAGGGTCGCATGATTTGAAATGCTTGTAGGTGCATTTAGTGGTATTTGGGGAAGAGTTGAAAATGTTTTGGTTTGCTTGATTGACAGGATTAACGGTAAGTGCTTGTTGAACTTGGATTACAATGTTGGGTATTACGGCAGCCATTTGTTGAGCGATTAAGGTAGCCATGCGTTCGCGGGCTTTTCTTGCTCTCGTCTTCCTACGGGCGAGGTTAGAAGACATCTACAATGAATACATGACAAGAGTATGAGTTGGATGCTTTTGGGATCATGGGTCGCATTCAAGAATGATCATTTATAAAATAATTATACAAAAATACTACATCCATAGGATGTCTTGGGCTTTGCTCGCTGTTAGGCCCGTCATGCCGCCATACTTTACCTGTGTAATCATGTGGGCCCCCATGAATACCGGTTTTTCATATGGTTCGCACGGTTTCTGCCTGGTTGCGTACACAAAAACCCGGAGAAAATCGAGAAATATGTATACAACGTGTGATGTTCGGAATGTGTCCAGGTGTAGACACGGTGACACCTCAAAGTAGGGTTAGTTCGAACGACGTTTGGTGTGGCATGCTTTGGCCTAATAGGTCCTTCGTACTCTCATCGTTGGTCCCCAGGTAGGCAAACTGGTCCGTTATATTGGATTTATACGAATGCCAGCCTAGACAGGACGTTCCGACTACCGGTACTCGTACCCTTCCAGTTACTACATGCCCGTCGCAGAACTTACTTTGATGAGATTTGAAAATTGCACAAAATCTTTGGATAATGAGAATATGAAAATAAATTGAATTCATGAACATCGATATATGTATAATGAATATGTATATATGTATATGAGCATGTATGTTTGACTGAAATGTAAACAAATATGAAACAAATAAATATCACAAGTTTGTATGTAACCACCTAATCAATTTAAAATTTAGGCAGACTATAGTATAGGCTCTAAGGGTCTAATAACCTATCCTATATCCCTATAGTCATGGCTCTGATACCAATCTGTCACACCCCGACCCGCAGCGGATAAGGTGATCGGGGCATGATTGGGTTATCATCAAAGCTCATGACATTTATTAAACGTTTCATATTCATTAATACAAATTAAATGAAAATTTACAATAATGTTACAACATGATCTAACTAACAATCTAACTTCTTTGTTCTCTTCTAAGGCATATCCTATGTTATCCTTGCTTCAACCTGTTCACCTGTATCATGTGTAAAAAGGTTTTTGGATCAACATAATGTTGGCGAGTGAATCCTATGGAAAACATTTGAACAATTTATTTAAATTGATTATGAAATATGTGCACAACCAAACATGAGTAAAAATAGATGTAACTTAATCGGCAATCATAAGATGTTAAATGAAACACTCATGAATAATAATGGAACAATTAAAGGTACGCGATGCTCAACTCGTCTCTCACGAGGAACTGAGGGGCCTGATGAATGAATTGCATAAACATGATAATATGAATAACACAACCACAAACAATATAAACTCAATGATACACACATGAATAATAATGAATTTGATGTGAAGCACGCGATGTTCTACTCGTCTCCCACGAGGAACTGATGGGCTTAATGTATGAGTTTCATATGACTTGACAAATGGCAATAAGTGAATCACAACAATAAAAACAATCTAAGTTTAAGTCATGATGTGGTATGGCACAAGTTTAAATAAATAAATTAATTAATTTCATAACACATGACACACCCCAAAACGTGTAATTTAAAAGGGGGAATTGTAAGATTCACTCACAGTGGGTGCGTTCGGTTGATGACGTTGAATGCACGCGAAGTGGTTTTAACCACGAGTGAGATTTAACCTAGACGACTGAACCGATTGGGCGCCGGTTTTGAATTCGTAAAGTCATTTTATGAATTAAATGATTCTATTAATTAACAAACGGAACATGTGGCGCAGAGTGGTTTGTGTGTGCGGTGATAAATCGTTGAACTGACTCGGTACAGACCCGGGTTCGAAACCCGGCAGAGACAATTCATTTTTATTTTGCGATTTTTTACTGTTTTTCAAAAACTAAATATATATTCCCATATAATAATTGATTACGGATCGTTTAAAAATATTTTGGGTATTTAATTCGCAACGAAAATTTTGACTGACTGTTCGGTTGATAAATGGAGCGGGTTTGGTAAATCCGTTTTCGACGGATGTTACAGCACCGTTATCAATGACTCAACCACTACGTAATGAAATTTTATTGATTGGTACCTCACGTGTGTTCTTCAAGCTCGACCCTTGATGCTTCGGGTTCACGGTAGTGTCACTAGGTAGCTTCCCGCCACTACCACGTAATTGTGCCATTTCCTCCGCAAGTTGACCCACTTGCTTCTCCAAAGCTTTATGCGACTTGTCACGAACCTCGAACTCTGTCTTCATTTCCTTCTAGATTTCTTGATTCGAAGTTGTGATAGCGTTCATGATTGCATCTACATTGGGGTTTACGGAGTCTTCACCACCCATTAGAGGATTAAAATTGCCACCTTCATTACTACCTTAGTTGTACCCCCTTTGATACCCACCTTCGCGGTTTTGATAATTCTAGCCACTACCTTGATTGTAACTTCTTTGGTACCCCCCTTGATTACCGCCTTGACGGTTTTGGTATATCGAACCCCCTTGATTCCCACTCTGATTGTTCGCTTGAAAATTGGGATTCATCTGGTTTGAAGCATTCCCATAACGAAAGTTGGGATGATTTCTCAACCCCGGGTGATAGGTGTTTGAAGTCATGTCAAATTGTTTTCTCTCCCTATAAACTTGATTCACATCTTCATTCGCATGTAGCATGCCCACTTGACATTCCTCAGTTCGATGCCCAAGATCCCCACAATCTTCGCATACCGCGAATTGCACTGCACCAACATCTTTCTTTTTCATCCGTGCCAACTCTCTTTCCAAATTAGCAATTCTATCCTTGGCGCTTGAATCAAGGTCCGGAAGATATCGAGAAATCGGATGCTTCTTCGACCGGTCCGCCATAGCGACCACTTTGGAATTCTTGCTCATCCGTCCAAAAAGTCCCAATCATCTTCCTCATGGTTACAAGGTCCCATTACTAGCCAATTGTAGATACTTGTGATCATCGGCATCCAACCCCCTCACAAAGCATTTGAGCAACTCCCACCTTGGAATTTGGTGATGAGGACACTCTCTAACCAATTCCTTGAAACGGATCAAGGCCTCATGTAGTAATTCACCCGGTAATTGCCTAAACAACCGAATCCCATCTCTTGCATCATCAATCTTTGCAATAGAATAATATTCATCCAAAAAGACTTGTTGCATTTCCGCCCATGTATGAATACTGTTTGCCGGCAGTGTAAGAAACCATTGCTTCGTTTTATCTTTTAGTGAAAATTGAAAGAGTCTCAATTTCACTTCTTCTAATGCAAAATCATGACCACCAATCGTGCCACATATGGCCGAAAATTCCGCCAAATGTGTATATGACTCGTCATTGGTTCTACCGTTGAAGTGGGGTAGAATGTTGATGTAGTTCGGCTTGCAATCGAACGACCTTCTTCCTCGAGGTATACACACAATTGGTGAGTCATTTTCAGTGACCACTGGTCTAAATCGCCCATTGACACCCTCGGTGCTTGTTGATTCACTTGACGTCTCGGACCGTTTACCTCTTGATTCATAGGCCTAAAATTACCCCTTGGTCACCACCCCATTTCCACCTTGATTCCCACCGCCAACAAATTGTGGAATTCGGTTACGGTTACCATTGTTGTTGTTGTTGTTGCTGTAATCCCGATTTCTTTGATTATTGCGTGGTTGACGGTCATTCCCGTAGCCGTCATCTCTACCCATCTCTTGCCCGTATCCACCATTGTTTCCCACGAAATTGGCATTTTGATAACCAAAATCGTCATAATCAAATCCCCGATCATTGTAAAAATTCCCCATATTATTATCACCCCACTCATCGTCCACAACTCTTTCATTGTAGTTCCCACCATCATCCGAATACTCTGAGTGAATGCTCACGTGATCCGGCGATTGATAACCGGGAACACTATACGGTGCATCATCGGGAATATTATTTCTCAACTTCATTTGTGGGATTGCCACGGCTATGGTTAACCCCACGGTTGGCGTTAACATTTCGGTTGTTGAGATTTGGAGGTAACGGGTTTTGTCGGTTTTGGGTTGGAGGAGGAGGTGTGGGTGTACGGTGGCGGTTGTTTGGGTTTTGGCTATGGTTTTGGAATGGTGGTATTGGTGGTCTTGAGTTGTGTCCACCCCCCGATTGGTTGTTTTGATTGTTTTGAGCTTGGGGTGGGTAGTCGTAATATTGGTTGTTGGGTTGGTTGGAATTTTGAGGATCCATTGGAATGGGTTCAAAGGATGGTGTAGGTGGTGGATTGGTGTTGAGTGGACAAGTGCACGAAAATGAAATTACTTGATTAAAAACAATTATTTGAGAACAAGGTTCACACCTGGTTCGATAATGCAAATCCTAGGGTTCCTACACGTTTTAGTTTCAATTCAATTGTAACAATGATCAACGAGTACTTTGTTGCGTGGTTTAGGTGCCAAAAGCTATCGACGTTATAATAACTACAATGCACTTCATTACCAAGAACATGTAAATTCTAACCTAGACAAGGCATAATCGCACATAAACATTTCGCAAAGTCAAATTTCATAACTCATTCAACAATTCACGAATACAATACCAATGCGAGACAATTATCATAGGTTTTCAAATCAAATCACAATTTGTCACAAATCCAAAACTCAAAACAATGTTAAACCCTATAACTTACAAAAACCTACATCTTGGTGAAATCCTCGAGAATTAGCCGCTCATGGTAAACGAAACTTGATTAACAAAAGATTGAAGCTTAGTCACGAACATCTTGAACCTTGAGATTGAGTATGGTGAATGGTAGGGTTTATGATGTGACAACCGGCAGTTTTCGGTTGTAATTAAGCGCATATCAAACAGTAATAGCATCCTAATCAACATAGTTAGACGCAAATTAACTCGATCAGGCCCCTGGAGAGCCTAGGAACGACTACTTGCTTTACGATACGCGGTTCAGCGATAATCGAAGACACTAAACGCGAAATTGAACGATAAGCGAATTGATGCCAAACAAATACTGACAACGCCTAAAAATACGAATTTTATACTTGTATTTATCATACAGTTATGATTTTGATAAATTATCATGCTTCGAACGTCACAAAACGCTTACGTGAACAAAAAACGCGTCCGCAGGAACGCACCGACAACAAAACGGAAGCAACGGACTCGAGTTACGCCTTGATATTAATATATTATGATATATTTGGCTTCGTTTCGAATCTTAATACTCATATTCGAAATCAGATCGAAAAACGGACAAGAAACGACCACCGAACCATTTACGCGATTTTAACGCGACGAACGGGTTAACACGTCAAACACCAACATAAATTTTAGGTGTTTCAACTCCAAATTAACGTATTATGACATTTCACGAAACTCAGGAGTAAAAACGGGCATTGGAATGCAACTGGGCCGCTCAACACACGATAACGTGCTTTAGGCCCAACCCGCTAATCAAACCCTACCTATTTAACCTCTCTTCTCCCTCATTTTCTTTAACAAACCCTAGCCCCCACAAGAAGAAAATCTCTGCCTCTCTCCCTCTGATAATCCGGTCACCGGATTTGCTCCGGCGACAAAACCGGTCGATCCCGGTCTCCTTTCTGGCAACACACACGCAGGCCACACCACCCACACCGACCCCCAAACTGCGACACACCCTCTCTTCCCTTCTCCTTTATACACGAACACACACCGCATACATACATATAGACAGATAGAGAACTGTGAGAGAGAGAAAGATCGGTAGAGAGAGAGAACAGTGAGAGAGAAGGGAGCAGCGGCGGCGCCGCTCATGGCGGCGGCGGCGGATCTCACGGCCCAGAGCAGTAAAAGACGGCAGTGGCAGTGATTGGTTGAAAATGTTTTCAGTTCAGTTTGGATGCTTCAGTTTGCGTTTGTTCCGGGTTCGATTTGGGCGTTGATGGCGGACAAACGAAGCCGCCACGCGGTGGCAACCACCGGCGGCAGTAGCAGGAGTAGCGTTTTGGGTCCGGTTCAACACAGTTCAAACTCAGTTCCGGTTCATCTCCGGCTTGGGTTCAGTCAACCTAGATTCGGGTTCGATTCAAGATTTGGTTTAGTTATGTTCTGTTCGGTTCAGTTTAGATACTTCAGTTCGTTTTGGTTCGGGTTATGTTTAACTCTCATTTTCAGGTTCGGGATTCGTGTCTCGGTGCGGTGTTCGGTTCGACTCGGTCAACACTGAGTCAACTCGGTCAAATCTGGTCAACACAGTCAACTAGTCAAACCCGGTCAACTATCGGGTTAATGGGTCGACTAAGACTCGGTAAAAATTTAATTACGACGCGAAAATTATATATATTAGTAAATAAACGTTAATATTATATATCGTGAAACAGAGCTCAAAACCGAACCGTAAACGATTACATATCGCCAAAAAGTTTAAAAATAACAATAGATCCAAAGTATAATATTCGCGTAAAAGTCTCTAGTTAAACATCGAACCGGCGTCATTAAATATATAAATCGGAAATATTAATTGGCGAAACATTATATTGAACACGACGGAAAAGTATTATATATTGTTTGCGTACATTGAATATTGCGTTTTGATAAATAAATCGACAACTAGTATTGTCGGGATCGTCTGAAAACAGAGGAAACTATGTCCGATTTTCGTAAAATACGCAATACAAAACACATTGGATTTCAAAGACAAAACGTCCGACTCAAAGTGATTATTATAAAAATAAATATAGATATATTTATTTTGCCGACGCTATTGTAAACTATAACAATCAAGCCGATAACATACAATAAGCGTAATTGCAAGATAACAAACATTCGGCAATCGATTATGAAGTAAACATAATTATTTAAAATTGGATATTTAAATTTGAAACATCGATAACTCATCTGAATATTTTTTTACATAGAATAAATATAATGCTTATATTCATTTCGAAACCCAAGATTTCCGAATGCTTTTACAAGACGAATACAAGGTGTGTAATATTTCAGACGACAGAATTCGGAAATCATATATTAAAGATGTCTAGAATTCGGAAATCGTATAACGCGAATATAGTTATATTTATTTCAAACGTCGACGATTCGGGAACTTCAAATGCTATTTGTTATATTCGATTTAAACGCCTAATGAAGTACGACATGATACCGCAAGACTATAACAAGCGTACGATTACATCTTTATTTATTTATTATAAACGATACACCAGACTCTTGCTCGGATACGAAATGTGTTACCTATACGGATATATTTTCGAGTATATATACATTATATCTTACGAAAACTACGAAGAGTCGTACTATTATCCGTCGACGTACATGACGACTAATACGATTTCATGAAATCTGGTTATGTTTATATATAAACATATATTTCAAGTCGCTCGAAAACAGAATCGTTTCTAAGAAAACCATAGGTTGGTTAACCGAGTTAAGACAATGACAATCTCATAGAATCGTATGAGTAACGATTCGGTAGAGCTCGGTGACACGTAGTTTATCTACGTTATATCTAGAAACTTACAAGTTGTTTCGTTTTAGGAATACACTAGATTGCATGCTAGCAAGTCAAGTTGTGGAGACAACACTATGGAATCACATTAAGCTAGCTTTGCACAAGGAAATCAAGGTGAGTTGATAACCCCCACTTTTTACAGTTTTACATTTTTATAAATGTTTTCAGGGGTGGAAAGACATGCAAGTTTTGCGAAAGCATACAACGTTTCGATGAACGAAAATCATATATTTCTAAACCATGTTACAAAAAGATTTCAATGAACTCAACTGGTTTACGAAAGTTTTATGCTAAACTTACCGGTTTTCACAGCTATACAAAGCTTTTCGAAACGTGCATGAGCTTTATGACTAGTGACGGGATTGTCATAGTCACAACTAGGGGGCGAGGCCCCAATTTTATTTATAACATGGGCTAGGCCCAATGACAAGAAAACATGGGCTAGGCCCAATAACACGGATAACAGATTTATAACAATTGGTATGTAGCTATGGGATTATATGATAACAGATCACTGTGCGTAAGTAAGATGATGAAAATAGTAACCATTAATCACGTAGTGACCAAGGTGCAAAAGGTATAGATCTATCGAGTTTGAGACACGCTCCACTCCTGGTTTGTTAACCGGTCAGGAGTGCTTTTGTAATCCCAATGATGTCAGAGTTGTCTCGGGTTGGTTACTTACTTATGGCACATAGGCCAATGTATTAGCTACACATTGACAGATCCTTAGATTCCATAGGCATACTACATACTACGATTTCAATACCGGTTTACAAAGATAACAGAAAACATTTCAACACCGGTTTACAAAGATAACAGAAAACATTTCAATACCGATTTATTTACAGATACGATTGAAAACATTTTATCACCGGTTTATAAACATAACAGTTATATGCATGGATTTGCAAACAACATGGAAAACATTTCAATACTGTTATACACACATGACATTTCAAATGCTTTAGGATACTATGATCCCACAAACCGGTTTTCAAATGCAAAATGCTCAAATGTTTTATGACTCATTTGAAAACAAAAACAGACAAACTATGAACTCGCCAACTTTATGTTGACTTTTCGCATGTTCTTTCTCATGTTATGATTACAAGTATGGCACGGTTGGAATAGTGGAACCCATGGGGATTCGAGTACTTAGTGGGCGTTCATTTACTAGAATTCTTAGCACTCACGTTTGCTTCCGCTGTGCAATGAAGATACCAGTTTAGTTCACGCCCCGCTCTGATGTGAATGGATTACAGGGGGTGTGACCTATGATGGATGATTAGGTCAATAGTTTGATGATGATGGAGATGGTGGAAAGCTAGGGTTAGGATGGAGGATGATGATTTTGGATGATTGGATGGAATCAATGGGTTTGAAGGGGATGGTTAGGGATTGCTAGGCTCCAAGAAAAAGTGATAATGCTCAATATTTTGTAACTCCTCACAAATGGGTCAAACAAACATTAAAAACCCGTTCAAAATTGAAATTCAGGGACAGAACTGTCAGAGGGGCGTCGCCGATGGCCATGTTGGGCATCGCCGACGCCCTCTATAAATGCACAAATTCTTCTGACGCTCTAATCCACTGTATACGGCAATTTTTCTCCGACAGAATTTCTGAAGGGCGTCGCCGACGGCCCAGGGGTGTCGGCGACGGCCTCTCTAAAGCATGCTTTTCGGTTTTTCCATTTTGCGATCCCGGTTGATCCGTTTTCCATCCAGAAGTTCCAAAACGCTCCCGACTAGCTCCTTAAACTTCGTAAACCTGCAAATCACAAATCGAATCAAAAGTAGGCTATTCGAAACTAAAAGTCACTTAAAACGTTAACTTAAATTTAGTAGAACATTGGTTTTCGACCACGTATCAGCTAGCTAGACTTGTTCCATACAAAATCAAGAGGTATAACATGCCTCTAAACTTGTGGTTTTACTAGGGTTTTTAAACCCACAAGTGTTGAGCCATCCAAGCTTACAAGCTTGTGTTTGGTGAAGGTGTGATTACATGGAGGCCTTGGCTATTCAACTTTTCAATCCATCCCTCACTTGATGATTTCTATCCATTAAGCTATGGTTCACCTTCACTTAAGTAACAAGGTTATGACGCGTCCCCAAACGTTGCCATGTTCGGGATGCACGCACCTTGCTTGCTTATTCGGTTCAAATCGTAGCTTAGTGAAGTACTTTATTCTTGACCATCCGGATTGTCCTTGTGGCAATTTGTGTATTGGTTAATCTTATGAAAGAGGTTTAGGACGGTTATCCTCCTACATCCATGCATGACTTCTATGACTTATATGACATCCATGACTTATATGAAATCTATGATAAACTTGTAATAATATATGTAAACTATATATATGTAAATAATAAATATAACCGAACCTTTGACGATGACCATATGGTTACCTGTCCTAATACTAGGTTATTTATCTAAGACCTAACCATCGTTACGATTCTATTGGGCACGACCCATAAAAACACAAACACCCTTTGGGGCTTATAGTGTCAAAAACGAGCATTAACGTCTAGATAAATACATTTTACTATACATACTTTTCGAATACTTTAAATTCCTAAAATTACCAAACTCCACCGTCACTCCAATACTCACACACCTACGTTTCCTTGTGTAGGATAACTCGGTGTTCGTCTCCCTAATCAACCTAAACGCTTTCACGGAATTAACTTTGCAAAACTGTGAGTACACTAGACACCCTTTTTATGCTTTACACTTTTGGGTGCAACATGTTAATTTATCATAAACACACTAAAACACACTTTTATTCTATGAAATCACACAAACAATCCATCATACATGCTATAGTTATGTGATACTTGAATTATTTACTTGGTACATTCTTATATGATACTAAATGTCATTAACTTCGATCAAGCCTCCCTTAACATGTATAGCGCTATAGGAGTAACGCACCACCCGTATTCTTGTGGTCAATGTTAAGGTTTCTTTTAATTTATTACGCGGTACACTTGAGGATTGACTTGTAGTTCACATGCCATGTTTACTTTATTCTCGTATACTAGCTTATCACGTGGATTTGTTTAAACGTTTTTACTACTTATGCTATGATATCAAACTTGTGTACTCGCCAATACTTTGTTATTGAACTATACTTTTTAACATGTTTCAGGTTGATGAAGTTGGTATGATGAAACTTAGTAGGATCGGCATAGAAACACGCTTAGAATGCTAAGTTAATTATTATGTTTTGTTGAACTTATCTCATTGTTGTTATTTTGTACTCGAATTATGTTGTATTTGAAAATTTGATGAATGAAATGAAATGAGTTGTTTAACTAAATATTGTCACAATTAGTGTTATGATGTATCGAGAAATCTCGTTCATCTCACTCTGATGTTTCCGCCATCGGTTGGGGTGTGACATAGGAGGACATCGTGGCGAGAGGTGGCAGGTAACACCATGAAAGTGATATCCTCTGTTCTTGAATTCTTTCCATCTGATAACAAGATTAGGAATGATATTTGTCCCAGAGGAAAGACAGCCTCGTTACAGAAGCCGGTGAGAGGGTAGTCGACCGGTTCTAAGCGTGCCTTGTCTTCTGGGTCTAGCTGGTTGAAGCATTGTTCGTATATAATATCCACAGTGCTGCTGGGATCGATGAAGATATAATACGTTTGATAAAGTCCGAATACGCCTGAGAACACGACGGGTCTTTTTCTCATGGCCTGCCTTTAACGACGAGAAAAATGAGTTGCTGTTTGCGCCATGTGTCGTCATGCGCTCTTTTTTGTAATTCTTCTTCCCTTTCTTAGGACCACCTTGCGCCATGTGCGTCTTTAATCGGCACAACTTTTTGTTGTCTGACCCCTCGTCTCTTCGATTGATATGGCGTGTGTCTTTTCTAACATTCTTTATCAAGTAAGTCTGTTTTCCACTTTTTAACGCCCTCTTGATCTCTTGCCTTAAAACTTATATAGTCAGCGGTTAAGTGACCTGAATCCTTGTGATAGTAACATAAAAGATTTGGGTCTTGCCCCTTTTTGTTGCACATCTATTGTGCAACTTTGAATTGATGGTTCTCGGTGGATAATACTTCAGATGGGGTTTTGGTGAGAGGCGTCCATTGTCGCTCCTGGTTTTCTTGCTTGACTTCTTTTTTGTACCCTATCTGATTGATGGTTGCGCGAGCATCTTCCGTCGATTTGGTGTTTTCATTATAACCAGACGTTTTCCAAGCCGAATTTCACCCTTTCCTTTTGTGTCGTTGGCTAGCGTGTTGGTTATGACTGTACTGATGGCATTTGTCGCCGGTCAGGTGTTTCTCTGTTTGTGCAATGTTTTTGTCGTTGCAATGAATGTCTCCCAATCTTTTGGGGCCTCCATCCCTTCCTATTACTCTTCGTATTATGTCGTCGCATTTACCGGCATGCATGAAGTGTGCTCGCATCATCTCATCGCCCACATTACCAATCTCTAAACATTCTTTGTTATACCTTGTGATAAATTCCTCAATACCCTCATTATCTTTGCGCTGGATGTTTAGAACATCCGTTGAATCTCTGGTATATCTGCGCTGGTGGCTGAAGTGTGACAAGAACGTTTCTTGAAAATCCATCCAAGACCTGATATTTCCAGATGGTAAGTTGTCAAACCATGCACGTGCTGTGCCAACGAAGGTTTGGACTAATAATGGCACCATGCTAGAAGTGGCCATCCTCCTATAAATCCTGCACTCGTGAACACTTAAATATGATCATCTAGGTCTGTGAGCCCATTATACTTCCCGAAGTTGTGTGGCAACTTTGTCTTTTCGAGTGGAGCCATAGTGATTTCTCTGATGAACTTTGATTTCTCAGCTACACCTTCTGGCCTGTAGCTCAAGGTAAAGTCGTTGTTCTGCTGCAGGGTTGTACTCTTCGCGTGCGTGGGGTTTATAGCTTCGTGATTTGGTGGAAGTCTGCTAAACACACTCATGGTGTCTCCCTTTTGGTAAGTTGGGTCATGTTCATCAGACATTCCTTCAAATTCGTTGGTCAACCTGCGCGGACCTAGTCGATCGCGCACCGGCATGCACCCTCTAGGTCGTGTAAGGTGAGTGTCATTTAGATTTCCCGTGGTGGTGTATGTGTTGCGAGTTTTGTTGATATTCTGATAAATGTCTCTTGGGTGTTGTTGTTCACCAAAGTTTCATGCTGTCGTGCACGAGGGTGTTTGTTGATGTGACTCGATGTCATAACTGAACTCCTGGTGGAGCGATTGAACTCGCGACAACGTGTGTTGCACATGCGTTTGCTGTACTGGTGTTTATGTTGGGAATTGGGCATGCACGCTCATTTTTACGTACGCCATGTTCAAAACAACCTACGACTTAGCGTACCAAGAAGCTAGTGCCTCTCCTTCTGGAATAGAAGGGAAAACCGTGTTGAGTGTACTCGTTGTTGGTTTGCTCGGGTAGCACTGCAAAAGACGTTAGTGACTCCTACTTCTATGAACTCTCTGTCGAACTGCTCATTCCTTTGGTTGCTTTGGACGTGTGTGTTGTCCGCCGCTGGACCAAAAAGAGAGTGTTCGCCGTCGTTTCGAAAAGAAGAGTTCGGATCAGCCATCAAAAAGTGTTTTCAAGAGAAAATAGATGAAAATGGTTGTAAAAATGCGATGGGCACAAATGAAGAAACACTGAATAGCACAATACTATTTAGTCGGGACATCTCATATAAGGGATTTAATCTCTATTCTTCACTAGACAAACGGCTGATTATTCCAAGGTATCCTACAAAACGAACAACACCGGTGACTCGCCACAAGGAGGAGAAGATAGGGGTTCTCCTTGTAACCTCCCTCTGACGTGAGAATAAGTAATCGCTTTGAGGATAAGTGGGTGTGTATAGTGAGAAAGTAAGAAATCGAATCCTTAAACCTTTGGGTTGAGTCCTCTATTTATTGCCGGAGAATAGTGTAGGAGGAAACCTGCCAGCTAGCCACTGTCTGCCAGCAGTCCGACCAGGAGGAATATCCGTCCTGTCCCCTCTGACGTTGTCAGTACCTGAGTGATGTGGCGCACGATTATTCGCTCCAGGTCATCATTTACTTGTACTGGCTGTCATCTTGTCCTCCAAGGATCTTGCGATCGATGTGGCGTCTCGCTATTGATGCCACCTGCCGTCTTTTCTGTCTGCAAGGAGCATCTTCTTGTCGCTAGGTGTATTCTTCTTGAAGCTTATAGAACCTTCTAGATTCCTTCATATGATGAGGCTGCCAGCTTGGAGTGGTGTGATCCCTTTGACATGTGTTCGCATGTGATTTGGGGTCATACCTCTTCAATATCCATACTTATTATGGTGTTTGACTTTAGGAGTTCAAGAAGGTGCCCTCAAAAATCACAAGGTTGAAATATCAAGAAATTGGGGTATGTTCAAATTCTGACTTACCTACAATAAATGGTTTTGTATTTGTGATCCTATATTAAGGTAGTCTTATGATTTTGATCATGCCCTTAGGAAAAATGTGATCCTATATTAAGGTAATCTTATGATTTTGATTATGGCCTTAGTTTCAAGTTTGGGACAACTTATTCTTTTTGAAATGAATTTCATGAAAACGTAATGAATCATTTAACTTGACATTGAAATGCATGTGATGAGCCCATGAGTCTCACATGAATGAAGTTGCGACATGACATCTTATGATTTAGATCAAAAAAGCTCACTAAATATCAAACAACTCATGTCTTTCACAATCTTGATTTAGATACTTATAATCTTTACAACAACCTAGTTTTATGATTTAGAAACATGTTGGTTTGCTGTGAAACCTTGAGCTAAAAATGTTGTCAGGGTCATACACGACAACCCTACATTGTGTTCGTTGGTTCCGGAAAAATCACCTAACGATGATCTTAGCACATCGAAAAAATGCATTTTGGAAAGGGAGTATGAGTATGAGTATGCCAAGTCTAGGGATGGTAATGGGTCGGGTTTGAGACGGGTTTAGGTAATCCCAAACCCAAACCCGGTTAGATAAGGTTGTCCTAAACCCGTCCCAAAGCCTGTCGGGTTTCTAGCGGGTAAATACCCATCAAATATTGGGTATACCCGTGGGTTTCGAGTAAACCCGTTAATTTTAAAAAAAAATTACTCATTAGGTATATCCGATCCAAAACCCAACGGGTAACTACTTATTAGTAACATTTAATATTATCACTATAGGTATATATTAAATAACTAAATGTATATGAAATAAAATATCTATATGTATATAAAAATGAATGTACCATACATATAAATATTTAAAAATATAAAAGAAATTATGTTGGGTTTATAATCGGGTAAACAGGTACACTTTATCGGGTAATTAGGTCGGGTAAACGGGTATATCACTAAATCCCAAACCCACGAAAAAAATTCAAACTAGTCCCAAACCCGATTATCCAACCCCAAACCCATTCTAAATATTTTAGGTTTACCCATTGAATTCGGGTTCAATTTCCATCCCTAGCCAAGCCTAGCATCCATTTTCCTATAGTTTTTTATAAGGATTTTTAAGTGGTGATTTATTCAACATGATGTGTTCCCACTTAACTTTGTGCTAATTGTGTTTAGCATGTAACATTCTAACATTTTAACAATTATTTGTATACAAATTATATGTAGACAAATGTTATTAGTTCAGCATGTAACATCCTGACATTTTAACATAAATTGTTAATGATTAATGGCGGGAAGTAATTATTTGAGAAATGAACATCTAGAGTTTTAATCTTTCAATAATTCTTTCATGCCATTCTAAATAAAAATACTCATTTCATGAATGCTTAATTGTAAAATTATGTGCAACTTTGAAGAACGAAACAAATTTAGTCACAACCAAAATTGAAGATATGCATGTTAATTATCTTTTCTACTCTTCCTTTTTCATTTTAAATTTTTTGTATAATTTTTTAACAATTTTTTATTGTATTTCATAACCCTTTATCAACTTTTGTTTATAATAATTTATTATTATTATTATTATTATTATTATTATTATTATTATTATTATTATTATTATTATTATTATTATTATATTATTAAGCCAATACCCGAATTTTATGCATATTTTCCGGTCATGATTTCTAAAAATAACCTAGTAAATGTCACAAAGCACGTTGAAGTTGCATGCATGACACTTACATCTTCTCTTCCTCTTCCATTGATCACACATTCTCCACGACAAACTCCCAACCATGGCCCTTGCCCGGATCAAGAACCGCCTAACGACATCGTCAGTGACCGCACCGCCACCCTCTCCGGTGCCAACCTCTGCCAGAAGCAACCGGAGTGACCAATTCAGCAGTTATATGGACAAGATGAAGAACATGCCCGATCTCAGTCTCCCAGATTATGTCAACCGATCGATGATTGCGGATGTCGAATATCGGTTGATTAAAACCAGGGACCGTAATTCGGTTAATGAGATGATGAGATCTGTCAAAAAGTATGGAGTTTTCAGGATTAGTGGTCATGGGATATCAACCCAGGAGTTGAAGCAAGCTTTTTCTGATGCTGAGTTTTGCTTTGGTCTGTTGGCGGACCGGTGGAGCCGGGATGGAGATCGGGAGGAGTTTCAATGGTCCCGATCTGCCCTTGTGGCCGCGGAGCGTAGGCGAGATGTGGCCCGAGAGGAGAGGTTCCGCAAGTTCAGGTAATCTGTGTCTTTAATTATTTTTAGATCTATATATGGTGATTGCATACCCTACCAAATGTTGCTACAAAAACCGCGCAATTAGAGATGGATCAAGGAGCGGCTCATCCGGTTCAGATCTGGGTCTCCAAGCTAGCTATAGGACACTGACGGTCTTATGTATTAGAGATCAATGGACCTCAACATATGTGCGTATAGAGTCATGGGCTGTACCAGCCTACCAGGGGTCAAGGGGGTCCGCGGATGCCACGGTCAACCAAAATCAGTATATATAAAAAGGGTAAAGATTCTCTACAAATAGTTTTATCGTACAAAATGTACGAAATGCATGAAAAGGTAAAAAACGGTGATATTTTCGTAATTATTTTACTCGTAATTACCCTACAGGATCAAAACTACCCTACAAAATCATTTGTAGACTAATTACGATGCTTTTTAAAATTACCCTACAAGATCATTTGTAGAGTAATTATGATGCTCTACAAAATTACCCTATAAGATCAAAATTAACCTACAATGTCATTTTACAAAATTACCCTACAAGATTATTTGTAAAGTAATTTTGATAATTACTTTACGAGTAAATAATTACGAAAATGCCACCACGTTTTTTTTAACTTTTTCATGTCTTTCGTAAGTTTTGTATGAGAAAACACTTTGTATTTGATCTTTTGCCTATATAAAAATTGAGGTTGCTTTAAAAAAACAAAAATATGTGAGTTTAACCGATAAAAAAGAAAACTTATGATGGCTCCACTAAATATAGATAACTAATAGAATTATGGTGTATGGAAAGGAGGATAGAGCTCCTCTATGGCTCTATATATGGTTGGGAAACAATAAGGTGGTAAGACTATAAGTCCCTTTATATAAGAAGGGATGTTGGGCCGACCTTATAGGGGCCTGGTCCGTTAAACCAGGCCCAAATAGCCATGCTTTACACAAACCATACACAAGTGTCTTGTTAATCAAAGATTACAAGTTCAAACCTCGTCAGAAACGTGCTACAAATCTCCATGTAAATATTTCTTATTGTTCTCTGTATGAATCAACCGGTTAGCTGTCACAAATCATAAGTTTCTTATTTGTAATGCTTGGTTGTAGTCGACAAACACGATACGAGTTTTCTTATATATCTCATGATGATTTACAGCCAAAAAATGGACAATCTTGCAAGTAAACTTGAAGCAATAGCAGATGATGCTGCTAAGATCATAGGAAGCTATGGAAGCCGGAAATCTCGACAGAAAATCAAGGAAAACGAAACCCGAATGACACTGTTCAAGCACAATAACTCGGCTCTCCAACCGCACACCCCACGCTCTTCCCAAACACCACGTGGTGACACCAAAAGAGATTCGTCTGTGTTCGCTCTAAGCCTCCATATCCCAACTGAACCAGGCGATTTCTGCCTCATATCCGAAGAAGGCCCGTTGTCATTCAGAACCGGGCCTGATACCATTGTGTTCACCCTTGGAGAACAACTGCAGGTAACTTTATTATGAACTTTTAATTTGTTTTATTAATGGGCCGGGCCAGTCCAATGAAACCGGCTCAGCCCATTTCCAAACTTGTGTTGACATGTTACCCAACTCGCCTTTTAAGGAATGGAGCTGTGGAGAGTATAAAGGTGCAAGTGGTGAGATAAACATAGAACCAGAAATACAAGAAGATCATGAGCCAGGAGCATACTCAGTGGAGCTCAAATGTTCACCTGCCATTTTGAATCAAGCTGTTGATAGAATCAACACCATTTCCATAACTGATCAGATCTTTGGTGTACTTGCTCTTCTTATGATAATCTCCATAATTACCTATTTATTTTATTAGAATAACTACCCCCCACCCCACCTACACTTCAAATATTCCTACTTTTGAGTTTAGTTAATTGGTTACTATTGTGATTTGTGAAGACTCTATGCATAGTACCAGTTCTATATATGAAGATTCCATTTTTGTGACTCACACACACACTCCATCAAGCTTTTAGGATATTGTATTTGTTAAAGATAGATGCCTTAATAAATTATAGAGCTTGGTGAAAAATATGTGTGCAATGCATCCCCTCATGATTAAAGATGTTCACGTCTAGACTATAGTTAAAGATGGATGATAAGTGTGTAGTAACATCAGTGGTGTATCACCTATACATAACATTCTATAATTAAAATATGTTAACACTTGGGGGTACATGATATAAGTGGCGTCACGTGTTTAGAGCCGGCTTAAACTTTTTAGAGGCCTAAAGTGAATTATGAAAATCAAGGTTTTTTTTATAAAAAGAAAAAGTATAGTTTTGTTTTGTTTATGTTCATAAAATGTGATAATATGATAACACACATTATCTTATATAAAATTTGCTGAACACACTTATAACAAATACTATTGTCAGAGCGAGTTTTAGTTACATATAACGTATTATTGTAAAAATCAGATATTAAACCAAGTTAAACCATAAAAACTAGGGCCCACAAACTTCAAGTTTTTTTTTATTATTTGTTTATAGTCGAGCCACACCTAAATATGCCAGTAGTATTTACGAGGGATGGGGCTTACCTACATGTTTATTATCATCCCTTCATGTAATAATGATGTAGTGGGCTTTTCACCACTTGATTCTTCAATGCATGTGGGCTCCTATGTTGCATTTTTAATTCAATGATGTGGTTTATATATAAGATAGAGTTGCAAAAAAAAATCTCCTAACGAGATAAGAAATAAACCATATGATATGATAAGATAAGTGTATGATAAAATATGAACATGAAAAGATAAAAACATGATACACTAATGATATTGAAAAAATAAACCCAATGATAAATGTGCTACAATACCAGTTCAATTTCAATACCTGATACCATTTGTCCATCCCTAATAAGACTTCATGATATGGTATATTTTATTATTTTACATGTTTTTAATACTAACGACTATAAAACTATTTCAATTGTTTAGTCCAAACAATCCATTAAACTTGCTATAACTAGTTGAGACTAAATATGATTAATGTGCACATCGTTTTGGTTAGCAACAAAGTTGATGGCCCCAAATGAGAAATGTCAAATAGATGTTTATAGTGTCAAACATGTTTATATGTATGTAAATAGGTACATTGAAAACATTAGAATTGATTTGATTATACAGTTGGTGAAATTGGTCTAAGAGTTAGTTGTATGTCAATTGTGCTCATCGAAGCATACTTAGAAAAGTTGAATGTAATAATAGGTGTTCAACTTAGCTTCTAACTTCTAATGACTTAGGGTCCATAGATGCCTCCTAAATCAAGTATACATCTAAGTTGTTTTCATGTGTGATAATTGTGTAACATTCTAATTATCGAACTATGTGTTGTTCGCGAAAGGAGGCATGGAGCAAAGCCAAGTCAAACAACATGGCGTGGAACATTGACCCACCAGGGGCAAGAAAGGGGTGTAGGGTGCTTGGGGTGATGGAGATAGCGGGTGTGGAGACGAGATATATGTCATCCTTTTATTAATTACCAAACAATATACAAAGCAATCAGTTAGCTCCACCTCATTATTTCTTTTTTCAACAATTTATTATGCAGCCCATCACATTTCACATTACCATAACACATCGTAGTGAAAGGTGAAACCACCCTACCTACGTGACGCTTACGTGACAACACCTTTTTTCCAGCTTTCACCTCACATTAGCACATAGCCTTAGTACAATGGCGACTTATACTTACAAATCCAACAAATTTCGAATGTGGGTGATAAACATTCTAATTATTAGTACGATGGGGGCTTGTACTTACAAATTTGGAATATGGACCATGATCCAAGTGAAAGTTGGTTAGGAAAACTAAGATTGTTACAAAATTGGTGATTGTGAAGGATCCCTAAATACATTGAATTGTGAACGAAATCACTCATTTAGTTTTTGACCTAAGATTTACACTCATGGTATTTTGGTGGATAAATTCACAGTGTAACATGAAGTTGTGCAAGTCTTCTTCTTTTCTCTGTTAATACACAATTTTGTTTTCATTAGTAAATGCTGGATTATATAGAGAATCTAAAGGTATTATACATTATGCCCAACTTGGGATATCCACTCGTTAGTCTAACAAGACGGATACATGATGTAAATAACAAATTTAAGAACACACATATTTTTTTGAATGACTAAGTTTTATTACTCACTATCTAGCAAGTAACTAGAACACACATATACGCGGGCATGAAAGGCTACAACGTTTGGATCATAGGACTATGATGAATTACCTTAGCCTTACAATGCTTGTGTTGAGTTCTACATGTGCTTCGATGCTCAAATGTTTGTGGTTTCCTTATGGTCATCATTTAAAGTGATTTGAAAATGTTCATGTGTTCTAATTGTATATTGTGTACTTCTCGTTTACAATTCGAATGGCTAAGGAAGAAAAGTAAGGAACTTTTAAAAGCTCGTTTATTTTGGATATTAGTTTCGTAGAAAATTCCTGAACCAATTTTAGCTACCACTTTTATCGTACATATTGTCTTCTACATGTAAGTATATAACACCCTAAAACTTTGAACTAGTTATTTATATATATTTTATGTGACATTTGTGCCTTTTCAATCATTATACAATTACAAATAATTTCGTATTCAATGAAACCTTGTGTTTTATTTCCGAAATTTGTATAATTATCTAAGACATTTGCATAATTTCAATTTCTTGCACGATTTCGAACCCTCAAAATTTTTTTTGGAAGTGATTCGTTAACTAACACTCAAATGCAGTCAGTTTAACGCGAAGTACACTCCGAAAAAGGACATAAGCTATACATACCCTAAATACCCTTTACATAACTTAGATATAAGTTTTGAAGGGTTAGATATGACAAAAACACGCTTATACAAGTCCAGGGACTATTTTCGTCAAACTGCGAAAGTCTGTTGGTCCGTATTAAACATATGAACCATGTGTATCAATCCAAATATTTTTGTATTCAATAAAATCTTGTATTTTATTGATGAGAATGCAAAAATGTCAATCGTTGCACAATTTCAATCATTTTCGTGTTCGTTAAAGCGTTTTATGCATTTTTGCGAAACGCGTACCGTACAACCGAACAAACCGACATCCACGACATTTTCAGGCATAATCCAAGTTACACATGTCTTAACACCTTTATATAACCTAAATATTAGGTTAAAGGGGTTAAAAATGGCAAACATGTGAAAATACAAGTCCATTGGCCAAAAATGTCAAAAAATAATAAAGATTTTTGCGTCTTCACCAAGTTTGCTACCTATCTCTAACTTTTGACACCTAGCACTCATTTTGTCACACTTAATTTGGTGTTGACACATGTTAGGACACTAATCCACACTTGAGGACACTTGTCATCACCTCCTTAATCCTAAAATACTATAAATACCCTATGATTCTTCCATTTTTTTCACACCACTTTAAAGCAAAGTGTGAAGTTCTTGATTCTATCCTTCTTGGAGCTTGTTTCCAACCTTTGGAAGCCTCCTATCTTGAGTGTAACATCTGTCGTAAAACAGGTCCTAAAACCCGCTCCATTTTGTAACCATTATGTGATCTTTTGTTTAGAATTTATGTTAATCGTTTAATGGATTTTGGTATATTAATAATATAAATAATAATAAAGATAATAAAAATAATAAACATAAAAAATATATATAATAATAATTCTAAAAGGATAGTAAATAAAAATTAAAATATATATGCTGACCGCGGGACTCGAACCCGGGTCGCATAGATATACACACACAACACACCACTGCAGCACCCACTTCACATCTAAAATAATCTAATTGATTATTCATTTATATTTCCGTTCCCTTTGAACTGGTTCAACATGCGCCCAGCAACAGCTACGTATAATCCGGCAATCTTCAACATATGTGGTTTCTATGAAATTAAATGAAGAAACCGTTCTCAATCATGTTTATAGACGCAAAACCGAGTCAACCACATTCAATTGTGATTGCTAACAACCCGCCAGAACCGAAATTGGCCGAAACTCCCGAAACCGAAGCTTAAATCATGCGACCCTTCTCATCTATAAATAGGGAGTTCTGGAGCCATTAGAATGCACACACACTCCCAAATCTTCTTGCAAATCTCTGTTCATCAGAACCCATGCCGGAAATATCTACCATCGTCGGAACTTCGCCGGAAAAATCGGAGAAAACTTCTGTTCGGTTAGCCATTTTCGTCCTTCGGTATCTAACCACTCAATCATGCGCAATCTTCATTGAATCGTAATCGCACCCACTGTGAGTGAATCTTACAACTCCCCTTTTATGTCATGTTTTTGGGGTGTATCATGTGTCGCTATTATTATCTCGTTATTTTAAATCTTGTGCTATTACCGTTATGTGATCTAACGTGCTATGTGATATTGTTTGTTTATTTTCATTTTGTGTTTATATTCTCATTACAGTCAATCTCTCACATTAGGCCCATTTGTTCCCCGTTACCTACGGGTGGAGCATCGCGTAGCCTAATATACTAGATCGGCTCCGTTTGGTTAAGCCTTGATCTCGCAGCACATCGCTTATCGTGCTCACATGTACATTATTAGTTGAAGATGTGGTTTGTGATTTAGATTACATACACTATGTTCCCATATTTGGTTAATGCACATTTTTATAAAATACTAAACATATCTTTTGCTCAATGATAAAATGAATTCACTCGCCAACTTATGTTGACCCAAAACTCTATTTTTACACACGATACAGGTGAAAAGGTTTGAAGTGCGGTTCACATAGGACATGGGTCTTAGAGGAAATAAACTGTTATTTGCAAGCTTTGTTTGGATTATTGTGTTTGTATGAATTATGTGTTGATTAGAATGCATTATTTAAATTCGAAATAATAAACATGAAACTTTTACAATAGTAAATGTCATGAGCTTTGATGAAAACCCAATCATGCCCTGACTACCTTATCCGCTGCGGGTCAGGGTGTGACATTGAGTTCCGAAAGTGTTCTTCAACACGAGTAAGTACTCTTTCTAGTTCTTTCATTTTTTAGCCATTTGAGCTAAAAGTCGAACAGTTGGGCTTCCTGATTGACTTTTGGTTTTAACCATATCTGGTTAAGTCAAAGTTCAATTGAACTTTGCAATGTGAACGTAATCACGAAGGTTATAATCTAACGATTCACCTTCTGATTACCATGTTTACCAATCGAAGTGACGAGTCAAAGTTTTGGTAAAAAATGCGCATGATGTGCATTTTACGACGAAACTATTTTCGGGTATCATAACACCAAGTTTTGATACCAAATCAGTTTTATAAACTTGGTTAGACATATTTTGACATGTCTAATTCGTCACTTCTAGTTTAGTGCTTATTTAGGGTCGTAAGTCGAGCGGTCTTGACCACCACTTTGACTTTCGAATTCGACCTGTTCGGTCGATCGTAGGATCTGACCAAACACATATTTGTGACCATAGTTGTATAGGGAATAACCTACTGTGGTTATACCTTATGGTCACTTTGTTTGGTTAGTGTTATGATAAGTTACTTCTATGTTCTTAAAAAATGATGACAAAAATGCCCTTTTTCGCATAAATCCATTTTAAACACATGTAACCAAATTTTTGAAATAAACTGATGTTATAACATTTTCAAACATGTTTGGGCATTTAAGACTTATCATAGGACATATTTAACCATCCGATCACGCGTTTACGCTAATGACCAGTTAAAGTAGCATAAACTACCTTAACGAGTCATAATGGGTCAAAAGCACTTAGGATCCTTTCCAAATCAGAATGTTAAGTTTGTTAAACCATATCACATGAGTTCCAACACTCGTTTGGTTTATAAGACTTCATTTTATCTGATCTCTCATTTGTAGTCCCGACACACTAACATATTTATCTGACACATTGGACGCGTTTGAGCTTTATTTATTCCGTTGATCAAGAACACTTTCGCAATCCCAAGTGAGTACATAGTTCCTCTCTTTTACATTTTCTAATGTTTTGGGGTGATTCATATGTGCCTATAATTATTTTCAAGATTTTAAAACAATATACATGGTTTATATATACAAAATGATTTTCAAAGTGAGTACATAGTTCCCCTCTTTTATGTTTTGCAAATGCTTTGGGTGACTCATATGTGCTAAATCATTTTCATGTTTTCAAAAACAATGTCTATGGTTTATATATAAAACAATACGATTTCGATAATGTGAACAACTTATTGATGTGTTATCCATAACACGAATGTTATTTATTAGCTTTGGCCGAGCCGACCAGTATTATCTTATGGTACCATAGGACTGACATGGTACTATAGGACTAACAATCCCATTGTCGGACTGTTCACTTGATTTGGTGGAAGTTTGGGTAATGACAGAAACTGTTTCCGATTAACAAATCATTTGTTGATTTGTTAGTCTAGTTAAAGAGAACCTTTGGTGGTCTATTAAAGATACCCTTTGGTGGTATAGTCAACACAGGTCTGAATGTGCTGTTGATACAGTTTTGTGTGTGTTGCTTGTTCTTAATTACAGTGGTAATTGTACGGTCTTTGCTCAAGTGTATGTATAGGTTTGGTCGTGTCGAATAGATTGGGATATCCTTCTATCTTGATCTAGTATGACATCTTAGCTTGTCTGTGTTAATCAGTTGCATGTGTGCGTACTGATAAGTCATGTAAACGACATGTCTACACACGTTCTCCAGAAAAATGGATTCTGTGCGAGTCAAAGAATTCGTACGAATCACATGATTCGTACGAAATAATTGAGTAACAAGTGTGTTACTTGTTTCGTACGAAATAAGTATTTCGTACGAAACAGTGTCTCGTACAAAATCCTGGAGTTGTGACTCGTGTGAAATAGTGTGTTCAATATGTCTAGACTCGTATTTCGTACGAAACTAGACAGACACTATATAAGCAGACATGTACCTCTTAGTTGTGTGTTGCCTGATAACTAGCTGGTCAGCCCAGAGAGCTTGTTACCCTTTGAGTTGGTTATCTCTGAAGACGAAGACACAAGAACACAGCAAGTTTGTTTGAGTCATACGAGCATTGTGTGTATATGTTTATATTTGTTCTCAATAATAGTGAATCTTTGGTTACCCCGTGTTCTTTACTTTGTTTTGGTTGCATGCACACTTGAATTCCGCACTTGTGTGTGTGTCATATGAACAAGGAACTAGTTTAACACCATCCGCAGGTGGACCTACAAGTGGTATCAGAGCTTTGGCTCTTTCCTTGTTCAAAACCGGGCTTAGTTGTGTCTGAGCTAGTTTGAAGATTTCTGAAGTGTTCTTGATCTCCAGCAGAAAACATAAGTTTTGGATAGTTAAATAACTTAGAACTTGGTTAATATCTGTTGCATGCAGAAAATTTTATGGTAAAATTTTTCTGAAGAACACCCTTGTAGAAGAAATCTGCAAAAATTTGAATCTGATTAGTTTGGTAGGTTTGACATTTTTGACTTGGATCTGGACTTGGACTGTGGACTGTTAAAAATTTGTGTTTTAACTAAAAGTGGGTTAGACAACAGGTATTTTCGAAAAAGAAGGTCTACACAAGAAAGGAAATTTCTCACCAAACCATTTCTGAAAAGATTCCTCTGAAAAACGCTGAGCTAAACATTTGGTGCGATTGAATTATTTCATGCGAATCATCTTGACACACACGAAACAACCATTTCGCACGAAACATCAGTGTTTCGCACGAAACAGGTGTCTGCACGAACAGAATTGTTTGTTTTCGCGTTTTTCAAAGCTTTGTGATTTTAAGAATTTGTCATATTTTCAGAACCTGTGAATTTTTAAACGGTAATTATAACTTTGAAATTTTAAAACCTTTAAATTTTCATTAAGCAAGAAAATATATTGAGTTCTAACCCGTGGGATTGGAGTTGTTCAAGCTCAAATCAGGAGTCTTCACAAAGCTCCGCAACATCATGGGTAAAATCTTTGATGCCTCAACATATAGCAATGATCTCTGCAAATCAATGGGCGTGTGTTGCGGATCAAAATCAAAGCATACAAACTCTATTAATGAGCGAAAGTGAAACAGGGAGTAATAACCGACCGCCGAAGTTAAATCACATGAACGATTATCCTGCATGGAAAAGTCATTTTCATACGTATGTTCTCGGTCACAACACGGAATTGTGGACGTATTTCACTACCCCTTACAATGAAGCACTTGAAGAAGCTGGATCAAATCCAACCTCATTGGCCAATCTAGTCGAAAGTGACAAGAAAGCTTACGATCTAGAGAAAAAGGCATTTGCTATCCTCACACAAGCTCTACACAAAGACATTTATCATCAGTTTGTGTATTGTAATACAACAAAAAATTTGTGGGACACTTTGGAAGCAAGAGGTGAAGGTAACGCTGCTACCAGGAAGATTCGGCATGATCTGCTCAAGAAAGAGTTTGAAGGTTTCATGTTTATGGAGAACGAAACCTTGAATGATATGACCACTCGGTTTTATCATCTTCTCAACGAGATGTACTCGTATAAAGTGTTAGCAGCACCACAAGAAATTGTGATGCGATTTGCTGATGCTTTACCTCCAAAATGGGATTAATTTATTGATCTATTAAAACATACAGGTGTTTTGGACTCAATAAGTATTTATGAATTTTGTACAGAAACTGGAGAACAAGAATGAAGAAGAACTCCGGAAGGCACAACGAGTCTCTGCTCCACAAAACCCTGAGATGTACTTTGGAAGTATAAATACAGGTACAAGCTCAAGTCAGCAACCGAAGCTGCAAACCGCGTTTGTGTCAAATGTGAACCCTTTCCTACCCAACCAGTTCAAACAAGTCAGTCTACAGGTTCGAGTAATCAAGCCTATGGATAAACTTTTGATCCGAAAGCCTTCCTTCCACAGCCACGGGACTTAGCGCATAAAGCTACACAACAAGCTCCTCAACAAGCTTTCTATGAAGCAACAGTCAATCTGCAAATCCCAACACTGTCAAACTTGACACGTCAAATCTCTCCAAAATCAACGTAGAAGTTGCACAGGAACATGCAGAACTTCTAAATACCATGGTCAGTGCGTATTGTGGTTTAGTTGCAGGTCAAATAGGGAACATCCATTTGACGAACGAAGACTACGAGCAAATTGACCGAGATGAAATGGAGCTGATGGACATCAAGTGGGCATTTGCAAGTGCTATGAGAAGAGCGAAGGATTATATGAGAAGAACGGGTAGAACCAGTTTGGAAAGCAAGAAGGATACAAAATACGGCTTTGACAAAACCGCCGTTACTTGCTTCAACTGTGGAGAAAGAGGTCACTTTAAGCGAGAATGCACAAGACCCAGCAAGGAAGGAAATCACAACCCCTTTCGTAATCAGTCTCAACCATCCAACACAGCACAGTACAACAATAAAAGAAGAATAGTAGCTGTTGGCAACTCTAATAACACCAATCAATCAGGACCTTCAAACACGCACAGAGCTATGGTAGTTCAGTCTGATGAAGGATGTGATTGGTCAGTACAGTTGGGAACTGAGAACAACAGAAGAACGGCATGCTATGCGAAGATCATGGATCAAATCAAGCATGATCACAGCAACAACACTCCAAATAACGATGATACATCTGGGGATGCTGGTAGTTCTGATGAAGAATGTTCAAGTTCAGATTGTTATGGATCTAATTCTAGTGTGAAGAAAGGAAGTGATGTTGAGGTTGAAGAGTTACTGAATGAAGCTGAGATGTTGAAGAATGAAAAGGTAAGTATGACGAGGAATGCAGAAGCTGTGGAAAAAGAGACAGAGGCACTCTCTACAGATGGTGCAGCTTTTCCTCATCACACTGCCTTCATGGCAAATGTTGAAGGTTCTTTAAAACAGGTAAATTCTGAACCTCCTACTGTTTGCAATGATTGTGTTGAGTTAAAAATAAAATATGAAATCGTCAACAGTCATAATCAGAATTTAGTTGTTGAACTATCAAAATGCAAAGAGGCGAATTTGGCGCTAACTAGAAATGAAAAAGAATTCAAATATGTAATAGAAACCCTTAAGAAAATGTTTCTGAATTGACAAAAACAGTTTCGAATAAACAGACAGGAATTAATAACTACATTAATCTCCTAGAAGAAACAAAGAAAGAGTTAGCCATCGCCAAATGCGAATATGATTCGATCAAACGCAAATTGGAAAGTTATTCTAACTCCCAATATGTGCTTGATCATATCATTGAAGTTCAAAAACTAAAGGGAGATGCTCAATGCATAGGGTATAATTCGTGTCCACCCCCAACGAAACACAATTATACCAAAATGCCTGATGAAGAGGAGATACCTCGTTTTGAACCCTCCGTACCTTTGAATCCTGAGGAATTCGCAGCAGGGTTAGGGTTCAAACTAGGAAATTCCTCTCAAGAACCAAGCAAGCTAGAAAGTTCATCATCTGATGAAGAAGAGGATGATACATCAGATGATGAATCAAGAAATGATGATCAGGATCAGCCTCTTGCTGAAAGGAAAAGAGTACAATTGTCTGCTACTCCTAGCACTCAATCTGTTGAGAATCAAGATACTGTTCCTAAGAAATCTGTGAAGACAAGTGTGTCTACACAAGAAGTAGATGATGTGTTGTATACTTTGGTTGGAGATAAGAAAATCTAGTCAAACAAAGATTTTCCAATTATAAACGTAAATCCAATCTCTATAGATCAGGTGTTTGAAAAATCAAAAACCAAACCTTTAGAGAAGAAAAAGCCCACCAAATCACGACCATTATCAGCTTCAAAAGAAAAACAATGGAAGAGAGTTGAAAAGCCCACAACTTCTCAACCAAAGGTTGAAGCAAAAGGCTCTCGTTACCAGAAAAAGGCCAAAACTATTAAATTTGTGAGTTCTAAAGGTACCGATAAAGTCGAAACTTTTCAAGGAAAATCTAATGTTGATTTTGTAAAGAAAGTTAAGATTTTGAAAAGAAATAGTCAAAACAATTACACCCAACACATTGATGGATGTAATGAAAATGAACCCAGTACCTCAGGATCCACAAATTCAACATCAAGCCGAGAAACACGATCTCCTAGTTTTGTTGAAAGGAGAACATGTTTCAAATGTGGAGAATTTGGCCACATTATAAAGGATTGTCAAAATCCAGCCAAATCAAGATGTATAGAGAAAACCCCTCATGAACCAACTTGCAAACATAAATCTGTTTCTCCGACACAAGATAAACGAGTTATTAAAGATCAAAAAGAGAAACAAAAACGTAAACAAGTAAAAGCAGTTGAGAAAGCTTTAAAATCGGATTCTTCGAAAAAGGATCAAAGATCTTCAAAGTCAATAAAACCAGACACTGTTAAAACTGTAAATAATAGTAAATCTAGTAATAAACAAGGATCTTGGAAACAGAAGACCGGTGATGGTTCAAAAGGAGGTTCTCAGTTTGTTAATCATCAAGAAATTGAGATTACATTTCTCAATGATAAGGGACGACCCAAGACCACTAAGGCTTGGGTCCCCATCTCAAACTAATCTTGTTTATGTAATGTGCAGGGTGTTCTAGGAGGAACTGTAAACAGTCATTGGATTGTTGACAGTGGAGCATCAAGGCACATGACGGGCGACTTGCGACTCCTATATGATGTGAAAAGCATAAGGGGTGGTTATGTTGCTTTTGCTGGTGACAAAGGTGGATACATCACTGAAGAAGGAATGGTCTCCAATGGTGTTGTGAGCTTCGACAAGATCAATTATGTGCGGCAAATTGATCACAATCTTCATAGCGTTTCTCAAATCTGCGACAAGAAGTTCACGGTACATTTTGATGATACCGGATGTTATGTGCTGAAGCCTGGATTCAAGATCCCCAAGGAATGGATTCTCATGTCGGCTCCAAGAATTAATGATTTGTATATTCTTGATATGAGCCAAGCTATTACAACATCTGCACAAGTCACATGTTTTGTCTCCAAAGCCACCGAGAAGGAATCAATCTCCTGGAACAGACGTATGGGACACATTCGCCTGAGGAAAATGAACTATTGGTGAAGAACAATCTAGTGAATGGTGTACCAGTGAAGAACTTTCATCTTCAAGACATTTGTGTATCATGCCAGAAAGGGAAGCAAGCAAGAAAATCCCATCCCGTGAAGAAGATTAACACTGTGAATATGCCACTGGAACGTCTTTGGGAACTCCATTAGCTCAAAATCATGGGATTACTCCAGACGGAATGGGTGAACATGTAGATCCATCTCTCTATCGTGCAATGATCGGATCTCTCATGTATCTTACTGCCTCAAGACCCGACATAATGTACCCAACATGCCTTCTGGCACGCTATCAGTCTACTCCGAAGGTTTCTCATTTGATGGCTGTGAAAAGGATCTTTCGTTATCTAAAGGGTCGTCCTGACACTGGTCTGTGGTACCCTAAGGATGATAACTTTGATCTGACAGCATTCAGTGATTCTGATCATGGCGGATGCAAAATCGATGCAAAGTCAACAACAGCAGGATGTCAGTTCTTGGGAAATCGCCTAGTCACGTGGCAATGCAAAAAGGAGACTTGTGTAGCTACATCAACATGTGAGGCTGAGTATATTTCAACTTCTAGTTGCTGCTCTCAAGTTCTATGGATTCAAGAGCAAATGCGCGACTACGGTTTTGAATTTCTTACTTCTCCTATTTTTGTTGACAATGAAGCTGCTTTGCAGATCACTCGGAATCCTGTACAGCATTCAAAAACAAAACACATTAAGATTAAGTATCATTTCATACGAGATTGTTATGAAAAGAGACTTATTGATGTTGTTAAAATCCACACTGATCATCAACATGCCGACCTTTTTACCAAAGCCTTTGATAAATCACGTTTTGATTATCTACTCTTGGTCAATGGCATCAAGGTGAAACCCGAGTAACTCAACCATGGCTAACTATTTTTGTATATACTTTTCTAAAAATCTAAAACTACAAAAAGATTTTCAGTTTTATATTTTAGGGGGAGTAAATTTCAAGAAAATACAAAAATATGTCTTTTATTTACCTTCTTTGTTTAAGGGGGAGAAAAAACAGAAAAACACAAAAACATTAGAAAAATCACAAATAAGTTTCTTGGATAAGTTGAAGATGATGAAATTCACCGGTAAATCTGTCAGAAATGGTTAAAAGCATAAAAAGTAGATTGATAAGTAGCTTTACTTATGATATATAGGTAGGCTCACAATCAGATTAAATGTGCAGGTTGATATAAACCTAACAGACAGAACGCTAGGTGGGAACCATTCATTGGCATATGGTCTTGGTACCGAAATTTCGTTTGATAGAGTGCCGAGGTTCTGAGATATACGGTCTTTATGCTGGCTTATCATCTGGGTATCATGGTTGAATCTTTTGCCGAAAAATAATGGTGGTGCAAGTCTAGAACTTCCATGATATCATACATATGTGTACATACTGCATACGACCTTCAAATAAGTGATAAAAATATCACATCCCCAAAATAAGTGATAAAATATCACAGTTTTATGCGGGAGCTAAGTTCGTCTATTTGTCAGTACGATGGTACTAACCTGTTCACGGACTTACTCCTGTGCCCTCATGCATATGAAAATCAAGTTCCTCATCAATAAGTGATTAAATCACAAAGAGCTTGTTTTCAATCAAAAATAAGTGAGTATCTCACATCATTCATATACGTCAAAACAGATGATAAAGCAGTATACTCACCGGTAAGATTTTCTCTCGTGCATATCTTGATACGGGAATGTGTCGTGATGTGGTTGAACATCGGCTAGTAAGTATAAATCAATACATTAATCATATCTCCTAATCATGATTACATCTGATAAGTCTGAGCTTACGTGGACAACAATACCGATAATCATAGTTGAATACTTATTTGTTTAATTTTGAAAACCTAATACCGTCTTTGACAAGATTAAAATGCTGGTATGATTCTTTTATCTTGAAACTCAAAAAAGATTGTTCAATAGATATATAGTTTATCTGTATATTTTGATTTTATGTCTAGTTTACTTAGTTGCTTATGTAGTTACTTTTTGAAAGTTAGCCAAAGTTGATACTCGAGAGTTTCTACCAAGATACGCCAGAAAACCATCTGTTTGATATCGCAACTTCATAAAAGTAATATCTTGCAACAAGTAATCCATCAAAGAAATCCAAAATCTGAAATTCGTTTGAGTGTGTGTATCTCATACGAATGAACCTAGTCATTTGATTTGACTTGGTCACTTGTTTTTCTCAAATCTGCTGCTGGAAATCATACGGATGTGTGTATCTCGTTCAGGGAATACAATCATACGAAGAATTAATGATAAGTTTTTCGTGTGTATTCCCTGAGAAAGTTGTGTTCTAATTATATTTGTCTATTGAGTACAGATTGATACAAAAGAAAATAAACAAAGACCAGCAACAAAGAAATCTGACCAAAGTCTGATGCTCTAATCATTAGATAGCAGATCTATCAATGGATAGCAGATCTTCAGGGGGAGTTTGTTGATACTCCAAACCATTCTATGTGAAGACCAAAGACTGAAGACCGAAGACCAAGCAACATCCAAGGGGGAGTTTGTTGATACAGTTTTGTGTCTGTCGCTTGTTCTTAATTACAGTGGTAATTGTACGGTCTTTGCTCAAGTGTATGTATAGGTTTGGTCGTGTCGAATAGATCGGGATATCCTTCTATCTTGATCTAGTATGACATCTTAGCTTGTCTGTGTTAATCAGTTGCATGTGTGCGTACTGATAAGTATTGTAAACGACATATCTACACACGTTCTCCAGAAAAATGGATTCTGTGCGAGTCAAAGAATTCGTACGAATCACATGATTCGTACGAAATAATATGAGTAACAAGTGTGTTACTTGTTTCGTACGAAACAAGTATTTCGTACGAAACAGTGTCTCGTACAAAATCCTGGAGTTGTGACTCGTGTGAAATAGTGTGTTCAGTATGTCTTGACTCGTATTTCGTACTAAACTCGACAGACACTATATAAGCAGACATGTACCTCTTAGTTGTGTGTTGCCTGATAACTAGCTGGTCAGCCCAGAGAGCTTGTTACCCTTTGAGTTGGTTATCTCTGAAGACGAAGACACAAGAACACAGCAAGTTTGTTTGAGTCATACGAGCATTGTGTGTATATGTTTGTATTTGTTCTCAATCATTAATCAAGATAGTGAATCTTTGGTTACCCCGTGTTCTTTACTTTGCTTTGGTTGCATGCACACTTGGATTCAGCACTTGTGTGTGTGATATGAACAAGGAACTGGTTTAACACCATCCGCAGGTGGACCTACATGTGTTCATTAAAGAACAATCAAAAGTTTTCACAATTTAAAACACGGACGATTTGTTTATGACATGGACAATTGGTTTATGACACGGATGATTGATTTATAACACGGACGAATGGCTTATAACACGGACCAATGGTTTATAACACGAACAAATGGTTTTAAACAATGTCACGCAATGATTTTCACTTAAAGATATAAACCATATGAAGTTTTCTTTTGAATCAATCTATTACAAGGTTTTTTTTTTTTACAATAGGAACGTTTTGGTCAAGATTCATGGCTATAAGGTTTTCACAACTCTAACCAACTTGTTTTATTTGGTTAATTGTATTGCAATATCAAACACTTTTGATACAAGGTTTTCACTAACGACTCTTGTAGTCGGATGAGGTGTTGCAATATGTATACAAAGCCACGAATTTGACATACTCACAAAACCTATGTACTCGTCGGCATCTTTATGCTGACTCTCTTTTCACAGATGTTTCAGGAGTCAATGCTTGATACTATGATGCATACTTCACGTAGGAATGGACGCGGACCTTAGTGACTTAAAACATGAAAGACAATTTATTTATGTGTTGTTTCTGTTTATCCTAAGACAATGTAAACATTTAACTTAATATAACAAAATTTCAAATTCCATGAGTTGTAAAATAATAGTTCTATGACATGACTTCCCGACGTTTCCGCCGCGATTTGTTGTTTTACGCGATCGGGGGTTACATTTTAAAATAATGGGATTCTGCAGAAATCCCAAAATAAGTGATTTTCCAAAAAAAAAAACTCATCTCTAAACAAACGTCCTTATCATACACCACCAATAGAACACACAACCTAATGTATGGATGGACCACTTCAAGTACCCTTTAACTAACAAGAAGCTGATAAGGACTAAAAAGAAATGCATTTCATATGTTGTAGTTCATAGAGTCATACTAATAGCGAAACCACTTTCTACAAAGAACTCTTACATATTCTTGTGGCGAACTAGGTCTCGTGGATCAAATCCTAGTAGCGTGGCTCGTGTGAACCTCTTTTGAGTTGCTTTGACTCTATAGTAGTTACTATATAGAAATCATATACAAAGAAGACCATAGACTATTCGAATGCTAAATATACAAGAACCTTTTTCCTATACAAAGAAGACAATAGACTATTCGAACACTTGCCATTCTATAGATACATATTACTAATAGAACCCTTCAATTACTCTTATTTAGGGTGGAATGTCGTCTCATTTTGTCCAGATTTCCCGGGATGCCACATCAACACCATATCAGATTTTATCTATTCTCTTTATTTTTCTCCAATATTTCTCATGCTGAGGGGAATTCTTGGTTTTCATTCCCTGTTCTCATTTTTCTCCAGATTTTCACATATTGAGGGGAATTTTCATATTTCATGTTCGATTCTAAATAAAAATAATTAAGATATATAAACAGACATATGTGTATTTCATGTGTGTAGTATATATGTATTGTGTATGTGCAATGTGTGCATATATATATATATATATATATATTATATATAGCCGAATGTTCATTTGAGAAGAAATTTAATATGAGAAGAAAAAGAAGAAAGGACGTAATGGTAAACCATTAAATAGTTTATAACTTCTCTCATTAATTATGTTATCTTTAATTAATAAAGTAAAAACATTTTATCCTACACATTTTCAAAATTTATCCTACATGTCTTACACTTATCGGAATTTACCTTAGACACATGTAAATTTACCCTACACATTTCAAAATTTATCCTACACATACCAAATTTATCCTACATATGTCGAAAATTGTCATTCACCATAAATTATTTATCTTGAAAGAGTATATTAAAAAAAGTGTTATAAGTTTAATTAATTAGCTAATTAATGACAATTATAGATTTACTTATATGTCATTTTAATAATATTAAATACACGCATTAACTGAAGTAAATGGAGAACTTCTATTAATTTAAAAGTTATTCTTTTATTCTTACAAAAAATTTCTTCTCATTTGAACTCTCCACTATATATATATATATGGTGTGTATAACAATAATTTCCGCAACCGGGGGCGGGGCGCCCGGTCGGGACCTCCCTTCCCCTGGCTCTCCCTAGCTCTCCCCTAGCTGAACTCGATTAAAACTTTTAGTAAGCCAATATGAACTATTCCATGAGTTGTTTGACTTGTGTACACCAGTAACATTTTAATTTGCAAAGAGATGATGAATTATTTGCCAATTTTTCTATTGAGCTGTATGAACCAAAACATGTTTACAATTGACATTGGCGCCATCGCCATATTTCCTGTTGAAATTAAAATTAGAAAACAAACCAAACTATGCAAATTTAATTACATAAAATCCCCCAAAAGAATCACTTCTATCCCGGCAACACCACAGCGGTGGTGGTTGTCGAACTCGCTGCTGCATAAGCTGCGGTGGGACTTCCATACAACCCGGCCGCCCATCTCCGAAGAATTCTAAGCAGCGTCGCCGCTTTTCTCCTCCCTCGCCCCGTTCCCATCCCCATTACTTCCCAAATCACCCGCTCGATCCCCGGGATAGCTGCTAACTCCGACACGATCTCCAAACCCCCTTTTCGGCATATATTTACAAGTGTCGCGGCCGCACTCTCTTGCGCCCTCTCCGTTCCATCCCTCAGTATCATAGCCAGTTTCCTAATCACGTTAAACGATGCGGTGATCGCCGCTATTCCTCCTTTCTTCACCACTGCCTCGAGAACTGTCACGCCTTCTTCGGGCAACCCGTCCATCACTTCACTCGCCATCTCCACCACCCCGACCTCCAGCAACTTCCCAACTGTCTCCCGGTCACCCGCCAAATTTAAAATAGCCACCAACGCGTCGCGTTTTGATCCTATTGGTCCATTTTTGGCAAGTTCCATCAACCCTTTAATCACACGTGTCTTCCTACCTAGCTTTTTTCGATACGCATGCACGCCAGTGAGACTAAATATAGTAGCCGCTGCGTTCCCCTTCGCCTCCCACGTGGCGCCAGTACGCAAAACCTCGATAACACCGTTAAGTACTCCGTCAGTTTCCATTATATTTATCTTATTCGCTTCAAGAATAGACAAATTTAAAATCGTCGTAACGGCGTTAACTTGTAGGTTCGGATGCTCCGAACCTAAAAACTTAACCAATAACAGCAAACCATCAGCCTCCGCGATACAGGCTCGGCTATTTGAATCCGTCTTAGCCAACGCCCGAAGCTCGGAAACAAACCGGTTCGCCATTTCCAGCGACTGCGACGCCTTCGCCTTTTGGAGCAGATAAGACACAGTCATCTTCGTCGCTTCGATCAACGTCTTGTTCCTCGTAACGCCGTTAACATTCTCCTTTACCTCCGTTGATTCAAACGGAATCCGGTGTTCCCGGCACCACATTACTATCAAGTTCCGCAATGCTAAATTTGGTATTGTTTCCGTGTGGGCCAGAGTTTGGCCCGTTTTCGGACACGTGGTGTGTCCGGATTCTATCCAAAGGTTTATTGACACACGATCATATGTCTGACCAGTGGATACAACCACCGGGTCACGCATAAGATCGAGAGATATCGGACATCGGAAATCCGCCGGAATTGTCAAGTCGGCGGAGCTAGAAAACTTCCGTCGACGGACAATTCTGGGCGACGATTCTCCGTACAACACGCACTTTGCGTAGCGTACAAGTCCGATAAGCGAAACAATATCCGCTTTCGACTTTTCGTCTCCTTGATTTCTAACTTCTTCTTCCAAAATCTGAATTTCATCCGAGCAAGATATGGAGTCATTTAATTGTAGTCTCGTGAAGATCTCTTTGAGTTTTGATTGCTGAGGAACAATCTCTCTTTTAATTCTATCTAACTTGTGGATCACGTCATGTTTTAGATTAATATCTCTTTCGTCAACGGTAACATCCGTTTTCGAGCATTGTTTTCTGATCAAGTGTACCGTTTCTTCAACATCAAGACTCAGATTCATTTCCTTAACAGGAAATATATCAATCAGAGTCGATAATTCAAGCGTCAGCTCGTAAAACTTGTTGGCTACCGTCTGCTGCTGAATCAACAACCATAATTTGCTTCCACTTTTGCAATCTTCAATAAGCGTCTTTATGCTATGCAAAAGAATAAAAAGTTCTTCGAAACACAACACTGCGGACGCAGGAAAACTCCGTACGTCCCGATCTACAACCAAATCCTCTAGCAGCAGCGTCAACAGCTTTGTTTTTCGAATAATCGAATTCGAATTCCGGTACAGAACATACGGGATCGGATTAAGAGAACAAGTTTCTCTAGATCTAACAACTAGTGATCGTAGAAGCCTCTCGTCTGTACCAATAAATTCACGCTTCTTTTTTGGCGGTAAAGCGTCTGATGAAACTGCCATAGAATGAACACTAGAATGGAAATGATTTTTTTTTTTTTTATAAAATATAACGCTGACCGGTTTGTGGCTGATTGTAGCTGATAACAGATCGAAAAGATGTTTTTTGCGGTGAAAACCAGACGCCGGTGATGGAATCTTTGAGTATGATGTCTAAAATGTTATTGAAGTTGTTGTTGGTGATAGCTGTTTATCCCTTTTTGTTCACTTTATTCTTCTTTTATTTATTCATTATCAATATTTTTATTATATAATGGGGTCGTCTCTGCTGGAATATCGCTGTTTGACGGAGTTGTTTATAATTATATCATATAATTTATTTATTTATTTTTTTATTAATAATAATAATAATAATAAAGATATTTTTATTTATTTGGAAAAAAAGAGGTGGTTGAGAAGTTGGACTCGAACAATAAGAAATATGGTGTTCGGTACACCAAAACAAAACAAAACAAAGAAGAAAACAGTAGTTGTGCGGTGGTGGGTTGGCGGTTGACAGCCGTCAGCCGCCGGCAGGTTAACAAGAAATGAGGACTTTTTCTTTTTTTCTTTTACTTCTATAATTGGACAGCGATGTTGGTTTTCCAAACGGCGCATATTGACTAAATTGTGGGTGCATTGCCCCTTGGGAAATTGGATATGGTCAAGTTAGTACCTTGGTGAATTATACAATGTGTTATGCAACTTGTGAAGTTTATTGTTATCCTTTCAATCATAAATGGTTGACTTATTAGGGGATATTTGTAATTATCTAGCCATCATTATTGAAGTTTAAGAATTCTTATTTTCTTTATTATCATAATTACATGATTATCATGTTGGGTTTGTCACTTTTAGGATATTTTTGTTTTGCTGTTGTATCAGATAATATAGTTTGAGTTAATATAGTTTGGGTTGTGCTAAATGTACCATCTTTTCTAGAGGTTCAAATTGACTTGTTAGAACTTAGAACCAATGCTCGAAAACGTATTGTGTTTATGTGTGGTTGTGTGTATTGGTTTTGTAAAGTTCTATTATTGTTTTGGTGTGGTTTATGAGAAGAGTTTGTAGAAACAGGGTTTGTTGGAATTCATGGTATTGAAAATTAGAATTAGTCGTAATGAAATTAACGAGATTATGTTTAATAGAGCTGACAACCTTAGACTTGATGTGAATCCATGTTGTCATTCTGAGTTCCACTTCACTAATTCATTATATTTTGTTTCTAACTAATTATATGTTGTGTAATGATCTTGTTGTAACAGTATGGTTAACCGCCAGCCACAATCTATGAGTTGCTAATGATATATCCATAATAGTACATTGATTATAGCAGTACAAGTATATGTTAACACAAGCATATGTTAACTAATACATCTTACGTTCACTCTTTAATGTTTATTAAGAAGTTATCTTCGCTAAGAACATACATCTAATGATAACCTTTTTCGTCTCATTAGTTTTGGTACGGACCACTAAATTCTTCTCTCTAATTACGGTAGAGATTACCTTTACCTATTTTCCAATTCCGTGTAGTGATCGCCGCTTATAATTACAATATAAGTTTGGAAAATTAGATTTTAATAATCCCAACTTTTATCAGTTGGCCGATAAACTCTCCCTTTCGATTTGTACACCAATACTTTCAACTTTCAACTTATTAGCCGATAACACTCCCTACCTAATAGAACCCTAACACAGTTAGCTGATATCAGTTGCCACGTCATCAAATATGCCATGTCAGCTGCCACACCAGCTGCCATGTCGGTTGCCACGTCATAAAAAATGTCACATCAACTACCACATCATATGCCACGTCAGCAAAAATGCCCACATTAGATGCCACATTGATGACTGTCGTGAGTGTAATATAAAAACCTAAATAACCTAGATAGCTAGGATAAGCAGGGTGTCGAATCTAGGGTGCTTAACGGGTCGTGTTCCGGGTTGACGGGTTTAACCCGAACCCCAACCCAAAAATTTTACACGAACCCGAACTTGACTCGAACCCGAAAATTGTGTCATATATATGAACCTGAACCCGACCCGAATATTCTCAAGCTGACCTGAACCCGACCCATTTAACCCGAATTTTTTATTTTTTAATTTTTTCCAGCAAATTAATATATTAAAAACATACATAAAACACAAATTTATATGATAAAATTAATTTAAAATCATAAAATCTTAAGTCAATTTTCCTTTTTAAGTTAAAATTATGATATAAAATATATATGTAATTTAATATATGATATAAAACAATTGTAAAAAATATTTTATACAAATGGGTTAAACAGGGTCAACCTGCCAACCCGGCCGGTTGACTCGAACCTAACCCATTTAGCTAAACGGTTGTGCGGGTTCAATCTGAAACTGACTAGAATTCGTTTAGACTAAATACAAACCCGTGAATTTCGTGTTAGGTTGTATCGTGTTTTCGGATCGTGTCAGAAATTCACACCCCTAATCGAATCCAGAGGATAAGGTGGAAAACGTTATGAATTAAGTATCAACGCTAATTGCAAAAATATAAAATCGGTTTGTTTGAGTGTTTGATTAAACTAATAAACTATTAAAACGAGTTTGTAAACAGTTGGAGAAGAGGTGATTGCTCCAAGATTCAGATTCAAAGTGGATTCAGGTTACTAATTCTAATTGAGAAAATCATAAATAAACTATAATTCTGAATTAAACGAGGACTAAGTACTTTGATTGAGTAACAACGAAAGGTTATCACGCGTTATCAATTGAAGATTACCAAACCCAACATCCATGTCTAATATATCCCAATTACTAGAACTCTCGGGAATTGAAAGAATTAAAAGTAGGTTTTAAGTAAAAATCAATCGTTTACAGTCAAACTAATAAATCACTAAGCAAAAAGATCGAATGCTTAGATTTCTAGTCTCAATTACAAAGAAAAACTGAAAACAATCATCCGCTTAGAAAAATCCTCCACTTGGAGGAAACCACGGAGAAATTAGCCGCTCATCTCAGTTGATTGATCTTCACAAGCTTGAAACATGGTTGAATTCATGTTCTCGATCCTTGATTCGGTAAGAATGATGATGATTACTGGTGAAAATACCTAAAGTTACTGCCTTTTGATCCCCAAAATTCGTCCCCAAAGTCAATCATCCCATTAGGGTTTTAAAAATCCTTTTTATACCTTCAAACACAAGTCAAACGCGTTTTTTCGCAACTCCCACTGTAAGCTACGGTCAACAGACTGTAGGCTACGGTCCAGTGCTGCTGAGTCTCTTGTGATACCTAACCGTAACCTATGGTCTCCCACCGTAAGTTATAGTGCACATCTGCTGATTACAATGTGGTTGTTATGCTTAACCGTAAGTTACGTTAACACCATCGTAACCCACGGCGGGTTTAACCACAACTCTTTTCCTACACAATTCAACTTCCACATAACAACAATTAGGCCCCTGGACTTCGTTCTTTCTCGTTTCTTGCATATCCAAGCTATCATTCGACCCAAAATCAACTCCGAACGCTGTCTTTTGCCTCATCTATCATCCTCGGGCATTCCGCTTCGTTTCTAACCACTCTAACTTCACCGAATTAAGCGATTAACCTGCAAAACCATACTATCTCGTAGCTATCTCATTCAACGCAAATAATTACTTAAAACGAAGCAAAACTCATAAGATAAGCACTTTAAGGCTTGGGTTTCACCCTCTTCATCACACATCAGCAAAAACTAACTTGGTTAGGGTTCTGTTAGGTAGGGAGTGTTATCAGCCAATAAGTTGAAAGTTGGGAGTACTGATGTACAAATCGAAAGTTGTGAGTGTTATCGGCCAATTGATGAAAGTTGAGGTTATTTAAATACAATATCCCTATAATTTTTTGCATCTGACATCTTATAATATCCCTATAAATTTTTGCATATGATATCTTATGTAAAACCTAACACACGCCTCTTCCTTTGCTAATTTATGACATCATTTATGATACGGACAATGTTTAAAGAGTTATAGATTACTTATTAAATTTAGAATTCTATAGTTTAAGTGTGTAAGAGGATATGTTAAGTTAAAAATGATGCTTGCTTAAATAGGGGCAATTTCAACTTTAATAAGGATGCTTGTTTAAATACCGAACTTTGTTTTTATATATTTGGTAATATTTGAGTTTTTCAAGCAATTTCCAAAACTCAATTCATTGATATATGACATTGTTGAAAGCGTCTTAGTGGACAATTTTTAGAAGGAATTTCAAATAGTTTTGGCATGATTTTAAAATGAAATACCTGTACCAATATATCCCATATGGCTATTCTTTGTGTGAATGAGTATTATTCCATATTTAAGACTTGAAATACATGTTGCAAGAGTTCTCGTTAAAAGAACTCTTGGCGGATTTGTTTTCGTATAATAGATTTTCAAGAAAATTGCATATTTCCTATTCTAAACCACTTCAATTACGTATTTACCCATCCTACATTTAAATTACATATTTCTCTTTCCTTAACTAAAAGAATTGCAAGTTTCTCCATCTTGATTTATTTTATTAAAAATAAACTATATAATAATTCTTTTATCCTTATTTTACTAAAACTTTAAAAATTGCATATTTACCTATTTTTACAAATAGTTTTCGTATGTATTTTTTACAAGTTCGTTTTGCTAATTAACTCTATTTCTTAATTTCGTGCGTTTTTACTAAGTTACTGTTGTTTACGCTTTTTTATAATTTTTACGTCTATCAATTATAGAGAATTATCAAAATGAGAAACTAAAGTCAAAGTAATCCGTTATGGAAACAATATCATGCCAAAAAACAATCAGTAATGATATATGAAGAAGTTTCATATGAAACGACCATGTACTAAGACCAATATTCTTGTGTAGACAAACCCTAACCAAACACAAATATTTACCGAGGAATGGGAATTAAATTCTAGACTAAATTGTCAATTTAGTCCTCGTGGTTTGGGCAGATTTACCACTTCGGTCCAAGAAGATTGTTATATATCATTTGTGTCCCTAAGGTTTTCAGTTTGTCATTTTCGTCTAATCCTAATCCACTAACTCTGTCCCTTTTTAATCTTAAGTCAGGGGCATTTTGATCATTTTAGTTACATGTTTTATTTGTCTTTTGTTTTTTTACTTTATTACTTATTTTAAATGAAAGAAAATACTTTCATTTTTATTATATGAAACCCACCCAATCAAATCTAATCCAACCCCACCCTCACCCCACTCTCTTTCACTAATCTCTATCCAGTCTCTTCTAACTCTCTCTACTTTTTCTCTTTACAATCCCAAAATAACCACCATAGGTTGCCACCCACCTCCACCACCATCACCTACTTTGACTACCATCAATACCTTCGCCACACAATCACCACCCCGTCAAAGAACCTCCACCATTACCTTCGATCTTCACCATTATTGTCCACATGGTTTAACTATCATCAATTTTACCACCGTCTTCATCGGGGTTCTTAACCATTTTCAGATCTGGTTCACAACTTTACCCCTTTTTAGATCTGGTTCTAAAACGTATGTCTGAAATACACACTGACAATTACATAGTTTGGTGAAAAAGGGGCAGATGTTAAAATGTGATAAAATTAACGCATACGTGATTAAACCGACAAATACGATAGTTTTATACCTGTATTATGATTTTATCCATTTCTCATACAACCACATAATAATGCCACTGATTTAATGTTCCAGGCATATTGAAACAATTTCAGCTTTAAATAGTTTACCGGATAATCACCAACGTTCGTTTTGACACTTTTACCGTTACACGATAAAGCTATATCTAACAATTATCAAACGCAATGCATTTTACCCAACCCTACATTTAAATTACGTAGTCCTCTTTCCTTAACTAAAAGAATTGCAATTCACCAACCCCCCCCCCCCATTTTGGCCACAAGCCATCCCCAAGACCATCATTCTTCAAGTTGAGTGTTGACCTAGTATTGGTTGCATGCTTAAGTGCTTTGAACTTAGTGTGTTATGATTATCTAGATATTTTTTAAAGATAAATGACCATAACCTTATCTATATTCATTTTCCAATTTGAAGAATCAAAGAAACCCTACCAAAGTGTCTATAATTCGGCCAAGAACAAGCATACACACCCTTCCATTTTCAATCACTAATTCACTAAAACAAGCCTTATAACCTTTTTTATTTAGAGACTCAAGGAATCGTGGAGGCTAAAACCTGGAAGTTGAATGATGTGAGTGAGGGTGAGTATGATTTTAGGTATATTTTAAGTACTTTTTACTCTTTTATCAAGCTTTAAATTTATAAAACACGATATAACACTATCACTCTCTACAACACGTTAAGGCAAGTGCATCCATCGTTGGCGTAGTATAGTGATGGTAAGATACCGAGATCGTCCAAGGACAAAAGAGCTTTTAATATCGGATTATCGTCAACGCCTAATCGACCCAAACTTTAATAAAATATTTTTAATAAGTAAAATAAAGAAAGAAAATAAAGTAAATAAAAGAAACAAATAAACAAGATAGAATTACTTGGTTTTGACTTATCTTTCATGTATCGTTTGATGATTTCTGCACTTTGGGTTTTTTAAGAGATTATCTTGGTTATAGTGGCATGTCCCTGTTTTGGAGGCAACGCTACCCTCAGCCATATTGGTCGGACTTAGCAGAAATACAATCCCGCAAGGTTGGAATACTGAAAGATAATTAAGTGAGTCATTAATGCAAAATGTGGCGTGTCCCTCTATTTGAGGCAACATTACCCTCAACCATATTGGTCTGAGTCAGCAGGGATATAGTCCCGCAATTCCGTTTTAAAGTTTTAATAGTAGTTTATTTATAAGGGACTCAAGCCGTTCTTACTTCCCCCGATTTGAGATTATCTGCCTCAAAGGAAGTCCTAATAAGCTTGAATCAAGTCCTCGTATGATCTATACACTGAACGAGGCAAAAACTTTACCCAAACCACCCTTCTAATCCCATTCCAGGCAGTTAACGTGCTTTATATAGACTGTAAAGACACGAATGAGTGAATCAACAAAACATGAAGAGATGATATGATAAAATTCACTGTCAATATAAAAAAACTAGTTAATAAAGTCATTATACAAATCCAATTAAAAAGTTAACCAAAGATCGAAAACCAAAAGTAATACATAAAAGATTTTGTCTTTACCAAGTGATGTAAGAAATTAGCCAAGTATGCCCATAGTTTGACAAAGGCTCTTACGATCAATCTTGGATCCCAAGACTACTACACATTCTAAACTCGAATGATTGGGGTAGATGATGGTGGTGGAGTGGTGGCAGATATGAGAGAAATGGTTTGCTAAGGGATGGATTGCAATTGAACCAAGCACATCTATTTATAGTTGGAAACATACAATTTATACGGCCCCGTGCCTGGTGGGCACACTCCTTCTTCTATGTCTTCAATTAATGAGCTTGTCAGTCCGGATTCTTGCACGGCCCCCGTGGCCATTGTACTTGTTGTACTATCCAAGATTTGCACATCTGGAAGTTGACCCCAACCCCGTGTCTCATGTCTGCTTCTATTTGTCTTCTTCTTTCTGGAATATTGAGTGGGGCACGGCCCCGTGCTTGTCTTCTGGTTCGTTATTTTTGGTCTTGGGTGAAGCTCGGAGGGTCGGTATAACTTATCAACTTTTCTTCCTTTGTATTCATGCTGGTTTTTGCCGTTAATTTGTTCCTTTTGTATATTTAAGCTCTTTTAATCCTGAAAATCAAAAGTGTACAAAGAAACGCGCTTTTTCCAACATTAGTACTAAAAGGTTTGATTTTATACCTTATTTGATGTAATTTACATGTTGCATTTGGTGCATATAATTGAATCTCAAAACTCAAGCCAATCCATCATCTTGTATGTGTGAAACTTCCCTAGCTTGTCTAGTGGTAAAATATTTCATCTCATCTTCTTAATTTAGATAAAATGTATATTTCTGCAAGTGTTGTTTACTAAATGAGTTGTTATTGTGATTTGGTAAAACAAGTTAATATAGTGATAAAATGGGAATTTTGAGATGATGAAAAGGTAGGGTTTGGGTCGTGGGTATGTGTTTATGTTGTTTGTTAAAGTGTGTTTAAAGTGCTTCAATGGTAATTGTTGTTGATGGATGTTGTTGTATAATGTTTTTCACGAAAATAAGAGTATGTGTGTGTATTTGGGCCGTGGGGTATATGTGATGGTTGGTAATGTTGTGTGCTTGATTTGTATGTGAAAACATAAGGTAGTATGTTTGATAGTGAATCTTACATGTTGATGTTTGGATGTTGTTAAGTATATGTTTATGTATTATTGTACTTTATTGAGTGAATTTTGTGTTATAAGGCTTAACATGTGAAAATGATAAAAATTGGTGGATTAAAATTTGCGTTTTGGTATAAGAATTATCAAATATGGTGATTTTATGTTAAGATGATCATGATATGTTTTATAGTTACTATTGTGTTAAAATAAGACATGGTGAATTTTTGGGTAAAAATATGTTTTATGTATATTATGGCTTTCAAAATATATAATATTTTGTATAAAAAGCTATCATTTTATTTGAAAATGAGTTTTTGTATAAAAAAACCCAAGTCTTAGAAATTTTATGGACATTATATATATATATATATATGTGTGTATGTATGTATGTATACGTGGAATTATTTTGAATAAAAAATCTATATTTTGAAAACATCAACATATATATAATTGTTGGAACTGAATTTCTGAAAAAACGACTAGTTGATCATTTAAGTGTGTTTATGTGCGAATTGTCAAACTATGAATATTTGATGATAAGTACATGTATATATGTTCATACATGATGAAATATGAGTATTTGTCTAAGTGGTAAACTATATGAGGTTTGCATTGTTTGCTTGAAAGGTGCTAAGTGTCGTGTGTTAGTAATATACATGTAGATATGTATTTTAACATGCCTAGTTAACTTGGTGATCTTGTGTGTGATATATATGTCATATATATCTTACGTGTTAGGTGTTAGGTGTTCGGTGTATATATGTATATGTATATAAGTATGCGTTTGGTGATAGGAGTGTGCACGATTTGGTTCGGTTTGGTTTTTGGGCAAAATCAAAACCGAAATGTCAGTTTTTCAGTTTTTTAAAACTGTTCGCTTTCGGTTTTTTCAGTTTCAGTTTTTACACCCGTTCGGTTTGGTTTTTCGGTTATTTAGGTTTTTGGAACAAATTTGAAGAAGATTCAAAAAATAAAAAGTATAATTATAAATTTAAAATCTTTCTTATAGGTGTACATTTAAGTTATTATATTTAACATTTTTAATTAATATTTTCCCATAAACCTAACCTCTAATCTGTTTTTATGTTTCTTTAAAGTTTTTAATAAAACATTTCTTTTATAATACTTTAAATGTCATGTAATTTTTATATTAAATACTTGACTTCAAGAATAAAATTAATAATTTCTACTAGCATGGGTGACAGGTGGACCGTAAGACAACCCTTAAGGAGTATAATTGATAGTAAAATTACATGTTTAATTGGGGTTTTATCTAGAATTGTGCACGAGAGATTTCTCGTAAACAATCATTCACTCGAAGTGTGCACGAGAGATTTACTCGCGCATGCTCATCACCATATGTTCACACTTATTGAACCCTAGAAAAATAGCAATTGTCCTCTGCGAACTCCCTGTTCGTGCGTTCCAACTTTTCCCAAAAAAACTGCCGTCAAACTGTTTGCGTTTCTTTTTATACTTTCCCACATGTTGGTCGTTCTTTTAGTGGGATCATCTCATTAATTCCCACCCAAATGATTTATCGTTTATTTAATTGCAGCCCAAGACCACATGCAACTAATTTGTAAACCCACTAATTCACTCGAATTCCATCAGCTTATCCATAAGCCTTGTCTTTTTTATTCTTTGCTTTGTACCTGTACGTAGAAGAAATGGCATAGAAGTGCTTTATCAATTGAATTAATTACCTCACTATTAATTGTAATATTCAATTAATTATCTAGTATATTTTTCTTCTTTGCTCACTCGTTGACCCACAAACCAAACTAATCATTCATGGTAGTTAATAACTATAAAGTTGCCTTTTCAAATTATAGACTTTGTCATTAATTTATTTTTTATTATAAAACCACCATATTAAGCTCCTTTTTTTTTTTCATAACATGACATCCCCAAAAACTAATGCATATTAATACATTTTACACTAATATCGATGCATAGATTATAATTTATATCTACTAACGTGTACCTACAATACACCGATTAATGGATTAAACACTTAAACAATTTAAACTTTAAAAATATATGGACCAGGCCTACTATTGTAATTTAGCCAAGGTGGAACATCACCATTTTGAGGTCCGAACTTTCTGTTTTGGAAGAACTTTGTTAAACTTTTACAAACTATATTTTGCTTGGCTTAATCTTGTTCATACTTGTTCTTAAACCTATCTAAGGTTATGAGACTTGTTAGGAATAGATTTTTATAAGTTTAAGAGGTGCAAACACCTCTAAACTTTCTGTTTTTGCAAAGATTTATGCAACCCACAAGTGATGAAATCATCTGAGCTTGCCATGAAGTTGATGGCAAGACATGTGTTTTGGTATAGGTGTGAATACTTGGAAGCCTTGGCTATCCTAACTTCATTCCACCACCTTACTTGATGTTTTTACCTTGCTATCTTAAGTAGTTTGCTAGACTTAAAGTAACTTAACCCTATCTAGTCTCCGACACTTAGTTAACACTTTCCATGTCGGGAATGACTCACCCGGGTTAAAGCTTACTTGCCTACTTGATATAGTAAGAAGTTGTACAATTCCTTTTCATTCATGACCATCCAAATCATCCTTGTGATGATTTGTGTATTGGTGAATCATACAATGAGATTAATCCTCCATGCTTGACTTACATGAAAATCTTTGATACTCTTAATGAACTTAGCTTAGAATTATTATATTAACTATATAATATATATATATACACACACATAACCGAATCCTTGATGATAATCGGCATGGTTAGTTGTCATAGTAATAGGTTATGTTATCTAAAACTTGAACTTCTCGTTACGATTCTAATGGGCACTTAACCCATGAAATCACAACCGCCCATACAGGATATATAGTGTCAATTGAGTGTTTAAGGCTAGATAATTACTTTCTTAAATACATACTTTTACATACTTTAATTCTGAATCTGAATCCTCTGTTATTATCCAAATACTCACACACCTACGTTTCCTCATGTAGAATTACTCGGTGTTCCATCCTTCAAACTCTCAACTCTTCATGGGATTACCAAAGGAACCTTTGCAAAACCATGAGTACACTCGAAAGCCCCTTTTTACGCTTTACACTTTTAGGTGCAATGTGTTTAATCTATCAAAATACATACATTATGCAAACACAAACAATCCATTATACATGCTTAAATACGTGATACTTGATTTGTATTATTGGAACATTCTTATGTGATTCGCTTGTCATTAACTTCGTACGAGCCTCCCCCTTAACATGTATAGCGCTATAGGAGTAATGCACGCCCGTAGTCTTGTGGTCATGTTAAGTCTTTAATTCTTGCGGTATCAGAGGGTTGACTTGTAAAATTGCATGCCTTGATACATTAATCTAGTTAACTATTTTACCATGTGGTTTAACTTTATGCTATATTAAACTTGTGTACTCGTCAATGCTTTTGTGTTGAACTATACTTTTAACATGTTGCAGGTTGATGATGTTGACATTGACGAAATCTAGTAGGGATGACTTAGGAACGTATCTAGAAATACTAGATTTTGATATTGTATTGTTGTTCAATTTTGTTGCACTTTAAAATTTCCGAATGTTGTATTTTGATTTCCTATGATGTACTAGACAAGTTTATCTATGAATGAAATCGGTTTTGAATTAAATATTGTCACAATAGTGTTATGAAGTCTTGAGCAATCTCGTTTTCATCCCACCCTGATGTTTCCGCCATCGGTTGCGGTGTGACAATATTAGCAGGAATTAGACCAAAATTTGGCATTTTTCGTCGTATTCTTCATGGTTGGTGTTCATCAATAGTGTTTTTCCTTCATCGGTAGAAAGTCATCATCCCTAATGAATGGGACAGAGTGTTCAATAGCTGGGATATTGAGATTGACGAGGTTTGGTGCAGCCATGGTAAAGTTGAATTTTGCTCTTCAAAAAAAACTGTAAGGGTTTTGTGAGATCGGAGGTTGCAGGTAAGTTTCTCGTCCTTTTGAAGTGGGTATATATAGATTTATGGGATAGAGATCATGGGTGGTTAGTATTTAAGGTGGTTAATGACAAGTTAATGATGTTTTAACTTTATCCGAACCGTTTTTGAGAACTTTTGGTATATCCTCAATTTTGATGTATCTCCAATTTTTATATCTCTTTCTGAAAGTTTTAAAGATAATTTTTTATTGGTGAATACTAACGGCTAAGTTGTACCTTTTTACCTCTGGTGGGACCCTTTTTAAGAGAGAATGTCCAGAATATTTTTTCTAGAGTCTGACATTTATTCTTCATTTTTAAAGAAAATTCAATCTAATGACATCATTAAAATATGTCTATATATCTGATGTAGAGATTCAAAACATTCTAGTCACTATTCTTATCAGAAAGTCATCAAAAATAAGAGTTTCCCCTTGATAGAGTGCGGGTTTTTTTTGAGAGTGAATGAGTAGAGTTTCAGAGATATCACTTACACATGCTTTTCTGGTGAAAGTCCAAGTCTTTGTTCTTTTCTTCAAGGAATATTTTGTGAAAAAATTTTAAATGACAATAGTCATGAGTATTGTTTTTTAAAATTTCACATAGTTTTTATCTCTTTACATCATTATCATTTCTTTTTGAAGATAAACTGACCAGATTTTAGAGTTATTTATGACTTTGTTTTATCAGAAATTTTCTTTTTATATGTTAAATTTTTCTATCTGATAAACTTGAGTTTATTCATCTTTGTTTAACTCCCTTTTTTGTGTGATACAATATACCCTTTTACTTACGGTATGAGATCTGGTAGAGTTTCTTTTCTTTTGTTTCAAATTTTGACTTGTTTTAAAGGACCATTTTAACCTCCTCTTTTGAAATGTTATCAGAAAAGTTCAAGGGTTTTGACTCTTTGATAGAGAATTCTTCAAGAAGTTTTACCAGAACTGCATCAGATTTTACTTAATTTTATTAGATCTTTTGGTGAATGTTTTTAGTTGTTACAGATCTGATAAGGTTCCCTTTTTTTATTTTTCTTTTTAAACCCTTAGTACTTATTCCACCTTCCTATTTTTTTTGAAAAGATGCATTTATAGATAAATATTTACACTTAAAAAGGAAAGAAAGGAAAACTTACGGAAGAAAAAAAACATATAAAATATTCTACAAAAAAATAAACTAATCCTCATTGAAGATAAGTTGAGCAAAAATCTACAGATAGGTCACTACTTCGGAATGGTTAGAGGTTGGCATCAGGCTAGCATTGTGTATGTTTTCTTGAAGAATAATCTGTGCTCTCAGGTACCAGTTTGGAGCTCCTGCGAAGTCCAGTTGATAAGTGATTACCCTCATTAAGAAATGAGGATAGATCAGAAATGGTCTAAGAGAGTTCAAGTTCCCCTCAAAATCTTTGATGAGATATTTAGAAAAATTGTAGGGAACTTCTTGTCTACCATGTACCACCTCCATCAACCTGTATGAAACCTCATGAAAGTTTGCGTACTTTCTATAGAAACATACTACAAGCTGGGTGACTAAGAACTGCCATGGTTGGATGAATCCAGATTTGTTGATCCTTCTTGGACGGTTCTCTGTGTAGTACCACATCTCTTTCAGGGTCTGATCCAGAGTTTGGCGAATGAAGAATGTGAAGTCGTTGTTGTCATTGAGATATAGAGCCTCTCTGATCATCTCCTCGCTCAGGATGATATCCTTCCCCATCACTTGACTGTGAATCCAGACTTTTGTCCCTTGGAAGATGGTTCGTGCATTCCCCCAAAACTCTTGTAGTAGACTTGGGTGGATCTAGATATATGCCGACAAGGCATATGCTAGGGGGCTTTGCATCAACATGTTGAGAATTACACCACAGCCTTCCCATGCTGGTCCATCAAGGTTCCTCAGGACCCTCATGTTGTGAGTTTTGTAGAATGAAAGCGGGAAATGTGTGGCACTTAGTTCACCATTGTTAGGGTTTTTACAAAAGATAAGGTTGTTAGGGTTTCTAAACAAGAAGAAAGAGGATGACAATGGCAAATGACATGAAGTAAATCTTTAAGTGGTGGTTGTATATATAAGTGAAAGTGATAGTTTTACCATAAATGACATTTACCAACTTAAGATTTTGTTTTTTCTTATCTCCACTATCTTTTAATGCTCAAGATCCTCAGTCAGAAGCAAAGAGAATTATGTGAGGTAAAAGTTTTCTGCATTAAATGTCTAGGCGGCTAATTCTGAGAAATTACAATCATTATCTTGCCCAGGTGTCCTCTTCTATCTCTCTAAGTGTGGATGACTAAGCTTTAAAGACTAATCAAGAGTGTATTTGAGCAATGAATTTTGTTAAGAAAGTTTGCTTTATGATGTAATCAACCCTAAGACTCAGAGATTCGTAGTAGATTCTTTTTTGTTTTTGATTTTTGTAAAATGAGAAAATGAGCAAAAATAACAAGCAAAGATTTCGTAAGACAAAATAATGTACATGTGTTGTCCTAATGATGTGCATGTGTGGAATAATTTAGAGTAAGAAAGCTTAAATAGTAAATCAAATTAGAGTTTTTTTGATGATCTTGATGCATTCTGATAAATCACTAGTAATTCTGTGGATTGATGCAGTTTCTGATGATGCATCAGAATTTCTGTCAAATTTCTGATCATCTTCTGATGATTCACAATTTTGATTATCTTTTTGTGGCAAAACATTTTCTGAATTTTCTTCATATTTTATGTTGACCATACCCAATTTGCTGATCAGAAAATTATGTCTCTTTTCATCAAGAGGTTTTGTAAAAATATCAACAATTTATTATCAGTTGGAAAAAAGTACATTTCAATGTTACCTTTTTCCACATGGTCTTTTATGAAGTGATATCTGATATCAATGTGTTTTTGTTCTGGAATGATATACCGGATTTTCTGTTATGGCAATGACACTTTTTGAATCACATAATATTGGAATTTTGGTCAGATTTACTCCATAGTCCCTCAGATGCGTTTGCATCCATAACACTTGTGAACAACAGCTTGCTGTTACAACATATTCTAATTCAGCTGTTAATGTGGAAGCACAAGTTTTTTTTCTTGCTTGCCCAACAGACTAGCGTTTCTCCCAACATTTGACAAGCACCAAATATGCTTTTTCTGTCTATTTTGCAACCTGCGTAATCTGCATCTGTTTATGCTATTAGTTCCAAATTTGTATCTTTAGGATACCATAAACCAAGGTCTGATGTGCCTTCTAGATACTTTAAAACCCCTTTAAAAGCTTTCAAATGAGGCTCTTTAGGATTACATTGATATCTAGCTAGAACACATGTGGAGAACATTATATCGGGTCTGTTGGCCGTTAGACACAACAATGATCCTATCATTCCCTATAGGTTTTAATATCAACACTTTTGCCATCTGGATCAGAATCGAGTTTATTTCCAGTTTCCATGAGAGTTTTCGAATTAGAGCATTTTGCAAGTGAATATTTTTTCAAAATTGTTCTGACATACTTTGATTGACTAAAAAATATGCCATCACTTCTTTGTTTAACTTGTAAGCCTAAGAAAAAGTTAATTCACCTATAATGCTCATTTCAAAATGGCTGGTCATTAGTTTCTCAAACTTTTTGCAAAATTTTTCATTTGTTGATCCAAAAATAATGTCATCAACGTAGATTTGAACCAACAAGTGTGGCCCTTGTGAGTTTTTAGAAATAAAGTTGTGTTAATAGTACCTTTTGTGAAGCCTAAATTGATTAAGAAATTTGAAAGAGTTTCATACCATGCTCTTGGAGCTTGCTTCAACCCATACAAGGCCTTGTTTAACTTATAAAATGCTTTTGGAATTTAGGGTCAACAAAGCCTTCTGGTTTTTGTACAAACACTTCTTCCTCAATCTTACCATTCAAAAATGTTGATTTTACGTCGATCTGATAAACTTTGAAGTCTTTTGATGATGCATAAGCAAGGAATATTCTTACAGCTTCCAATCTGGCAACTGGTGCAAAGGTTTCATCATAATCTATTCCTTCTTGTTGACAATAGCCCTTCACTACAAGTCTTTCCTATTCCTTGTTATGACACCTTATTCATCAAACTTGTTTCTAAATACCCATTTTGTTCCAATGACAGTTTTGTCAGTTGATTGTTTACCAGATTCCATACTTGACTCTTTCAGATTGGTCAAGCTCTTCTTGCATTGTTTGGACCCAATCTGAGTCATTGAGTGCCTCTTTGATAGTTTTTAGTTCTATCATGCTTAGAAACTAGCTTATAGACATTCATAAACTGTGGCTGATCTAGTCTTGAACACCTTCTTCAGTATTCCCAATGATGTTTGATTAAGAATGTCCTTTGATCCATCTAGAAGTGTTGTGTGAGCTTGATAGTTCTGATGGTTCTGAAGCTTCCCCTTGGTCCAATTACCTCGGCTTTATTGAGTGGATCAGAATTTTGATGTTCAGTATGATTGTCTGATGAGTTTCCAGAATCCTAATCTTCTTGTGAATTATCTGGTAGAGTGCACTAGATTTTCTGAAGTGTTAGTATGTGACTGATGTTTTGATGATTCTTTATTTGCATAGTCACATTCAAAAAGTTCTTCAGTTAGAATATTAAGAAGATAATTAGGATTTTCTTCTTATCAGAAAAGTTTATTTCTTTCATAATTTCATCAGAGACTTCTGTTTATGATGAATCATCAAATGATACATATAACTTTCTCTTATGCTCCTAGTATTTAAGATGAAGACTTTGTAAGCTTTTGAGGACAATGAGTAACTAGGAAAAATGCCCTTTTTAGCTTTCCGTCAAAATTTTCAAGACTTTCAAAATCATTAAATACAAAACATCTACAATAAATGTGTGCAAAAATTTGATATTTGGTATTCTTCCATTTATGATGTTGTAGGGTGTTTTCTGAAGTCTCTTGTTTATTATGGATCTGTTCTGTGTAAAACATGCATTTGCAATTGCTTCACCCAAAAGTAAGTGGGTAGTGTGGCATAAGCCAGCATGGTTCTTGCTGCTTCTACCAAGGTTCTATTTCCTTGTTCCATAACTCCATTTTGTTGTGGAGTTCTTGGAGCAGAATAATCATGAGAGATTCCTTTGCTTATAAGGAAGGTCTCAACTTTTGAATTTTTAAACTTTTTCCATTGTTAGATCTGATCTTTCTGACTGGTAATTTTAACAAATTTTCTATTTTTCTAATGAAGTTTATGATCAGACCTGAGGTCTTGCTTTTCTTTCTTAAAAACTCAACCCAAGTGTACCTGGAGTAGTCATCTACAATGACCAAAATGTATTTCTTACCAGAAAAACTTACTGTGCTTATAGGTCCATCCATATGTGAAAGTTCTAAGTTTTGTACTATTGAAGACTCAGAAACTGTTTTATGTGAGCTTTTTTTGGATTTTTCTAATTCACAGGCTTCACATAATTTATCCTTTTTGGAGGATATGAATGGTAGACCTTTTACCAAACCTTGCTTGCTAATTGATTTAGATTTTGAAATTTAAGTGTGCAAATCTTTTATGCCACAACCAGCTATTACCTTTGTTATCTTTTGAAAATAAGCACAATTGAGGGTGCTCTATTTCCTCTTTGAAGTCAAAGTAATATATGGATTTTCTTATTCCTTTTCAACTTAGATAATTTTGTTGTTATTTAGACCAACCAACAAGCATTTTTATGGTTACCTGAAAACCTTTGTCACAAAATTGACCAGCGCTTAGTAGATTATACTTCAAACCTTCTACATAAGCTACTTTCTCAATGGTTAAAGATCCTTACTTAATGCATCCATAGCCCAACGTTCTTCCCTTCACTCCATTTCCAAAATTTACTAATTTACCCAGCTTTGGAACAAAGTTGCTGAGTAAGCTCCTATCCCTAGTCATGTGCTTGGAGCTTCCTGAATCGCAGTACTAGATCTGTTACACATGATGGTCCTGAAATGGAAGAGTTAGAGAAATTTTGGTACACAGACTTGCTTGGGTACATTTTTTGATGAAAATTTGTTTGAGTTTCCCTTTTTGGATGAAGAAGGTTTACTAGAAACTCTGTTATATGCTGAGCCATTAACAGACTGTTTGGTTTTTATTTGGAGATGGTGTTGAACTAGCTTTAGTATGTCAACACACATACAGTTTTCTCTATCAGAAATTTCTGACTTCTTTGACTGTGATGGAAGGTTTGCAGATTTTTGGAATTTTGGATAAATTCTTTTTGAGTTTTGTGAAAATGTTTGTTTTGATTCATGCTTTTTTCCTTTGGTGTTAGTTTTTGATGATAAGAAAGAGTTTTAGAACTCATTGATTTGCAAGATTCAGTATCCGATTCTAATGTTGTTTATATCAGAATTCTGATCCGTTGCCTTGACAAAGGTGGTGGGATTTTTGATGTTTGTTTTACATATCCCAGCCCTTCCCTTTGTTCCTTGGTATGGTTTCAATAAAGTTTATGAAATCTTTGGCTTGCTGAAAACCTATTACATTGATTTCTTTGTCATGAATTCTTTTATATAAATCTTTTCTTTCTTTTCGTAGAATTCAATTTTCGCATTTTTGTCTAAGCTTTCCTCAATCAGTAATTGGTTTTCAAATATTACTTTATTCAACGTTTTTTGCAAATCATCAGTTTCTTGTTTTCCATATTTTGTTTTTCTTGCAAGTTCATAAAATCTGACATAAGCTTGTTTAACTTCTGTTCAATATCAAAATTATTCGAGCTTACCTTTAGTTCTGATCTTTCTAATTCTGATCTTTTAGACTCTTCATCAGAAAGTTTTTCCATAAGACAGAAATTTGCCATTTCTTCTTCTTCTTCATTAGAAGAATCATCAATCATCAGTTATCTGTCCCTGAATCAGACTTACTTGTGGTTGCTTTTTAGTTGCCTCTAGTTTCTTCTCATTGTAAGCAAAATCATTCAGTTTTTTGTTTTTGCATTCTGATGCATTATGACCCTTTTGCTTACATTTGTAACACACAACTTTTGCTTTAGCTTTGTCTCTTGACTTTTCTTCCATCCTTCCCTTGTCACTTTTCTGATACTTATGGCTTCCACCTCTCAGCCTTTGCTCAAAAGTTTTAGTGAGCAGTGCAATTGCCTCAGCAAATGCAGAAAAAACTGATGAGGTATTAGAATTTTTCATATTTTGGCAATAAGAGGTTTGTGGATTAGAATTGGATACTTTGAGAGTTTGAGATAAGAGCAATGGATCCTCCTCTTTGGTTTGAGTTTTCATATATATCTTCTTCTCTAGGAACAAGAATGCAATAGAGGTCATGTAGACTCATGTTTCCTAGCTCTAAAGTGGAGGCTGAAGTCATTGAGAGACTTCTCCACTCTCTTGGTAGAGCATCTAGGAATTTTACATTCCTTTCATCATTTGTCTTTTCAATACCAAATTTCTTTAGATCAATTAAAAGTTTTGCAAATTTGTTATAGATTTCACAAAGATTTTCATTTGGTAAACTTTTATATCTCTCATAAGAGGAGACATAGTTTGTTCGTCTGTTTCTCTTCATTATTTCTCCTCATTCATAAAGATTTTCTAACTGATACCATATCTCTTTAGCAGAAGCACATGCGTCTATTTGAGAGAATATGCCATTTGGAAGTGCAATAATCAAAAGTGATTTGGCACTTTCATCAGCTTCCACCTTTTCCTTGTTTTCTTTGCACAACTTTCAGCTTGTGGAGCCTAGGAGACAGGTATTTCAGGTGTTTGATGTCACACCCCGACCCGCAGCGGAATAAGAGTCGGGGCATAATTGGGTTATCACCAAAGCTCATGATGTTTACTAAAGTGTTTCATATTTATTAAATTCAAATTATAACTTAAATATTCAAGGGATATCAGGATGTTTAGATGATTGTACCGATTCACAGCGAGACTTCGGAATTTCCAGCGATTTTCCGGTGAGTGCAGGAATTCCCGGCAACGTTGTCTGAGACAGATTCTGGGTGAACGATTTATGTTAATACTTGCCTAATAATGGATTGCAAACAAAAGAGTCGAGAATTTTACCGATTTGAAGTAAGTCTGGGTTTTCCGGTGAAAGTCCGGCGAATGCAGAATATCTCCGGCGACGTGCTAAAGCTTCGAGAGATTGTGCGATTTTGAGCGAAAAGGTTACCAGAGGTTTGGGTGGGTATTTATAAGGATGAACAGGATGTATTGGGTCCGAATTATGGTCTTGATTCGCGGTCAAAACTTTTCCGGTGGTTACGACTGGAATTGGGGGTTAGACATCGGTTATAACCGATGTCGAATTTAGTTCACGCGTTTCAGTCAAAGAAAACGGTCGTGATTTGCGAAATCGTCGGTTTTTCCGGCGACTGCGGATTGGGCGCGCTGATCATCAGTTTGACTTTTGGGTTTACTTTAAATGTTATTTGTTTCTGTGTTTGTCATAAAAGAGTTGTGTGGCGGAGTGGTGTAGTGTGTGCTTGTGTTTGTGGGCGACCCGGGTTCGAAACCCGGCAGCTTCATTTTATTTTTTTCTTCACTTTATTAATTATAGTTTTTAAATTCTAAAATGTTTATTAATTATGTATTGTTTAAAATTAAAATGAACAATATATATGCAACGAAAATTATAACTGAGTTTCGATTAATAAACGAAGCGGGTTTTGGAAACCCGTTTTTCGACGGATGTTACAGTATCCCCTACTTTTAGAAATTTCGTCCCGAAATTTAAGTAGTAGTGGTAACAGGAAAAAGATGCGGGTATTTCTCGCGCATTGAGTCTTCACGTTCCCAAGTAAACTCAGGTCCTCGTTTCGACTCCCAACGTACCCTGACAATTGGAATACGACTTCGTCTTAAACGCTTCTCTCCGAAGTCCATGATTTCTACTGGTCTTTCAATGAAGTGCATAGATTCATCGATCTGAATGTCTTCTAGCGGAATATGGAGGTTTTCATCGACGAGGCACTTCTTCAAGTTTGATACGTGGAATGTGGGATGAATTCTGTTGAGCTCTTCTGGTAGGTCAAGCTTGTATGTTACAGGACCTGCTCTTTCGAGTATCTTGAAAGGTCCTACGTAGCGTGGTGCTAGCTTGCCCTTCTGGCCAAAACGAATCACTCCCTTCCACGGTGATACTTTTAAAAGTACTTGATCCCCAATGTCAAACTCCAAGGGCTTTCGTCGTTTGTCTACATAACTCTTTTGACGACTTTGAGCCGCTAGAAGATTGTTTCGAATTTGAATGACCTTGTCCGTTGTTTCTTGAATTAATTCTGGACCGGTGATTTGTGCTTCCCCAATTTCGTGCCAACATATTGGAGATCGGCACTTACGACCATATAAAGCTTCGAAAGGAGCCATGCCGATACTCGAATGGTAGCTATTGTTGTACGAAAATTCAACTAATGGTAGATGAGCGTCCCAATTTCCTTTGAAGTCTATGACACATGCTCGAAGCATGTCTTCAAGAGTTTGGATGGTGCGTTCAGATTGTCCATCAGTTTGAGGATGAAAAGCGGTACTGAGGTCTAATCGTGTACCCAAGGCGGTTTGTACGGCTCGCCATGTTCGTGAAGTGAAACGACCATCACGGTCTGAAATGATGCTTAAAGGTACACCATGACGGCTTACGATCTCGCTGATGTAGATACGAGCTAACTTCTCGTTCTTGAAGTCCTCGCGGATTGGAATGAAGTGAGCTGATTTTGTAAGACGATCAATGATTACCCATATGGTGTCATACCCACTGGAGGTGCGAGGTAACCCGGTAATGAAGTCTATGGTTATGTTTTCCCACTTCCATACAGGTATTTCAGGTTGGGTTAGAAGTCCTGAAGGTCTTTGATGTTCAGCTTTTACTTTGGAACAGGTAAGGCACTTGGAAACAAAAACAGCGATATCCTTTTTCATGCCCGGCCACCAGTAGGTGTATCGTAGGTCTTGATACATCTTGTCGGCTCCTGGGTGTACAGAGTACCGTGTTTTGTGCGCCTCATTCATAAGGAAATCACGAAGGTTATCGCCATCGGGAATCCATATGCGATTTAGATAGTATAGAATACCATCGGATTTGGTTTCGATTTTGAGTTCTGCTCCACATGACAGCTCATCTCGGACGTCGTTTTCTGTTACAGAAACATGTTGAGCTGCTCGGATTCGATCTTTGATGTCGGTTATAATTTGCGAACATAGAAGACGAATGGAGTTCGCATAACCTTTTCGACTGAGTGCATCAGCCACTACGTTTGCCTTGCTAGGATGATACCGAATTTCACAGTCGTAGTCGTTAAGAAGTTCGACCCATCTTCGTTGCCTCATATTCAACTCCTTTTGGTTGAAGATATGTTGAAGACTTTTGTGGTCAGTGTATATTTCACACTTGGTACCGTAGAGGTAATGTCTCCATATCTTGAGAGCGAACACAACGGCTCCAAGTTCCAGGTCGTGGGTGGTGTAATTCTTCTCATGAACTTTGAGTTGCCTAGAAGCATAGGCTATCACTTTTCCTCTTTGCATTAATACACAGCCTAGCCCTTGCCCTGATGCGTCGCAATATACTACAAAGTCATCGCAACCTTCAGGAAGTGTGAGGATAGGTGCGTCACAAAGTTTTTGCTTTAGAGTTTGGAAGGCCTCTTCTTGTTTAGGTCCCCATATGAAGGGTTTTCCTTTATGAGTCAAGGCCGTGAGTGGTACAGCAATATGGGAAAAATTGGCAATGAAGCGGCGATAGTAACCAGCCAAACCAAGAAATGACCTTACTTCGGTAGGGGTACGTGGCTCTTCCCATTCCTGTACTGCCTTGATTTTCGAAGGATCGACATGTATTCCCTTGTCATTAACGACATGTCCAAGGAATTGTACTTCTCTTAACTAGAATTCGCATTTTGAGAACTTAGCGTAGAGCTTTTCAGTCCTTAAGAGTGTAAGGATGAGTCCAAGGTATCGTTCATGATCGGATTTAGACTTGGAGTAGATGAGGATGTCGTCGATGAAGACTATGACAAAGCGGTCGAGGTAGGGTTTGCATACTCTATTCATTAGATCCATGAAGACAGCTGGGGCGTTGGTTAAACCGAATGGCTTGACCATGAATTCGTAATGACCATAACGAGTCCGGAAGGCGGTCTTTGGGACGTCTTCTTCATGTACTCTGAGGTGATGATAACCAGAACGAAGGTCGATTTTTGAAAAGCAGGTGGCGCCTTGAAGTTGGTCTAGGAGGTCATCGATGCGAGGTAGTGGATAGCGATTTTTAACCGTTAGCTTGTTGAGTTCTCCGTAGTCGATACACATGCGAAACGTTCCATCTTTCTTCTTCACATAAAGGACAGGTGCACCCCAAGGCGAGGAGCTAGGACGTATGAATCCTTTGTCAGTCAACTCTTGCAGTTGACTGGCCAGCTCTTGCATTTCGGATGGGGCTAACCTATAAGGAGATTTTGCGACTGGTGTTGCGCCAGGTACAAGATCGATGCAGAATTCGACTTCTCTCACAGGAGGGAGTCCTGAGATGTCGTCGGGAAAGACTTGTGGGAATTCCTTCACCACTGGTATATCTTCGAGTTTCTTCTCCTTGTTTCCCTTTTTGACGACGTGAGTTAGGAATGCGACATAGTTCTTGCGGAGATATTTTCGGGCTTGAAGACAGGACATTAATTTGAGTCCTTTCGAAGGGGTTTCTCCAAAGATACGTAGGGTCTGACCGTCTGCAAGAGGAATGCAAATGAACTTTTCGCGGCATACTACTTCAGCGTGATGCTGGCTGAGCCAGTCCATACCGATTATAATATCGAAACTTCCCAACTTCATAGGAATGAGGTCAACTGGAAAATAGTGATCGTTTAGAGTGAGTGTACAATTTCGTATAATAGAATTTAATGAAACGGGCTTTCCGTCAGCAACTTCCACCGTTAGAGATTCCATGAGGTTATCACGAGTTTGGTTGAGGATAGGTTCAAATTCTAAGGACACAAAACTCTTATCCGCGCCAGTATCGAATAACATGGATGCATAACTACCATTGACGAGAAACGTACCGTTAACCACGTTGTTGTCAGCCCTAGCTTGGTTGGCATTGATGTTGAAAGCTCTTCCTCTAGCAGGTGGAGGAGCCTGGTTAGCTTGGTTTACCGGATTCGCTTGAGCTTGGGTATGGATGATGTTTACCAAGCGGGGACATGTGTTCCTAAAGTGGTTTGGGTCTCCACAGTTGTAACAAGCTCGCATAGGTTGCATCATGGGGTAGTTGGGTTGGTAGTAAGGTTGAGCTATGTGTTGCGTGGGTGGTAGAAGTAAAGGTTGTTGGGCTTGACCCACTATCTGATGGTGGGTTTGGGTTGAGGGTTGATTGCGGTTCATTCGCTGAAGTGTGCGACAAGTTTGGATGGTGTGACCCGCACAGCCACAGCTGGTGCAATGTTGGCAAGGAGTTTCTGGGAGGTGATGGTATTGACAACGGTTGCATTTTGGGTATGGGCCGGTGTATGGCTTTTTAAATGGTGCAGCTGAGGGATCAATTTGGGTAATTGGTGCGGCAGTGATAGGAGGGTTTGTGTGTGTGACGGCAAAATTTCTGCTGTTTCGTTTCCTCTTACCAGCAAACTTTGAAGAGGATATGGAATGGTTTGAAGTTTGGGCCTCAATGGGGGCTTTCTTTTTCTCATCCTTGAATTTGCCGTTTCGGATGCGATTCTCGGTAAGTTCGGTAGCTAATTCCATTGCGGCTTCAAGTGTTGCAGGCGAAGTGCTTAGAACCGAGTCTTGAATTTTCGAGGGGAGGCCTCGAATGTAGTGTTCAACCAAGCGGTACACGGGGGTGAACAGATTAGGGATCATTTGGTTCAGTTCGAGAAATCTTTTGTTGTAGGAAGTGTGATCTCCTTCCTTTTGTTTCAACGAGTGGAATTCATCTTCCAACCTTTTGATTTCGCTTCTTGGACAGAAGCGCCTTGTCATGAGTTCCCTTAACTCTTCCCATGATAAGGCCATGGCATCTTCGACTCCTCGCTTACCCTTTTCTGTGTTCCACCAGGTAAGGGCTACTCCAAACAGTCTCCCTGATGCATAACGTACCTTGCGATCCTCGGGACAATCGCAATTGAGGAAAGTGTTCTCCATTTCTTCAAACCAGTGGAGGAGGGCAGTAACACCTTCGGTCCCTTCATACTTTGGGGATCGCAAGATTTGAAGTGTTTGTAGGAGCACTTTTTGGAGTGAGGGTTGGCGACGCTCTGGTCTTCTTGATTGGGAGGGTTGATAGGATTTGCGGTGAGAGCTTGTTGAACTTGAATCACGATGTCAGGAAGTACCGCGGCCATTTGTTTAGCAATTTGAGTGGCCAAGTGTTCATTGGATCTTCCTGACTTTCTACCTCCACGTAGTTGCCTAGCCGACATCTACTGGAACATACATAGGAAGATTGTGAGTTTAAGAAGTTTTTAGGTGTCATGTGTCGTTAAAAGAATAAAAATAACATAACTATCAATAATGCAACTACATCCATAGGATGTCTTGGGTTTGCTCATGTTTGGGCCTCCAATGTCCCCCATACCATCGCCTGTATAGTCATGTGGGCCCCCATGACCATTGGCTTAGTAGGATTCACATTGGTGTTGGCGGTTTAACACTCACATCACCCGAATGAAAACCATGAAATATGATTGCGAGATGTATGGTAGGAGGGTGTCCAGGTGTAGACACAATGACAACTCAAAGTGGGGTTAGCTCACACGACGTTTGGTATAGCATGCTTTGGCCTAATAGGTCCTTCGTACTCTCATCGTTAGTCCCCAGGTAGGCAAACTGGTCCTTTATTTTGGATTTATACGAATGCCAAGCCTAGACAGGACGTTCCGACTACCGGTACTCGTACCCTTCCAGTTACTACATGCCCGTCATGAGAACTCACTTTGATGTGATTTGAAAAATAAAAAAATCGTTGCAAAAATCATGGGAATTGTGAGGTGTGTGCTCTCATGGATATGATATGTTATGAGGATATGATTCATGATGAGCATTGTAAAATAATATGTACTTATGAACATGCTTGCATAACATTGAATGTAACAATAAACATAAAGCATATAAACATCATGAATTTTGTATGTAACGCATAAACAATTTAAAATTTTAATCAACTATAGTATAGGCTCTAAGGGTCTAATAACCTATCCTATATCCCTATAGTCATGGCTCTGATACCAATCTGTCACACCCCGACCCGCAGCAGAATAAGAGTCGGGGCATAATTGGGTTATTACCAAAGCTCATGATGTTTACTAAAATGTTTCATATTTATTAAATTCAAATTACAACTTAAATATTCAAATCAAATCCATACAATTACAAGGAAATGAAACTAAGTAAAACAATCCCAAGCTTAAACTGATTTATTCTTCTAGGCCTTCCTATGTGTTTCTTGCCTCAACTGGATCACCTGTATCATGTGTAAAACGGGGGATATTTTGGGTCAACAAAAGTTGGCGAGTGAACCTTGAGAAAACATTGTTATTAATTTCTTGTTGTATTTAATATTGAAACTTTGTGCAATAATCACATGTGAGCAAACATATATATAACATAAACACAAACCACATTGGATGAGTAAATGATATGAATGATGATGTATATGAGATCAAGGCTCAATCAAACGGAGCCGATCGAGTGACATGAATGATGTGTATGTGAGATCAAGGCTCAATCAAACGGAGCCGATCGAATGAGGCACCTGATACTCAACCCGTATCCCATGGGGAGCTAATGGGCCTAATGAAATGCATGCACTGAAAATGATAACTTCAATCTAAACATAATTCACACCACAATTGATACACATTTGATACACATTTGATCACGGATATGATGGATGCACAAGTGTTTAAATATAATAAGGAATTAAACGACACATGATACACCCCAAAATGTGATTAAAACGGAGAATTGGTAGAGATTCACTCACATTGGGTGCGTTCTTTGATGACGTTGGATGCGCACGAGTTTTGGGATTTGATCGACGAGGAAAACTAACCTCAAATAATAACGAAATGGTTCGGTAAATAAATGGATTTTATTTGAGATTAATACTTTTAATTCATAATCTTAATAGGATTTTTAGATTTATTTTTGTGAGTTTAAGGACATTTTCTAACTTTAAAAATATTATTTTTAAGTATTTTTAAATAATTTTCTGATTAAATAAATAAAAAAATAAATAATAAAAAATGTTGACTTTTTGACTCTGACCGTTGACTGTTGACCGTTGACCGGTCGGACTGTTTGTAATTATGCGCTGAGTGAGGTTCGAACTCGGGACCTCTCGTATGCGTGCACGCAGCTCTACCAACTGAGCTACGTGTCTAACCCGAAATATTCTCTGTTTTAATTATATTTATACACTAATTAACTTTTAACTTATTTGGGTTTTTATTAAAACAATTTATATAGCCGAACCGGTTGCAGGGACCCAGAGTCGAACTCGGGTCCTTCGGTTCGAGTGCGCACAGCCCAACTAGTTGGGCTGTGTGTTCATATCTGTTTAACTTATGGATTAAATTATACTTATTAACATTCGGTGACCTGATCCGATTCAGTTGTAAAAATGTTGGTTTTAATTCTGAAATTCGGTAACGTGTGCGATTCGAACCCGTGACGTGTGTGTTATGTTGCACACAGTCCACCGCTGGACTGTGTGTCTAACCCGGTTAAATATTCAGTTTTAATTAAACTTATACACATGTTCGACTTCGTCTTCTTCGTTTACAAAGACACAGAACAATGATGTCCGACTGTTCTTGTTTAAATCGGTCATCGAACATATAATTGATTGGAATGAAATGGATAAAGAGGGTTACGGAGTAAAATGTAACGAACAGAATGTTTTTCTCAGATTTCCGGCAAGAGTCGTCGGCTCTAATTGGTGACTTCCGTCTGAGTGAATCAATTAACAGTTTTGATCAATGAGTTGTGCAATTAAGTTACTAAACAAGGGATATCAGGGGGTTTAGATGATTGTACCGATTCACAGCGAGACTTCGGAATTTCCAGCGATTTTCCGGTGAGTGCTGGAATTCCCGGCAACGTTGTCTGAGACAGATTCTGGGTGAACGATTTATGTTAATACTTGCCTAATAATGGATTGCAAACAAAATAGTCGAGAATTTTACCGATTTGAAGTAAGTCTCGGTTTTCCGGTGAAAGTCCGGCGAATGTAGAATATCTCCGGCGACGTGCAAAAGCTTCGAGAGATTGTGCGATTTTGAGCGAAAAGGTTACCAGAGGTTTGGGTGGGTATTTATAAGGATGAACAGGATGTATTGGGTCCGAATTATGGTCTTGATTCACGGTCAAAAATTTTCCGGCGGTTACGACTGGAATTGGGGGTTAGACATCGGTTATAACCGATGTCGAATTTAGTTCACGCGTTTCAGTCAAAGAAAACGGTCGTGATTTGCGAAATCGTCGGTTTTTCCGGCGACTGCGGATTGGGCGCGCTGATCATCAGTTTGACTTTTGGGTTTACTTTAAAGGTTATTTGTTTCTGTATTTGTCATAAAAGAATTGTGTGGCGGAGTGGTGTAGTGTGTGCTTGTGTTTGTGGGCGACCCGGGTTCGAAACCCGGCAGCTTCATTTTATTTTTTTCTTCACTTATTTTTATTATTTATTAATTATAGTTTTTAAATTCTAAAATGTTTATTAATTATGTATTTTTAAAATTAAAATGAACAATATATACGCAACGAAAATTATAACTGAATATTCGATTAATAAACGAAGCGGGTTTTGGAAACCCGTTTTTCGACGGATGTTACATTTGATCAGTTGTTGCTGAACCCGATATCTCAACCATGGGTATATGTGGGCCACACACAATGGATTGAAACAGAGCTCGATCATGTCCATTAAGGAAATTGATCATCCTGATTTTCTATTGGGGTACTCCTCTCTGACCAAGGTCAGAGGCTTTGACATAGACCCAATGTTGAAAGCATTGTTCCAGGTTTGAAAGGTTGCTATATTTAGATAAAAAGAAAGTTTAAAGAAAATGAGCAATTGATCGTTTGAAAATATTTTATTCAATCTGCTCAATACTAATTGTTGATCCTAGATAAACAATGCTCTTTTAACGTAATGTCGCAAGTGATTTCAAAATATGTGAAAATAGTGTGCAGAAATAGAAATCGAACTTTCAAGAAACAACAACTACATAATTTCAAGTTTATATCACTTTGAAACAAAATGGTTTACAAGGTGATTGTGAGGTTATTGACTAGTACAAACGAATACTTATGTAATTCTGTGGTGAAAGGGCAATGGAGTTCTTGTAGTATGTATTAAATGCTCGGCTTAACTCATTATCCTTTGCTTTTACTCTCTATTTATAGAGAGTCTTTAGCATGAATAAACACCACTTGTCCTGCATAAAGTAGCTTTTTGGCATATTCATTGAAACTATTAAGTTGAACTTGCTACTTTGTAAATATGGCAGAGCCTTATATTTTAGACAAGTTGGCTTATCAGAAGTCTTGAGAGGCAGCTCATCAGAAAATCTGTTGAACAGATCACCAGATCTTCTGATAATTAGATTTTACCAGAAACTAATGATACTCATCAAAATTATCATAAGATCCGTTAGAATGGCCTAATCTCATTGTCTTCATTTGTTTTTTATCCTTTTCTAATGAATATTGAGGACATGTTGTCTTTTTCTTTTGTCAAGTCTTGTTTCTTCTTTCTGATCGACCTTCATGACTTTATCTTCAGTAGTTGATCAAATAGATCATATTTTTCTTCAATAATTACATAAAAGTTTCTGATCCTTTTCTAATCACATTTCTCCCAAATTCACATTTAATTCAAGACTCGTATGCCAATTCGTTGAATATCAAGCCGATTAATCATCATCGGACCTTAAAATTATGATGTTTTCAAGACTTGGGCAATCAAACTCTTAATCATCACGTTCATGTGTAAGTTTTTCATTTTCTGCAATTGATGGTGTTTTAGTTTGTGAGTTTGTGAACTTTTAGTTTAAATCATTTGGTAGAATGTTTTGAGTGGTGCAAATGGCGGAAGATCATACATTTTGACCAATCATTTAGTGTATCAATCTATCTCGATTAACAAAAAAAGGAGATGAAAATTTGGGGATTTTGAGACATTATTTAGGTATCAATCTACCATCCAATGTATATAAGTCTTGTTCTTGCTAACCCTAGATTTCAAAGGTTCTTCTTTAGTGAGGCTCCTAGAAAGAAAAGTAAGATTAGTTTTTTTGTATCGTTCTTTCAAATCAAATGGCTTTTGAAATCCGAAAGCGAAGTTGTTGCTGGTGGTGTTCTTGATGTAGAGAGATTGAAAGTGATAGAGAGAGAAAGAGAGGGGTGGGGTGGGTTTTATTTATATTTATATTTTGTATATAAAAGGTAAAACGAGTGAAAAAATGTAAAAAGACATAAAGACCTCTTATTTAACGCTAAAAATGGACGAGATTGACGAAGTGGATGAAAAAGGAAAGAATTTGAAACCACGAGACCATATAAGAGAAAAAAAAACTTTTTGGATGAAGTTGACGAAATGACCAAACCACATGAACAATAATGGCAATTTACTCTTTATAAAGTTTTAAAGACCTTTATTACCTTTTAATTGTGTAAAAATATTACACTTTTTTATTGTGCAAAAATATTACACTTTTATGAAAGAAGATCTTGATTTTATAAAACTTGTTTAGTAATATTTTGAACTTTACATTTTAAGTTAATTTAAGTAATTTTTAATCAAGTTAATATGTTATAACACTTGAGTTATTTATAAAGATTTAATAGATTTGAAAAGACGTGTTTTATATGTTTTTTTTCATTAAATATATGTTCAATGATCTTACTCTAATTCTAAACACACCAAAGTTATTCTCAAATTGATGTATATGGCATACACAAGGATGTGTAAGCTCATTAACTTAAAAGGCAAAAATCATCTTGTTCAATTTTTCAAGAGATGCTACGGTCCTCTGTCCACAGTTATAGCGCGTGGTTCATTTAACGCTGCATTTTAAAATTTATTTAAATCTTGGCATGATCAACTTGTCGCTATTCCATTCATCGATGTTATTGTTGATCTCAGATAAACAATACTCTTTTAACGTAATATGGCAAGTGATTTCAACAAATGCGAAAATAATGTGCAGAAATAGAAATCAAACTTTCAAAAACAACAATTATAGAATTTTCAAGTTTATATTACTTTGAAACAAAATGGTTTACAAGGTGATTTGTGAGGTTATTGACTAGTACAAATGAATACTTGTGTAATTCTGTGGTGAAAGGGCAATGGAGCTCTTATAGTATGTATTAAATGCTTGGCTAGCTCATTATCCTTTGCTGGTTTACTCTCTATTTATAGAGAGTCTTTAGCATGAATAAACATTTGTTTATTCATGCACTTGCCCTGCATAAAGTAACTCTTTGGCATATTTATTTAATCTATTAAGTTCAATTTGCTACTTTGCAAATATGGCAGGGCCTCATTTTTCAGACAAGTTGGCGTATCAGAAGTCTTGAGTGGCAGCTCATCAGAATCTGGCTCATCAGAAAATCTGTTGAACAGATCACCAGATTTTATGATAATCAGATTTTCTGATGATACTCATCAGAATTATCATCAGATCCATCAGAATGGCTTTTCTGATTGTCTTCATTTGTTTCTGATCCTTTTCTGATGAATGTTGAGGATATGTTGTCTTTTTTCTTTTGTACGTCTTGTTTCTTCTTTTGTTTGACCTTCATGACTGTATCTTTAACAGTTGATCAGATAGATCATATTTTTCTTTAATACTTACATAAAAGTTTTCTAATAGTTAAGGCTTATGTTCTCAAGTTTGTAGCCATGATCTGTTTTTGATCTGACTAGTTTTGTTTCCAGACAAGGTGGATCCACATTTGAACATGCATCCATCTTTCACATACTTCTCCATTTCCGTTATGGTTTATTTTACTTGTTTGATCTTATCAACATACTTGGTGATGATTTAGGAAGGTATGATATTGACATAAATAATTATATTTAACATTTGTATTACATTTTTATATTTTTAGTATCATAAAAACTTAGAACGCATTTAAAAAATATATGCCCATGTGGTAATAACATGATATTCATTAGGCATTGATCTACACGAGTCGGATGATTGATAAGGGGAAATTGAGATAAGGGGATGATGATATAGAGTTTGAAAATCACGATGTCATACAGTATAGAGGTTCTAATTGATAATTTTGTTCATTCATGAGTCGTACGAACCTATTTATTGTAATATCCCAACCCGATTAAGGCTATCATGTCAATAGCGATTAGGGGTGTCGTGTCATATTATAGGAAATCATAGAAATTATTATGGTAGAATTAAAATAGTTAACCAAATTTTCAAATCCAAACGTTTTAAAATTAAATATACACATAAGGTGTTAAATCAAAGTGAACTAAATCTTTATAAATTCATTATCTTCCATATTCTACATTCTAATATGTAGGTTTACTCTCCTCACATTTTCCCATGATTTCCTTTAGAACCTGTCGGAAAAATAAAAGAAAAATAAAAAAAATTACAGATGATCAGTAAAATAAAGAACAATAGTTATGAAGGTGAAGTCTGCCAAAGGATAACAGTCATAGAAGTGGCAAAGAGAAACATTGGAAGAAATACTATTATAACGAATATAACTGATAAAAAAACAAATATAATGAAAAGCATTAATATTTTAGTAGAAGCAATGGGTTTAATCAGATGTAATCTCAAATGCTAGTACAAAAATAAATAAATAGTACTACCAGGAAGTACCCAAAGCCGAATAAGAATCAATTCATAATCATAACATGTAATTTATTTAAATCATTTCTCCTTATGTAGGTTGTAAGTCTATGCACCTCTATTAGGTGGTAGTCTGTTGGCACGCACAACATCTGATCCTCTCATAGAACATATACTATAACGGACCCAACAACAGAAGTCCTAAACCAGTCCATACATTTCTCAAACAAACATATAACACCCATAGGTATGGCCAATATACCGTAGGTGTCAGAAATGGAGATACCATGATGGCATCTCAATAACAATTATGAAGTCACGAGACATTATTGCCAAAATGTTGTGCTAGGGTCACCCCATGGCAGGGGCATGCTCGGTAACAAAGTACTGTGATAACATGGGCATATGCAAATTCAGTTAATATCATGTTTAGCGATAAGAAACATGTAGCAATGAGTACAAACATAATAAGACGTATTGCAAGCTAAGGTATCAAGTTTGATATCCAGACAATTAGAATAGTTATATAATGCAACTATCAGAACATAACATCATATCGAAGTTCCCAAAAGTGTATAGGATGCTCGAAGACCAAACGGTACATATCAATAAAAATAAAAGATGTTGATATTTAAATTAGAAGGTTTCGAAATCTGTATAATGATGCAAAAAAAAGATATCACATGCTATGATGTAAAGGAATATAGAATTGGTACCTTATAGAAAAGCACTAACTATTCCTTGCAAAACCTAATAATGATTCCGTTTGATATTAGTGGATGAATTTTATGGTGTACCAAATTATTGTTGGTTTTGGTTGAATGACCCATTTAGATTGTATAAATGGGTACAGGCATTTTAGGTTTAAATAATGCTCAGTTCAGGTTAAAAATAATAGTTACTATTCATAATGTTTTCTGTTCAAGATAACCTCTCAGAAAATGAATTGAATAATCTAGTTATTGCATAACATCATAACGCTCAGTTCAAGTTAAAAATAATAGTAAGTATTCATAATGTTTTCTGTTCAAGATAACCTTTCATAAAATGAATTGAATAATCTAGTTAGTGCATAACATTAAATATACATATAAAACTTTAACTGAATGGAAGTTGCACTTTATATAATTCATTTAGATCATTTTCCTTATATAAATATTTATACTAATAATATCTATATAATCTTTGGAACTAACTTTTTTTTAATAATATGAATCATCGTAGTCGTAGCAGGTTAAACACAATTAAAAATTCAAAGTTTACAACTCAACACTTGTATAAGAAATTATATATACAACGCTAAAACAAATACGATAATCGCTTGAACTCAAGCAATGGTTTCTTGCTGTTAATTGTCGTAATTCAAATCAAGATTCAATACAACAGTTTTCTTTTACTTATATCATATTTCACATGTAGTATTGTATTGGTTATTATTATAATTAGGTTATAAACTCTTGTATTATACGAACTTGTATAATATACCGATTATATAATTGAAAAGTGAAGGTACAATAATATGTGTAAAAAAGTTACAAACAAATAATGTGATAATAGAAATTATACAGTATGTAATGTTGATTATGTTTTGTTGTTTAAATACTAATAGCTAACTGAAAATATATATAGAGTTGGGAATTTTAAATTCTAAAGATATTGAAAGTTGGTTGTAATAATAAAAGAAATCGTATCAATTATCTAAATTAAATTGAAAATTAATTAAATATCCATGTAGAGAAGTTTGTGATTTTGTAAAAATAAAAAAACTTTAAAAAGAATTGTACATATCTAACTTTAAGTACAAATCATATAAATGAAAATACGGATTTAACATAAATTACTTTAATTTCAAAATTCGAACTTACTATGGTACAAAATTATATATGAGAACATGGTGTTAGCAGAGACATTATTTGGAATCGTTTATTAGAAATAAGGTAAGATTATTATTTATTATTATTATTATTATTATTATTATTATTATATCTATTTTTTTCAAAATTTTGAGGTATTATAATACTACACCCCTCAAAGATAATTTCTTTACGGCGGTCGATAAGTTGACCTTGAACATAGTCCCGAGCAGTGTAGGTTTACACGTAAGATTTTTTACCGTTAAAAAAAGGATGTATTGATTAGCAAAAGAAATCTTTCCAGTCTCAAGAATTTGAATAGTCTAAAGACAAGTAATTCCAATACTAATACTGAAGTTTCTAAATGATAATAACGAACTAAATATTTCTTATAATAACTAACACTTTTGACAAAAAAAAACTATAGTCGAAAAGCAATTCTTAGTATAATAGTCATTAGTGTTATCATTAAAACAATTACATTTGTATTATTGTTACTATGATTGTTATCGTTATATTTTTAAAATTTAGGGTATTACACTTACACAAGACCGCAACTAGGAAATCTAAAAGTTTTAACTAATTGTCACGTTTTACCAAAGGGTAATGCTTCAAGGACAAATATCAATTCATAACCAGAATGAGGGACAAAATATACTGATGATTGCTTAGAATAGGGGTGAACAAGGATCACTTTGGTTATAAGTCAAAATTATGTGTGTGAATTTTTGGCATAGCATGAAAATACATAATGAACTCAACACAAAATTCATGGTTTGTATTAGTCTATATATGTTTGGTTCAGTTTTAGTTCAAATCTACAAATGTGTTTTGTTGAATGGGTCGTATCTTGGCTGGCCTATTCAACCCATTTAGTATATTTATGTTTTAAGAAAATGTGTTTGATGTCATAACGTAAAATGAAAACGTTTTTATATCAAAATTTTATAGACAAAAAAGATTTGCAAATCATGTATATAGATTAAACACAAATGTTCTATATACTTTCGTATTTTTACTCTAAATTTGTCACTTTTGAAAATTAATACGCAAATAATAAGGTGAAATTGACAGTTTTCATGTCAACCATGTATACGTCTGGATTTACCTAGCAACCCATAGACACGATCTAGTTAACACCCCTAGGACAAAAAAACCCAACCTAAATAGGCATTTCAACTTAGAGATTATCATAAATGAAATTGTTCGCTTATTGAGAAAGATAGCTCTAGTAATTCGAATAACCATTGGTTATTGTCGACTCTGCTCATGTGGGCTAGTTTAAGCTCCTTTCAGTTATTAAATCCAATCAAGTTTTAAGCTAGATAAAAAATAGCAACAAGCATATTCATTTATAAAGGAGAATGAGGAGTAATAAAAAATGTAAGAAAAGTTTTTTACTATACAATAAATTATTTATGAAAAATGCAAAATATAAAATGTATAAAGTTGGCTTTAATGAGTATTCAGATTACTTATTCATGCACATAAAGCCATAATCAAACAATAAATCTTGGTTTTAAAAGAAAAGGTATCATAAGTGACCCATTAGTTTTCACATGTAGTTCAGTTTTTAGTTATGGTTCAATAATCATTCTCTTCTACTTACTATGAGTTTTGAATACATAAATAATATACCATCAAAGTATAAGTTTGTGTCACAAGTTGTATTGATGGGAGTGAATGTCGTATGAGGGCCACCAAACTTGAAAATAGCTATATATAATTTTATATAATTTTGAAAAATCGTCATATATGTACAAGAATGTGAATACGTCTATATTCCTCATGAAGCCAGAATAGTCTTTGGTCATACAGAGAAATATAGTAGTCACGTGTATGGAGGAAAAGAAATCCCAAGGGATATTAAGGTAAAGTTTAGAATTATTATTTCCTAATTACTCGCAACAGTCGGGGAGGTCCCTTTTGTGTAGTAGGGTATACCTAAGTTTTAAATCCATAAAATCCAAATTAATATAATCATTACTATCGTTTGGGCTCATTTTCACACTTGGGATCCTGACGTATTGAATATACTCTAGTATCCTAACATGACTAAGCATCCTGAGTCCCAATTTTGTTAATATCTACCTTGTCCCTTTCAAAAAATAGTCGCAGGAATATTCCAAGACAACGGATAGGAGATGGGAAGTTGCTGATATATCACAGAATAAGTTGAAGAAAACGTGTGGGAAAGCATAAGGAAGCCTGCAACAGTCACTTGCCCAGTCCACCAAGGATCCCGAAAAATCAGACACTTAGTTATGATATTTTTCTATTTATGTACTATAAATAGCATGATCTAATCGATTTAGGACTCACTTTTGTACAATTGAACACTCATATCACTCGCAATACACTCTGTAATACTTCGTACTTTATCGATCAAGCTCAACCATTGTAATTTCTTTCCCTTTATTAATAGATTAGAGCTAGGTAGTTTTCAACTCCCGGGTTTTTGTTCCGACGATCATCTGTCATAGATATTAAGGGCTTTTCCTTATAATAAATCTCGTGTGTTCATTATTATTTATTGTTTTCATTCATTAAACGTTCAGTATTGATCAATTACTTTGCATTCATCACTTATAAACTTGTTTTTTTAGACCAGGGATCCTAATATTTATTAAAGGATCTTTAAACGGAAACTTACTCTTTCAAAAAACACATTACATCACTTTAATTTGATTCGTTGGAGAGATAAACCGGTGGCACTTTCCATTGTACAAGCAAGATTGGTTGGATTAGCCCACTTTTCTGTAGGTTATATATTTACTTATGCAGCTTTCTTGATTGCCTCTACATCAGGGAAATTTGGTTAATTTTTTTCATTGAATGTTTTGTATCTGCGATAATCTCATTTCTTTCGATGAAGAAGAGATCCACCTTCTTATCTTATATTTCTACATCTAGGATCCGACTTGTATCATGGATACTAATAGGAACTTAACGAGTATACCAAATTGATCTTGTCAGTTTTTAACCAAAACAAAGTACTAAGCTAGAATAGACAAGTGTTACCTAATAGATATTAGTAATACGGATTTGTCGAACACACGGAACGATACAAAGGGATAATTCCAGGAAAACTAACATCAAGCTAGAATATACTTAAGATTAAACAAACAAATTAAGTTAAACAATTGAATGGTAATTCAAATTCGGTTATGATAACGATACTTACTGTTAGGGCATTGATTTTAGTACAGTAGATCATGTATCTTGAGATTTATCCTAGATCACTGATCCTTAATGGATGGTGTAGGAAGTCTGAGGATCAAGGATCCTTATTATCACCTATGTTGGCTAACAATTGTTTCCTATATTTTTAGCTTGTATCCGCAGGTACTTGACGAAGTGGACTTGGTTTATGCTGGAATATCACGGAAAATGCTTAGATTCAAGCACGTGCAAGTGAAGCAATAGCCGCTATGGGGTGATCGTGGGAGGCTTGCATATTTTTTGGATAGTTAGTTAGTTGGATATTTCTAATTATATCAGGGGATTTTGAGTTTGAATTAGAACACACAACCCGTACACTTACTACTCTCGAAACTGCTCTTAAACACACACTAGAATTCAATTGTAACAAGCTCAATATCATCCAAAGTTGTAACCTATTCATACAATATAGTTGGTGATCAGTAGTTTCCATCACCCGAGGTTTTTTATGTCAGAGATCTTCTAAAATCAAGTGCTTTTTACTCGTACAAATCCTTGTGTTCATTGTCAATTACATTTCATCATTGATCATTCAGTTATTTGACATTCAAGCACACTACCTCACAAAATCAGATTTCGTTACATTACCTTAGATTGATTTTTGACCAAAACAATTTGGCGCCCACCGTGGGCAAGTGGTGCTTCAATTTTAATAACTTTCCATTCATTTTCATTCATTTCCATCAGCTTCATGGCTTATCAGGGAAAAGTTCACTTCAAGTGCCATGCCGGCGGTTACCTTCATCTCAAACCACTATGCCTTTGCCCCCATTCCCCCACCATTCCAAAAGAATGTTGAAAATGCTCAGAAGAAGACATCATTCGTCTTCACAGGATCAACAACCTTTGTTGTTTCTTCCTCTACAACTACTAACAATCATGTTTTTGTTTTGATTTTGCAGATGAAAAGCTACATGGAGCGGCAAGACAAACCAACCAGAGGATCCTTCGCGAAATTGATGATATAAAGAAGCAGAAGAGACTAGCAGAAGATTAGTCCCCACTGATGCCTAGGTCATTGGATTTTGCTACTCCATTATCAACAATCCAGCATTTTAGGGGATCCAATGTCCAGCTTCAAGGATCCTCCAACCTTCAACATGGATCACTAGCAATAACCAAGTCTCAAGGATCCTACTCCCAACCTCAAGGATCCTCTATCATTCGACAAGGATCACTGGAGACGACTTAGCCTCAAGGATCCTTCTACCAACCTGGAGGATCACAGAGAATGTATCAGTCTCGAGGATCCTACTTTCAACATCAAGGATCCTCAACTCCGGTTCAAGGATCCATGGATTATCCATCAAGGCCTTCAGCACCAATGTATCATGGATCCAACATCTTTAAGGATTAAGGATCCTCAAGGAGTCAAACACTTAGAAGCTCAAAAGTCCATGATGGGACTTCATCCTAATGCAAACTATGCTTCCTCAAGCCCTACTGTGACAGCAGACATCTCTTATCCTCAATACACTTCTGCAATACCAACTTTGAGTCAAACGGGAGGTAACAATTTTAATAACACCTTTATGGATACTAATCATGGTTGCACCAGGATGCAGGTATTAGTCAGGCCATGGCCAAGGAGTTATAGAAGCTCAAGGATATGATATCCAGCGTTCAAGGAATAGTTAATCCTATTCCTAAAATCCCGGATGGAATTCACAAGGTGTCTGCTTGCACCACCCATATGCCAGGCAGAGATTCCAAAACACTTCAAACACCCAACATGAAGTTGTATACGGAACAACTGATCCAGAAGAACACGTGGCACAATACCGGAGAGGATGGAGATAAACCACATTCCTGAAAGGCTAAAAGAGCTTTCTTGTGTAAGGGCTTCGGATCCACATTTACTGGATCAACACTCAAATGGCTGCTAAGTCTTCCTCCCTACTCCATTACTTCGCTCCATAATATAGTTAACCCATTTAATAATCAGTTTTCATGCAGTAGAACTTTTGAAAGGCTAACTAGTGACTTATATAGGATAACCCAAGCTCGTGATGAATCCTTAAGGGATTTTGTCACCAAGTTTGGAAGAAAATCCTTAGAAATCCCGAATTTAGATGTTGCAACTGCTGTTGAGGCGTTTAAAATGGGATTACAAAGGAATTCTCCATTATACGACGACCTTGTCATGACCCTTGCAGGAACTTGGACGAAGTAAGAAACAGGGCTCTACGATTCATCCGATTAGAGGATGATAAGAGAAGACAAGATAGAATCACTGGTTCCAATAAACATGAGTACAACGACAAGAAGCAAGGATCCTTCTACAAGAATAACAATCCAAGCCGTACTCCAAGCCTGATAATCAAAATGTTCATGCAGTTGAACAAGATGATGATGAGGAGGAATATCCTCGAATATCTGAATATTGTTTTAATTAATAACAATGAATTGATGTTTGCCTTGCAGAACAGGTGAAAAAACTAGGTGGCCGAAGAAGAACGAGAAGTTTAACTCCTTCAAGGATAAGTCCAAGTGGTGTGCATACCATGAAGACTTTGGGCATTTGATGGACGATGCATAACCTTAAGGAGAGAAATTGGATATCTCCTCAGTAAGAGGCACTTGACAGAGTTGCTGGGCAGGAAGAGTCAAGGATCCAGGATCCTGAAAATGTTCAGAAAAAGCTACTGCACCTCCAGCCGATGCACAAATCATAAACTTTATCTCCGAAGGGTCAGATATCTGTGAAACCTTGTTCTCCGGCGGCAAAGAGGCACGCCAAAGAAACCAAGTTGAAGAATGGAGACAGACCCATTAGGACCTCCACTCTAACTCAGTAGAAAGTTATATCCTTTGATGAGGATGATTGTGTTGATATTCAAGATCCTCATCATGATGGTCTAGTTATTACTTTGTTTATAGCTAATCACTTTGTTCGCGGGATCCTCATTGACGGTGGAAGCTCTGTGAACATTATACAACTTGATGTCCTGAAAAAGATCAATGTCCCGGAAACTGAAATAATTCCAGATCATCTGTCCTTGTCGGATTCAGCGGTGAAACAAAGAACACGCTGGGAGATATCAAACACCCAATCTATATTGGGGGTAAACTCTATACAAAAATTTTGTGTTATTGACTGCTTGTCTTGTTGCAATGTTATCCTTGGCAGGCCCTGGATTCATGAAATAAAATTTGTCCCTTCAACCTACCACCAATGTGTAAAATTACCGACACCTTGGGGGTAGTGAAGATAGCAAGCGATCAGCAAGAGGCCAAGAATTGTTACACCTCTTCAATGAAACCGACATCAAAACCAAGGGTGGTGTAACAATCACAGCAACCTCCAAGGAGTGTCCTGGAGGCAAGAGAGCAAGACATCAAGGTTGTAATACTAGATCCTCGGGATCTTGAAATCAAGGTCCTCATAGGATCGGGGATCCTTGACAGTATAGAGAAGGATCTAGTTTCCTTCCTGAAAAGAAGAAAGTATACCTTTGCTTGGAAACACGAGGATATGACAGGTATCTCTAAAGATATTATAACACATAAATTGGGAATTGATAAATCTTTCAGGCCAATTCATCAAAAAAGAAGGAAATTTGCACCGGAAAGGAATCTTATTATCTAAGAAGAGGTAGACAAACTCTTGAAGGCATGTATGATTAGGGAAGTTAAGTATCCAAGATGGTTGGCCAATGTGGTGGTTATTCGAAAGAAAAATGGAAAATGGAGGGTATGTGTCGACTTTACAGATTTAAATAAGGCATGTCCCAAGGATCCTTTCTCACTTCCACACATTGACTCCATGGTGGATGCAATAGTAGGACATGAATTGTTAACCTTTATGGATGCTTCCTCTGGATTCCAACAAATTCAGATGGAACCATCTGACCAGGAGGATACAACATTCATGACTCCTACTTGCATATACAGTTATATTGCAATGCCTTTTGGACTGAGAAATGTAGGTGCCACCTACCAAAGACTAGTCAATATGATGTTCAAAGAGCAGATTGTAGACACTATGGAAGTGTATATAGACGACATGGTGGTCAAGTTCAAGAGAGTAGAGGATCATCTCAAGTATCTTGAAGTAGCATTCAATATACTTGATCAATACAACATGAAGCTGAATCCTTCAAAGTGTCATTTTGGTGTCAAAGCTGGGAAGTTCTTAGGATACATGGTGACAAAAAGAGGGATTGAAGCAAGCCCTAAGCAGATTAAGGTAATTGTGAATTTAAAATCCCCTACCAACGCCAAGGATGTCCAGAAACTAATAGGAAGGATCGCGGCCCTAACCAGGGTCAAATCAAAGTTCTTAGAAAAGTGCAAGGATTTTTATGACATCCTGATGAAGAATAAGAAATTCGAGTGGACTGAGAAGCATGAAGCTGCACTCAAAGCCCTGAAGGATTATCTATCCTCAGCACCAGCCCTGATGAAACTAGAGGATGGTGAGCCGTTATCCTTGTACTTATCTGTTTTAGGTAAAGCCAAAGTATAGTGTTAGTTAAGGATCACGAAGGCCAACAACATCCCTTATATTATGTAAGTAAAATCCTTCTTGATGTCGAAGCCAGGTACTCACATTTAGTGAAATTAATTCTTGCATTGATCATGGCTTCCACTAAACTTAGACATTATTTTGAAACACATACTATTATTGTGAAAACTAATATTCCTATCAAGAATGTTCTCAGGAAACCGGAAATGTCAGGGAGGATGGCGAAATGGGATTTCGCAGTCAAACTTAGTGCATATGATATAAAATATGAACCAAGGATTACCATCAAGTCTCAAGCTTTGGCTGACTTTGTGGCTGATTTCAGTATTGATCTACAAAGGGAAGCTGAATAAGAGGTTTAACAACTGGAAGAGACCAAGGATCATTAGACACTTTTCACGGATGGAGCCTCTAATGTGAAAGGAACCAGGCTAGGAATACTACTAAAATCGCCACAAGGGGACATAATACCCCAGTCCATCGCATGTGAGTTTAGACAATTAACAATGAAGAAAAATATGAGGCCCTAATAGCAGGTTTTCGATTAGCTAAACATATGAGGATCAGGTATCTTCAAGTGTACATAGACTTATTGCTAATTACTAACCATTATAATGGCTCATATGATGTGAAGGGTGAAAATTTTATCAAATATCATGAAATTGTTAAAAAAAACTAGCAAATGCTTTCGATTCTTTTAGTATAACACAGGTACCTAGAGAAGAAAATGTTGGGGCAGACGTGTTGGCAAATTTAGGATTACCCTTAAATATACCAGAAGACGTGAGGATACCTACCACTTTCTTTTTCCCGCAATTGAGGAAAATAAAGCATTGGAAATAGTTGAGGATATTGCAATTATACCTAATGATGTGCAGCCGAATTCAGGATCATGGATCCTTCCAATTATGAACTACATTCAAAATGGGGAAATTCCCACAGGGGAGAATCCCAAAGCCTTTAGGGTTAAGAGTTATCTCAATTTACTATATTAAATAACATTTTGTATTAAAGATCTCTTGCAGGTCCATATTTGTGATGTATTGAGAATCCAGAAATTCAAGAGGTCTTGAAAGATTTTCATGAAGGAGACTATGGAAATCATCCTAGGGGCAGAGCACCATTCTCAAGGATCCTTAGAACAGGCTACTAATGGCCTATAATGAAGAAGGATGCAATAGATTATTCAAGGAAGTGTGATGCTTGCCAAAGACATAGCAACATCCTACATCAACCAGTAGAGCCTTTAGATCCAATAATTTCATCTCGGCCATTTATGAAATGGGGAATGGATATAGTGTTAGAACATTTTGAGACCGTTGGTACTTGATTATTAATAGTAAGAGCTGGTTTGTAATAGTTAGGTAATCTAAAAGGGTCAAAAGTGCAATTATGTGAAAGTTGTAAGCTGGCGGCGTAATTAATAACCCAGCGTATTTCTTAAATACGCTGGGTAGTCAGTCTGTATAAATATGTGCTTCAATGATAGTATTGTCCAAGTTTCTTGGACAGATTTTGGTGATTCTCTTGTGTTGTGATTCTTGTTATTGTGCTTACATCCGAATATCCAGGTGCTGCTATTGATTATATCTTATTGGGATTTCATATACAACACTAGTTGTTTGATCCATTCAAGATTCTTCATCTTCATGGTTTGGTTTTTCTTAACTTTTACACATTTCAAACAACTAATCTATAGTTGTTTGGGTGATAACAATCAACCACTGTGATCCGAATCTGTTTTGGGACTCACAATTTGGTATCAGAGCCTTTGTGCTCTTGATTGTTTGAGTTTTCGTTAAGATTCTTCAAATTTTGAAGGTTTTTCAAAAGTTTTCAAAGTTTTATGGTTTTTCAAAATTTTGGGCTTAAAATGACTTGATCTGGTGTGTTTAATCATTGGGTTGTTGTTAATCAGTGGTTTGGTAAACATTTTGGTCATTTTGTTTCAAAGAAACATGAATTTTGCGTCGTTTTTGGGTGATTAGAGGGTTTTTTGTTCGTTCTAAAACCCTTCTGGGTGTATTTATTTTTGAAGTTGGCGTAGATATTTTTGAAGGCAGCGTATTTAACTTTGAATATCGTGTATTTAACAATTATGCTGGGTTTAAACCAGTGAATTTGTTGAGTTATGAGCGTAATAGTGCCAGCGAAATTAATCGAAGGCAACTTCGAAGTCAGTGATACAAATCCTCAGCGATTTTATCACGGTGATCAGCGAAATTAACAAACTTTTGTTTGTTTTTGAATATCCAGCGGATTTAGCTTTTGATTTCAAGTGCAGCGTAATTAGTCTCCTTTGCAGCAAAATTGTTTCCTGATTTAACACTCTCCAGCGTATTTAATCACCGATCAATCCATTATGTCTCTCAATCAACTCAATCCGATTGCCCAACCGAGCTAGAAACTGGAACTGCTACAAGGCCACCAAAGTTGACAGAATCGGAAGATTTCAGCAGTTGGAAAAACAAGATCAAAGCCTTCTTTGAGTATACCGACTATACTCAATGGATGTCAGTCATAGTGGGTCCGCATGTTCCAATGATAATTCGTGACGACATTCATACAATCAATGAAGATCCATAAATGTTCACAGATGCAGATAGAACTCTCATTCAACCTGACCGGAGGGCTCATGCTGCTCTTCCTATGGCTCTGTCCAAGGACGATAACAACTTGTTTGAATAGTACACCTCAACACATGAACTGTGGTTGGAACTAATCGACCACTATGAAGGAAATGAGGAACTCATGGACAACAAAAGAGACATGGTCCAGAAAGAGTATGACCTGTTTGGAAGTGTTCGTGGCGAAAGCTTATCCGACCACATCAGTCGATTTCTGGGAGTGTTGACTAAGATGAAGAAAGTGGGCAATCCTGTTGTAAATTATGCATCAATCAAGAAGCTGCTAGATTCTCTCCTAAAGAATGGAGCCTTCAATGCATGATGATTAAGAGAACTTTCTTGACCAGCACAACTCCTGTTACACTCTCAGACTGATCAACACTCTAAAAGCCTTTGAAATGGACATTGTCAAGAGAGAGATGAACCAAACTGGGTATTCTCAGAAGATTACCAGCAAGATACTGCAACCTCGGCCCCAAGAATATGGCGTTTCTTGCTCCTATCACCTCATGTGGATTGAACTCTCAAAGTGATGTTGAATCTTATCCGAATGCTTCCGCAAGCTCTATGAAGGCCTCGTCATCCTCCGAGAAGACCATCGTGGCCAGCGACGCTCAAGCACTTAAAATATCCACAGAACATGTCGCTTTGTTTAATACATTCTTAAGCAGCTATGAGGCTCTCATGTCAGGAGAGTTGAAAAGAGATTCCTCACTGCTGAAGACATGTATCAAGTGGATCCTGACGACATGGAGGAGATGGATTTGAAGTGGCAGATGGCAATGATCACTCTTCGATTGAAGAATTTCCAAGATAAAACGGGAAAAAGGCTGGCTCTCGGAAAAGCTGGATTTGATAAGTCCAAGCTGAGATGTTACAATTGCAAAAATCTGGGCCATTTCAAAGGGGAGTGTCCATTGCTGAAGAACGAGAATGCCGAACTTAACCAGACAAGAAAACCGGTGGCCATTGAAGGGAGTGACAGTATTGCTGAAAACAACCAAAAGGCTTTAGTTGTGGAAGATTATGACTGGTAAGAGGAAATAGCTGAGGCTAAAGCTGAAGTTAACAAGGCCCTCATGGCAAACATCTCCACTGTTTCTGTCAGACTGCTCCAAATTGTATTGAAAAGCAAACCGCCAAGATTCCAAAAGATGACACTGGTCTGAAAAGCATCATCAATCCTGTTGAACAAACCTCAGAGAAGGGAAAATAGAAAGCTGAAAGGAATGAGTCAAAGCCTGCAGTTCAAGAAGCCATTAGTAGTAGCAAGAATATTGCGGTGGAACTTCTACCACCGCCATGAAGCCAGAAACTGAGGATAAGGATTTGGTAAATAGCATACCATATGAATTTAAAGCGAAGCTGTGCTCCAAACTATGTTTGAACGTCGTGGCACACTACAAATCTCTCAACTGTGACATAATTATAGAAAAAGAAAAGATTTTGAGAATTAATCAAGAACTAAAAGAAAATGAAGCTGCATATCAGCGAAAGTTAACTTCAACCATAGCTGAAATGCAGACTTTAAAAGAATTTGTTTTCAGAAAAGATTTTATCATAAATGATTTGACTGAAAAACTAGAAAATCTCAAAACGAAAATAACAAATTGCAAATCATTATTGATAAATGGAAAATTAGTCAAAAAGCACTGATTGATATTGTAAACTGCCAACGACCGACATTCATAAAGGATTGAATTGGATATAAGGATAAATTCAGATATGAGAGAAAAATATTTCCTCCTCCGCACAGCAAAAACTATGTCCCTATGCAATCTCCTCATCCTAAAAATGATTTAATAGATAAAAATGATCTTTTGGATCAAAATGTTTTTTACAAACCACAAAACAATACTAACATGTCTGAAAGCAATGCAGATTTGTGTAAGGGTCAAGAAGATGTGTGCGATGAGGAAGATGAATGTGGAGGTTCAAAAATAGGAATCGGTTACTTAGGCGACAGTTATTCAACAGTTAACTGGTTCGCCTAGAATTGTAATAAGACAAACAGAATTTCTATTCAGGATAACTGTAATAGTTTATCTAGGATGGATGACTGTAACGGCTTTGTGCCAAAATTGAACATTCGGGATGATTGTAATGGCCTTGCGCCTACACTTAAGACTCACAACCAAGTGCATGCTAAGGTTGAGAGTCATGACTTAAACTCTGTTTTTAATGATGAAAATGTTATACTTGAATCTACTGTCTTTGTGCCATAATTGAAGAAAAATATATTTGGAAAGTTCCTCACTGAGGAAATTCCCGAGTTTGTTCCATCAGTTGCAGGTACTTCAGAGACTGATAAAGACTTTACTAGAAGAAAGCATTAGAGATGATTCAAGCATAACAACCTCAGAGAGTGATGGAGAAATGTCAAATGAAAGTCAAGAATCAACCTCGTCATCAGACAGTGAGCATAGTGAGGACGAAATTGAAGATAAACATCATCCTACAAGAAGAAAGTCAAAGATTCAAGCCATGTTACGTCATCAGACTCCTCAAGCAGCTCCAGATTCTCATCACATACATCATCTTCGAACTAAGCACCTAGGAAGAAAAGATCGAACTGCAAACAATGCTTTCGCTGTGGTTATTTAGGACATACTGCGAAACATTACAAACCTAATCAAGATCTCGTTAAGAGTTTTACTGATCAATTTGACAATCTAAAGAAATCAGTAAAATGCATAGTTGACTCAACTTGTTTTTGGAAAAGAAAAGAAAACTCTCTTGCTCAATATCATGATAGATTTAATGTAAAGCAAGTTTGGGTTCCAAAAGCTAGCTAACCTATAAATATCTTTTGTTGTTGTTGTTGTTTTTGTTGTTGTGTATAACAGAATAAAATTCAGAAATGGATTCGGATGGTCATGGAATATATCTGGCATGTTGACAGCGGATGCTCTAGGCATATGATCGGGTTAAAGAATCTGCTTAAAAACTTTCGAGTTATCGATGGTGATTTTGTGTCCTTTGCCGGAGACGAAAAGGGAGGGAAGATCGTCGGAATGGGTGACGTCATGTCAGAAGCACTTACTCTGGAGAATGTGAACTATGCTCTAGAATTGTGTTACAATCTCATGAGTGTTTCACAAGTCTGTGACAAAGGAATTTCGATGCAGTTCAATGACACGGAGTGCTTGTTTCTCGAACCCGAATACTCCGTCCCTGCAGAAATGATCATGCTTAGAGCTCCTCTTCAAAATAATACCTACGTGCTAAATATGAAAAATGTCAAATCAAATAAGCAAATGACATGTCTTATTTCAAAAGCATCTGAATCGGAATCACTGCTGTGGCACAGGCGTTTGGGGCATGTGAACTTTAAAAATAATAAAGCTTTCTAAATTAAATCTAGTAAGAGGTTTACCTATGAAAGATTTTCCTTTTTCTGAAAAATGCATCGCATGTGCCCAAGGAAAGCAACATAAAAAGCCTCATAAGTCCAAAGCAGTGAATACGAATGTCCGCCCCACTGCAATTACTTCACATGGATCTTTTAGGCCCTATAAGCGTTAAAAGTTTAGCTAAAAGATCTTATTGTTTGGTAATTACAGATGATTTTTCAAGGTTCTCATGGGTGTATTTCCTCGAAGCTAAGAGTGAGACAGCTTCCGTTCTGAAAAGCTTCATCCCTATGATTGAAAACGTAATCAAGCTGAAGGTGAAATCCGTAAGAAGCGACAATGGTACATTGAATTCAAAAATCATACGTTTGTCTCCTTCTGCGAAGAAAAAGGAATTCGTCTTCAATACAGTGCTGCCAGAACTCCTCAGCAAAATGGTGTAGTGGAATGCAAAAACAGAACTCTCATCGAAGCTGCTAGAACTATGCTGGTCGACTCCAAGCTTCCCATAATCTTCTGGGCTGAAGCGGTCAACACAGCATGCTACGTTTTGAATGGTGTTCTAATTGTCAAACCTCACGAAAGACAGCTTATGAACTACTTTTCAAAAGGAAGCCTCTGATAGATTTCTTCAGACCGTTCGGATGCTCATGCACACTTCTCAACACTGAAGATAATCTCATCAAGTTTAAAGAGGTAGGTGACGTATGCTACTTCATGGGCTACTCATCCTCTCAAAAGGCGTATCGAGTCTACAACAAAGAACAAAGATGGTGATTGAATCGTATTACTCGATTTTCAAGAAGGGAACTCCACTAACACTGGAAGCGCTCCAAATTGGTTTTATGACGTAGACATTGTATTCAACACTTTCGAACCTGTAGAATCCACCCCATTAGAGCCATTGTTTGATCCTTCAGACATTGGTTTCACTCCTTTTACAACCCGTTTCACCCTGCCTCTGCCTCTCCTACTCTTCCTATTATCGAAGTAAATGGTGACACATCTGCTGGAATGCATCTGCACATGATGATTCTTCTTCACAGCAGGCTGTGGATGAACCTCCCAAAGAAGACGAAACTACAATTATCTACGTCGATGAACATTTCACTAATCTGCCTCAACAAGTGGAAACTCACACCAACGCAGGGTAAAGACCAATCGAAACCATCCAATTGAAAATGTCATCGGTTCTGTTGAAGATGGAGTTCGAACAAGCGGACAAACACATACCATCAACACAGGACTGTATGCAAGGTAGTGACGTATGCTACTTCATGGCTACTCTCCCTCAAAGGTATCGAGTCTACAACAAACAAAGAACAAAGATGGTGATCGAATTGTTTTTACGAATCGATTTCAAGAAGGGACTCACTAACAATGGAAGCGCTCCAAATGTGTGTTTATGACGTAGACAATTATTCAACCTTTCGAACCTGTAGAATCACCCCATTGAGGCCATGTTTGTCCTTCACCATTGGTTTCACCTTTACAACCTTCACTGCCTCTCTCTCCTACTTTCTGTTATCGAAGTAAATAGGTGTACAATTGTGAGAAGATGACATGATATTCTTCTATGACACAGTGTGATGAACCTCCCAAAGAAGACGAAACTACAATTATCTACGTCGATGAACATTTCACTAATCTGCCTCAACAAGTGGAAACTCACACCAACGCAGGGTACAAGACCAATCGAAACCATCCAATTGAAAATGTCATCGGTTCTGTTGAAGATGGAGTTCGAACACGCGGACAAACACATACCATCAACACAGGACTGTATGCAGCTTTTATCTCGCAGTCTGTCCCAAGAGATATCGAAGAAGCAATTCAAAGCAATGCAAGAAGAATTAGCCCAATTTCGGAAACTTAAAGTCTGGGAACTCATTGTTTTACCAGATGGAAAGTTTCCAATTGGTACCAAGTGGGTATTTCGAAACAAGATGGACGATTGTGGTGTATTTATCAAAAATAAGGCAAGATTAGTGGTTCAAGGTTTTCGGCAGGAGGAGGGGATTGACTATGAGGAAGTTTTTGCACCGGTTGCACGCTTAGAAGCTATCAGAATCTTCTTAGCCTACGCTTCGTTCAAAAACTTTAAGGTGTTTCAGATGGATGTAAAGAGTGCATTTCTGTATGGGAAAGTGAAAGAAGAAGTCTATGTCTGTCAACCTCCAGGTTTTGAAGATCCTCGCTTCCCCGCGAAGTACTATAAGCTTGACAAAGCTCTCTATGGTCTTCACCAAGCTCCTCGAGCATGGTACGAGACTTTGTCAACATATCTTCTGGAATGTGGGTACCCAAGAGGGAAAATTGATATGACTCTTTTCAGAAAGCGGATCGGAGATGATGTGATGCTGGTGCAGATCTACGTAGAAGATATCATCTTTGGGTCAACTGATGAAGCTCTTTGCAGGGAGTTTCGAGCAAGTAATGAAGGCAAAATTCGAAATGAGCATGATGGGAGAACTTACGTTTTTCTTGGGATTAGAAGTGAAGCAGAGAGAAGACGGCATACTATTCATTAGGCTAAGTATATCAGAGATATTCTATCCAAGTACAACATGAATGATTGTAAATCTGCCAGCACTCCCTTCGCTACTCAGACGGAACTTACTTCAGATCTTCAAGGAAAACCCGTGAATAAATCCTTCTATCGTTATATGATTGGCTCGTTAATGTATCTGACTGCAAGTAGGCCTGACATTATGTGGTTGTCTGTCTCTGTACGCCATTTCAAACGGATCCGAAAGAATCTCATGAAGCTGCTGTCAAAAGAATCTTTCGCTATCTGAAAGGAACTCCTAAGCTTGGTTTGTGGTATCCTAAAGATAGTAATTTTGATTTAATTGCTTTCTCTCAGAGTGATCATGCAGGTTGTAAAGTTGACAGAAAGTCTGTCTAGGAGGCTGTCAATTTTTAGGAAATCGTCTCATTTCATGGCAAAGTAAAAACCAGATAACAGTCTCCACATCAACTGCTCAAGCTGAATATACGGCAGCTTATAGTTGCTCTTCTCAAGTTCTCTGGAAATAAAATCAGTTGTTGGATTATGGAATCAACGTTATGAAGACTCCTATATTCATCGACAATGAAGCGTGTCTTGGAATTGTGAAGAACCCTATCCACCACTCCAGAACTAAACACATCGAAATTCGCATTCATGCGATCAGAGATGCATATGAGAAAGGATATATTCAAGTGGTGCTGGTGGATACGATGCAACAGAAAGCTGATATATTCACGAAAGCCTTTGATAAAACTCGCTTCAATCAGTTGGTAACCTGGTTGGAGATGGTCAATTTTCTTAAGTGGAAGTGATTACAAATAATAATAAAAATAAAAAAATGGTTTTCATAATAAATAATAATCTCATAAAATGTGCCCAACAAAAAGATTTTCTACAAATTTAAACTTTTTTTCAAGCAATGGATTCTCGAAAATAAAATTTTAAGGGGGGAAGTATTCCAGAAAATATTGTTGAGACAGAATCCTTTATTTGACACTTGCATGAGAAATGATAGAAAAACTGCTGACACTTTGTTTAATCTTAAAACAGAAATAGATTGAGGCTCCAAGCCACGACGTGTCAGTAGATTCAGCAATACCTTGAAGTAAACTGCGAAAAAGGAGGCAAATTCTAATGAACACACAAGAATTCTGGATACCCACAATGTTATGCAACTTGCGGGTAACACGTTGCGGCGTATGGCTTAACGGTCTTAAATCTTGCGTTGATAGATTGCCAAAATCCTAGATTTTGGGTCTTTATATTGACTAATCATTCGGGGATATCATAGTTGCTCTTCTGCTGCATCTAGATATATGCTGACCTAGACACAATTATGATATCTTTACAAAAAGCCAATGCGGCCAAAACCCTACACAAATGAAGCTCTCATTGAGAATCATTCAAGTGCTTAAATCGTACTGTATTTGGTATCTGTCATAGCCCTCGTTAGACTTTGGTCTCTTTGTTGTACGGAAGTACTGACCTGAACACCAATTGTCTAACGTTGAAATTTCAAAAACGAATGAGGTCAATATACTCACCTGCTATGAGGAATCTTTGTGCATACCTTGATCGCGGGGGTATGTCCTGATGTGGGACTTATGGGCATAACATTCTGACAGTTCAGGATGAGTGGGGAAACATCGAATTTCTTGTCAATATTACCGCAACATGACAAATGGCTCTTCGATCGCATGTTGAAAGATAGGTGCATGGATTTAAAAGGACAAACGTACTGACAGCTTTTTTTGTGCCTTGATTATTCAAAATATCTAACGTCTTATCTCCAATTAACAAAATGTTACAAGTATGATTTTTTTGCGGGAAAGTCACAGGATTCAAGTCAGTAAGCAAATATTTTATGTGAAAAAGGAGGCTTCTTTGGCCCCAAAAACAACTTTCAGATCCAAATTGCAAATTTTCATTTTTCTTAAGCTTATTTTTAAATTCTTGCACTATTTTTTAACCAAAAAGGGCACATTTTTCGAGAAAATTTGAGGTTTTCGAGCGTAATTGAGTTCAAGATTCTTAGACTTGAAGAATCCTTAAAAATCCTATGGGCGGCGTAATTAATGTTCAGCGTAATTATTAATTACGGTGGAATGTAAATTTGTATATATATTTTATTTTGTTCCATTTTGTGTAAATAGTTTCAAATTTCAAAACCTATCTTCGTCTTCTTCATTACTCCGAAAAACCTAAAAACTACCTTCATCTTTCAATCTTCTTTTAGTATATCTGAACGGAATCGATATAGGTATGATGATATTTAAATGTCCATCGTTCATTGTCTGAGTGTTTTTAAATCATCGATTCCAGTCTCTGTTTTGTTGATAGATGCTTTGAGCAGGTTACTTCCGGTTTTTAAAGGGTTTATCAAGAAATTTATGAATATGGCGTATTTAATTTTGAATATGACGTATTTGTCTTTGAAGATAGCGTAATACATCAGAACATCGGTTAGCGGATTTAAGACTTGAACGCGAGTTCAAGTAACCGGCGTATTAGACAAATACGCCGGTTAAGCCAGCGAAGATAGTCATCTACGCTGGTTATACTTAAATATGCTAATCTTGTTCAGTGTAAATATGTTTCATCGGGCGTAATTACTTCTTATCGACAGTGTATTTGATCTAGACATCAGAATGGCGGATTTAAGTCTTGAACGAGAGTTCAAGCAACCGGCGTATTAAAGAAATACGTCGGTCAAGATAGCGTAATTAATCATTTATGCCGATTTTACTTAAATTTGCCATTCAAACAGTCTGCGTATATATCTCTGATGTTCAGCGTAGATAACAGCGGTTTTAATTTTTTTTAAATATGTTTTATGTATAAAATATTATGTATATATTTTTTAATTCTCTTTAACATTTATATCTATATATATACATATATTTATATATATAAATCTGACTTGGCTCGTTTCCACATTTCAGGAATGGCTCAACCTTTAGTTTGGGACGGTACTAGAAAGCACAATCAGCCCATCACTCTAGTCCCTCCAGAGCCCGATTTTGAAGACGTGATGGACTGGCTGTCACGAGCAAAATTAGCTACGCAGTCCAGGAAATCCCACAATCTACTCAATCCACATAGAAGAATTCTGGAGAACAGCAAGGGTAAGAACGTTGAACAACGTCAAGCACATCACAGCGACAGTGCGAAACAAGAAATTAAAGTAACTGAGGAACGAATTCGAAAGGTTCTGAGCCTCAGAGACAACGCAAGTGATCCATTGAAGCTAAAGAAAGAGGAAATTCTAGAAGGCTTTCGTGGGATGAACTACATTGGAGAATTTCCTCACACAAATGAGATCAAGAAGTCAGGGCTTACGAAAGACTGGAGGTTCATTTTGCACACGTTCTGTATGAGTATCTGTCATCGAAAAGGCGGTTATGATGGGTTGAATTTAGAGTGGTCCGCGGCTATGCTGAATCTGTGCACGAATCAGCCGTTCAACATTTCTGGATTAATTTTTTATTGAATGATCGACAACGTTAATAAAGGTGCATGGGAATGTATCCTAGATTTGTGCAATTGCTTATTGACGATCAGCATCGAAACCTGCCACATGATGGAAACACGTATCAGTTTCAACTACCCAAAGGAAGGCAGATTACCGAGTTGAAAACCAAAGAGTGGGTGATGTTACACAACAGGATGTATCATGAAGAAAGACTTCCAGTGGTTCTAGCTGCATACAACAAGTATCGAGAAAAAACAAGAAAAAGTTGAGAAGGTGGAAGTCATCCCGTTGATGTTGTTGAAGAGGCTAAAGTAGAAGAAGAAATTCCACTGGTACGTAAGCGTAAAGAAAAAGTAAAGAAAGTGGTCGAAGAGGAACCGTCAAAGAAGAAAAGCAAGAAAGATGCACCAAATCCAGAGCGAATCATGGCTGATAGCATTCGCGCTGGATCGACTAGGGAAGAATTGAAAGAATGCAAGCCATCCATGCGGTTGCGGAGGCTGAGAAACGGAGAGCAAGAATGAAGAGAAGATAAATGACTGAATCTGAAACCCCTGCTGTTGTTACGTCAGAACAAGAATAGTTAGATAGATTTGTGGAAGGACTTTTGCTGATCCACTAGAACCCTCTCCAAGCGAGACTGCTGCGCCAAAGAAGAGAAAATCAGGGGAAGGATCATCAGCAAACGTTCCACCCAAACCACCTGTTAGGCTCAACCTCCTCCTCAGCAAGTTCCATCAAGACCCAGACCATTTCAAGAGCTTTATAACCGTTTATCCAAAGAAATTGGTCTATTTCCGGCTAAGGAGTTCTGTTTGCTGAAAAATCAAGTGAATGACACTGATGTGCTGATGCGAAAGTTGAAAGAACAGAGAAAGAAAAATAAAGAATTGCATTCTTACGATCACAAGCAATCAGAATTCATTAGATTTCAACAGGAAGGTCTCGAAAAACTGCTTGAGCTAGTACAGGAGCTATATGGCGCTGCAAACAGAAAGCCAAAGTACTCGAATGAAGACATCTTCAACTTTGACGTATTTAGAGAAAGAGAACAGAAAAAGAAAGCCGGCAGAGACGAAAAGAAAAAGAAACGTCTGAATCAGTGTTGACGTTAGTCTTGATGACGATAGTGATGAAGAGGAAGTCGACAAAGCCGAAATGCCCGCAAAGTTTCTCGAATGGGGGTTGGAAAATGATGTGTTGTATGAAACCGGATGGCGGAGATGAATTCAAACCACAGCATCCAGAGTGGTTTAAGAAGGAAAGAGCGAAGATGCCAGACTTTTATCAAGTGATCACAGTTGAGAAGACTGAGATCACGGATAAAATCATCAGTTGGAAATACTGCAATATAACCGGTTGGTTTGTGGTAAAACGACGAGGAGGAGTCATTCAATACTTTTGAAATGCCCATGACATGCAAAGCTTACCAACATGGGATATACGAGAGCTCAGCAAGCACGATCTGATAAATTCCCGACAAATAGCAGCATTGGCGGAGATCTAGAAAGATTAATTCAAAGAGAATGCATGCGAGGATTTTCAGTGTTCAAGCCTCAACGCCCTAGAAGACGTGTCTCTAAGACCACCAAAGACCCGTTCACCGGAAAGGGAAAGATTACATGGGTCATCAACCCTGCAAAAGTTGTAACTAGGGTGAAGCTACCTCCTGAATAGCCTGTGACTCTCACGAACTTCAAGAAGTGGTTTTACGATGGAAAGACGGGTGAAGCAGTCATCAGGTCAAACTCAAATGAAGACATTCATATCCTAGATCCAATGGACGTATTTATGTTTTGCTATCCGATCTGAATGCTCTATACGGACACGAGATCAACGTTGGAGCAGGAAACGAGTATCTGGAGGAAGGGATGCTTTTTCAAAGGGCAGTTGAGCGCGTGCGGGCTCGAAAGATTGAAGTGATGGAAATACTGCTCAGGATGGACGCAAAGAAAGAAAAGGAGGAATCAAGAATTAGCTGAGACTAAACCATCCTTACCACCAAGCAAAGATCCATCATCTGACTCCGACCTTCAAATCGTCCACCACCTCCGACTTCATCCACATATGAAGTCACTAAGGAGGGCCAACAAACCTCTAGTGAAGCTTTTGTTAATCCAAGTTCTGAAGCAACAACCGACCAACCTACCGATCCAGCTGCGCAAGAAAAAGATCAAGGATCAGCCGCAGACCCTGAAGCTCCGAAACAAGATTGAAGAAACTCAAGCACGCAACGGTCTAGGGGGATTTGTTAGAATATTTTGAGACCGTTGGTACTTGATTCTTAATATTTGAGCTGGTTTGTAATAGTTAGGTAATCTAAAAGGGTCAAAAGTGCAATTATGTGAAAGTTGTAAGCTGGCGGCGTAATTAATAACCCAGCGTATTTATTAAATACGCTGGGTAGTCAAATATGTGCTTCAATGATAGTATTGTCCAAGTTTCTTGGACAGGTTTTGGTGATTCTCTTGTGTTGTGATTCTTGTTATTGTGCTTACATCCGAATATCCAGATGCTGCTATTGATTACATCTTATTGGGATTTCCTATACAACACTAGTTGTTTGATCCATTCAAGATTCTTCATCTTCATGGTTTGGTTTTTCTTAACTTTTACACATTCAAACAACTAATCTAAGTTGTTTGGGTGATAACAATCAACCACTGTGATCCGAGTCTGTTTTGGGACTCATATATAGTTGGCAAACTTCCAAAGGCAACAGGAGAAAAAGTATTTATGCTAGCTATAACTGATTACTTTTCCAAATGGATAGAAGTAGAAGCTTTTGTTCAAGTTAAAGAAAAAGAAGTTATATCCTTCATTAAGAGAAAAATTATTACTAGATTTGGAATTCCTTCTAAAATTGTATATCATAATGGATCCCAATTTATTGGGAGTAGAACTAACTTTTGTAACAGTTGGGGAATCAAGATGATAACATCCACACCAATTCAGCCATAAGCTAATGGACAAGCGGAGTCAACCAACAAGATCATAATCAACAACTTGAAGAAGAAGCTTGGGTCCAAGAAAGGAAAGTGGGATGAAGAGTTGCCATATGTCCTTTGGGCATATAGGACAACTCCAAAGAATGCTATAGGCCATATTCCTTTCTCTCTAGTCTTTGGAACTCAGGCAGTGATCCCAACAAAGATGGTGATTCCTGCAGCTAGAACAAGCATCCGTGATCCTCAAACAAATAGTGAGAACCTAACTTAAGACCTGGATAATGTGGATGAGCTCAGAGGCTTAGCAAGAATAAGGATGGCAAGTTATTAACAAAGGATGGCTGGAGCACACAATAAGGATGGCAGGATCAGACAATTTCAAGTTGGAGACTTGTGTATTTCAGAATACCATAAACCTTGTTGATGGCAAGTTGGCACCTAAATAGGAAGGCCCCTACCTTATAGAAGCAGAAGCAGGAAATGGGGCATACCGTCTATTAACCATGGAAGGTGATCTCTTACCAAGGGCCTGGAGTGCTATTCATCTCAAGAAGTATGTTATGTGAAAAAAGATCAAGGATCCTTAAGGATTTAGGATCCTCACATAGGTAACATTTTATCTTAAGTTTTTCTTTGCTTTTGATTGTCATAAGAAAAGAATGTTAGATAATTAACATCCAATTTCACCAAGTTTTAAGTTTTGCAGAAATGCTTAACATCATTTACAGAGGATTAAGGGATTGACCACCTCTCTCCCAGGTTTAAGGTGTCCTATACCTTCTAAGGTTTAAAGGTTTTCACCTCACACACGAATTGGGTTTTGACACCCCGCCAATAACGCACGTTTATCCAGGTATGGTTCGAGATAATGGGACCAGCACACGCTTGAGTGGCTGACAATTTCATTGTTGTTGGCGATATGTAGGATCTTAAGTAAATGGTAGATGTACTATACATCAGTTATCCCAAGGTTTCTAATGTTTTCATGTTAGCTAAGGTTTTGACATTTTCATGTCGATCAAGTGGGCTTGTCCCTAGCTTGAGTCAGACCCCAGTATTTTGGGCTAGTCCCTAGTTTGTTGGGCTTGTCCCTAAGTTGTTGTGCTTGTCCCCAGTTTGTTTGGCTTATCCCTAGTTTTTTTTGCTTAGTCCCAAGTTAATTGCAACAAGTTTTAGAGCTTTGAAGATTCTCAAGCTGATTCAAAATGGATTCTGGATCCTTAAAAGAATATCTAACGGTGACTAGTTCATTTGCATAAAGGTAGTTCCTAAGGATACAAAATCCTAATTTGGATTTTCTTGTATGCTCTATTCTCATATTTTTTTATCTTATTGACTTCACCTTGAACCTTGCAATCAAGGGTATGTGACTTATATACTTTCATCTAATCAGATTTTATCCACGATTATTATAATAAGATTGGTACATTTTTTACAACTTGAATTTTTCTAAATTCTTATAAGGAAGACTTTATTATATTTTACAAATATTCTATTTGAAAAAAAGCCGCAAACATATCAAAACAAATCTTGGAACACAAATATAGCCAAAAGATTAGATTTTATTAAAACCCTTCTAAGGTAACCAAAATGCTCAACCCAAGCTTCGCCAGCAATCCATGGCCCAACCACTTGGGTTGATGCAGGGTGTCTGTTACTAATTGTTCATGAAGTGTAGGAAAATAAAAGCAAGGGGTGTCAAAGGCTTCATCCTCCACAACAGAAGGACCCATCCACCTTTTTCACGCCCCATTGTTCTAAGGATCGGTGATCCTTAACCTAGAAAACTATTGTTTAGGAATTACAAACCATAAATTGTTTTAACCAAAAACACCATCAAATAAAAACCACAAATTCTAAAAAAGTGGGCTTCGGTCTCGTCTAAATTATCCTTCATCGCCCACTTTAGCAGCATCACCTTCAGCTGCACTAGCACCTGCTTCACCACCTTCCTTCACCTCCTTTGCCCCGCTTGAGCCAGCCTCCAGCATCTTCACCGGCTCCAGTTCAGCATCACCACTCAGATCATGAAGAGTCTGTTTCAAGGCAGCAACATCCCAGGCAGACTGGTCATAGCTAGGATCCATAGCCTTTTGAACTATTTTAATCCTTGCTTGTAGGATGGCACGAGCAGCGCAGACTTTGGCCTTCTCAGTAGCCTCCATTTCAGCCTTATTGGTCTCTATCTCTGCCACCATGATCTGCATCTCTAGGTTGTTGACCCCCTTTCAAGTTATGAGATCTTCTTGTCCTTAGAAGCAACGATAGAACGAAGGTCAGCCAGGTTTCCTTCATCTATCCTTGTAAGCCTTGAGGCGGACAAAGCCCTATGAATTACAAGACATGGAAATCAAGATCAGTGATCCTCTGCAATAGTCAAGACTAATTATGAGGATCAAGGATCCTTACCTCGGTGACAAATTCATCAAACTGTCGCTCAATCTGAAGGTTGTCCTCTTCAAGCTCAGAAGGCTTCGTCCTCTTAGATCCTACCTTAGCTCGGGTGGTTAGTGTATTTAGTTTTGATTGGCTTTGGCCTTTGTCCAGCTCCTTCTTTGAAGAACGGGGGAGATCATGCTATCAATCTCATCTAAGCCAAACTTGGTGGCCAAATTGCTGGTGGATCTCGGAGCACCTGTCCATTTAGTAAACAGATAAGTATCTTTATTCCTTTTTATATACTTCTTATATAATCATATTGTATCAATGTATGCAAGTACTTACTTGACATTGTGTAGGAAGCGGAGATCGTCTCTTCTAACTCTTTTGTCTTTGGCTTGAACATCCAAATGCTTGAATCCAAAGCCCAGAATGCAGCAATTTTTTCCTTTGTACTAGGTGTGTCGGCAAGAGAAGCAAAGTTCTTCACTGCATGCAAATAAAGAAAATAGGATCATTGAAAAGTGAAATAACAACTCTCTATAGTCTCTATCTAAGGATCCTATATCCTACCCTTTAAGGTCCACTCTGTTGAGAGTTCATTCTCTAAAGGAATAGAATTCCTCCTCATAAAGAAGAACTCATTCTTCCACGAGGTGTCATTTTTGGTGGTCTTGAGGATTGGGAGTGGCGGATGGGGCTTGGCTTTAAACAAGAACCGATGGGATCCATGGGAAACCAGGGAGTATAGGTGTGAGAGTTCAGAAAGATTAAAGCTCAAACCCTCGTTGCTGATGATTTGCTCCATAGTGTATAATACCCTCCATAACATGGGCATTGCTTGACCGTAGCACAAACCAGTAAGGGTGAAGAAACGCTAGGTTAAGTCAGGGAATGGATAGGTGTTCCCAATATGAAAAGGCATGGCAGGGAAGCACACCCAAGAGGGTGACACAGAGTCACTCTTGGTGGAAGAATCAAAAGGACAGAAGATTGTTCCCGGAGGGAAACAGGTATATAGGCGGTCAATTTCAGGATCGGCAAATCTGCACAACTTCGAGGAAGGGTTCGCCAAAAGGTTCTAGCTGTGTGGTGTATCATCGTTATCCTGGCTCTTATTTGGTGAGGATCAAGTAACCATTTTGCTCATGATCTGATCAAGAGGAAAGAGAAGATAGAAAATAAAGGATTGAGAGAGAATGGAAGAATACATAAATAGTCTCTGAAATGAAGATTTAAATGAGGTATTCTTATCTTAAATAGTTTTTCAAAACCCTATCTCTATCCTATATATCATGATGTTTGTTGCAGGCAGTCCCATCGACGACATTAGAAATAGTAACGACTATTTACTTGGTGCATCGACTAGTCATATTCTAACGGAAATATGGCAGATTTGATATGTGTTATATCCACCATATTTGGGGGCAATTGTTAGGGCATTTATTTTGATACTGTGGATCATGTATCCTGAGATTTATCCTGGATCACTGATCCTTAATGGATGGTGCAGGAAGTCTAAGGATCAAGAATCCTCATTATCATCTATGTTGGCTAACAATTGTTTTTATATTTTTTAGCTTGTATCCACAGGTACTTGACGAAGTAGACTTGGTCTATACAGGAATATCGCGGAATATGCTTAGATTTAAGCACGTGCAAGTGAACCAATAGTCGTATGGCTGATCGTGGGAGACTTGCATATTTTTCAGATAGTTAGCTAGTTAGATATTTCTAATTATATCAGGGGATTTTGTGCTTGAATTAGAACACACAACCTGTACACTTACTACTCTCGAACTGCTCTCAAACACACATCATAATTCAATTGTAACAAGCTCAATATCATCCAAAGTTGTAACCTTTTATGCAATATAGTTGGTGATTGGTAGTTTCCATCACCCGAGGTTTTTTATGTCGGAGATCTTCTAAAGATCAAGAGCTTTTTCTTCATATAAATCCTTGTGTTCATTGTCCATTACATTTCATTCATTGATCATTCAATTATTTGACATTCAAGCACACTACTTCACAAAATAAGATTTGGTTACATTATCGTTAGATTGATTTTTGACCAAAACCCTTATGTTGATTCTACTTTTATGAGTTATGGAACAAAGTTAAGCCTAGAAAAAAAGTAACACATCCATTACCTTTTCTAAGAGGACCATTGATGTGCACAAAATGCAACATATAACTTACATCAAACAAGACATAAAATCGAGCCTTTTTCAGGTACTAGTGTTGGATAAAGCTTGTTTCTTTGTTTACTTTTAAATTACAGGATCAAAAGAGCTTAAACGAATAAAAGAAACAAATTAACAGCAGAAACTAACACAAACACAAAGAAGAAGGATTGACATGACCTGCTGAATCCCCATCCACATCCAAAAACACAACATAACAAAGACGGAAGCTTAGGCACGGGGCCGTGCCCACTAGGCATGGCGCCGTGACCAGTCAAGATTCCCTACAGAAAAAGACAACAACAAAAGACAAGACAACACGGGCCGTGCTAACCCAACATGGGTTGTGGTTAACTCTAGCATTCGCAGTCTGTGATAGTACAGCAAGTACACTGACCACAGGGCCGTGCCATGATACCAGGGGCGTGTTGGTACAAGACCTAACATCTGCATTTAATGAAGGGAGAGAATAAGAAGACCACGGGGCCGTGCCTGCCCTCTAGTTCCAGCTATAAATAGAGGTGCTTACTTCAAGAGAAAGGTATCACTTGGCAAACCACTTCTCTCACACTTGCCATCAGTCCACCATCACTACAACACCAACACCCAGCACTGTCATCTATATTTCATCTTTTAGAGTGTGTAGTAATCTAGGGATCCAAGATTGATTGTAAGAGTTCTTGTCAAACAAAGATCATGCTTGGCTAATCTCTTATATCACTTGGTGAAGAAAAATCTTTTATGTATTACTTTTAATTTCTAATCTTTGGCAACTTTTTAATTGGGTATGTATTAACAACTTTAATAACTAGTTTTCTATATTGAAAGTGAACTTTGGTTAAACATTCCTTCATGTTTCGTTGATTCACTCATTCATGTCTTTACAGTCTATATAAAGCACGTTAACAACCTGGAAGGGGGTTAGAAGGGTGTTTGGGTAAAGTTCTTGCCTCGTTCAGTGTATAGATCCTGCGAGGACTTGGTTCAATTTTATTAGGACTTCCCTTGAGTCAGATAGGATCAAATCGGGGGAAGTAAGAACGGACTGAACCCCTTAAATAAACTACTATTAAAACTTTATCTAGCCTTGCGGGACTGTATCCCTGCTGACTCAGACCAATATGGCCGAGGTAACGTCGCCTTCATAAGAGGGGCCTACCACTTTTCGCATTAATAACTTATTTAATTATCTTTCAATAATCCAACCTTGGGGAATTGTATCCCTGCTAACTCAGACCATTATGGTTGAGGATAGCATCGCCTTCACAATAAGGGCATGCCACTATAACTAAGATAATCTCTTAAAAGCCCAAAGTGCGGAAATCATCAAAGGATACATAAAACAGAAGTTGGAACCAAGTGATTCTTTCTTGTCTATTTGTTTTTTCCCTTTTCTTTACGTTCTTATTTTTATTTTTATCTTTTAAAAACTCTCAAAAACTTTTATCAAAATTTGGTTAGATTAGACGTTAACGATAAGCCGGTATTAAAAGCTCTTGTGTCCTTGGACGACCTAGGTATCTTACCATCACTATACTACGACTACTATGGGTGCACTTGCCCTAACGTGTAGAGTGGTAATATTGTATCACGTTTTATAAATTTAAAGCTTGATCCACCAGTAAAAAGTGCTTAAAAATAACAAATAATTATAACACAATCGCACCATGTCAAGTTTTTGGCGCCATTGCCGGGGACACAAGGATTTTAAGGAAGCTTAAAATTAACAGTCTAATCAATTTTTATCTTTTTCCTTTTAATTTTTAGGATTTTTTTGTTCTGTTTTGTATTTTTTTTTTTTTTGCATTTTCTGCATTTTTTTACTAGATGCAACTGCAGCACGGGGCCATGCTAGCTAAACACAGGTCGTGCCCTTAACTGCAGCTGGCAAATCTGTTTTAGTCAGATAGTAACTGTGACAGGGGGCCGTGTTAGCTCAACACGTGGCCGTGTCTCCCTATCAGTAACTTCAAAATAGGTTCATCTGATCCTAACGGTTAATAACATCTGATGAGAACATGGATGATAATGATTATTTTTACTTTCGCAACTCTTATGGTGAATGGTGTGAATTGTGTGGTGGGTTTCATCGAGATTTAGAATGCTACTTTCTAAATTTCGATCCCTACTACCTAATAGACCCATTGTTTTTATGTGAAAATCACCTTAAGATGGGCGAAAGTAAAAATGATAACTATCATCCATCTAAATTCCATCAAACCTCTTTTCAAGAAGATATAACCTCAGATGACATATGCCAAATAGAAAAGAGAATACTCCAAAAATTAAAAGAAATAGAGTTTTTGATGAATATGAGGTGTTCATCACAAAACGCTAACAATGGAGAAGGTTTGATGGGGGCTTATTCAGCAATAAATGACATCGAGGCCGCTACGTGTACCTTAACAGCTTGTTAGGACGAATGCGATACTCGTACCTGTTTCGATTGTGTCGTGATGGACTCATCACCGGCTACATCCGGTGCATACATAGACCAGAGCGATTCGACTCATACCTTCTGTAACAATAGCCCGGATAAGGTAAATAGAGGTTGGTTTCGCCCACCGTATAGTTTAGGATTTTGCCTTTCTGTCAATCTCTTGCATTTTCGTATAAATCACAAGCACCTTAAGTATGTCCGGCACTTTGGTGTTATCCCTACAAGTAAAGACCACCCGATAAAATAAAACGCCTCAAATAAGACGAAACTTCATAAATCTCAAAAACAACACGGGGTCGTGCCATATAAGCACAACCGTGCCCATCTATTAGGACACCACGAGGTCATGCCTCGCCAACACGCCCCGTGGTCACTAGCAGCCAAAAGCCACTCTGATCCGTTGTAGACCACGGGGCCGGGCCACCCAGGCACGGGGCCGTGGCCACTATGCTGTCACTTTGTATAAAGTCAGCCATTGGGCAGCATGTCTTGGACTCATTCCAAATACAAAGATTTGATCTGATTCTACAAATATACCCAAAAAGGTATATTCATAAAAAGGCTTCATCAAACCTTCTTGATTTTGCCACTTTTATCTCTTTCCTTCTTCTCTAAACATTCAACCTCCATAAAAGCTTGAAGCTTCAAAGCTTTAAGCTTCATCAACATAAATAAATGATTTTAAAACCAAAAATCTCCTAAAATAAGACATTTTACAAAAGTGTTTCAAGTTATTTACGTTCAAAACTTTCAAAACCAAAGAAAAAAAATAACTTAAAACAAAGAGTTGTGGGTTCGAAACCTTAACAGAAGTGGAGGCACGGGCCGTGCCTAGGTGTCACGGGGCCGTAGTGATGTTCTGCGTAAATGACAAATTCCTTGTTTTTCTTAGAATGTCAAGCAGAAACAGTGAAACCTCGTCAACTACGTCATGGAACAACATGAAGGGAAGGAGGCCCTCCATCGAGGCCACTCTTATCCGTTACGTAAGTGCGCTAAGGGAGGCTATGGAGGATATGACATCGGTGGAAGAGATCTTAATAGACCGGGCCAACTACCTAACAATGGGCTTGAGACTAGCTTCCAAGAGATCAACCTTTTGCACCAGAGGTTGAATATTCTTGATATGCCTCCCATGGAACCAATCTTCCCACAAGAAGATTGGAACCTAGCACAAGAAGTCATCATCCCCACCGGATAGGATGAAATTCCACTGGAACTACCTCTAGACACACTCCATGAGGTTCCAGTGACCACCACCACTCTCCCACAAGAAATTGTGGATGATGAGCCTTTCATTGTTATCCCAAGGGAGATTGAGGAGATGCTCAATGACATATGAGGGTACATCCTCTAGGAAAAGCTTGAAAGCCCTTCAACATCCAAAAACCACCTTCGGGTTTTTGTTATAATTAGTTATAATAGGGAAAGCTTTTTAGGTTTCTATTTCTTGTCAGTAGGAGGTTAATCTATCTTAGGACTTTAAAACTATGTACTTTTCCGCTTTTCTTTTAGTTTGTAATGAATGGTTGTTCTAAATAGAAGGGAGGTGTTTGTAAACACGAGTAGTGGTGTGAAAACTGAAAAAAAGAGACCCCATGCACGTAAACCAAATCATCTCGCTTCAAAAACTGCAAAATAGAGTCTTCAGCACGGTGTCGTGTCCACCAGGCACGCCCCCGTGTCCACCATACTGTAAGTTTTCTGTTAACCTTGTTACTGGCACTTTGGCCACGGGGCCGTATCCACCATGCACACCCCCATGCCAAGTGACCAAGTTCCTTAAAAAATTGTTGCTTTTACCCCCACTTTTTGCACATTTAATCCAAAGAAATCTTATCTGGGGCACACTGAGTACAATGTGTAATTTAAGTGTGGGGGGTGTTAAATCCTAGAATCTTTTGTCTTATAAACAAGCCTTACACAAAACTCGCCTTTGAAACCCGCAAATCACCCAAATATTTTCCAAAAATTTTCATTTTTTTACTTATCTTGGTTTAATTTGGGAAAAAATTAAGTTCTAAAAGTTATGTTTTTACTAATTTACACCTGACAGTGTCGTGATAAAAAGAACCAATTAAGGAAATTATAAAAACAGGAATAACAAATCTTTGTAAAATTTGATTATATATACACTTTTACACTATACCCTTTTCCTACAAAAAGTGAATTTTGAGCCTTTACAGAGCATGTAAATACATATCTATACTAACTTCTCAATTTTCCGTTTCTTGTGTGAATAGCCCGTTTGGTTCTTACAAATCTAGAACTTGCAAAAACAATACGTTCCCGATCCTTACCGACACAAATCCAAGTAAATGTTGGAGGCATTAGGACTATAACCCATTTTTCATTCTAAACCTTTATTCTTTTATCCCTAACCAAAAATATCCCCTTAGTTAAACCCCTTTTAGCCTTAATTCTTTCGTTTCTATACCTCAAAAATATAAACTTTTGCAAAAACAACCACCCACATCCACAAAACTTTTTTTATTTACACCCTTCATTTTAGTAAAAAGTTCGGTTATAAATTACAAATATGGCTTAATTTCAACTTTGGCTAAAAAAAGCATTGGTTAAAGTTTTTTTTTCTAAGTCACAAAAATTGTTCGAGAAAACCGACACTTTTTCACCATTTTACCAAAAACACCAACCCCGAGCCAAAACCTACCCGTTTAAAAAGCCCTCTTGATATTTACAAAGTTTATACGTCAAAAAGGAGAAGTTTTGATTGTTTGTCAAGCAATAGTAAGAGTAAGTTCCACATCGGGTCCGAGCGCTTTCACTTAAATATCTTCGACCGAGTGTTGAGTGACCACATTATAGATTTTTGCTTAAGGGCAAGAAAAGATTCAAGTGTGGGGGTATTTGATGTGCGCAAAACGCAACATATAAATTACATCAAACAAGGCATAAAATCGACCCTTTTTCAGGTACTAATAGACCAAGCATGGGGTCGTGCCCAGTCAAGATTCCCTACAGAAAAAGACAACAACAAAAGACAAGCGAACACGGGTCGTGCTAACCCAACACGGGCCGTGGTTAACTCTAGCATTCGCAGTCTGTGATAGTACAGCAAGTGACCACAGCGCCGTGCCATGACACCACGGGGCGTGTTGGCACAAGACCTGACATCTGCAGTTAATGAAGGGAGAGAATAAGAAGACCACGGGGCCGTACGTGCCTTATAGAGGTGTTGGTTTAAGAGAAAGGTATCACTTGGCAAACCACTTCTCTCACATTGTCATCCGTCCACCACCACTACAACACCAACACCCAGCACCGTCATCTATACTTCATCTTTTAGAGTGTGTAGTAATCTAGGGATCCAAGATTGATTGTAAGAGTTCTTGTCAAACAAAGGCCATGCTTGGCTAATCTCTTACATCACTTGGTGAAGAAAAATCTTTTATGTATTACTTTTGATTTCTAATCTTTGGAAACTTTTTAATTGGGTATGTATTAACGACTTTAATAACTAGTTTTCTATATTGAAAGTGAACTTTGGTTAAACATTCTTCATGTTTGGTTTATTCACCCATTCGTGTCTTTATGGTCTATATAAAGCGCGTTAACTGCCTGGAAGGGGGTTAGAAGGGTGTTTGGGTAAAGTTCTTGCCTCGTTCAGTGTATAGATCATGCGAGGACTTGGTTCAAGCTTATTAGGACTTACCTTGAGGCAGATAGCATCAAATCGGGGGAACTACTATTAAAACTTTACCCGGACTTGTGGGATTGTATCCCTGCTAACTCAGACCAATATGGTCGAGGGTAATGTCGTCTTCACAAGAGGGGCCTCTCACTTTTCGCATTAATAACTTATTTAATTATCTTTCAATAATCGGACATTTCGGGACTGTATCCCTACTGACTCAGACCAATATGGTTAAGGGTAGCGTCGCCTTCATAAGAGAGGCATGCCACTATAACTAAGATAGTCTCCTAAAAATCCTAAAGTGCGGAAATCATCAAAGGATACATAAAAGAGGAGTTGGAACCAAGTGATTTTTTCTTGTCTATTTGTTTTTCCCTTTTCTTTACGTTCTTATTTTTATTTTTATCTTTTAAAAATTCTCAAAAACTTTTATCAAAATTTAGTTAGATTAGACATTAATGATAAGCCGGTATTAAAAGCTCTTGTGTCCTTGGACGAACTCGGTATCTTACCATCACTATACTACGGCTACGATGGGTGCACTTGCCCTAACGTGTGTAGAGTGGTAGTATTGTATCGTGTTATATAAATTTAAAACTTGATCCACGAGTAAAAAGTACTTAAAATATAACAAAAATTATAACACACTCGCACCACGTCAATCATGTCACTTACACCAACTATTTCACCTACTTCAAATTCTTTAAATAACTATTAACTATATAAACTCCCCTAATTAAGTAAATAATAGTCAAGTCACTAAATAGTTGGAACCACTAAAGCAGACGATTACAGATTCTTTTTGCACAATAATTTTTACTTACAATTACCACATAATTAATGTGTAATTGTAGGGATCTGAACTTACACTACATTTGTGGAAAGTAATCACCAATGTCACTAGACTAGAAAGTCAATAGCCATGGGACCAAGAACTCAACAATTAAAGCATGCATTTGTATAATGTGTTTCACTGAGCCAGCCTTGACCCGAAATACCGTTTCTCCAATCTTGGGGACTTTTTTACACTCACTGATCTGTTGAATATTCACCGAAGCTTGCTATTGATGACCTAGATGACTGGCAAAGTTGGAAGCAGTCAAATGATTATCAGAAAGAAGACAAACTAATTTGTTTAAACCCTATGTAAAAAATCATTTCACCTATTTTTTTTAAACACATTTATACTTTTCTCACCTTCTCTTCAAAACATATTTTTCACACACATTAAGAGCAGGTACTTCAACAATCCGCAAAGCAACTACAACCCTGAAGTATTAGAAAAATCATGTACGTGTGTATTACCATACACAATATGATTTTGAAAAATGATGGTGTGGCGATATCTTCTATACGAAGAGGATCCTTCAAGTGAGGAAATAGTAGAGAACAATATTCTTACTCATATATGATAACGGACAATCCACGTTAACCTTTGATCGGATCTTATGGAGCAATTGGAGTATTTATACCAGATGAACCACTAATTTTATTTTTTTATCAATAAGATGTTGTATGTTATTTTATTTTTAAGTTATTGTAATTTTATTGAAGTTTTTCGGTAGTTTTTATTGTAATACGTAATAAAAATTTTATTGCAAGTTATATAATTACATATTAGTTCACAATTAAATTAATGTCATGTAGTTTAAACTTAATTAAATTAATTAGTTTTTAGGAAAATTGGGAAATTCTAAGACGACTCCCTCTAAAAAAGAAAAAGAAAAATAAAGAGAACGCTAAAGTTACGCTGATGGAAAGAAAAGGAAAAATAGAGAGAACGCTAAAGTGACGCTAATATGATACATAAAGAAAAATGAGAAAGACAGAATGCCTCATGCTCTTATTGTATGCAAATTACTTGCATTCTTACCTTAATTAATTAATTAATATACTAAGAAAATACACAATTTTGATCATAACCTTTCCTACATAATCAAACATAGACTATTTTTTGGGCTGTTAAAGCAACAAGAGTATGACAGGGAGAAGGTCCAGGATCAACTCCAAAAGATAGCTCCTTGGTCTGAATTCGCAATCAAACAACAGCGTTAGTCTTAACGCAAGAGGTGGCCTCTCACGTTTGGGTTCCGGCATGAGAGTCAGTGGGATGATCTTAAGAGTCTAAGCGAAATGAAAGGATAAGAGTTTAGAGTGACAATGAGAGAAGTGGACTTACTTTGGGGCTGAACAAGACTCTCCTTTTATAGGCAGATTGCTCTGCCCAAGGGAGTCTTGTACCAGCTGATACCTTCTAGTCTTGGTAAGCTTATCCTCCCTTGATGTTACTTACGGGGTTAGTCTTGCCTCTTTAGGTAAGTTTCAGGTTTATGTGTCTCGAGGACACCTTTATATGCTATAAGGAGAAGTCTAATCAGTTTGACTTGTTGGGTTCAAGTTCTAAGATGTATAGTAACCTTAGCTCACTGTCACCAGCCTTTGGTGCATCAGCTTCTCGTTGGAGCTTCTAGCTTCCGACTTTCAGCTTCTTACTTTCAGTTTATGCTTACCATTCTTTATTGTTTACTTGCGGTTATTATTAACCTTGGTTTTACTAACTGGATCTCCGAGTACCCACGTCATCACCCCCCAGTCATGAGTATCGATGTTGTAAATATCGGTACTTATAACTCTAAATCTAGGGTTTTTTCTTCTAACCTTGTTTTTCTCAAAAGTCTTTAGCTTCCTTGCTTATGCTTCTTCATTGTTGTGTTTGATATTATGTAAATCTTTTTCTGAAAAAGAAAAGAGTTTCAAATCAACGAACAAGGAACTAGCAGCATGAGGCTTTTATTCTGTGACCATGGGCTTCCCGTCAAAAGGTATTGGTCTACCCTTGAGCTTTTATTTTAGGTTTTTGCTATTTCATCATGTACCTCTTTTCATTTAAGGCCACTTGCGTGATTGATGGGATAGCACAGCAAGGGAGCTCTCAATTTCCCTATGTTGCCACCTGTTGGCAGTTACATCCCGCCCTCCACTTGTTCGTTTGTTGGGGATTTGAATTTTGAACTTTATAACTTCCTTATAACCGCTTGTTTTCTCCATTTCTTCTAATTACCTTCCTTTTCCCTTGAATTCTCTCTTTGGTCGGGTAGTTTTTTCGGCGATCCATCTTTATAAACTTGGTAAGTTGTTTCTTTCTTTCTTTACTTTTCAAATGGGGTCTAATAAGAACGATATGCTCGTTCAGTTTTCGAAACTTACTAGATTGGAAATTGATCAGTTCTGTTTGGATCATGGCATTGATCCTTCCCTTGAGACCGATGTTCCAGGGGAAAGGACTACTAATCAATGTCTAGAAGGGTTTTTTGTATTCTATACCCGTATATTCAATCAACCAAATTTGAGATACCCTTTTACAAACTTCATTTTGGAAGTGTTGAAATACTATCGTCTTTCTTTGGGTAAATTAGCCCCTGTTGGTGGTGCACGTATAATGCATTTTGAAATCCTTTGCCATGCACTGAATTATGAACCCTCTTTGTTAATGTTACGTCGCTTCTTCCGTCTTACCCGGAATTGGGACTGGAACACCATTGAGAAAACTCAGTGTGTGGTTGCCCTTATTTCTACCACTGTTGATCATACGTATGCTTGGAAAATCCAATTCTTTTTCATTTACAATCGGTTACTTCCTTTTATTGTTGTCTCGCGTAAATTTTCTCAGGGTTTAAATAAAAAAGAGCCCGAGGTTCATGAACTTGAGTAAGGGTTGCTCCTCAAACTTCGTGCTTCTCGTACAAAGCTAAGGGCTTATCCGGCGGAGATTCTTGTGGTTTTGGGTATTAGTCAAGATTGGGTTGATTCTGATTTTGAACCAACATTTTGTGTTGATCGGAAGGGTAAATATTTTTATGTTCCCCCTGTCCTTATACATTCTTCAATTTCTTATCACTTTTGCACTTGTTTGTTTTGTAAAGATGAGTGCTTTGGATTATATTCTCCTGGATGATCCATCTGGTGTGGAGATTAAGCAAAGAGAGATTCCTGAGGGTGGTCCATCCATAGTTCGGCGTACCGAACATGTTAGAACTGTTGGGGACTTGGAGAGTGTTCCCTTACAGTCTGTTATGGATGGCTCCTCTGCTAAGAAGCTACATGCCCTGGTTCGATGGTCCACTAGGGGAACTGTTTCTGCTGGTGCTAATTCTCAATCCTCTGACCCTATCTCAATTGATAGTGGTGATGAGGATGATGCTTATGTGGTTGCCTCTGTTACTAGGGTGAACTTTGTGAAGAAAGAAGTTCCAGAAGCCTCTTGTGGAGCAGGTAATGTTTCCAGTCTGAAGATATTTGTTGTTTTGAAGAAGTTGAATGAGACCAAGAGGAATGCTCCCGAGAGACCCACTCAAGCTCTGGAAGTGAGAGTTGTGATGTGAAGGTTCCGAAACCTGTTTCGCAGAAGAAAATCAAAGGGGGATCCTCTAAGCCTGCTTCCTTGGGGGAAGGGGCTTCCAGTGAAGTTGAGAAGACATAGGTTGTGAAGGATGATGTGAAATCTGTGGAAAAGGAAAAAGTGAAGGGGAAAGTTGAGAAGGTGAAGGAAAAGGTGGAGAAGGTTGTGGAGGAGAGAGTTGTAGTTGACAAGGGTATAGGGCATATTGAGGCTGACTCTCCTGTTTTTTGCCCCAATGGAAGGTTCGTTCTTCTAACACTACCTAGAGTAGTGTTGTTTGTCATGAAATGTTGAATAATATGGCTACTCCTGCTGAGAAGGAGGCCTTGTCGAAGTTGTCTGATGAAGATGCTGCCTACCGGGTTATTACTCAAGCATCCCATCTGATCACCTCCCTTCCTGACAGCATTGAGTGTTGGGCTGCCTCTGTTAGCAAAAATGATGAGCTTGATGCCTCCTTACAAGATAAGGAGGCGGAGCTCAAAATATCTCAAGAAGACTTAGCAGCCTTTTCAAGTTAAGGTGAATGAGCTTGAAGGTCAACTGCTATCCTCACAAGCCAAGATGGATGAGGAGATGAGGAAGGTTGAGGTCTATGCTGGCAGCTTTCGAATTTCAACAACCAACTTGCCAAGGAAAGGATCGAGTTTGGGATGGAGAGTATTAAGTTGAGGAAGGAGCGTGTTGTTGATGAAGAAGTTGCAAAAGAGCTTAGGCAACAAATAAAGCAGCTTAAAGAAGAGAAGAAATGGTTTATTGGGACGGGCATTCGCCACTTTGTGACATACCTCCTCCATAGCCAAGAGTTTAATGTTCATCCCGCAGGTATATACACAAAGGCTATGGCTCACGGCCATCACACAGGTCTTATTGTAGGGGTTGATGCTACTTCCCAGGGGGAAGCCATAAAGAAGCTTCCTGCCTTCAAGCCTAACTCACTTCCTGACTTTGTGAGTGCCGTCAAAAGGATGGAGGTTCTAGCTTACCCTTTCGTGGAGGCCTTGTCCCAAATGGTTTATTGCCATATTGCTAAGCTGGAGGCTTTGGATCCAGAAGGTCTGAACAAGGAATTGTGTGAAGAGTTGCTTTCTGTAGCTTCTGCTAAACGAGCCTTGTTTGAGACCAGCGATGAGGAAGGTGGAGATGCCGGCCCTTCTACAAAGAAGTTGAAGGTAACCGAGGAGCCTGAGTTGGTTTCCTCTATGTCCATTCCTATCGATGCTCCCCCATTATCCTTTGCAAGGGGTGAGCCAGCTCCTCTTGTTGCTGATGGAGATGAAGGCCTTGATGATCCAGATGGCTTATACGATGACCATCCCCAAAACAAGACTGCTGGTGGTAGCTCAGCTTAACTATCTTTTTTAATGTCTTTTGTGGTTGTAATGTGAACAATTTGAACCTTCTTTTGAAGGTGTTTGTGGTTGGTTGTGCCCCTATGATGGGTTTTTATGTATGAACTTTAATATTCTAATGGTATGGGAGTTGCCCCGTTAGGGGTGTTAGCCTCCCTTTATGTTTTACACTTGTGTATTTACATTGTTTTTCTCTTTTTGTGATATTTTGTTTGGTTATCAAACTTCTGTTTGCCACTTAATATGGGGGAGCTTATGTTTCAGCTTCCCTTTGACTGTTGTATTTTGTTTTTTGCAATGTCTTTATCTATCAAATTGAAACCAAGTGTTGTAGTCACTTGGCTTTAATTCTTTAGAAATGAACCGATGTAATTTGTTGTTTTCCTATCTCTTTTCTAGTCCACGTTTTATCTTTGTTGTCATGGTGTATTGTACATAGGCTAATTTTTATAAGTTTCCAGTCTATGAAGCGAAATTGGTGTGAGGTGCTTATCCTCTTTCATGGAATTTATTTTATTTTTATTTGAGTCCATGGAGCTGTATTGTTTTAGGAACTCACCCTTTATACAGGAAGGTATAGTGCCTTGTTTCCTGCTGAGCGATATGGCTTAGGAGCTCATCCCTTTTTCATGGGTAGATATAGCGTCGGATCCCATGGAGCTTTGTTTGGAGGAGCTCACCGTTAGGATAGAACAATAATAAATTTTTTTGACAAGAGTGCTATCTTTGTTTCCATTAAATTGGTATAGCCAAGAACAAGTTTGTTTCCAACATTACATTAGTCATTTTGACTATGAATTTCTTCAGGTGCTTTCCATTCCAATGTCTTGATACCTTCCTGCCATCAGGCGTCTCAAGTTTATAGGAACCTCCTTTGTGCACCTTACTGATAACATATGGGCCTTCCCATTTTGGGCCCATTTTTCCAAGATCTTCTTGTCTACTGACCTCATTGTTTCTAAGTACCAAGTCACTAGGTTTGAAAGCTTCTTTTTTTACTCTTGCATTGTAGTAGTTTTCTATTTTTTGCTTGTACCTTGCTTCTTGGATCAAGGTAGCTTCCCTAGCTTCTTCGAGTAGATCAAGGTTTAGAAGTATTTCTGAATAGTTGAAGGTGTTGTATTTTCTTACACTCCTTAGTGTTTTTACTCCAATCTATGCCGGAATCACAGCTTTTGAGTTGTCCACAAGGTTGTATAGAGTTTTCTGGTGGCTTGTCTTTTCTTACGTACGAATGGCCCATAATATACTAGGAGCTCCTCCACCCATTCTTTGTCATACCTTCCTAACTGAGTTTTCAACCCTTCAACTATGCTGCGATTCATTCACTTCACTTGCCCGTTTGACTGAGGATAGCAAAGGAGCTAAAGGCCTGCTTGATTTGGAGTTCGTGACACCAAGTACTAAATGGTTTTTCTGCAAATTGTTTCCCATGGTCGATTACTCTCTCCCCCACTAGCCCAGACCTACACACTATCTACTCCAAGACGAAGTTGATGATATTTTTTTCCCGTGATTCTTGCCAATGGCTTAACTTCTGGCCATTTCGTGAAATAATCTATTGCCACCTAGAGGAACTTGACTTGACCAGCTGCCGTGGGGAAGGGGGTCCCACTATGTCCATTCCCCATTTGTAGATTGGCCAAGCAGCTATGATGGGGATAAGGTCATGCTTTGGGCTTTCTTTAACGGGAGCATGTAGCTGGCATGCTTCACATTTGTGGATGATCTCAGCCATATCCTTGTGCATCGTGGACAGGTAGACTTTAATTGTTTCTTCTTTCTTGGGTGCTGCCATGGTAGGCAGGGAAGTTATGAGCTCCTTGAGTGCTATGAAAGCCGCTTTCGCCTCCTTCGTCCACTTGAAGTCTTTTTTATTAGCACAATCCTTCAATATTTTGAAGAATGGCAATGATCTTTCTGTTGACTTAGGGAGGAAGCGTTTAAGAGCAGCTATCTTTCTGTTGAGGCTTTCAACTTCCTTCTTGGTTTTTGGGGACTTCATTTTCTATAACTGCACGAACCTTGTCTGGATTTGCCTTAATACTATGCTTCCCCACTATGTGGCCGAGGAACCTGCCTTCCTCAAACCCAAAAGGGCACTTGTTCGGGTTTAACTTCATGTTGATTGCTTTAAGGTTGTAGAATGTTTCTTTGATGTCTTGGAGCATGTCTTCTTCCGTGTTACTTTTTATTACAAGGTCATCGACATACGCTTCCATGTTTTTCCCTATTTGCTTGGAGAAGGCCTTGTCTACGATACATTGCTACTGCGTTCTTTAACCTAAAAGGCATCTTTGTGTAACAGAAGATACCCTCATCTTCTTTCATCATTTTGATTTGGTGATACCCTTTGTAGGCATCAAGGAAGCATTTGTACTCGAAGCGGTGAGTCAGTTTACCTTCTAATCAATTTCTCGCAATGGGTAACAATCTTTAGGACATGTCTTGTTGAGATATTTAAAGTCAACGCACATTCTCCAAGAACCATCAGGCTTATTTACCATGATAGGGTTTGCCAACCAAGAGTGGTATTCTACCTCCCTTAGAATGTTAGCTCCAACTAGTTTTTCCACCTCCTAACAGGCAGCTAGGGTACGTTTAGGGGCTAAGCTTCTTTTCTTTGTGTAACGAGATTGTATGTGGGAGCTATATTCAATGCATGTTCAGCTATTTCTCTCGGAACCCCTACCATATCTCCCGAGCACCAGGCAAACACGATTGTGTTCCCTCGAAGGAGGTCATTTAGCCTATGCTTGGTTGGTTCGGGGAGGTGGCTGTTAATTTTTATCTTTTGTTCCGGGTAGGAGTCATGAATGCTTATTTCTTCAACTGGACTTTCTCTTTCCTTACTGATTTCCCTTCCGTTTCCATGGATGTAATCAAAAGGGCTTCTTGTGTTGGTGCTAATGAGGCAATATCCTTATCCGTTGGAAACTTCATCATTCCGTGTGGCGGGGATACTACAGCGTTGAATGCTGCAAGTCCCGGACTTCCTATCAACAAGTTATAGTTTGAAGGGGAGCTTATGACAATGAAAGTAAGCTCCTCTGTTCTCAACAAGTCACCATCCCACAATCATAAGTTAAGTGTTAGCTTCCCTAGGAGTTGTACCTTTTCCCAAGTGAAGCTCCTAAGGGATGTGTTGGTATCTTATAGATGAGCCTTTGTTTCACTTCTGAGTTGATTGAAACATCTTTGGTACATGACAATGGAAGCAGCTCCTGGATCCATGTACACCCTGTCCGTGAGGGAACTTCCTAGCTCAGCTTCCACGATGATGGGAAGCTGCAGCTTGTCGTGTGGATCCGTAGGAGGGAAAAAAATGAACTGTTGGTTCCATGGTGTGGTCCTTCTTCTTTTTCCTTCTTGTTTTTCTTCTGACCATACCATTTTTATGCTGACCTCTTTCTTCCCTTCCTTCTTATCTTTTATCTCCTTTACCAAGTGAGCTAGCTCCCCCGATTTAACAACTTCCTCTAACCTCTTCTTTAGCTAGAAGAAATCATTGGTGTAATGCCCTGCGTCATTATGGAAGTCACAAAACTTGCTTGTGTCTCTTTTACTGGAAGGTTTTGTGAGGGGTCTAGGAAGTCAGAATTTGTACTGGACTTCCTCTGTTAATAAGATCTCTTAGGGTGTCTTGATGAGTAGAGTAAAGATGTGTTTATCTTTGTCATGGTTCTTGCTCGGATGGGGAGATCTTCTTCTTTCTTTGAATCTTCTTCCTTCGTAGGACCTGAATGGTCGTCAATCTACAAAGGGTTGAAATCTTAACCTTTTAGAAGAGGGAGGTAGCTCCTTCCAACTTCCCTGTTCTCTCTTTTTGGAGGCTTGTTTTTCCAAAGCTTCTTCACCTTTTAGGAAGGATTCTGCCCTTTTGAAAGAATCTTCCATCGTTTATGGGTTGTTTTCATGGAACCTTCTTAAAAGCTTCTTGGGCTTTATGGAGTTCATGAAGGTTGATACCGTCATCTTTTTAATTACCCTCACTATACATCAATCCTTCACTTTTGAACCTTTCTATGAAGGCTCGAAGGTCCTCATGATCTTTCTGTTGAATTTAATGCATGACGGTTGCATTCCTGGTGCATCTCTTATAAGGGGTGAAGTTGTCTAGAAAGCTTTTGTGTAGGTCACTAAAGATGTTATTCTTCTGGTGTGGAGCCCACAGAACCATAACCTGCCCAATGAGGGTTTGCATAAATATGTGGCAACATTCAGCATTATTCCATCGTTCAACTGTAGTAGCCCCGTGAAGACCTTGAGATGATCTTCAGGGTCTTCCAAACCATCACATGTCTTAACGTTCGATGGCATCTTTATCTTCGTTTGGAAGACATATTTAGATATTTCTTCGGAGAAGCATGACAACGAGCTTGGTTTGTAAGGCATGGAGGGTATTTTAGGGTTTACCCATGCTTCGCTCGTGCTTGTGCCTGCTTGGGTACTTGGTTGGGCCTGAGCTTGTGGTCCAACCTGAGTAGCTTGCAAGATTAGGTTTCCCGCGAGCTGCTGGCTTAGTTGAGCCAAGAGGGCAGCTACTTAGGGAGTAGGGTACCGTACATGGGAAGCTTTGCTGAAAGCTTGAAGATGGTGACAAGCTTGCAGCTACAGTTCTGATGGCTAAAGGCAACGATCTGAGTGCTTCTTCAAATGTTGTCTGTGGATGCGGGGAACAGGTTGAGCTTGTTGGAGAAGCTGCTCGACAGTATACTCTAGGCTTCTTGGAAGGAAAAGTGGGGAGCTAGTGTGATAGCTCCGGGTCCATAGTGATCCATCATGCATGAGATAAGGATTTGGGTCAGGACTAGGCCCTACTCGGCTAATACTTGGAGATGTAGTGGTGCACAACGGAGTGGCATAGGGGAGAATGTGACTTCTGACTCATCAAAAGACAAACGTCCTCTAACCCCTTTGGTTCGCTCCTCTCGAACATACCCATTCAAGAGCTCTCTCAACTGTATAAACTTATTCCTCACTTCCTCCGGGGTTATTTCCATGGTTCAACCAGGAAAAGTACTTCACTGGTGAAGATGGATTAGTCCGTGTAGAGGGACGTGTCTAGAATTGTTGTGCATATTGTGTAACCGATGCGACATGAAGTCTGTCTGTGTTGGTGGAGCAGCTGCCAACTCCGGGAGTAGCCGGAGGGCTAGACGGAGGCAGGGAGCTGCTCGAGACTTCCTTCGGATGATGATCCTTTCCAGCCATAAAAGAAGGTAACTTAGGAACAGACCTGGACTACTAGAAAATACTGTTCCAAGTAGCGCAGCCCCCGGTGGGCGCCACTTGTTAAAGCAACAAGAGTATAGCAGGGGGTAAGGTCCAGGATCAACTCCAAAAGGTAGCTCCTTGTTGGAATCTGCAATCAAAGAACATCGTTAGTCTTAACGCGAGAGGTGGCCTCCCGCGTTTGGACTCTGGCGTGAGAATCAGTGAGATGATCTTAAAAGTCTAAGCGAAATGAAAGGATAAGAGTTTAGAGTGAGAATGAGAGAAGTGGACTTACTTTGTGCTAAAGAAGACTCTCCTTTTATAGGCAGATTGCTCTGCCCAAGGGAACCTTGTGCAACTGGTACATTCTAGTCTTGGTAAGCTATCCTCCCCTTAATGTTGCTTGCGGGGGTTGGCCTTGCCTCTTTAGGTAAGTTTCATGTTTGCGCGTCTCGATGACATCTTTATGTGCTTAGGAGAGTCTATCAGTTTGAATTGTTGGGTTCAAATTCCAAGGTTTATAGTAACCTTAGCTCCCTGTCACTAGTCGTTGGTGCATCAGTTTCTCGTCGGGAGCTTCCAACTTCCGACTTTTAGCTTCTTACCTTCAGTTTGTCTTTAGCATTTCTTTATTATTTACTTGCGATTGTTATTAATTTTGGTTTTGCTGACTAGGATCTCTGGGTACCCATGTCATGGATAAAAAAAAGAGAGAGAGACCATTATTTGGGTAAAATGCTTTGACTGGCTAAATGTATACCGTCAAAATTTTGAACTATACTCAACTAAGTGCACCATAATAGGACAACAATATCGACTAGCGTAACTCTAAAGCATTCACGATAGAGTTTCTATCCCTTTCCCAAATTATAATAAAAATGTGAAATTTTTGTTATACATTAAAGTCTCCAACCTCATATTATCCCAAATTATGTAGAAAACAAAATGTTTTGGGGTTATTCTTCATTCCACACCCTAATATTTTTGAGTGGGTGTCAATCGAAAATGTGTTACTTATCTATTATGAATCTATGGGAAATCACGTAGGAGATTTTTGAAAATTAAGCAAATTTTAGGCATAGATGCGCATTTTAGATAAATCAAAATTATGACTCCATTGTGAATGCTTTAGGAAGGACAACAACTAACCAAGATTTGATGGCAACAAAAAGGAAGTGAATGAAAGAAAACACAACAAAGCAAGGACCCTACCTAAGACTCAGATACCATATAAAATTGCTATCTATCAAATAATTTGTGGTGTAATAGTATCAAGGTAATTGTTAAGGTGTACTTCTTCTAAGTAATCAAAGTTCAAGTCCCATTATACAAAAATTAACGTATTTCTGATAAACAATTTGGATGAAGGATGAGGGTTTATATTATTTAATTAAATCGAAATAAAATGTAAACAGACACAGCATGCTACGTCACTTTCCCTTTTTAGATTAGGTTAGGTTTATATTCAAAGAATTAAAAATAAATAAATTTTCATGATTTTTTTAAAGCCCATCTCATAAATGTTAGTAGGAAGAAAATATCTTAAAACACAAGGACTTTTGAGTAGGAAGAAAATATCTTGAAATCATATTTTATATATTTTATTTTATATACTATGGGGAATAGTGATCCCCTTATTTGTTTTTTTTTTTTCTCTCTTCTTCTAAAAAAAATTCTCTTTTTACTTGTTAACTTTGTTTATATGTGTATTTAGTCCATCTTCTATAAATTTAGTAATGTACATGCTAATTCTTCTACTTTTAGTTCTTTTAGTGATTGATTGTGGCTTTTTTAACTTGCTTTTAAAACTTTAACTTTGCTAATATACGTGTTTAGCCCCTCTATTTTAAAAAAAACTTCTTTTTTATTGATTAGCTTTGTTCATATGTGTGTTTAGTACCTTTACTTTAACTTTGGTTGTGTTCATGTTTAGTCCATTTACTTTTATTTCTTTTAGTATTTCATCTTTTAACCTTTTCCTCTTAATACTGTGATGAACCAACTTGGGAGAATAGTGAACGTTTGTTATTCTTGGACAAACGTTATTATTCCTGGATTTTAATAAAGTTAGTCTATGACGAACATATTTTATCTATGTCTCAATGTAATTTTTATTAAAATTTTGTTATAAGTAGCATGTTCAAGTAACCGAAACATAGACATATATGTTATCAAACTGAGATATAGTCTGTTTACCGCCCGCCCCGCAAAGCGGGCGGGGCATAACACTAGTTATAAAAAAAATATAAGAAAAGCTAAACAGTAAGAAATGTTGATATAATGTTGGGTTTTTTATCTAAAATTTTCAGTTGAATCTTTTGAAAGGTTTGATCTTTTATATTCTATTTTCCTAAAAGTTGGATTTTTCGCCTTCACGAATCACATTGAGTTCTACCAAAGTTTTGTATTAGTAATGCTTTGCATGCATTCAACATGACTAGGTAAATTCCTTTACCTCATCGTGTATCTCATATTTGGGTACGGGGTCAACACTTTATGTTACACGACTATGTGGTTAATCATGATCTAGCCGTGTGCTTTGTTATTGTGACCTCTTTAACCACCTAATTAAAGCTACACATTGTGTACTATTCTTTTGGTTCTTCCTGAATTCCCTAGGTATATTCAAAGTGGTATATGCGTGTGATCTTTAGCATGGTACATCCAGGTAAGTTGAATTTGTTTGGGAATTTCAGAAAATAACACTTGGATAATTTGACAGTCCTGAAAAACACTCACTGGTTCACTCGAATTTTTCAATCGGATAAAAGTCAGACATTAATCTGCAAGAATAAGTACGTGATCTATGTTCAATTTAGAGAACCAGAGAGATGACCATATTGCAGGGAATGTGAATTTTGGGATTAGACCTTCAGGGGCTCTGCTCCTTGGACCCTACTCTCTAGGGTACCCTCTCAAGGGGTTGTTGCCCCCTTGGAACACCGTTGCTCAGGGCTTCACCCCGAAGGACTAATGAGATTTCCAAATACTAAAAGCATATAAACTCAACTAACAATGCACTCCACACCTCTTAAGTTGCTTGATGTATATTATGAAACACTTTGTCAATAAGTTTAACCAAATTACACTAAAATATCTAACGATATTACCTAGTCGTGTATCTTGAAAATATTCATATGCCATTGGTGTTGCGGTGAATATAACTGTATTCAAGGCCGTCTCCGAAATGCTAAAAAAAATTTGGGCCCTGTGCGAGATAAAATTTCTGGGCCCTATCCGCTCTATAATAATATAATATTCAAGTTTCTAAACAAAAACATTCAAAGTTTCAATTCAATATTATACTAATTTTCATCAATTCATCTTTGATTATATCACTATAAAACTAGTTTTTATATCACAAACATACGTTTAATCTTTGTTTTCATGGTTGGTGTACTGCAACCACTATAATGATTTTAGATTGTTAACGGTAAGCTATACATTTTTATCGATCAATAACTGTTTTGAGTTTTTCTTTATGAATGTTTATTATAAAAGAAATCTCCACGTTACATCAAATAATATAAACGGTAATATATATAGTAATTAAATACAGTAAAGAAACAAAATTCATTATTTTTTTACTACTAAGTCGAACAAAATAGCAAATAATGAAACTTATTCGAGATTTCTTATATGCTTTACTAAGTTTATTAATATCAACAAAGTCCATTTTTTTTATTTAAACTTTGAAATGTGCCCAAACAATATTTTAAACAAAAAATAGTTTTTCATTAGATTTAATTGGGCCACTAAAACTTTAAAAAGCCCAGACTCGATCACCTCTTCTTCCTCGTGTAAATCTAATATGTAATAACAGGCCAATAACACAACACCTTCAGAGAGCTACCGCCGCAACCAACCAGATAAAAAGACTACCGTCACTCCAGTTTTCTTCCAAAATGGCTATAATTGAAGTGGCAAAGGGTCATAAAAAAACTCTCTTCTTCCGTACCCCGGATAAAACTGAAAATTACAGGCCCTTTTGTGTTTTTGGCCCTGAGCCGGCGCTCAAGCCGGCCCTAACTTTATTAATTAATTGCCATATTGCTTGTATAAAATTTCTTACAATATTTTATTTTGTCTATGTTTGTTCACGACAGAAGCTACTTTTATTCCTTGTTTAGATATAAACTTGTAACTCACCACCAGGGACGGTACCGTATGAAGAGCGGGGTCATGCGAGCCTATATTTTATATGTTACGTATTGTACCGAAAATCAAGTGACGCTAGTGTTTTCGAACAATGACAACACTAACACATTTGTTGTGTAATACAATAAAAGGATGGTACACTAATGGAATGGTTATCCTTTGCCCTCTCAACAAAAGGTTGTGGATTCTAATCTCATGTCTTACATTTTGAATTGTTTTCCTAAAACAATACCTCAAAATCTCAAATCAAAACCTCAGTCCTCAGTTCTTAATACAATTTCGATTTCATTCGTTTCTAATTTTAAGTCGTCAATTCTTATGTTGATCCTTTATGTTTAATTGATTCAGTAGAATGTGGTTCGTATGTTAATGCATGAAACTAGTGATATTTGCCACACATAGCAGCGGAGATGGTGACATGATAAAAAATACATTATTCTAAACACAACTCGGTTCTTTACGATACTGGTACTCGATTTTGTTTACATAAGTAACCCAAAAAACTAAACTCGTTGTTTTACATTAGTCAAAAACTATAAAAATGAATAATTGTAAAGGTTCTAAGAATAACGATATCAATACCGATGTTTGGCTATTATAAGAGGAATCCCAAACATTTTTTAACATTCTATATAATAACAAATGATGAAGTCTTTTTATGAATAGTGTCTTCTTTTTTGGTCTTTTATTGTTCTTGTCTTGTAGTGGGTTTTTGTTGTCTTTCTTTTTTTCGCCTTATAGTGAGTTTGTCTATGTTTTATGCCAGATTGCGTGGTATAAGTTTGCGTTTGTTTTTGCCTATATTTTATAGATCACGTGACGGTATAAATTCACGTTTTTGTTTTATGATTTTTCTTGGTTTTGGTCGTCATTTGCTTACTTCTTAGCAGTTAGCACATGACTGTATTCGTCTTTATGGTTTTTCTCAATATGCGACTACAAAGTTGTATTCGCAATAAATTTTTTTTGGTATTGTAAGCTATATCGAGTGCATGTACTATGTTGATACCGTAACAAACCGAACCTATACCAATCGAATAAACACGGTACTAGTACATATATTCGTTTTTATGGTTTTGAATCGACGTGAAACAAATGTCGATTGTTATGCTGAGTGTCAGTATCATGCTGGTACTGTAATGAACCGAATCGAACCGATATTGACCGAAGTCCCGCGTGAGGTGCAGGCGAATCCCACTAGTTTCCATCAAAAATTGTATCTGAAAGTCAAGAAAAAGAATTTCAACACAAGTGCGTTTAAAAAAAACATAAAAAGCTATACCATGAGGCAACTTTAATAACGTATGTGTTTGAGCTTCTATCAATTGTACATTAATGTTCACAACTCGATTTTAAACAAAATATATTGAGACGCAAATCAAAATAAGCATGTACTAGCATTATATTTGGAACCTTATTAAACATTGTAACTTGAATGTTAAAAAGTGATCAAAAATGGATTTGAATGTTACAGAAGGAAAACAAAGTATGCTAGAAAGTAATAATAATAAGAAGATATTAGTAATAAGATTAAAAAAATATCACTTTTGTGTAATTATAAATATTAGTAATAAGATTAAAAAGAATATAACTTTTGTGTGAGTGTTGTATACGTTTGCTGGTTGTTATATTGGTAGGTGGGTTTTTCAGTTTTCTGTTTTTGTATGGTTTGGTGTTTATAAGTTTCTTAGGGGTTTAGGTAGTGAGATTGAAATTTTGAATAATCTGAATGGAGTTTGTTATGACTCGGGCCGCTAAAAGATCTTCATATAAACAAAGGTAGACCTATAAATTGTGACCCGAAAATCACCCGATATGGATGATCTCATACTACAACCATCTTTCCTCTCTTGCTAAAGAGTTTATATACATCATTATTGTTATTAACTAGTAAAGACACCCGCACTATGCAGCGGTTTCGCTCGATAACGGTTCAATACAACACCGGTACTTAATATAACAACAGATAGAAATATGCAAAAGAAGACATCAATACATATTTGCATTGATCAGATATTGTAACACCCTATTTACGTTTTAACCATGCAAGAAGCAGCGGAAGTACCGACTTAAAAATTCTTTCTTTGTTGACTATATAACATACTTAAGGGTTCATGTATAAATATTTGGACACTTTCTTAAAGAGATTTACTACGTTCATTTTACTTGACTTGCCAAATGTAATACATAATGCAAGCTATGAAACCGCTCTTCCCGTACAATCCTTGCTCTTTGACTCGATCTTCATCCCATGTCTCCATGATGATCTGACTAATCTGCGGTCACCATATAAATATAACCTACGTGTTAGTAATTGGTGACATCTTAATTAAAAACATGAACATGAATCATCTACATATCCATCAAACATTATATAGAACTCCAATAGGGTGTTCTCCGAACTTATTCCTTATGCCGAGCCTTAAACCTTCGAGAACCCAACCCTTACTTACCTGCATTACTAAATTCATCCTCATCAACAAACAGTTAGCCTCTTCATATAAGCACATAACATCAAACGGCATTCATTCGGCTACATTACGTATAAGCATTTTCATATATACACATACTTACATACAGGTTTCATACATACATCTCACACTGACATCGACCTCTATCTCTTTCATTCTACATCTATATACATTTATGTAACATTTGTCGAAAAACGGGTTTTCGAAACCCGCTTCGTTTAGTAACCGAACAATCAGTTTTAAATTTTTGTTGTTCTTTACGGCTTATTTTAATTTTAAACGATTCATAATTGATCAACAAATTAAAAGATATAAATTAAAATAGTAAAAATATAAGAATGAATTAATTAAAAAGGAAAACCGGCTGCCGGGAGTCGAACCCGGGTCAGCCGGATATATCCTCAAAGTCTTAACTCGCATGCCATAAACCACTCCGCCACTTTGATTTTCTGATAATATAATGAATCTATTAATTCAAATATTAATATGCGGAATTCAAAACTCAGTCAATTTGCGCCCAAACAGCAGTCGTCGGAAATCCCAACGACTTCGCCGATAATTTACGTTTCCGCTCAAATTAACCAATGAATTAACTCTAACGACGGTTATGACCGACGTCTGAACCCGCGACATCAGCCATAACCGCCGGAGAACGGCTGACTTCGAATTAAGACCGAATTCATACCCCATACATCTCGATACTACCCTATAAATTCACCCACAATTCACCAGAAACCTTTTCGCTCTCAAATCGCACCTTTTCTCGACGAAATTTTACTCGCCGGAAAACATCTGCAAGCCGCCGGAAAACCGAGACTTCCACCTGCACGGTAATTACTTCGATTTTTCGGGCTCATTCCTTTATTAGACAAATTCTAATATAAATCCCTCACCCAGAATCCTTCGCAGTCGACGTTGCCGGTATCTGATTCGCCGGAGAAATTTCTGAACTTTCAGGGAAACTACTGTTAATCGGTATAATTCTTCTATTTTACTGATAGTCATTACCCAGTAGTCCCACTTCACATCTAATCCCTTCAAATTGTTGGTAGATTCTATCAGCCGCAGCTCACCAAGACGGAGCCGACGACCTTGCCGGACGCATGAAGAAAAGCGAACAGTTGGTACAATGAACCCTCCAATCTCTTTCCATTCATTTTCTTTACGATGGCTCATAACCTTCATTGAGCTAACTTATCAAATAACAGTCTATTGCTCGATGTCTATGTTTTGAACGAAGAAGATGAAGTGTGGTATAATATAAGAATAATTAAAATCGGTTTAATAAACGGGTTAGACACACAGTCCAGCGGTGGACTGTGTGCAACAAACACACACGCAACGCGAGTTCGAATCCTGTCCCAGCTTTACTCACTTGAAATAAAAACCTGCCTTTTTAACTAAACCGGGTTGACTCCCAGTCTATATTAAGTATAATAAAAACCGAGTTAATAACCAAGTGAGACACACAGTCCAGCGGTGGACTGTGTGTACGCTAACCACAGGTCCCGGGTTCGAGACCTGTGGTCAGCACCGGTCCGATACGTTTAAAAGCTTTTTAAAAATAAATAATTTTCGGTTTAAAGTAAACAGTATATAAGTATAATTAAAAACAGAATTATTTCGGGTTAGACACGTAGCTCAGTTGGTAGAGCTGCGTGCACGCGTACGGGAGGTCTCGGGTTCGAGCCTCACTCAGCGCACAATTTCACACAATTAAACCGGTCAACAGTAATGGTCAACGGTCAACGGTCTCGGTCAACGGTCAAAGTCAACTTTTTTTTTATTATTTATTTTATTTATTTTAATCAATTATTTAAATTAAAAATCATTAAAAATACTTAAAAATAACGTTTTCAAGGTTAGAAAGCAGCCTTAAACTCACAAATTTATACCCAAAAATCTTATTAAGATAGTTAATAAAATCCACATACTTACTGTACCTTTCGTTATTTATTGGTTAGTTACCTCTCGTCGATCAATCCCCTAAACTCGTGCGCATTCAACAATCTTCAAACAAACGCATCCAATGTGAGTGAATCTCTACCAATTCCCTGTTTTAATCACATTTTGGGGTGTATCATGTGTCGTATTTATTTATTATAATTAAACATTGTGCATCCATCATGTTCATGATCAAATGTGTATTCAAGGTGTATCCATTGTTTGTGTGGTTGAAGTTTAGATTAAATTTTATCATTTCAATACATACATTTCATAGGCCGCCGCTCCCCATTACCTATGAGCGTGAGCTGTTCCCCATTACCTATGAGCGTGAACCAGGCGTTGCCAACATAAGATCGGCTCCGTTTGATTGAGCCTTGATCTCACATACATTAGCATAGGCCGTCCGTTCCCCATTACCTTTGAGCGTGAACGGGACGTAGCCAACTTATACATTGTCATTCTTATTTCATGCTTAAGCAAGGTGGTTTGTGATTGTTATGTTTACATACATTTGTTCATATATGATTATTGCACAATTTTCCCAAAATTAAATTAAATAATAAATCAATAACAAATGTTTTAAACAAGGTTCACTCGCCAACTTTTGTTGACCCAAAATTTCCCATTTTTACACATGATACAGGTGATCAAGTTGAAGCAAGAAACAAATAGGGCGGCCTAGAAGAATAACCCAGTTTAGATTATGGATTTGTTTAGTTAATCTTTCCTTTTCTTGTATTGTATGAATTTGACTTGGAACTTTGAAATGTAATTTGGATTTAATAAATATGAAAACATATTAGTAAACATCATGAGCTTTGGTGATAACCCAATTATGCCCCGACTCTTATTTCCGTTGCGGGTCGGGGTGTGACAGATTGGTATCAAAGCCATGACTATAGGGATATAGGATAGGTTATTAGACCCTTAGAGCCTATACTATAGTTGCTTAGAAAATTTAAATTTTTGTGTGTTACATGCAAAATTCATGATGTTTGTATGCTTTATGTTTATTGTTACATTCAATGTTATGCAAGCATATTCATAAGTATATACTATCATATATTGCTTATCATGAACCATACTCTTATAACATATCATATCCATAAAAGCACACACCACATCATTTTCATGATTGCTTTACAATGATTTATGTATTTTCAAATCTCATCAAAGTGAGTTCCCATGACGGGCATGTAGTAACTGGAAGGGTACCAGTACCGGTAGTCGGAACGTCCTGTCTAGGCTTGGCATTCGTATAAATCCAAAATAAAGGACCAGTTTGCCTACCTGGGGACTAACGATGAGAGTACGAAGTACCTATTAGGCCAAAGCATGCTATACCAAACGTCGTGTGAACTAACCCCACTTTGAGTTGTCATTGTGTCTACACCTGGACACATTCCGACCATACATCTTGTAAACATATTTTGTGGTTTTCATTCGGGTCATGTGAGTGTAAATCGCCAATACTAATGTGAATCCTACCAAGCCAATAGTCATGGGGGCCCACATGACTATACAGGTGAAGGTATGGGGGACATTTGAGGCCCCAACATGAGCTAACCCAAGACATCCAATGGATGTGATTGCATTATTGATATTTATGTTAATTTCATTTTTTTAGACATATGACCCCTAAACATTCCATAAACTCACCATCTTCCTATGTATATTCCTGTAGATGTCGAGTAGGCAGCTACGTGGAGGACGAAAGTCAGGAAGGTCAAACGAACGCTTGGCCGCTCAAATAGCAAAACAAATGGCCACAGTACTTCCTGATATTGTAGTTCAAGTTCAGCAAGCTCTCACTGCAAATCCTGTTAACCCACCAAACCAAGAGGATCAAAACATCGACAACCCCTCCTCCAAGAAGTGCTCCTACAAGCACTTCAAGTCTTGCGATCCCCTGAAGTTCGAAGGGACCGAAGGTGTCACCGCTCTCCTCCACTGGTTTGAGGAGATGGAAAACACTTTCCTAAATTGCGATTGTCCCGAGGATCGCAAGGTACGTTACGCGACCGGGAGATTATTTGGGGTAGCCCTGACCTGGTGGAACACCGAGAAGGGTAAGAGAGGAGTAGAAGACACGATGGCCTTAACTTGGGAAGAGTTAAGGGAAGTAATGACAAAACGCTTCTGCCCAAGAAGCGAACTCAAGAAGTTAGAAGACGAATTCCACTCACTGAAGCAAAAGGAAGGGGATCACACTTCCTACAACAAAAGATTTCTTGAGCTGAACCAGATGGTTCCAAACTTGTTCACCCCGTGTACCGATTGGTGGAACACTATATTCGAGGCCTTCCCTCGAATATTCAGGACTCAGTCCTCAGCGCTTCGCCTGCAACTCTCGAAGCCGCCATGGAATTAGCCACCGAACTTACCGAGAACCGCATCAGAAACGGTAAGTTCAAAGAGGAGAAAAAGAAAGCCCCGTTGAGGGCCAAACTTCCAACCACCCCACCTCATCCTCAAAATTTTCAAACAAGAGGAAACGAAATACTAGAAATTTTGCCGTCACTCAAACAAATTTCCCCACCCTGTTGCCCCCATCACACAAGTTACTCCTCCACCCGCACCACACAAAAGGCAATACTCTGGCCCTTACCCAAAGTGCACCCGTTGCCAATACCATCACTTCCCCGATTACCCCTGTCAATACTGCACCGGCTGTGGCCGTGCAGGTCACACCATCCAAGCCTGCCGCTCACTGCAACGAATGAATCGCAACCAACCAACAACTCAAACCCACCATCAAATGATGGGTCAAACCCAACAACCCCTACAACCACCACCTACACAACATACAACCCAAACCTACTATCAACCCAACTACCCCATGATGCAACCCATGCGAGCTTGCTATAATTGTGGTGACCCAAACCATTTTAGAAACACGTGTCCACGCTTGGTAAACATCATACATGCTCAAGCTCAAGCGAATCCGGTGAACCAAGCTAATCAAGCTCCTCCACCTGCTAGAGGAAGAGCATTTAACATCAACGCCAACCAAGCTAGGGCCGACAACAACGTGGTTAACGGTACGTTTCTCGTCAATGGTAGTTATGCATCCGTGTTATTTGATACTGGCGCGGATAAGAGTTTTGTGTCCTTAGAATTCGAACCCATCCTCAATCAAACTCGTGTCGAACTTATGAAATCCATAACGTAGAAGTTGCTGACGGAAAACCGGTCTCATTAAACTCCATTATCCGTAACTGCACCTTTACTCTGAACGATCACAATTTTTCTGTTGACCTTATTCCTATGAAGTTGGGAAGTTTCGACATTATAATCGGCATGGACTGGCTCAGCCAACATCATGCTGAAGTAGTATGCCATGAGAAGTTCATTCGCATTCCTCTTGCAGACGGTCAAACTCTACGAATCTTTGGAGAAACCCTTCGAAAGGACTCAAGCTGATGTCCTGTCTTCAAGCCGAAGATATCTCCGCAAAAATTATGTAGCATTTCTAACCCACGTTGTCAAGAAGGGAGGCAAAGAGAAGAAACTCGAAGATATACCGTAGTGAAGGAATTCCCGCAAGTTTTTCCCGACGATATCGCCGGACTTCCTCCCAAGAGAGAAGTCGAATTCCGCATCGACCTTATACCTGGCCCTACACCCGTCGCGAAATCTCCTTATAGGTTAGCCCATCCGAAATGCAAGAGCTGGCCAGTCAATTGCAAGAACTGACCGACAAGGGATTCATACGTCCTAGCTCATCGCCTTGGGGTGTACCTGTTCTGTTTGTAAAGAAGAAAGATGGGACTTTTCGCATGTGTATTGATTACAGGGAACTCAACAAATTAACGGTCAAAAATCGCTATCCGTTACCTCGCATCGATGATCTTCTAGACCAACTCCAGGGTGCCACTTGTTTTTCAAAGATCGACCTTCGTTCCGGCTATCACCAACTCAGAGTACATGAAGAAGACGTTCCAAAGACCGCCTTCCGAACTCGATATGGTCACTATGAATTTATGGTTATGCCATTTGGTCTCACCAACGCTCCAGCCGTCTTCATGGACTTAATGAACAGAGTTTGTAAACCCTATCTTGATCGCTTTGTTATAGTCTTCATCGACGATATTCTCATCTACTCAAAGTCTAAGACTGATCATGAACGACACCTTCGGCTCATCCTCTCACTTTTGAAGACCGAAAAGCTTTATGCTAAATTCTCCAAATGCGAATTTTGGTTAAAAGAAGTACAGTTCCTTGGTCATGTCGTCAATGACAAGGGAATTCATGTCGACCCCGCAAAGATCAAGGCAGTACAAGAATGGCAAGCGCCACGTACCCCAACCGAGGTACGATCTTTCCTTGGGTTGGCCGGTTACTATCGTCGTTTCATATCGAATTTCTCTCGTATCGCTGTACCACTCACGGCTTTGACACATAAAGGAAAACCCTTCGCATGGGGACCTAAACAAGAAGAAGCTTTCCAAACCCTTAAGCAAAAGCTTTGTGACGCTCCTATCCTCACACTCCCCGACGGTTGCGATGACTTTGTATTGTATTGCGACGCATCAGGACAGGGATTAGGCTGTGTTTTAATGCAAAGGGGAAAAGTGATAGCCTATGCTTCTAGGCAGCTCAAAACTCATGAGAAGAACTACACTACTCACGACCTAGAACTTGGAGCCGCTGTGTTCGCTCTTAAGATATGGAGACATTACCTCTATGGTACCAAGTGTGAGATTTACACTGACCACAAGAGCCTCCAACATATCTTTAACCAAAAGGAGTTGAATATGAGGCAACGAAGATGGGTCGAACTTCTTAATGACTACGACTGCGAAATTCGGTATCATCCTGGCAAAGCAAATGTGGTGGCTGATGCACTCAGTCGAAAAGGTTATGCGAACTCTATTCGTCTTCTATGTTCGCAAATCATGACCAACATCAAAGACCAAATCCGAGAAGCTCAACATGTTTCCATAACAGAACACGACATACGCAATGAGTTATCTTGTGGAGCAGAACTTAAACTCGAAACGAAATCTGACGGCATTCTGTATTATCTCGATCGCATATGGATTCCTGATCACAACAACCTTCGCGTTCCTTATGAAAGAGGCTCACAAGACACGATACTCTGTACATCCAGGAGCCGACAAGATGTATCAAGACCTTCGATACACCTACTGGTGGCCTGGCATGAAGAAGGATATTGCTGTTTTTGTTTCCAAGTGCCTTACCTGTTCAAAAGTGAAAGCTGAACACCAAAGACCCTCAGGACTTCTGGTCCAACCTGAAATACCCGTATGGAAGTGGGAAAATATAACCATGGACTTCATTACCGGGTTACCTCGCACTCCTGGTGGGTACGACACAATATGGGTAATCATTGATCGTCTTACAAAATCAGCTCACTTCATTCCAATCCGCGAGGACTTCAAAAATGAGAAGCTAGCCCGCATCTACATCAGTGAAATCGTAAGCCGTCATGGTGTACCTTTAAGCATTATATCAGATCGTGATGGTCGTTTCACTTCACGAACATGGCAAGCTGTACAAGCCGCTTTGGGTACGCGATTGGATCTCAGCACTGCCTATCATCCCCAAACTGATGGTCAATCTGAACGCACCATTCAAACTCTTGAAGACATGCTTCGGGCATGTGTCATAGACTTCAAAGGGAATTGGGACGCTCACTTACCATTAGTTGAATTTTCGTACAACAACAGTTTTCATTCAAGTATCGGCATGGCACCTTTCGAAGCTTTATATGGTCGTAAGTGCCGATCACCTATATGTTGGCACGAAATTGGAGAAGCTCAAATCACCGGTCCAGAATTAATACAAGAAACAAATGACAAGATTCATCAAATCCGAAACAACCTGTTAGCGGCACAAAGTCGTCAAAAGAGCTATGCTGACAAGCGACGAAAGCCCTTGGAGTTTAACGTTGGCGATCAAGTACTTTTAAAGGTATCGCCGTGGAAGGGAGTAGTTCGTTTCGGCCAAAAAGGCAAGCTAGCACCACGCTACGTAGGCCCTTTCAAAATACTCGAAAGGGTAGGACCTGTAGCCTACAAGCTTGACTTACCGGAGGAACTCAACAGAATTCATCCCACATTCCACGTATCGAACTTGAAGAAGTGCCTCGCCGATGAAAATCTCCATATTCCTCTAGAAGACATTCAAGTTGATGAATCTATGCATTTTATTGAAAGACCAGTTGAAATTATGGACTTCGGGGAAAAACGTTTAAGAAGAAGCCGCATCCCAATTGTCAGGGTACGCTGGGAGTCGAAACGAGGACCTGAGTTTACTTGGGAACGTGAAGACTCAATGCGCGAGAAATACCCACACCTTTTTCCTGTATCTACTACTACTTAAATTTCGGGATGAAATTTCTAAAAGTAGGGGATACTGTAACATTTGTCGAAAAAACAGGTTTTCGAAACCCGCTTCGTTTAATAAACCGAACAATCAGTTTTAAATTTTTGTTGTTCTTTACGGCTTATTTTAATTTTAAACGATTCATAATTGATCAACAAATTAAAAGATATAAATTAAAATTGTAAAAATATAAGAATGAATTAATTAAAAAGGAAAACCGGCTGCCGGGAGTCGAACCGGGTCAGCCGGATATATCCTCAAAGTCTTAACTCGCATGCCATAAACCACTCCGCCACTTTGATTTTCTGATAATATAATGTATCTATTAATTCAAATATTAATATGCGGAATTCAAAACTCAGTCAATTTGCGCCCAAACAGCAGTCGTCGGAAATCCCGACGACTTCGCTGATAATTTACGTTTCCGCTCAAATTAACCAATGAATTAACTCTAACGACGGTTATGACCGACGTCTGAACCCGCGACATCAGCCATAACCGCCGGAGAACGGCTGACTTCGAATTAAGACCGAATTCATACCCCATACATCTCGATACTACCCTATAAATTCACCCACAATTCACCAGAAACCTTTTCGCTCTCAAATCGCACCTTTTCTCGACGAAATTTTACTCGCCGGAAAACATCTGCAAGCCGCCGGAAAACCGAGACTTCCACCTGCACGGTAATTACTTCGATTTTTCGGGCTCATTCTTTATTAGACAAATTCTAATATAAATCCCTCACCCAGAATCCTTCGCAGTCGACGTTGCCGGATTATCTGATTCGCCGGAGAAATTTCTGAACTTTCAGGGAAACTACTGTTAATCGGTATAATTCTTCTATTTTACTGATAGTCATTACCCAGTAGTCCCACTTCACATCTAATCCCTTCAAATTGTTGGTAGATTCTATCAGCCGCAGCTCACCAAGACGGAGCCGACGACCTTGCCGGACGCATGAAGAAAAGCGAACAGTTGGTACAATGAACCCTCCAATCTCTTTCCATTCATTTTCTTTACGATGGCTCATAACCTTCATTGAGCTAACTTATCAAATAACAGTCTATTGCTCGATGTCTATGTTTTGAACGAAGAAGATGAAGTGTGGTATAATATAAGAATAATTAAAATCGGTTTAATAAACGGGTTAGACACACAGTCCAGCGGTGGACTGTGTGCAACAAACACACACGCAACGCGAGTTCGAATCCTGTCCCAGCTTTACTCACTTGAAATAAAAACCTGCCTTTTTAACTAAACCGGGTTGACTCCCAGTCTATATTAAGTATAATAAAAACCGAGTTAATAACCAAGTGAGACACACAGTCCAGCGGTGGACTGTGTGTACGCTAACCCACAGGTCCCGGGTTCGAGACCTGTGGTCAGCACCGGTCCGATACGTTTAAAAGCTTTTTAAAAATAAATAATTTTCGGTTTAAAGTAAACAGTGTATAAGTATAATTAAAAACAGAATTATTTCGGGTTAGACACGTAGCTCAGTTGGTAGAGCTGCGTGCACGCGTACGGGAGGTCTCGGGTTCGAGCCTCACTCAGCGCACAATTTCACACAATTAAACCGGTCAACAGTAATGGTCAACGGTCAACGGTCTCGGTCAACGGTCAAAGTCAACTTTTTTTTTTATTATTATTTTATTTATTTTAATCAATTATTTAAATTAAAAATCATTAAAAATACTTAAAAATAACGTTTTCAAGGTTAGAAAGCAGCCTTAAACTCACAAATTTATACCCAAAAATCTTATTAAGATAGTTAATAAAATCCACATACTTACTGTACCTTTCGTTATTTATTGGTTAGTTACCTCTCGTCGATCAATCCCCTAAACTCGTGCGCATTCAACAATCTTCAAACAAACGCATCCAATGTGAGTGAATCTCTACCAATTCCCCGTTTTAATCACATTTTGGGGTGTATCATGTGTCGTATTTATTTATTATAATTAAACATTGTGCATCCATCATGTTCATGATCAAATGTGTATTCAAGGTGTATCCATTGTTTGTGTGGTTGAAGTTTAGATTAAATTTTATCATTTCAATACATACATTTCATAGGCCGCCGCTCCCCATTACCTATGAGCGTGAGCTGTTCACCATTACCTATGAGCGTGAACCAGGCGTTGCCAACATAAGATCGGCTCCGTTTGATTGAGCCTTGATCTCACATACATTAGCATAGGCCGTCCGTTCCCCATTACCTTTGAGCGTGAACGGGACGTAGCCAACTTATACATTGTCATTCTTATTTCATGCTTAAGCAAGGTGGTTTGTGATTGTTATGTTTACATACATTTGTTCATATATGATTATTGCACAATTTTCCCAAAATTAAATTAAATAATAAATCAATAACAAATGTTTTAAACAAGGTTCACTCGCCAACTTTTGTTGACCCAAAATTTCCCATTTTTACACATGATACAGGTGATCAAGTTGAAGCAAGAAACATATAGGGCGGCCTAGAAGAATAACCCAGTTTAGATTATGGATTTGTTTAGTTAATCTTTCCTTTTCTTGTATTGTATGAATTTGACTTGGAACTTTGAAATGTAATTTGGATTTAATAAATATGAAACATATTAGTAAACATCATGAGCTTTGGTGATAACCCAATTATGCCCCGACTCTTATTTCCGTTGCGGGTCGGGGTGTGACAGATTGGTATCAAAGCCATGACTATAGGGATATAGGATAGGTTATTAGACCCTTAGAGCCTATACTATAGTTGCTTAGAAAATTTAAATTTTTGTGTGTTACATGCAAAATTCATGATGTTTGTATGCTTTATGTTTATTGTTACATTCAATGTTATGCAAGCATATTCATAAGTATATACTATCATATATTGCTTATCATGAACCATACTCTTATAACATATCATATCCATAAAAGCACACACCACATCATTTTCATGATTGCTTTACAATGATTTATGTATTTTCAAATCTCATCAAAGTGAGTTCCCATGACGGGCATGTAGTAACTGGAAGGGTACCAGTACCGGTAGTCGGAACGTCCTGTCTAGGCTTGGCATTCGTATAAATCCAAAATAAAGGACCAGTTTGCCTACCTGGGGACTAACGATGAGAGTACGAAGTACCTATTAGGCCAAAGCATGCTATACCAAACGTCGTGTGAACTAACCCCACTTTGAGTTGTCATTGTGTCTACACCTGGACACATTCCGACCATACATCTTGTAAACATATTTTGTGGTTTTCATTCGGGTCATGTGAGTGTAAATCGCCAATACTAATGTGAATCCTACCAAGCCAATAGTCATGGGGCCCACATGACTATACAGGTGAAGGTATGGGGGACATTTGAGGCCCAACATGAGCTAACCCAAGACATCCAATGGATGTGATTGCATTATTGATATTTATGTTAATTTCATTTTTTTAGACATATGACCCCTAAACATTCCATAAACTCACCATCTTCCTATGTATATTCCTGTAGATGTCGAGTAGGCAGCTACGTGGAGGACGAAAGTCAGGAAGGTCAAACGAACGCTTGGCCGCTCAAATAGCAAAACAAATGGCCACAGTACTTCCTGATATTGTAGTTCAAGTTCAGCAAGCTCTCACTGCAAATCCTGTTAACCCACCAAACCAAGAGGATCAAAACATCGACAACCCCTCCTCCAAGAAGTGCTCCTACAAGCACTTCAAGTCTTGCGATCCCCTGAAGTTCGAAGGGACCGAAGGTGTCACCGCTCTCCTCCACTGGTTTGAGGAGATGGAAAACACTTTCCTAAATTGCGATTGTCCCGAGGATCGCAAGGTACGTTACGCGACCGGGAGATTATTTGGGGTAGCCCTGACCTGGTGGAACACCGAGAAGGGTAAGAGAGGAGTAGAAGACACGATGGCCTTAACTTGGGAAGAGTTAAGGGAAGTAATGACAAAACGCTTCTGCCCAAGAAGCGAACTCAAGAAGTTAGAAGACGAATTCCACTCACTGAAGCAAAAGGAAGGGGATCACACTTCCTACAACAAAAGATTTCTTGAGCTGAACCAGATGGTTCCAAACTTGTTCACCCCCGTGTACCGATTGGTGGAACACTATATTCGAGGCCTTCCCTCGAATATTCAGGACTCAGTCCTCAGCGCTTCGCCTGCAACTCTCGAAGCCGCCATGGAATTAGCCACCGAACTTACCGAGAACCGCATCAGAAACGGTAAGTTCAAAGAGGAGAAAAAGAAAGCCCCCGTTGAGGGCCAAACTTCCAACCACCCCACCTCATCCTCAAAATTTTCAAACAAGAGGAAACGAAATACTAGAAATTTTGCCGTCACTCAAACAAATTTCCCCACCCCTGTTGCCCCCATCACACAAGTTACTCCTCCACCCGCACCACACAAAAGGCAATACTCTGGCCCTTACCCAAAGTGCACCCGTTGCCAATACCATCACTTCCCCGATTACCCCTGTCAATACTGCACCGGCTGTGGCCGTGCAGGTCACACCATCCAAGCCTGCCGCTCACTGCAACGAATGAATCGCAACCAACCAACAACTCAAACCCACCATCAAATGATGGGTCAAACCCAACAACCCCTACAACCACCACCTACACAACATACAACCCAAACCTACTATCAACCCAACTACCCCATGATGCAACCCATGCGAGCTTGCTATAATTGTGGTGACCCAAACCATTTTAGAAACACGTGTCCACGCTTGGTAAACATCATACATGCTCAAGCTCAAGCGAATCCGGTGAACCAAGCTAATCAAGCTCCTCCACCTGCTAGAGGAAGAGCATTTAACATCAACGCCAACCAAGCTAGGGCCGACAACAACGTGGTTAACGGTACGTTTCTCGTCAATGGTAGTTATGCATCCGTGTTATTTGATACTGGCGCGGATAAGAGTTTTGTGTCCTTAGAATTCGAACCCATCCTCAATCAAACTCGTGTCGAACTTATGAAATCCATAACGGTAGAAGTTGCTGACGGAAAACCGGTCTCATTAAACTCCATTATCCGTAACTGCACCTTTACTCTGAACGATCACAATTTTTCTGTTGACCTTATTCCTATGAAGTTGGGAAGTTTCGACATTATAATCGGCATGGACTGGCTCAGCCAACATCATGCTGAAGTAGTATGCCATGAGAAGTTCATTCGCATTCCTCTTGCAGACGGTCAAACTCTACGAATCTTTGGAGAAACCCCTTCGAAAGGACTCAAGCTGATGTCCTGTCTTCAAGCCCGAAGATATCTCCGCAAAAATTATGTAGCATTTCTAACCCACGTTGTCAAGAAGGGAGGCAAAGAGAAGAAACTCGAAGATATACCGTAGTGAAGGAATTCCCGCAAGTTTTTCCCGACGATATCGCCGGACTTCCTCCCAAGAGAGAAGTCGAATTCCGCATCGACCTTATACCTGGCCCTACACCCGTCGCGAAATCTCCTTATAGGTTAGCCCATCCGAAATGCAAGAGCTGGCCAGTCAATTGCAAGAACTGACCGACAAGGGATTCATACGTCCTAGCTCATCGCCTTGGGGTGTACCTGTTCTGTTTGTAAAGAAGAAAGATGGGACTTTTCGCATGTGTATTGATTACAGGGAACTCAACAAATTAACGGTCAAAAATCGCTATCCGTTACCTCGCATCGATGATCTTCTAGACCAACTCCAGGGTGCCACTTGTTTTTCAAAGATCGACCTTCGTTCCGGCTATCACCAACTCAGAGTACATGAAGAAGACGTTCCAAAGACCGCCTTCCGAACTCGATATGGTCACTATGAATTTATGGTTATGCCATTTGGTCTCACCAACGCTCCAGCCGTCTTCATGGACTTAATGAACAGAGTTTGTAAACCCTATCTTGATCGCTTTGTTATAGTCTTCATCGACGATATTCTCATCTACTCAAAGTCTAAGACTGATCATGAACGACACCTTCGGCTCATCCTCTCACTTTTGAAGACCGAAAAGCTTTATGCTAAATTCTCCAAATGCGAATTTTGGTTAAAAGAAGTACAGTTCCTTGGTCATGTCGTCAATGACAAGGGAATTCATGTCGACCCCGCAAAGATCAAGGCAGTACAAGAATGGCAAGCGCCACGTACCCCAACCGAGGTACGATCTTTCCTTGGGTTGGCCGGTTACTATCGTCGTTTCATATCGAATTTCTCTCGTATCGCTGTACCACTCACGGCTTTGACACATAAAGGAAAACCCTTCGCATGGGGACCTAAACAAGAAGAAGCTTTCCAAACCCTTAAGCAAAAGCTTTGTGACGCTCCTATCCTCACACTCCCCGACGGTTGCGATGACTTTGTATTGTATTGCGACGCATCAGGACAGGGATTAGGCTGTGTTTTAATGCAAAGGGGAAAAGTGATAGCCTATGCTTCTAGGCAGCTCAAAACTCATGAGAAGAACTACACTACTCACGACCTAGAACTTGGAGCCGCTGTGTTCGCTCTTAAGATATGGAGACATTACCTCTATGGTACCAAGTGTGAGATTTACACTGACCACAAGAGCCTCCAACATATCTTTAACCAAAAGGAGTTGAATATGAGGCAACGAAGATGGGTCGAACTTCTTAATGACTACGACTGCGAAATTCGGTATCATCCTGGCAAAGCAAATGTGGTGGCTGATGCACTCAGTCGAAAAGGTTATGCGAACTCTATTCGTCTTCTATGTTCGCAAATCATGACCAACATCAAAGACCAAATCCGAGAAGCTCAACATGTTTCCATAACAGAACACGACATACGCAATGAGTTATCTTGTGGAGCAGAACTTAAACTCGAAACGAAATCTGACGGCATTCTGTATTATCTCGATCGCATATGGATTCCTGATCACAACAACCTTCGCGTTCCTTATGAAAGAGGCTCACAAGACACGATACTCTGTACATCCAGGAGCCGACAAGATGTATCAAGACCTTCGATACACCTACTGGTGGCCTGGCATGAAGAAGGATATTGCTGTTTTTGTTTCCAAGTGCCTTACCTGTTCAAAAGTGAAAGCTGAACACCAAAGACCCTCAGGACTTCTGGTCCAACCTGAAATACCCGTATGGAAGTGGGAAAATATAACCATGGACTTCATTACCGGGTTACCTCGCACTCCTGGTGGGTACGACACAATATGGGTAATCATTGATCGTCTTACAAAATCAGCTCACTTCATTCCAATCCGCGAGGACTTCAAAAATGAGAAGCTAGCCCGCATCTACATCAGTGAAATCGTAAGCCGTCATGGTGTACCTTTAAGCATTATATCAGATCGTGATGGTCGTTTCACTTCACGAACATGGCAAGCTGTACAAGCCGCTTTGGGTACGCGATTGGATCTCAGCACTGCCTATCATCCCCAAACTGATGGTCAATCTGAACGCACCATTCAAACTCTTGAAGACATGCTTCGGGCATGTGTCATAGACTTCAAAGGGAATTGGGACGCTCACTTACCATTAGTTGAATTTTCGTACAACAACAGTTTTCATTCAAGTATCGGCATGGCACCTTTCGAAGCTTTATATGGTCGTAAGTGCCGATCACCTATATGTTGGCACGAAATTGGAGAAGCTCAAATCACCGGTCCAGAATTAATACAAGAAACAAATGACAAGATTCATCAAATCCGAAACAACCTGTTAGCGGCACAAAGTCGTCAAAAGAGCTATGCTGACAAGCGACGAAAGCCCTTGGAGTTTAACGTTGGCGATCAAGTACTTTTAAAGGTATCGCCGTGGAAGGGAGTAGTTCGTTTCGGCCAAAAAGGCAAGCTAGCACCACGCTACGTAGGCCCTTTCAAAATACTCGAAAGGGTAGGACCTGTAGCCTACAAGCTTGACTTACCGGAGGAACTCAACAGAATTCATCCACATTCCACGTATCGAACTTGAAGAAGTGCCTCGCCGATGAAAATCTCCATATTCCTCTAGAAGACATTCAAGTTGATGAATCTATGCATTTTATTGAAAGACCAGTTGAAATTATGGACTTCGGGGAAAAACGTTTAAGAAGAAGCCGCATCCCAATTGTCAGGGTACGCTGGGAGTCGAAACGAGGACCTGAGTTTACTTGGGAACGTGAAGACTCAATGCGCGAGAAATACCCACACCTTTTTCCTGTATCTACTACTACTTAAATTTCGGGATGAAATTTCTAAAAGTAGGGGATACTGTAACATTTGTCGAAAAACAGGTTTTCGAAACCCGCTTCGTTTAATAACCGAACAATCAGTTTTAAATTTTTGTTGTTCTTTACGGCTTATTTTAATTTTAAACGATTCATAATTGATCAACAAATTAAAAGATATAAATTAAAATTGTAAAAATATAAGAATGAATTAATTAAAAAGGAAAACCGGCTGCCGGGAGTCGAACCCGGGTCAGCCGGATATATCCTCAAAGTCTTAACTCGCATGCCATAAACCACTCCGCCACTTTGATTTTCTGATAATATAATGTATCTATTAATTCAAATATTAATATGCGGAATTCAAAACTCAGTCAATTTGCGCCCAAACAGCAGTCGTCGGAAATCCCGACGACTTCGCTGATAATTTACGTTTCCGCTCAAATTAACCAATGAATTAACTCTAACGACGGTTATGACCGACGTCTGAACCCGCGACATCAGCCATAACCGCCGGAGAACGGCTGACTTCGAATTAAGACCGAATTCATACCCATACATCTCGATACTACCCTATAAATTCACCCACAATTCACCAGAAACCTTTTCGCTCTCAAATCGCACCTTTTCTCGACGAAATTTTACTCGCCGGAAAACATCTGCAAGCCGCCGGAAAACCGAGACTTCCACCTGCACGGTAATTACTTCGATTTTTCGGGCTCATTCCTTTATTAGACAAATTCTAATATAAATCCCTCACCCAGAATCCTTCGCAGTCGACGTTGCCGGATTATCTGATTCGCCGGAGAAATTTCTGAACTTTCAGGGAAACTACTGTTAATCGGTATAATTCTTCTATTTTACTGATAGTCATTACCCAGTAGTCCCACTTCACATCTAATCCCTTCAAATTGTTGGTAGATTCTATCAGCCGCAGCTCACCAAGACGGAGCCGACGACCTTGCCGGACGCATGAAGAAAAGCGAACAGTTGGTACAATGAACCCTCCAATCTCTTTCCATTCATTTTCTTTACGATGGCTCATAACCTTCATTGAGCTAACTTATCAAATAACAGTCTATTGCTCGATGTCTATGTTTTGAACGAAGAAGATGAAGTGTGGTATAATATAAGAATAATTAAAATCGGTTTAATAAACGGGTTAGACACACAGTCCAGCGGTGGACTGTGTGCAACAAACACACACGCAACGCGAGTTCGAATCCTGTCCCAGCTTTACTCACTTGAAATAAAAACCTGCCTTTTTAACTAAACCGGGTTGACTCCCAGTCTATATTAAGTATAATAAAAACCGAGTTAATAACCAAGTGAGACACACAGTCCAGCGGTGGACTGTGTGTACGCTAACCCACAGGTCCCGGGTTCGAGACCTGTGGTCAGCACCGGTCCGATACGTTTAAAAGCTTTTTAAAAATAAATAATTTTCGGTTTAAAGTAAACAGTGTATAAGTATAATTAAAAACAGAATTATTTCGGGTTAGACACGTAGCTCAGTTGGTAGAGCTGCGTGCACGCGTACGGGAGGTCTCGGGTTCGAGCCTCACTCAGCGCACAATTTCACACAATTAAACCGGTCAACAGTAATGGTCAACGGTCAACGGTCTCGGTCAACGGTCAAAGTCAACTTTTTTTTTTATTATTTATTTTATTTATTTTAATCAATTATTTAAATTAAAAATCATTAAAAATACTTAAAAATAACGTTTTCAAGGTTAGAAAGCAGCCTTAAACTCACAAATTTATACCCAAAAATCTTATTAAGATAGTTAATAAAATCCACATACTTACTGTACCTTTCGTTATTTATTGGTTAGTTACCTCTCGTCGATCAATCCCCTAAACTCGTGCGCATTCAACAATCTTCAAACAAACGCATCCAATGTGAGTGAATCTCTACCAATTCCCCGTTTTAATCACATTTTGGGGTGTATCATGTGTCGTATTTATTTATTATAATTAAACATTGTGCATCCATCATGTTCATGATCAAATGTGTATTCAAGGTGTATCCATTGTTTGTGTGGTTGAAGTTTAGATTAAATTTTATCATTTCAATACATACATTTCATAGGCCGCCGCTCCCCATTACCTATGAGCGTGAGCTGTTCACCATTACCTATGAGCGTGAACCAGGCGTTGCCAACATAAGATCGGCTCCGTTTGATTGAGCCTTGATCTCACATACATTAGCATAGGCCGTCCGTTCCCCATTACCTTTGAGCGTGAACGGGACGTAGCCAACTTATACATTGTCATTCTTATTTCATGCTTAAGCAAGGTGGTTTGTGATTGTTATGTTTACATACATTTGTTCATATATGATTATTGCACAATTTTCCCAAAATTAAATTAAATAATAAATCAATAACAAATGTTTTAAACAAGGTTCACTCGCCAACTTTTGTTGACCCAAAATTTCCCATTTTTACACATGATACAGGTGATCAAGTTGAAGCAAGAAACATATAGGGCGGCCTAGAAGAATAACCCAGTTTAGATTATGGATTTGTTTAGTTAATCTTTCCTTTTCTTGTATTGTATGAATTTGACTTGGAACTTTGAAATGTAATTTGGATTTAATAAATATGAAACATATTAGTAAACATCATGAGCTTTGGTGATAACCCAATTATGCCCCGACTCTTATTTCCGCTGCGGGCCAGGGTGTGACAATTTATATACGCGTTCGAGTCATATTCACTTATCCGTGTTCAAACGTCAAACTTTAGTTTTGCCTAATATTATACTTATAAATATACTTAAAAACAAGTTTCATTTCCCCATTCGTGCAATACATTCTAACATATTCATTCCCACGAGATCCGAATCTCAAACATATATATTTCTATTTATCCTTTACGAGCCCGAAAGTCATTATTTGTATTCGTATCACATAATTAAAACTTTTACGAACTTTTCATAGATTATACTATCTTTCGGAAGTTTACCGAAGCCTTTGCGTAAGCCTTAAAAGATACGAAAGTCCGATACACAATATATATACATAACAATCAAAATTTGACATTTGGTGCCCATTCTCGCCGTAAGCTACGGTCCACTCACCGTAGCTTACGGTGAGGACTCTCTACAAAAACAGGAACTCCCTGCCGTAAGCTACGGTCGGGTACCGTAGCTTACGGTCATGACTTTCTGCTAAACAGATATTCCATACCGTAAACTATGGTCGGGTATCGTAGCTTACGGTCACCTGTTGTTGCTGCTAATCTGCAGCTTGTTTTTGACCCAGTTCGATTTTCCTGCTCATCTAGGCCAACCCGGTCTTCCGAACACACCATTTCCAATAACTTAACATATTTTATCTCTTTTCAAAACCTTCCGATTACTATTTTAAATTCCCACTCTTTTCGTCTAATAACCTTTCTACGAAAATCACGACCTGTTTACCCCTATATTGAGGTTTCACGGTTTAATAACATACCAATCCCTTTCAAGAAGTCTTATTATAACATTTCTTATTTATTTATACTATCTACTTTAGTTTCGATTATTCGAATACAACATCTTCATATACTTAAATACGAAGTGAGTTCAAGAATTCACTTACCTTAGCGTCCGCATTTGCATCCGTTACCTTGCCTCTTTCCGGCCCGTTAGCCTTCCATGCTTTCATCCATTATGACATGATTCCTACACTTTCATGTTATCGCAATCACATTCTTGTTAGCATACACGATTGCACATATTAACGATTATACCAAATGCATATCTCGCATTTGACTTTCATTAGTCAATTCTAACAAGCATAAAGGCATATACCCAAAATCACATCCTTTCAAACTTATATAATTCATCATATCGTTCATATAACACATATTGATGTAACACGTACCATATAACTTTCTATAGTCTTACCATTGTAACAAGAAGTCTAGCATGCATTCTAATGTGCAGTTGACTTTCAGAAGTCAACGTTTATTATATGAACTTTCGACATAACCTCACATATTTGTGTCATCATATTAGGCTATATTGATTCACTAAGTACATTTCATACTCATCCGTTTCTAATTATCGTTAAGTCATAAATCCAACTTATGGTGTACATCACCATTCAAACATAGGGTACTAGTTCCTTAAAGCACATCTTTTACCGAATCACATCGTCAACTACGGTTCACATATACTCAACAAATGCATTCCTAAACTTGTTTTACTAACAAGTATATCATTATCACTTTCTATACATGTTCAACCATTACTTGCATATAATTTCACATATTATTGTCATTTAGACATTTTATCAAACACTTGGTGTGCGTACTACCTTCTAAGCATAATGTACAAGTATTTTAAGTATGTTCTTCCCGATTCATCTCATGAACCATCACATTCAAGCAAAATCACATAATCATGAATTCTACATCAAGTTTATCTATCACAATCTATCATATAACACCTTATGCATCACAAAATCACAATATTACATCTATATGTTCATCATTTTCACACACATGCAATTGGGTTTCAATCTAAATCATCCCATATCTAAAATTCAACCATGATTCAACTTCTAATTGATAGTATTAACAAGTATTCATTCTAAATTAAACCAAATTCACGGATTCATCCTAACCCACTTCATGGGTAGTCATCAAATCAGAAATTTCAACTCACCTTGTGTTAAGAACACTTAAAGGATAGAGAATTTGCACTCATGCATCAAATCATCCTTCCAATTGCTTGTAGTTTTGTAGAATTGTGAAGTGTGTGTGTGTTTTCCCCTGCCTCCTTCTCAATCACGATACATACCCACACACACACACACCTGCACATTTTATTCTTAATATTTTTACTTTCCACATGTTCACTTTTGGTCCCTCTTGTTTGCCATTTAGTACATTTACCACAGATCCTTGTATTTTACCATAAGACTTATAGTTCTAACTAAGTTAAATAGCTTAGGTATCACCTTTCATTCCATATCTTATGAAACCATACTAATGAATTAAACATTCGGGTTTTGGGGCGTTACAGATATCATAAAAAGAAATTTACATCAGAAAATATCATTGTTGGGCGTTAAACGATGAGAAAATTAACTTTTTGAAAACTAAAAATAAGTCTTAAAAATATTAGTTTAAAAATAATAACAATAAATTCCTTATAATTTAAAAAAACGACAAAACAATAATATAGAAAGAAAAACAATAAGATAAGACATTAATAAAACTAAAATAAAATAATTTATAAATTTAAATGGTAGTATCAAAGGTTTCTTAGGTGTTGTTTGTTTTTCTGAAAAGCTTTGTGCAAGCTCTTCTGTCTGCACCGCACAGACCACGCGCAGACATTGTCATGCGTAGACTGTTTGTTTTTCCGAATACGTTTCATTTAAAAAAACGTCTAAGCAAGCTCTTCTTAATGTAGATCTGGCCCAAGCACTTCTATGTTTTTCTAAGGTCTGTTGAGGGTTAAACACCACCAGCGTACACCACCCACCACCCTCCATCACCACCACCACCGTCTACCACCATCACCGTCCATACACCACTTTATTTTAGAAGTCTACGTACGTTAAAAAACAAAAAACCTTTTTCTTGTAGACTGAAGAGGTTTAGTCCACCTCTTCTTCTATAGATGTCTGCAGATGTGGTCCGAATACTACATAAAGTTTACCTCTTAAAAAACAAACAGCATCCTTAGTTAACAAAACAAAAATAGGAACAAAAACTTGGGTTGAGAAAAAAATATTTAGGATGGAAAATGAGGAAAAAATGTGGACCACAAGAATTGAACTTGTGATTTAGGGTTTGGGAATAAAGCTAATAACCACTACATATTACCATTATTTGTTTATAAACGAAATAATATATATGAAGGGTTGCTCGGGAAAGTTTGGTGATGTCATCAACTGACTGCATCCTAACTTACAAAATAAAATTATTGTACATCTCTCTTGAATATGTAAGATATAGAATTAATGGTGCATCCTTTTTGTTCATACTCAGAGTATTGCTTGTTCCCGTCTACAATTATACAACACAAAATCAAAAAAATATATGTTATAAACACGGAGTTAAAATCAAGGGAAAAGATAAATGTCTTTTAGACATGCAAACTGATACAATGATACTAAACATGGAATTTGTTTTACCGTCTAATTATAAAGCAAAGAGTTTTACTCAATGATTTCATGACCGGACACAGGGGTGGATTATGTGTTTTTGTGAATGGACGGACACACCCCTTCAAAAAACACTAGTGTATTTTTCAGTTAAAAAACCCGACTGTACCCTTTAAAAATACGGTTGAACCCCTCATCCGCACCCCCAACAAATAATTATGGTCCGCTACTGACTGGACATGACGCTCGAATCCAAATCCGAATCCAAACCCCTCGTTGGTTCGATTAAGTGTGTCATGCCGGTTAGATTTTCTTTTTCTATATTTTTCTTTCCAAACGTTTAAACATTTTTTCATTGGACTAGAGATTTGAACTTGTGAACTGTTGACATAATAAAATAAAATGACTAGGAGAAAAGAGTGTCTTCCTCATTGGAGTGGAGCCCTGTTTGAAAAAGCGAGTGAGATGTGGGCCGAATTGGGCCAAATGAGCCAGACCTCATTCATGCCTGAGTTTAAGAACAAAGCCTTATTTGGACACCCATTATCAGATTCAGCATATCTCCATCATTTAGGTTTTTAAAGTTCAAGACCTCATCATGAAAAAGATGTGACATAACTATAAACTCTTTAAGATATTCTTTTTTGTATTTAATAAGATTTTAAGAGTTGGCAATAAACAAAAGTCAATAGTTTTAAGATCTTTTCTTATAATAACTTTAAGCAAAACATGCATCATCTATCAAGTAGGTCATTTTCATGAGAAACAACCAAACATTGGCGGTACTACATTAATAAACTTGAAGCCAAAAAATAGAACAAAAAATATGCACGCCACCATTGGCCGTCCCATCGCCCGGTTGCATGACTAACGTGAGGGAGGTATGTCACCTATCTCAGAGTAAATCAGGTGATGTTGAGGTCTGATCCTCAAACCTCCACAATATAAGCCTAAAACCAAGAGGTCTCTTCGTATTCCAAGAGCAACAATCGGCATATTAGATCTTTTGGTTTCCTTGTATTCCCTCTAGCTGGTTTGGTTGTATATATTGGTTTGGTTCGATTGTACCTACTGGTTTGGTACCTATGGGTTAGTTTTTCGGTGATGATAGGATGTATAATCGAAGCTAAACCGCAAAAGTTGGTTTTGGAATATATATATATATAATATATATATAATATATATATATATATATATATATATATATATAATCATGTGAGAAATTTAAAAGTGTGAGAAGGATAAGAAAGAATCTAAACCGTTAGATATTTAATCTAATGGTTGAGATCATAGTGGCAATTCTGTAAATAATGTTGACTATTAAACTAACTAATTTTCTAGATTAAGGGTATAAAGGTAAATTTAATATTTTTAAATTAAGAAACTAACATTAATACACATGCAAAGTTCTCCTCCTTTTTTTAAACATCAATAATTTTTTATACGTAACTTTTTTTTAAAAAAATTACACCATAATAACGAGTGTTTTTTATCTTTAATATGAGTACATATTGATATACTTTTGTAGAGAAAAAAATTACGTCTCACTTGGATGTTTTAGTCCATGGTGTTTTTTCTCTGTTCATACAATGATGTTTTAATTGTAGGGTGTTATTTATGTTATATTTCTGTTTCTCGTAAGATGTATGCATTCAATATACATGTTGTAGTGTTTTTATGAGTTATGGTGTTATTTCTGTTATATTTAATGTGAGGACAAATGTCCTTGCATTGCTGTGGTTTCTGGTGTCTTCAGTAAGTTTCTGTTGCCTTCAAAGAGTTAGGGTGTTATTTATGTTTTTATATATTTAGGGTGTTATTTCTGTTTTGATTCTGATTAAAGTGTTGATTGGTGTTGTATTAGGGTGTTATTTCTATTATATTCAATGTTAGGGTGTTCTTTATAAGATGTGTGTCTTTAATATAACTACTGTGGTGTTTTAATGAGTTATGGTGTTATTTTTGTTATATTATTATTCTTTATAAGATGTATGCCTTCAATATACATGCTGTGGTGTTTTTATGAGTTAGGGTGTTTTTATGAGTTATATTTCTGTTATTTATAAGATGTATGCCATGCTGTGGTGTTTATGAGTTAGAGTGTTATTTCAAATTCGAAAATTCCTACAATAACTGCCAAAAATCGGTTGCATACATTCATTTCATAATTAGATTTTATTAGTTAAATTACACTTATACCCTTAAACTATCAAAATAAAAAGGGACACATGTCACCTCCATAATCTTTCTTATCCTGCTTACACTTTTAAATTTTTTCTCACATGAACTTCTACCTATATATATATATATATAATGCGAGAGTTCAAATGAGAAGAAAAATTTCGTAAGAATAAAAAGAATAACTTTTAAACCAATAGAAATTCTTCATTTACTTCTTTTAATGTGTGTATTTAATATTATGAAAAATGGCATATAGGAAAATCTAAATTGTCATTAATTAGCTAATTAATTAAACTTGTAACTCATTTTTTTTATATACTTTTTCAAGATAAAATAATTTATGGTGAAAGACAATTTTCGACATGTGTAGGAAAAATTTTAGTATGTGTATGATAAATTTTGAAATATGTAGGGTATTTTTACATGTGTGTAGGGTAAATTCCGATAAGTATAAGATATATGCATGATATATTCTGAAATGTGTAGGATATAAAGTTTTTGTTTTATTAATGAGAGATAACATAATTAACGAGAGGAGTTATGAAATATTTAATGTTTTACCATTATGTCCTTTTTTATATATATATCACATTAAATTTCTTCTCAAATGAACCTTCCCATATATATATATACCGAAAATTCAGATTTTTAGTTTGGTTATTTCAGTCCAGTTGTATCATTTAAATTTATTACCCTTCAAATAATTGGATTTAAAGTCACTACTATGTAACCATGCATGTAATAAAGAAACCATCTTTATGTATTTCAAATAATATTTTAATATATTACTAAGATTTTAAATATTCCATCTTATTAATCCGTTCTCCGTAATCAAATATTAAAATTAACTAATTTATCATTTAGTTTTTTAAGGGCAAACTGCATTTCATTCAATATCAAAATTTACAACACTATAAACTAAAAATAATTAGTAAGCTACTAAGTCAACCATCAATAACATGCACTTCACCTAGACAGAAAACATGAATTAAAACAATATAATAGACTCTATTCCGACACCTCGAACCTCACCCATTTATTCCATTCCAAATTCATCCACTTCTCCTTACATCTGATTCATAAGTATGTTGTCGCTTGCATCTCTTCAAATATTGCATCCATGTTGACTCATTTCCCCCTGAAAACGTACTCGTCCCTCGCCTTCTATATGTTGTTAACATTATAGTTTGTAGGAAGTTACATTTATATGGTTCCAATATTGGTTGTTTATGGAGCTCCAACAAAACTTTCATAGTAAATGCACAGAGTTGCTGAATTTATCATGTAGTTATTTAATAATTTCGTTTAAAAGAAATTTGCCGTAAAAAAATAATTTCTTTAAACGCAACCCATATATGTGGACTTTTAAGACAGCGTGTACATCTGGCATGAAACTTGAGGATGATCAATATTATTATTAGTTGCATATGTGGCTGTAATTATTGTTAGAATATTGTAGTGGATATATCAATGAATTTGACACTTTCGTCCCATTATCCACATGCATCAAATGCAACAATAGTTTAAAACAAAATATTCGTTGAATATACAAAAAGATTCAAGAGGTCGAATGCAACAATAATTCAACTTAAAATAATAATTATAAAACATTATTCCTTATCCACATGTTGTTGTCTAAAAACTAACTAAAATTTGACAACATGGTATTTCTGTTGAAAACTAGTCCATGCATTAAAAGTGGTAGTGATACATCAATACACCATTAAATGTGTGAACGTAACTTTTATATAAATTTCATATGATGCGTATGACAGCATTTTGTATAACGTGTCAAAAATATATGATATTTTGATGTACCATCTAGTGAAAGAACAACATGTGTATGTATGATATCAAATCAGGTTATAGCGTAACCTATGGGTCATAGTGATCAATCATTCAATCTCGTAAAGGAAAAAAGCTAAACGATATTATCTTCCTCTAATGGTATCGTAACCTTCATAGTTAAACATGAGAGAGTTATTTTTGTGTATGTAATTATCAACTCATTGCCAACGTCAAAAGATAAGTTTGTAAGAGACTATTGTACAAATGGAATAGATGTGGCAATTCTCTTAGGTAGCCTTTGGATACAACAATGAGAGACGAAATGTAATGGACTATTGTAAGGGAATGAATTAAAGAGTGTTTGGTTAGTGGATGGAATCTAATCACCCATTTCAAGATTCATTCCATTCTCTCAAAATCATTACATCTTTCCCCGTGTTTTTTTCCCATTCCATTCCCTTCTTCACCCTTCATTAACAACACCACAACCCACCCACCTGTTGCCACCACCCACCACTGTCCCTGCCGTTGTCACCCACCTCCGCCGCCACCACCATCGTCATCGTCACCGTTACCACTGTCGCCGCCAGCTCCGACCACCACTACCGCCACCCACCGATGCCACCTCTAATCATTGTCGCCACCCATCTTCGCCACCGCCGTTGCTGCCACTCCGTCATCGCCGCCACCCTCTTTCGCCACCCACCATCGCCGTTTCCACCTCCGATCACTGCCACCGTCGTCAACTGCCGTCGTCGCCACCTATCTCCCCCTGCTGTCCACCGCCGCCGCCACCACCCACTGTTGTCGCCGCTACCACCTTTGCTACCACCATCGCCACCGCTACCACGCACTTCCGCCGTCACCGACTACCACCGGCGTTGTCACCACCCGCCGTTATCATCAACCACCACCGCTGGTAACAACTGCTACCTATCACTGCCCACCATCATTGCTCACCATTGACCACCGCCATCCGATTTTATTCCTTCTTCTTTCTTGCCAACCAAACAACAATAAGTAATGATTCATTCCATTCTCACATGGTAACCAAACAAGACATGGAATGGTAATGATCAATTCCATTACCTCATCCATTGCAATACCTCGTCAATTTTATTCCACTGTCCATTCCATTACCCCATACCAAACACACCTTTAGTCAATTCACGTGTTAATGACTTCTAAGAGGAGTATCTTAACTAAGCCTTCCCACACTAAAGTTTCCTAATACAGTTGATACTAGTTTAAGTTCGCGTGTGTTACATGGTTTTTATAAAGAAAATACTTCTTACAAATCTATTGATAATTGTCATGTTTTGAGTGATGAGCTTGAGGAAGGTTCACCAAGGATAATTTTTGTTGATAAAGAAAACGCAAAATAATTATCATGTGGGACCGCTGCTACTTGGTCTAGGAGTTGACTAGTCCGAGTATAACAAATTTACTTGCTCATTTTCAATATTAGATCATTTTTTTATAACTCTGAATGATATTTTAAGGGGCAACAACCTTCAAAAGCTTGCCCAAGTATATCCTCCATTCTTTTGGCAAGTAATATTTGAAAATGTCAAAATAATCTAAATACCATTATGCTTGACTTCAGTAATCAAACTGTACCCAAATTGAGTTTATAATAGACACATCGACTTTTTAAGACATCATAATACTATATTTTGACCCAAAAAGTCAACTATTGACATATTGAATCTTTAATGAAGTGTCGGACTTTTCAAAGTATCACTCCACCATAATTGACCTCATAAGTCAAGTTATACTTATATCAAGTTTGCAATAGAGTAACCGAAGTGATATAAATCTTAAAATTGTACCTATATAACTATTTGTTTGACCTAAGTCAATAAAAAGATTAAAGTACAGATTTTTGTGAAGAAAAATCAAAATGTACATGGATAGTATCTACCTTAGACTCCCGACATCACTGAACATGTGATTAAGGTAACTGAATAAAGAAGAAGAAGATTCATTCTTTATTTAAAGTATAAACAAATACATCGTTAACTAACAAGTACAGTTATTTTATGATTGATTAGTATACAGAGATAAAACTACGCAAACTTATAACAATGGAAACAAATAATAAGAATATAGGAAGTAACTAATCTACTTCTATGATTGACTCACAATCAAATCGAACCGATTGTAAGCAACATATGTGTGCTTGGTAACTTGTAGAGGATGGAGTACGAAAATGTTAAAGGGTTTAAATAAGTTATATTAGAGGTAAAAAAAAAGTTTTCTTTAGTGTAAAAAATATTTTAATTTTAAATCATCTCAATTATCATAGTTATCAAAGATAATTTTTTTTTATTTATATTATGCTATAAATCACTACTAATCAAATCTCAGTTAATTTTGATAGTTGATTTTATTACATTCGGAATTAGATATTTAGATACTAATCAAATCTCAGATAATTTTGATAGTTGATTTTATTTGTCCTAAAGTAAGTTAATTCCATCTCGCCTCCAACATTTGCCATGTTAGGTATGACACGTCCGGTTTGTCCTTATTTGGCTACTTAGTATGTTAATATATTAATTGTAGTTTATTTCATTCATGACCAACAGGGTTTACCAACTAAGTTGGTAAATGTTGTGCTTTGGTGAATCATACAATGAGGTTCAATGGATGTTTACCATCCTACCTCCATGGTTGACTTACATGAATTCTATGATATCATATGGTGGACTTATTATAAAATATACTATATAATATATAAATATATACATTATTCTTAATGATAACCGGATTATGGTTACACGTCATGAACATAGGTTATATTATCTATGTTTTAAACTTCTCATTACGCTTCTAATGGCCAAGTTTGACCCATGAAATCACATGAAAACTTATAGCGTCAAAAACGAGTGTTTAAGACTAGATAATTACTTTTTGTATACATACTTTTGTATACTTGGAATCTCCAAATCTAAACTCTCCACAAACTCCGAATACTCACACACCTTCGTTTCCCCGATGTAGGGTAACTTCGGTGTTTCCATCTCAACAACTTATCAACTCTCGATATAGTCGGAGAGCTTGCAAAACTGTGATCATACATGACCCTTTTTTTACTTTTAACACTTTTGGGTGCAATATGTATATGCTATTAAACTCACGCAATCATATACCATATACTTAATCACAAACAAACAATCCAACATAGATGCTTAATACGTTATACTTGAATTCGTATATGCTAGACTATATGTTTTATACTTGTCATTAACTTCATACAAGCCTCCCTTAGCATGTATAACACTATAGGATTAACGCACCCTATTATTGAGGTCATGTTAAGTAAACAAAACGGTCTATTCATTGTTATGATTAGATGACGCTAGCGGGAATCTTTGGGTTGACATTTCTAATTGCATGCTAGTATCGTATGTTAGTTCTAGTTAACTATTATGCCATATAGATTCGTTTAAACTTTTATACTTATGCTAGTACTCAAACTTGTATCCTCGCCAATACTTTTTGTATTGAACTATACGTTAATACGTATTGTAGGAATTTGATGATGATGACGAATGGAACTTAGTAGGATGAACTAGAAACGTTATATTGACATGAGAAGCGATAAAGGATACCCTGTTGGGGAGCAAACTGTTTAAACATGTTGTTATCAAATTCACCACCCAAATTGTAGTGGAATGTTTTAATGTGGTGATTAAATTGCGTTAAAATAAGGCGATGAAATTTGACAACCCTTGGAAAGGTCTCAATAGAAACGTTATTGTCATAGGTAAAACGTCTTCCCAAAATAAGATTTTTTATAACGGATGTACTATAAAGGATATTAGGTAGGACATATGTTCGGTTGTGTATTTTGTGAAAGCCAGTGCGAGAGCCATGAATTAGAAGACAATGACCATTGCTAACAAGATTGATAGTATGTACATGAATGGTTGAAGGGATCGAAATTATACTTGGATCTAAAGTGAGATGCGAGCCTGCGCCGGTGTCCATAACAGAGTGATCTTGCTGGCTCATCTACATAGCTGAGAAAGCGGCTTGAATATCTATTTGGGACAAGGCGCCATATCCAGGTTGGTGATCGAATTAGGCCTGGTCCGAGGAATCGCGCTGGGCATAGTAGGCGGCCCGAGGTGTTGAGTCGTTGCTTTGGGCCGCCTGGTTACCGAACTAGGGTGACTCGTGGCTTTGTTGCTGGACCGATCCAGACTAAGGCCATGAAAATTGGGTCGGGTAAGGCATGGTGATGTAGTCCATTAAGCCCATGATGGATAGCCCAGGTTTTGCGTGTTTTATGAAGGCGATGTGTGTTGTTGCCTTGTGATCATCCTCCTCCACATCCGTGGTCGCCATATCGGTTGTTCTAGTTCCACTAGTATCTATCGCACCTATTCCCCAACCATCATACGACAGTTGATTCTGCCATTGAGTTGTGGTTTTGGCGGCCTTTAATACATATAACTTCATCATTCCGCTTTGTGTATGCAAGATCCTAGTCTGCATTTTTGGAGTTGATCAATGAAGCAGTTGTGTCATATTCTACTTGTAGGCCGCGTACTAGTTGAAGTACGAGATTCTATCACGGGCTGGTCTGTAACATTTGTCGAAAACGGGTTTTCCAAACCCGCTCCATTTGTAATCGAATATCAAGTTATAAATGTTCGTTCCGTATTTATGCCTATTTTGATTTTTAATGATACATAATTAATAAACAAACTAATCTATAAAAGTTATAATTGATAAAAAGTAAAAATAAAATAATTAAAAATAAAATGAGGCTGCCGGGACTCAAATCCGGGTCAGCCGGAAGAGAACTCAAACACTTAACACACACACGCATAACCACTCCGCCACTTGTTGTTTTCTGTCAACTCTAGGAAACAAATGAGTTTTATAGACAAACATATATCAACCGGTTATGCCAACTGTAACTGAAATCGTCATCAAACGCCCAAAGACGATTTGATTACTCGCGGTTCACTGAGTTTAACCGATATACCGACGTTTTCAATCAAGTTGCTTTGAATGAACTTGAATTCTAGAAGTGGATCGGTTTTTATAACCAAAAATCTTCAATTCCAGTATTACTTCCATCTTTGTACTCTTTCGCGACTCAAACATAATCTACAGACTCTCAATTACATTTCCGCACAAGTTTCAGTCCGCCGGAGAACCAAATTTTACTCGCCGGAAAGTTTCTGCAAGTCGCCGGAAAACCGTATTCTCCATCAAAACGGTAAGTCTTTCAATACCGTCGTGGTCTATCAATTGTTAAGCTATTTCTAACTCAGACCTTTCAATTGAAATCAAATTCAGACGCTGCTATCGGATAATTCCAGTTTGCCGGAAAACTTCTGGAAATCCTTATTTTCAGCTGTAAAACGGTATGGACATTTAAACACCCTGTTAACGTTTGTTTAGCATTTCAATTCCACGATTAGCTAATCAAACGGATAATTTGCTTGCTCAGTTGAAGTTCATAAAAACAGAGCCGACGCCTTGCCGGAATTCTGAGTTAAATTATTCCTCCGGTATGTTTGTTTCCAACACCGTCTTTGTCATTTCATCTTAGTCTTATGAAGGTGTTAGTCGTTTTAAAACAAGAAACAGAGGGGTAATTTGCTGTCTGTAAAAATTAACGGAGAAGATGAACTGTGCTAACATTATAAGGATAATTAAAATTTGTATTTTAAACGGGTTAGACACACAGTCCAGCGGTGGACTGTGTGCAAATAATACGCGCACGCCGCGAGTTCGATCCCTGATACACGCACCCTCTCTGTAATAAAAACGTTTTATTTTTCTAACTGAACCGGGTTAACTTACGTTAGTTGTTAAGTATAATAAAAATGTGTATATTAACCAAGTTAGACACACAGTCCAGCGGTGGACTGTGTGTAACGTTAAAGCACAGGTCCCGGGTTCGAGACCTGTCAGTGACACCGGCTCGATGATTTAAAATGTTTTTGAAAATAAAAGAATTTTGGATAAGCTGAGTTAATATATAAGTATAATTAAAAACATAATTATTTCGGGTTAGACACATAGCTCAGTTGGTAGAGCTGCGTGCACGCGTACGGGAGGTCTCGGGTTCGAGCCTCACCCAGCGCATTTCAATAACACAATAAATCGGTCAAACAGTCAAAGTCAAAAAGTCAACGGTCAACCCAAAAAGTCAACATATTTTTATATTTTTAATTATTTTAATTTAAAAATCAATTAAAAATACTTAAAAATAATGTTTTTAAAGATAGGAAATAGCCTTAAACTCGCAAAAATATATCTAAAAATTCTATTAAAATCCTTAATAAAATCCACTCATTTACTATATTTTCCGTTATTATTTAGGTTAGTTAATTCTCGTTGTTCAGCTCTTCCAACTCGTGCGCATCTCACCATTCCAATCCAACGCACCCAATGTGAGTGAATCTTTACAAATTCCCCGTTTTAATCACGTTTTTGGGGTGTATCATGTGTCTTGCTATTTATTATATTTAAATCATTGTGCATACATCATATCATGAACAAATGTGTATTCAGTTTGTTTCAACTGTTTGTGTGATTATTGTTAGATTTAATTTATTATTTTCAGTACATGCAATTTCATACGCCGCCGCTCCCCATTACATTATGAGCGTTGAGCATGTTCCCCATTACATTATGAGCGTGAACCTGGCGTGCCAACATACGATCGGCTCCTTTTGATTGAGCCTTGATCGCACAGACATTTATCATTTTCAGTACATGCAATACGATCGGCTCCGTTTGATTGAGCCTTGATCGCACAGTTACATTCATGTTATTTATTGTATGATGTTGGTATATTATTGTATGTTATTGTATGTTATAGTTTGTGATTGTTATTGCTACTGTTTGATTATTTACATTTGCTCACTTATGATTATTGCACAATTTTTCATTGATAAACTAACAAGAAAATCAATAATAAATGTTTATCTAACAAGGTTCACTCGCCAACTTATGTTGACCCAAAAACCCCTATTTTTACACATGATACAGGTGAACCAGCTGCAGCAAGAAACACATAGGATTGGCCTAGAAGAATAAAATGATTTAGAGCTTGGAATTGTTTAGTTGGTTATTTTTCTTTGTATTTGTATGGACATGTTTGGATTATTGGAATGTAATTTTGACTTAAATAAATATGAAACATATTAGTAAATATCATGAGCTTTGGTGATAACCCAATTATGCCCCGACTCTTATTCCGCTGCGGGTCGGGATGTGACAGATTGGTATCAGAGCCATGACTATAGGGATATAGGATAGGTTATTAGACCCTTAGAGCCTATACTATAGTTGATTAGAAGTTTTTAAGATTTTAGTGTGTTACATGCCAAATTTCATGATGTTTATATGTTTTATGTTAAATGTTACATTCAATGTTATGCAAGCATGTTCATAAGTATATATTATCGTATAATGCCTATCATGAATCATATTCTCGTAACATATCATATACATGAAAGCACACACCACATCATTTTCATGATTGCTTTTACAATGATTTTTGTATTTTCAAATCTCATCAAAGTGAGTTCTCATGACGGGCATGTAGTAACTGGAAGGGTACCAGTACCGGTAGTCGGAACGTCCTGTCTAGGCTGGCATTCTTATAAATCCAAAATAAAGGACCAGTTTGCCTACCTGGGGACTAACGATGAGAGTACGAAGTACCTATTAGGCCAAAGCATGCTATACCAAACGTCGTGTGAACTAACCCCACTTTGAGTTGTCGCTGTGTCTACACCTGGACACATTCCGACCATACATCTCGTAAACATATTTTGTGGTTTGCATTCGGGTGATGCGAGTTTTAAATCGCCAATACTAATGTGAATCCTACCAAGCCAATAGTCATGGGGGCCCACATGACTATACATGTGAAGGTATGGGGGACATTTGAGGCCCAACATGAGCAAACCCAAGACATCCTATGGATGTAGTTGCATTATTGATATTTATGTTATTTTCATTTTCTTAAAGACACATGACACCTAAAAAGACTTCATAAACTCACAATCTTCTTATGTATGTTCCTGTAGATGTCGGCTAGACAACAACGAGGGGGTAAAAGATCAGGAAGGTCTCACGAACGTTCGGCCACAGAAATTGCGAAACAAATGACCGCGGTACTTCCTAGACATTGTGGTTCAAGTACAACAAGCTCTCGCCACAAATCCCACTAATCCTCCCCAACAACATGACCAGAACATCAGCAACCCTCCTACCAGCAAGTGCTCATACAAACATTTCAAGTCTTGTGATCCTCCTAAATTTGAAGGGACCGAAGGTGTCACTGCTCTCCTCCACTGGTTTGAGGAAATGGAAAACACCTTCCTCAACTGCGATTGTCCTGAGGATCGCAAGGTTTGATACGCCACCGGGAGACTATTTGGGTAGCTCTCACCTGGTGGAATACTGAAAAGGGGAAGAGGGGAATCGAAGATGCTATGACCTTAACATGGGAAGAGTTAAGGGAAATAATGAAAAGGCGCTTCTGTCCAAGAAGCGAAATCAAGAAGTTGGAAGATGAATTCCACTCGTTAAAACAAAAGGAAGGAGATCATACTTTCTACAACAAAAGGTTTCTAGAGTTGAACCAAATGATCCCCAACTTGTTCACACCAGTGTACCGCTTGGTGGAACACTACATTCGAGGCATAGCCTCAAAAATTCAAGACTCAGTTCTAAGCACTTCGCCTACGACACTTGAAGCCGCAATGGAACTAGCTACCGAACTTACCGAAAATCGCATTCGGAACGGTAAATTCAAAGAGGAGAAAAAGAAAGCCCCCATTGAGGCTCAAACTTCAAACCATTCTGGTTCCTCTTCGAAGTTTACTGGTAAAAGGAATCGAAACACCAGGAACTTTGCTGTCACACAAACAAATTTCCCTATCCCTGCTGCACCCATCACTCAAGTTGCCCTTTCACCTGCACCATATAAAAAGCCATACTCCGGCCCATTACCAAAATGCAACCGTTGCCAATACCACCACTTTCCTGATTATCCCTGCCAACATTGCACCGGCTATGGTCGCGCAGGTCATACTGTTCAAACCTGCCGCATGCCTCAGCAAACGAATCGCCACCAGCCTTCAACCCAAACCCACCAACAAATAAGGGTCAAGCCCAACAACCCCTACTATTACCACCCACCCAACATTTAGCCCAAACATATTACCAACCCAACTATCCTATGGTACAACCTATGCGGGCTTGCTACAATTGTGGAGACCCAAGCCATTTTAGAAACACTTGTCCAAGGCTGGTAAACATTATTCATGCTCAGGCCCAAGCCAATCCGGTGAATCAAGCGAACCAAGCTCCTCCACCTGCAAGAGGAAGAGCTTACAACATCAACGCCAATGCTGTTGAAAATAATAACGGCTCAAACGAATCACCCAACTAGTCTTTCCTCACCAAGAATCAAGACTCAACTCCAATCGTCTAGTTTTAATGTTTTCCTTATGTTATCTCAATCTTTCCGTATCCCAGTTGTAAAATTTGGAAATTATGTATCCAAGAATTTTAATGCGATTTGATATTACAGTTTTGTTTTATACTTATTGATTTAACATTCATATCATCATACATCTCGACGTATCTCAATCTCATCATTTAAAGAAGTTGGGTTGTGTCACACTTTTACATAGACTGACCCCTTCATCATAACCAACGAGAGAGGTACTGTCATCATTTAGTCATGTATCATTTCAGAATTGAGACTCAAGTTTTGTTCGTTGTGTTGTTTATGTTTTAGAGTCACATAGAACTGATCATGAGCTACTGATAAAGCCAACGAAAATTTGACAAGAATATGGTGGATACGCCGCTGGTACTTCCTATATATAAGTATTCTTGGCAAAGGATCAAAAGCATTACCAGGAGGTTATGAAAAGTTCCGTGTAGGTTTAAATATCGTTATGGTTGAAGTTTTTGTTCTATGATACATACCTTATCATTACAAACGTATCAGTTCCCTCAAAACTATTATGCATAAAATCGTAAGCGACATTAAAGATCAAATTCGAGAAGCCTAACATGTTTCAGTAACGGAAGATGATGTACGAAAGGAGCTGTCCTGTGGAGCTGAACTTAAAATTGAAACTAAATCTGACGGTATTCGGTACTATATAGATCGCAGATGGATTCCTGACCACAACAACCTTCGTGAAATTCTTATGAATGAGGCTCACAAAACACGATACTCTATACACCCAGGAGCCGATAAGATGTATCAAGACCTTCGATACACCTATTGGTGGCCTGGAATGAAAAAGGATATTGCTGTTTTTGTTTCTAATGCCTTACATGTTCCAAGGTGAAAGCTGAACACCAAAGACCCTCAGGACTTCTGGTCCAACCCGAAATACCTGTATGGAAGTGGGAAAACATAACCATGGACTTCATTACCGGGTTACCTCGCACTTCTGGTGGGTATGACACTATATGGGTAATCATTGACCGACTTACAAAATCAGCTCACTTTATTCCTATCCGTGAAGATTTCAAGAACGAAAAGCTAGCTCGTGTTTATATCAGCGAAATCGTAAGCCGACATGGTGTACCGTTAAGCATTATTTCTGATCGTGATGGTCGTTTCACTTCCCGAACATGGCAAGCAGTACAAGCCGCTTTGGGTACGCGATTAGATCTCAGTACCGCCTATCATCCTCAAACTGATGGTCAATCTGAACGCACCATTCAAACTCTTGAAGATATGCTTCGAGCATGTGTCATAGACTTCAAGGGAAATTGGGACACTCATCTACCATTAGTTGAATTTGCGTACAACAACAGCTATCATTCAAGCATCGGCATGGCACCTTTTGAAGCCTTATATGGTCGTAAGTGCCGATCTCCAGTATGTTGGCACGAAATTGGGGAAGCTCAAATCACTGGTCTGGAATTGATTCAAGAAACCACAGACAAGATCCATCAAATTCGAAACAATCTTCTAGCGGCTCAAAGTCGTCAAAAAAGTTATGCATATAAACGACGGAAGCCTTTAGAGTTTAACATTGGTGATTATGTACTTTTAAAAGTATCACCGTGGAAGGGAGTAGTTCATTTTGGTCAAAAAGGCAAGCTAGCACCACGCTACGTAGGACCTTTCAAGATACTCGAAAGAGTAGGACCTGTAGCATACAAGCTTGATCTACCAGAAGAACTCAACAGGATTCATCCCACATTCCAAGTATCAAACTTGAAGAAGTGCCTCGCTGATGAAAATCTCCACATTCCTCTGGAAGATATTCAGATTGATGAATCTATGCATTTTATTGAAAGACCGGTAGAGATCATGGACTTCGGAGAAAAACGTCTACGACGGAGTCGCATTCCAATTGTTAGGGTACGCTGGAAGACGAAACGGGGACCTGAGTTTACTTGGGAACGTGAAGACTCAATGCGTGAAAAATACCCGCATCTTTTTCCTACTACTTCTACTACTTAAATTTCAGGACGAAATTCCTAAAAGTAGGGGATACTGTAACATTTGTCGAAAACGGGTTTTCCAAACCCGCTCCATTTGTAATCGAATATCAAGTTATAAATGTTCGTTGCGTATTTATGCCTATTTTGATTTTTAATGATACATAATTAATAAACAAACTAATCTATAAAAGTTATAATTGATAAAAAGTAAAAATAAAATAATTAAAAATAAAATGAGCCTGCCGGGACTCGAACCCGGGTCAGCCGGAAGAGAACTCAAAGACTTAACACACACACGCATAACCACTCCGCCACTTGTTGTTTTCTGTCAACTCTAGGAAACAAATGAGTTTTATAGACAAACATAAATCAACCGATTACGCCAACTGTAACTGAAATCGGTCATCAAACGCCCAAAGACGATTTGATTACTCGCGGTTCACTGAGTTTAACCGATATACCGACGTTTTCAATCAAGTTGCTTTGAATGAACTTGAATTCTAGAAGTGGATCGGTTTTTATAACCGAAAATCTTCAATTCCAGTATTACTTCCATCTTTGTACTCTTTCGCGACTCAAACATAATCTACAGACTCTCAATTACATTTCCGCACAAGTTTCAGTCCGCCGGAGAACCAAATTTTACTCGCCGGAAAGTTTCTGCACGTCGCCAGAAAATCGTATTCTCCATCAAAACGGTAAGTCTTTCAATACCGTCGTGGTCTATCAATTGTTAAGCTATTTCTAACTCAGACCTTTCAATTGAAATCAAATTCAGACGCTGCTATCGGATAATTCCAGTTCGCCGGAAAACTTTTGGAAATCCTTATTTTCAGCTGTGAAACGGTATGGACATTTAAACACCCTGTTAACGTTTGTTTAGCATTTCAATTCCACGATTAGCTAATCAAAACGGATAATTTGCTTGCTTAGTTGAAGTTCATAAAAACAGAGCCGACGCCATGCCGGAATTCTGAGTTAAATTATTCCTCCGGTATGTTTGTTTCCAACACCGTCTTTGTCATTTCATCTTAGTCTTATGAATGTGTTAGTCATTTTAAAACAAGAAACAGAGGGGTAATTTGCTGTTGTCACACCCCGACCCGCAGCGGAAAAGGTGATCGGGGCATGATTGGGTTATCATCAAAGCTCATGACATTTATTAAGCGTTTCATATTCATTAATACAAATTAAATGGAAATCTACAATAAATGTTACAACATGATCTATCTAACAATCTAAACTTCTTTGTTCTCTTCTAAGGCATATCCTATGTTTTCCTTGCTTCAACCTGTTCACCTGTATCATGTGTAAAAAGGTTTTTGGATCAACATAATGTTGGCGAGTGAATCCTATGGAAAACATTTGAACGGATATATTTAAATTGATTATGAAATATGTGCACAACCAAACATGAGTAAAAATAGATGTAACTTAATCAACAATCATAAGATATTGGATGAAACACTCATGAATAATAATGGAACAATTAGAGGCACGCGATGCTCAACTCGTCTCTCACGAGGAACTGAGGGGCCTAATGAATGAATTGTATAACCATGATAATATGAATGACACAACTACAAACAATACAAGCTCAATGATATACACATAAACAATAATGAATTTGATTTGTAGCACGCGTTGTTCAACTCGTCTTCCACGAGGAACTAATGGGCTTAATGTATGAGTTTCATATAATTTGACAACAGGAAATAAGTAAATCACAACAATAAAAACAATCTAAGTTTAGGTCATGATGTGGTATGGCACAAGTTTAAATAAATAAATTAATTATTTTCATAACACATGACACACCCCAAAACGTGTAATTTAAAAGGGGAAGTTGTAAGATTCACTCACAGTGGGTGCGTTCGGTTGATGACGTTGAATGCACGCGAAGTGGTTTTAACCACGAGTGAGATTTAACCTAGATAAATCGCATTATGGTTTGGTAAGTAAACGGGTTTTAATAATCTATTTTAGTAGGATTGTTGGGTGTATTTTTGTGAGTTTGAGGCTATTTTCTAACCTTAAAAATGTTATTTTTAAGTATTTTTAATTAAAATAATTAAATAAAAAAAAAAAATTTTTTTGACCGTTGACCGTTTGACTGACCGTTGACCTGACCGTTGACCGGTTCAATGGCATGTTGTTGTGCGCTGGGTGAGGCTCGAACCCGAGACCTCCCGTACGCGTGCACGCAGCTCTACCAACTGAGCTACGTGTCTAACCCGTTATATATCTGATTTTAATTATATATATATATTAATTAGATTAAACCGAAATTCATTTTATTTTAAAAACATTTTAAGCGAAACGGTCGTGCACTCCACAGGTCTCGAACCCGGGACCTGTGGTTTAATCTAACACACAGTTCACCGCTGGACTGTGTGTTAAACATGTTATATAATTCGATTTTTATTATACTTAAATACAATTTAGTTATTTCCTTTTCTGCCTTATTAAAAAGAATAGATAATTGTTCGAGTCGGTGCAGTAGACCGGACTCGAACTCGTGACCTGTGATATAAACAAACACACAGTCCACCGCTGGACTGTGTGTCTAACTTGGTTATTATTCCGGTTATTAATATACTTAACATATAACTGTGGCGACTCCGGTTCAGTTTAACAAAAAAATGATTTTTATTAAGGCAGCGTGTGAAACGGGATTCGAACTCGAGACCTTTGAATGTTTAACGTGCACACAGTCCACCGCTGGACTGTGTGTCTAACCCGATTAATTTCTTGATTTATTTTATACTTATATGTTACGGAAATACATCGTCTTCTTCACTGAAATATAACCAGAGTTCGGAAATCGACTGGTTCAAAGTTTTTATCGGTTTATTAGTGTCTTACAGATCATTACGGTGAGATAATTGTGAAAAGGAAAAGAAATTGGGCGGAGAAGTATACCGACTGGACTCTCTGTTTTCCGGCAGAAACTCCGGCGACAGAATTCACCTCCGGCGACGGGTGTCTTGCAGCAGCAAGTCTCTGGAAAACTTGGAAAAAGTATGGGTATCTCCGGTATAAGCTTCAGAGGCTCAGTGAGGCTCGGAAATGAGGTAATCGGTTTTCCGGCGACGAACAGAAAAGTTCCGACGAGGGAGTTTTCGCCGAGAAAGAGTGTGGTTTTGAGCGAAAAGGTTTTCAATGGGTTGAGGGTGAATTTATAGGGAAAAATCGAAATGTATTTGATCTGATTTCCGACTGGGTTCATTGATTTAAATTTTCCGGCGGTTATAATTTTTGGTCGCGGACTTCAAACATCGGTTATAACCGATGTCCTAATAATAACTTACGTTATAACTGAAAATGGTGATAAAAACTCGCGAGATTTCCGGGATTCCGACGACTGAACTAAAGGGGCGCCGATTTTGAATTCGTAATGTCATTATATCAATTAAAAGATTCTATTATTTACCAAACAGAACAAGTGGCGTAGTGGTTTGTGTGTGTGTGTTAAGACATGTATCCGGACCGCTCATTGACCCAGGTTCGAAACCCGGCAGAAGTATTATATTTTTATTTTGCGATTTTTGACAGTTTTTCAAAAACTAATTATACATTCTTGTATAATAATTGATTACGTATCGTTTAAAATTATTTTGGGCATTTAATTCGCAACGAAAATTTTGACTGACTGTTCGGTTGATAAACGGAGCGGGTTTGGTAAATCCGTTTTTGACGGATGTTACAGTATCCCCTGCTTTTTAGAAATTTCGTCCCGAAATTTAAATAATGATATATTTTGACTAAAAGTATGATGATGTTTAGTTTGACAGTTATATACTTAGAAAAATAAGGGTTTAAGTTTTTTTGTTCGAGGCGGTAACGTTCCTTGTAAGGGTTAAGTACCCTATTCAGGAATCGCTTTTTGTTGCCTACTGTATAAGTATTGATAAGCAGAAATGATTTGCTAAAAATGATATCATGCATAAGAGTTTAGATACATTTGGGAAAGTATGGTTATATCCTAAGGCAAAACTTCTAACACTACAACCTATATGGGACATAAATAAAAACACAACAGCTGATATTTGAACATAAGTAAACACAACAGCTAATATTCGAACATGAATAAACACATCAGCAAATATTTGATCATGAATAAACACAACAGCAAATATTTGAATCCACATTCTGATAACATATATGTTTGAATGGTGGAAGTTCCTCTCTCGTTTGTTATGATGGAGAGGTTAGTTTATGTAGAAATGGAACACAATCCAATCTCTTTAAATAACATGATGATATAAATGTAACACAAATTCCCACCAAGGCAATACTAAATCCTACATGGAACTTCTCATAACCGCCTGATAATGCCTCTGATCCTTTGGCAAGAATACTTATATATAGGAAGTACCAGCGGCGTATCCACCATATTCTTGCCAAATTTTTCATTAGTTTTATCCACAAGTTATGATTGGTTACCAAGAAACTAATAAATCCTACATAGAACTTCTCATAACCGCCTGATAATGCCTCTGATCCTTTGACAAGAATACTTATATATAGGAAGTACCAGCGGCGTATCCACCATATTCTTGTCAAATTTTCATTGGTTTTATCAGTGAACTATGATTAGTCCTATAACTCTACAATCAATACAACAATCATAAATTACTGAAATGAAATATATCTGTGCGATCAAGGCTCAATCGAACGGAGCCGATCGTATTGCATGTACTGAAAATGAAATGGATGTGCGCTCAAGGCTCAATCAAACGGAGCCGAACGTATTGAATGTACTGAAATTGAAATTGTGTGCTCAAGGCTCAATCAAACGGAGCCGAACGTATTGAATGTACTGAAATTGAAATTGTGTGCTCAAGGCTCAATCAAACGGAGCCGAGCGTATTGCATGTACTGAATATGAATAACTTAACCACACAAACAGCCTATGCATGGAACCTCTCATAACCGCCTGATAATGCCTCCGATCATTTGACAAGAATACTTATATATAGGAAGTACCAGCGGCGTATCCACCATATCCTTGTCAAATTTTCATTGACTTTATCCGCAAGTTATGGTTAGTTCGATGCGACTCTACTACAAACACCACAACCACAAGATACTGATAATGAAATTGTCTGTGCGCTCAAGGCTCAATCAAACGGAGCCGAACGTATTGAATGAAATTGTATGTGCGCTCAAGGCTCAATCAAACGGAGCCGAACGTATTGAATGTACTGAAATTGAACAACTTAATCTAAACAACCATCACACAACAGCCTATGCATGGAACCTCTCATAATCGCCTGATAATGCCTCCGATCATTTGACAAGAATACTTATATATAGGAAGTACCATCGGCGTATCCACCATATCCTTGTCAAATTTTCATTGACTTTATCCGCAAATTATGGTTGGTTCGATGCGACTCTACTACAAACACCACAACCACAAGATACTGATAATGAAATTGTTTGTGCGCTCAAGGCTCAATCAAACGGAGCCGAACGTATTGCATGAACTGGAAATGTAAATTGAAATGTGCGCTCAAGGCTCAATCAAACGGAGCCGAACGTATTGCATGTATTGAAATGTAAAATGAAATAACCGATCAAGGCTCAAACAAACGGAGCCGATCGTGCGGGCACGCCCTGATCAACCGCATAATAAAATGGGGATCAAACTCAACCTCGATGGATGGGGAGCTGCGGCCTCAGCAAAAGCATATACTGAAAACAATATATAATATATAATATACCATAATTACTCTAACAGTCTACACAAGTGATAAAGAAACACATGAAACTAAACGATAGGAGTTGAATCTGGATCTTCGGCGAAGAGGACTAGCTGAGTATCTTCGTTTGGACCGTCATTATCTTCGTCAGGATTGGCGTTGATATTGAAGACTCTTCCTCTTGCTGGTGGCATAGTGGTTGGGTTTTCTTGGTTTACTTGGTTAACTGGGTTTGATTGGGCTTGAGTGTTGATAACGTTAACCAATTGAGGGCATGTGTTTCTAAGGTGGGTAGGGTCGCCACAATTGAAACAAGCCCGAGCATATGGGAACATGGGGTATTGGGGTTGGTGATAAGTTTGGGCCATGTTTTGAGTAGGGGAAAAGGTTTGGTTTTGAAAGGTGCGACAAACATTACTCAAATGACCATAGCGTCCACAAGTTGCACATAGACGACAAGGTAGGGTATGAGGATGGTGATAAAAACAGTTGTTGCATCGAGGGTGAGGTCCAAGATATGGTTTTTATCTGGGTAAGCTGAGTTGGGTGCCACTTGGGTGATTGGAAAAGCTCGGATGGGTATGGCGTGTAAAACTGGTTGATTTTGTTGAGTAGTAGCAAAAAGTCGCCCGACTCTTCTTCTCTTGGGGTTAGGTTGAGAAGGGGATTCGGTTTGAGTGGAGTCGGAGGTTTCAGTCGATTCTTTATCCTTCTTCTTCTCCTCCTTGAAGTCTTTGTTTCGGATTCGGTTCTCGGTGAGCTCTGTTGCTAGTTCCATTGTTGCTTCCAAGGTTGCAGGCGAGGTACTTATTACAGGGTCTTGAATCTTTGACGGAAGACCACGAATGTAGTGCTCGATCAAACGGTAGAGGGGAGTGAACATGTTGGGAACCATTTGATGTAACTCGAGGAATCTTTTGTTGTAGGTGATGTGGTCTCCTTCCACTTGCTTCAATGAGTAAAATTCATCTTCTAACTTCTTGATTTCGCTCCTTGGGCAAAATCGTCTGGTCATGATTTCCTTCAATTCGTTCCAAGTTAAGGACATAGCATCTTCCACACCTCGTTTGGCCTTCTCTGTGTTCCACCAAGTAAGTGCTATCCCATATAATCGACCGGTAGCATATCGCACCTTGCGATCGTCAGGGCAATCGCAATTTAGAAATGTGTTCTCCATTTCTTCAAACCAATGGAGGAGAGCGGTGACGCCTTCAGTCCCTTTGTATTTCGGAGGGTCGCATGATTTGAAGTGCTTGTAGGTACATTTAGTGGTATTTGGGGGAGAGTTGAAAATGTTTTGGTTTGATTGATTGACAGGATTATTGGTAAGTGCTTGTTGAACTTGGATTACAATATTGGGTATTACGGCAGCCATTTGTTGAGCGATTAAGGCAGCCATGCGTTCGCGGGCTTTTCTTGCTCTCGTCTTCCTACGGGCGAGGTTAGAAGACATCTACAAGGAATACATGACAAGGGTATGAGTTGGATGCTTTTGAGTTCATGGATCGCATTAGGGATGAACATTCATAAAATAATTATAGAAAAATACTACATCCATAGGATGTCTTGGGCTTTGCTCGCTGTTAGGCCCTTCATGCCGCCATACTTTACCTGTGTAATCATGTGGGCCCCCATGAATACCGGTTTTTCATATGGTTCGCACGGTTTCTGCCTGGTTGCGTACACAAAAACCCGAAGAAAATCGAGAAATATGTATACAACGTGTGATGTTCGGAATGTGTCCAGGTGTAGACACGGTGACACCTCAAAGTAGGGTTAGTTCGAACGACGTTTGGTGTGGCATGCTTTGGCCTAATAGGTCCTTCGTACTCTCATCGTTGGTCCCCAGGTAGGCAAACTGGTCCGTTATATTGGATTTATACGAATGCCAGCCTAGACAGGACGTTCCGACTACCGGTACTTGTACCCTTCCAGTTACTACATGCCCGTCGCAGAACTTACTTTGATGAGATTTGAAAATTGCACAAAATCTTTGGATAATGAGAGTATGAAAATAAATTGAATACATGAACATCGATATATGTATAATGAATATGTATATATGTATAATGAATATGTATATAAGCATGTATGTTTGACTGTAAATGTAAACAAATATGAAACAAATAAATATCATAAGTTTGTATGTAACCACCTAATCAATTAAAATTTAGGCAGACTATAGTATAGGCTCTAAGGGTCTAATAACCTATCCTATATCCCTATAGTCATGGCTCTGATACCAATCTGTCACACCCCGACCCGCAGCGGAAAAGGTGATCGGGGCATGATTGGGTTATCATCAAAGCTCATGACATTTATTAAGCGTTTCATATTCATTAATACAAATTAAATGGAAATCTACAATAAATGTTACAACATGATCTATCTAACAATCTAAACTTCTTTGTTCTCTTCTAAGGCATATCCTATGTTTTCCTTGCTTCAACCTGTTCACCTGTATCATGTGTAAAAAGGTTTTTGGATCAACATAATGTTGGCGAGTGAATCCTATGGAAAACATTTGAACGGATATATTTAAATTGATTATGAAATATGTGCACAACCAAACATGAGTAAAAATAGATGTAACTTAATCAACAATCATAAGATATTGGATGAAACACTCATGAATAATAATGGAACAATTAGAGGCACGCGATGCTCAACTCGTCTCTCACGAGGAACTGAGGGGCCTAATGAATGAATTGTATAACCATGATAATATGAATGACACAACTACAAACAATACAAGCTCAATGATATACACATAAACAATAATGAATTTGATTTGTAGCACGCGTTGTTCAACTCGTCTTCCACGAGGAACTAATGGGCTTAATGTATGAGTTTCATATAATTTGACAACAGGAAATAAGTAAATCACAACAATAAAAACAATCTAAGTTTAGGTCATGATGTGGTATGGCACAAGTTTAAATAAATAAATTAATTATTTTCATAACACATGACACACCCCAAAACGTGTAATTTAAAAGGGGAAGTTGTAAGATTCACTCACAGTGGGTGCGTTCGGTTGATGACGTTGAATGCACGCGAAGTGGTTTTAACCACGAGTGAGATTTAACCTAGATAAATCGCATTATGGTTTGGTAAGTAAACGGGTTTTATTAATCTATTTTAGTAGGATTGTTGGGTGTATTTTTGTGAGTTTGAGGCTATTTTCTAACCTTAAAAATGTTATTTTTAAGTATTTTTAATTAAAATAATTAAATAAAAAAAAAAAAAAATTTTTTGACCGTTGACCGTTTGACTGACCGTTGACCTGACCGTGACCGGTTCAATGGCATGTTGTTGTGCGCTGGGTGAGGCTCGAACCCGAGACCTCCCGTACGCGTGCACGCAGCTCTACCAACTGAGCTACGTGTCTAACCCGTTATATATCTGATTTTAATTATATATATATATATTAATTAGATTAAACCGAAATTCATTTTATTTTAAAAACATTTTAAGCGAAACGGTCGTGCACTCCACAGGTCTCGAACCCGGGACCTGTGGTTTAATCTAACACACAGTCCACCGCTGGACTGTGTGTTAAACATGTTATATAATTCGATTTTTATTATACTTAAATACAATTTAGTTATTTCCTTTTCTGCCTTATTAAAAAGAATAGATAATTGTTCGAGTCGGTGCAGTAGACCGGACTCGAACTCGTGACCTGTGATATAAACAAACACACAGTCCACCGCTGGACTGTGTGTCTAACTTGGTTATTATTCCGGTTATTAATATACTTAACATATAACTGTGGCGACTCCGGTTCAGTTTAACAAAAAAATGATTTTTATTAAGGCAGCGTGTGAAACGGGATTCGAACTCGAGACCTTTGAATGTTTAACGTGCACACAGTCCACCGCTGGACTGTGTGTCTAACCCGATTAATTTCTTGATTTATTTTATACTTATATGTTACGGAAATACATCGTCTTCTTCACTGAAATATAACCAGAGTTCGGAAATCGACTGGTTCAAAGTTTTTATCGGTTTATTAGTGTCTTACAGATCATTACGGTGAGATAATTGTGAAAAGGAAAAGAAATTGGGCGGAGAAGTATACCGACTGGACTCTCTGTTTTCCGGCAGAAACTCCGGCGACAGAATTCACCTCCGGCGACGGGTGTCTTGCAGCAGCAAGTCTCTGGAAAACTTGGAAAAAGTATGGGTATCTCCGGTATAAGCTTCAGAGGCTCAGTGAGGCTCGGAAATGAGGTAATCGGTTTTCCGGCGACGAACAGAAAAGTTCCGGCGAGGGAGTTTTCGCCGAGAAAGAGTGTGGTTTTGAGCGAAAAGGTTTTCAATGGGTTGAGGGTGAATTTATAGGGAAAAATCGAAATGTATTTGATCTGATTTCCGACTGGGTTCATTGATTTAAATTTTCCGGCGGTTATAATTTTTGGTCGCGGACTTCAAACATCGGTTATAACCGATGTCCTAATAATAACTTACGTTATAACTGAAAATGGTGATAAAAACTCGCGAGATTTCCGGGATTCCGACGACTGAACTAAAGGGGCGCCGATTTTGAATTCGTAATGTCATTATATCAATTAAAAGATTCTATTATTTACCAAACAGAACAAGTGGCGCAGTGGTTTGTGTGTGTGTTAAGACATGTATCCGGACCGCTCATTGACCCGCGTTCGAAACCCGGCAGAAGTATTATATTTTTATTTTGCGATTTTTGACAGTTTTTCAAAAACTAATTATACATTCTTGTATAATAATTGATTACGTATCGTTTAAAATTATTTTGGGCATTTAATTCGCAACGAAAATTTTGACTGACTGTTCGGTTGATAAACGGAGCGGGTTTGGTAAATCCGTTTTTGACGGATGTTACAGCTGTCTGTAAAATTAACGGAGAAGATGAACTGTGCTAACATTATAAGAATAATTAAAATTGGTTTTTAAACGGGTTAGACACACAGTCCAGCGGTGGACTGTGTGCAAATAATACGCGCACGCCGTGAGTTCGATCCGTGATACACGAACCCTCTCTGTAATAAAAACGTTTTATTTTTCTAACTGAACCGGGTTAACTTACGTTAGTTGTTAAGTATAATAAAAATGTGTATATTAACCAAGTTAGACACACAGTCTAGCGGTGGACTGTGTGTAACGTTAAAGCACAGGTCCCGGGTTCGAGACCTGTCAGTGACACCGGCTCGATGATTTAAAATGTTTTTGAAAATAAAAGAATTTTGGATAAGCTGAGTTAATATATAAGTATAATTAAAAACATAATTATTTCGGGTTAGACACGTAGCTCAGTTGGTAGAGCTGCGTGCACAGCGTACGGGAGGTCTCGGGTTCGAGCCTCACCTAGCGCATTTCAATTACACAATAAACCGGTCAAACAGACAAAGTCAAAAAGTCAACGGTCAACCCAAAAAGTCAACATATTTTTATATTTTTAATTATTTTAATTTAAAAATCAATTAAAAATACTTAAAAATAATGTTTTTAAAGATAGGAAATAGCCTTAAACTCGCAAAAAATATATCTAAAAATTCTATTAAAATCCTTAATAAAATCCACTCAGTTACTATATTTTTCGTTATTAATTAGGTTAGTTAATTCTCGTTGTTCAGCTCTTCCAACTCGTGCGCATCTCACCATCTCCAATCCAACACACCCAATGTGAGTGAATCTTTACAAATTCCCCGTTTTAATCACGTTTTTGGGGTGTATCATGTGTCTTGCTATTTATTATATTTAAATCATTGTGCATACATCATATCATGAACAAATGTGTATTCAGTTTGTTTCAACTGTTTGTGTGATTATTGTTAGATTTAATTTATTATTTTCAGTACATGCAATTTCATAGGCCGCCGCTCCCCATTACATTATGAGCGTTGAGCATGTTCCCCATTACATTATGAGCGTGAACCTGGCGTGCCAACATACGATCGGCTCCGTTTGATTGAGCCTTGATCGCACAGACATTTATCATTTCAGTACATGCAATACGATCGGCTCCGTTTGATTGAGCCTTGATCGCACAATTACATTCATGTTATTTATTGTATGATGTTGGTATGTTATTGTATGTTATTAGATGTTATAGTTTGTGATTGTTATTGCTACTGTATGATTATTTACATTTGTTCACTTATGATTATTGCACAATTTTTCATTGATAAACTAACAAGAAAATCAATAATAAATGTTTATCTAACAAGGTTCACTCGCCAACTTATGTTGACCAAAAACCCCCATTTTTACACATGATACAGGTGAACCAGCTGCAGCAAGAAACACATAGGATTGGCCTAGAAGAATAAAATGATTTAGAGCTTGGAATTGTTTAGTTGGTTATTTTTCTTTGTATTTGTATGGACATGTTTGGATTATTGGGAATGTAATTTTGACTTAAATAAATATGAAACATATTAGTAAATATCATGAGCTTTGGTGATAACCCAATTATGCCCCGACTTTTATTCCGCTGCGGGTCGGGGTAACATCTTTAAGTTGATTGGCGAGTTCCTTGAGTTTTTAGCAATAATCATCAAGGGAAGAGCCAACATTGGGAGTAAGTGTGTAGAATTTAGTCTCTAAGGCAGCCATGTGTTCCTTTTTGTTGCTAAGAAAAATCTTTTCTAGATTTTCCCATGCACTTTGAATGTGGAATCGGCCTCCTATACACGGACCAGGAGATCGTCGGATATGGTGCTATAAATACACTACCGTACCGGGGCATCTAATTCTTTCCAAGCTGAGAAGGTTTCATCAGACTCTGCCAAGGATGGTGCGATGTCGATGTGATTCAAGACTTTATAGGCAATGACGTGAAGTTTAAACAATTTCAACGAAGACAAATAAGTGACTTTGGTTCCATCAAGCACGCGGATTTTGGTTTGAATATTGGTTACCGAGTACGCCGGGTGTAGAACAGCCGTAGTTGCTGCTTTAGAAAGCTTGGGTTTGTCTTTCGTCATGTTTAACGAATCGGGGTTGGGTCTGGTCGGAGATCTGGTTTGATGACATGTAACGCGGAACCGACAATTAGGGTTTTGTATGTTTGATGACTAATAATGAATACAATAACCCTTTATATAAGGGAGAATCCTGACCATACCTAAATAGGAAAAGATTAACCTAACTTACAATACAAGAAATATCTATTTCCAAAATATAATACAAATCTTTGGTGCTAATCTTTGGTGCTAATATATGCTGTAAAAGTTAATATTGCATTCCTTTGTGAGACAAAGAAACCGATCACTATCGGTGAGATGAAGAAGGTCATCACTTCCTCTAGTAAGTCGTTCATGTATTGGTGATCACCACCGTTTTAAGAAAACGATTAGTGGAGCAAACTCTTGATTGAGAATTAGGAAGAGGACGTAAAGTAGATTTGTTAACACCCGCTTGAATTTGTGTGAAATGATAGTGTATTCTTTTCCTAGACTTTTTACATACTTGTTAATTTATTACTAGCATACAACAAGTGATCTTTCATACTTGGTTTTTGAGCTTAAAATTAAGTAGGACATTTTTTTATAATATGAATTATTAAAATTAAAAATAGTTACATATACAACAAATTGATTTTGATGATTAGTGTTTTTTTTCAATTTTATTTTTACCCTTTATAATATAACTAATATACACTTTAACCCATTTCAATTTTTAGTAATTTGATTCTTATGCAATAATTTTTGTTCGTAAACTTAAAAAGAATGTAGTTGTGTTTAGATTTTTTTCTTGTCATTCCGGTATAACTTTGTTGGTGCTAACTTCCGTTTGTTAACTTGCTTTAGAAAATCGTTAACGATGTTGTGCTTAGTTTTTTTTTACGACATTCTGGTATCAATTTTGTTAAGGACGAAGTTCTATTCAAAATAAGGAGTATTTTGTGTCGTAAGCTACCCTGGGTACATGTACCTTATTGGTGCTACGACAAACTGAACTTATACAAACCGAATATCGGTGCCGGTGTCGATATTATTAGGACCGCTATTGGTATCTTTTTTTATGGTTTTTGATTGGTATTATAATGATATATTTTTTACTCCATGCTCCAACATAATTGTTTTCTATATAAAGGTTTTTTAGTATCGTAAGCTTATACTAGCTTATTGTAAGAACTGATATCGATATCTTTATTGTTGTTGCTCAAAATCACCGTTAGGGATGAGCATTTTAGTATTGAGTATCGGTACCGTTCCGATAAATTCGGTACTCATTTTTCTAGAAATTCGGTATCAAAATTTTTCGATATCAGTATCAGTACATTACCAATACCATATATTGATTGGCACTTTGTAAAGAGTATAGGTACCTTATTAATAGATTTTGTACCTATCTTTCTAGAAATTTAACATAAGTATTTTCAGTACGTGTACAGTACTCATCCCTAACAGCAATGCACGATGGCAACTTCTAGTTTTTATTATATATATATTATATCCCATGTATAATTAACAACTTTCTTCCCTTACACATAGGGTTGTAAACGAACTGACGTTCAGAGAACAATTCGTGAACCGTTCGGCGGGAAGTTCGTTTACGTTCATTCTTTAGTTAATGAACGAACATGAACAAGAAATTCCGTTTGATTAGTTAAATGAACGAACACGAACAGTTGTCTCGTTCGTTCAATTGTGTTCGTAATGTTCGTGAATATTCGTCCATGTTTGTTTGTTTATGTTGTTCATTAAGTATTTTTAAGCATTTATTTATTTTATCTAACCTTTTTATATTCCATAATTCTTATTTAGCTCATTACCAAACAAATAAAATAGGAAATCCTACCTTCACCTTGTTTATGCACCGTTCCCCTTTCTTATTATTCACACCCAAAAATTCTATCGAACTTCGTCGATTTTTATCTGTGTTCGTGAACCGTTGATGAACGCATTCCTTTTCTTAATGGACGAACATAAACAATAAAATCTTGTTCGGTAAGTGTTTATCACCCGTTCGTGAACACATAATATCCTTAACGAACGAATATGAACAAGACCCTGTTCGTGTGTGTTCGGTTCGTTTATAGCCCTACTCACACTATTGAATTTCTTTTACTTTGATTGGTCTAAGCACTCCATCTGTTTCTCACACTCTCTTTCTCTACTTTATGCATCACTGGCTTACCTCCTCCAACACCATGCACCACTACTATCGCCACCGGGCTCCACCGGCCTTTTCTCCTACTTGTGGTGTTTCCCCGTTCCACGGGATCACCGCGACAGTGACGACGGCATGGCATTGTCGAGATTTACTTTGGTGAGGATACGTTGATTATTTCTGTTTAAACATAATGGAAAACATGAATGAAATACATGTGACGGCAGACAGGCCAGCAGAGAATCCAGTCATAGACGTAGCCATGGAGTTCGACATCTTTGTCAGTGTGATGTGGTTCCTCCTTAGGGTGTAAGATTATGATGGTGATAACCGAACTAGGGTTGATTTCAGTTATGGAGAGAGAAGTGTAGAGGGTGGCGAATGTTGATGTTAAGAATGTTGTTGTAATTGTCTTACCCTAAACTCTCTAGTCATCTTCTTATATATATATCCAGAAGGAAACCTAATTAGTTAATAAGGGTAATATAGTCCATCAACAATTACCAACTAATATATAATAGGTTTAATATTATTTGATCTAATATAATATAAATGATTCTAATAGTTAGATCATAAATAATATAAATATAACATATTTAATCTTACAGGATAAAGGGGTGTGTTGGATCAGTTATGAAACGTCGAAAGTCACTTCGTTGGCCGGAAGGTAACCACCTAGTGATATAGATGAAGAAGAAGATCTAGTGAGACAAGAGATGAGGACGACAGTGATAATGGTAGGAACAAGTCAGATGGCCGACCGGCAGCGGTGGTCGTGGTATTGTGACGAGGGCGTGGTGGAGAAGAAGACAAACAGAGATTTGACGGTGGTGCTGTGGCCACCGTGGATAGAGGTGGTTATCGGTGACTCACCGGCGAGAGGGAGTACCGATGGACGTTGTAAGAAGATGTCGGAATTAAGCATTCTCCGTTCACTTTTCACTATATTTCAGATTCATTTGTTTAAAAGTTATGAGAATTTTAAGACACATTTTACTTTTGCGTATGCCAGTAGATTTGTAGCCTTCAAGTAAAAAAGTAGTGTTTTTTTTTTCAAAATGATCTTTACACACAATTGCTTCATGCTAAACCATTTACATGCTGTAGATTTACAACAATAGAGGATTGATCTCATACTTCGGGAGGTTTTAAAATATTTTTAATTTTTTACTTTTAACACAAAACTACTTATTTTTTTTACTTATAACACCAAAGCTTTTATCTTTTCTAATTTAACTCAAAACTTTTGTACTTTCAACTCTGGTCCCTTATACCTTTCATCTTACGCAAAATTTCTCGCTTTAATGCTCCATTCTAAATTTTGTGAGTTAACATGGCGCAATCGGATGTGTGCTTCAACGCTTTTACTTTGTTCGTCGCAATGCACGGGTCCTGAATCAACTTAGTTATTCTTTTCTATGTTTTACGTTTTGGTCTAAATTATTCGCATAAACACGTCGCAAGTTCAATGTTGATAGCCCCACCGCAACACGGGGGTGCTTAATACTAGTTATTTATATAAACGACAATTTACTTTTTATAGCTTTTATTATATTATATAATTTTGTACATTCTTTACATAAAATTTTTTTTTATATATGAATAACAATTTGTTCTTTTTAATCTTATATCTATGTATTTATTAAATTATGTGATTAAATTCGGTTCTTAAAGTGGCTTGACCGATCCATCCAATTTGACCCTATATCCGTAAGGAGGTTGATTCGATTACCAATTCAGTTCTCGATCCATCCAATTTGACCCTATACTCGTAAGGAGGTTGATTCGATTACCAATAGTTCTAGAAACATTATTTTGTGGGTTGTGTCTTATTTTTTTGGGTTTTCTTTTCGATGTTTAAATTTGGTGAGTTAATATCCTTCAAAATGCGTGTTTGATTTTACATTTTTTAACTCTATTTTGTTTGATTAATGCTTCGCTGCAATGCGTAAGTCCAAAAAGCTCGTTTGGTTTAATTATTAACTTCATGAGTATCAAAGATTAAATATAAATTTTATTTTGTTTGATTAATGGCTCCGCTGCAACGCGTGTACGTTTGCCATGAGAACTTTAGATGATTAATACAGAAAACAATAGTTGTTTAGACATTATGCCTAATGAAAATGGATATTATTAGATAGTTTCATTTGTGGCACGATGATGTTCTAGTGATCTTTTAATAACCCAAATTTGTCGTTAAAAAGAAAATATATTTTTTAAGTCATGGTTAGAAAGTATGGGAAAAGTTCCCGCACAAACAACCTTATTGCACAAAACGTACGAAAGACATGAAAAAGTAAAAAAAAGCGCGGTGACATTTTTGTAATTATCTACTCGTAGAGTAATTATCAAAATTACGTTACAAATGATTTTGTAAGGTAATTTTGATCTTTAGGATAATTTTGTAAAATGTGTTTGTAGGGTAATTATCAAAATTACTCTACTAGTTTATCAAACAATATTCAATTAAAAATTACCCCACAAGATTATTTGTAAAGTTATTATGATACTCTACAAAATTACTCCATAAGATCAAAATTATCTTACAAGATCATTTGTAGAGTAATTATGATACTCTACAAAATTACCCCACAACAATCAAAATTACCCTATAAAATAATTTTACAAAAGTACCATACCATATAAAAATTACACTACAAGATCATTTGTAGGTAATTTTTATAATAACTCTACGAATAAATAATTATGAAAATACCACCGCGATTTTTTCAACAAAACCTTCAGTTTGTATGTTTTGTACATTAAGGGTATTTGTATTTGATTTTTGCTATAAAGTATTATACAATATACATAATGTACTGAAAAATACTTTTTATAAAAAGTGTATAATATTATAAGTTTAAAAAAAGGATATATGATTGCTAATTATTTCCTGAATTCTTGTGGTTGTTATAATCCAAAAATTTTCTGATGGATATGTAATGAATCTGACACTTCACCATTATTCTTATCTAGTTATCCACATGAATTGATTGCAAAAATAATTTCAAAAGAAAATATTCGATGAAGATACAAAGAGATTCAAGGGATCGATTGCAACAATCATTAGAAAAATATATTATTTCTAGTAATATTATCCATTATCCACATGTTGATGTCACAGGATATAAATATCATGTGACAGCATGCACTAAAAAAGTAATCGTGATAGATCATCCCCCTTTAATACGATGGTAATTTGTTTTCTAGGTTATTTTAACGCTTTGGGTACACTTCATTTTATTAGAACCACATGAGTGTTCTTTCACTTAATATAACTTCTAGTTAGTCTTGACTCTTATATTAAACTACAAAACCATGAATTAGATAATCATAACATCTTATGAGTAGCTTTGAAAGGCTTTCCTTTACTAAAATGGAATTCTCAACTCATTTCCAGTGTTATATGAATAGTTTGTTTCAGAATGTTACTAGGTTATAACCCCGTGTATTACACGGGTTTCATAAATGAATTTTATATACTAAATAATAAAATATTATATCTTTAAAAACCTTTTTATTACACGGGTTAAATAAATGATTTTATATATTAAACAAATAAAAGTTATATCTATAAAAAAACATATTGAACGGCTTGAATAAATGTAATTTTATATATCAAATAATAAAAAAGTTTATATTTTTAAACCACATGCATTACATGGGTTGAATAAATGTAATATTGTTTACCAAATAATAAAAAAAATGTTATATCTTTAAAAACCCTCGTGTATTACACGTCTTGATAAATATGATTTTATATACAAAATAATAAGAAAATTATATTTAAAAACTAATGGATTACTCGGTACATGATAGATATGGTGATTGCGGAGATGATTATTGAAAAAAAGATACATTGTTTAAACATGTTATTCAAGAAGCAAATAAGCAGCCATTTGAATGATAAAATATAAATTAAATTTAAAAAACCCGTAATAAATCTAATTTTATATATAAAGTAATATTGAAAGTTATATACAATTTGTTGAAAAATTATGTAATAAATCATTGTAATATTTTTTTAATAATGAAAATAAAAATAAATAATATATTAATACAAAGTTTGGTTTTGATGAAAAATAATTTGATTATATAAAAATACCTTAAATTAACAATTTAAATTTAAGGATAATTTTAGAAAAATAGAAGTATTCTATTCGTATTTAGAGAAAAATAAGATTTAATATTAAGTTTTATTTATTTAATAATATAAGATAGAAAAAAATATGACTGAATAGTTGGGATGTTGTATGATGATAAATGGGTTAACTATATTATAATGTCACATAGTTATATATTTTTTGAATTATTTTAAAAAAATTAAAACTTTGTTATTATTAATAAAATCAATGATTTTATATTTGTAATTTTATTTGGTATTATTTTATAAAAAGTGCATATTATACATATACTTATATTATGTTTTAAGTTATTGATGCCATCAAAATGTTTTTCGATTTTATGTCTACCGTTACATATACTAAGTAAAAGATTAAAGTTTATTAGAGATAATACATTATCGAAAGGAATAAGAGTTAATTTGTATATTACAAATAAAAAGTAGGTGTCTGTCATATGATATAGAAATCAAATAAATAATATTATAAATAAGAAGTATACATTAAATTTAAATAAATAACAATAATAATTATCTATAGTTAAGTAGAAGAGATTAAACAAAATAATATTTAGTAGAAGAGTTATCTATATTAATTAGAAGAGATTAAAATAAATAATAATTATCCATAAAATATTAAACTAAATAATATTTAGTAGGAAATTAGAATAAATGAAACTAAAATAATAATTATCTATTTAATCATCAAAAGAATAAGAGTAAATTTGTATATCACAAATAAAAATTAGGTGTCTGTCATATGATATAAAAATTAATAAATAAAATTATAAATGAAAGTATACTTAAATTAATAAATAATTAATTATTATAGTTAAGTAGAAGAGATTAAATATAATAATATTTAGTAGGAGAGTTATCTATAATTAATTAAAAAAGATTAAAATAAATAATAATTATCTATAAGATATTAAACTAAATAATATTTAGTAGAAAGATTATCTATATTTAACTAAATAGATTAAACTAAAATAATAATTATTAATAAGAAATATTCTAACACAATGAAAAAATAGGAATGGATATAAGATTCCTTACTAAAATGGAATTATCAAGGGAAATCAAAATGTGTGGTTCAAACACCAAGCAAATGCAATAGATATTAGATAAGGTATCCAAACATGGTACTTGCAACGCATTGTGGTCAAATAGGTCATTGGAGACAATCCATGATGTGGTATCTAAATGAGGATGTTTGAATCTGGGCTTCACGCATCGACATAATAAAATTATAGTCTTTATAATTATTGAGTATATAATACTACTTATTTTAACTCACATTTATAAGGATTAGAAACTAAGATGAAACAATCGCATATCGGTTTTTCATATGAGCATCTATAATGCTATAAGCCCATAAATCGCCACCTTAATTGTCAAAATCTGATCTTAAACATTCTTTAAAATCATATATTTCTCTTAGGCTACTCGGTGTGGTGACAGGCCTCCCTAGAGGACGACCCGCCACGTCAACATCCACTTTAGAATCCTTGGAGGACGCCCCTCCAAGGATGGAACCAAGGAAATGAGTGACGATCTGACCCCACCTAGTTAATTTATTTTTCTTTTTAATTTTGGCAATATATTTATAAAATTAAAATTAAATATTTATTCAAACATTACATTAAATAAACCAACCTAATATTATAAAAAACTACTAGTCTTCATCCGGCATGTCGTCGATGGGTTCGTTCTGTGTGTTGTTCCAAATTTAGTCCACCAAGTCCGCTTGTAGGTTGTGATGTATGTACTCGTTACGTAGAGGGAACCCGTTTAAATCTTGTTGTTCTGTACTTACTGGAACTGAATTCCCGTTAGACGCGTTTTCGTCGTAGTCATGGATCGCTCTACCCTCGTCTTCGATGATCATGTTATGCAACAAGATACATGCATACATAATATATCGCAACCTATGTTGTGTAAAAGAATGTGCTGGATATTCAATGATATGCCATTTTTTTGTAGAACCCCAAAACACCGTTCAATATCTTTTCTCGCCCCCTCTTGAAACTTGGCAAATTTCTTTCTTTTATCGTCTTTCGGGTGCGGAATAGTTTTAACGATTGTAGAGTACGTCGGGTATATTCCATCTGCAAGCTAGTAACCGCGCCTGTATTCCACCCCCGAAATGGTAAAACTTGTGTCTGGACCTGTTCCTTGGATTACATCGTCAAATATCTGTGATTGGTAGATGATGTTAAGGTCATTAAGTGAACCTGACAGACCAAAAAGGCATGCCAAATCCAAAGATCCTGTGACACAACAGCCTCTAGTTTATCGTTGGATGACCATGACCGCCCTGAGTATATTGACCTTGCCAGGCAGTAGGGCAGTTCTGCCAGGGCCAGTTCATGCAATCAATGTTTCCGAGCATTCCTGAAAAACCATGTCTTTCTTCGTGCGCTTGATATAATTTTTGGATGTCGTTTGCGTTTGGTTTCCGTAGATATTTTTTGTTATATAACGTCACGATCCATTTGCAAAACTTGTGCAAACATTCACGTGAAGTTCTTTCGGACATCCTTAAATACGCGTCCAATGAATCGGGTGCAATCCCGTATGCGAGCAGGCGAATGGCCGCAATACATTTTTGTAAAGTGGTGAATCCCCTATGAGCCCTAGCGTCGTATCGAAGTGTGAAATACGGATCAGATTGCACCAAATCATTTGCTATACGTAAGAATAGTCGACGAATCATTCGGAACCGACGTCTAAACATCTTGTCCGTGTACACAGGTTCGTCGGCAAAGTAATCGGCCGCTAAACTATCATGCCCAGCTACTTATTAACAACGTTGTTGTTATATAAATTAGGAAAGTACATCAAAATAAAGATACACTAAAAGATTAAATACGTTATTAACCATGAATTAAATACCTTCTCGTTGTCGATTTAAGGCGGTCGCTTAGTTTGCGGTTGTGACGACGTTTTTCCTCTTCCTCCTCCTCCATGATGAACACCACGATGAAGAAGAAGAAGACATGCCTATATTTTTAAAAATAATATGGTTGTTGTGTATGAAAAATTGGGAGAGATTGAAAAGTTTTGGTTAAAAGTGGGGGAATAAGGGGTATATATTTATAAGGTGGGAGAATAAAAGATTTTTAAAAAATTGATTTTTTAAATAACGGCTAGCCAACAGCTAGTTTTTGATTACATGCGGCCCGTCTCCAACGTCTCCTAGGGGACCCCCAAGACGACGTCGGACCACCCGGGCCTTGGGACGACCCCCATACCGAGTGGCCTTACAACCCTATAAAGTTTCAAATATCCATTAGAATATATTAAAATAGTATCGTGAGAGTTGGAACTTACTCATTCATCCGTAGCTTGCATCTCCGGATGAAAATCACTTACGACATTTCAAACCAAATCAACAACGTATGAAGTCTAGAATTGCGTTTAGATGAACTTTCTGACGTCGCTACATCATCCGCATTATGGACGCTTTAACCGATATATATATGTGTGTGTGTATATGATTATGGTAAAATGAAAACTCATACGACTTGTGAGAATTTAGAGGACTCGGCCTTACGAAAAGCTTTTTCAATTTTTTTTACCAAAAATCCTAAAAAATCAACTTTTCCAACAAAATTTGTTTTTTTTAATTTACGGTAGCCGTAAATGCTATAAAAGGTGATGTCATGCCTATGTAATAATCTTTTTATAGCTACTGTAAGGGCCCAAAAAACGCATTTCACAAATTTAATTTTTTACATCTGGCTTTATAACGTCTTAAACTAGGGGTGTAAAAAAATGGGGTAGAAACTCGCATGGGAGGGTCGAGTTCTCTAAGTTCTCACAACTCTTAGGGGTTTTCCATTGATCCTAATCCTATAACACACACACACACACACTAGTCATTTGCCCACGCGATGCGGTGGGAGTGGCGATTTACAATAGGATACTCGTTTACTGTAAGTTTATCAGTCGTCTCGTGGTATATTGTATGTACTTAAGTTAGTTTTCTTATTCATAATATGTTGGCAACTTGTCATCAGTGGTAGTTTGGAAGGAATAACATCAGATGTTAGGCAAACACTGATGATGTTAGACAAACACTGGTGATGTTGCTAACCTCTGATGGAGTAATAACATCGGATGTTACGCAAACACTGTTAGTGGTAGCCAACCACTGCTGAGTAACATCAGTGGTTTTGCTATACAACTATGTTGGTGTGTTAGCAGTGGTTTGTCATCAGTGGTTTGCATCAGTGGTTTCTGATCAGTGGATAGGATTACAAATTGCAGGTTTAAAAGATAAAGCTGAACAAACAGTAACTTAATGATGGGACGTGCCATCTTTATTACTAAACGAACAGTAACTTATAGATAATTCCTCCCAAACTACGTGCCAAAAACATCTTATATAAACAACCTCAGGCCCTTCCATTGATTACACCAAAAGCAAACGCTATAGCTTACTAAATACCATATGGCAAACCTCGTTTCTTATAACATCAGTTTTGTTCTCCCTAAAGTTTCACTGAATGATGTGGACAACATTCTTAGGTCATTATTAAGTGAGCATAACAATGTTGTCCATCTCATTCAGCAGAATTTTATTGAGATAAACCTCACTTGTTCAAATTAAAACGCCAAAAAGTTCAAAATAACATATGGTCAGACCTGTAAGCTGTGTGTTGGAAAAGATTTTGCTGAATGAGATGGACAAATCTCAAGACAAAGAGACTGATGATTGTGATATGTCATTTTATCTGCTTTGTTCTTGAGGAAGGCTTGGACGAGAAGGAGATACATATGCCAGTGTAAACGCTATTATAGACTCCATTTGAAATGATGGAGAGTGGGATGAGCATGATGATGGCCAAATATCGTCAAAGCGAAAAACCCACTCAAAATCACACCTAGAAGAATAGCGTCCACAAAAACGGTATTGATCTATGTCTCACCCTCCACGAAACCACTTCACCAATCAAAACAAGAAAAGATGGCACCAAATCCCATGCAAGCCATATTTTGTGTTGATTGATCAGCTTCGTCTAAAGCAGGGCGTTTCAGCTGGTAGGGAAATCGGCACCTATCTAAGGAATTCAAAGGTTCAGGGACAAAAACTTCAAGAATAAGAGACTGATGGAAGTGAAGATTTGGATGAGAAATTGGATTAGCATTTTTTTCTTCTCTGTAGCTTTTTTGGTGTCATTATGTGTGGTTTGTTATCTAATTTTCAGCTAATAAAATACATTATTTCTCTAATTGCTTATAAAATGCCAAAATGCCACAAACGCCAAACACCAAAAATATAATAAAATTCCTTTCATCACGTATTATTATTAACTCCAAGTAATACTGAAAATGTATAAAACAAGGTGCAAGAAAATAATATCAGATGTTAAATAATGTGCTAAACACATGGCTGGTGGTAGCCAACCATTGCTGGACAACCACTGCTAAGTATAACATCAGTGGTTAGGCTATACAACTACTGTTAGTGTGTTAGCTTTGTCTAACATCATCAGTGGTTTGCCTTAGTGGTAGTTTTGAAGGAATAACATCAGATGTAGGCAAACACTGATGATGTTAGACAAACCTGATGATGTTGCAACCTTTGATGAAGTAATAACATCATATGTTAGGCAAACACTGTTGGTGATAGCCAACCACTGCTTCGACTTGGTCATTATTAAGTGAGCATAACAATGTTATTACTCCACCACGTCCCATTACACAGGCCATGTGATGGATTGATATTCCGTAACAATATTATCGGGCATCCAATTTTTAAACGAAGCTTATGAGGCAGCAAACCACTAACATTTAGCGAGTTTAAGAACCACTAACATGACTAAGATGCTTTGGTTGTCGATTATTCATTGTAAACTGATAAAGTATCAAATACCTTGCAAATTAGATAAAGATAGTAATAATAGATGATGAAATAAAGTCAAACTACTGATGAGCCAGCATCTGATAGAATCCTTGCCAACCTCTGATGAGTTTGCTAACCTCTGATAGAGTAATAACATCATATGTTAGACAAACACTGATGATGTTGCTAACCTTTGATGGAGTAATAACATCAGATATTAGGCAAACACTTTAGGTGGTAGTCAACCACTACTAGACAACCACTGCTGAGTATAACATCAGTGGTTAGTGAGTCTGTGGTTTTGCTATACAACACTATGGTTTGGAAACAATAAATCTTTAAACTCATAAAAAAAGTATTAAAATACTAACAATTACATATGGAAAAGAAAACTACTCAGACATTTAAACTCTAATAGCAATATTCAAGAAACTTTAACTTCAACTCCATCAAGCACTGAACCTCTCAATGTATGTCCTTTATCTGTGTCATGAACTCTAGATCTCTATCTCCGCACTCTATATTACTCGTAACACACAGGTCACGAACGGAAGTCGTCGGCATCGCCCTCAGGTCTCTAGAAACCTGGTCTCTCGTCAGCAGACCAAGTTGCAGTCTGTTAAAACACCTCTTCAGCTCTTGAAGAGTAGACCTATCAGCATAAACTTTGTCTTCGATTTGTTTAATAAGTCGTTGCTTCAATTTGTTAGATTGTGTAGAAGTATATGATGCCATTTTAATGTATTTATAAGAACATATGCGAAACAATAACAATTCCTCTTCTATTTCACTAAGTGAATCGGTGGATGATGAAAAAGCATTTGAATTGGCAAAGGTATTATAAAGTGAAATATCTACCAGTCCAAAGGTCAGATTTAAACACAAGAATTAAATAAAATTTTATATTTAAAAACCATGTCTTTATTTAATGATTTAAGAGGGAAAACGTGTACATCTATACTATAAACATGTACATATATATTCTAAAACCATGTGCATTTAATGCAAAACCTTTCAAAATGAGTTTTTTATGGGAAACAAGTAAAGATTAAATATCTAGAAATCCAAAGGACAAACTTTAAACCTTCAAAAACATATTATCATCATTAGGAGTAATCTCTTCATTTAACATATCAAAAATTTTAAACACTATAAAAGGCTCATGATTAGCTTAGTTGAAAACATCAACAATTCACTTTTAGAAATTTATTCATCCAAAAACAAAGCATCCAAAAACACTCACACTATTTCTAAATGGAAAACAGATCCTTCTACCACTAGGCAGACACTAACGCTGTTAAAATGGAATTTCCAAGACGGTCACTCCAAGAACAGAGGACAAATGAAGAAGTCAACCAAAAAGTTGCTATGCTGAGTGACAATTATTATAAGCAAACCTGGTGTACCATTGCACTGCTGGATGAAGTTTTCCATTCTCCTCCTCAGAGTTCAAAGATATAGCAGAAGAGTTTATCACACAACTGCTTAAACAGGATCAAAAGACTTATGATATGCTAGCTGATCTTCAAATTAAAAGAAAAAATGAAATTGCTTGGAAGAAGGCGAGAGTAATAGATATCCTGGGAAGTGTTAATTGTAGCGTGAATATTTTTTATATTTTTCAAACTCAAAATTCTGTAATACTATTTAATATCGAATGAAGAAAATTTGGACTTTACCCTTAAATTCCTGATATAACTTATTAGTGGTCAAAATTAGCAAACAAGTATAACATACGCAAATAACGTATTGATTTCAAACATTCCATCTATCAAATGTTAAAATTTCAAACATTCCATCTAGCAGTGGTTCTAAACAGAGGAATGAACTGTGGATTCGGAAAAAAGTGGTTTCACCAACAGTGGAAGTAGGAACAGAGGATACACTTTCAGCAACGGATAGATTTTCAAGGAATAATAACATCAGATATTAGGCAAACAGTGTTGGTGGTGGACAACCACTGTTGAGTATAACATCTAAGGAATTCAAAGGTTCAGGGGACAAAAACTTCAAAATAAGAGACTGATGGCAGAGAAGATTTGGATGAGAAATTGGATTAGTATTTTTATTTTTTTTTCTTTTCTGTATCTTTTTTGGTGTCATTTTGTGTGGCTTGTTATCTAATTTTCATCTAATAAAATACATTATTTCTCTAATTGCTCATAAAATACCAAAATGCCACAAACGCCAAACACCAAAACTATAATAAAATTCCTTTCATCACGTATTATTATTAACTCCACATAATTACTGAAATATATAAAACAAGGTACAAGAGAATAGAACAAAAGGGGCCTTACAAAAGTTTAATTTTGCCATGTTTATCTATAAAGATGGATTAAAATAAAAAAAAACGTCAAACTTAAAAAGATGGGACGTGTTACAGCCTTAATAGATAAAGGTGAACACATAGTAACTGCAAACAGTAACTGACATGATGGAAGATTCATTACTAACATTTATTATATTAAAAACCACACTTTGGCAATTGAATTTTTTTACATTTTCAAAACCCCATAATTACATGTCACATTATAGGTCTGCCTCCTACATCACACGACAAGAGATACAAAAAGTACACATCAGAAAAAAAAAATTACTATTGTGGTTGGATCACTGCTGAGTATAACATCAGTGGTTTTGCTATACAACTACCGTTGGTGTGTTAGCGGTGGTTTGAATCAGTGGTTTCTGATTTGTGGATATGACTACAAGGACTGATATCTATTTTCTTATAAGTTCAGGCGGCATTTACATCAAGTCTGCATTTATGTCAGTCTCGTGATATATTGTATAGTACTTAAGTTAGTTTTCTTATTCATGATATGTTGGCACTTGTTTACTGTTAGTTTATCAATTCTTTGGTGATATACTTTTCCTCATTTTTTTAGTTGTAGCTTCGGCGTGATCGATATACAACAAGAGTGCAAAACAAGGAAGTCGATCTAATCAAAAACAAGAAGAGTACAATACAAGCAAGTAGCTGGACAAAACACCATAAACAAAATACAAGGACTCTCTTGTAACTCTTCCTGTTTTACCAATACATCCATTCGCTCATGAATTTCTTGTATCTTCTCCTCTACCGTACTAGATTACGACACATAGACGTTTACAGGTGTTTAAAAAAGTATTTAAAAAAGTAATTTCATGAAAGCAATTAAGGCACACCATCTACTAATGATCTTCGCCACTGATACGAATGCGGTTCATCAATCACGCAACACTTCCCGGTAGACAATATTTGATGTGTAAACTCCGGGTTGTTTAAAATCTTCTGCGAGATGTACTAACACATTCATATTTTGTCTTGAAATCCCTCTTGATAACGCCATATACAATGTCCATGTGAAAATACAGAATCGGTAAATCAACACCAACGTGCGAAATTGTTTGACCTTGACTTTATTAATCGTCATGGAAAAGCTTAGTCGAATTGGAAACTGTTTTCTTTTCAGCTTGAATGGGAACATGTCATCTTCAGAAAAGGGTTAGAGGGATTCTTGGCAAAAATACTCGTTTACCGGCATGCTGACCGACTGCAATTTCTACGTCAATAACATTTCACATGAAGCCTTTACATATCAACCATGTGCCATTACATAAACCATGTGATGGATTGATATTCCGTAACAATATTATTGGCAATCCAATTTTTAAACGAAGCTTATGAGGTGGCAAACCACTAACATTTAGCGAGTTTAAGAACTCGATCAAATAGAAGTTGTGCTGATCGTCTTCTGCTTCGTCAAAACTGTAATACACTTTTTCCTCCCCTTGAAAAATGTCGATTATTTGATTATTAATCTCGTCAACACTCTCATTTTAGTGGACAATATCGCTCTCGAGATTATATAATCTAAAGAATAGACACTATCTTCAATTGATGGAAAGATGGCATTGATCAATTCTTTTATAGAGTTTTCTCTATTGTGGCACCGAATTGTCATGTCATCGGGTATGCGGATATAGTTTCCTTCGATGGTTCTTCAGTTCATCGCCGACTCTTAACAGAAATTCAGAAAACCATGGATCTTTCAACGCTCCCATATTTATGGCCAACCGCATCTATTTAGTCAAAGACCAAAGAGGTGACATTCGTAGGCTAGAGTCTACGATCTGTGCTCGAGTGCCACGTTTAATAACCAGCAACACATGTCTGAAGTCACCTCCCATAACCATTATCTTCCCACCAAATGGGAGACTAACACTATAATGTCCTGCAGTGTACGATCAACTGCCTCTATCCCTGTCGCGTAGCCATCGACACTTCATCCCATATGATTATTTTGGCAGGACGGAATTAGTTTAGCGGCCCACTCTGTTTTTGATACTGCACATTGAATTATTTTCAAGATTAATATGAATCTTGAATCTCAGTGAGTCGTTCTACCTCCTAGCATATTATTAGCGGTGGCATCTGATGAAGCTGTTGTGAGAGCAATAACACGTGACCGAATTTCAGCAAGCAAGGCATTGTAGAGAAATGTTTTTCTAGTTCCACCTGGACCATCAATAAAGAAGACGCTGGAAGATCATTATCAACATCCATCATGATCTCATCAAACACCTTTTTTGGTCCGGATTAAGTTTATCTTTGCCATTCAAGTGTTTAGGTTCCATAACAATCCCATACTCCTCTTGGAACTCACGTAACCTACATCCTGTAAGTTAACATCATATGTTATCTTAGGAAGGTCGAATTCATTGATATTTTTACCCAGGGATTGTAGAAAGACACTAATTTTGGTAAGAACTATATTCTGAACTCGTTCGATACTTTGACAGTGTAACTGATGATCTTCAGAAAGTGATGTCAAATGGTCATTCCAAGCTTTCGATGTAACCCTCGATTTTCATACTTTCTTTAATTAGAAAGTCTATTATTTTTGGAAACTTGTATTCATATCGTATTTATTTCTTTTTAAACCTTGTAATCTGAGACTTTGATCGTCATAAAATTCATACTTCATACATACTTGTCTTGCATACATTCAATTCTTAAATACGTGTTTACGTACAAACCGAACTTGTTACTCATACGTTCATACTTGATACCTAAAATATACATACATATGCTTTACACACTTAGAAACATGCAAAAAATATCAAGTTATAGAATGAAATGAAAGAAAAACCAAGTTATGGGACTAAAAGTGACAAAAATCAAAGAAGTTTATGGAATTATGCATCTCGTGACCCGCGACCGTCTTTCTTATATCCTCTCGCGACCCACGACAGGGGCTTAATCCGGAGTTGTGGTCTCTAACTCATGGATTGGTCAATTTTGTGTTTCTTACATTAAATGCACTCACCAAACTCACCCCCTAACCTCAACTATAAATACTGTCACACCTTAACTGATGGCGGAAACATCGGAGTGAACAAAATGATTGCCCGAGACATCATAACACTATTTGCGACAATATTAAAATCAAACTGTTCATTTCATATATCAAATTGTCAATTACAACATTAATCAAATACAACAACTTCAACAAAATTACAACATGAAAGCCTAACATTCTAGGTGTGTTTCTATGTCGCCCTACTAGATTCGTCATAAGCTTCATCATCAATCTGTAACATGTTAAAATATTGTTCAACGCAAAAGCATTGGCGAATACACAAGTTTGAGTATATAGCATAAGTATAAAAAAAGGTTTGCTCAAATCCACATAGCAATTGTATACAAGGTAAGCTAGCATGCAATACTAATTGTCAAACCCAAGTGTCCACAAGAACTAAGTGTCCCCATCACACGAAGTAACGAGATTAAAGTTGAATTAAGAATAAATCAGCTTAAAGCTTAACAATACCTCGACAGGCGGTGTGCTACTCTATAGCGCTATATATGTTAAGTTGGGGCTAGCCAAGTTAATGACAAGAAGCATGTATGAATCTAGCGTGAACCTAAGCATGACAATAAGCATGTAAACAGATCTAGTATATAAAGGATGTACTGTTTGTATTCGTGTATTTTGTAAGTTAACATGTTGCAACCCAAATTGTGTAAAAAGGGAAATCGGTTAAGTGTACTCATGGTTTTGCAAGCTTCCACTTGGTAATTTCCGTGAAGAGTTTGGAGAGTTGGAGGAACACCGAGTTATCCTACATGAGGAAAACTATGTTGGTAAGTATTCGGATGGTAACGGAGGATTAGGAATTTAAATACACCAAAGTATGTATAGGAGAAAATAACCACCTGACTTAATACTCGTCTTGACACTATGATACCCATTCGGGTTGATGTGTTTTCATGGGTTAAGGTACCCATTAGAATTGTAACGAGAAGTTAAGTACTTAGGTGATGTAACCTAGTATCATGACAGACAATCATTCGATTACCATTAAGGGTTCGGTTAGTGGATATATATATATATATCATATACATAATACATAAATCATAATTATCATGGAAGTTCATAAAAGTCATGCATGGAGTTAGGAGGATAACCTTCCTATAACCTCTTTCGTATTGTTCACCAATGCACAAGTTGTCACAAGGACAACAAGGATGCTCATAAATAACTTAAAATAAAAATAAAAGTTGTAAAATAATCAAAATCATCAAGTGAGGTGGTGGGTTGAAGGTAGGATAGCCAAGGCTTCCAAGTAATTACATACTACCAACTCAAGTCTTGTTTCAAGAACAAGCTTGGAAGGATACAACACTTGTGGGTTAAAACCCTATTAAAATGGAAAGTTCTTACACTTGTGACCTCAAATATGGTGATGTTCCATGTTGGTTTTCATGGAAAACCTATAGAAACACTCCTAGAGGTGTTCCAAGTATTAAGAAGAAGAAGAAGAGTAAAGAAAGGAGGTAAAGGTGAGTTAGAATTCACTTGAAAGTCTTGAACTTTCTGAATTGAGACAGAGATTTAGAGAGAGAGATGAATGTTTGAGTGTGAAGTGAGTGTGGGAGGAGGTGGGTATTTATAGTTGTGGCTAGGGGATGAGTTAGGTGGGTGTAATAAATGCAAAAAACACACATTTGCCCAATCCATGAGCTTGAAATAACAATCTGCGGATTATGCCCTCTGGCGCCGCGAGAGACAAGACATGGGCGGTTGCGGGGCGCAAGCAGCCTTAATCTGAAAACTTGTTTGATTTTTGACACTTTTAGTCCCTGAACTTAGTTTTTCCTTCATTTCATGCTAAAACTTGATATTTTTGTATGTTTTTAAGTGTATAACGTATATGTAAGTATATTTTGAGTATCAAGTATGAATGTATGAGTATTTGCCGCATAACAAGTATCAGTTTGCATGTAAACACGTATTAAACGATTGAATGCATGTAAGACAAGTATGTATCAAGTATGAATTTTATTACGATCAAAGTCTTGGATTACAAGATTGGGAAATGAAATACGAATGCGATATGTATTCAAGTTTCCATAAATAGAAATATGATTACACTTTCTAATTAAAGAAAGTATGAAAAAGCGAGGCGTTACAGTCTCCCCTCCTTTAGGAAATTTCGTCCGAAATTTATTCAAGAGGAAGACTTTGGAAAAGATGTCATTTGGTGAAAACGTTTGGCCAAAAATCATGATTTGAAGTTTAAAGTTTATAAATGTGCAAATATGTATTGAAATTTTAAAGGATAAAAACGGTATCGTGAAAGTACTTTGTTTTGACTAAGGAGTTTTGAGATGCCAATCGTACATGTGTATAAGAATAAGTAAAAACGTGCATGTGTGTGTGATCAAGTGAGCTTAACTGAGTCTAGACAACTCATTGGAATGAATATTTTAAAAGTGTGTGACCTAAGGGAAGGTTTTAGTATGCATAAGGATGTATTTTGATTAAAATGAGCGATCCACACCGTAAGTTATAAGAAAAGTTTTGTCACTTCTAAGGCGTATTAGTAAAATCACTTGTTGTAGAAAATATTTATTGGAGAGAGCTAGGATGGTAAATATTTACGATTTCTAAAAGGTTTTGGCAGTAATAGACCGACTAGTTGTAGTTTATGCGTAGATACAAGTTGAAGATAGTTTTAAAGAAACAGAACATTTGACAAGATTGAGTCGGTGGGGACGTTTATAAAAATGGATTGGACGTTTTGGCTGATTCACTGTAAATAAAGTTTGGATGAAATTTTAAGGGAAGAATTAAGAATATCGTGGTATTGTAGTGAATGATTCGGTAGATGTATGCGAGGGGTAAAAATGGTATGAATATCGGATAAAATGCGAACATGGAATGTTGAGAGACGCTAGTGATAGTTGTAGCAGTTAAAGCTAATGGTTTTGAGAACGAAGCTTTGTCATGGATAATCGAGTACTAATCATTTCGTATTGGGGTCACCAAAGTTTGTTATGAATCAAATGTATTTATCAAGGTCCGGGAAATCACTAAATCATGGCACGTTTTACGAAAGTTTGGTAACATAGTAAGGACACTTATATATAGGAAGTAACAGCGGCGTATCCACATGTTCACACCATGTTATGTCCGTTTCGCTATTCGGTGTCACGTTACGTAACGTAACGTATTGCGATAAACAGTAGAACCCACTATGGTTTTCATGCGCCTACCAATATAATCACGTGTGCACCCGTGACTTTTTTGGTTTGTGAATGATCCACGTAGTATGTACTAGTAGTGTACGGGTCAGGTTACATTTAGTATTACAAGCAAAAGGTGTGTAAGATAGCGTATAAAAAGTAAGTAGGTAAGCATGATTGTATATATGTATGAGTGTGTCGAACGTAAGCGAAACCACTCGGGTTATGCCTGCTTATAGATTTCAAGTATGACTACCAAGTAGTGTGAATGCATAAATTTTTAGCATGATAGAAGACTAAGATGTATAACATTAGCATGTAGTATCGAGCGTATAGGTGAATTAAAATGGGATTTAGCATATATAAGTTACCATGAAGTTGGTGTAAAATACGAAGTGTAATGGTGATATATGTAATATTGTCATGTAACATTGACTGCATAAATAGAAACGTGTAAGGGGATATGCATGTGTATGATTGCTTGAGCCAAAACTTGAGTTGGATGGAATAAAATTTGTTGGGAATGAAGGACCAAAATTTGTGAATATTGAGAAAAGCATTAATTTTTAATGTAAGATGTGGTTTGTAAAAAGAAATGCTACTTTTGTTTTAAAATTTGTATTCGCATACAAAATTTTCTTGCCCATGTGTTCAGATTTAGATTTGCGTATTAGCGATTTTTGAAAAGGTTGTAATATAGTGAGCTGCCCCTTTTTTATTTATTTATTTTTTATTTTTTTAAATTGATGGAAGAAACGTTGTGTTTTGAAAATCTTCGTGCAAAACTTGGATTTTGAAAAGTATTTTAGCGAAGTGGACTTATACGTGTGTGAGAGAAAGTTTTCGTTGGTTTCTTGTTGGAAATAAAATGTCTTTAGAATGGTACTATAAAGTGAGTGTGTTTTGGACGAGTTATGAAAATCGAGAGCAAGATGTTCGTTTGACCGACTAAGTTGATAGGTAGCATTTCATAAAGTTTTTGAAAATTGTGAAAGAAACATTTAAAGTCTCATTAGGGGTTTCGTGTATGTAATTAATGTAAATAATTGTAGGGTGAGAAATTGTTTGGATAAAATAATAAGGTTAGAGATTTATGCATAAATGAGAAAAATTGAAACAATGATAAAAGGTTTGAGTATAACTTTTGATATAGTGATTGTTACGAAAATAGTCGAGTTGGAGTTGGACTTTGACTTATTTTTCCAGCTTTAGTTTTGCGAAAAATATATCTAAGTGATCGACAATAAAAGTCACGTTTGAGTATGTAAGTTTCTCATAACACGTATGAGTTCACACAATGACATAAGCATAGAAAGTATACAAAAGTATAAACAAGTATGATTGCGTAAGGAGCATAAATTTAGTTGGTTTGCAAGAATTATTATTGTTTTTTATTACGAAAGGCGTGCGAATTATGTATCTGGTTCGAAATGAACGAGATAACAAGTATAAAGCACATAGAAATTGAGATAACATAAAAGATAAGCTTAGTAAAATATTGGAGTGTTTTGGGTTGAGAAACGTCGACTATTCCAAAGTGAATCAAAAATCCTTTCAAATTAGAGGAACGTGTTTTGGCCTATAGGTAAAAAGCTCTCGTCGAGAAGCGATTAACAACATTTTATCCTTCCAGTTACTACACGTCTCTAATTGATCAAAAAATCAAAACTTTGGCGAGATTTAAAATCGAGGAATGGGAGTAGTTATCAAGATGTGGATATCACTCCTAACTTGATAATTTCGTTCCTTAAACGTGGTTGGTACTTACATAACGAGGAGCAAATTCCGACTTGTTGGTAAGGGTCCACTAGAGTATGAAATGGAAATTCTCCATCAAGGTATGGATATCACTCCTAACTTGATGGCGTAATTTCGTTAAAAATCGAATACGCGGATTGAGAGTCGTTCCCAAAAAAGTGTGGTTTTCACGCTTATTTTGGTGAAGTCGTCTCGTTTGTGATATGAGTGTCTTTTAAGTCTTCATGTGTGTATATTGTATAAATGTCTTAGGAAAGACACGTTGTATATATTAAGACCAAAGAAATAGGAAGAAGCAAGGTAGGAAGAGTTAACATTTTAGGCATGAAACAAGAATGGTCTAGTTTGGTCACTTAAACTATAGACTAGGTCAAACATGGAAATTCTACCTAATTCCCTATAGTTATGGCTCTGATACCAATCTGTCACACCACAACCAATGTCGGAAACATCAGAGTGAGACGAAATAGATTGCTCGAGACATCATACACTATTTGCGACAATATTAAAATCAAAACTCGTTCATTTCATATATAAAATTGTCAATTACAACATAAATCAAAATACAACAACTTCAATATAATTACAACATAAAAACCTAACATTCTAGGTGCGTTTCTATGTCGTCCCTACTAGATTCATCATAAGCATCATCATCAACCTGTAACATGTTAAAAATATGGTTCAACGCAAAAGCATTGGCGAGTACACAAGTTTTAGTACATAGCATAAGTATAAAGAGTTTACTCAAATCCACATGGCAATTGTATACAAGATAAGCTAGCATGCAATACTAATTGTCAAACCCAAGTGTCCACAAGAATGAATGTGTCCCTCGTAACACGAAGTAACGAGACTAAAGTATGAATTAAGAATGAATCGGCTTAAAGCTTAACAATACCCCGACAGGTGGTGTGCTACTCATATAGCACTATATATGTTAAGTTGGGGCTAGCTAGGTTAATGACAAGAAGCATGTATGAATCTAGCATGAACCTATGCATGACAATAAGCATGTATGACGGATCGAGTGTATAACGCATGCAATGGGTGTATTTTGTAAGTTAACATGTTGCAACCTAAATTGTGTAAAAATGGAAATGTGTCAAGTGTACTCATGGTTTTGGAAGCTTCCACTTGGTAATTTCTGTGAAGAGTTTGGAGAGTTGGAGGAACACCGAGTTATCCTACATCCGAATACTTACCAACCCACGTTTTCCTCTTGTAGGATAACTCGGTGACCCTCCAACTCTCCAAACTCTTCACAGAAAGTAACAAGTGGAAGCTTGCAAAACCGTGAGAACACTTGACCCATTTCCCTTTTTACACAATTTGGGTGGTAACATGTTAACTTATAAAATAAACGAATACACACACTACATGATTTATACACTCGATCTGTTTACATGCTTATTGTTATGCTTAGATTCATGCTAGATTCATACATGCTTTTTGTCATTAACTTGGCTAGCCCCATCTTAACATATATAGTGCTATAGGAGTAGCACACCGCTCGTCGGGGTATTGTTAAGCTTAAGCTGATTCTTATTCTTATTCATACTTTAGTTCGTTACTTTTATGACGAGGGACACTTAATTCTTGTGGACACTTGGGTTTGACGATTAGTATTGCATGCTAGCTTACCTTGTATACAATTGCCATGTGGATTTGAGCAAACCTTTTTTATACTTATGCTATGTACTTAAACTTGTGTACTCGCCAATACTTTTGCGTTGAACCATATTTTTAACATGTTACAGGTTGATGATGAAGCTTATGACGAATCTAGTAGGGACGACATAGAAACACACCTAGAATGTTAGGCTTTCATGTGTAATTTTGTTGAAGTTGTTGTATTTTGATTTATGTTGTAATTGACAATTTGATATATGAAATGAACTAGTTTTGATTTTAATATTGTCGCAAATAGTGTTGTGATGTCTCGAGCAATCTATTACGTCTCACTTCAATGTTTCCGCCATCGATTGGGGTGTGACAGATTGGTATCAGAGCCATAACTATAGGGAATTAGGTAGAATTACCATGTTCGACCTAGTCTATAGTTTAAGTGACCAACATTCGACCATCCTTGTTTCATGCTTAAAATGCTAATTCTTCCTACCTTGCTTCTTTCTATTTCTTTTGGTCTTAATATATACAATGTGTCTTTCCTAAGATCATTTATACAATATACACACATGGAGACTTGAAGACACTCGTATTACAAACGAGACGACTTCACCAAAATAGGCTTGAAATCCACACTTTGGTGAACAACTCTCAATCACGTATTAGATTTTTCGCGAAATTACGCCATCAAGTTTGGAGTGATATCCATACCTTGATGGAAAATTTCCATTTCATACTCTAGTGGACCCTTACCAACGAGTCAGAATTCACTCCTCGTTTGGTAAGTACCAACCACACTTAGGGTACGATGTTGCCAGGTTAGGGGTGAAACCCGCACCTTGTCAACTAGTCCCATTCCTCGATTTTTGATCTCGCCAAAGTTTCGATTTTATCGATCAATTAGATACTGTAGTAACTAGAAGAGTAAAATGTCGTTAATCGCTTCTTGACGAGAGCATTTTACCTATAGGCCCACGTTCCTCTAATTTGGAAAGGATCTTCGATTCACTTTGGAATAGTCGACACTTCTCAACCCAAAGCACTCCAATATTTTACTAAGCCTTTTTTTATGCTATCTCAATTTCTATATGTTTTAATACTTGTTATCTCGTTCATTTCGAACTCGATGCACAATTCTCACATCTTTCGCAATAAAAAACAATAGTAATTCTCGCAACCCAACTAAATTAATACTCCTTACGCAATCATACGTGTTTATACTATTGAATACTTGTTATGCTTATGTCACCTATTTGAACTCATACACGTTATACAATACTTACATGCTCAAACGTAACTTTCATAATCATGTGACGATAAAGCCTTACCCTTCCCCTTATTGTCGACCACTTTCATGACAACTTATTGATTTAGATTTATACCTAAACCTTTTATCATTAAGTGAATTTCCCCACTTATGCATGAACCTCGACCCTTACTATTTTATCCAAATGATTTCTCACCCTACCACTTATTTGCATAAATCACATACGAAACTCCTAATGATACTTTAAATGCTTCTTTTCCAAATTTTCAAAATCTTATGAAAAGCTATCTATCAAACTTAGTCGGTCTAATGAACCTCTTGCCCACGATTTTCATAATTCGACCAATCACTAGAACACACTCACTTTATACTATCATTTAAAGACATTTTGTTCCCAATGAAGAACCAATGAAAACTTTCTCTCACATACATACAAGTACGTTTTGCAAAAAAAAAAACAAATTCTTTCAAAAATCAAGTTTATTCATGGAATTTTCAAACACAACTTTCCTTATTTCTATATAAAACACCTTAAATAAAGGAAGTTCACTGTTTTAAAACCTTTTCAAAAATCATTAATATGCAAATCTAAATCTGAACACATGGGAAGAAAATTTCATCGGATAACCTACAATGTATGCGAATACAATTTTTAAAAGAAAAGTAGCATTTCTTTTTTACAAACCATATCTTACATCAAAAAATTAATACTTTTCTCAATATTCAAATGACATTCACAATTTTGGTCCTTCATTCCTGACAAACCCAACTTATTTTATTTCAACCAACTCAATGTTTTGACTCAAGCAACTATACACATGCATATCGCCTTACACGCTTCTATTTATATAGTCAATAGTACATGACGAATATTACATATCACCATTGCACTTCGAATTTTTACACACTCGCAACATCATTGTAACTTATATATGATAAATCCCATTTTATTCCACCTATACGCTCGACACTACATGCTAATGTTATCGTATTTTTCTTAAATCATGTCAAAATTTATACATTCGCACTACTTGGTAGTCATACTTGAAATCTATAAGTAGGTATAACCCGAGTGGTTTCGCCTACGTTCGACACACTCGTGCATACATACAACATGCTTACATACTTATTTTTATATCATTTCCTTTTGCTTGTAATACTAAAATGTAACTTGACCCATACACTACTAGTAAAGCTATGCAGATCATGCACAAACCAAAATAATCGCGGGTGCACACGGGATTATATTGGTAGGCGCATGAAAACCATAGTGGGTTCTATTGTGTATCGTAACAAAAGACACCGAATTGCAAACGAATGTATCATGGTGTGAACATGGTGGATACACCGCTGGTACTTCCTATATATAAGTATCCCTACTATGTTACCAAACTTTCGTAAAACGTGCCATGAGAAATTCAGTGATTTCCTGGACCTTGATAAATACATTGGATTCATAATAAAACTTTGGTGACCCTACTTCGAAATGATTAGTTCTCGATTATCCATGGCAAAGCTTCATTCTAAAAATTGTTAGCTTTAACTGCCACAACTATCACTAGCATCTCTCAACGTTCCATGTTCGATTTTATCCGATATTCATACCATTTTTACCCCTCACATACACCTATCAACTCGTTCATTCATACCATGATATCCCCAATTCTTCCCTCAATATTTCATCCAAACTTTATTTACAGCGAATCAACCTACATGTTCAAATCCCTCTTTTTATAAACGTCCCCACCGGCTCAATCTTGTCAAAATATTTCTTTTCTTTTTAAACTATGTTATTACGCGCAAACTCTAACTAGTCGGTCTATTACCGCCAAAACCTTTTAGAAATCATAAGTATTGACCATCCTAGTTTCTCCCCAAAAAACATTTTCTACCACAAATACTTTAACTAAAACGCCTTAGAACTGACAAAGTTTCTCTTACAACTTACGGTACGGGTCGCACATTTTAATCAAAATGCATCCTTAACTAAAACCTTCCCCTTGGGTTGCATTCTTTTAAAATATTTCTTCCAATGAGTTGTCCAGACTCAGTCAAGTTCACTTGTTGACACACACACATACACGATTCTACTTATCCTTATACACATTTATGATTAGTGTCTCAAAAACACTTAAACAAACAAATTACTTTCACGAACCTACCATTTTGATCTTCAAAATCATGGTACATATTTACACACTTATACATGAGCTTCGCAAAAACTTTGAACTTCAAAATCTTGATTTTGGCCAAACATTTTCACCCAAATGACATGTTTCCAAAAGAATGGGAGACTGTAACGCCTCGCTTTTTCTTACTTTCTTTAGTTAGAAAGTCTAATCCTATTTATATTTATGGAAACTTGTATTTGTATCGTATTCGTATTTCTTATTCAACCTTGTAATCCGAGACTTTGATCGTAATAAAATTCATACTTCATACATACTTGTCTTGCATACATTCAATTGTTAAATATGTGCTTAGATACAAAACGATACTTGTTACTCATACGTTCATACTTGATACCTAAAATATACATACATATGCTTTACACACTTAGAAACATGCAAAAATATCAAGTTATACATGAAATGAAAGAAAAACCAAATTAAGGGACTAAAACGTGACAAAAATCAAAGAAGTTGCTATAATAATGCATCTCGCAGCCCGCGACCGTCTTTCTTATATCCTCTCGCGGCCCGCGAATGGGGCTTAATTCGGAGTTGTGGTTTTTAGTTCATGCATTGGTCAATTTTGTGTTTCTTACATTAAATGCACTCACCTAACTCACCCCTAACCTCAACTATAAATACCCACCTCCTCACACTCTCATTTACACCTCAAGCACTCATCTCTCACTCTCTAAAGCTCTCTCTCAATTCTGAACGTTTAAGACTTTCAAGCGAGTTCTAACTCACATTTCCTCCCTTCTTTACTCTTTACTTCCTTAATACTTGGAACACCTCTAGGTGTGTTTCCATATGTTTTCTATGGAAAACCAACATGGAACATCACCATATTTGAGGTCACAAGTGTAAGAACTTTCCGTTTTAAAGGGTTTTAACCCACAAGTGTTGTATCCTTCCAAGCTTGTTTTTGAAACAAGACTTGAGTTGGTAGTGTGTGATTACTTGGAAGCCTTGGCTATCCTACCTTCAATCCACCACCTCACTTGATGATTTTGATTATTTTACAACTTCTATTTTTATTATAACTTATTCATGACCATCCTTGTTATCCTTGTGACAACTTGTGAATTGGTGAACAATACGAAAGAGTTTAAAGGAAGTTATCCTCCTACCTCCATGCATGACTTCTATGAACTTCCATGATATTATGATCTACTTATTACGTATACCATAATAATATATACACTAACCGAACCCTTGACGATAATCGAATGATTGTCCGTCATGGTTCTAGGTTACATCACCTAAGTACTTAACTTCTTGTTACGATCCCAATGGGTATTTTAACCCATGAAAACATATAAACCAGAATGGGTATTATAGTGTCAAAACGATATTAAATCTAGGTGATTATTTTCTCTATATATACTTTGGTAAATTCCTAAATCCTCTGTTATCATCCGCATACTTACCAACCCACGTTTTCCTCTTATAGGATAACTCGGTGACCCTTCAACTCTCCAAACCCTTCACGGAAAATACCAAGTGGAAGTTTGCGAAACCGTGAGTACACTTTTACTTATTTCCGTTTTTACACAATTTGGGTTGTACATGTTAACTTACAAATTACACGAATACACACACTACATTCTTTATACACTCGATCCGTTATACATGCTTATTGTTATGCTTAGGTTCATGCTAGATTCATACATGCTTCTTGTCATTAACTTGGCTAGCCCATCTTAAATATATAGCGCTATAGGAGTAGCACACCGCCCGTTGGGGTATTGTTAAGCTTAAGCTGATTCTTATTCTTATTCATACTTTAGTCTCGTTACTTTGTGTGTCGAGGGACACTTAATTCTTGTGGACACTTGGATTTGACGATTAGTATTGCATGCTAGCTTACCTTGTAAAAAATTGCCATGTGGATTTGAGCAAAACTTTTTTTTATACTTATGCTATGTATTTAAACTTGTGTACTCGCCAATGCTTTTGCGTTGAACCATATTTTTAACATGTTACAGGTTGCTGATGATGCTTATGAAGAATCTAGTAGGGACGACATATAAACGCACCTAGAATGTTAGGCTTTCTTGTTGTAATTTTGTTGAAGTTTTTGTATTTTGATTTATCTTGTAATTGACAATTTGATATATGAAATGAATGAGTTTTGATTTTAATATTGTCACAAATAGTGTTATGATGTCTCAAGCAATCCATTACGTTTACTTTGATGTTTCCCCCATCGGTTGGGGTGTGACATTCAAATATCTACAGGTTGGAAAAAAATCATTATGCTCACAAATAACCTTCTACGAGAAAATTGGGAAACTGGAATATAGAGGCTTCTTAGAGACATTGTGATAGATATTCATCGTCTTCTATTAAGCCTAACTCAAGAGGTGCTTTCGAAATGTCTCACAACTTTGACCATTAACCGTGCAAAGATGTTTAAAAGAAGTAGGCCCTCTGACATTTGACAAAAGTAGGCGTAAGAAGTACCTTTCTCCTTCGGCTGATTAGCGAAAACGACACGACCTTTCTGTTTTTTACCCAAACGAACATTCCAGGGGCGTGTTTTTCCATTCCACGTGAAGTGTTTGGAAAATCTTTATACAAATATACCCTTGTCGTTTCATCGATTCTATTTTTCTCAAAAATGTTGTTAGCATGGTTCTCTTATCCCTTTCCCTATCAACAATATTAGACATTATCTCATCTCGAAATCTAACCATCTTATTATTTGGTAGATGAAGTTGTAAGTCTAGAACAGAAGGAAAGATTTGAGAAAGAGAGAAGGAAAAAATGTGCCACATAGCCTCTGGGGGGATATGTAGCGTGCATCCTGAAATCTCATTATCTCATTAATAACAACCCCTTGCTCACTTTGATCAAATTGAATAACCTGTTTGTCATGTCCTTTATAGACATATTTATTTCACAGATTTTATACTTGACCAAACTTCAACATCGATGTGGCAGTTAAACATCATCAAAAGCCTTGGGTTATATGGGACCACCCATCTATTATCAAGTGTTTTTCCTCGTACGTCCACTTCTATTCCGGTGGATCTCCTTCGATACCACGGATATGCATCTTCTCCTTGTGTTGTCTCTTCATTAAATTGTCTAGGATAGTGAAAACGACAAATTTTAGGATCACCTTGCATACAAGGACTGCTTAATCGTAAACCGCCAAGGGCCGTGAATCATGTGCTTCATAAAATCTCATGCAGCTTGGCATGTCTTAGTTTGTTAGGAATCTCAGCACACACAACCTTATCATAATAGTCCGCGTTATTGATTTTGTGTTACGGGTACATGATAAGGAGAAAATGTACGTGCGGCAAACCAGGCTTTTGAAATTCGATGACATAGACGTATGCCTTAACTTTCCCAATGATATTTTTTTGAAGAGTTGTTCCTCAAGATCTTCTAATGTAGCCCGAAACACTCTTGAAACAAGGTCCGGACGATCTTGTGCAGTTTGACCAACATGTAAATTATCACATATCTCAGCCACTTAGGATTACACGTCATTGTAAGGAATATATCAGGCTTGCCGTCATCTTGAACTAAAGTCATCGCATCTAGAAACCGACCTCGCATGTCGCGAGGCCCTCCGATGAAAGATGCAGGCAACACAATTCTTTTTCCCACTCTGTTTGCATGAACCTCACCACCATTGATGCAATTCACAATACCTTGGTACAAGTCGGCCCGTATCTTAGCCTGGTTTCTCTCACAAAATTCTAAACATGACGTCTCAATCTTTATGTAAACATTTACCACAAACTGTTGTAGCAGTCTACCACCAAACAGATGCACGTTTTCGATAGATCGAATCTGGAACTTGTAATAGTAATACTCTCGCATTGCCACGGTTGTTCTACCACTTTGTGTGTTAGCCTCTGAACGATGAAGATATTTTAAAACAAACAGTTAATAAATTAAAACGCATTAGGGTACTTTTATGATCGTCACTTAAAAGAATAATAAATTGTTGGTACCTTCCATTTTCCTTCGATGTTGTCATTGTTGCGAACCTCTTCGATCGATATTCCATGACATGGTATCTTAGCATGTCAACCCGACTCACATTAGGAAAAAAATAGAGGATACGACAATGGATCATAACAACTGAAGTACAGCTGAATAGTTTGAGTATATTGACATCTACCGTAAATAACAATACTTCATCTATACGAAGTAATATTGTCATTACCTTCAACCCAAATACCAGCAATCTATATAATCGTCAACTATAAGTAAGTAAAATAAGCATTACTATTAAATAATTGTAATTAATACAATATTTTGTGTTGAGAGAGTAACAATTCAGTTGGTCAAATAAGGTCAAAATAAAGTCAAACTACTGATAAGCCAACATCTGATGGAATAAAGGCAAACCTCTGATGAGTTTGATATCCTCTGATATAGTAATAACATCAGATGTTACGCAATCACTGATGATGTTGTTAACCTCTGATGGGATAATAACATCAGATATTAGGCAAACACTGTTGGTGGTAGACAACCATTGCTAAATATAACATTAGTGGTTATAGAGTCTGTGGTTGAATCAGTAGTTTTGCTATACAACTACTGTTGGTGTGTTAGCAGTGGTTGCATTAGTGGTTTCTGATCAGTGGTAGTTTGTGATCAATTGTTTATATTTCACGTGTTTTATAACATTTTATATACCTCCGATGTCGTTGGTCAGTTGTACACCCTTTGGTCAAGTTCAACTATAGTATTCAAAGTGACTCTATAGTTGTCCAGAGGTCCTAGTTCCGCAAGTCTTCGAAATGTATCACATATGGGTTTGTAGAAAGAACGCGTGTCAAAATCTTAGTAATACGTCGATCAAGATTTGGCCATTGGAGTTTGAGATCTAACTCAGCATCAGGATCATAAAAATACAACTGCAGGGTACCTAGGGGTTCCATCCCTCGGAACTAATTGGTCGATTTTGTGATATATGCCTCTATGTGCACGAAAAGTTATATACACCGTCTCTCATATTGCTCATGTATCATCCAATGTCACTCCCATTGATGCAAAAGAAAAATTGGTGTTATAAGCACAAATGTGTTGCCTAAAAATATTTCCAATTTCATCTTGCGATGAGAAAAGCCGGTGCAATTCTTCTGGAATTTCTGAATTTGCTAACACAGTTTTCCACCCATACAAAAAAGGTATCAAACTCAAATTGAAAACGTTGTGCTCCACAATCAGGATATGCACCCTGTTCTTTTAAAACACGATGCTCTCTAGGTACACAATCGTAAACAAAGTTATATGGACCATCTTCTAAGTTCTCAGCTTGGAAGGAAGGTTGATCAACTACTTCACAAAGTTGAGGTAAAAGTGTACGTGGTTGAATTTGAACACCTAAATAAATCATTATCTTAAGTAATGAAGGTTGTTAAAGATGTCAAGTTCGACAAAGAAGTCATTATTAAATAAATAGAAACCTCGTGATGTTCTAGGCACGACTTCATCAATTACAGAGGGGGAATTGCTTGACGTGTTCTCATTTGTCATTTGGGTAAAATGAGTAATGTTACTATCTAAACTTCTTAAGGGTGTCTTTCTATTGATCATTTACTCATTAAAGATATTGATGAAGAACTTCGGGAGACCTCAGCTCCCCAAATTGCAAGACTTTCTTGTTTTTTTTTGCGTGCAGCATCGTATCTTTTGTTATAATCTTTTCGCTTTTCGGCTCTAGTAGATGCACTCGAGCTAGAAGCATGATTAAGATGCTTTAGTTGTCCATTATTCATTGTAAATTGATGAAGTGTCAAATACCTTGAAATTATTAAATAAAAGATAGTCATAATAGATGATGAAATAAAGTCAAACGACTGATGAGCCAGCATCTGAAATAAGCCTTGCCAAACCTCTGATGAGTTCGCTAACCTCTGATAGAGTAATAACATCAGATGTTAGACAAACACTGATGGGATGTTGCTAACCCTCTGATGGAGTAATAACATCAGATGTTAGGCAAACACTGTTGGTGGTAGAACACCACTGCTGAGTATAACATCAGTGGTTAGTGAATCAGTGGTTTTGTTATACAAAATACTGTTGGTGTGTTAGCAGTGGTTTGTCATCAGTGACTTTGGTATAAAACATGATTAAAATTAAACAACAAAAAAATTAATTTTAAGTAATACGTAATTAAAACTAAAACAACTAGATGATTAATATTCAAACTAATTCGACATAAAAGAGTACACGGAAATAAAATTAGGTAACCCATAATAAAACATTAGAAAAACCACAAAATATATCATTATCATCATCATTGCAGTGGAGGCAGCCGTCATCAAAATTGTTCTATGGTTCCCAAACCATTTCTTCATCCAACGGTGGTTCGTATTCCGCCCCAGGGTCAGTTTCGTACCCTTCAGCCCAACTCGTCAGTTCTTGTGTTTGACTTGCGTTTCGACAGGAGGGCGGTTTGAAGGTGGAGGATGTTGTGGCGGTAACAGGAGTGTTTGCCACCAGACGGTGATGCCCCTCCCAATTCGCAATCCACCAAATTGTAGTTGAGCAAAGGTATAGTCAATACGCCCAATTCAACTCTTCATCCATCAAAAACCATGGATCATCATGTTCAGCGTTTGTCACTGGCAAAGGGTTTGTCATCGCGGAGGGTTTGTAACGGCGGCGGAATTGGATAACCACCACCCATAGCTCCCAGTTGATATGTGTTCGAAGTGGATTGTGAACTGAAAAATCAATTTTAAGGCAATATAAATGTAACCCCCAAACTATAAATTTTTAATTCACTAGTATGTTTACTTATGTATTAGTATGAAATAAATTAAGCAAGCTATTTAACCTAGTTAAATAGTTGGTCAAACAAATGAGAAAACAAAAGCTATGACAATTGTTAACAAGAAACCAAACTAGAAGGGTTGGAATTGGAGATTTAGATTAAAGGTTATACTAAATTGAAGATTCAGTTTAGTGTGTATTTTGGTGTGTGTATTGATACTCACGCATGAAGAAGAACAAGGGGAGTTCTTCCAATCACTCAAATCCAGAAATTTATGATAGAATTGAGCCAAAACACTTGCATGGGTGAAGATCTCTAATCATCTAAGGATGCAAAACATATGGTAAGTTGTAGATTATAATTTGATGATTTTACAAGAAATGGGTTTGTAAACAATCTTTTAATTTGTATGTAATTAGACATGAGGGTGTGTTAAATCAACAAATAAAGCCTGGATAACGAATGATTTTGAGTAATTTGATGTTTGGAGGTGAAACCCACCATTGGTGGTGAAGATGCGACATGGGTGTGTCACCTATGTCTAATCTTTGTTCAATTCTTGATGTATTATGTTGTATATGATGAACTCATGCAAGTAAGGTTGAATATGGTATGAAGTTAGTGTGATGTTTTGTTGTGTTGATGATTGAAAGTAAGAACTTGGAAGATTTTACACTAATTAGTTGTATGTTGTGCATTAAATGGTGTACGTACACCAAGTGTTTGATGAAATGCCTAGTATAGGTTAGAATGTGTAATTATATGCTAAACAATTAATAAATATTAGTAGGATGTGGTAATGACGTGATTGATGATAAGTAAACATGAAAAATGCAATGTAGAAGGATTTCATGAGAAGGTGTTAGTTGTAAATTATAAGAATCACTAGTATGGAGGAAATTGAATATGATGGTGTATGCATATAACTAGGTGATATCAAGGTTGAATACGTATTACATCATGAGTATGAAATGTATATGGTGTCTTTAGTATAGCCTAATATGATGACACAGATATATGAGGTTAAGTTGAAAAGGTTAGTATTTCACAGCTGTTTAACCAAACCTGGTACTCAGAAGAGTAACTGAGAATATGTCAGTTTAAGGTAGATTGTAACTAATTGTAACTGAAAGGTTTGGTATTGAAAAGGGCTCTATTCAATGACAGGTGTACGAAAAGTTTTCTATAACATTAGTGGTTAGTGAGTCAGTGGTTGAATCAGTGGTTTTGCGTCAGTGGTTTCTGATCAGTGAGTCTGTGGTTTGCATCAGTGGTTAGTGAGTCAGTGGTTGAATCAGTGGTTTAGCATCAGTGGTTTCTGATCAATGAGTCAGTGGTTTGCACCATTGGTTTGCATCAGTGTTTAATGACTATAACATCAGTGGTTAGTGAGTCAGTGGTTTGCATCAGTGGGTATTTATGTCAAGTTTTCTTAAATTCATAACAATTGAGAAATTTTTTCATTGTCATGCTTTCGTAATTATGATTACTTGCATATGACTCACAATCTCCCGCTCAAGCCTAAGATCACTGATTTGTTCGTACAGAATGTAAGGAAGATAACTTAGATTGATAATAGATGAAAGTGATCAAATAGAACAGTACAGGCACAGATGATGCCAAAACTAAACATTAAAAGAACTTTATTATGATTACTTGTTGTACGCTAAACATTACAAGAAAAGATGATGACAAAACTAAACTTTATTACTGATCCTTATTTCTCATCAATGATTCCCTTATTTGGCCTTTGAACGGAAGTTCAATGTCTAGGGCAATCATGTCTTCTAGTCTCTTTCAAGCTCAAGATTCAACAAGTCTTGGAGATCAGCTACATCCAGACCGTATGCATCCTGCATGTTTATCCTTTGAATTCTACCATCTGGCCTGAGCAATGTCAATTCATGGTTGTCTTTGTTAGACTTCCATTTTAAAATTTTTGAGTCAGATGGTTTTCTTAGGAGTAGTGTTATTTTTGATGAGTTGGGTGAGGTTGGTCTGCGTACAAGTGTGGATATTGAGGCTCTAAGCTTCTCACTTGTAGCATTTAAGCCAAACAAAAGTTGGTTCTTTATTCCCTCTTTTCTCAATTCATCATGCATCCTTTGATCTTTTCTTCTACCCGATTTTGCCTCTTTGCTTGATTCAAGGCGATGGTGGATAAGCTGGTAGTTGAAGTTAATCTCTTAGGACCAAGGGTCTATTTAAGAGCATAGGTTGTTAACTCATAGATTGGCTTTCTTGGAATAGAAGGATCCTTTTTTCTTAATTCTTCCAACCTTCTGTAGGTATCTATCACTTTAGATTCTGACCATCTAGCAATCTGCCTTGTTGTTCCATATAAAGCATCAACAAGCTCGGCTTTCATTCTCTTAATCTTCAGAGCATGGTCTTGGCTTTCAGTTTTGGCCTTTTTTCAAACTGGAGGAGTAGGCTTCTTTGAAGAGTCTTTGAGCATAGAATGAATTCTTTCAATTTCTTCTTTAAGCTCATTAGCCGACCAACCTTTAAATTGTGCCATTGTTGCTTTTAAGACTTATGCTTCATGACATGATCAAGATAATCTTCTATCAGTTCTGGATCATCAGTGGTTGGCTGTTCAGAATAGACTTACTCAGCTCCTTACAAATTCTTCATTGCTTTTGACTTTGCTTAGTTGGTATTGCAAGGAGAGTTGTAAAGCCCTGTCATCTTTATCTTTTGAATTTTCTTTTGCAATGAATTCAGCTGTTTAGCCTTCAGGTTAAGATACTCATCCAAGTTCGTAGGCTTTTATACCCCAGCAAGGAAGGAAATTTTTTTTGGATCTTCTATTTTGTAGAAAGCTTCGTCTCACCTTTAGCTGATAAATATCCAATGGGTATATTGCACCCAATGGGAGGAACGCGGAGGGTTGGTGCATGGTTGGATGTGGGGGAAATGGAGTTTGAGAGTGTGGAGGTGATGAGGATGGTTGTAATATGGATTGTGATGAGGTGGGAAGTGGTGATTGGTTGTTTTCATCATCAACAACTAAAGCCTTTCTTTTGCGTTGGAATTTAATTTTAGGAGAAGTGGATGTGTGGGAATTCGGGATGGTGTGGGCAGTGGTTCAGTTGTGGTTGGAAAGGTGATCAAGGCAGTGGTTTGAACAACATCCGTTAGAGCAGCTGTTGTTCTAGCATCTGCTGTCACAACATCTGCCCTAACATCTGTTGTGGGTAGAGTGACAGAAGATACATTTGTTGTAGCTGCAGCAATGGTTGTAGGAGAGATGGGAGTTTCTTGTCCTACTCTTCTAGCAGACCTCTTTGCCTTGAAATTTCAACATCTTCCTTTTCCATTTGCTTAGCCTTTACTTCTTTTATGAGTCTCAAAGCTTTTTCTTCAAGTGTATCCTATCTTTCTTGCTTGTCATTTGCAATCCTTTTAGCTTCTTTGTTTAATTATTCATCAATTTCTTTACCCAAAGTCGCTTCAGATGCTTCAGCAGTTGTTGTTGCTGGCTGTTGTTGCACCTGAGGTTTGACTTTTGAGTCAGGCTGCAACTTTCGCATTGAATCTTTCTCCCACTTTTTGGCATCATCTTCATTGTCATCTTGAAGAATGATCATCGGGACAGAGCCAGTAGTTTTGAGCAGGTGGTCTTTGATGGCCTTAATATCAACTTTTGTATCTTTATATCGAGCCTCGACCATGTTAGGTCAGCTTCATATAGTTTCATGCTGAATATCTGCCAAGTTTCTCTGAGCTAGGATTATTGGTTGAACAACCTTCCATAACTCTTCAGCATTTTGTGTTGGAGATGGTTGAGGTTGGGAGTTTTGGAGACCTGGTTCATCATGGTTTTGAGGTATCTATAGATGATTCCATGGAACACGTCCTCTCCGTCAATTCTTTATACCTTAATCATCATGTAATCTAATAGTATCATCTGAATTCCTACCAGAGGTAGTTGTATTTTGATCTTCTACTGGAGTAAACTCCATAGTATCAAACCAAAATGCCCCTTGTTCTTGGTTCTGGGAACTTCCAACTGGCTTAGAGAATACAACTGTAGACTCAGCAATTGTTTCCGTCAAGGAAGTCTTAATTATGTAACCATGTCCAACTAAGCCACTGTTGTAGCAGCAGTTGTAGTAGTTGCTTCACTTGACTACCACCAAGAGCTACATGTAACTCTTGGGGTGTAAGCTCCTCACTTGCCTGTGGGCTAGCCGATAGAGTTGTCTCAAACTCAGTCAAATGTGGAGGTTGACTCTCTTTAATGGGTGAGTGAGAGGGACTGTTAAGTGACTGAGTTTTCTCTATTGCCTCAAGCAAAGGTATAAATGTGGGTGGAATTGGAGTAGTAGGTACGGGAGTACAAATAGCCCTAGGAGAGGGGCTAGGAACAAATGCTCAAGTGAAACATCTGCCTCATAATGTGGTGTCCCTGTGCTTACAACTTGTTCCTTTTGTGAGGAAACAAGAGGAGATTGTGATGGTGGAGATCTTTGAACCATCTACTGTGAGGAAGTAGCAGCAGTGATTGTAAGTGACTTTTGTGATGTCACAGGTAAGACATCTGGTATATCATCTTCTAGAGCTACTTTTTTGGGGTGTTAGCTGGGCTTGGTGGATTTTGTTGGTTTCTTTTTGGGTTTAGCTGGTGGGGGTTGCACAATACTGGTTGTAGTGCTGTGGTCACCAGGAGCAGTGGCTCAACAACAGAGGAAGGAGCAGTGGTTGCAGAAGTTGTCAAAATCTGCTCAATCTCTGTTGCTTTAGATTTCAACACCTTAGGCTTTTTGAGTTGAGAGTCTAGTAAAAGTTTCATGTTTGAGGCTGTCAGCTTCACAGGTGACATCTTGTTTAAAATCAGACTCACAAACTTGTTTTTGTAACTAGAAACTCAACAACCTAGGGTGTATCAAGAAAGCTTTACCTTTTTAAGATTGTGAAAATTAGCAACTAGATAAGAAAACAATACCTGAGAAAAGTTAAATCTTGATTTGGTTAAAATAGCATAACCCAGGTATTGAATATTCAAGGGTATTTCGTTGAAACCGGTTATATTGCTGACATGCACAGTAAAAGGGTGTGAAAAAAGAATTTCATGTCAGCGGGAAATTCTGGTTTGAAAATCGTAATACCTGAAAGTTGACCTTCGTATCCACGCTCTATGAATTCTGCGTGTAAATCTTTCTTTGAGAAAGATGTGGGGTCATCAAGGCATTATAGACCGAAAGTGATGGAGATAGTAGAAGGAGAGATTTGGACCAGTGACTGTCCAATCTTTGATATGATCGCAACGGCCTTTTTGTTTTGAATTTGCAGTTCAGGGTTTTCCCAGAACTGGCGGAGGGTGTCAATGTAGATCGACGTTTTTGCAAGTAACACATCTTTTTTGATGATGTTTGTAGAACATCAATCATGCAGTGAAACGCAGTATTATTGTTGGTTTTCTCCAATATTGGAAGGTAGTTATGGGGAGTTTTGAGGATAAGATTCATGGTGAATTTAGGGTTTGAAATAAGAAGAGAGTAATGGAGAAATTTATGGGAGATTTTTGTTTTTGAAATTGAAACGACAAGTGGAAACTCTGTTGGGATGAAACAGAGTTTATAAAGGGCAGAGTGAATGCTGACGTGGCAGCGGTTTCCAAAACCACTGATGTTTTACTCAATAGTGGATATCCAGCAGTGGTTGTCTACCACCAATAGTGTTTGCCTAACATCTGATGGCTATCATCTGTGCACGTGTAAACTCTACTAGAGACTAGAGTGGTTTTGAACAGAGGAATGATCAGAGGATTTGGAAAACAGTGGTTTCACCAACAGTGGATTGGGAAAACAGTGGTTTCACCAACAGTGAAGTAGGAACAGATGATACACTTTCAGCAACGGATAGATTTTCATGGAGTAATTTTACCAGATGTTAGGCAAACACTATTGGTGGTAGACAACCAGTAGCTGGACATCCACTGCTGAGTATAACATCAGTGGTTAGTGAGTCAGTGGTTTTGCTATACAACTACTGTTGGTGTGTTAGCAGTGGTTTATCATCAGTGGTTTGCATCAGTGGTTTCTGATTAGTGATAGGATAAGTTCAATGGGCATTTATGTCAAGTTTGCATCAGGTGTGTTATAGTGTAGGTCAGTGGTTTGCATCAGTGGGCATTTATGTCAAGTTTGCTTTATTTCATAACAGTTGAGAGATTGTTTTCATTGTCATGCTTTCGTAATTATGATTACTTGCATATGACTCACAATCTCCCCCTCAGCCTAAGATGACTGATTTGTTCGTATAGAATGTAAGGAAGATAGCTTGTTGATAATCGATGAAAGTGATCAAATAGAACAACACAGGCACTGTTCTTTTATACTACAATCCTAACCACTGAGCATGAATGTGACACGTAACAAAAATAACAAAGTAATAAATCTACAAGCTAACCACTGCTATACACTAAACATTACAAGGACTGATAGAAAACACTGATGATACATCCTCTATTGGCCTTCAGCAGAGCTTTACCTTGACAGACCTTTAAGCTTTGTGATTTCTTTCAGCAGAGCTTTGTCTTGGCAAACCTTTTACCTTTAGTCTTTAGCAGAGCTTTGCCTTGGCAGACCTTCAGCTTTAGGCTTCAACAGAGCTTTGTCTTCAACAGAGTTTAGCTATGGCAGACTTTGGACATTTAGTCTTCAGCAGACCTTGACTTGGGCAGATGTTACATTATTGTAGGGTTCAATTCCAACATATATTTTATATCCAACACATATTTTTACTGAATTTAGTGTAGTTTGACAAATTACATATATAAAATTTCTTTGCCTTGTAAGGGGAAGATGTGTGGTTCTCTCCAAGGGCTTACAAAACACAAGTTATGTGCAGCAGTCCGCCATATTTAACATATAAAGTTTTTTATATGTTAAATAAAGTGGGATGGCGCCAATAACTATATTTTGTAAGCCGTACGGAGAGAACCACCTATCTTCCCCCTAAAAAGCAAAGAAAACATATCACGCAATGTAAACCTTCTTTCAGTTTCTCTTCATCAAAATCAGACGTGCTACACTCAGCTGCCGATCTAATATGACAAACAACAATTATTAATATTAATGTTATTTCGTGAGATATAGTTTAGAAATCATTTTAGTGGAAGTGCAACTATCGCTTACCGTATAAACTTGTTGCGGCTGCGCTGTCTGCGGCGTTGCATCTACCTTTAAACAAAGAGGGGTCAAGATTTAGGTTTTCTTTTACCATAAAGTTCATAGTTTTAACTTGAATTAATAAATGGTTTTATTTAGCTTACCTTAATTTGCACCATTAAACTTCTAGGCTAGTGACCTAATCTTCAGATGAGCTATAAAGCAATATATTAATAACATTTATAATTTTTTCGACAGATTGAAAAATAAACAATATAATTACCGTATGAGAGAGGAAAATGAGAGCTTTGAACCTGAGATGAGATGAAAATGAGAGAAGATCAGTGAAGATCTCAAATCGTTTGGATGTTGTGAAACCTTGAGCATCTTGTGAAATCGTCATCTCTTAAATCGCCAGAGAGAGAAAGGGGCTGAAGGATTTTGAAAATGAAGAATGAATCTAGAAAACCCTTGATGTATATCCGTGGCAGGGGTGTATGGGGAACTTGGATGAGCGGGAATTGAAAATTGAATGCAAAATTTGGCCGCACAAACATATTGTGCTTAAAGATGTTGTACTTCATGCATTAAAGGAGTTTTAAGAGAAGTGGCCAATTACCTTAAGTTACCCTTTGTATATGCATTTTTAATATAGTATATATATACACACACACATACATATAAGGTTAGATTTATTTGTGAACAAACTCACTTGATTGTGAACACTGCTAATCCTAGCCCTTGTTTATCAATACACAACTGTAAATCAATGGTCAGGATTTATTCACTCAATTCACAAATACACTAGTGTTTACTCAAGAACCCCGGCCTATATATATATATATTATATATATATGGATGGATTAAAATAATAACCACCTTTTTCTGAATTTTTTTCTCAAAAGGTCATAAAACATCACTTATTCCAGCAAAAACAATTTTAAATATATATCTTCTTACAAAATTTACACAAGTGCATAAAAAACTTACATCAATAAGAACTACCGACTCGACAATATTTTTTTACTTTTTTATACGGATGTGTTTATAATAAAAACTACGTATGTGCAAAAAAATCTTGGCCCAACTAGCGCGGGAAAAAAAGTTCTTACAACTCGTGGTGGTTCTCATTTGAACCGACTATATATATATATATATATATATATATATATAGGAGAGGGTTATCTTGAGAACGTTAAATATTTCGAAAACCGTGAGAACAAATAAGAAAACCAATCAAAACCATTTTTTAATACAATCATCATTTTAATTAAAATACAACATCAAAAAAAGAATTTACAACATTAAATAATTCATTTATCCTCTCAAAATCACTCTTATTGTATTTTTTACACGTGTAAATATAACAAATTTATACATGTGTAAATGGCAAACTTACACATGTGTAAATTTTCTTTATTTCCGAATTCACGTAAATTTAAATGTGTAAATTAAATTTCTAGAATTGTATTCGAATAATAATGACAAGTATAAAAAGAAATTTTGAATTTCACTTGTTTTGATTAAGTTCTAGTGGTTTTTTTATTCATTCTCACGGTTCTCGCGATATTTAGCATTCTCATTTAAACCCTCTCCTATATATAATATATATATATATATATATATATAGAGAGTTCAAATGAGAAGAAAAATTTTGTAAGAATAAAAAGAATAACTTTTAAACCAATAGAAATTCTCCATTTACTTCATTTAATGTGCGTATTTAATATTATAAAAAGGGCATATAGGTAAATCTATAATTGTCATTAATTAGCTAATTAATTAAACTTGTAGCTCATTTTTTTAATATACTTTTTCAAGATAAAATAATTTATATTGAAAGACAGTTTTCGACATGTGTAAGATAAATTTTAGTATGTGTAGATAAATTTTGAAATGTGTAGGGTAAATTTACATGTGTGTAGGGTAAATTCGATAAGTATAAGATATATGTAGGATAAATTTTGAAATGTGTAGGATAAAATGTTTTTGTTTTATTAATGAGAGATAACATAATTAATGAGAGGAGTTATTAACTATTTAATGTTTTACCATTATACCTTTCTTCTTTTTCTTCTTACATAAAATTTCTTCTTGAATGAACATTCCCATATATATATTATATATATATATTCCACCTTATACATAAGGCTATAGGGCCTCTTGACACTTTATATTAGCGTCATGTCACCCAACTCTAATTCACGATTCAAAACCACTAACTTAAGGGTGTGGTCATGACCCAAACCACTATCTCCTTATTTTATTTTATTTTTTTCTAAAGGGAAAAGAATTATTGGAAAAAGGAAAAGAAAGCATTGTAGCTTAATCCACGCGAACTAAGATAGATAAGATAAGCGAATGATTTAACGATCTATTAATGGTAATGGTCCTATGTGACGATGAATGATTCAGCTCCTCAACCTAACTCTCCATATAATCCCATCTCTAGATTTCCTCAACATTCACAATTTTGTAAGTACTTGTGTTTTCACCATTTGGTCAAAAATGAAATCTTATTTCCCAAATCCATCATTCTCACTTAAAAACTCACAGTATATAACCCGACGAGGGCCTTCAACCTCATCCATATTCCATATATCACATAAAAAAACGATTTTTTCATCCCCCACCTTCCCTCTCTATCTATATTCTACCTTTTGATGATATATTATACATTTATACCTGATGCCAGAACTTAAACACGCCGGCGATGAACCACCGTCACCGGCGGAGAAAACACTCTTCAAAAGATACGAAATCAGTTACATCCTGGGCTACGGCGCCTTCGCTAAGGTCTACTATGCGCACGATGCGCACAATAACGAAAACGTAGCAATCAAAGCAATCAACAAACAGAAAATCATCAAAGGAGGCCTTACCGCAAACCTTAAGCGCGAAATCTCTATCATGCGCCAGTTGCGCCATCCAAACATCGTGCGCCTCCGCGAAGTTCTCGCAAACAAGAAGAATATATATTTTGTTCTTGAATATGCCAGAGGCGGGGAATTGTTCGCAAAAGTTGCGAAATCGCGGTTTAACGAGCATCTAAGCCTTAGATATTTCCAGCAGCTGATCTCAGTCGTCGGTTACTGCCACTCGCGTGGCGTTTTTCACCGGGATCTAAAGCTCGAAAACCTCCTTTTAGACGAGAAATGGAAACTAAAAGTCACTGATTTCGGGTTGTCCGCCGTCACGAATCAGATCGGTAACGACGGACTTTTACACACGGTGTGTGGTACGCCTGCTTACGTGGCACCTGAAATACTGTTGAAAAACGGTTATGATGGTGCCAAGGTGGATATTTGGTCATGTGGCATCATTTTGTTTGCTTTGAATTCTGGTATCTTCCGTTTAATGATTCGAATTTGATGGTGATGTACCGGAAAATACTCACTGGAGAGTTTCGGATCCCGCGGTGGACGTCGCCTGAGCTCAAACGGCTGTTATCGCGGCTTCTGGATACGAATCCTGTGACGAGAATTACGGTTGATGAAATTGTTAAGGATCCGTGGTTCAATATCGGTTATGAAGAAATCGAATCTCATCAGGATTATCTAGAATTGAAAGACGATCGTTCTGTTACGCCATCGTCAACAAGCGGTGATTTGAAGGAATAGTGTATGATCCAGGAATTTTTACCATTAATTAATAGATTCTCACTGATTCTCAAAATATGTTTTTCAAATCATAAAAGGTTTCACTAATTTTTTTTTCCAACCCGTGGATCCACTCCGATGGATGAGAATTCTAACATGTTTATAAAACGACTAACCATATTTAATAAAAATTAGATTATGTAATTTTATTTATATTTGTAGTTAATTAAAGTTAGGTGGCGATAAAAAAATTGTTGACATGATATACAAAGTATGCACTTTTATATTTTTTTAGTAATCATAGTTTGGTGGTGATAAAAAGTTATTGACATGATATATGTACTCAAAATTAATGTATAAAAAACTATTTATATGGTATATAAATTATGCACTGTTATATTTTTTCAGTAATCATAGTTAGGTGGCGATATAAAAGTTATTGAAATGATATATAAAGTATTTAAAACATATAAAAAGTTATTGACATGATATATAAAAAGTAGTTAAATGAAGAGTTTTCATGTTTTATCTTTTATGTTAATCACATTGTTTTTGACATGTTTAATATGATTAAAACTGTTTTGACAGCCCTATTCGAAGGCGATGAATGCGTTTGATATAATCACGTTTTCCTCTGGCTACAATCTCTCTGGATTGTTCGATGATCGAGAGGACAGGGAACGATTTTTGTCACAGGATTTGCCGGAGAAGATAATCGAGACGGTAGTGGTGGTGGCGGAAGGGGCGAGGTTGACGGTGGTGGTTAGAAAAGACTGGCGTGTGAAGGTTGTTGGAGGTATAAATGTAATTTTGAAATGGTGGTGGAGGTAAAACGATTAACTGATGAGTTGGTTGTAGTGGAAGTTAGAATGAGAGAGAGTGAGGTGGGACCTGGTAACCGGATGTGGAAGGATAAAATTAAACCGGGTTTAAGTGGTTTGGTATATGAAACCGGATCGGCTGGTTGAGGATGACTTGTTCAATTATTGGCCTCTCCATAAGTTTCTTGACACGTTGTTTTGTCACATGTAGCAAATGAACAAAATCGTAAATTAAAAAATATTTTTTGATAATTTTATACTTAAAAGAGTTTCTTGTAAATATTTTTGTTTTACTTATAACAGATTGTTAAATAATCACGGGTTGTTTTCAATCTTAATCTTTTGTGATGGTTTTTACGAATTTTAAGCAATTGCTTTAATTTTAGCCTAAAAACATATATATATATATATATATATATATATATATATATATTATATTATATATATATATATTTGAACTATAATTAGTTTTACTAATGAAAGGGAAATCCTTCACTCATTTTGATCTCTTAATTTGGGATTACATGATCTTTGGGGCGCTGGATGCGTAGAGCACATGAGGTACGAACATATGGACCAATGATTTATGTCTTGTAACCCTTTGCTTTCTTTTGATATCATCATTTAATGAAGAAACCGAACCAGTGGAAAGCTGAGAGAGATACAAAACATAAGTGAGAGAGAGAGAGGAACACTAAAACAAGTTAAAATATGATCAAAATAAATCAAACCATCCAAAACGATCTGAAAATGAATTGGGACACCGAGAAGCTGAACAACATCAAGGGGACCAGTACATTGCATGGAACTTAGACCTATGGGACAATCATGAAAAGGGGGTGCACTTGATCATAAATTGTTAACATTGTTCGTTGAAATTGGTGTCCAATTATCGATTAGTTAACGAGTCTAATAAGGTATGATCTAAAGAGTTGCATATTGGACGATTAACAAAGTATAATGTTTAAGGATTAAATATTATATATCATAAAAGCGGATTAATTGTGAGGAAAGAGTATTTGAGAAATACGGTAGAGATATTAATTGTTTATAAAACAATTAATTTGGTGAAAACAATTAGTGTCATTTAAAGAGTTAAAATACCAGTAATTTATTACTAGATAATAGATAATAAATTAACATGTATTTTATCAAGAATAAAATATTAGTCAAAGGGTTTTAAGTAGTAAGCATAGAATAATGGTTATTTGATACAAATCATGATTGATTATTATTATCTACTATACTAAAAGGGTATTAATCATTTTGATGATGTGGACAGAATCTTAGGACACTCGGTGTGGGGGGCCGTCCAGGCCTAGCTTGGACCAACGACACTCTCAACACCGCGCCGGGTGGCTCGTCGGCGTCCGCCTGCGGACGTTGGATACGAGACGAATTTTTTAATATGTTTCAAAATTATAGCCGTTGAAACGGCTAGTTTAATAAAAAAATTTAATTAATAAATTTACCTATAAATACACCAATACCATCCCCTTTTTTTACACAATTTATTCACCTACATCTGTCAAATTTATAAAATCATTTCCATCTCTTTATAATTCTCCAACCTTTTATAAAATCATTCTCCAACCTTTTATTTTAAAAAATATAGACATGTCATCTTCTTCGTGGTGTTTATCATCTTCGGGTGAGGCCGAATTGTTTGTTGCGAACTTCGTTATGCAAGCAGCACAGAAGATCATGGAGGAGGAGGAGGAAGAGGAAGAAACGTCGTCACAACCGCAAACAAGGGCGGCCGCTTTAAATCGACAACGAGAAGGTATTTAATTCGTTGTTAATAACGTATTTATTTTTTTAGTGTGTCTTTATATTGATGTGCTTTTCTTATTTATATAACTCGTTAACAATCAGCTGGGCATGATAGTTTAGTGGTCGATTACTTTGCCGAAGAGCCTGTGTACACGGACGCGATGTTTAGACGTCGGTTCCGAATGAGTCGTCGACTATTCTTGCGTATAGAAAACGACTTGGCGCAATATGATCCATATTTCACACTTCGATACGACGCCAGGGGTCGTAGAGGATTCACCATTTTACAGAAATGTACCGCGCCCATTCGCCTGCTCACATACGTGACTGCACCCGATTTGTTAGACGAGTATTTAAGGATGACTGAAAGAACTTCACGTGCATGTTTGCACAAGTTTTGCAAATGGATCGTGACGTTATATAGCAAAAAAATATGCGGAAACCAAACGCAAACGACGTCCAAAAATTATATCAAGCACACGAAGAAAGACATGGTTTTCCAGGAACGCTCGGAAGCATTGATTGCATGCACTGGCCCTGGCAGAATTGCCCTACTACCTGGCAAGGTCAATATACTCGGGGCGATCACGGTCATCCAACTATAGTACTAGAGGCTGTTGCGTCACAGGATCTTTGGATTTGGCATGCCTTTTTTGGTCTGCCTGTTGTTTCACTTAATGACCTTAACATCATCTACCAATCACAGATATTTGACGATGTAATCCAAGGAACAGGTCCAGACACAAGTTTTACGATTCCGGGGGTGGAATACAGGCGCGGTTACTACCTTGCAGATGGAATATACCCGATGTACTCTACAATCGTTAAAACTATTATGTACCCTACAGACGATAAAAGAAAGAAATCTGCTAAGTTTCAAGAGGGGGCGAGAAAAAATATTGAATGGTGTTTTGGAGTTCTACAAAAAAAAGTGGCATATCATTGAATATCCGACACGTTCTTTTACACCACAAAGGTTGCGATACATTATGGATGCTTGTATCTTGCTGCATAACATGATCATCGAAGACGAGGGTAGAGCGATCTGTGACTACGACGAAAACGAGTCTAGCGGGAATTCACAAGATTTAAACAGATTCTCACTACGTAACGAGTACATACGTCACAACCTACAAGCGGACTTGGTGGACTACATTTAGAACAACACACAGAACGAACCCACCGACAACATGTCGGATAAAGACTAGTTTTTTTTAATATTATGTTAGTTTTATTTTTATGTAATGTTTGAATTAATATTTAATTTTAGTTTTTAAAAATATTTTGCCAAAATTAAAAAGAAAAATAAAAAAACTAGGTGGGTCGGGTCGTCACCCATTTTCAAGCTTCCATTTCTGAAAGGACGTCCTTCAAAGTCCCTGACGTGTTTGCAGACGTGACGGGTCGTTTTGAAAAGAGGAGTAGCCTTAGTCAGCAAGATAATAAGATAATAGAAGTATGAGCGGGAATAATTTTCTCCTCTTTTCTTTCACGCGGCCCAATTTCTTCCGACATACGCTTCCCTTTTTTTTCATCTCGCCACATTCACAAACCCTAATACTACAACAAGCTCTTCCCTGCAAATCGGCGGTTCAGTCTTACAAATCCAAGAACGAGAGATGTTACTCATGTCCACCAGTGATATTCCGAGGCATCTTTATTGATCTTTCAATCCGAGATTCCTTTGTTTATTTCGCTTTACATTCCATCGAATTTGTTGGTGTTTAGCAATAATCGATCTTCACGATTTCACCTTTTTGGAGTTTTAAGTATTTCGGTTCTTGACATGATAGAAGCCAATTCTTTATTGATTGTTACCCAAGTTCTAGGGTTCAAATGACTGATTCGGGAGCCGTAGTTTAACCATAGTGATTTGTTCTGAATATTAACAACTATGAGCATTCAGTGCCTTCTCCGCTACAAGGTTCTTCGATCTCTAATTGCATCAATGTATGTTTTTTTTAGTAGTGTTTCAAATTTGTATAATCTTAATTTAAAGCAATCGTTAATCGAAACAGGTGTCTTTCATATCTTTGATATTCGGATTCAGATTTTGATTTGGAACAGATAATTTTTTGACTCTAATTTAGAATTGTGAATTCGGAGTTCCATTGCATTAAAGTTATGATTTAAACCAGGGTTTTTTCGTAAAAAATTGTTGAGAAATTCATGTTCATTTGTGTGTTGTGTAAATGAATTAGATTTGTGGTAGTTTAATATATTCTGTATAAAATCAATATGTATTTTTTATGCATCTCTGACTTATAAACTAAAGTATTTTTTTAGTTTTCTGTATGATAATTCTTTTGATGTTGGCGGGCTTTGTTGGTAATGGGTCAAATGGGTTCGGATCAGAATAAGCAACTAATTATTGTTACAATTTTTTTGTTCTGGTCAAAACAGGTTCGTTTCTAAACGGGTTGATTAAAAAACCACAGCTGATCATATTTAATAACAACAAGCTGTCAAGGATTTCATCACAAATTGTCTGAAAATCTATTTGTTTATGTTATATGTTTTGTGATATCTTGATATTTTCCCGTTTTAAGTGTTCATTTTTTTTCTTATGAGTAATGCAAGTTATGTCAGTTCAGGTGTATATATCAGTCTTAGGTAATCATATATCATCTCAAAGTGTGTATATGTTTGAAGATAAATTCTAAGTAAAGGATAGTCTTTTTTAGTAAATATATATGGTATATATGTTTGCCTGCAAATGTCATCTTCACCACATTCGTAGATATCCTTATGGAAGCATTTTTTATTTTTCTCTATTATAATTCTTTTGATGTTGGCGGGTTGGGTTGAGTAACGGGTCAAAATGGGTTCATATCATAATAGGCTAACTAATAATTGTTTCAATTTGGTTTGGGTAAAAAAAGGTTTGGGTCAAAATGGGTCCGGTTCAATATAAGTTCGGTTCTAAACAGGTTGATAAAAAAAAGGACGATATTTAATAACAGCAAACTGTGAGAGATTTAATCACAAATTGTCCAAAAAATATATATTTGTTTGTTTCTAAAGAATGCTACAAAATAAATAAAAACAAATTTAAAAACGGATCTTTTTGTTTTAAATGCGAGATACCAGTTAAAGGGTCTAGAATTTGAAGCTTTTACAACAGGTTCATGCACATGATGTCCGTGTTCTTGAAAGAGCTGACAATGAAGAACTCTTGTGTTACTCTTGCTGGTACAACCTTTGCGGTTTGAACATTGTGTGGTTTACTTATTATGAGTCAATTGTGGGAGTTCACTTCAATAGGTTTTAAAGACTATTAACATTTCTTTTGTTTAAGAAATTAGAGTGAACCTCCTAAATTTTAAAAATTAATAAAATTCACATTATGATACATATTAGTTTATGTTAGTCAGAGCCGTTAAGACACTAAGTAACTGTTGAAATATGTTAGTTAGAGCCGTTAAGAAACTAAGTTTATGTTCTTTATTAATCTTGGTTGAGAACAGGTCAAAATTGCAAATGACTTATTTTCCGAAGGTTGGGTGGGTTGGCTAAAGGGTTGTCGGTCAAATCGAGTTTAGGTTAAAACGGTTTATTTTTAGTATCCGGTTAGATTGACCCACAAATGCCTTTTTATCTCTTCTTTAGAAATAGTTATATATAAATAAAGTGTTAATTATCCTTAACTCCTTTAGCCATTAGTAGCATTTAAATTTGTTTCACAGCTTAAGTTATTTAGAATTTTTCTTATCAGTTATGTATTTAGAAAGCTGCCTTTTTAGAAACTGATGTGGAGCAAACTGAACTGGCCTAGACGTTTATGGAACGCTAGGGTAAATGTCATTTGTGGGAAAACCACACAAATTTAAACACATTTAATTATCGAACCGGCCACCACAACCATCCCATGAAAAGTTCTTGATGGTTTGCATGCCTGGGCAAGATGGCTTTGTTGTGTTGGCCCAATTGTCGGGCCTGAGTAGTTCCACTGTTGGGGCTCGGATGGCAGATTTCAGAAAAAAAAATTTGTGATTTTTTAACCTGTTTTAGTTTAAATATTTGGATTTGGGGATTTTTTTCAGTATCTTTTGCATACTTTTGAAATATGAATTTATACCATAAATGTGACGTTTCTTTCAAAGATATTGTTTCTCTATGTCATGCTAGAAAGCATTTAGGCTACTTCTGTCCTGCACCAGAAACCCTAACTGAACCCATACTTCAACAGATATTGTGAAGCGCTGGTGCTCTTGTAGGATGCAAGCCCATTAGGAAAGACAATGTATGATTAATTCATTAATTTTCAAATTTTAAATTGAGTTTATTTCACTAATAGATAAATAATAATCTTTTTGGTGCTTTTTCATTTAGATAATTTTGGTCATCATGCGGGTTTGGGGATTATTTTGATCGGCATATTGCTATTTTAACTCTTAATAGAAGACATATGTAAGTAAAAACCTTAATCAGTATCTATCTTCTGTCTCTTTATTAGTTGGTACTAAATGCTTTTGAAAACATATATTTACAGCAACTATCAAAGCTAACTAAACAATATTATATTATAGATTATTATCATTGTCATTTTTTATGTTCTTGGTGCTAGTGTTAGAGAAGATTTTTGACTTCAACGAAACAAAGGTTTTAATTTCATAAGATACAACTCGCATGTTAAGTCAGCTCTTGCTATACAATTAGAAAACACTTGTAATCCCTATGTCACACCCCTCAAGGTAATTTCACAAATTTATTAGATCTCTATTTCATCCAAACATTTGGAATTGTGCTTTAATTTGAATGGTTATCTTTTAATATAGTGTTCACGGATAGCAAACTGACACCTCTCGGGAGTAATAGGAATCAATATCTTATTCCTTGCAAAAAGTCTACACCCGGGGTCTAGAAAGTTATTGGGTCGGTCAATGTCGAGTTCTTGAAGATCGTTTGGATCTGGACCAAATTAACGTTTGAGTGTAAGGTGGGCTTCTAGCGATTCTGTGAGATTCTGGTTTGAATCATGGGGGCAGGGAGGTGTTCTAGGGACAATTCCCTCATCTCTACTCCATCGCTCTGGATAAGGCAGCCTATGTGAAAGATAACTACAAACGGGTAGCATCGTCTGATGTGGAAAAGGATGAAGCGCTGCAGTTGGGAAAGGGGCTTAGAGCGAAGAGATTAAAGCGGTGTGATAAATGGTCTGGTTATCTGAAGGGAATGGTATGGATTTTTCAGTAGCAAGTTAGGGTGGATATCTTGAAGGTTCGGCAATCGACTAGTGCGGTTAGCAGCTTTAATGTGGTTTACAAAGAGATTTTCAACGAATTGTGATCGTGCGTATTTATGTATTTCAATTTGTCATTGTACTTTAATATGTTCCTTTGTGTTTTAACGTGTATAAAATCATAATATTTATGTTAATGATGTTAATGAAGATATTTTCTTTTATCAACCCGTGAAATTCAAGTGATCTTAAACTAGTTGGATAATATAGGAAGAGTAGTTTTATTATAAGATAATAAAACAAACTTTAGACCTTGACTAATAATAACTAATTAGTCAAGCATTAATTACTTGGAGATGGAGATGATAATTAATGTGATAAGAGTGTACTAAAGGAATCTATATAAGGAACCTTAATTACAAACTGTAATTGCAACGGAAAATAAGAGACAAAAGAAACTAGAAACCCTAACCTCTTCCCTCTCTCTCTCGTCTGCGTCCGACTGACCACTGGCCGTTGCTGGTCTGCTACTACCACCGTAATGCGTCGTTGTCATGCCGTTGAAGCCATCGCCGTACACCACCGCCGCCCACGTCAACTTGCTGCCTCGTGTCCGTTTTGGGGATTCGGATCGGATCCGCATCGCTTGTGGGATCTCGTGGTGTTCTTAGAAATCTGTGATCAGGCTTATAGCGAAGCCATTCATTGCATCCATTGTGCGAGTTTTTGGTTTTCGTCAAGGTACAATCCTAGATCTGTTATGGTTGTGTTTTATATAATTATCTTAATAAACTATCACTGGATCACTGACGGAAATAGTTTTATCCATATTTGTGTTTATTTACGCTTACACATATGACTAATAATAAAATGTTATTATAATTATTACTATTTTATTAAAAAATTGGGTTTTATAAATTTAAAAGAATATCTTTGATTCCCAAAATTGTTAACATCACGGGTTCTTTTCAGTCTGAATCTTTTGATGGTTATTACAAACTTTTAAGAGTTAAATGTCATTTTAGTCCTTGTGGTTTGGGAAATTTTGTCAGTTTAGTCCAAAAGTTTCATTTTTCTCCTATGGGTCTATAGGTCCCCTAATCCACGGATCCTGCACGGAATCGTCTTCCAACTTAGAGTGCGGAATCCTGTAGATCAGATTAATAAAAGAAAACGATTAGAAATAGAAATCACCAAGAAACCCGATCTTTATTGATTATCTATCAACCAATTACAATCAATCAAGATCTCTAATTCGTCCAAGCCTCTTCTTATTACGAAGTCTCTCTCTAAACTATCTCTAATGTGATTATGGTGATAAGTTAAACCCTAGTGCAAAGCCTTGTTTATATAACACAAGGTTGGAATACGGGCTAGGGTTCCATCACATGGGCTAGGCCCATTTCGCCTACCATTCCCCCATATGCGGGTTTGGTTTGGCCAATCGCTCCTAATTCACTAATAGAAAGCTAAACCCGCTAACAGTTTATCGTTCTACAAAATATCCAAAGACCAAATCTAAAAACTGTTGTCACAAATATGCACCAACAAACTCCCCCTTGAAAATAGCTTCATAAAACAACTTTGTCTTTAGTCATCTTGCAATCTTCATGTAATCTTTCAACGTCTTTGATCTTTGGATAGCTTCAGCTTTAATAGCTTCTGTCTGCAAAAGACTCTTCCTAAGTGCATCCAATCACCAAATCTTCAAAATCGTTAGCACTTGAGAACAACTACAGGTCAGCTTTTGTATAGCAATCTTCAAACTCTTCAACTTTATCTACAATGTAGAAAGGTGGTATTGGTATGTGTAGAGGATCTTTGAGAATTTCTTGTATTATGTCAATTTCTTCTTTGAGATCATTTGATTACCAATCTTTGAACTGTGCTCTGGTAGCTTTGTAAGGTTTGTGTTGTATAATGTGGTCAAGATAATCCTGTTTCAGTTCTTCATCAAGCTCAGCATTTACAGGCCTTTCTGACATAGACTTACTCATCTCTTTGGCAAAGTTTTCAATCTTTCTCACTTTGCTCAGCTCATAACACAAAATACCTTGAGTAATCCTGTCATCTTTCCCTTTCCTATTCTCTTTGGCTATGTTCTCAGCCTGTTTGGCTTTTAACTTTAGATATTCATCTAAATTTCTTGGCTTCCTGTAACCAAAGAGAGATGGAAAGTCTAGCTTTGAGATATCTTCTACTGTGAAAAATGATTCAATTTCTTTTTGCACAACCATAAGTTCTAGAGGATATTTGGTAGCAAAAAGTATAATGGATGGTGGTTGATAAATGGGTGGAAGTGAAGTGGTTTTGTATGAAGATGATGAGGATGGTGATGAAGTGATAGGTTTTGATGACAAAGGGATTGGTGATGGAATCCTTTCATCATCATCTTTAACAATAGAAGCTTTCCTTTTGCGCTGGAATTTGATTTAAGGTGAAAGTGGCCGTCTTGGAATTCTTGGTGGTGTGGATAATGACTGGATTAAAGTCGGAAATGTGATCATGGAAGAGGTTGAGGTAAATCTGTTGATATATTTGATGTAACAACATCTGTTGGTTGGTTTGATAGCAGTGATGTAACATTTGTTGGTACATTTGTTGTACCAACATTATTGGTGATGGAGTTGATTTCTTAGGTGAGGGTTTTGTTTCTTTTGAGGTGGTGGTGTTGGTTTAGTTTTGATTGGAGCAGAGGATACACTTGTTATAGGCATGACCGTGGTTTTAGAAGAGGTGGTTATTGGCTGTCTGATATTTCTTGTTGACTTTCTTCTTTTTGAAGTGCCAATGTCTTCTTTTTCCATCTCCTTAGCCTGTTCATATTCAATGAGTTTGGAAGCTTTGCTTTCAAGTGTATCTTGTCTTTTATACTTTTCTACAGCAATCTCTTCTGCTTGTTTGTTCAGGGTCTCTTCAATCCCTTTCTGAACACCAGCATCTGATGCTTTAGCAGATGTTTGGTTTGTAGTAGTGGTTGTAGCAGACCCTGGCTTTTGTTGCACCTTTGAATCTGCCTGCAACTTTCTCAGTTTTTCTTTCTCCCCCTTTTTGGCATCATCATCAACTTCTTCTTGAAGAATTGTTGTAGGTGCAGAGCAAGTGATCTTTCTCAAATATTCTTTGATGGCCTTGATATCAGCTTGAGTGTCTTTATACATGGCCTCAACCATATTTCTGATTAGCTTCATATGGGTTTCATGGTGTATGTCAGCCAAATTTCTTTGAGCTAAAATGATTGGTTGCACAGATTTCCAGAGCTCATTAGAGATTTGCTGTGGAGATGGTTGACTTTGAGAGTTTTGTAACATCTGTTTTATCTCATCAACTGATGATTCCATAGAAGTCACTATATCCGTCAATTCTCTATATCTCAGTTCATCACCTAATTTAATAGTTTCATCTGAACTCCTACCAGAGGTAGTTTTATCAGGATCATCCATAGGAGTAAACTCCATGTTATCAGATCCACATGCCCGTTTTTCTTGGTACTAGGGACTTCCAACTGGAGCAGAGGTTATAGTTGTAGCCTCAACAGTTGTTGCCTTCAAGGAAGTCTTATTAATGAAACCACTATCCAATTGGGAAATAGTTGTTTCACCGATTGTAGTGGCTGCTTCACTTGAAATACCACCAAGAGCTACTTGTAACTCATGGGGTGTAGCCTCCTCAAATGTTTCTGGGTTAGCAATGAGATGTGTCTCAGACTCAGTCACATGTGGAGGTGTACTCTCATGTACAGGTGATTGAGAGGAACTAATTTGTGTTATCACAATTTGCATGAAACAGAGGTATAATAGTGGGTGGAATTGAGGGAGATGGTTTTGGTGTAGAAAGCGACATTGCCCTGGGAGAGGGTTGGAGATCAGATTTTCAAGTGAAACATCTGCCTCATATTGTGGTGTCCCCGTGCTTACAACCTAATCCTTTTGTGAGGAAGCAGGAAGAGTTTGACTTAGTTGAGATCTTTCTTCCAACTATTGTGAGGAAGTAGCAACAATGGTTTCAAGTGAGTTTTGTGTTGTCACCGGGTTAACCTCTAGGATCTTATCTTCCAAAGGCACCCTTTTTGGTTGTTTCTTTTTGGTGGGCATTTTGGATGGAATAGTTTCTTTTTGGATTTTTTTTGGTATGGGTTTCACAGCACTAGTTGTAGTGTCATGATCACCAGAAGTAGTGGGCTCAGCAACAAAGGTTTGAGCTTGAGATATGGACTCATCCAAAATTTTCACATCCCCTTTTTCTTTTGTTTTAGAAACCTTTGACTCCATATTTTTTGTTCTAGTAAAAGTTTTAGTTGTAAGACTCTTCATCTCAAAAACAACTCCTAGTTTGAAATCTTTCTCTAGAAGTTGTTTTTGTAGATAATATCTCAAAAGTCTAGCATACAAAAGAAAAGCTTTATTTTTTATATTTTATTATAATTTGCCACCAAATCCATAAACAATACATGGGATAGATTAACATTAGATTTTGTTAAAATAGCATATCTCAGAAATTGAATATTTTGTGGAATCTCATTAAATGAGGTGGTCTTTGCTGAAAGACAAGTCAGCAGAGTATGGAAAAAATATCTCATTTCAGCAGTAAAGTTTGGTTTGTAAATGGTAACACCAGTTAATTGACCCTCATACCCACGTTCAATAAACTCAGCATGTAATTCTTGTTTGCCAAAAGAGGTTTTATCTTCTAGGTCATTTCGACCAAAGGTTGTGGAAATTGAGGATGGGGAAATTTGAACAAGAGTGCCTTCGACCTTGGAAGTGATAGCATATGTCTTCTTCTTTTGGGATTCGACTTTAGAATTCGCCCATAGATTGGCGCATTTGCAAGGATAATGTCGTTGTACTTGGAGGATGTGAGAACGTCGATTATGGAATGAAATGAAGTGTTATTGTTGGTTTTCTCAAATGTAGGGAGGTAGTTATGTGGGAGTTTGATGTTAAGAGCCATGATCGGAGATGGAAGTGAAGAGTAATGAAGAAGATGAGAGAAATGAAAACCGCTTTTGAGAATTTTGAATTCGAGACGGCAAGTAAAAGATCTGTTTGGATGGAACAGTGATATAAAAAGGGAAAAAGTGAATGCTGACGCGACATCTGTTTCAAAGATCTAATGGCTAACATCTGTCCACGTGTAACCTCTAATGGATAATGGATCACAGTTGGTAGGGAAACCGCTGCTGGGAACCAGCAGTGGTTGAGAACAATTGTGATTTTACTCTATTAGAGGATAGATATCAGTGGTTTGAGCAAAACAATGGATTAAGCTCAACAGTGCATGTGAACAGTGGCAAGTGAGAATAGAGGATACACTTGAACAGTGGATAATTGAAAGCCAAACAGAGGTTTTAAGAAACAATGTTTTAAACGGACTTTTTGGCTTATTGAAAAGTTTTCAATTTTAGCTATTTTTAAGGATGGAGTTTTGATTTTTCTAAAATCATTTTAATGCTTTTTATTCATTGAAAACAAAAATTTTGCTTCTGATCCATGTTTAGCATGCCAATCCTAGAGATCAAGCTTTCAAAGGTAGATGTATCTAAAGCTTTTGTTAGAACATCTGCCAGCTAATCCTTAGTTGGAATATGATGCACAGAAATCATAACTTTTTCATAGCAATCCCTCACAAAGTGATGTTTGATGTCAATGTGCTTGGTTGTGAAATGTGAGACTAGATTTTTAATGATGTTTTTAGCTGCTTGACTATCTAACATGAGAGGAGTCTTTAGAGCAGTTACACCAAAATCCAGCAATTGATTTTGAAGCCATAGGAGTTGCGCAGTGCGACTTGCAGCATCAATTCACTCAGCCTCAACTGTTGATGTTGAAACGGCAGCTTGCTTTTTTGCTTTGCCAACAAACTAAGCAAATTGGCTGGAAACTGACAACCTCCTGAAGTTGACTTCATTGTGGCATGGAATCCAACAAAGTCACTATCTGAGTAACCTGAAAGCTCAACATTCCCATTAGCAGGATACCAGATACCAAGTGTGGGAACACCTTTTATGTATCTAAATATCCTTTTCACAGCAATAAGATTTGACTTCCTAGGTGTTGACTAGGATCTGGCACAGACACATGTAGCAAATATGATGTCTACATGATGTCTGGCCTAGATGCAGTTAGGTACAATAAAGACCCAACATGCTTCTATAAAGAGTTTGATCAACCATGTCATCTTTGTCATCAATAGTGACCAGCTTTGATAGCAATAGGTGTCTTACATGGTTTACAATCATTCATATCAAATTTGGTGAGTAGTTCTTTGACATACTTACTTTGATGAATGAAAGTACCAATTTGCAATTGCTTAACTTGGAGATCATGAAAGCATTGGAGTTCACCGATAGCACTCATTTCTAAACTCTGCTGTCATGAGTTCTCTAAACTCTTCACACTTAGCATTGCATGTGGATCAAAAAATGATGTCCTCCACATAAATTTGGACTAGCATCAAATCCTTTCTTCTCCATTTTAAAAACAAAGTTTTATCAATTTTACCTCCCGTAAAGCCCATAGATAAGAGAAAGGTGGAAAGAGTTTCATACCAAGCTCTAGGTGCTTGTTTCAAGCCATATAAAGCTTTGTTTAGCTTGTAAACATGATCTGGATAAAAAGCATCTTCAAAACCAAGGGGTTGGTATACATATACCTCATCCTTGATTTTACCATACAGGAATGCACACTTGATATCCATTTGATACACCTTGTTGTTGTGGTTGGCAGAAAAGGCTAAAAACAATCTGATGGCCTCTAATCTTCAACTGGAGCAAATGTTTCATCATAATCAATTCCCTCTTCTTGTATGTAGCCTTGAACCATAAGCCTAGCTTTGTCTCTTACAACAATCCCCCTTTCATCTGTTTTGTTCTTGAAGACCATTTTGTCCTGTGGGACATACATCCTTAGGTAATGGTACAAGTTCCATACTTGTTGTCTTTTGAACTGGAGGAGCTCTTCTTGTATGGCCTCTACCCAACTATTGTATTTTAGTGCCTCTTGGTACTCGACAGGTTGTGTGAGTAATAGAAAACTATCAAAAAGACAAATGTTTTGGGATTGACTTCTAGTGAGAACCCCTTCATTGATGTTGCCAATAACTTGGTCTGGTGGATGATTTTTAAGGTAGATCAAATCTCCCTTAAATGGAATGATGGCATTTTGAGGTGAAGGCTGCTGATGGGAATCATCTGAGCTAACATCTATTGGCAACTTTGAAGAGCTAACATCTGTTTGGAATAGAGGTGGAGGTATAGGTGGGAGTAGTATAAAGACAAGTTGACATTTGCTCAAGGAAATTGGGATTTTGTTGACAATATTTTGTTTTGATGAGCTTCAGAGGTTTGGGATCAATAACAGTGGGTCCAGCAGAGACAGAGTTTTCACAATTGTTAGTAACATCTTTTGCTTCGGTGGACGAAATGAATTTGTATTGTTGATTCATAATGTCAAAACTATACTCTTGAGGTGAAGACTTTGGTGTACCTGCAGGGTTACTCTTGACAGACACATCTTCAAATGTAAATTTCTCTAAATCAAATTTCAGCAGGATTTTGCTAGGATTTTTAATGATAAAGTTCATTGAACTTGACATTCAATGAATCCTCCACACACTTAGTCCTTGTGTTAAACAGTTTATAGGCCTTAGAAGTGGTTGAGTATCTAAGAAAATAACCACAATATACTTTGGCTGCAAATTTGAAATTGAATATTTTAAGTTTAGAATGAAACATGGGCAACCAAAGATTTTGAACTATGAGATCAGAGGTTTGATCTTGTACATAATTTCATAGGTGGTCTTTTGATACCTAGGTTAATTAAAACTCTGTTCTGAACATAGCAAGCAGTGTTTATAGCCTCTACGCAAAAGGACAAGGGTAAACCAGAGTCTGCAAGCATTATCCTAGCAGCTTCAATTAGATATTTTTCCTTTCAACCACCTCATTTTGTTCTGGTGTCCTTGGGATGCTGTATTGCCTAACTATCCTTTTGACACACAGAATTCATCCAACTCCTTATGTTTAAACTTTGTTCCATTGTCACTCCTAAAGAATTTTACTAGCAAGTCGAATTGCTTTTCAACTTGTTTTACAAAATTTTGCAAAATGCCTACAGTCTCATCTTTATATTGAATGAAATAAGTCCATGTAAACCTTGAAAAGTCATCTACTATGACAAGACAATATCTTTTCTTTTTGAGATACATGATTTTTACAGGGCCAAACAAGTCCATATGTAGCAATTACAAACACTAGCTTGTTTTGGACTTTTCAATGGATTTGTATGAACTTTTATGTTGTTTACCTTTTAAATAGGAAACATAATGTTAATCACATGTGAATTGTTTTGATGGAAGACCTCTTGCAAGACCTTGTTTGGAGAGTGTGGTGATAGTTTTAAGATGTGTGTGACCAAGTATTCTATGCCATAGTTCTGTCTCTTTGTTAGAAACAACTGAGAATAGACATGCATTGGACATTGGATTATCTTTCAAAATATTAACCACATACACATTGCCACTCCTATGAGCAACAAGCTTTGCTTTGCTCTCAGCTATGATTTGATCAATCTTTTTAACCACTCCTGGACCAACTATCTGACAAGTTTTCTTAGTAAATAATGACCCATAGCCTTTTTCACTCAATTGAGTTACACTAAGAAGATTAAATTTCAATTTTCAATAAGATTGACGTGTTCAAACTTGAGTTTCCCAGCCTAGACTGTCCCTGATCCCAACACTTCCCTTTTAAATTGTTACCAAAAGATATATCACCCCCTCCATGTGCCATGAAATCTTTGAGTAGGGCTCTACATCCTATCATGTGCATGGAGCCTCCACTATCTACATACCATAAACTATCAAGGCAAGTAGATCTCCCTGCACATTAGTAAACAATTAGTTTAGGTGAGTTTCCAAAGCCATGATGGCTTTGGATGGGGTCACAGACATTCCAGCCTCAAGTCTAGGAATATGGTCAGTGTTTTGAACAAATTTTGATAGCATCTGTTGTGAACCATTTCTTGTCAGATGATCATAAACATGAGGATGCCAGTTAACTCTTGGTTTTGATGGTCTTATGTAGACTTCATAGCCAGGTGGTACACTTTTGTAAGCAGGTTGACCATATCCTCTTGTTAATTTATTTGCTGGTGGTGCATCTGTTACCTAAACCTCTCTAGGAGCAAAGGTTGTATTCAATTGTTTGGTAACAGATGTTTGGACATGAACAAAGGTCTGTTTGGTCTTTTCCTTTCTTGGACTCTCAAGTGTTTTTTATTTATACTCATTTCTTTTTACATCAAAATTTTTGAGATAAACACACATTCTTGAGTTTTGTGGTTTGTTCTGCTACAGATGATGCAATTTGGTGAATCAATTATCACACTTGTTTTATTTATATCATAGGCTTTTAGAAGAAAGCAGTTTTAGTAACATGATTCTTCTTTTCACAATAGTCACAAAACAAGTTTGATATTTTCTCTTTTTTTTCTCTTTTTCTGACGTTTTGTCAGTAGATGTTTTAACATCTGCTGGAAGATCTTTTAAGGGAATGATCTTGACTTGAGGTGCCTTTACACCTTCAATGGTTGAAAAGTCCATTGGCTTAAAGTTGTTAAGAATGTCACACACATCTGACCAGGTAGGTTTGAATTGATATCTTTCTATTCCTCAAAAGTTGAGGATCCTGCTGTTCTTTCTAAAACAATTTTCTTACCATCTGGTTCAGTGACTCTAATTTCTTGACCAACCAAATTTGTTGGAATAATTTCAACCAACTCACAATCATTTACAACCGTGTTTTGGGAAACTTGGTCATGTTTTCTAAAACTTACACCAAATTTTACATTGCTTTTGATTTATGATTCTAACATCAGCTATAACCTTTGCAGGATTCTACCCACTTATCACAAGTAATTTGGGTAGATTCAAGATCCTTTTTACAACTTTGATATTTTTCTATCATAGTTTGGAGTTGATCCTTGTTTATGATAGACTCATGTTTGAGGATACTGATTTCAGATTCTTTTCAAACAGTTTAGATTTTAACTCTATTGCAAGTTTTTCAAACTGAATTTCATCATTTAAAATTTGTTTCCAAGATTTTCATTTACCTCTATAATGTTAGCATAAACAATAATACATTTATCTGAACATATGTCTTTAAAGACCTGAAGTGATACCTTAGCAGCAGCCATCATGGCACAGTCACATCCCCCTTCACAAACACTAGTTTCCCATGGGTCTGATACAGAGATCACAGTTTCTTCACCAACTTTCTCTTCTGAAACATCTGCCACAACATTATCACAAACATCATTAGAATTTGACACTACTTCCTCAGACTCATCCCCTTCAAGTATAGTGTCTAGAGCATGAAAAAAAAATCATCATGTTTCTTTTTTAGTATCAGCAACTAGAGCAAAATTCTCATCAGTCAGTTCTTCAGGTAAGCTACTCCAATCAACAAAACCTTGTGTAAAGAAACTTTGTTGACTAGTCTTGTAGGAGTAGAGATTTGTGTAACTTGTGGTGTAGGTTGCACTTGAACCTGAGGACTTGGGGATTGAACATACTGTATTTGAGGAACAGTGGTTTGGACATACTGAACTGGAACAGTGGTTACAGGGTGTGCAAAATGAGCAGTGTTTTGCATATGAGGAGCAGGGGTATATTGGGAATAATGGACATCGTTTTATGTGTTTTGAGATCTAGGACTTGGGTGTGTGATAATTGGTCCATTTGTTTGACTCCTACACTCCCTAGCAAAATGACCTAGCCTATTACACTTGTAGTATTTAATCTTTGACTTATCCAACCTAACTTTTAACCCTCCATGCAACCCTTGAAATTTTCTACCAGTTCTTTTATAGAACTTGTTGGTCCTAACACTCAGTAATGCCAGTTAGTGTAATATGTCCATTTCTTCTAAATCAGTTGGATCAAAATGTTAGAGATCATTTAGTTTCAAAGGATAAGTTGTCAGAAACTTGGTTTTACCTATTTGCAGTAAAGCGAATTTGGGTGAGCAAGAATCAAAGTTGAAATTACCACCAGATGTTATGTCAATAAAATGATCATAACTCTTTTCCTTGCTACTATCAGAGATTTCTTCTTGACCAAAAAAGTGTTGCACTACCAAAGGAATAGTTATCAGCCATTTTCCGACTCTTGTAGCTTTTTTTTCTAGTTAAGCTCTCTCTCATAAGTGAGAAGCCTACAATGAAGTCGAGTAAAATCATCTCTTTAAACCCATCAGAATTTCTTTGTTACAAAGGCAATAGTGTCCCATATATCTGCTAGTGATCTAAGAAATTTATTATTCAAAGTAAAATTTGAAAACTTAACATTTACCTGTTTTAACTCACTAATAGACAACTAAACCTTTCAACTTGTTGAGTTAATGATTCTCCTTTCACATGACAAAATGTTTCGTACTGTTGGTTCAAAACTTCTCTATTATTTTCAATAACTTCTTCAGTGCCACTGAATTATTATTTTGGCGCATCCCATAACTCCTTTGTACTGTTGCAATGCAACAGGCCAGCATAGATATCATTACGCAAAGCAGTTGCCACGATACTAAATGCCTTTGCATCTAGCTCAATTTTCCAAAAATCTTGCTCGGAGTAATGTTCAGGACTCTTTGGAACTTGAACTTTTGGGTCTTCGGCACTCGGTACCATCGGAACATGTGGTTCGAAGATAACCGATTTCCAGCAACCCGTGTTCAGTTGTGCAAGTATGTGACCCATCCGATGTTTCCAAATGTTGTACTCCGATCTAAAAAGTATTGGAGGTTTATACATGGTGCCAGTGTTGTGTGGATCTTGTAGATTTTGAGACATTCTGATTATTTACAAACAGGTTCTTTGTTTAAAAACTTGAACGTAAATAAACTTTTACTCTGTTTTCAACACAAACGAATTAGCAATGAGAGCTGACCAGTTTATATCAAATTGATTGTTAAATCAAATTTAAAACGACCAAGCACTGATACCAATTGTTAGGATTTGAGTTTGATATTGATGTTATTGTTTAGATGAAGTCGATGTAAGAAGATACATAACAATGAAACAATGCAGCGAAATTGTGTAAACTTTTAAATCACAACAATCGAAAGATTGTTTTCATTAACATGCTTTTGTAATTATAATCGTGTATGCATGCAATTTACAAACTCCCCCCAGCCTAAGATCACTCTAATTTGTTCATACAGAATGTGTAGAAGAAAAGTGATAGATAGAACAATACATGCACTGCTCTATTTATAGTACATTTCAAACCACTGAGCATCTTTGGTTAACGTCACTATGAAAGTGACATTTAACAAACTAAATAAACTCTAACCTCTGCTAAACCTAAACACTGTTTTATTAAAATACAATATAAACTCTGATGATAACAATTGTTGAGATATCATCTATTGGGCTTCATCATTTGTTAGTTTTTAGCAGACTTTACTTCAACAAACTTTATCTTTGTCAGAAGTTCTCATCAGCATACCTTGGCTTCCAACAGATCTTAACCTTTTAAATAGATCTTGTGAACAGTCTTTAAGTCATGTCAGAGTTTGGAGTAGCAGATCTTTATTATAAAGGATCAGATGTTAGAGATTGTTTTGGCTTTTCAATCATCTGTTTCTTTTGTAGGCTTCAATAGATCCAACATTAATCATTCATAAAAGTCAAATTTTACAGAACTTTTACAAGAAATCATCATCTATCCTTAGTTGATTTGTTTTTAGGCTTCAAGCCATAAAATTTTCAAAATCTCGTCAAAGTTTGGGTTTTAATAATGTGAACACGTGCAATCTAGAAGGGTGGACGCCTGTACCCTGAGTTTTCTGTCTAAGGCTAGAGTATTCGTACAAATCCACATAATCAGACTAGTCACTCTTACTTAAGAACTCTTGGGGAGAGTGTCCACTTATAGGCTAAAGCATGCTTTGTGATGCGTTATAAAGACCCATTTACATTGATTAGTCACTGTGTCGTTATTCGTTTTACGTAACAAATAAATGATTACAATACTTATGCTTCGTCGATATTTTAATGTTTCTTTTGACTATCCTATATCAATCTCACTCGTTTTCCCTCATGATTCCTTTCTCTGTTATAATTCCTCCTCGTCACGACACTGCCCAAAACACCGAGATGGCGACTTTGATCGCCCAACAATGGCTGCGATACTTCCAAAACTTGTGACCCAGTCAATAAAATTTGATAATACACATGTACACTGTTATTCGATTTACGTAACAAATAAATGATTACTAAACTTATGCTCCGTCGATATTTAAGTTTCTTGACTATCCTATATCAATCTCACTCGTTTTCCCTCATGATTCCTTTCTCTGTTATAATTCCTCCTCGTCGCGACACTGCCCAAAACACCGAGATGGCGACTTTGATCGCCCAACAACTGGCTGCGATACTTCCAAAACTTGTGACCCAGTCAATAAAGTAAAAAATAACAACAATGTACCCACACCTTGTAATTACAAGCAATTCAACTCCGCTAAACCCATCAAGTTCTATAGGTCTGAGGGAACTACCAGGCTCCTTGAAAGTCCAGGAACCGGCAGGTTTAGACGGAAGTTTGGGTGGAAAAGAACTAATTCGGTAGAATATTATTAAGAATAGAGTAGAAGCGGAAGTCAAATGATTCCATTCATACCGAAAGAGTATACATCTTTACAACTAATGAACACACAACACTATATATAGACATGAGTTAGGTGCGGAGTAGCTTACTTCATACGAAGGTAACTACCTTCGTACGAAGGTAGACTAGTTTACTTCTGTACGAAGGTGTTACATCCTCACCAACGTGTCATGTGTTCGCTGAAGAATACAATATTCAACACACGCTCTATCTAGCCTAATGGAGGACACACGGAACATGCACCAACAATTTCTTCCTTGTACGTCACTGTCGAATCTTGATGTTGAAATATGAGAGCCATGTTTGAATATTCTGCAACTTCAATCAGGCATATTGAAATCTTTAAATAATTCCTCCTTGATTGATGATTTGGGCTTGCATTATCTTCATTATGCACTAATTCCCCTGGAACGAATCTTCAGGTCTTTGTTTGCACGATTCCTAACCTTCTTTGATTTGTTTAACTTCAATCTTCATGAATAATCACCAACTTGAAACTAGTCAATGCAACTTCTCCGTTTCAATATTAACCACATCCATGTTAAGTTTTTGATTTAACATCATAGCACGTGAGAAGATATCTTAATCGTAAAAAACCCAACTAGCAATTGATAGAAACTTTGAACATCACACCGGTAATCTTCAAATCAATGAATACCCATGAAAATCTAAAATCCCCATTTTCTGTAATCACATTTAAGCAAACTCCTGAGTGATTGATCAGCAAAACGGTAATATCTTCAATCAGCAAATTTTCATCGGATAACAAACCATCTGGTAACACATTCAGATCTCAGAAACATTATTTCACGATTAGAATCACATTCTTCATCTTAAGTCACAATGACAGATCTTCTCTGTTAGTCCAGGCAGCAACTTAATCAACAAAAATCATCATTTCCCGATGGTTAGTCCGAAAAAGAATTCCTCTATTCGAAGATTAACCATTCTGACACTTTATACTATATCCTGCTAACCGTCTTAACGAAGACCCAAGACTCAAACACTAAGACATCAATCTGTATCACAAACTAATGAATCCAGATCTTATGTATCCCCGGATAATCTGAAGTTGGAACCACTCGAATACTGTTGCACGTCACGAATTTAAAAAATGCTGGAATTTCAATATATTCTCTTAAATTTTTATCTCCCCTCATTTTTGCAAATTCTGATCTCTCTAAAAAATATCACTGAATATCCCCATCAAAACTATAAAAAAATCAAAAGTTTTGCATCAGAGGGCCTTGCAGACCGTAAGGCAGTGGTTACGGTCCGTAAGGAGTGCCTAGATGCAGCATATTTGCTTGATCACCAAGTTTGGCCACCTATCATCAATATTTGACACCTAGCATGATTTTTGCCACATTCAATCTAGTTTCAAAACTTGTTGGGACATTAAGAAACTCCTTAACACCTCATCAAACACTTTTCAGGACCACCTTGATCCCTATTAGTATAGATAGGCTTATTGTTCTTCATAATCTTCACACTCTTCTTTTCTTTCTCACTCAAAAATCTATTGGAGCTTACTTCAACAATTGAGGCTTCCATCTCTGAGTTATAAGCTTCTTTCTTGAACACTTGTAAGTGTTTCTCATAGTCTATTTCATTAAATAGCTAGTTATGAGCCAAAAGACATGCAAATTGACTTTTTCTTTAACTTTCGGTTCTGACCATTTTGGTCAAGTCAAAGTTCAAATTGAACTTTGCTACGTGATCGTAATATTGAAGGTGTTAATCCTTTGCGATTACACCCTCTGATCATCACGTTAGTAAGCGAAATGATGAGTAAAACTTTTATGAAATAAAATTCAAAAATGCATAAAATTGCATTTTGTTAATACAGAACGTTTGATGCTTGCGTCATCGTGTCGTGTCGTATGTAATAGGGCTTGAATTGTTAGATATTGAGTTTGTATGTAATATTGGTCCATACGAATGAGAGACATCCATATGGATGAGCCAGGTTCGCACGGATGTAACTCATTCGTACGGAAGAGCTTGGTTCGTCCCAACATGTTCTAGCATGTTTATAAATAGCGGTGAGGACCAAGTCATTTGTAACTTTTGCAATCCGACATTGAAGGCCTATCAATTTGATTTCTTGGATGTAACTTGGATTTATATGAATGAATACAATTGCAAAATGAACTAACCTTGTATTGTCACCTAATTGTAATGGATTCCGCAGATTATAACTAGGTTATTAGATATCTGGAACCTTAACGTCAAGACAAACCGTCCTTTCACATTTTACAACGAATGAGTTTTTAAGTGTTAAAAATTAAAATTTTGACACCAATCAGTTTATACAACATTATTAGACATGTCTTAGCATGTCTAACTTGTCATTTCTAGTTTGGTGTTCATTTCTTAGTCGAAAGTCAAGTAGTTTGATTTCACTTTGACTTTCGAATCTGACCTGTTTGGTCAACTTTAATGTCACACCCCGACCCGCAGCGGAAATAAAAGTCGGGGCATAATTGGGTTATCACCAAAGCTCATGACATTTACTAAAAGGTTTCATATTTATTAAATTAGAATTAAAACTTCAAGTATCCAACACAAGGAAACATACAAGCACAAATAAACATTTAAAAGCTACTCAACTATAGTATAGGCTCTAAGGGTCTAATAACCTATCTTATATCCCTATAGTCACAAGCTCTGATACCACCCGCAGCGGAAATAAAAGTCGGGGCATAATTGGGTTATCACCAAAGCTCATGACATTTACTAAAAGGTTTCATATTTATTAAATTAGAATTAGAACTTCAAATATCCAACACAAGGAAACATACAAGCACAAATAAACATTGTTCTAAACAGAATATATTTTATTAATCTTCTAAGGCCATTCCTATGTGTTCCTCTCCTCAGCCTGTCCACTTGTATGATGCGTAAAACAAAGGTTTGGGTCAACAAAAGTTGGCGAGTGAATCTAAGTAAAACGATTTAAATAATTGGTATATCAGTTGTTTGAATAAAAATTTGTTCTTGAATCATAAGTGAGCACGTGCATATATATAAACAATCACAAACCACATAATATTCCACAATGAACACATGACATGATGAATGATGAACTTGAGATCAAGGCTCAATCAAACGAGTCGATCTAATAAGTCACCTAATGCTCAACTTGTATCCCACGAGGAACTGATGGCCTTAAATGAATGATTGCACTGAAATGATAAAATGTAACCACACATAATCACACCAATAAAAATACACATTTGATCACATAACAATGTTAGCACAAGTGTTAAAATAAATAAATAAAACATGTACAACACATGATACACCCTAAAACGTGATTAAAAGGGAGTTTGTAAATATTCACTCACAGTGGGTGCATTCCTTGTTTGATAATGAATGCGCACAAATTGAGGAGTTGATCGACAAACGAAATACTAACCTAAAACAATAACGCGATAAATCGATAAATATAAACCAATTAATATTTTGATTTAATCCCTTTTGTTAATTTTTAGGGATTTTTAGGTTTTTGTTGAGATTTTTAAACCTTCGAAAATTGTATTTTTAGTATTTTTAATTGATTTTTAACTAAAAATATATATATATATATATATTATATATATATATATATATAGTAATATAGATAAATAAAATAAAATAAAATGAAAATAATATTCAAAATATTGTCAGGTCTGACAGGAGGAACCTGACCGGTTCTTGGGTGATATTGGATGCGTGTGGTGGGATTCAAACTCTAGACATTCCCTTCACGTGCACGCAGCTCTTCCAACAGAGCTACGTGTCTAACCCGTTAGATTCTAGATTTTTATTATACTTATGAACTCTTTAGATAAAACCAGATTTGATTAGATTTAAAAAGGGTTTAAAATTAAACTGACCGGTACCCCAAACATGAATCAAACACTGTCACCCAGAGATGGTTTGCACCCAGCCCAACTAGTTGGGCTGGGTGTCTAACCCGAATATAACCCGGATTTATATTAACTATATATACAACCTAGACTTCATCTTCTTCACAGAACCACTGCCCGACTGATTTGACCAAATTGAAAAGTTATAACAGGAATCATTATACAAAAATGGAACAGTATTTGTACCGAATCGAAAGAGGGAGGTGGTAAAATTCTCCAGTTGATTTCCGGTGATGAACTGGATCTCTGGCGATATGGGTAAGCTTTTTCGACGAACAGAGAGGTTGAGCAGAGAGAGAGAGAGAATGTTGTGCGAGTGTGAGCAGGTTTGAAAGAAATACACATGGTATTTATAGATTGACAACGAGTTGCCCAATTTCAGTTTTAAAACCGAGCTTCAAGGTCCATGATTGTTTTCGGTTAGAACAGAAATTACACTCAATGATTCTGCATAACGGCCAGATTTTAATGGCGATAATCACTGGTTTGATTAATTGTTGGAAAAAATCAAAACAGTTCGGCAAGATGAGCTTGAATCAAGGGCGGTTGCATTCAAGATGTTGCAGGTTTAAACAATTTCTTAACATAAGATTTTTATGTTTTCATTTTTAGCACTAATGTGCGTGTAGTGTAATGGTGTTTGATGTGTGTGTGTGCGGGAGACCCGGGTTCGATTCCGGTTTCACCCTTTCTTTTTATTTTAATTTTTGATTTATTATTTTAAAGGTTAATTTAACTTACTTATTGTTTTATTAATTAATTACGGGTTAAATTCTAATAACATTTATTAATTGTGACAAATTAAAATAATCGACACTAATAAATACGCAACGAACATTTAACCAACACTTTGATTAATAAATGGTGCGGTTTTTGAAACCCTTTTACACAATTGTTACATTTAAGGTCCAACCAAGCTCATTTATATGATCATACTAATATAAGGAATAACCCTTTGAGGTTATACCTTATGGTTATGTCGTTTGGTAGTCAAATGACGAGTCAATTATGATACTCTAGAAAGGTCATAAATGTCCTTTTGGCATAAAATGCTTTTAAAACTATATGGTCTATATTCTAACTATAAGAACTGATCATATAACATAAATAAACTTGCTTTTTATATTGGACTCGTCACATGATTTATTAACTTCTGGATCTGTGTTTGTTCATACGGCTAGTTAATTAGCGTAATTAGTCGTAGTGGGTCAAAGCACTTCAAAACACTTTCAAATAAGAATGTTAGGTTTTACAAACCATGTTATATGAGATCCCTTTCTCATATGGTTATAAACCTCATTCTATCATTTTTTCGTGAAATCCATATTATGCGCATTTAATAAACTTTCGACAGACACTTCTGGTTTTAACAGATTCTGTGTTGTTACTTTAACCAAGAAAAACTTGGTAAAAACTTAACCAAATAAAGTAAAATCTTACATATTTATTAATTTCATTGAAATACGGTTTCAACGATGTATGATGCATCTACAAACACCACTATTTGGAAACTCAAATGTCAAAAACCAAACAGAAGGTCAAAACTGGACAATTTGTAAAGCTCAATAGTTTAGACCACATTTCGGGTTCCAAACACAAACTTTCTTAGTGAAAGTTGTAGAACACACTTTGATTTAGTCGACTTGAAATTTTTATAATTTTTCGACAATGGTTGTTATTTTTAACGTATTTTACAAAAACAACATAGAAAGGCTGCCAAATTTCCTATCTCTAAAACATCTAAACTTCTTCAAGTTATGATGTTTCCATAACACTCATTCTTCCACAAACATTATCGCAACAATACCATTGACGAATAAATCCTTATTTTTAGGAAACACTTGAGCTTTGCTAGTACAATAAGCACAACGTCGACAATTCAAGTGAGTACATAGTTCCCCACTTTTCAGTTTTCAAATTGTTTTGGGTGATTCATATGTGCTAATTATTTTCCACATCTATAAAACATTATTTACATTGTACAAAACTTGATGGTGCGTTGAATATGACAATGATACATTCATTAACTTTGGCCAAGCCGACCGGTAGTATGTTATGGTACCATAGGATTGACAACCCCATTCCCGCTTCCTACGTCTGTTTGGAAGTTCCTTTTGTGAATGTCGTAAACAGTGTAACACATTTGATAAACCTTTATTTTTAAGGGTTTGTACGACAGACAACAAAGCTTGAATGTATTTGCCGACAAACCACACTCGTTTTATACAAAAAAGCAAAATTGTTTTCTACAAAACAAGACATTTTGTTTATACAAGACATTTGGTTTACACAAGACATTTGGTTATACAAGACATTTTGTTTATACAAGACACTTGGTTTATATAAGAGATTTGGTTATACAAGACATTTTGTTGATACAAGACATTTGGTTTACACAAGACATTTTGTTGATACAAGACATTTGGTTTACACAAGACATTTGGTTATACAAGAAATTTGTTTATACAATACTTTTGGCTTTCAAACATGTATATAACCATAAAATTTTTGTGCTCAACATTTGGTTACACGAGTTTACAAAGAAACAATTTGGTTAAGACTCATGGCTATAAAAGTTTATTCACTTGTCGACTCTTATCATCGGACAAGTATTGAGATACCAATACTTAGCCATGAACTTAACTGCATAACCTATGTTACTCATCAACTTTATTTTGACCATCTATTTCACATATATTTTAGGTGTAAATGTTTGATGATCTACAAGTACGCTGCATGTCGGATTTGGACTCTTGCCTAGTTTGCTTAAAATAAAATAGTTTTTTATGTTTTGTTTAGAATTCCAAACACCATGTAATTCTAATTAATCAATGAAATAAAAATGAAAGTACCACGGGTTTGAAATTTGTATGTTTTGTTATATGCGGTCGAGGTGTTACACATTACCTAATCAACTCTCAAATGAGACCTAAAGAGTGTGTTTGCCTGACCAGTTTAATGCAATACACATAGAAATGGAGTGAGAAAAAAGTAATGAAAAGCACTAAGTAAAAATGCAAAACAGTGATACAAGATCATAATGATAAAAAAACCCTCATGTTCTAAACATAATATAAAATCTAAAAATTGGTAAAAGAGACAAAAAAAATTGTTAAAATTGTAAAAAGAAAAACTTGAGAAATTTAAAGCTTTAATAAAAATAAGGGTAAAATAATCTTTCTATAATTTATTTTAAATAATACAAATCCAAATGGGTAATTTTGAATTTTGTTTCCATTACGGGGGGAGATATAATATATATTGCAAGTGTAGGAACTTGCATTTAACTGTGTGTTATGTTATTGGGTCAAATTGGAGAATAATGTTATCAATTAAAGCGACCTTATTAGCAATGTTATTGTTCGTACAATGTAGCGAGTTGGTATGATATAGTTTGTAAGTTTTAGCGTTTTTATTAGGTTTTCCAAGCAAGGGGTGGCTTGCTTGGAGGACAAGGCTCATGGTCTATAAATATAATACTCGTCACCATTTGTAATATGTGCATTTTGTGAGCCACCACCCCAGGGGAGCTCACCCTTGGTGGATGACAATCTTGTAGTTTGTTTATCGTGATCAATGAAAATATATTTGTTGCAATCCTTTATGTTTCTATCTTTCATGTTTATTATGGTTGTCCATGGCTCGAAAATCACCCGTCTCGTACTTATACCGAACCGAGACTGAAATCGGATCGTTCAGACCTATCATTTGGTATCAGAGCCTCGTTGGCTCGTTTTAGTTTTCGGTTCAGTCGGATTTTCACTACAAAACCCACCGAGACGTAAATTAAGTGTAGATTTGTGTGGTTTGAAAATGTTTCAGATCTGGTGACTATTTGTTATTTCTCATCCAACGCTTTATTTATCCATAAAATCTGAATGTTTTGTTTAAAATACATGGGTAGCGACTAGGGTTAACATGATGTGAGCTTATCTTGGGTATCGTGTTTGTTTTGGTTATTCCTTGTTTGGAACTGACAGTTGATTCGATAATCATCATGGGATCGAAGATTGATAAACTTCACTCTATTTTTGTCACACCCAAACGATAGCGGAAACATCAGGGCGGGAAGAAAAAAAGATTGCAAGAGACATCATAACCCTAAATGTGATAAGTATTTAATAAACAAAATTTTATTTCATTGCTAACATCAAGTACATGGTTCGAAACAAAATTACAAGAAGTTTTAAATGAAACAAAATACAACAACAAGTACGAAAATTAAGATGAGTTTCTAGTTCATCCTACTAAGTTTCATTCGTCGTCATCATCATCAATTTCCTACAATAAGTATCAAAGTATAGTTCAATACAAAAGTATTGACGAACTTACAAGTTAAGGTAATAGCATATGTATAAAAGTTAACAAATCCACATGGCAAAATTCGTATATTAAGAACTTAACATGGCAATACTAACATGCAACTATATTTGTCAACCCAAAGTTTCATGCTAGCTAATCTAATCATGGCAATGAAAAGACTGTTTTGCTTACTTAACATGCCCTCAGGAACACTGGCGGTGCGTTAATCCTATAGCACTATATATGTTAAGGGAGGTTCGTACGAAGTTAATGACAAGTAGAAAACATCAAATATCATGAATATGTTCAAGCGTAACGTATCAAGCATGTATATTGGATTGTGTGTTTTTGTAAGCATGTTTATAAGTGTAAGTGTGTGTTTTTGTTAAGTTAGACGTATTGCACCCAAAAGTGTAAAATAGAAGGGGGTCAAATATACTAACGGTTTTGCAAGCTTTCCGAGTTAAATCGAGAGTTGATAAGTTGTTGGGATGGAAACACCGAAGTTACCCTACATGGGGGAAACATAGGTGTGTGAGTATTTAGGTTTGACAAAGAACTTGGATTCAACATTTAAGTAAATAGAGTACATGCATGTAGCAAGTATATCTCGTCTAAACAGTCGTTATAACACTAAGTTTCATGTGATTTCATGGGTCTACTCGCCCCTTAGAATCATTAACGAGGAATCTAGAACAAGGATAGGATAACCTATCTCTGTGACATATAATCATAATACGATTAACATGTTCGGCAATATATATATATTATATATAAATAGTCCATCATAGAGTGTCATAGATTTCATTGAAGTCAAGCATGAAGGTATGTATACCTCTTTATATGCCTCACAAAGCACAAAGTTTACCAACTTAGTTGGTAACCCGATTTATCATGAATGAGTAAAATCACAACTATACTACTAAGCCGACTAAAACTATGAACAACAAAGTGAGCAAGCTAGGTGTGTGCATCCCGAACATGGTAACGTTTGGGGACGTGTCGTAGCCTTGTCACTCAATGAAAGTTGAACGAGTTTTAGTGGTATGAACATGAAAACATCAAGTGAGGTGGTGGAATGAGTTTGGATAGCCAAGGCTTTCATGTTTCACATCTTTACCAAAACACAAGTCTTGCCATAAGAACTATGGTAAACTTAGATGGTTCCAACACTTGTAGGTTGTCTAAACCCTAACAAAAAAGAAAGTTTAGAGGTGTTTGAACCTCTTAAACTCATAAGAATCAACTCCTAACAAGTCTCATAACCTTAGGTAGGTTCAAGAACAAGTAGGCACAAGATTCAAGCAAGAAAAGGAAAGTTTCATAAAAGTTCATAACCTATTCTTCCAAAACAGAAAGTTTGGACCTCAAAATGGTGATGTACCACCTTGGTTTACCATGGTAAACCTTGTGGAAACACCTCTAGAGGTGTTCCAAGCTTTATAGAGGAAGAAAAGATGAAGAAAGATGTAAAAATGTAAGTTTTAACTCATTTTAGGACTTAGAGTATTATGCCTTGTTCTTTAGTTTGCAAAAGATTTGAGAGAGTTTTGAGAGTGTAGAGGAGTTGGAAAAGTGAAAATGAGGGTATGGAGGCTCCTATTTATAATGGAGTGGTGTAGTGTTTGAGTTAAATGAGTTAGGAGGTTATTGGTGGTGAAAAAGGTGGAAAAGAGTTCAAAATTCGTGCTTCTTGCTCAAACCAGCTAACTCCCGTCGTAACTTATTGCTGCCAGCTGTAGGTTACACTAGGCCTTGACTGAGATTTTTTTTGGGCATCTTAAGGGATATATGTACATAAATCAAGAATGTACATGAGTATGATTTTCGAATCTAATTTATTCGTCAAGTATAATTCGGTTTCGTATAAAACGCACATATTCGAGATAAATATCACATATTTATGAATGAACAAGTGTGAATAAAATGTATTTTCATTATGATCAAACTCTCGATTACAAGATTGACAGATGAAATACGAATCACTACACGATTAGAAGTTTTCAAAAATAGAAATACATTACATTTTCAAATAAGGAAAATACAAAATGCGGAGCGTTAAAATGTTCTCTCTCCCGCCAGGCATTCAAGCTCTATTTACTTTGGTTACATCGGCTTGTGTCTCAACCGGGTTTTTGAGTGAATAGGCAGTAGACTCCTGTCGGTGGGGTATTGGTTGATTTTAGGTGGTTGTTGATGGTAGTTAAAGGTGGTTACGATGTTAACTACGGTGAACGGAGGAAACAATGACAGTGATATATGGTAGTTTCGACAACTAAGATATTGTCGACGACTCAAGAGTTAACATCATCATCTTACTGCAACCATGGTAAACCCGATAATCTACTTTCTCTTGATAGTTATATTAGTGATGAATGATAGTGTCGAGGTTGCCGGTGGTCTATGGCGGATTTAGGGTGGTCGGGTGATGTTGAGTAGTAGGTGATCGAATGACGGTGAGAAATGGTGGTGTTGATGGTCAGAGTTGAAGTGTTTCCGGTGAGATACATATGGTGGCTAAGAGTGGTGGTTTCAGGCGGATGAGAGTGAGGCACGGTGGTATGTGGTTGTATAAGGTGATTTCGGTTGTCTGCTGAAAATGTTTGTGGCGTGGGGTTAGAGCATGTTTGTTTGCATGGGCTTGGTTTGATATGATGGGCTTGATGTTTGTTGTCATCATGGCACAATGAATTTTTTGGGCCCACATATTTACAAAACATCAGAGAATGACGTATGGGAGATGGATGCACAATTTGGTATGGAAATTTTTATGTTAATGCCTATTCTTTTATTATCAGATTGGACAAAAAAAATCTCAGATTTCCATGGTTTGTTTTATGGGTCCTGTGGTTGGCCATAAATTAAATGGATCTCAAAGTCAAGATACATTCATCTCCTATTGGGTCACGTATAATGTACCAGGTTTTGTTTGTTTTGATTTTTTTCCTTGGGCCAAAATGTTGCAAGTTTGAATTGTTAGTTTGGGCCAGTTGGCATATTTGAAAATGGATCAGGAGCTAATTATAGTCAGACAGAGTTGAAAGATTTTTAAATGAAGCTAATTATATTATTTCGATGCCAGTTATAGTAGAGATGATCAATCGAGCGTAAAGCTTACACATACTGAAAATTGCTGATTGAGCTTGAGTCTTGAATTAATTTGGAGGGTCTACATTGGGGGGGGGGGGGGAATGACAATGAAAGATTTAGGTATTCAGCAGATTTGTGAATATTTGAAGACGAAGTCAGATTACTTTTGAAGATCATTTGAAAAATTGATAGCATCATTCGCAGAGGAATATTGTTGGATCAAATTGGAGAATGATGTTAGCAATTAAAGCGACCTTATTAGCAATGTTATTGTTCTTACTATGTAGCAAGTTGGTGTGATATATTTTGTATATTTTAGCATTTTTATTAGGTTTTCCAAGCAAGGGTGGCATGCTTGGAGGACAAGGCTCAGGGTCTATAAATAGAATACTAGCCACCACTTGTAATGTGTGTATTTTGTGAGCCACCAACCCGGGGAACTCACCCGAGGTGGATGATAATCTTGTAGTTTGTTTATCAAGATCAATATATATATAATATGTTTGTTTCAATCCTTTATGTTTCTATCTTTCATGTTTATTATGGTTGTCCATGGCTCGAAAATCACCCGTCTCATATTTATATCGAACCGAGACTGAAATCGGATTGCTCGGACCTATCATATGCAACTCTTGTCAACATAAGTCAACTAGAGTTTAGATATCAAAGTTTATCAAGCTATCAGAGTTTAGTATGTGGCAAAGTTTAACATGAGAGTTTAGTAAACTCTGACAAAGCATGAGTATTTAGAGTTAAACCCTGATTTGTTTCAGAGTTTACAAGAAATTCAGGATTTAGCTTTCTTGCCTACACACACACACACACACACACACACCACACACATATATATATATATATATATGTTATCTTCGGTTAGGTTTATTCATTCATGCAAGATAGATAGAGAGATGAGAGTCTAGAAAGAGAAAGCTTGTAGAGAGAAAAAGTGTGGGTTTAGGTTTTTGTAGCAGTTGTCTATGTGACAAGATGTGTACTCTTTCGGTTATTGTAAATTCATGTTGATTGAAAATAACGAAAGAGTTTTTATACTATTTCTATTGTATAGGTTTACATCTCAATCATAACAATATTTGTTGTGTTTGTCATCGATCCAGGGCGTCCTGTGGACTTTCATATATGCAATTTGATTTTAGGTTGGGTAAATATACAATTAAGGAGGTTCTGAAGGGGATATATAAAAATTACCTTAGAAATCCCTTACACCCCCCCCCCCCAATATTTCCTATCCTTACACTTAAGGACCGATACTAATGTGTACGGTAGAGTCTTACACAAGGAGACTCCCTCCTCCATGGCTAATGGATCTTGATTCCGAAGGAAGGAATGACTACTCTATCTCGAAAGAACCTCAATATAGTATCGCTATAGAGCTCCAACTCTAATGATGTGGTTCCCTATAGTAGCATTTGACATCGTGTGTGAAGCTGATATTGACTATTATAAGTAACACATTCTTTTCTTTTCCTTTGGTCATTTCATAGCTAAGATGGATAGGTACCTTATCCGCAACACTACTAAACATGATATGGAAACCCATAGATCTCTCACTCCAACAAGGAAACATTAAGGAGATGTATGTGAGTTCAACATATCTTTGGACTTAGTTTTTTTGAACAATATTATTATCTTCTATAGCCTACGCTAAAACAACACAAGTGGAAGGAACTCATGTGATACATTTAAACCTAGTTGGGCAAGCTACCCGAAATTACCTGACCCTTCATAGTGGATCTTAAGAATATCTGGCCTCCAATGGCTCACGGAAAAATGTTGTCACACGTTGGTACCACGAGTGTACAAATATATGTGATCGCACGTAAGTGTTTCATGGGTAGCAATTTTTGACATGATCGAAAACACGACGAACACTACATAAAAATACATAGGTTTTGAGTTCTCATATCTAACCTGTTTGATAATCGGGTTGTCTTTGGGATAACTTGTTTAATTAAGTAGGTTGACTCACCAACCTATTATATTAACCAAGTTGACCAATATATTTAATAATAGTGCAGATCTAATAACTTGTTTATGAAACGTTTAATCAATTTTCGACAACTCACCAACCCGATTAACAAGTTTACAACTTGATTACTAGCGCAAACTCGTCAATTCATGTAATGTGTATAAATGAATAGGTTAAACAAGTTGTATTCATTTTTTAAATGTGTGTGGACTATAGCTCATGTTTTTTACATGAATAATACTATAGGTCATGCATGGGTTAAAGCGAAAGTACTAAGTTTATACTGAAACTTGTACGAGTTATCATTAAGTACTTTACTTTTTGAAAAAGGTTTTGAAAACATTTATATATTTGATGCACCCATGTTGATATTTACGGTTCTACCACCATGGTAATTGGATCTAGGGCTAAGCATCGAGTTAGAACCTTAAGACCTGACTAGGATTTTCAGCTTTATAGTAACCATAACCGACCCTTGTGTATCCTAAAAGGTTTGGGTCCAAAGTAGTGATGGATCCATGATTTATTTTCTTGGGGAGGGGGGCATCGAGGGGTTTAACCGAACTTTGAAGAGGGGCGATCAAGATTTTTGCCTACAAATTATGCTAAAGTTATTTTTAGGAGGGGTCCTACCCCTTGATTAGTATGTAGGACCACTACTGGTCCTAGGAGGTTCTCATGGGTCCTATACCTTTCGGTTATGGCAATACATTTTAAATATGGGCAACCCAATATATATTTTACTTTTATTAATTTACTAATGATTTAATGGAAATTCTATACCTGCAACAATAACATGGTTAAAGTAAAAGGTACTTTGAACAAAAGATGTTTTATAGTTGGTACAACCTAAGACTTCAGGATTTAAAAAACTTTTTCTTTTTCAGAAAGGTGAATTTCATCATGATTTAAAGAATATATAAGTATTGTGATACGCAAAGAATAAATATTTAATACTGTTAGACCTACAAAAGAACATATATATTCAAAAGGCTAAACATGACCAAGAGATCAAGAAAATTAAACAATTGATGAAGCAATTTCCTCCTAAAGATAGTGAATCTTAACATCTAAATCTGAGCGTCTGTTGAAGACTAGCTAACATCTGTTTGAAGCCATGGAACCGCTATTCATGAAGAAGCAAGGTCTATTCAAGTCCTAAAATCTGTTAAAGCAAAGGTTTGTTCATGAAGACCAAACATCTGTCTGGCTAAACAGATGTTTAGAACAAAGCAACAGAGGATAGACTAATAGATGTTCCCTAATGTAACAGTATTAGCTTATTCATAGTGTTTAGCATAGCTAGATTAGATGTTTGCAACATATGTGAAATCTTTTTTGTTAGGAATGTTAGATGTCACTATCAGGGTAATGTCAGCCAATCACAAACAGACGTTTGTACTTAGTATAAATAGATTTCACTTGTTAGAGATCTATTTATCACTTCACACACATTCTCTTTTGTATGAATAGATTTATGAGTGACCAGGCTGAGGGGGAGATTGTAGAATCATTGAGCTATAAAACTTTTTGTAATCATTTGAATTATTATTGAAAAACACTTGTTGATGATATCTCCCTACTTGTGGATTTATTATTTGAATTGCAATTATAATTTGCTTGTTTTAATTTGCATTAATTCACGAGTATCAAACTCGGATCCTAATAATTGGTATCAGAGCCTGGTCACGTTAATTTGATTTCATAATCAGTTTAACATTCAAAGATCAGCTCACAAAGATACAATTTGTTTGTAGGTCAGAGTAGAATAGTGTAGAACTCAAAAAGTGTCTTACACATACTTTGTGTAACATCCGTCAAAAACGGATTTACCAAACCCGCTCCGTTTATCAACCGAACAGTCAGTCAAAATTTTCGTTGCGAATTAAATGCCCGAAATAATTTTAAACGATACATAATCAATTATTATACAAGAATATATATTTAGTTTTTGAAAAACTGTTGAAAATCGCAAAATAAAAATAAAATCTTCCAGCCGGGTTTCGAACCCGGGTCAGTACCGAACCACTCAACAAACAGACTTAACTCACACACACAAACCACTGCGCCACAGATTTTGTTTGTTATATATTGAAATCATTTAATTGATATAATGACATTACGAATTCAAAACCGGCGCCCAATGGTTCAGTCATCGGAATCCCGGTAATCTCGCGAACTTTTAACACCACTTTCAGTTATAACGTAAACTAGTATTAAGACATCGGTTATAACCGATGTTTGAAGTCCACGACCAAACCATAACCGCCGGAATTTAAATCAATGAATACAGTCGGAAATCAGACCAAGTGCTTTGACGATTTGCACTATAAATTCACCCACAACCCACTGCAAACCTTTTCGCTCAAAACCACACCTTTTCTCGGCGTAATTCCACTCGCCGGAATTTCTCTGCTCATCGCCGGAAAACCGGTTTCCTCATTTCTGAACCTCACTGAGCCTCTGAACTTATACCGGAGATACCCACACCCTTTGTAAGCTTCCTGGAGCCTCGCTGCTACAAGGAACACGTCGCCGGAAGTGATTGCTGTCGCCGGAGTTTCTGCCGGAAAACAGAGAGTCCAGTCGGTATACCTCTTCGCCTAAATTCTTTTTCTTTTCACTCATATCTCACCTTAATGAACTGTAAGACGCTAAGAAACCGATTAAGACTTTGAACCAGTCGATTTCCGATTTCTGGTTCTAACTTGACGAGGAAGACGATGACCGTTATAACGTATAAGTATAATTAAAATCAGGATATTACTCGGGTTAGACACACAGTCCAGCAGTGGACTGTGTCCACATAAAACGCAAAGGTCTCGAGTTCGAATCCCGTCTCACACACGCTGCCTTAATAAAAATCATTTTTTGTTAAACTGAACCGGAGTTGCCACTGGTATATGTTAAGTATATTGATAACCGGAATAATAACCAAGTTAGACACACAGTCCAGCGGTGGACTGTGTGTTTGTTTATATCACAGGTCACGAGTTCGAGTCCGGTCTTCTGCACCGACTCGGACAATTATCTAGTCTTTTTAAATAAGGCAGAAAAGGAAACAAATAATTTGTATTTAAGTATAATAAAAATCGTATTATATAACATGTTAAACACACAGTCCAGCGGTGGACTGTGTGTTAGATTAAACCACAGGTCCCGGGTTCGAGACCTGTGGAGTGTATGGCCGATTCGCTTAAAACTGTTTTTAAAATAAAATGATTTTCGGTTTAAACTAATTAATATATATATATAATTAAAATCAGATTTATAACGGGTTAGACACGTAGCTCAGTTGGTAGAGCTGCGTGCACGCGTACGGGAGGTCTCGGGTTCGAGCCTCACTCAGCGCACTTGTGTTCCGCATTCGAACCGGTCAACGGTCAGGTCAACGGTCAGAAAAAAATCAATTTTTTTTATTATTTTTATTTAATTATTTTAATTAAAAATCAATTAAAAATACTTAAAAATAACATTTTTAAGGTTAGAAAATAGCCTCAAACTCACAAAAATACACCCAACAATCCTACTAAAATAGATTAATAAAATCCGTTTACTTACCAAACCATAATGCGATTTATCTAGGTTAAACTCACTCGTGGTTAAAACCACTTCGCGTGCATTCAACATCATCAACCGAACGCACCCACTGTGAGTGAATCTTACAACTCCCCCTTTTAAATTACACGTTTTGGGGTGTGTCATGTGTTATGAAAATAATTAATTTATTTATTTAAACTTGTGCCATACCACATCATGACTTAAACTTAGATTGTTTTTATTGTTGTGATTTACTTATTTCCTTTTGTCATATCATATGAAACTCATACATTAAGCCCATCAGTTCCTCGTGGAAGACGAGTTGAACAACGCGTGCGACAAATCAAATTCATTATTGTTTATGTGTATATCATTGAGTTTGTATTGTTTGTAGTTGTGTCATTCATATTATCATGGTTGTGCAATTCATTCATTAGGCCCCTCAGTTCCTCGTGAGAGACGAGTTGAGCATCGCGTGCCTCTAAATGTTTCATTATTGTTCATGTGTGTTTCACTTAATATCTTATGATTGTTGATTAAGTTTACATATATTTTTACTCATGTTTGGTTGTGCACATATTTCATAATCAATTTAAATAAATTTGTTCAAATGTTTTCCATAGGATTCACTCGCCAACATTATGTTGATCCAAAAACCTTTTTACACATGATACAGGTGAACAGGTTGAAGCAAGGAAAACATAGGATATGCCTTAGAAGAGAACAAAGAAGTTTAGATTGTTAGTTAGATCATGTTGTAACATTTATTGTAAATTTCCATTTAATTTGTATTAATGAATATGAAACGCTTAATAAATGTCATGAGCTTTGATGATAACCCAATCATGCCCCGATCACCTTTTCCGCTGCGGGTCGGGGTGTGACACTTTGTTCTTATACAAAAGATCAAAAGAGAATGTCACTCAATGACCATGATTCCCGTATCTCGGGTTACATTAGCAATCAACCGATCCTTGTCAGATCATAGTACAATATTTGGCAACGTTAGATGGTGCATTATCTTGCTCAACAAAACATAGGATGTTGGAAGTCTGTAATATTCGGACCTTATATTCCAATGACACCTAGTGTCGAAAATCCTAATGTACAGGAGCCAAAGAAACAAGAAGAGTACTCAATGTTAGATTTCCAAAAGTTTGAGATAGATGCCAAAGCACTTAATATGGTTGCAAAGGCTTTACCACATGAGATCTATGCAAAGCTATTACATTGTAATAGTGCAAAGAGCTATGGGATGAGTTAAAAGAGAAATTCAATAAAACTAACCAAATTGTTACATACAACTAGAAAACTCTTGACACACAAAATGTTGAGGGTGCATCTAACTCAGCACAAACTACTGTATGTGAAAAGGTTGATGCAAATGTTGTAAAAAACAATGATCCTTGGAATACAAGCAAGGATGGGAATAATTGCAAATGTGCATTAATGGCCATAAAAATGGAAGATTCTACATGCAAATGTTCTACATTTTTCTTTTTCAGGACATTCTCTTAGTCCATAGTGTTAGTTATTACCCCCCCCCCCCCAATGGTGGCATGCCGACCAGCGTAAGGCGCCACTATACACCGGAAAATGGGGCGTGATCAAGGGCATGGGGTGGCTCGTGGTTGTGGCAACAGTTTTCCACATATCTCTACATTTCTTCAATCTCTCTCATACCATCTCTATTTCTAAATTATTTATATATTTGTTTTTATCATGAATTTTCTTCTTGGGTCATCTGATTCTGATCTCAAAGACGAAATCATTAGTGAAACTGTTAAGTTGGGTATGCAAGTTTTAAGTCATTAAGCATAAGGTTCACAATCACGTACAAGAGCAAAGAGACTTGAAAGGGATCGTGAAGGTGCTCACTATGTTTGGTAAACGATTATTTTTCTGATAATTCGGTATATCCCCGGATATGTTTTGGCATCGTTTTTGTATGAGGCACGAACTATTTGTATCAACTGTAAACGACTTAGAGGGTCGATTTACTTTTTCCAACAAAGGGAAGACACAAGGCGTTTACTTGGATTCACCGCTTTACAAAAATGCACATTGGCAATTCGTCAGTTGGCATATGGTGTTTTGTTTGATATCTGATGTCTATAAATGTCAAACAGATGTTCTCGAGAAAGTCTCCACCATTTTTGCTAAGATAGTATTATTATTGTTGTTGTGGTTGTTGTTATTAGTAGTAATGGTAGTGGCAGTGGCAGCAGGAGCAGCAGTAGGAGTAGGAGTAGCAGTAGCGGTAGGAGTAACAGTAGTAGTAACAGCATGCAACAACAACAGGCAGTAGTAGAGCAGCAGTAGCAACAACAGTATTAGTTGTTGTTGTTAAGCATTAATTAATAATTTTTTATTATTAACCAATAAAAGGTGTGGTTGTTGTATATGGAAAAGGATATTTGAGAAAGCCTAGCTTTGGTGATATTCAACAAATATATGTCGTACATGAAAGTGTATACAGCTTTCCAGGAATGCTTGGAAATATTGATTACATAGACTCGAAGTGGGGTGACTGTCCAAGTGCTTGGCGAGGTCAACATCATCATGGTGGTCTTGATGACCTGACCTTAGGACTCGAGGCAGTGGCGTCATTTGATCTTTGGATATAGCATGCATACTTTAGAATGGTCAACGGAAACAATGATATTAATGTCGTTGAGCAATCGCCTATATTTTACGACATGATTAATGAGATTACACCAAACTCTTCCTTTTATGATAATGGAACTCGCTATGAGCAAGGGTACTATCTTATCTATTTGATTTGCCTAAATTTGGGCAACTTTAGTGAAGGAATTTTCATATTCCAATAACGAAAAAATAAAATAATTCACAAACAAAAAAAGAAGAATCGGCTAAGAATGAGATTGAGCGTGCATTTGGAGTGCTGAAAAGAAGATGGGGTATCCTTGTACAACCGGTATGATCGTGGGCAAGGCCTTCATTAAGCGACATCATGTACACTTGCATCATACTCCATAATATGATATTGGAGGACGAGGGGAGAGCGATTTGTCAAAATTACCAAGGAAGCGCTGAAAAGCCTCAATGTACACTAACATCATATGAGAAACTTGCTAATCCGATGAAAGTAAGTTTAGAAGCAACAAATGCGGCACTTTGGACGGACATAATAGACTATCTTTGGTTAGATCATGTTGGAGATTCCAACAATGCCGATGACGAAGATTAGTTTTTATATTTTTATTTGTATGTTCTAATTTTAATTGTCATTTTTTAAGTTGTTTGTAATTTAATGTATTAACTCATTTGGACTTTAATGAAATTTTATTTAAATTAACTTATTTTTAATTTTTTTCAATTTTTTTATATTTTATTGTTATATTTATTTAATTATTATTGTAAATTAGTTTAATAAAATTTAATTAGATTTAAATAAAGGAGAAATAGTTAAAATATCATTTGATTGGTCAAAATATCAAATTTAGCCATTTGAAACCCTATAAAATGGAGTTCATGAATTCCCACGCGGCTCAAGTTAAAATCGAAGAACTTTTCTCAGCAACCACTCACCTTTTGCCATGTGACGCTAACTTTTTTTTGAAACCCTATAAAATGGGATTTCACGAATTTTCACGCGATTCAAGTTAAAATGTAAGAACTTTACTCAGCAATCACTCACCTTTTGCCGCATAGCAATAACTTTTTTTTTGAATCCCCATAATATGGGATTTCACGAATTCCTACGCAGTTCAAGTTAAAATCTAAGGTTTCCTCAGCAATCACTCATCTTTTGCCACGTGACCCTAGCTATCCCAACTTTTTTTAAAGTCTTTAGTAAAATGTTTTTTTTTTATCTTTTTCAAAACTAAAAATGTTAATGAAATATTATTGTATTTGAACAAAAAAGTATTAAGTAAAATTTAATTAAAAAGAAAAGGCCAAAAGTGAAAAGGAAATAAATATTACAAGACTATAAAACATTTTTTACTTTATCTTCTTCTAATCTTAACTAATAAAACCCAATTTAATATTTTTATTATTTCTATACATCAGAAAAAAAATCGGAACCTAAGGTAAGTACGTATTTTTTTCAACTTCAATCGTCAGTTGACGTATAAAGTTTTCTTTATGAAAATATAATTATCAGTTAAAATATAATGTTTTTTTATTCCATCACAACAAAGTTTTAAAAAAAGTTGGGGTTGTTATTGACACGTGGCAAAAGATGAGTGGTTGCTAAGGAAAATTCTTAGATTTTAACTTGAGTTGTATGGAAATTCGTGAAATCCCATTTTCTGGGTTTTAAAAAATAAAGTTAGCGTCACATGGCAAAAGGTGTGTGGTTATTGAAGAAAGTTCTTAGATTTTAACTTAAGCCACGTAGGAATATGTGAAATCCCATTTTTATGGGTTTCAAATGCCTATTTTTTATATTTTGACCAGTCAAAAACTATTTTGGCTATTTCCTCTTAAATAATTGGGTAATAATTAAAAATGATTGAAGTGGTGGGATGATGTGAAATTACAATAGGAGGTAGTGAAAAAAGTAAAGGAAAGTGGTGTGGTGATGCATCAGCGAAGTGACATTTGCTTTATAATATGGCATTGATGTAGAGTAAAAGAGTGTGAAACTATAATAAATGGTCTAATAGTGTTCACGTTACTGTTATTCACTACCTCCTGTCAGTTTTTGAATCATATGTCACACCTGAAGCTCTGGTCACCAAGGACACACCCGACCCATAAAGTGTACAGGGCATGTCACCGAACAGGGCTCAAAACTCAAAAACTTTTGAGGCCCATATTTTTTCCCTTTTGTTTGTATATATGGCATGTCACCGAACAGGCTCAAAACTCAAAAACTTTGAGGCCCATATTTTTTTCCTTTTGTTTGTATATAAAATATATACAGTCCAATGAAAAGAAATTTGTAGTCCAATTGGTTCTGCGCTTTCTGTTTAATAAACAAGTCAAAATGCTATCCAACTGTTTTTTCCATATTTTTTTGGTGATCCAAGGTTGGCCCCTGAAGCCCATTTATGCCTATGTTTACTCTGCGTGCACATGTGTAGACTTATGAACAAATTTATTTACATAATCATGAAATTGCAGTGCATTATTATTGTTGTTGTTATTCATGTGTGGTTTTAATAAATTGGATTGTGTTGTTATTATATCCATTATTAATGTTGTATTATGGTTTTAATAAATTGGAGTGTATTATTATTATATTATTATAAAAATTAACTTTTTTTACTGGATTTATAAACCAAAAACGTTAAAGTCTAACTGTTTAGAAGCCCCAACTGTTCCGAAGTCCAACGGCTTTTGTCAGTCAAATTCATAGGCCCAACTGTTTTAGTATGTAGTTGATTAATGACTTGTCCCAAATCAATAAACAAACATAATGGATTAATGAATATGGCCCAGTTTTTTTTATCTTGCACAGGGCCAACATTTTTGGTGCAACTTTCAGAGACGGCCATGACCAAGGGTGTCTATACAATGCGGAACTCTTGGTTCACAAGATGTTGCCCGGAGTTTAAAGTTCCAGGCACGTTTATGGAGGTCAGATGTTGTGACTCCGGGCGTCTTGATCCGAAACTCAATGCTCAAAGTGTGTTAACTTATTACCTGTATATAATAATTAAAGCATGTTAAGTTTTGCTGTGAAATCATAAGTTGATTTTTGAGATCGATAAAATGAAATATTCAACAACAGGATATAATATTTGGTCGTGGGCAACATTCTAATTATTTGAAAGAAAAAACATTGGAATATTCACCACGCGTTCCTCCTTGATTTTTAATATTTATGGTCAACTATGAGTTAAGTATGTTCTCATTTTAATATTTATGGTCAACTATGATTTAAGTATGTTCTCAAAGAAAACCAACACGTTTACAAGATAAAAGTAACAAAATTATATATTACACGTCGAATACCTTGATTTTTGAAAAACACGTTTTGTTATTTACGTTTTTCCGTAACTATTATTTAAAGGCGAAAACGTTGTCTTTCTATTGTTAAAGAAAACTGTATAAAATACATATGGCATATTTATTTACGCGAAACAATATATACAATTAATATAACATTATGTATTAAAGTCTCATGATTAGTTATTCAATAATACTCAAAAGAAAATAAAAGTAGAAAAGAATAATTTATGAATAACTCTCACGTTCTAAGAATCAGAAAACTCTCTTAAAAACTTATTACACTTCTCTTGATGAAATCAACTCGAGTCATCTATTATAGCGCTAGCCTAACTTACTAGACAAGTAATCCTAACTCAAACACATTTAGAATTAAACTAGACAATAACAACTTATAATTATCTACATCTTAACCCACCAATTTTGCGAAACCAAGTTATTCTAATCCTTAATTTAACCCAACCCAGTTGTTGAATTAAACTGGCCCAACCCGAGTCGCAAACAATTACAACAGATAATCTCACTCGGTCACATCTTTTGAAGATGAGTTCATGACTACTTGCATTCGAAGACCTTGTATATTAATTTCTTTGAAAAGCATTGTATGAGTGTTTTATCAACTCAAGCTCTTAGATGATCTAGATATATTATTGACATCAAGATGATAAGAGTGCTCAGAGTAGATATATTATGTGATCTTGATGTGTGTTATTATCTACTTATCGGTTAAATAACATATGGTTAATAAATTTGAGTTTGCTAAACTATTGATCTAGATTAATAATGTCAGAATTATTCTTTTTGAAACATAATGTTATGATATAACGAGCCTAGAAGATTTATAGCAATAAATATAGAATTACTTTTGATGCATGTCAAGCGAAAATTTTACAAAACGATAATAAAACAAATAATTTCCACCAAAAATGATGAACCTTTGGATGTCAAAGGATAGGAATATGAGCTATTATCCTAAGTAAGTAAATATGAAAGGTTATTCTAAATGCACCAAATACTAATTTTCATTTACACCCTACTTTATAATATTAATTATTTTTTTAACCAAAAAACAACTATAAAATACCAATTAGAATATAGATCAATTTAATGAGGTTTGGCCTCATGTAAAAAATAAGTAAATACTTGAATGATATGTAGTAAAACATATTTATATAAGAATAATTAGTTCTGACTCACAAATATGATTTCTCGTTTATTTGAACATTAACTTTAATATTTTTTAGCAATATAAATTTAAGTAAACTAAAAGCCAGCTTCATTTAACTTTTTTTTTAATTTCTTCTACGCCTTTTATTATTTTTTTAGCAATATATAATTTTTAAAAACAAAAAGGCAGCTTCATTTAACTTTTTTTTTAAATTTCTTCTACTCCTTTATTAGTTAGTTATTTTTAATCTAATAGAAGATAAAATTTTATGATGATTTTTAACCAAGATTTTTAGTTTATTAAAAGACAAAATTTTATGATGATTTTTAATCAAGAAAACGATGCATCTGTTTATTTTTTAGTTGATTGGATCTGCACATTACTATAACCAATTTACTTATAATAGCAGGAATTATCCCCAAATCCAAATATATTTTGGTTTTGTTGAACACACTAATATATATTAAGTTATAATATTTTATTCAAATTTATTTTTATTTGAATATAAAATCTACAAAATTATAATATATATTATATATATATATATATTCAGTAGAAAAAAGAAATCATATAATCTAATGATTGGGTAATAGTTAAATAATAAATAAAAGAGTTTAGATAATAAGTGTTTAGCTAATAATAGTTGCATTTATTGAGAGGTGGTTGTAAATTAGGGCGTATTAGAGTATGGTGTAAATAACAACACCTAAATGTGAATGATGAGTTTATATGTTTCTAATTAATATACACAAAAACATATGTATAAGGATTTCCTAAATATTCATGGTGTTAGGAAGGTAATAAGTCTCAAAATTAAATTGATTTTGTCAATAGACGAGTGGATTTATACAATGGACATAATATGATATCCCTTATCGGAATAAGTCTATGAAGCAACTATAACGACAATTTTTTTTCATATGCTTGAGCATCTTAAAACTATGTAATGATTGGTACTTGGAGATTAATCAAAACTATAACTATTATAGATTTAAAGACGAAATTAAAAAGTTGCTATATTCTGTTCAGGAAAGACTGATAACGTATGACATATTGTGTTTGTTTTAAAAAGTTATGGGTGAATAGTTATACTGGTACCTAAGCAAAGTCGGCTCGTAGGGTGTGCAAAGTGGGCCATCGAACAGGGCTCAAAGTCTCCTAGGACCCATATAAATTTCTTGTTTTATATTTAAATTAAATACGAATCAAAACATGACTAATTTGTTGATATAGTTCAGATGGTTGACCGCTTCGATTAATTCACATGGGATACATGTTCAATGCCAGGTATCCCCTATAATTTTTAAACCTTTTTTGTCTCACCCCACCCTATCTTTAAGGGTCTTGTTTCAAAAAATCCTTTGATCGCGAGCAGTGGCGGAACTAGAAAATTTTGTTAGGGGGTCGTAATAGAATTATTTTACATTCCTAATTAGTTAGTGTGTTTCAAAATTCTTTTTGACTTTTGCAAAGCCAGGTGACCAATAATTTCTTTCATCTTCGAGCAATTCAACTTCTTCTCGACTTGAAGAAGTATGACCCTACTTAGTTTGGGTTTTTTTTACAAAAGTATTTTTTCAAAAAGCCATTAATAAATAACTAATAATAAATCCTAAATTAAATAATAAAACATAAAAACTAATACGCATTAATTAATTCTAAATCAAAGAGTAAATTCTAAGTGATGATAAAATTAAAAAAAAACTAAACTTAATCATCTGTAGAGCAATATGGCTGTGAAGTACCTCAGTATCAAAAAAGTGAAAAGCTGATGTTGATGAAAGTGTGTTGTCTACTGCTTTGATAATTGATATAAAATAAAACATTAGGTTTTCTATTTTTTTTTAAGTTGGGCTAGGCTAGTAAAATAGCCCCTACACTTCTGAACATAAAAGCCCTTAATGAATACATAATTATTTTATTCTTCTTCTCCTACCTTTTAATTTAGACCAGTAAGCAATTCATCGGAGTTAAGGAGCGCTACCACTGGACAGCCGCACACTAGTTGAAATACTTTAAACATTCTACCTCTTTCTTTTAACCTTATATAGTCAACTAAGACAAACATGAGGTCATATCGTGAAAGAAAATTTTTGGCAAGTACTTCATTTAACATAAAAGTTGGCCGGCCGGGGGGTCAGCGGACCCCCTGGCCCCCTGTAGTGACCCCTTAGATCCGCCGATGATCGCGAGAAACAAAAAGCTGATAAAAAATTAGAGCTTTATGGCTTGCTTGGAACTTTTTTTTAATTTTAAGTTCTTAAATACACATTGGAAAAGTGGAACATTTATGGTAGGCGATGGCATATTATTTGAAAAACATGAGTTATTTGGTGGATGAGAAGAATAAATCAAGGTGACAATGAAGGAAATAGAGGGTCTAGATTTTGAGAAGGATATAAAGAATGCTAAAACTTGGGTGAGTGCAGACAATTAGAGAGGCATATAATGAATGTTGCCAAAGTTAATAAGCATTGCATTGTCTCTTATTACTAATATTTCTTCCCTTAAATTATCAGCAAGTTGATTAAAAGTTAGGTAGTTGAGGAAAAGCCAGTTTATATACTGTTGCTTTACTGTTGTAATATATTTATGTTTGGTTTTATGACTTAGTTAGGCTATGTACGTACTAGTGTACCCCTAAAGAGTGGAAGATGTAAGCTTGAGATTGATGATAAGTTATTTGTTCTACGGTAGATGATTATTAACAAAATCGGATTACGTTCTTGAGGAGCGTTGTTGGGCCAATTTTTTTTCTTTTTTCTTTTTTTTTTATTTTTTTGCGAATAGAGCCCATTTTTTCTTTATCTCGCATAGGGCTAAAATTTTATTTGTGATTTTCGGAGATGAACATGTACCTAAGCTTGACTTTGAATATGAGAAATTCATGTTTCCATGTTCAACTTGGATTGTGAATACTTGTGTGAAAAGCTTCATGTTTGAAAAGAGATGATGGTCAATGTGACAGCTTATGAGTTATGACACATGATCAATTTAGGTGCTAGTAAGTTTGGATTCTTAAACTAAGGTTCATCTTTTGGTTAGATCAGAGGCATTCTCAGCCTGGCAAGTTAATGCAAAGACTGGTTATAATAAGAGGTTTATTCTAATATCTCTAATACGACTCATCTATCACTAAAAACATACATATTCAACAACCGCATCAAAAAATTATTTAAAAACACACCAAAAACCAACAACCACATCAAAAAATTATTTAAAAACACACTAAAACCCCATCCAACAGGGTAAACAAAAAAATATCAAAAAACACAATATCACATCATCACCATTTCTTTAACCACTCATTTCTCTTATTATATGTAATATATAAGTAAAAACTTACAACCCCCCCCCCCCCCCCCCCCCCCCCATTGGTTTTGGGCTTTTTGTGGAAAAGCTAATGCCATGAAACCGGTTAAAACCATCACCCTTCGAACAGGCTCAAACGGCTAATAATGATGAGTGAGGAAAAACCATCACCCAAAAACAAGTTATTGGGATGGTCTAAATTACAATACATGGCACCATCTCCTTGTTTGAGATCAAATGTTATATTTTGAGTTTAAATTTTGTATAACTTATAAAAGCTCTATAGAATATTTTCAGTGAGTACTTACTAACGTGCTTAGATAGTAACAATAAAATTGACACATAACACAGTCGAGATTTAATGATAAACACACTAATACTAACTATACACTTCTAGGCAAGTGTACCTATCAGTATATAGTATAGCCTAGGTAAATACTCAAGTATCAATCTATGGACACCAAGATCTATTAACCTATCTTTTCGCAATATCTAACTTAAATAACCTTTAACGACCAGAAAACACTAACAACCTATTTAATTAAGTTTAGAAAAACAGTGATAAGAAAATAACCAATTAGGTTCAGTATCATCTTATTAGTTTTGAAAACAGATGATTATTGTTCTTATAAAAAAAAGCTCTTCATACTTGACACTAGTAACAAGTGTGTAGTGTTAAAAGCTAGAGCCCTAGGTTAGTCCCATGTCCCTAAACAATCAGGCTATAGAAACACCCAACTATTTGTTTTAAGTAACTAAGATATTTACTCATCCCTTGTGATCTAAGAGTCTCTTATATTGTTCTAGCATCCTAGATTAACGAACCGAGCAAATTACTATCTAGACTACTCAATTTTAAGCAATCCCTAATCTAGTTTCCAAACCTTTTTAAACAGATTCTTCCCATAGTTGACCCATATGAATTACTAACATCCAAACAAGTTTGTCCTCTGCCTACTAAGCCTCCAGCCTTAGACTAATGATGTAACATTCGTTGTAAAACGTGTTCTAAAACCCGCTCCTTTAAATAATTCAAATATCTGATACGAAGTTTCGTTACGTATTTATCTTAATCGTTCAAATTCGTTATATAAATTTCATTAAGTAATAAATAAATTAAAAGGGAAAATAATTAAGATAATAAATAAAAACTAATAATAATATTAATAAATAAAACAAAATATAATAAAAAGATTGACACGGGTTTCGAACTCAGGTCCTCACTGAACTAACACACACCGCACACCACTCCGCTACACACACATTTGAATTTATCTGAAAACAAATAAATCTTATACTGAAACAACCACAAAATCAGTTCAAATTACCTGCTCAGCAACAACGACTGTAACCTCCAAAATCATCATCAATTCTCCGTTTCATGTTCGATTTAAACCAAAGTAACAGTTTCAAAATTGTGATTAAGCGCAATCATTGGGTCAAAACAGTTATGTAATGATGGTGAGATTTAAATGTTTTGACCGGGATCTTTTGAAACCAAAACATAACCTCAAACCAGCTTTTGCCTATAAACAGTGATCCTAAACTCATTTAGAACTCGCTCATTCACACCAAAAACACTCTGCACTCTCTGTTTTCAAAAGTATTACGTCGCCGGAAAAATTTCTTGTCGCCGGAAAAGTTATGGTTGCCGGAATTTCATCGAAGGGATCAAAGCTACACCTCTGTTCTGTACAACTTCCTTGAAGCTCTTTTCTGTTTATTTATTCTCTTTAGCAGTGTAATAAAACAATAAAATCCAATTTGCGTGTTATTGGATTATCGTTCGGGAATATCAAACTGATTTTTATAATGAAGAAGATGAAGTTGAAAATGAATATTAATATAATTAAAACCGGTGTTTATACCGGGTTAGACACATAGTCCAGTGGTGGACTGTGTGCATTTTAAACATATAGTCGCTGGTTCGAATCTCGCACACGTTTCCAAATTCCTTAAATAATCCAAACCTTTTCACAAACGTATATATAACATGTTTCAGATAGTATATATAATTAATTAAAAACCCATATCTCCGGGTTAGTCACACACCCAATTGGTCGGGCTGTGTGCAACACGAAGCTATGTTCGCGAGTTCGAGTCCGGTCCGTTACAAGTTCCAGAAATTATCAAACCTTTTTAAAATATAATCAAAATTTGGTTTGACTTAGTTAGTGTATATATATAATTAAATTCCAGAATATTTCGGGTTAGACACACAGTTCAGTTGGTCGAGCTGCGTGCACAAACGAGAGGTTACGAGTTCAATCCCCACACGCTGCCAAAACCATGCGAATTAGCCCGGTTCGACCCGCTAAAGGGTATATATTTTTTTAATTAACCTTTTCTTCTTTATTTTTCTCCAAAATCTATAAAAATATATAATAAAATAAGTCCTTTAAGTACAAAAATTAGTAATAAAAACTATAAAACTTTCTAAAAAGCCTAATAAAATTCATTAAATAAAATAACTGTAAATAAAAGAAAATATTTACCGAATTATTACGTGAATATTTAGGTTAGTTTTCTCGTTGGTCGGAATCTTTAATCGTGGCGCGCTCATTATCAAATCAAGAACGCACCCACTGTGATGAATTCTTACAAACTTACCCTTTTTATTCATGCTTTGGGATGTATCATGTGTCGTTTTATTTAAATATTTTATTCAAACACTTGTGCTATTACCATTATGTGAAAAGCGCTATGTGATATTTTGTTTATTGTTATTTGTGGTTATACTTTCTCATTTCAGTCAAGCTATCACATTAGGCCATCAGCTCCCTGTATAGACGGTAGAGCATCGGTTGCCTAATTAGATCGGCTCCGTTTGATTGAGCCTTGATCTCACAGCTCATCATTTATTTTCTCCTTTCAGTCAGGCATTTACAATAGGCCCATCAGTTCCCTGTATAGACGGGTAGAGCATCGTGTGCCTAATCAGATGGCTCCATTTGATTGAGTCTTGATCTCACAGTTCATCATTTATCATGCTCATGTGTACATTGCTAGATGTTTATGTGGTTTGTGAATATTTTACATATACGTTTGCTCATATTTGGTTATGCCTTTTTTATTTATTTAATCAACAAAATTATTTCTTTTAAATGACGAAACAGGATTCCTCGCCAACTTTTGTTGACCCAAACCTCTATTTTTACACATGATACAGGTGAACAGGTTGAAGCATGGAACACATAGGATTGGGCCTTAGAAGATAAATAAAGCATTATTTGAATGTCTTGTTTAGAACATTTGGTGCTTGTATAGTTTAGTGTTTGTTGGAATTTTCCTTTTAATTTGGAATAATAAATATGAAATTTTATAATAGTAAATGTCACCAGCTTTGATGAAAACCCAATCATGCCCCGACTACCATTTCCGTTGCGGGTCATGGTGTGACAAACGATTGATATATAGCCTAAAGATTAATAAAGCAGATCTAACACGCATAACCTTATAGAAAGTTCTAAATCATCCGCACAAACTCATTTGAATATCAATACTCAACAACAAATTACACTATCACATGTTCATAAGCAAAACCTTACTAAAAACACACTTTCATAACAAAATTGATCAATTCAATGCAAGGTAACTAGAATCATCCTACCTTGACCAGAAATAAACAAACAAATAAATAGGAAATGCTAATACAAAGGGTTCTAACTCAGTAAGGATAATTCTTGACCTCCTGTACATTATTCTTCCTTGAGTCATCTCCTGAATCGTCTGATCTTGAGTCCTTGATCTTCAACAAACCCTTTTTTGCTCTTCTCTTCTGATTTCTTCCCCTTTTAGAGTTTCTTTGAAATCTCTATCTATTTATACGACCATGTAAAGTTTGGATAGGTTACGACCCGTAAAAACGAAACCGGGTCACGACCCGTAAATAAGACAGGTGTCACTATATCGCTCTAGGGTTTCCAATCAGTAGGTCAGTGCACTAACTTGGGGCTCACGACTCGTATACTGCTCATATGCCTACGACACGTAAACAAGATAGAGTGAGCCTGCCTTTTACGCAACTTCAGTAATCTTTAGTTCTAGCCCGAAAATCCTTCATTTCACTTAGGAATCTGTAAAACACTCAGAAACAAACATTTAATCCATTCCAAACAATATTTACCACAAACAACTACCAAAATGCAAGTTTTTACACTATATTAACATGTTGTTTTTCAGACACATCATATATCCCCACACTTGAACATTGCCTGTCCCTCAACAATTCAGTTCTTAACAGATGGACTTAGTTTCCATTTGCACAAATTCAAACCAAGACCAATGTTATTTCCAAACCATAAACCTCCAACCCAACTCACAAGACTAACAAAGGCAATATATTGACATCCTCTATAAGTCATTTTGATGATACCTATAGAAAACAAGAAATAACCAAGCTTCGATCAGTCCACTTTTATAGATAACCTACATAGCACACATACCCACACAATTTTCACTCTTCTCGGCTAGTTTCTAGAAAGCTAGCATATAATGTGCTAGATAAACTACTAAATCTCACTACCAAGATATAACTATCATTATCATAGGCTTGTTCAGAACTCAACTGCTTTTATTTACAAATAACACTAACATGTCATAAGGACTTTTTAAGGGTTTTTGGGTTAAGGTTTAAAAGAGGTAATAAATTAACAAATGAAATGGGTTAACAAAAGGGTTAAACAGCTACAATTCATCCTCTTTTCAGCTCTTCTAACAATCTTTAACTTTCTTTTCTTTTCTTTCAATCATTACTTTTTTCTTTGGTGGATTTAGATCTTTCTTTCACATTTTCACTAAGATCTTTGATCTCCACACTTATTTCTTTCATTCTGCCATTTTTTTCTTTTCTTGACTACCATCTCTTCATATTTCTTCATCAAATTGTACTTTAAAAGGTAATGAAATGAATAGGCTAACAAAAAGGTAATATTGGCTCAAAATATGGTAAACAAATAAAAAGGTTTAGGCTCAACAGGGCTTCTTCTAGAAAGTTCAAGGTAGGAAATGAAATGAAAAAGGGTAAAAAGGGCTCATAATCCTACTTTTGCCTTAATCATATATGTATAGTAATTACCGTATCAACTAGCTAATTGTATAACATGCACAACTTCTGTAATGAAAAGCTATACCAGTATCTCTCAACAAACAAAAAATATATACAAAGGCTCAAACACTAACCTAAATAGAAGGAATATAGGGCTACCGATATGTTCTAATGAAAATACCTATTAAGTTTTCTTTACTAACTATGGCACTTCTTTAACACATTTTAAAAACTCGACTTGTATTGGAAAACTCTATCCTAAAAATTACAATCGAAATCAAACTCGAAAGTTCATGACTCAAAACATCGCATTATCTCGCGTTTTACATTTTATGACTTACAATGGTCAAAAAGTTAATAGAAGTTCAAAATTTTAATATAAGAATCAAAAATTTTCAAACTTGACATTTTTCACAATTCCGCATCCCCACACTTAAGATATACATTGCCCTCAATGTACAATTCAAAAGCAAAAGATAAAAGGAATTGGAAACTTCTTTGTTATCATGGTATTGTAGAAAATTTTGTACTATCTCGCATATTCTACTTCTTGGATTTCTTAACCACCCAAACCTACTAACAAAACTTAGGAGATATCTTTGTATATGTACATGATTGACAAATTAGGGTTATCAAAAGAAAACAAACAAACCAAACATGAATTAGAAAACCAAACAAAAAGTACTAAAGTCCATATCAAACAAAAACAAAACACTTAAGAATTCAAATCACCAACTTGCCACTCAGTGAATTTAGCCCTCCCTTGGGTCTTCCTCCTTAAGATCAGAACATGGAACATACTCTGGATCTCCTTCTGGATCTTTCTCTTTCTCTTTCACTAAAATAGCATTCTCATTAATAACCTATCTCATCTTGGTAAAATCTCCAACACGCATTAGAGGGTTAATAGGCGACTTTGGCTTCTTCGATGGTTCTCCCACTTCACATATTGAAACGGCCTTCATATAAATAAGCGAATTCTGATAGAGCTTAGAGAACCTATCATGAGGTAGTGTAGTAGGCTTAAGAGGCACAAATAGTGACAATGTAGTTGGGTGAGGCTTATAAGGCGAATACCCATACCCCATGGGAACAAAAGTTGACTCAAGAGCTTTAGGCTTTAGTGGCTCGATAGGATCTTGTGGTGGTATGACAAATAACATCTCTTGAATGTTGGTCCTCAAGTCACTGAGACTTCTCTCAACATCTGTTACCCTCCATATCACATGCATGTGATAATCGCAAATTGTCTTTGCATTTTCCTCAGTTCATTCCTCTTTTGGGTGAGATCATGACCATACACTTGTACATTTGGATTAGCAAGGTATGGTTCAGCAAAGTTCTTCCTAGGCCTTCCCCTGCCACTGGTTGTAAGCCAAAGGGTGGGTTTAAAGTTTGTATACAAAAGTAAAATTTCCATGTCAAAACTGCTTAAGGAAGAAAATTAGGTCAATCACCAATTAACTGATTAGTTTACGAGCCGTAAATGAGAAGATGGTCACAGTTCATATGTGATTATTTATGATATTCTGATTCGAAGTTTTTAGTTTCTACTAAAAACAATGTATTTACAAGGTAAAAACATTTTTGAAAACTTACATTTCACAATTGACAAGAGGAAAGAATCATAAAACGCATGATAACAAAAGTATACTTTCACGTCTTCAATACTTGCCATCTTTTGTTGAATGTTTGAACTCTCTCAATCACATGTGTGCAGAATGAGGAATTAGGGTTTCAGACTTTTAATTATAGATTGTGGTAATCATAAGGCAGTTCGAATGTTTATGGGGGTAAGCTAGGGTTTAGCACACGGGCTGTGAACTGACTCAATTTTCAAAGTTGGGCCCACTTAATAGGTTATGATTTGTAAGGATGTGCTTACGGGTTATAAGCCCTGAAAATACATTAGCCTTATGATTTGATTATTAGATTATGAATTCTCAAAATGTAGTGATTGTCGAATCCTCGGAGTGCCTCCCAGAAGCGCTAAGTTTACGTGTCTTCGGACTAGACATAAAGCTACGAATTCAATCATCGGGTATAGAATGGAGGTCAAATTCCTCATCCTCGTTTAAGTTAAAGGGCCCTCAAATATAGCGTCTTAATTTATGCCCATTTACTTTAAACGATTATCTATCTTCATTTATCAGATCAATCGCCCCGTCTGAATATGGTTCTTTGATAATGAATGGTCTGGTCCATCTCGACTTTAGTTTACCAGGAAAGAGGTATAACCTCAAGTTGTAAAAAAGAACACGATCCCCACACTTGATGTTTTTATTACATATTAAGTGTCACACCACAAACAATGGCGGAAACATCAGAGTGAGATGAAAACGAGATTCCAAGAGACTTCATAATGACTATTTGTGATAAGTATTTAATAATCAAAATTTCATTTCATAAACGTACAATGTTTGGAAACAATTACAGCAACATGTAACATGGAATTAAAATTCAAAACAAGTACTAAAACTAAAGGTGTGTTTCTATTCTTCCTACTAGATTCCTTTCAACGTAACATAATCAAGTTCATGCAATACATATTAAAGTACATGTCAACACATAAAGTATTGGTGAGTACACAATTTTGAATTAATAGCATAAGTATAAAATGGTTTAAACGAATCCACATGGCATAATCGTAAACTAAGACGTATCATTACAATACTAGCATGCAACTTATAATTGTCAACCCAAAGTTTCCCACTAGCGTAATCTTGTCGTCACAACACAAAACCGTTTTGTATGACTTAACATGACCTCAAGAATACGGGCAGTGTGTTACTTCTATAGCGCTATGCATGTTATAGGAGGCTTGTACGAAGTTAATGGCAAAGTCTAGAGCAAGTAAGAATTCTAGCATGTATGAGTTCTAGGCATCACGTATAAAGGATTGTTTGTCTTTGTCAAGCATGTTTGTAAGTGATTGTGTGAGTTTAATAAATCATAAGTATTGCACCCAAAAGTGTCAAAAAATAAAAAAGGGGTCATGTACACTCACGGTTTGCAAAGCTTTCCAAAGTAAACGTGAGTTGACGAGACGTTGAGGGCGGAGCACCAAAGTTACCCTACATCTGGGAAACGAAGGTGTATGAGTATAAGGAGTTCTTGGAGGGTTTGGATTCGGTATTACTATGAAAAGTATATGTGCATGAAAGTATATCTTGTCTAGATACTCGTTGGACACTAAACTTTCATGTGTTTTCATGGGTCCTAACTTTGCCCATTAGAATAAAAAATGAGGAGTCTAAGAACGAAGATAATCTAACCTAAGTGCTTGACATCTAACCATAACCCGGTTAGTATCAAGAATTTGGTTAGAAGTATATATATTATTTATTTTATAGTATAGGTTATAATTTAGTCCATCATGTAATATCATTTAAGTCAAGCATGGAGGCAGGATGATTTTCATCCACTAAACCGAACAAATTTCCTTGGTTAACAATAATTATATAATTCACCAAAGCACAAACTCATCAACTTAGTTGATGAGTTCGGTTGGTCCTGAATAAAGTAAAAAATACAACTAACTAATCTTGCTAAGTAGCCAAATAAGAACAACCCGGCTTGTCATACCCAACATGGCAAATGTTGGAGGCGAGGTGGGGTTATCTTACTTTGATTCTTGGAAGCTACTTAGGTGTTCTTGCCACTAGAGCAAGTGAGGTAGTGGAACAAGTTTGGAGAGCCAAGACTTCCATGGTTCACAGATTACCCATACACAAGTCCTTCAAGGTTGAAAGCTTGAATGGCTTCAGCACTTAGAACATTTTGGACAAAATTTTAAAGGTGTTTTGAGTCTTAATTCTTGGTGAAAATCAACCACCCTCAAACCCACAACTATAAGCTTAGTTGGGAGCATGGTAGGCACAAGATTTCACCAATTTTTCATCAAAATATACAAGAAACAAGTAGATAAATCAAAGTAGACTTTTAACTCTACTTTGGACCTCAAATGTGGTGAGTTTCCACCTTACTTTACCATAGAAAACTTGTGAAAAGCTTCCTAGAGGTTATCAAGTAGTTTAGAAGAAGAAAGAAAGAATAAAGTAAGAAAAGTGAGTGAAAACTCACTTAGAACACTTGGAACTTTCTGCCAAGAATTGAAATCTAGAGAAATGAGAGAACTTGAGAGTGTTTAGAGAGTTTGTAAAGTGTGGAGGAGTTGCGGAAGTGATGTATATATAGTTGGGGACTAGGGTTTGGGTTAAAAAGGTTGGAAGGTGATTGAGTAGAAAGAAGGTGGAAAAGAGGTGAAATTGCACTTTTTTAAACAAGTTGTCCACCCAGCACCGTAGGCTACGGTTGGTAGGCCGTAGGCTAGGTCTGCTTTGTTTTTTTTTTTTGCACTCAAGGGATATATGAGTGTGTGAATATCAAGAATATATGAGTATGATTACGAATATAATTAAACATCAAGTATAATTCAGTTTCGTATATAATAAACACGTATTCGAGATTGATTAAATATCATGTATGTATGCATAAACAAGTGTGAATAAAATGTATTCCATTATGATCAAAGTCTCGGATTACAAGATTGGAAAAAGGAAATACGAATTACGACACCATTACAGGTTTCTAAAAAATAGAAATACAATTACAACTTCCTAAATAAGGAAAGTACAGAAATGCGAAGCGTTACATTAAGTGACGATCATGAATCTTCTTTGTACGATCTTTGTAGATTAGCGAGTTATCATACGCTTGATTCCTGAGTTCTTCTAACTCAAATACTATTTTCTCATTTCCAACCCCAAAGTAAGTCTCCCTTCGATAATATATATCAAGGCTCTAACTTTAGCTAGGAATGGCCATTCCAATATTAAGGGAACATGATCATCTTCGTCCATATCCAACATGACAAAATCGACTGGGAAAACAAACTTGTCAACCTTTACTAGCATATTTTCGACAATCCCCCGTGGATGTTTGATCGAACGGTCAACTAGCTGAATACTCATCTGAGTGGAGTAGGTTCCCTTAGTACAAGCTTAGAAAAAAAAACTAAGTAAGCATCATATTTATTGCTTGCTCTTAGATCAGCTAAAGCATTGCTGACTAATAGATCCCCTATTAAACATGGGATGTTGAAACTACCATGATCTACTACTTTGGGAGGTAACTTGTTCTACAAGACTGCTGAGCATTCTTCGTTTAAGGTTACGGTAGATAGATCCTCTAGCCTTCGTTGTTAGACAGTAAGTCCTTTAAGAATTTTGCGTAATTAGTCATTTGAGTCAGCTCTTCCATGAAAGGAAGATTAATATGCAGCTTTGTGAACATCGTCGGGAACTTACCATACTATTGCTCAAATTTGTCTTTCAATTGGCGCTTAGGAAGTGGAAGGTTTGGTTTTTGCTCCTATACATTCTCCTTCTTTCTTTGTTCGCTTAGCTGCCGAATTGTAAGACCATTTGTATTAGTAGATATTGGGGTGTCGTCTCATATTTTTCTTGAATAGTTTCTACAGTAGGAGGGTTGTTCCTAGTGACATTACCACTTTGAAGGGTAATGGATTTAACCTGAGCCTTCTCCTTTGCTGAATCTCTCAATGCTAACTATGTCAGGATCTTTTACGTTTTCTGAATTGTAGTTTCTATGTCCTACTAGCTCTTGATCTTGCTTATTCATCATCTCCCCGTTCTCTTGCATGTATTCCATTGGCATTTCCTTTAGACTTGGTTGTCGCTCCCTAGGCTAGAATCTGTTATTTGAGAATAGCCTGCTATGAATGAGTTCTTGTTGTCTCCCCAACTAACCCTAGGTTCCCCTTTATCATAATTGAATGGATATATAAGTTCGTCACCTACAAAGTCAACCTCTTCTTCCTGTGTAGCAATAGGACAATTCTTGGTCAAATGAGACACAAGTATTGTACATTTCTTGTTTAGTCACAAGCTTTTCAATCTCGAAAGTGAGTGCTTCAAATTGGGTTGCGAGCTTAGAACTTAAATCTTCGCTGCAAACATCAGCCTTCCTTGAAGATCTGGGATCTCCCGTAGATGGGTAGTCATTTTCTGAAATCTTTTCAATAAGAGCACGAGCAGTAGTAGGAGTTAAGTCAGAGTAGACACCACCCGCTACTATATCCAAGTTCTACTTAGATGGAGTATAGAGACCGTTGTAGAATGTGTTCATAACCATCACGACTCCATACTATGATGCAGGCAGTTCTTTGAAGCTCATTAAACCTATCCTAGGCGTCTGAGAAACTTTCATCCTCTTCTTACTCAAATTCGTATATCTTGCTACGTAGGCGAATTGTTTTCGAGGGTGAAAAGAACTTACACATAAATTTCCCAGCCATTTTTGTCCAAGCAGTGACAAAACCAGGGGCAACGAATCAAGCCACGAGTGGGCTTTCGCTAGCAGTGAGAATGGAAAGAGACAAAGTCTCACTGCATCATCTGAAACATCTTCAAGTTTGAAGATTTCACAAAGTTCAAGAAATTAGTTTATATGATCGTTCGGGTCCTCGTCTGCAAGTCCATGTTACTAACACGAGCGTTGAATCATAGTGATGATCTGAGTAGGAATCGTGACGTTGTTCGCTTCAACTCTCAGTCTACTGATGTTATTCCTAATTGCGTCTGTCAGAGGGACGTACATAATCTAAAATAGTTCATTCTGCCATCATTCTACGAGAAGTCTAGCGCACCAACAAGTACTAAGGCACACAAAAGAAAGCAGAAAAACAAACAATCAGAACTAAAACTAAACGAACTAAAACCTAACTAGTGGTTAAACTACTACTAATAAAATAGTTATGCAATAGTGATGTGTCCCCCGCAACGGCGCCAAAAACTTGACGTGCTTAGATAGTAACAATAAAATTGACACAGAGCACAACCGAGTTTTAAGGATAAACACACTAATACTAACTACATACGTTCTAGGAAAGTGTACCTATCAGTATATATTACAGCCTAGGTAAGTACCCAAGTATCAATCTGTGGACACTAAAATCTATTAACCTATCTCTTTCGCAATATCTAACCTAAGTAACTTTTAATAATCGGAAAAAACTAAACAACCTATCTAATTAAGTTTAGAAAACAATGATAAGAAAATAATTAATTAGGTTCAGAATCATCTTATTACTTTTGCAAAACAGTTGATTATGGTTCTTACGAAAAACTCGTCATACGTGACACTAGTAATAAGGGTAACTGTTAAAAAGCTAGAGCCCCCTCGGGTTAGCCCAATGTACCCAAACAATCAGGCTATAGACACACCTAAGTATCTGGTTCTAAGGTACTAAGATATTTGCTCATTCTTGTGATCTAAGAGTCTCTTATATTTTTCTAGCAACCTAGATTAACGAACCGAGCGAATTACTATCTAGACTACTCAATTTAAAACAAGCCATTATCTAGTTTCCAAACCTTTTCTATCAGATTCTTCCCGTAAGTGACCCATATGAATTACCAACATCCAAACAAGTTTGTCCTTTGCCTACTAAGCTTTCCAGCCCTAGACTAACGATTGATATATAGACTAGAGATTAACAAAGCAGATCTAACATACATAACCTCATAGAAAGATCTAAATCATCCACACAAACTCATTTGAACGTCGATGCTCAACATACAGATTACACTACACCAGTTTATAAACAAACCTTACTAAAAACACACTTTCATAACAAAATCAACCAATTCAATGCAACGTGACATGAATCATCAACCTTAACCGACCTTGGTGTGCTTAGCTACTCATCGTAACAATAAAGCTAATGAATTTATCAAATACATGATAGAAATCAATAGGAAATGATAATACAAAAGGTTCTAACTCAGTAAGGATCAATCTCTTGACCTCCTGTATGTTCTTCTTCCTTCAATCCTCTCGTGAATCGTCCGATTATGAATTCTTGATCTTCAACAGCCTTTTTTGGCCCTTATTTTCTGATTTTGCCCTCTCTTAGGGTTTTTGTGACATCTCATTCTATTTATACAACCCATGTGTAATTTGGATGGGTTACGACCCTTAAACACGAAACTGGGTCACGGCCCGTAAAAAGACAGGTGTCACTTTATCACTCTAGGGTTTCCAATTAGTAGGTGGTGCACTAACATGGGGGGTCACGCCTCATATACTACTCCTATGCCCACGGCCCGTAAACAATACAATTTGGGTCTGCCTTCTATGCAACTTCAGTAATCTTTAGTTCTGGCTTAAAAATCCTTCATGTCACTTAGGAATCTATAAAACACTAAGAAATAAACATTTAATCCATTCCAAAAAATATTTACCACAAACAACAACAAAATGCAGATTTCAACACTATAATAACATGTTGTCATTCAGACAATCACTTACAGTTTGCAGTTATGACAGTCAATGACATATGAGCCAAGGAAACACAACAAACAATTGATCTCAACTAGACATTATGTTTATTAATTTTGTAAAGTAAAGAAAATAAAGTTTCGGATCCAACAACCAAAAGGTTGATCATAGATCAAATTGTAGGTGAGACTAAACCCCATTAAAGGGTTTATACAAAAGAAGCCTGGCTAACCTAAATACATGGAGGTCCCAAGATCTAGTCAACATAATAACCTACCTGTATAGAATAAGAGAAATCATCGTGAGGCACTTGTATATTCTTTGCATTGTTTGGGGATTAATAAACTTCATAGTACATCCCGTTAAATGTTATACAAGTCTAATCTTCTATACCTACAAATAAGTAAATGAGAGCGCAAGTGTAATAATTTAGTTAAGCCAAAATCTTTTCCCCACTTTATTAGGAGGGTATTAGTAGTAAATTTAGAACTATATTTATTTAATGTGTTAACGTCATAAACCCGTGTATTACACAGAGCTAGATCAACGAAATATCAAATAATTAGCGGGAAAAAAGGAAATAGTTGATAAAAGAAATATCAAATAAATGAAGTATTCAGAAAAAATATATATTAATAATGAAAATAATAAATAGTTGAGAAACACTAAGCAAAAATATTTCAATTAGCTAACTATTTTTAGGTATAATAACTTGGGATTAGAGAAAAATAAGCGATTTCTTTTCAATTGGTTATAAGAATCTTAGACTCACAAAATTGTAATACGTATCGCAACCAGTTACATACTAGGTAAGTTTAGTTTTAAATATGAGTAAAAATTTATATTATTTTGATTATAATATAAGAATCTAAATGTATCTATTTTCATTAAATTTAAACTTTGGGCAACTTAAACCCATATGCCTTCTCATTTTAGACTATTTGTCTTTTATTTTTAAGCATTTGACCCTCTAGGATAAGGAGAACCCTTATAAGAAAATAGGTTGAAGTTGGTACATATATAAAATATGAAAAAAATTAAAACAATTTTATAAATCGAAATAGGAATAAAAAGAAAATAGTTACTTGGAACGCTTTCGTCTAAAATGATATGACAAAATTTAACATCGGATTCTACAAATCATAACTAATATAAGATCATTTATAAATATATGATTGAATGTTTTTTAAATTGAATCTTAGAGGGATATTAATTTTTTTTCAGTTGTAGATTCATAAAATAGACAATTTAATCGATAAAAAACAAAATTCTGAATTCAAATATATGTTCATAAAAATTGAAATGATTAATTAATCTAGTTGTTTAAAATAGTGGTGTTGATTAAAATTCAAAAACAGTTTGATAATATAATAACTATTCATAATACAAATTTAATTCTTTTAAATGATATAACAATCCGTAATTAGTTTCTTATTAAATTCGTTTAGTTATTAATTTAATAACTATCTGTAATTAAATTTAAAATTAAATATTTAAATATATATATATTTTTAAAACTTAATATTATTATTTAATATGAAAGAAAAATGAGAAAACATTTAATATGAGAAGAGTCAGGAAAATAAAGGTGAGAAAATAATTTAATCACCATCTATTATTAAATTTAAATCAAATTTTAAATACACATTATTTTTATTTTAATATCATTATTTAATAAGAGGTATTAGAGAGTGACAAGTGTCATTAAAGATTTTCATCTATTTTGTATATAGTATGTATATATATAAGAGAGAGATTAGGGTTTTTGTAAGTTAGGTGTGTTTTGTGAGAAATATAGAAAGAAGATCTACACCATTTGATCTATAATAATGGTTATATTTAGTGGTAAAATTATAAAGAGTGTTTACCATTAAAATAATTAATTTTCTACATTAAGGGTATAAAGGTAAATTTAATATTTTAAATTCAGAAACCTACATGCAATGCACATGCAAGTTCCCTCATTCTTTTTTAAACGTAAATAACATTATACGTAACTCTTTTTTTAAAAAAAAATACACCATAATAATGAGGGTTTTTTATCTTTAATATGAGTACAATATTGTTATACTTATATAGAGAGAAAAAACGTTTCGGTCGGATGTTTTAGTACATGATGTTTTGTCTATGTCCATACAACGGTGTTTTAATTGTATTGTGATTCAAGGTGTTGTGTTTTAAAGTAAAACACCATGAACGTATATAAGACATCATATCATTGCAAATAATGAATGATTCAACTCATGGTGTTTTAACATCTGGAATAGCTGAAGAATCATTCTAGATGTTAAAACACCACGACTGTATTATGATTCAATTCATGGTGTTTTTGAATTTGTATGGTGTTTTATACCTGCAAAAATAAAAAATAAAAAATCATTCCAAATGTTAGAACACCATGCTGTATTACGATTCAAGTTGTGGTGTTTTCTAGAATCCGTATGGTGTTTTATACGAACTATGATTAAAAAAAATACGAACTGGTAATTTCCTTCGATCTCTATGAATCAGACGATAATGATTTATAAAATCTCTGAGTTGGAATATATAAAACTGAATTCTTAAATTTTTGTAAAAATAAAATTATATTATTAACCCAAAATAACTCACTGTATGATTATTTTATCAATTAATTAAACTTTGAAGTAAATTACATTATTCCTCTTTTTAATTAATTAAATTAAAGAATGTAAACACCATATTATCTTTTACACTTCTCACGCTATTAAAAAATTATTTAAAAAATATTTTTAAAAAACTAAAAATCCCGATGGGATTCACATGTTAGTTGGACCATCCACATCTAGTCCGATCATTGTATCCTAGTAGTCAGATACGAACAAACACAAATCTGAAATCATGTGAATCGCTTGCCAAGCAATCCATCATTTTTTTATTTCTCTATTAAACTGTTCAATCTCATATTTTTTAATAATAAAACTACACAGATTTGATTCCTATTTTTTTTATCTGGTATATTCACACCATTTATATATAATGAAACATAGAAGGAAGATTACAATAAGATGGATCGGTCTTTGAGTATTCCTTTTTATAGATTGTTACTATTTTTTGTTAATATACAACGTTTTCATAATTTTTATCTAATTTTTTCAAACTAAGAGGATTTCCGAAAATTAAAAACCCTGGCTACGCTGCTATATGTCATATTTAGTTTTCTTTTACACATTGTTTTCCATTACACATAATTTGCATATAATTTAATTAGTTTTGTTTTGTAGTGACGATGTATATATCATATTACTTTCCACGTAATACATTAAATATATGAGTGATTTTTTTCCAACCAGATCTTCTATGTGCTTAAGAATGATTTGAAAAATAGTAATAAAAATTAAACCATTAATATGTGAATCAAAAGTGATCTTTAAGACCATCGAAATATTAAGCGCCCAGTTACAAATATATAAAATAATAATAGAAAAATACACACAGTTTGAACGAGTTTTTTTTTCCAAACTAGTATTAATGGAAAAAGTATTTATATTTTGGTATTTCTTTAAAACTATTTACTAAAATGATGATTTTATTATTTTGTATTTGCCTTTTCTTTTAATCAATAAAAAAAAACATAATAGTTATTTTCTATTCAATCAATCCATTATGCAAAAGAATGAAATTGTTTCTTTCTTTTTCCTTGTCAACTCTTTTTATTTACATATTAATATTGCCTTTTAAAAACTTAAACCTCTACAAAATAATAATTCTTCCTTTTCCAGAGTATCTTCCTCATTCAATAAATATAATATTATAATAACATTAGAAAATCAAGAAAACAGTAAAAAGATGTGGTAAAACTATTATGTCTCATTACAATAAAGCTATTAAATAATCATCTTTTGTTTTTATCATATCACTAAGTTAATATTAAAAAAACAAATTCATTGTTTCAAGTTTATAACATTAGTTTCACTTTACGTTTTTCTTGACTTCTGAAAAATAATACAATTTGTAGTGTAAGTTTCACTGCACTTTTTAGAATCTACCATTCTGTTTTTAAAATTGATTTTTCTTGCTATCTCAACCCAAGAATGTTAGATTAGTTTTTTTTAATGTTTCTTATTTCATTGTTTAAATTTATGATGACTGATTTTATTAGTTTGTCTTTGATATGGGTTGGTTGACGGAAATATTTATAACGAGATGGAATAAGAGTATATTGTTGATTTAATAGAAAAAAATTAATAAGTTTTTTATGATGATTAAAAGAAAAGATAAATACACTATAAATAAACATTAATAGGTTGATTAAAAAAACATATTGGGTTGATTGGAAATAAAAGGTATAAATAAAAAGTAAAAATACGAACAATGGATTGATTGGATAGAAAAAGAGTAAGTTTATTATGTTGGTTAAAAGAAAAGATAAATACAAAGTAAATGAAAACACCATTTTGATAAATAGTTTTAAAAGAAAATCAAAATGGTAAATATTTTTCTTATCAACACTAGTTTTGGAGAAAACTCCAGTTTGAATGGTTGACCTCTAGTCTCTAAAGTTTACAATGTATAAATTCGTCAAACATTGTCTCTCACGAGAAGTTATAACGCCTTAAAAGGTATGATGTGTTAGCATTTCCGAGAATGAATCATGTTTATGTCCGTGTCTATACAATATATAAGGGGGAGCCATGTGGCAAACCCATTCAGGGTTCGAAGTCATGCGACAACATCGCCGTCACCTTACAGTTTGCCATGAGGGTTGAGATTTGCAGTAAACCTTTGCCATCAGAGTTGAAGACTTTTAGGATTGAGAAGCTAGGGTCCATCTCTTAGTAGCGGCGGCAATTCTTGACGCGGCCTGCTAACCTGACACGAAAAAAAAGGTTCGGGTCAACTAAAACGACCTATTTAAAAATACGGGTCGAGTTTGGGTTGACCCATTAACCCATTTAACTATTTAATAAAAATTATCATTATTTTTTTTCTATTCCCTCATCTTTAACCATATTTTAGATAATTATTTAATAATTATGTTTTATTCCCTTATAAAAAAAACTTATGACCCCCACGATTTTTAAACAGTCGTAATTTTTTTCATACGTGTATATATATATATGTATATATCTATATATATATATATATATCATCAAAGAAACAAACATTTTATTCTCTTTAATTTGAGTGTAGTATAGTTATAATTTTTTACTAAAAAAACTGATATGTTACGTGATTAACAATGTCTAGAAGTGAGCAACAACTAAATCGTTAACTGAAACCAAACCAAAAACAGAAGAAACCGAACCGAAATCAACAAAAAACTTAATTAACTGAAAAGCGATTAATCGAAAACCGAACTAACCAAAAACCGATTATTAGTTTTTTTGTACCCTCGTTTAACCATAATTAACCGAACAGAACCGAACCTTTCAAATTTTCATATATGTCTAGCCTTTATACATTCAAATTCAAGTATTTCATATTTTATACCTCCATTTCATGTGTTTGTTATTCCACATCATGTATATTACATATCTATTTCATGTATTTTTAAGCAAAATTAGCATAAGTGTTGTGTTGGCTATTAACAGAAATTAAAAGAATCAAACAAAAAACCATCAATCTAACCAAATAAACCGAGACGATTAACCAAAAACTGATTAGTTAATAAATAGACTAACCAATGACTTCGGTGGAGGATAATAGCCGAACCGACCGAACCATGCACACTAGAATGAAATAGATTAATCGATGACCTCGCTTATGACGGATATCCACTGATACTAGTAGCTGTTATACAAACAAGAAAACTACCAGAAACGAATAAACGTAAATTTTCACCCCCCGCCGCATTGCGCAGGCACCTTGCTATTATTCTTAAGATGTGTCCGGAAAAACTGTGCAATACTAGCGGACAATGCATGTAAAGATTGAAATTTATTTTCTTCCTGAGCCCGTTCGTATCGGCCGTATTCGCATTCTACAGTTACATCTAAATTTCAGTATGCATATATATTTACCAAAGGACTTCCTCGACATCTATTATGTTTCAGATCTAGTTTGAACGTTTGTCCTATTACCACTCGAACTATTGGGGCATATTAGAGAATATATATTTTTTCTATGTATTAGTATGTAAATCATGACTAGATTGAGGGTGTCATGTGTAATTAGATTTATCATATATATAGAGGGAGGGCATTAGGGCTCTTCTATATCTATTTTGGTCAAGGAATAATTATACCGTAAACACGTTTAGTATGAACAATACTTCCAAACAAAATTTTAAGTTTCGAGAAACGATTTGAAAATAAAATCAAACATGACACTCAAGTTCGTATTGAAATCACGTTAAAAAGCTCATAGGAACCAAATAAAAACTCCTAGTCTACACTAAACAAGCCCAAAAATATTGCAACAGCCAGACTTTATTTCTAAACAAGCCCAAAAATATTACAACAACCAGACTTTATTCAGGAAAAAATAGATGACACAACCTGGTAAAATCCCCTCTAGGTAAACAGATGGGTGTTGAAAAACGTGATCCCGGTGAAAAAAGGTTTAACAACTTATGGATCGCTGATAGAAACCTTGGTGACCGGTTCATTCACATGGATTGGGTTGACTCATCCGTGTCGAATCGAGTTGATTTGATCCATTAAACTGACCATTAATTCAATAATTTTAAAACTAGTGCATTCTAAAACAAATGAAAATTACTCCAAAGTAAGTTTAAAAGTACCTAAAGCTTTCAATAAAGTTAAAAGTAGTTTCTTCTTGATATTTTATTTTCTTGGCTGAATAGACTTATGAACATGTGGGATCTGTGGTAATTAAAGCTTTCAATTTATGTATTTATTTCATTGTTTTGGTTGAAACTGTTTAGCCAGCGTGACTAGAGAGGTTACTATGACGGAGGGTGGAGGCGAGATGGTGACGGGGTTTGACGGTTAGTGATTTATAGCATTTATTTTTTTATGATTTTTTTAATCAACTACGTGGATAGTGTATTTTTTTAATCATGTTAAAACTAAAGTGAATATACTTCAAGGATCAAATAGTTAAAAATCATATGCATGCCTTTTCAAATAAATGGTTTACATGAAGCTTTTACTTAGTAGAGTTAGGTTTGAGTAAATCACTCTATATTAATTTTAATGTATTCAAACATCACAAAACTACTACGATTATAATGTACAAAGAAGAGATATTTTAATATACCTAAAAGAATAAGAACTTTATCTTTTCTTATTTATAAATATATCTTTAAAACGAGGGTGACTTTGTCTTTTAAATACTAATTATATTTGGGTGATTCTATTTACAACCCAACTTTTTTCTATGTACGCTAAGTGATGTGATATTAATAAATTAAAAACTGTGTTTTTCTTTTATAACTTCCGATATATATTGTTTTATTAATAAAACAAATACGGTTTTGTGATATGCTTATTTTTATCTACGTTTTGATATAAATTTTATAAAAAACGGGATATAAAATTTTATAACGACTTATAAAACATTGTTTGATACGACTCCGTTTTTCATAGAAATTATATCAAAACGTAGATAAAAATAAGCACATCGCAAAACTATATTCATTTTTTTATAAAAAATTATATATCGAAAGTTATAAAAGAAAAAAACACAAATTTGAATTTATTAATGTCACATCCTTGGTGTAAATAGCAAAAAGTTGAGTGGTGTGATATTGATAAATTAAAAACTGTGTTTTTCTTTTATAACTTCCGATATATATTGTTTTATTAATAAAACAAATACGGTTTTGTGATATGCTTATTTTTATCTACGTTTTGATATAAATTTTATAAAAAAGGAATATAAAATTTTATAACGACTTTAAAACGTTGTATTTGATACGACTCCGTTTTTCATACAAATTATATCAAAACGTAGATGAAAATAAGCACATCGCTAAACTATATTCGTTTTTATAAAAAATTATATATCGAAAGTTATAAAAGAAAAAAAACACAAATTTGAATTTATTAATGGCACATCACTTGGTGTAAATAGCAAAAAGTTGGGTGTAAATAGTAGGACCCATTATATTTTAGTCCCTCATCTTATTACACTTAAATCCCTTTAATTTAACGAAATTATAGTCAATTAGTTACACTTTCCCCCTCTACAACAAACTTATAATTCTTTTACAAGTATTCTTGTTATATCTTATAAACTATAATGTTTTAAAAAAAATCCAAAGGTACTGTGATAACCTACTCATTTTTGTTGACGTTTCGATAGTTGTTTTGGTCAGTATTGTTGTGATGATTAAAATGAACAAGTAGATGATGCATTAGTGTACAAGTGATTAAAGCAATGTGTTTTATCATATTTCAAATGCTCAAGACTCTCTAAGTTGTCATTATTATCAATTTAATAATATTCCAATCTTTTTCACTTCGATTTTCGTTTGATTAATATTGTTCACCAATTTGTTCTTGCGACTAGATATAATTTCGAAACCTTGCACATACGGGTTTGATGTGAGCATGGTTTGTATTCGTATGTTTGTGTATTTACTTGATTGGGTGCACATACTTACATGGGTTAGCAGGTAGTAAATTGACATCAAACAAACTCACTTGGTTTATCTAAATGGTTGCATTAAAATAATGTTTTATTAGTTTTCTCCATCTTTTATTACCTAATCAACTCGTATGTGGCCGTAATGAAAAAGAGAAATCTCTAATAGGATGATGTCCCCTAAGAAAGGGAATAACTTTTTTGTCGATTTTAGTGGGTTATTTGCATTGCGTTTTTTTAGTCGAAGGTCCACATATGTATGCAAAAGAATTTGTTATATGTCCATAATATTTAATTTCAAACGATAAGCAGGTTGAACAGAACTAATCATCATAAAATAAATATCATTTTACTTATACATATTAAATGCAACCGTAAGTGTTGTGCGGATTAAACTGTACAATGGTACCTTGTTTGGGTTTGTCCAGTTTACAGTGTTACATTCCAACTCTTTTCAGCGTGTTTCCTACAAACATAGCAAAAAAAAGACAAAACCAAAGAAAAGCTTAAAGCTAGATCAACAACAAACCATCCAGTTACAAATCCTCACTACCTTTTTAAGGTGTTTCCTACAAACATAACGACAAAAAACAAAAACAAAACAAGTATGCAGCCAGATCAACAATAAACCCACAAGCAGAAGACCAAGTCCACCCAACTGCTATGAAGATAATTTCGACCTAATCTTCTAAGCCGTTATACTAAAAACTTTGGTAGAAAAGTTTTTAGCCCAATTATTTTAGAATATTTTTACAGGACCAAACATTTCAAACATAAATGAACAAACTCATAACTGAACTGAACCAAACCCACACGTAAAAACCAAAACTAGAAAACCAAAACCAAACAATAGTCTAAAACTTAAAAACTGGATTTTTGGTTTTGGTTCGGTTTAAGCCCAAAGCTGACACCGATCGACCCATGCAAATCCCTACAAGTATTAAGTTTCATATTCAAGTTTCCTCATTACTAACCAACTTATCAAGCCTTGAAGATTCTCAACTTTTTTGTAATTTATATCACATAGCAACAAGAATAAATAAGAGACGAGAACTTGTTTTATAAGAGGCATGTCTCCTACAAGTGAGATAACTATAAACCAAATTAAATAAAATGCAACAAAAATATCTTTATATTTCGCTGTGGTCAGTAGCTGAAAAATCTACGTTCAACGAAGCTTCCTTATTTTCCAGACCTTTTAATAAACACATCGTAGAAACTTTTTATGTGTTTTGAATATCTAATTCAAAATACTTTATAAACTTTTTATCCGTGTTAAATATCTAATGCAAAAAAAACTTATATAAAAGTTATTCTATTCGTCTTAAAAATCTAATTAAAAAATAACTTTATATATAAAATACCTATTTAACAAAATGGAGTTTTAGTTTTATTATAAAAACGTTTTTAGAAGAAATTTAGTTTTCGTAAAACGTTTTTTGAAGTTTTCCACCAACAAACTTTTAGGAAAAACTTTGTAATCTACACATAATACATCTTTAAAAACTAAATACAAAGCACAACAAACTTTAGAACTAAAGGGGTGTTATATTTGATAGAAAATCAAGCGGGAAAACAAAAATTCAAATTAAACACCCAAGCATGTTAGATTAAAACTTCTAAGCTTAGTTTGGTAAATCAAAGCAACGTATATGGTTTTTTTATTTTTACTTTTATGTGAATGTTATTACCATATTTCATTTTTCAGATTCAGTTGCACGATGAACATACCAATTTAAACAAGCCAATCGCCGTATAAGCTTCTAAGGTATTAATTTTGCAGCTTTTTAAGTTTTGAATTGTGTATATCTTTCATATTTTTTATATTAATATATGTGTTTTATTGCAGGATGATGATGAAAAAAGTGTTGATATTATTTGGTCTGGTGCAATGTTTAGTTCATACAAGTCTGATCTTTAACTGTAAATTTAGTGAATAGGTAATTTAAATGTTTATTTAATCATATCTTTAACTTCTATATTCACTTTTTTATTTTTTAAGGATCCGAAGTTTGAAACTGAAAGGAAGAGATTCAAGAGGCTCTTTGAATTGAAATGGAGTGAGGCTTTCATTTGTTTAAGAGTTATCTTTCCTTTATTCGTGTGCTACTTTATATAACTTCTATTTATGTTTAAGATTATTTTCTTATTTGTGTGTTATTTTATTGTATTAATGATTTCTTAAATTACTTGATAATTTAAATTCTATATTTAATAAATTACTAGATATGTATAACACTTACACGTATAACTACCATAATAATGCTACCATAAATATTATACAATGAGAAACTATCAAAAACGAGTGTCACATTGCAAAGTGTCACCACGCCGTATCACGCGGCACCCACGAGTACTTTTTAATTCGAAAGAAAATGTCATGCAAACCATTTTTGAAATTAGATCTTTTTAAATTATAAGCACTTGAAAACTTTAATTGTTACCTTCTTAAAATAGTAAAATTTTGCTTATGTTATATTCCAAGTTTAAAAAGTGTTCGTATAGAAAATTATTATAATTAAATAAGATAGACATGTAATTAAAATAGTTAAGAATTACGATATGATGCTCATATGATGAAAGGAGTCTACATAACATCTACATCAACAGTATAAAGCGTCTATATAGCCTTCACATGTGTTATAATGAATCTGCTTGTTACTAGCGTTCATCGTTAATTTCAAATATTTGTGTACTTTGTGAATATCTTTTACCCTTTACTTTATGTTTTACGATTTTCTGGTTAATGACGGGGTTAGCTTCAGTTCAATAAATTGACCTAGACTTAATGTGGCTTAAAGGGTTAAAAGGTAAAATGGTATGGAATCGACAACTGTCGTGAACAACAAAAAGAATAAGAACAGTGCCCAGTCGCATCAATACTTCACAAGTACACTCTCTGCACAGCCACAACAGAGCATGTGGGAGAGCACACTCTTTTACCCGAATGTCCAAACCCTTCAACCTACCAAAAAGGACAAGTCCCCCACTACAACCTAGGATCACTGGTCAAAACCTTCTTCTTATAGAGAAGACCTTCCCTATAAATCACAGCCTCTTGTCATTGAAAGAGGCATACCATATCAGCTCAGGTCACTCTTGATCTATGATCTTACTTCTCCCCTCTAGAACTTGCTTTATGCTTGTTCTATTCTTCACTTACCACTACATCATCACACTTGATATTAACATTCTCGGTTGAATACTTTTCAATCCAAATCAAAAGTGAACAACAAAGTGATTCTCTCCACGTGCTGCAAATGGGGGGGGGACCCCATGACCTGCGTTAGGCAAACCGAGACCCTTGAACCCTTTTGCCTAACCAGTCCAGTTACTATCCTTGGTCTTATATTTGTCGTAGCAACAAGTTAGCGCCCACCGTGGGGCTATGCCGCTTACTTTTCTTGAAAGACCAGTAGTGTAGCTCCATTTTCATCAAGTTCACCATGTCTGAAAGCGAGTCTCCCGGTGAGGTTAACCAAGCATCACGAGCTCTAACACCTAATGCCGGCTAAACATCACCGGTTGCATCTACATCGTTTTCTACTCTGGGAGGCACTCAAACAGGAATCATATTTCCGGAGTTCTCGTCTTTTCAGACACCAACCCCTTCTCGCTCGGGAGTTCCCTCTTTCCCCAAGTCGGTGCTACAAATACACCGGAACACGTCAACTAGACACCCGAGGGAGTAGCTCAAATCTTCTTACAATTGAGATCCCTTCTCAATCAACATGTGAGCCAAGAAGGGAAAATGGGGTGAGGATAAGACTAGACTACGACGAGTCTGAACCTTCGTTGTCACCCGGTCCTCCACCTCTTCCTTTCACTAGCTCACGTACAATCGCCTCTCACTTTGAAGCTGGTCCAAGTGTGACGAACCAAACGTTTAACACAAGCCCTTATGCTTTTGGAAGACCGAGTACAACTGCTTTTCTCCTATTCACTTCCCAATCCGCTGTGACCGGCACACCTCTTGGACATGAAACCACTCTTGAGCAATTATTGCAATCACCAGCTTCAAGTGTTCCCCCCTGTTCCCACTACGTGGGAACGAGTCATGGCAGCCTTACCCCTGGCTCGAAATGCCGCCATAAGTGCTCCCATGGGAACAAATTACATGGCTACATCCGAAAGCCTTCAAGGCTTCAACCTGATTCCTCAGTTGATAAGAGACACAGTTTCCTTGGCAGCACTTCATCGATCAAGTGTTGTCCACTCACCAAGGAACCTCCAATAGTAATTCGGCTTCAAGATCAGAAGAAGATTTTACCAAACCCTACAAGCCCAGCAATTTGTCCTGGTTTTCTCAACAAATCGCTGACTATAATTTTCAAACCTGAATCAAGATGCCATCCCATATGAGAACATATGACGGAAATGAAGATCTAGAAGACCACCTCCAAATCTTTACTGGAGCAGCCAGGATTGAAAAATGGTCCAACGCTGAATGCCGCCTCATGTTCATGCAAACCTTTGTAGGGTCTGCCATGATATAGCTCAACGACCTACCTGACAAAAGCATTCGAACATTCGATGATCTAAGCAAAGGTTTTTTAGCCAACTTTTCACAAGAACGGAGGTACGTCGAGGATGCAACAATAATAATACAGATAAAGGAACAAGATGACGAAAGTCTCAGAGAATTCATCGAAAGATACAAGAAGAAGAGTTAACCAACGTGGGTGCTGATGAAAAAATGAGGGTGGCAGGATTCATGAATGCCATCACCTCCAAGTATCTCACAAGAGTTTTCAACAAATGGCTACCCAAAACCCTTGAAGAGGCCCTAGAAAATGCTGAAGCTCATATTCGCGGAGAGGAAGCTATTAACATTATAGAACAAAGGAGAAGAGCACCTAGTTGGCAAAGCAACAGTCCCAACAGAAAAAGAGGAAACTTTGGTCCCTATGACAAACGGTTCAAAGGTTCAGACCCCAGAAGGCCTGAAGGTCTGAACCCTTCAAGCCGAGAAAAAACCATAAACTTCACAGCTTTGACTAATACCCCACAAGAAATCTTGGCCACTGAAGAAGTAAAACACAGTTTTCGCCTTCCTTGACCTTTACCCAAAAGTAAGAGAAACGAGAACTCTACCCAGTAATTGTGAGTTTCATGAAAAGAAGGGCCACCATATGAACGATTGCTTTCAACTCAAGAAAAGAATTGAGGAGGCCTTCAAGTCCGGGAACTAGCCCACTTAGTGAAATAAGGGACAAGATGGCTGAAGGAAAAAAGCAAAGAAGTGAACATTGTGGATGTTGATGGAAAGCTTCCCACAAACGACCACGCTTAGAGACTTGGGAACGACAATGCGTCTGCTTCGCACCACCCGAAGGGGACTTGTTATCCAAACCCCTGGTGGTGGAAGCTATGTTGGGAACACTCAAGACACACAAAGCCTACATTGACACTGGAGCAGCAACAAAGATTGTGTTTGAAAAATGCTTCAATCATCTCAACAATGACGAATGTTCAAGGCTTTAACCATCTGAATCCTCCACTAAAGGTATCGCCGACACACCTATCAAGCCTTTTGGCCAACTAACCTTAATGTCTGTTTCAGTGAACGAAAAATGGAAAGAACCAAACCACTTACTTTTGTGATGATCAACATTCCCTCCAACTATACTGTTATCATAGGTAGGCCAGGGCAAAGTGTGTTTGGAATGGCGGTTTCAGTTGGCCAAGGCACCGTGAAATTCCCTACCGAACGAGGGATAGCAACCCTTCAACCAACACAACAAGCTTTCTTGGTTGAAGGAGAGAATTCAAAGGAAAACGAGGATGATAAATGAGGATGATCAACAAAGGATAAGGGTAATACAAACCTTACTGGAGAAACCCTCTCTCATCTCAAGAAGCTGCTCCTACACAATATGGAAATCTTTGCATGGTTTCGTGAAAACATGACGGAGTCCCCCGAAGTATTGCCGAGCACGAGCTCAAAATTCCATCTGACGTAAAACCTGTTGTCCAGCAAAAGAGAAGCCTAGCCCCAGATAGAAGCCTTGCAGCTTGTTAGGAGGTTGAAGGGCTTGTTCAAGCCAGAATCCTCCGAGAAGTCAAGTATCATTCTTGGATAGCCAACCAGGTAATGGTTCGTAAACCAGATGGATCCTGGAGAATGTGCATTAACTTCAAAGACCTAAATAAAGCATTCCCAAAAGGTTGCTATCAATTACCAAAAATCGACCTAAAGGTTGATTTGCTCATATGCTTCCCTCTCAAATGCTTTCTTGATGTCTATAAAGGCTACCATCAGATTCAAATGAAGAAAAAGATGAAGAGAAAAAGGCATCTCATACTGATAAAGGTATCTTTTGTTACCAAAAAAATGCCTTTTGGTTTAAAAATGCAGGGGCAACTTATCAACGTTTGGTAGACAAAGTGTTTGCGGAACAAATAGGCAAAAACATGGAAGCCTACGTTGATGATTCGGTGATCAAAAGTAAAACCGAAGGTCAAATACTTGATGATATACAAGAAACTTTCCGGAACCTAAGAAAGATCAACATGAAGCTTAATCCTGTAAAGTGCTCATTTGGATTTGATGAAGGCAAGTTCTTAGGGCACGTAGGGGAAAACAAAGCCATCCTTGACACAAAGTCCTAACAAGGTTAAAGCCATCCTTAACACAAAGTCCCCATAAACCAAGAAAGAGGTGGAAAGCTTGACGGAAAGCTTGCAGCCTTGAAGTGTTTCACGTCCAAGCTAGCAGAAAAGTCCATGCCTTTCTTCAAAACCCTTTAAGGGTGCACAAATAAGAAAGACTTCGCTAGACAAAAGAGGCAGAGTAAGCTTTCAAACCAAATGAAGCAACACCTGGCTTCACTCCCAGACGTTGCCACTCCGGAAATGAGGGAATTAATCTATGTCTATCTTTCGGTTGCTGAGGAAGCTATCATCGTGGTCCTAACCATTGAACGAAACAAAGCTCAGGTACCCGTCTATTTCTTCAGCAAAATTTTAAAATTGGCAAAAACCAAGTAACCCCCCCCCCATTGGAAAAAACTTGCTCTAGCCATGGTAAAAATAGCCAGAAGGCTTCGAAGGTACTTTCAAGCACACCCAATACAAGTGGTCACTGACCAACCCATAAAAAGTGTGCTTGAAAAACCTAAAACTTCCAGGCGATTAGCCAAATGGGCCGTGGGATTAGGTGAACACAACATCACCTACATTCCAAGAAAGGTTGTCAAAGCCCGAATCTTGGTTGATTTCATTGTGGAAATTCCAAAAGAAACATCAACGGAAGTTAACACAATCATAGCTGAACCATCTTACCCGGATACCTGGAAGCTTTTTACCGAGTGAGCTTCCAGCCTTGAAGGGTCAGGGGCCGGCTTAGTGCTAATCAACCTTGAAAACTTAGAGTTTACATATGCTCTTCGGCTTGAATTTCAGACAACCAATAATGAAGCGGAGTATGAAGCACTAATCGCCGGACTCAAAGATGGATGTCCAAAAACTTCAAGTCTTCACAGACTCTTTACTCGTTTCAAACCAAGTAAATGACAGCTACAGGGAGAAAGCAAAGGAACTCGTGAATACATTCCAATCATGTACCATCAAACAAGTTTCAAGATCACAAAACAAGAAGGTTGATGCACTAAGCAAGCTTGCTTTTCTCACATTTGCTCATCTCATGAAGAAAGTATTATTCGAGGTATTAAAGACACCATCCATCCAAGAACTTGAAGTACAAGACGTACTTACCGAGGAAGGGCCAAACTGGATGGCCCCTTTGATCAAATTCATGAGAAATGGTGAATTACCGAATGATCAGACGGAGGCTGAAAGGGTTCGTATCAAGTCAAGGCAGCATGTGCTACAAGGAGAAGTCCTTAACAAAAAGGGTTACTGTAACATCCGTCAAAAAATGGATTTTACCAAACCCGCTCCTTTATTAACCGAACAATCAGTTTAAAATTTCGTGGCGTATTTAATGCCCAAATTAATTTTAAACGATACATAATTAATTATTATATTGGAATATATAATTTGTTTTTGAAAAATTGTTAAAAATAATGAAATAAAAATAAAATGGCATTGCCGGGTTTCGAACCCGGGTCAACGACTTAACACCCACACACTCAACCACTGCGCCACTTGTATTCCTTGTTAATTAATGGAAACAATTAATACATATTATAATTCTCGAATTCAAAATCGGCGCGCCCAAATGCAGTCGTCGGAAATCCCGGTGATCTCGCGAGATTGGACGGTTACTTCAGTTATAACGTAAACCTTAAACACTGCATCGGTTATAACCGACGCCTGAACCCGCGACACAAGCTATAACCGCCGGAAAACGCAATGACTTTGAATCAAGCCTGAAATCCGACTCTATTCATCTCGATTCCTGCCCTATAAATACCTCCTCGAACCTCTGCAAGCTTTTTCGCTCAAAACCGCACCTTTACCCGACGTAATTCCATTCGCCGGAAAACTTCTGCACATCGCCGGAAAACCGGGTTGTTCACTTCTGTGCCTTACTCTAAACATTGAACACTCAGAACTCATACCGAAGCTACCCACATTCATCTCAAGCTCGTTGAAGACCCTCTGCCGCAAGACACACGTCGCCGGAATCTTTTGCTATCACCGGAGTTTCGCCGGAGAAACAGAGGAGTTCAGTCGGTATACCTTACGCTTAAATCTTTCATTCTTTTTATATATCCCACCTGTAATTAACCTCAAAACACTAAAGAACCTGATTAAAACATCGAACCAGTCGGACTTCCGATTCTGGTTAAATTCAACGAAGAAGACGAAGTTCCAGTTGTGTATATGTATAATTAAAATCAAGTTATAACTCGGGTTAGACACACAGTGTGCACATTAAACACGTAAACGTCTCGAGTTCGAATCTTGTCCCACGCATGCTTGCCTTAATAAAAATGTCTTTGTTTGTTAACCGAACCGGAGTCACCGCTGTTACATGTTAAGTTTAATAATAACCCGAATAATAATCAAGTTAGACACACAGTCCAGTGGTGGACTGTGTGAATGTTTAATCACACGTCACGAGTTCGAATCCGGACTACCGCACCGGTCCGGACAATTATCCAACCTTTTTAAATAAGGCGGAACTGAAATTATTTAATTGTATATAAGTATAATAAAAATCAGGTTATATAACAAGTTAAACACACAGTCCAGCGGTGGACTGTGTGTTAACCTAAACCACAGGTCCCGGGTTCGAGACCTGTGGAGCGCACCGAGTCACTGATTAAAATCTTTTTAGAAATAAGTTGATTTTCGGATTAATCTAATTAATATATAAATATAATTAAAAACAGAAATATTTCGGGTTAGACACGTTGCTCAGTTGGTAGAGCTGCGTGCACGCGTACGGGAGGTCTCGGGTTCGAGCCTCACCCAGCGCACACTTACACGCATACGAACCGGTCAAACAGTCAAGGTCAATGGTCAACGGTCAAAAAAGTCAACTTTTTTAATTATTTTTATTTATTTATTTTAATTATAAATCAATTAAAAATACTTAAAAATAACATTTTTAAGGTTAGAAAATAGCCTTAAACTCACAAAAATACACCCAACAATCCTACTAAAATTGATTAATGAAATCCCATTATTTACCAAAACCATTATGCTATTTATCTGGGTTAGTTTCACTCGTGGTTAAAACCAACTTCGCGTGCATTCAACATCATCAACCGAACGCACCCACTGTGAGTGAATCTTACAACTCCCCCTTTTTAATTACACGTTTTGGGGTGTGTCATGTGTCACAAAATAATTAACTCGTTTATTTAAACTTGTGCCATACCATATTGTGATCTAAACTTAGATTGTTTATATTGTTGTGGTTATGTATTTCATTTTGTCAACTTATATGAAAGTCATTCATTAAGGCCATCAGTTCCTCGTGGGAGACGAGTTGAGCAACGCGTGCCTCAAAACAAATCCATTATTGTTCATGTGTGTATTATTGAGTTTATATTGTTTGTAGTTATGTATTTCATATTGTCAAGTTTATGCAATTCATTCATTAGGCCCATCAGTTCCTCGTGAGAGACGAGTTGAGCAACGCGTGCCTCTAAACGATCCATTATTGTTCATGTGTGTATTGTTTAATATTAAATTGATTGGTGAATAAGTTTACATCTATTTTTACTCATGTGTGGTTGTGCACTTATTTTATAATCAATTAAATAAACTTGTTCAAATGTTTTCCATAGGATTCACTCGCCAACTTTTTGTTGATCCAAAAACCCTTTTTACACATGATACAGGTGAACATGATGAAGCAAGGAAAACATAGGAAATGCCTTAGAAGAAAACAATGAAGCCTAGATTGATATTTAGGATATGTTGTAATATTGATTGTAATTTTCCATTAAAGTGTATTAATGAATATGAAACGTTAAAATAAATGTCATGAGCTTTGATGATAACCCAATCATGCCCCGATCACCTTTTCCGCTGCGGGTCGGGGTGTGACAGATTGGTATCAGAGCCATGACTATAGGGATATAGGATAGGTTATTAGACCCTTAGAGCCTATACTATAGTCTGCCTAAATTTTAATTGATTAGGTGATTACATACAAACTTATGATATTTATTTGTTTCATATTTGTTTATACTTACAGTCAAACATACATACTTATATACATATTCATCATACATATTTCAATGTTCATATATTCAAATCATTTTCATACTCTCATTATTCCAAAGATTTTGTTGCAATTTTCAAATCTCATCAAAGAAAGTTCTGAGACGGGCATGTAGTAACTGGAAGGGTACAAGTACCGGTAGTCGGAACGTCCTGTCTAGGTTGGCATTCGTATAAATCCAATATAACGGACCAGTTTGCCTACCTGGGGACTAACGATGAGAGTACGAAGGACCTATTAGGCCAAAGCATGTCACACCAAACGTCGTTCGAACTAACCCCACTTTGAGGTGTCACCGTGTCTACACCTGGACACATTCCGAATATCACACGTTGTATACATATTTCCGAATATCACACGTTGTATGATAACTCAAATATTTAGCTCGGTTGCTTTTCCACCGTCAAACGGCCAGGTTGAAAGAACAAATCGAAGCATTGTTGAAGGTATTAAAACCCAATTGGGAAGATACGACAACAACTTGCTCGAAGAGTTGCCTAATGTCTTATGGCAATCCGAACAGCCGAGAAGACAATCCATAAGAAAACACCTTACAGTCTAGTGTTTGGATAAGAAGCTGTAAGCCCAGCGGAAATCAGAGTTCCAACACGACGAATGCTCAACATAGACCTCGAATCAAACAAAACAGAGCCATGTTGAACTTGGAACTCCTCGGAGAAATCCGCGATCAAGCCGCTGTGCAAGAAGCGATGTACAAACAAAAGATGGAATCTTATTATAAGCACGAACGGTTCAAACCTGGAGACCTTGTACTCCGTCACAATGAAGCCAGTAAGAAAGAAAATCAAGGAAAACTTGGCCTAAAGTGGGAAGGGCCATATACCATCCTTGAAGCCCACAAAGGAGGGTCGTACAAATTGGCTGACGCCCAAGGCAAAAAGCTTCCCCGTCACTGGAACGGCAAAAACCTTAAAAGTTTCCATGTTTAGCCAAAATATCTTAGAAAGTATTTCGAGAATTGTTATAATCTCCCTTTGTAACAAACATTCTCTTGAATGAATGAATGAAGGATGAAGTCCTTTTTATCAAATTTGTCTTTATAACCTATAATCAGGTTGAGAACCAAGCAAAAAACTCCATGGCAAGGGCCATGAAAGGGGATGAGCTCCCAGGCCACATCGCTCAATAGGTTCGAGAGTTAATGGACCTATATAAGGGGTGAGTTCCTAAATCTATACAACTCCGTGAGACTTAGCAATTTTTTCAAAAACATGTCTCATAGACGGGTTTGAACAGCTTACATCAAATGGTCCTTAAGCTTTAACAATGGCTTACGAACCAAAAAACACCAAGTGAGTGTTATAAATAGGGTAGGCGATGTGTCTTCTTGTTAACAATACTCTTAAGGCTAAGTAACTGAAGCACTGAACCCTTAAGGTATAAGTAGCAAAAGATACACAAACTAAAAAACAAAGACAACATAACAAATCATGAAAAAACAGAAGGGAATAATAGAGCAACATAACGTAAAAAGGTAACCATCACAACGACCTTAAAGGCCAGATAACCTACATGTTGTCCATAAGCCTTAAAGGCTTCCACCGCCAGAGGGACTTAAACGGTTCCCTTTAAAGAAAGCATGTTCAAAAAGTACATAACAAAATATTGTCTGAAATGCTAAGAAAGCTACGAATTAATTGAACATCAGTAGAAGGCTTGGAAACACCAGCATCACTAACCTAAGCCTTCTTCACCTTTTTCCCCTTCTTAGCCTTCTGGTCACCTTCAACCGCCGCCTCCGAAGCTTCAAGGCTTGCTTCCTTCGAGCCTTCACCACCATCTGTAAAAGTCTCCTCACTATCTCCCGAGCATGAATGCTTTTTTGGAGAGAGAGACTTAAGCACCTCATCACAACAGCCTGGTTAAGGCCACAGGGTTTCAACTCCTGAAGGACAGAGAGAGGTTTGCCAAAGCATTCGGAGACTTCACCCACATAAGGGTAAGTCGAATGCTCAATCTCCAAAACAGCATCCTGGAAGACCCTGAAGGCTTGAGGCTGATAGAAGGAAGACTTGTCTTGAGGCTCCCAGACTCACAGGCTTTGTAACCAGCAACAAAGCCTTGATGTCTCCCATGAACAAGGATTTGCTATAAACACCACCCAAAGCCCTGTGAAATTCAGAAGAGTGAAGAAGATAGGTGACTACCTGTTGGAAGTCCATGGTCGATAAGCCATTTGTTGTCACTGGTCACCCGAGCCAGTGAAGCCTCCAGCCTTTCCTTATCCTCTAAAGAGGCTTTCTCTCGAACATTCAAAGCCTCCACCCCTTCTTCAACTTGTTCACCTCAATCTCATGCCTCTGGGTAAGCTCACCAACCTTCAACTCCCAAGATTTTTCCTTCTCAGCAAAGCCTACACTCTCCTTCTTCAAGGCAGCCATAGAAGCCTTCATCTCCTCCCTCTTCTTCGAAAAAGCCTCAAACTATTGCATCCTCTTACGAAAGCGGGACACACCCTCAGGGATCAAGGCTGAAAGATTACAAGCAACCAACATCATCTTTGATATCATCCGATCATCCTCCATCGACGAACAAGAGTCTCCAACACCAGGTGGAACAAAATGAGTCAGCACATCCTCACAAACGGATGATGATGCAAAGCTGTCATCAACCGTAACCTTCGAACCCGGCACATAAAGCTCCCCAGAACCGGCATCAGTGGAACTTTTAACAGCCTTCCGTGAACCCTTTAACCCTACAACCTTCTTCCCCGCCGCCGTACTCTTTTTACAGACAATCAAGGGAAACTCCTTCTTCTTGCCTTCAACCACAGCTTCCAAATCATCTGAAACCTCTCAGGTGCAGAACCGGATGGTTGATCAGCATCTTTTATCATGCGACTTCTCGAATGACGAGTAGAAACTTTCACAGCAACAACCTTGGTAAACCCCTTAACATTGGGAACATTCACATAAGCTAACCCTAAAACCTATGCTCAGCACCACGAACATCAGCATCATCACCTTCTGTAGCCTCAACATTCGTAAAAACAACATCAGATGTGTCGTCCTCTTAATAAAATCCAATGCAGACATAACTGTCAGGCAAAACAAAGAAAGACATAGGTAACAATATAGGAAAACAACAAATAGATGCACAAAATAAAACGCATACCCTAACCATCCCTCATGAGTACAGGATCTCGATCTGGTTTATCCAATAACTTGCTAATACCTAATAACACTAACAGGTGTTCAGGAAAGGGACGAAGCTCGAAGGACATGCCCTAATAGACTTTAAAAACAACTATTCAACTCAGATGCAGAAGGTTCCAAATCAATAAGGACTGCATCTAGATGCCTCCAAACCATTTTGAATGGAAATAATCGACACAGAAACCTAACAAAACCGGTCTTTCAAGGTATCGAGTGTAGTCACCATAGATGAAATCAAACATGTGTCAATCTGAGACATCTCGAAAGTAAACCAATCGCCATTCTTAGCCAAATGGAAGAAATGGCGAAAGGACAACAAAGACGAATCATACCCTGAAGTCCGACACACAATTTCAAAGTGTAAAACCCTAGCGAGACCTTGGGGATGCAATTGACCAAAGGAAACACGGTAATATTCTAAAACCTTGAGCACGAAAATAGAAAAAGGATAATAAAGATTGGAAAACTCGAAATGACGTCAATACAGAGCAACGGAACCGGAAGGACATTGATCTATGGATTTGTCCAAACCCAGAGAAACTGATTAAACTTCAGATCAATACCCCACTGTGTACAAAACGCCTCAACCTCTTCTTGATTAAGGTGAGAATAACTAGTGGATAGATTCTTTCGGGCATCCATGAGTAATGATCGAAGAAAAATAAGAAAAGGGCAAAGAAAAACTAACCTGGATGAAAGAAGGAGTATTGTGATAAAACTTGTGATTAATTGAGAAGAATATGAAGAAGTAGTTGTTGATTATTAAAAAGAAGTTATAATAGGATGGGATGGTTACCATTATTACCTAGAGGGCTAACAACTGCAACATGCAAAAAAACCGTACAATCAGTGAAATCAACGTCTTTTCAAAATTCAAAATCCAATATTTTCGCCGCCCAAAAACAAAGCATGGATCCCTTCAAGCCTTGAAGCCTTTTAATTAATCAAACGTTGTGAAAAAAGTCAGAAGCTTTTGAGCTTACACCCAAACACCTCTGCCTTGGGGAGCTGATGACGGGGTAGCTCAAGCTCAATAAAATGGCCTAGACACAATGTAGCTTAAAGGGTTAAAAGGTAAAAGGGTTCGGAATCGACAACTGTCGTGAACAACAAAAAGAATAAGAATAGTGCCCAGTCACATCAACACTTTACTTGTAAACTCTCCTACACAATCACAACAGAGCATGTGGGAGAGCACACTCTTTTACCTGCAGGTCCAAACCCTTCAACCTACCGAAAAGGGCAAGTCCCCCACTGCAGCCTAGGATCACTGGTCAAAGGCTTCTTCTTATAGAGAAGACCTTCCCTATAAATCACAACCTCTTGTCATTCAAAGAGGACACACTAGATCAGCTCAGGTCACTCTTGATCTATGATCTTACTTTCCCCTCTAGAACTTGGTTTATGCTTGTTCTATTCTTCACTTAACACTACATCATCATACTTGATATTAACATTCTGGGTTGAACACTTCTCAAACCAGAATTCAAAAGTGAACAACAACAATAGTGATCTTTCTCCACGTGCTGCAAACGGGGGGGAACCCCACGACCTGCGTTAGGCAAACCGAGACCCTTGAACCCTTTTGCCTAACTAGTCCAGTTACTATCCTTGGTCTTACATTTGCTGTAGCAACACCGGCCACCATCACCATACCCCAAGATCAAAACTTTTTATCTCATGCCAACTGCACAACCATCACACACAAGGGAGGAAGAGGTTAACATAATGGTCAATGGGTGCCGACCTTCGGGGTGCCTCCATACACCCCTGAACCTAAGATTAAGACCACGTTATCACTATTCACCTTCGTGCAACACCTTGGCCACCTCTAAACTACTCGATTCGCCTTTGATAGCCCTGTCTCTCGATGTCTCTACATTAAATCTCTCATCTCTGCTACTACTTTGATGTAGTCTGTCGAGTAACACCACCATTTTCCGCCACTTGATCTACATCTTTGTCATCATAATTCCCTGTTCTTCACCAATAATCCACATTTCTTGTAAAAGCATAGACGAATAGAAACCAATGTTGATAGCAATTCGAGATCTTTGACTGGATCTCTCCAATTTTTTTCTCTCTTTTGATCGACAAATGTTGTCTTTATGGTTTTTTTGTTTTTCGGGGATCTACTATTGACATGTCACTCTCTAGTAACTAAAGTGGTCGCCTTATGCATTTACTTACGTTTAGTGTAAGCACATGTGAGGGCTGGACAACATATATAACTTAAGGGTAACATGTATTTTTTAGTTAACTTAAAAAACAAAATAACATTCCCTACAATGACTATACATGTAATAGCTGAATAAAAATTTGGCTGTACATGCATAATTTCTTAAAATAGAAGTAAATAGAAATAAAATTTGATTTACCACCTGATCATCTTATCATCTGATTTGAGTAATTTACACTAAATATTGTAACTCTAATTCTTTTTTTTATAAAGTTCATAGAATAAAAACCAACATATATTTCTTAATCTCAAAAAATTCTTTATATAACCCAACTTTAGAATTAAAGTTTCTAATTTTTTTAAATATATATATGCATACTTATGAAAAACTTTAACATAATGATTGATACCTTTTAACATGGTAAATTTTTTTAATGAAATTACATTCCAAATGTATAATTGTTGATATAAACAATATTTCTTTATCATTGAATACAATCCATATGTTACACGTAAACACCAAAGTTTACATATAGGACATGTAACCTAATAAGATCAAAGTGTTAAAATTACGTTGTTCTTAAATAGTGAGAATTCCATTCTCATTATAAACAATAAAATAAATTTAAAAATAAATTTAGCGTGTGTGAGTAATTTGCGTATTAAAAATGGTTTCATGATATACAAAATCATCTATACAGTCATACATGTGTAATGATTATTTTGATAACTCAATGTTTATCGTTAATTCAACATATTTCTTACGTTTAAACAAACTAGAGTTAAATGTTTGGTTGGCCCTGTGGTTTGCAAATCTTGCAGACTTGGTCCCAGTGATTCACTAATTACACACTTGGTCCCAGTAGTTTCAAATTTTGCATTCGGGTGGTCCTTACCACTAACCTTTGTTAGATTTCTCAGTTAAGTATATACAAAATTACTATATTACCCTTGAAATAATAAAAATAAAAAAATATAAAAAAGAGGGGCCCATATCTTCTTCACCACCATATCCATGTCTGTTGTTTTCCTAGCAGACCAACAAAACAACAACATTTAAGTTGTAGCCACCAATAACAACTCCATCTCCCTCTCTGCTCTGATCTCAAAAACACACAACCCAACTGATTACCTTTCATATGAAACTTAAGTAGTTCCTATCAACGATTACGGTTACAGAGTGGTTTAATAGTTTACACTTAAGTAGAAAAAAATCTAATCAAAACCTAGATTTGCGAGTGAGGACAGAAGATGGCAACCAGGTAACACCAATTTTGGGGTTTTTTTGGATAATATTGTATGTTGTTTGTTCTTCCTGTAATCGGTGGTAAGGAAATTGGTGGTGGTCGCCGGTGATTACCTGATGATGGAGGTGGGTGGTTGCAGGTGGTGTTGGGATGAAAAAGAGGTGGGTGGTGATTTAGGATGGTTGTGGCAATGGGGAAGATGAAGTGTGTGCGACGGTGGTGGTTGTGGTGGAGGGTGGTTGTAGCGGAGGGTGGTTGTGGCAGTGGTGGCTGAGTGGTATGGCGGTGAAAGGCGGCGAGGGTGATGGGTTGGTGATAGAGGTGTTGACAGGCGGTGGGGTTTTACCGTCGTGGTGGTGGAAATGGAGGCGATGGTGGTTTAGACAGAGAGTTGACGCCGGTATACTGGTGGTCGGATGTTGACACCGATTGTGATGGACGGTTTTGAAGGTGGATGAGGTTTACGGGAGTGAGTGGTTGTGATTTCCGGTGGTCGAGCGACAATGGTGACAAGGTGAACAGGTAGTTCGAATAGTGGAACTTAGTGTTTGAGATTATGGATAAAAAGAACCAGCAATGGTAGTGGAGAGGAGGTGCACGTGTGTGGTAGGGCTTTTTATTCAGAGAGATAGAAAGGATGAAGAAAACGAGGGGTATAATAGACATTTTATGTATACTTAACTGAGAAATCTAACAAAGGTTAGTGGTAAGGACCACCCGAGTGCAAAATTTGAAACTACTAGAACCAAGTGTGTAATTAATGAACCACTGAGACCAAGTCTACAAGATTTGCAAACCACAGGGTCCAACCAAACATTTAACTCAACAAACTAAAAGTCAATAATTATTCATAGGAAAAAGGATCCAATTTTTACATTATCGATGTCTCAATGAGACAAAATATATTGACCAAATAAAAACCACAAAACTCACCTAAACACGTTAAAACACGTGAATAATTCAAAACAATCATTCAAAACGAGTGAAAAGGTAATCCTTTTTAAATATTAAATTAAAATAAATGACCAAGATTTTTTCTCTATATAGACCCCACGATTTTATGTCTACGCGCTTATTTCTCTCTCCTCTTCTCTCTCTCTTTAGATCTCTCTCGCTGGTTCATACCTGCACCGTATAATTACATAAAGCTGATTTATGACATTTCATTTTTGTTGATAATCAACAGTCTGTAAATCTACAGTTGACAGTTCATCTTTGTTCTCATATCATATAAATACTTTATTCTCCCCTTGCATACCAACTGTTAGACAAAAAAAAGTCTAGCTGAAACCCATCAAGATTTATTCATTTTCTCCCATTATTATTATTATATTATCAAATGAACACCAAGGGTGATGTGTTGATGCAACGTTACGAGTTGGGGAAACTACTGGGCCATGGAAACTTTGCAAAAGTTTACCATGCTAGGAATGTTGTAACCGGGATGAGCGTCGCGGTAAAGGTTATAGACAAAAAGAAGGTGTTGAAAAGCGAGATGATGACACATATTAAGAGGGAGATCTCGGTGATGCGATTGGTTAAACACGCAAACATTGTGCGGTTGCATGAGGTCATGGCTAGCAAGACCAAAATATACTTTATTTTGGAGTATGTAAAAGGTACAAGATTAAAAACCTCAACTATTTATTAAAGTATAATTAGAGGTGCATAAATCGGGTTTAAACCATAAAACCTGCATTGGCTGGTCAACAAAAAGTCAAAACCAGTTTTGGTATTGTCTGTTTGTTGACCAGTTTTAAGAAGGTTTTAGTGGTTTGGTTCTGGTTCAACTGGTTTCAAAGGAGAGGATTATTAACTGGTCTGTCGGGCTCAAACCAGTTTGGGTCGGGTTGAACATGGTTTGGTCACGAATCTATATTGATGTGCACCTCTAAGTTCAAAGAGAAAATTATAAAGAAAATTTTATTAAATCACATCTTTTGTGGTAATAAATAATAATAAACTGTTAAGTACAATGAGAATAATTACAAAGGAAATTTTGTTAAATTATATCTTTTAATTATGGTAATGATATAATAATAAAACCTTGATTTTGTGTAGGGGGTGAATTATTTGACAAGTTGGCTAAAGGGAGGCTGAAGGAAGATGCTGCAAGAAAGTACTTCCAGCAGCTTATTTCCGCCATCGGATTCTGCCATAGTCGCGGTGTTTACCACCGTGATTTGAAGCCGGAGAATCTGTTGTTGGATGATGAGGGAAATTTGAAAGTTTCGGATTTCGGATTGAGTGCATTGGCGGAAACCAAGAGGCAAGATGGGTTGCTTCACACATGTTGTGGTTCACCCGCGTATGTTGCGCCAGAGATCATTGATCAAAGAGGGTATGACGGGGTGAAAGCGGATATATGGTCATGTGGGGTGGTGTTGTTTGTGCTTTTGGCGGGTTTTCTTCCGTTTCATGATTCAAATTTGATAGAGATGTATAGAAAGATTGCGGGTGCAAGGTTTAAGTATCCGAATTCGTTCCCTGTAGCAGCCAAAAGTTTGGTGTCAAAGATGTTGGATCCGAACCCAATAACCCGAATTAGCATTGGGGATATCGTAGAACACCCGTGGTTCAACACGGGTTTAGTATCTGAACCAGTAATAACTGAAACCGGTGGTGGTGGTGGTGGAGGTGGAGAAAATTGTAGTTGTAACGCATTTGATATTATTTCACTATCGCGAGGATTGAACTTGTCAGGATTGTTTAACGACAATGGCGAAGACGAGAAGGAAGTAAGGTTCATGTTAAAGCAGCCAGCATCTTTAATTATTTCAAAACTAGAAGTAGTAGCCAAGATTTTGAAGATGAAAGTGGTGAAAAATAATGGAGTTTTACTCAAAATGGAAGGTGACTTGATACTTGATTTTGAAGTTTTGGAGATAATGCCCAATGTTCACCTGATTGAGGCTGAGCTAGTGGCGGGTGATCGAGTGGGTTTCGGGAGATCATGAGTGAACATATTAGACCGGCTCTCACGAGTGTAACTGAGCAAAGTGAATGATCGAGCTTGACTTGTTTTGAGCTAAACTTTTGGCTTGATAATAGCACAAGCTCGATATTATTTGCGAGCTTTACGGGTCAGGTATTTTTATACCGAGCTTTAATCGGATACGGGCTCGGGTAACTTGATGGTTTGTGAGTTGGATGGATATGATCATACCTGAACTTTTGTACTTACTACTCATGACCACTCATATAAACAAAGCACGGTTTGGGTGTGTATGGCGTGGATGAATTGTAGCTTCAAATTTTAATAAAAGGTTTTGTCAATGTAAATATGAATTGTTATATAATAATAATAGTAGACACATTTTTGGTGGTCCTAGGAAGAGAGAGAGAACTAGAGATGTGTAATTGATTTTTGTGGGCCAATACTTATTCTAAAATATACGGTTTATATTTTTTGAAGCATTTACAAAAAAGTAAAATCTGTGATCATCACTTATAGGCACCTTACGTTTAACAATGAGCCAAAAATGTATATTGAAAATATTGTTACATGAATCTTACTGATTTTGTGCTCATGTGTCCTCAACAAGTATTTGTTATACTCTAGAGATCAAGATACTTGCCTACGAGTCGTATAATCATATTCATGGGTGTGTATTCTACAAAATATTTAATCTATGAGGGAATGAGTCGCTTAATATCTCAAAGAATTCATATATGTATTTTCTTTACCCTTGTTATAAAACAACTTAATTATATAATCGAGGGTCCAAGGTGAAAAAAAAAACCCGGGCTCTTCTCGATATGTCATTATTATTTATTTAAAGTAAAATAATCTAATGTTAAGATGGTGAATTCAATCTTCATGTTTCATATGAACAGAAGTGACACCATACTTTTCTTTTTGGTTAGTTATTATCTTTTTATTTTTCACAAATGTTGATGATAATAAAGCGGCATTTCAAGATTGTAACATTTCTTTAAAATTAAATCATATTAAAGACGTGAGTGGGTTGATGACTTGATCTTCTATTTTTTTTTAAACAAAACCCAATGTAGAATTATATAGAAAATTTTTTATTAGAATTTAAGGCCTGAAGACCCTTAGGTAGTGACCTAGTTTCATTATACTATGAGCCCCATTCCATCTGTTATTTTAAAAAGTAACATTTACCACGATTTAAGAAACTTTTGAGAAATTCGCCCACATAGAATTCAGGCGATAACCAACTGAAGCGAGTATTGTTGGTTATCTAATATTAAATAGCATTACAATGTCAAATATCACTTCTCATATTGTTGGTTATCTAATGTTCAATTCTAAATTTAGTTATTTTCTAGGATTTTTTGGTCAATTTAGGTGTTATTTTGTTAAACATTTGGGATCTTCTATTACTTTTGAACTATGGATCAACCACATAAGGTCCACGGTTAATATTTCCGATCGATAATCGCGAAAAGCTTAACTATATTAGAATTTCGTTGAACAAGTATCGCAATCAATATTATAGTAGAGTCGTGTATTGGCCATTTTATGAAGAAAAATATCAGACGTAGGGGCTCTACCTTATCGCCCATGGAATGTGCATAAACTTGACAAGTAGTCTCCACAACAAATTGACGCTTGATATGCGTGGTCAAGATTAATTCCCTGCAAAGCCAACTTCAAGAAAAATGAAATATTAAGTGACAAAAAGCAAAATAGATTAATACTAAAGAGCATACAATAAAGGATCACTTGATCCAAAGCTTTACGAATTTAAAACAACGTTTTATAAAACGTTAAATGCTTATAAAACAAATTCTTACGAACTTACATGGAGTTTTGTAAAAATGCTTACAGATATCTTCAAGACTTTATATATGTTTATAAAATCATAATGTTTATAAAACAAATTTAAAACTTTGAGCAGTTCTATAAAACATGCGTGAATCTTTATTAATTTCTATCTTTTGTTTCAGTAACATAAATTTGTAAAGAAACCTATCTAACAAGTAATGTTTCAAAAATAAAAAAGTCAAATGGACTAATCAAATGATGAAGTGGAAAATTCTTTGAGGAGAAAACAAGGACCCGTTACTTATTGCAAGGGGGTGCCATCACTACCCTAACGTACCCTAACCTCATCCAATCCTGCATTGTTATATCACTCTTCTCATCTATTATCTTAAAATACCCAATTTGATAACACCACTGCTCTAAAGCATAGACCCTGTCATTTTACATTACACTCACTCTCCATACAAATTATTCTTTCTATCCATCTCCTGGCCTGCTCTTCATCATTGGTAAATAACATCGCTGCCCCTACCCACGTGACCGGTGACAGTGTAGCCACACGGGTAGGGGCTACCCAAGAGGATTCCGGCAAGTGGCCCGATCCCCTTAGTAAAGACTCGTTGCAAGTGGTGATCCCTTAGTAAAGAATATAATTAAAAATGTTCGCCACAATCTCATTTGCTCAACGAAGAGGTCACTTGATTCGTAACATGTGATAAGCTGATTAGCAGACCCGACAACCCACACAAACCATCTACTCAAATCATTTCACTATATCGTGTTATACTAATGTATGTCAGCGGTGACAATTTACACATATCATTGCGCACTGCCCATAACATATACGAGCACCAACCCTTCCAGGCTGGTTGAAAGCCATAGGCTTTAACGGGAAAAGGCCAATCGAGTATCCTACAAGTGTATTTAATCACCATCATGTCAAAGTAAAAGGGAATTTCCACCAACTCGGCCATTGTCCCAGGGATAAAACATCATCCATGAGTCGGTAAGAGGGTCTCAAACGGGGAAGCGACAACTTAATGCCACTCTTGGGAAACATAATGAGCGGAAGCATTTAGGACATTTGTCTAAATATAGAAAAAGTATATAAATACATCATATTCAATACGCATACACTTTGTCTTTGTCAGACGACAATTCTGGTTATGCCGTTACTTTCACGCTCAAAGTTGGTCACAAAAAGAACACCCTCCCTGTGATGAGGCTAACGATGTTGTTTTGTTTATAGATAGCCACTTCACAAGTAAGTACAATCAAGATTGATACCAGAGGTTAGGCTCAAGGAACTTTGTACCAAATAGTCTGAGCCTTTTGACACAAATTTATAGAAAAATTACAAACGTTAAAGTACAAGGATATATTTATACAATAACCATATGCAACCGATTTTATAGGGATGGGTTTATAATCCGTTGCCTACTTTATCTAACAGCGAATAATATCTAAAGCAAGATGGTTTTTAGCATAATAAACAAATTAATAAAATCTCAGTTATATCGAATCGAAACAGATAACTTTCTAACCAGTAGTGCTCGAAAGGCGTGGACTGACACTATGTTTCTTCTTCTTCTTGCTCGGTTTCGTCACTAGAAACTGAATTCGACCAAACCCAAACTTCTTTCTCTTCCCTTTCACCCCTCTGCAGCCATCAACACCACCACCACCACCATTGCTGCCGTCACCACCACCATTAATAGTAGGCTTACTCAACATTTGCGCCAAAGAAACCTTCCTTTTCATGTCACTTTTCTCATAATACTCTTCCGGCAAAAGCAACTTCCAGCTCAAAATCTGCCCATTCGACATCGTGGGTGCCAAAATGGGGCCCGCCAACATAGGATTCGTCCCGTTACCTCCCAAATGGGCTCCGTTTACGTCCAACAAACGAGCGTTGTTCCTACTCGAAGAATTCTTGAACTTGGGCGAGTTTTGAACCGTTGACTTTCTTCTTTGACCATGATCCGACTGCCACTTTCTAAGAGCCTCTTCTGCTTTTAACTTGTCGCTGTTAGCAGCTTCCGCTTTACTCAAAGCTTCTTCAAGAACCCTCTTACTATGTATCACTTCTTCGGTTGCTTCCTCGACCCTGTTCAAGATCTCGGATTGGTTGACTTTGACCACCGATTCGTTGACTTTTCTAACTAAAGATTCATCAGCCTCTCGAGCTTTTTGTTTTAAAGAATTGTACTCTTCAAACGAAAGGGTTACACCGTCACCTTCGGATAAAGTTTGACTTTCGGATATTGACTTCATCTCAATTCGCGCAAGAGCTTCACTAGCTCTAGCGGCTTCCTTCAACTTTCTAGCGGCGATCAGACGGATTTCAGCAGTTTTGATTTTTCTTTTAGTTTGTTTGATTTGATTCATTGATTTTAAAACTTCAGATTTTGCTACCTCTCCTACCTTCTTGAACTGTTCCGTTTCAGAAGTCAACCTATGAAGCTCCTTTGGAAAGTCAGCTTCTTTCAAAGACGACGTTTTTAAACAATTCGAAGATAATCGCTGACGGGTTTTCTCAAGTTCGAATCTTTCTTTCTCGATCATTTTGCTGTATGTTTCCACAGTTGCTCTGATGTCAGCAAGATCCTTTGTCGTTCTTGTTAAGTTAAATTTTGCTTGCTTCAATTCCATCAGGATGAAACTTGGAGCTGATTGTGTTTCAAGGGCGTTTTCGTCATTTCCATCTCTTGATTCTTTGACTTCTTGCAATTGATCGTTGACTGCAGCCGATTCGTTCTGAAGTTTGACTTTTAATTCTTCGACAAGACTCTTTGTTGCTTCGAGTTCTTTCAAGACCTCAAGTGTTTCCCTTTCTTTCACCATCAGATCGTTTGCTAACTGCATGGCCTGCTCTTCTGCTTTTGCTGCATCAAACTCTTCTTCATTGTCATTCTGCAAGCACAACCAGAGCCTAAAAATAAGCTCGTTTAATAAATGAACCCGAGACCGAGCTTATCGAGCTTGAGTAAACTAGTTTGTTATATTTATACAATTTTTAAACTACATTAAATATATGTATATATATATATATATAGGGATCGGTTCAAATGAGAACCACCACGAGTTGCGAGAACCGTGAGAACTTTTTGTTCCCGCGCGAGTTTGGCAAATTTTTTTTTGCACAAACGTAGATGAAAATATTATTAACACATCTGTTAAAAAAGTAAAAAAAATTGTTGAGTCGGTAGTTTTGACTGATGCAATTTCTTTTTACGCGCTGCCGTAAATTTTGCATGAAGATAAATATTTTTTACGCCACATGTAAATGTGGGTATGCGGCATTTTTAATTTTTTTTGCTGAAACAAGTGATCTTTTTTATGACTTTTGAGAAAAAAAAATTCGGAAAAAACTTTCGGATGGCCTAGTTCTCACAACTCAAGGTGGTTTTCATTTTAACTCATCCATATATATATATATATATATATATATACATATATATATAGGGGAGGTTCATTTGAGAAGAATATTCTTATAAGAAGAAAAATAAATTAATCTAGACACTATATTTTTTTGATCAATGGTTGTGATCAAGAAAAGATTTTTGTCCACTTTTAATTAATGCTTTAATTAACAAGGGTAATAGACAATTTGATATAGAATATTAATAAATATAATAAGAGTTACTCAAATCTCATTAATATCATCATAATTTCCTCTTCATCACCATTAATGTGTTGTGTCTTACACCAATTTTATTAGGAGACAATTATTTAAAAGTGTTGTATCCTACACATATTTTATTATGAGTCGCAAAATTATTTAAAATTGTTGGGATCCTACACATTCTGTATCCTACACAAAACATTATTTTTATGGTGTAGGAAACTTTGTTTTTATGGTGTAGGAAATATTGAATATGTAGGATCATGTGCGATTATTTTTATTGTTTAAGGTGCACAACTATTTAATAGGATAGTTATTGAATGATTTGTTCAAATTACCTCTGTATCTTTTATTCTTTTTATTCTTAATTTGTGATTTCTTCTCATTTGAAAACCCACTTGAGTTGAGAAAACTCAGAAAACCCTATGTAACATTTTTATTTTTTTCTAAAAAAATAGGGGAATGTAACATTAGTGTACTTGAACATTTTTATAAAAAGTGTAAAAAGCATGTTTTTTTAAATGTTCAAAATTTGCATGTTACATTTTTTGGACATATATATTATGTAACATGAAATTTTTAACATTTTTTAAAAAAAAGTACTCGCCGTTTTTCTGTGTTTCTTTTATAAAAATGTTCAAATATATGTATGTTACATTTCCTATTTTTTTAGAAAAAATAAAAATGTTACATGGGGTTTTTACAAAGGTTTTTTGAGTTTTCTCAACTCAAGTGGGTTTTCGTTTTATCCTCCCATATATATATATATATATATATATATATATAGGGGAGGTTCATTTGAGAAAAAAATTAAATTAAGAAGAAAAAGAACAAAGGGTACAATTGTAAAACATTAAATAGTTTTTCTCTTATTCATTTATTATTATATTTGACTAATTAATTAGTTATAAAGAGTAAAGAGTGTCATCATCCACACTAAAATTTTTGCCTACACACATCAAAATGTTTATCCTACACGTTTTGAAACTTATCATACACATATTGAAATTTATCCTACACAGCTAGTAATGTATCCTACACAACTCATATTTATCCTACACTACAAATTAATTTTTTTTTTTACTTTTTTGAAAAAATATACTTTTTTGAACATAAGTTACAAATTTAATGTAATTTGCTATTATAAAGAGGAAGACTACCAATTAATGATCTATTAAGTTTACCAATATACCTTTACACTAATATAAAATACGAAAGTTAAAAATTAAGTATAATGAAGAATTCTTATTGGTTGAAATTTCTTGTTTTTATTCTCACAAAAAATTTCTTCTCATTTGAACCCTCCACTATATATATTTACATAATATTCATTGTTATATAAATTATGATAAATATATATAGGGTGGGGTTCTAGAGTGAACACTAGTGTATTTGCGAACTAAGTGAACAAATCCTGGTCAGTGATTTATATATGTGTATGGCTAGGATTTCATCATCAAATCGTAAAATACACTAGTTTATTTCATCATCAAATCCTGGCCATTGATTTACACACGTGTATGGCCAGGATTAGTTCGCTAGTTCGCAAATACACTGTTCACTCTTGAACCTAATCCTATATATATATATATATATATATATATATATATAAAACTACACACATAATATTCATTGTTACATAAAATTATGATAAAATAACTAAATAATTTATATAATGTTATAACAAAAATTACAATTGTAAATACATAAAAAAACAACTATAAATAAATTACTATGATTATAAATACGTAATAAACAAGTCGAGCCCAAGTAGAGCTCGAGTTTGAAATTTACTCACCAGAGCTAGAGCTCGATACTAACCGAGCTCAGGCTCGGATCATTGCACCGCATTTACAAAATGGAAAAAAACATAATCAAATCCGTCAACACCGTTGGGTTCCAAATTCAAATGTATATCTTTTACTATGACGTGTTAAAACAAACAAGAGCCAAAGCTTCAACCATTTGGATAAATTTTTTAATTTCTTGTGAACTTTTGACCAAACACAAAAATGAAATCCAAAAGGGTGACTAGAAATTGAAAACAATCTGGCAACATGATGTGAAAATATGATGATTTAAGCAAAAAACACTAATAATCAAAATTCAAAAGTCAAAATGTTATCATTTAGTTTGACTTATGAGAACAAACAAAAACCAAATGTTTTTGGTTTGATTTTCAATTTCTTGTGACACATTTGACCAAACACAGATCAAAACAAAAGGGTGACTAGAAATTGAAAAAAAATCTGGCAAAATGATGAAATAATATGGTAATTTAAGCAAACAACACTAATATTCAGAATGGCAAACACATAATCAAAACATAAAAGTCAAAATATCAACTTTTAGTTTGACTTTCCAAAATCAATGCATATCTTTTAGTTTGACTTCTGAGAACAAACAAGAACCAAATCTTCAACCTTTTTGGTTCAGTTTTCAACTACTTGAGACTCTTTTGACCAAACACAGAGGTCAAACCCAAAATGGGTGATTAAAAGCTGAATAAATTGGCATAATGATTAGAAAATATGGTGATTCAACTATTCAAGCAAACAACACTAGTAATCAAAAGGTTTAGTCAAAATGTGATATTTTAGCTTGACTTATTTGAATAAACAAGAACCAAAGATTCAACCTTTTTTGTCTCAAATATCAGTTTCTTGTGACACTTTCGAACAAACACAGAGATCAAACCCAAAAGGGTAACTAAAAATTAATCAAGGTTTTTTTGAGCAAAAATTACAAAATCATGAAAAGTTATAAGATGATTCAAGCAAACAGAATAATAATAAGTTAACAACCACATGATATATAATAAACACATATACATACAGATACATATATACCTCGGAAGCAAGGTGTTTAGAATGGGGTTTCCAGAACCCGACTCCACCGAATCGGGTCACAGCCTCTTTCACGGACTCAAAGGGTGCTGACGTGTCAACTTCGCCTCTAGCACCACCGCCATTGCTCTGTTTCGGGTCGGAAGAACCCGTTTTAAGAAACCCAGGTCCGACATTGTGATCCGAATCAAGTGCTTCCATGAGTAGAGCTGGAATCAAACAAAAGGTTGTAGATTTTGATGTGGGGTTTTGATTTGTTTGGATCTGAAGTGAAATTAGATGAAGCCCTAAATATAGGTTGAAGGTGAGAAATGAGAGTGACAGTCTAACGTTATTCTGTAACTTTTATCTTGGCAAAAGTGCTCAAACGGCTACAATTCCCACACAACTAAAACAAAATAAAATAAAAAAAGGGTTTGGTTTAATTACTCTTTTGACATGAGAATGTTGATTAATTATTACTTAAACCATCCTTAGTCCACATAGCACTACGAGATCATTAGTTCGATTTTTATAATGAGGTTTTTTCAGATTTATCAGATGTTGGTGGTACAATAATACTCTACTAGTAGTCTAGTCATCAGTGATCCATATTTGTCGTTAAAAAAAGACCACCTTTGGTGGATGGTGGATATGGGTGTTGTGAGGCGATTATGTCATGCCGGAAGAATTCCGCCACATCGATCAACACTCTCTCCTTTGCCTTTTCAGTTGTGGTTCTAAACATGCCTTCCCCCGTTCCCCTCCAGAGGGTAGACCACCACACAAGGTCTTGGAGCACTCCGGAAGCAAGCAACATTGTTACTTTTTCACGATCTTCAGTGCTTCACTTTCTCTCTCATTTCTTCTCAAACTAATATATTTTCTCTTTTTTCCACCTTTTCACGGAAATAAATGGTGTCTGCTGTGAGCAATATTTACAATTTCTTTTCCTCTTCCGCATTTGTAAATATTTCTCCATTTTTCACATCAATGTCGGTTATAATCGTCAACCACCATTGTATATGTTTGTATTTATTTATTAAAGGTGATCTAATTGAGTTTTATACTAATTTTTTATTGCATTCTCTTTACATATATTAATATTATATTTAATTAAATCGTTAAACATAGGATGATATGCTAAACATTGTAACAAATACAAGTCATTTAACACGTATAACGTGACTTTTTTGAATGGCAAATATTACAATTAACCTTACTCCTAAATTACACCAAACTAATCCTAATCTACTTCTTATCATGATTTGAATTCTAATCTTCTCCTTAAGAGATAAGAGTCTCTATCACCTAGCTAAGTGGAATGGCTTTATGATCTCCTAAACATGTAATATCATCTCCCCCAATCAAATACACCAATTTTTGAAGTTATGATGTTTGTATCCTAATGTTTTAATATCCACTAAATGAAATGAAATGTTGTTTTGAGATGTCTATATTCTTTATATTGTGAGGCATTGTGATCACGTATTAAGTTTTGAATTTAGAAGTCATTGTGAAGAAAAAAGAATGATACGGACTTAAATTCTTATGTATCTAATTTTATCTTAATTTTCTTATGTATAAAAAGAAAATGAAAACTAGCATTGTTTATACTCTTGCTTGTTTGAAATTTAAATGTGTGGCGTTACCTTTATTGGTGAGAAGGAAACAACTAAAGGATTTACAAATTTATTTATTTATTCACATTTCAGGTAAAAGGTAAAAATAATAATTTAAATAAAAGTGATAATAATAATTTTGAAACTCAAAGAAATTCCCAAACCATTGGGTAGTGATTAAGTGACAATTACACATATTTAAAAAGGGACATATTTAAAAGGATGTCTTGTCGACAGGGATCAAAGATATTTCCGTTAAAAAAAGAAATTACTAAATTGAGTGGAAAATCTTGGCAACGTGCATGTTTGGCCAAAAAGCTACGTCTCACCGGCCCACCGTTGGTACCAAAATTGGTTGGTTTGTCACCAATTTCAATATTCTAACTAACTTTCACATTTTGTATTCAACGCAACTTTATTAGAGTACGGATTTTCCTTCAAAATTTATTTTATTATATAGATTTGATTTTGGATTTTGATTCACAGATATTTCATCAAATCTGAAAAAAATCAAGCACACTTTTCAAAACAGGTGTCATTTTCTTTATTAGATTTTAATAATCTTTATTTTTATCTATTCATCCATAATAATTTCAACTTAAGAGTTTCTCTCTTATAATTTCAACTTGGATTTTATTAATCTTTAGTTTCATCTATTCGCCGATAATAATTCCAAATTAAAAAATCCTCTCTAATAATTCCAACTTGCAAACATTTTTTCTCATGAATCCTTTTCTAACTGGGGTCTAACCTAGTTAGTTAAGTATGACGTGGCATATGACTTGGATGCTTATGTGGCGTGGTAGATGATTTGGCTACTTATGTGGCACCATCACCACCTCCACCTCCACCACCACTATTAGCTACCATCACCACCGGCCCTGCCATCACACACCGCTCGCCACCACCATCTCCCACCACCACCCACCACTCACCACCACCACCACCACCAATGTATGAACTGCATCGTATGAACTGCTTAGAGAACAATTTGCAAATTGAACACCACCAAATTGAATTGAGATTGAGAATTCGAGAACTGTGAGAGCTAAAATGGGAATTAGATTCTTATTAATGGTGAACAAACAAGGCCAGACTCGTCTTGCACAATACGGGTATCTAACCCTAGAAGAACGTCGGACATTGGAAGGAGAAATTGTTCGCAAGTGTCTCGCTCGTAACAAACAACAGGGAATCTCCAATATTAATAAAAGGCTTCCTAGATTTAACTGTATGTCAATTTGTCTAATATGTTGAAAAACTCAAGCATTTGTTCGCAAGTGTCTCGCTTGTAACGAACACCAACGAATTGAATTGAGAATTCGAGAAGGAGGAAGTGGTGATGGTGATGGTGCCACATAAGCATCCACAACTATAACAAGTTGCAGCCAAGTCAACATATAACAAAGTTTTTGTCCACGTCAGCAAAAAAAATTAACTGGGTTAGACCCAAGTTAGAAAATGATCAATGGGGGAAAATGTTTACAAGTTGAGATTGCTGGGGAGGATTTTTTAAGTTGGGATTATTATCGACAATGAAACTTAGAATTATTAAAATCGAACAACCCTTCTTATTTAAAAAAAATTATAACCTCACATTTTCCTTCTTTAGACTTTTGCCAATCATGTGCTTAGAGTTAAATCGGTTTTGACAGAATTATGTGAAGGACAACTGATTACCGAACGGCAAACAAAATTGATCGGGATAGGTACGATTTTACTTAGTTCACTATCTAACGGTATGTTTTTGACTGTTTGGACCATTTTTTTAAATCATTATTTTGTATTAGATGATAAAAATGGTTTATATTTGTAATACCTACATATTCAAAAGTTAAAGTTCTAAACAAGACGAAGCAGTTAAATCGACAAATAGACCAACTTGTTTCGGTTTCAACATTTTTGATTTAGGCATTTTTGCAATTCGTCTATGATTATGTTAATCATAAAATCACACATAACTAAACAAAAGACTCGACAATTTCAAAAGATGTTTTTCATAAATAGAAACAACAATATTGGGGGTAGAAATTAATAACAAACACCAGACTTAATTAAAATTGTTATTGGATCAAATCAAGTAACAAATATTTAATTATCGATCTTATAACATGAAAGAATTCATGAATACAAGCTTAATCTCTTATAATCTATGTAATGTTTATGTAAATAAAATCATACAACATACATCTACATATATACATCAACTGAACACACACAACTAACAGTTATGATAGCTCATGCCAGCTGTCATAATTAACTAACTGCAATACATACTCTAATATGCTCTCTCAAGCTGAACGGGGGAGCATCCACGTGAAGCTTGGACCACACTCTCAAAACGAACACTAGACAATCATTTGGTCAAAAGATCTGCAATATCTAAGAGTAGTAGGGATATGCTAGAACATGTAAAACACCTGCCAAAACCATGTCACGAATAAAATGCAAGCCAATCTCCAGTTTTTGGTGTGCTGATGAAACACCGTGTTGACTACAAGATATGTAGCTCCAATATCGTCACACCAACAAGTCATTGTGATATGTAACTCATGTAATATATATGTCATCCATCGTAACTCGGGAGCTATATGAGCAAGCGCTCGATACTTAGCCTCTGTACTCGACCTAACAACCGTATGTTGTTTCTCGGAATTCCAACTGATAAGGTTGGGTCCAAGAACGACACAATAACCTGTGGTAGAACATCAATCATCGGACATCCATCCCAGTCAGCATCACTATAAGCATGTAAAGCAACACAAGTAGACCGACGTATACATAACCCATGAGAAATAGTACCCTTAAGATACCACAAAATCGCTTGATAGCGACCCATTGCCGATCAGTAGGTGTCTAAAGGAACTGTGACACTTTACTGACCGCATAAGCAATCTTTGGTCGTGTCAACACAAGATATTGTAATGCACCAACGGTGCTCCGATACATCGTAAGATTAGATAAAGAATCACCAGTATACCGAGAAAGCTATCTACCAGAAGAGACAAGAGTAGATAATGGGCGACAATTAGCAAGACCAGTGCAGTGTAGTAAATCAAGTAAGTAGCGTTACTGAGAAGTGTAAAATATCCTCATAAAATGTGGCCTGAATACCTAGAAAATATGAGAACTATCCTAAATCCTTGAGCACAAACTAAGAACGTAAGCACCCAATCAAGCCAGCAACAAAATTAGAAGAGCTCCCAGTAATAATTTTGTCATCAACATAGATCAAGACGTAATAGAATATCGAATCCTGAATGTAAACAAAGAGAGATACATTTGAAAAACTAGGTAAAATATAAGCAAGTAGAGTGGTTGATAACTTGGAAAGCATAGCTCTAGGAGCCTGCTTTAGGCCATAAAGAGCCTTCTATAGATAACAAACATAATGTGCTCTAGATGAATCAACAAAGCCTGGGGGTTGGGTCATATACACAGTCTCAGAAAGATCCCCATGTAAGAACGCATTATTGACATCAACATGATGAATAAACCATCCTCGAGAGAAAGCGACTAGAAGAACTAGACGAATAGTAGTAGGTTTGACCACATGACTGAAAGTCACAGGGTAGTCAATACCCTCAGTCTGATGAAAGTCTTTGGCAACAATCTGGGCTTTATAACCACTCATCGATCCATCAGGGTTATGTTTAATCCTGGAAACCCACTTACAACCAACAATATTGGCGTCAATGGGAGCCTAAACCAGACCCCAAGTCTGGTTGGCATGAAGAGCATCAATCTTAGCACACATCACATCCCACCAAACAGAGTACTATTGAGCCTGTCAAAATGTGGAAGGCTTAGTGGTAGGAGTAGTAGAGACTTTAATAGGAACATGATTAGGAAACTGACACGGCTGTCATGGTTGATCACAAGATCGTGTAACCATCAGGTGAGTCGGAACAAGAGGAGGACGAGGAAAATGAGGTGAAGGAATATACGGAGAGGAAATAACAGAGAAGATGGGGAAGGAATAATAGGAGTAGATAAAGAGGAAGGAAAAGAAACAGAAGCTGGAAGCAAAGGAGGAGAATAAAGAAAGGAATAGAATCTGAAGAAGTTGTGGGATTAGTAGAACTCCCTTAAATGTCAAAAATTGACTCATGGAATCGAACATGTCGAGAAGTATACGTACGAGATGTATGAGGATCATAACAAAGATAACTAAGATTAGATGCAGCATAACCAACAAAGATACAAGGATTAGACTTGGCTGAAAGTTTATCGCTCGAGTATCACCTAGAAAGGATAACACAAACACCCAACGGTAAGAAGAAGAGAGTAATCAGGATGAGATCCAAATAGAACCTCGTAAGGAGACGAATGATGAAGAACTGGCTATGGTAATTTGTTAATAAGGAAGATAGTAGTGGCGTATGCATCATACCAGAATTTATTTGGTTACTGAGCAGGAAACAATAAAGCTTGAGCTATCTTAGAAAGATGGCGGTTTTTCCGCTTAGCAAACCCATTCTGTTGGGGAGTATAGGGACATGAAATGCTATAATGCAATGCTTGAATCTGAAAAAAGAGCCATAGAACCATGAATGAGCTTAGGAGTACCATCACACTGAAGATGTTTGATGGTACAGGAGAATAGGTTCTCAACTAGTGGTTTGAAATGTCGAAAGCAAACAACCGCTTGAGAACGACAATTCAAAGGACACATCCATGTAAAAGGACACATCAATGAAATGCGATAAGCAATGCTTGTCCTTCCGCTGTCCCAAGACTGGCCCTATCACGAAATCGCTCGCGTCACACATAATCTTAAGGCAACGCCCGATTTGGAGCTACCAAAATAGGGGATTCAATAAGCCTTTGCTTCAAAAGGCTGGATGCCTCCAAGCACTCTTTCGAAAACACAAACGGGGCGTCCTTCTCCCACAAGCGGGTCATGGGTCTAGCGATTTTTGAAAATTCTTTAATGAATCGACTGTAGAACCTGGCATGACCAAGGTAATTCCGTATGGCTCTAACTGAGGTGGGGGTGGAAGTTTAGATATGACGTCCACTTTGGCTGGATCAATTTCCAACCTGGCTTGCGAGATTTTATGCCCGAGAACTACCCCTTCCTTCACCATGAAGTGGCATTTCTCCTAATTGAGCACAAGATTGGTCTCCTCACACCTCATTAACATCCTTTTCAAATTTCTAAGAAAATGATCGAAGAACTCTCGAAAATAGAAAAATCATCCATGAACACCTCCATGGAGTCCTCAATCATGTCATGAAAAATGCTACCATGCAACGCTGAAAGGTAGCTGATGCGTTACACAACCCAAAAGGCATACGTCGATAGGCGAATATGCCAAAGGGGCAGGTAAAAGTAGTCTTCTCTTGATCCTTAGGAGCGATGGGAATTTGAAAGTAGCCCGAGAACCCATCTAGAAAACAATAAAATGACTTCCCCGACAGGCGTTCCAACATCTGATCGATGAATGGAAGCGGGAAGTGGTCCTTACGGGTGGCATCGTTGAGTTTGCGGTAGTCGATGCAAACTTGCGATCCGGTGACGGTAGGGTCGGAATAAGCTCATTCCTGTCGTTTGAGACTACAGTCATGCCTTCTTTCTTGTGCACCACCTGCACGGGGCTCACCCAAACCGAATCAGAGATCGGATAGATCAACCTGTATCTAGCAACTTAATCCCCTCTTTTTCACAACGTCTTGCATATTCGGGTTCAACCGTCTCTAAGGCAGCGCACACGTCTTGTAATCGTCCTCCATCAGAATTTTATGAGTACAAAAGGAAGGATTGATGCCTTTGATATCCATAATCTTTCACGCCATGGCTTTCTTATGAAGTTTCAGAACCTCAAGAAGTTTTCACTTTTCCTCTTACGCCAAAGATGATGAAATGATGACTGGCAGGCGACACTCCTCGTCTAAAAATGCATACTCAGATTTGATGGGAGCTCTTTCAACTCCAATGACGGTGGATCCTAAACTGAAGGCTTCGACTTCTTTTCAACCTCACAATTAATCTCCACAAATCGATTCGGACTCTGGGAACATCATCGCCGATTTGATAAACTGGCTACTCAACTTCGTGGCCCTCCTACGTAATGCCATCTAGGTCCCCACACAACAAATGTGTGTCCGAGTCGATCTCCTCAATCGTGCCCTGAAAATGAGAGCTCACAAAAGTGTCGACAATGTTGACATAGTAGAGCGTGTCATCCTGACTCTTCGGATGTTGCATTGACCTTTTAATGTCGAAGGTCACATGCTCATCGTTAACCTGGAGCATGATCTCGCCAGCGGCCACATCAATAATCGTCCTCGCGGTGTTGAGGAATGGGTGTCCGTGTATCAAAGGACTTTCTAGTCTCATCCATATCCAGAATAAAAAATCCACGGGAAATACGAATCTGTCCATCTTAACAAGCATATTTTCAACGAACCCACGCGGATACTTGATTGAACGGTTAGCAAGTCGAATGCTAATCCTCGTAGGTGACGCCTCACCCAGATCCAGTTTACAAAAACCTTATATGGCATAAGGTTTATGCTCGCTCCCAAATCAGCCAATGCGTGACTGACATACATGCTACCAATAAGTCAAGGAAGGTAAAACTTCTCGGATCTCCCATCTTCTTAGGTAAGAGGTTGAAGAATGGATGAGCAATTCTCATTCATCAACACACAGGACATGCCCTCAAGCTTTTGCTTGTTTGTGAGGATGTCCTTCAGAAACTTCGTGTACTTAGGCATCTGAGCCAACGCCTCAACAAATGGTATGTTTATATGCAATTACTTAAACATCTAAAGAAATTTACCATATTGTTCCTCGTTCTTTTGCTTCCTCAGCCTGCCTGGGTACGAACTGGAGGAGTATAATGTGTAACTAGCTTCTGGAGCTGTGCTGTACTTGCTCGAACTCGCCTAGCGTGCACCTCGTCTGAAGCATCAGTATGGACCGTCTTAGTGATCGGTGGTGAGGCCGATGTGTCAGGTCCCGTGGCTTTACCACTCCTCGTCATCACGACATTAACATGCCCTCTTAGATTTGGCTCTATATTACCTAGAAGACCACCCTAAGGCCCTTCAGACAACATCTTAGCCAACTGGCCAACCTGATTTTCAGTGGCCTGGATGGAAGCTTTTTGACTACGCATATCCCCTTTTGGGCCATGAACTCTCCTCGTGTTGCTGATAGCGTTTCTCAGCTAACTAGTTATGTGATATCTCACATCGGTTGTGAAGGGGAACAACGGCTTCCTTATAAGGGGCTGGATACCTTCACCATCATGACATGTTTTAAAAACCGTGAAGGACAGGCGCTGAGGGCGTGCTGGCTACCAAAGGGACAATATCATGGTGCGGTTACGATGGCTGTTACAGATTGGTATCAGAGCTATAGGTTTCAGCGAATTAGGTTTCTACAGGGATACCTAACTTTAACCTCAATTTCCTTTGGGGACATTAGATCATTAAGACTTGAATACATAAGAACACCTAACACTCGAATATGGGTTCCAACCGTGACCGAAACAATGGGTCAACATTTGATTTTAAACATACACTAGTGTTGTGTCTGATACATGGTACACGAAACAATTACATATAGTAAGCAAAACTTTGAGAGTTTTGGCAACATGCATTTAAGACCTTTTGAAAACTCATGTCAATATCCATTAAAGGTCATTACGTAGGAATTCGTGACTAATAACTCAGGCAAACACCATTACATACACTGCCGATGCTATTTTATTTACCCGAGCAGGTAATCTACACAAAACGAAATACAGGTACGCAAAAACTGAATAACCTATACAGTAACGGATGTTGAAGTACATCACATACGACTTTCGAGGCACGACCTTGAGAAAGCACGACATTACGACAACGATGCTAATCCCGTCAGCGGGAGAACTACCGACCAGAATACGACAATATGTCACGTGGTCCTGTAAACGATATGAATCACGCTAGAGTACGTCCGAACGAGATTTCACAACAAACGGTACTTAGTCTAATGAAAATCACAATAATTGGCACTGCAAAAGAAGTCACATATCTTCACATTCCCCTACTTTATTAATGGCGATTACGCCATATTCGACATTCCTGATAATGACACGCAACAACTAGTCATCACATAAAATTCCGGGTAAAGTCCTCAACTTTCTTTTACTGAAATTACAACTTTTGCACGTAATGAGTAGATTTTTCACACCTCTACTCCTCCTAATGTCATCGTATCATGAGAATTCCTCTCATAATTAGCGAGCGTTCATTTGCATCTTTTCCTGACAAATTCCTATGTTTCGCATGCATTGTTTGTTACGCATGTGGTTGACTTGATTCGTGGAGACCATCAGGGACTTCACTTTGAATGGTTGTTTCATCATAATTCAAATATTGTTTCGCTATACTCAAATTGTTTCCTTGTGATCTAGATGACCTGCATTATTGTGAGTATTGATTCCTTGATATTGAGTTAACGAATTCTTGAAAAACTGTTTTTCTTGTTAAGTTACATACATGGTTTTTCATTGTAACCATGTCGAGATTTCTTTATCAATACTTGTATTTATTGTTGGATTGTGACAAACCAAGTTCAATTGTTGGAACTTGCTCACTGTATACAAATTCAATTCAAGGATTCCATATGATGGATTGAGGCCATCATATTCAAAGTAATATCAACAGGCAATTCATGTAATTCGAACCATAGTAGACTGGTTTAGTCTGCACCTTTATTAAGTCATTTGTTGGTTACGACACCTTTTGGTGGCGTTCCGCTAGTTGAAGCTTGCGCTAACCTCGCTTTCACAACTCATGTGCGGATTTAATTACTTATTTATTTATTTATTATTAAATCCACTTTGTTGAATCATTATCTTAAAACATTCTTAATACTATCGTGTATTAAGAAAATGGTACACAAATTTATGGTCTATTTCGGTGTACCTCGTAGCGACTCTTTCATCAACGGTCGAGAATTTTGGATATTTATTGTTCTTCCACTATCGACCGAAAGTTATAATTATTGTTCTTTCATCTTCAATTGAAAATCCTATAAGATTTATTTGGAACGGATATTCAGATTTCTTCGTTAAACCTTTCATCTAATTGCAAACACGGTGAATTTGTTCGGTCACCGCTATCATTGAATTATTTCGATCACTACGACACTTGTGGTGTCAGTACAAACTTGTAGCTTGGGCTAATCATAATCAATAGTTTCATGCAAAACTATGTAAGCCTTTTGTTGGACTCATCATTTAAATAGTCTTAATGCAACTATGTGTTAAGACAACGATACACTAAGTTCTATTGTATATCGGTGTATCCTTGCAATTCAATAATGTCGACACACAAATTTTTATTCATGTTATGGTTGAAAAATGTTTCTATTTCATTAAACTTGTTGATTCTAAGTTTCATCCATCCAACAACCAACGCTAGTTCCGTTGATAGTAAATGCTATCATTTTTAAAATCTATTTGCAGTTTGAGAACATTCATTTGGACATCTATTGGTTAATTCCTCTTTGTTGGACCCCTACAAACTTAGTCACATTGGTGTGGTATCACTACACCTCGTTCACTTGGAATTGATTTCTAAAACAAATTCAGTAGAACCGTTGGGTTTTATGTGATAGTTGACTATTGACAAGCTAGGTGCGATATCGGAAAGGAATGAGTCAAACGGATCAAAGACACAAGGTAAGTAAAGCTTACACCTCCCAGAATATGATCACTACTTAAATGATATGAAGTAATTGGTTTAGGATAAGGTTAGCAAAGAATCAGATACGATTAGACGAATAATATTGATAAGGTAAGACCCCATGATGTCAACCATGAAATGGGTCAAAATGGATAAAGCTATGGCGAAACTATATTTTGGTAGTAAACGATAATGTCAAAAGATAAGACCTTATGGTGTAAGCCATAACGGGTCAAAACGAGTAAAATAGAAAGTAACCACATATCGGTTATTAACATAATGAATTTTAGAAACGGGACCCTATGGTGTGAGCCATAACGGGTCAAACAAACAAAATTCCGAGTGATCGTATATTAGTGATTAAACAAGGAATTTACAAAATAAGACTTTCTGGCGCGAACCAAAATAGGTCGAACGAGTAAAAATGAGTTTTGTGTGATAAACAACAAAATTTCAAAATAAGACCTTCTAGCGCGAACCAAAATGGGTCGAGCGAGTAAAAATAATTTTTGGTGGTAAACCAATGCATTTTCTAATTAAGACTTTCTGGCACGAACCAAAATGGGTCAAACGTGTAAAAATGAATTTCTGGTGGGAACCAATGAAATTTGAAATAGGACCCTATTGTATAAACCATAACGAGTCAAAATGGTCAAATGAATATGCACCTTCGCATAAAAACCATGGTAGTGAATCCTAAAAGGTAAGTAAGACGGGTCAAATAGACAAATGGGTGAAACTAGTCAAATGATGATGTTATCACTATTTGAATATGGTATTTAATACTTTGTTTGTTAAGTCTCATTCTTATCGGTAAACATAATGTATGGGCATGCATTGCCAAGAATTAGGAAGAAACGGCGGCAAAGTATTGATAACGGGTCAATGCTTTGACTCGCGCCAGGTATGAGTGATGGGTCAAATTCTTGGTGAGGGCTTATGGTCCGACTAGAGTTGGTAGAGTCAAGGGTGGACACTAGACCACCTCAAGTAAGGTGTATCTAGTATTTAGGTAAAACGACCATTACAGCCGATGGCATGTATATGAAGCAAAATTACCAGCTAAATAGGGTTTAATTACTAAACTATTAGAAACTTTTATGCTCTTAGGGACATAATTAATTTTGACAGGATGACGACTAAATTTGCCCGCTAGTTCGTTTAAACTTTAAAAAACTCACCAGTTTGGAAAAAAAGGCTTAAGGTTGACAAAGACGCCGAACCGAAAAAAAATATATTGGGAAATAACAAGTTCAGACCCAAACAGTTCAGTGCACAATTTAGCATAGTCAACAGGTCAGTGCACACTTTAGCAAAGTGCACATGCCAGTGCATAGTTTAGCATAGTGCACACGTCTAGCATAGTGCATAGGTTAGTGCACACTTTAGCAAAGTGCACAAGTTAGTGCACACTTTTGCATAGTGCACAAGTCAATGCATAGTTTAGCAAAGTGCACCGGTTAGTGCACGCTTTAGCAAAGTGCACCGTTAGTGCACACTTTAGCAAAGTGCACAGGTTAGTACACAGTGCACAGTTTAGCAAAGTACACAGGTTAGTGCACAATTTAACAAAGTGCACAAGTCAATGCACATTTTAGCAAAGTGCACATGTCAATGCACAGTTTAGCAAAGTGCATTGGTTAGTGCACACTTTAGCAAAGTGCACATGTTAGTGTATAGTTTAACATAGTGCACCTGTTATTGCACAATCTAGCATAGTGCATAGGTCAGTGCACAATGCATAGTTTAGCAAAGTGCACAATTTCGCCAAGTGCATAGGTTAGTGCACAATTTAGCAAAGTGCATAGACCAGTGCACAGTTTAGTAAAGTGCACACTTCGGCGAAGTGCACACCTTGACAAAGTGCACTTATTAACTGTCGCAACATGCGACGTTTGGAGGCGTTTCGGTTGCGATACGCGACAGAACCCTTGTTGTTCAAAACATTTTCTTTTGTTATTTTCGGTCCGTTAACGCAAAACAACTATAAACACTAATTGTTCTTTGTGTTATGACATGTTTATATAAGGGTTGGTACTGGACAGACAATCAAGCACGTGAAGAACCGAACACTATTAAACCGCCATCTACTTGGGAACATCTTCTCAAAAAGATAAAATATGATCAGGGTGACAAAGTTTTGTGTATAAAACCTTATTTCTTTGAGTGTAATTTAATTGTGTAATAACCATGTAAGTCAGTACGTCTGGATTATCAGTTAACGCAGATGTGTAAGCTCTAACTTCTCAATATATATATATATATATATAATATATATATATATATATATATATATAGTGGAGAGTTCAAATGAGAAGAAAAATTTTGTAAGAATAAAAAGAATAACTTTTAAACCAATAGAAATTCTCCATTATTTCATTTAATGTGTGTATTTAATATTATGAAAAAGGCATATAGGTAAATCTATAATTGTCATTAATTAGCTAATTAATTAAACTTGTAACTCATTTTTGAATATACTCTTTCAAGATAAAATAATTTATGGTGAAGGACAATTTTTGACATGTGTAGGATAAATTTTAGTATGTGTAGGATAAATTTTGAAATGTGTAGGGTAAATTTACATGTGTGTAGCGTAAATTCCGATAAGTGTAAGACATATGTAGGTTAAATTTTGAAAATGTGTAGGATAAAATGTTTTTGCTTTATTAATTAAAGATACATGATTAATGAGAGGGGTTATAGACTATTTAATGGTTTACCATTATGCCCTTTCCTCTTTTTCTCTTATATTAATTTTTTTCTCAAATGAACCTTCCCATATATATATATATATATATATATGTGTGGTGTGTGTGTGTGTGTGTGACCTAATCCTACGAATGTTTCAAATATTCGGTATATACGGGATAGAGTGTTACATTAATGTTCAAGTTGCAAAATGTTGTTTTTTTCATTTAAAGACGATGTATTTCGGTTTAATATGAAATGAAATATTGTTTACTTCAATTATTGTCACATTAATATGTTAAGAAGTCTCGAACAATCTCGCTTCGTCTCACTCTAATGTTTCTATCGTTGGTTGGGGTGGGACACAAAACCTTCAACACAACGCAAAAAAAAAACCAGTAAAAATGATTTTTTATATTTGAATAGCAATATCATACTCATATTAAAGATAAAATAACGCTCGTTATTACAGTGATTTTTTTTTAAATATCGTATTAAAAAGTTATAGACTTTTTAAAATGATGGGAAATTGACATGTGTCTTCCCTACGGAAGAGAAAGTTAACAAATCTATGATATTCTCTATAGGTCTTTCCACTAATTTTTTTCCTTAAAACTAATCCTAACCCTCTAAATTTAAGATAAATAAACTAAAATCGTTTTCAACCTTTTTATTTATTTTAAATTTTGTATTTGATCATAATTAAACATCAAGGTTAGTCACATAAGTCATAGTAACAATCATGGATAATCCAATTAGGTAACACATATTAAAGTCATCTCAAATACGTCAATCTTATAATCTACCAAAAAACATGTAGTAACAAGTACAAACATGAAAAAGAATTTTCATACTAAAGTCAGAAGGCACAAAAAAATCAAGATATGACAGAAGTAGAATCACCTTGGAAAGTAGAATATCAAAACCACAAATTTCTAATGACGCATAATACCATATTTAGTGGAGTATTATTATAATGTATTGTTTTTTTAGCATAAACTGACATGTGGTATATGGGGTGTTATAGAAGCTGAAGGTAAAAAAGGGTGTAGTAATATAAGGCCACATAATACCCCAACAATAATTACCCAATTATTATCTTTAAAAAAAAATAATAAAAAACAAATAATATTATCATAAATGAGTTAGAAATTTCTAACTGGTCATATAAAAGTTGAGGAGGCGTGTTTGAGGAAATGCCAAACACAAATTTTGGACGAAAACACCCAGGAGGCGTGTGTGAGGCGTTTTGAGACATTATGGGGCCAAAACACGTCCAAATAACTCACCACTACGGATAGTCTAAAAAAACCAAGCGGTGCGTGTCAGAGTGCAAGGTTCCGATATTCATACTTAATAACAAATCGCAATAAGTATAACTAATATACATATTAGATCTTTCCCAAATGACCACATTAACATACGATATTGCTATTTCAAATTTTAATAGTTTACCTTTGGTTTATTGGTTAATTATATTTTTGACGACAATGATTTTAACGTTTCTTTTATGCATTTGTCATTTCAGACCACACGGTGTGTTGATGTGAACGGGGTGGTGAAGCCCTTCCACGCCGCTAACACCAGCCCGTCGATGGCATGGGAGGCAAGGGGCTTGAGATTCTTCATTGTGGTGTGTGTGGGGGGTTTGGATGTGGAGGGTGTTGATGGTTGGGGTGAATGGAGGATGACGGGAATTAGGTTTTTATTATTTTTTTAATGTTTTTAAGAATTACAATAAAAATAATAATAATCAAAAAACTCATCCTCTACCTTGCCCACCACCCCATAGTTTTGGGGTTTTGCCCTTCATGCTTCCAGAGGAGGTATGGTCCCAAATGACCATACCCTTAACTACATTTTACAAGGATAACCTTACATGGAACATGAAACGGTGCTTTTTCCAATCAACATCAGGTCATAAAATGAGCTTTGCGCACTTAGTGCAACGGTGAATTAGACCAACACCAATGGGTCATGCAATGACCCTTGCGCACTCAGCGCAACAGTGAATTAGACCAATATAATTAAGTCACACAACGAGTCTTGCGCACTCAGCACAACGACAAGTTAGACTAAACAACACAAGTCACACAACGAGCCTTGTGTAATTGGCACAACAGCGAGTTAGACTGACGCGCAGGATACTAGACCCTGCGCAGAACAACATTCCTCTAAGCTGCGAATCCCAAAACTTTGTAAGGACATGAAACACATGAGAAGCGCCTCATAGTCTTAGAACAAAAGGATATACCCCTAACACCCTGCGCTGGTGGGAAAAACCTTGACAGCCTAGCAGAAGGGGTAAGCACTAAGAGGTGCTGACCATACTCATGGGTACAAAGTGACAGAACTGTGACCAAGGGTTACTCGGCAGGTTGCGTGTGACAGTGTCCATTACCAGTGATGCAGACGTCAGACCATACACCAACCACATCTCTACCAGTGACTGTTCCACATTCTCCACTTTCGGCTGGCAGCAGGCCCGACACCAGAGACGGCTGCCTTTACACGTGGCACCACTCAACATCCGACAAAGCACACCTCCTTACAGAGGACATTAATTCTCCTGCAGGGAGCATTTAATGTCTGATGCAGAGGGACAAAACGAATGTCTCTGGCTATATGGGCCGGGTCCAAGGCCCACCAACCCATTTTCTGAACATACCTTTGTAACATTCGTCGAAAACGGGTTTCCAAACCCGCTTCGTTTATTAATCGAATATACAGTTATAAGTTCCGTTGCATATTTATTGTTCATATTAATTTTAAACAATACATAACTAATAAACATATCTAGAATTTTAAACCATAATTATTAAATAACAAAAAATAGTGAATTAAAAAAATAATGGAGACACCGGGTTTCGAACCCGGGTCACCCACAAACACAAGCACACAACACACCGCTCCACCACACACTGCTTTTGTGATAAACACGGAAACAAATAAGACTTATAATAAAACCCGAAAGTCAAATCCGGTAATCAGCGCGCCCAGAACTAGTCATCACCGGAAAAATCGGCAATCCACAATTTTGGCCATATTCCTTTTGACTGAACCGCACAAATTGATTTCGACGTTGGTTATAACCGTCGCCGGCAATCAATTTCAGTCATAACCGACGGAAATCTTTAATCGCGAACTTTGACCCAATTCAAACCCAATTCAGCCTGTTTCCACTATAAATACCCACTTGAACACTCTGAAAATCCTTTCGCTCAGAACCACGTTCGTTTCCGAAGCTTTATTCATTCCAAAACACGTCGCCGGAGATTTTTGCATTCGCCGGACTTTCACCGGAAAACCGAGACTTTACCCCTAATCGGTATAATACTCAACTCTTTTCTTTGTAATCCGTTATTCGGCATGTATTAACCTCAATCGTTCAACCAGAATCTGTCTCAGACAACGTCGCCGGAAATCCCCGCACTCACCGGAATATCACTGAAAAACCGAAGCCTCACTGTCGGTCGGTATAATCATCTAAACCCTCTTGATATCTCTTGCTTAGTAACTTAATTGCATAACACAATGATCTAAACTGTTAAACAATTCACTCAGCCGAAAGTCACAAATCAGAGCCGACGACTCTTGCTGGAAATCTGAAGAAAACGCTCTGTTTTGGTACATCTTATTCCTTAATTTCCTTCTTCTATTTCAATTTCATCAATTATAAGTGTTATTGGTAAATTAAACAAACAGTTGGATTTTACTGATTCTGTGTTCTTGTAAACGAAGAAGACGAAGTCGAGTAGCATATTAATGTAATAAAAATCATGTATTTAACCGGGTTAGACACACAGTCCAGCGGTGGACTGTGTGCAAATATAACACGCACGTCCCGAGTTTGAATCGCACACGTTACCGACTTTCAGAAATAAAACCAACTTTTTTAGAACTTAATCAGATCAAGTCACAGAATGTTTATAAGAGTAATATAATCCATTAGTTAAACAGATTAGACACACAGCCCAACTGGTTGGGCTGTGCGCACTCGAACCGAAGGACCCGAGTTCGACTCCGGGTCTCTGCAACCGGTTCGGTCATATAAATCATTTTTAATAAAAACCAAATAAGTTTAAAGTTAATTAGTATATAAATATAATTAAAACAGAGAATATTTCGGGTTAGACACGTAGCTCAGTTGGTAGAGCTGCGTGCACGTATACGAGAGGTCCCGAGTTCGAACCTCACTCAGCGCATAGAAAACACAGCCTGACCAGTCAAGACCCGGTCAACGGTCAACGGTCAAAAGTAAACTTTATTTATTTATTTATTTCTTTTTAATTATTTATTTAATAGAAAAATCATTTAAAAATACTTAAAAATAAGATTTTTAAAGTTAGAAAATTTCCTTAAACTCATAAAAATAAATCTAAAAAAATCTCATTAAGAGCACCAATTAAAAATATTAATCTCAAATAAAATCCATTTATTTATCGAATCATTTTGTTATTATCTAGGTTAGTTCTTCCCTCGTCGATTGAATCATAAATTCGTGCACACTCATTGTCATCAAAGAACGCACCCATTGTGAATGAATCTCTATCAATTCCCTGTTTTAATCATGTTTTGGGGTGTATCATGTGTCGTATAATTCTTTTATTATATATATAAACACTTGTGCATACATCATATCCGTGATCAAATGTGTATCGATTGTTGTGTGAATTATATGTAGATTGGATTTATCATTTTCTGTGCACGCATTTCATTAGGCCCATCAGTTCCCCGTGGGAGACGGGTTGAGCATCAGGTGACTCATTAGATCGGCTTCGTTTGATTGAGCCTTGATCTCACATACATCATCATTCATATCATATACTCATTCAAAGTGGTTTGTGTTTGTTTATCTATATATGTTTGCTCACATGTGATTATTGCACAAATTTTCCTTATTAAATAAAACAAGAAATTAGTAACAATGTTTTATCAAGGTTCACTCGCCAACTTTTGTTGACCCAAAATATTCCCCGTTTTACACATGATACAGGTGATCCAGCTGAGGCAAGAAACACATAGGAAGGCCTTGAAGAATAAACCAGTTTAAGCTTTGGATTAATTATATAGTTTCATTTCCTTGTAATTGTATGAATTTTGATTTGGACATTTAAGTTGTAATTTGAATTTAATAAATAGGAAACATCTTAGTAAACATCATGAGCTTTGGCGATAACCCAATTATGCCCCGACTTTTATTCCGCTCCGGGTCGGGGTGTGACAGATTGGTATCAGAGCTTATGACTATAGGGATATAGGATAGGTTATTAGACCCTTAGAGTCTATACTATAGTTGATTAAAATTTTAAATTGTTTATGCGTTACATACAAAATTCATGATGTTTATATGCTTTATGTTTATTTTACACTCAATGTTATGCAAGCATGCTCACAAACACATGTTATTATACAATGCTCATCATAAATCATATCCTCATAACATATCATATCAATGAGAGCACACACCTCACAATTCCCATGATTTTTGCAATGATTTTTGTATTTTCAAATCACATCAAAGTGAGTTCTCATGACGGGCATGTAGTAACTGGAAGGGTACGAGTACCGGTAGTCGGAACGTCCTGTCTAGGCTTGGGATTCATATATATCCAAAATAAAGGACCAGTTTGCCTACCTGGGGACTAACGATGAGAGTACGAAGGACCTATTAGGCCAAAGCATGCTATACCAAACGTCGTGTGAGCTAACCCCACTTTGAGTTGTCATTGTGTCTACACCTGGACACCCTCCTACCTTACATCTCGCAATTATATTTTCCGATTTTCATTCGGGTGGTGCGAGTGTTAATCCGCCAACACCAATGTGAATCCTACCAAGCCCAATAGTCATGGGGGCCCACATGACTACACAGGCGATGGTATGGGGGACATTGGAGGCCCAAACATGAGCAAACCCAAGACATCCTATGGATGTAGTTGAATTATTGTCAGTTATGTTATTTTTCATTCTTTTTATGACACATGACACCTAGAAACTTCTTAAACTCACAATCTTCCTATGTATGTTCCTGTAGATGTCGGCTAGGCAACTACGTGGAGGTAGAAAGTCAGGAAGATCAAATGAACGCTTGGCCACACAAATTGCTAAACAAATGGCCGCAGTGCTTCCTGACATCGTGATTCAAGTTCAACAAGCTCTCACCGCAAATCCCATCAACCCTCCCAATCAAGAAGACCAGAGCGTCGCCAACCCTCCCTCCAAAAAGTGCTCCTACAAACACTTCAAATCTTGCGATCCCCCAAAGTATGAAGGGACCGAAGGTGTTACCGCCCTCCTTCACTGGTTTGAAGAAATGGAAAACACTTTCCTCAATTGCGATTGTCCTGAGGATTGCAAGGTACGTTATGCAACTGGAAGACTGTTTGGGGTAGCCCTTACCTGGTGGAACACAGAAAAGGGTAAACGAGGAATTGAAGACGCCATGGCCTTAACATGGGAAGAGTTAAGGGAACTCATGACAAGACGCTTCTGTCCAAGAAGCGAAATCAAAAGTTAGAAGATGAATTCCACACGCTAAAACAAAAGGAAGGAGATCACACTTCCTATAACAAGAGATATCTCGAGCTGAACCAGATGATCCCTAATTTGTTCCCCCCGTGTACCGCTTGGTTGAACATTACATCCGAGGCCTTCCCTCGAAAATTCAAGACTCAGTTTTAAGCACTTCGCCTGCAACACTTGAAGCCGCGATGGAGTTAGCTACATAACTCACTGAAAATCGCATTCGAAACGGCAAGTTCAAAGATGAAAAGAAGAAAGCACCCATAGAGACCTCAACTACAAACCACTCAGCCTCATCCTCAAGGTTTGCTGGTAAGAGGAAACGTAATGGCAAGAATTTTGCTGTCACTCAAACCAACCCTCCTATCACTGCTGCACCAATCACCCAAATTGCTCCTTCGACTGCACCATTTAAAAAGCCATACACCGGCCCACACCCAAAATGCAACCGTTGTCAATACCATCACCCTCCCGAAACTCTTTGCCAACATTGCACCAGCTGTGGCCGTGCGGGTCACACCATTCAAACTTGTCGCACTCTTCAACGAATGAACCGCAATCAACCCCCAACCCAAACCCACCATCAGATAGTGGGTCAAGCCCAACAACCCTTACTTCTACCATCTGCACAACACATAGCCCAATCCTACTACCAACCCAACTACCCCATGATGCAACCCATGCGAGCTTGTTACAACTGTGGGGACCCAAACCACTTCAGAAACACTTGTCCACGCTTAGTGAACATCATCCATGTTCAAGCCCAAGCGAACCCAGTAAACCAAGCTAACCAAGCTCCTCCACCTGCCAGAGGAAGAGCTTTTAACATCAATGCCAACCAAGCTAGGGCTGACAACAACGTGGTCAACGGTACGTTTTCTCATCAATGGTAGTTATGCATCCATATTATTCGATACTGGTGCGGATAAGAGCTTTGTGTCCTCAGAATTTGAACCTATCTCAACCAAACTCGTGTTAATCTCATGGAATCTCTAACGGTGGAAGTTGCTGACGGAAAACCCATTTCATTAAATTCTATTATACGCAATTGTACCCTCACTCTAAACGATCACGATTTTCCAGTTGACCTCATTCCTATGAAGTTGGGAAGTTTCGATGTTATAATCGGTATGGACTGGCTCAGCCAGCATCACGCTGAAGTAGTGTGCCGCGAAAAGTTTATTCGCATTCCTCTTGCAGACGGTCAGACCCTACGTATTTTTGGGGAAACCCCTTCGAAAGGACTCAAATTAATGTCCTGCCTTCAAGCCCGAAAATATCTCCGCAAGAACTATGTCGCATTCATAACTCACGTCGTCAAAAAGGGAAACAAGGAGAAGAAACTCGAAGATATCCCAGTTGTGAAAGAATTCCCACAAGTCTTTCCCGACGACATTTCAGGACTCCCTCCTGTGAGAGAAGTCGAATTCCGCATCGATCTTGTACCTGGCGCTACACCAGTCGCAAAATCCCCTTATAGGTTAGCCCCATCCGAAATGCAAGAGCTGGCCAGTCAGCTGCAAGAGCTGACTGATAAAGGATTCATACGTCCTAGCTCATCGCCTTGGGGTGCACCTGTCCTCTTTGTGAAGAAGAAAGATGGAACGTTTCGCATGTGCATTGATTATAGAGAACTCAACAAGTTAACGGTTAAAAATCGCTATCCACTACCTCGCATCGATGACCTCCTAGACCAACTTCAAGGCGCCACCTGCTTTTCAAAAATCGACCTTCGTTCTGGTTATCATCAGCTCAGAGTGCACGAAGAAGATATCCCAAAGACCGCCTTCCGGACTCGTTATGGTCATTACGAATTCATGGTCATGCCATTCGGTTTAACCAATGCCCCCGCTGTATTCATGGAACTAATGAATAGGGTATGCAAACCCTACCTCGACCGTTTCGTCATAGTCTTCATCGACGATATTCTTATCTACTCCAAGTCTAAATCCGATCATGAGCGACACCTTCGACTCATCCTTACACTCTTAAGGACCGAAAAGCTCTACGCTAAGTTCTCAAAATGCGAATTCTGGTTAGGAGAAGTACAATTCCTTGGACATGTCGTCAATGAGAAGGGAATTCAAGTTGATCCTTCAAAAAATCAAGGCAGTGCAAGAATGGCAAGCGCCACGTACCCCTACCGAAGTAAGGTCATTTCTTGGTTTGGCTGGTTACTATCGACGCTTCATTGCCAATTTTTCTCGTATTGCTGTACCACTCACGGCCTTGACTCATAAAGGAAAACCCTTCATATGGGGACCTAAGCAAGAAGATGCCTTCCAAACTCTAAAGCAAAAACTTTGTGACGCACCTCCTGAAGGTTGCGATGACTTTGTAGTATATTGCGACGCATCAGGGCAAGGGCTAGGCTGTGTATTAATGCAAAGAGGAAAAGTGATAGCCTATGCTTCTAGGCAACTCAAAGTTCATGAGAAGAATTACACCATCCACGACCTGGAACTTGGAGCCGTTGTATTCGCTCTCAAGATATGGAGACACTACCTCTACGGTACCAAGTGTGAAATATACACTGACCACAAAAGTCTCCAACATATCTTCTGTCACACCCTGACCCGTAGCGGAAAAGGTGATCGGGGCATGATTGGGTTTTCATCAAAGCTCATGACATTTATTATAATGTTTCATATTTATTATTATAATTTAAAGGAGATCATACAATCATATCATACAAGTTCAACATGTCTATACATTTCTAGGCTTCATTATTTTTCTTCTAAGGCACTTTCCTATGTGTTCCTTGCTTCATCCTGTCCACCTGTATCATGTGTAAAAATGGTTTTTGGATCAACAAAAGTTGGCGAGTGAACCTTGTTAGAAAACATTTATTATTTATTTCTTGTTGTATTTAATATGGAAAAATTGTGCAATAATCATATATGAACAAGGGTAAATAATCATACAATAACAATAACAACAACAAACCATAATATACAATAACAAACCAACTTGCATGAATATATAACATGAATGAAACTGTATATGTTGGCATCGTCACGTTCACGCTCATAGGTAATGGGGAACGGACGACCTATGATAAATGTCTGTGCGATCAAGGCTCAATCAAACGGAGCCGATCGTATGTTGGCAACGCCTGGTTCACGCTCATATGTAATGGGGAACAGCTCAACGCTCATATGTAATGGGGAGCGGCGGCCTATGATAATGTATGTACTGAAAATGATAAATTTAATCTAAACAATAACCACACAAACAGTTGATACATGCTGAATACACATTTGTTCATGGATATGATGGATGCACAATAGTTTAAATGTAATAAATAATAAGACACATGATACACCCAAAAAACGTGATTAAAACGGGGAATTTGTAGAGATTCACTCACATTGGGTGCGTTCGGTGGATGATGTTGAATGCGCACGAGTTTAGATGATTGATCGACAAGGAATAACTAACCTAATTAATAACGAAAAAGTAAGGTAAATAAATGGATTTTATTAACAATTTTAATAGGATTTTTGGATATATTTTTGTGAGTTTAAGGCTATTTTCTAACTTTAAAAACATTGATTTTAAGTATTTTTAATTGATTTTTAAATTAAATAAATAAATAAAAATATAAAAAAAATGTTGACTTTGACCGTTGACCGTTGACCATGACCGTTGACCGTTGACCGATTCGGTCGGTTATATTGTTGCACTGAGTGAGATTCGAACCGGTGACCTCTCGTACGCGTGCACGCAGCTCTACCAACTGAGCTACGTGTCTAACCCGATATATTTCTGTTTTTAATTATATTTATACACTATTTAAGTTAATCTGAAAATCATTTATTTAAAAAGGACTTAATTGTATCGAACCGGTGCCGTTAACAGGTCTCGAACCCGGGACCTGTGGTTTAGTGTTGCACACAGTCCACCGCTGGACTGTGTGTCTAACCTGGTTAATATACTGATTTTTATTATACTTAACATCTTCAGTGAGTTAACACGGTTCAGTTCATAAAAAAAAACATTTTTATTTCCGAGAATAGGGCCGTGATAGGGATCGAACTCGAGACGTATGTTCATTGTGTGCACACAGTCCACCGCTGGACTGTGTGTCTAACCCGTTTATTATTCTGATTTTAATTAATCTTATACACTAGTTCGAACTCATCTTCCTCGTTCAAAACACAGACAATGGTTAACTAACTGTTTCTTGATTAAATTCGATTAACGAATATTATTAGCAATTGAAAGGTAATGAACAGAGAGGGTTTGGGGAAAGAATGTACCGAACAGGTGTCTTTCTCAAAACTCCGGCAAGGATTCGTCGGCTCTGTTTTGTGAACTCCGTCTGTTCGGATAAATTTACAGTTTTGATTGATTAGATGTGAAATTGAACTACTGAGCAACGATTATCAGGAGGTTTTGGGTGACTATACCGATTCACAGCGTGATTCTGGAAATTCCAGAAATTTTCCGGCGAAAGCTGAATATTCGGCAACGTCGTCTGGGATTGATTCTGGGTGATGGATTGAAGTTAGTAATAGTCTAACAACGGATTGAAACAGAAAGAGTCGAGGTATTTACCGTTTTGAGGTGAGTCTCGGTTTTCCGGCGACTTGCAGAGAATTCCGGCGATGTTCAAAAAGTAATTCCGACGACCAGAAAATAGAGTAAACGTGAAATTAGAAGTTCTGGGAATGTAATTGAGTCGCGAGAGAGGATTTTGTTGAAGTAATGCAAGAAATGAATGTTTTCGGTTATAAAAACCGAACATCACATGAATTCAAGTTCATTAACAACTGAATTGATTTAAAATGTCGGTTTATCGGTTATGATCAAGAATCCGCGAGCACTCAAACGTCTTGGACGGTTGGAAGCCGATATCGGTTTCAGTTGGCGCAACAGGTTGATTCACGGTTGTAGATATGATTTAATTGTTTCCTAGAACTCACAAAAACATCAAGTGGCGAGTGGTTATATGTGCGCGAGTTAAGACTTGAGATTTACCCGGCTGACCCGGGTTCGAAACCTGGCATCAGCATTTTATTTTTATTTCATTATTTTTAATAAATTTTCAATTATAAATTTTAAATTCTAATATATTTATTAACTATGTATCGTATAAAATTAATTTGAGTATTTAATTCGCAACGAAAATTTTAACTGGATGTTCGGTTAATAAACGAAGCGGGTTTGGTTAACCCGGTTTTTGACGGATGTTACAGTATCCCCTACTTTTAGAAATTTCGTCCCGAAATTTAAGTGGTGGCATGTTTGTCTCAAATGGATGGTGTTTTAATTTGACAATTACATACTTAGAAGGGGGTAAGAGTTTAAATTTTGTTTGAGGCGGTAACGTTCCTTGTAAGGGTTGAATACCCTGCTACAGGAATCGTTTTTTGTTGCCTACGATAAAGAATATTGATAAACAGAGTTGATTGACTAAGTATGATTTTATGCACAAGAGTTTTGATACGTTTGGAAAGCTAAGGTTATACCCTAAAACAAAACTTCTACCACTAAAACCTACATGGAACTTCTCATAACCGCCTGATAATGCCTCTGATCCTTTGGCAAGAATACTTATATATAGGAAGTACCAGCGGCGTATCCACCATATTCTTGTCAAATTTTCATTGGTTTTATCTGTAAGTTATGATTAGTTCTATGATGTGACTCTAGAACATAAACAAACACAATAACCAAAGCCTGAATCCTAATTCTGATAGTATACATGTTTGAATGATGACAGTACCTCTCTCGTTTGTTATGATGGAGAGGTTAGTCTATGTAGAAATGGAACGCAATCCAATTTCTTTAAATGATGAGATGATATGTATGCTAAATCAGTGAGTATAAAACAAACTTCAACCAAGACATTACTAAATCCTACATGGAACTTCTCATAACCGCCTGACAATGCTTCTGATCCTTTGACAAGAATACTTATATATAGGAAGTACTAGCGGCGTATCCACCATATTCTTGTCAAATTTTCATTGGTTTTATCAGTAAGTTATGATTAGTTCTATGATGTGACCCTAGAACATAAACAAACACAACAACCAAAGCTTGAGTTTAATTCTGATAGTATACATGACTGAATGATGACGGTACCTCTCTCGTTTGTTATGATGAAGGGGTTAGTCTATATAAAAGTGAGACACAACCCAACTTCTTTAAATGATGAGATCGAGGTACGTCGAGATGTCTAATGATATGAATGTTAAAACAATGAGTATAAAACAAAATTGAGATAGTAATTCGCATTAAGATTCTTGGATTCAATTTTCAATTTATAAATGAGATACGTAAAGATTGAGATAAACATAAATAAAACATAAACACTAAGCGGTTGGAGTTGAATTCTTGATTTTTGGTGAAGAAACTAGTTGGGTGGTTCGTTTGGGCCGTCATTATCTTCAAAAGGATTGGCGTTGATGTTGTAAACCCTTCCTCTTGCTGGTGGCCTAGTGGTTAGGTTTTCTTGATTTGCTTGGTTAACTGGGTTTGCTTGAGCTTGGGCGTTTATGATGTTAATCAATCGAGGGCACGTGTTTCTAAAGTGGGTAGGGTTGCCACAATTGAAACAAGCTCGAACATATGGGAGCATGGGGTATTGTGGTTGTTGATGTGTTTGGATCATGTTTTGAGTAGGGGGTAAGGTTGGGTTTTGAGAGGTGCGGAAAACCTTGCTTGAATGACCATAGCTTCCACAATTTGCACATAGTCGACAAAGTAAGGTAAATGGATGGTGATAAGAACAGGTATTGCATTGAGGGTGAGGTCTAAGGTAAGGTTTCTTATTTGGGTAAGTTGAGTTGGGTGCTACTTGAGTGATTGGGATAGCTTGGAGGGGTATGGCTTGTGAAGTTGGTTGATTGTGTTGGGTGACAGCGAAAAGTTGCCCATCTCGTTTTCTCTTAGAAATGGGTTGAGAAGGGGATTCGGTTTGGGTGGAGTTTGAGGTTTCAGTTGATGCTTTATCCTTCTTCTTCTCCTCCTTGAAGTCTTTATTCCGTATACGGTTCTCGGTGAGCTCTGTAGCTAACTCCATTGTTGCTTCCAAAGTTGCAGGTGTGGTACTTATTACAGAGTCTTGAATTTTTGAAGGAAGACCTCGAATGTAGTGCTCGATCAAACGGTAAAGAGGAGTGAACAAGTTGGGAACCATTTGATTTAATTCGAGGAATCTCTTATTGTATGTGGTGTGGTCGCCTTCCTTTTGTTTCAAAGAATAGAACTCATCCTCCAATTTCTTGATTTCGCTTCTTGGGCAAAACCGTCTTGTCTTGATTTCCTTCAACTCTTCCCAAGTCAAAGTCATAGCATCTTCAACACCTCGTTTGGCCTTCTCTGTATTCCACCATGTAAGTGCTATTCCAAGTAAACGACCAGTAGCATATCACACTTTGCGATCATCGGGGCAATCGCAATTTAGAAAAGTGTTTTCCATATCTTCAAACCAATGGAGGAGAGCGGTGACACCTTCAGTCCCTTCGTATTTTGGAGGGTCGCAGGATTTGAAATGCTTGAAGGTGCATTTAGTGGTAATTGGGGGAGGGTTGACAACATTTTGATATTCTTGATTGACGGGATTAGCGGTAAGGGCTTGCTGAACTTGAACTACAATGTTGGGTATTACGGCAGCCATTTGTTGAGCGATTTGGGCAGCCATACGCTCGCGAGCTTTTCCTGCCCTCATCTTCCTACGAGCGGAATTAGAAGACATCTACAAGGAATACATATCAAGAGTATGAGTTGGATGTTTTTGGGATCATAATGAACATTCATAAAATAAATATAGAATAATAAATCTACTACATCCATAGGATGTCTTGGGCTTTGCTCGTAATTGGGCCTTGCATGCCGCCATACTTCACCTTCGTAATTATGTGGGCCCCATGATTACCGGGTTTTTCATATGGTTCGCATGTGTTAGTCTGGTTACGTACACTAAAACCCGGAGAAAATCGAGAAATATGTATGTAACGTATGATATTCGGAATGTATCCAGGTGTGAACACGGTGACAACTCAAAGTGGGGTTAGTTCGAACGACGTTCGGTGTGGCATGCTTTGGCCTAATAGGTCCTTTGTACTCTCATCGTCAGTCCCCAGGTAGGCAAACTGGTACGTTATATTGGATTTATACGAATGCCAACCTAGACAGGACGTTCCGACTACCGGTACTGGTACCCTTACAGTTACTACATCCCCATCGCAGAACTCACTTTGATGAGATTTGAAAAATGAAAAATGCGACAAAATCTTGAATAACGGAAGTATGAAGATGATTTGAATATGTGAACATTGAAATATGTATGATGAATATGTATGTAAGTATGTATGTTTGACTGTAAGTATAATTCACTATGTATCACAAAATGTAATATTGGAAGTGTTTGCATGCATTTGTGTATGTAATAAATATGAAAGAAAATAAACATCATGAGTTTGCATATAACCACATAACCAATTAAAATCTAATCAACTATAGTATAGGCTCTAAGGGTCTAATAACCCATCCTATATCCCTATAGTAAAAAGCTCTGATACCAATCTGTCATACCCCGACCCGCAGCGGAAAAGGTGATCGGGGCATGATTGGGTTTTCATCAAAGCTCATGACATTTATTATAATGTTTCATATTTATTATTACAATTTAAAGGAGATCATACAATCATATCATACAAGTTCAACATGTCTATACATTTCTAGGCTTCATTATTTTTCTTCTAAGGCACTTTCCTATGTGTTCCTTGCTTCATCCTGTCCACCTGTATCATGTGTAAAAATGGTTTTTGGATCAACAAAAGTTGGCGAGTGAACCTTATTAGAAAACATTTATTATTTATTTCTTGTTGTATTTAATATGGAAAAATTGTGCAATAATCATATATGAACAAACGTAAATAATCATACAATAACAATAACAACAACAAACCATAATATACAATAACAAACCAACTTGCATGAATATATAACATGAATGAAACTGTATATGTTGGCAACGTCACGTTCACGCTCATAGGTAATGGGGAACGGACGACCTATGATAAATGTCTGTGCGATCAAGGCTCAATCAAACGGAGCCGGTCGTATGTTGGCAACGCCTGGTTCACGCTCATATGTAATGGGGAACAGCTCAACGCTCATATGTAATGGGGAGCGGCGGCCTATGATAATGTATGTACTGAAAATGATAAATTTAATCTAAACAATAACCATACAAACAGTTCATGGATATGATGGATGCACAATAGTTTAATTGTAATAAATAATAAGACACATGGTACACCCCAAAAACGTGATTAAAACGGGGAATTTGTAGAGATTCACTCACATTGGGTGCGTTCGGTGGATGATGTTGAATGCGAACGAGTTTAGAGGATTGATCGACAAGGAATAACTAACCTAATTAATAACGAAAAAGTAAGGTAAATAAATGGATTTTATTAACAATTTTAATAGGATTTTTGGATATATTTTTGTGAGTTTAAGGCTATTTTCTAACTTTAAAAACATTGATTTTAATTATTTTTTAATTGATATTTAAATTAAATAAATAAATAAAAATATAAAAAAATGTTGACTTTGACCGTTGACCGTTGACCATGACTGTTGACCGTTGACCGGTTCGGTCGGTTATATTGTTGCACTGAGTGAGATTCGAACCGGTGACCTCTCGTACGCGTGCACGCAGCTCTACTAACTGAGCTACGTGTCTAACCCAAAATATTTCTGTTTTTAATTAATTTATACACTATTTAAGTTAATCCGAAAATCATTTATTTAAAAAGGACTTAATTGTATCGAACCGGTGCCGTCAACAGGTCTCGAACCCGGGACCTGTGGTTTAGTGTTGCACACAGTCCACCGCTGGACTGTGTGTCTAACCTGGTTAATATACTGATTTTTATTATACTTAACATCTTCAGCGAGTTAACACGGTTCAGTTCATAAAAAAACATTTTTATTTCCGAGAATAGGGCCGTGATAGGGATCGAACTCGAGACGTATGTTCATTGTGTGCACACAGTCCACCGCTGGACTGTGTGTCTAACCCGTTTATTATTCTGATTTTAGTTAATCTTATACACTAGTTCGAACTCATCTTCCTCGTTCAAAACACAGACAACGGTTAACTAACTGTTTCTTGATTAAATTCGATTAACGAATATTATTAGCAATTGAAAGGTAATGAACAGAGAGGGTTTGGGGAAAGAATGTACCGAACAGGTGTGTTTCTCAGAACTCCGGAAAAATCGGCAATCCGCGATTTTGGCCATATTCCTTTTGACTGAACCGCACAAATTGATTTCGACGTCGGTTATAACCGTTGCCGGTAATCAATTTCAATCATAACCGACGGAAATATTTAATCGCGAACTTTGACCCAATTCAAACCCAATTCAGCCTGTTTCCACTATAAATACCCACTTGAACACTCTGAAAATCCTTTCGCTCAGAACCACGTTCGTTTCCGAAGCTTTATTCATTCCAAAACACGTCGCCGGAGATTTTTGCATTCGCCGGACTTTCACCGGAAAACCGAGACTTTACCCCTAATCGGTATAATACTCAACTCTTTTCTTTGTAATCCGTTATTCGGCATGTATTAACCTCAATCGTTCAACCAGAATCTGTCTCAGACAACGTCGCCGGAAATCCCCGCACTCACCGGAATATCACTGAAAAACCGAAGCCTCACTGTTGATCGGTATAATCATCTAAACCCTCTTGATATCTATTGCTTAGTAACTTAATTGCATAACACAATGATCTAAACTACTCAGCCGAAAGTCACAAATCAGAGCCGACGACTCTTGCTGGAAATCTGAAGAAAACGCTCTGTTTTGGTACATCTTATTTCTTAATTTCCTTCTTCTATTTCAATTTCATCAATTATAAGTGTTATTGGTCAATTAAACAAACAGTTGGATTTCATTGATTCTGTGTTCTTGTAAACGAAGAAGACGAAGTCGAGTAGTATATTAATGTAATAAAAATCATATATTTAACCGGGTTAGACACACAGTCCAGCGGTGGACTGTGTGCAAATATAACACGCACGTCCCGAGTTCGAATCGCACACGTTACCGACTTTCAGAAATAAAACCAACATTTTTAGAACTTAATTAGATCAAGTCACAGAATATTTATAAGAGTAATATAATCCATTAGTTAAACAGATTAGACACACAGCCCAACTGGTTGGGCTGTGCGCACTCGAACCGAAGGACCCGAGTTCGACTCCGGGTCTCTGCAACCGGTTCGGCCATATAAATCATTTTTAATAAAAACCAAATAAGTTTAAAGTTAATTAGTATATAAATATAATTAAAACAGAGAATATTTCGGGTTAGACACGTAGCTCAGTTGGTAGAGCTGCGTGCACGTATACGAGAGGTCCCGAGTTCGAACCTCACTCAGCGCATAGAAAACACAGCCTGACCGGTCAAGAACCGGTCAACGGTCAACGGTCAAAAGTCAACTTTTTTATTTATTTATTTCTTTTTAATTATTTATTTAATAGAAAAATCATTTAAAAATACTTAAAAATAAGATTTTTAAAGTTAGAAAATTTCCTTAAACTCACAAAAATAAATCTAAAAAAATCCTATTAAGAGCACTAATTAAAAATATTAATCTCAAATAAAATCCATTTATTTATCGAATCATTTTGTTATTATCTAGGTTAGTTCTTCCCTCGTCGATTGAATCATAAATTCGTACGCACTCATCGTCATCAAAGAACACACCCATTGTGAGTGAATCTCTATCAATTCCCCGTTTTAATCATGTTTTGGGGTGTATCATGTGTCGTATAATTCTTTTATTATATATGTAAACACTTGTGCATACATCATATCCGTGATCAAATGTGTATCAATTGTGTATCGATTGTTGTGTGAATTATATGTAGACTGGATTTATCATTTTCAGTGCACGCATTTCATTAGGCCCATCAGTTCCCCGTGGGAGAAGGGTTGAGCATCAGGTGCCTCATTAGATCGGCTCCGTTTGATTGAGCCTTGATCTCACATACATCATCATTCATATCATATACTCATTCAAAGTGGTTTGTGTTTGTTTATCTATATATGTTTGCTCACATGTGGTTATTGCACAAATTTTCCTTATTAAATAAAACAAGAAATTAGTAACAATGTTTTATCAAGGTTCACTCGCCAACTTTTGTTGCCCCAAAATATTCCCCGTTTTACACATGATACAGGTGATCCAGCTGAGGCAAGAAACACATAGGAAGGCCTAGAAGAATAAACCAGTTTAAGCTTTGGATTAATTATATAATTTCATTTCCTTGTAATTGTATGAATTTTGATTTGGACATTTAAGTTGTAATTTGAATTTAATAAATATGAAACATCTTAGTAAACATCATGAGCTTTGGTGATAACCCAATTATGCCCCGACTTTTATTCCGCTGCGGGTCGGGGTGTGACAACCTTTTCGGCTATAAATAAGTATCGGATCTCCAGGTAAAATATATGCGAACAGGCTTACAAACGTTCCTACTCACTCACTTACTTGCCATCCCCAAATACTTATTCTCACGCTGGAGTGTGGTCTCGGAGAAAACTACCCTTCCCCGTGACGAGACTAACAGCGCTGCTAGTTTGGCAGATCAGCTGAAGCGAGCACACACCTGAAGAGTGAAGTGAAAGGACAACCCTCTATGCAGAGATACCCTGGTTTTAACTTATATATCCCCGGATATCCCTAGGTTCAACCGGTGCTTCTTCATTGGTGCCATCCGCTATTTTATATTTTTTTCCAAATAGTTCCCTTCATTTTCATTTCTTCAAGCCTCGCTTTCATATGGCTTATTTCCCATCCAACACCTCACGAGGTCCTCTAGCCGAAGGCAAGAACCCAGTTCAAGCCTCTCGAATCAACGGATAAGTGGAAGAAGATTCCTCGGTGAATGCCGGAACTCAACACGGCTCTGGCCGTATAAACATCCCGGTCACTTCCGGAGCCCAATGGAGACTCCCTTTATACCGATCACATCGTCTTACCCCCGTGTGAGACCCTGATGTCTTGGTTTATCTCAGACAGCCCTGAATGCCGTATATGCGCACGTCTGTGCGTAGACAAACACCCCTACTGCCCCAGTGCAGCTCGCTGTTCAGGTGCATGCTTCGCCTACACCAAGGATATTGAGCTACGACTCGCTAGCTGGGGCGAGCGTACCGTATAGCCTTCTTCCCCAAGAGACGGAGTACACACAACCACCGCCTAAGCCAGAGTCTCACTCTCTTTGGCGAGCATCTGTCCACTCACGGATGGGCCCGCATCCTCAAGGGGAGCGGTACACCCAGCGTGAGGACGGCAAAACCTACGGCGTAGGTAATAGCGCCAGCATCTTTCACCGGCTGCCAAAGAGTCATGCGGGATACAAATCCGCTCCACGGGGTGGCTACAACCTAGAAGCGGAGCATGATTACAACTTGGTCTACCGGTCGGCAGACGCGGCCGAACATTCCAAGTTTATCAAGGAAATAGCGCTCGCAGCATTGGAGCGTGCAAAACTTCCCTCCAATGTTGGGAAATACAACGTGTTGACTGACCCGGATGATCACATGCGTCTTTTCACCGGCGCAGGACTGATTGGAGGATAGACACTACCGATGTGGTGTCACCTTTTTGTTCAAACCCTCACAGGTGCTGCACGCCTGTGGTTTGATAATCTGCCCACGGGCAAATCGCGTCATGGAACGACTTGAAAGATAAGTTCCTGACACATTTCAGTCAATATCGGCATTACGTCAGAGACTCCTCTGTCGTAATGAACATCTGGCGGCGCGATGATGAAAGCCTTGAAGATTTCATTACCCGCTACAACAATGAGGTGCTAGAAATAGGGGACGTGCACGAAGATCTGATTTGCGCACAGTTCAAGTATGTCGTACGTTGTGACGAGATGATCAAAGTCTTGTCAGGAACTACAGGCCTCCCAAGATCTGGGAGAAACTCATGGCAGCGGAAAGGGCTACGCGCAGACAGAGCGCAACCTCAATAATAGTAGACCTCCCCTACCTCATCATTGACCCTAAGACTTGAGCAGGAGTTTTGGGAAGAAGAATAAAGGGTGGAGGGACCACAACCAAAACCCTCCCCACACACCAGTCGATACTCGCGTGACCATTAATAAGCTCGCCAACCAACAAGCAATAAAGCAAGATAATCGTGACCGTCAGTGGACCCCACTGACGAAGACACCGGCGGAGGTCCTTAGTACGGAAACCATCAGTTCAAGCAACCACCGCCAATGCGCAATAAGAAGGGTCAAGACCCCAACATCTTCTTTGATTATCACAAAGACACGAGACACACAACCGATAATTGCATCTCCCTGCGCATGGAGATCGAAAAAACACTTAAGAGTGGGAAGCTCATCCACTTACTGCAAAACGTGCACAAGGAGGTGCGCCAAATCACTCGTGGCGGCGAGGGCCCGAGTAACAAAAAAATTAAGTCTGTTCATATGATTCAGGGTGGTCCTTCGCGCAAGCGTAGCCACCAGAAGAGTTGCACGCCTCACTGGCGTGAACAACAGGTCATCTTCCCCGTTGTCCCTGGGGTCCACAAGAAGACCGATCGGTGGTGATAACTGGTATTTTCGGTCACTACCGCACCGACTACATGTTCATAGACCCTGGGAGCTCTATGGACATTATCTATGAATAATGCTTCCAACAACTCGACCCGGAGGACAAAGCACGCCTAGAGCCGATGGATTTCCTACTCACTGGTTTCTGCGACGAGGCTGTTTTTCCTTTGGGTCAAATTTCTTTCTCGGTGACTCTCTTTGATGGGCGCCATACTCGCACCGTCCAGGTCAATTTCATGGTCATGCCGGCAACCTCGCGCCATGACGTGCTATTAGGACGACACGCCCAACGGGATTTCAGCATGATTACTTCCATCCTACACGCCACTTGCGGTTTCCCTACGGAAACCGGAGTGGCCATCATGTATGCAAGAAAGGAAGTTATGTTGTGGATGAGGAACCGCCAATAAAGCAACCAAAGCCATCATCCAACGGTGAGCCATAAAAGTGGGTATTCAATAACAAGTACCCGGAACAAACCGTGCTCTTGGGACCCGCCATGACTCCCGCAGTCAAGGTGCGGTTGAAACAGCTGTGGTTCCGTAATTCTGATATTTTTGCCTGGTCACCAGCGGATATGACGGAGGTGCCAAGGGAAATAGCTGAGCATGCATTGCATACATTCCCTTTAGTTCAGCCTATTGTTCAGAAGAAGCGCAACTTCGGGCCCGAAAAGACCCGCGCTCTGAACAAGCAAGTCAAGGAACTTCTCCAAGCAGTATTCATCCGAGAGGTACGTTATCAGACATGGGTAGCCAACCCAGTCATGGTCCAAAAGTACAATGAAAATTGGCGCATGTGCGTCGATTTCAAGGATCTCAACAAGGCATGTCCAAAGGACTGTTACGCCTTACCGGAAATCGACAAAAAAGTGGACTTTCTTGCTTCATTCAGGTGGAAATGCTTCCTGGATTGCTACAAGGGCTACCACCAGATTCAAATGAAGAAAGAAGACGAAGACAAGACCGCTTTCTGAACAGATAAGGGCATTTTCTATTACACAAAGATGCCCTTCGGATTGCACAACGTAGGAGCCACATATCAATGTTTAATGGACCATGTCTTCGGGATGACATTGGTGAAACCGTGGAAGTATACATTGATGACCTAGTCATCATGAGCTCGGATGAGGAGAAGATGCTGGCAAACATCCAAAAACGTTTGTCTCCTTGTGCAAGGCAAATCTGAAGCTAAACCCCAGCAAGTGCTCTTTTGGAATGGAAGGAAGACAAATTTTTGGGATTCATCATTAGGCGCGATGGCTTCAAAGTCAATCCAATAAAGTGGAAGAAATTTAGCGTTTGCCATCACCCTTAACTATCAAGGAAATACAACAGTTGGCGGGGCGGTTGGCTGCGCTGAACAGGTTCTTGGCCAACCACGCAATGAAATCCTTCCCATTCATTAGCACCCTGCGGAATTGTGTGAAAAAGATCAAGTTTCAGTGGACTCCGGATGCGGAGAAAACCTTCACCCAAATAAATGAATGCTTAATCCAGCTATCAACGCTCACCGCACCGTAGAAGAACGAGCCACTGAACTTTACCTTTCTGCATCAGATATCGATCTGGAGCAGTCCTGTTAGTAGAGCGCGGAGGATCCAGACTCCGATTTACTACAACAGCAAGATGCTTACCGACCCGAGACTCGATATCCCATGACGGAAAAGCTCATACTAGCTTTGGTCCATGCATCCCAGGTTGCCCGATATTTTTCAGGCCACGAAATAACGGTTCTCTCGAACCATCATTTAGGCCAAATTTTGTCGAATTAGACATATCTGGCCGCCTAGCAAAATGGACGATTGAGCTTGGTGGACACAATATCATGTATAAACCACGCCGAGCAATAAAGGGCCAGATACTAGCTGATTCATTGCGGAAGTCCCGCAGAATAAAGCGCCAGAATGTGACCTGTACAGAATCCAACGCCGATTACAGATTACCACGCATGGATAATTCACACCGACGGCGCGTCCAATGATAATGGCGGGGCAAGTCTTCATCTAATAAGCCGACAATCAAGAATTCACCTATGCCATCAGATTGGATTTTAAAAGACAAATAATGAAGCTGAGTATGAAGCGTTCTTGGCAGGCCTTCGGTTAGCAATCAAAATGGATGCACAAAATTTGGAGGCCCATGTCGATTCGAGTCGATGGACAGGTCAACGGCCTGTACGACGCAAAAGGCAAGGTGATGGCCTTGTATCTAGAACATGTACAAGCCTTAATAACCAAATTTCAACACTTCAAGATAACTCAGGTACCCGAAGCGAGAACAAACACGCCGACGCCCTCAGCAAGTTAGCCGCTACAAGCTTCAAGCACCTTGCGCGCGAGGTGCACATTGAGGTACTAAAAAACCCTTATGTTCCTTTGCAACAAGTCAACATCATTGAAGTGGGAAATCCGTCCTGGATGTCCCCCATCATCATGTTCTTGCAACACGGAGCCTCCCGAAAACAAAGCGAAGCAAGGAAGGTCCAAAACAAGGCACTCAACTATGAAATGGCGGACGGTATCTTATACCGCAAGTCATACATGGGTCGCTCCTCCGCTGCGTTGATCCGCAAGACTGCAGTACTTGATCCACGAAATACACGAAGGGTTATGCGGAATTCATACCGGCCCGCGCATGGTCGTGGAAAAGATCATTAACACCGGATACTATTGGCCTAGCATGCACCTTGATGCGGTTGAAACATTACGTAAGTGCGCATCATGCCAGCGCCATGCCCCGAAGGCACTACGTCCCAAGAATCCTATGATTCCGGTGACAACAGCGTGGCCCTTTCAGCAATGGGCAATCGATATGGTGGGACCATTCCCAGATGCTCCAGGAGCGGTGAAATTCATAATCGTTGCAGTCGATTATTTTACCAAAATGGGTAGAAGCCAAACCCCTTGCATCAACCACAGCAACTGTAGTGCGAAAGTTCATATGAGAACGCATTATATGCCGCTTCGGGTTACCCCTGCGCGGTGATAGCGACCCCAATTTTGCAGCTGATGAGCTACAGCAATGGATGAAAGAAATGCATATCGAACACGTATTCACTTCGGTCGCGCATCCCCTAAGGGAACGACCAAGTGGAAAGAATTAACAAAAGCATAGTTGAAGGGATCAAGATAAGGTTGGGTACAGCACGCAGAGGCTGGGTAGATGAGCTGCCAAGCATCCTATGGGCTCATCGAACCATGCCCAAAACCAGCACGGGCGAAACTCCTTATAGCCTTGTGTATGGGACGGAGGCAGTGATTCCTTTAGAGATAGGCCTCCCATCACCACGCATGCTAGCTGCACAAAGACAAAACAATGAAGACGAGCGTAGACTTGACTTGGACTTACTAGAATAAAGGCGTGAAAACGCTGCCATCAACAAGGAAAAATACAAGTCCAATCTTGAAAAATATTACAACGGCGAGTCCGCATATGTACCTTTTTACCTGGTGACTTTATTCTACGCGACAATGAGCATCTAACGCCGAACGTCTTGGAAAACTGGCACCCAAATAGGAAGGTCCTTATGTTATTCATGAAGTCCTGGGAAAAGGCGCATACACCCTTAAGCGCCTAGACGGAACAGACATCCCTAGGACATGGAATGCGAAACAGCTAAGATGGTGCTACATGTAACTTGCAAATTCGATATTTGTTGTCTACTCCAAAGTACGGCTCTTACGCTCCATTGTGTAATAAAGAAATGTGTTACTTGATTTATTTTATCTTAATGTTTCGTTACAAATGCGCGGAACCACTTTGGGTATACGCAAAAACACCTTGGTGCACAATGACTCGTAAACCCTAAGTCACTACCTATGAAACACGCATAGGAGCTGATGTTCACGAGCGAGTTCATTACCGGTTTCATTCGCTATAACTACACAAAGTTGGTCCATTTCATGCAAATATTGTAACAAAGAACATTTTGATAAAAATATTTACAAAACCGCACAACGCGTGGCACAATCAAAGATCCTACAAGATATTACATTAAGGATCCTACACTAGTCTTCTTCTTCAGCAGCGGCCTCGGCTTCTTCCGGGAAGATATCCTTCAAGTAGTCGACGAAGTCATCATGGGTGAGGGCCTCCCTTACCAATTCCAATGCCGGGATATAAGACGGTTATACCTTGCTGTGCCTTCTCGAAAAACAGCTCCGGTATTACCTCCATGAGTGGAAGCATGGCTGGAATCCATGGAATATCCAAGGCATGAGTGACTTGTTGCGCACACTCAGCATAGCCTTGCGCATGCCCATCATGGCGCGCAGCAACCACTAGCTTGGCTACTGCACCATCCAACTCCACAGAGTTTACAATGGAATTGGCAATCTGCAAATTCAAAGGAAAGTTCAGAGCCATCACATAAAGATCAAAAAAACAAGCGAAACACTTAAATTGACAATTCCATGCTGCTAAAGCCACAGCAGGTTGTTGGTGAGCGACTCTACCAACGACTCGGAAATGGTGTGGGAGTTTTTGGAATCCTCCAATTTTTTCTCACCCGCCTCCACCTTCGCTTCCGCCAACCGCAACCTGCGCAGAAGCTTAGCCTTCTCCATCGAGGCTACTTGGAGATCTTTCTTGGCGCTCTCCAGAGCAGCGCAAGCTTCAACCTGTTCGATTCATAACAAGGTTAGCATCATAACTTAGTAAATATCCAAAAAAGGGAATGAACACAAAGACAAGGGGGTACCTCTCTCTCCTTACTATGTGCGCGTTGCACATTAGCCTGTGCAGCCGCCGCCTCCTTCTCTCTTTTCTCTTGCGCTACACCAGCGCGCAACTGGGCCAGTTCATCCCTCAGGGATTTCTTCTCCCTGTTATCCCTTTCACAAGCCTCCTTCAACAACTTGCGCTCCTCAGCAAGTTTGGCGTCCGAGGCTTCGGCCCGTCTTTTCCACCCTTGCGTGAACCATTTTTCAACTCGCTGGTTTCAGTGAAGGCAGTCTCCTTTGCCTGCACCGCAGCTTCACGCGCAGCCACTTGGGCTCGCTCTTTACCAAGGATCGCTTGGGCAGCCTCAAGAACTTTCTTCTGCTTCACCAGGCCCCGCCATTCATGAACAATCTTGTAAGTCACAGAGGCGGACTTGGAAACTGCCTAGAAGTACGTATGGTAAGTCTCTTCTTCTTCATGATCAGAAAGCAAATGTACCTCCACTGGGGGAAAGCTCCCTTAAAAAACTCACGGCACGTCGACCAGTGAGAAAAGTCGTCTCCTTTCTATAATTTCCACACAAGAGTGTGGATCTTTTCAGCATAAGCAGAGGAGAACGATCTATAATAATAATTCCTCGGAGTTTCATCCGGGCGGATTGGAGACACATCAGGGGCAGAAGGCCCCGCGCCACCCTCGGGTGCCGTTCCTGCACATGCTCCCCTTGTGGATCACTGGTCTGAGCACCCTCGACGGAAGCCATTCCCACCGGCCCCGCCTCACCAACATAAGCCACGGCACCCGGATGCGCGCTTTCTTCCACCACCACAACCGGCTCTTCCACAACGAACCCCGTTTCTTCCACTTCCACCGCAGGTTCCCTAAGATCCACCCACGATTCCTCAACAACAACAACAGGTTCTTCAATATCCAGCTGTGGTTGCGTCAATGGAACCACCGGACATTCCACCACCGGAGAACCCGCATTAGTACCCATACCGGAACCTTTCACCACCACGTGAGGCCCTTCCCTCACTAGGACAGATTCTTCTGCCCCAGCAACAGAGCTCTTGCCTTGATCACCAGCCTGGGTCATGGGGGAATCAGTGTCCGCGGCGCTCGCGCCGGATTACACAAAAACCGGCTCATTGCCCACTGCATAATAACAAAAGTTAGCCATGCATGACATAACAACCAGAAGAAAATCGTGAAGGTTACTGAAAATTACCGAGAGATATTTTAGCAGTTAATGTCCCGAATCCGACCATTTCCCCATGTGTTTCCGCGCAACCTTTTTAGGTGGTTGCGCGGAGAGGTCCTCCTTCGGACGCCTCTTTCGCTTCATAGGAACCTCTGGGACCTCCTCAGCGTCCTCCTTACTTGCAGGTTTGGCGGTCGAGAGAACCGCCTGCTTTGGTGCAGCCTTCCTCGCACCTACAGGTTCAAGACCATCCCATGAGTCAGAAATGACTACATAAGCATTCCACTTGTCAGACACAACGCGCTTACCTTTGGGAGGGCCCGACCCGGGTTGAGTCGCCTCTCTCTCCACCACCGTGCTCGACCCTGCGCGTCTCTTCTTCTTGTGATCTGGGCAACGCCCAAATCTCACAGCGCGCCTACATTACAATAGGAACAATACATAAATCACCTTCAAAGGTGCGTTATTAAACAATCAAGACTCACCAGTTGGCGACGCGGGGACCTCCAGGTCCGCATCCTTGATCAGGGCAAAATTGCCTAGGACCTGTGCATACCAAGTGGGCTCATCTGGCCCCAAGGGAAGCTTCTCAATCCACCCTTGCTTCCTCTGGAAGGCAACCAAAAAACAGTGGGGCTCCTGCAAGAAAACACATGCCTGTTAGATTACAAACAACTCGAACGTCAAGGAAAAACAATGGAATAAGAGCACTTACTTCGATCACCCTCCACGTACACTGGTCGGTGCCGGCGGTTGGGTTTCCACAGCAGGCTCATCCCCGCTGCCACCAGTACTTTCTCCGGAAACTGGATCGCCGGGATCTCCTTCAGATCACAATACCAGGGGTCCAACACTGCATTGGCAGGGCCTCCGCCGGAATCTCATCCGGCCCCCGAAACGTCAAAGGCACAGGAATAACACCGGCCTTCACAAAAAAGAATTTTTCCTTCCAATCATGGAAGGACTTGGGGGAGAGAGCAAAATCTTCCGTGCCTGCGCACGATGCTGAAAAAATAAAACCTCACTGAACAATGGAGTTGATAAAAAATGCGGAAACGGTCGACGGTGGAATGGATCCCGTCGACCAGCACAAAAATAAGAAGTGCTTTATCCTCACCATTCCCATTCGGATTTAACTGGGAAAGGTGGAAGCCATAGTACTGTAGCACTTGAAGAAAAAATTTGGTGACGGGCAACCGAAAATTGTCCTCACCGAAAAGATCATAAAACAAGGTGATATAGCCCGCCGAAGCATCAGCGCTGTCTCACCCTCAGCCGGCAACCGGGCATCCCAGTTGGGAGGAAACTGGAAACCAGAGACGATGTCATCAAGAGTCTGCCGGCTCAGCTTACAAGCTGGCAAAGGGGGCGGAACCCCAACACTAGAGGCAGATTCAGGCCCTCTGGATGCCATAGAAATCAAGACAAAGAAAAAAAGTTTTTGAAGACAACTTTGAAGAACATAAAAACTCAAAGAATGCAGAGAAGAAGATGAATGAAAACTTGAATGAATGAGGAAAACCCTAAGCGGAGTGCCTTTATTTATAGTACTCGCATTTAATTCGGTTGGAGAACGTTCTACATGCGTGGCAATAACAGCCAACCAGAGAGAGACGCGTGGCAACCAAGTTGCAAACGACGGTTAACATGCGCGCGTGGCCTCCACTCTCCCTGCCAATTCATTAATGAATGGCAGGCGAAACGGCTGAGTGCACGCTACAGCTGTCATATGTCCTTTCAAATCCCATTTTTCTCACCAACTCACCTACAACGTCAGAAGAGCAGAGTTCCGAATTCCAAGAGCTTGATGACAAAACGTTTCCTTCACACAAACTTTTTTCTCCCAACCCTTGTCAAATATTTTCGCCACTACACTAACGGCGCATGCAACAATTCTTCTAGTCCAGCACTCCTCCTACTTTACAACATGCGCGTAGGAGCAACACTGGACTGGGGGACTTGAAGAGGTATAGTCCCAAATGACCATACCCTTGACTACATTTTACAAGGATAACCTTCCATGGAACATGCAACTGTGCATTTTCCAAACAACATTAGGTCATAAAATGAGCCTTGCGCACTTAGCGAAACGGTGAATTAGACCAACACCAATAGGTCATACAATGAGCCTTACGCACTCAGCGCAATGGTGAATTAGACCAATATAATTAAGTCACACAACGAGTCTTGCGCACTCAGCGCAACGACAAGTTAGACTAAACAACACAAGTCACACAACGAGCCTTGTGTACTTGGCACAACGGCGAGTTAGACTAACGCGCGCAGGATACTAGACCCTGCGTAGAACAACATTCCTCTAAGCTGCGAATCTCAAAACCTTGCATGGACAAGACACACATGAGAAGCGCCTCATAGTCTTGGTACAAAAGTATATACCCCTGACACCCTGCGCTGGTGGGAAAAACCTTGATAGCCTCGCAGAAGGGGTAAGCACTAAGCGGTGTTGACCATACTCAAGGGTACAAAGTGGCAGAACTGTAACCCAGGGTTACTCGGCAGGTTGCGTGTGACAGTGTCCATTACCAGTGATGCAGACGTCAGACCATACACCAACCACATCACTACCAGTGACTGTTCCACCTTCTCCACTTTCGGCTGGCAGCAGGCCCGACACCAGAGACGGCTGCCTTTACACGTGGCACCACTCAACATCCGACAAAGTACACCTTCTGACAGAGGACATTAATTCTCCTGCAGGGAGCATTTAATGTCTGACGCAGAGGGACGAAACGGATGTCTCTGGCTGTATGGGCGGGGCGCAAGGCCCACCAGCCCATCTTCTAAACTTACCTTTTCGGCTATAAATAAGTATCAGATCTCCAGGTAAAATATATGCGAACAGGCTTACAAACATTCCTACTCACTCACTTACTTGCCATCCCCAAATACTTATTCTCACGCAGGTGTTTGGTCATGGAGAAAGCCACCCTTTTCCCCTGGCGAGACTAACGGCGCTGCTAGTTTTGCAGATCAGCTGAAACGAGCTCACACCTGAAGAGTGAAGTGAGAGGACAACCCTCTATGCAGAGACACCCTGGTTGTAACTTATATATCCCCGGATATCCCTATGTTCAACCGATGCTTCTTCACTTCCTCTGCCTGTGTGGCAGACAATGTGACGTAAAACGCCTCCTTACTTTCACATCCACAACGAATAGCCTTACAGTTATTTTAAAGTTAACATAATTTGCTGGATTGTATGTTAACAAATTTGTTACTTCTATATATTTCCAGATTTCTGAAATTCCTCAACTTTTAATGCGTGGAACTTGTTAAATATTAAACTTGATACAGTTTATAAGTTTTCCCGTTAGATTGATAGATGTTTTAATATAATTAATTAAAACTCGATAGCTACAAGTTAGAAAAAGACATTGTATGGATATTCATGTAAACATAAAAACAGCCATATATATAATTTGAACCTCAAATAAGTTGCTGGGCTCTTAAGTGAATTGGGCTTACAAGTAGCACTGCCTCCGGCCCACAGTCCATAGAAGTGACACTAGTGTGAAACAAAACACAAGTATTGTGTTGTGTTTTCGATCACCAGAGGGCAAAATTAATAAATTTAACTAAGGTTTTAATCTCTATTAAATTTACAAATTTTATAGCTTTAGTTTATGATTTTATTATAATGTTATTATTAAAGTTTTAAAAATATAGATTATTACATTCATATACTTAGACCTTAATCTACTCTACTATTCATATACTTAGACCTAAATCTACTCTGCTATAAAACTGTTATGGTGTGTTCTCGATATGCTATTTACACTATCATCCAGTTTTATCTGTTTTGTTGTATCAAATGTGTTATGTACATAAGTATTGTTTGCTTGTTATAGACTTACATTTGTTTGGGTCATATATAACTCAGCATTATGATTTATTCAAACCCTTGAGTGACCAATTGACCATGTGTTAAGCTTTAACACTAAAGGCTATTCAAACCACTAGTGAGTGTAGAGCTTCTTTTTTTTTTCTTCCTTCTTCTGGGGTATTCTGGTCACTTCACTCATTGATTAAAGATAACCCGTTTGTCATCGGGGACCAAATATGATACTTTTTTTTCAAACTTAAAAATGTGTAATTTCTTGATTAAATCATAAAGAACATATTATTTTCTGGGGTTTAATCTGCAACTAACTCTGATATTGTCGCATCGTTGCCGGATCAAAATGGTAGTTTTGAAGGAATGTAGAAGCTCTATTCAAGAAAAAACAAAGCTGCAATTTTTAAACATTCCCCCAATAACATAATCCACCAATCTTAACAAATTCAGAATGAAATTAAGTGTACTAATTTTAACATTATTTTACTAATTTCATGAAAATAACGTTAACAAGTGAGGGACGGTTAATCATGCATCATGTGGTAGCGTTGATAGCCGAAATACAAGGAGGTACATGCACTAATCGGCTTTTGTCTCAATTGTTGAGTGTTATATGCCTTATGTTCAAGGCTTGATGCAAAACTACTGTCAAGCTGGGGTCTCACTGAAAGCAGATTCTCTATTCCTATGAGGTAGAGGTACGGCTGTCTATGTCTTACCTTTCTTAGACCCTACCTTAGCTTAGCTGTTAGTGTGATTTTCTGAGTATGATAATGATAATGAGAATGGCCGTTACATAATTAACACATAACACTCTAGAAGACATCCATATATGCATCAATACAACGAAGACCAACAAAACAACATGAATAAAAAAGAAGATATCTATAAATTTTGAAACAATAAGGAAATTTATGCCATTAATTTGCTTAGAATTTCAATATAAAATGAACACAATTTAGAGAGAACAGAACCCTGTTAAAACTTTTGCTATTGATTTGCTTATAAACAAACATCAGATTAACACAGTTCAAAAAAAAAAAGTAGAACCTAGTTAGAACCAAATCAAAATTTCTGCCATAGATTTATACAAAAATTGAAAGTCAATTACTCTCCCAAGTTTTTAAACTTCCATAAACCTCGTTGTTTTATCACACAAATTTCGATACTAACCTCGCAATTCCAGTATCAATTCATGTAAGATAACTTCAAATGCAAGCATGTGCCTAGAATCAATGAACAAAACCGCTTTATGTTGCCATTGCTGTTAAATCATAGATCTTTGGCGAAATGAACTAATAAGAACCAAGAATCAAACACTCGGAAGCATATACGAACCTTGATCTTTTTCTCTACTAACGGGGAAGTGAAAAATACTAATCCGTCAAAAATTTATCAGATGAAGATCGATCGGCTGGATCAGGGACGTCCCCATTAGGGTTTCAAAGAGAAGATGGAAACCTAAAAAATAAAAAGGAAATTAATCGCGAATAATTTATAAAACAAATGAATGAGCCAGGTATATTAAACGCATGTACTAGCCTAAAAGAATCTGAACAATGAGCGGGAAAAGAAAATGGGTATGACCCTCTGAACATGGTAACTGTCCCATAGAAATTTTTATTTATTATAATAGATAGACTTTTCTTTTAAATGACAAATGTTACTCTTATTATATTTTACACTAATAATAATTAAGGACTATTTGCTCAGATGACTTGAGACCTACCTTTAAAAATGTAAATACTTCTATGAGGCTACCTGACGTTGATGCAATTTGGTAAAACACATAATTGTGTGTCATGTGATATAATAGATAAAAGAAATATGTAAAGATACTAATAAGAATTAAATTATTAGTATATTATAAAAATCATTTTGATAAAAAAGAATAGCTTAGAAATAAAAACAAAAACACCCTTGTGCTGTGTATATAAGTATGACACATGTTAAAACCAACAAAATTCAACCAACTCATTTAATTCGTTACATAGTCCATGATTTTTATTACATACTTCTCTCTCCGGGGTTCTTTACATTAAAGCAAACATTAACACTCCTCTATTTAATATCACATAACCAATCGATTGAACATTTTCGTGTGAACACATATATACTATAAATATCATGAAGTATCTTTATGATATTTAATATTATAACTTTTTTTTAATTGCAACACTTGTTCCTACTTTCTAATAATTCAATAATTCTAAATTCATCATTCTTACTCAGATTTGAACCTTGAACCTCACTTCTTAAAAACATATACATTTACTAAGTGGATTAATATTCAACATTATATCTAACATACATAAAAATGAATGAAATATAATGTTTATTATATATGTACAGGTTATACATATGTGTAGATAAACGGTTAGAAACTTAAAAAACTTATGGATAAATTAGTTTGATGATTTGTAATATATTAAACGATTTAGGTTGGTTCCTTTTGTTTTCATCATAATATCTGGTCATGCAATGAAACTCACTCTATTTAGGGGTGTGTACGGTTCAGTTCGGTTCGGTTCGTTTCGGTTATTAACATTATCGTAACCATAATCGAAGTCGTCGGTTAATCGGTTCGGTTTATTGGGTTAATTTGTCGGTTTTCGGTTAGTTTCGGTTAATAACCAAACCAAACATTGGCTAAATTTTTTGTTTAGAATACTTGTAATAGAGGTATAAATAGATGAAATAGATATATATAAATACATGAATTGGATGTATAAATGAATATAATTGGAGGTATAAACACATGAAACAAAAATATAAAACATGACATGGATGTATAAACGCTAAAAATATACTAAGATTTAAATGACTCGGTTCGGTTTGATTAATTTCGGTTAACCGATGATACAAAAAATAACTGTTAACTGATTTTCGATTAATTCGGTTTCAGTTAATTTCGGTTCGATTTTGATTAACAATTCAATTCAATTATTGCTCATCCTTAATTCTATCTATTCTAATAAAGTAGATTTAAACCAATTATTAGATGTTAGTTGGATCAATTCTTAAGCCTCCTTTTTTGGAAGGAAAAGAAACTAGATAAGTGACTTACTAAATGTCTTTTTATTTACTTAGTAAACTTCATTTATATTTTAGATATAGGTTTATTTATTTTCATGTGGCATAAAATTTATTTGTATTTTTAATTTATAGATAAACCCTTATATTTTTATGTTTATTTAGCAATGATTTAAAAGATCTAAATGTTATAAGTTTTTATATTGATAAAATTACCTTTTTAAAGATTATAATACTTTAGTATTTGATTTGTAACTGTAACTATTATTCATATTAGTTAATCTTATTCTTATATTCGTATACCCTATATTTGAAAGCACTTAAACAGTACTTGTTTTTATTACTTCATTTTACATATTTTTATTTTCTTTTTTATTTTTTATTAGACTTTAAAGTAAATTATATGATGTCCATATTTGAAAGCACTTGAACAGTACTTGTTTTCATTGGTCCATTTTACATATTTTTATTTTCTTATTTATTTTTTTATTAGACTTTAATCACTTGAACAGTGCTTGTTTTTATTGGTCCATTTTACATGTTTTTATTTATTTTTATTTTTTATTTGACTTTAAAGTAAATATATGATGCCATTGAATGTTTTTAGTTTATTTTTTTTTAATTTTATAGTTATTTTTAATATAATTGTTATAAATTGTTGGCTTTATGGTTTCTTCGATATATGGACATATAGATCGTTGAGTTTTTTATATACAGTTGTACTGTTTACCTTTTTGTTATTTGAATAATATAATATAAAATTTTGAATACACTGTTGCAATATGTTTATTTTTATCTATGATTCGATAAATCTTTAAATAAAATGGGTAAATATAGTTGATTCTTTTTGTTCTTTAACGTGACGAAACGAAACAATATTGTTCGAACTATAGCGGTATTGTACTGGTACCGTATTTGTTTTTATGTTTTCTCAACGTGCCAATATAAAAGTGATTGAAAATAAAGTTGTACTGGCATTAGAAATTTTTAGTACCGTATGCTATAGCAAATGTCGGTGACCAAATTGATGCCCTGCCCGAAAAACATCGTTACTAGCATCGAAATTTGTTTCGATAGTTTTCGATCAATGTAAAACTCGTGTCGATATTCTTTCGCGCGTATTTCTTTTGGCTGCTATAAGAACTGAGTGGATACTTTAAGGAACTGTGCCATTGAAATTCCGTCGTAGAGCACGGGAAATCCCACTAGCTAGTCTACAAATCTTAATTTCTCATAGAATGTAGTTATTATAAGCTATTAAAGTATTAAATATGTAAGTTTTTTAACACTATAAGTTCTTAAATTCAATACATAGATTGTCAAAAACTGAGTTTCTTTGTTTACGAACAAGTATTGATTATCACAATAATATTCACAAACTGGAAGTCATCATCAACGATTGTTTTTCATTAAACATCAAAGACTCAAATGCTTTACAAATCGACTGACTCTACAGACTCCCCCTCAGCTTATCAAACAAATAAATCAGTTCATACAAGAGAAAACGTGAGTGTGTGATAAGTAGATCACTAACATGTGTGATCTATTTATATAAGTACGAAACATTTATTCAGTGATTGCTGACGTTAGTCTGATAGTGACATCTAACATTCATAACAGAAAAGATTCCTCAGATGTTTGCAAAGATCTATTTGTCACCAGTACCGTTGATCTTGAACACTTTATGTTTTATACAAATTCACTTAGATTGTCACTATCTTGTCCACTTAAACCTCTACACATTTCTCAATTGCTCCGAGATACGTTAATTAAATGTCTTAGAACTTGACTTAACAATGTTTCCCAATTCAAAATATTCTTCCATATCAAGATTCCCTAGATTTCATCTTACAGGTGAATATATCTAACCGATATCTGTATCTGGGTTGTACTCTTGAACAACAGTTCCAAGTCTTCATCAGATGTTAGCTGCGACACCCCAATCGATGGCGGAAACATTGGAGTGAGACGAAAACTAGATTGCCAGAGACTTCATAACACTATTTGTGACTGTAGGTCTGTTGTCGGATCCGAAATCTCAGACACTAATTTGATAACCTAGTCTTATCCGAGAGACCCGTGTTCAAATCCCCGGCAACGACACCAAAATTTGACGTGATGTCATAGTCTCACGTAAATTTAATCCAAATACTGCTAATAGCTAGCGATAAATGGGTATCGAACACAGGGAGTTGTGGAAATTGCGTTATCTAGAATTTGTAATACTTTGACTAATTTACCTAAGTTGCAAGAAATTAAATTCAGAGTTTTTGGGTTATGGTTTTAGATTTTAACTAATAACAAATCAAAGTTGGTTTTTTAACAGATTAAAAGAGAGTGACCATCTCAAGTTTCCGGTTTAAATTAACGCATGTGTTTCAAGTTCAACTAGAAAGAGTCACATAGACATGACTCGTGTTTGATTAACTGCTCGTGATAAAAGGGAACTAAGTACTTGGATTACTTATAATGTGAGGTTGTTACCCGATGACCAATTGACTAATATCCAACCCGTAAACCTCCCCGTGATATCTCGATTGTCAACGACACCAAGAACGTACGACTAAGGCAATGAAAAAAATATCAATCAACAATTTACAACAATAATCCAAACACCATAACAACTACAAAATAGCAATTATTATTCTAAGAAAACCTTCCACTCAAGATGATCACACGAAGTTCTAGCCTCTCATGTTCTTGCAATTCAACATACTTCAATTGTTTTGTTCATAGGAATCAACAAACACCAAAATGATGTTTTGAAATTGTTTTGGAACATAAAGATCACTAAAAAATCGCCTCTTAGCTCTACAAAACGTTCCCAATGATTGGTATATCAAAAGGCTCTTCAAAACCGAGTATAAATGGGCAGTTACAACTTTCCCGCAGCTCACCACCGTAAGCTATGGTGCCCACCGTAGCTTACGGTGGTAATAATCTTCTTACGATGATTAGAGTCTGTCTTACAGTGCCTCTGAAGGTGGACTCCACCGTAAGCTACGGTGCCCACCGTAACTTATGGTGGTCACCAGAATTTCCCATTTTTCCCTTCATTTAATCTCTTAAGTCCACATCTTCAACTAGCCACTTGCAAGCCCCCGACAAAGCACGTTAAACACCCCGTTTATGCTCTTCGGTACCTGCGAAGCCATATACACTGTAGACATCAAATCGTAACAACTAACCGATTTAAACGTGGAATATTTATCATTTTAATATACTTCCGGGTTGTCCAATAGACCACCGTCAAGGTCCGTTGTCGGATCCGAAAGCTCAGGCACTAATTTGATAACCTAGTCTTATGCGTGCGGAATCCATATTAGAGTTAGATGACATTGATAACAAGATTCACTTTTAATCACTGTTTCATTTATACTTCAAACGTTTGATCCTGGAAACAACTGCACAGAGCTCCATCGTCCGGTTTTCACCAACTAACTCTTTATCACAAACCTCGCAAACCTATATATAGACATGGACACTTCATGTGAGTTGGATATTCCACTTCGTACGAGTTTAACTTTCTTGATCTCCAGACATTATCAACAATCTCCTATTCACTTTACTCTTTAATAGTAAACATTGCGTATCAGCAAACCCCCCTTACTTTGAGCTTCCTTTAACATCATTCAACATTTTCATCCTGCCCCCCTTCTATCAACTGCCTGTTTATTCTACTAAAACATTCAAATAAACATTTCATTTTCAAACTTTGAATTTTTGAACACAAACATTTTAAATTTTAAACACTTTATCAGTTTTAACCCTTTTAGCTAACCAAGTCTAAGTTAATGACCTTGGTTGAACACTTCACGAATAAATGGATGTTTTCAGGCAATGTTAAGTTTCAAATTAATGAACTTCTGATCATTTCAAAACATTTTCTCAGTTCAAATAAGCTCCCAACCCGTTGTCCTCCAGAATTTCTCAGCAACCAGCATCTTTGGACTTTGAAGATCCGATTTCCATCAAAACTAAGATACAAATAAAATCCTTTTGAGTTTTCCAAATTTTATGCTAAAAACACACTAAAAATCTTTTTGGGTTTTTCTAAAATGAAATGAAATAACTATGTACAAACATATTTACAGACATATTTTTGTGAATTTGTGTTATAGGATCATATAAGTTTTTGAAGCAAATCACCTGTACCGTTGATCTTGAAAACTTTATGTTTTAAACAAATTCACTTAAATTGTCAGTATACTTGTCCACTTAAACCTTTACACATTTCTCAGTTGCTCCGAGATACGTTAATTAAATGTCTTAGAATTGACTTAGCAGTGTTTCCCACCTCAGAATATACTCCCATATCAAGATTCCATGGATTTCATCTTACAGGTGAATATATCTAACTGATATCTGTATCTGGGTTGTGCGAGACCTTGAGAGCTCAGGTTAGTACCATCGTACAGACAAAGAGATGAAGGCTCGACTTAAAAAATGGTGTTCCAATTTGGTGACTGCAATTGTTAAATCTTTCGATACTTTCAATATGCTGCCGTTTTAGGGTTTAAAACAAAAGTATTCTACAAGTTCTAGGCCATTAATGATGCAAAATCAAAAGAACTTATATAATACCCCAGATATCAATTATCTATAAAGACCTAGTATCTCAGAATCCGACAATTTCTCAAATGAAATTTCGGTGTACTAAGACCATATATCCGAGAGATGTTAAACCACTAATTAAGAAGTTGTTCCTCTATGTTTATATCTCAACAATCTACTAAATGTGCAAGCCTACTAGCACATCATCGGTGAGACCTGTTTAAACATTTTGACACTACTATCTTTTGCATAGTGTGATAGTCCACTGATATACTATCATTTCCTCTTTTATACACAAAAACTCTTTTTGTCTTTTTACATTTACTAGTAGTAAAACCCGTGTGTAAACACGGTGGTTTTTAGAAATTCATGCATACCACATTTTAATAGAAAGTACAGATATTGTAATTTTTGGTTTAGTTTTTCATTTGATGAATATTAAAATAGTCATGAGTAATTCTCACAAATCTTGTGTGTTGATGCATTTGAACTCTGATTTATAACTAAAGAAATAATCACCCTAAACAAATAATCAAAAATAGTCATTACCTTTCATCAAAAATGCAGTGTACCTAAAAGATTTAAAAACCATGGTTGGTACATAAGCTATTAAAACTTAATTACAATATGACTTATTCTCCACTTCATCACTAAATAGAACATACCTTTGTTTCGATTGTCAGTAACTTCTTTATCGAAAGAACAGGATGGAAGCCCTAAAATCTTCATACAATTCTTTTCGCCACCACACATCTGCTGGTTTGAAATCCCTACAAATGCAGCATTCTTTTCTTCCCCTTTGTTTTTGAAATGGATTGAAACGAATCCCTGCAAGTCGCAACAGGTAGAATGGAGACCGAGTTTATAGCAAGACCATCGAAGCCCACCTACATTTTTACTTCAAGCTCTGCCATTTTTACTCATTTTCATGAATCAAAATATGTATTTCTAAACATATTTGAGTACCTGATTATTGAATTGTTTGGATTTGAATGTTGATCCTGAAGAGCAATGAAGGAAAGCAGAACGGTAAAGGGAGGATACGTGTGATGCGGCTTAGTATCTCGATGCAATCCTACATAAACTAAATCAAATTCATACACAATTTAACATCAACATCAATATCGATCTACAATCCTCAGATTCTATATATATCAATATAATAATACTTATGCTTGGTAAAATAAGTTAAATAAAAATGTGACAAGAGAGATTAATACGATTAAAATTTATGACATTAAAACAGTAACAATTACATCGAGTACTGAACTAAGAAACCTTCAAATCTAACAATAACAATCAGAAATTTAAAAATATAACAGCAAGAATTAAGAAATTTTAGCTTCAACTCCATCGAGTGCTGAACATCTCGATGTATATCCTTGAGCTTCGCCATGAACTCCACATCTCTATCACCGCACTCTATATTACTGACGACACACAAGTCACGAACGGAAGTCGAAGGCATTGTCATCAGGTTTCTGGAAACCTGGTCTCTCGTGAACAGACCAAGGTGCAGTCCATCAAAACACCTTTTCAGCTCTTGATGAGTAGCCCTATCCGCATAGACTTGCTCCTCAACTTGCTTGATAAAGCGCTATTTTAAATCATCAGACTGTGCAGAAGTTTATGATGCCATTTTATGTTATTACTCAACTAATGTTAAAAAAGGTATCTTGGTTGTAAAACGTGATGGAAAACAGGTGAATTTGCAATGATATTATATAGTGAAATATCTAAGATCCCCAAGGTCAGATTGAAATACAAGTATTAAATAAAAATCTATATTTAAATTCTCTATACATTTAATAATGTAGGAGGGAAAAACATGTACATTTAATATAAAAATGTACATTTATATTTGAAAAAATGTGCATCTAATGTTTCCCTGTACATTTAATATTGTAGGAGGGAAAAACATATACATTTAATATAAACATGTACATTTAATATAAACATTACATTTATATTTGAAAACAATGTGCATTTAATGTAAAACCTTTCAAAAATAAGTTTTAATGGAAAGCTAATAAAATTAAATATCAAGAAATCCAAAGAACAAAATTTAAACCTTAAAAAAACAGGTTATCATAATTACGAATAACCTCTTCATTTACCATAACACTCATTTTAAACACTATAAAAGGCTGATGATTAATTTAATTGAAAACATCAATAATTCACTTTTAAAAAACTGTTAGTCAAAAAACAAACCAAAACCAACAACACCAACAATACTCTAGATGGCAACAACTTCTACTACTGGGCAGACACTAGCGCTGTTAAAACACAATTCTCTAGATGGTCGCTCGAAGAAAAGAGAGCAGATAAAGAACTGAACAGAAAACTCAGCATCATCAGTGAAAACAATTCCAAGCAAACCTGGAGCAACATCGGATTGCTTGATGAAGTCCTCCACTCTCCTCTATCAGACTTTAAGAACAATGCAGAACACTTTATCACACAACTCCTGAAACAGGATCAGAAGATCTGCAACATGCTAGCCGATCTGCAAAACAAAAGAAAAATGAAATTGCGTGGAAGAAGGCGAGAGTCGTCGAAATCCTAGGAAGTGTTAACTGTAGCGTGTAATATTTTATGCATATTCTTAAATTTGAGTATTTAATCTTTCTTTATATTTTATATAATCAATATCCATATTAAATATTTCTTAAATTTGAGTGTTAATAAAAATTATCAACACTTGTTTCTTCATAATCAATTTAAATAAGTATAACTACAGTAAAAAAAGTTAACCTTCAAACCTAAAATACAACTAACTACCAACATATCAAGTGCAACGAACACTAAGCACCATGTATGTAATTAATTAATTGTGAAGTATATTAAACCAACAAAAAGTAATAGTACTGGCCTTACATCTAGCTTTGGATCTTTAGCAGCCCTTTGAACATCTGTTAAGGCTTAAACTAACCGGAGGGATTTAACCCTCTGTTGAATTACCAAACATCTGTTCAGGCTTAAATAGATGTTTGGCCTTCTATATCAGTGCCTTGTCACCATACCAACTCCATAATCTAATGTACACAGTTAAGAAACAATGCATTAAATAATAAAGTAACTATAAGAGGCCTACTACATAATCAAATAGACTGATTGTTGAAGGCGTAAAGAAAACTCACAGAATATGACTTTAGCCACCATACTTTGGGAAATCCCATTTTGAGAAAGTCATTAACAATTTTGGAGGGATGACTGCTAGAAGAACTTGACTACATCCACTAAATCAAAAACACCAGTAAGTTTGCAAAAAAAAAAGACAAAATCTAATAGCAACCCAGGTGGACCAGTGTGTGGAATTATATTTATATAACTAGCTCTCCAACTTCAGTTGTAACTCCTGCTGCATTAGCAGTGGTACTCATGGAAAAAGAGAAAGGTGATGATATACCGCTATCTCAAGCTCATCTTTAGTATTCCAGTCAATGTTATCACTTCCAGCATGAGAAGAATTGTCATCCTACATGAAGATAATCATTAAATGACATATATTGGATATAATCTACATATATTGGTTGTCTGTATTATCATATATTTGAACATTTAATAAACAAATATGTAGCAAATAACAAAAGCATCAAAATGACAATAACCATAAGCTTCTTGCAATCAAGGCATGAAAAAACAAGCAATTTCCATATGCATAACATAAAATATAAGATAGGTAGCCAATGAAGAAAGAAAATCTATGTTTTATCTGTATTATAATATATTTGGACATTTAACAAACAAATCTGAAGCAAATAACAAAAGGATCAAAATGACTATAACCATAAGCTTCTTGCAATCAAGGCATGAAAAAACAAACTATTTCCATATGCGTAACACAAAATATAAGATAAGCAGCCAATGAAGAAGAAAATCTATGTTTTATTAAGATTATATAAGTGTTGTACCTCAAAATCTATGGTTTGAGCATCTCACTGACAAGACGCCTTTCATCCTATGAAGATCCTCCCCTTTTTCCTCAACCAACCATTCAAGCCAATCATCAAGCTAGATGGATCATATGCATTTAAGGTTAAAAACTTCATAACAACATATAAACCAAAACAAACTAACAAATATTAATAACAGATGATCGGTTTCAAACCTCTGATAACTGATTTCTTCAGTTCAGTTTCGGTTTCTTTGCTAACTTATGAGCTACCGGTAGAACACCCTACATAAAAAATAAATAAACTCGTAAGAAATTTTTATGCAAATGAAGAAAGAAAATCTATGTTTTATTAAGATTATATAAGAGTTTTACCTCATGATCTTTTTTAACGCTAGCCAGCAGTGGTTTGAGCATCACATTGACAAGACTCCTTTCATCCTATAAAGATCCTCCCTTTTTTCCTCAACCAGTCGTTAAAGCCAATCAAGCAGTTGGATGAATCATGTGCATCGTAAGGTTAAAAACTTCATAACAACTGATAAACCAAAACAAACTAACAAATATTAATAACAGATGATCAGTTTCAAACCTCTAATAACCGATTTCTTCGGTTTAGAGTAATATAAGTAATATGATTCGCAATGCTCTTTATTGAAATAAAGAAATTAAAACTTGTTGAAATAGTAATCACATATCTACACTATATATGATCATGCAACCAATTAATAACTCAGTGATTATATATTTATATCTAACTTCGACATACATTGTACATCTACATACATTACAAACAAATAAAACAACAATAATACCTCATTCACCGCCTTTTGAAAACATTTAGCTGTTTGATCAAATTGAATATGAGCCTCATCATGACGAGGGTTTAAAAATCCATTCATAGTGTACGTGTTTCCTAAGCACCACAAAGCCTCGTGTTTCGTAGGGTTGATAGACAAAGCTTCATCCAGCTTAGAAATAGCATCTATAAATTGTGATAAATTTCCAAAAAACAGACAAATTTTTAGTAATTCCTCGTATTTGTATTAATCTGATATAAACTAAATCTATGCAAACAATACCTTTAATCATGCTCTTTGATTCATTAATATCTCCAAGTTGTGATAATTCTAGTAGAGCTCCACCCCATTTTGTCAAATTCTTTCACAAATTATCATATATTATGTATTAACAACTTACGTTCTACTGCCTTATTGGGATTCAAGCGTATCAAAAAACGCATCTAATCTCTACTTAAACCTTACCTTTATGGTTTTGTTGAGTAGTTCTTTCAAAAAGTTAACAACTCAAAGAACAATCAACCAATATCATATGCCAAATTAACAACAATTTGACTAAATTACATCCAATATTTGGTAATTTTATCTTCAAAATTGACGGAAATAACAGTCAATTTGATCTAGAGGATTAAAAATGATCTCAAATATGAAACAAATAGAATTATGTTACTAATGTTACTAACGAAGAGCGTATTATAATCATCAAACTAATAACAAATTAAATAAAAACGATTTAAAAGCAAATTGAGAGTTGAGAAGCTTACATCGGTATTGTAAGCAAATTAAATAGAAACGACTTATAAAACGTTGTCGTTCGCTGAATCTGATGCTTTTACTTCATGATCTGTTCTGGAAGTATCTTCCATATCACCGATTGCAGAACCGAAACCCTAATTGATCAGATTCTAGATAGAGAGAGTAGAGAGAGATGAATGGGTTTTCTGAAATTATGATCGGAGGAAGAAGCAGCTGAATTTATTTGAGAGAGAGAGCTCGTTTGAAATTTGAGAGAGAGAGAGAGCAGGTTTGAAAATGGAGCCAAAACTATACTTGAGAGAGAGTGGCAGGTTTGAATTTTGAAAATGGAGTTAAAACTATATTTGAAGATTTTTATATTTAAATGTTATTAACATCAAACTTAATATATTAATATATTAAAGATAATCCAAAAATTTGTGATTTACGATGTAATAATGGAGTCAGCAAAGCTGAGTTGGCATAACTCTTTGATTGCTAAGTAAGCTTTGCTTATGTCATGCTCATCTTTCCTTTATTAGATAGGGGAGATTTGTTTTTGGATTTTCTCCTAATTTTTTCTCCCCCTAAAATTCAAAAACATATTTTTTTGGATTTTTGTTTTTAAAAAAGAAGCATTAACCAACCAGTGAGAATCACTTCAATTCGCCATCCATTACTACTTCACATTTTTCTTTTAAGCTCTCTCCCCCATATGATGACAAAACTTTGACACTTTTGATTTTATAAACATTTACAAATCTGTCTTTTGAATTAGTTTTGTCTGTTCAACAGTGAGAGTTCTATAATTTTTAATCTTTTTATCAAATATGTCAAATAAACGTGTTAAACCCATTTATTATTTATCAAGTGCCATGGAACCTTAATCTTTATGATTTAATTTAATCTCGGGAAGTCCCTAGACACAAACATGCACAATCAGTTGAATAGAGATACCCAAGTCTTTTCAGTCTTGGGTGTAATTTCTTCAACTTTAATTTTCTCTACCAAAACAGAGTTATTTTCTACTCTTTAAGTTTAGGAAATTCTTCTAGACCCTCAATTTTCATAGATTTTTCAAAAAATTTCTTTTTCTTTCATCACTTATGTTTGGTTTTTCTTTATCGCTTTCCTGAAATACAATGTAGAGTTTTTTTGTTCACTACTTTTTGAAGATTCACCATTTTCAAAATTAGAAAACTTAGTATTTACTTGTTTCACTTTATTTGTAGATTATGTACATTGTTGCCAAACCTGGGTTGGTACAAACATCAGTGATAATTTTTGTTTCAAATCTTCATAATTTTTCTTGACATCATAAACAGATTTAGGATTATTTTGTGGACATTTTCGAGCAATGTATTAAACTTTGTTGCATTTAAAGCATGTCCTACTGTTTATTACAACAGAGGATTCCTCAACCTATTTACGTTGTTGTTGAATGAAGAAATTATTCATTAGATTGTTTATAAATTTGACTTTCTTTTTTATTTTCTGAACTTACAGGTACAAAAGTCAATTTCTTTAAAAACTTTGATTTTCCAAACTTGTTATAATTCCTCTTATCATATCCAGACCCATTCCAACCATTATAGTTTATCTGTTGATTGTTAGAATAAACATTTTTGGGTTTAGAATAGTAAGATTTATTTCTATTAGACTTTCAAACTTTCGTTTTATTTGTGAAACTTTCCATTTCAGAAATTTCAATTTCTACAAGTTTGAAAACTTTTTCAACTCTGACTACGTTCACATTCTGAATCGGAAATTCTGAATCAGAATGTAGTTGATTAGATCCAATCATTTTTATATTAAAATATTCGGATCATCATTTGGACTACTATATTATGTTTTAAGATAACCATCATGAAAATTTTCATCATTTTTAGGCTTTGAACTCGAACTTCCTTTTTCAAAATTTGATTGAGTATTTTAATTAATTATATTTTTTTCTTTGCCCAAAACATTCTCAACCACTTTCTTAACCACGTCTGACCCATCATCACCATCATCAGACTTTGAAAAGGTTAAAAAATAAATGTTATCAAGCAACTGATCTTTCTATTTAGTTTTTACTGTTTTTAGCTTTAAGTTCAGTGCCTTCTTCACCCCATCTGGTTTTCTTCTTGAAAAATTGTTACACATTGGAGGTGGACATTGATTATAACCCAAACCATGATCTTGATAACCAAATATATCTTCCCCTTTTCATCTTTTCCTGTCGTCTTGGGAAGTATGTGATCCAATACAAAAGATGCCGTTGAATAACTGATCAAATTCTTATCAACTCGCTCCGTCTCTATCTTCATTGCTTCTAGCTCAAGTTTAAGTTTGGCGATCGTGTTAAGGTGTGTATTTATGGCCATTTATTTATCCTTGACTGTAGCTTTGAGCATAGAGATCGTATCCATATCTTTTATGCTTATAGTACGGAGTTCGTTAACAAATTTGCTCAGTTTATCATCAGCCTCTTTCGTGACGTTGAAATCACTAGATAGGTTATCAATATGACGTTTAAGTTCTCTATACTTCTCATCTTTTTCCAAACAAGACTTGCATAGTTTTAAACATTTTGTGCATTGTCTTTCTATCTCAACTTTCTCAATTTTCTTCACTTCTAGAACTCTTTCAAATATAATTTTCGATCAACTTTAAAATTTTCTTCTTCTTCTTCTTCACGATCCATCATTATCTTTTCAGCAATCATTTCTTCTTCTTCTTGTGTATTCTAATGATTTCATTGATCACCAAAAAGAGCACTGTAAAATTCAGGAGATATAAATTCGTGAATAGCATTTTGAAACGAATCTCCCTCATCATAACAAAATTCATTATACTCATTTTCCATTTTGTTAAAAAAAAACTTGGTTTTTCAAATGCCTTGTGCATAATGAAATTCTGTAAAATCAACAAAAAATTTTCAAAGCCGTTTTTTTAAATCACTTCGTGCAGTGCAAAGTTGAGTTTTCACTTCGTGCGAAGTGAGAGTGTAAAATTTGAACAAATTCACTTCGTACGAAGTGGATTCACACTTCGTTCGAAGTGGGGTTTAGATCGTGCGAAGGGGAATCCAAGAATTCATGTTTTTTTGCCATTTTGATTAAGAATTCGGTTGATTTCAGGTCTGATTCTTTCAAGGGTTGGTTAGAACATGATATTACTCCGTATATGATAAAATTAGGCCATTTTCTCCGTTAAATCTTTGAAAAAGGATCAAAAGTAATTAAATAAATTTCTAGAAAAAAGTGTTTTGTTGCTGAATCTTGTAGAACGTCTTCAAATCAGGCCCTCAAGCTCTGATACCAATTATAGGTCCGTCGTCGGATCTGAAAGTTCAGGCACTAATTTGATAACCTAGTCTTATACGTGCGGAATCCATATTAGAGTTAGATGACATTGATAACAAGTTTCACTTTTAATCACGGTTTCATTTATACTTCAAACGTTTGATCCTGGAAACAACTGCACAGATCTCTGCCGTCCGGTTTTCACCAACTAACTCTCTATCACAAACCTCGCAAACCTATATATAGACATGGACACTTCGTGCGAGTTGGATATTCCACTTCGTACGAGTTTAGTTGTTTACTTCGTACGAAGTGAGTATGTTCACTTCGTACGAAGTGTATTTACAACATATGCAAACAAAACGATATGCTCCTATTGCAAACTCAATGTTATTCGATGAAGTAGGCGACATACATATGCATCAACAGTCTCCCCCTTGGCTGTTGCCTCTGTCTTCGAATGTTCTTTAATCTTCGGAGTCTTTGATTTACTATCGAGTTTCTTCAAAACGTTAATATCTTTAACTTTCTTGATCTTCAGACATTATCAATAATCTCCTCTTCACTTTAATCTTGAATAGTAAACAGTTCGTATCAGCAAACTCCCCCTTACTTTGAGCTTCCTTTAACATCATTCAATATTTTCATCCTGCTCCCCCTTTCTATCAACTACCAGTTTATTCTACTAAAACATTCAAATAAACATTTCAGTTTCAAACTTTGAAATTTTTGAACATAAACATTTCAAATTTTAAACCCTTTATCAGTTTTAACCATTTTAGCTAACTAAGTCCAAGTTAATGACCTTGGTTGAACACTTTATGAACAAATTGATGTTTTCAGGAAATGTTAAGTTTCAAATTAATGAACTTTTGATCATTTCAAAACATTTTCTCATATCAGATAAGCTCCCAACCCGTTGTCCTCCAGATTTTCTCAGCAACCAGCATCTTTGGACTTTGAAGATCTGCTTTCCATCATGGTAGTCGAAAATAAGATAGAAATAAAATCCTTTTGATTTTTCCAAAGTTTATGCTAAAACACACTGAAAATATTTTTAACCATAATCCGGTTAGTATCATGGATTCGGCTAACGTGCCCATTAGAATCTCAAACGAGGAATAAAGAACAACGATAATATAGCCTAAGTCCATAACATTTAACCATAATCCGGTTAGTATCATGGATTCGGCTAAATATATATATTTTATATTATATAGTAAGAGTCCATCATATAATATCATAGAATTCATGTAAGTCAAGCATGGAGGTATGTATAACCCATTGTATGATTCACCAAAGCACAAAGTTATCAACATAATTGATAACCCGATTGGTTATGAATGAAAATAAAATAAAGACTAACTAACTAGTTCATCAAGTAGTCAAGTAAGATCAACCCGAGTGTTTCATACCCATTATGGAATATGTTTGTCACACCCTCAAAATCCACATGCAGAGTTCTACCGCGAGGCGCGTGACAAACCAGGATCACAGTCATTAGTCATATTGAACGACCACTATATGAGTTTAAAAAAAAAATTGTTTACTCATTCATGAGAAAAATACTGTTTGCACAATTGAGGTTGCGGAAGCGTAACAATCACAAAACCAAAATAGCTAATGTAATTTAAAGTTGAGTCTATTTGTGTGATAAAATCAATGTGACTCCATAATTGTAACATCGTAAAAAAAAACCGGGTTAACCAAACCCGCTTCGTTTATTAACCGAACATCCAGTTAAAAATTTCGTTGCGTATTTAATGCTCAAATTAATTTTAAACGATACATAATTAATAAGTATATTAGAATATAAAATTTATATTTGAAAATTTAATAAAAATAATGAAATAAAAATTAAATGCTGATGCCGGGTTTCGAACTCGGGTCAGCCGGATATAAGCTTAGCGACTTAACACACACACATCCAACCACTCCGCCACTTGTGTTATTTGATAACATATTGAAACAATTAATAGATATAACAAAACTAGAAAATCAAACCCAGTCAACAGCGCGCCCAAATCCGCAGACGCCGGAAAATCCGACGATTTCGCCAATTATCGTCGGTTACTTTTGACTTAACGTAAGTATTAACGTCGCCATCGGTTATAACCGATGTCCAGTTCCGCGACATCAGTCATAACCGTCGGAGAACGGCTGACCAATGAATCGAGACTAGAAACAGACCCAATTCAACTTGATTCTTCCCTATAAATGCACATCCTAGCCTCTGGTAATCTTTTCGCTCAAAATCGCACCGATTCTCGAATCAATTTCACTCGCCGGAATTCTCTGCAAGTCGCCGGAAAACCTAGACTTTCATCAACACGGTAATACCTCGACTCCTTCTGTTTCATTCCATTGTTAGACCAATTCTAACATCACTCCATGACCCAGAATCAACCCCAGATGACGTTGCCGGATATTCTGTTTTTGCCGGAAAACTTCTGGAATTTCCAGAATCTCGCTGTGAATCGGTATGATCATCAAAACCTCCTGATAATCGTTACTCAGTAATTCAATTTCACATCTAATCAATCAAAGTTGTTAATTGATCCGAACAGACGGAATACACAAAACAGAGCCGGCGATCCTTGCTGGAGTTCTGAAAAAGACAACCTGTTCGGTACATCTTTTCCCCAAACCCTCTCTGTTCATTACCTTTCAATTGCTTATAATGTTCATTAATCGAATTAAACATGAAATAGTTGAATAATCAATGTCTGTGTTTTGAACGAAGAAGATGAAGTCGGCCTAGTGTATAAGATTAATTAAAATCAGTATTATGAACGGGTTAGACACACAGTCCAGCGGTGGACTGTGTGCAAACAAACACACATATGTCCCGAGTTCGATCCTTGACACAGTCACATTCTCTGTAATAAAAATGTTCCTTTTTAAACTGAACCGGATCCACACGCAGTAAGATGTTAAGTATAATAAAAAACCGGAATATTTACCAAGTTAGACACACAGTCCAGCGGTGGACTGTGTGCCAAACTAAACCACAGGTCCCGGGATCGAGACCTGTGGAGATCACCGATTCGATACAATTAAATCCTTTTTAAAATAAATGATTTTCGGATTAACTTAAATAGTGTATAAATATAATTAAAAACAGAAATATTTCGGGTTAGACACGTAGCTCAGTTGGTAGAGCTGCGTGCACGCGTACGAGAGGTCACCGGTTCGAACCTCACTCAGTGCAACTATATAACCGACCGAACCGGTCAACGGTCAACAGTCATGGTCAACGGTCAACGATCAAAGTCAAAAAGTCAACATTTTTTTATTATTTTTATTTATTTATTTAATTTAAAAATCAATTAAAAATACTTAGAAATAATGTTTTTAAAGTTAGAAAATAGCCTTAAACTCACAAAAATATATCCAAAATCCTATTAAAATTGATTAATAAAATCCGCTTATTTACCGAACCGTTATGTTATTATCTAGGTTAGTTTCTCTCGTGGTTAAATCCAAATTCGTGCGCATACATCATTAATCCAAGAAACGCAACCACTGTGAGTGAATTCTTACAAATTCCCCTTTTTATTCATGTTTTGGGGTGTATCATGTGTCACTTAAACTAATTTGCTTATTCAAACTCGTGCTATACCATATTATGATCTAAACTTAGAATGTAAATATTGTTTGTTGTTATGCATTATATATTGTCAAGTTGTATGCAAACTATTTGTTAGGCCCATCAGTTCCTCATGGGAGACGAGTTGAACAACGCGTGCCTTAAAACTCATTCATTAGGCCCATCAGTTCGTAGAACAACGCGTGCCTCAAAACTCATTCATTAGGCCCATCAGTTCCTCATGGGAGACGAGTTGAACAACACGTGCCTCAAAACAATCTATTGTTGTATGTGTGTGAAATATTTATTATTAAGTGTTTTGTGAATAAATTTACATCTACATTTACTCATATGTGGTTATGCACTTTTTTTATAATCAATTGTTTAAATGTTTTTCATAGGATTCACTCGCCAACTTTTTGTTGATCCAAAAACCATTTTTACACGTGATACAGGTGGACAGGATGAAGCAAGGAACACATAGGAAAATGCCTTAGAAGAAATAATGAAGTCTAGAAAGATGTATAGAACATGTTGTAATTATGATTGTATGATCTCTTTTAAATTGTAATAATAAATATGAAACATTATAATAAATGTCATGAGCTTTGATGAAAACCCAATCATGCCCCGATCACCTTTTCCGCTGCGGGTCGGGGTGTGACAATAATGCATCCTAATCCTGATGTGTGAGACCTTAGCAACCTGAGAAAGACATGCAAGAACAAGTGTCAACACATAATGATGAGTGAGTTCACAGGTTTTAGGTTATAGTTATAAGAAAGTTGTTTCTCAAGAGTTTCCACTGTTTCAAACCCGAAACAATAAGTTGAAGTGCTTAGCAGTTACTTGTTATATCTGTAGGTAGCTAACCTAAGTCATGTCAACAAAGAGTGATCCAAATCTGACGTTGCTGCCTCTGTTATGCCAGGTCTATCACCAACCATGGCTAAGTGTTAGGCAAATTCTACACTCGTGACCTTCGACGTTCGGTCTAGCTGGCGCGACCAGCTCAAGTGTGGCTTGTCGGGCCCAGTAGTACTACTAAAAATTCCCTTGCTATAATCCAATACTAACGGCATCGTAAGTTTTAAGGGGACTGGCACGTGATAAATTCTACTTTGTGACCATAACTAATATAACAAAAACTCTAACAGTTGTGATGTTACCTTACCGGAACGTTATGACATTACTTTACCGTAATATGGTGCATGCTTTCTCCCCTTGTGTTTTAAAAACATTTAAAAGAGTAGGGGCCGTGAACTCACCTGTTGTGCAAGCATAAAACTCCATATAGCAAATAAAGACAAGCAAATCTTGAAGCTTGACATATCCGACTTTCCCGTGCCCTACTACAAATAAAGGACACCTTAAAGTCTATTGGAAATAATCCCTAGTTTCACAACTTGGTTGTAAAGATAGTTTATTCAACTACCTAGTCTAGATCGAAACACTATTCGATTTGGATGGTTTAAGTCGACGAACCGATAGGGGTTTAGTATGGTTTTCTTGTGAATATATTTGTATAAAAATATATAATTATAACTAAATGTTTGAATTGAGTATATAAAATTTATCACATGAAAATCATTTTGCATAAGCAAAGCAGAATATTTAAATGGTAGTGATAACTCGTCTTTTAAGTATGGAAACATATATGTAGCTTAGGTATTTGTTTTGAGGTAATATATTTAACGATCACACACACACACACATATATATACATATATATATATATACATATATATATATATATATACATATATATATACACACACACACACCCTACATAATAGATAGTTTGTGAAATACCAGTTTAGATGAGATTCCCATCTTAAAACATTTTTAAAAGGTCTTTGATGCTTTTGTGACACATCATACACACAACATATGTCATGGTATAGTTTTATAAAAAATTAGGCAGAGTTTCCTTAGTTTTTACACAAGTCAGACAACACAAGATGTCAACAATTTTCCCAAAAATTCAAACATGTGAAATACCGACACACGATTTTAATTATAAAATAACAATCCTTCAATAATCATCTTGTTAGACATTTTAGGATAATATATATAGCATGTATATATAATTATTTATTTACATAGTCCCATATATCCGAAAGTCATGTGTATAGCATTATATAAGTTATTCTTTTCCATGCGTCCAACCATCGTTAACATTAACCCATACCAAGTCGGTTCGTCACATCCGCTTCTCATATCTCCTTATACGTACATGGAGTTATGTATACAATTATTATACAAATACAAATTATATTTACACAATTACAAATTAAATTTACACAAATACACTTAGTGCGCACCATTACCTTAACGTGATATTCGCCTAATAACCGACACATAAATATCCTCAAAGAACGTGTTGACCAAGTCTAACCCGCTGATCACATTTGTCCAAGACCTGACTGTTGATCGAGACCCGCAGTTTGACCAGCATCTTGACCCGCTTGGCTTGAGTCAGAACAACTAAAATCATTAGTTGTGTCCCCTAACACCATTAAATATACCACCACGCCCATCTTCACCGCTAACCACCACTGCCTAGTGGTCCCCGCCGTCGCAGCCGAACCCGCCACTCGATACCCCGACTACCTCCATATTACAATGGCTACAACCCTCCAACAACTATCTGATTCAACCAAAGGACTGCCAACACTATATGATGGTTTAGTAAAGAATGTGATACAGGGTTTTAGAACAAATAAAATGATGATTAAAACAAACAGCAACAACGAATACATAAGGTCTTACCCAATCAGATTTACTGGAACCTTATCGAAGCATGAAAATTAAGGCTTGTTGAAACACAAGATTGTTGGAGGTGTAACCATTACTCGAACCGCCGCTACCTAGCACCACCTCCATCTCGGCGCCGCCAGAACGCCACCACTACAGCAGCGCCGCCCCCTCCTGCTCCATCTGAAACATCACCACTCGACCCACACCTCCACCATATGCCACTTGCTTCTATTCCATTAACAACCCATCCACTACATCACCTAACACCACCACGTCAGCCGTCCATAACAACACCACCAACTGCCGCCGCTGTCCACCATGGCTCCGTCGCCCATGGTGGCGGCCGGCTGGTCGTCTTTCTCTCATCCTCGTAACTTTCTCTCTCCAGAATCTGAAGATGGGTATGTGTTTGTGTAAAATATGAAATGTAGGTGTGGTTGTGTAGATAGAAATGAAAGGATTATGGGGCTAGGGTTTTAGAGAAAAAGAAAGGGAAAAGGGAAAGAGATGAATAAATAGTTAGGGTTAGAGAAGGTTTAAAAGTGGGTGGGTCAGGTAGTGTACACCGCGTGTAAGAACTCGCTTAATGTCTCGTATCTCGCTTATAAATGCTCGTAAGATTATAAAATAACTAAATCAAGTAGTTATATATATTAATCCGATTGAAACGAGTATATGGAATATATATGTTATATACAAATTATATAATATATATGTTGAATCCGTATTGCTTGGCCAAAGTTTTCGGTTAGACGACACGTTGCACGTTACTATACGTTATTGTTATTTACTAAATAATAATCCATAGTATTTCTACAGTTAACCAGGGTCGAAAATACTGGTTGTCACATTCTCCCCATGTTACAAGAATTTCGTCCTCGAAATTCAGGCTAAGATATACTATGCGCTTTAGGTATGGATTCGTTAATAACACGTTGTGACATGGCAAAATACGATTTCATGAAGTTTCACTAAATCACATATAAATCACATATCATATAGAATCTCATAACATATAAATTCACAAAATTTATATTTATTTAATTGTTCAGGGATATTGTTCCGGTTGTTTATCGATGTTCAGGTACAATCCATGCGTGTTTCCGAAATTCCCCGAATTACCGTTACGTGAGTGTTTGTGAAGTAACTGACATACTTAAATTATTCTAACCAAGTTATATGCATGGATGAATGTTTGAGATAATGGAGTTTGTGTTAACGGTGTTAACCTAAAAATGTCGGGTGTCACATCATCCCCTTGTTGAAAGAATTTCCGTCCCGAAAATTTCGATCATGATATTTTTAGGACATTATTGAAAGTTCATTGTTAAAGGGCATCAAGGCATAAGACGGTAAACGACATGTGATAATATCAGACCGCATGATTGAGGCGACCGTTAATGACAAATGAGATTCACTGGTTCATCCGAACAAGTTACAATGGATTATATATAGGTATAGAGTAGTCAATTATCGAAGCAACTAATCGATATCAGTAATAGTAGGTGCACATACGTGCGATTATCAAAAGTTACAGGGAGTTGCTTACAATGTAAGTATATACGTAAGTAAAGAATAACCGCAAGTTTCAAGATGGTACCATGGGATTGAATTCTAGTGGTTCAATTTCCTTTCACCGGCAAGATGAAGTTCATAACATACCAGATTAAGGCCACGGCATAGGGATTTCAAATGGAGATTAAGTTAGGCTAATAAGAGAGGGGAAAAAAATATTGATACATGTCAATTTGTACTTGCTCTTAAATAGAAATATAAATCACGTTAACGGGGTTCAATAATAAAGAATGCTTTAACAACATATGTTAAGCACTGAGAAGCTCCCATGAGTTGGAATACCAGTGTGTCATGCATTCGGTATGACCTTGACTAATATATTTAAATGTAAGGCGGGTGGGAGGGGGTTGTTGCACAATATATAGGTTAAATGAGCTCTATGCATTTGAATTTGAGTAACTTGTAAAAGATAATATTTGTTATCATTGGATGATCTGAATGTTAAGTAGCCACTGTTAACGGAGTAAGTATATCTAGTGTATAATTCGAGATTGCTCGAATGGGCACGAATGTCATACGTCATAAACGAAGGGTCGACGAAATAACCAAACTTGAATTGTGTTAAGGGAATTTGCTAAGGCCAAATTACTCAAATCCTGGGATCACGTGAGTTGGGTGCACCACCGAGAATTCACTCAAAGTAACTGATGCAAAAGTAATTAAAGTGATGATGCCATCAGGCGCAAGAATTCAAGAAAGAAAAACAATATAATATTAACAATGATTCCTTGGAACAAGTGATTTAGGTAAATTTTATCAACAGACATGATGATAACTCAAGTCAGGAGTTACGGTCTTTACTTCAGAATGGTAGCGTCTTGACGCGTTCATACAGTGGGAAGGTATATTTTCGGCTGCTAATGATCATGATATTTTGGTCGCAGTTGGTTGAAGTAGATGACTAGCTTTCGGTCAAAGAGGAGTAAGTACAGAACAAGGAGGTTGATAAAGTTAATCATAATTATGGTGCTTTCACACGAAAAGGGTGTTGACCTCGGCATACCTCACAGTACTAAAAATTTTTTTATTTCGTACTCATGCACTTGATGAACTTACGTATGGTTTGTTGTTCCTCGTGTAACATTCATGGAATGCGATTTAGTCAAGCGAGGAATAGCGCATAGGGTTAGACAAGAACTATGATATTCATTTTAGCATAACTAGATAAGACGCAAAGAACATACCAAGACGTGGTTGTCATCAATCTGTTCCACAAAATTGTTTTAGAATCACTAGTAAAAAAATTTAAATAATAAGATAATAAATCTGATGATCAAGATGTAGTTGGTCGCACACAAGCGGTTTAAATATAAATATAGTAACGCTATCGGTCGATGGAAGCGTTACATTGAAGGCGTTGACGTACTAAGAATTATGTAGAAAAGTAATGGTTGGTCGAATTCGTAGTGCTCTGGTTCATTATAGCGTTCTCCACAGTCGTCGAACTTTCCCGTATGCGAATAAGAATGGATTCACAAAATCTATGTATGAAATTGAGTGTAAAATTAGTCGAACATGGGTGCAACCAAGTTTGAAAGGTTAAACTAAAACATGTGTATTAGGAACATCACTCTAGACGTCGCCAAGAGGTTTCATTACAAGGATGCGAATAGTATGTTCAAAATGGTATGGTCATAATAACAATACATCACTATCTTTAGAGTTCCAAAAAGTGATCACTAAGGATCAAAAATAGCAAGTTTACTGAGTTCATTTTAAATTAAAGCACAATTTGATAGGAGTTTATGCGTAAAGTTTCAAAGATGTAGTGTGTCAACGACAATGGAGTGAGAGATTTGTCTACGTCGACAACAGTAACTAGCTACCTCATTAAACGATATGCATCGACGAGTGAAAAAGATAGGGAATAAGCTCACTTACGAAATAACGACTTTAGCAATATAGAAGGTAAAATATTATGTAAGTCATCAAGTTTGTATGGATGTTGACTAACATGTGTCTCCGTCTTCCAAAGTTCTTGAGATGATGGAACCGTTTTGGGAAAAAAAATACTTGCAAAGTTGAATATGTTGGGATGTAATTCCAGTTAGAATAAGAATTAGCCACATGACAGAGTAATGAAGTCAAGGAGAGGAAAAAAAATTTTATAGGTGAGCATAAGGGATAAAGTGTAAGCATACGAGAGGTTCTTCATATTTCAGTATGCTGATTTTGAAGGGCTTGCCTTGCGATTCGGATAAGGTTTCAATCAAGATGGCAAGTTCTGATGAGAATCTTAGTTTCACTAAGGCATTCCATTAGTAAAATAATAATAATAATAATAATAATAATAATAATAATAATAATAATAATAATAATAATAATAATAATAATAATAGTAATAATAATGGGGGATTTCATTGATGAAAGCTTAATGTGTTCGAGAACACCTTCAGCCTGATAGTTGCGTTTGTCAATTACCGAATGGGTTTAATGGTACCTGTTAGCCGATGAGTGGTTTACGAGAACTACTACCTGTAGTGGAAATTTTAAGCATGAAATCATAGGTTAGGACAATTTATCCACACAGCAGGTTTCACAAGGATTCACATGCGTGGCAAATTACTATTACGTGTGCACCCGTAATGATAAGTTGATTTGCATGCTCACCCGAGTTTGACCTATCTTGTGTCAAAATGTCCCTCGGATTAAACTGTCGAGTTATGAGTATTTTCAAAATGACAAGGTCATCAAAAGCTTAGTTAATCAACCAAATGTTGATCAATTAGGTGTTATATCAGAAAGAGCAGTCTGGAATCGATTGATCTGAGAACTCACTCAAGTTAAAACACACCATGTAAATCAAATCCAATGGATTATAGATGAAAAAGTGCGCATGGAACAAACATGTACATAAATTATGACTTCGAGAGATGAAACTGATTCATCAACATATGTTACTGGAAAAATAAGCAAATTAGTTGTTGAGCCGTCCGAGTTAGAAGAGAGTTCGAGTATGTAATGAGCAAGGTGCTCCGACTTCATGGTCAATTCATCTTCCAAAAAAAAAATTAAAATAAAAAAATAAGCAAATGTATCAACCAAATATGTGAATCAGGGTTCGGGTAAATAAAAATGATGACATCTCACTGTCAGCGGGTTTAGGCAATAATGTGTGCAACGGTCTGCCCTAATGCAAGGTGCCTCACGTGACGCCACGTGCTCAGGTTGAAAGAAAGTGAAACTAGTGGGGCTGGGGTGTTGTCGTTGTTAGGTGGTGGAAGGACTCATTTCGATGAACCCAACTCCCAAGAGATATGTGTCACTGTTGGATGTCGTCCCAATCGTGGACTTGAGAAAGCTCACCATATCCGATAGTACCATCGGCAGGCTCAAGCCGGTGATTTGTTCAGTTATGTGGTGTAGGAAGAGGTAGAAATGATTGTGATGTGAGAAACTCCTCCAGAGGCTCCGTCTCACGGCCCTTGGACATGAGTAGATACTAGTTGTTGGCGATCCACGAAGGTCGCCACTAGGGATGAAGATACAAAGAGTTTGAGGTGTTCCTCGTCAATAGAGAGTGAAGTGGATGATGTCGACATACCCGCAATTTCAATGTTTGTTTTGATGACATGTGCGTAGGCATATCATGTATGAGTGTTCTTGTATGAAATGTGTGAGTGTCGTGTTGGTGTATGACTAATGCAGTGTCTAAGGCTATACTAAGTCTACTCTCTAATGCAAACCTAGTTCACTATAACCATTGGCTCTGATACCAATCTGTCACACCTCAAAATCCACATGCGGAGTTCTACCGCGAGGCGCGTGACAAACCAGGATCACAGTCATTAGTCATATTGAATGACCACTATATGAGTTTAAAAAAAAATTTATGTTTACTCATTCATGAGAAAAATACTGTTTGTACAATTGAGTTGCGGAAGCGTAACAATTACAAAACCAAAATAGCTAATGTAATTTAAAGTTGAGTCTATTTGTTTGACAAAATCAATGTGACTCCATAATGCATCCTAATCCTGATGTGTGAGACCTTAGCAACCTGAGAAAGACATGCAAGAACAAGTGTCAACACATAATGATGAGTGAGTTCACAGGTTTTAGGTTATAGTTATAAGAAAGTTGTTTCTCAAGAGTTTCCACTGTTTCAAACCCGAAACAGTAAGTTGAAGTGTTTAGCAGTTACTTGTTATATCTGTAGGTAGCTAACCTAAGTCATGTCAACAAAGAGTTCGATTCGAATCTGACTTTGCTGCCTCTGTTGTGCCAGGTCTATCACCAACCATGGCTAAGTGTTAGGCAAATTCTACACTCGTGACTTCGACGTTCGGTCTAGCTGGCGCGACCAGCTCAAGTGTGGCTTGTCGGGCCCAGTAGTACTACTAAAAATTCCCTCGCTATCATCCAATACTAACGGCATCGTAAGTTTTAAGGGGACTGACACGTGATAAATGCTACTTTGTGACCATAACTAATATAAAAAAACTCTAACAGTTGTGATGTTACCTTACCGTAACGTTATGACATTACTTTACCAATACTAACGGCATCGTAAGTTTTAAGGGGACTGACACGTGATAAATGCTACTTTGTGACCATAACTAATATAACAAAAACTCTAACAGTTGTGACGTCACCTTACCGTAACGTTATGACATTACTTTACCGTAATATGGTGCATGCTATCTCCCCCTGTGTTTTAAAAACATTTAAAAGAGTAGGGGCCGTGAACTCACCTGATGTGCAAGCATAAAACTCCATATAGCAAATAAAGACAAGCAAATCTTGAAGCTGACATATCCAACTTTCCCGTGCCCTACTACAAATAAAGGACACCTTAAAGTCTATTGGAAATAACCCTAGTTTCACAACTTGGTTGTAAAGATAGTTTATTCAACTACCTAGTCTAGATCGAAACACTATTCGATTTGGATGGTTTAAGTCGACGAACCGATAGGGGTTTAGTATGGTTTTCTTGTGAATATATTTGTATAAATATAAATATATAATTATAACTAAATGTTTGAATTGAGTATATAAAACTTAGCACATGAAAATCATTTTGGATAAGCAAAGCAGAATGTTTAAATGGTAGTGATAACTCGTCTTTTAAGTATGGAAACATATATGTAGCTTAGGTATTTGTTTTGAGGTAATATATTTAACGATCACACACACATACACACACACACACACACATATATATATTATACACACACACACACACACACAACACTACATAGATAGTTTGTGAAATACCAGTTCAGATGAGATTCCCATCTTAAAACATTTTTAAAAGGTCTTTGTTGCTTTTGTGACACATCATACACACAACATATGTTATGGTATAGTTTTATAAAAAATTAGGCAGAGTTTCCTTTGTTTTTACACAAGCCAGACAACACAAGATGTCAACAATTTTCCCAAAAATCCAAACATGTGAAATACCGACAAACGGTTTTAATTATAAAATAACAATCCTTCAATAATCATCTTGTTAGACATTTTCGGATAATGTATATAGCATATATATATAATTATTTATTTACTTAGTCCCATATATCCGAAAGTCATGTGTATAGCATTATATAAGTTATTCTTTTCCATGCATCCAACCATCGTTAACATTAACCCATACCAAGTCGGTTCGTCACATCCGCTTCTCATATCTCCTTATACGTACATGGAGTTATGTATACAATTATTATACAGATACAAATTATATTTACACAAATACACTTAGTGCGCGCCATTACCTTAACGTGATATTCGCCTAATAACCGACACATAAATATCCTCAAAGAACGTGTTGACCAAGTCTAACCCGCTGATCACATTTGTCCAAGACCTGACTGTTGACCGAGACCCGGCAGTTTGACCAGCATCTTGACCCGCTTGGCTTGAGTCAGAACAACTAAAATCATTAATTGTGTCCCCTAACACCATTAAATATACCACCACGCCCATCTTCACCGCTAACCACCACTGCCTAGTGGTCCCTGCCGTCGCAGCCGAACCCGCCACTCGATACCCCGACTACCTCCATCATTACAATGGCTACAACCCTCCAACAACTATCTGATTCAACCCAAAGGACTGCCAACACTATATGATGGTTTAGTAAAGAATGTGATACAGGGTTTTAGAACAAATAAAATGATGATTAAAACAAACAGCAACAACGAATACATAAGGTCTTACCCGATCAGATTTACTGGAACCTTATCGAAGCATGAAAATTAAGGCTTGTTGAAACACAAGATTGTTGGAGGTGTAACCATTACTCGAACCACCGCTACCTAGCACCACCTCCATCTCGGCGCCGCCACGACGCCAACACTACAGCAGCGCCGCCCCCCTCCTGCTCCATCTGAAACATCACCACTCGACCCACACCTCCACCATATGCCACTTGCTTCGATTCCCTTAACAACCCAGCCACTACATCACCTAACACCACCACGTAGCCGCCATAACAACACCACCAACTGCCGTCGCTGTCCACCATGGCTTTGCCGCCCATAGTGGCGGCCGAGTTGGTCGTCTTTCTCTCATCCTCGTGACTTTCTCTCTCTAGAATCTGAAGATGGGTATGTGTTTGTGTAAAATATGAAATGTAGGTGTGGTTGTGTAGAGAGAAATGAAAGGATTATGGGGGCTAGGGTTTTAGAGAAAAAGAAAGGGAAAAGGGAAAGAGATGAATAAATAGTTAGGGTTAGAGAGGGTTTAAAAGTGGGTGGGTCAGGTAGGTGTACACCGCGTGTAAGAACTCGTTTAACGTCTCGTATCTCGCTTATAAATGCTCGTAAGATTATAAAATAACTAAATCAAGTAGTTATATATATTAATCCGATTGAAACGAGTATATGGAATATATATGCTATATACAAATTATATAATATATATGTGAATCCGTATTTCTTGGCCAAAGTTGTTGGTTAGATGACACGTAGCACGCTACTATACGTTATTATTATTTACTAAATAATAATCCATAGTATTTCTACAGTTAACCAGGGTCGAAAATACTGGTTGTCACAGTGTTGGAGATGAGGCGGAGTTGTGTTATTTTGAAACTAGGAAACTACTTGGAATAATATGGTAAAACATCAAGTGAGGTGGTGGAACAAGTTTGGACATGGTTCACACCTTTACCAAAATACAAGTCTCACCATATTGAAGATGGTGAGCTTAGAAGGTTTCATCACTTGTAAGTCATCTAAAACCTTGTCAAAACAGAAAGTTTAGAGGTGTTTGCACCTCTAACTCATGATAATAAACCTTAATCAGGCCCATAACCATAGGTTTGGTTAGAGGTAAGATGGGTGTAAGTTTGAATGTGTAAAAACATGTTTATAAAGATTTACATAAAATTTCTTCCAGAACAGAATGTTTGGACGTCGAAATGGTGATGTTCCACCTAAGTTTACCATGATAAACTTGTAGAAATAGTACTAGAGGTGTTCCAAGCTTTCAAGAAGAAGAAAAGATGAAGAAATGTAAAGAAAAGTGAGTGAGAACTCACTTAGAATACTTGGAACTTTCCGCTAAGAACTTGAAGAATGGAGAAGATTTGATGTTTTGGAAGTGATTAAGTGTTTAGGCGGTGGTAAGGGGTTGTATTTATAGTTGGGATTAGGGATTGGGTGTTAAATGAGGTAGTTGGTGGTTAAAAGGAGGGAAATGGAGCCAAAATTCGGGTTTTTTAAACATTCTGTCCACCCAGATTTGTAGGCTACATCTTGCAGGCCGTAGGCTATGAATTGGTCTGTTTCAATTTTTTTTGACATTTTAAGGGATATATAAGTGTTTGAATATCAAGAATGTATATGAGTATGGTTCCATTTATTATTAAACATCAAGTATAATTCGGTTTCGTATATAAAGCAGGGTATTCGAGATTGATTAAGTATCATGTATTTGTGCATAAACAAGTGTGAATAAAAATATATTTTCATTATGATCAAAGTCTTGGATTACAAGTTTGGAAAAATGAAATACGAATTACGACACGATTACAAGTCTCCAAAAATAGAAATACGAATACACTTTTTAAATAAGGAATGTACAGAAATGCGAAGCATTACATTAACCATGCTCTTGATCAGATGTTTTGAATAGGTGTTAAATATTCATTATCTTTGGGGAGAGACTGATTCAATCTTTTGCATATTTCTTGACCAATTGATCATGTTTGAATTTTGAATATCATTTGTTCTTTTGTAAGTGCAACATAGATAAAGTAAATTTTCTTTATAAACACGTGTATTACAATTTTAACATATTAATTCTAAAAATATTCACATTAAACATTTATTCAACCTATGTAATACAAGTGTTCTAACCTTGTATAACATATCCTAAACTATTACGAGCCAAAATAACAAACCTAAATTATCGGATATCTTCTTGATCCGTTAACCCATTCGCACCTCCTTTTTTCACCATTTATAACCACCTTTGTTTCACCACCAATCCATTATATAAGCATATATCCCCTTTAATTTATGAAAAATGTAAACATAATTACTTAATATTACTCCATTTTCAATCCCAAAAAGTTCATGGTATTTACAAAAATGATCCTTTCTTTTTTCCACCCACATACTTTTAAAAATTATAAAATATCTTGACCCACTTGATTTTCTAAAGTTTCAAATTTACTTCTTTCATTTCTTTACCTAAAAAACTATTTTTTACTAACGTGTTTTTATTTATGTGTGTATATATATTTTCGATTTGTCTACATTTCAACTTAAACCTTTTTAAAACAACTCAGGTCAAATATGTTGATATTTTATGTACGTTTCCAGCTCAACATTTCGACCTCGCCGCAACACGCTTGGACAAACTTTTAACCATTGATGTGAATATGTATTTCGATCACACATTTTGTATGTTTTCTGTGCATGAGCATGATCACATATAAATACGTTATGATTGTACATTATAAATTCAATTGCTTTACATTTTGATCCAACTGCAACGCTATTCATGAGTTAAATCGGATACGCCAAAACATGCGTTTTCATATGGTTAACGAATCACATAACGTCTGGACTAATCCGTTTGATATTTATAATATACCTGCATCGCAACGCGCACGGATCTCATTAATGGTATATACTTATTTTTAATGTGCAGTTAATGTATTTCTAAACCGTTAAATATCAAAATTAGACATCTATAAATCCACATGTGAAAAAACTATTGGTTCACATACCATCCAAAATTTTATTTAAAAGAAAACTAAGAGAAAAAAATGTTTTGTTTACAAAGTCGAGCTTTGCTCCCTATTATTGATTAAACCCATCTCTTGCTTAGTTACTACTTGATCCCTCAATCCAACAAAATACATATTTTTAATGTGTAGTTGTATTTCTATATAGTCAATTTTCAAATTTTGTACATAAATTAATTTTAAGAATGTGTCACTTATTTAACGATAGAATACACTCTTAAGGCAGCTTATTTTGAAGTGAATACTCTTTTCGGAACAACCTAAAAGAGATTTCTTTCTTTCGTTCTTTCTTCTTCTTTTTTTTTTTTTTTTTTGCAATGAATGGTTGGGACTTGGGATGCAACTAGAAACCTAAAACTAGCAGGTTTCACATACTAAAGAATTTAAAAATTAATAACCATTATGACGCTACTCACTCATTTGGGTTAAAAAACTGATATGTTGGAATGTAACACTCAAAAGTCATCTACACTATAACAAAATACTTGATTATTACAAGGTCACTTTCTTTACCAATTTTTGTAGTTCTATATAGTTTCATTAAACCTAAACGTATTTATATCAATTCATTATTCTATGTTTCGGATTAACCTAGCTTTAGTTTTGTAACTTTAGGCAAGAGATGTAAGTTACATTATCATTGACTGGAATGAATGAGCACACATTACTAACTAGGACAAAAAAAATCATCTATAGGTTTACCTTTTCTCAATCTTATTTCTTATATAACCTTTTGTTACTTACCGACGGTTTTAGTAGTGATTTTTTCCATACAAAGGTGCATATGCAACCGTTTTGACCCTTTTTGTTTGGATTGTTATTGTTAAAATAATATATTTACAATGTTTTCATATTGTAGTATTTGTTTCATTTATATATTCTTGTAGTATTTGTTTCATTTATATATTCATTTGTTTGAAATAACTTTGGATACTTATTAACGTATACTTATTATACATACATAGACTTATCTGCACAAGTTGGTTCTGTGCAGCTGATACAAGCTTCCAATATGAGGTATGTCTGACAACATATAATTCACAAATCACAACCATAAGCACATTTCTTGCTATGTATGCACCATTAAACATCACTATTTACAAGTTAAAAACTATACCTTAACTTGCAGGTAACTCGAGATACAATCCAGGCTGATTGGCATCGAAACTATGCTGACTCAGCAGGAACTTATCACCACTTCGAATGGGCTGTGGGAACTGGAGAATACGTACCATATATAGACATGCGTGTATTCAAAAATTTTTAACTAGTGGAAAGAGAATCAACGTGAGAGATAAAAGATATGTTGAAAATAGATAAATTAATGAAAATAACGAATAATAATAAATAAATAAATACCTTAACCGTAGTTATCACTATTTTGAAGGCCAGACTAGACTGACAAGTCGGACCGAGAATCGAAGGTTAGACCAATCTGGATCATGGTATTAAACCGGGGTTATATTGAATCAGCGGTTGGACTAGGAAACTGACCAGTCGAACCGGTTTTTAAAGCGGTTGGACTGGGTCTTTTTATATATTTTCTAAATTTTACCCTATTCATTTTTATAATATTTACGACACCATTCGGTCTAAGAACCAGTTCGAGCGGTTGGATCAGTGAACCGGTAAGGAGACCAGTTTGACGTACGGTCGGTTCTGAAAACATAGGTTGTTATCTCTATGCGTCTCACCTTCTAGTTAGTCAGGCCGAGGGGGATATAGCCCCCTTTCGCGGATTCTTAGGAATCCACTCGATTTGGAAAAAAAATGAAAAAAATTAGTGAGAACCTTATGTGATTTGTAAAAAAATAATGAGAATCTATAAAAGAAACCAACTGAATTTTTTTTTAGATCTGACACTATAGTTAGTAGCATTAATAAAAAAATACATACTAATATTCGAGTGTGTGATGATAAGATATTCCTCCAAAGAGATTAATACTTTATGTGTTAGCGTGAACAAAGATATATTATATATATTAAAAAATAGAATTCGAGGTGTGTGAGTTTCCGTCAGTAGAAAAAAAATGTAAAAAGTGAGTTAAGCTAAAAAAGCTTCTATTTGCCTTTTCTTTTTGAACCTAGAAAAAACTTATTTTTTCCTTTTTCTTAACCGCATTTGTCTAATTAAGATCCTATAGTAAACAGAATTATGACCCAAGGGCATAAATTGATTATACTGGTTTCCTAGCTATATTATATTTGGATTTACATATATAAATGTCCCCTCATTATTCATAACATGCATGTACACTTCAACTACCACCCACACACACACACTCTCTCTCTCCTCTTTGCTTCTCTCTCTCATTCATCAACTTCTTCTCACATCAAACTGAGATCAAGAGCCGAACAGTAGCAGCCCAGAATTTTCAAGTAAGCCCCTGAAGATCAAACACGATGACAAATTCTTCTCCAAACTTCTATCCAAGGAGACATCAGCAGCAAACCCTTCATTCAGAGTATACTATGGTAATGTTACAGGTTCAGTCCCTTTTACTTGGGAAATTCAACCTGGTACCCCTAAACATAAATTTTCTGACAATTCAGTCCCTCCACTTACCCCCCTCCATGGTACTACACCTCAAATATTGATCATGATCAAACCAAACACACAAAGAGAAAGTACCACACAAGATCCAAGTTCTTGTACAATCTTTTGTTGAACATGAAAGTAATCAAGAACGGCCACGTGGCAGCATCCTCACCATCCTCTCTATCATCATCCTCATGGTCATCTTCATTGAGTAGTGTTGCTGTTCCCTCTTCCATTGGATACAGGTCAAGAAGACGACGTCGTTTCATGAGCTTTGGTTCTTCTTTTGATGATGGAAACATGTATGGTGGTGGATCTGATTCAATGAGTGTTGATGGTGGTAGTGGTAGTTCATATACGGTTGTGATCATGAAGAAAGCTTTTTTGTCAATTGTGGGCCGTAGATCTGGATAAAGTCACTTAAAGCTTAAAACTACCATCCAAAAAGCTTTTATCTCCTTGTTGTTTGGACAAAATCTTCGGTCTTATGTTACAATAACTAATACATAAAGTACATGTGATGATGCATGATGTTACAAGTACAAACGATCAGAAAAAGTTTTCTTTAGTTTGTTCATTGATTGTTAGGTTCATTGTTTGTTTGTACTTTTGCTGTGTTTGTGTAGTGACCTCTACTACAGTAGATGCGAGTTTAATGTCAAGATAAATGTAAATCTAGTTTGTCAGTAATTATTTTATTATAAAATGTGTAGTTTGTATTTTATAATGAAGACATGCATTTGAGACACAAAGTATGATATCAATTTCTAATTTGCTTCAAATCTTGGATGCATATCTTTCCTCGATTTTAGGGTTACATCCATCTAATTTTCCTGATTTTTGATAATAAAATACATTTTTTTATTTTTAGTTATTACATGAATACAACTAATTTGAAATCTTTTGGTCCAAAATTTAGCCACCGTAAATCAAAGTTTATAGTGTTGTAAAAGAGAAAATCAGCTTATGGGAGTTTCAGTTAATAGAAGTAAACACAAAGTTTATAAATAAAGTGAGGTAAAGTAATTTGATGTTTAGTTAGAAACCAATTTAACGAAACTTAGTACAATAAAATTTGAAGTGTGAAAAATTTTACATAATGCCCAACTTTAGGAAGTAAACTTTGATGAATTAATTAAAATTAAAAGTGTGCAACGTTTGTAACATGTGAAAGGTGTGTATTGAATATATATATATATATATATATATATATCCTTTATGTGATTAAGAAATCTTTTAATAATTAATTATTGATAAGATAATTGAGGGCTAAAGAAATTAAAATTTGAAATTGTGAGAGATAAATGTAACCATTTCTCTCACTTTTCTCATCTTCATTTTATATCTGTTAGCGCATCTCCTCTCTCCTATCATTTGGCTATTCGGCCAATCAAGCGAGAAAGCTTAAAGGAGAGAGAAAGAAAGACTGCAAGAAGAGAGATAGATTGAGAAATATTACAGGTCTAGTGGCTATAGCAACAGCGGTGTGGTGGTGTTCTAGTCGAGTGGTGGTGAGCAATGGTGGTGGTTCAAGAAAGCTGTGAGTGGCTGTGGTAGAGGCAATTGGTGGTCTTGGTAGTGCAACCGTGCCGAGACAAAGAAAAGAAATATAGAGAGTCACAAGGTGTGGGTGATTACAATTGGACGTAAGGGAACCATGGTATTTGAGGGCTTCGATGGTCGATCAAGAACTGGTCTAGAGCTGTGGGAGTGGTTGTGCATGACAACAACATGCGGTGTTGCTCATTCTTGTGTGTTTTAGTGAGATAAATAACAGCGGTTCGAAAGGCTATTGCATGTGGTGTCACCCCCGTGGCTGATGCCCTTGTTGTAGCTTCCCTTGTGTTACTTTGCTTTTTCCCTTTTGTTGTTTTTTCCACCTCAATCCCTGACCTACACACATCATTGTAGGTGTAATATAGCTACAACAGTACCACCTCTGAGCACTTAGGGATTTAATGCTACCAAAAACCTCGCAACCGCATATTCTTCTTTGTCCACAACACAATACATGCATAACAATTAAAAGATACATATAAACTTTTCAATCATCATCATACCATGTATAAGAAGGCCTCTTGCCGACAGTTAGATGATAAGAACTTCAAATTCAACAACTTCTTATCTTAGCCCACGACTCAACCCTTGATATAACATCCCTCTTTTGCTGTTTTGTTTACCTAATTTGACTAAAGAGAAGCCGATTCTTTAGCTTGATGATCACTAGCTTGACCATAATTCAATTAGGAATCACCGTCAGTGAATCTCCACCTTCAGATACAAACTTTGTAGAGAATCGCTCCTGGGAGGGGCCCGAACATTCCTATGCAATACCGCAAAAGGGTTCCTATCCGCATTCCAATCATCTTCGTCTAAAGTGTTAGTCTAGGTATCTTCCACCTGATGATGGTTCAACTCTAACTCCTTTATTATTTCTTGAAACCATGCGATCTATTTATTACACAGATCAGGATTGTTCCCTTGATTGCCTACTTTTCCGTTTCTAGTCAAGGAAGGGTGACCCCTTACATGTCTAACCATTTGTTTACCATATCTCTGATACCACTTGATGAAAGTGGAAGCACATGCACATGGTAATCAAGAATACACAGGAATAACCAAATGAGTATAGTCAAAAGGTTAAACAATCGAAAGCTTTCATAAATTGTTCGATGGTAAATAAGAAAAAAAGAATCTCAAACACAAACCCTAGATCCCAACTTATAGGGGAAATTCATAGTAAAAAACAAGAAAAAATGACCTTATATTAGGACATTAAAATTTGAATGAGAATTTATGATAAAAACTCCTCCTCATTGGTGCTTCTTGTTGTCGACGTCAACCACCTTACAGTCCCATTTTCATGCATAACCCGATCATTGGGCTAACCCTTGGGCCCAACCCGTGGAGGTTAGCATTGAAGCCCGTAGATGCTCCTGCATAAGTATAGTGTAGAAATATAAGAGTATAACTATCTACAAAATGCTATCATTGTATGGAATATAATTAACACAATAACATCTATCCAGGTTTACAATTTAACATGCATCAAATTTATAGTTTGTTATCTAACCTAATATAACATCAACATGCCATATATACCGAAACTGATTTACATTTTGATAGATAATAATTTGTTTTGGAATAAGTTTATGTACTTTGTACTTGGTTACTGTTTCACTTTTAATAATTGTGGGGCTTTCGTTGGGGTGAACAATTAGGTATTACAGATGCAATTAGGTTTGGAATTACTCTCAATAATGTTTAAATAAATAGTTTGTTACCCTCATCAATAGCACTACCTAATCTACGATAATTATGGTTTAGGTATGGAGATGAGTTGGTTATGATCGATGAGATTACTGGGCCTGCTATTGAAGAAGCTTTGGTTATTCAAAAGGTACTTAGCACCTCCCCTGAGGTCTTGAAGATGATTGCACATGGAGGTGAAAACCTTCTCTTTCGAACCAAGTGAACAATGAAGGGAAAAGCTAGCACATAATCATCGGTGGTGGTAGTTGTGAAATCGTTGTATCTCTTGTGATGGTCAAAAGGCTAAGGCTGAAATAGGATGACCACCCGATACCTATATCAGCTTGCATGATTGAGGAAAGGAAACACATTCGGGTTGATAATGGTGTTTGGTGGAATTCTCGATCAGATTAAAGTACAAGGACGAGGTGTGGTATGTAGTTGTTCCAATGAACACTTGCCATCTTTTACTTAGAAGTTTATGGTAGTATGGTCGAAAAATGATGCATGGCGGTTTTTAAAAGATAGGTAAATTCTAAATGGTGTTGTAAGCATTACTTTAATGCCATGGGATAGTCGAAATTTGAAGAGGGACCCGCGTCTCTTAGTTTACATCAGCTCGACTTGTGAGTTTGCCACTTTGGGTGTCTTCAGGTTATTCCTTGAGTAAAAATGATTATACTATGATTCGTTAAGGGTGTCATCCATTTGAAAATAGTGGGGTTGAGCCTATAGACCCTAATATGTCTGGTGGTAGTGTTGGGAAGGCTGGTTACGAGGCAAGTAGTTTGAGTATGTTCTTTAGTCATACGACTCACAAATCAAAATATTTTGGTGGCCTTTTTGAGCCAACGAATATGGAGGCAACGATTTATTGGGTTATGGGGTTTATCGGTAGGTAGTCTGAGGTTGGATCCATACTTGATCCTACAAACAACAGTGGTGTTGTTGAAACTCGAAGGGGGAGTCACTTGATTGAAAACAAAGATTAGAAGAGGGAAGTAAGATTGATGGTGACAAAGAGGGTCAAAGCAGGTGGGCTTGTTGGGTGGTATATGTGGTGGCGGGTTAGAAGGAACATGGGGCTTTAAATTGCATTGGGTATTTAGTTAGTGCTAATGTTGGGCTTTTCATGAGTTATAGTGATTGGGCTAACCAAGTGTAAATCTAAAGTCATGTTAAATTATAAACATGGATAGAAATTATTATATTTCATTATTATAATCTAATCTAGTAACTCCTAGATCAACTGGTTTTGGATGAGCCCCCCTATGACCTTTGACTATGGAGGCCACGGGTTCAAATCTCACTTGGTATAATTTGCTTTAGATGGGTCATGGGTTTTACCACAGTGGACCTTAGCACGGTGAGTTTCCCCTGGAATGGTGGGTGGCGGGGTCATCAGCGCTATTTGTGTTTGCAGGTTGGGTGACTTTCGCCAATGGATTTACTCGGGTGACCGGACTTGTATAGTATTCATTGGCTGTTCAATATATATATATATATATTGATGTGTATACAAAGATCACATTATATAGATGGCTATACTGATGGAGGAGCAACTACGACCCTCGGCGCTAACCTTCACGGGTTAGGCCCAGGGGTTAGCCCACTGATCGGGTTATGCATGGAAATGGGATCGTAAGATGGTTGGTGTCGACAATAAGGAGCACAAAAGTGGAGGAGTTTTTATCATTATCTTTTTATTCATTTTTTATTTTCCTAATTGATTGTTATGTTGTCCTGTTTTAGACTATGATTCTCCCATGCAACTTAAGATCTAAGGTTGTTTGAGTTGTTTTTAATTATTTACTATTGAACAATTGATCAAGGTTATCTCGAAGCTTTTGACTATAATCGATTGGTTACTTTCATGCGTTCATGGTTATCTTTTGCTTACGTTTTCATTTGCATCATTATGTAGAGAGAAATACAACACTTATATCGTGAATATGGGTTGGTTAGGCTTTATTAAGGGTAAATGTTTTCGTTTTAGTTTTACATAAATGTCTGGTTCTAGTTACCTATAATCAATGTTTTAGATTTTAGCTTTGCATAAGCATTTTTTGGCATTAGTTATAAATGATTCCATTAATGCGGTTATTTAAAAAGATGATTTTGTTAAGCTTTAATTTTTTTAAAGGTATGTATTATTCACAACACAACTCTCAAAACACAAGCTGCCAACCAAAACCACTTACATGAGTTTGAAACTATACCAATCTTTTCACAATATTCCTCTATTTTGGATCTATTTTTATACCATAAAAACCCTATCAGCTTAACATCACAAATACTTTTATCTATACAAACTACCTTATTAGAAAACCTTTTCGCATTTTTCGCTTTCCAAATACATCAAGATGTCACTTTTGTAATACCTTGAAACACCAACTTTGCTTCCCCTCAAGATTAATCTGGTCCGCCATTTCCCCGAGGTATTCAGTAGTATAAGCATTTATCAAGCTGATATCAATTTTTACACTCAATATGGTAGATCAAAATATTAGCAATTATAATAATTTTTCAACATACAATATTATTAATAATAAATAAACAAATATAACTTGGTTTTAATGTGAATTGATGCAGTTACTTATACTCATATAATTGTTATCAATATGGGATAGCCTACTTAATAAAGATACATACCTTTTGAAGAGAAAATCCTAAGTTAAAAATTTCGATAATTAAAGAAATTTAAACAATTAATATAAAGTTGAATAGAAATAATCTGTGGGTTAAAAAAAGGAAAAAAACTATTGCTAACCCACAAAACTGATTTCCTAATCAAGTCGGTTGTTTCAGATATTATCATATCCTTCATGAAGTTTTAGTAATTAGTTCCCTAGAAAAGATTAAATTATAAACTATGGCCACATGTTAGGTCATGATATGTTAGATGAGTTTTTGATTGTGCTTCTACATGACAATTTATTGAGTAACCACCGACAGAAACGAAGCTTTAAACATTTAAAATGGTAAGCAGAAGCTTCTCTCCATCTTCTTTACAATCATTAATAGCAACAACAAAGACACAATAAAAGAAGATACAATGAGTCCAATTTAACAATATGACAACGACTTCTAACAATTTTCTTCTTTTCAGTAAATAATGTAGTGAGACTTGTTTCATTCAAGGCTAAATCTGTGGTTTAATAATCTAAACATATTAAAATATTGTCCTTGTATAAATATAAATGTAAGGGCCGATTAAGCATATTTAATTGACTGATACATTTGAAAAAATTATAAGTTAATAGTTAAGATTTCGTTACCAGGGACCCATCGTTACTAAAGATAAAATAAAAACAAATTGAACGGTAATATTGACATTTTTTTGTCGGTCATAATATACTATCGCTGTATAGCCCATTGTAATAATTTGTTTCTGATTAAGTTCAGTAACTAAATATATAAAAATTAAAAGAAAATTGCCATTAAAAAAATATACAATATGCCGTTAAAAAATATATACAAATAAATATTTTAGAACGAGATACTACGTATATTAGAATACAATCATTCCAAACTTCAATAACTTATTTTGTCAATTTACTAATTAAATGGTACTAGCCCCACAAACATATGTGTATGGCGTAACTAGCTGGTTTGTCCATTTAAATCTTATATTATTTGATTGAAACTTGATTGGATCTCCATCTTTACCAAAATAATAATATACTTGAAAAGACCTGCAATAAAATAGTATTATCTTTAACATGTATTCTGGAATAACTCTTCGTCTCAAATACGAATTACGTATCTAGGTAGTCATTTCAGTAGTTTTATGTATAGACATATATTATTGATGATGTAGTGGTTGTTGGTACTGTGTACCTAACATGAGCACATGTAAAGACTAATCTGATATCAATCACATATCTCGATACGAGTATACCACAACTATTTCAAACACAATATTATAAATATTGTTATCTGGAGTATTTTTAAAATAAGAGTTCTTGAGGAAAATATATAATCCACATCCTGATTGAAAAATATTTATCAAAATGTATGTTTTTATCCTCTCGTAATATTTAACTAATTTATATAAATATTTTATTTTTATTTAATTTTTTCAACCAACCTATTATCATTTTTTCCTCAATCAAATAACTATGGTTTCTTTTTCATTTTTCTTCAACATAACATTATTTTCTTTTTACTTTTAATAAACCGATATCAAACACAACAAAAAGAATCATCCGAATTGAGTTTTAGAAATAAAAGTAAGCAAACATCAAAACCTGACCCATTATAAAAGAAATGAGCAAGCTAGATAGATATGAAATCAACAAATACTAATTAACCTTGACTATTTCAGAAAAGCAGTTAATAATTTTGTTGATAAAGGGGGTAAAACGTTAAATTCGTCAAGAAGAAAACACTTTGAACTCTGTTGTTGAAAAGATTGAAGTTGGTACAATCAAGTCCTTTGGATGTGCAGTCTCATAAACACGATAAAACAAAAAAAGTCACAAAATCTAGCTACACATTGCCTTCTGCTTGAAACGAACAATAGCATTGAAGAATTGATTTTATTTAAGTCCACTGATTTGATATAAGTTTTGATTTGATTCTAAACAAGAGCTTTAATAGCTTTGATGTTTTCCCTGCATTGTTTAAAATCACCGTAAATGGGGAAATGCATCATTTGAACAAGACTAATCAATTTTTTCATCATCTAACAGAAAACTGATCGAAAATATGGTGACACACTGATCGAAAAATGAGAAGGGATAACAACAATCCGATCCAAAAATCTAACTTTATAAAAAAAAACGTCACAAGTTTGATACAAAAAATCAAGAGGGGCAACGCTGTTAGAATTCTAATTAGTTTGGGGACACAGGTCTTCCCATGATGGTGTCAGTCAGATCTTCTTTTCTAGCTTCATCATTCTTATTTTAAATTTTGTTTTTGAGAAAGTTACTTGTAGCTTGAGATATTTCTTGCTGAATGAAATTCTGAAGGTTCAACCAAGGTTTTTATAGGAAGTCTAGTTGATTATATTCTGGCTCTTTAGGTAGATCCTTTTTCTCTTTTGATTTCAAGCTCTTTATAGTTTTTAAGGGTTGTTGACTCATCCCATTTTGCCATTATCTTTATGGTGCCCATGTTTGCAACAGCCAACCCTTCCTTCATTCTTCGTATCTTCAGAGGCTTTTTATTATATGGTTTTCTACCATTCTTCTGGTTTGGGGGTTAAGGGTTGAAATCAGGAAACAATTAAACGTTTCAATCCTTACTATTCATCTAGCAGGGATTCAATTGGCCATCCTGTGAATTGATCACTTTCAGCATCATATGGTTTCTTTCCATGATGTGAAATATATAATGTTCCCTGAGCAGCTTTTTAAGATCTTCATCAATTATAAGATCATGAGATAGATTTCTGCGGATCATTGTTGCTTACCCTTGTAAGGCATCTACCCTTATGTATTCTTCTGACAAAATTTGTTAAAGTTGTTTGTCATCTTTCACTTGGTTTCTTTCCAAAACCATCCTTTTAGCATGTCTTCTTTTGAGTTCCAGATATTCTTTGACACTAGGTGTCCTTGGAAGGTCTGTAGATGGAAGGGATGATGATGATGGAGGTAATGAAGTTGTGGTTTTGATGGATGATTTGATGGGTGGGGTTATTGTTTTTCTTATTCTAGTATGTGGGATTGGTGGTAGTAATGTGGTAAGTGTTCATGTTGTTATAACATATGTTGGCACTTATGCAATACGAATAGATGCTTAGGGCGGTTGAGCAGTGGTTTGGGAGATTGATCAGCAGTTTGGGATTTTTGGCCTTTTTTGGCTGTAGGTGTAGGATTTGATGGTGGAAGCTTTCTTAGATTATCAATACTCTCCCCATTTTTGGCATCATCTGCAGGATACCTGGGTGTTGGAGTGGTGCTAGTTGCTTGGAGAATATGATCTTTTATGGCTTTGATCTCAACTTTTGTGAATCATTGTATCTGGCTCCAATCATATTTCTAATCATTACTATACGTATGTTATGGGTGGCATCTGTAGAATGTTTTTGAAGTTGAATATAAGATTGGGCATGAAATCAAACCTTTTCTGCAAGCTCTGCATTTGTTAGGGAAGGCATAGGGTTCTGCACCAAGATCTTCCCATGTGCTTACAACACAATCCTATTGTGATAATACTTGAAGACTTTGGATAGGTTGAGATGTTTGCATCTGTTGTAAGGAAGTAACAACAAATGTTTGCTGCTTTTGTTTACAAAAGGTTCCTCTGGCAGCTCATCTTCAAGAGTTACCATTTTTGCTGTTTTTTCTTTTGGATTTGGGCTTTCAGATAGAAGTGGTCTTTGTGGGAATAGTTGGTTTGTGTTCCAAAGTACTAGGTTGTGCATTGTAGTCACCTGGAGCAGTGGGCTCAGTAATAGATGTTGTAACATTTGTTGGTTGGTTTTCTAAAACATTTTTTAATTCGTATTTTCTTGACATTTGGTAATCATGCGGGTGAATCTTTCATGAGAAAGACTTTTAATTTGAACGGCTTCACCCTGTGCAAAAAAGTTTTGTGCCAAGACCCTTTGTAAAATAAAACTTAGATTCTATGGTACAAGATAAAGTCTTTAGGTTTGCCCTTTTTCTTTGCTTTTACATTTGCAACCATATAAAGAAACAGAGTTTTGGATAGTTATAATTTGCAATTGTTAAATGGCATATCCTAAGTACTGTGTTCTTAATGGGATTTCATTGTAAGATGTGGTTTTTGGTGATAGACATATAAGTAATGTATGAAAGAACAATTTCATTGCTGGTAGGAAGTTTGGTCTAAAAAGAGTTGCTCACTCCATTTGTACATCATACCCCTCCCTATAAATTCATCATGGAGATCAGTTTTAGAAAAAAAAGTTTATGTACCGAAAGTATGAAAGAACAATTTCATTGTTGGTAGAAAGTTTGGTCTAAAAAGAGTTACACCATTTGTACATCATACTCCCTCTCTATGAATTCACCGCGAAGATCAGTTTTAGAAAAAAAGTTTATGTACCTATCTCACAGCGCAAAGGTGGTTTAAATCAACTCTGGTGTGATCTGGACATCAAAATTCTTCACCTTTTAAATGATAGTAAAGTTATTACGAAGTAGGATATCTGAATTCGCTCAAAATTCATGAAGATTATCGAGATGTCTGCGTGCATTGGCGTTAAGGACGGTGAGATATTTTGATGATGTGAGACAATCGATAATGGTATCAAATTATTGGTTAGCATAAGTTTTCACAAGGTTAGGAAGGTAGTTAAAGGGTGGTTTAAGGTTTAGAGCCATTTTAAATTAAAAATCCTTTTGAAGAATCCCTTGAACGGATTAATCTTTTAGATGATGGAAATGTGTAAATTTTTCGAAAATCTATAGATAGATGATCTTTTTTAATGTTTGAAAAGAGAAAATTTTGTGATTTCTGAGTTTATCGCACTAGTAAGTGTAAACTTTGTTTGGTTAGGGTTTTATAGCATTTTGTAACAGTGGTGATGACGCAACCAACAATTACTTTCTGAGTGACGCGGCAGAGGTTTATTTTTATGGTAAAGCTCTTTTTGACAAAGCCCCTTTATCATAAAATGGGTCCTTCTAAGAAAACCCTTTGGTATAAAAAGAGAAGTTCTTTTTCAAAGGCCTGTTTTGAAACCTCTATTGGGTCTCATCAGACTTTGGGATGACAAAAACAGTGATTCGTACACATGTTTGACTTTTTGGTCAACAGATGGAGGGAAACCATGTTTAAAACTTCTTTAGAGTTAAAATAGAGTTTTGAAATGAGAAATATAGGATCTGGTTGATTTTTGTAGTCAAATAGTGGACAGTGGATCGTGGTTCTTTGTTTCAAACAATGGTTGACAATGGTTAAACATAGTTTTGAACCACTAAAACAGATGTTTACTCCTTTGAGTAGAGTTTTGTTTTTGATGATTTTTAACAATCTTTTCTTTAATTTTAAAACATAATTTTTGATTTTCAAAGTAACATTTTAATGTTTTATTCAAGAAAACTAAAAAATTCTTTAGTCTCTATTTAGCATCCTAATTATGGAGATCAAATTTTCAAAAGTAGATGTGTCCAGTGCTTTTGTGAACACATTTGCTAATTGATCTTTAGTGGGAATATGACGAAGTGAATTAAATCCTTTTTCGTAACAATCTCTTACAAAGTGATGACTGTTAATGTGCTTTGTTTTTGAATGTGACATTGGGTTCTTGATAATGTTCTCAGCTGCTTGACTGCTCAATTTTAATGGTGTCGTTAAAGCAGTTATACCAAAATTAAGCAATTAATTTTAAAGCCATAGGAGTTGTGAAGTGCAACTTGTAGCATCTATGCACTATGCCTCTACCTAGCAATTGGCAACCTCCTGATGTAGATTTCCTTGTTTTGTGGCATCCAGCAAAGTCACTATCTGAATAACCTGAAAGCTTAATATTTTCATTAGCAAGATACTAGATACCAAGTGTAAGAGCACATTTGAGGTATCTGAATGTTCTTTTTACAACTACTAAGTTTGACTTTCTAGGGATGCTTGATATCTTGCACATACACATGTTGCAAATATGATATCAGGTCTTGATGCACTTAAATATATTAAAGACCCTATCATGCATCTGTAAAATGTCTAATCTGTCAAGTCATCTTTTTCATTAGATATGAATGGTTTGCTTGTACTCATGGGGGTTCCATGTGGTTTACAGTAATTCATATAAAAATTTTTGAAAAGTGTTTTAACATATTTATTTTGATGAATGAAAGTTCCGTTTCAGGTTGTTGTACTTAAAGGCCAATAAAACATTTTAACACCCCCATGACACTCATTTCAAATTTAGTTGTCATCATTTTTCTGAATTATTCAAACATTTTATCACACGTGGATCCAAAAAATGATATCATCCACATAGATTTGTACTATTAACAAATCTCTACCTTTCCAATTTAGAAATAAAGTTTTATCAATTTTACCTCTTTTGAATTCATTGGATAAGAGAAAAGTGGACAGAGTATCATAACAGACTCTTGGTGCCAAAGCTTTGTTTAGCTTGTAGACATAATCAGGTTGAGATGTGTCTTCAAATCCTGGTAGTTGACACACATAGACCTCTTCTTGGATTTTTTCATAGAGGAAAACACACTTTATATCCATTTCATACACTTTTATATCATGGTTGACAACAAAGGCCAACAAGAATCTTATTTCCTCCAACCTTGCTACAGGAACAAAGGTTTCATCATAATTTATTGCTTCTTCTTGTCTGTAACCTTGAACCACAAGCCTAATCTTGTTTTTGATAAAATGCCCATTTCATCTGTTTTATTTTTAAAGACCAATTTTGTACCAATTGGATAAGTGTCCTTTGGTAATGGAACAAGTTCCCACACTTGTTGTCACACCCCAACCGATGACGGAATCATCGGGCAGACATAATAGGTTGCTCGAGACATCATAATACTAATGTGAAAATATTTATTCAAACCGATTTCATTTCACAGATAATCATTGTCAAGTACAATACAAGAAATCAAATTCAATAATAGGAAAATTAAAGTACAACGTAATTTGCCAAAACTGTTGTAAAACAACAACCTATTAGAAACTAGTATACAAACTATATAAACACACGAACAAGGAGCATATGATTATAGAGAGAAACATAGAATGTAGAATTCTTATTCATTGATTTCAACATCATATACAAATGCCATCATATATATGCACTCAATTAGTACAATAGTAAATAAAAAGATAGGGGTTATACATGTGGAAAGTCACTACATAATGGATGCATTCATAACACTCCCCTTTGACTATCCACATGATGGAATACTATTCTTTAATACGTTTAATGATGCTGCCTCATTAAAAACCTTTCTAGGAAAACCCAATGAGACAAAACCTCAGCTAAGGGAAAAAGAGTGCAGCGCGTATTGTCTCCCCCTGATACTTCCGGATCAGGTATGTTGTCTCAAACAACCTTAATAAGAAATCCAATTGGATAAAACTTAGTGAAGGGTAAAAAGTGCAACTTATGTAAAACTCCCCATCAATATAATATGTATCATTTCAAGTAACAAGTGCCAATCTTCTATGAAAGTTATTGAAAAACTTTTGTAGTGAGTGATTTGTTGCTTGATGTGCAATATATTAATGAACTTGATGTATGATCTTCATGTAAAACTTTAATTGCCTCTACTCTGTTAGCTGATACCATAAGATCTATGAATGTGTTTTGTTACATTCCCTGCATTTACAAAACTAACCAAACTTGATGATGGGTTAGTATAATATGAACTCATACCTTTCGTACCATAAGGTATAAAAAATATATGTCGTACCCATTATATTATCTTCTCACTGTACATGAGTTATATTCTGTTAATGAATTTCATAATATATGTTCATGTATAACTAGCAAGATATATTAATACAATTTATTTGTAAATATGGTACTTCTGGACCAAGGATTTTTTTTCCCTTTTTTTCCATTGGAGATGATAGTGCTATTTTGTATATCAACTACTTGGACATCATTAAATGTACTTAGACCATAAGCTTTGTCCGTATGAAAATGTCCACCATCTTCTAAATGTATAATATTGATGAATAATTATACAAATGCCTTTTTCTACATATCGAGCCATAAATTTGCAATACCATCTTTAATATGTAAATTCTTATTTTAATATTTGAATTCATTTTGATCTCTTCAGGAGAGATTCAATGACATTATCAACATATATTGTAATACTTGAAAACCTCATATTAGTCTTTTAATGAAAACAAATGGACCAACTACACCATATATATTTCTATTTTCTGAGCTTATTAGTAAGTCGATTATACCATATTCGACTCGATTATTATCGCCCATACAAATCTTGCAAAATTTGTAGAACATTTCTTGAGGTTTATATATCAATGCTTCGCATTTACAATTCCACCACAAATTTCTTTCCATCTTTACATATATATGTATATGTGTGCACTCTTTAGGAGTTTTGTCGCATTAACTTTCTCATTTAATATATTGATTTCTATATCATATGTTCAAAATTCATATTGTACCATCTCTTTATTTTATTTGTTGAGATATCACAATTAGCATGTACACGTTTTCCATGTATGTTTATTGATGCATAAAAAATTACATCGTCAAGATGTTCCAATTCACCTTTAGGGCACTCAATTGCCTTAAGAAACTCACCAGGAGTTCTAGTTGTATTCAAATATGAATCTATATACAACGATCATATTGTTCTCGAGAACTTACTTTACATGAATTACATAATTTAAATTCTTTAGGACTTTCCTGTAGCTTTCAGTTTCAAGTGATACAAAACATTCATCAGATGCATATCAATTCTTTCTTTATATTACCAGACTAATTAAATACTGGAAAGCTATTGTATCCACCACTAGAGAATACGTATCCTCATAATCAATCATAGGTCTTTGCGAAATCCTTGTGTAATCAATTGTTGATCCATATAAAAGACCTGATTATATCAAATATATTTTACAACTTCTTTTGTATGGACTACTGGCCCGAAAGCTTTCCATTTCAATAGAGAATTCAACTTTGACTCATTTGCATCTTTCCATTTTGGCCAAATTTCTTTGTATTTATTCATAGGGAGATTTAAATCTTGATCCTGATCATATCATCTTTTCAAGCGCTATATTATATACTAAAGTATAACGACGTCGATTTTATTTTGATTCCATATACTTTTAGACATGATACAATTTAATGAGATCTCTTTATTTTTAGATACCCGAGGTTCTTTTGGAACCATCATGTCTAATGTCTCTTTAGGAGACTCTCTTACTATAACCTCGACTTGACAATCTTCATTACTTGCTCAAATTTTCAAGGAATATTATTATTGGAATCAACTAGTCTACCATGCTTCAGACATGCAATAGACTCATTACAAGCATGTGATTGTCCTTCTAGGACACTCATTTTAATTAGAGCATTAGCAGTTGGTATATGTGACATAGTAACTTTTTTAAGGTCAGTGAATGTGTCTAGTAATAGATTTGCTAATCTTTGTAAATGAGTTATCCTTTGAACTTTGGTTCACACATTTTTGAGGATCATAGATAATTCACACAAACTCATTTCTTTTCCAACTGCTTTTTATCTCCTCTGGATGTTGGGCATGTTAACCCATTGAGATGGATATCAATTAATTGAGTCATAAATAAATATCTCGTGAAAGGTCTTATTCATTATCATATATTTCCAACCACTTTTTGAGGTCCCATCTTTGTGCGTTGTGATGGATCAATTTCATTATAAACCGCACAACCAAATCTTAGAAGAGACATTTTTTGTACTTGACCAAAAACCAGCTATAATGGGATAAACTATTGCAACATGTTAGCTTGATGTGAATTAATATAATTAGATGTAAAATTACATGTACTCGTATGTAAACATGTACTTGCTCTCATGATTATTGGCTTTGCAATCAATCATAGAACGTTTGATCATCGTCTTTAACAAAAGCAATTCGTGTAACGACATTTGTCACATGTTCTTTAACACTTATTCCAATAACCATTAGTAAATGGGTATCAAAAACACCATATTCATCAGTAAAAATATAAAAAATATGATACTATAGAGTAATGTGCTTGCTATCTTAAAAGCTAAGCCACAAGTCACGCAGCCTTTCATATTGCGGATTTGATAACCATTTAGACAATGCATCGATTTTCAGAAAATGGTATTACGTCGAAATACACATATCTTTTAGTCATTCATAACTTTTGGGATTCAAACACTACTTTAGTTGGTATATGATTAACATCCAATGAGAACAAAAATTTCATGTTTAAGTACCATGAAGAATCATCTGGTTCTTTGATATGTTTCAGACCATCAAGGACTCGGAATGGTTTAACTGGTCAAGCCAATTTATTAAATAATCATGATCTATAAACTTCTATGACCACACATGCTTTAGTTGAATTCGTGTTTGTCTAATACACGACAATATACACGAGAGAATAATGCACTATTAGTTTAAACATTCGTGTTATTACATGTTTCTTATATATTCACTCCCTTAGTTCGCCACTTCTTGTGGTCGATCTCATTATTACATGGTCAACTCATTATTAACATCAAAATCATTACAGTTTCCTCATTTATCATGATCACAACCTTTACAATGATCATTGTATAATCATCACATTATTAACATGGTTGATCTCATTGTTAATATGAGCATCATAAAAATTTCCAAGTTACCATGATCATGAACTTTACATCGATTAAATCATCACATTCACACAAGGGAATTGATTATAACCACACAACTTTCATGGTAACATCATTACAATATCTTTTTTATGTACATGATCGCGACTCTTTCACTGATCATCATATCATCACATTCATTACACGGAATGGATTAGAACCACTTTCATACATGGTGGTTGTTTCAAACCTTATATGTTCTTTGACATTCTTACCACTTAAAAAGCATATTTGAGGTTTGACAATGGAATTATTTTTTATTTAACCTATATCAATTAAAATTATATGACCAAAATCTTACAAGCTTCCATAAATTTATAATAAGTTTTAGGAAGTTTGACACTTCGAGTGTCATGTTATAAATAAATGAATCTTAACTACAATTCAATCGTGTTTATAACTTGAAATCATAAACCATAACTTTGTTCATTTGGATGTTCCCTTAAAAACTGATAGAATTAAGTACACAGTATATACATAAAGTTACATCATATAATGCATGACTTTATAACATGTTATCAAATAAGATGAGTTATGATACAAACTTATGAAATAAGATGCTTCATCACTTTATAAAAGAATTAGATTAGTATTAGCTATTAGGATATATAACCAATCAGCAATCACAAACATATGTTTAACATTACAAGCTTACTACCATGTACTAATAAATAATTACTAGACATTTAGACTTAAACAAACATACTCATCAAGTTCTCATTATGTTTTAATAATATATGATGGGTGTTTGCAAGTAAAAGAATTTCACATATAATATTTAACATTACATATTCAAGAATAACTCTTCTAGCCGTACAGAACAACTAATTATGTATTCTAGTGACTTAAAAATGAGATGCAAACTAGTTTGTATGTATAAGATAACTAATAATATGTTATATGTTGCATTAACAATCTTTCCACATATTCAACTTAGTCCAAATTATAGGCCTTGTCTCTTATCTATATATTTGCTTATTTGAGTTATTAAAGAAAAGATGGTAGTTTAAAATCTCGTTGGCATCATCATGAAGCTACAATTTCTTCTGGTTTTGGAAACCAATCATAATAGACCACATATGCCAGTTTGATACGATGAACTTATTCTAATAATTCAATACATATAAGGAATCATATTATATTCATACTATTTTGATGATGTTAACATCCACTATCATACAAACAATTCATCTATTTAAATTATATATATATATATATATTATCCAATCTAATAGCAAGTAAGGAATATATATACTATTAGAATAGTGAAATATATAACATTGCATTGATGACTGTAGCGTTGCAAATATTAATATAACATAAATGTTATCATATAAAATAACTTATATGCATTTAATTGTTAAGTCATTAACAAAATTACACTAATGATAATCTTGCAATAAAACAACCTGTTAAGTGTCACTTTTTAATAGGTATATTGTATCTTAAATATATATCAGTATATATAATTCACATCCATTCATAGTAATCAAATATTTATATTAAAAAAGCTTTCTGTATGTATTTTATTTCCTTTTGAAAAGACTACAGGCTGAAAGAAAATGAACATGAGTATAGATAATCAAACTTTTATTAAAATATAAAATTTGCTTTTATGTACCAACGATCAATTTCATAGAACTTTAAAGTTTAAAGTAGGGTTTTATAGAAAAAATTAATTGAGATAAATTAGTGATAGACATGAAATGGTAAAGTATTAAATTCTGTGTCTGTTTCTTTTCTATTATTCTTTTGAAACCAAACGAAAGCCCTCACGTCATCTTCTTTGTTTAGTTTTCCGATTAACAAACCCGCTCATCGGAGCTTTACAATACCCTCCAAAGTCGTTTCACGAAATTTGAACATAAGATATATTTGAAGAGATGATTTAGTTAATACCTGACTGACAATTAAGGGATTAAGAAACTAGTCGCTTGAATTTATGGAACAACAGCTGTAGATCGGGAAAACTATATCTTTCCAAAATTTGGGGCTTTGTCGCACCTGGTTGCAACCCACACTTGTTTCCACACCAGCTTTTTTTTCATGACAATATTATCAACTCCAAAATAATTCGTGCTGATAACGTGTTGTAAAATAACAACCTATTAGCAACTAGTATACAAGCTATATAAATACACAAACAAGGAGCATATGATTATAGAGAGACACATAAAATGTAGAATTCTTATTCATTGATTTCAACATCATATACAAATGCAATCATATATAGGCACTCACATTAGTACAATAGTAAATGAAGAGATAGGGGTTATACATGTGAAAGTCATACATAATGGATGCATCATAGATAAGGGTTATACATGTGAAAGCACACATAATGGATGCATTCATAGATAAGGGTTATACATGTGGAAAGTCACTACATAATGGATGCATTCATAACAAAAACTACAATAACAAATCTAGCATTTTTAGATGCGTTTCTAAGTCGTCCCTACTAGATTTCATCAATTTCAACATCATCAACCTGCAACATGTTTAAAAGTATAGTTCAACACAAAAGCATTGGCGAGTACACAAGTTTAATATAGCATAAGTATGTAAAAGGTTTAAACGAATCCGCATGACAAGAATAGTTAACTAGATTAATGTATACTGCACGATTTAAAGACTTTATATGACCACAAGACTACGACGGTGCATTACTCCTATAGCATTATACATGTTAAGGCGAGCTCGTACGAAGTTAATGACAAGTGAATCACATAAGTATATTCCAAGAATACAAATCAAGTATCACGTATTTTAAGCATGCATATGTGGATTGTTTGTGTTTGCATAACGAATAGTTGTGATTGTGTATTTTGATATGTTAAACATATTGCACGCAAAAGTGTAAAGCGTAAAAATGGGATCGAGTGTACTCACGGTTTTGCAAAGCTTCCTTTGGTAATCCCATGAAGAGTTGGATATTTTAAAGGGTGGAACAACGAGTTATCCTACATGAGGAAAGGTAGGTTGTGAGTATCGGGATAATAACGGAGGATTCGGATTCGGAATTAAAGTATTAAAGTATGTATTCAAGAAAGTAATTCTCTAGGCTTAAACACTCGTTTTCCACACTAATATATCCCGTATGAGTTGTTGTGATTTCATAGGTTAAGTGCCCATTAGAATCGTAACGAGAGGTTCAAGTCTTAGATAATATAGCCTATTACCATGACAAGTAATCATGTCGATTATCATCAAGGATGCGGTTATATATATATATATTGTATATTATACAGTTTATATAATAATTTTAAGCTAAGTCCATGAAGAGTATCTTAGATTGTCATGTATTCAAGCTGTTGGTGCATATTTTTTGACAACAACTTAATAGTTTAATAGTTTTAGTCTTTGGATATTTTGTATTGGATTTAACATTTGTGTTTAGCTTGTTTATAGTTGTAATGGGCTTGGAGAATGGCCTAGCCCTGTCTAAATCCCGTTATGCAGACATGTAGTATATATACATGTTGTGCATTAGGGTTTGTAACGAGGAAGTGAGAGAAGTTAGAAGAGAGGAGTGTGAGAAATCTACAGAGAGTGGCTGAGAGATTTCTATTTAGTCTTGAATTGATTGTAAACACTTTGTTGGATAATCAATAGAAGACTGGTTGAAAGTGATTGTGTTTGTGTTCTTGTTTGGTTTTCTGTGAAATCTAATTTAGGGGATTCCGCACTCTAGGTTGGATAGACGATTCTGTGAAGATCCATACGGATTAGGGGACCTACACAAGTATGGAGGATTAACCTCATTGTATGATTTACCAATACACAAATCATCACAAGGATGATTCGGATGGTCATGAATGAAAAAGGAAATGTACAACTTCTTACTATATCAAGTAGCCAAGTAAACTTTAACCTGGGTGAGTCATTCCCGACATGGAAAGAGTTACTTAAGTCTAGAAAACTACTAGAGATAGCAAGGTAAACACATCAAGTGAGGTGGTGGAATGAAGTTAGGATAGCCAAGGCTTAAGTATTCACACCTATACCAAAACAAAAGTCTTGCCATAAACTTCATGGCAAGCTAGGATGGTTTCATCACTTGTGGGTTGCACAAACCCTTGCAAAAAACGGAAAGTTTCAGGTGTTTGCAGCTCCTAAACTCATAAGAATCTTCTCCTAACAGTCTTAAAACCTTAGATAGTCTCATGAATAAGTAGGCACAAGATTGAACAAGGAAAACATAGTTTGTAAAGTTTAAACAAAACATTATTCCAAAACAGAAAGTTCGGACCTCAAAATGGTGAAGTTCCACCTTAGATTACCATGGTAATCTTGTGGAAACACTTCTAGAGGTGTTCCATGCTTTATAGAGGAAGAAGAAGTGAGGAAAGATGAAAGAAAAGTGAGTTTGAGCTCACTTTTGCAATTATAAGATTCTGCCTTGAACTCAAATTTCTAGAGAATTTGAGTGTGTTTTGATGACTTAGAAGTGTTTGGAAAGTGAAATTGGATGTATGGAGGCTCCTATTTATAATGGGGGTGATTAGGGTTTGAGCTTAATGAGTTAGAAGGTGATTGGAGGTAAAAAAATGTGGCAAAAATGGACCAAACCGCGAGCTGGCAGCGTTCTGCTGCAGATGGTATCTGTCGCGGTCGCTGGAGATACCCTAGTATCTCTCGCGTGGCGCTAGGGCATACTTTCTGAAATTGTCCATTTTGGTCACTGAACTTTGTATTTAGATCATTTTAAGCCGCAAACTTGCATTTTAAACATGTTTTTAGGTATCACAAGTGTAATAAAGTATAGTATAAGTGTATGCAAGTATAGTTTGAGTATCAAGAATGTATGTGTATGTATAGGCACGTATAATAAGTATCGGTTTGCATATAAACGATTAAATTGTAAGTATAACAAGCATGTATAAAGTATGAATTTTATTACGATCAACGTCTTGGATTATAAAGTTGGATTGAAATACGATTACAAGGGAATACAAGTTTTTAAGAATAGAATAAAAGACAAACTTTCTAAATAAGGAAAGTTACAAAAAGCGAGGCGTTAGACTTGTTGTCTTTTGATGCCCATTGGTATTTGATAGGTTGGAATTGTAATAAAAAGCCAACAAATAGGCACAGATTTGAGGTTTGGCTTCTTGTGAGCACTTCTGGTGGATGAGACATGAGGTACAAAGGGTTCCCAATGTATAGGATAATGGAATTTTCCGTGAGGGACATAATTGGGAATTTTCTGGTGAATTTCTGTTGCCATTGTGTTATGGTCATTAGTGGTTTGGAATGGTGGTGGTGGAATTAGTCCAAGTGGGGAATTTGTTATGGAGGATAGATAAGTGGTTTGACCACATGCATAGTCAGTGGTTTGAGGTTGACTTTGGTCAACAGTGGTTCTAGTTGTTGTGGACTAACTGTTGTTTTGTGCAGATGAACTCTGTGGATCGGAAGAGACTTTTTATTGAGATGGCATCTCAATGTCAAATCTTTAATCCTGTTGTGCTACCTTTGGTTTACCTGCATTAACCTCAACCATTGTAGTTACTTCTTCAAAATTTAATTTATCAAGATCAAAAAGTTCTGCTGATTTTTAGGGATTTTTAAAAAGGAAAGTTCATTGAACATTATATTCAAGGTTTCTTCTACAGTCATGCTCCTTGTGTTAAACACTTTACAGGCCTCGGCTGTAGAAGAGCATCACAATAAATATTTACAATCCACTTTGGCTGTTTTAAAATTAAATCTTTGAGATTCAAGATGAAGCATGGGAAACCAAAGATTTATAAAGTGAGATTGGTGGTTTTATTTTGAGAGAATTTCATAGGAACTTTTTTGATGCCTAAAATTTATTACGATTTTTTTTGAACATAGAATACAATATTCACAGCCGCCTCTCCCAAAAGGACAATGGAATGCTAGAATCTGCAAGCGTAGTTCTTGCAGCCTATTAGGGTTCTATTTTTTCTTTTAACAACCCCATTCTTTCTGGTGTTCTAGGAATACTGAATTGTCTCACTATTCCTTTTTATATACAGAATTATCAAGCTCTTGGTTTCTGAATTCTGTCTTATTAGCACTTCTGAGAGACTTCACATGTAGATCATATTGTTTTTCAAATTTTATGATAAATTCTTTAGGATACCTAAAGTCTCATCTTTTGAGTGTAAAAAATATCTCCATGTAAACCTAGAAAAATCATCAACTATTACTAAGCAATATCTCTTTTTCCTTAAGCTCATGGTTTTTACGGGGCCAAACGAATGCATATGCCACCTTTCTAAATACTGGGTTGTTTTGGACTCTTCGATAGGTTTGTATGATACTTTATGTTGTTTACCTTTTAAACATGAAACACAATGTTTATCACACTTGAATTGTTTGGGTGGACAGAACTCTGACAAGGTTTTGTCTTTCAGAGTGTTAATTATTTTCAAATTAACATGTCCCAACCTTCTAGCCATGACTTTGTTTCTTTTGTTGAGGAAACAGAGAATAGACATACATCTGAATTTGGGTTATCTTTTAACATGTTCACTACATAAACATTGCCACTTTTGTGAGCAACAAGTTGTGTAGTGCTTTCAGCTATAATTTTGTCAATCTTTTTAATTACATCGGGTTTTCAACAATTTTATAGGTTTTCTTAGTAAAAATGAGCCATAGCCTTTGTCACTCATTTGTGAAACACTGAGTAGATTGAATTTCAAATTGTCAACTAGATTAACATCTTCAACTTTTAGCCTACTATCCGGGACAATTCAGACCCCAACACTTTTCCTTTTGAATTATTTACAAAGTATATATCACCTCCACCATGTGTATGGAAGTTTGATAGTAGAGGTTTTCATCCACCTTGTGTGTGGATCCTCCACTATCCACATACCATAGGCTATATAGGCATGCAGAAACTCCCGTTTTGGTGGCCATTAAAGCACATTCACAAATATTCTTATCTTAAGTTGTATTCCAAGGATCATTGTTTTTTTACGACATTTGCATAAACCTTTTCACAAACCTATGTTTTACTGAGTTAGATACACTCTCAACATTTTGTATCTCAAGAATTTTCAAGTTTTTTTTAACAATTTCCTCAGTTTTACTGAATTTCTCTTTTAACTAATCTCATAACCCTTTTCACTATTACAGTGTAATAGTTCTAAAAGATCTCGTTTGCAGAACCTTTGCAATCATATTAAGTGCTTTGGCATCTATCTCAAACTTTTTGAAATCTAGCATTGAGTAATCTTCCTGCACATTAGGAATTTCGACAATTAGTGTCATTGGAATATAAGGTCGGAACATTACAGACTTCCAACATCCTATGTTTTGTTGAGCAAGATAATGCACCATTCGATGTTCCATATATTGTAATCCGATCTGACAAGAATCATGGTTTGCTAATGTAACCGAAAAAAAGAGAATCATGGACGTTGAGTGACATTCTCTTTTGATCTTTTGTAGAAGAACAAAGTATGTGTCAGACACTATTGAGTTCTACACTTTACTACTCTGAGCTACGAACATATTTAGATCTTTATGAGCTGATCTTTGTATGTTAAACTGATGTGAAATCAAGTTTCAACGTGACCAAGCTTTGATACCAATTGTTAGGATCTGAGTTTGATACTTGTCAATTAATTCAAGTTTAAACATGCAATTATGATTATAATACGAAAAATAATTCATAAGTAGGAAGATATCATCAACAACTGGTTTTGAATAGAATAAAATGTTTACCAAAGTTTGTAGTATGATTCTACAATCTCCCCCTCAGCCTGATCAACTCACAAATTTGTTCGTACAAAAGGTATGCGTGTGAAGTGATATATAGATCTCTAATAGGTGAGATCTATTTATACTATTACAAATGTCTGTTTGTGATTGGTTGACATAACCTTGATAATCACATATGACATACCTAGCAGAAAAGATTCCATAGATGTTGCAAACATATATGGAATCAAGCATGTGATCTAACTATGCTAACCACTGTTAATTAAGCTAATCGGTTATATTGGGAAACATTTGTTAATCTCTCCTCATTGCTTTGCTCCAAACATCTATTTGGCCATAAGATGTTTTTTCTTCATGATTAGACTTTTGCTTCAACAGACTTTAGGACTTGAACAAACCTTGCTTCTTCATGAACATCGTTCCAAGGTTCACACAGCTGTTAGCTAGTCTTCAACAAATGCTCTGATTTGGATGTTCAAGATTCAGTATCTTTGTGAGAAAATTGCTTCATCAACTATTTTTGTCTTGATCTCTTGTTCATGTTTTGGCTTTTGAATATCATCTATTCTTTTGTAGGTCCAACATGAGTTCATGTTAATGATAAAATATACAAATTAGAGTGACTAGAATACAAATAGAAGAGAAATGTAGGGCTAGATGTAAAAAGATTGTAAGAAAGAATAACAAAGGAAGCCTAGTCATAACTTACGCTGATTTTAGCGTAGCTTACGCCAAGTTGCATAAGAGTTAGCTTAGAGGCGATGTACTCCATAGAGTTTGTAGCGTAGACGACCTAAAATTTAGGATTCTATTGCGATTTGTGACATCTATTAAAACCCCTAGGGTTACAAAAATTGTAACCTAGCATCAACTTGGGAGACTCCATGTGATTAGCATGCTATAAAACAACATTCCATTCACTAAATGCATCCCCGAATGAAGATATGAGGAATTATCATGAAGAGGCAAGGATATGAAGGGTTAGTGTTAGTAATCATGTTAACTGCGTTTCTACCTTCCTACACATGGATTTTATGTAATCATTCAATTCACGTGTGTTTACTTGTTTTTTATTCAACGGTCTAGGTTTAACAAATTAAGTTGATATCACTGGTAATTGGTATTTAGTTGGGGGTATTAAAGTTAATTAACAATTCTTTAGACAATATCCAAATGGTGTCATTAATTGATTTTGGATCGTTAATATATACAATCCAGTACTTAGCTTATAATTATCCACCAAATTAAGTCAATTCACATAATCATGTCTATCTGATTTTCCAATTTGGTTAGAACCCGGTTACACAATTTGCTTTAATTACCTTTACTTACTTGTTTACAACTTTATAAATTTCTTTTTTCTTTATTTCAAAATTAAACTAAAAATTAAAGAACAATTTCAATTTACATTTAGTTTAAGTAAAGAATTCAAACAAATAACCCTCTGTTAACTGTTAGTTTAAGTAAACAATTCAAACAAATAACCCTTCACAATTAATATCCTACTTACCCTAACTACTTAAGGTACCTAGGACACATTTTAAACTCTATTTTTAATTGGTACTTTGATGTCAATCAAATTTTGGTGTCGTTGTGGGGGGAGATTGTGTGTTTGGTGTTTAGTTTTAACTAATCAATGATTTATCGTTTAAGCTTTCTTTGTATTATTTCTTCATTTGGTTTCATATCATGCTGGTGTGTTGACTTGTGTGGGTAATGGTTGTATTGCATGTATATCAGATTTTCAGTGAAGTTATCATCACTAGTATCAAAAGAACACCAGGAGATTTTCAGTGAAGTTGTCAGATCTTTAGTGAAGTTATCACCAATAGTAGTATGGAGCAGGGGCACCGGTAACCCCTAATTCACATGCTATTAAGCACGTAGCCAGTAGTTTATCTACAACAGAAGAGATGGGGAATCCGGTCGCGAATAACCCAAGGGCTAACTAGATTTCATTGGTGTTTTTAAGTCTTATAATCTCTTGATTATTTTTTGTAAAAATTAGATCTTCCACATACAGACAAACAAATAACAAATTTATTTGTGTCAAGGCATGTTCAGAAGGACATTTCTTAAAGTTGCGTTACATGAAATATCCATCTATGTGACTATAATCATCAATAAAGTTGAGAATATATAGGCTTCCTATAACATAAATATTTTCGTTGGGCCACACACATCTCTGTACATTAGTTACAGAAATGTGGATGCTCTCTATGCTTGGTTATTCAAAAAGGAATTCCTCGCATGTTTACCCAATACACATCCTTCACACGTTTCATCATTTAAAGTAATCTAGGGCATTCCCACTACCATGTTGTTCTTATGTATGTTAGATAACGAATTGAGATTGAGATGTTCATATCGTGAGTACCATAACATAATCTTATCAGAGGTTATCATGCTAAAGAAGTGTGCTTTATATTCGCTACATTTAAATGGGAACATCTTTTAATGTTATTTCCATTGTTCGAAGAATATTGCCTGATTTTTCTTTGATCTCATATCTATTCTTTCTAAAAAACTTCACAATCATTCGTTAGTAATTGCCCTATACATATAAGATTATGTCTTAAGAATGGAACATAATATATGTTATGTAACCTTTTAGTTGCTTTGTAGGTGATTATATTTACTACTCATTTTCCAACAACTTAATGTCTTCTCTCATCTCCCGGTTTCACATAATTCTGAAATGTTTCATCCATTTCACTACACATTTATATTACCAAATCATGTGACTACTACTAACGTTATCAATATACCAAACAACATCATTCATACTTTCTTGCATAGTGTATGTAATAAACATGATTTATTCTTCCTTTTCTTCGCATCCGTGGATGAAACTTGATTCTTTCTTTTCTTCACCAATTATTTTCTACACATCTTGCTGGTGTGACTATAACCTTGATTACGGATAGGCTTCTTCCTCTACCCCTTCCCCTTGAAACCTTTCTAGAGTATTTTCTTAATCATTCTCTATGTAGGGGAATTGTCCATACCCTTGATTCATGTTTCTATATCTTCTTTGGTGTCTTATGTAACTGAATACTTGTTCGTTTACTAAATTATCAAATTGTATCTTTCTCAATACATGTAACAACAAGATTCCCACCAAGTTTACAATGAAAATGTTAGCCTTTCGATTCCTTAACTACCATAACAACATACTCGAATCATCAAGTTAAACATTGTAATATTAGTCTACTTTCCTTCTTGCAGCAACGATCTCTCCATTCCATTGGAGTTAGTTCATTAGGGCAATTACTCGATTACCGATGTTCTCAACCATCTCTTTCGTTTCATCTTTAAAGAATTAAATTCATATATCATAGTTTGCAGCCATACAATTCTAACCCATTCTTCTTTGTAGGTTTAAATAATGTCTCTCAGACTTCTTTGCTTGATTCTACTATTGATAAGTAACAACATTGACCGATATCTTCTTTGAGTATATATACATAGGAATATAGTTATAAAAGTTAGGTACATTTTTATAGTTCACTTATATGATAACTTATTAATATTACTACCAGGTTATAGGGTTTGTATATTTTTAGTGACAACTGCCTTTAGTATTTCAAGTTTGAGTTTGGCTACGCTCTAGGATATTAGCTGTTAGACTGAAGCAATGACACTACAAGAAAACACGACTATAGTGGTGAAATTTGTCAAAAAGTCTCTATTTGTGCCACTAATACTTTTAGCGGCGACATGTCGCTGCTAAAGGGTTGCGTATTGATGGTCGACATTGATTGGTTGGTATTGATCAACTTGTCGCAGCTAAAAGGACATGTCGCCTCTAAAAGTGTTATAACTTTAGCGGCGACAAGACGTCGCTAATACATCGTTGCTATTTGTATTTTTCACTAATGATGATTGTCATTACTGGCAATGTTGTCTCCACTAAAAGTCATTTTAACTTTTTTTTGTTGCATATACAATATTTCCCGGTTTTATACAAATACACTAAACCTGCCAATTTCAAGTTTTGCGCAACAAACAAACTAACTATAAACATAATACTTATATGAGTATACTAAGATTACTTAAAAGTTATTCATTTAATTTGTACATTAAAATCCTAAATTGTCATGTCATCGTCTTCATTGTTATAAAAAATTTCACCATCACTGTCCGCGGGTTGCTTCTCTTTCGAAGCAAGATAGTTGCCAAGTTGATTAAAAAAGCAGGGGTTTGGAACAACCCCGAAACAAATTCCTATAATAATATATATCCAAACCCACATTAGCATATTAAAATACTACCAACATATATATACCAAAGTTAACAATCTTCTAACAAACTACTAACACAACCCATCATTAACTGTATTCACAAAACTACTAACATAACCCAACATCAACCCAATTCTCAAAACATACACAACCCAACACAAAACCATTTCGCAAACTAACAACCCAACTCATCATTAACCCAATTCGCAAACTAACAACATAACCCATCAAAACTTACACAAAACCCAAATAAACCTAAATCGCAAGCTAACAACATAACCCATCATTAGCACAATTCGCAAAGTAACATAACCCAACATTTTTACCAAAACAACATTCATTGATCCTTGTATAACTTTTTTAAAAAGTAAAATATTATACTTTACCTTGGAAAAGTTTTGTTGAGTTTGAGGCTGCGCACCAAGAACATTCGAGGGCATATTGGAAGAGGGTTTATGCCGAATCCCCCCAAATCATCCCCGCCGATCACCCAAGACCCCTGAAATGAGGCAACCTTATTCGGCGGTTGACCGCCGCCTTCTCCACCCACATTTTTTTGACCCATAATATCATGTTCTAAATTCATGTATTTTACGAAAATGATTATATATATATATATATATTATAGAGAATTATATAAAGACTTATAATTTAAATAAATATTTACAAAATTTTGCTCGACTACCGTGTCAAGTCAATTCCCATATTTATCGGTGTGAGTTCGGCGGTATGACTCGAGTCATTGCAAACCTAGGTAAACATTAAAACTTAGACTAGACATTCAATAAACAACACATACACACACATATAAAGCATTACATTTTTGTAGGTGGTGCTATTGTATGACGCTACCCTCCGTGGTTTCGGAATAGTTGGCGCTGGCTGACTTGTTTGTTAGCCTCACATCTTGAAATATATTTTGGGTCCAAGAAATGATCAATAGTTCCCAACCAGTTTTCTTTAGGCATATCTTGAGGTGGGTGGGTTGTCCTTGCTCTTTTATATCACTTTACCCTCCGTATTTAAGAAATTCAGCTTTAGCGTTGTGTTTGTAGCCAGAGTACGCTTTATAAGCACAAGCTAAATGTTATCTTTAAAATTTGGTCTTGATAATTGCTTTCAACTTCATCCCAAATTGAAGTTTTCAAAGGAAATAAATAAAATAAGTTAAAACCGTTAAAACATTAAATAAAATAAGTTAAAATAATTTAACAGCATCAAACGGGTACAAACGCGCAACTATTCGCTGTTGCGTTTGCACCCGTTTGCAGATGTGTTGCAGTTGGTTACTACTATGTTTGAAACCGTATGCTGCTGTGGTTGCAACCATATGCTGCTGCGTTTGTAGCCGTATATCGACTGCAAACACAACGGCAAATGACTGCAACACGGCAGCAAACAGGTGCAAACGCGTGATTGTTTGCATCTGTATAACAACTGTGGTTACGGCTGTAGCAGCTGCGTCTATGGCTACAAACAAATCAGAAAACGGTTGTTGCACTGAGTTTGTATCCGTAAACGTAAAAACGAACGGCTACGCGGTTGCACTCGTTTGCTACTGTGTTTACAGTCGTATAACGGTTGTGCTTGCTGATGGTATGCCAACCCATTTTATCAAGTGGGTTACTCTATAAAATATATACTTTTAACTTATTTACCTTAAGGTAGTAAGCATGGCATCCTTATGGGGTTGGGTAACATTGCCCCAACCCATTTTATTAAACGGGATGGTCCACCGCATATGCATACCTACCTCCCGCGAAACTGGATTGTTTGGTTTACCCACGGGGGCAAAGTGGCCTCTCTATCAAACAAAAGAGACATAGCCCACCTGCTTTTACCATTCGGCGAAGCTTTCCGTTTTTTGCCTTCCAAGAACTCTCTTCGCGGGTATTAAAATTAAAAGTAATTAGTCTGAACATTTATAATAAATGAAACATAATTACTAATATAATTTATAATAAGACCTACCGTCTGTCTCATAGTCCCTCACCGAAAAGGATCCAAATGTGGTGGATCCCCGGCTTCATCGCCCCCATGTCCCTTGGGACCACATCACCATCAGATAAACTAACACAGTCAAAGAGATAACATTTTTCCTAAAAAGTTACAAATGTTGCAACCAGTTCTATCAAATACAAGTTAAATGTACAACAAGTCTAACTCATATGCAAATAAAGATTTAAACAAGTGTTCATCACATACAATTTAATGTAAATTACAATAACTCTACTTTTAATCAGACTCGGTGTCATAATCGGATCATCCTCATCATAATCAGTCTTGACCTCAAATGCTTCATCGATGGTAGCCATTGGCGAATTAACTTTAGTTGCAAGCTCACTCGCAGTAATATAAGAAGACCCAATTTGAAAGTATCGGTGAGGTCGATGACAAGTGGACAGTCAGATGAAGAGTTGTTGTGGACAACGTCACTATCTTCAGCTAAGTCATTGTCAACATTTGAAACCTTCTCGACGTGATCATCATTTAATGGTTGATCCCAAATTTTCAATGATTAATGTTTCGACAAGCCACCTATGTTTATTATTTTGGTTTCGAGACAGATCTTGATGAAGAATACTTTTTTTGCTTGTGAATCAAATATGATTGATTATACTTTGTCCCATTTGTGTTTAGTGCTTATACTAGTGATATTATTGTCATAATTTACAATCTTTCGAGGATCAAACCATTTGCACAAATAGGACATTTAAATAACCCTTTGTATAACGCAACTCAATTATTTCTTCTAATTGGCCATCAAATTTTCACACCGTTCTCTCCAACGACTTCTACCCCAAGGTTTTGCATGTTGTGCATCGCATTCAAGTGCCATAAACCTGACACTATTGACTATGCAAGTGGCGTAAGTATCGACTTTCATTTTTGCACCAATTGGAAGAGCAAACAACTTTGGGTGAAATGCTAAAAATTTTATATTGTCATCGAACGGACCTAACAAATATAGAGTAATAATGCTTGTTATATATATGTGTATGCATGATGTATGTATGTATGTATGTAGTATTAACTAACAAATGTAGAATAATGCATGTTGTATATGCTTTATACCTTACTGAGAAACCACCCTAGAAATTTGGTTTTAAGATCATCTTGGGGATGTGTATATTTGAATTCACTACATTGATGATAAATATAATCAAGTAAGGAAGGGAAATACTAACTAACATATTATGAATAGTTAAAGATAGGGCACTCACTTCATGTACTCCCTGACTTTTTGTAGTTTTCGAGGACAAATCATTTTATCTTGAATTTTTGGATGGTTAAAAGTTTTTTGCTCTTTGTTGTGCTAACCGGACTACATTTAGAGTCAACACCCACAACTTTCTTTTATCAAAAATGACATCCTCATTTCTATTAGGGTGATCAAACTTAGTCTGGAAATCTCGAAGATACATTAAACAAAAGGTTATAGCTTTTTCACCACATAAGATTTAGCTATAACCCTTCTGGCCTTGTCGCTTTCATGTACCTTTTAAATGGATGCATCCATTTGAGTGCTACTAGACATCCCATAATCACTTCATTAGGTACATGCAAAATTAAATGAACCATTATGTAAAAAAACACTGGTGGATTGATCGACTCTAACTTGCATAAGATGGCAAGAATGTCAACCTTCACTTTCTTCATATCCTCTACCAATAATGTTCTGGAGCGTAGTTCTTAAAAAATATAAAAAAGGTATACTTTTGGTGTAGATGTATCTTTGGTCAAGAGCCCTCTAACCCCAATTAGTATCAACGTTGCATGAGAATATACAAGTCATGAGATTTCAACCTAGTAATGTAAGCATTGTTATCTGTCACCCTCTTGCTGATATTAGATCCGAACCCATTCGATAGTTTAACATTTTTATAACACTGTCAGAAAAGCTTTTGATCATCGAACTTGAATGAGTAATTTGGGTGGGGACTTTAGAGCTTGTCACCCAATTTTTTTAACCTTTTGTTTGCTAAATGTTCAATTTTTCCAAGTCGGACAACATGTTTCGCGTGTCTTTGCTCTCATCATTTATTAAAAGAGTACCAACATACACACATTTACCAATTACACGCATTGAAGGAGTGTCTTCATTGCAAGTCGGGCACGCTCTGTAGCCTGATCCGCTTTAACCTGATAGACCACTATGGGTTGAAAAGTCGTTTATGGTCCATAGCAATTCCGCCTTTTTTGTAAGAGTGTGTTTGTCATTGCGTTTTAGTACGTACACCTGACTACCACAAATGTTTAAGCTCTCCAATAACGGTCTAAGAAAACATATATGTCTTTCCGAGGTGATTAGGGCCGGGAATCAACAAGCTCATCATGAATGTGGACTCTTGCATGAATAGCCATGGAGGCATATTGTATGTGATGAGTATAGCTGACCACGTGCTATGAGTCGAGGATGAGTTACTAGTAAAAAGATTAAATGTCAACAGGAAGCCCTAGGTGAACACTTCGTGGCTCCATCACGAAGTTTGGGTACTTTCTATCAAACTCTTGCCATAAAGATCCATCAACTGATTGTTCATTACTATGCGATATCTTATCTTTTGTCGTGTGCCTTGAATAATACAAACACCGTTGTTTGGGCATCAAAGGAAAGTATCGTAACACTTTGCGAGCTACCTTTGTGACAATGTTGTTTCCAAAGATAGTAAAATCATTTATGCACACCTATATCATCTCATACACCAAATCAATCTTCTTAAATGTCGTCTTGGCTACATAATGCAAGTGGGGATCTTGTTGTCATCTTGCATTGCAACTTACAACAAACAAGGATATCATCAAGTGAAAGTATTAGTCCAATGGTGCACCGCCTTTAGATTCATAAGCTTTGCTAAAGAGTCGAGGAAAAAAAACTTCGTATAACCAGGATATAATTTTGTTTCAACTTCCTCTACCAGGGCTTCAAAATCATCATAAACATCGCTACTGTCTCCACCTGAAATATGTTGGTTAAGGTCTATATCTTCATCTATACGCTCCTCCTAATGTTTTCAATAATGTTTACCATACCATTTTGTGGCTCAACAGTATCTACCTCTACAACTAGAGGCCTAGGTGTTTCATCATAATAGACCCACTTTGTGTAAGTCTTTCAAAAACCGAGAACATGCAAGTGGTGTTTCATTTTGTCATGGATATTATACTAGAATTTTTTCATTTCTTACACGGACATCTAACTTTCTCTTACGTGTCGAACAATCCTTCGCACATCTCAATAAAAGAATTGAGTCCTTGCTCTATGAGGTGATTACATGGAGAATCAATCCAACTTTTATCGATAGGAATTATGCAACTGAAACATAATTTACTTTAAGGTTTACAAGACAAGGATAGGCTTCTAAACCACTTTTTGAACACTTTATCTCGTACATTGTATTACATGATTGTTTGTATAAGAAAAATTCGGCAACATTTCCCCTTAGCTCCCAAGTTATATATATATATATATATACCCGAGGAGCAAAGAGAAAATGATAACCGAATCCATGTAAACAAACAATCATGTAAACATATTCACATTCTAAATGAGATAAAGTATTAAAAAAGAAATGCCAAATTAAACGAAGACAACCTGAAATTAATTTCCAAATCAATTTCGGGCGGGTATTTATGAGCTCATTATGTTTAAAATGATGAAATCAATATCGGGCATGTATTTCTAAGCTCGTTATGTTCTAAATGATGATTTAAATTTCGAGTGGGTATTTTCTAAGCTCCTTATGTTTTAAATAATGATTTCAATTTCAAGTAGGCATTTTGAAGTTTGTTTTGTTTAAATGATGATTTCAATTTTGAGAAGGTATTTTCTAAGCTCGATATATTTTTAATGATGATTTTAATTTCGGGCGGGTGTTTTATAAACTAGTATAATAACTTCTAGCAAGAACATATCAATTTCACAATATAACTATATATATATATATTTGCCAAGCTTAAACATAATTTTTTCAAACGTAAACATAAACATAGAAATTATCAAACTTAAACATAGTTTTTTTTCCAATCTAAACATAAACATACAAATTATCAAACTAGCATAACACACACACAACATACATACATACATACATACATACATACATACATACTACATACATACTACATACATACATACATACTACATCATACATACAACATACATACATACATAACACACATACAACATACATACACACATACACAACACACATACATACATACACAACAACATACATACTACATACATACATACATACATACATACATATATACTACATATACATACAATACATACTACATACATACAACATACATACATACACATACACATACATACATACATACATACATACATACATACATACAATACATACACAATACATACATACATACATACATACATACATACATACATACATACATACATACATACATACATACTACATACATACATACATTCACATACACAACTAACATACTACATACTAGCTGTTTAAGGGTATAACTTAGTAGGTTTACGTTTGTCTTGATTAGACTAGTTATGGATTGGTTGGTTAGATGTTTGGGCTTTTGTTATTGTGTTAAGGATGTGGGTTTGGCTTGGCCCGTATGTAATTAGGTCGCCCCTGCGTGTATAAATAGGGTGCACCTTGAACTTGATTATGTTGTTGATTGTTTTGCAAACCTTGTATTTCGTGTACCAGACAACTTACGAAGTTCACTTTTGATCTAATATAATCGACTTTGTCTTAAATTGAGAAGTGTGCGGCAGAAAATATAGTGTGCTGACTGTTATATTTGTGAACTAAATCTTTGGACTGTGTGGATTCATTATTGGACCTTTGGATTGTGTGCTTAAGTTATTGGACCTCTGAATTGTGTGACTATGGGTGTTGAACTTGAGCTGTTTTAAACTTAAGATAAAATTAAAACATTGTTAAGTGTTAAACAAAATTTATTTTTTAATTATTACTTATAGTTTGATTTTTCAGCAAGGAATCAACTAACCAAGTGTCGTTGAGTGAAAAAGTGGTCAAGAATCAGGATTTGGACAATGTCATTGGTACTAACAACAAGATTATTAGGCTATATCTGGGGGATTCTTTCTCTGAATGAAAGTTTCGCGTTTCTTAATACATGAAAATGAAAGATCCTAAGCATGGAGATCAATTTGTAAAGGACCTGTGTTATTACTTATGTGTTAGACGAAGAGAAGGGAACAACTGCTGTCAAACCTTATCAGGTTATGATGATGAAGATTTTGAAAAGGTAGAAATCAACGATAAGGCTCGGCCAATGTTGCACACTACATTGCTTCAAGAAATTGATATTGGGGTTCGTGAAGCGAAATCTACCAAAGAAGTGTGGGAATCTCTGTTGGCCATGTACGAGGAAACAAAGAGATGAAAGAGAGCAAGAAGGAAATGTTACTCAATTGTTCAACATGTTTAATCACTTTCCTGGAGGAAACTCTAGAAAATCAAATTCAAAGGTTCATCGCCTTGATTAGCGAAATGAGAATGCATGATATGATGCTCGAAAACTCGGCTGTAAACAAGGAATTTGAAGACCATATGGCATTCATGGGGGCGGGGGTGGTTATGAATTGTTATAAGGCTTTTGTTACTGGCAAGCTTACTTCCAATCACATCGGGGCAGATGAGCTACATGAAGTCCATCCTTATGACATCAAAGAAATGGACATCACATGGCAAATGGCCATGGCCTTGTTTCGCGCCAAGAATTTCGTCAAGAGAACCAGCAGAAACAACTGGGAAGCGGCAAATAGAGAACTTGGATGGAAAAAATCTAAGCTCAGGTGTTTCAACTACCACGAGCTAGGGCATTTTGCTTGTGAATACAACAACCAAGTAGAGAGAGATTAGACTCAAATGTAACTATCACAGTCAGCTCAGCATCAAGACCAACACCTAATGTTGTCTCTACTTCAAAGTGTGACTGTCACTCACCCAGCTAATAGCTCTACTTCAAATACATCTGCTAGAAACCAAAACATTGGCTCTAGATCAACTCCTATTACAAACCCAGGCAATGCTTTGGTGGCTCAAGAAGGGGGAGGATTTGATTAGTCAAATCGGATGGCTGACATGTGAATCACTGAAGATAATGTGTTTCACGCTCTCATGGCTCAAATAACGACTTTACTCCCTCTGCTACTAAGGTATGTGTAGATAATATTTGTTGTACTGATGCTTGTCGGAATAAAGTTAGTGGTTACAAAGAGCAGATTGACTCACTCATTATGCAACTACGATTCCAAATCTGATTTAGATTAGATTAAAAAGAAGATTAATAGATATAAGGATATGGTGGAGGCGAAAAAATGTGATATCCGTCAGTTGAAAAATGATCTGAACCAAGAAAAATGTAGGCATCTAAACTTCAAAGAATTGTCAAAAAAGTTAACTATTGAACTTGATAATCTAAAATCAACTTTTGAAAATACGGAATTTAATTTTAAGAAGTTTGATGTGTCAAGTGAAAAGGTTGAGAAAACTATAAACTAACAGTTAAACTATAGTAAAAAGGAAGTTAGGAATAAAGTATTGGGATTTGTATGCATTCTCCACCATACAATGACAATTATACCTCTATTCCTATAACTGAGGAGGAGATTGTAACGTTCGCATTGTAACTTTCTGTTTTTAGTAAGATCGCTTCGTGTTTCTATTCTTGGAAAGTCTGAACCTTGTAATGTATTTCTATTTCCAAATCATTGTAAATCTAAGGCTTAGATTGTAATCAAGTTGATCAATTATACGAATTTCACAAACTTCGTTCATGTTTAAACTTATGATCGTATGTTACTTTATTGCTCAATGAATCAATTCGAAACGACTCGTAAATACTTGTTGAACGTTTATAAATCTTAATACCAAAGTCAAGCAAGACAATTAGTGGTTTAATACAAAAATCAAGCTTCCGACATCATAGAAATCTTGTCACATTATGTTAAACGTATACTTTCTAAGTAAGTCTTTTTTGGATTGCAAAACACCCTAACACATGACCTTAGACTACCACATGACCTATACTTATGTTACAAGTAATGTACAATACTTAAAGCCCAAAATATATCAAATATATAATTAAAAGAAAAAAAGAAAGCAAACAGCTTGCAGCCGCTGCAAGCTGTTGCCGCTTGTTCCCTCTTCTTTTTTGATTCAAAATCCCCCTAACTTCATTAATGGTAACCCTAATCCTAACCACCCTTCACTATATAAGCAAGTGTTCCCCCATCCATTTCTCACTTTTACAAGCCTCCAAATACTCCAAACAACCTCCCTAACTTCAGAAACTTTCTACTGAAACAAAGCAGATTGCAAGTTAGTTTCAACTCACTTCTCTTCTTCTTCAAGCCTTTTTTTCTTTCTAACACCCTTGGATAACCTCTAGGAAGGTTCTCACAAGTTTTCTTGGGCAAACTAAGGTGAAACCCCACCATTTTGAGGTCCAAAAGTGTGTAAACTTTCTGCTCACTTTTTATCTTTTTAAACATCAAGATTTTCAATGTTTTTTCATGTTTTCTTCTTAACATGGTTTGCTAAGCCCTATGGATGTTACCAAAGGTTTACATGGAAAACCAAGGTGGAACAAAACCATTTTTGGGGCCAAACTTTCTGTTTCGGAAGTTAAACTTACAAACTTTTTCGAACTTGTTTTTAAACATAACAACTCTATGCTACTTATGCCTGTAACCAAGTTTATGGTTAGTGTGTTAGCTAGACGTGTTCCTACACAATCAAGAGGCATAACATGCCTCTAAACTTGTGGTTTTTACTAGGGTTTCAAACCCACAAGTGTTGAGCCATCCAAGCTTACAAGCTTGTGTTGGTGTAGGTGTGAATAAATGGAGGCCTTGGCTATCCAACTTTTCAATCCACCCCTCACGTGATGATTTCTATATTCTTGACCATCCGGATTGTCCTTGTGACAATTTTATGTATTGGTGAATCTTACGAAAGAGGTTTAGGACGGTTTTCCTCCTACCTCCATGCATGACTTATATGACTTATATGTATCCATGAATTAAATGAACTCTATGATGAACTAGTAATATATTATATAAACTATATATGTAAATAATTAATATAACCGAACCTTTGACAATGACCATATGGTTATTTCTCTAATATTTGGTTATTTTATCTAAGACCTAACCATCGTTATGATTCAATTGGGCATGACCCATAAAAACACAAACACCTCTCGGGGCTTATAGTGTAAAAAACGAGTGTTAACGTCTAGATAAATACTTTTGACAATACATACTTTTTGTATACTGTAAATTCCTAAACCTATCAAACTCCATCGTCAACCTAATACTCACACACCTATGTTTCCTTGTGTAGGATAACTTGGTGTTCATTCCCCTAAACCACCTAAACGCTTTCACGGAATTTACTTTGCAAAACCGTGAGTACACTCGAACCCTTTTTATGTTTTACACTTTTTGGGTGCAATATGTTAACTTACCAAACTACACTAAATCACACTTTCATTCTATGTATACACATAAACAATCCATCAAACGTGCTTTAGTTATGTGATACTTGAGTTGTTACTTGGTATATTCTTATGTGATATTAAATGTCATTAACTTCGATCATGCCTCCCTTAACATGTATAGCGCTACAGGAGTAACGCACTGCCCGTATTCTTGTGGTCAATGTTAAGTTTTAATCTATTATGCAGTACACTAGAGGATTGACTTATAGTTCACATGCCTTGTTTACATTTATCTCGTATGCTAGCTATTCATGTGGATTTGTTTAAACGGTTTTAATACTTATGCTATGATATCAATACTTGTGTACTCGCCAATACTTTGTTATTGAACTATACTTTTTAACATGTTGGTGGTTGATGAAGTTGGCATGATGAAACTTAGTTGGATCAGCATAGAAACACGCTTAGAATGCTAAGTTAATTATTATGTTTTGTTGAACTATTTCGTTGTTGTTACTTTGTATTTGAAGTACGTTGTAATTTTACAATTTGATGCTCTGAAATGAAATGAGTTGTTTAATTAAATATTATTACAAATAGCATTATGATGTCTCAAGCAATCTTGTTCGTCTCACTCCGATGTTTCCGCCATCGGTTGGGGTGTGATAGAGATAGACAACATACCTGGCATGGAGTATGGGCTACCGAGTGTTGTGAAGATTAAACCAGTCAAGCACAAGAAAGTAAAAATCACAAGGCCTGATAAAACTGAAATTATTATAGAAAAACAGGCTTTCCATAAAACATTCATAAAACCTGCTGATGCTTCGAAACATACTGAGACTCTAAGCTTTGAGAAAAACGCCATTGTTGATAAACATTTTCAAGTATTAGATAATATTGATAATATTGAGTCAACAATTTCTCAAAAATCATCTGAACTACAAAATCAGAAAGGAATACTATCAAAAACAATTTAATATGTTGTGAGTTTGCTATGAGGAATGGTTTGGATGAATTTTTCAAAGACATTGAGTCTAGCAAACAAACTGAATCAACTACTTCTTTTGATTCTTCATGTGACTTCTCAGGAACAACTAATTGTTAAAAATCATAATTAGTGAACCTGCCGAATCTAGTGATAAATCATCTGAAGAGGTTGAATCAGAACAGATGAAAGTAGAATCAGAATCCATAACAAAAGCTTATGTTGAATTCAGTGATGAATCATCAACAGAAGTCTCTGTTCAGCCACAAAACATTATTGATTCTGAAATTGCAGAGCAAACGATGTCACTCAAAACCGATAGCATTGCTCCGGATTCAACTAACATTGTTTGTGAGAGAATGAATGTTACTAACCTGATTACTTCACATGCAGAAGTAGTGATTGTTGAAGATTGGGTAGATGATGATGAGGATGATGGTGTTGAATTTCTTGATTTAAAAATAAAAATTCAGAAAAACAATTGTTTAGCTTCTGAAAAATCAAACAACATTTCAATTTCTCATGATATTTTGAATTTGAGGGCTCTGTTTTTAAGAGCGATGGATGTTTGAATACTTGCTTTGATTTAGTTTCTGATTGCTTGAATTCAGTTGTTTTGCCAAATAAATTTTATGTATCTAAGAATTGTTGGTAAAACAAACTACACAAAGTGGAGAAACAAAGTATATCCCACCTAAATCAAGATTGAAAAATGTGTGTGATGATCATCTAGATACTAAAATTGCAAAAACACAAGAAGTAAATAAGCAATGTAGAAATCAAAGTAAGTTTGTCTCGTTAAGACCCCAGGATCCACACAGGTCTTCTAGTTCTAAAAAGGCTTATAGATCTCCAGCTAAGCCTTATGTGACACGTCAAATATGTTACACATGTGGCATCGCTGGTCGAATTGCAAGAAATTTTCAGTATCGTTTGAAAAATCTCAATGAAGGAGAGCATCAGAAGGCTCTAAAAGGGAACAACAAACAACCTAAACAGGGAAGATTGAAAAATCTAAACCTTCTAAGAGTTTGGATTCCATGGTGAAGCCTTCTGATGAAGATTGGAACAAGGCTAAGCTATTGAACCATAAAAGTCACTTGAAGTTCTCAAATTCTAAACCGCAAAATTCAAAAGTCTGGAAAAATGACAAGCAAATTTGGAGACCTAAAAGTCTTGTTCAAACCACTCCTTCGAATTTATCATGTTCTGATAATGGACCTACCTATTCTAAAAACAATATGGTTTGGATACAAGTCACTTATGTGAATGAGAAGGGTTTACCCACCACCACCATGGCCTGGGTTCCCAAATCTAACTGATCCGACATTATGTGCAGGAACGGCTATGGAGGGCTATCAGTAGACTTTGGGTCATTGATAGTGGTTGTTCCAGGCATACGACTGGCGACTTATCTCAACTAAGTGATCTTATAGAATTCAACGGTGGATTTGTTGCTTTTGCGGGAGGGGAGAAAGGAAAGATCACCCAACGAGACACATTAAAGAATGGTGACCTCTCTTTCCAGGAAGTAAAATACGTTCCTGAGTTGAAGCATAGCCTACTGAGTGTCTCTCAAATTTGTGACAATGGTTACTCAACTCATTTCCCTGGCAAACACTGTCTCGTTTAAAACCAGGAATCATTATTCCTAAGGACTTGATTATACTAAAGTTTGATCGAAAAGGGAATGCTTACGTAATTGACATGAACAAACCACCTACTGAAAGCATTACCTGTTTGTTTTCAAAAATCTCTGAACACAATGCCATGTTGTGGCACCGTCATTTAGGCCATTAAAATGTCAAAAACCTGAATCGTCTTGCTAAATTTGGGTTGATAAGAGATATACCCGTAAAAGACTTCGTTACTTTTGAAAAATTTGTCTGTTATGCTAAGGGTAAACAACATCGAAAACCTCACTTTCCTAAGTCTGTAAACATAATTAACATTGTGATGCATCTCTTTCACATGGATCTCTTTAGTCCTGTGAACGTGCTCAACATCTCAGGAAAGTCTTACTATTTGATGATTACTCACGCTTTACTTGGGTTTTCAACTTAGCTAACAAGAGTGAGAGTACAGAGCTCGTTAAACGCTTTATCATCTTTATGGAGAATCAGACTAACAAGAAAGTGAAAGGAAGCAACAATGGCACTGAGTTCAAGAATGCAGAGCTAAATTTCTTTTATGCTCAAAGGGGAATAGGTAGACAGTACAGTGCTGCTAGAATTTCACAGCAGAATGGGATAGCGGAAAGAAGGAATAGAACCTTGATTGAAGCGGCTCGTACTATGCTGTGTGACTCTAAACTCCCAGTCTTTTTCTGGGATGTGGTGATAAACATAGCATGCTGTGTTCAAAACAAAGTTTTAATCAACAAAGAACGAATTCAAGACGCCTCACGAAGTACATTTTGCCGAAAAACCTTTTGTCGGGAACTTTAGAGTGTTGGTTGCCCATGTACTCTATTGCACTTAGACGCAATTCCGAAGTTTGATGCTAGGGAGATGAGTGTTTCTTTATCGGTTATGCTAGCAACGCTGCACATGAGAAAAAGACAGCTTATAAAGTGTACAATAAGAAGACAAGACAGATTGTCGAGTCGTTTGACGTATAATGGCTTGAGGAGAATCAAACATATGCTGGAAACGGGCCACTCACTCTTCATAATTATACTCATCTTTTTAAATCTTTTGACATTCTTGATGATTTAACTCCTTTTGTGTTTGCAGATAAGTCGAGTCCTTCAATTGTTAATCCACGCCCCACAATTATTATGAACGATGCTAATGTAGAGGGGGATGTTGAAGTTGATGGGGATGCTGTAGTTGTGGGGGATAGCACAACGACAACCACATCTTCAACAACTACACCTGATATACAATCATTTCCAGTTCATACAGATCATCTCAACTCCATAGCGAAAGCTTCAAATTCGTCTGACAATGAAGATTCATCAAACGATCAAAATGGTTTGTTTTCTAATGATCTAATTCCAGACGAGTATGTTGTGGATGAATCAGTAGAGGAGTCTGTGATGGAACCCCTAGAACCTGCTGAAATTGAGAATTTGACAAATCTATCGCCAATAAGAACAGTTCTAGAATCTGCTATACCCACTAGTGTTCAGAGGAACCACCATGTGGAGAATGTGCTTGGACCCATTGGGGCTGGCATATTGACTAGAAGTCAGACTTGAGTTATTAACACATGTCTATACTAGAGCTTCATCTCACAAATCAAGCCGAAAACAACCCAAAAGGCCTTTCGAGAACCAAGTTGGTTGGATGCTATGCAGGATGAGCTAAACCAATTTGAGAAATTGAAATTATGGAGATTGGTAAAGTTCTTGTAAGAAAGAAAGCACTTGGAACCCGATGGGTTTATCGAAACAAAAGAGATGATAGTGGAGTAATCGTCAGAAACAAAGTAAGACTGGTAGTACAAGGTTTTAGGCAGATTGAAGGGCTTGACTATGACGAGGTGTACGCCCGTGTTGCTAGATAATAAGCCATTCGAATTTTTCTAGCATATGCATCTTTCAAAGGGTTCACAGTCTATCAGATGGATGTGAAGATGGCATTTCTATATGGCAAAATGAAAGAGGAAATATATGTTGAACAACCACCCAGTTTTGTAAATCCACGATACTCAGGACATGTCTACAGGCTTGACAAGGCACTGTATGGATTGCATCAAGCACCCCGTGTATGGTATGCTACTATGACCGAACATTTGCTAGCAAATGTGTTAGGATCTGAGTTTGAGTTTTTGTGAAAGTTTTAAAGATGGAAGGTAATGAATGAAGATAAATCAAAGATAGATGCAGCGGAAATGTAAACTTTGATTCAAAACACTTGGAAGAATGTTTTCATTGACAATTCTTTTGTAATATTAATCACATATGCATGCAATTACATAAACTCCCCCTCAGCCTAAGATCACTCTAAGTTGTTCGTACAGAATGTGTAGAAGTGATAGATAGAACAGTATAGGAACTGTTCTATTTATAGTACCTTTCAAATTACTGAGCATCTTAGGCTGACGTCACTATGAAAGTGACATTTAACAAACTAAACAAACTCTAACCTTGCTAGACCTAAACATTGTTACATTAAAATACAATATAAACTCTAATGATAACAACTATTGAGATATCCTCTATTGGGCTTCATCCTTTGTTAGTATTCAGCAGACTTTACTTCAAAAAACTTTATCTTCATTCATAGGTTCTCATCAGTAGACTTTTGCTTCAACAACCTTTAAGCTATCAAGTTTCTCATCAGCTGATCTTTGCTTCAATAGCCTTTAAGCTTTATCAGAGTTTCTACCTAGCAGACATTAGCTTCTAGCAGAGCTTTGTCTCTTAACAGATCTTTGTGAACAATCTTTAAGTATTACAGAGTTTGGGGCAGCAGATCTCTATTAGTAATCAGATGTTGTAAATGTTTTGTCTTTCAATCATCTTTTCTTTTTAGGGTTCAATAGATACAACAATCTCCCCCTAGAACAGATGATTCCAAAACCTTCTTTATTGTTGATCTTTATTTTTCATCAGCATTTCCTTTATCTGTCCTTTGAATTGTAATTCATAGTCCAAGTAAATCATGTCATCCAAATCCCTTTGAAGTTCAAGGTTCATCAGATCTTGGAGGTCAGATGCATTTAGCCCATATGCATCCTCCATAGTAAGCTTTTGAAGTTTACCATCTAATCTGAGCAAGGTCAATTTGTGGGTGTCTGAGGATGACTTCCACTTTAGAATTTTTAGACCATATGGTTTTTGTGGGTGAAGAGTTATTCTTGATGAGTTTGACGAATAAGGTTTGCTAACAAGGTTTGAGATAATATCTTTAAGCTTATGACTTGCAGCATCTGTATGGTAAAGCAATTGATTTTTTATTCCCTCTTTCCTGTGCTCTTCAAACCTCTGCTCATCATCTTCTTCCATCTGCTTTTGCCTTTTTACTTGGTTTAAGGCAAGTGTGTGTAAAATAGTGGTTGAATTATGCTTTGGAGGCTTGGGTCTGTTGATTATTGTTGGTGGATATGCTCGCTTTCTTGGAACTGAAGGATCTTTCTTTTTAAGTTCTTCAAGTCTTTTATAGGTATCAACTACGATAGACTAAGACCATCTTGCAACAGACCTTGATGAGCCATAGTTTACCGCAACCAGCTCAGCTTTTATCCTTTTAATCTTCAAGGCATGATTTTGATCAACATGTTTAGTCTTTTTCCAATCAGGTGGAGTTAGCTTGTGTAATGTATCCTTGAGCATAGCCTGAATTCTATCAATTTCTTCTTTAAGCTCATTTGCAAACCAATCCTTGAATTGTGCTCTTGTTGCTTTGTATGGTTTGTGTTGCATAATATGGCCAAGATAATCCTGTTTTAGTTCTTTATCAAGCTCAGCATTAACAGGCCTTTCTGACATAGACTTACTCATCTCTTTAGAAAAGTCTTCAATCTTTCTTACTTTATTCAGCTTATAAGACAAAATGCTTTGAGTAGTCCTATCATCTTTTCCTTTGCTCCTCTCTTTGGCAATATTCTCAGCTTGTCTAGCCGTCAACTATAGATATTCATCTATATTTCTTAGCTTTCTGTAACCAAAGAGATATGGAAAATCAAGTTTTATATTATCCTCTATTGTGAAGAATGATTCAATTTCTTTTCGCACAACTATCAATTTTAGAGGATATGTGGCAGCAAAAGGTATGATTGATGGTGGTTGATAAATGGTTGGAAGTGAAGTGGTTTTAGGTGAGATGATGAGGATGGTAATGAAGTAATAGGTTTTGATGACAAAGGGATTGGTGATGGAATCTCTTCATCATATTCAACAACATAAGTTTTCCTTTTGCCTTGGAATTTGATTATTAGTGAAGGTGGTCATGTTGGAATTCTTGGTGGTGTGGATAATGGCTGAGTTAAGGTTGGAAAAGTGAGTTGAGAAGTGGATTGGGTAACATCTGTTGAAGCAATATCTGCTACAACATTTGTTATGATAACATCTGCTGCTTTCAATATCTGTTGGATGAGTTGGTGAAGGTTCCTTTGGTGTGGGTCTTTGTTTCTTTTGAGGTGGTGGTATTGGTTTAGTTGGAGCAAAGGATACACTTGTTGTTTGCCCATTAGTGGTTTTTGGAGAGGTGGTTCTTGACTATCTAGCTTTTCTAGCAGACTTGCTCCTTTTTGAAGTGCCAAGATCTTCTTTTTTCCATCTGCCTGGCTTGTTCTTCTTTAGTGAGCTTTGTAGCTTTGACCTCTAGTGTATCTTGCCTCTTCTTCTTTCCTCATCAATGTCTTTAGCCTTTTTATTTAGGGTTTCATAATCCCTTTTCTAAATCGGCAGCTGACTGCTGTAGTAAAAGTTTGAACTGGCTTTTGTTGCACCTTTAGTTTTGGTTTTACATGTGATGAAGGCTGCAACTTTCTCATTGTATTTTTCTCCCCTTTTGGCATCATCGTCAATTTCATCTTGAAGGGTTGTAGTCGGGCAGAGTAAGTTGTCTTCAGTAAATGGTCTTTGATGGCTTTAATATCTGCTTATGTATCTTTATAACTAGCCTCAACATATTCATGATGGCTTCATGTGGGTTTCATGTTGGATGTCAGCCAAGTTCCTTTGAGCTAGGATAATTTGTACAATTTTCCATAGTTCATCGGCACTTTGTGGTGTGGAAGGTTGACTGTGAGAATTTTGTAACATCTGCTTCATCATCTGTTTCATTCCATCAATTGATGATTCCATGGGTGTCACTCTATCCGTCAATTTTCTATATATTAGTTCATCACCTAATTTAATAGGATCATCTGAACTCCTACATGAGGTACTTGTATTTGGATCATCTACAGGAGTAAACTCCATAATATCAGAACCAAATGCCCCTTTTTCTTGGTTCTTGGGACTTCCAACTAGAACAGAGGTTACAATTGTAGCCTCAAAAGTTGTTGCCTTCAAGGAAGTCTTATGAATGTAACTACTGTCCAATTGAGGAAAAGTTGTTTCACCAATTGTAGTAGCTGCTTCACTTGAACTACCACCAAGAGTACTTGTAACTCGGGGGGTGTAACCTCCTCAGCTGTTTATGGGTTAGCAAAGAGATTTAATTAGACTCAGTCACATGTGGAGGTGAACAGTCATGAACAGGTGCTTGAGAGGAACTGATTTGTGTCTGAGCTATCTCGATTGCACGAAATAGAGGTATGATAGTAGGTGGAATTGAAGTGATGGTTGTGGGGTAGAAAGAGAATTTTCCCCTGGAAAGGGGGTTGAGAACAGACTTTTAAGTGAAATATCTGCCTCAGAATGTGGTGTCGCTGTGCTTAAAACTTGTTCCTTTTGTGAGGAATCAAGAGGAGTATGGCTGGTGGAGATCTTTGTTCCAATTACTGTGAGGAAGTAGCAGCATTAGTTTCAGGTGACTTTCGTGTTGTCACAGGTATAACCTTTAGATTCATCTTCTAGTTACCTTTATGGGTTTGTTGGCGGGCTTTTTGGATTGGGAAGGTTTCTTTTGGTTTTTTTGGTGTGGGTTTCACAACACCGGTGGTGGTGTCATGATCACCAATAGTAGTGGGCTTAGTAATAGAGGTTTGAGCTTGTGATGTGGACTCATCTAAATTTTGCTCATCCCCCGTTGCTTGTTTTTCAAAACTTTGATTCTTGATTTAAAATTCTTGTAATGGTTTCATTTGTTAAACTATTCTTTTAAATACAACTCCTTGTTGAAAATCCTTTTCAGAAACTTGTTTTTGAAGATAGTAACTCAAAAGTCTAGGATAGTTAAGAAAAGCTTTATTTTTTGATATTTTATTAAAATTTGCCACCAAATCCATAAACAATGTCTAGGCTAGATTAAATCAGATTTTTTAAAAATAGCATATCCCAGGATACTGAATATTTTGTGGAATCTCATTAAATGAGGTGGTCTTTGCTGAATGACATAGAAGTATGGTATCGAAAAAGAACCTCATTTCCGCAGGGAATTTTGGTTTAAACATTGTAACACAGGTCAATTGACCTTCATACCCATGTTTTATGAATTCAGTGTGCAAGTCTGTTTTAGGAAAACAAGTTTTACCGTCTAGGTCATTCAGACCAAACGTTGTGGAAATTGAGATGTGGAAATTTGAACCAGGGATTCTCCGACTTTAGAAGTAATAGCATACGGCTTTTTGTTTTGAATTTCAACTTTAGCGTTTTGCCAGAACTGTTGAAGAGTATCCACATACACAGGTGCGTTTGCAAGCAGAGTTGTTTTGTATTTTGACGATGAGAGAACATCGATTACTGATTGGAAGAAAGTGTTATTTTCATTTTTCTCAAAAATGGGAAGGTAGTTGTGTGGAGTTTTAATTTGCAGAGCCATGATCGGATATGGAAGTGAAGAATGTAGAAGATGAGAGTAATAAAAACCGCTTTGTGAAATTTTGAAATCGAGACGGCAAGTGAAAAGCTCTGTTTGGATGGAACAGGGGTTTATAAATAGCAAAAAGTGAATGCTGACGTGGCATATATTTCAAAGATCTGATGGATAACACCTGTCCACGTGTAAACTCTGTTTTAATAATTGATGATAGTTGTTTAGAAACCTCTGTGGAGACCAGCAGTGGTTGTGAATAGTGGACATGAACAGTAGTGATTTTACACTATCAGAGGATAGATATCAGTGGATAAAGCTAAAAAGTGGTTTAGCCTAAGCAGTGGATGTGAACAGTGGTCATGAACAGAGGATACACTTTTAAAAGTGGATAGATTTTCTTAGCCAAACAGAGGTTTTTGAGAAACAGTGGTTAGGAACAAAGAAATTTATTGAAAATTTTCCGTTTTAGCTATTTTTAAGGATCAATTTTGATTTTCTGAAAACATTTTACTGTTATTTACACATTGAGAACAAAATTTTGCTTTTATTCCATGTTTAGCATTCCAATCCTAGAGATTAGACTTTCAATGGTAGACGTATCTAATGCTTTGGTTAAAACATGTGCTAGTTGATCTTTAGTTGGAACATGATAAAGAGAAATCCAACCTTTTTCATAGCAATCCCTCACAAAGTGATATCTGATATCAATGTGCTTTGTGGTGGAATGAGAGACTTGAATTTTTAATGATGTTTTTAGCTGCTTTACTATCTAACATGAGAGGAGTCTTTAGAGCAGTTACACCAAAATCCAACAATTGATTTTAAAGCCATAAGAGTTGAGCAGTGCAACTTGTAGCATCAATATACTCAGCTTCAGCTGTGGATGTTGAAACTACAACTTGCTTTTTTTCTTTACCAAGAAACTAAGCAATTGCCTAGAAAGTGACAACCTCCTGAAGTTGACTTCTGGCATGGCATCTAGCAAATCACTATCTGAGTAACCTGAAAGCTCAATATTCCATTAGTAGGATTACGATACCAAGTGTGGGAGCACCTTTTATGTAACTGAATATCCTTCTCACAGCAATAAGATTTGACTTCCTAGGTGCTAACTTGTATCTGGCATAGACAGATGTAGCAAACATGATATGTGGCCTAGATGTAGTTAGGTACAATAAAGACCCAATCATTCTTCTATAAACAGTTTGATCAACCAAGTCATATTTGTCATCAGTAGTGACCAGTTTAGATGTAGCCATGGGTGTACTACATGGTTTACAATCATTCATATCAAATTGGTAAGTAGTTCTTTGACATACTTACTTTGATGAATAAAAGTACCATTTTGCGATTGTTTTAACTTGAAGACCAAGAGAGCATTGGAGTTCACCCATAGCACTCATTTCAAACTTTGTTGTCATGAGTTTTCTAAACTCTTCATACATACAATCACATGTGGATCCAAAAATGATGTCATCCAGTAAATTGGACGAGCATCAAATCCTTTCCTCTCCATTTTAAAAACAAACTTTTATCAATTAAGAGAAAGGTGGAAAGAGTTTCATACCAGGCTCTAGGTGCTTATTTCAAGCTATATAAAGATTTGTTTAGCTTGTAAACATGATCTGAATAAAAAATATCTTCAAAACCATGGGGTTGGCATACATATACCTCTTTCTTGATCTTGCCATATAAGAATGCACACTTGATGTCCATTTGATACACCTTGATGTTATGGTTTGTAGCAAAGGCTTAAAACAATCTTATGGCCTCTAGTCTTTCAACAGAAGCAAAAGTTTCATCAAAATCAATGCCTTCTTCTTGTTTATAGCCTTGAACACAAGCCTAGCTTTCTTTTTGACAACAATGCCCTTTCATCTGTTTTGTTCTTGAAGACCCATTTTTTGCCTATGGGACATACATCCTGAGGCAATGGTACAAGTTCCCGTACTTGTTGAGTTTTGAACTGTAGGAGCTCTTCTTGCATGGCTTCTACCTAACTGTTGTCTTTTAGTGCCTCTAGATACTTGACAAGTTGCGCCAATGATAGAAAACCAGTAAAAAGACAAATATTTGTGATTGACTTCTTGTGAGAACCCCTGCATTGATGTTTCCAATGATTTGGTCAGATGCATGGTTTTTAAGGTAGATTAGATCTCCCTTTTATGGAATGATGGCATTTTGATGTGAAGGCTGCAGATGGGAATCATCTGAGCTAATATCTGTTGGCAATTTTGAAGAGCTAACATTTGTATGGAATGGAGATGTAGGAATAGGTGGAATGGGGGTAAAGATAGGTTGAATTTTGTTCACAGAAAGTGGACTTTTGTCAACAGAGGTTTGATTTGATGAGCTGGCAGAGGTTTGGGGATCAACAACTGTTGATCTAGTAGTGGCAGAGTTTGCACAGTTGTTAGTAACATCTGTTTTTCTGGTGGATGAAATGACTTTGTATTGTGGAATCACAATGTCATATCCATAATCTTGATTTGAAGACTATGGTGTATCTGCATTGTTAGTCTTGTTGACTGGGCTCTTCATGAGTAGAGGTTTGTGTAACTTATGGTGCATGTTGCACTTGAACCTGAGGACTTGGGGCTTGAACATATTGTATATGAGGAACAGTGGTTTGGATATATTGAACTGGAACAGTGGTTACAGGGTGTGCAAAATAAGCATTGTTTTGCAAATGAGGAACAGGGGTATATTAGGAATAATGGACAATGTTTTGTGTGTTTTGAGGACTAAGACTTGGGTGTGTGATAATTGACCATTTCTTCGACTCCTACACTCCCTAGCAAAATGACCTAACTTGTTACACTTGTAGCATTTATTTTTTTTACTTATCCAACCCAACTTTTAACCCTCCATGCAACCCTTGGAATTTTCTACAAGTTCTTTTATAGAACTTTTTGGTCCTAACACTCAACATTGTTAGTTGGTGTAATATGTCCATTTCTTTTAAATCAGTTGGACCAAAATCTTGAAGATCATGGAGTTCAAAGGATAAGTTGATAGAAACTTAGTTTTCCCCATGTACTGCAAAAGCAAAGTTTGGTGAGCAAGAATAGAGTTGAAATTCCCACCAGATGTATGTCAATAAAATGATCATAACTCTGTTCCTTGCTACTACTAGAGGTTTTTCTTGACCAAAAAGTGATGTGCTACCAAAAGAATAATCATTAACCACTTTTCCTGAATCTTGTAGCTACTTTTTCATGTTAAGCTCTCTCTCATAAGTGAGAAGCCTACCATGAAGCTGAGTCAAACTCAACACTTTGAACCATACATCGGTTCTAGTTACAAAGACAATAGTGTCCCATTTTTCTGTTAGAGATCTTAGAAATCGACTATTCAATGTGTAATTTGGATATTCAACTATTTACAAGTTTTTACTCACTAATTAGACAACTAAACCCTTCAAATGTTGGTTAATGATTCTCCTTTCACATGAAAAAATGTTTCATATGTTGGTTCAAACTTCTCTGTTATTTTCAATAACCTCTTTAGTACCACCAAATTGTTCTTTCAGAGCAACCTATAACTCATTCGCATTGTTGTAGTACAACATGCCAGCATAGATATCATTAGCAAAACAGTTGCCACGATACTAAATGCCTTTACAAATTGGTTTTGTTTAAAAACTTTGAACGTAAATAAACTTTTAATCTATTTTCAATACAAACGAAAAATGAATTAGTAGTGAGAGATGACTAGTTTAGATCAAATGATTATTAAACCGAATTTGAACGACCAAGCTATGACACAAATTGTCAGGATCTGAGTTTGAATTGTTATGAAAGTTTTAAAGATGAAAAGTAATGAATGAAGATAAATCAAAGATAAATGCAGCGGAAATGTAAACTTGATCACAACAATTGGAAGAATGTTTTCATTGGCAATTCTTTTGTATTATTAATTACATATGCATGCAATAACATAAACTCCCCCTCAGCCTAAGATCACTCTAATTTGTTCGTACATAATGTGTAGAAGTGGTAGATAGAACATTATAGGAACTGTTCTATTTATAGTACATTTCAAACTACTAAGCATCTTAGGCTGACGTCACTAATGAAAGTGACATTTAACAAACTAAACGAACTCTAACCTTCTAGACCTAAACACTGTTACATTAAAATACAATATAAACTCTGATGATAACAACTATTGAGATATCATCTGTTGGGCTTCATCCTTTGTTAGTCTTCAACAGACTTTATCCTTTGAGATATCCTCTCTAGCAGACTTTAGCTTCCAGCAGAGCTTTATCTCTTAACAGATCTTTGTAAACAGTCTTTAAGTATCAGAGAGTTTAGAGTAGCAGATCTTTATTAGTGATCAGATATTGTAGATATTTTGGCTTTCAATCATCTGTTCTTTTATAGAATTCGATAGATACAACAAAATGGATACGCTCATGGAATCATCGATCGACTTTGTTTATCCGTAAGGTGGGAGATGACCAAATCCTAGTGCAAATCTATGTGGACGAAATCATCTTTGGGTCCACTAGTAAGGCATTGTGCAAAGAGTTTGAAGAAGTCATGAGAAGCAATTTGAAATGAGTGCTTTAAGAGAAATGAATTTTTTCTGGGTTGCAAGTTCATCAAGACTCAAAGGGTATCTTAATTCATCAGGGAAGTATGTTACGATATCAATGAAAAATTCAAACTTTAGGATGTGAAGCTTGCAAACACTCCTATGGCAGAAAGACAGTTCCGACCGAAGATCTGGAAGGCGAAGCTATGATACATTATACCGGTCCATGATTGGCTCGTTGATGTATTTAACTCCAGTAGATCGGACATTATGTTTGTGGTGTGTTAGTGTGAACGCTATTAGGTTACTCCTAAAATTTCTCACCTAAATGTCATCAAGAGAATCTTTCGATATCTTAAGGGCAAGCCGAGGCTTGGTCTTTTGTTTTGAAGAGATCCCCCATTTGATTTATGTGCTTTCTCTGACAGTAATTTTGGAGGTGCAGGTAGGGATATGAAGTCCACATCCGTGGATGCCAGATCTTGGGAGATAGACTCATCTCCTAGCAATGCAAAAAGCAGCAGACTGTATCACTTTCAACTACAGAGGCTAAGTAGTTAGCTGCTTTAGCTTGCTGCTCCCAGGTGATATGGATCCAACACCAACTAGTGGACTATGGTTTGAATTTCTCTCATACTCCCATCTTTTGTGACAATGATGCAGCTATTCAAATAGTCAAAAATCCTGTGTATTTTTCTAAAACTAAGCACATTTCCATCAAAATTCATTTTATTCGTGACTCATTCAACCAAGGACTCATTTAAATGGAACAAATCCACACTGACGACAATGCCATAGATTTGTTCACAAAACCAGTTGATCGAGCACGTTAATCTGCTCTTCTTAAACTACTACAAATGGTCGAATTCGAGGACTAAACATGGTCACACAAAAAAATTTTTCTTCGTTTGTGTAAAATTGTCTTTCTTTGTTCATTTTGTCTCAATTTTAAGCAAAAATTTAGGGGGACGAGTCTTAGAAAAATATAAAAACATTGAAAAATGCAAAAAATAAAAAAAACAAATACAAAAACATTTGAAAAACTTAGAAAATTACAAAAATAGTTTTTTCTAAGCCTTTTGATCTAACTCGGGAAATGAAATGAATTTTCATATGTAGGGTTAAGGTGACTCATGTAAGACTAATATTGAAATGGGTTGACTTTAGAATGATACATTGGCAGGCTTTATCCTGATGGCTGGAAACTTTGACTGGTTCTGTGTAGAACATTAAATTACATATGACCTTAGGAAAGTACTCACTCGGAATTAGGACACTTCTATTTGAATGCATGTGTGACGTCCCGATACATACAATTTTGTTCTAGTTCTGAAATTTTCTTTGACCAACTCGTGTATCTCCTCGTTTTGCGTGAGCAAAGACCTGGAGGTGCTAGGCAACATTAGCTTCTACTGCATCCAGATACATGCTGACCTAGTTGTACCTTGTCACGCTTAAATCAATCACACCCGAAAGTGGTCCTCTAGTGCCCTAAAGAAAGCCTAAAAACCAATATCAAATTCCAAAATCAATTTGACTTGTATATTATATCCATATCTCTATATATGATCTATTATGTTCTCTTCTCAACTGAGTCTCAGTCAAGGTTTCAGAATTTTAGAACAGGCTTTGAAAATGTGTGGTATGGAAACTGCATGCATGATAGAGTGTACTGATTAGAATTCTAGGATTTGATTGTGATTTGTTTGGGTGCTCATATTAAATTAACCAAAACATGATAAATTAGTTATGAACAGTCATATGGAAAAGTCTAAGGAGATAAGTTTAGGTAGACAAATATCTGGCAATCGCTCAGATCACCCAAAGTAAATTAGTGTTGATTAGTGTAGTCTAGCCTGAAACTCAATGATTTGATCTTGTGAGGAAAGGGCTTGCAAACAATTTGTGTGGGTGTGGTTGATTTTATTACATTATTATTAAATTTTTTATTAAAAATGTGACCTCGTTCAATTGGAAAAGACCGTTTTTACTTCAAAAATCATTCACTTAAATTATAGTTTTTGGGTCTTGTGATTAGAGCTGGGCCCATCGCATACTTGGTGAGACACACTAAATCTCAACAGGGGTATCTAATTAGTGAAAAGCCTCCCGCACACTTGGTGGGACCACTAAATCAGAAAAAGGAGTCAGGGTATTAATGGTAAAAATTTTGATGGCTGCACATACTTTCTTTTGTTTTCAAAATTAAACCACACACATACCTATTCATCTCTTTCACAATCCACTCAAACACTTTTCATCTTCAACTCATCTTCTTCAAGAGTTAACAACAAAAGGTTTTTTTAAGCAAATCAAAATGTTAGGACCTAAATCGAAGAACAAAGTTTGGTATAAATTGATTATCAAGATCTAAAAGTTCTGATATGTTAGGGTTCTAAATGATCAGATTATATTGAAGGGTTTATTGATGTTGAATGAGTTTAAGTGTAGAAAGGATTGGTGTTGTGTAATGATTTTCATTTGGTAAAATCAAAACAGGTTTTTGGATTGAGTTGTAGGTTGACTGAAATCTGGATTAGTTTTGAATTATTGGCTGAAATAGTGAATTTAGCCATAGAAGATGGTAGTTAGGACGGCCTGCTGGGTTCACGTTTCAAAAGGGGGATCGCACACTGACATAATGATCAAAATACCCCTCACCACTCTATGAATTGACTTTATATCCTCATAGAGTGTTGGGGTAGTTGTCTGGCCTAGATTGACTAAAATACCCCCCACACCATCTAAGTTGATTGTTTTGCCCTTCGCACACTAGTATATTACTTGTGTGCCACTAAAGGGTGTGCGGTTAACCTATGACCAAAGGGGTGTGCGAGTTGACTAATTGACTAAGGGTATACGTTGACTTATTGACCAAATAGGTATGCGACCTGGACCAGTTTACAAGTATGCCCCTCGTACACAAGGTTAGATGCCATATGGCCCTCGCACACCAGTGCTTGGTCCACACCAATAGCAGCTTGGGTCTGTTATTCTAATTATTGGGCCTGCTTTCATTTATTTGGACCCGGATTGTTTTGAGAATAAATTTTGAGATTGTTTTTATAAAATTGATGTAATCGGTTAATTTTTAAACTCAAAGTTATTTTTAAGGGTTGACCAAGGACAAAAGGCTTGACCAATTTTATGGTTACACTCAGGAACTTCTTGTTTTGTTTTTTATAATGATGGTTTATTTTAAACCGTTTGGTGCAGATAAAAGAAAACAGGCTGATAAGTTAGTACATGTTCAAAAGTTGAAAAAAGTATGAATGTTTCATGTTTTTGGGGCGAACCTCCGAGAGGACATGAAGTTTATAAGTCCATGATGGTGGGATTGAATACATGTCAACTGGCTCACGCTTTACGAGAAAATCCCATTATACGTGAACATTGGATTAGGGATTTCTAGAACAACGCCACCGCAAAGAAGACAGATACTGTGATCAGATCAATGATTCAGAACAAAGAGATTCTCATCACATAACAGACAATTAGAGAAGTTTTATTGTTTGGCGATGCTGCAGCTGATCCCGTAGAATATGTAAAGGAAAAGATTATACCGGTTCTCGAGAAGATGAGCTATGAAGGATCATATCCGCCAACTACAAAGAAACTATTGCATCCTTATTGGTGATTCTTGGCTCATGTTTATCTTGCCTGCATCAGCGTAACAAAAGTGGAATCAACACGCTTACAATCAAACAAACTTCATGGTGGCCTTAGTTGAAGGATGGAAGTTTAACTACTTGAAGTGCATGTTCGATGACATGATGGTAATGTAAAGACTTTGAACAATAAATATTGGTTCAAGTTTTGAGGTTCTTACAAATGATTCTTGAAGCTAAATACCCTCAACTATAACTAACTGTGAGCATTTACGATACAAAGATAATGAGCCATATGGTTTTTCATGGCTTAATCAGAAGAGACAAGATGTGCAAGTGATGTAACAAAACAAGAAACCGTTAAAGAAATTTGGTATTTTTCTGAGCTTATGAACCAACTGTTGCACCGGTCAATGTGCTGTGGCCAATGAACACGATGTGCAGATTATTGATGCTCCTCTAGATCAAGTGAACCGATTGAGAATGTTGATTTGACTGGGGTTGAAAGAGAAGAAGAGGACGTGTTTGATGAGATGTTAATGGGTGATACGGAGTTTAATGCAATGATGAGTGAAATGGGAATAGATCTAACACAACAAGCTTCTCAGCAGACATTCCTATTGAAGATCAACCTTTAAGTGTGCTCACACTAAAGTTGTTGAGTCCATATCTTCTGAACCGGAGAATGTGACTGAAGATCCCACGACTGATCTTCATCCTAGGAAACGAAGTAGAAGAGATCCTAGGATCAGTCTGAAACAGCTAATGTGACAGCACAAACCCAGAATCGACCATGCCTACAGTTACTAAATGACCATCTGTTTGTGTTTTTGGAACACCCGTGAGTTATTTTATCGAATTTCTTACTAATCCAAGGGTGTTGAGTATATGCCCGTGCTAAGACTTGGTAAGGATCAAGTAGTGCTCCTTTAGAAGCAGATGTGCTTAAGGCAGCATCACTATTACAACAAGTGGTAAAAGATCATGCTTCTACAGACGAAGCCACTCAAGAAAAGTTGCTAGTAGTCTAGATAGTGAAGATCTGTTCGGTGATTTTGATGTTGGGGCTCTGTTGAAGAGAGTCGCTGCTCTTGAAGAGGATAAGATCTTTAAAGATGTGTATATTGCTAGCTTGATGGAAGAGATAACCCACAAGAATCAATAGATTCATGAGCTTGAGACCAATCTAGGATCCCTTATAGCAATTTTTATGATTCTCAAGCAGAAACTAGAAGAAAAATTTCCAAATGAGTTTACTGAAGCCTCGTAAAGTGTCTACTGCAACTGAGAAGGCACAAATGGATAAGGAACACGAGGAAGCATTGATCGGTATATTCAGAATCCTGCTCGTATTGCTAATCTGAAAAGAAAACAGAAGAGGTGGTTATGAGGAATGTGGGTGCTGAAAAAAACTATGGATTTCAAGACAAGCCTGAACGATTTGTAGTAACTACTAGGAAGGATTCAATATGATAGATATGGGAATCGTTCTAGAATCAGGATTTGGGCATACAATGATGAAAAGGGAATGTTTTTGGTGACGAGGAAGAATGGGGAGGTTGAGTATTACAATTCATCAAGCTCATTTGGGTCTTAACTCCTGTAGATCTTCGTGATCTGAGCAATGCGCCTTATCATGACAAGTGCAAGAATCCTAATTGTAAGATTCGTGGGAATTTTTATAACAAATAGCAGCAGCAAGTTTTGGTGAATTTTAGAGATATGAAGCTGCAGCAATCTTATGTAAAGGTTCATAAAGACGTGCTCGATCCAAAAACTCATCAACCTTGAAGACTGTGATGTGGCCTCCAACAAAGCAAGCAAAGACAGTTCTGCTGCTCAAAGATCTTCCTGATGATAGTTTGAGTGAATTCAAATTCTGGATGTATGATTCTAACACTGCACAAGTTGTCATAGTTCGTGAAAATGAAGAGTATTGGATCAATGATGTTCATGACTTGATGAGGTTTGGAGAAAGAGATATTCCTTTGCTTGGAAGATCTAAGATTCGAGAGTGATCCACAATATGAAGTATGTGCAAAATCCATTAGAGGAGGGGTTGCTCGGATTATCAATATGAAGTTGTGGTTAGGAATCAGAGGCAGGGTCGAGACACAACTTTTTGGTCCATATGTTGGTAAGAAGATATCAGAACTGACCTGAAGAAGAAGTAGAAACGCAAGTAGAGCTTGTTTTGCCAAGACAGCATAAACCTAGGGGGATATTGTAAGGGTATAACTTAGTAGGTTTATGTTTGTCTTGTTTAGACTAGTTATGGATTAGTTGGTTAGATGTTTGGGCTTATGTTACTGTGTTATTGGTGTGTTGTATGGGCTTGGCCCATATGCAACTAGGTCGCCCCTATGTGTATAAATAGGGTGCACCTTGAACTTGATTATGTTGTTAATTGTTTTGCAAACCTTTTATGCTGTACCAGACAACTTACAAGTTGTGTGCACTTCAATATAATACAATCAACTTTATCTTCATTCTTCTACACTTTTCTTAGTTTTCCATACTTCGATTAGTGTATTGTAATATCTGATTGGAGTTCTTGGACTTACACTAGCATACACACATACATACTTAAAAAGACACATTTACATACTTACATACAAACAAACATACTTACATATATGTATATATAGATATACACACTTACATTACACACAAATAACTTTAATACACACAAAAACATACACACATTTTAACACAATAAACACACACAAACACACAACTAACATATTCACATTTATAATACTTATAGAACAAACATCACAACACTACATACACATATACAATAACATAAATTATCAATTACATTAAACATACAAACACTTACATAAACATTCACACTACATAAACACCCTACATTTACTTACATACACATACCTACACAAACCCTATACTAACTAACCAAAATTAATTCAATTTCTCAACTTGAAGAAAATTAAAAGAAAACTAACCTTAATTTGAAGTTTCTAGTTTGTGGTGATGGCAGAGATATAGTGGTGACTGCATAAGTGACGGTGGGGTTTGTTAGAGGACACCACGTTCTGGATAGACCAATAACGACGACATATGGCTTGTCACCTCTACTTATGGGTATTTCTTGTAGTGTGATCAAGGATTTGACTAAAGCAATGATCATGGATTTATCAATTTGTAATTCTTTGATCGTTCTATTAGACATTTATATTTACTCCTGGAACTGAACCTCATAAAAATAGAATTAAGTCATGCACTAAACGTATTATCAACTAAAAATTCATTGAAGTATAATCCATCTACGGAACTAAACCTTTTTTTTTAATGCTATATATACACCCACCTTTCCACCCAATTTAATATTCTTGATGATTGTTATGGATATAGACAGGCAACCGTTTGTTCTTTTTTGGCTGAAGTGGCATATGACATTGCCCAAACGGCCAACAGTATTTTACTAGAGGGTCGTCTATTATAAAACACATGTTAACGCTAAAAACAAATGACCCATCAACATGATGTTTACTCATTTGTTATCATTATAGAACTCAAGCGTTTTGAAGCCTGACAATAAATAACCTAACAACATGGGCTTAGTTCGTAACTACATTAGTCAGATTTGGTGGTTTGATTATTTGGATCACAATGATCATGTTGTTGTCTACCACATAACAATGGAAAAACAGAGATCTACATAAACAATGAATTGATCAAGAGAGGTAAATACATGTTCAAGAAGATGGTACCTATGCACCGGCAACAGATACAATATTTATGTAATATATATAGTCACCAAGGTGAATGGTTGAGGCAATATGTTAATTATATCCAAAGTTAAGCGTTCAACTTCGTTCGTGAGCCTTAAGAACTTCTAATAAGATGTCATTGTTGTCGTATTCGTTGCGTTCATTCATTATTTTAGTTGGAAGCCTATACTACCACCTTGCATTCTCACTTATAGGAAGACTTACAACATACAAAAATTCACCAAACTGATATTAACATTTAAAAAGAACACTAAGATTTGTTTCCAATCCATTTTTATATCATATATACATAAGATTCTTCAAGTTTGCACATTTTGAAACACATTCCAACAAAATAACACTCTTCATGAATCGGATTCTTAAGTGCGTGACACGCCACGACTCTCCTATTATATACGCCTATAATATCCAAACTAACTGAACACGAAGAAACATCTTTTATGGTTACGTTCATTGATACACACACACATATATATATACATATATATATATATATGTATATACATATATGTATATACTAATATGTATATACATACGTATATATACACATATATGTATACATATATGTGTATATATACGTATGTATATATATACGTATGTATTACATATATATGTATTACATATATGTAATATATATATACATAGAGAGAGAGAGAGAGAAACGAGATCTAGAGAAAACGTTTAGAAGTGTGAAAACGGTGAGAATGATGTTCAGCCACAAGATTTTTGTGATTTGTGGCTGAGATTGATACAGTGGCGTTTTTGTAAATATTGGGAACCTTACAACTACAGGAGTGGTAAATTGTGTGAGAGGGGATCGGCTCTCCTCCATGAGCACCAGACTGATTTGACTCAGCTAACAGACGCGGAATTCATTGCTAGCGCGTTAGACAAACAAACAATCAAGTATGTTGCTTAAACGCCTTTACTTCGTATATTAATAAACATGAAAGTTACAAACGAGTAAACAAATGGACAGTGCTTCGCCTTAGTCACACACCAACAACCATATCACAACACTCAAGCTCCACTATATATAGGCCAACATGGCTCGCACAAGAGTGAGGTTGTTGGGTCGTGCGAGTGGTTCCTCGTACGAGCCATCTAAAATACATAAAAATATGACAAATATAAGCCCTATATACACGACTGACATGTCCTAGACGTAGACAATAGACATTGTGCACCAAGAAACTCCCCCTTGGATGTTACCGCAGTCTTGGATAGTCTTCAAAAATTTCTTCAAAATTCTTCAAAAACTTTTGACATTTATCGTCCAAAGAAACATTTCGGTGGCCTGCGACGCTCCTCATATGATATCAGCGTTTGGTCTATAGGAGGAGGCCGATTGTACGAGTTGCCAAAATGAAAATTTCTCAGCGATGCAATCCTTGCTCTCTCAGCAATCCTAGCAACATTCTTCTTCTTTATCCGTTGTTCTTTTTCTTCAAGCTATCTCCAAGAAGTTGTTCCATGTTTTACCTAAATGTATATCATTAGCATAACAAAGATTAACAATCTTCTGGAATTGTAAATCCTGCTCTTTGTCTTTTTCTTCATAACTGATCTTCACATAGAATAGACATTGAATATCTTTCTGAAAGCAGTTGACTAGCCACATTGGGTCTAGTACTCAAATACCACGCCATAAACCATAGATTCGTTTGTGCACAATGACGGATTTGGATAATTCTTCTGTTATTTTCCAAGAATCTTTATCTGGTTGGACACGAATTACAGCTTCGCCTGTGCGCGAGTCGTAGTGCCACCATTTGAATATCTTGTGAATATCTTGTTACATTCTGATCAAAGGCATATTCTTCATCACTCGTGGCCTTTTTACAATCAACGTAACATCCTTATCCTTCGTTACTAGATCAATCTCTGTAATTCTTTTGGGGATATGCATCTTCCATCGATTAAAACCATGTGTAGCTTCAAGCTTTATCAATTTCCACAGCGCTGCTCATGAAATTTCATCTTCAGATTAATCATCTTTGTTTACACAAGCTCTTTGATATTCCAGAACGGCAGCGTCTTTATGTCGCTTTAAGTATCGAAAGTACTAGAGCCCATATTCCCTTTTTACAGCATCAACGTCCAATTCCTCGATCCAACCCCAGCTAATAATATCCCCTAGAGAAACATCAGCATCGAGAGTGAAAAATGCTAGGGGACGTTTGAATTTACGCTCTTTGGGTAACTCTTTAAACCACAGTTTGCGCATCTCAGCAATATCCTTTTTCGATAAATGTTTAGGCACCGTTCCTTGCTTCACAGCCTCTTCCACTTTGCTTTCCAACAGATCATCGTTTTCGACTGAGAAAATTTCATTAAAGATTGGGAAGTCATCCATACCCTCACCGACATAATTTGTAGTATCATCATGGAATCATCCTCCACGACAAACTTATCATAGTCATGTGCTTCAGAAATATGTTTGAAGATATAATCTTCAGGCTGAATAGCACTGATGTCATTGAGCTCGTGTTCAAAGTCAAATTCAAATGACTCTTCATCCACACCTAGCATCTTTGCAACCTCTTCCTTCATATAATTGTGGATATATTCTCCCTCTTCCACATAGTGTTCCAAGTAGAGAATCCTTGGTTTAGGCACAACAGGAACTGTTGACATAATAGTCACTATGAGAATTCCTGCCTGCTAAGAATATATCGAACCATCATACGACTCCCCCTGACCTTGGTCAACATCAAGTTGGTTGGCCCAATCATCCAAGTACAAAGAATAATCGATATCGTCATTCATTCCAGAATCTGTTACAAGAATACCCGAACCTCCCCGACCACTATCATCATTCTCGGGTACTAAAGAAATTTTCTCTCTGAATATTTTGTACCATCTACATATATATAAGCCTCGAGAAGTTGTATGGCATATTGAGGATTAGCGCTGTAATCATGCACATTTGGTTATCAACGAAGTCATCAAAACCTCCCTTTTTGAGACTGAGAGCGTGTATGATACAGTGTGTGTAGGTCCCCTAGTTCTTATGGATCTTCACAGAATCGTCTATCCAAGCTAGAGCGCGGAATCCCCTAGATCAGATTTCACAAAAAACACAAGAACACGAACACGAATTCCTTTAAACAGTCTTCTATTGATTATCGAACACAAAGTGTTCACAACCAATTCAAGACTCTCTCTCTAAACTCTCTGAATCAATTCTTTTGCAACTGAACAAAAGAACCAGCAACCTTAACCCTAATCACAACCTCCCTTCATATAGAAATAGGTTATGCTCATGGGCTAAGGTTTCCTACATGGACTGCTAATGGGTTTTAGGCCCATTCGCCTACCATGCTCTATTTAGTATCTAGTACAGCCCAATTACTTCTAATTCACTAATACAAAACTAAATCCGCTAACCGTTTATCATTTTACTAATTACAAGATATCCAAAGACCAAATCTAAGCTGTTGTCACAAATATGCACCAACAAACTCCCCTTGACAATAGCTTCATAAAATAACTTAGTCTTTAGTCTTCTTTCAATCTTCAACATTTTTGAAAAATGTTGGTCTTTGGATAGCTTCAGCTTTAACAGCTTCTGTCAGCAACAGACTCCCCTAAGATGATGTATCCAATTACCAATCTTCAAAATTGTTAGCGTTTGAGTAAACTCCAGTCTAGTCCTTGCATAGCAATCTTCAAAACTCTTCAACTTTCTTTGTCTGCAATGTAGAAACGAGGTTCTACCATGCATCCAAGCAAACTCCTCTTCACCAAACTTCTCAGCAACACACTACTACAATCTGTATACCATAAAACAAACATCTCGAGAAACCATAAGAATTTGTCAACATAAGTTTAACAAATTATTATTATTCAAGAGACAGTAAAACTGTATCACAGATTAAACACTTCTCAACTCAAATCACATACTCAAAATTTGTAAACACCATGAAGCTGCAGAATCTTAAAAATTTTGAACTCATGTTCTAACACCGTCTCCCCCTATCAATAACAACTCCTCCATGAACAACCAATATCCCGTACATTAAGAACATATAAGAAAATGAAATATTTTTGGATTTTTATATTTTCTGAAAGCAAGTAAATAACAAAATAATAAACACTCTGTTTTTGTGAGTATCACCGTTAAGAAGATCATATCAGCAACATCGAACTATTTTCACACTATTCGATTTTTTCTATATGCAATATTCATGGAAAACAGTTCAAGACGATTACCAGTATTGTTTATCCACTTAAACAAAAATACATGAACATTTCAAGTACCATTACCTCGTGATCTATTTAGATAATTTATACTGATATACTAGTGTGTCCCACTTCAGGACATGCCCCCGCGATCAAGGTATGCACAAAAATTCATTGTAGTAGGTGAGTATACCGAAATTCATCCTTTTGAATTTTCAACGTTAGATAATTGGTGATCAGGTTAGTACTTCCGTACAGCAAAGAGACCAATATCCAACGAGGGTTAGGACAAATACCAAATTTTGGTACGAATAATGCAATTTGCACATTTGAATGACTCTCTAGGAGAGCTTCTTCAATATTTGGGATTTGGCATAGCTCTTTTAAGATATCTAGGTTGTGCCTAGGTCAGCATATATATGATGCGGCAGAAGGACAACCTTGATACCCGGATGAAATAACGATATAAAGACCTAAAACCTTAGATTTTGGCAATCTATCAACGCAAGATTTAAGGTTATAAAACCATACGCCACTGATATGTTACCCACTCATACACAGTCTAGTTTATTTGTATCACAAAGGTAAGTTAATTATTTCATGCCTTTTGCCTACTCGTACATCATATGATAAAGTTACTATCACACTTAAGCAATTTTTTTTAATTTCAGTGTGACAGTCTAACTTGCTGATGTACTATCATTTCTTATTTTTCACACAGTGAAAACTCAATTTTGATTTTCTATTTTTTTTATGTTTTTTATTTTATATTTTTTTTGTTTTTGATTTTTGAAAAGAAATAAATTATTTACAAACTATTTTTATGAAAAAATGGTTATTCAGGATTCCTCGTCCCGTTGAGTTCGACTAAATGTTCAAACCGAGCCCTGTCAAATGCTTTTGTGTAAAGATCTGCCAGGTTATCAAGTGTGTCGACTCGATGCAGTTCAGTTAATTTCTTTTCAGCACAATCCCGTATAAAATGATGATGAATGTCAATATGTTTTGTGCGACTGCGTTTTACGGGATTGTTGGTGATTGATATAGTGGCATTATTGTCTCTCATAATAGGAGTATGAGTGAAATTCAAACCATAATCACGCATCTGCTGTTGGATCCAGAGAACCTGAGAGCAACAGCTACCCGCATCAATATATTCAGTTTCACACGTAGAGGTAGACACGCAAGACTGCTTCTTGCATTGCCATGACACTAGCCTCGCTCCTAAGAACTGACAACCACCTGTGGTAGACTTTCTTGTAGATTTGCATCCTCCAAAGTCCGAATCAGTGAAAGAAACAAACTTCAAATCACTAGCAGCTGGATACCATAACCCAAGTTTAGGTTTCCCTTTCAAGTAACGAAGAATCCGCTTCACCGCTTTCATGTGGGACTCCTTTGGATTCGCTTGATATCTGGCACAGAGACATACTGTGAACATGATGTCTGGCCGTGAAGTAGTCAAGTACATCAGAGAACCAATCATTGCCCTGTATTGAGTTGGATCAACATCTTCCACACTCTCATGATCTGGACCAAGATTGTGATTCTCACATATAGGTGTATTGAAAGTAGCGCAATCCTCCATCTTGAAACGAGACAAAATGTCATACACATACTTTGTCTGGTGTATGAACATCCCATCCTTCTTCTGTTCAACTTGTACACCAAGAAGTAAGATAGCTCACCCATCGCACTCATTTCAAACTTGCTCTTCATTACTCTTCGAAATCATGACACATGTTCTCATCAGATACCCAAAGATGATGTCATCTACGTATACCTGTACCAGTAGAAAGTCTTCCTTCTTCCTTTTAATGAAAAGTGTACTGTCAATCTGACCTCTTTCGAAACCATGTTTTAACAAGTGTGCTGATAGTGTCTCGTACCACGCCCTAGGTGCCTGATGCAATCCATACAATGCCTTATCAAGTCGATAGACTCGATCTGGATAGTCTGGATCAGTAAACCCGTTGGTTGTGAGACATACACCACTTCTTGGACTTTCCCGTAAAGAAATGCATTCTTCACGTCAAGTTGGTAAACTTTGAAGCCCTTGAATGAAGTAAAAGCTAGGAACAAACGAATTGCTTCCAACCTTGCTATGGTGCAAACACTTCCTTATAATCAATCCTCTCTTGCTGATTGAACCCTTTCACCACCAACCAGCCTTATTTGTTATCACGATCCCTCGGTCGTCTTTCTTGCACTTAAACACCACTTATTGCATATTTCCTTCTCTCCTTCAGGCAAGTCAACTAGCTCCCAAACTTTCAACTTCTTGAACTGAGCTAGTTCCTCTTGCATTGCTTCAACCAACAATTGTCTTTTAGAGCCATATGAACATTCTTCGGCTCCTCTTGGGCAATAAAGCAGCTATACAAACATTCATGAATCAACCCAGTCTTCTGAATCGAAGTAAACAAACAGGAACCTTCAAGCACACCTCTTCTTGTCTGAACACCTGCAACAGCATCACCTATGATGTTTTCAACTGGATGATCTCTGTGTACTCGTGTGGTAACAACGGTGTCAACAACCAGATTATCTCCCAGATTCGATCCAACCTCCCTCTGAATATTAGCAAATGGATTAGTGAAATCCTCCCCCTGAATAGGTTTAGACTCACTATCACTGGAGTCCTCTAGAGCTGCACTGGAAGAAGGTTCTGGAGCATATGTCATCGATATACTCGATCTAGGCATGAAGTCACACTCTCCATCTTCACTGATCACAGTATGGATCACCTGAGACACATCTGCATTAGAACCATCAGGAATATTAAATAATTTAAACACACTGTCATAATCATATAATATAGGAGGACCACTCGTTGATTGTTGAGGTGAATAACTAGTTAATTTCCATGTTAAACACCACCTCAATTTTACCAGTTTTTAGATTAAAAACCCTTTTATTTGGTGTTCCAGGCATATAGCCTAGAAAGTAACCCTCATCAGCTACCTCACCGAATTTTTGCTTATCTTTGTTTCGCACAATGGTGCAGGGTATCCAAATGGTTCAAACCTTTTAAGTTTGGTTTTTGGTTAAATAATAGTTCGTGACACGTTTTGTTAAATGTTTAACCATCAAAACTTTGTTCAGGACATAACAAGCTGTGTTCACAGCTTCTCCCCTAAGAGAACTGGAAGCTTTGAATCAGATAGCATAGTCATTGCGGCTTCAATCAACGTCCTATTTTTCCTCTCAGCGACTCCATTCCGGTGAGGTGTATAAGGAGCGGAATATTGATGTTCAATTCCCTTGCGAAGACAATAGAGATCCAGAACTTGCTTCTTGAACTCCGTGCCATTATCACTCCTTATCCTCTTGATCCGTGCATCATGGACATTTTCCAATTTTGTAAAAAGATCAATCAGCATCTCCGCTATCTCATCTTTTGTACCTAAAAAGAAAACCCATGAATAACATGAGTAATCATCAGTGACAACTAAACAATAGTACTTTCCACCTATGCTCCTTACGTTCACTGGACCGAATAGATCCATATGAAGTAATTCATAACGGGCATCTATGGAATTTATTGTTTTAGACTTGTGAGGTTTCTAATGTCGTTTTCCCTTTTGACATGGAAATCATTTATCTTCCACGTGAAACCTCTGCACTGGCACCCCATTCACTAAACCATTTTTATAATGTAATTCATTTTTTTGTAGTGGATGTGGGCCATGCGGCTGTGCCGCAACAATGACTCAGCCTCAGATGCTTTTGATAGTAAACACGCCACCACAGTCGATGAATCTTTGGCACCCATGTCCATGATATAAGTGTCATTTCTCCTTGGCGCTCTCATCACTATCCAGTCATACGGTATCACTAAAGCAGGTTTCAGCACCAAAGCTTCAGACTTTGTAAAATGGACCGAGTGACCCTTGTCGCAGACTTGAGACATGCTCATCAGATTATGCTTCAGCTGCTCAACATAGTTCACTTTGTCCAGTGTGATCTTCCCTTAGTCAATTTTCCTCGACCGGTAATGTGCCCTCCTTTAGCACCTGCAAAATTCACATAACCACCGTCTATATTTTCAAACTCAGTCAGCAACCTCGCATCCCCCATCATGTGCCTGGAGCAGCCACTATCAACATACCACAAGTTGATAATCCTCCTTAGCAGCTCCTGCAGAATACAACAAATTAGTTAGATTGGGGGAACCCAAGCCTTAATGGTCTTGGGTCTTCCAGATTCGTCAATCATAGGAACATTCATCTAGTATCCATCACTCCTAACAGGAGTCTTGGATCTTAGACCTGTTGATGGAAATGGTTTTTGATTTCCTCTAGGTCTGTGGTCCTGAGGTTTCCTAACCATGTTTAGACTTTGTGACCTTTGGAAATTATGATTATGGTTCCATGAATTTTGATGATGATAATTTCTAAATCCATCGTTATAAAAAATTCGACTACCAACATTCTGGTATCGATTTTGATATTGACCTTGACTTCTGAAATTATTTGAATTACCATTAAAGTTATTCATTCGTGGTGAACTACTTCTAGGTCTATCATATCTGCCTGATGTATATGCAGGCTGAAATCTTTGTTGATTTCTTTGAAAACAAGGAACTTGGTGAGTTCCTTTTTCAGCCTTATCTACACCAACAGCAACACTCTGTTGCTTTGTAGTAGATATCTTTGGTGAGTTAACCTTCTTCTCACCATCACCACTTTTCTCTGATGATTTTTCTCTTTGTCTCTCACTTACATGTGCTTCAATCTTTTTGCTAGGACAGCAACTAGCTACATGTCCCTTCTCATGACATTTGAAGCAAGTTTTTCTAGCCGAAGACTTCTTTACAGAAGCCTCTTGCTTAGACTCATCAGGCGGTGATGATGACGATGCTGCTTTAGAAGGATCTTGTTTAGTTTGCTTAACTTCTGATTTTTCTTTGTTTTTGTTCTTAGCAAACTGCACATTAGACTCTTTAGTAATAACAGGGACCTCTTCATTCATGTCACTCCCTTTAACAAAATCAACCTTTTTAACAAAAATTTGTTTTTTATTCTTAGGGTGTGTATTCTATGTTTCCAAAATTGGTTCCCTGTTAGTATCCTTCGTGGCATTCTCAGAACCATCAACACTTCCTGATGTGGAACTACAAGGTGTAGTTGACACAAAGTCGGTAAGCTCTTCTTCATCTGGCAAGAAAGAATAGTCATGACCAAGTGGTGGTGGAACTTCATTCAAACCTTTGAAGCCCACACAAGTCTTGTCATTACTCTTCTTCGGGCCATTCATTATGTGTTTCATGACAAAAGATGAATCTCTAAATTGATTTAATTTCTTTTCAAGCTCACAAATTTTAAGTTGTGCTTCAGACAACTCTTTGCACTTTTCAGAAACCTCTTTTGTTTTCTCACTCATTGTATCATGAGCTCAGTCAATGACTTGAAGTTTTTATTAAGTTTACAGGTTAGAATATTGATTTCTTCTTCATAACCTTTAATTTTCTTCAAGTATAATGACTTATTTCGTTTTACGAAAAAGTTTGATTCTTTTAGGTTCGAGAGCTCATTAGCCAGACTTTGGTTTTGCTTTGTTAATGTGTCAACTTCACTTTGTAGTTCACGAAACTTCAAACAAAACAGAACTACCAGAGTTAGAACATACTTCGCCTGTTGATTTGCTTAAATCAGCCATGAAAGCATCAAAATCAGCAGCCAGCTTCTTCTCTGTAGCCTTCTGTTCTCCATCAGCTTTCTCAGCTACTTTTTCTTGCTCTCCCTCAGCATCAGCTTTCACTTCTTCATCAGCAACTAGAGCTATCTCAGCCATGAATGCCTGTGAGGCATTGTTATCATTCTCCATATGAACACTCCAATCATAAGAACCCTCTCTAGCAGTAGAAATCGGGGCCTTTGATCCAGTGTTGTTTGACGCATTCCTGTTGCTTGAACCATGACCAGGAGAATCTTGAAAGAATGAACTAGAACAAGATTCAGTTTTAGCACTTTGACACTCTCTAGCGAAATGTCTGTAGTTGTGACAGTGGTAACACTTCACTTTTGACTTGTCAAATCCCACACTCTTTCCAACGAACTTCCTGCCCGTTCTGCTCATTAACCTCTTCACCCTTCTAGAAATCATGGCCATTTGCCATTGCAGATCCATCTGCTCTAAGTCATCAGGGTCGATCTGATCATAATCTTGATCGAACGTAACAGGATCAGATATTTTTCCCTGAATGTAGTTCTCGTAGGAAGCAATAAAAGAAGCAAGCAGTGCCAGATGATCTTCAGCACTTTTGACACTCAGAGGCATAGACTTGGAACTGCTGTTACTAGATTGTTGTCTCTTATCCCCTGACGAGCCTCCTGAAGCAGCAACAAAACATACTTCACCCTCAGCATTTGTCACGATCTGCTCATTCTCACATGAGAGAAACGCAGTTGCAGTGTCACTAGAAGCATTGTTGGAAGACGAAGGTGTAAGACCTTTATATATCCCCGGATCTTGAACCTGATCATAACCAGTCTCCTTCTCTTCATATTGAGCTCATAAGCTCTCAACTTCCCAACAATCTCTTCCAAGTCTTTTTTTTCATAATCAGCTTCACCATTTATCATCAAATTGTAAATATCCCACTTTGCAGGTAAAGCATCCAGAAACTTGTTGTTTATCTCCACATCTGTGTATCCCTCTATGTTATAATTATCGATTTCTGACATCAGATGATAATATCTCGTGATAATATCTTCTAGGGATTCATTTCTCATTCCTTTGAACACAGCAAACTGTTTCTTCAGCAGATCAACCTTATTCTTCTTCACATCTGTATCGCCCTCATACCTCTTTTCTAGGGCATCCCACATCTCCTTTGATGTTGTATAATGCTTGAATGTATGTTTGATGCCATCAGTTAACGACATCTTGATAGCAGTTAAGACCTTCTTTTCATTCTCATACATCCTCTTCTAAGCTTCAGACAAATTCACGTAAGCAGTAACTCGTTGTCTGCCCTCAAAATCATGCGTTGGGTTAGCGTACCCATCTTGAATACAGATCCACATCCTTGTGTCCTGATATTCAATAAAGGATTGAAACCTATCCTTCCAAGTAAGATAGTACTCTACCTTCAGCATCTTTGGAGGTTTATTTGTGGTACCAGCCTCATGCTCCATCCTCAACAGCTCATTTAAATTTGACATATTCGACATTTTTACCGAACCGTCTCGTTAAAAACGTTAAAACTTGTCTGAAATGAGTGGTTACCAAATTATACCATTAGACCAGTCTCGTCGATACGATTATAATGATGTATATTGTCCGATAATGATTTTTAGAATTTTCGTGCCTTGTCCGCAAAGAAATTGTTTTTTGTCCTAAAAATCACACGAGTCTATCTGTCCAATCGGTTCGTCAAAATTGTCTATGGATCAATTTCTATGTCCGAATACGTTTAAATCTGGTTACGTCAGCTGGTTAACTTTCCACCTTTTTTTGTGTAACTCAGAACAGTGTAAAATCCGAAATGGAAACTCTGATTAACAATCAAGATGAAAATCCGGAACAGTAATCCGAGTTGACAATCCGAAATGATGATCCGGAATAGTGATCGGAGATGAAATCCGGAATGCACTGTTCTGATCCGAAATGGAAATCCGGAATAGACTACTCTGATCAGAGATGGAATCCGGAATAGTTCTAATCCGAGATGGAAGGAATAGCTACTGATCTGAAATTCAATCCAAAATCCAATCCGAAATGGCTTCTGATCCGAAATTCAATCCGAAATGCAATCCGATTGCACTTTTCCAGATCCGAATTGCAAGTCTGATGATCCGAAATGTAGATTCTGATCCGAACTCCAAGTCTTCAATCCAAAATACTATGCTTTTCAATCCGGAATGCAAGTCTTCAATCCGAAATGCCTGCTGCCAATCCGAAATCACTGCAGAAAATCCGAAATACCTGCAAAAACCCTAAAACAGCCGTCAAAACCCTAATTCAGCCGTCACAAACTTCAAGAACAGCCTCCAAAAACGTCCAAAAACCCAATTTTTCTACTGTTACAATTATGAACCGAACAATAATCAAGAGCCGAATGCTCTGATACCAATTATAGGTCCCCTAGTCCTTATGGATCTTCACAGAATCATCTATCCAGCCTAGAGTGCGGAATCCCCTAGATCAGATTCATAGAAAACACAAGAACACTAACACGAATTCCTTTAAACGGTCTTCTATTGATTATCGAACACAAAGTGTTTACAACCAATTCAAGACTCTCTTTCTAAACTCTCTGAAGCATTCTCTCTGCAACTGAACAATAGAACCAGCAATCTTAACCCTAATCACAACCTCCCTTTATATAGAAATAGGTTATGCTCATGGGCTAGGGTTCCTACATAGACTACTAATGGGTTTTAAGCCCAATTCGCCTACCATGCTCTATTTAGTATCTAGTTCAGCCAAATTACTTCTAATTCACTAATACAAAACTAAACCCGCTAACCGTTTATCATTTTACTAATTACAAGATATCCAAAGACCAAATCTAAGCTGTTGTCACAAATATGCACCAACAGTGTGCAATATATCGGAAGGGTGCGCTCAGATTACCATTCTTGAATGGCGCTGCGTTGACATATCCTGCATATCCCATTCTATAGAAGCACCCATTGACGATATATTTAGGATAACCAGTTGGGTCTTCTGCTTGATCCTTGAAATCTAACACTCTTCGAATCAAATATTCAATGATTTTCACTTGAATATCTTCGTTGTTGATCCTCACTGCGGAAACTATAGCATTTTCTTCTACATCATATTCTGCGGCAGTCCAAGAGTATTCAACGTGCGATCTATAGGCCGCGTGTTTGTCAGTTAAGGGCTTCGTGATTGGTAGACGACTTAAAAAATCAAGTACTTCTCTATAAGTTGCGATCTCTCGAATATTCTCATCTAATAATCAACATATATTGTGGAATGGAGAAAACGAAGACTTCTTGACCTACGTACACAAAAATTTCCAACACTTAGAAAATTATCCAAACTTTTCAAATTCTTTTACACTCGTATGAGACACCATTCGTACGAGTCAAATAAACACTTAAGTGTTTAGGTTTGAGTAGATTCGCTCATACGAGTCAATGAATTTCATAACATCAAGGTCTTACTCGTACGAACGATCACTCGTATGAGTGATAAGAAGAATTTGACTTAAAAAGCTTACTCATACGAGCGATCATTCGTACGAGTCATGAGTCGCACATAATACACCTTTTCAAACCAAACTTAAAACGTGTAAATATTAACAAATTGAATGATGATTTAGAGGCTAAAAGGGCCGATTTGTACGATTTTGAGTTCAATTTTACATTTTACCGGTTCAATTAGCCTAAATCTACGTATTATGTCCTTATGGTCACGATTTCTACATTATAACAGCATAAATCTAGAATTAGTACCTTTCCCATTGAAAGAGGTGTGTAAATCAACCTCCCCAAAGAATCAAAGATACAAGATATGGTCTAGAAGTGTGAAGAAAGAACTGGATCGCACAGAGAGTATCTTTAATCACACAAAGTCACATATGTGACTCGTGCGAGTGAAAGCCCCTTTAATATATGCCAAGTCACTCGTACGAGTCATCATTCGTACAAATGAAGCTTTTTATCACTCGTACAAGTCAGATAGTCACTCGTACGAGCCAGTTCTCTTCACTTTGTTACTTTTTGATAATTATAGTGGAATTATCTGTTTTAACGAACCGCTCAACTAACAGAGTCCAAGTTAATGACCCCGGTTAACCGATTTGCCTACCAAGTCCAAGTTAATAACCTTGGTTGACCGTTGTTTGACCAAAACAAATTTCTTTCAAAAATTTAAAGTTTCAAGTTAATGAACTTTGTAACATTTCAGAACTCTCTTCATTTTTAGATTAGCTCCCAGCCCGTGATCTTCGGCTTTCCTTCAGCAACTGTCGCTTTGACATGGACTAACGGTATTTCCATCATCGGTAGACGAAAAACTAAGATAGAAATCAAATCTTTTTGTGTTTTTCAAAGTTTTTGTTAAAGATAAACTGAAAATCTTTTTGGGTTTTTTCTGAAAAGAGAAATAAAGTAAATAAAGACGTATTTACAGATATATTTTTGTGAATTTGTGTTAGAGGATCTCATCAGTTTTCTAGACAAATCACCAGTACCGTTGATCTTGGTAATAACTTTAAGGTTCTAAACAGATTTACATAGATTGCCAATATACTGATCCATTTAAACTTCTGCACATTTCTCAATTGTTTCAAGATATGTTAGGTAATTTTAAGGAACATGAAGTAATTGTGTTTTCCCATCTCAGAATATACTCCCGTATCAAGATTCTCATAATTTCGTCTCACATGTGAATATATCTAACTGATATCTGTGAATGGGGTGAATTGCGAGGCCTTGAGAGCTCAGGTTAGCACTTCCGTACAGAGAAAGAGATGAAGGCTCGACTTTTGGTGGTGTTCCGTTTAGGAATCTTTTTGTACTGCAGATGTCGTATTCTTGTATGACGTATACTCATTTTTATGTAGCTTTGAGGGTGAATAATGTGCAAAGTATTATACAAGTTCTAGGTCATTGCCAACGCAAAATCAGAAGAACTCTGATAATACCCCAAATATCAACTAAATATAAAGACCTAGTATCACAAAATCTGTCATTCTCTAAAACGAAATTTTGGAGTACTAACTCCATATATCCAAGAGATGTCGACCCACAAATTACTCAGTTTTTCTTTTAAGTTTATATCTTGAAGAACAATTTACTCAATGTGTGAAGCCTATTGGCACATCATTAGTAAGACATGTTTAATTATCTATTGAAAACATTCCATTTCCTTAGCATACTGTGACAGTCCACTGATGAAATATGATTCCCTCTTTTTCTCAAAACTCTTTTTGTCTTCTTCTCTTTTTCTTTTTTTATTGTTTTTGTATTTTTTCACAACTTTTCTCCCCCTAAAATCAAAAACATATTTTTTTATTTTTGTTTTTAAGAAAGCAAGAAAAGTATTTACATAAAAACATATTTCATACTGATGAGAATCACGTTACGTCCTCATCATCCTCAAATTCAACCACATTTCATCCCCTGATGTCAGATTTCTTAAACCATTTAATTTCAACAGATTTTTAAAATCCTGATCCATCAAAAGATTTGGTGTAAAAATCTGCTTTTTGGTCATCAGTGTGGATTTTCTCAATACGAACCAACGTTTTCTCGTAACAATCACGGATAAAGTGGTGTCGAATTTCAATGTGATTAGTGCGTGAGTGTTGAACCGGGTTTTTAGTGATATCAATAGCCGCCTTGTAATTATATATGGGCGCGTCAAGAAATTGCAGTCTGAAGTCTCTCATCTGCTGTTGTATCCAGAGTATCTGGGAACAACAGCTGGATGCTGAAACGTATTCAACTTCACATGTAGTGAGCGACCGCAGTCTGTTTCTTGCACTGCCACGTTAGCAAGTGTTTCGAAAAACTGGCAACCAGCCGTTGTATATTTGGCATTGAGCTTGCAGCAACCGAAATCAGAATCTGAATAACCCGCGAGATTGAAGTCGTCATGTCGTGGATACCACAAGCCAGTGCTTGGCATCCCTTTAAGTAGCACATGATCCTTTTGACGGCTAACAAGTTTGAATCTCTTAGATTTGACTGATAACAGGCACACAGGCATGTAGGATACATGATATCAGGTTTTGAAGCTGTGAGATACATCAAGGATCCGATCATGGAGGGATATAATGTTTCATCGACTTTGACTCCATGAACGTCTGACGAATGTTGTGGTTGGTGGCTATGGAGTTGATGCTAGCTTAGTTCATGTCATGTAAAATTTCTCTAACACATCATGAACATACTTCATTTGGTGAATGAAGATGCCATCATGTAATTGTTCAACCTGAAGTCCTAAGAAAAACTCCATCTCCCCCATAGCACTCATTTCGAACTTCTTTTTCATGACTTCTTCAAAGTCCTTACACAGCTTATCATTTGTCGATCCAAAGATGATATCATCCACATAAATTTGTACGATAATCAGATGTCCATCCACTTCCTTAGTGAAGAGGGTACTGTCTACTATTCCCCTAGAGAAACTGTTTCCCAGAAGATGTTTGGAGAGCGTCTCGTACCAGGCTCTCGAGGCCTGGTGTAGTCTGTATAACGCCTTGTTCAACAAATAGACCTTATCCTTGTGTATCGGATCGACAAACCCCAGTGGTTGGCCAACGTACACTTCCTCATTTACCTTTCCGTAAAGGAAATACAGACTTCACATCCAACTGGTACACCTTGAAACCTTTCCACGATGCAAAGGCCAAGAAAATGTGGTTTGCTTGAGACGTGCGAAGGGGCGTATGCTTCGTTGTAGCTTATCCTTTCTTGCTGATGGAAGCCTTGGACTACGAGCCGAGCTTTAATTCGAACCACGATACCTCTATCGTCTCTCTTGCACTTGAAGACCCAACGAGTATTAATCTTTTTATGGTGATCAGGTAGGTCAACAAGCTTCTAGACTCCAAGTTTCTGGAATTGGAATAACTCTTATTACATTGCGTTAACCCAGCTTTCTTCCTTCATAGCGTCTTTCTAGTTTCCTGGTTCTACCTGTAAAACAAAACAACTATAAGAAAGTCTTGTTTGTAGTGGAGCAACTTTTGTATAAAAGCAACTTAGATCCTCATTGATCTAATTTTGAGTTTTCACTCCAATTTGTAAGTCGCCAATAATATTCTCTAACGGATGGTAAGATAGTGTCCTTGGCATCACTTCGCTTGGAACGTCTACTTGACTTTGCAGATTGGTGACAACTTCATCAGCAACCGTTCAGAGGATGTAGCTTCATTTCTGTTATTGGATTCATCAGCTTGAGTGTTCATAAAACTTTGATGATGTTCCGATCCTTCATCGAAACTGGTTCCTCCATCATCAAAAGTAGGTTCTGATCAGAGTCATCATCAACTGGTTGATGGGCAGATGGTTCGGCAACATTAAAGTCTGGTACATTTACTGATTCTTGAATAGTGTTGCTCGGACCTACTTCAGAAGAGTTAAAGACCGGTAGTGAAGGGGAAATCACCAATGGTCTTGAAACTTGTTCCTGATTGGAGATTTGATGCAGTTGGTATAGCATGACAAGTTCTTCTTCTGGAGGTACTTCTGGTAGGTCGAATGAATTTCACAACCCATCGTAATTGAACAGCCATGGATCACCAGGTTTCTACGTAGGCGTTGTATATCTCTTGCAATCAACATGTTGTGCTAGAATAACCTCGTTTAGACTCGGCAAGAAGACTCTCTTTTGCGGACTAGAATAACCGAGGAAAAATCCTTCCAAGGATTTGGCCCCAAATTTACCATCTAGGTCTAGAACAGTACACGACGCTCCAAATGGTTCCAAAAATGCTAGATTCGGCTTATGATGGTTTAGTAGCTCAAAACATGTCTTGTTGTGAGGCTTGACTGTCAAACACGGTTAAGGGTGTAACATACAAACGCGACGGCTAATAGAAAGTTTGAATCAGCGAGCATTGTTCTTGTAGTCTCAATCAGTGTGCGATTCTTACATTCAGCTACTCCATTTTGTTGAGGAGTATAGGGGACACTGAATTCATGAAGAATACCCTTAGCGTTGCTGAATTCGAGCATTCTCTTGTTCTTGAACTCAGTACCATTATCGCTGCGGATTCTCTTGATTGGCAAGTGATATATGTTTTCTAGCTTCCTAAAGAGAATCATAAGACTTTCAAATGTGTCATCTTTACTCTCTAGAAAGAAAACTCATGAGAATCTTGAGTAATCATCTATCACGACTAGGCAATATAGATCTCCATAGATACTTTTCATGTTCATTTGCCCAAAGAGATCCATATGAAGCCTTTCTAGTCGAAGCTTGATAAGCAGCTTTCTCGGGTGTGATTTCTTATGCTGTTTCCCCTTTTTGCAGCTAAGACAATCATCTGATAAGTGAAAACTCTGGCGATTAACACCCTCCACTAGGTCGTTATGCACCAAATAATTCATCTTTCGCAGGTGAATGTGCCCCATCTTTCGATGCCATAGAATTGACTCTTTCTCGGTAGCTTTAGATACAAAGCATTGAACCTTCTTTGACGTAGTGGATGCGATGCTCATGCATAAGACATAAAGATCATTGTCTTGTGGAGCGCGCATGAGGATCCACTCCTCGGGAATTTTGAATCCCTGTTTAAAAATTAAGCATTCCTTGTCATTGAAGTGGGTAGTGAATTTCTTGTCACAGATTTGCGAGATGCTAAGTAAGTTGTTCTCAAGCTCAGTGATATAGTTCACTTTTTCGAATGACACAACTCCGTTTGTGAGAATACCTTCACCCACGATTCTTCCTCCCTGTGTTCCAGCAAACCCAACATATCCTCCCTGGATAGCTTTTACGTCGTATAACAACGCAAGCATCCATGTCATGTGTCGGGAAGCTCCAGTGTCCACAATCCACTTTGAAATATTTGACCTCGGGAGCCCCTACACACATGAATTAGAAATTATTTAAACAGAGAAACCCAAGCCTGTTTGGTCTTGGGTGGGTTTAGAATATCAAACTGGAACTTTGATCTTGACATCCTATTTGATTTCTGGTTTAGCTGGAATCGGTGTTTTCATTTCTGCTGAAGGTGGTTTGATTTTTGCTACCCAAGTTTGTGTTTCTAGAACTGCCTTTTTGGATTAGAAGTTTGAATCCTTTTGATGATTCTTGGTAGAAGTTTCACCAAACTCAAAATTTTGAATTATGTTGAATTGTTGATGTCACATTTTTGTTGGATTCATTATTTCTTTTTAGAATTTGTTTTGGTAAAAACTGGGGTGCTTTTTGCTTCACATCTTCTGTAGATTTGCTCGACTTGTAAACAGGTTTTCGATTTCTTTGTGAACATTGCCGTGCAATATTGTAAGTCCTGTAAACGGATCAAGCAGGTATCGCTAACCTAATCAGTAGCGGAAATTATGATTAGGAAAAAGAACAACTTGAATAACTTTGAATAACTCTAACTTGCATGCACCAAAGATGTCAGATACAAGTCTTTTCTTTCATCTCTCTAACCCCTTCTCAATGACCTAGCCCCTCTATTTATAAGCGTTATTAAGCCCATAATTACAAACCTAGGTCCATTAGGCACTAGGAAGCCCACACAAATCCCAAGAGTCCAAATAAATCCCTAATGAATAAACCTTTAATAATCCAAGCCCAACATTCTCCCCCTAGGTTTACTTCATTGGTCTTTCGGTTGAGCATCCACACCGAGTCTTCCAGCGATGATACCAGCAACTGCAGCAGTATAATCCTTAGCACAAACCTCATACAGCTCAGCGGTTCGAATTCGATGTGATGCAAGAACCTGCAAATCTTCGCCGTGAAAGCTTACCAAATCTACCACATCGTTGACCCTGAACGCCTTCTCTTTAGTCACAATAGCAACACTTCTGACTTTAGGATCGTATAACCAAAAGTTGAAGCTCTTCATAATTCCCCTAGGAAAGGTAGGAGCAATCGGGATAACCAATTCTTTGTCGGTTGGCGGCCACATCACCGATTTGAACCTCTTGCTAGTGTGTGCATCGCGAACTCCTTTAGCCGCTCTCAAATATGGTTTAGCAGTCTTCATAGTCTTGAAGCCACTCCTAACATCACGTTCAAGCTTTTTGAAGAATCTCCACCCTGGTCCATGCTCTGTCGTGTCATCATCAGTGTACGGAGATCTCAATAGATCAGTCAAAGCAACTTTAGTCCATGTCTCGAATTGCGACTCCTAAGAATAATATTCACGGGTTCCATCTTGGCGCACGATGATCCACATATTTTTGACGTGATCGTACATCCAACTGAGCACCTTAGACTTGTTTCCCACTTTACTGTAGTAACTTGATCTCAACTCCATCACATATCTCTCTGATTGATTGGTTGGATCCTTAAGCTGGAAATTCTCATCAAGTGGATTCACATTAACATTCTTCATTAAGATCATTTGCTTCTTCTTCTTCTTCTGATTAGTGGCACGTTTCTGACTAGCAGTAAATTTCCTGCGTGGATCGCTCATATAATCATCCAGACCTGCTTGACGTTCAGCTGCCAACTGCGCAGCTGCCAATCTTTGTTCTTCGGTTTCCTCAGCCATTCGTTGTTGTGCCACACGATGCCTAGTCTCAACGTTCATCGGGTCATCAGTAGGGTCACTGAACTCCCTTCCAAACTTGTTTTCCAGCTTGCCCTTCAAATCAAAATCCAGAGTCATAAGCATTGTGATATCTCCCTGCAGCTGATCAATAGTCTGATCTCTGACGTCTAAACGATTCTGCAGAAAGGCAATTTGAGCATCCTTCAGAATGACCTCTTGTTCCAAAACAACCACCCGTTTCTTTAAATCCACTACATCAACCTCCGTATCATCATCGTCACTATCCAATCCTCCGAATTCGAATGCCATTTTCTCTGATCTTCGCATATAATCTTCAGCAACATCATCAGTATAACCAACTCCACTACCACCTGCCTCAAAACCACCAGCACCTGACGAACTTCCTCTAAACTCCATCATGGGTAGAACCGTGTTAGCAGGAATCGACACAACAGTAGACTATGTAATATTAGGAACGCTTTGCTTTGCAGATGAAACAGGTGTGTCAACCATCGAAGTATGAGCAATAGATTCAGCAACTGCAGACTCAGCAATAGTAGACGTGATCAATTCAGATGCAGCAACAATGAAAACAACAGAAGCTTCAGGTTCACCGGATGGAACGCTTGACTCGGTTTGGAATATCGAGTGGAGGATCACCTTGTTCAACCTGAGCAGTCGGAGCAGTACTAGATGGAATATCGAGTGGAGGATCGCCTTGTTTTTCCTGAATATCTTTCAAGTGAGCAATCAAAGCCTCTAAATTCTCTGATGATAACTCTGGTAACACGGGAGTCAAAGTGGCATTGAATTTTGCAAGATCGTCAAGAAAGGCTTGCCCAACATCATCTTCATTATCAGTAACTAAGTTCTTGATCTCTATCTCCTTTTATTTGGCAGATATATCGTGTTCTTCGGCCGCTATAGCGTTACCTGGAGGCGGAGGAGGTGGTGGAATATTCAAACTAACCACTTCAGAAAACTTCCCGAACTTCTTCAAAGCAAAACAACCTACAAACACTGTGTCACACCCCGACCTGCAACGGAATAAGAGTCGGGGCATAATTGGGTTATCACCAAAGCTCATGATATTTACTAATATGTTTCATATTTATTAAAGTCAAAATTACATTCTCAATAATCCAAACATGTCCATACAAATACAAAGAAAAATAACCAACTAAACAATCCAAGCTCTAAACCAGTTTATTCTTCTAGGCCAATCCTATGTGTTTCTTGCTGCAGCTGGTTCACCTGTATCATGTGTAAAAATGGGGGTTTTGGGGTCAACATAAGTTGGCGAGTGAACCTTATTAGATAAACATTTATTATTGATTTTCTTGTTATTTTATCAAGGAAAAATTGTGCAATAATCATAAGTGAGCAAATGTAAATAATCAAACAGTAGCAGCAACAACCACAAACTATAACATACTATAACATACAATAACATACAAAAACATATAATAACATACAATAACACACAGTAACAAAAATGGGGAACGAACGGCATATGATAAATGTATGTACTGAAAATGATAAATGTCTGTGCGATCAAGGCTCAATCAAACGGAGCCGATCGTATTGCATGTATTGAAAATGATAAATGTCTGTGCGATCAAGGCTCAATCAAACGGAGCCGACCGTATTGCATGTACTGAAAATGATAAATGTCTGTGCGATCAAGGCTCAATCAAACGGAGCCGATCGTATGTTGGCACGCCAGGTCACGCTCATAATGTAGTGGGGAACATGCTCAACGCTCATAATGTAATGGGGAGCGGCGGCCTATGAAATTGCATGTACTGAAAATAATAAATTAAATCTAAACAATAACCACGCAACAGTTGAAACAAGCTAAAATACACATTTGTTCATGATATGATGTATGCACAATGATTTAAATATAATAAATGGTAAGACACATGATACACCCCAAAAACGTGATTAAAACGGGGAATTTGTAAAGATTCACTCACATTGGGTGCGTTTGGTTCGAGATGATGAGATGCGCACGAGTTGGAAGGATTGAACAACGAGTAGTAACTAACCTAAATAATAACGGAAGATATAGTAAATGAGTGGATTTTATTAATAATTTTAATAGGATTTTTAGATATATTTTTGTGAGTTTAAGGCTATTTCCTATCTTTAAAAACATTATTTTTAAGTATTTTTAATTGATTTTTAAATTAAATTAAATAAATAAAAATATAAAAATATGTTGACTTTTGCGTTGACCGTTGACTATTGACTTTGACCTGTTGACCGGTTTTATTGTGTAAATGCATGCGCCGGGTGAGGCTCGAACCCGAGACCTCCCGTACGCGTGCACGCAGCTCTACCAACTGAGCTACGTGTCTAACCCGAAATAATTCTGTTTTTAATTATATTTATATACTAACTCAGTTTATTCAAAATTCTTTTATTTTCAAAAATGTTTTAAATCATCGAACCGGTGTCACCAACAGGTCTCGAACCCAGGACCTGTGCTTTATCGTTACACACAGTCCACCGCTGGACTGTGTGTCTAACTTGTTTAATTATACAGATTTTAATTATACTTAACATCTAATTGCGAAAAGGATCTGGTTCATTTAGAAAAAGACCATTTTAATTACAAGGCATACGTGTGTCAAGGATCGAACTCGCGGCGTGTGATTTGTATGTGCACACAGTCCACCGCTGGACTGTGTGTCTAACCCGTTTATAATACCGATTTTAATTAATCTTATAATGTTAACACACTTCATCTTCTTCGCAAATTTTACAGTCAGCAATTTACTCAACTGTTTCTTGTTTTAAAACGATTAACAACATTCATAAGACTAAAATGAAATGATAGAGACGGTGTTGGAAGTAAACATACCGGAGGAATGATTTATCACAGAATTCCGGCAAGGCATCGGCTCTGTTTTTATGAACCTCAACTGAGCGAACACATTAACCGTTTTGATTAGCTAACCGTGGAATTGAAGTTCTAAACAAGAGTTATCAGAAGGTTTGAATGTCTATACCGTTTTACAGCTGAAGATAAGGATTTTCAGAAGTTTTCCGGCGAGAGCTGAATATTCCGGCTATGTCGTCTGGGATTGATTATGATTGTTGGTTTGAAGTTAGTAACAGTCTAACAACGGATTGAAACAGAAATAGTCGAAGTATTTACCGTATTAATGAAGGTCTCGGTTTTCCGGTGACTTGCAGAGATTTTCCGGCGAGTTCAAAAAGCTTTTCTGACGAACTGAATGTATAGCGAAAGTGAAATGGCAGGTTATGCGAATGATTTTGTGTAGAGAGAGGAAGCAATTGTTGGCGTAATTCAGAAGTTGAATATCTTCGGTTATAAAAACCGAACATCACCAAAATTTAAGTTAATTCAAGGCTGAATTGAGTAGGATCGTCGATGCATCGGTTATTAACCAGAATCCGCGATCACTCAAACGTTTTGGACGGTTGAAAAGCCGATTACGGTTTCAGTTTGGCGCAACCAGTTGATTCATGGTTGTTCATAAATTTTAATTGTTCCCTAAAACTTACAAAAACATCAAGTGGCGGAGTGGTGGAATGTGTGTGTGTTAAGACTTTGGGGTTTAACCCGGCTGACCCGGGTTCGAGTCCCGGCAGCCTCATTTTCTTTTTAATTATTTTATTTTTACTTTTTATCAATTATAACTTTTATAATTTAGTTTGTTTACTAATTATGCATCATTACCAATTTAAAATGGACATAAATACGCAACAAGACATTTATAACTTGATATTCGATTACAAACGGAGCGGGTTTGGAAAACCCGTTTTTGACAAATGTTACAGTATCCCCTACTTTTAGGAATTTCGTCCCGAAATCTAAGTAGTAGTAGGAAAAAGATGCGGGTATTTTTCGCGCATTGAGTCTTCACGTTCCCAAGTAAACTCAGGTCCCCGTTTTGACTCCCAGCGTACCCTAAGAATTGGAATGCGACTTCGTTGAACACGTTTTTCTCCGAAGTCCATGATCTCTACTGGCCTTTCAATAAAATGCATAGATTCATCAATCTGAATATCTTCCAGAGGAATGTGAAGGTTTTCATCAGCGAGGCACTTCTTCAAGTTCGATACGTGGAATGTGGGATGAATCCTGTTGAGTTCTTCTGGTAGATCAAGCTTGTATGCTATAGGTCCTACTCTTTCGAGTATCTTGAAAGGTCCTATGTAGCGTGGTGCTAGCTTGCCTTTTTGACCAAAACGAACTACTCCCTTCCACGGTGATACTTTTAAAAGTACATGATCACCAATGTTAAACTCCAAAGGCTTCCGTCGTTTATCTGCATAACTCTTTTGACGACTTTGAGCCGCTAGAAGATTGTTTCGTATCTGATGAATCTTGTATGTGGTTTCTTGAATTAATTCTGGACCAGTGATTTGAGCTTCCCCAATTTCGTGCCAACATACTGGAGATCGGCACTTACGACCATATAAAGCTTCAAAAGGTGCAATGCCGATGCTTGAATGATAGCTGTTGTTGTACGAAAATTCAACTAAGGGTAGATGAGCGTCCCAATTTCCCTTGAAGTCTATGACACATGCTCGAAGCATATCTTCAACAGTTTGAATGGTGCGTTCAGATTGTCCATTAGTTTGAGGATGATAGGCGGTACTGAGATCTAATCGCGTACCCAAAGCGGCTTGTACTGCTTGCCATGTTCGTGAAGTGAAACGACCATCACGATCTGAAATAATGCTTGACGGTACACCATGTCGGCTTACGATTTCGCTGATATAAATACGAGCTAGCTTTTCGTTCTTGAAATCTTCGCGGATAGGAATAAAGTGAGCTGATTTTGTAAGTCGGTCAATGATTACCCATATAGTGTCATACCCACCAGAAGTGCGAGGTAACCCGGTAATGAAGTCCATGGTTATGTTTTCCCACTTCCATACAGGTATTTCAGGTTGGAGCAGAAGTCCTGAGGGTCTTTGGTGTTCAGCTTTCACCTTGGAACATGTAAGGCACTTAGAAACAAAAACAATAATATCCTTTTTCATTCCAGGCCACCAATAGGTGTATCGAAGGTCTTGATACATCTTATCGGCTCCTGGGTGTATAGAGTATCGTGTTTTGTGAGCCTCATTCATAAGAAATTCACGAAGGTTGTTGTGGTCAGGAATCCATATGCGATCTAGATAGTACAGAATACCGTCAGATTTAGTTTCAATTTTAAGTTCAGCTCCACAGGACAGCTCCTTTCGTACATCATCCTCCGTTACTGAAACATGTTGGGCTTCTCGAATTTGATCTTTAATGTCAGATATGATTTGCGAACATAGAAGACGAATGGAGTTCGCATAACCCTTTCGACTGAGTGCATCAGCCACCACATTTGCTTTGCCAGGGTGGTACGAATATCACAGTCGTAGTCATTTAGGAGTTCAACCCATCTTCGTTGCCTCATGTTTAACTCGTTTTGGTTGAAGATATGTTGAAGACTCTTGTGGTCAGTGTATATTTCACACTTAGTACCGTAGAGATAATGTCTCCATATCTTAAGAGCGAACACAACGGCTCCAAGTTCTAGGTCATGGGTAGTGTAGTTCTTCTCATGAGTCTTGAGTTGTCTCGAAGCATAAGCTATAACCTTTCCTCTTTGCATTAGAACACAGCCTAGTCCTTGCCCTGACGCATCGCAATAAACCACGAAGTCATCACAACCTTCCGGCAGAGTGAGGATTGGTGCATCACAGAGTTTTTGTTTAAGGGTTTGGAAGGCTTCTTCTTGTTTGGATCCCCATATAAAAGGTTTTCCCTTATGAGTTAAAGCCGTGAGTGGTACAGCAATGCGAGAGAAGTTTGAAATGAAACGGCGATAATAACCAGCCAAACCAAGGAAAGATCTTACTTCAGTTGGTGTACGTGACGCTTGCCATTCTTGTACCGCTTTGATCTTTGAGGGGTCGACATGTATTCCCTTGTCATTGACTACATGTCCGAGGAATTGCACCTCTTTTAACCAGAATTCACATTTGGAGAATTTGGCGTAAATCTTTTCATTCTCTAGGAGTGTAAGGATGAGTCGAAGATGTCGCTCATGATCAGACTTAGACTTTGAATAAATGAGGATGTCGTCGATGAAGACTATAACAAAACGATCGAGATAAGGTTTGCAGACTCTGTTCATTAGATCCACGAAGACAGCTGGAGCGTTGGTTAAGCCAAATGGCATGACCATAAATTCATAATGACCATAACGAGTTCGGAAAGCGGTCTTTGGGACGTCCTCTTCATGTACTCTAAGTTGATGATAACCAGATCGAAGGTCGATTTTTGAAAAACAGCTGGCGCCTTGAAGTTGGTCAAGAAGATCATCAATGCGAGGTAATGGATAGCGATTCTTGATTGTTAACTTGTTGAGTTCTCTATAGTCGATGCACATGCGAAACGATCCATCTTTCTTCTTCACAAAAAGGACAGGTGCACCCCAAGGCGAGGAGCTAGGGCGTATGAACCCTTTGTCAGTCAACTCTTACAATTGACTGGCTAGCTCTTGCATTTCAGAGGGGGCTAACCTATAAGGAGACTTTGCAACTGGTTTAGCACCAGGTATAAGATCAATGCGGAATTCGACTTCTCTTACGGGAGGAAGTCCTGAAATGTCGTCAGGAAAAACTTGCGGGAAATCTTTTACTACAGGAATGTCTTCAAGTTTCTTCTCCATGGTTCCCTTTTTGACGACATGAGCTAAAAACGCGACATAATTCTTGCGAAGATATTTTGAGCTTGAAGACAGGACATTAATCTGAGCCCTTTCGACGGGGTTTCTCCAAAGATTCGTAGAGTCTGACCGTTTGAAAGAGGAATGCGTATAAACTTTTCGCGACATACAACTTCAGCCTGATGTTGGCTGAGCCAATCCATACCAATTATAATGTCAAAGCTTCCCAACTACATTGGAATGAGGTCAACTAGAAAATTGTGATCGTTTAGAGTAAGAGTACAACTGCGTATAATAGAGTTCAATGAGACCGGTTTCCCGTCAGCAACTTCTACTGTTATGGATTCCATGAGCTTATCACGATTTTGGTTTAGGATGGGTTCAATCTCTAAGGACACAAAACTTTTATCCGCGCCAGTATCAAACAACATGGATGCATATCTACCATTGATAAGGAACGTACCGTTAACCACATTGTCGTCAGCTCTAGCCTGATTAGCGTTGATGTTGAAAGCTCTTCCTCTTGCAGGTGGAGGAGCTTGGTTCGCTTGATTCACCGGATTGGCTTGGGCTTGAGCATGAATAATGTTCACCAACCTTGGACAAGTGTTTCTAAAATGGCTTGGGTCTCCACAATTGTAGCAAGCCCGCATAGGTTGTACCATGGGATAGTTGGGTTGGTTGTATGTTTGGGCTAAATGTTGGGTAGGTGGTAATAGTAGGGGTTGTTGGGCTTGACCCATTATTTGTTGGTGGGTTTGGGTTGAAGGCTGGTGGCGGTTCGTTCGCTGAGGTATGCGACAGGTTTGAACAGTATGACCTGCGCGACCACAGCCGGTGCAATGCTGACAGGGATGACCAGGAAAGTGGTGGTATTGGCAACGGTTGCATTTTGGTAATAGGCTAGAGTATGGTCTTTTGTATGGTGCAGGTGAAGGGGCGACTTGGGTAATGGGTGCAGCAGGGATAGGGAAATTGGTTTGTGTAACAGCGAAGTTTCTGGTGTTACGCTTCTTCTTGTTAGCAAATTTAGAGGAGGAGGTGGAATGGTTTGATGTTTGGCCCTCAATGGGGGCTTTCTTCTTTTCCTCTTTAAACTTACCATTGCGAATTCGATTCTCGGTCAGTTCAGTCGCTAGTTCCATAGCAGCTTCAAGTGTTACTGGTGAAGTGCTGAGAACTGAATCTTGAATTTTCCACGGAAGACCTCGAATATAATGCTCAATTAAGCGATAAACTGGGGTAAACAGGTTAGGGACCATTTGGTTCAACTCTAAGAACCTCTTGTTGTAGGAAGTATGATCTCCCTCCTTTTGCTTCAAAGAATGAAATTCGTCCTCTAGCTTCTTAATCTCACTTCTAGGACAGAATCGCCTCGTCATGATTTCCCTTAACTCCTCCCACGTTAAGGCCATTGCATCATCAATTCCCCTCTTACCCTTTTCAGTATTCCACCAAGTAAGAGCTACCCCAAATAGTCTCCCGGTTGCGTATCGTACCTTGCGATCCTCAGGACAATCGCAGTTGAGGAAGGTGTTTTCCATTTCCTCAAACCAGTAGAGGAGAGCAGTGACACCTTCGGTCCCTTCAAATTTAGGAGGATCGCAAGACTTGAAATGTTTATATGAGCACTTGCTGGTAGGAGGATTGCCGATGTTCTGGTCATCTTGCTGGGGAGGATTAGTGGGATTTGTGGCGAGAGCCTGTTGTACTTGAACCACAATGTCAGGAAGCACCGCGGTCATTTGTTTCGCGATTTGTGCGGCCAAACGTTCGTGAGGCCTTCCTGATCTTTTACCCCCTCGTTGTTGTCTAGCCGACATCTACAGGAACATACATAAGAAAATTGTGAGTTGATGGAGTCTTTTAGGTGTCATGTGTCTTAAAGAAAATGAAAATAACATAAATATCAATAATGCAACTACATCCATAGGATGTCTTGGGTTTGCTCATGTTGGGCCTCAAATGTCTCCCATACCTTCACCGGTATAGTCATGTGGGCCCCCATGACTATTGGCTTGGTAGGATTCACATTAGTATTGGCGATTTAACACTCGCATCACCCGAATGCAAACCACAAAATATGTTTACGAGATGTATGGTCGGAATGTGTCCAGGTGTAGACACAGTGACAACTCAAAGTGGGGTTAGTTCACACGACGTTTGGTATAGCATGCTTTGGCCTAATAGGTACTTCGTACTCTCATCGTTAGTCCCCAGGTAGGCAAACTGGTCCTTTATTTTGGATTTATACGAATGCCAGCCTAGACAGGACGTTCCGACTACCGGTACTGGTACCCTTCCAGTTACTACATGCCCGTCATGAGAACTCACTTTGATGTGATTTGAAAATACAAAAATCATTGTAAAAACAATCATGATAATGATGTGATGTGTGCTTTCATTGGTATGATATGTTATGAGAATATGATTCATGATAGGCATTATATACTAATATGTACTTATGAACATGCTTGCATAATATTGAATGTAACATTAAACATAAAACATATAAACATCATGAATTTTGCATGTAACACACAAAAATCTTAAAAATTTCTAATCAACTATAGTATAGGCTCTAAGGGTCTAATAACCTATCCTATATCCCTATAGTCATGGCTCTGATACCAATCTGTCACACCCCGACCCGCAGCGGAATAAGAGTCGGGGCATAATTGGGTTATCACCAAAGCTCATGATATTTACTAATATGTTTCATATTTATTAAAGTCAAAATTACATTCTCAATAATCCAAACATGTCCATACAAATACAAAGAAAAATAACCAACTAAACAATCCAAGCTCTAAACCAGTTTATTCTTCTAGGCCAATCCTATGTGTTTCTTGCTGCAGCTGGTTCACCTGTATCATGTATAAAAATTGGGGTTTTTGGGTCAACATAAGTTGGCGAGTGAACCTTATTAGATAAACATTTATTATTGATTTTCTTGTTATTTTATCAAGGAAAAATTGTGCAATAATCATAAGTGAGCAAATGTAAATAATCAAACAGTAGCAGCAACAACCACAACTATAACATACTATAACATATAAAAACATATAATAACATACAATAACACACAATAACAAAAATGGGGAACGAACGGCATATGATAAATGTATGTACTGAAAATGATAAATGTCTGTGCGATCAAGGCTCAATCAAACGGAGCCGATCGTATTGCATGTACTGAAAAATGATAAATGTCTGTGCGATCAAGGCTCAATCAAACGGAGCCGATCGTATTGCATGTACTGAAAATGATAAATGTCTGTGCGATCAAGGCTCAATCAAACGGAGCCGATCGTATGTTGGCACGCCAGGTTCACGCTCATAATGTAATGGGGAACATGCTCAACGCTCGTAATGTAATGGGGAGCGGCGGCCTATGAAATTGCATGTACTGAAAATAATAAATTAAATCTAAACAATAACCATGCAACAGTTGAAACAAGCTGAAATACACATTTGTTCATGATATGATGTATGCACAATGATTTAAATATAATAAATGGTAAGACACATGATACACCCTAAAACGTGATTAAAACGGGGAATTTGTAAAGATTCACTCACATTGGGTGCGTTTGGTTGGAGATGATGAGATGCGCACGAGTTGGAAGGATTGAACAACGAGTATTAACTAACCTAAATAATAACGGAAGATATAGTAAATGAGTGGATTTTATTAATAATTTTAATATGATTTTTAGATATATTTTTGTGAGTTTAAGGCTATTTCCTATCTTTAAAAACATTATTTTTAAGTATTTTTAATTGATTTTTAAATTAAATTAAATAAATAAAAATATAAAAATATGTTGACTTTTGCGTTGACCGTTGACTATTGACTTTGACCTGTTGACCGGTTTTATTGTGTAAATGCATGCGCCGGGTGAGGCTCGAACCCGAGATCTCCCGTACGCGTGCACGCAGCTCTACCAACTGAGCTACGTGTCTAACCCGAAATAATTCTGTTTTTAATTATATTTATATACTAACTCAGTTTATTCAAAATTCTTTTATTTTCAAAAATGTTTTAAATCATCGAACCGGTGTCACCAACAGGTCTCGAACCCGGGACCTGTGCTTTATCGTTACACACAGTCCACCGCTGGACTGTGTGTCTAACTTGTTTAATTATACAGATTTTTATTATACTTAACATCTAATTGCGAAAAGGATCCGGTTCATTTAGAAAAAGAACATTTTAATTACAAGGCATACGTGTGTCAAGGATCGAACTCGCGGCGTGTGATTTGTATGTGCACACAGTCCACCGCTAGACTGTGTGTCTAACCCGTTTATAATACCGATTTTAATAATCTTATAATGTTAACACACTTCATCTTCTTCACAAATTTTACAGTCAGCAATTTACTCAACTGTTTCTTGTTTTAAAACGATTAACAACATTCATAAGACTAAAATGAAATGACAGAGACGGTGTTGGAAGTAAACATACCGGAGGAATGATTTATCACAGAATTCCGGCAAGGCGTCGGCTCTGTTTTTATGAACCTCAACTGAGCGAACACATTAACCGTTTTGATTAGCTAACCGTGGAATTGAAGTTCTAAACAAGAGTTATCAGAAGGTTTGAATGTCTATACCGTTTTACAGCTGAAGATAAGGATTTTCAGATGTTTTCCGGCGAGAGCTGAATATTCTGGCTATGTCGTCTGGGATTGATTCTGATTGTTGGTTTGAAGTTAGTAACAGTCTAACAACGGATTGAAACAGAAATAGTCGAAGTATTTACCGTATTAATGAAGGTCTCGGTTTTCCGGTGACTTGCAGAGATTTTCCGGCGAGTTCAAAAAGCTTTTCTGACGAACTGAATGTATAGCGAAAGTGAAATGGCAGGTTATGCGAATGATTTTGTGTAGAGAGAGGAAGCAATTGTTGGCGTAATTCAGAAGTTGAATATCTTCGGTTATAAAAACCGAACATCACCAAAATTTAAGTTAATTCAAGGCTGAATTGATTAGGATCATCGGTGCATCGGTTATTAACCAGAATCCGCGATCACTCAAACGTTTTGGACGGTTGAAAAGCCGATTACGGTTTCAGTTTGGCGCAACCGGTTGATTCATGGTTGTTCATAAATTTTAATTGTTCCCTAAAACTTACAAAAACATCAAGTGGCGGAGTGGTGGAATGTGTGTGTGTTAAGACTTTGGGGTTCAACCCGGCTGACCCGGGTTCGAGTCCCGGCAGCCTCATTTTCTTTTTAATTATTTTATTTTTACTTTTTATTTATAACTTTTATAATTTAGTTTGTTTATTAATTATGCATCATTAACAATTTAAAATGGACATAAATACGCAACGAGACATTTATAACTTGATATTCGATTACAAACGGAGCGGGTTTGGAAAACCCGTTTTTGACAAATGTTACACACTGTCTTGGACGTAGAGCGGTTCTTCTTCATTGTGGCAAAAATAGTAGGCCCCATCGGCTTCATATTAAGCAAGTTGGCATCTGTAGCATCCTTTGTCAAATCAGGGTAAAGGGCATCTAGAATTAGCTGGACAAAGCGCGGATACAAAAGGAACATTCGCTTCTTGGACTGCTCTAGAATTTTCTTCATGGTTGGATCACTGAAAGTATCGGTAAGCTACAACACCTCTCTCACACATGCTTCGTTCACCACTATCTCTTTGCCGTGTATCTGGGAACGGATAAACGGACTACCATCTCACCTCTTGGCTGAATACGTGCTCTTTCCAGAATGAATGTACTAGGTCTCTATAGATAACTGGGTTAGCACGAAGGGCATATGGATCTTGCATGCGTTGAGCCCCACAATCATAGCCTGAAATTCCTGGAAGAACTATGCTGGCGGGTCTGAGAGATACCCTGCTTGGTTGTGGAATTGCTCCTCAACCAACATCACTGCAACAAATGCTTCTTCATCCATATCTGTCAAAAACATCAACCAAGTTAAATCCAACTAACAGAAGTTAACGGAGTCTAACAATACGGCAGTTAAAAACTAACTAGATAGGTCAATCAGAAGTCAAGGTTCGAATTAACACGAGTTCAAATTCATTATAGGTTCAACAGTTGAAAAGGTTCAAACCGGATGAAAGGTTCAAAACCTCAAATCCGGATTACTGACAGTTCAATATGAATCCGGATCATTGACAGTTCAATATGAATCAGGAGCACTGACAGTTCAATATGAATCCGGATGAACCCTTTCATCAATCCGGATTGAAGGAGGTCAAACAGTACGGACAAAAGTGCAATCTGGATTATCATCGTATCATGGATGGATTGTCATTCCGGACGAAGATCCAATCCGAGATGAAATTGGAGTTCATCATTTCAGATGGATACCAATCCGGAATGAAATCCGAAATGCCTAAGAACTTGAAGATCAATCCGAGATACAATCCGAAATGCATTAAATATTTATAACTTTCATCCGGAACCATATATTTAATGAAGTTATACCTAATCCGAAATGAATTATCCGAGATGCACAATTCGAAAAGAGAGAAAATCAGAGAAGAAAATATGATTTCGGAAGTTGGATAATCCGAAATGAGAAATCAGAGATGCCTATATATTTCCAAAATGGGCTTGGGCCTAGGATTTTGAATCCGGATTGGGCTTGTGATAGGCCCAATCCGGAATAGTAACACAATGGGCCTGTCAGGAAAAATCCAAATTGGCCTTTCCAGAAAAGCCCAGTCCGGAACAGTAACCCTTTGGGCCCAAAGAAACCCAATCCGGAATAGTAACTTGGGTTTCCAATTTTAAGACTTTTAACCAATTTTATTAGGCTGGCCCATATCCCAAAGCACACTGAGCCAGTCCAATATCTCTTGACAGAAACCATCTCACCAAAATTCATCAAGTAGACTAACCAAGCATCCAACCACCTTTTAACATTTCACAAAGAGGACTATTTAAGACAGACATAAATATTTAACACAGCCTTGCTAAGGGATCAAATCATTTCAAAAGCTAACTAAGGAACATTTTTCAGTATGAGCAGGTTCAATTGGTCTAAGCGATTGTCAATATACATGTCCATTTAAATCTAAAACTCAACCCTTGTAGTTCAGGCATTATGATACGCTTAAGGTAATATTATACTATGATACTCGTGTGTCCCATACCATGACATACCCCCGCGATCAAGATAAGCATAACGATTCATCGTAACAGGTGAGTATACTGTGGTCATCGTTTATATTTTACATCATCGGGCTATTGGTGAACAGGTCAGTACTTCCGTACAGCAGAGAGACCAATAGTGACTGACGAGGGTTAGGCAAATACCTTATGTAGTACGTAAGAACTTCTCAAGAAACTTTTGTTCTCTTAGGTTTTGGCCTTTCCATTTTGGCTCTTTCACAAAGATATCCTGACTGTGCCTAGGTCTGCATATAATCTGGATGCAACAGAAGGGCAGCCAAGATATCCCCGGATGACTATCAACACAAGATTTAAGACCATGAAATCATACGCCTATAGTAAGTGACCCACTGAGTACATAGTTCGTTATGTTTATATCATTTGACTTTCCCCATCCGGTTGAGTTTTAGACCTACCGACACATCACTTTCGATCCAAATCTTTTTCCACTTCAACACCTTACATGTGTTAGTCAAACATTTTATCATGAAAAAGTATTTCAATTCCCTATCTTTGCAAAAAAAATTTTTTTAATATTTCTCCCCCTAAATTTGTGCATATCTATGTACAAATTTATCAAGCAATGAAAAGAAGAACGGTAAATAAAACATAAAGACAGAGGATGCCTAGGTAGAAAACCGAATCATTTTGAGAAGATCCACAAGCACTTGAAAACGCGCGTTGCTAACAGGTTTTGTGAACAAATCCGCCACATTTGCATCAGTGTGGATTTGCTCAAGCTTAACGAGACCCTTTTCATAGCAATGACGAATAAAATGAACTTTAATATTTATGTGCTTGGTTGTGGAGTGGAAAACATGGTTTTTAACTATTTGGATCACGGCATCATTATCACAGTAAATGGTTGTGTTTAGATAAGTCAAACCGTAATCCGCAAGCTCATGTTGCATCCATAAAACCTGGGAGCAGCAGGCAGAGGCTGCGACATATTCTGCTTCTGCGGTGGAAAGCGAAACCGTCTGTTGCTTCTTGCATTGCCACGAAATTAAGCGATCTCCTAGAAATTGGCAACCAGCCGAAGTTGAGTGCATGTCCCTATCTGTAAATCCAAGATTACTGTCAGAGAAAGCAAACAGTTGAAATTCAGAATATTTAGGATACAGAGGCCAAGTGATGGAGCCCCTTTGAGGTACCTAAAAATTCGTTTAACAGCATGTAAATGAGAAAGTTTTGGAGTAGCCGGATAACGAGCACACTGGCAGACGGCAAACATGATATATGGCCGGCTAGCAGTGAGATACATGAGTGATCCAATCATTGAGCGATGCATAGTAGGATTAACAGGCGTTCCGTCAGCATCTTCATTTAGCCGAGGCCTTTCAGCGACAGGTGAGGCCATAGGCTTGGAATCTGTAAGCTTGAACTTGGAAAGAACGTCATGGACATATTTTCCTTGATTAATTAGGATACCATGTGGGCTCTGACGAAATTGAAGTCCTAAAAACATGGTCATCTCTCCCAATGAGCTCATCTCAAATTTCTTCTTCATGATTTCTTCGAATTCGCGGCACAAACCATCATTCGTGGAACCAAATATAATATCATCAACGCAGATTTGGATGAGAATAATGTCCTTATCAACGCGTTTGATAAACAAAGTTTGATCAATGGTTCCCTGTGTGTAGGCATGAGCAAGCAGATGCTCTGTAAGAGTAGCGTACCATGCGCGAGGCGCTTGATGCAACCCATACAAAGCTTTGTCTAGTTTGTAAGCATAATCTGGCTTGTCAGGATCGGTAAAGCCCGGTGGTTGTGCCACGTAGATTTCTTCTTTAACCTTGCCGTATAGAAACGCTGTCTTGACATCCATTTGATATACAGTAAAATCCATGTAAGACGCATATGCCAAGAAAATGCGTATAGCCTCCAAACGTGCGACAGGTGCATAGACCTCATCATAATCTAATCCTTCAATCTGTCAAAACCCCTGAACCACCAGTCTAGCTTTATTCCGAACGATAACTCCAGTGTCATCCTGCTTGTTGTGGAAACCCCAGCGAGTTCCAAGAGCACGTTTTCCTTGAGGCAGCTTCACCAATTGCCAGACACCAAGCTTCTCAAATTGATTGAGTTCCTCGTGCATGGCATCCACCCAGCCTGGTTCCTACAAGGAAACATCAATACTTTTAGGTTCAATTTGGGAAATAAGCAAGAATAGAGACAGGTATTGATATCCCCAGATTGGCTGCGTGTTCGAACAGCAGCGTTGACAGGATCAATAATATTCTCAACGGAGTGATCACGCTGTAAACGCTGTGGTATTGGTGTAGCGGGAACGAGAACATCTGTTTGCAAGTTGGTGAGACTAGCTGAAGCGACTCCAGATGTCTCCCCCTCAATAGAGGCACCAGTACAAGTATGTGCTGAGGAATCCACCGAACAATCGAGAGGAGTAGGCTCAGGAAACAGAGAGGAACCCGAAACATCAGGAGTAAGGCCTTCATGTGTTGTAGGAGACTCTGGATCAGAAACCACAACTTCAGGAGGATCGGTCTAAGCAGACGAAGGGATAGTTGGTTCTTGAGAATGCGAAACGGCGGACGAAGGCGAGACAGTGTCATTGAATCCAGGAGGATCCACACTTAGCTTCTTTAAAGTCTCATGTAGCGCGGCAGCGTCAGCATCGTCTTCAGAAGAAATGGGCATCGTTGGAAGGGCAGAATTCGAATTGTTACCTGCAGTCACATTGGAAGACACATCAAAATGATTAAATAAAGTGGAGTAGTCATATAACCAGTCAGGACCAATACGTGTGTCCTTGGGATTTTCCTCCAGCCAACCCACATTGTAGGTTTTAACTACCATCTTCTTGATCTTGTTATAAAAGCGATACGACGTACTTTTAGAATATCAAACGAAGATGCAAGGATCCCCGCGTGCTTCAAACTTTCCTTTAGCGTCCATGAGTAGGCGAACACAAGGGCATCCGAATTTGCGAAAATGCTTGACTGAAGGTTTACGACCTTCAACCACTTCGTATGGAGTCTTCATGTGGCGTTTATTGATCAGGGCATGATTTTGAATATAGCATGCAGTATTGATTGCTTCTTCCCAAAAGATAAGAGGTAGCTCAGATTCAACCAGCATAGTGCTTGCAGCTTCAATGAGTGTGCGATTTCGCATTCTGCAACCCCATTTTGTTATGGGGTTCTTGCTGCACTGAACTGTCGGTCGATTCCCTTGGAGGAGCAGAAAGAGTTTAAGGTAATATTCTTAAATTCTGTCCCATTATCACACCGAATAGCCTTCACCGTAGAATCTGCCTAGTTTTCCATAAGCGTGACAAATTGTTTGACTAACTCTGCGGTTTCACTTTTGTGTGAGAAAGAAAACCTAGGTGAATCGAGAGTAGTCATCAATAATAACTAGACAGTAAGCCTTCCCACCAATGCTGCGTATGTCTGTTGGACCGAAGAGATCCATATGTAGCAGTTCTAAGACTTGAGAAGTGGAGGGAACGACTTTAGTTTTGTGCGGCTGTCGATGTTGTTTCCCACGCGCGCTTGATTCATATTTTTTGGTCTGCATGAAGTCACGAACTGGTAGATCTCTGACTAAACCACCTTTTGCAAGACGATTTAAATTCTTCATGTTGATGTGACCCAGTCTGCATTGCCACAGCATGGCGTCATGTTCGGTTGTCGATGAGAAGAGGCAAGTGAGCTTGTCAGAAGGAGCCTGGTTCATATCAATAACATACGCATTGCCTTTACGTGCAACTTTAAGAAGAATCCAATCATCTGGAATAATTAAACCGGGTTTAAGCACATAACATCCTTTCTTGGTGAAGACAACATCCAAATTGTCACACCCCGACCCGCAGCGAAAAAAGGTGATCGGGGCATGATTGGGTTTTCATCAAAGCTCATGACATTTATTATAATGTTTCATATTTATTATTACAATTTTAAAGAAGATCATACAATCAAATCATACAAGTACGACATGTTCTATACATCTTTCTAGACTTCATTATTTTTCTTCTAAGGCACTTTCCTATGTGTTCCTTGCTTCATCCTGTCCACCTGTATCATGTGTAAAAATGGTTTTTGGGTCAACAAAAAGTTGGCGAGTGAATCCTATGAAAACATTTAAACGTGTTTATTGTATTGATTATAAAATAAAGTGTATAACCACATATGAGTAAATGTAGATGTAAATATATTCACAAAACACATAATATTAAATATTGCACACACATACAACAATTGATTGTTTTGAGGCACGCGTTGTTCAACTCGTCTCCCACGAGGAACTGATGGGCCTAATGAATGAGTTTTGAGGCACGCGTTGTTCAACTCGTCTCCCACGAGGAAATGATGGGCCTAACAAATAATTTGCATACAACTTGACAATATGTAATACATCACAACAAACAATATTTACATTCTAAGTTTAGATCATATTATGGTATAGCACGAGTTTGAATAAGCGAATTAATTTAAGCGACACATGATACACCCCAAAACATGAATAAAAAAGGGGAATTTGTAAGAATTCACTCACATTGGGTGCGTTCGTTTGATGATGTTGAATGCGCACGAGTTTAGAGAGTTGATCGACGAGGAATAACTAACCTAAATAATAACGAAAAGGTATGGTAAATAAGTGGATTTAATTTGAGATTAATAATTTTAATTCATAACCTTAATAGGATTTCTAGATTTATTTTTGTGAGTTTAAGGACACTTTCTAACTTTAAACATATTATTTTTAAGTATTTTTAATTGATTTTTAAATTAAATAAATAAAAAAAAATATAAAAATGTTGACTTTTTGACTTTGACCGTTGACAGAGCGTTGACCGTTGACCGGACCGTTGACCGGTCGGACGATGGTCTGAGATGCACTGAGTGAGGTTCGAACCCGCGACCTCTCGTACGCGTGCACGCAGCTCTACCAACTGAGCTACGTGTCTAACCCGTAATATTCTATGTTTTAATTATATTTATATACTGATTAAATGTTAATATATTTGGTTTATATTAAAAGGGTTTAAAATGGTCGAATCGGTGTCAGGAAGCCGGATCGAACTCGGGTTCTTTGGTTCGTAAGCGCACAGCCCAACCAGTTGGGCTGTGTGTCTTATCTGTTTAATTTACGATTTATATTAATCTTATAAACAAACTGGAGCCTGTTCTGATTCAGTTCTAAAAAAATTGGTTTTAATTCGGAAAGTCGGTGCGTTTGTAAGGATTCGAACTCGTGACGTGCGCTAAGTGTTTGCACACAGTCCACCGCTGGACTGTGTGTCTAACCCGGTTTAATAACTTGTTTTAATTATTCTTATAAACATCGTCGACTTTGTCTTCTTCATTCAAAGACTCAGACGACCGATATTCTTCTTTTCTTGTTTAAATCGTTCGTCGAACATATTACTAGTTGAAATGTAATGGATAAAAAGAGTTAAGGACGAATGTACCGATCAGACTGTATTTCTCAGAATTTCGGCAATGGTCGTCGGCTCTGATTTGTGGATTTCGTCTGATTGAATCAATTAACAGTTTTGATGGATTAGTTGCGAAACTGAGTTACTAAACAATGATTATCAGAAGGTTTAAATGATTATACCGATTCACAGCGTGATTTTGGAAATTCCAGAGGTTTTCCGGCGAGTGCAGAATGTCCGGCAACGTCGTCTGGGACTGATTCTGGTTGATGGATTGAAGTTAGTAATAGTCTAACAATGGATTGAAACCGAAAGAGTCGAGGTATTTACCGTTTTGATGTAAGTCTCGGTTTTCCGGCGAAAGTCCGGCGAGAGCGATTTGGGCGCGCAGATGACCGAATTTGATTTCGAGTTTCATTATATGTATTAATTGTTTCGTTATATCAACAAACAACTCAAGTGGCGGAGCGGTGAGATACGTGTTAGTTATGTCTTCCGGCTGACCCGGGTTAGAAACCCGGCAGCCGGTTTTCTTTTTTATTTACTTTATTTTCACTTTTTAATAATTATAGTTTTTAAATTCTAAATTGTTTATTAATTATGTATTGTTTAAAATTAAAATAAATCATAAATACGCAACGAAATTTTATAACTTGATATTTGATTAATAAACGAAGCGGGTTTGGAAACCCGTTTTTCGACGGATGTTACAGTATCCCCTACTTTTAGAAATTTCGTCCCGAAATTTAAGTAGTGGTATGTTTGACTCCAAAAAGGAGGGTAGTTTTGGCAATTACATACTTAGAAGAGGGTTAAGAGTTTAAATTTTTTATTTGAGGCGGTAACGTTCCTGGTAAGGGTTGAATACCCTGCTACAGGAATCGCTCTTTGATGCCTAATATAAGAAATATTGATAAACAGAGTTGATTGACTAGGTATGATCTCATGCATAAGAGTTTTGAGAGAATCGATACGTTTGGAATGATAAGGTTATATCCTAAAACAAAATTCTACCACTATAGCCTACATGGAACCTCTCATAACCGCCTGATAATGCCTCTGATCCTTTGGCAAGAATACTTATATATAGGAAGTACCAGCGGCGTATCCACCATATTCTTGTCAAATTTTCATTGGCTTTATCAGTAAATTATGATTAGTTCTATGTGACTCTAGGACATAAACAAACACAACAACCAAAGCTTGAGTCTTAATTCTGATAGTATACATGTTTGAATGCTGACAGTACCTCTCTCGTTTGTTATGATTAAGGGGTTAGTCTCGGTAAAAGTGAGTCACAACCCAACTTCTTTGAATGATGAGATTAAGATACGTCGATGTGTATGATGATATGAGTATAAAACAAAACTGAAATAGTAATTCGCATTAAGATTCTTGGATAAATTTCCAATTTATAATTGAGATACGTGAAAATTGAGATAACATAAAGAAAAACATAAAAACTAAGCGGTTGGAGTTGAATCTTGATTTTTGGTGAAGAAAACTAGTTGGGTGGTTCGTTTGGGCCGTCATTATCTTCAACAGGATTGGCGTTGATGTTGTAAACTCTTCCTCTTGCTGGTGGCCTAGTGGTTAGGTTTTCTTGATTTGCTTGGTTAACTGGGTTTGCTTGAGCTTGGGCGTTTATGATGTTAACCAATCGGGGGCACGTGTTTCTAAAATGGGTAGGGTCGCCACAATTGAAACAAGCTCGGACATATGGGAGCATGGGGTATTGGGGTTGTTGATATGTTTGGATCATGTTTTGAGTAGGGGGTGAGGTTTGGTTTTGAGGGGTGCGGCAAACCTTGCTCAAATGACCATAACGTCCACAATTCGCACATAGTCGACAAGGTAAGGTAGATGGATGGTGATAAAAACAGTGTTGCATTGAGGGTGAGGTCCAAAGTAAGGTTTCTTATTTGGGTAAGTTGAGTTGGGTGCTACTTGAGTGATTGGGATAGCTTGGAGGGGTATGGCTTGTGAAGTTGGTTGATTGTGTTGGGTGACAGCGAATATTTGTCTATCTCGTTTTCTCTTAGAAATGGGTTGAGAAGGGGATTCGGTTTGGGTGGAGTTTGAGGTTTCAGTTGATGCTTTATCCTTCTTCTTCTCTTCCTTGAAGTCCTTATTTCGTATGCGGTTCTCGGTGAGCTCTGTAGCTAACTCCATAGCTTCTTCCAAAGTTGCAGGTGTGGTACTTATTATAGGGTCTTGAATTTTTGAAGGAAGACCTCGAATGTAGTGCTCGATCAAACGGTAGAGAGGAGTGAACAAGTTGGGGACCATTTGATTTAACTCAAGGAATCTCTTGTTGTATGTGGTGTGGTCGCCTTCCTTTTCTTTCAAAGAATAGAACTCATCCTCCAATTTCTTGATTTCGCTTCTTGGGCAAAACCGTCTTGTCATGATTTCCTTCAACTCTTCCCAAGTCAAAGTTATAGCATCTTCAACACCTCGTTTGGCCTTCTTCGTATTCCACCATGTAAGTGCTGTTCCAAGCAAACTACCGGTAGCATATCGCACCTTGCGATCATCGGGGCAATCGCAATTTAGGAAAGTGTTTTCCATTTCCTCAAACCAATGGAGGAGAGCGGTGACTCCTTCAGTCCCTTCGTATTTTGAAGGATCGCAGGATTTGAAATGTTTGTAGGTGCATCTAGTGGCTTTTGGGGAAGGATTGATAACATTTTGATCTTCTTGATTGATTGGGTTGACGGAATTAGCGGTAAGGGCTTGTTGAACTTGAACTACAATGTAAGGTATTACGGCAGCCATTTGTTGAGCGATTTGGGCAGCCATGCGCTCGCGGGCTTTTCCTGATCTCATCTTCCTACAAGCGAGACTAGAAGACATCTACAAGGAATACGTATCAAGAGTATGAGTTGGACGTTTTAGGGGTCATGTGTCGTATTTAGGAATGAACATTCATAAAATAAATATAGAATAATAAATCTACTACATCCATAGGATGTCTTGGGCTTTGCTCGTAATTGGGCCTTGCATGCCGCCATACTTCACCTTCGTAATCATGTGGGCCCCCATGATTACCGGGTCTTTCATATGGTTCGCATGTGTTAGCCTGGTAACGTACACTAAAACCTGGAGAAAATCGAGAAATATGTATGTAACGTATGAGATTCGGAGTGCATCCAGGTGTGGACACGGTGACACCTCAAAGTGGGGTTAGTTAGAACGACGTTTGGTGTGGCATGCTTTGGCCTAATAGGTCCTTCGTACTCTCATCGTTAGTCCCCAGGTAGGCAAACTGGTCCGCTATATTGGATTTATACGAATGTCAACCTAGACAGGACGTTCCGACTACCGGTACTCGTACCCTTACAGTTACTACATGCCCGTCGTAGAACTCACTTTGATGAGATTGAAAAATGAACAATGCGACAAAATCTTGAATAACGGAAGTATGAAGATGATTTGAATATGTGAACATTGAAATATGTATGATGAATGTGTATGTAAGTATGTATGTTTGACTGTAAGTATAATTCATTATGTATCACAAAATATAATATTGGAAGTGTTTGCATGCATTTGTGTATGTAATAAATATGAAATAAATAAACATCATGAGTTTGCATGTAACCACATAAACAAATAAAATCTAATCAACTATAGTATAGGCTCTAAGGGTCTAATAACCTATCCTATATCCCTATAGTCAAAAGCTCTGATACCAATCTGTCACACCCCGACCCGCAGCGGAAAAAGGTGATCGGGGCATGATTGGGTTTTCATCAAAGCTCATGACATTTATTATAATGTTTCATATTTATTATTACAATTTTAAAGAAGATGATACAATCAAATCATACAAGTACAACATGTTCCATACATCTTTCTAGACTTCATTATTTTTCTTCTTTCCTTGCTTCATCCTGTCCACCTGTATCATGTGTAAAAATGGTTTTTGGGTCAACAAAAAGTTGGCGAGTGAATCCTATGAAAACATTTAAACGTGTTTATTGTATTGATTATAAAATAAAGTGTATAACCACATATGAGTAAATGTAGATGTAAATATATTCACAAAACACATAATATTAAATATTGCACACACATACAACAATTGATTGTTTTGAGGCACGCGTTGTTCAACTCGTCTCCCACGAGGAACTGATGGGCCTAATGAATGAGTTTTGAGGCACGCGTTGTTCAACGAACTGATGGGCCTGATGAATGAGTTTTGAGGCACGCGTTGTTCAACTCGTCTCCCACGAGGAACTGATGGGCCTAACAAATAATTTGTATACAACTTGACAATATGTAATACATCACAACAAACAATATTTACATTCTAAGTTTAGATCATATTATGGTATAGCACGAGTTTGAATAAGCGAATTAATTTAAGCGACACATGATACACCCCAAAACATGAATAAAAAAGGGGAATTTGTAAGAATTCACTCACATTGGGTGCGTTCGTTTGATGATGTTGAATGCGCACGAGTTTAGAGAGTTGATCGACGAGGAATAACTAACCTAAATAATAACGAAAAGGTATGGTAAATAAGTGGATTTAATTTGAGATTAATAATTTTAATTCATAACCTTAATAGGATTTCTAGATTTATTTTTGTGAGTTTAAGGACACTTTCTAACTTTAAACATATTATTTTTAAGTATTTTTAATTGATTTTTAAATTAAATAAATAAATAAAAAAATATAAAAATGTTGACTTTTTGACTTTGACCGTTGACAGAGCGTTGACCGTTGACCGGACCGTTGACCGGTCGGACGGTGGTCTGAGATGCACTGAGTGAGGTTCGAACCCGCGACCTCTCGTACGCGTGCACGCAGCTCTACCAACTGAGCTACGTGTCTAACCCGTAATATTCTATGTTTTAATTATATTTATATACTGATTAAATGTTAATATATTTGGTTTATATTAAAAGGGTTTAAAATGGTCGAATCGGTGTCAGGAAGCCGGATCGAACTCGGGTTCTTTGGTTCGTAAGCGCACAGCCCAACCAGTTGGGCTGTGTGTCTTATCTGTTTAATTTACGAGTTATATTAATCTTATAAACAAACTGGAGCCTGTTCTGATTCAGTTCTAAAAAAATTGGTTTTAATTCGGAAAGTCGGTGCGTTTGTAAGGATTCGAACTCGTGACGTGCGCTAAGTGTTTGCACACAGTCCACCGCTGGACTGTGTGTCTAACCCGGTTTAATAACTTGTTTTAATTATTCTTATAAACATCGTCGACTTCGTCTTCTTCATTCAAAGACTCAGACGACCGATATTCTTCTGTTCTTGTTTAAATCGTTCGTCGAACATATTACTAGTTGAAATGTAATGGATAAAAAGAGTTAAGGACGAATGTACCGATCAGACTGTATTTCTCAGAATTCCGGCAATGGTCGTCGGCTTGTGGATTTCGTCTGATTGAATCAATTAACAGTTTTGATGGATTAGTTGCGAAACTGAGTTACTAAACAATGATTATCAGAAGGTTTAAATGATTATACCGATTCACAGCGTGATTTTGGAAATTCCAGAGGATTTCCGGCGAGTGCAGAATGTCCGGCAACGTCGTCTGGGACTGATTCTGGTTGATGGATTGAAGTTAGTAATAGTCTAACAATGGATTGAAACCGAAAGAGTCGAGGTATTTACCGTTTTGATGTAAGTCTCGGTTTTCCGGCAAAAGTCCGGCGAGAGCGATTTGGGCGCGCTGATGACCGAATTTGATTTCGAGTTTCATTATATGTATTAATTGTTTCGTTATATCAACAAACAACTCAAGTGGCGGAGTGGTGAGATATGTGTTAGTTATGTCTTCCGGCTGACCCGGTTCGAAACCCGGCAGCCGATTTTCTTTTTTATTTACTTTATTTTCACTTTTTAATAATTATAGTTTTTAAATTCTAAATTGTTTATTAATTATGTGTTGTTTAAAATTAAAATAAATCATAAATACGCAACGAAATTTTATAACTTGATATTTGATTAATAAACGAAGCGCGTTTGGAAACCCGTTTTTCGACGGATGTTACACAAATGATTGTCGCAGAGTTGAGACACACTCAACAGACTGTGCTTCAATTCTGGTACGTAATTGACATTCTTAAAGTTGAGGGCTCCATTGCAAATAGTCCCTCTCATGGTAATTTTCCCTGTTTCTCCACCTGCGAAGGAAACAAACCCGACATCGAAAAACTGAATGTCATTCAACTGCGAGATGTCTCCGGTCATGTGCCTGGAACATTCGCTATCAATGTACCATAGTCTAACAAGAGCACGCCAGAGCTGTTCCTGCACATTTCAACAGGTTTTAGTTAGAAATGGGAACCCAGGCCATTGAAGATCTGGGTTTGCCATTAGCATCAATGTAAGTAACCTCATGAAAGATCAAATTAGTTGAGGATGCGGTTGATGATGATTTTGATTTATTAGACATGGGTTAGAAGAATGAGTCTTGGCCACTAACTTAGGCCTCCAGGTTACCGAATCTGACCTCTGCACATTACTTGGAGTGCTAGAGGGATTCTGGGAAACTGAAGGTCTCAAGAATTTGAAAGATTGTTTCTTGGTCAAGTTCCAGTCTTGATCAGAAGACTTAGCCACAAATCGAGCCTTAGATGGGTGATTAGGCATAGTCTTCTGATATCTAGAATACAAAGTTTTGAAATAGGTAAAGGTCTTTTGATGATTTCGAGCAATGTGCCCGGGAGATCCACAATTGAAACAGGTCTGCCTCTTCTGGAAGAAAACAGTCCGTTCAGCTTGGGAAATTCTGGGCAATTTGTCTGTCAGTTTCTTGCTGGCGGGTACTAAACGGCTGATGCACGGTCTTGGTCTTTACGGTGTCCTTCGCACAACCATCAACAAACTTGTTAGTTTGTGATTTGAATTTAAGGTTTTTGACATGGAGGTTTTGGCAAAATTTTAACTAATATTGTTCAGCTGGTTGCTTAACAGATTCAGTTTGCGGCTGCCGAGTTAACTCCTCAGTTTGATGAGAAGACCCAGCAGTTGTCGTTTCATTTTTTGTAGAGCCTGTTTTGTTTTTCTTTTTAGATCGGTGTGTTCTCCGCTTCTTAGTCTTACTTTCAAATCACACTTCGTGACAGATTCTGTAGAGGACACGAGTGGCTCTACAGGGACATCCTGTTCTGAAATTTCAGAAGATGACTGTGGTATCTCGCAATGTCGAAAAGTTTGAGATTCGATTCAAAATCAGTTTGAAGATTTTCATTTGATTCATGAAGAAAAATGTGTTCATATTCAATCATTTCAGAATCAGTCCCTTGTGTTGAGTCGCCCGAGTCTTCCAGAATTATGTCACTCTCAACTTTTACAGAATTGGTTGGTTGGTCAACTTTCACACTGGCAACCTAGGAGATGCATCAACGACGCAGCCTTGGAGACGAACTTTCGGTATCCTTAGTTGAAAATGATGAAACCGAATCATCTGTTGATGCAGAACCTACAGCTAAATTGATTTTCTCATCATACAAGTTATCACAGTTTTTAGCATCATTCAAACATCAGTATTTGATGAAAAAACAAATTAAAACTGTCTAAATTCTCAACACAACCAACACTGTTTGAGTATGTAAATTTTCAGCAAGAAATGATTTAAAATGTCAAAAGTAGGCTTATAAAATGCATAATTAGCAGCTGAATTGTCTGAATTTGTATTCAGACATTCCTCTTGATCACCCTCAGTGATATCCTCAACTAAAATTTCTTCTGCACATGAGTTAGACACATTAGTATCGTCTACAAATTCATTTTGAGTATCAGAAGATTCTTTGCCGTTAGATTCTGTGGAGGATGCGGATGTTTCTGCCTCAGGCACTTCTTTCTCCAATCCATCTGTACTTCCAGAGGGATGATTACCAGTTTCACGAGAAAGTGGTGTAGAAGCCACAAAGACATCATCCCTCTTGAGTTCAGTGGGTTTGGAGAACTTTGGGTAATAGGGCGTCCATGGTTTGGATAAATAATCTGAATACCATAAATCATTTTTCTGCATTTTCTACCTCTTCCTCAGATTCAGGCATTCTAGTATAGTTATGATTATATGGTGGAGGCGCCCTATTATACCCAAGGCATTTGGTAAAATTCTTTTGATAGTTAAGCTGGAGGTCACATAATTCCTTGACAAGTTTACTGGAAGTTTCAAATTTTTTAATGTTTATTTCATTTTTGTGAAGCTTCCCTGTCAAGGAATTCACTTGGCTAAAACTGCTTGAAGTTCTACGTCCTTTTCAGCTAGTTTTAGCTTGTAGTCGTAGACCCAACATTGCGGTTGGTTCAAGTCTAGCTTTAGCTGAGCCACATCGTGTTTCTGAGCTTCGACCTTCTCCATAAGAAGCTTATACTTATGTTTAAGGGCGATGTTCTGTGACGCAGCTGTTGATATTCAGCCACTAGAGTTGAATTATGGACGCGCATTTGTGATAATTTAAAACGACAACTGTCAGAACAAAGAATTCGATGTACCAGTTTTCCGAGAGATCGGGCGTCTCAGTTGTCTGCGCCATCATGCAGTGATTGTTGTTCTTGGATAGATTCAATGTTTCCATTTGAGCTGCAGCATCTGCCCAGTTGAAACGTTCATGCTGTTGGGCCACAATGCTGTTGACTTCCCGCCTGAGCTGCTTGTTGGACTCGTAGTAGACTTCGAAGGAGAGACGGGAATCAGCTGTCTGTCACTGTTCTGTATGTCAGCGACCCTGGATGATACATACCCTGACGGTGGCTTCTTGCATTCCCTGGCCAAGTGTCCTGGTTCATGACATCGGTAACATCTAAGTTTGTCCTTGGTGAGACCAGTCTTCAAATTTGACAAGGGTTGCCTTCCATATTTCTTCTGAAACTTGTTGACCTGAAAAGCAGCCATTGCTAAATTCCAAGAAACATCGATCTCGTCCAGGTCCTCCTCCATGATCTGATCAACTTCGGTTGGAAGAATAGATGGTGGGGTCAGATCACCTGCCAGGAAGGCATTTAAACTTTTGATCATTGACGCCGCAATAGCCAGTTTCTCCTCGTTTTCTTTAGTGAGAAACGCAGAGTTGGACGCCGGTTGAGCAGGCGCCGGTGCTGGTGCAGCAGCTTGAGGAGTGTTGCCTTGTTGCATGGTTTGAGGAATTGCAGGACTGAATACCATGTTGGGATACTGAGCATGGTACTATGTATGAACATGTGCACTGAAACCATTTGTAGGATTCTGAGATTGAAGACCATACACGTACTGAGTGTGCTGAGGCGTGGCTATAGGACTATAAACCACGTTTGATCCACCCGGTGCTTGCGTATTTCCTTGCAGAGGACTATAAATAAGATTCTGTGACATTAAAGCCGCGTTCTGCCCTGTCATCCCTGCAGCCATCAAACTGCTTTGATGGTTGATTTCCCTCTGCTTATTGTCAATCTCACATGATTTGATAGTAGCTATCATCTCAGTGAGAATGACCTCATTCAAGTTCTTCGTCTTTTTGATCATGCCCACATCCGCATCCCAACTCTTGGGCAGTGAATTTAATAACTATCTGTTCATGGCACTGTTGGTGAGGGTGATCTCAGCTGAAATCATTTGGGAAACCAACTTGACATAATGGCGTATCTGGTTTTAGATAGTTTCCCCATAGATATGATTGAACGAGCTGAATTGCTGATTCAGCTAATTCACCCTGCTTGCTTTCATGTCGGCATTTCCCTCGTACAAATTTTGCAACTTACTCCAAACCTCCTTTGCGGTCTTATAGTTTCTAACCGCGATAGAGATATCAGGTCCTAGGGCCATGGTCAGAGTTGCTGAAGCCTTCTCATCTTCCACTATGATCTTGATGTCTCTAGAGTCCATAGGTGCATGGGCTTAGGAATTTTCATTTCTAGATCTTGCTCTGTGCTGTAAACTATGGTTCTTGGACCATCATGATGCATCTCCATACACCAGGTTCTTTAGCCTTGCAGTACTGTTCAAAAACAGAACTTCCACTCATAGTATTCATCCCCATACAATAAACGTGGCACTTTGGTGGAAGTGCCAATTACTTGATCCAGCTCTTGATGGAGGGCCAATGTTTGCGATTGCAGGGCAGCCAGAGTGGCATTTGTCAGATCTTGTGCGGTCATGAATTCAGCCATCATAATTAAACTGATTAAAAATTTTACCAAATCGATTTAAAAATTCATTTATTTTAAGTCTCTCTGATGAATAGTACCAAATCCGAAATGGTCAATCCTGTAGTCAATGATGGTCAAACCTGGAATCCGAATCTAATCCGAAATGGCAATCCTGAAGTCAATGATGGTCAAACCCGGAATCCCAATCTAATCTGAAATGGCAATCCTGAAGTCAATGATGGTCAACCCGGAAAGATTATCCTAATTGATGGTGATCGGATGATGAATCCGGATTGATGAATCCGAAATAGCGAATTCGACTTGAAAAAAAACCCGAAATGAGATGGATCTGAAATGAGAAGACCGAGCTATAAATCCAAAATGGAGAATCCGAAATGTATGATCCAGAATAACCAACTCTGAATATGAATCCGGAATCAAGAATCCAGAGTGGAGAGTTCGGAATGCCTGTCGGATTGATGAATCCGGAACAGAAATCCTTATTCGTAACAGTGAACCTGCCTTTTCTGCAACTGAATTCCGAGATCCAAGGAATTCAAAAACTGCAACAGTGACTCGGATTGCAATCCGGATTGAGCAACAGTCTGGGATCAATCCGAGATGGATGATCACCTTCGTGTTCTTCGGAATCCGGAACAGTGGTTGATCCGAATTGTGAGAACCTTCTTCCTGTTCTTCGGAATCTGGAACAGTACCAGATCCGAGTTGTTCAAAAAATCTTCGAGTTCTTCGGAACAGTAGCCCTTCCAACGATGAACAGTGATCCGGAACAGAAAAACGATCCAAACAACAGCAACGCACATCAAAAACTTCTTCAATCAGCAATACCCAAAGCCTATATTTGAATAGCAGGCTCTGATACCAATTGTAAGTCCCATAAACGGATCAAACAGGTATGGCTAACCTAATCAGTAGCGGAAATCATGATTAGGAAGAAGAACAACTTAAATAACTTTGAATAACTCTAACTTACATACACCAAAGATGTCAGATACAAGTTCTTTTCTTTCAACTCTCTAAACCCTTCTCAATGACCTAGCCCCTCTATTTATAAGCATTATTAAGCCCATAATTACAACCCTAGGCCCATTAGGCACAAGGAAGCCCACACAAACCCCAAAAGTCCAAATTAATCCCTAATGAATAAACCTTTAATAATCCAAAACCAACAAATATGCTCGACTTTATTACAATTGTAACACGTCCTACTGTCATTTCTACCAGAGGAATCCCAATCCTGTTTTCTACTCTCCTTTTCCTTTTTAAATTCATCATTGGATTGTTTACCAATGCTCTCTTTTTGTTTTTCAGTGTTGTTCCATAGACAAAATTAATTTTCTTTGTAAAGTTCAATTTTTAAACTTGTTGTTCTTTCTTTGCTTTTGATAACCCAACTCTGCTCTCTTGTTTTCAGGATAGTCCATATCCTTCTGGTGGTAACTATTATAAACACATTTTGATTTACAATAAAATGATGCGTCTTGTTTTTCTATTTCGGAATGACTGACTTCAACTAGCTTAAACAACCTTATCAACTCGACCAAGATTAACATTCTGATTGGGAAATCCACATCGGAATATAGTTTATCAGATCCTTTCATTTTGTACACAAGTACATTGGATCATTTTTAAACTATATTGTGATACAACATCCAGTTCAGATTTTTCGAGATTCAGCTCTGCACTTTCAAAAATAGAACTTTCAGATTTGTCAGACTCATATTGCAAAACATTTTCGACCACAGTTTTTACCACTTCAGATTCACTTTCATTTTTGTTTGGTGTATGTTACGTCAATTTTCGCAAGCAGCTCATTTTTCATCTTAGTTTTCAATTTAAATTTAATGTCTTTTCCACCCCCGATGGTTTTCTTCTTGCATAGCTATTCACAAGGGCGGGGGAACACGATCGTAACCTACACCTTTATGTTCATCAATTGTCTTCCTTGCTTTCAATTTCCGAAAGAATGTGATCAATGAAGTATGAACTGGTAGAATAACTGATTAACAACTTGTTAACCCGTTCAGTTTCGATTTTCATTTTCTCTAGTTCACTTTTTAGCTCCGCAATTGTATTTAAATGAATATTGATGGCCATCTTTTTGTCCATTATAGTTGACTTGATCATCGAAAGTGTCTTGTCATTTTCTCTGGTCACTTGTTCAAATTGTTTAATTGTTTCACTCAATTTGTCATTTGCTTCTTTTTTTGTATTATCTGCATGAATTTTCTACTCTTTGTATCTTTTTTCTTTATCAACACACTCATTGCATGGCTCTTTGCACTTCATGCAAGGTGTTTCCTTTACAGACTCATTTAGCGACACATTATCGATTTGACTCTAGCTTCTTGAGCTTCCTCAGTAACTACCTCATTCACGTTAGTCGTTAGAGCTTTGTTAGCTATGTTAGTTAGATTCTACAAAGCAATTCCTTGGTCACATCAATCACCTCCACTATTTCAAGATCTGCCTCTTCTTCACATGGTGGTTGATAGCTTGAGTCGAAGTAACCTGCAAAAGTTTTAAGAATATCAGTAGGCAATAGATGTTTAAATGCACTATTTTCTTCTCTAACGATGTGTTGTAATATTCTCCGGGTGCTTCGTCAAAGGATGCCTCAACAAATTCTTCTTATGCATGTTCTTGTTCTTCAAATATATCGTTTGCCAGTGCGAGGCTTTCACTCTTTGTAATGTACTTATTCCAGTTGAACCCTTCATCTTCTTGCGTAACAACCAAAGCCTTATCTTTTGAGTTTGATGGACCATCTTCGATCTGCACTAACCTTGTCTGAGGTTGGGGTCGATGATATATGGTCCTTTTGTAGTAATCATCTGCAAATGGAAACTGATTTCCTTTGACTTCCCTATTTGGGCACACTCTCTTGAAATGTCCCTTTTCTCTGCACTTGAAGCATGTAACTTTAGACTTATCAAAACCGAGTTTGCTGTCAAGACCACCCAGACTGTCTCCTCCTGTGATTTCCATAAAGCGTTGAGCTCTATGGACTATTGACGCCATGCACCACTTAATATCAATTAATTCCAACTCAACTAGATCAATCTGATCATAATCTTCTTTGGTCATTTCAGGATTCCCAATCCTTCCGGCTATCAGACTTTTGTATGATTCAAGAACTGATGCAAGCAAGGCCATGTGTTGTTTGGCCGTGTGTTCATTGAAATCCTGTGCGTTTTCGAGATTCACAGCAATGTTGCATTGAAGAATGCGCTGGTTTGAATTAGGTTGATTGTTTTACTGTTCTGAGGATTACTTGAGCTTTGTGAAGATTGAGGAGCTTGAGGAGAAATATGGTTGCATGATGAAAATGACTGAAACCCACTGGATTGGTTTGATGGTGCACTTGTAGTATTGTTGGCACTGAAGGCGGTTTGAACCTTGGAACTTTGTATGTTACCAATAGAACTACCTTTGTAGTGTAGGTTCACATCTTGTTGCATGTGAGCGCCTTTGTTCTTTGTCATCTTCTGCATTTCTAGCTCATGACCTTCTAATCTTTCAATAAATCTTGGCAATGTGAAATTACTATATTCCGTGTTGTTTTTCAGAATAGTTAAATAGGTCGTCCACTCTCCTTCTAGTAAAGAATCAACCAGTTTATCAACTAGTTCTTCATTGGTTTTATAAATTTCCATCCGTTTCATCTGAACCACCAAATGAAAGTACCTTTCGATCAGCTACTTCATTGTCTCACCATTCATTAGATCGAAAATATCGAATTCCTTTCTTAGCAGCGCTTTTCTTCTTTTTCGAAGTTGAGAACTTCCTTGAAACTTAAGTCTTAAAGCATTCCACAGAGACTGAGTGTCATCATCGTGTAGTGCAAGGATATCTTCGTTTACTGCCTGTTGAAGTAAATTCATCATCTTCTTTTCGTTGATAAACTTTTCTCTCTCTATATCCGTTAGCTGAGATAATGTCTTCTCAAGACCATTCTCACCTGTAGGTGTTGTGTACTTTGACTCGATGGCAAACCAATATGTGAAATGATTAGCTTGTACTCAGTTTATGAATCTCTCACTCCAACTGTCATAATCTTCTAAGTTAATGAGCTTTGGAGGTTTCGTCATGGTTCCCATTTCGTTCTCTAGGTTAATATTTTGCGTTGCAATAGTGGTAACAGTAGAAGCAGCAAACGCGTTGAAAAACTCTTCTTTCATTATGTCTGCAATTTTCAGAAACACAAACTTTTGACAACACTGATTAGATATAATTTGACAAAAATATGAAAGTGAAGAAAAATCCTCAAAATGTCTTACGTGCGAGTGAACCAATACTCATGCGAGTCAGGTGGCTCGTGCGAGCAAGTTACTCGAGCGAGGAGAGAGAGAGAGAGTTACTCGTACGAGTGACCCTTTGTGCGAAACACTTACTAGTACGAATGACTGTTTTGGAAGTTGAAAATTTTAAGAAAACTTGTTTTTCTTGGTCGTACGAGTGACTAATTCATGCAGATGGTCGTTTGTACGAGTTGTCCTTCTGCTCATACGAGTAGCTCAGGTCAACAAACAGATGTATTCTACAATTTTCGTCATGATTTTGTTCGATTTTAGAGCTTTAAGTTTAAGGGATTTGTTAATGTTGATTTTAACGTGTTATACTAAAATCCTAGTCCAATTCATCCATGAAATCCTCTAGATCTAAAGTATGTATGAAGAAAGAGTAGATATAGAAAATCTTCAATGGTTGAATCTGGATTTTCAACTACTGAAACTTGTTGTTTGTCCTCAAATCAAGCCTCAAGGCTCTGATACCACTTGTGAGAAGGGATCGGCTCTTCTCCGTGAGCACCAGACTAACTTGACTCAGCTAACAAACGCCGAATTCATTGCTAGCGAGTTAGATAAACAAACAATCAAGTTTGCTGCTTAAATGCCTTTACTTCATATATTAATAAACGTGAAAGTTATAGACGAGTAAACAAATGGACAGGACTTCGCCTTAGTCACACACCAACAGCTATAACACAACACTCAAGCTCCACTATATATAGGCCAACATGGCTCGCACAGGAATGAGGTTGTTGGCTCGTGCGAGTGGTGCCTCGTACGAGTGACACCGTCACTCGTACGAGCCATAATAGTTCACTCGTACGAGCCATTTAAAATACATACAAATATGACAAATATAAGCCCAATATACATGACTGACATATCATAGACGTAGACAATAACATTGTGCACCAACAAATTGGTAAGATCCAAATAAGGGTGGACATGCTAATCACATACCATTTCCCCCGTCATATTTAAACGTTCATAAATTTTTCATACATGACTATTTAAAAAAAATACACCATAAAATCCAACATTTTTTTATCTTTCCAACGAGTATACTATTGATATACTTTTCGAGAAAAAAACTGAATTGGTTTTTATGACGTTTTCACCTAGTTTTTATCGTGTTTGTCTGAACCGGGTGTTTTTATGAAGTTTTCAACTAGATTTTTATGATGTTTTTTTTAATAGCGTGTTTTTATGACATTTTCAACTGAGTATTTCATGGTAATTTTTTCTGAACCGGGTGCTTTATGGCATTTCATTGGATATTTTATGGTGTTTTTCTGAACCGGATGTTTTATGACGTTTTTATATGAACACCCAGTTCATGTCATTTTTTAATTTCAAAAGTATACATACTTGTTGGAAAGATAATAAACACTCTATTGGATTGTGTAATTATTTTTGATATAATGAAATATAGAAAAGCTATGAGAGTTTAAAAAAGATGGTGAAATATGCCCGTGACTTGCGTGCATGGTCTTTGGCATGTGAGTGGTATGTGCATGGGCTTTTTGACAATATTAACCTTATTGTAAGTAAGCATCAACACTACATGTCAACACCAAAATGGTTCTCACTGTTTTCACACTTGTAGGCGTTTTCTCTAGATCCCGCACCTATATATATAGAGTGAATTGCAAATTGTGTCCCTTATCTTTATACCACATTTCAACAGTGACATGTATCGTTAAAATTGATGAGTTTTATACTTAATGTTTCCAAATGACACACATTTTGTCCTTTAGCCATAACCCAGTTAGATTTATTTTGTTAAATCTAGTCATGTGACTTGCATGTGAGGGCATATTTGTCTTTTCACCATTACAGAGACTGATGTGCAGATATTTAATATTCAATGACTATTGTGTAAAATAATAAAATATAAAACATATATATATATATATAGGAGAAGGTTCATTTGAGAGAAATTTATATGAGAAGAAAAAGAAGAAAGGGCATAATGGTAAACCGTTAAATAGTTTATAATTTCTCTCATTAATTATGTTATCTTTAATTAATAAAGCAAAAACATTTTATTCTACACATGTTCAAAATTTATCTCATCTATGTCTTACACTTGTCGGAATTACCCTACACACATGTAAATTTACCCTACACATTTCAAAATTTATCCTACACTCAAAGATTGTCATTCACCATAAATTATTTTATCTTGAAATAGTATATTAAAAAATGAGTTACAAGTTTAATTAATAACAATTATAGCTTTACCTATATGCGCTTTTTCATAATATATTAAATAAAGTAAATGAAGAATTTTTATTGGTTTAAAAGTTATTTTTTTATTCTTATAAAATTTTTCTTTACATTTAAACTCTGCATTATATATATATTGTTTTCTCTTTCTCGTCTCTCTCTGTCTCACATGCCACCACGATTATCTACCTCACACCACATGCTGATCCACCGCCAACCCTGCACTACTTTCAAAACCTTCAAGCGTTCTTAAAAAAACATGCCCCTAAATCATAACACGTTCTAACTTTAGACATAATTTGCAATATTCATCTTATGTAAAAATATAAGAACTACGAGTGGGATACCTCATCCACTACAATTAGGGCACCTAATCCACCAAAGCCTAACACTCCCAATACGGATTTAATTGGGGAACTATATTTGACGTAATTTAATACCGATTTAATTGAGGAAAAAAGCATGATTCAGATTAGATACCATAGACAATGGTGGTTGCAGCGAGGGTTGGGGTCAGAACAAAACCATCACCGCCGAACACCGCCGCATCAACCATCACTGCCACTACTGCCCCTGCCACCATCCAACAAAACACAGCATATCAAACGACCACCTCACCAGCCACCATCTAACACACAAAAGTCCCCTTCTCAATTTCGAACAATCCTGTCACCATCCACCACCAACAACCACCCATCCTCCACGACCTTCTACAACCACCCACCATCTATCACGATAGCCACTATCTTCCACCAACAACTGCCACCAACCACCAGATCTGCCACCACCCTAGTTGGTTAGAGAGAGAGAGAGAGAGAGAGAGAAAGAGAGATAAAGACGAGTTTTATTTTCTAAAAAATGGTTTGGTATTTTAGTTATTAGACATTTAATCCTTATAAAGGTAAATGACAAACTTGCCCCCACATGCAAGTCATATGAGCAGATTTAATAGAAAAATCTAACTGAGTTAAAGCTAAAGGACATAATGTGCAGCATTTAGAAACATTAAGTACAAAACTCATCAATTTTAAAGACAAATGACACCACTTGAAATTGAGTGTAAAGATAAAAGACAAAACTTGTAATTCACTCATATATATATATATATATATGAAGAGGATATTTTTGATGCGTGTGTTCAATATAACCCTATGGAAGCATCTACAAGGTGTTTGATTTAAGAAATCACCTAGTGTTATAACCGAACTATTTGAGATGTGCCGTTATATAGATACTAAAGATACGTGATGTACTTGAAAACCATTATCATGCTTGTGGATCTAGACACTATTGAGCATGTTGATTATCGATATATTGTAGATTATTTTTCAGGTTAGCAGATTGGGAAGTGATTTCATTGGCTCCTTAATCTAAAATAACTAACATCCTTTTAGTAGAGAACTTGATGGTGTTTTTACGTGTTGTAGCAATAACCCTCTCATAGTCATGAGGACTTGGTTTGTCATCTACAGGAAGGTATATTTTGAGGTATATCTATGTTGGGTCAAGCACTTGGAATCACCAAGGTTGCTCCTTTGGAATCAGACTAAGTAGATATGTTGTTTTTGATATAACAAAAAAACTAGCATCCTAGAGAACTTAGCTAATTAGGAAACAAGCAACAACTATTTTAAAATCGATGGTGATGGAAAACACAAAGATTCGGCCTATTAGCCGGACAAACTAATGGATTCGATTGTCACCATAGCTAGTGAATCATCAATACAACATTAATATAAAAATAAAAGAACGATCATTCAATTACAAAGGAACGATCGTTTAATCGTTGTTTTTTGTTGTTAGCCCTTTAGTGGACGGTCGTTTAAGTCGTAACCCTACACGACGGTTCAAAAATATGTCACATGATGACGTCAGCCCTTCTTTATTGAATGGCCGTTGATTTTTTTTACAAACGATCGTTCTTTGACAGTGTGGATTAGAATTACGAGGGTGTGGGGATACTTAATTGGGTCCGTTTTTGGGAATGATGATAGAACCAAAGCTGATCATTCCTATATCTCTCTATGACTGGTCAGAAACATGATACTAGAATCAAATTTTGTTATAGCTCAACTTAATTAAGACATGCATGTCCAATAGAAACAAGCAAAATCTAAACAAATCTGTGTACTATTAGTAAGTTGAGCATCCATTGTCATCCCTACCTCATTTCTCTCTTCTTTGTAATAACTTTGAATTTGAGTTTATTCCATATTAAGCCTAGGGTTGTTTTGTAAAGCAGTTTTAGAGTGTGTTCTTGAAAACTGTTAGGTTTAATATCCAACGCAATCTTGTGTACGTACTTTGTGTGCTTTCATAAATGAGAAATATATGATTTATATAGATACATTATAAGTTGTATATTCAATCACCATGTACGCCAACATTATTGCAACTTCAACACTCTTTTAATACAAGAATTGGGGATTGCTAATCGATTCTTTAACAACATAATAGAAAGAAGAATATAAAACATGTGTACCTGATAATCCAGTTCCTGCTGAGAGGGAAGTAAACATGTTCTTGATTCTGATCAAGTTCCCATTTAGGGTGTACGATTAGGATGGCATAGGTAGGTTATGGAAACCAACGAATTCTAAGGGGGGGGGGAAATTATATTGAATTGGTAATTTGTGTCTTTGTGATTAACCTTTGACACTCTCTAATAATCTCTATGTATAGACCCAATAGGAAACCATATTTAGGTAGTAAGGGTAATTACGTCCATTAAATAATTACAAATTAAACATTCGGGGTATTAAGGTCAATGATCATGAATTAGATAAATGATAATATAGGCCATTTAATTATATAATATAATATTCTTACATTCTCCAACTTGGTCGAGTTATCATTTCTGATGAGCATTAGGTAAGTCTAATTAGATTTTGATACTCATTTTAGTTTTAAACTGTAAATACAGTAGAGTAATACAATCATCAAATCAATATTCAACTCAAGACCCCATTAATCATACTAAAATCCAAATTTAAAACTTAAATGAACTTAGGATCACACTGACAAATAATCCTTTAAGGTTTATTTGTATAATTATTGTCTATGCATCTTTAGGCATTCATAAACGTACTAAGAGACAAACAAATTTTAAATGTGTGATGAAAAAAATAATAGTAATAATTTATATTACAATATGCAATTATACATTGTTATTAGTAAACTCGTCTTTATTATAAATGCATACATAATACTTATGGGTGATAGACCTTTAGTTCTTGAATCCTTAAGCATATCATGAATGTATTCAATACAAAGACTTGGTTTCCTCTAATTGTTCATAAGCGAACAATAATTTTGTATTGAAATCTTATGCAACTCCGCTTGAACTGTTACTGTTCAAGAAACAAGGGTAGCTTACTTATCACAATAACCGTTCAATATGATATATATATATATATATATATATATATATATATATATATATATATATATATATATATGTGGAGTTACTAGATTATGAATCCACTCGATTGCATTGTGATTAGCAATGTATTATATCATTGTAACTGAAATTGTTGTTAACACTAACCTATGACTCATCCAAAATATGGGCCTGCCTGCTGACATAAGGATATACCCCCAAATGGACATTTTGTTTCCTTAATTGGACAACAAAGTCAAAATAATAATTGTTTTGAGTCATCACTTCTTCTTTAAGTTATTATTTCTCGTTTTCTAAAGATATTTCATTAGATGCTTCACAATAATCTAGAATTGTCTAGTGTTCAGCAATATGAGCAATATCTAAATGCGCATAAACTTGAACATACATAATGCTTCTAATTAGTGAAGCATAAGGAAATAATCTTGTTTAACCTTTTAGCCTCTAAAGGAGAGCAATTTTTCATGTTACACGTGTAAGGGCCTCTTAGAATGGTGGAGGCTACCAGAGTTCTCTCTAAAACTTAACCCTAATTATGACATATAATATTCCTTATATACCTAGGGTTTGCCTATGCCCCTCATGGGCTTCCATTGTGCTTGCATGGCCTACATGGCCTATGACATGCCCAAGTGACCTAAAAAGGTCTAAACCTAATACAAACTAACACAGTTAATCCCAGAGAGCTACTATAGTATATTTGATGCGTCAGTCTTACACTTCTAGGACCTAACAATGTCAGATTTGCCGATGATGAAACCCAAAACCCAAGGGAACCATCTTCCCTACATGATGGAATATGTTGAAGTATAATCAAAGATCGAGAAGTATTCCCTTGAAGGCTTCCCAAAGACTTACCCAAACTATTGTAGCAAAAGTATTGCATCAAAAAATTATGAAGACACATTTGATGCGTCAGTCTCACACTTCTAGGACCTAACAATCTCCTCCTAGACTGATGCCTCAAATTTTCTTCATAGCATAAATTCAGCAACGTTTTCAGCAGAGTCTATGGTTGTTGCTATGCTGTAAGTCTTGTGGAAGTCAGTCTCACACTTCTAGGACCTCACATTTCAATAAACTCTCAGTACCGGATCTCTTTCTTCTACTCTTGCGGTTAGCTTCATATCAGGATCTTGATCAGCTTTGCTTGAAACATCTTTGTCAAAAAGAATGCGAGGGGAGGAATCTCAACAGCTCTTTTCTTCTTCAATCTTTCTCTTTCAAGCAAGCAGGTTCACATGTACTTCTTCAAATGTACTATCATTGTCAGACAATGATTCGTATATGGTTCTTCTGACTTAGCTACACTTTGTTGTTGTGATGCTTCATGCTTTGTCAGCAACTAACAGCATCTCAATTTTCAGCAACCCCTGTTTCTTGATCTAAGTCAAGATCTGCACAATTCTAAGAAACTTATAAGCAAACATTCTAATGCAACAAGGAGAGTACCGCATGAACACTTGGTACATCCAAGTACTTGTACTCGGATCAAAATTCAAATTTCTTTCATCTTTTGATGATTAGTCATATCTTCAAAAACGGTTAATAATTTTTAATAAAGCAAAGAGAGCACTTTATTTTATTTATTTATTTATTTTTAATTTTTTGGATTTTTGATTTAGTAAAAACAAGACACTATTTTTGGATTTTTGAATTTTCTATATATTTTTTTAATTTTTAAATATAATAATATAAACAAAAAAGCAAATATACGAAGAAACTAATTCATTAGTTACAACTATACAATTGCAATGGGATCAAAATCGTTTTCAGGCGGACCAAGAAACTAATTCATTAGTTACAACTATACAATTTAATAACTGTCTGTTCATGGCACTGTTGGTGAGGGTGATCTCAGCTGAAATCATTTGGGAAACCAACTTGACATAACGGCGTATCTGGTTTTAGATAGTTTCCCCATAGATATGATTGAACGAGCTGAATTGCTGATTCAGCTGATTCACCCTGCTTGGTTTCATGTCGGCATTTCCCTCATACAAATTTTGCAACTTACTCCAAACCTCCTTTGCGGTCTTATAGTTTTTAACCGCGATAGAGATATCAGGTCCTAGGCCCATGGTCAGAGTTGCTGAAGCCTTCTCATCTTCCACTATGATCTTGATGCCTCTAAAGTCCATAGGTGCATGGGCTTAGGAATTTTCGTTTCTGGATCTTGCTCTGTGCTGTAAACTATGGTTCTTGGACCATTCATGATGCATCTCCACACACCAGGTTCTTTAGCCTTGCAGTACTGTTCAAAACAGAACTTCGGTGGAAGTGCCAATTACTTGATCCAGCTCTTGATGGAGGGCCAATGTTTGCGATTGCAGGGCAGCCAGAGTGGCATTTGTCAGATCTTGTGCGGTCATGAATTCAGCCATCATAATTAAACTGATTAAAAATTTTACCAAATCGATTTAAAAATTAATTTATTTTAAGTCTCTCTGATGAACAGTACCAAATCCGAAATGGTCAATCCTGTAGTCAATGATGATCAAACCTAGAATCCGAATCTAATCCGAAATGGCAATCCTGAAGTCAATGATGGTCAAACTCGGAATCCCAATCTAATCCGAAATGGCAATCCTGAAGTCAATGATGGTCAACCCGGAATGATTATCCTAATTGATGGTGATCCGGATTGATGAAACCGGATTAATGAATCCGAAATAGCGAATCCGACTTGAAAAAAACCCGAAATGAGATGGATCTGAAATGAGAAGACCGAGCTACAAATCCAAAATGGAGAATCCGAAATGTATGATCCAGAATAACCAACTCTGAATATGAATCCGGAATCAAGAATCCGGAGTGGAGAGTTCGGAATGCCTGTCGGATTGATGATTCCGGAACAGTAATCCTTATCCGTAACAGTGAACCTGCCTTTTCTGCAACGGAATTCCGAGATCCAAGGAATTCAAAAACTGCAACAGTGACTCGGATTGCAATCCGGATTGAGCAACAGTCTGGGATCAATCCAAGATGGATGATCACCTTCGTGTTCTTCAGAATCCGGAATAGTGGTTGATCCGAATTGTGAGAACCTTCTTCCTGTTCTTCGGAATCTAGAACAGTACCAGATCCGAATTGTTCAAAAAATCTTTGAGTTCTTCGGAACAGTAGCCCTTCCAACGATGAACAGTGATCCGGAACAGAAAAACGATCCAAACAGCAGCAACGCACTTCAAAAACTTCTTCAATCAGCAATACCCAGAGCCTATATTTGAATAACAGGCTCTGATACCAATTGTAAGTCCCATAAACGGATCAAACAGGTATGGCTAACCTAATCAGTAGCGGAAATTATAATTAGGAAAAAGAACAACTTAAATAACTTTGAATAACTCTAACTTACATACACCAAAGATGTCAGATACAAGTTCTTTTCTTTCAACTCTCTAAACCCTTCTCAATGACCTAGCCCCTCTATTTATAAGCATTATTAAGCCCATAATTACAACCCTAGGCCAATTAGGCACAAGGAAGCCCACACAAACCCCAAAAGTCCAAATTAATCCCTAATGAATAAACCTTTAATAATCCAAGACCAACAAATATGCTCGACTTTGTTACATTTGTAACACGTCCTACTGTCATTTCTACCAGAGGAATCCCAATCCTGTTTTCTACTCTCCTTTTCCTTTTTAAATTCATCATTGGATTGTTTACCAATGCTCTCTTTTTTATTTTCAGTGTTGTTCCATAGACAAAATTAATTTTCTTTGTAAAATTTAATTTTTAAACTTGTTGTTCTTTCTTTGCTTTTGATAACCCAACTCTGCTCTCTTGTTTTCAGGATAGTCCATATCCTTCTGGTGGTAACTATTATAAACACATTTTGATTTACAATAAAATGATGCGTCTTGTTTTTCTATATCGGAATGACTGACTTCAACTAGCTTAAACAACTTATCAACTCGATCAAGATTAACATTCTGATTGGGAAATCCACATCGGAATATAGTTTATCAGATCCTTTCATTTTGTACACAAGTACATTTGGATCATTTTTAAACTATATTCTGATGATACAACATCCAGTTCAGATTTTTCGAGATTCAGCTCTGCACTTTCAAAAATAGAACTTTCAGATTTGTCAGACTCATATTGCAAAACATTTTCGACCACAGTTTTTACCACTTCAGATTCACTTTCATTTTTGTTTTGGTGTATGTTACGTCAATTTTCGCAAGCAGCTCATTTTTCATCATAGTTTTCAATTTTAAATTGAGTGTCTTTTCCACCCCCGATGGTTTTCTTCTTGCATAGCTATTACAAGGGCGGGGGAACACGATCGTAACCTACACCTTTATGTTCATCAATTGTCTTCCTTGCTTTCAATTTCCGAAAGAATGTGATCAATGAAGTATGAACTGGTAGAATAATTGATTAACAACTTGTTAACCCGTTCAGTTTCGATTTTCATTTTCTCTAGTTCACTTTTTAGCTCCGCAATTGTATTTAAATGAATATTGATGGCCATCTTTTTGTCCATTATAGTTGACTTGATCATCGAAAGTGTCTTGTCATTTTCTCTGGTCACTTGTTCAAATTGTTTAATTGTTTCACTCAATTTGTCATATGCTTCTTCTTTTTTATTATCTGCATGAATTTTCTACTCTTTGTATCTTTTTTATTTATCAACACACTCATTGCATGGCTCTTTGCACTTCATGCAAGGTGTTTCCTTTACAGACTCATTTAGCGACACATTATCGATTGACTCTAGCTTCTTGAGCTTCCTCAGTAACTACCTCATTCACGTTAGTCGTTAGAGCTTTGTTAGCTATGTTAGTTAGATTCTACAAAGCAATTCCTTGGTCACATCAATCACCTCCACTATTTCAAGATCTGCCTCTTCTTCACATGGTGGTTGATAGCTTGAGTCGAAGTAACCTGCAAAAGTTTTAAGAATATCAGTAGGCAATAGATGTTTAAATGCACTATTTTCTTCCTCTAATGATGTGTTGTAATATTCTCCGGGTGCTTCGTCAAAGGATGCCTCAGCAAATTCTTCTTTGCATGTTCTTGTTCTTCAAATATATCGTTTACCAGTGCGAGGCTTTCATTCTTTGTAATGTACTTGTTCCAGTTGAACCCTTCATCTTCTTGCGTAACAACCAAAGCCTTATCTTTTGTGTTTGATGGACCATCTTCGATCTGCACTAACCTTGTCTGAGGTTGGGGTCGATGATATATGGTCCTTTTGTAGTAATCATCTGCAAATGGAAACTGATTTCCTTTGACTTCCCTATTTGGGCACACTCTCTTGAAATGTCCCTTTTCTCTGCACTTGAAGATGTAACTTTAGCCTTATCAAAACCGAGTTTGCTGTCAAGACCACCCAGACTGTCTCCTCCTGTGATTTCCATAAAGCGGTGAGCTCTATAGACTATTGACGCCGTGCACCACTTAATATCAATTAATTCCAACTCAACTAGATCAATCTGATCATAATCTTCTTTGGTCATTTCAGGATTCCCAATCCTTCCGGCTATCAGACTTTTGTATGATTCGAGAACTGATGCAAGCAAGGCCATGTGTTGTTTGGCCGTGTGTTCATTGAAATCCTGTGCGTTTTCGAGATTCATAGCAATGTTGCATTGAAGAATGCGCTGGTTTGAATTAGGTTGATTGTTTTACTATTCTGAGGATTACTTGAGCTTTGTGAAGATTGAGGAGCTTGAGGAGAAATATGGTTGCATGATGAAAATGACTGAAACTCACTGGATTGGTTTGATGGTGCACTTGTTGTATTGTTGGCACTGAAGGCGGTTTGAACCTTGGAACTTTGTATGTTACCAATAGAACTACCTTTGTAGTGTAGGTTCACATCTTGTTGCATGTGAGCGCCTTTGTTCTTTGTCATCTTCTGCATTTCTAGCTCATGACCTTCTAATCTTTCAATAAATCTTGGCAATGTGAAATTAGTATATTCCATTTTGTTTTTCAGAATAGTTAAATGGTCGTCCACTCTCCTTCTAGTAAAGAATCAACCAGTTTATCAACTAGTTCTTCATTGGTTTTATAAATTTCCATCCATTTCATCTGGACCACCAAATGAAAGTACCTTTCGATCAGCTACTTCATTGTCTCACCATTCATTAGATTGAAAATATCGAATTCCTTTCTTAGCAGCGCTTTTCTTCTTTTTCGAAGTTGAGAACTTCCTTGAAACTTAAGTCTTAAAGCATTCCACAGAGACTGAGTGTCATCATCGAGTTGAGGAAGTGCAAGGATATCTTCGTTTACTGCCTGTTGAAGTAAATTCATCATCTTCTTTTCGTTGATAAACTTTTCTCTCTCTATATCCGTTAGCTGAGATAATGTCTTCTCAAGACCATTCTCACCTGTAGGTGTTGTGTACTTTGACTCGATGGCAAACCAATATGTGAAATGATTAGCTTGTACTCAGTTTATGAATCTCTCACTCCAACTGTCATAATCTTCTAAGTTAATGAGCTTTGGAGGTTTCGTCATGGTTCCCATTTCGTTCTCTAGGTTAATATTTTGCGTTGCAATAGTGGTAACAGTAGAAGCAGCAAACGCGTTGAAAAACTCTTCTTTCATTATGTCTGCAATTTTTCAGAAACACAAACTTTTGACAACACTGATTAGATATAATTTGACAAAAATATGAAAGTGAAGAAAAATCCTCAAAATGTCTTACGTGCGAGTGAACCAATACTCATGCGAGTCAGGTGGCTCGTGCGAGCAAGTTACTCGAGCGAGAGAGAGAGAGAGAGTTACTCGTACGAGTGACCCTTTGTGCGAAACACTTACTAGTACGAATGACTGTTTTGGAAGTTGAAAATTTTAAGAAAACTTGTTTTTCTTGGTCGTACGAGTGACTAATTCATGCAGATGGTCGTTTGTACGAGTTGTCCTTCTGCTCATACGAGTAGCTCAGGTCAACAAACAGATGTATTCTACAATTTTCGTCATGATTTTGTTCGATTTTAGAGCTTTAAGTTTAAGGGATTTGTTAATGTTGATTTTAACGTGTTATACTAAAATCCTAGTCCAATTCATCCATGAAATCCTCTAGATCTAAAGTATGTATGTAGAAAGAGTAGATATAGAAAATCTTCAATGGTTGAATCTGGATTTTCAACTACTGAAACTTGTTGTTTGTCCTCAAATCAAGCCTCAAGGCTCTGATACCACTTGTGAGAAGGGATCGGCTCTTCTCCGTGAGCACCAGACTAACTTGACTCAGCTAACAAACGCCGAATTCATTGCTAGCGAGTTAGATAAACAAACAATCAAGTTTGCTGCTTAAATGCCTTTACTTCATATATTAATAAACGTGAAAGTTATAGACGAGTAAACAAATGGACAGGACTTCGCCTTAGTCACACACCAACAGCTATAACACAACACTCAAGCTCCACTATATATAGGCCAACATGGCTCGCACAGGAATGGGTTGTTGGCTCGTGCGAGTGGTGCCTCGTACGAGTGACACCGTCACTCGTACGAGCCATAATAGTTCACTCGTACGAGCCATTTAAAATACATACAAATATGACAAATATAAGCCCAATATACATGACTGACATATCATAGACGTAGACAATAACATTGTGCACCAACAAATTGGTAAGATCCAAATAAGGGTGGACATGCTAATCACATACCATTTCCCCCGTCATATTTAAACGTTCATAAATTTTTCATACATGACTATTTAAAAAAATACACCATAAAATCCAACATTTTTTATCTTTCCAACGAGTATACTATTGATATACTTTCGAGAAAAAAACTGAATGGTTTTTATGACGTTTTCACCTAGTTTTTATCGTGTTTGTCTGAACCGGGTGTTTTTATGACGTTTTCAACTAGATTTTTATGATGTTTTTTTGAATAGCGTGTTTTTATGACATTTTCAACTGAGTATTTCATGGTAATTTTTTCTGAACCGGGTGCTTTATGGCATTTTCATTGGATATTTTATGGTGTTTTTCTGAACCGGATGTTTTATGACGTTTTTATATGAACACCCAGTTCATGTCATTTTTTAATTTCAAAAGTATACATACTTGTTGGAAAGATAATAAACACTCTATTGGATTGTGTAATTATTTTTGATATAATGAAATATAGAAAAGCTATGAGAGTTTAAAAAAGATGGTGAAATATGCCCGTGACTTGCGTGCATGGTCTTTGGCATGTGAGTGGTATGTGCATGGGCTTTTTGACAATATTAACCTTATTGTAAGTAAGCATCAACACTACATGTCAACACCAAAATGGTTCTCACTGTTTTCACACTTGTAGGCGTTTTCTCTAGATCCCGCACCTATATATATAGAGTGAATTGCAAATTGTGTCCCTTATCTTTATACCACATTTCAACAGTGACATGTATCGTTAAAATTGATGAGTTTTATACTTAATGTTTCCAAATGACACACATTTTGTCCTTTAGCCATAACCCAGTTAGATTTATTTTGTTAAATCTAGTCATGTGACTTGCATGTGAGGCATATTTGTCTTTTCACCATTACAGAGACTGATGTGCAGATATTTAATATTCAATGACTATTGTGTAAAATAATAAAATATAAAACATATATATATATATATATAGAGAAGGTTCATTTGAGAGAAATTTATATGAGAAGAAAAAGAAGAAAGGGCATAATGGTAAACCGTTAAATAGTTTATAACTTCTCTCATTAATTATGTTATCTTTAATTAATAAAGCAAAAACATTTTATTCTACACATGTTCAAAATTTATCTCATCTATGTCTTACACTTGTCGGAATTACCCTACACACATGTAAATTTACCCTACACATTTCAAAATTTATCCTACACATACTAAAATTTATCCTACACATGTCAAAGATTGTTATTCACCACAAATTATTTTATCTTGAAATAGTATATTAAAAAATGAGTTACAAGTTTAATTAATTAGTTAATTAATAAAAATTATAGCTTTACCTATATGCGCTTTTTCATAATATTAAATACACACATTAAATAAAGTAAATGAAGAATTTTTATTAGTTTAAAAGTTATTTTTTTATTCTTATAAAATTGTTCTTTACATTTAAACTCTGCATTATATATATATTGTTTTCTCTTTCTCGTCTCTCTCTGTGTCACATGCCACCACAATTATCTACCTCACACCACATGCTGATCCACCGCCAACCCTGCACTACTTTCAAAACCTTCAAGCGTTCTTCAAAAAACATGCCCCTAAATCATAACACGTTCTAACTTTAGACATAATTTGCAATATTCATCTTATGTAAAAATATAAGAACTACGAGTGGGATACCTTATCCACTACAATTAGGGCACCTAATCCACCAAAGCCTGACACTCCCAATACGGATTTAATTGGGGAACTATATTTGACATAATTTAATACCGATTAATTGAGGAAAAAAGCATGATTCAGATTAGATACCATAGACAATGGTGGTTGCAGGGAGGGTTGGGGTCAGAACAAAACAATCACCGCCGAACACCGCCGCATCAACCATCACTGCCACTACTGCCCTTGCCACCATCCAACATAACACAGCATATCAAACGACCACCTCACCAGCCACCATCTAACACACAAAAGTCCCCTTCTCAATTTCGAACAATCCTGTCACCATCCACCACCAACAACCACCCATCCTCCACGACCTTCTACAACCACCCACCATCTATCACGATAGCCACTATCTTCCACCAACAACTGCCACCAACCACCAGATCTGCCACCACCCTAGTTGGTTAGAGAGAGAGAGAGAGAGAGAGAAAGAGAGATAAAGACGAGTTTTATTTTCTAAAAAATGGTTTGGTATTTTAGTTATTAGACATTTAATCCTTATAAAGGTAAATGACAAACTTGCCCCCACATGCAAGTCATATGAGCAGATTTAATAGAAAAATCTAACTGAGTTAAAGCTAAAGGACATAATGTGCAGCATTTAGAAACATTAAGTACAAAACTCATCAATTTTAAAGACAAATGACACCACTTGAAATTGAGTGTAAAGATAAAAGACAAAACTTGTAATTCACTCATATATATATATATATATGAAGAGGATATTTTTGATGCGTGTGTTCAATATAACCCTATGGAAGCATCTACAAGGTGTTTGATTTAAGAAATCACCTAGTGTTATAACCGAACTATTTGAGATGTGCCGTTATATAGATACTAAAGATACGTGATGTACTTGAAAACCATTATCATGCTTGTGGATCTAGACACTATTGAGCATGTTGATTATCGATATATTGTAGATTATTTTTCAGGTTAGCAGATTGGGAAGTGATTTCATTGGCTCCTTAATCTAAAATAACTAACATCCTTTTAGTAGAGAACTTGATGGTGTTTTTACGTGTTGTAGCAATAACCCTCTCATAGTCATGAGGACTTGGTTTGTCATCTACAGGAAGGTATATTTTGAGGTATATCTATGTTGGGTCAAGCACTTGGAATCACCAAGGTTGCTCCTTTGGAATCAGACTAAGTAGATATGTTGTTTTTTATATAACCAAAAAACTAGCATCCTAGAGAACTTAGCTAATTAGGAAACAAGCAACAACTATTTTAAAATCGATGGTGATGGAAAAAACAAAGATTCGGCCTATTAGCCGGACAAACTAATGGATTCGATTGTCACCATAGCTAGTGAATCATCAATACAACATTAATATAAAAATAAAAGAACGATCATTCAATTACAAAGGAACGATCGTTTAATCGTTGTTTTTTGTTGTTAGCCCTTTAGTGGACGGTCGTTTAAGTCGTAACCCTACACGACGGTTCAAAAATATGTCACATGATGACGTCAGCCCTTCTTTATTGAATGGCCGTTGATTTTTTTTACAAACGATCGTTCTTTGACAGTGTGGATTAGAATACGAGGGTGTGGGGATACATAATTGGGTCCGTTTTTGGGAATGATGATAGAACCAAAGCTGATCATTCCTATATCTCTCTATGACTGGTCAGAAACATGATACTAGAATCAAATTTTGTTATAGCTCAACTTAATTAAGACATGCATGTCCAATAGAAACAAGCAAAATCTAAACAAATCTGTGTACTATTAGTAAGTTGAGCATCCATTGTCATCCCTACCTCATTTCTCTCTTCTTTGTAATAACTTTGAATTTGAGTTTATTCCATATTAAGCCTAGGGTTGTTTTGTAAAGCAGTTTTAGAGTGTGTTCTTGAAAACTGTTAGGTTTAATTTCCAACGCAATCTTGTGTACGTACTTTGTGTGCTTTCATAATGAGAAATATATGATTTATATAGATACATTATAAGTTGTATATTCAATCACCATGTACGCCAACATTATTGCAACTTCAACACTCTTTTAATACAAGAATTGGGGATTGCTAATCGATTCTTTAACAACATAATAGAAAGAAGAATATAAAACATGTGTACCTGATAATCTAGTTCCTGCTGAGAGGGAAGTAAACATGTTCTTGATTCTGATCAAGTTCCCATTTAGGGTGTACGATTAGGATGGCATAGGTAGGTTATGGAAACCAACGAATTCTAAGAGGGGGGGGGGGAAATTATATTGAATTGGTAATTTGTGTCTTTGTGATTAACCTTTGACACTCTTAATAATCTCTATGTATAGACCCAATAGGAAACCATATTTAGGTAGTAAGGGTAATTACGTCCATTAAATAATTACAAATTAAACATTCGGGGTATTAAGGTCAATGATCATGAATTAGATAAATGATAATATAGGCCATTTAATTATATAATATAATATTCTTACATTCTCTACTTGGTCGAGTTATCATTTCTGATGAGCATTAGGTAAGTCTAATTAGATTTTGATACTCAATTTTAGTTTTAAACTGTAAATACAGTAGAGTAATACAATCATCAAATCAATATTCAACTCAAGACCCCATTACTCATACTAAAATCCAAATTTAAAACTTAAATGAACTTAGGATCACACTGACAAATAAGCCTTTAAGGTTTATTTGTATAATTATTGTCTATGCATCTTTAGGCATTCATAAACGTAATAAGAGACAAACAAATTTTAAATGTGTGATGAAAAAAATAATAGTAATAACTTATATTACAATATGCAATTATACATTGTTATTAGTAAACTCATCTTTATTATAAATGCTTTACATAATACTTATGGGTGATAGACCTTTAGTTCTTGAATCCTTAAGCATATCATGAATGTATTCAATACAAAGACTTGGTTTCCTCTAATTGTTCATAAGCGAACAATAATTTTGTATGGAAATCTTATGCAACTCCGCTTGAACTGTTACTGTTCAAGAAACAAGGGTAGCTTACTTATCACAATAAGCGTTCATATGATATATATATATATATATTGTGGAGTTACTAGATTATGAATCCACTCGATTGCATTGTGATTAGCAATGTATTATGTCATTGTAACTGAAATTGTTGTTAACACTAACCTATGACTCATCCAAAATATGGGCCTGCCTGCTGACATAAGGATATACCCCCAAATGGACATTTTGTTTCCTTAATTGGACAACAAAGTCAAAATAATAATTGTTTTGAGTCATCACTTCTTCTTAAGTTATTATTTCTCGTTTTCTAAAGATATTCATTAGATGCTTCACAATAATCTAGAATTGTCTAGTGTTCAGCAATATGAGCAATATCTAAATTCGCATAAACTTGAACATACATAATGCTTCTAATTAGTGAAGCATAAGGAAATAATCTTGTTTAACCTTTTAGCCTCTAAAGGAGAGCAATTTTTCATGTTACACGTGTAAGGGCCTCTTAGAATGGTGGAGGCTACCAGAGTTCTCTCTAAAACTTAACCCTAATTATGACATATAACTATTCCTTATATACCTAGGGTTTGCCTATGCCCCTCATGGGCTTCCATTGTGCTTGCATGGCCCACATGGCCTATGACATGCCCAAGTGACCTAAAAAGGTCTAAACCTAATACAAACTAACCCAGTTAATCCAGAGAGCTACTATAGTATATTTGATGCGTCAGTCTTACACTTCTAGGACCTAACAATGTCAGATTTGCTGATGATGAAACCCAAAACCCAAGGGAACCTCTTCCCTACATGATGGAATAAGTTGAAGTATAATCAAAGATCGAGAAGTATTCCCTTGAAGGCTTCCCAAAGACTTACCCAAACTACTGTAGCAAAGTATTGCATCAAAAAATTATGAAGACACATTTGATGCGTCAGTCTCACACTTCTAGGACCTAACAATCTCCTCCTAGACTGATGCCTCAAATTTTCTTCATAGCATAAATTCAGCAAGTTTTCAGCAGAGTCTATGGTTGTCGCTATGCTGTAAGTCTTGTGGAAGTCAGTCTCACACTTCTAGGACCTCACATTTCAATAAAATCTCAGTACCGGATCTCTTTCTTCTACTCTTGCGGTTAGCTTCATATCAGGATCTTGATCAGCTTTGCTTGAAACATCTTGTCAAAAAGAATGCGAGGGGAGGAATCTCAACAGCTCTTTTCTTCTTCAATCTTTTCTTTCTAGCAAGCAGGTTCACAGTACTTCTTAAATGTACTATCATTGTCAGACAATGATTGGTATCTGGTTCTTCTGACTTAGCTACACTTTGTTGTTGTGATGCTTCATGCTTTGTCAGCAACTAACAGCATCTCAATTTTCAGCAACCCCTGTTTCTTGATCTAAGTCAAGATCTGCACAATTCTAAGAAACTTATAAGCAAACATTCTAATGCAACAAGGAGAGTACCGCATGAACACTTGGTACATCCAAGTACTTGTACTCGGATCAAAATTCAAATTTCTTTCATCTTTTGATGATTAGTCATATCTTCAAAAACGGTTAATAATTTTTAATAAAGCAAAGAGAGCACTTTATTTTATTTATTTATTTATTTTTTATTTTTTGGATTTTTGATTTAGTAAAAACAAGATACTATTTTTGGATTTTTGAATTTTCTATATATTTTTAATTTTTAAATATAATAATATAAACAAAAAGCAAATATACGAAGAAACTAATTCATTAGTTACAACTATACAATTGCAATGGGATCAAAATCGTTTTCAGGCGGACCAAGGAACACTTTTCACTGCTAACTTATTCAGACTAGTCTAAGTGATTGCCAATATGTTTGTCCACTTAAATTTCACGCTCAACTTTCATTTTTCAACTTCGTGATATGCTTAAGGTAGTATTATACTATAATAATTGTATGTCCCCATACCTTGACATACATGCGCGATCAAGGTAAGCACAATGATTCATCGTAGCAAGTAAGTATACTGAGATCATCCTTTATCTTTTACAATGTCAGACTATTAGTGAACAGGTCGGTCCATTCATACAGCAGAGTGACCAATAATATCTGATGAGGGTTAGGCAGATACCTTATATGGTTTGTTTGACTTTTCAAGCACATGGAATTTTCTCGTGATGAGATTTCCTTTCTTTTAAGGTTTTGGCCCTTCTATTTTGGCTCTTTTAAGGATATCCTGACTATGCCTAGGTCTGCATATATCCAGATGCAATAGAAGGGCAGCCCTGATATCCTAGATGACTCATCAGCATAACGACCTAAACTTCAGACGTTGGCTATCTATCAACGCAGGATTAAAGACCATGAAATCATACGCCGATGGTATATTACCCACAAGATACATAGTTCATTATGTTTATATCACTTAGTATCTTTTAATCACTTTGAGCGTTAAGCCTACCAACATATCACATTAGATCATAGTCTTTTCAGTTACGACACCTTACATGTGTTAGACACGAATATTCATTTCTTTTCCCATTTGATGCAAAAAGTCCTTTTGGATGTTTCTGTTTTTCAAATGTTATTGTATTTTTCTCATTTTCTCCCCCTCAGACAATGCATATATACATATACCTAATAAAGAAAACGTATGTACAAAGTTTTAAACGAAAGAAAAGGAAAATATTTTTGTTGTTTTTGCTTAACCATTCCATCATTAGATTAAAGACTAATCAATTTCAAAATTAAAGCCGAAATTTAATTTGTACTTTTCGCTGATTTTTTCTTGCCTCATCTCTTCCAAAGGAAACATCGCACTTGTAAAAAAAATTGAACTTTTGCAACAGTGAGATGTTATCCGATATATCCCTAGAGCAACCGCTATCAACATTTCAGAGATTGTCAACAGCTCCTCCTTGGTTGTTCCTGAAAAATAAAGAGATTAGTAAGACAGTGGGACCCAGGCCATCGTGGTCATGGGTTTCCCTAAAGCATCAAATAAGACACTTCCTTTAAACACAAGTCCCCTTTTGTTTCAAGGATTGGTGATGTTGCTGCTTTTTGTTTTGCTTTCCAAATCTGTTTAGGCATTTCTAATTTCTTAGATGCCTTTGGAAAAGCAATTGGCTTTTTAACCTTGTTATTTTTTGAGACTTTTTTAGGTTTCAAAGCTTGTACCTTTTTAGCTTTAGCAGCATTCCAATCCCCATCAGATGGTTTAACCTTTGGATTCACATTCTTCATTGCCTTAGGTGATGACACCTTCATTGGCTTGGAATGATTGTTATCCTTTGGTGTAACCTTCTGATTTTGAGCATGATACGGAACATGGGGACTATGTGTGTAGTTCCGAGCAATGTGACCAGGAATGCCGCAATTAAAGCAGGTTTGTCTCTTCACATATAAAGCATTCTGATCAACTTGATTTGCTCTTGCAGGCCCTGAAGGATGAACTGATCCTTTCTGTGCTTGATTTCCTTTCACATTTCTTGCAGACGAAGATGAATTTGGATGTCTATACTTGTCGTTTGCAGGGGCCTTCTTCTGTTGTGGAGATTTCTTTTGATTCTTCTTCTTTTGTTTAGACTGCAAGTCTTGTCAGAAATTTCCCCAACCTTTCCAAAAGCTTTGCTAGCATGGTCAAAAGCATATTTTGCACATTTGCCATTAATGCCCGGCTTAACAAAAGTAGTTTTCACATCACTGGCCTTTTGAGGGCTATTACTTCCCATTGAGCATTTTGGAGAGCGTGATTGTCCATGACGTTTTGACTTCTGCTTTCTTCATCACCGATTTGCTCGTTTCTACTCCTTTAGCTTGCTCTGAACCTTTTCATCACAAGAAGAAGGTTCAGATTGTTCAGTTTTCGAACTTGGAGCCTTGTTCACGTCAGCCCTCTCTTCATCAGCTTTGATAAAATCGGAGAGTCCTAGTTTATCAGATGAAAGACCAGATGCTCCAGCTGAATCATTAGAAGAGTCAACAGCACCAGATGGTTCCCGTGTGTCTGACATATAATCACTGGGTTTGCCGTAGACCATATGTTGTACTCTCTCAATTTCTTTGTTGGTTTCAGGCATTATCGTGTAGTTGCGATTATACGGTGAGGCAACCTGATTGAATCCTAAAACCTTCTCCTTTGTTCTCCTTATATGCCAACTGCTCATTGCACACGTCTTGAACGAGCTTGCTGGATGTTTCAAACTCCTTTATATAACTTCGTTTTATTGATATTTTCCAGTAAGAAGTCCCAACTCAACTCTTACCAAGTCGCATTCCATGGTTTTTGAATGTAATCTGGTTTTGTAATCATGGACCCAACAATTCTGTTGATTTACGTTCAGGTGGAGCTGAGCTATGTCTTTCTTTTGTGCTTCAACCTTTTCTGTGAGTAACTTGTTACTTTGTCGAAGGCCGATGCACTGAGCCATTGCCTTGTTGTAATCATTAGCCATTTTGGAATTAAGTGCCCTAAGTTGAGCAACCATATTCATGCAAGGTTCAGTGCACAAAAGGTAGTTGACTGTGTCAATGAACGATCTTGGTTTGTCAGCTTGAGTTTGGGCTTGAGGTAGAGTTTGGGTGCTGGGCTGCTGCTTGCAGGGCTTGAGGTTTCTGTTCGGCCACTTCTTCAGGATGAGATTCATTTGATTGAGCGTATAGCTCTTGGTTGTGTATAAATGTTCCCACAACCAAGATACAAAGGAGTGTTTGTCTTCACCCAAAATGAAATTCATCTCATTCCTTACTTCCACTTTTCGCCTCCCATGTTCAAGCAAGTGCATCACATACTCCATGACAGGATCAACATTATATTCTCCAATAAACTCATTCATCTTTTCCTTCACTTGATCCCGCAAGTTCGGGTTTTTGATTTTATGCTTGGGGTGCAGTGATGTTAACGGATGCTTTGATCAGCGGGCTAAAGACAATGTTCGGAATTTGCATTCGGTTTTGGATTACATACTAGGCTGAAAACTAAGTTCGAGTACTAAGTTGGGGCTGTAAACATCTTTAGATGATTGAAACCGTACCGGTAAAAACGTTAAAAATGTCCGAAAACGGTTTTTTACCAAAATAGACCATTAGACTCGTCTCTAAATTAAGAATCTGATGATATATAATGTAAAGACCTTTTTCAGAATTTTCGTGCCTTTTTTACAGCCTATTTTCAAAGAAAGTTTACAAATAATTTTCTATGCACAAAAACGTTTACTACTGAGTATGTCAGCTGGTTAAAGTTCCATCTCAGCAATTCGGAACAGTAACTCGAATTCAAATAGTATCTCGAACTCGAATTCGAATAGTATCTTGAATTGGCAGACGATGATCCGAGATCCAATAGTAATGATCTGAGACGGTATCCAAGATGATTCGAGTCATCACAGATGATCCGAGATGGTATCCGAGATGATTCGAGTAAAGTTCGAGATGCACGAAGTCAATCCGAGATAGTCCGAAATGCAAGCTGATATGATAAATAGTCCGAATTCTATCTGAGATGCATAAATATCATCTAAAATTCAATAGTTCTTATCCAAAATCAATCTGAAATCTATCAGAGACGCAAACAATTATCCGAAATTCAGTCCGAAATGCAAGTAAAAGGTCCGAAACACGAGCAGAAACTTGAAGCAACACCAAAACAACAACTTTCTGTAATGTTGATATCAAATCCGAGCCTGGAAACAGGTTTTTGATGGCTCTGATACCAATTGTAAGTCCCGAATAATCCGGATCCAACAACGATATCAAACAATCATCAAGGATGGGCGGAATCCAAACTTGATGATATTCATGAAAACCGAAAATAAGAGAAACGAGATGAAAAAGAATAACACATGAATCACTTTCAAATTTGCATACGATTCCATTACAACAAATAGTAAAACCGTCTGATATAAGTTCTTCACACCTCTCGGTCTCTCTCTCTAGAATGGTCGAGGCTGTCACACCCCGACCCGCAGCGGAATAAGAGTCGGGGTATAATTGGGTTATCACCAAAGCTCATGATATTTACTAATATGTTTCATATTTATTAAAGTCAAAATTACATTCCCAAATATCCACACATGTCCATACAATACAAAGAAAATAAACCAAGCAAAACAATCCCAAACTCTAAATCATTTTATTCTTCTAGTCCAATCCTAAGTGTTTCTTGCTGCAGCTGGTTCACCTGTATCATGTGTAAAAATGGGGGTTTTTATGTCAACATAAGTTGGCGAGTGAACCTTGTTAGATAAACATTTATTATTGATTTACTTATCAGTTTATCAATGAAAAATTGTGCAAAATCATAAATGAGCAAATGTAAATAACCAAGCAGTAGCAATAGCAATCACAACTATAACATACAATAACACATGATAGCATACATTAACATACCAACATCATACGATAAATAACATGAATGAAACTGTGCGATCAAGACTCAATCAAACGGAGCCGATCGTATTGCATGTACTGAAAATGAAAATGTCTGTGCGATCAAGGCTCAATCAAACGGAGCCGATCGTATGTGGGCACGCCAGGTTCACGCTCATAATGTAATGGGGAACATGCTCAATGCTCATAATGTAATGGGGAGCAGCGGCCTATGAAATTGCATGTACTGAAAATAATAAATTGCATCTAACGATAACCACACAACAGTTGAAACAAACTGAATACACATGTTCATCATATGAGGTATGCACAATGATTTAAATATAATATATAGCAAGACACATGATACACCCCAAAACGTGATTAAAACGGGGAATTTGTAAAGATTCACTCACATTGGGTACGTTTGAATGGAGATGATGAGATGCGCACGAGTCGGGAGAGTTGAACAACGAGAACCACTAACCTAAATAATAACGGAAAAATATAATAAATGAGTGGATTTTATTAAGGATTTTAATGGAATTTTTAGATATATTTTTGTGAGTTTAAGGCTATTTTCTATCTTTAAAAATATTATTTTTAAGTATTTTTAATTGATTTTTAAATTAAATTAAATAAATAAAAATATAAAAAAAATGTTTATTTTTGCGTTGACCATTGACCGTTGACCGTTGACTTGTTGACCTGTTGACCGGTTCGGTCAGTGTGCAAGTATGCGCTGGGTGAGACTCGAACCCAAGACCTCCCGTACGCGTGCACGCAGCTCTACCAACTGAGCTACGTGTCTAACCCGAAATAATCTTGTTTTTAATTATTTTTATATACTAATTCGATTTATTCAAAATTCCTTGTTTTTAGAAAAAGATTTTAAATCATCGAACCGGTGCCGTTAACCAGACTCGAACGCGTGACGTGCAACTTAGTGTTGCACACAGTCCACCGCTGGACTGTGTGTCTAACCTGGTTAATATCTCGGTTTTTATTATACATAACAACTAACGGGGTTAACCCGGTTCAGCTTTAATCAAAAAGGCATTTTATTACTTAGAGGGTGCGTGTATCAGGGATCGAACTCGTGACGTGTGCGTATTATTTGCACACAGTCCACCGCTGGACTGTGTATCTAACCCGTTTAAAATACCAATTTTAATTATACTTATAGTATTATCAAAGTTCATCTTCTTCGTTGGATTTTACCAACAGCAGATTACACCATTAAATCTTGTTAATTCGATTGTTAAGCATTACCCAGACTGATAAGAGATAGCAGGGATGATAATTAGAGGAAAACATACCGGTGAACGATTTATTATAGAGTTCCGGCAAGGCGTCGGTCTCTGTTTTTTAAGGACTTCAACTGAGCAATTCAATTAATCATTTTGATTAGCTAATCATGAAATTGAAGTGCTAAACAAACGTTATCAGTGTGTTTGAAGGTCCTTACCGTTTCACAGGCGAAGATACGGATTTTCAGAAGTTTTCCGGCGAGCAGAAATTATCCGATGACGACGTCTGAATTTGATTTAAATTGGAGGGTTTGAGTTAGAAATGGCTTAACAACTGTTAGACTATGATGGTATTGAAGAACTTACCGATTTGAGGACAAATACGGTTTTCCGGCGAACTTGCAGAATTTTCCGGCGAGTTGATTTAAGCTTTCTGATGGACCGAATGGGTGACGAAAGTGAAATGGAATGTTTGTATGATGTTTCTGAGTCACGAGAGGGGTCTTGATTGAAGTAATTTGGACTTTGATTATTTTCGGTTATAAAAACCGATGATGATAAAAATTGAAGTTCATTCAAATCCGAATTGATTAAAATCGTCGGTGCATCGGTTATAAACCTGAATGTGCGATTAATCAAACGATTAGACGGTTGAATTGCCGATTTCGGTTTCTCAGTTGGCGCAACCGGTTTAAGTAGGTTTGTGTATAAGAGTTATTTGTTTCCCTAAGTTGACAGAAAACAAACAAGTGGCGGAGTGGTGATTTGTGTGAGCGTTAAGTCTTTGGGTTTAAATTCCGGCTGACCCGGGTTCGAGTCCCGGCAGCAACATTTTATTTTTATTTATTTTGTTTTCACTTTTTATCAAAAATAATTTTTATAGTTTAGTTTGTTTATTAATTATGTATCATTAAAAATCAAAATAACCATAAATACACAACGTGGCATTTATAACTTGATATTCGATTACAAAACGGAGCGGGTTTTGGAAACCCGTTTTTGACAAATGTTACAGTATCCCCTACTTTTAGGAATTTCGTCCCGAAATTTAAGTAGTAGAAGTAGTAGGAAAAAGATGCGGGTATTTTTCGCGCATTGAGTCTTCACGTTCCCAAGTAAACTCGGGTCCCCGTTTCGACTCCCAGCGAACCCTAACAATTGGAATGCGACTCCGTCGTAGACGTTTCTCCCCGAAGTCCATGATTTCTACTGGTCTTTCAATAAAATGCATAGATTCATCAATCTGAATATCTTCCAGAGGAATGTGGAGGTTTTCATCAGCGAGGCACTTCTTCAAGTTTGATACGTGGAATATGGGATGAATTCTGTTGAGTTCTTCTGGTAGATCAAGCTTGTATGCTACAGGACCTACTCTTTCGAGTATCTTGAAAGGTCCTACGTAGCGTGGTGCTAGCTTGCCCTTTTGACCAAAAACGAACTACTCCCTTCCACGGTGATACTTTTAGAAGTACATGATCACCAATGTTAAACTCTAAAGGCTTCCGTCGTTTATCTGCATAACTCTTTTGACGACTTTGGCCCGCTAGAAGATTGTTTCGGATTTGATGGATCTTGTCTGTGGTTTCTTGGATCAATTCTGGACCAGTGATTTGAGCTTCCCCAATTTCGTGCCAACATACAGGAGATCGGCACTTACGACCATATAAGGCTTCAAAAGGTGCCATGCCGATGCTTGAATGATAGCTGTTGTTGTACGAAAATTCAACTAATGGTAGGTGGGCGTCCCAATTTCCCTTGAAGTCTATGACACATGCTCGAAGCATATCTTCAAGAGTTTGAATGGTGCGCTCAGATTGTCCATCAGTTTGAGGATGATAGGCGGTACTGAGATCTAATCGCGTACCCATAGAGGATTGTACTGCTTGCCATTTCGTGAAGTGAAACGACCATCACGATCAGAAATAATGTTTAACGGTACCCCATGTCGGCTTACGATTTCGCTGATATAAATACGAGCAAGCTTTTCGTTCTTGAAATCTTCGCGGATAGGAACAAAGTGAGCTGATTTTGTAAGTCGGTCAATTATTACCCATATAGTGTCATACCCACCAGAAGTGCGAGGTAACCAGGTAATAAAATCCATGGTTATATTTTCCCACTTCCATACAGGTATTTCAGGTTGGACTAGAAGTCCTGAGGGTCTTTGGTGTTCAGCTTTCACCTTGGAACATGTAAGGCACTTAGAAACAAAAACAACAATATCCTTTTTCATTCCAGGCCACCAATAGGTATATCGTAGGTCTTGATACATCTTATCGGCTCCTGGGTGTATAGAGTATCGCGTTTTGTGAGCTTCCTTCATAAGAATTTCACGAAGATTGTTGTGGTTAGGAATCCAGATACGATCTAGGTAGTACAGAATACCGTCAGATTTAGTTTCAATTTTAAGTTCAGCTCCACAGGACATCTCCTTTCGTACATCATCTTCCGTAACTGAAACATGTTGGGCTTCTCGAATTTGGTCTTTAATGTCAGTTATGATTTGCGAACATAGAAGACGAATGGAGTTCGCATAACCCTTTCGACTAAGTGCATCAGCCACCACATTTGCTTTGCCAGGGTGGTACCGAATTTCACAGTCATAGTCATTTAGAAGTTCGACCCATCTTCGTTGCCTCATGTTTAACTCCTTTTGGTTGAAGATATGTTGAAGACTCTTGTGGTCAGTGTATATTTCACACTTAGTACCATAGAGATAATGTCTCCATATCTTAAGAGCTAACACAACGGCTCCAAGTTCTAGGTCATGGGTGGTGTAGTTCTTCTCATGCGTCTTGAGTTGTCTCGAAGCATAAGCTATAACTTTTCCTCTTTGCATTAGAACGCAGCCTAATCCTTGCCCTGACGCGTCACAATAGACCACAAAATCATCACAACCTTCAGGAAGAGTGAGGATTGGTGCATCACAAAGTTTTTGTTTAAGAGTTTGGAAGGCTTCTTCTTGCTTGGGTCCCCATATGAAAGGTTTTCCCTTATGAGTTAAAGCCGTGAGTGGTACAGCAATGCGAGAGAAGTTTGAAATGAAACGACGATAATAACCAGCTAGACCAAGAAAAGATCTTACTTCAGTTGGTGTACGTGGAGCTTGCCATTCTTGTATCGCTTTGATCTTTGAGGGGTCGACGTGTATTCCCTTTTCATTGACTACATGTCCGAGGAATTGCACCTCTTTTAACCAAAATTCGCATTTGGAGAATTTGGCGTAAAGCTTTTCATTCTCTAGAAGTGTAAGGATGAGTCGAAGATGACGCTCATGATCAGACTTAGACTTTGAATAAATAAGAATGTCGTCGATGAAGACTATAACAAATCGATCAAGATATGGTTTGCAGACTCTGTTCATTAGGTCCATGAAGACTGCTGGAGTGTTGGTTAAACCAAATGGCATGACCATGAATTCATAATGACCATAACGAGTTCGGAATGCGGTCTTTGGGACGTCTTCTTCATGTACTCTAAGTTGATGATAACCAGATCGAAGGTCGATTTTGGAAAAGTAGCTGGCACCTTGAAGTTGGTCAAGAAGATCATCAATGTGAGGTAATGGATAGCGATTTTTGATTGTTAATTTATTGAGCTCTCTGTAGTCGATGCACATACGAAACGATCCATCTTTCTTCTTTACAAAAAGAACAGGTGCACCCCAAGGCGATGAACTAGGACGTATGAATCCCTTGTCAGTCAACTCTTGTAATTGACTGGCTAGCTCTTGCATTTCAGAGGGGGCTAACCTATAAGGAGACTTTGCAACTAGTGTAGCACCAGGTATAAGATCAATACGGAATTCGACTTCTCTAACTGGAGGAAGTCCTGAAATGTCATCAGGAAAAACTTGCGGGAAGTCTTTTACTACCGGGATGTCTTTAAGTTTCTTCTCCAGGGTTCCCTTGTTGATGATATGAGCTAAAAACGCGACATAACTTTTGCGAAGATATTTTTGGGCTTGAAGACAAGACATTAAGCTGAGCCCCTTCGATGAGGTTTCTCCAAGGATTCGAAGAGTCTGACCGTTTGAAAGAGGAATACGTATAAATTTTTCGCGACATACAACTTCTGCCTGATGTTGACTGAGCCAGTCCATACCAATTATGATATCAAAACTTCCCAGCTTCATAGGAATAAGGTCGACTGAGAAATCGTGGTCGTTTAAAGTGAGTGTACAGTTGCGTATAATAGAGTTTAATGAAACTGGTTTCCCGTCAGCAACTTCTACCGTTATGGATTCCATGAGCTTATCCCGATTTTGATTTAAGATAGGTTCAAATTCTAAGGACACAAAACTTCTATCCGCACCAGTATCAAATAACATAGAGGCATAGCTACCATTTATAAGGAACGTACCGTTAACCACGTTGCCGTCAGCTCTAGCCTGATTAGCGTTGATATTGAAAGCTCTTCCTCTCGCAGGTGGAGGAGCTTGATTCGCTTGATTCACCGGGTTGGCTTGGGCCTGAGCATGAATAATGTTTACCAACCTTGGACAGGTGTTTCTAAAATGGCTTGGGTCTCCGCAATTGTAGCAAGCCCGCATAGGTTGACCCGTAGGATAATTGGGTTGGTAATATGTTTGAGCTAAATGTTGGGCGGTTGGATATTGTAGGGGTTGTTGGGCTTGACCCATTAATTGTTGGTGGGTTTGGGTTGAAGGCTGGTGGCGGTTCGTTGGCTGAGGCATGCGGCAGGTTTGAATAGTATGACCCGCGCGACCACAGCCGGTACAATGCTGGCAGGGATAATCAGGAGAATGGTGATATTGGCAACGGTTGCATTTTGGTAACGGGCCAGAGTAAGGTCTTTTGTATGGTGCAGGTGAAGGAGCGACTTGGGTAATGGGTGCAGCAGGAATTGGGAGGTTGGTTTGTGTAACGGCGAAGTTTCTGGTGTTGCGCTTCCTCTTGTTAGCAAACTTAGAGGAGGAAATGGAATGGTTTGAAGTTTGACCCTCAACAGGGGCTTTCTTTTTCTCTTCTTTAAACTTCCCGTTGCGAATTCGATTCTCGGTCAGTTCAGTTGCTAGCCCCATAGCAGCTTTAAGTGTTACCGGTGAAATGCTGAGAACTGAATCTTGAATTTTCGAGGGAAGTCCTCGAATATAATGTTCGATCAAACGATTAGTTGGGGTAAACAAATTTGGGACCATTTGGTTCAACTCTAAGAACCTCTTGTTATAGGTGGTGTGATCCCCCTCCTTCTGTTTTAAAGAATGAAATTCGTCCTCCAACTTTTTAATTTCACTCCTAGGACAGAAACGCCTGGTCATGATTTCCCTTAACTCCTCCCAAGTTAAGGCCATTGCATCATCAATACCCCTCTTCCCTTTTTCAGTATTCCACCAAGTGAGAGCTACCCCAAATAATCTCCCGGTGGCGTATCGAACCTTGCGATCCTCAGGACAATCGCAGTTGAGAAAGGTGTTTTCCATTTCCTCGAACCAATGGAGGAGAGCAGTGACACCTTCGGTCCCTTCAAATTTAGGAGGATCACAAGACTTGAAATGTTTGTATGAGCACTTGCTGGTAGGAGGGTTGTCGATGTTCTGGTCATGTTGTTGGGGAGGATTAGTGGGATTTGTGGCGAGAGCTTGTTGTACTTGGACAACAATGTCAGCAGTATCGTGGCCATTTGTTTCGCTATGTGTGTGGCCAAGCGTTCCTGAGACCTTCCTGATCTTTTACCCCCTCGATGTTGTCTGGACGACATCTACAGGAACATACATAAGAAGATTGTGAGTTTATGGAGTCTTTTTAGGTGTCATGTGTCTTTAAGAAAAATGAAAATAACATAAATATCAATAATGCAACTACATCCATAGGATGTTTTGGGTTTGCTCATGTTGGGCCTCAAATGTCCCCCATACCTTCACCTGTATAGTCATGTGGGCCCCCATGGCTATTGGCTTGGTAGGATTCACATTAGTATTGGCGATTTAACACTCGCATCACCCGAATGCAAACCACAAAATATGTTTACGAGATGTATAGTCGGAATGTGTCCAGGTGTAGACACAATGACAACTCAAAGTGGGGTTAGCTCACATGACGTTTGGTATAGCATGCTTTGGCCTAATAGGTAGTTCGTACTCTCATCGTTAGTCCCCAGGTAGGCAAACTGGTCCTTTATTTTGGATTTATACGAATGCCAGCCTAGACAGGACGTTCCGACTACCGGTACTGGTACCCTTCCAGTTACTACATGCCCGTCATGAGAACTCACTTTGATGAGATTTGAAAACACAAAAATCATTGTAAAAACAATCATGATGTGGTGTGTGCTTTCATGGATATGATGTGTTATGAGAATATGATTCATAATAGGCATTATATGATAATATATACTTATGAACATGCTTGCATAACATTGAATGTAACATTTAACATAAAACATATAAACATCATGAAATTTGGCATGTAACACACAAAAATCTTAAAAATTTCTAATCAACTATAGTATAGGCTCTAAGGGTCTAATAACCTATCCTATATCGCTATAGTCATGGCTCTGATACCAATCTGTCACACCCCGACCCGCAGCGGAATAAGAGTCGAGGCATAATTGGGTTATCACCAAAGCTCATGATATTTACTAATATGTTTCATATTTATTAAAGTCAAAATTACATTCCCACATATCCAAACATGTCCATACAATATAAAGAAAATAAACCAAGCAAAACAATCCCAAACTCTAAATCATTTTATTCTTCTAGTCCAATCCTAAGTGTTTCTTGCTGCAGCTGGTGCACCTGTATCATGTGTAAAAATGGGGGTTTTTGGGTCAACATAAGTTGGCGAGTGAACCTTGTTAGATAAACATTTATTATTGATTTACTTATCAGTTTATCAATGAAAAATTGTGCATAATCATAAATGAGCAAATGTAAATAACCAAGCAGTAGCAATAGCAATCACAACTATAACATACAATAACACATGATAGCATACATTAACATACCAACATCATACGATAAATAACATGAATGAAACTGTGCGATCAAGGCTCAATCAAACGGAGCCGATCGTATTGCATGTACTGAAAATGAAAATGTCTGTGCGATCAAGGCTCAATCAAACGGAGCCGATCGTATGTGGGCACGCCAGGTTCACGCTCATAATGTAATGGGGAACATGCTCAACGCTCATAATGTAATGGGGAGCGGCGGCCTATGAAATCGCATGTACTGAAAATAATAAATTGCATCTAACGATAACCACACAATAGTTGAAACAAACTGAATACACATGTTCATCATATGAGGTATGCACAATGATTTAAATATAATATATAGCAAGACACATGATACACCCCAAAACGTGATTAAAACGGGGAATTTGTAAAGATTCACTCACATTGGGTGCGTTTGAATGGAGATGATGAGATGCGCACGAGTCGAGAGAGTTGAACAACGAGAACTACTAACCTAAATAATAACGGAAAAATATAATAAATGAGTGGATTTTATTAAGGATTTTAATGGAATTTTTAGATATATTTTTGTGAGTTTAAGGCTATTTTCTATCTTTAAAAATATTATTTTTAAGTATTTTTAATTGATTTTTAAATTAAATTAAATAAATAAAAATATAAAAAAATTGTTTATTTTTGCGTTGACCGTTGACTTGTTGACCTGTTGACCCATTCGGTCAGTGTGCAAGTATGCGCTGGGTGAGACTCGAACCCAAGACCTCCCGTACGCGTGCACGCAGCTCTACCAACTGAGCTACGTGTCTAACCCGAAATAATCTTGTTTTTAATTATTTTTATATACTAATTTGATTTATTCAAAATTCATTTGTTTTTAGAAAAAGATTTTAAATCATCAAACCGGTGCCATTAACCAGACTCGAACGCGTGACGTGCGACTTAGTATTGCACAAAGTCCACCGCTGGACTGTGTGTCTAACCTGGTTAATATCTCGGTTTTTATTATACTTAACAACTAACGGGGTTAACCTGGTTCAGCTTTAATCAAAAAGGCATTTTATTACTTAGAGGGTGCGTGTATCAGGGATCGAACTCGTGACGTGTGCGTATTATTTGCACACAGTCCACCACTGAACTGTGTGTCTAACCCGTTTAAAATACCAATTTTAATTATACTTATAGTATTATCAAAGTTCATCTTCTTCGTTGGATTTTACCGACAGCAGATTACACCATTAAATCTTGTTAATTCGATTGTTAAGCATTACCCAGACTGATAAGAGATAGCAGGGATGATAATTAGAGGAAAAACATACCGGTGAACGATTTATTACAGAGTTCCGGCAAGGCGTCGGTCTCTGTTTTTAAGGACTTCAACTGAGCAATTCAATTAATCATTTTGATTAGCTAATCATGAAATTGAAGTGCTAAACAAACATTATCAGTGTGTTTGAAGGTCCTTACCGTTTCACAGGCGAAGATACGGATTTTCAGAAGTTTTCCGGCGAGCAGAAATTATCCGATGACGACGTCTGAATTTGATTTAAATTGGAGGGTTTGAGTTAGAAATGGCTTAACAACTATTAGACTATGATGGTATTGAAGAACTTACCGATTTGAGGACAAATACGGTTTTCCGGCGAACTTGCAGAATTTTCCGGCGAGTTGATTTAAGCTTTCTGATGGACCGAATGGGTGACGAAAGTGAAATGGAATGTTTGTATGATGTTTCTGAGTCGCGAGAGGGGTCTTGATTGAAGTAATTTGGACTTTGATTATTTTCGGTTATAAAAACAGATGATGATAAAAATTGAAGTTCATTCAAATCCGAATTGATTAAAATCGTCGGTGCATCGGTTATAAACCTGAATGTGCGATTAATCAAACGATTAGACGGTTGAATTACCGATTTTGGTTTCTCAGTTGGCGCAACCGGTTTAAGTAGGTTTGTGTATAAGAGTTATTTGTTTCCCTAAGTTGACAGAAAACAAACAAGTGGCGCAGTGGTGATGTGTGTGAGCGTTAAGTCTTTGGGTTTAAATTCCGGCTGACCCGGGTTCGAGTCCCGGCAGCAACATTTTATTTTTATTTATTTTGTTTTCACTTTTTATCAAAAATATTTTTTATAGTTTAGTTTGTTTATTAATTATGTATCATTAAAAATCAAAATAACCATAAATACACAACGTGACATTTATAACTTGATATTCGATTACAAAACGGAGCGGGTTTTGGAAACCCGTTTTTGACAAATGTTACAGAGGCTACCAAAGTTCTCTCTAAAACTTAACCCTAATTATGACATAATGTTCCTTATATACCTAGGGTTTGCCTATATCCCTCATGGGCTTCCCTTGTTCTTGCCTAGCCCACATGGCCTATGGCATGCCCAAGTTACCTAAAAAAGTCCAAACCTAATACAAACTAACTCAGTTAATCCCAGAGAGCTACCATAGACCGTTGTGTATATTTGATGCGTCAGTCTCACACTTCTAGGACCTAACAATGTCAGATTTGCTAATGATGAAACCCAAAATCCACGGGAACCATCTTCCCTACCTGATGGAATAAGTTGAAGTACAATCAAAGATCCAGAAGTGTTCCCTTGAAGGCTTCCTAAACACTTACCCAAACTACTATAACAAAAGTATTGCATTAAACAAATATGAAGACAGATTACAAAGTGTTGTAATGTTAAAGCGTTAGGTCAACAAGTCAACACATGACTTGAAGTACTGGATTCCAAAAGTGCTAGAACCCTTCTAGGAATTTTGGAAATCCAGTTGTTTTCTCTTTGTTAGTAGTAGTTTCAATGTAATTGTGGTATATTTGACTGTCTGGCAGTTTTGCTAGTAATTACATCATCTAATGAGTTGTTTAGGGTCGCTTTCACGGTGACGTCACCAACATTTCTCTCCTCTATTTATAGTTCTTCACAGATTGTAATTTAGCAACTGTAAGAGCTGAAAACATAAGAACTTAGAGAGAGATAGTTCACCTGGTGATGGGTAGTCCTTTTGTACCTTTGATTGTATTGTAAACATTATGAATATATGAAATCATTGAATAGTCATTCCCAAATTCAAAAGTGTTTATTATGATGTGTTTTTTATCACTGTTTCATTGAATTTCTAATTCTATTCAACTATATTATCAAAAACACACTATCACGCACTCTCAGATCCAATAGAAAATGTATCATATCGTCTAGTACTACTTTATAAAGGTTTGTATCTAGACGGTGATGATCAATAATATGAGAGTTTAAGTTAATAGTGACTTCGTTTCGGCCATGCAAACCTCATAATTGTCATACTGTAGCTTTAGAGTTGATACTAAATTCCAAGATATCTCTAGAATATGTATGGTATCATCAAGCCCTATGCAAAGATAAGTTTATTATCATTCTTATAACCTTAAGTTAAAGGGGATGATCGTTTGAGAAGAAAACTTGTCTGAGAAAAAAAGAACAAATGGTATAATTGTAAAATATTAAATAGTTTTTATCTAATCTTATTAATTATTATCTCTGACTAACTATTAGTCAAAAAGCTTGTCATCCTTCATACTTAATTTTTTTGCTTACACACACCAAAATTTATCCTACACATTTTGAAATTTATGATACACATATCCAAATTTATCCTACACTCAAAATTAATTCTTACACTCTAAATTAATTCTTTTTTTTCTAAAAAATATATATTTTAAAAATAAGTTACAAATTTATCATAGTTAGCTATTAAACAGGAACACTACAAATTAGTGATCTATGTAAGTTTACCAATTCTCTTACAATAACATTAAATATAAATATTAAATAAAGCAAAATCAAGCATTCTTATTGGTTGAAATTTCTACTTTTTTTCTTCTTACAAAGAATTTATTTTCATTTGAACCCTCCACTAACTCTCATATTAATTATTTGTCGATTTTCAGTAAGGAAATGTATAGAACTAGACTTAGCTCATCATATGCTAATTGGAATATTAATATTAACAGACTCAGTATCACTGATTGGTGACCACTAACCTTAGCCACTTACTCCCTTGGTTTATGGTATTCTTATTACTTGTCCTAGTCTAATGACATAGTTTTGCAGTGAGACTTCCCTATGGAGAGCGTAGAGTTGGAAGCAGTATTTGTATTTTGTTTCCGAAACTTAGAACTATCATCTCTATAGTATGTTATTCCTCTTATTTAGGTTTAGTGGTAGTGAGGTGAATAACATTTTGTTTTCTAGTTTCAGGCATTCCTTGTAACATCCATAAAATATTGAAAATTCATATGTTGGCATATCGTAGGGTTTAGTATGGCTTCTGTGCCTCACTTTCGTAATTACGCGTGCACCCGCAATTACCGATCTTTCGCGTGGTCCACATATGTCTACCTATTGACATACAACTTACCCAAATAAAATCATTAATTAATAAATGACTCGAGTTGGGGTGTTGTAAAATGACGTGTTTGTATAGCACCCACAAATTAACATGGACAATTTGACGTATCAAAGTGTTGATAGTTCAATTTACGTTTGGTATGACATGCTTTGGCCTAATATGTATTGGTACTCTCATCGTTAGTCCCTAGGTTGGCAAACTGGTCCATTAATTGGATTTATACGAATGCTAGCCTAGACAGGATGTCCCAACTACCGGTACTTAACCCTTCCAGATACTACATTTCCATCACAAGAACTCACTTTGACGAGATTGTAAACTCAAATGATAATCCAACCTTAAAAATAAGGTGAATAAAAATCCAATGGTATGCGAAATCCGTTGAATATGAAAATGATTGAGTAATTAGAAATAGAAAAGGGAAGTTGCAAAAATAAGAGATTTAATAGTTATATAGAAGAGTGTGTGTATGTGTGACCAGGAAAATAAATAATAAAGTATGGTTTAATAACAAGGCACATATTAACATGTAAAGCATTTACCACTTAGCATATAATAATTAAAAGTGCTAACATGCATATGCATATGTATGTCATATTAGAAAATTTAGATCACGTGTACCTTAAATATTTATAAGCTAAGTCAAATTAACAATTAAGCACATAAGGTTCCTAAGGTACCTAATCAACTATAGACTAAGTCTAAGGGTCTGATAACCTAAACTTAATTCCCAATAGTCATTTTCGTAATACCAACCTATGATGTTTCAATATTTTTGTTGAAATATTATTTCATCATAAGTTTTATTATTTTATCGTATTTCATGTGGTGATCGTATCGTTTCGTGTTGTTACCACTAGAATGCATCTTTAATATTACACGAGATTCTAATGATTTTCAAATAAATCACCCTATCTTTGTTGTATTTATCAACATGATAGACTTTGTTACCCTTTGATGCTCTACAATATTTTTCATGTGATTTGTATTCTCGAATTATGGCTAAAGTCCCATGATTTCACAAATCCATGAACTCCATTTGTGTGTCCATCTATTCTCGTTATGAGCTGTACATCTTACTTACGGGTTGTCTCTTGCAGATGCCTCCTTATCATCGCCGCCATCGTCACCTAAGAATCTCTAACCGCCGAATAGAGCTTTAATAACTGAACAAATGGTCGCAGTTATTCCTCCTATAGTAGTTTAAGTTCAACATGTTCTCAACGCCAACACCTCCATTAATTAGATCAAAGAGCTGAAGTTGAATCATCTTCACACGATAGCAACCACCATAGGAGTGAAACCAACCAAAACTATGCCATACCTGTTATTACAGCTAAACCAAGTTGCCCCTAATCCCCAAACATCTGTCAGAAAACCTTTTCAAGGACATTTTCCACAGTGCCCCACATGTCGAAAACATCACCCAGTCAACTCCTTGTGTCGCATTTGTACTTATTGTGGACATTATAGTCATTTAATTGAAACTTGTCGCCCTATAACCCTCAAACAGAACCACCTATGGCTCCATACAATGCACAACTCATGACTCCTTCAATCGACCAATCAAACACCCACCTTATGATCCAATCATATGTCCAATTAGACACTCCACCTATGGATCAATCGACTGTAACGTATGACATTCAACTCGTTTCTTACGATCAAGCCGTTCAAGCCAACACAGAGAACCAAGATAAATAGAAGGCACGCGGATGAGCACTCATCCAATTCCAAGACAACCATGATGCAGTCCGCAACACAACAAAGTTTTTATTCGATGAGTTCATTTTCAATAAAACATCTTTAGTTGACTTTGTATAACTAGTTTAAATCGAATAAAGAATGTTACAAATTTTCAAATATAAATGTAATATGTGATTTTTGGTAGTATGTTTTAATTTTAATGAGTCCTCTATTATGACTTGAACATCACAAAGTTTGGAAAAATTTCAAGTTGAGGGCACATGGTGAAGTTAAAATTTTTTTGACTTCAAGATATGGTTTTATACAAGATAATAATATAATAAATATTTTTAGTAACTTTTCTAAAACTTAATGAAAATCTTTTTATAAATCAACAAAATTGATTTTGTGCATGAAAAATAAAAATACTAAATGTTTTACACTCAAAAAAGTGTAAGTGTAGTTAAATATACAATACTCAATAAACGTGAGTCTAATTAACGAAATTATGGTTAATAATAGACCGTTTTGACAACTAAAAAATTATTAGTGGAACCTAGGAAATTTCTCCTACTATTCCTCCATCACTCGAGACACATGTTCAGATTGTTGATCCAAGAGCATACGAGTTGTTTCCTCAATTTATTTTAGGACCCCTATACATGTGTTCGAATCGAAATTATCATTTGAATGGTGGAATTTAGGATCATTGCTGCTACTTTATTTCTTCTGTCAGTCAACTTCACATTTGGTTTTCCCTCATTATCGACTTTATCTACTACTCCCACTTCGTATCCTTGAGGTTCGCACTAACGTTAATCGATACAATTATTAATGTGTCGTTGTCACGCTTTCGACTTTACCATTTAGAATCCATCGTCTTTTTCATCCTTTACTCTGACGTTTACACTATTGCCATTTTATTTGCCATCATTTGTTTGTTTTGTTATAATTTTATATTATTACTAGTTCATGTTGTGTCGCATCATTACTCATCACGGCTTACCTTTCCCATCATTTATGAGATATGGGTATCTTCTCACTTATTCATAGACTGACCCTTCCCTCATATCGATGGATGTAGGTATTACCATAATTTAGTCACGCCCTTTTTGGGTTCGAGGCTCAAGCATTGGTTGTTTGTGGATTCAATTATGTTTATTTAGTTAGTAAGTATTATGTCGAGTTGTCGCATAGAACGAATCAAAACCCACTAACGAAGAAGATGAAATTTGATAAGGACATGTGGATACGCTGCTCGTACTTCCTATATATAACTCTTCTTGTCAAACTGCCAAAGCCTTATGAGACTTGTTAAAAGAGTTCTATGTAAGTTGTGTTTGTGTTGTCGATCATGATCCGAATAACGAAGCCGATGAAAAATTTATAAGAGCATGGATGTCCCGCTGGTACTTTCTATAATAAGTATTCTTATCTAAATATCAAAAGCCTCGTTAGAGTGGTCATGGGAAGTTTTGTGGAAAGTTATGTTTATGTTGTCAATCATGATTCGAATGATAGTGTGGATGAAAGTTTAGTAGAGACATGGTGACTATGCCATATATAAGTGTTTATGTCAAATTTTCAAGAGAGTGTTATACTAATTATGAGAAGTCTGTGTAAGTTTTGTAAGAGTCGTCAATCATGATTCGAATAACGAGGTTGATGAAAACTTGATAGAGACATGGTGGATATGCCACTGGTACTTCCTATATATAAATGTCTCTGTCAAATTTTCCAAAGCAGCGTTGAACTAATCATGAGAGTTTATAGTTAGTTTGTTTTGGTTATATGTTTGGGGATTCAAATTCTATGACTTTGCACATTTAACTCTATTTGTGGCATTTTATGAGAAATTATATTTTTTCAAGATCCCAAGACATAACACGGATTGCAATTTAGGCATCATGAGAATACCTTACGACTCGGTTGCAATACTCTCTCGCTTACAAGTCATCTTTGGAACATGCTTTCTCTTAAGCCGCAATGAATTCCCAATACGCCATTTTTGGGTTTCACGAATGTAATGACCGTATTCCCTATGACCGGTTATCTTGTACATAGTCATTAATGCGCTTCATTTCTTCAACTTTGGCATTGAAAAGCAATTCCTTTAATTGGGAGTGCAACCCGTATCAGGAACGCTACCACCTCAATAAGATTTGCTCCTTTTGATATATCTTTGTTCGAGCGTATTCTCAGCAACATTAGGACTTGTATTTAACACTTAAGATTCGAGTTCCTAATGTTATTACTAAATTTAACCGATATCATTTATGCCTATGAAACCGATATCATTTATTCCTATGAAGACCCTACACTTCATAACGAGCAGTTTCCTACTAATTTCGGGATGAAATTCCCAAAACTAGAGGAGACTGTAACATCTGTAAAAAAATTGAATCCTAGAATCTGACATGTTTTTGTAACCTGATTCGTTTTCATATCCATGTATTTTATTTAATTTTCAAGCAATAAAATGTTTTGGATTCTATGTTCTGATCATAAATGTTATCATGTCTATGATTTATAGTCTCATACATGTTTTATACAAGTTTTTAAATTCATTTTCGTGTATCTTAAAGCAACCATCCATCTTTAAGGTGTAAGACTTAGGTTTATCCTTAAGTTGATAAAAAACATTGGAGACTTCATGAACACACCTAACACTCATATCCTGACCTTCTTATCATCCAAACTTCATTGAACATATGACCTAAGATAGTACATTGTGTTTAGAGGGTTTAGATGTAAATGATGGCAAATGAGAAGCTCTACATGTTGCACTCTTAGTTTTGGCATAAGATGACTTTCGGGGGGCTTCTCTTGCCAACTTTAGTCCATCCTTGGGCTATTATTCCGAACCATTAAAGATCCAAGATATACTTGGTATATTAAAGAGTAACTAGGTTCAAATGGTGCATAGAACCAAGCCTAAGCATAGTGGGAATTAGACACACAAGTTTAAGAATATAACCCTCGACCCGCATCAAGATCTAAGGTTTAAACCCAATTCTCAGCACCATGAATGTTGTATTACTCTCTTCCTTATGATAAATACTCTGAAAATAGTGAACATAAGTGAAAACCACGCGCAAAACAGAGTTATAATAAAGTGAAAATCGTGAAAACAAGTTTGACGCTCGAACCCCTTTTTTACTCATCCTATATCGCCCTAAAAAATTTATGCTCTCTTCCACACCAATAAATATCCTTGCTTTATTCCTTATATCTTAAAACACCTAGTTTAAGTATAAATAAGGGGAATAACCATTTATCGGTGGTTCCACAAGTGAATACCCCTATGGGTGTTATGCTAGTAGTTCTTTTACACTTTCAACGAGGAGGTGTGCCCTTCAAGCTCTTCTGTTTCTTAAAGCTTCCTTTTGAGGTAATTTTCTCTTCCTTTTGATTATTCATTTATTTATCGCTTTCTTCGTTTAATTAGTTTGGGTTCTTAGTTAAGGAGCATTAGGCTCGTTTAGGTAGTCTTTGCTAAGGCTAGTCCTTAGAACGCCTAGCATTGCTAAGGCTCGTCTTTGGATGACGTAGCTTTACAAAGACATGTTCTTAGGATGTGTAGCCTTGATTAGGATCGTCTTTAGGATTGGCGTAGCCTTGTAGGCTCATTAGGCTATGCCTAGTATAATGTTTACCCTTCCCTTGCTGCGTTCATTTGTCTAGGTTGAATCATGCTTTTCATTTAGATCGTTTACTTACTCATTTCAGCTAATGTCTAATCACATATGTTCAAACCCAGGGCATCCAACTTGATGTAGTTGTTGATCTTGATTCTTTCCATCATACTAGTTTGCTCAAGCATCACTGAGGTGGCCAGATCTATTATCTCCCCTTTTTATACACTAAACATTTTTTGGGTGTATCATGTGACTTATTTCATATGTTTCTATTTAATTCATCAATATGCAAACCAATGTGTCGTTTTGTGTTGTGTTTTTGTTTCTTTTTCAAGTTTCTATTGTTTCTAGTATCTACTGTTGCACATACGTGTATCTGTGTGTTTAGTCGTTTGATGTCACAGGTTTCGATTGTGGATCCACAACTGACTAGATTCCCTACGACCATGGGCTAATTTAGTATCATCACCATTAGATTCACTCTTCGGGGCTTGAATCTCATTGTTTTTGTTACTTCATTATTGTTGATGTGGTTGGTTGTTGTTCTGAGTTTGGTGATTTTGTTGATTGTTGTTATAGTGAGATGATATGGATGATTCTACTACACTTGAATTTGCATGTTAAATTACCTCTTTTAAAATTATTTTTTTTAAATAAATAAAGTAATAAAGCAAAATATTTTATCTAATTCTAGATCTATTCACCAATTTATGTTGACACAAAAACCTTTTACGCATGATACAGGTACACAAGTATGAGATAGAGTTGAAGAAAAAGACGGGTAGCACATGCCTTAGATTGATAAATAGGATTTTATTTCATTTTTTATATGATTTGAATATTGTATAGATTATTTGAGATTTCAATGTAAAGTGTGTCAAAATTTAATTTGATCGTGTTTTAAATATTAAACCTTTGAGGGATAATAAATACCTAATAAAAGAAAATTTTATTGAAATCCTTAATGAAACAAAACTCATCCTAGATTTTAAAATTAGAGTGGATGATTTAGTTAAGATATGAAGCTATATAAGAATTTTAGAGTGATGTATGGGGTAACTAAACACCATTAATTTGTAAAAGTTGTGATAATGTCTATTGCAACACCAAAATATAACACATTAAGTAAATTCTACTTAAATAAAATCAACACTTTATCTTTTATATGAAGTGTGCAAAATAAATGTAACACATCAATTTTTGACAAAAATGAGGTAATTAATTTTTTATGCACAAGTTAAGTTTGCAAGACATGTAACGCATCTTCTTTGGACAAAAGTGAAACATTTATGAAGGCAAATATCAAGTGAATATCTAATAGTTTTTAGGATACACATTTAAGTGACAATACTTAATTAAACTTGAATAACATTACAAATATAACACACCACCTTGAAGCAGAAGCGAATCATTAAATTGTTATTCAAGTTAAGCAAAATTTAATTTTGTATCATCATTAATATTTAAGATTTAACAAAACTAATTAATTAGTTATGTGACTTTATAGACCCATTAAAGTTTGTTGTGAAAACTGAGTCCATACAATAACTGTCACCTGTAGCCGGTGTGAGTGTCGTCAACAATTAGTGTCTTCAATGTCAGTGTCACCAACAATTAGTGTCGTTGGTTTCAGTGTTGCAAATAATTAGTGTTGCTAACGTATCATTGTCGGCTGACATTATTGTATGCCGACATTCGTCAGACATCAATGTTGCATGATATCTAATGTCTCGACCTGTTTTTCGGCTTAAATTGCCTAAATTGGCATTAGGACTTCAATGTCACCGGTTTTGCAGGAACTTTTCACACAAACAGATGTCCTAAAATTAGAGTGGATAATTTAGTTGAGATATGAAGTTATAGAAGAATTTTAGAGTGATCTATGGGTGACTAAACTAAGGTAGGCGGCAATAAGGATTCATTAATTTGAAGAAGTTTTCATAATGTCTATTAGACCACCAAAATATAAAAGACTGCGTATATTCTAACCAAAACAAAATCAACAAATGATCTTTGAGTAGAAGTTAGACAATTTAAGTATTATAAAAAAGGGTGCAAAATAAATGTAACACGTCACTTTGGACAAAAGTAAGACAATTAAATTTTATGTACAATTTAAGTTTGCAAGACATAAATGCAACACATCATCTTTGTATAAAAGTGAAACATGTATGCATATAAGGAAAATATCATGTGAATATCTAAGAGTTTTTAGGATACACATTTAAGATGCAATACTTAATTAAACTTGTATAACATTAAACATATAAAAAGTAAAACATTAAAGTGTTATTCAGGTTAACCAAAACTTAGTGTTGTAAGATAACTAAAATTTAAGATTCAACAAAATTAATCGATTAGTTATATGACTTTCATGACCCATTGAGGTTTTTGTGCAAACTTAGTCCATACAATCTATGTTGCCAACTTTAGTGTCGCAAGTGTGAGTGTGCCAACAATTAGTGTCTTTGGTGTCAATGTCGTCAACAATTAGTGCGCTTGTGTCAGTGTTGCCGACTTATCACTGTGAGCTAACATTAGTGTAGTCAGATTCATCCAAAAATTATTTTTTTCTCAGCTGACCACTTAGGTTTAACAAAAGTTGCAGATCCTATTTTCTAACACAGTTAAAAACTAACACTATAAGATGGCTATTTTGGATGAGTCTAACAAATACCCAAACCTCAAACAATTTTGACAGTTTACTCCATTTAATGTTTTTTTATTAACATTTCTTATACTTCATGCTTAAATTTTATGTTCCATAAATAATATTTTAGAATTTCTTTTAAGTAACTATTTTTTAAGTATCTAATATATATATATATATATATATATATATATATATATATTGAAAGTGTAAAATACAATATCCCTTAACATACAATACAGACCAGATGAATTTACTAACATGCGTAATTAGTTTTATAACATGCGTGATTATGTTCATCCGTAATTATGGTTTCAAAGCGTGATTAGGATTTTGAGTTTTATAAAGTGCGTAATTTCATCTCGTACGCATTGTACGTTAAGGAATATTGTACGTTAACCCACCCATGTTAAATATATATATATATATATATATAGTGGAGAGTTCAAATGACAAAAAATTACAAATTAAGTATAAAAAGAACAAAGGATACAAAGGTAATTTGAATAAATCATTTAATGAGTCTATTATTTTTTTTGTTATTCAAATTATTGAACTCTAATCATTTAATAAGTCTATCTTATAAAATACCTGTGACAGCTTACACAATAAAAATAATCATGCAAATGATCTTACATATTTAATGTTTCCTACACCATTAAAACAATATTTGGTGTAGGATACAGAATGTGTAGAACTCAAACACTTATAAATAATTTTGCTACGCATAATAAAATATGTGTAGGATACAACATTTTTAAATATTTTTGTCATTTCTAATAAAATTTGGTTAGAAACCAACAAATTAATGGTGGTGAAATAGGAAATTATGATTGCATTAACGTGATTTGATAACCCTTTAAAATATTTATTAATATTTTACATCAAATTGCCTATACTATCCTTAGTAATTAAATATTAGTTAAAAGTGGACAAATAATATCTTAATTCACAGCCATTGATAAAAAGAATATAGGGTCTAGATTAATTTTATTTTTTATTCTTTTAAAAAATTCTTTTTAAATGAACCTTTTATTATATATATATATATATATATAATATATATTATTCTTATAGTTAAATGATAACTTTTTCTTAGAGTTGCATTTAATTCCTGAACATTTTCTTATCAACTTTTTTAAAATCCGATTTTAATGTAGATGTTTTATTTTTTAATTTCCAAACTATAATTTTTGTTACTAACAAAATGATATGCTACGGAGATCAGAATTTATCTTTATTTAAATGACATTGTTTTTCATACTCATATTCATATTTCTTACCAAACCAAATTTCCTACAAAAGAATGTAAAATTTAACAAGTAATGAGACATTTAAAATCGGGTTTTAAAAAATAGATAAGAAAATGTTAATTAATTAAATGTCAACTTTAAAAAGAAAGTTAATATTATATATATATATATATATATATATATTAAAATTGTCATTAAGGTTTGGGCATTTGTTAGATCTATCTAAAATTTCATCATTTAATGTTAGTTTTTAATTGTGTTAGAGAAATGGGTGATTGTGCAAGATGAGTGGTCCAATTGAGAAAACAAATATTTTTGAGTGAATTTGGCAAAAGTTTCCAAATCTAAGGAACATTTTAGCAATTTACTCTTTATTTAATGAAAACTTATAGATAAAGTTACCCAAATAAGGAAACAAAATTTAATCCTGATTCAGTACCAAATTAAGAATTTTCATCCGAAAATTAGGATGAGTCATCAATAACAGTTTTATGAGCATTCAAACTATACTTGATTAATAATCAGATTTATACTAGAATCGATATCTAAAACTGTGGAGCTAACAGATTTCGAAAGATATGTATTTAATAGTTTAAAACAAGTTTGTTGAATCTGATTATACATTAAAACATGATACTTTATACAAGATCTGAAGATTATATATATGTATAAAACTGATTTTCTTCATTAGTGTTTAATCAATTAAAATTTTAGTTTTTGATTTTAAGTCTAGTTTAGGGAAGCCATAAATAACTTATTAATCAATATCTACTACGATACCACATATGATCAATTCTTTAACAACATAATAGAAACAACAATGTAAAAATATGTACTTGATGATCTAGAAAATGTTGAGGGGAAGTAAATATGTTCTTGATTTTGATTAAGAAAGAATTGATGTTAATTCCAGTTTGGGGATGTGACAAAGAGCTAATTAATCAATATCTTCTTGATACCACATATAGATAAATTCTTTAACAACATAATAGAAAAAAGAATAAAAAAACTATGTACCTGATAATCAGAAACCATTGAGAGGAAGTAAATCTGTTTTTGATTCTCATCGAGTTCCCATTTATAGTGTACGATTAGGATGGTTATGTAGGTTATTGAAACCCACAGATTCTAGAGAGAGAGGAGATACGAAATTGTATTTAGATGGTGATTTGTGTTTTTTGTGATTAACCTTTAACTCTCTCTAATAATTTCTATTTATACAGCTAATGGAAACCATATTTAGATAGTAAGGGTAGCTACATCAATTGAATAGTTACCAATTAAACACATAAGGGTATTAAGGATAATAATTATTAATTAGATAAATGATAAAAAAATGTCATTTTATTGTATATATAAAATACATGTTCCTAAATGGATTTTCCCAGTTCAAATATACAAAGAATCACCATACAAAATGTAGAAACAAATAATTTTAATAGCAAAACTTGTAAGCGTTACAACTATGCTCAAGTTGCATGTAAATTCTTATTATGTGAACCATGTTTATCAAATATCCATAGACATTATTCTTCTTACCTAAAAAATAAAAAATATATTTATTTATTTATTTATTTATTTATCTAGCCATCATTATCATTTATATAATATATTAATAAAAATATAATTTATTTCTTATTATATTAGTTGGTAACTATTTAATGGACATAATTACGTTTCCTAACTAATCAAAGGTTTCCCCTAATATATATAAGAGAGATAAAAAGAGAGATAAATACGAGACACTTATAATTAACATCACCTTCACGAAATCATCCTCCTACTTACTCTCTCTCTCTCTCCTATAATTGTGTTCTTCAAGAACACATAATCGCCATCATAAAATATAAATCCTAACAGAAACTGACAAAGCTAACATGATGACATCTACTTCCCTCTCTCCTACAGTTACTGGACTCTCTGTTGTAACAGCCATCAATCGTAATCACGTTTTCCATTATATTATACAGAACTAATCAATGTGGTATCCAGACGTATGTTGCTCAATAAGTTCTGTTTGTTTCCCTAAATTGTAGAATTAAAACTAGAAAACAAATTCTAGAATTTAAAACTAATCAATATGTGGTATCCAGACGTATGTTGCTCAATAAGTTCTGTTTGCCCAAAAGTGATGTGTTACAATTATACGTACACATACTTAAATGATTTCACTTCTGGCCAAATGTGATTTGTCTTTGTTTAAGTAGAATTTTTTATTAACTTAGTCTATTAGTTTTGATATTAATAACAGACATATGACAACTTCTAGTTTTGTATCTTATTTTTCTCATCTAATTTCCACTCTTAGCTCTCAGTTGTGGGATTCCACCATTAATTGGTGATAACTTTGTTGCCTGGAAATATTCGTTCATGCTGACCCTAGCCTTGTTGGACTTCAATTATACACTAAGAGATGATGAACCACCACTACTTCATGATGAATGCACTGCCACTGAGAAGATAGTGTTTAAGAAATGGACGAGGGGCAACCATATGTCTCATGTTTATGAAGAACTCCATAAGCATTGCAATTAGATGAGTCATTCTAGACTTGCCTAATGCTAAAAGTTATCTAGCTTCTATCAAGGAACAATTCTAAGGAACGTCTAAGACGTATGCTAGTACTCTAATTCTGAAGTTCATGACTACAAAGTATGATGTAATGAGTGGTATTCGTGAGCACATCATGATGATAAACAACATAGTCCATAAGCTGAAGGATCATACATTGAGATCAGTGATGGGTTTTTGGTGCCCTTCATCATGATTCTTACTTCCTGCTACTTTTGAAGTTTTCATGATCAATTACAACACTGAAAAGGATAAATGGATGATAGGTGATCTGATTGCTATGTGTGTGCAAGAGGAAGAGTGCATGAAACTAGACAAATCAGATGTTGCTTATCTCACTACTTCCAGTTCCAAGAAGAGGAAGGGTAGCCTATACAAGAAAGCATGTTTCTAAAGTCTAGAAGAGTAATCCAAGTGCTCCCTCAGCTCTAAGATCTCCGCTGGAAGCTTTATTTCAAGTTCGGTAAAAAGAACATACATAAGAAGAAAAACTACACAAACTTTATGGAGTGGCTGGTTAAGAAAGGTAATAATCTCTTTATGATATATGAGTCCTTCAATGTATATGTTCAACTAATACTTGTTGGTTTGATTCTGGTTCTGTGGTTCATGTAACCAATTCTATTAAGGGGTTTCATAAAATCTGGAAGCTGGTAAGAAACCAAAGAACACTAAGACTAGGGAACGATAAACAAACTTGAAGCTAAGGTTGTGGGAACTTTACAATTAATTATGAAAACTTGTTTATGCATTAAACCTTATGATAACTTACATATTCATGAGATTACTCAAATCTTGTATCAGAACAAAGTTAGACATAGACGGTTTTGATGTTTTCTCATAGTAATTGCAAACTTTTTATTTCTTTGATTCTCAAGTGTATGGTCATGGCATTCTGGATGTTGGTCTCTAAGATTAGAACTAGATGATAATTTTTCCAAATCTTTTTATCATATAATATTATGAATCACTAACAAAGATTAAATGAAAATGCAACTTAGAACTTCATCCATGTTATGGAATCACTGTTTAGGCCTAACAGAACGATTAGCTCAACTCTTAAAGGATCAAGATTTACCTTCTCTCGATTTCTCAATTTTGAAACATGTGTCAAATGCCTTAAAGGTAAAAGAAATCAATAATTAAGAAAGGTGCCACTAGGAGCTCTAATTTATTAGAATTCATTTACACTACACTAGTGGTCCTTACCCATTGCTGGCACTAATTGGACGTACTTCATTTATCACCTTCATTGATGATTATTCCCATTACATGTACTTGTATCTCATTAGGAAAAATATGAATCACTTACAAATTTTAAAGATTATAAAGCTAAAATTGAAAAACAAGTAGATCATCAAATTAAAGTTATGAGATCAGTTGAAAGAGGTGAATATTACGGTAGACATACTAATGTAGGTCAGCTCCTGGTCCATTTTATGAGTTTTGTAAGGGCTAAAGAATCGTTAACTAATACACCATGCCTATTACTCCTCAGCTGAATTGTGTAGCTAAGAGAAGAAATAGGACCCTTATAGACATGGTACACAGTATGTTAGCCAACACAAATTTACCATTATTCCTCTGGATTAAGGCATTAAAAGAAGTTTATGCTCAAAAGAGTTCATTCTAAATACGTCCCTAAAACTCTTGATAAACATTGGACAGGAAGGAAACCGAGTCTCACATTTATGAAAGTATGGGGCTGTAGTGCTGAAGCAAAACTTTATAATTCTTTCCTTAGGAAACTTGACCCTAAGAACAGTTACCTGTTTCCTTATCGGGTATCCTGATAACTCAAGGGTTATCATTTCAATTGCCCTTCACATATCACTTGTATTGGAGAAACCAAACATGTTGCGTTCCTAAGGGATTGTGAAGTAAGTAGGAGCAGTCGCAATCCTTATAAAGAATTGCAAGAAGTTTAGGACGCGGAGGATGGCAGGGAGACTCGTCGCTTATAAAAACTCTGGTTACTCCTCTTGTACCTGATAAAAATATCACTAACCAACTCCTTCATACTTAGAACCCAATATACTAAAAAATAAAGGCACGTCAACTGAAGAATATAAAGACAATGTTGAAGCCAATAATCAACTCAGGAGGTCATCTAGGTCCAAAATGTCTACTAACTTTGATGATTAGGTAACTTACCTGAATAAAGTTACAATGGATGTTGGAAAGTTTAATGATCCTATCTCTTATAACGAAATTGTTATGAGTCCTCCAAATGTAAGATAGTTATGATTGATGAGCTTGACTCCATGAAGAAAATTGATGTTTGGGATTTGGTGTAATTGCCCAATGGTGTTAAACTCGTATGATGTAAATGGATATTCAAAACAAAAGTGGATCTGAATGGGAACGTTAAACACTATAAAGCGAGATCGGTTACAATTGGCTACACTCGGAAAGAGGGAATTGGCTATCAAGAGACCTTTTCACCTGTCTCTCAAAAAGATTCTTTAAGGATTGTTATGTCCCTATTAGCCCATTTTGATTTAAAGTTGCATCAGATGGACGTAAAAACTGCTTTCCTTAACAACGATTTAGATGAAGATGTATTCATGAAACAACCTGAAGGTTTTAAACCTGGGCACAAAACATATAGTTTGTAAGTTGAAGAATCCACATACGGGTTGAAACAAGTAAGACGTCAATGGTATCTAAAGGTTAATGAAGTCATGAAAAAACAGGGTTTTATGAAGAATAAAATTGACCAATGCACCTACCTCAAGACTAGTAGGATCAACTTAACTATACTTTTCCTTTACATAGATGTCATTTTATTGGCAAGTAGTAGTTTAGATATAGTGCATGAGTCGAAACGATTACTTTCGCGTAAGTTCGACATGAAGGATCTAGGAGAGGCTTCTTACGTTGTTGACATCAAAATACATCGACATAGACATAGAGGGATCTTAGGATTAACTCAAAGGGCCTACATTGAATGTGTCCTTACTCGTTATAACATGTAATATTGCAACCCATCTGTAGCTCTAATTGTTAAAGGAGATGCTTCCGGTTTATTTCAATGTCCGAAAGAAGAGGTTAAAAAGGAGTAACTTAGACTAATACCTTATGCATTACTATTCAAGAGCTTGATGTATGCTTAAGCCTGTACTCGCTCACATCACTTATATTGTTGGAATGCTAAGCCATTATCAGCCTAATCTTGGCCTTGATCACTGGAAAGCAGCTAAGAACGTAATTCGATATCTATAACGGAATAAAAACTATCAACTGACTTATATAAGAAGTGATAGTTTGGAGGTGGTAGGTTGTTCTAACTCTGACTTTTCTAAATGCAAAAATGACAAGAAATCCACTTTGGGGTATAACTTTATGTTAGTAGGCGAACCTATTTCATGGAAGAGTAAAAAACAACAGTTGAAAATAACATCCACAATGATGGCAAAATACATTGTTGTTTACCAAGCAACATGTCATGGAATGTTGCTTAAGAATCTAAATACTGGACTCAAAGTAGTTAATTCCATTTCTAGACCATTGAAGCAAGACCGTGAAAACTCAGATGTGTTAGTTTCTCGAATAGTAACAGTTCGACTAGAGCTAGCTTTTATCTTGATACAAAGCACTTGTTTGTACGTGAACGAGTTGAGGAAAATAACTTTGTATTGAGTATATAACTGCTAAGAATATGCTTGCGGATTTGGCATTTACAAAAGACCTTACGACAAATTTCTTCAGTTTTGATTTTGTATGTCTCTAAGTATAGTTTGCATACTTAGTGGCATATAGACAAAAGACTATACAAATCAAACATTTAAAGGGTTTATTATCCTAACTACTTAGGTTTTAACTTTGGGACTGTAGTATAATTAATGAGGATTCTATGTTAACTACTGACTCAACAGATGTATTTCTCTGCTATGATTTTAGTTTAAAACTAAAATGAGTTTTAGAATCTGCAGATCAATCTAATGCTCATAATAAATAAATGATTACTTGGACAAGTGCGAAAACAAAAGAATAAATACATATTAATATATTTATTTATATTGTCATCATAATTATCATCCATTTATATAATAGATGGATCAATTATAATTATTCTTATTAGATTAGTTGGTAATTGTTTGATGGACATAGATACTCTTCCAACATTCCCTTAGGTGTATATAACAGAGACAACAAGAGAGAGTAAAGGTGAGACATTCATAGTTAACATCACCTTCACGAATCCTCGTCTCTCTCTCTCTCTCACCCGTGTTCTTCAAGTACACATAATCACCATCATTAACTACACATCCCTAAACAGGAACTCGATCAAACTAACATGATGACGTCTACTTTCCTCTCCCTGCATTTACTGAACTCTTTGGTATAACAGTATCAATCTTTATCATGTTTTTCATTATATTCATAAAAAACTAATAAAGACTTCTGAAGCCATCTGATTGATTTTAGTGTATTCATTACCATTTTTGTTTTGTTATTTATATATTATGAATATGAATGAATAAAGGTATTTACACGTTATCTGTAGCGAAATGCAACCACAAAATAGCAAGAAAAGCTTGCCAACCTTTCAACAATGTGCTTGTGGGGTATATTTTCATTCTTGTAAACTTTACCATTCTATATTGTCCAGCTATAGATTACATGAATCCCACTATTACAAGTGAGGTATGTTCTGTTATCTACTTGTCTGTATATTGAGGTACAAACTGCATTGTTATCATTTATGTTGTAATGGACTTTTGCGTTCTTGCATTGCTATCCTTTTAAGAATATTTTTATGTTTACGTGGTTTAGGTTCATACAAAAGTGTTAATAATTGATTTTTGATTTTATGTTTGTGTTTAGGTAGTTCGCCATTGACGAGCTGGCTTGTTGAATTCCGTTTGTTGAGGGAACCGAGTACTTAAGTATAACTACTTGATTTTATTTTTCCTTTTTTTTCACCAACTCATTTTATCATATAATTTGATTATTTGTGTTATTTATATTATTAGTGTTTCTGTTACTGCTATTATATTATATATTATATTATATAAATATAAACCTATAATCACTAGTTACGTATACAGTAACTTTCCTTCATTGGCAAGGGTTCGGCAGACACTTAATTATTTTTTCTACGTTTTTCGCGGTTGCTTTATATTTATATATGAATGAATTTTGAACTTAACTTGAAGACAACATCGTGTTGCTCTAGTGGTACACCCTTTTTATTCCTTTGCTGCCCCATATCTGCTTCTAACACTTTTAGTTTATGTTTTTATGGTTAATTTTTTTCACAATACACGAAAGTTTGATTAGCATGTGTTTATTCTTTACTACCCACGCAGGCTCTACACCTTTTCCTCCTGTTTTAGTTTTTTTCTTTTCCCGTCAAGGTTTATTTATTTATAAAAAAACAAAATTAATAATTATATATATATACACACATATTTGTACATACACACCTTTTTTTCAAATTACCATTTAAATAAAAAATTAACTATAATATATATACATATACAGACACATTTATAATTTTATGTAATTTTAAATTATATAATATAAATATATATTATACATTTCGTAGTTTAAACTTAATAATTACGTTTTTCATCTTTGCTCAAGATTTATCATTAACTTCAATAATTACGTTTATCATAATATTTGCTCGAAAATTGTTAATGAATCCATCCTTTGTACGGACAAAGTTAGAATACGGTATTAAATTTAATTATGTACAAGACAGATTAAACTCTTAATTCTAACAAAAGTCCATCAAAAGAAAAAACAACATAACAAACATTGAAAGAAAAAAAAACCGTAATTATTAAGGTTAAATTATTAAATGTATAATATATAATTTATAAATATATATAAATAAAGTAATGTGTACTTATGTAATTAAAAAATTATTTAAAATAATAAAGGTGTCTGTATATGTTTATATATTACGTATAATTGATTATTCATTTAATTTAATTGTAAAAAGAAAATTAAAAACATACAAATGTGTGAATATGTTACATTTATATTTATTCATTTGTTTTTATATAAAGATAAAAATTTGAAAAAATAAAATAAAAGAATAAATGAGTAATTTGCCAAAATTGTCCCTAAGGTTTGGAAATTGCCAAAATCGTCCATGACTTAACAACATATTTAGAGTTAGTTAGTGATTTAGATGAAAATAATAACAAAGATGAACCTCAGGACCCAAAGTTAAAAGGTTTCAATTTTCGACTAAAGTGACAAAAGTTAACTAAACTCAGGGACCATTTTTACATTTTATTCTTAGTTTATTAAAAAATGTATGATTATTATTATTGCTATTGCTATTGTGATCATTATTGTTTTTTATGTATTCATTAGTATTTTTGCTTTACTATTAGTATTACTAATTTTCATTATTATTTCTCTAAAAAAACAAAAATTTCTAATTTTGTTGTTGTTGTAATTAGTATTTTGCTAACAAAAACCCCTCAACTACTTTCAACGAGCAAACAGAAAGACGAATTCAACAGTCATTTTCATGAGATTGTTGATGTTTTTAGCATATATATAATACTAAAACAATTTATGTGTAAATGTGGCTACATAGTGTGGGAAAAATTTACAAATACCGTTTATAGGACAAACCATAAGTTAGGTTTGTATGTAAAAAAATGTTTATTTAATTAGGTGGATGAATAGATTAAAAAAAATAATTTGAAACTGGACGTATTAATCGTATCCGTTTCAAGGTAAGAAGTTGCAACTTATATATACAGTAAATCCTCATTTTCGTCCTATGGTTTAATATTTCTTTGTCATTCATTCAAGTCTTAAAAGTTTCAACCTAAGCATTGTCAGTTACAACCTTTAAACTTTTTAAAAACTTAGTTATCGAATTTTATGTGTTTATTTTTATATACTGTCAATATCAATTTAAATTAATCTACGCTTTGACGCAAATTTTTGTTTTGAAAATGAGTCAGATTAAATATAATACATTTTTATGCTTATTTTTATGTATATTTTCAGTTGTTATACGTTTTGAAATATATTTTGTTCAAAAACGAGTCGGGTGAAATATTATACGTTTCCATTAGACGGTATAAATTCGAGTTATTTTACGTTTCGACGCAGCCGCAACGTGCAATTTCATTCTTTAGGTTAAAAACATTATTTTCTTACGTGCTTATTTTATGTACGTTTTGGTATAGATAAAAGTTGGTTTACGTTTCAACGTAAAATTATTTGCAAATAAGTTGGGTCAAATATAATAAGTTTTCGTACATTTCAGTTAATCTACGTTTTAACGTAACTTTTGTTTATAAACGAGTGAGGTCAAATATAATACGTTTTCATTAAACGGTTTAAATTCAAATTACGTTTGATGTCGTCACAACACACGTGAAAATTTATTGGTGTATTAAAATAACAATTTGGATCTACGGTAACATTTCTTTTTTTTTTCTTGTGGTGTCCTTTTTATTTTTATTTTCTTTTTGTTATTTTTATTTTTTATCACTTAATTTTCAACATTTATACTTATAATTTTTAACATTTTAAAGACTTTTTAATTGAGTTTTGCATGCTTATTTTTAAGTATGTGTCGATGTAATTTAAATTGATTTGTGTTTCAACGTAAATTTTATTTTATAGATTTCGGGTCAAACACAATACGTCTGTATAAGTCAAGTAGATTTATTTTTCGACGTAATTTTTTTTGGAAATGCGTTGGGTCAAATATAATACGTTTTTGTGCTTATTTTTAAGTACGTTTTCATTTGGTCTACGTTTTGACATAAGTTTTGTTCGAATACAAGTCAGGTCACATATAATATGTTTTCATTTGACGGTATAAATCCGATCTAGTTTACATTTCGACGCCGCCGCAACGCGCCTTACCATTCGTTAACTTAAAAAACATTATTTTTCTAAGAAGCTAATTTTATGTACATGGCGGTATAAATTCAAGTTAGTTTACGTTTCAATCTAAATTTCTTTCGCAAATAAGATGGGTCAAATAAATACGTTTTTATGTTTATATTTTTGTACATTGTCTATGGTATAAGTTTTGATGTAAATTTTATTCGGAAAAAATCAGGTTAAATATAATATGTTTTCATCAGATGGTACAAATTCGATTTTACTTTATGTTTCGACACCGCCTCAATGCACGAAGGAATTTACTCGTTAATAAATGAAAGAGTAATTCACTTTTGTTTTTTATTCTTGAAAATTTTCGTAATTGTTGCTAGAATTTTGAGGAGGTATAGTCCCACGTGACCATATCCTTGACCCAAAGGTCACAAAGATAACCATGCGCGCAACGTGCAATGGTGCGTCTTCTTTGGATTCCTTAGGTCACAAAATGAGCCTCAAAATGAGCCTTGCGCACTCAGCGCAATGGTGAATTAGACCAACTTCTATAGGTCACAAAATGAGCCTTGCGCACTCAGTGCAACGCTGAATTAGACCAACTTCTGTAAGTCACATAACGAGCCTTGTGTACTCGCCACAACAACAAGTTAGACTCATGCGCGCAGGCTACTAGACCCTGCGCACAACAACAATTCTCTAAGCTGTGAATCCCAAAACCTTACAAGGACAAGACACACATGAGAAGCGTCTTTTAGTCTCAGGACAAAAGGATACACCCCTGACACCCTACGATGGCGGGAAAAACCTTACAGCCTCGTAGAAGGGGGTAAGCACTAAGAGATGTTGGCCATATCTCAGGGTATGGAATGGTAGAGCTGTGACCAAAGGTTACTTGGCAGGTTACGTGTGACAGCGCTCATGACAATAAGGCAAGTGTCAGACCATACACCGACCACTGTTATGCCAGTGACTGTTCCACTTTCTCCATTTCGGCTGACAACAGGCCTGACACCAGAAGCGGCTACTTTACACGTGGCACCACTCAACACCCGACAGAGCATACCTTCCAACAGAGAATATTAATTCTCCTGCAGGGAGCATTTAATGTCTGCCGCCGAGGAACAAAAAGGATGTTTCTGGCTGTATGGGCCGGGCCCAAGGCCCATCAGCATTTCTCCCAAAGATACCTTCTCTCGGCTATAAATAAGTATCGGATCTCCAGGTAACGACACGCTTACCAAGGCATATACTTGCTACACCACTTAACACACACGTAATCTCTCGCTTACATCTACGCCCACCTATTTTCCTTACCCAAAATACTTATTCTCATGCCGGAGTGTGGTCACGTAGAAAACCACCCTTTCCCCGTGGCGAGACTAACGGCGTTGCTAGTTTTATAGATCATCCGGAGTGAGCTTGCAAACCCAAAGGCGAAGTGAGAGGTCAACAATTTGTGCAGAAAAACCCTGGTTGTGACTGATATATCCCTGGATATCCTAGCTTCAACCGGTACCTCTTCATTGGCGCCATCCGCTATTTTCTCACTATTTCTAGTTTCCAACCTCCCAGTTTTCACCTTTTCTAAGCCTCATTTCCTGATGGCTGATTTTCCAACCCCGCGAGGCTCTCGACGCGAAGGCAAGAACCCGGTTCGAACCTCTCATGTCGACGGGCAAGTGAGGGAAGATTCCTCCGAGGATACTGGCGACCAACACGGCTCTGGCCGAATAAACATCCCGGTCACCCCCGGAGCCCAGTTAGAGACTCCTTTTGTTCCGATCACGTCGGTCTTACCCATGGGTGAGATACCAATGTCATGGTTCATAAAGTCTTAGACGGCCCTGAACGCCGTCTGTGCGCAACCCTGTGCGCAAACAAACATCCCTGCTACCCAGTGCAGTCCATTGTTCAAGTACACGCTTCGCCTAGTATTTTGAGTTACGACTCACCAGCTGGGGCAAGCGTACCATATAGTTTCCACCCACAGGAGACAAAATACACACAGCCTCCGCCTAAGCCGGAGTCTCGCTCTCTCAGATGAGCATCTGTCCACTCACGGCTGGGCCAGCGTCCTCAAGGGGAGCGGTACACCCATCATGAGGAAGACAAAACTTACAGTGAAGGTGATAGCGCCAGCGTCTTTCATCGGATACCCAAAAATCCTGCGGCATACAGATCCGCTCCACGCGGCGGTTACAACCTAGAGGCTGAGCATGATTACAACTTGATTTACCGACCGGCGGACACAGCCGAACACTCCAAGTTCATCAAGGAGATAGCTCTCGCACCCTTGGAGCGTGCAAAGCTGCCATCTAACGTCGGCAAATACAACGGGTTGACCGACCCAGATGACCACCTGCGTCTTTTCACCGGCGCATGGCTAATAGGAGGATGGACACTACCGATGTGGTGTCACCTGTTTGTTCAAACCCTCACAGGTGCTACACGGCTGCGGTTTGACAACTTACCTATGGGCAAACTCGCGTCCTGGAACTATTTGAAGGACAAGTTCCTGGCACATTTCAGCCAGCAAAGGCGTTATGTCAAAGACTCCTCTAACGTAATGAATATCTGGCGCCGGGATGATGAAAGCCACGAGGATTTCATCACCCGCTACAACAAGGAGGTATTGGAGATAGGGGATGTGCACGAGGACCTAATCCGTGAACAATTTAAATATGTCATACGCTGTGACGAGATGATCAAAGTCTTGTCAGGGTCTACAAGTCTCCCCAAGAGCTGGGAGAAGCTTATGGCCATGACAAAGGTCTACGCACAAAAAGAGAGAAACCTTAACAACAGTAGGCCTCCCCTACCTCACCATCATCTCCAAGACTTGAGCAGGAGTTTTGGGAAAAAGAATAAAGGGTGGAGGGACCACAACCAGCACACTGCCCATACACCGATCGACGCTCGCGTGACCATTAATAAGCTCGCCACCCAGCAAGCAATAAAACAAGATAATCGTGATCGCCAGTGGACCCCACTGACGAAGACACCGGCGGAGGTCCTCAGCATAGAAGACCATCAATTCAAACAGCTACCGCTGATGCGCAACAAGAAGGGCCAAGACCCCAACCTCTTCTGCGATTATTATAAACACACGGGGCACCCAACCGACAATTGCATCTCCCAACGTATGGAGATTGAGAATTCCCTCAAGAGTGGGAAGCTCACCCACTTATTACAAAACGTGCGCAAGGAGGTGTGCAGATTACTCGAGGCGGTGAGGGCCCGAGTAACAAAAAATGAAGGCTGTTCTTATGATTCAAGGTGGTCCTTCGCGCAAGCGTAGCCACCAGAAGAGCTGCACGTCTCACTAGCGTGAGAAGCAGGTCATCTTCCCCATCGTTCCCGGGGGTCCACAAGAAGACCGACCGGTAGTAATAACCGGTATTTTCGGTCACTACCGGACCGACTACATGTTCATAGACCCTGGGAGCTCTATGGATATTATATACGAACAGTGCTTCCAACAACTTGACTCGGAGGACAAAGCACGCTTGGATCCAGTGGATTTCCCACTCACCGATTTCTGCAATGAGGCTGTTTTTCCTTTGGGACATATATATTTTCCGGTTACTCTCTCCGATAAGCGCCACACTTGCACCGTCCAAGTCAATTTCATGGTCATGCCCGCAACCTCGCGCTATGACGTATTATTAGGGCAGCGCGTCCAACGAGACTTCAGCATGATTACTTCCATCCCTCATGCCGCTTGCGGTTTCCCTACGGAAACCGGAGTGGCTATCATGTATTCAAGGAAGGAAATCATGTCGATGGACAAGGAGCCACCAATAAAGCAACCCAAGCCATCTTCCGTCGGCGAGCCAGAGAAGTGGGTACTTAACAACAAGTACCCGGAACAAACCGTGCTCTTGGGACCCGCCATGAACCCCACAGTCAGGGGCGGTTGAAACAGTTATTGTTCCGAAACTCTGACATTTTTGCATGGTCACCGGCGGACATGACAGGGGTGCCAAGGGAAATAGCTGGCACGCACTACACACTTTCCCTTCAGTATAGCCTATCGTTCAAAAGAAGCGCAACTTCAGGCCCGAAAAGATCTGCGCTTTGAACGAGCAAGTCGCGGAACTTCTCCAAGCAGAGATCATCCAAGAAGTGCATTATCAGACATGGGTAGCCAACCCAGTCATGGTCCAAAAGTCCAACGGCAGTTGGAGATGTGTGTCGATTTCAAAGATCTCAACAAGGCATGTCCCAAGGACTACTACGCCTTGCCAGAAATCGAAAAAAGGTGGATTCTCTTGCTTCATTCAGGTGAAAGTGTTTCCTTGACTACTACAGGGCTACCACCAGATGCAAATGAAGAAAGAAGACGAAGACAAGACCGCTTTCCGAACGGACAAGGGCATCTATTGCTACACAAAAATGCCCTTCGGACTGCGCAATGTGGGAGCCACCTATCAACGCTTAATGGACCATGTCTTAGGGGATGACATTGGTGAAACCGTGGAAGTATACATTGATGACCTAGTCATCATGAGCTCGGATGAGGAGAAGATGTTGGCAAACATCCAAAGAACGTTTCCCTCCTTGCGCAAGGAAAACTTGAAGTTGATCCCCAGTACGTACTCTTTTAGAATGGAGGAAGGCAAATTTATAGGATTCATCGTCACGCACGATGGCTTTAAAGTTAATCCGGATAAAGTGGAAGCGATTCAGCGTATGCCATCACCCTCAACTATAAAAGAAATGCAACAGTTGACAGGGCGGCTGGCTGCGCTGAACAGGTTCTTGGCCAACCACGCGATAAAGTCCTTCCCATTAATCAGCACTCTACGGAATTGTGTGAAGAAGAACAAGTTTCAATGGACCCCAGATGCAGAGAAGGCCTTCATCCAAATGAAGGAATGCTTAATTCAGCTACCAACACTCACCGCGCCACAAAAGAAGGAGCCACTGCTACTCTACCTTTCCGCATCAGATGTCGCTCTGGGAGCAGTTCTGCTAGTAGAATGCGCAGGAGTTCAAACTCCGATCTACTACGTCAGCAAAATGCTCACTGACCCAGAGACCCGATATCCAATGATGGAAAAGCTAGCTCTAGCTTTAGTCCACACATCCCGGAGGTTGCGCCAATATTTTTCAGGCCACGAGATAACAGTTCTCTCGAACTACCATCTAGGCCAAATTTTTTCAAAACCGGATATCTGCGGTCGCCTAGCAAAATGGGGGATCGAGCTCGGCGGATACAATGTTGTGTATAAGCCAAGACCTGCAATAAAGGGCCAGATATTGGCAGATTTATCGGGGAAGTCCTGCAAAATAAGTCGCAGGAGTGTGAAGAAGTACAGAATCCCGCACCGGCTACGGATAACCGCACATGGATACTTCACACCGATGGCGCATCCAACGATGATGGCGCAGGGGCAGGTCTTCTCCTCATAAGCCCGACGACCAAGAGTTTACATATGCCTGGCAGGACTTCGGTTAGCAATCAAGATGGGTGCGCAAAATTTGGAAGCCCATGTTGACTCACTCCTAGTCGCTGGACAGGTCAACAACTTGTACGATGCAAAGGGCGAGGTAATGGCCTTATATTTAGAACAACCCCAAACCTTAATAACCAAATTCCAACATTTCCAGATAACCCACGTTAACTGAAGCGAGAACAAACATGCGGATGCTCTCAGCAAGCTCGCCGCTACAAGCTTCAAGCACCTTGCGCGCGAAGTGCGCATTGAGGTACTAAAAAACCCTTTTGTTCCTTTGCGATAAGTCAACATCATAGAAATGGGGAGGCCATCCTGGATGTCTCATGTTCTTGCAACACGGGAGTCTCCCTGAAAGCAAAGCGGAAGCAAGGAAGATCCGGAACAAGGCACTGAACTATGAAATGGCGGATGGTATCTTATACCGGAAGTCATACCTTGGACCTCTCCTCCGCTGCGTGGACGCGCAAGACACTGTGTACTTGATCTGCGAAATACACGAAGGGTTATGTGGAATTCACGCCGGACCGCGCATGGCTGTTGCAAAGATCATGAACGCCGGATATTATTGGCCTGGCATGCACCTCGATGCGGTCGAAACATTGCGAAAATGCGCATCATGCCAGCGCCATGCTCCAAAGACACTTCGCCCCAAAAATCCCTTGATTCCGGTAACAGTAGCGTGGCCTTTTCAACAATGGGAAATCGATATGGTGGGACCATTCCCAGATGCCCTAGGAGCGGTGAAGTTTATAATTGTTGCAGTCGATTATTTCACCAAATGGGTAGAGGCCAAACCTCTTGCATCCACCACAGCAACTGTTGTGCAAAAATTCATTTGGGAACATATCATATGCCGTTTCGGATTACCCTTGCGCATAGTCAGCGATAACGGCCCCAATTTCATAACCGAGGAGCTACAGCAATGGATGCAAGAAATGCATATCGAACACGTTTTCACTTAGTTCGCGCATCCCCAAGGAAACGGCCAAGTGGAAAGGATCAATAAAATCATTGTCGAAGGAATCAAGACAAGGTTGGGTACAGCGCGCAGAGGTTGGGTAGATGAGTTGCTAAGCATCTTATGGGCTCATCGAACCATGCCTAGAACCAGCACAGGCGAAACTCCTTTTAGCCTTGTGTATGGGACGGAGGCAGTGATTCCCGTAGAAATAGGCCTCCCATCACCGCGCATGTTGGCTACACAAAGACAAAACAATGAGGAGGAGCGCAGGCTAGATTTGGTTGCTAGAAGAAAGGCGTGAAAACGCTGCCATCAATGAAGCAAAATACAAGTCCAAGCTAGATAAATACTACAACGCGCGAGTCCGCATGTGCACCTTCTACCCGGAGATTTTGTTCTACACGACAATGAGGCATCTAATGCCGAACGTCCTGGAAAACTGGCACCCAAGTGGGAAGGTCCTTATGTCATTCATGAAGTCCTGGGAAAAGGCGCGTATACCTTTAAGTGCTTAGACGGAACAAGCATCCTAGGACATGGAATGCGCAGCAACTAAGGCGATGTTACATGTAAATTCCTAACTACATAGCCTTTTGCCTATCTGGAAATGCGGCCTTTGTGCCCATTATGTAATAAAGATTTGACTTACTTCACTTTTCTTTTTATCTTAATGTTTCGCTACAAACGCGCAGAAACACAAACGCAAAAACAACTTGGTGCGCAGTGACCCGTAAAATATAAGTCACTACCTACGCAATGTGCACAATAGCTGATACGCAGGCGCGGGTTCATCACCAGTTTTATTTGCTATTCTTGCACAAAGTCGTTTTAATCCACGCAAATATTGTAACAGAAAAGAAACACTTTGTTAAAAAGATAAAAAAGGGTATGTACATAACCGCGACATGCACAGAACAAGCAATGATCCTACAAAGATATTACACTACGGATCCTACACTAGTCTTCGTCTTCAGCAGTGACTTCAGCATGTGTCGGGAAAATATCCTTCAAGTGGTCAACGAAGTCATCATGGGTAAGAGCCTCGCTCACCAATTCCAAGGCAGGAATTTCAAGGCGATTATACCTCTGTTGCACCTTCTTGAAGACAGCTCCAGTATTAATCCCGTGAGTGGAGGCATGGCTAGAATCCCATTGAGTGTCCCAAGGCATGAGCAACTTGTTGCGCACACTCCGGATAGCCTTGCGCATGCCCATCATGGCGCACAGCGACCACCAGCTTACCCACTGCACCATCCAACTCCACGAAATTCATAATGGAATCGGCAATCTGCGAATTCAAAGGAAAAATCAGAGCAATTCTATAAGGTTCAAAATAAAACACAAGTGCAAACACTTACATGGCCAATTCCATGCTGTTGGAGCCACAGCATGTTGTTGGTGAATGATTCCACCAGCGACTCGGAGATGGCACGGGAGTTCTCAGAGTCTTCTAATTTCTTCTCTCTGTTTCCACCTTGGCCTCCGCAAGTTGCAGCTTCCGCACGAGTTCAGCATTTTTTGCTGAAGCTGCCTAGAGATCTCTCTTAGCGCTCGCCAAAGCAGCGCAAGCTTCGACCTGCTTAATTTCAACAAGGTTAGAAACATACCTAAAAACTTATTAAAAGAATAAGCACAAAAGACAAGGAGGTACCTCGTTCTTCTCGCTGTGCTCACGTTGCACACTGGCTTGTGCAGCTGAAGCAGCGGCCGCCTCCTTCTCTTTCCTTTCGCGCGCCACAGTGGCGTGCAACTGGGCTAACTCATCCCCAAGAGAGCTTTTCTCCCTGTTGTCTTTCTCGTAAGCCTCCTTCTATAACTTGCGTTCCTCAGCAAGTTTGGCTTCTGAGGCTTCAGCCTTGTTCTTCCACCCCTGCGCAGACCACCCTTCAATGCGCTGGTTATCGGCAAAGGCCGTCTCCCTTGCCGACAATGCAGCTTCACGTGCAGCCACTTGGGCTCGCTCCTTTCCAAGGGTCTCTTGAGCAGCCTCAAGATTCTTCTTTTGCTTTACCAGGCTCTCCCAGTCTCGCACAATTTTGTAAGTCATCGAGGCAGACCTGGCAGCTGCTTGGAGGTATACGTGATACATCTCTTCTTCTTCACAATCAGAAAGCAGACGTACCTCCGCCAGGGGGAAGGCTCCCTTAAAAAACTCACGGCACGTTGGCCAGTGAGAAAAGTCATCTCCTTTTTCCAGCTTCCACACAGGAGTCTGGATCTCTTCAGCAGGGGAAGAGGAGAATGACCTATAGTAATAATCCCCGGAGTCTCATCCGGGTGGATGGGAGACAAACCAAGTGTGGCAGATCCTGCGCCGCCCACAGGAAACAGTTCCTCCACGTGCCCTTCTGGAGCACTGGTCTGAACCTCTTCGGCGGACGCCGCTCCCGACGGCCCCGCCTCACCAGCATTAACCGCACCACCTTGATGCGTGCGTGCTGTTCCCGCCACAGTGGTTCTTCCAGCATCAAATCAGGGTCCTGATCAAAGAACCCCAATTCTTCAACTCCCACGGTAGGTTCCCCAAGATCCACCCAGGATTCCTCAACAACAACCATAGGTTCTTCAATATCCTGTTGTGGTTGCGTCAATGGAACGCCCGGAGTTTCCAAAATCGGGGAACCACATTAGTACCGATACCGCTATCTTCCACCTCCACGTAAGGTCCCTCCCTCACGCCGACCGGTTCTCCTGCCCTAGCATCAACATTCCCTTCATGACCACCGGCCTGGGTCATTGGGGACTCAGCCTCCCCAGCACTTGGGCCGGAATCCATCAAAACCAGCTCATCCCCCACTGCACATTGATAAGTGTTAGCAGCATACAACACAAAACATGGAAGAAAATATCAAGGGGTATAAAATACTTACAAAGGGATATTCTAGAGGTTAGTGAGCTCAAATCAGCCCGTTTCCCAAAATGTCTCCGCACAACCTTCTAAGGGTGTTGCGTGGAGAGGGTCTCCTTCGGACTCCTCTTTCGCTTCAGAGGCACTTCTGGAACTTCTTCAGGCTCCTCCGGGCTAAGTGATATGGCGACTGCTGCAACCACCTGCTTCGGCGCAGCCCTCTTCACACCTACAGGTTTAAGACCCTCCCATGAGTCAGAGATGACCACATAAGTTTTCCACTTGCCAGTGATAACACGCTTACCTTTAGGAGGGTCTGAACCGGGTTGATTTGCTTCCCTACCCGCCACCACGCTGAACCCTGCACGCCTCTTTTTCTTGTGATCTGGGCCAATGCCCAAATCCATTAGAGCGCCTGCATGCAAACCAAGACAACAAGTAAGTCACCTACAAGGGCGCGCAAACAAACAATATAAACTCACCAGTTGGTGGAGCAAGAGCCGCTAGATCCGCGTCCTTGATTAGGGCAAAATTATCAAGGACCTACGCGTACCAGGTAGGCTTATCCGGCTTCAACGGAACCTTCTCCATCCGCCCTCCTTCCTTTGGAAGGCGGCCAAGAACAGCGGGGCTCCTGCAAGTATAACACACGCATCACAAGTGAATTTAGAACTCTCAATCAATCAAGAAAAAAGGAATAAGGAATACTTACTGCGATCAACCTCAAAGTACACTGGTCGGGACCGGCGCTCAGGTCCCACCAGGCTCATGCCCACAACCACAAGCACCCTCTCCAACAACTGGATCGCCGGGATCTCTTTCAAGTCGCCATACCAGTCGTCAAGCACTGGTATGGGAAGGGTCTCCGCCGGAATCTCTTCCGGCCCCGGAACGCCATCGGAGCCGGTATCACACCGACCTTAACGAAAAAGAATTTTTCCTTCCAATCTTGGAAGGACTTGGGGGAGAGAGCAAAATCTTCCGCGCCTGCACGCGGAGCTGGAAAGAAAGAACCCCCATCGAACAATGGAGTTGATAAAAAATACGAAACCGACCGACGGTGGTAATAGAACCAGTCGACCGGCAGAGGAACTCAAAGTGACAGATTCTCACCATTCCCATCGGATTCAGTTGAGAAAGGTGGAAGCCGTAGTACTGAAGCAAATCAACAAAGAATTTGGTGGCGGGAAACCGAAAGTTACCCTCACCAAAGAAATCAGCAAACAAGGTGATGTAACCCGCCGGAGCATCGACGGCTGTCTCACCTTCCGCCGGCATCCGGGCGTCCCAAGAGGCAGGAAACCGGAGACCGGACAAAATATCATCAAACAACTGCCGGCTTAACTTGCAAGCCGGCAGAGGAGGAGGAACAGCGCCACCAACGGCGGCCTCAGGCTCTCTCGCCGCCATAGAAAGACGAAACAAGAAAAGAGAGCTTTGAAAAAAGAATTTTGAAAAAATTTCTGACGAACTCAAGCAAATGCAAGAAGAAAAAAAACTTTGAAGAATTGGTGAAGGGTTGAAGAAACCCTACCGGAGCACATCTATTTATAGTGCTCACATTTAATGCGCTCGGAGAACGTGTACAACACGTGGTTATGACGACCAATCACAGAAGGACGCGTGGCGAGTGAGTGAGGAGTGGCGGTTAACGTGCACACGTGGCAAACACGCTCTCTGCCCATTCATTAAATGAATGGCAGACGAAGCGGCTGAGTACACGCCACAAATGTCAGACGTCCTTTTAAATCCCACCTTTTCTCACCAAACCACCTGCAGACGTCAGAAGATCAGATTTTCAAATTCCAAGAATGAAGACAAAATGTTTCCTTCACACAAACGTTTCCTCCCAACACTTAGAAAATTTTTCACCACCAAATAAACGGCGCAAGCATCAACTTTTCTAGTCCAGCACTCCTCCCAACTTACCAAATGCGCGTAGGAGCAACACTGGACTGAGGGGACTTGAGGAGGTATGGTCCCACGCGACCATATCCTTGACTCAAAGGTCACAAAGATAACCATGCGCGCAACGTGCAATGGTGCGTCTTCTTTGGATTCCTTAGGTCACAAAATGAGCCTTGCGCACTCAGCGCAATGGTGAATTAGACCAACTTCTATAGGTCACAAAATGAGCCTTGCACACTCAGCACAACGGTGAATTAGACCAACTTCTGTAAGTCACACAACGAGCCTTGTGTACTCGCCACAACGGCAAGTTAGACTCATGCGCGCAGGCTACTAGACCCTACGCACAATAACAATTCTCTAAGCTTCGAATCCCAAAACCTTACAAGGGCAAGACACACATGAGAAGCGCCTCATATTCTCAGGACAAAAGGATACACCCCTGACACTCTGCGCTGGCGGGAGCTACCTTGACAACCTCGTAGAAGGGGGTAAGCACTAAGAGATGTTGGCCACACCTCAGGGTACGGAATGGCAGAGCTGTGACTAAAGGTCACTTGGCAGGTTGTGTGTGACAGCGCTAATGACAATAAGGCAAGTGTCAGACCATACACCAACCACTATTCTGCCAGTGACTGTTCCACTTTCTCCATTTCGGCTGGCAACAAGCCTGACACCAGAAACGGCTACTTTGCACGTGGCACCACTCAACACCGACAGAGCATACCTTCCGACAGAGAACATTAATTCTTCTGTAGGGAGCATTTAATGTCTGCCGCCAAGGGACAAAAGGGATATTCTCTCGGCTATAAATAAGTATCGGATCTCCAGGTAACGACACGTTTACCAAGGCATATACTTGCTACATCACTTAACACACACATAAGCTCTCGCTTACATCTGGGACCACCTATTTTCCTTACCCAAAGTACTTATTCTCACGTCGGAGTGTGATCACGGAGAAAACCACCATTTTCCTTTGACGAGATTAACGACGTTGCTAGTTTTGCAGATTATCCGGAGTGAGTTGCAAACCCAAAGGCGAAGTGAGAGGTTAACAATTTATGCAGAAACACCCTGGTTGTGACTGATATATCCCCGGATATCCCTAGTTTCAACCGATGCTTCTTCAAATTTACAAGTTGCATTTCTTCTATTATAAGAAAATTTATTTTTTTCTTTATACTATTTCAGTAGCAATTTTGAAGATATTTTGTATACATTTAACAGTGAGGTGAAAGATAGCAGTGTTGAAGTTTTTGCGGATCGAATCATAAAATCATATGAGTGAGATGGAAAATAGGAGTGTTGAAGTGTTCGTGGATCGAACCATAAAATCATGTCAAACACATCATGAACCCAAACATAATTTTTTTTTTTTGATAGGAAGAAGACCCGATTTAGGTTGAAAAATTGTATTCTATTATTATATTTTATCTGCATAAGAGTGCTCTAAAGTTGTATATTTACATCAAAAAACAAAATGTGTATAAAATTCTATTTTTATAGGTCTAACCAATGCTAATTTCTCTTTTTATCCATTAAACATTGACATAAAATGCATAAATAATTTAAGTTATGACATTATAATCATTTTCTTTAAAGTTACAAAAATTACGATATTATAATCGTTTTCTTTTACAAAAATAAAAGGGTCAACTTAATCTGCTGAGGTGTTAGGGATCAGCATGTTTACATTATAATTAAACCTCTGAATTTATATTAAATTCTAGCCATGCATACAAATTAAGTTACCAAAAATATTTTAAAAGGGAAGCTAAAGACTAAATGTAATATAAATTTGAAGCAACTGAAAATGATTGCAAAGATATTTATTTAATACCATCCAAAGTGTCGGTAGCCAATTTCCAAGTTTTTCATGCATGTAGCCATGACAACGAAGCTACGATATTCGATAGATAAATTAGTTAGAAAATATTTTTAAATAGTATGTCATAGTTTGTTGTTAAATTATAAGTGGATGATAGTTAGGGAAAATATAGGCGACCTGCATTTAAACAATAATAAATGCAATTTTGATTTTGTTTATATGATAACTAAGGTATAAAATTTAAGCTTAGTGATTTTTGATGGTTAATATATATAGTTAAAATACTATAATACCGCATGTAATAACCTTAAAACTTTGTTATCAACACTTAAATAAATATTTATATTAAGAGACCCCATTTTTAATGCTTGTTACCAAAATGAAAAAAAAAATACCTACCAAACACAGAGTCTCGTCTCATTTTGAACCCCATGATTCAAATTGAAACAAAATGATAAGGGAGACGGTATAATCAGGTTCATGAACCAAAATTTAAAATGACTTTTTCTTTTAAGTTTTAACTAACGACGGAGTGTCACCTCTTTTACCCTTTCCACTCTTTGACCAAAATCTCATCCCACTTTGTTCATGACGATGATCCATATGGTACCAAACCATTCTGAACCCCATCTCCAGGGTGCCCTCTTCACTCTTTAGCTAGAATAAGTAGGTTGTATTTTCCATTTGAATTCTGCTATCTATATTTTATATTTATTATCATTTTAAGTTTATGTGTCATTTATACAAGAGTCCTCTCTATAATCTTGACATTTGGCATTTACTCTTGTTGATTCTTTTATTCATTTGGACATGTAGTAAGCAAAGAATGATCAACATTGTCTCTCCTAAATTATAAATACATGATTCTTACGGTTCCTCTAATACACGATTCTATATATTATGGCAACCTTCTTTCTCTGAAACCTTTATTTGATTTAGTTCATTAGCCTCTTCCTCTTCTGCTAATTTCATTCCGCTATCCTTTTATTTTTCCTCTAATGTTAAAATTGTTGGATGTTCTTGAACATTGAATGTGTGACAACCGGCAATTTCCGGGGTGGTAATTAAGCGCTTATCAAACGTTAATACCATTATAATTAGCGTAATTAGACGTGAATTAACTCGATCAGGCCTTTGGAAAGCCTAGGAACGTCTACTTGCTTTCCGTTACGCGAATTGGCGACAATCGAGAAAACTAAAAGCGAATCTAAACGATAAGCGAACTGATGCCGACAAAATACCGACAACGTCTAAAAACACGAATTTTACACTTGTATTTATCATACGGTTATGATTTTGATGAATTATCATGCTTCGAACGTCACAAAACGCTTAAGTGAACGAAAAATGCGTCCGCATGAACGCACCGACAACGAAACGGAAGCAACAGACTCGAGTTACGCCTCGACATTAATATGTTATGATATATTTAGCTCCGTCATTGAATTTTATTATTCGCGATAGAAACCGGATCGAAAAACGGATAAAAACGACAACCGTAGCGAATTCTACGCAATTTTAACGCAACGAACCGATTACGCGTCAAACAACGACCCCCGATATAATTTTAAACATCTTCGAGTCCGAATAAATAATGTCGACAAATTACGAAGTTCGAGTTATGAAAACGGGCTTTGAATACCTGTTTGGGCTAACGGGCTTTGGGCCCGACCGGCTTAAAACACTAGACCTATATAAACAATCCTAATCCTAAAATTCCTCATTTCTCAAAGATGAAACCCTAGCCTCGAAAATAAACTCTCTGCCTCTCTCCACCGATAAATCCGGTCACCGGATTTGCTCCGGCGATGAGACCAGCCGGTGCCGTTCAACTTCTCGAGCGGCTACACACACCCACAACCGCATATCTCCTTCCCCTTTACCCACAAACCTGTCCTCTCTCTCTGGCGAACAAACGGCAACGGCGAACGACGCCGCCGTCGCTGGCGGCGGCGGTTACAATCGATTCTGGTCCCCTCTCTTGTCATCTCCTCCAACCACACACCACCTGCAACCCCCTTATACCCCCGCATACATACACCCGCACACCGCATGCATATAGTCAGATGAGAGAGAGAGAGAGACCGGTAGAGAGAGAGAACAGGGAGAGAGAAAGAGCGGCGGTGGTCGGCTGAGGTTCCGGCGGCGCATCTCAGCGACGCGGCAGTCACGGCGGTGGTAATGAAGCAGAGCGGCTGCGACACAGCATCGTGGCGGCAACCGTGGTGTCTCCGGCTCGACTAACAATGGCGGCGGCGGCGGTTTGCGACAGCGACAACAACATCGCCGGCGGCGGTTTCTAGTGGACCGCCGACGGCGGCAATGGAGATGGTTATGCTTGGTTCAGTTCTAGTTCGGGTGTTTCAGGTTATCTAGGGTCTCGACTCAGTTCAATTTCGGTTCACCTCCGATTTAACACGGTTCAACCCGGTTCAGTCAAACTCGGTTCAGTTTTGGTTCGACTCAGTTTAACCCAGTTCAGTTCATCTCCGGTTCAGATTTCAGGCTCGACCCGGTTCAAGTTCCACACGGTTTCGCTATTTGTTTCTATTTAAGTTTTACATCGTTTCGGTTCTGATGCATGTTTGTTTCAGGTTCAGTCTCGGTTCGGTTCAACAACTCAGTTAACACGGGTCAAACCCGGTCAACTGAGGTCAAACTCGGTCAACCCAAGTTAACCGATCAACGCAAGACTTGGTAAAATTAATTACGACGCGAAAATTTAAAATATTTCTTTTATATATACATCATATAAACGCGAAACCGAGCTCGACCCGACCAACTAACGTTACACATAGGCAACATCTTGGGTTTAGCGGCATAATTTATCCGCCTATCGACCGTCTACGCAAAAGTTTTGACATGATTATATATATACGTTTATAATATAATTAACGAAATACTTTTATAAAACTTAAAAATTGTAACTTCGTTACCTAAGTATCGAACATAAAATATCTATTGTTATGTTGTTGCGTTTTGACAAATATAATCGACAACTTGTATTGTCGGGATCGTCCAAGAACAGAGGAAACTCTGCTCGTTTTTCGTAAAAATCCATAATACGAAACATATTATATTCTCAAAACTAAACCTATCGGGATCCAAAGTATCTTTAAAAATAGATATAAATATATATTTACTTTCGACGACTCCTTAAAACTCGCCAAACAAGTTTACGACATCTCAACGAACAAGGTTTACAAGTTAACCAAGCTCGAGGATTTTTGTAAAATAAATACAATTAGTTATATTTGTTTCAAATGACAGAGTTCGGAAATTGTATTTCAAATGGTTAGCATTCGAAAATCATATAAGATGAATATAATTATTTATATTCAAATGTCGAGATTTTTAATACTTTTATAAAATAAAAGTAAATTGTTTCAAACGTCGTAAATTCTTATACTTTTATAAATAAATGTAATCGTTTATACCTATCTCAAATATGGTTAAGTCGTACACTTTTATAAAATGAAGATAATCATTTATTTCAAACTTCTAAACGAAGAACGACACATTAATATGAGATGGTAACACAATGTAGTATCCGAGTTATTACCTAAACAAACAATCAAAAGTCGATTCTAACGAGCGCACAATTATATAATTGTTTTATAAATTATAAACGGGAAGCAAGACTATTACGACTATGCGACGACTACTTGGGAATCATACGACCACATCCTACGAGTCTACAGCGTATAATATTGTTATACCAATATTTGTCTACGTACACGCTCAACCAATCAATACGACTAACACGATCTTATAAAAATTTATATTTTTATATAAATAAATAATCTAAACCTTTTGGAAACGAAGTGTTCCAAATGCATAGTATTTATCACCGGTAATAAACGTGACTAAAACGAGTGTAATAATACCGTTACTATTAAGTTAACATCATCCCGTCGAATCGTATGGTTAATGATTCGGTAGAGCTCGGTATCACGTAGTTTAGCTACATTTCAATAGAAACTTATAAGTTATTCCTTGATAGGAATGCTATAGATTGCATGCTAGCGAGTCACATTTGGAAATGATATTACAGAATCATATTATGCTAGCTTTACACTGGATATCAAGGTGAGTTCATGACCCCCACTCTTTACTGTTTTATATTTTTATAAATGTTTTCGGGAGTGGAAAGACATGCAAGCTTTGTAAAAGTACACAATATTTCGATGAACGAAAACAACAGATTTCTAAACCATGTTGCAAATGAATTTCAATAAACTCAAATGGTTTACGAAAGGGTTATGCCAAACATACCAGTTTTACAAAACACTCGCGTATTTTCGAAACATGCATGAGTTTTATGACTAGTGACAGGAAGGTCCTAGTTACAACAGGACTGGTTTGTCCTGCATACAAATAAGGGGACTGGTTGGTCCTGCTTACAAACTCAGATGGGCTAGGCCCATTCTCACTTGTGCGAGGCACAAAGACTCGAGTGGATTAGACCCACCTATACTCGTGCGAGGCACGAAGACACAAGGACTGGATTGTCCTCTACTCAACAATAAGGACCGTAGGGTCGCTTAAAACTGTACAGTGAAGTCCTCGCTACATATCGGAACTATAACCGCCTGCTAGTTTGATTGTTGGAGATGTTGTTTGGAATTTCCAAGGCCTATATATACTTGTTTTGGTGTCACTTGCAAACAATAGTTTTAGAGTGGGGGAGAGACCACTACTTGGTCTCTCCCGGTTTGCACGACGTATACTCTTTCATTATTGTTGGATAGCTTTTAATTATGTTGGTTGTAACGTTATGTTCCGAATCAATACCAGAAAGTTGTTTATTTATTTGTATCTGAAACACCCATCCTTAAAATGATGAAAACCAAGTATTTAAACAACAAAAAATTCGACTAAATTTGACACTTTTATAACAAACAAAAGTGACTTGACTTAACATACAAATTAACCATTTTATTATAGTTATAAAGCATCCAACATTTACAAAAGTTATGAAACACAAGTCTTGGATTCTTAAACACTTTCATTACATAACAAACAAGATGTTTTGACCCGTTTGCATAAATTAAGTATGGAAGCATGTTGAGAGCTATTTGGAGTGTGTTCGTTCTGAGCGTAGCATGCCATTTAAAGATTGACTTTATCTATATCACAACAACAGGAACCAATATTAAATTATGCATTTTCCATATATTGACCCGTTTGCAACGGATTACATACATAACCATAGTTTAATTCAACATTCTACTTCGTTGAACTGCTTATAACGGGTCAATTACATGATCATTCTTTAAATTTCACATACTAATTTGTTGACCAGTTCGTAAAGGATCAGCATCATGACCACCCTTAAACATTACATTCTAATTGTTTGACCCGTTCATAACACGTTAAACTCAATAATTACACTTCTACTTATTTGACAATTTATGACATTTGGATTTACAAACTTTAACTTATTATAAACATAACAAAAACACTATAAATTTCCATTACTTTTTAAGTGTAAGAACTTACCTTTGTCTTGATTTGCTTGTGATCCGGAATAGTTCGCGCTTTCTTCTTTCACTCCTAAAATTCTACAATTTAACATGCTTTAATCTTATGTTTTCAATTCATTCTTTTCATGACATAACATATTAATAATTACTCACATTGTTGACATAAATTATTTAGCATCATAATCACATAAGATCATTGAAATCATATAAAAACCTCTATTCTAAGCATTTCGTCAAACACTTGGTATGCATACCAAAATCAAAACATAAGGTACAAGTAGTTTATGAACATTCTTCCTCTTTCATAACATGGATCATCATAATCAATCAAATTCACATAATTTCCATCTTACATCAAATTATCTAACAATGCTCTATTGTATACAAGTTCAAAAATCAGCATTACACCTATTTTGCAGCTACATAATCATCATACTTCATCATATTCCTACTACAAGTGGGTTTTCATTCTTTAATCATCATGATGACCATAGTCAAGCATAATTCTTGTTCTACGAAGTGATTCTTACTCATAACTGTACTAATTTCACATGAATCCATTGATTGATTGCAATTCTCTTCCTACAAAAGTCCCTAGATCAAGAAATTCGACTTACCTTATGTTGAACAAGTATAGATGGTTACTTATTAAGGCTCATACATAGGATTGACATTGACTTCACCCTTCAATTGTTAGAATTGTAGATTTTAGGTTATGTAGAACTTGTTCTTTCCTTCCTTCTCTCCCTAATCCATGTACAGACACACACACATATCACAAAATTCTGCATTTTGTATTTCTTATATTCTAACTTTCCCATGTGCCACATTTAGCCCCTCATGTTTGATCTAGTATTTAATTTGATCAATATCTCTTATCTTTTGCTAGAAGACATATGCATAGGTATTTTAACTAGGTTAGTTAGTATCAACCAACGAGCTCTTTTTTTATTTTTATTTTTATTTTTAAACGCAAAGATTCATTTACATATTAGTTACTTGCAACGATTCGGAATATAATGTCGTTCTTCATGTTACGGTGTTAACGCAAACTAAGATACTAACATGTACACATTTTGGGGTATTACACTAACCTTACATCTATGAACTTAATCTCGCACTAATCATGGTTAACGGTTACCAGAATTTCATGTATTAGATCAAAGGCCTGATTTTCAAACAGCATCTGAAATTTTATCTTTGTAAACCCCGAACGAAAATTCAAGTGTAATATAATTTCCCCGACAAACCACTAAAAAGCCTGGAAAAACCCTATTCAAAATCTTATCCTTATGTTTAGTTAGTAAATGAAATCTGTCAGTAAAAGAGTCATCGGTAGGAACCAAGTTCACCCCAAAGTAAGGACACCTTTGGTAACAACAAACTTCCTCCCGACGAAAGCCAACCACCGGCGGTTTGTTGGTAATTAACGACGAATTAGTGACGGATAATCATAAAATGTATAGTTGGTTATTTTTTTGTATATTTAATTTGTAAGAAATTAAAGATGCATATATATAAAATTACTTTTTAAAGTTTTTAGCTATCGGCGGTACAATTTCTAACCATCCTTATTGTTTTGCCCGTATCAATTTTCTAGCTATTAGTGAGTTAAAAGCTCTTACATTGCGACTACATGTATATTAATACAGCTTTATTTTATATAAGTGTCCATTTATTCAAATTAGAAATATGTAAGAAAAAAAAAATAGAACTGGTGAGAAAACTTGTAATCATCTCAAAGAATTTTGTCAACTTTTTTAAGTCATGTGAGACTAGTGTAACTTGATATATACGTTAAGTTAAGAATAGTACCATTATAATAGTGCAAAGTAATTAATAGAGTAACTTATGCGTCTTAATATTGTTATCGTGATTCCTAACTTCATTTGTAGACAAAGCCAAAGTTTCAAGATTCTGTAGTTCAAAAGTACCTAGGAGAGATGAACATGTCTATATATATCCTTGTACCAATACCATAAACAAACACTTTCTTCTGATCCTATATTCACCAACACTAAACCACGAAACCCAAAAATGTTAGGGCTAGACAAAATCCTTCGCAGCATTGAGGTCAATAATGGAGAACTCGATGATGAAGATTGGGTTATATATCGAATAGATTATCAATGCTAATGCCGCTCACCCACCACCAATGACCACACGAATCTATAGAGTACTAGGAGTGGTGAGAAATACTATGTTCCAAAGGTTGTGTCCATTGGTTCACACCATTTTCGAAACCAACTCAAGCCGGTTTTCACAATGAAGCTCCTTTCAAACAAGGAGACTCTATAAAGTTTGTACAAATAGCTTGATGAGGGGAAATCGTGCAAGAAATTAAGAAGCTTCTATGAAGAAAACTATGATAATTTCGGATTCCAAGTATTGATTCTAACCACTTTTTTTCGGCTTCCCAGATGCTAAAATTTTGTTGTAGATGAATGGTTTAATCTTTGTAAGAATATGGATCTTCATGAACTTCATCACCTTTGTTAGAACTTTGAAAGGAATTTGGTTTTCCAGCAAGAATTCAATTCATTTTTGGTGTTAAATTAGAAAATTGTCCGGACTTAAACAGCCACAAGATTGTCTTTGTTCATCAGATTTGTTCTTGTGGGAAAACCAAATTCATTTCAAAGTTATAACAAAGGTGATGAAGTTGATGAAATTCGATATTCTTATCTATGACAATATTTTGGCATCTGGGAAGCCGAAAAGAAAGTGGTTAGAATCAACACCTGGTAACCGAAATTATCATAGTTGTCAAGAAGAACAACAAAGGGAGTTAGTTGACAACGAACCAGATCATCTTCTCCATCTTCTTCATCGTACTCTTACTAAAAAGGTCAAAGTTCCCTAGAACCATCATTTGAATCTTAAAAACAATCACACGTGGTTCTCAGTGAATGTTGAATTCCACCAAGCCTATATTGTTAAAGTTACACTAGTGTAAAAGTATTTATTTTTAAAGTATGATGCTTGGGTTACATCATACACATGTCTTCTTGATTCTCTAATTGATCAACCTGAGGACGTTAAGGTTCTTAGAAAAGCTGGGGTCCTTGAAAATGCTTTAGGCAGCGATGAAGAAGTCGCGAATTTGTTCATAGAGATAGGCACCAATTTAGTTCCAAATAATTTAGCCTATTCGGAACTCAAGCATGAATATGTCAAGAGCCAATGGGCCTTTTTGCACTCCTTGGAGGTTTGATATCTCTTCTTATCAGTGGTACTTGAGGTTATTTTACTATTTGGAATCTCAAAAGAGAATCGATGAGCTTTGCATTTGAGGGTTGCAAGGCCTAGTGATGCTTGATTTTTCTTGAAAAGCATTGTTTGTGCGGCAACCTACTGTATTGTATAATATATTGACCTATCTTTTTCACAAGAATTGATAACATATAAACAAGGGCGGACCTACCTTGACGGGTGGGGGCAGACGCACCGCTTGAAAAAAAAGTTAGTGTATTTTGTTTGAAAAAACTACCCGATCGTACCTTTTGAAAATATGGTTGAACCCTCCATCTGTATACCAGAAAAAGATTTCCGAGTCCCACACTGCATATAAAACACTAATTAACGATATTGCTGCTCTACAGCTATAGACACGCAGATTTCAAGATATGCCTCGCTTAAAATCTTAATATACTACTTTTTTTTAAAAAAAGAACAGGTTTAATAATTTCTTGAAGCACTGATAACTAATATCACTATAAGAAAAACCCTATAGGAATGGCACCTATAATGATGACAAACATCGTCTTTATAGTTCATCTTATAGAGATGACCTGTGTCCTAATAGAGTGATTTTTTTTTTCAAAATTTATAAATAAGAATTCTTAAAAAACACTTTGAAACTTATAGAGACGACACAACTTTAAATAGTATTTTTTTAATTTTCTTTTAGTAATGGACATATTATAAAAAAGTAAAAAAAATAACTTTTAGAGACAATATGTCATCCTAATAAGTGTGACTAGTCAAAATAAAATTTCATTAAGGCGGTATAGTTTGTCTCCCATTTGTCAAAAACTTACCCCACTCCATCACCAAACAAAGACGACATATGAAAAAGGTTAGTTTGTTTTTTAAAAGGAACTCCTATGGGGTAAGAAATATTTTTTGGGTTCATTAATAGATTATTAGTTATGAATAATAAAAAATAATCATAATCATTTTATAATTATAAATATGATTAGCATTAATATACAATTATGTCATATAATAAACATTAATTTTTTTGTTTTATAATTATTTGATTGATAAATAATAAAAAAATAGAAAATATGCTTTCATATGTATATGTTAGTGTAGGTGCATATATATATTATATGTGTTTATGTATATGTGTGTATATATGTAATTAATTACGTATGTATGCATGTGTGTGTGCTATGTGTGTATGTATGTATGTATTTATTTATTTATGTGTGTGTTACTATTAGTATTCGTGTATCTGTATGTGTTTTTGTACATATGTGATGTATGTGTGTACGTATGTATGCGTTCGTATATGTATATTAAATTTTCGTATGTATGTGCATTTACGCATGTCTATGTATTTATGTATGTATGTGTGTATGTGTATGTGTATGTGTTAATGTTAGTATATGTTTATATGTATATCAACGTGAACCTGATATCAACCATCCAACTTAGCATTTCATGTTGACTTTGCTTATTCCCGAGCCAGAATCATCTAGAAGGACATTGATGTATTCTGAAGGCCTTTGGTGGACGAGTTGAAAATACTTTGGGCCGAAGGAATTAAAACAAGAGAAGCATCAACTAATAGTGTATTCAAGATGCGTGTAGCACTATTATGGACTATCAGTGAATTTCCTGGTCGTAGCAGCTTCTCTGGTTGGAGTGGTCAAGGCTATAAAGCATGTCCTACTTGTATCATAGATACACCCTCATGTCGTGTTATTGTTAAGACAACTTATGTTGGCTACATACAATTCTTGCCTACCAAACATAAATTGAGGGAAAATATGTTATTTGATGGCAAAAAAGAAACAAGAGGTCCTCTGAGACGACTAAATAATGAACCAACATCAGAAAAACTAAAAGGTCTCTATGATCGTGTGTCCTGGTGAAACATCCTAGTAATGAAAGTAGGAAAAGAAAGCATGATGCGCCAAACATAAATTGGACCAAACAAAGTATCTTCTACGAGCTGGATTATTGGTCTTCCCTCAAACTAAAACACAATCTTGATATTATGCACGTGGAGAAAAATGTTTGTGAAAGCTTGTTGGCTACTTTGTTGATGAATGAAAAATCAAAAAAGACAATTACATGCAAGGTAATACTCGCAAAATATGGATATTCGACCACATTTATAACTAACGGAGAAAAACAGCAAGTTCTACCAACCACATGCTCCTTACACTTTCAAACCCGGTGATCGAGAATGTTTCTATTAGTTACTAGAGGAGTGAGACTACTTGATCGTTACGGATCAAACTCTAAAAATAAGGTGCCTTCTAGTAATTCAAATATAACTAGGTTAAAGTCTCATGAATATCACATCTTCATGCAATTGTTGCTACCAATAGGGATCTAAGCAGGTCTACCTTTGGATGTTTCAAAAACAATCACTAACCTTTCCACCCTTTTTAAAAAAATATGTGCACGATCATTACTGTGGAGGACATGAGAAAAGCACAAAAGGAAGTGGTAAATATATTATGTAGTTTGGAATTGATATATCCTCTTGCATTGTTTGACATAATGGCTCACCTAGTGGCCTGTGTTTAGGAGATAGATGTATACTTTTAAAAGATGCATGAAAAACCTAAAGGGCTATATTGAAAACAAAGCAAAACATGAAGGCTCAATAGAAGAGGGTTATGTTGCAGATGTGTAAGACGCTTGCTCAATAAATTGAAATTCTATAAAAAATCTTGCATTTAAATGTATTTATGCAAATACACGTCCATACAAAATTTCGAGTTTCATAAAACTTCATAAACATTAAATATTTCAACATGTTATCGTTAATTAGTTTCGTAACAACAAAACAAAGTGCGGAAGCTTGAGCTTTGATCATGTTCGGTTCCTCGATGAGCTTGATCGCCATCCGGTGTCTTAAACCATTACCTATATTTCATAAATTATGAAATACGTTAGTTATGAGAAGTTTATAACATATCTAATTATGCCCGAAAGGCAAAAATAACAAAATCAACAAATTTTCAAAACTACCCGCCGTAAGCTACGGCTCACTTCCGTAGCTTACGGCAGGTTACTTCTTTTTCAACCAGTAGACGCCTAACGTAAGCTACAGTAGGCTAACGTAAATTACGGCAGGCTACTGCAGCATTTCCAAGCTTGCCGTTTTTATTACGAAATCCGTAACTTATTCGATTTTCATCCGTTTCGCTTGAAACTTGTTTCTAAATGTCCGTAAAATGTTTTCATATATATTTAACTTGAAATCCTTAACCCGGATTCACAACTTTTATGAATTACACAACCATTGCCCGATTTATGTGTATATTCATTTTGACCCGTTAAGGGATTTAAGCATTTAAGCTTAAATCTCACTCCTTCTTTCCTTACCTCTTATTTCCACACAAGACTTCTATTTATCTTCCAACATAGCTATAATAGTGGTATATTTGTTATAGTTAAATCATGTATCTGAATTCTATCCTTCGGTTTGACAATTTACAAAAAAGACTCGTTAGGAGACATTAAACCAGAAAGGCTTATGTCTTCTACTTTTACTCTAACGAAAGGGTGTACTTACTTATAAAACTCTTTTTTAAACTACCCTCAAGGGTAGTTTACTCGATTTATCATTTGAGAGCATTTTGGTCACCTTTAGTCCTTTTTACGACGAAAGACATTTATAAACATATTTTGACCAAGTGGGCACTTTTAACTATAATCTATTTAAAATCATTATGTTCCTAAGAACATAATGTCTACAATTTAAATTATTAGATTTACCTTACTTTAGGTAATCCAATGTTACTCATAAGTCATTTAACTCTCATCAGACCTTAATTCCTCATTGAGAGTTTGACCCATTACACATACCTGGCTCGGGTCATAGCATTGACCCGTTTTAATACCTTGCCCTATTAGATGTTAATAAATAGAGATGCAAGTCATATGCTATTCTTCCTGTGAGCACAAAACTCGACAAGCGACCATTAGTCGTCATTGTCAAATGGTGATAACATCACCATTTGACCCGTTTGGCCTAATTGACCATTTATCATTATGAGATGGTAATTATTTGCCATCTCACCCATTTAGCCCATTTTGGTTTACACCATATGATCATATTACTTAAAAGTCGTTTCTTAATTCGTTTGACTCATTATAACTTATACCATAGGGTGTCTTTTTCAAAACTCATTATCTATCTGTCAACTCGTGACTGGATTACCAATTTACCCTTTTTACCCATTATGGTTTACACCATAAGGTAATGTTTCAAACTCCTTATTTATTCGTCATCACATGACTAATATACCGTTTTACCTTTTTTAGTTATGGTTTCTAACCATTTTCACTTGCTCCGACCCGTATCACTTCGCGTCGGAACTTCATATTTCAAATGCTAATTTACCTTATTCTTAACGTATACTATAAGTATGCGTTCTACTTAAAAGATATAAACTTTACTTACCATGAAATCCGATTATGTTTTTCACGCGTATTCGATCCATTTCACCAGCTTTTTCCCAAGCTTCCACCTAGCTTGTCAAGCATCAAACTACCTTTTTATTCGCAAGATGGTTAGATTAGTCATCATTTATCAAGACTATCATACCTTACAGACTTTATATCAAAATTACCATTTGATCCTATTATATGTCAGTTTGACTTTTACAGTCAACTGCCTATTAACATATGCAAATACACAATTAAGTTCAACAACTCATTTAGGCAATTCGTCAAATACCCGATAGGCATTATTCTTAGGCTACCATTTTAACTACTTTTCTAAACCAAGTTCATGAAATCATAAATCATTAAATTAACATAGTTTTAATCATTGTATGCTATACTATCAATATTATACAAGAACTAGGGATTGTTTCATCACCATGAAACAACCCATTGCATCATATGTATGAAATTTACCTGATTAACAAAGTTAGCCAAAGGCTTTAAATATTCATATACACATATTTCAAGCATCTATTAAAATGCATATAACATCAATATCATCATATCATACAAAAACCCATTTCATGCTAAGTATGAACATGTACTCAAACTCATAACTTTCACGTATCTTCTTAGTACTATCATGTATGTTGATTCTAAACACAAGTATATCATCAACTTCATCATATTATCAAAACCCACTTCATAATCTACTTGTTAATCACTTACAAGTAATTTTACATCAGTATTTCATTATTTCTTTATGTCTAACAAAATCAAGCATACATATATACTTAATTTCATATTTGGATCATAATCAAACAATCTAATTGCAAGTATTATACTTGTCTCAAGTTATAACTTTCACCAATCTAAGTTTTTAGACATATCTTATGATCCCCTAACCTAGGTGACCGATAATTCATGTTCATGCAAGACTTTGAGGTCTGATGTTCTTGGTTGAACAAGGGTTTACCTAGTTATGTGTTAATTTTTATGTTCTAAATACACAAGTTTCCTTTTTGGTAGCTTTAGTCTCTCAAGTTTGGTTTTGATTATATATGAGACTACAACTCATTGTTATGTTACTTATATACATGTTACTAACTAGGTTAATTTGTTCCTAGTTATTTTGTTTACGGGCTCACTTTTTACCACTAACGGTATTTTAACCACTCTTTAATATTAATGTGGTTTGATTACCAAACTCGTTTTTTGGGTGTTACAAGTCTACCCCCCTTAAAGAGGTTTCGTCCCAGAAACCTTCCTTACGTAGTTCCTTGGATTTAACCCAATGGACTTTGTTTAGTAATCTTACCAGGAAGATATGACTATGTCCTTCAGGACTCCCAAATGGTGTCCGACTACTTTCTTGCTCTTTTTCTTGATTGATATTTTGTTTTCAAGGCATTTAATCTTTCGGTCAGAGATTGTCATATGCCTTGCCGTGTGCGCCTTGTGTAAGGCCTATTTCTGAAGGATATCATACAGTTGATTTATATAGATGCTTACTTGGTTGTACTATTTTGTGGTAATTATTTTGACATGTCACGTCCTAGATTAAAACTAAGTAATATCACTGCTATCGGCATTAGCCGTGAATGGTCCGATGGTAACGCATGGTATGACGATCAATAATGTATTTTAGCCACATAAGCTAAACAAGTGTTCTAACTCCAAGATCCTTCTTCATGAACCACTAATAATTAGAGGGTTGTGGAAGACGTTCACATTCGAAAAATTTGGGATCATCCAAGTATGAGTGTTGTTAATAAGATATATGTATTACAAGACACTCAATCATTTGATTATAACTTGGTTGCCTATGAAGTTGATGAACCAAGTGCACGACTCATTAGTGATGAGACAGATGACTTACGGGACACTCAATCAATCTAATGTAACTTGGTTGTCGACTTAAGCTACTTGCCCATGAAGACGCCTTTAGTTGAAGGTGGTTGCCCAAGTCTTATTGCCTTGATTGTAGACAATGAAATGGTTGTTGATGATGTTGAAGAAGGTGACATGTACACTTCAGACGAGGAAGATGAAATGAATGACGATAAGGACAGATAATCGTCTAAATACGCTTTATAATAGTGATGATTTTGATTGAATGTATGTTTATTATATATTTTTTGTTAAAATTGTTTCATTCATCAACTAAGTTTATTGTTTTTTTACCACGACTCGCTTGACCCAATTTTTTTATTCCTTTCACAAATTGTTATTTTATTTAAGCATAATATAGATAAGCAATTTCATTTATTATTAAAGATATATTTAAAAAATAAAATATAAAATAAATGGGTTAAACCGATCAATGATACTATAGATTGTAATATACCCTTTAGAATAACCATCTGAATGTGTCTTTATTTTTTTTGTTAAAATGGTTAAAATTTATCATTTATGTTATTGTTTCTTAACTAGGCGTTATTTTTTTATTTTTTTTTTATTTCATTTTTTTAAGAAATGGCTGATGTTGCTCCATCACACAGGAGATACAGTGGCAACATACCTCCTCATCGGAATTCAAAAAGATCTGGACAGGTTGCGAGTCTTGTAAGTTACTTGTTCCAATTAAAGATGTCTTCAAGTTGAATATATTTCAATTTACTAACTTTTTAGTTTCACAATGTAGCACAACCTAAGAAAACACGTAGAAAGTCGAACAACAAAAACTATATGTTAAATTTAAAAACAAGAATCAGCCATACATGTTAGAGATTGAAGTAAAGGGGAACCAATATAAATTTTTTAGAGTTAATTCCTTGGATATTATTATACGGATGATATTGAGTGAGGTTGGTAGGCTTGCTCTTTTTATTACCGTAGCTGGCAGGGTGTTTCAGATGATACTACAAGATACATGTATTTCATAATTTATGTAAGTATACGATGTAATGGTTATTTTTATTTCAATTGTCTAATTTTTAGAGGTTTTCTAGTTACTATTTGTTGCAGTAATATTTTGATCTCTTTGTGTTTGAAGACATAAGGGAGTTGCCAGGAGTTCAACTTGGAGTCCAAGCGGAGTGTCAAAGATGCTACTCGACGCGAAAAGCGGAATATTAAACCACATTTTCTTAGCGATGGTGGCTATAAAGATGTTGAAACCGCAAATAATAATCCGGGGCTTCCAAGATCCGAAATATAAGAGCCAATGCGAAAAAATAAATCAAAATAGTGCTATCCAAGTTATCGTGGGACTCGGTCATATGCGCAAAAGTGACACATGCGGGTAAGTTGTATCTAAAGATGTATTAACTGTTATATTTGTAACATCCGTCAAAAAACCGGATTTACCAAACCCGCTTCGTTTATTAACCGAACAACCAGTTAAAAATTCGTTGCATATTTAATGCTCAAATTAATTTTAAACGATACATAATTAATAAGTATATTAGAATATAAAATTTATAATTGAAAATCTATTAAAAATAATGAAATAAAAATAAAATACTGATGCCGGGTTTTGAAACCCGGGTCAGCCGAGAACTCAAAGTCTTAACTACATCTATCCAACCACTCCGCCACTTGTGTTGTTTGTTAACATATTGAAACAATTAATACATAAAATAAATCTGGAAATCAAACCCAGTCAACAGCGCGCCCAAATCCGCTGACGCCGGAAAACCCGACGATTTCGCCAATTATCGTCGGTTACTTTTGACTTAACGTAAGAATTAACGATGCCATCGGTTATAACCGATGTCCAGTTCCGCGACATCCGTCGTAAACCGCCGGAGAACGGCTGACCAACGAATCAAGACGGGAATCAGACCCAATTCATCGATATTCTTCCTATAAATGCACACCCTAGCCTCTGGTAAACTTTTGCTCAAAATCGCACCGATTATTGAATCAATTTCACTCGCCGGAAAATCTCTGCAAGTCGCCGGAAAACCGAGACTTTCATCTACACGGTAAATAACTCGACTTTTTCTGTTTTAACCCATTGTTAGACTAATACTAACATCAATCCCTCACCCAGAATCTATTCCAGACGACATTGCCTGATATTCCATTTCCGCAGGAAAACTTCTGAAAGTTCCAGAATTACGCCGTGAGCCGGTATGATCATTTAAACTTACTGATAATCGTTACTTAGTAATTCAATTTCACATCTAATCGATCAAAGTTGCTAATTGATCCGAACAGACGGAATATACAAAACAGAGCCGACGATCCTTGCCGGAGTTCTGAAAAAAGACGACCTGTTCCGGTACTTTCTTTCCCCAAACCCTCTCCGTTCATTACCTTTCAATTGCTCATAATTTTCGTTAACCGAATTAAACAAGAAACAGTTGGTTTAACCGTTGTCTGTGTTTTGAACGAAGAAGACGAAGTCGTGTATGATATAAGATTAATTAAAATCGGTATTATAAACGGGTTAGACACACAGTCCAGCGGTGGACTGTGTGCAAACAATACGCATACGTCCCGAGTTCGATCCCTGACACACGCACACTCGCTGTAATAAAAATGTTTTTTTTTTAAAACCGAACCGGATCCACACGCAGCAAGATGTTAAATATAATAAAAACCGGAATATTTACCAAGTTAGACACACAGTCCAGCGGTGGACTGTGTGCCAAACTAAACCACAGGTCCCGGGTTCGAGACCTGTGGAGAGCACCGAGTCGATACCATTAAATCATTTTTAAAACAAATGATTTTCGGATTAACTTAAATAGTGTATAAATATAATTAAAAACAGAAATATTTCGGGTTAGACACGTAGCTCAGTTGGTAGAGCTGCGTGCACGCGTACGGGAGGTCACGGGTTCGAGTCTCACTCAGTGAAACTAGATAACCGACCGAACTGGTCAAACGGTCAACGATCAACAGTCGCGGTCAAAGTAAAAAAGTCAACAATTATTATTATTATTTTTTATTTATTTATTTAATTTAAAAATCAATTAAAAATACTTAAAAATAATGTTTTTAAAGTTAGAAAATAGCCTTAAACTCACAAAAATATATCCAAAAATACTACTAAAATTGATTAATAAAATCCGCTTATTTACCGAACCATTATGTTATTATCTAGGTTAGTTTTCTCTCGTGGTTAAATCCAAATTCGTGCGCATTCATCATCAATCCAAGGAAACGCAACCACTGTGAATGAATCTTACAACTCCCCTTTTTATTCACGTTTTGGGGTGTATCATGTGTCGCTTAAACTAATTCGTTTTATTCAAACTCGTGCTATACTATATTATGATCTAGACTTAGAATGTAAATATTGTTTGATGTTATGTATTATATATTGTCAAGTTGTATGCAAACTATTTGTTAGGCCAATCAGTTTCTCGTGGGAGACGAGTTGAACAACGCGTGCCTTAAAACACATTCATTAGGCCCATCAGTTCGTAGAACAACGCGCGCCTCTAAACTCATTCATTAGGCCCATCAGTTCCTCGTGGGAGACGAGTTGAACAACGCGTGCCTCAAAACGATCAATTGTTGTATGTGTGTGCAATATCTAATATTAAGTGTTTTGTGAATATATTTACATTTACATTTACTCATATGTGGTTATGCACTTTATTTAATAATCAATTCAATAAACTTGTTTAAATGTTTTTTTTTCATAGGATTCACTCGCCAACTTTTTGTTGACCCAAAAACCATTTTTGCACATGATACAGGTGAACAGGATGAAGCAAAGAAAACATAGGAAATTGCCTTAGAAGAAAAATAATGAAGTTTAGAAGGATGCATAGAACATGTTGTATCTGTTTGATTTGATTGTATGATTCCTTTTAAATTGTAATAATAAATATGAAACGTTATAATAAATGTCATGAGCTTTGATGAAAACCCAATCATGCCCCGATCACCTTTTCCGCTGCGGGTCGGGGTGTGACAGATTGGTATCAGAGCCATGACTATAGGGATATAGGATAGGTTATTAGACCCTTAGAGCCTATACTATATGTGATTAGATTTTTAATTGTTTATGTGGTTATATGCAAACTCATGATGTTTATTTCTTTCATATTTATTACATACACAAATGCATGCAAACACTTCCAATACTACATTTTGTGATACATAATGAATTATACTTACAGTCAAACATACATACATACATACATATTCATCATACATATTTCAATGCTCACATATTCAAATCATCTTCATACTTCCGTTATTCAAGATTTTGTCGCATTTTTCTTTATCTCATCAAAGTGAGTTCTGCGACGGGCATGTAGTAACTGTAAGGGTACAAGTACCGGTAGTCAGAACATCCTGTCTAGGTTGGCATTCGTATAAATCCAATATAACGGACCAGTTTGCCTACCTGGGGACTAACGATGAGAGTACGAAGGACCTATTAGGCCAAAGCATGCCACACCAAACGTCGTTCGAACTAACCCCACTTTGAGGTGTCACCGTGTCCACACCTGGATACATTCCGAATATCATACGTTACATACATATTTCTCAATTTTCTCCGGGTTTTAGTGTACGTAACCAGGCTAACACATGCGAACCATATGAAAAACCCGGTAGTCATGGGGGCCCACATGATTACGAAGGTGAAGTATGGCGGCATGCAAGGCCAATTACGAGCAAAGCCCAAGACATCCTATGGATGTAGTAGATTTATTATTTTATATTTATTTTATGAATGTTCATTCCTAAATACGACACATGATCCCTAAAACATCCAACTCATACTCTTGATATGTATTCCTTGTAGATGTCTTCTAATTCCGCTCGTAGGAAGATGAGATCAGGAAAAGCCCGTGAGCGCATGGCTGCCCAAATCCCTCAACAAATGGCTGCCGTAATACCCAACATTGTAGTTCAAGTCCAACAAGCCCTTACCGCTAATCCCGTCAACCAAGAAGATCAAAATGTTATCAACCCTTCCCCAAATACCACTAAATGCACCTTCAAGCATTTCAAATCCTGCGACCCTCCAAAATACGAAGGGACTGAAGGTGTCACCGCTCTCCTCCAATAGTTTGAGGAAATGGAAAACACTTTTCTAAATTGCGATTGCCCTGATGATCGCAAAGTGCGATATGCTACTGGTCGTTTACTTGGAATAGCACTTACATGGTGGAATACAGAGAAGGCCAAACGAGGTGTTGAAGATGCTATGACTTTGACTTGGGAAGAGTTGAAGGAAATCATGACAAGACGGTTTTGCCCAAGGAGCGAAATCAAGAAATTAGAGGATGAGTTCTATTCGTTGAAACAAAAGGAAGGCGATCACACCACATACAACAAGAGGTTCCTCGAGTTAAATCAAATGGTTCCCAACTTGTTCACTCCCCTCTACCGTTTGATCGAGCACTACATTCGAGGTCTTCCTTCAAAAATTCAAGACTCTGTAATAAGTACCACACCTGCAACTTTGGAAGCAGCAATGGAATTAGCTACAGAGCTCACCGAAAACCGCATACGTAATAAAGACTTCAAGGAGGAGAAGAAGAAGGATAAAGCATCAACTGAAATCTCAAACTCCACCCAAACCGAATCCCCTTCACGATCCATTTCTAAGAGAAAACGAGATGGGCAACTTTTCGCTGTCACCCAACGCAATCAACCAGTCTCACAAGCCGTACCCCTCCAAGCTATCCCAATCACCCAAGTAGCACCCAACTCAACTTACCCAAATAAGAAACCTTATCTTGGACCTCACCCTCAATGCAACACCTGTTTTTATCACCATCCATCTACCTTACCTTGTCGACTATGTGCGAATTGTGGACGCTATGGTCATTTGAGCAAGGCTTGCCGCACCTCTCAGAACCAAACCTCACCCCCTACTCAAAACATGGTCCAAACATATCAACAACCCCAATATCCCGTGTTCCCTTATGTTCGAGCTTGTTTTAATTGTGGCTACCCTACCCACTTTAGAAACACGTGCCCTCGATTGGTTAACATCATAAACGCCACGCTCAACCAAACCCAGTTAACCAATCAAATCAAGAAAACCCAACCATTAGGCCACCAACAAGAGGAAGAGTCTACAACATCAACGCCAATCCTGTTGAAGATAATGACGGCCTAAACGAACCACCCAACTAGTCTTCTTCACCAAAAATCAAGATTCAACTCCAACCGCTTAGTTTTTATGTTTTTCCTTTATGTTATCTCAATTCTCACGTATCTCAATTATAAATTGGAAATTTATCCAAGGATCTTAATGCGAATTACTATTCCGGTTTTGTTTTATACTCACTAGATTTAGCATTTATATCATCATACATCTCAACGTATTTCAATCTCATCATTTAAAGAAGTTGAGCTGTGTCTCACTTCCACATGGACTAACCTCTCCATCATAACAAACGAGAGAGGTACTGTCATCATTCAAACATGTATACTATCAGAATTAAGACTCAAGCTTTGGTTGTTGTGTTTGTTTGTGTTTAGAGTCACATATAGAACCAATCATAACTTACTGATAAAACCAATGAAAATTTGACAAGAATATGGTGGATACGCCGCTGGTACTTCCTATATATAAGTATTCTTGTCAAAGGATCAGAGGCATTGTCAGGCGGTTATGAGAAGTTCCATGTAGGATTTAGTAATGTCTTGGTTGAAGTTTGTTTTATACTCACTGATTTAGCATTTATATCATCTCATCATTTAAAGAAATTGGATTGTGTTCCATTTCTACATAGACTAATCTCTCTATCATAACAAACGAGAGAGGTACTGTCACCATTCAAACATGTATACTATCAGAATTAGGACTCAGGCTTGGTTGTTGTGTTTGTTTGTGTTTAGAGTCACATAGAACTAATCATAACTTACTGATAAAACCAATGAAAATTTGACAAGAATATGGTGGATACGCCGCTGGTACTTCCTATATATAAGTATTCTTGTCAAAGGATCAGAGGCATTGTCAGGCGGTTATGAGAAGTTCCATGTAGGATTTAGTAATGTCTTGGTTGAAGTTTGTTTTATACTCACTGATTTAGCATTTATATTATCTCATCATTTAAAGAAATTGGATTGTGTTCCATTTCTACACAGACTAACCTCTCCATCATAACAAACGAGAGAGGTATTGTCACCATTCAAACATGTATACTATCAGAATTAGGACTCAGGCTTGGTTGTTGTGTTTGTTTGTGTTTAGAGTCACATCATAGAACCAATCATAACTTACTGATAAAACCAATGAAAATTTGACAAGAATATGGTGGATACGCCACTGGTACTTCCTATATATAAGTATTCTTGTCAAAGGATCAGAGGCATTGTCAGGCGGTTATGAGAAGTTCCATGTAGGATTTAGTAATGTCTTGGTTGAAGTTTGTTTTATACTCACTGATTTAGCATTTATATCATCTCATCATTTAAAGAAATTGGATTGTGTTCCATTTCTACACAGACTAACCTCTCCATCATAACAAACGAGAGAGGTATTGTCACCATTCAAACATGTATACTATCAGAATTAGGACTCAGGCCTTGGTTGTTGTGTTGTTTATGTTCTAGAGTCACATCATAGAACCAATCATAACTTACTGATAAAACCAATGAAAATTTGACAAGAATATGGTGGATACGCCGCTGGTACTTCCTATATATAAGTATTCTTGCCAAAGGATCAGAGGCATTGTCAGGTGGTTATGAGAAGTTCCATGTAGGTTTTAGTAGTAGAAGTTTTGTTTTAGGATATAACCTTATCTTTCCAAACGTATCTAAACTCTTATGCATAAAATCATACTTAGTCAATCAACTATGTTTATCAATATTTTTATCATAGGCACCAAAAAGCGATTCCTGTAACAGGGTACTCAACCCTTACAAGGAACGTTACCGCCTCAAACAAAATTTAAACTCTTACTCTCTTCTAAGTATGTAATTGTCAAATTAAAACACCATCCTTTTGAGTCAACATGCCACTACTTAAATTTCGGGACGAAATTTCTAAAAGTAGGGGATACTGTAACATCCGTCAAAAAACCGGATTTACCAAACCCGCTTCGTTTATTAACCGAACAACCAGTTAAAAATTCGTTGCATATTTAATGCTCAAATTAATTTTAAACGATACATAATTAATAAGTATATTAGAATATAAAATTTATAATTGAAAATCTATTAAAAATAATGAAATAAAAATAAAATACTGATGCCGGGTTTTGAACCCGGGTCAGCCGAGAACTCAAAGTCTTAACTCACATCTATCCAACCACTCCGCCACTTGTGTTGTTTGTTAACATATTGAAACAATTAATACATAAAATAAATCTGGAAATCAAACCCAGTCAACAGCGCGCCCAAATCCGCTGACGCCGGAAAACCCGACGATTTCGCCAATTATCGTCGGTTACTTTTGACTTAACGTAAGAATTAACGACGCCATCGGTTATAACCGACGTCCAGTTCCGCGACATCCGTCGTAACCGCCGGAGAACGGCTGACCAACGAATCAAGACGGGAATCAGACCCAATTCATCGATATTCTTCCCTATAAATGCACACCCTAGCCTCTGGTAAACTTTTTGCTCAAAATCGCACCGATTATTGAATCAATTTCACTCGCCGGAAAATCTCTGCAAGTCGCCGGAAAACCGAGACTTTCATCTACACGGTAAATAACTCGACTTTTTCTGTTTTAACCCATTGTTAGACTAATACTAACATCAATCCCTCACCCAGAATCTATTCCAGACGACATTGCCTGATATTCCATTTCCGCAGGAAAACTTCTGAAAGTTCCAGAATTACGCCGTGAGCCGGTATGATCATTTAAACTTACTGATAATCGTTACTTAGTAATTCAATTTCACATCTAATCGATCAAAGTTGCTAATTGATCCGAATAGACGGAATATACAAAACAGAACCGACGATCCTTGCCGGAGTTCTGAAAAAAGACGACCTGTTCCGGTACTTTCTTTCCCCAAACCCTCTCCGTTCATTACCTTTCAATTGCTCATAATTTTCGTTAACTGAATTAAACAAGAAACAGTTGGTTTAACCGTTGTCTGTGTTTCGAACGAAGAAGACGAAGTCGTGTATGATATAAGATTAATTAAAATCGGTATTATAAACGGATTAGACACACAGTCCAGCGGTGGACTGTGTGCAAACAATACGCATACGTCCCGAGTTCGATCCCTGACACACGCACACTCGCTGTAATAAAAATGTTTTTTTTAAAACCGAACCGGATCCACACGCAGCAAGATGTTAAATATAATAAAAACCGGAATATTTACCAAGTTAGACACACAGTCCAGCGGTGGACTGTGTGCCAAACTAAACCACAGGTCCCGGGTTCGAGACCTGTGGAGAGCAACGAGTCGATACCATTAAATCATTTTTAAAACAAATGATTTTCGGATTAACTTAACTAGTGTATAAATATAATTAAAAACAGAAATATTTCGGGTTAGACACGTAGCTCAGTTGGTAGAGCTGCGTGCACGCGTAGGGGAGGTCACGGGTTCGAGTCTCACTCAGTGTAACTAGATAACCGACCGAACCGGTCAACGGTCAACAGTCGTGGTCAAAGTAAAAAAGTCAACAATTTTATTATTATTTTTTATTTATTTATTTAATTTAAAAATCAATTAAAAATACTTAAAAATAATGTTTTTAAAGTTAGAAAATAGCCTTAAACTCACAAAAATATATCCAAAAATACTACTAAAATTGATTAATAAAATCCGCTTATTTACCGAACCATTATGTTATTATCTAGGTTAGTTTTCTCTCGTGGTTAAATCCAAATTCGTGCGCATTCATCATCAATCCAAGGAAACGCAACCACTGTGAGTGAATCTTACAACTCACCTTTTATTCACGTTTTGGGGTGTATCATGTGTCGCTTAAACTAATTCGTTTTATTCAAACTCGTGCTATACCATATTATGATCTAGACTTAGAATGTAAATATTGTTTGATGTTATGTATTATATATTGTCAAGTTGTATGCAAACTATTTGTTAGGCCCATCAGTTCCTCGTGGGAGACGAGTTGAACAACGCGTGCCTTAAAACACATTCATTAGGCCCATCAGTTCGTAGAACAACGCGCGCCTCTAAACTCATTCATTAGGCCCATCAGTTCCTCGTGGGAGACGAGTTGAACAACGCGTGCCTCAAAACGATCAATTGTTGTATGTGTGTGCAATATCTAATATTAAGTGTTTTGTGAATATATTTACATTTACATTTACTCATATGTGGTTATGCACTTTATTTAATAATCAATTCAATAAATTTGTTTAAATGTTTTTTTTTTCATAGGATTCACTCGCCAACTTTTTGTTGACACAAAAACCATTTTTACACATGATACAGGTGAACAGGATGAAGCAAGGAAAACATAGGAAATTGCCTTAGAAGAAAAATAATGAAGTTTAGAAGGATGCATAGAACATGTTGTATCTGTTTGATTTGATTGTATGATTCCTTTTAAATTGTAATAATAAATATGAAACGTTATAATAAATGTCATGAACTTTGATGAAAACCCAATCATGCCCCGATCACCTTTTCCGCTGCGGGTCGGGGTGTGACAATATTGAAATATTATTAATAGTATGTTTGTTGCTTACAGTTTCCCGGGCACAGGAATTGTATTAAAGGTTTTAAATCGGCGCATTAAGAAGACAGCACGCGTTGGGTAAACAAGACCGCATCATTTTATATAAGCAAAAAAAACTTCCATAAAAAATGTACTAGTATGCTACTATTAATTATGTGCGGGTGTAATTAACGCGGACACACTTTAATATGCTAAAGGCCGGAAATTTTAGTGTATTAAACTTAGGTTCAGGTCATTTTCACCCATATAAACTAAATACGGATATATTAAGGGTAATAAAGACAAAACATTAAAATTACCAGGATTAGAAATTATATTCTGGATAATTCTAGCTCATAAGTAATAATCTGAAATTACTATGAAAAAGAAGAAAAATAAAATAGATAACTAGATGACTGTATGTTTATGAAAAGTGCCTGGAAACTAGAAGCACATTTAATGCAATGTGCTTCATAATTGTACCTAGGCGTACCAAGCGCTCGTTTTAATAACTATAACGTATGCAACTTTTAGTTTTAATGGGTCAAAATGACCTAAAGATTAAAAGTTAGTATTTAATTGTAGTATATATTGTTAGTATTGTTGCTAGTAAGGTCAAATTGTTGAAATTTGGGAATTACTATGGTTAATGAGTCATAGTTAAACAGGGTGATTATCTATTTAAAGTAGTTATGCTACCAAAATTTAGTAAAAAAATTGTTACGTTTTTGTATATATAGTTTATGTAGGAAAGGATTTATGAAGAAGCTCGGAGGATGGAAAGTGATTCTGCTGATTCATCAACAACTGATCATATTGAATGCATGAGACACGTCTAGGGAAAGGTGTGGTCATCTAAGGGTTGTTGGTCGTGTAGTGAGAAAGCCAACCCTGAGGTGTCCTTGGGTACACATCTCACCCCACAAGAACATTGGTATTGCAAAACAAGCCGTAGAACAAGTTTAAAGACGAGTCAAGAACAAGTACAAAGAAACGAAGAAGAATTTGATAGATGAGTCGAAAAAAAAGTTCAAAGACAAGTGAATGTCCAAATTAGTCAAATGCAATAAAAGATGCCACGACAATTTAACAAACAATTAGAACAAATGGCAAGTGCTTTTAAAAAGGGGAAAATAAATAGAAAGTGTCGACGCATACTTGGTGATCATGGTGATGGTGCTCGACGTGGATATTGTGATGGTAATGGTAGTGGGAGTAGCCATCATAGAGGTGATGGTAATGGTGATGATGATTAGCTACTTAGTTTTGTTTGTATTGGTTTATACTATGTTTGATTTAGATTATTTAGTTGTAATGCATGTTTAATTTGTGATATATGGTTTTATAGTTTTGTTTAACATGTTTAAATTTGTTTAATTGTTGGGATATTTATGTTTAAAAATGTGGAAAAACAAAAATTGTAATATTTAGGCTTTTTTAATTTCCAAGACATGTCTCTATAGGTGAAAAAGGTTATTTTTTTAAATACTATAGAAAGGACAATTCATATCTATTGGTGAAAAAGGTTAAATCGTTTTATTTAAAAAAAATTCTATAAAAACAATCCTTTCTACATATGAAAAGGATTAAATTTTTATTTAAAGAAAATCCAATAGAGATGACAAGTGTGAAAAATGTTAAATTATTTTATTTTAAAAAAAATCCTACTCAAGTCGTTTCTATAGATGAAAAATGTTATTTTATTTTATTTAAAAGAGAATTTTGTAGAGGCGAGATCTCATTTCTATAAGCCTTAAAGATTTTTTTTGTTTTATTGCATAAAACATTATAGGGACAGCTAGTTATTTCTATAGGATAAAATATATTATAATAATTGTGCTTGTATTTAGAAAATATTAGCTTTATTTTTCATTTAAATGTTAACACAAACTTGTAAAGACAACATGTCGTTTCTACAAACTCTTCAATAAGAACAACTCATACGGGGGCGATCTTTGTGGTATATAGTGACACAATATAGAAACAAATATATTTGAGACAACATGTTGGTTCTATAAGGAAAAAAGGGTTTATAGAGATGACATGTCGCCACTCTAAGTCTAAATTATGTCGTTCCTAACAGATGTTTTTGTTATAACATTTGGCATAGTTCATATATATATATATATATATATATATATACACACACACACGTACATATACATATATAGTGAATGAACAAGTTATATCATGCATAAACTAGTACAACCGCATGTGTACTAACAAACGATAACTATAACTTTCGAAAACTTTGCATACCGTCTAGTAGGGTTGTAAACAAACCAAATGTTCGGTGAACAGTTCGTGAACCGTTCGGCGGAAAGTTCGTTTGTGTTCGTTTGTTTATTAAACAAAGGAACACGAACAATAAATTTCGTTCGTTTAGCTAAATGAACAAGCATGAACAAAGGTTGCTTTCATTCATTTATGTTCGTGAACGTTCAGTAACATGTTCATTTGTGTTTGAGAGTTCATTAATGTTTTGTTTTTATATTTTATTTAAAAATTACAAAATCCTGAAAAATAAAATATTTAATAAGTCTTAATGTATTATATGATCTATTCATGAACGTGTGTTTTTGTTTGTTTGTTTCCATTTGTATTTATCAACGTTCGTTTTCGTTAACTGCCTAAAATTAACAAACAAACACAAATGAACACGAACAAGTTTATTTCCTTAACAAACGAATACGAACATAAAATCTCGTTCGGTAAGTGTACTGAATCGTTCGTGAACACATATCATTTAACAAACGAACACGAACAAAGTCCCGTTCGTGTTAATTCGATTCATTAGCAGCCCCCTATTAGTAGTATGATTTTTTACGTTTAGTAAGAGTCGCATGTTAGTTCATTCGGGGTTCAGGTATCCATACATACATTTGTATATGTGTATAGATATATACATATTTATATATATATATATATATATATACATGTGTCACTAAAAAAATACATTTTAGTGTATAAAATGACACTAGAAGCTCTAAATCTAATTACCACTATATGCTTTTAGCCTTTAGCGACACATTTTTTGCTACAACATAAAAAAAGACTATGTGGCACAAATATTGTTTCTGTAAAAAAAATTTCTAGTCAAATACCTATGCTGCTATTAGTGGTACATAATTTTGCCATACAAATACATCAAATTAAACATTTTTCCAGACATTTATCATATTAGTTTTTATGAATTAAAATTATTATTTATACTACTAAATAAAATTAAACTATAAAATCATATTATCATCATTAAATTAAAAGATCTACCATCTTCCAAACATATTCAACTGTTTGCAAAAAAATATATATCTATAATAAAGGTCAAATTAAGTCTAAATATAAAACATATAAATCACAAACTAACAAATGTTTAAATAAAAACTCAAATGTTCATTGCGTTATAAACCGCTTTCACCGTCCTCATACGAGTAAAATGATCCTTAGCAATGATAAAACACCAACATCCCTTTGTGACAGCCCAGCCAATGATAACAGAAACATCGAGTCGAGGCGTAATAGATTGCTTAAACACAACATAATGCTAAAAATCTGACAATATATTAAGATTCAAAATTTCATTTCATTTCATCAAATAACACAACAATTGTCCAAAGAAAAGAAGTACAACAACTTTGTTTAACTTGGTAAACATGTGGTAGTACTCCTAGAGGTTATCCAATGAAGGAGAAGAAGAAAAAAAAAAGAAGAATGTAAGAAGGAAGACCAAAACTCACAATTTTGGTTCTTGAACTTTTTACCCAAAGTGGAAGAATTGAAAGATTAGAGAGTGTTTGAAAGTAATTTAGAAGTGGTGAAAATGTTTAGAAGGTGTTAGGGGGTGGTATCTATAAGTGAGACAAGTGATTAGGGTTTTAAATGGGTTGGTTGGGGTTTTAAATAAGTTGGTTGGGAGTTAGGATAAGGGAAATTTCATTTTTGGTCCTTGTGGTTGTTTTGTTGGTTATTTGGTGTTCAAAACATTTAGTTAAGCATGTTTTTGGGTGATTTAAGTATACAAATAATATTTCAAATAAAATATGCTCTCGATGTAGGTCTCAGTTTTGAATCAAAGAAATATTCGCGAAACGTTTACTAATTATGCAAGTGTGATTAAACAAGGATGATATAAAATATAGTTTTCATTATGATCAATTCTTGAATTAAAAAGCATTGAAGAAAGAATACGAATTAAAAATAAAATGGAAAAAGCTTGAAAAATACGGTATGTTACACCCTTATTCCTCATAAACAGTAATGATTCATCCACACATATACAAAAAACACATATTCCAACACTGAGTTCAAATCATGCTCATTGAACACCATTATAAAAAAAAAACCAATCATAATACGAACACAACAAATCGTGAAGGCTATGCCAGGGATTACAGCGTAACTCAATACACCATGTAATTCCACTTACTCATAACTATAAATTAAAAATAACTGACACAACAGAAAACCCTAACATAACACAATTTCGAAACGATGAATAAATTTTGAAACAAGAATAAGTGAATAATGACATATCAATTTGAAATAGAATAGATTTAAAGACATCCATCCTAAAACTTAATATGATACGATTTCAAAAAAAATTGGGAGCGACTTTGTGAAAACGTTCATGAGAACTAACATATCAACATTGAACCCTGCCAATTAGATAAACCAAACCCAACAAAGTTGAGTTAGGGTTTCAAATTAAACTGATTCAACTTATGTGACTATAAACGGTTGATGATGTTTTACAATAAAAGATTTCAAAACCCTAACCTTCTAATAACCTAGATCTGTGAAGGCCGAAGACAAACCTAACCCTAGTATATACAACTCTAATATTAACAAAACAATCACGGGTCAATTGGAAAATTTGTGTCAGAGTTTGTGATAGCGACCATATGTAATTCCAAACATAAATAAAATGTTGACTTAGGCTAGTGTTGTATGTGGTGATTAGTTGTTGCGAGGCATCGACGACAAATGCGGAAATCACAAAGATTGAAAGAGAGAGGGAAGAAATTGGGAATTTTGTGTGCAAATGTAGAAATTAAGAGGAATTTGGTGTTGAGAGGGACCTAGTTCAGATGGGGGAAACATTTAGTATGGGAGGGAACAAATTTAAGGGCAGGGAAATAATTCAAGACGAAAATTTGTAAAAGGGTTTCAATGTGTCAAAGAGGGAAATATGCAGGAAAAACATTCAAAATTTTCAACCGTGTAACACCTGTTCCTATAATTACCGAATATCTATGGTTTAGGTCCCAATTTTTTTAAGAACTTACAAGTCTGGGTTAACTAATAACCCACACAAACAAATGTAATAAATTATTATTCATACAACACAGTCCAAAACACATCAAAATTGTTGGACTTAAGAAACTTGTAACGTATGTTCATGCTTCATCTTTTCCGATGAGACATCCCATAGGAAATGGCGGTTTAAGAGTGTTCAGTTCCTCGCGTAGCTAGAGGTAATATATTATTATTCATATAACACACCCACAAAACAGTTAGTGTTTATGTTAATAAGTGGGAAAATCAACAAGAAAACAAATTCGATTCGTCTGGGCGAAATGCCTGGCTCATTACATATGCCTAGCTCAATAGGCATAATGCCTGACTCACTCTCTAACTCACTACACATACTTTCTGACTCATTAGTTATGCCTAGCTCACTAGGCATAATGTCTAACTCGCTAGTTATGCCTGACTACTAGCTACGCCTAGGCTAGGCACACTGTGTGGCTCACTTATTATGCCTGGCTCACTAGGCATAATATTTTACAAACATTCCAAAAACCTTATTTTGTCATAGTTCATATATTTTGCCTTCAATATGGTTTCCGGAATCCCAATTAGACCCAAACTTGATTAGGCTGCAATAAATTATTCTTTGAGCGTTTTATCTTGTTTTAGGTCAATCCTATCTGTTATGAGACCTTAGCATTCTAGCTCTCTACAACAGTTTTTTTCATCAATTTGTATACCAAACATCATGTTCATTTAAGTAAATCATTGTTTCTTTAAGCAACATGTAAATTACTTATAAAACATCAAGTCAATGTTTTAAACCGTTTCAATGACAGTTTGGTCACAAACTCCCATTTTCCTCAACCAGCACCCTTTCTCATTAATCAAAGCCGCTTGGACCTTAAAGGATCAATTTTTCATGTTTACTTAGTCGTTAGCTCATTGACTATAAACGACCATTTATTACCATTATTTGTCATTGTAGTCCTTTAAACCATAATTGATCATTTTATGACTTCACTTACTAAATTTCATGTGGGCCAAATGATCAACTCGATCATAGGACCCACTATTCCAATTTTACCTCTGGAGGTGGTTTACCCAAATCTAGTACCTGGAGGGCACTTTAGTCAATATAAAGCCTTTACCTAATCGGAAAAAAATTACAAGTTTAGATGAAATTAATTAGATTGTTTTTAACTTGTTATCCCCTTAAGATCATTTATGTCCCTATGGCATAAATATTTTTAATGTCCTCGTGTTTCAAGACTCATTTAGATCTGTTTGCATCATAGACACATTTTAGCTCTTAGCACTATTTTACTTAATAATTAATATAGCAATACATCAGGTGGATTATTACCCAAACCTGGCTCAACCACCTTTCATTGTGTCATATAACCTTACACCAAAAGTATGACTTGTTACAAATACCTGACAGGGTCAAATCATTGACCCGTTACCAAAACCTTGCGATTCCAAATGATAATTTAGGGCAATGCATACCCTTACCATTATGTTTACCTGTAGGATAGAACTCAACAAGACAAAGCGTTAAATACCTAGTTCAAATGGTGATAATGTTAGGTTCTGTTAGGTTTATGCATTAGTTATTTTGTTACTTTGGGCATATCATATGTAAATGGGCTTGGGTAGCTTTTGGGCCTAAGGGCTTTAGGGTAATGGAGCACTAACCCTCTAGTATAAATAGATAATAAGGTATTAGGGTGAGTGGCTCCTTGGTGGCTTTTCTCTCAACTTGTATTACACAAATTCAAGATTTGTATGTAAGTTCAACTTTCTATTTTGATTCATAGCTTGTTTGTGTGATTCCGCCACCATTCAAGCTACGTATGATATCGTAAGATTAGGTTATTGGGACTTACAATTGGTATCAGAGCCTATTTGAACATGTTTCCAGGCTCAGATCTGATATCACATTGTTTCAGATTGCACCTGCAGCTGTTCCGGAGTTTTAGTTGTTTTTCTGTTGCATTTCGGATCATCTCGGACGAAATCGGATCATCTGCTTGAATATCTCGGATCATCTATTGAAGACTTGAATCATCTCGAATACCATCTCGGATCATTTCTTGCATCTTAGATACCATCTCGAATCATTACTTGAATCTCTTATTCCATCTCGAAATAATCCTGTTGCATCTCGGGTTATTACTGTTGCATCTCGGATCATCTATTGAAGACTCAATCATCTCGGATACCATATCGGATCATTTCTTGCATCTCGGATACCATCTCGAATCATTACTTGAATCTCTGATTCCATCTCGAAACAATATGTTGCATCTCGGATTATTATTGTTGCATCTCGGATCATCATCTGCCAATTCGAATACCATCTCGGATAAAGTACTGTTCTGAGTTAGAGATACTGTTTGAAGTTACTTTTCCGACTCGAGTTGCTATTCAAATCACTGTTCCAAATTGACTCATTTCGAATCATGTTTCGAGTTGACTGTTTGACCATTTCAAATTGGACTTGTCACTTTCATTAAAAAATTAATTTAACTAATATTCGGTAAAATTAAAAATGATGAAACCGAACGTTATTTTGACTGCTACAGATCTCACCAACGCTACCTTGACAGCCATCCAGTCTGACTGGACCTGGCATTTTGAGCAGTATTGCAAAGCTAAGGAACCCGATATGTGGAGGTGTATTCGTGATGGTCCCCGCACTATCATGTGCGCAACTGCAGATGATCCAGACACTCAGTTTCCAAAACTAGAAAGTTTGTGGTCCGAAGAAGATCGAAAAATCAAGGATGAAGATGATAAGGCAATGGAAAATCTTACTATGGCTCTCGGTATTGACATCTCGATTATTGTCAGAAACTCCATAAATGTGAAAGAAATCTAGGAAGTGCTAAAAAATCTGTAAGAAGGAAACACTTACATGAAGGTTAGCAGGGTAAACATGTTGAACCAGCAGTTTAGCTTGTTTAAACACATCTACGGGGAGACTGTGGAGAACCAAATCAGGAGATTCGTCAAACTCATCTCACAAATGATCAGTGCTGGAATTCGATCACTAACAGTGGGATTAATCGCCAACTGTTGAATTCACTGCCAAAGTCTTGGGATGTTGATGTTTCGATGATCAAATGTACTATAAATCTAAATGAAGTTGCTCTCACCGAACTGATCACCACCATCAAATCATTTGAAATCAACAACTAGCAAAGAGAGCTAAACCACAAGAACTCCATGATGGCTGCAAGGGTGCCCGACTCTAACACTACACTGATGTCTCAAAGTCATCCTAACCTTATCTTCAGCCCCATGACAAACAGTAATCCAAATGTTGTTTTCAGTCTATTGACTCAAACACAGCTTCAACTCAGAAGACAAACTACATTTATGGCATGTCTCTTCCAAATAACTCGGCTGCTCCAACTACTGAACTACTCAGCAATTACCACAGCAGGTAAACGTGGTCTACTGTCCTGTTAATCCTCAGCCTCTCAAAATGTTCAATCTATACCCTTCGCTGAAAATCTCACATTCCTGACCAAGCAGCACGAAGAAAAGTTGGCTCTAGCAGCATCCATGCTCAACAGTCTGAATGCTTTTCTTGTAGGTGATTTCTTGCCTCCTTCAGCGTTTGCAACAAAAATGAATCAAGTTGTTGAAGAAGATATTGAAGACCTGGATGCTTCATGGAATCTGGCTATGGCTGTGTTTCGAGCAGAAAAGTTTCAAAAGAGATACGGACGCCATCCCATGTCAAATATTCAGTCTGGGTCTATCAAAGATAAATTGAGGTGCTACAAATGCCATGGACCTGGACACTTCGCCAGAGACTGCAGAAAGACACCAACGGGTTTTGAAGCAACTGCTACTCTGCTAGGAACTTAGAAAGATCCATGGTTCTAGTCACTCTAGCTCATACGTTTACGTCAACTTCAACCTCATCGACCATGGAGGATCTGGTGCGGGAAAGGCACTGATGGTGCAAGAGCAACATGGTTTTAGCTGGGTTGATGCTGCAGCTCAAGTGGAATCTCTGAAGATTGTGGAAATTGCCGAAAATCATCTCCATTGCTTGATGGCACAAACTGAAGAGCCCAAATCTCTATCTGAAACGGTAAACTCTCTTTTGTGCTTCGAAAACTGTAGAAATAAAATGGTATAGATGAGAGCACACAATTTCAATCTCATCAGTGATTATAACAATGCCATGTCGAAGTGCCTCAGTCTTCGAGAGAACAGTAAAATTCTATTATGAAAAGATTGATGCACTGAAGAAGGACATAGCTCACCTCCATCTGGATGTAAAAATGTTGGGTCCATGATTATAAAACCAGACTACATTCAAAAACCTTGGAATGCGACTTGGTAAGAGTTGAGCTAGGACTTCTTACTAGAAAGTTTCAACAAAAGGAGTTGAATATTTAGAAGTAGGATACTTCTAGTGACAATGTTCGTAATCTTTGCAATGTACAAATGGTGTACAAAGAAACAAGGGAAAAGGGTTGGGTTATTCACAAGTTCCTACGCCATATAATCATAATTATTCAAGAATGCCACTCACTAAGCAAGAATTGGAAAATTATGATATAATGGTGTATGGTAAACCAAGTGACTACGTTCCTTGGGAACCTTTCAAGCCTAAGAATACCCAACCAAATGATTTTCAAAAGCCTATAAGTTAAGTAAAAACTATAAATCAAGAGTGCTTGAATGAATCAGTTGAAAATTTAAAAAGGGAAAAAGAGTCGACAAAAACTCCATCCGAAGAACCACAGGAAACGACTTCTACCTCTGATTCTGTAAAAAAAGTTAAGTGTTTTAGTGTATGTGAAGAGTTAGTGATAGATGAGGAGCGGTCAAAAGTGGATGAGGAACCTCATCCAGTTGTTGCTGATGACTCAGATGTTTCTTTATGTGATAAAAATGATGACTATGTTTGGAGTTTTGTTCAGTCTATGGTTTTTGAGACTCAGGGTTTTTCTGGTGTAGCTGAAACTGAAACTTTGAATGATGTGGTTTTTATTCAGACTCTAATTTAACTGGTTACCCAGAGGAATCTGAGGCATTAGTTTCGAGTTATTTAGAAAACTGTTACAATTCTCCTAAAACCTCAACGGATAGCTCAGATATTTCCGAAACTTGTGAAACTGAAAAATATAGTTGTGTCGGATTGTGTTAATGAAATTGCTTGTGAAAGGAGACATCGGATATTTCTGGGAATCAAACTGAAGATTCTAACTCATTGGATAATGAGCCAGATGGTTGTGACAGTCAACATATTGATGAAACTTCTCATCATCTGGTAACCAAGAATCCATTGATTCTGAAAGCTCGGTGTCAAATGAAACTGTTTCCAAAGAAACTGATACAGTTGTCTCAGAAAACTCAGTTTCTGAAGAAAAGGTTTCAACTGAAACTAAGCCCGCGCAATCCACTCCTGCAAAGAAAAGAAAATTTCGAAGAACCAGAAACAGCACAAAATGAAAATTCAAGAGGAAGCCTACTCAAGTTCTGTAAATTAGAAGAAAAAACCAAATCAAAAAGCAACTGAACCAAAGTTGAAGGGTAAAACTATCGATACTCACTTTTGTGCTGATGATTGTGAGCAGGTTTCATCCAAGAGTAAATATGCACACAAGAAACCAGCACCTAGTGGAAAAAAGAGACCTAATCAGCTCCCCAGAATAACACAAGCGGAATTAAGAGTATTTTTCTCGAAAAGACAAACTTGCTTCAATTGTGGAATTCCGGAGCACATAGCTAGAAACTGTGTTCATCGTCCCCTCATGTCTTATCCATTCGGAAACTCCATCCAGCAAACGGCTTCGCACCATCGACATCATGGACACAAAAGCCCTCTGATGGAGACTGGAATCTAGCAAAGAAAAACAATCAAAAGCGTTCGAATGCAAATGGTTTCATAAATCAATCCAAGAAATTAAACGCACCATCATCTAAAGTCTTTTCAAACAACAAAGAAATAAACATTTGGAAACCTAAAAATATTGCTAGATCTTAGTCAGAGTGTTCTCGGTCACCAAATTCTACAGCCCCATCTTCTCAAACCTCAAAATCTACTAACCATGATGTGACCTTCCGAAATGCTTTGCGAAAGAATAGTGATTATCAACCCAAATCGAAAATGATATGGGTTCTTGTTTCGTACTGATCCCGTTATGTGTGTAGGAATGCCTATGGAGGGCTGTCGTTAGAATTTGGTTTATCGACAGTGGTTGTTTTAGACACATGACACGGGACATTTACCAGTTGAACGACATCAAAATCTTTGACGGTGAACTTGTCATCTTTGTAGGTGGTGAAACGGGAAGAATTACTATGAAAGGCACAGTCAGAAATGAGGTCCCCAGCTTCTCCGATGTCAACTCTGTTCCTGAACTCAAACACAGTCTTCTCAGCATCTCACAAACATGCGACAATGGGTCAGAGGTCCTGTTTACAAAAGGTGGATGCGTGGTTCTGAAGCCCGGGATTGTCATACCCGAAGATTGGTACTTGATTGAAGCTGAACACCGGGGAAACGCCTAAGTGATTGACATGAACAAAGCCCCCACTAGTCAAGTTACCTGCTTATTCTCTAAAATTGTGAACATGATGCAATGTTGTGGCATCGATGACTTCGCCATCTGAACATGAAGATTCTTAATCGACTGGCCAAGGGAGGTCTAGTTAGAAACTTACCAATCAAGGATTTTATGTAGATTGAAAAGTGCGAATCATGTGCCCGTGGGAAGCCGCATCGTAAGCCTCATAAGCCCAAGCTCGTGCACACAACATCTAAAGTTCTGGAACTGCTTGACATGGATCTTTTTGGTCCTGTCAATGTGCTGATTATTGGAGGAATTGCTTATTACTTAGTTATCACTGATGACTTTTCTCGTTTCACTTGGGTGTTTTTCTTGGAACAAAAGAGCGAACCTATTGGTCTGATAAAGAAATTTATCACTCTCATGGAAAACCAAGCGAACGAGCGTGTGAAGATTATACGCTGCGATAATGGGACAAAGTTCAAAAACGTTGAGCTGAACAATTTTTGTGCTTCAAAAGGAATTGATTGTCAATACAGTGCTGCTCGAACTCTTCAACAAAACAAAGTTTCTGAAAGGCACCATCGAACTCTCATCGAAGCGGCTTTACAATGCTAATAGATTTCGGCCTTCCACTGATATTTTGGGCAGAAGTAGTGAACACCACCTGCTATGTTCAAAATCATGCGCTTATCATCAAACATCACATGAAGATGCCGTATGAAATAGTAGAAGGGCAGAAATCCTTGTACAACACTTTTGTACGTTTGGCTATCCTTGTGTCCTCCTTACCATGGATGCCAAGGGAAAATCTGAAGCAAGAGGAGATCCATGCTATTTCATCTGCTATGCAAAGAATACCACATATCGAGTATACAATAAAATCAAGAAGCAGATCATGGAGACGTACCATGTGGACTGGCTGGAAGAAAATCCCAAAGACGCACAGCTTGGACCTGATTGGTTATATGATTATTCTTCCCTGTTTAAGTCATTTTACATTTTATCTAATGTAATTGTTGTTGCAGATGTCTCAAGTACTGTGATACCTATACCCATTATAGGTGAAGATGATGTTGTCCCTATTCAAGACTCTTTCAAGAAGCTTACTCTGGATCCACCGGGATTTCATGAAGCTACTACAGAAACGCATCTTATTTCACCAATTCAAGAGCCGGTTCTTGCACCTACTGTGACTGTTACTCCTAAGGTTGTAGTTCACAACGATGATCCCTCTGCACAACAAACTACTACTTTTCCTTAAAATACTAATATTCAGGGAGCTTCATTATTTCCGGAGCCGATTCCATCAGATTACACAGTGGATCCTCCGGTGATAAACACTACGACTGCATCAAATTAGGGGGAGCAATCTGGAATAGTGTCAGGAAGTTTTTCTAACTTGGAAACAAACTTGTAGGCACTTACGGTGGCAATTCCTCAGCGTGTTCAGAGAAACCATCTGATTCTAAACGTTATTAGTCCTGTAACTGCTGGTGTTCAGACACGCAGTAGATCAGGAACCATTAACACATGTTTATATTCATGTTTTATCTCACAGATTGAGCCTAAGAGCATTGATGTCGCTTTGCAGGAACCTGGATGGGTTGATGCAATGTATAAAGAGCTCAAAAAATTTGAGAAGCTGGGAGTATGGAAATTAGTGAAGCTACCGGAAGGAAAACTCTCTCTTGGTACTCGCTGGGTATACAGAAACAAACAAGATGATACGGAGTGATTGTGCGAAACAAAGCCCGGCTGGTGGTTCAGGGATTTAAAAAAGATCGAATGCTCGATTATGATGAGGTTTATGCACCAGTAGCTCGTCCGGAAGCCATACGCATCTTCTTGGCATATGCATCCTATATGGGCTTCACCGTTTATCAAAAGGATGTCAAGACGGCGTTTCTGCATAGGAAGATCAAAGAGGAGATCTATGTCGCTCAACCCCCTGGGTTTGTGGACTTGAAGAGGCAAGGATATGCACACAAGTTAGATAAAGCTTTGTATGGATTGCACCAAGCACCTCGTGCATGGTATGTAACCTTAACGGAGCATATTCTTGCACACAGATATACCCGAGGACGATAGATCAAACGCTATTCATTAAACGCGTTGGCAAGGATCTTATCCTTGTTCAGATCTATGTTCACGACATCATTTTTGGGTCAACCAATGAAGAGCTATGCAAAGCGTTCAAAGAGGTGATGAAGAAGAAGTTCGAAATGAGCTCATTGGGAAAAATGACTATGTTTCTAGGCTTGCAAGTTCGTCAGAGTAGTCAAGGAATCTTGATTCATCAATGAAAGTATGTTCATGACGTTCTTGCAAAATTTGACATGTCAAATTCTAAGCCCATAGACTCCTCCATTGCTGAACAGCCACTACTGAATGAAGATGCTGAAGGAGACCCGATTAATCAAACAATGTACCGATCCATGATTGGTCCATTGATGTATTTAACTGTGAGCTGGGCGGACATTATGTTTGTTGTTTGCCAATGTGCCAGATATCAGGCTATCCTAAACTTTCTCATCTCTCAGCCGTTAAACGAATCTTTAGATACCTTAAGGGAGCTCCAAAATTGGGACTTTGGTATCCTAGATATCCGAACTTTTGAATTTTTTGCCTTTTTTGACAGTAATTTTGGAGGGTCGGACAGAGATATGAAGTCCACATCAGCTAGATGCCAATACTTAGGATACATGCTTATTTCATGGCAATGCAAGAAGCAACAAATGGTGTCTCTATCAACCGCAGAAGCAGAATATGTTGCAGCATCTGCATGCTGCTCCTAGGTTATTAGGCTGCAACATCAGCTCGAGGATTACTGTTTGACTTATCTTAACACTACTATCTACTGTGATAACGATGCCGCTATCCAAATCATCAAAAAACCCTGTTTTTCACTCCAAAACCAAGCACATTGATATCAAAGTTCACTTTATTCTAGTTTTCTACGATAAGGTTTAATTAAACTTGAACAGATCCACACTAATGCTAATACAATAGATCTTTTTATATAACCTGTCAGCAACTCGAGATTCAGGGTGCTTGTGGACCTTTTAAAAATGATGCGTTACACCGACTAAGCAACCCAAAAAAATCCGAGTTCATATATGTAAATAGCTATCAGCAAAATAACTAAATTTGCGCATAAAGTATTCCATTTTTGCACAAATTTAGGGGGAATATATTTGTTGTTTTGGGAAGTGAAATAAATTTCCGTACTAAGAATTTGATTAACACATGTAAGGTACCGAAACTGAAAAGGCAAGGATCCACTGCGATATGTTGATAGGCTTATCGCTCAAAGGCATAAAGAACAAAGTACCAAGTGACAAATATTGCCAGCTACATGTCATGTGGGTAGCATATCATCGGCATATGATTTCATGGTCTTAAATCTTTCATTGATAGATAGCCAACGTCTGACGTTTCGGGTCTTTATGCTGGTGAGTCATCCGGGATATTAGGAGTGCCCTTCTTTTGCATCCAGATATATGCAGACCTAGGCACAGTCAGGATATCCTTAAAAGAGCCATATTTGATGGCCAAAACCTTAAAATAAAGGAAATCTCATCATGAGATAATTTCACGTGCTTGAAAAGTCATATACCGTATGAGGTACAAAGCCTAACCCTCGTCAGATATTGTTCGGTCACTCTGCAGTACGATGTAATGACCTGTTCACCAACAAGTTTGACGTTGGAAAATAAAAGGTTGATCTCAGTACACTCATTTGTTACAATTACGGTTGTGTTACCTTGATCGCGGGGGTATGTCATGATATGGGATACACGGACATCATAGTTTGTTCAAAACATATCAGTCACGAGGTTAAAATGAAGAATTGACGCGATAAGTTTAATAGGATAAATATATCGGCAATCGCATCGACTTGTCTGATTAGACAAGTGCTGAAAAATGTTCCTTAATCAGTTCGACAACGGTTTGATCCCGTAACAAATTTCCTCTCTTCATTATTAATTTTTTTTATTATTATTGTATTTTTTTTTAAAAAGGAGTTGCTCGGATGGTAGGATCGCGGATTTTGTCAAAAGGTGTTATTGTTCAGAACTAGTAAAAATGTGGGGACCACATAATGAAACCATTTCGGATGGGCCCACCCATTTCGAATGAACTGTTTAGATGGGCTTCCCATTTAGATGAGACTCGATATGGGCCATCTCGGATCACTGTTCCGAGATGGGCCTATCCCAATGTCTTAGGCCGATTTCAAATTCTATAGTAATGACATCTCGACTTATCTCGGATCATTTCGAACTTATTTTATCATCTCGAATCTATCTCGGACTCTCTAACTCAAACTCTTAGGCTAGACTTCTCCCTTACAGCTCGGATGGATCTTGGATGAACATCATCGTATCTTGGATGAACTTCAAGGCATCTCGGATAGATAATTATGGCATCTAGGATGAACTTCATGGCATCTCGGATAGATCTCGGATAGTCATTTGAGATCTGACATCTTCATCCGAGATGTCAGGGCATCTCGGATGACTGACAAAGGGTCATTCGAGTTGGACCCTTGACATTTGAGATGGTCTTGAACCGATTCATCCGAATGAATCTTGACTCAGTTCATCCGAATCAGTTTGACCTGGTTCATTCAATTCATTTTGACCGGTTCACTATGGTTTGAGCCTTTTTGAACTTTTTGGTTCAAAACTGTTTGAACCGCTGGCTAACCTCTTGACCCCATCTATTTGAACTGTTGACTATTTGAACCGCTTGATTTAGGATCAAACGGTCAAAAGGGTCAATTAAGTTGTTTTTTCTATAAAAAGGTTGACCTTTTTGTTCAAGTGCAAAAAATGGTGCAAAAGATTGTTGAAAAAAGCAAACTAGAAGTTGAAGCCTTCCATAATCAAGCCTTCTACCTACCGATCCTCCGGCAGAGTACCGTGACATGTTCAACTCCTTGATAGTCAGCCTGAACAACTGCCGTACTCACTCACGCTTTGAAGACAAATCCAGTTATCGATGAAGAAATGATACAAGATTTATGGATTAATAGTCAAAAGAGGCGGTACGGCTATCAAATCAAGATTCAAGGAAATTGTTATGTTTCAGAGTCGACTATGTGAGAGGCACTAAAATACGAAGATCAAGATCGTCATCCAACAACGTACGATAGAGACAATGTGATCAAAGCACTTCGACGCAGGATTTATGAAGGCACTTATCTAACAGCGTTGAAAAAATTGTTTCCACCATACTAGAGGTGTATGGCTCACATCTTCCTACAATGTATATCTGAAAACAAAGGTGGCCAAGATCAGTTGAATCAGACGCAGACAGCCGCACTCGTTGCCTTAGTCAACGACTGTGATTACCACTTTTCAGCCTTCATCTTCGACATCATGAAGAATATGTTAGAGAATACAAAGAAGAAGGTGTTTCTATTATACCCAAGGTTTATGCAAATGATCAAAGATGAGAAGTATCCAGATATAATAAACGACACAAACCATCAGAATTTGAAGCTGCTAGGCCCCAAGTTTTTTGAAGCGGTCTGCAAACAGCGTGAGTCAGCGAAAATCAAGTATGTTGGAAGATATGATCTAGTGAAGCATGGGAAATTTAAGGAAGTTGTGTTGGCTCCTAAACCTGTAAACGCCATGATTGCTGAAGAATATGATATACTAATCATCGATGCGGCAAAGAAACTAGATGCTGAAGTCGAAGATCTGGTTACAGACGAAGAGAATGAAGAAGAGCTGGAACATGTTGAGACAGAAAAAGCTAAGGAAACCGTCAATGAACTAAATTTGATGAGTGATGAGGATCTTGCTGCTCTTCTTGCATCACTACAGGGGATTCTAGGGTCCCTCCTCCCAAAATCGTTCCTACTGAAGAAACTCAAACAGAAGACAATCCTATCAGTGAGCAAGAGTCAAGAAAGAAACAGAGAACTGAAGCAGAAACCCTTCTTAACCCCAAGCCTACAAGTTCAATTGTCATTCCTGAACCAATTACACAAGATGCCCAAATCGCAGACATGCCAAAGTGTTCAAGTGGTTTTCGATTTGAAGGTGGAAGTTCGAGTGGATGGGTTTACAGAACAGGATGAAGAAGCATTGAGAATAGCTGCAGTGAAGAAAAAGTTATTACACAATCTGATAGTGATGATGATGAAGTAGTAGATGTCAGTAAACTGCAACGAAGAGTGGTGTTGTTAGAACAAGACAATGAATTGAAAAGAGCTAAAATATCTTCACTGCTAGCAGATTCTAAGTAACCATTAGAGATAAAGCAATTGAGCAGCTGCAGGGCAATGTAAGTTTGTTAATGGCAGAGGTTTATGAGATGAAAGCCAAGCTACAAAAGAAGTTCGGTGGTTGACGGGTGGTCCATTGGACAACCCTCAAGTGCTTTAAAATGATCAATATTCCGCACTTAATTGGGTTAATTATTATGATTTGATAATTACGGTGTATATAGCTTTGCAGGTACCGAAGAGCATAAACGAGCGGTTTTAACGTGCTTTTGATGGGAGCTTGCACTTGACTAAGAGAAGATGAAGACTTGGAGAGTTGATAAAAGAACAAAAATGGAAAAAACTGCTGACCACCGTAAGCTACGTTGCCCACTGTAGCTTACGGTGATGTCTGAACCTTCTTGTGCACCGTAAGCCAGAAGCTTGATGCCGTAAGGTAATGCAGACCACCATAAGCTACGGTGGGCACCGTAGCTTACGGTGGTGACCTTCGAGAAAAGTGTAACTGCCATTTAAAGTCAGTTTTGAAGGATCTTTTGAGATATCAATAATTGGGAACGTTTTGGTAGAGCTAGGAGGCGAATTTTGGTGTTCTTGTGGGTTCAAAACAATTTCAAAACAATTCCTTTTGTGTTTTATGATTCATATGAACATAAGAATTGAAGGTGTTCTGATTTGCAAGACCATGAGTGGCTAAACTCATTGTGATCATCCTAGGTGGAAGGTTTGCTTGAAACAATTGTGTTTTTATCTTTGATTTCTAGAATAATAGACTTGCAATATTTGTAGTTTATTATGGTGTTTGGATATTTCTTGGTATATTATTGATTGATGTTTTGATCTTTGCCTTAATCGTACGTTCTTGGTGTCGTTGACAATCGAGATATCACGGGAGGGTTTAAGGGTTGGATATTGGTTAATTGATCATCGGGTAACAACCTCGCATTGTAGTAATCCGAGTACTTAGTTCCCTTTTATCACGAACAATTAGTCAAACACGAGTCATGTCTATGTGACTCTTTCTAGTTGGATTTAAAACACAAGTGTTAATTGAAATCAGAAACTTAGGATGGTTACTTGCTTCTAATCTGTTTTTAACAACCAATAGTTTGAATTGCAATTTGTTTAATTTCAAAACCCAAACACTAAAAGTCCTGAATTCATTTGCTTGCATTAGATAAATTAGTCAATTTAGTATAAACTTTAGGTAGCACATATTCCACAAACTCCATGTGTTCGATACCTACTTACCACTAGTTATTGGTAGTATTTGGATTAAATTTACGTGAGACAATGACACCACATCAAATTTTGGCGTCGTTTCTGGGAGTAGTGCGCAACGTGTGTTATCTTTGATTTAGTTTAGTTTGTTATTTTTCTGGGTTTATGCTGGTTGTGTTAGTGTGTAGGTATTTACAGGTGCATGCATACTAGAGGCTCTCACAAGCTATTACCATTGGCATTTGATCCGGAGATCGAACGAACTTTGTGAAGAAACAGGGTCTTATTAAGAGAAAACAAATTCAGTGGTTCACCAACAACACCTACAACACCAATTTCACCAAGTAACACCATGGATCCATTACCTGCCACTACAAGCCAAACATCACCATCCACACCTCCAGCAATTCCTACCACCCATCCTACTTCAACACATGAAGGCAACCCAACCAACACCACATCAATGGTTCCACCCTTTTAATCCTTTTTCCCGACTTCCAGTCAATCATCCTCTATCCAACAACCATTACCAAGCCAATTTCCACCAAGTTCAACCATTGTTCAGTACCTCCTCTACATTTTAACCACCAACCCAACCGGGTTTCCCTCATCCATCCTCTTAGTTTGTACAATCTTCGGGTGTAGGAGGAGATGGGTTTGATGATGGGTATGAAAAAGAATTTGGAGGTTACGAAGAAGAGGGTTACTAATATGGAGGGGATGGAGTTAATTTGGGACCTAAAGGAGGAATGGATTATCCACAAAGGCAACAAATGGAATAAGCTCAAGAAGTGGTTAGGCAACCCATGGTGGTCCAACCAATTCGTCCGCAAGGGCCACCGCTTCAACGACCAATGCCTCTACAACAAGTTCAACTTCAACATCAACAACAACAACCTCAATTTCAAAGGCCGATGCAACAACCTCAATATCAACAGCAATTTGTACCTCAAGGGCTAAGGCAAGGTCAAGCGGTTAATGGAGTGGAATTTACCAAGTTCTAAGACCAAGAGTACCATCGGGTGCTCTACGAAGACATCACCGAGAGGTGGTGAGGGGGATTGAAGTGCATTTTAGGCTAGTTATCACTAATAACCCTTCTCCGGTGGTGATGCCTCATCACCCGAATGGAAGGACATTTGAGGTTAGAACAACCGCACTTCAAAGTTTGCCGAAGTACAAAAGGCTAGCAACGGAGGAACTGTACTTCCACTTGGAGACATATGACTCTATTTGCAACACTATTGGAGGGCAAAGTTTTTCTTCAGATGATGTTAAGTTCGTACTCTTCCAATTCTCTTTGGTAGATAAGGCAAAAAGATGGTTCCATACTTTACCCTCCGCATCAATATACACATGGGCAGATATGCAACAAAGGTTTTTAGAAGAGTTTTTCACGGCCCAAAAATGAGGCTAGACGGAGCTTGAGAAGTTTTCAACAAAAATTGGGTGAGATGTTTCATGAAGCATTTGAGAGGTTTAACATGATGTTAAAAAATTTTCCTCATCATGGCATTGCACTTTGGGAGTTATTGAATGCTTTTCATGAGGGGTTGAGTTCGGAAGATGCTCGTGATTTAATGTCAATTACTAATGGTACGTTTGGTACCAATTTTGAGCAAGATGATTGGGCATTTTTGGAGCAAATGGCGGTCACTTCTAAGAGAAAAGCTCAATCTTCAAGAAGGGCAAGACATGTTATTACAAGACCTCAAGTAAATGCGATAGATGATGGTGGGGTACAAGCAATGAATCAAGTATATGACGTTTGTACGAATTGTAATGAATTGGGTCATGCGGCGGATGTGTGTTTGGTGGGTGTGCTTGAAGGTCAAGTAGAAGAGGTAAATGCTATTCAAGGGGATGGTCATAATTTTAACATGAACTCGAACACATACCACCTCAGGTTAAGGAACCATCCCATTATTAGGGACGATAAGCAATCTAATTCAGACTCAAGAATTTATTACGCAGAATAAATCAAGGTCAAATTTCATCAAGTGGGAATGAAGTTATGGATATGCTCCGAATGATGCAACAAGATATGCAAAGGAGGAATCAACTGGATGACGCTCGAGCACAAAAGGATGAGATTTGGGACAAAGTCATCCAATCACTGACCACACAGATGGGGCAGCTGGCTAGTCAGGCAATAGCATAGAAGCAACAGAATGGGAAGCTTCCCAGTGATACGCAAATTAATCCGAAGAACACAAAGAACATACTGATCAACGGGGTAAGTTTTGATCCTAAATGATATAGGTTTAACTGCTTTTGTTGTTCATGTGATTGCAGGTGTGAATGAAACAAGTGTCGAGAGAGGTGGAAGTGACGCAGGGGAACCATTATCCCGATTCGAGTTGGGAAGTTCAAGATACACAAGACATTGTTAGATTAAGGAGCAGTGATGAACGTTCTCCCGGGTAGCCTGTACGACCAGTACGACTTTGGTCCGTTACACGAGATTGATAGCATGGCGGTGTTCACGGATGCGAGTTGGAAGCAACCTGGAGGGGTTGTGAAAGACGTGGTGATACAATTGGGCGAGTTTTACTACTCGGTGGATTTTATGGTAATTGACTACGCACCGTCGAAAGCTTACAAGCAGCCGCATGTAGTGTTGGGTCGTCCATTCTTGTATACGGAAAACGCTCAATCGATTGTAGAAACGGAATGGTCACCATGAGCTACGAGAATCGTAAGTTGTACTTTAATGTGCTTTTAAAATCCATTTATTACGATATTGCTAATGACTTGAGTCACATAGTTGCTACTAACGAACATGTTTCAAGTGTAAGCACAATCACGTCAGTTGCAAGTGGTGTTGATGTGTATAGGTCTGAGTTGAAGAATGGTGAAAATCAGGAAAGGAAGAAGGCGAGTGTGAGCAGGAGAGCGGGCAAAGGAAAACCACCCGATGGTGGAATTAGATGGGGTTGAATTTGACCCCAATTGGCGTGAAACTGCAAACTTTCCAAGAAATTGGATGGAATATGGAGAGAAATGGGAAGTAATGGTTCATTTGAACCACCTTGAGTATGTCAGGTGGTGTTGTTCTTTCCTTGTATATTATTGTAGACATTATTTTGTTTTGTTTATGGTTGGGTGGAAGGGTGGCGTATTGTGGTTGATATTCATGTTATGGGTTGTGGTAGTACTGGTGGTGTTTACATGTTTCATAAAAAAACAAAAAGAAATTTGGGATTTGAGAATTGAACTGAAAGTGAGGTTGAGGTAGCTTTAGTGATAATTTCCTTCAAAACCATACATTGGGGTCAATGTATCGCAAGTGTGGGGATGGGGGAAAATTTTGGAGGATTTTGAAAATTTTTAAACCAAGCAAAACAATTGTCAAATTTGAATATTTAACCTTAATCTACATGACACATCGGTATCCCTTTTTATACTTTCATGGTGAGTTTTTGGGCCACTGTATGCTTACTAGAAATTATTTCTTTGGTTTGAGTGGCAGTGTGTCATTTGTGTTAATAGAACTTGTGTAATATATGCTTGTCGAAACCTAGGTGTAACATGCTTGTGAAGATGATAAGGGCATTTAGGTAGCCTCGTCTGGATGTGTGAGAGTGTGGGTTTTGGGGGTTGGACCTCATAAGATAAATATATGAGCTTGGTAGTGAGAGGGACGGGGGTTTGGTCATTGGTAGCCAAAATTTGAGCTTTAAACCATTCATTTGTAACCCAAGCCTATGTCCTACAAAAATTCTACCTATTGATCGACTCGGTTTAGGAGCTTATTTTGTAGTGTTGATGTTGATGTGTTTGTGTTCTTTGCTTAATGTTTGTAGTTTAAAAAAAAGAGAAAGAAAAAAAGAAAAAAAGAGAAGGAGAAAGATAGTGAAGTTATGTAAATAGTAATGGTTGTTTTTGTTTGTTTGTATTAATAAACCAGGTCGATTCAATGAGCTACATGCATATATATCCCACCAATTCTCACCCTTACACATAGCCTCGTTACACCCGAAAGTCCTTTTGATTTGTAAGCATGTTAGGCATTTTGTAGGTGAAGATTTGATTATTACACAAGCTTATTATCGCACAATCATGCACTCACATTGAGTGTACTAGCACAATCTTGCTAGTATTTTTTTTGTCACCGAGAGGAGAGTTATGTGAGGGATGTGTCATTTGGTATGACGGTTAATTGACAATTGGACAACATGTTTGTGTTTGGTTTACACTTCGATCACTTTTAAGCTCGAAAATGTTTTTAATGTGTTGCTTGGGGCAAGCAACGGTTAAGTGTGGCGATGTGACGGGTGGTCCATTGGACACCCCTCAAGTGCTTTAAAACGATCAATATTCCGCACTTAATTGGGTTAATTGTTATGATTTGACAACTACGGTGTGTATGGTTTGCAGGTACCAAATAGCATAAACGAGCAGTTTTAACGTGCTTGAATGGGAGCTTGCACTTGACCAAGAGAAGATGAAGACTTAGAGAGTTGATAAAAGAACAAAATGGAAAAACTGCTGACCACCGTAAGCTATGGTGCCCATCGTAAGCTACGGTGCCCAGCGTAGCTTATGGTGATGTCTGAACCATCTTGTGCACCGTAAGCCAGAAGTTTGATGCCGTAAGAAATGCTGACCACCATAAGTTCCGGTGGGCACCGTAGCTTACGGTGGTGATATGCGAGAAAACTGTAACTGCCATTTTTAAGTCGGTTTTGAAGGGTCTTTTGAGATATCAATCATTGGGAACGTTTTGGCATAGCTAGGAGGCAATTTTGGTGTTCTTGTGGGTTCAAAAAATTTCAAAACAATTCCTTTTGTGTTTTATGATTCATATGAACATAACAATTGAAGGTGTGATAATTTGCAAGACCATGAGTGGCTAAACTCATTGTGTCATCCTAGGTGGAAGGTTTGCTTGAAACAATTGTGTTTTTATCTTTGATTTCTAGAATAATAGACTTGCAATATTTGTAGTTTATTATGGTGTTTGGATATTTGTTGGTAAATTATTGATTGATGTTTTGATCTTTGCCTAATCGTACGTTCTTGGTGTCGTTGACAATCGAGATATCACTGGAGGGTTTAAGGGTTAGATATTGGTTAATTGATCATCGGGTAACAACCTCACATTGTAGTAATCTGAGTACTTAGTTCCCTTTTATCACGAACAATTAGTCAAACACGAGTCATGTCTATGTGACTCTTTCTAGTTGGATTTAAAACACAAGTGTTAATTGAAATCGGAAACTTAGGATGGTTACTTGCTTCTAATCTGTTTTTAACAACCAATAGTTGAATTGCAATTTCTTAATTTCAAAACCCAAACACTAAAAATCCTGAATTCATTTGCTTGCATTAGATAAATTAGTCAATTTAGTATAAACTTTAGATAGCACATATTCCACAAACTCCCTGTGTTCGATACCCATTACCACTAGTTATTAGTTGTATTTGGATTAAATTTACGTGAGACGACGACACCACGTCAGTGGTGAATTTGCAGATAAAGATGACTGATCCTTTGAACGTTGCACTTCATGAACGTACTGCTGAAGACAAAGCTGCAGCCGATGCTAAAGAGAAGCTGGTTTGAATGCCTACCTAGCTGTAGAACCAACCAAAACCTTTGATCGCTACGTAATGGAGCTAGGATCAAGTCATTATGACAAAGTCGAAAACAAATCCAAGGTCAGTGTTGGAAATATGGTCATGATAGAAAGCTATGGCTGGTGATTAGAGAGAGTGGGCACAAAGAATACTACTCGAAGGAGTCACAGTTTGAAATCTTGACCAATCTCGACCTAAAAAGCCTGTTGCGAGCTCCCTGTTCTGATTTCGATCCAACTCAGCGCGGCCCAGGCTGGGCATTTCACTCAAAACTCGAATATGAAGTAAAGCATGACTTCCCAAACATGAAGACTGTCGAGTCTTATCTTAAGAAGAATCCAGGAATCCATGACCCCCACACTCAGAAGCGTATGAAATCAGTTATCTGGCCACCAATAGACAAAGAAAAGGTTATTCCTGTTGCTCCAAAGTTTCCAAAAGGTGGGCTAAAGAACTTTTGCTGTAGGGCATATGATCCATGGATGGTAGAGGCTGTGATCGTGACAAAAGAGAAGGGCTTTCCGATTGTCAGGCGTATTGGAGCTAATCAGCTTTCATGAAGAAGATATCAGAGTTTTGGGCCAACATCAAATTCACAAAAAGGACAAGTATGAAGCATGTGCGAAGTCCTGGACCAGTGGAGTGGCTACAGTGATCCAAAACAAGTTATATATGGATCCAACTCCACTATTTGGAAGCTACAGAACTAGTGGATCTTAAAGCGGAATGCTACACTAATGCAGCAAACCTAGGGGAGATTGTTAGGGCCTGTTAGGTTTATGCATTAGTTATTTTATTACTTTGAGCATATCTTATGTAAATAGGCTTGGGGGTAGCTTTTGGTCCTAAGGGCTTTAGGGTAATGGAGCACTAACCCTCTAATATAAATAGATAATGACGTATTAGGGTTAGTGGCTCCTTGGTGGCTTTTCTCTCAACTTGTATTAGACAAATACAAGATTTGTATGCAAGTTGAGCTTTCTATTTCGATTCTTAGCTTGTTTGTGTGATTCCGCCACCATTCAAGCTACTTGTGATATCGTAAGATCCGGTTATTCGGACTTATAGATAACATCCATTTGAACCGGATGACCCATTTGTCCACTTGACTAAAATTTCATAAAAACTAACTTTCCAGGTTACTATACACCCATTTTGTAATATGATACTGATTTAAGTAAATCAAGTATCCAATTCCCGCCGGATTATTCGTAAACATATTTAAATTTATGTACAACTTGTACTTGGACTAGCCATTTTTATGTTATTAAAGTTACAACCCAACCTTGAGTTTTAACCTAAATTCCCATATTTACCCTTCTTTGGATAACTTAAGTTTTCCATAATAAAATTAGTCAATTAAACAAATCCTATCTATCATGAAGGGCTTACAAATTTGTAATTAACTTTTATTATAATTCACTTACCTACGCTCCTTTTAAACACTCCTCGCTTCATTTGCCCATTTGACGTGTTCCTTCCAAGCTTCCACCTATCTTGACAAGATCAAAATTAGCACAATACCCATAAGTTTTGTTAGGTTAGCCATCATATAAAATAACCACAACATCTCATGGATTCATACATACCAATTCATCAAAAATTAACTTTAGGTCAGTTTGACTTTTAAAAGTCAAGTTGTCCTTAGGTATGTACAAGGGCACTAACTAAGAACATGCTTAGCATACAAGTACATAATACTTGCATAAGTCATTTAAAAGTATCTTAAATACTTCCAATACACCCAAATAGACACACATAATCAATTATAAGCGACAATTTGTGTTTTAGTCATCACGTTGACATATCCCATTTTTAATGGCTTAGAAAATATATTATTTGTGCTACAACTTTCTATGTAACTACAAAAATCAACCATTTTGACCCATTTACAATCCAAACTAGTTCAAATGCGGATTGTAGAAGGCTTAACTAGCTTTCCAAGCATATATAATACACATCCACACGATTTATCTATGATTTTATTTTTAGCCCAAACAACATTCTGTCTTTTCGGCATAGCCACTGAATTCTATGTTTTTCCACTCATTTAACATCCAAACCAAGTCTTGTGTTCAAATAGGAAATAAACTATGCTTGGAGGGCTTTCCGAGCATATAGGGCCCATCTACACATTAATTTTCTATGATTTTATATGATTTTTACAAAACAGGCCCATAACTCATTTCAATTCTAACTTTCACTTTCTTTGAGGCATTTCTATAAACACTTAGTGTGCGTAAAATATTTAAGGCATAATGTATACGTAATCCATGCCTAATTTCCTAGCTCATGGTATCAAACATCATATCTCTTTCAAAGATCAACTACCATTCATTCAATAGATATCAAGCATAGAAATGCATCACATTCTTTCAATCTATTTATCAAACTGACCAAACATAATCATGGGTTACACCCAAAATCGACACCCACACACCACACCTAATTCCATGACACCTCCTTCTAGATGTGACTAATCAAGTATACTTTCAAGATTGAACAAGAAAACACATTTCAATCATGAATGGTAGCATGTGAAACATCTATAGTTCACAAAATCGTTATCAATTTCAGATTTGTTAATCAAAATTGAACACCAATAAATATCCTCATAGAGTGAGATCATCATATAGGGCTAAATATTCATACCTCTTAGTAAAACACACTTGTTTATCACCAAAATTTATTCATGCAAGAATTTAATTGAGAAATCAAGCATCAATTTTGACAATCTCTCTCTCTTTTGCTCATCAATGTCACTATCTTCATCATTCAGAACCCAAGTTCTCATTTTGACCATAGCCCACCTCTATTTTGACCATTTTTATAACTTATAAAAAGTCACAAATGATCTCTCAACTTAGCCCCCATAAACCCTTATAAGTATTAAACCTCAAATCTAACTTAACTCTCAATATTTAACCAATACTTAATGTTTTATTCATCATTATTTAACCTAGGATATGTTTATAAACATAAACTCCTTATTTTTATTTTTTAATGACAAACTAACCTATTTTTATTAAACATCAATACATGCAAATTATGAGATTTAAACTCTGCACATGTAAGATTGAAGTCTTCCTTATGTGACTGCTATTTAATAATCTATCTCATGTAAGATCTCAACATGTATCATCAGTTTTATTATTTTAGGAAAGATCGATATATTTCTTTCTCAACATCTATCATCAGTTTTATTATTTGAGAAAAGATCAATATGTTTCTTTTTCCTCTTACAGATTTGTTTTCAAAACATACTTGATAAATAAATTAAGGTAGTGTTCGTTTCAATGAATGTAATGGAATTGGAATTTGCATAGAATTAGAATTTGATGAAACTGAAATCTCAAATCCGTTCTTGATGTGTTCGTTTAGCAAAAGGAATCGGAATCTAGCGAGTACCGATCTCTTCCCGCCGATCGGGTGAGCCAGTTCAGGTCGCTAATGGACCGATTTGGATCAAGACGTTTCAGTTTCTTAACTGGTCGGGTTGGGTTGGGTCGTGATGTTTCAGATCGTTAATGGGCTAGATCGGGCCGAGACGTTTCAGGTCGTTAACGGGTCGGGTCAATTCGATAACTTTCGGGCCGAATCAAGACGTTTTGGTCGTTAACGAGTCGGTTTCGCTCGTTAACGGGCCAGGTCAGGTCGAGACATTTGAGTCGGACTGGCCGGTCGTATACATTCTAGGTCGTTAATGGGTCGGGTAGAGACGTTTCCGATCATTAACGGGTCATGGCGGGCTGATCGGGTCGAATTTTTGCGAATAGGCGGCATGCCGGCTCGGGGCTAGGCGTTGCTTTACGTATTGGCTATGGATGAGTTCGGGTTGAGACGTTTTAGACATCGATGAGCGGTCAAAGATTCCAATGACTTTACTTGAAATCCTTCAAAATTTGAAAGGATTTTGAATTCCTTTAGTTTAAGGAATTTGAAGGAACTCATTTCCAATTCCAATTCCTTTGCTAACTGAACACGATTAAAAATGGAATTGAGATTCCAATATGTGTCCTTTGTTGAAACGAACAACATTAGGAATGAAATCTAAATTCCAATTCCATTCAGATTCTATTCAATTTTGTGAAACGAACACTACCAATATGTATATGTTTTCTTAAATCAAGTTTTAAATAGTGTAAAGAGTGGGTTGTAGAGTTGTACATAGGGGTTTAGAGAATGGTTATTCATAAGTTATGATGTGTTGAATGGTGTCGTTTCGTGGTGAGGTTAGAGGTATCGTTAGATAATTCCCACCATGTCATCGGTGTCCCATTGGCCGGCCTATAAGTCATTTATCTTTGGTTCAAGAGGCTTGATCTTTTCATAGGTCTATCTTATAACTTTGGATACTTAACTAGTTTCTATTTGGCTGGTATAGTCTTTCAATGTATTAGCCTTTTGGCGGATATGATATCAACATAAATGTACTATATATTGGAGAAAAATAAGTGCATGATTGTACATAGTAACCACGAAACTGACTGTAGTAAATGCACTTATCAATGACAAATGATTCTTTCGGTGGTCATAGTGACAAGACAAGTGAATTATTGGGAACCAAATATACGGATGTAGTTTAGAACCTAGCTAGAGGAGATTATATTTACTTCGTTGTTGTTATCCATGACTTCAATGTAAACTTTATGTATAATTATTGATAAAGAACATTAAAAACTAGAATTATCCATTGCATTTCAAAATGTATATTTTTTAACAGTTTGCGAGCATGTTTGGGGCATCTGCTAGACCAAACAGAGTACTCCGAGAGTAACTCGGGTCCCCCACCAATTCCAGGAAAAACCTGGTAACCTACCCGCCCGTTGGCACGACGATGAAATTATCGGTAAAACCCGTTTGGCTCAAGGATCTAACACAGGTTTCCCTTGTCTCTTATCATTGCCTACCAATGCCTCACTCTGCACCAAGTGAGAGTTGAACTTGCATCTATCAAGAGAAATGCAAGTCTTCACCACTTGATCTAGTGATCGTTGACATTTCAAAATGTATATTAATCAGTTTCTAACCAAGAAGTGTAGCTTACACATACTTTCACGGCCCTTAACTACACGTAGGCGCCACATCATCCACTTGACCCTCTTTCATTTCATCACACACCAAGGAAATGGTTTAACCCCTATTAACGCTCTTAAATTAAATACATATATATACCATGTTGTGTGTGTGCAAATTTTCAATGCTTGATTCCCCCCCCCCCCCCCTCTCTCTCCTAGTTAACATCTTAACACATGAAGATTTTAATGCCCCTTAACACCCTCTAGAAATGATATAACGAGTGTTAACGGATACTAACTATGATTAACACCTATGGGTGTTATAATATACTAAGCGGCCTAAGTTAGTAAGTCATTTTAAATAACAACAACAATAATAAATAATAATAATAATCATCTGACCCAGATCTTATTAAAGTAATGCTTGTACTTCTAAGATATTGTAAGGAAACCAAAGACGTAGCAGTTGACATCAGCTAATTGGGTTTGGGTGAAGTTAGTTAGAGGGTGTTATCGGCCAATAAGTTGAAAGTTGAGAGTGCTGGTGTACAAATCGATAGTTAGGAGTGTTATCGGCCAATTGAAGAAAGTTTGGGTTATTTCATAGTAGCAGTAGCAGTAATAATAATAACAACAACAACAATAACAATAATAATAATAATAATAATAATAATAATATTAATCAGAACCGACAAATCTTATTAAAGTAATGCTTGTACTTCTAAGATATTGTAAGGAAACCAAAGGATACGTGTGGTCCAAACATTCGTGGTAACTTTGATCAAAAGCAGTCCAAAGAGCGTTTTACTCCATCCCAAAGATCTAGCTGTCCTTCACTAACTTGTGCTTATGCTTAGCTGCACGTTTTTCATGCCGGCTAAATGAGTCGTGAAAACATGGCAGAAGAAGGCTATGAGTTTGTGACGGATTTGACCATCACAAATTATGGATGTTGTTTTAGTAGTTGATTAATTCTTGATCGTGTAGTCTTTGTGAAGAAAGAATTTACTTTTAATTAACGAGTATCGAGTTTGAGTGATCCACCAAAAATATTTAGTAAAACTATTGGTTGCAAATAGTTTTTATGCATATAAGGTGGATGGTAATCTACTAAACTATATAGTTCATACAACACAAATGTTTCAAAACTCCAACGATACTTTAGTATATAACTTAGAATTTCATAAGGATGAGACAAATCTTCACAAGATATATATGTATATGATATGTCAGAGAAAATATAACAACAATATGTGTGTGTCAGAAAAATTACAAATTCTGATTTCCAAAAAAAACAAGAACTATTACAAAGAGTTCTAAATCTTGTGAACTTTTTATATTCTTAAATGATATACAATTAATTATTGTTACAGCAAAGTGTGATTTTGATAGAATTTGTGGTTGACGTTTGTTCTTGTGTTGTTGTCTTAGTAATTGTTTTTAGCCTTTTAGGAGTGAGGTATCACAGCATGTGTCGGTTCAAACTTCTACGTCTTCCAAGATTTTGTCAATTTTTGGTGTTTATTAATTATTTATGATAAACAGCAAAAATACACCTTTTTTTATTTTACCAAACTTCTTAAGATTTTAAAAGGTTTATATTATCTTCTCGTGAACTATTTAACTTTATCCGTGTTTGCTAGTTAATTAAATTAGTTTTTTTGTTTATTTATTTTTCGACACCTGGAAGTTTTTCTAGATGGAATAACCTTATCGTCTGACTTTCACGAAATTTTAAGTTATTTTCTAGATACCAACAGAAATAAGTATTATAAGAGATAATGGTATTTAACGTTGTAGTTTTTGTAACTATCTTTTAACATAAGGATTATATGAAAAAGATTAACAACTCAAATGGCGTATTGAAAAGTTATAATAATGACAGGGTCAAGATTAATTAAATTAAATTAAATTAGTTGAATATAACAAAACGCAGGTATTAAAAATGATACGGCTCAAGGGTTAATATAAGATAAAAAATAAGATGAAAGCGTTAACATGTTAAATTATTGTGATAAAATATAAAGATAATAAGTGTTAGCATGTTAAATGATTGTTAAAATAAGTCCAAATAATAAACCGGCGGACAAAAGAGCTAGGTATAAAATATCATAAAATATAAAAGTATCTATATTTACTAGTAGTGATGTCTTGCCTAATCTTTGAAAATTTGGTTGTTTTATCTCTTAACAAATTATCTTCAGCAATAATCACTAACGAAATTAATAGTGACTAATAACTCTTTTTAACAAAGTTTAATTTGTATTCTTACCAACAATCTTTTTTTTTCGTATAACTAATTAAGATTTCCAACTTTAACTCCGACTAATATATCAAAAGTTTATTTCTGATTTCGATTTTAAATAAATATATTACATCAAAAAAAAAGTGAGAAGGAGATATGATAATCAAAACTCAAAATATAAGTATATAATTGACAATATTGCGGTTAACTAGCATTTACAGAAGATGCACTTACCGATATAAAGATGTGAAGCTTAACCGGCCATTTTGGACGAAGATTCCGGTGGTCATGATGGGGAAGATGGGCACATGAACCACTAACTCATTTGCATTCAAAGATCTTACTTCTTTATCGGTTAAACCAGCAAAAACATGTACAAGGTTGAACCATGACCTTATGATTACCCACTCAGGTAGGTTGAACCATGAGCCACTTAGGGTTTGGTTGAACCATGTAACCATAGCACAAGAATCAAACCTGAGAAAGGGTATTTTGTTGAAATTTGAGTGAAGTTTTGCATGATGAGTTTGTAATGCACGTGCCCTGCTTCTCCATCTTGCTCAACACCCACCTTAGTAATCTCATAAACCCTCTGCACTCACTTTACATGTCTTTTAGTATCCAACACCATCTAACCAGACTTTCATGGTATATATAGCGGTATGAATTGAATGGGAGTTATTAGATATTCGGTAATTATTTAATTCCCTATACTAATAATATTCAAGGTTTGTCCAATAAGCTCACATCTTGGAGTTCCCTCGAGTTTAACTCGGAAAAGGCTCGTTTGTTATGACATAATTTGAAACTGATCTAAGCCGGCTCGAGTCAGTTAGAAAGCCAGCCTAGCTTTGGCCGGCTTGTAACAAGCCTGATCGGCTTGGTTGGCTTGCTCGTTAGCTCGGTCCAGGTTATCTCAAATTGTTTTACTTTTAGTACAAATAACTTGTTATAAAAAAACTTATTATTATTTGCATGTATTTAGGGTGCAACTAAATTAGGTTTGTTCATGAGTCGAGCCAGGCAAGCTCGGGCTCGGCTCAATAATAATCTGAGTTGGCAGAGCTCAGATTTTAAATCGAGCTGAAAATCTAAGCTAGGTCTCGGTTTGGTTTTAAAAGGAGCCCAACTTGGCTCAACTCGCTTGGTTTGACTCGATTTGAAAATAATAATAATAATAATAATACTAATAATAATATAATAATAATAATAATTAGCTCTCAAAATTTATTAGTCTAAAGTACTATTCAATACTTAAAAAAAAACATATACAAAATAAGTTCAACCTAATATATTAAAAGACAAAATCAAGTTTAACACAAATAAGTTTTAAATTTCAATGAAATACAATACTAGTTCATTAGCATGGTAATCAATCATTAAATATGTTATATATAACAAATAAAATCCTATATACATGTAAATAATAATCAGTTTTTTGTAATATATTATAATGTATATAAAATAAAATATAGTATTAGTAAAATAATCCGAGTTAAGCCAAGCCGAGCTACTAGGCGATCCAAACCAAGCCAATTCGGCTTATTACGAATCGAGACGAGCTAAGCTCACTTTCTTACCGGTCCGAGACGGCTGGGCTCAGTTTCAAACCGAGCCATATCGACCGAAATCCGAGTAAGCTGCGAGCTTTTTGGACAACCTTAAATTCAATATCACTGACGTATTTGGAGGTTTATTACCATGCTAATAAATTTGTATCGTATTTCATTAAAATTTTAAACTTAAAACTTAATTTTGGCTTGAGAACAACCCTAATAATATATCTACTGCTTAAGATATATATTGTTTTAGCTATTTAGTATTTACCATATATATATATATATATAATATAATTATATATATATATATATATATATATATATATGGAAAGTAATCTGAGAAAACTACATATAAATGAAAAAACTAAAAAAATAATTAAAAAAGCCTAAAAACACGTCAAATTTTTTATTTTTTACAATGTTTTTATAAAAATTCTCTATTTTTTATGTATAAAATTTTTTTTCCAAAAAATCAAAAAAAACAAAAAGCATGTACTACACATGTTCATTATATGTGTACTACACATTTGTATTATATGTATATGCTGGATATGTGCATTAGATGCTTAATAATTAACTTTTGAGTTTAGTTTACTTTTAGGGTTAGTTTTTCTGGAGTTTTAGTATTAGGTATAGGTTTTTGGGTGTGTGGAGGATGTGGGGTTTAGATTTTTTTAGGTGGGGGTTTAGGTTTTTAAAGGGTGTGGGTGAGGGTTTAGGTTTTTTTGAGGTTTACGTTTAGGGTTTAGTTTTAAGGGTTTTTTTCTGAGGGTTGGGAGTTTAGGTTTTTGGGGTTGTCGGTGGGGGTGGGTTATATGGTTTAGGCTTTTTCGTATTATTGCACATGTGCAGTACAACTTTCTTTTTTGAATTTTTTTAATATATTATTTATAGAGATTTTTAGTAAATAAATTCAAAAAAAATTCTTGATATGTTTTTTACGTTTTTTTTGTTAGTTTTTTTGTTTTCTCATTTAAACTAGTTTTTCATGACCAATCCCCTATATATATATATAATATGCATATTTGAGGGGCAACTTTGGTAATTTTTCATTTACTTAAAAAGTGCAAATCTTTATGCTTATTGTACAATCCACTAAAGCTTATATATAAAATGGTGATTAAATAAGCGGGACATTGGTTCAATGGGCTCTAAATTGAAAATTCAAAAAACTTCATATTTGCCTCTCAAATTTCGAATTCCCCAAACTGCATTAGAAAAGATGTTTTTCCTCTCTCTCACGTTTTCATCGGTACATGACCGATGGCCAATCGGTGGTTTTTACTCCTTATCTTCTTCCTCTCTCATTTTCTTCCCTAAAATTTCATACTCTCGAAGAAACACTTTGTAGATTTAGGGTTAGACCTGACAAACTCATTGAGTTTGGGGGAACGAAAGAGAGAGACGGTGGTGATGATTCGGTTACAACCATCTATATGGCGATGACATGGTGGTCCTTAAAAGCCACATAAACATTGTCGATGGTTCCAAGGTTTAAACAAGTAGGAAGGCCATGAAAGAAAACCCTAGCCGCCGCCTCCTGTGATGGCAGCTAGGGTTTCGGTGAAGACTCCAACGAAACTCCGATAAGTCTTCCCTTAATTGCATGTTGAATCAGTTTTAGATCGGTTCATATAATGAATATTGTGACCATTACCTGTTGTAATGAATATATCCTTCTCCTATATATATATATTATATATATAACAATAATATACATATTATATATATAATGAAACTCCGATAAGTCTTCCTTTAATTGCATGTTGAATCGGTTCATGTAATGAATATTGTGACCATTACCTGTTGGAATGAATATATCTTCTCCTATATATATATGTGTGTGTGTGTGTATATATACATTAATATATATATAATATAATATATGTGTGTGTATATATAGGGATAATCATGAAAAAACTTCTCTTTATTAGAAAATCTAAGCGTTACAAAACCCTAAACTCTAAACCTTAATCACTAAACTCTAAACCTCAAAAAAAAATTGGCGTAACTTTTAATTATATATACTCTTGTGTTTTGGCCATCCCTGTTTGGAGTTGGCTTGGTTTCATGATGTTTACTTTTTAAGAAAAAAAAACTCAAAATAACTAAACCCTAAACTCTAAAAACCAAACATCAAAAGCTAAACACTGAAAACTAATGCCTAAAAGCTAAAACCAAATTGCTAAAGCTAAACCCTAACTTCTAAAAGCTAAACCTAAAAAAATCAACACAAATACTGATAATTTGATAGAGTTTTTTTTAGTTTTCTCATGATTTTCTTATGATTCGCTCCATATATATATATATATATATATATATAGTAGGAATTGGCTACAAAGCTAATATTTCCTACAAAGTGTAGAAAGCCATAGAAAGTGACATGTGGCAATTAGGTTTTTTTAATAAAAAGTGCATTAAGTTAATTTGATAAATAATTTACTTATGTATTTTTTTATTATTAATTAACTTATGAAAATTTTAAGGAAACTTAATATCTCCTTGATTTCGTATTGGAGGTTATAAAAATTACTGAAGGTTATCATTTCTTGTGATTTTCATAACTTCTTCGTAAATCAATTGCCTGATCAAAAGTAATGGTTTCTTCAACAAGTTCTCGACGACCAGTTAAATGTTTAATGTTAATATGTTGTATTAAATGTTGTTTTAATTAATGAAACGCAGTTCACTGAGAGATATTGATATTGTGTTTTAGCAGTTAATAGTTAATAAACGCAGTTCACTAAGAGATATTGATGTGTTTTACCAGTTAAAACACAATGTGACGAACCAGATGAAATACACTGTCTTGACGCTGTGTTTTTATCAGTTTCTAGTTTATCCACATTGTGTTTTATCACAGTGTTGTGTTTTACTACACTTAAAGTTGGATACTGGATGTATTTCATAGTAGTGTGTTTTAGTGATAAAACACAATGGAACGAACCAGATGAAATACGAATTGAATGTGCTTTAGAAGAATATAATGAATTGGGAATGCAATAATAAACATGGTATCAATTGTGCATATATTTCAATCCGAATTTGTTATCTTGATCCATGATTCTAGCTATTTTTGGTATGAAAGAGGGATTTCTATAATTGGTTTTTGAGAGAGAGATGGAAAATCGTGATATTGTATGGGTGTGTTATTAATGACAGTTATTTGATTGATTTAAAACACGTAAAATGACAAAACTACCCTAACCTATTAGAACAGTTAATTAATAACACATAAATATTACAAAAAAAGCCACTGACTTGATCTTAACCATTAAACACACCCATCAAATGGTTCAGATCGCTTCCTATACTTTGTAGGAAAAACACACTTTGGTAGTAACCTTACTATATATATATATGTGTGTGTGTGGTAGGGTTCATTTGAGAACTACTCTTATTGCGAGAACCATGAGAACCAATATGAACACCAAAAAAATCTAAAAGAAACACATATTTTTTTACTGTTTTTTCAAAATCGCTATATTTCGTCACTAAAAAATTTCGAGTAACAATTATCGATCCAATGTGCATATGTATCATTTCTTTGACAAATTCCGTAATACATTAGATTAGTAGATAATTGCACTTTCATTTACACTACCATCTGTACCGTAATACACAACTTTTTACATTACCAATATTAAAAACGCATATGTGCATCATTATGTATAACCATGTTATGACGTGTTTTGGTATAAAAATTTTATGATTTTGAATTATGAAGTAAGCCCATATACATGTTTTTTAGTTAGTTATATCTAGTGGTTGATGATTTCGTTATATTTGTCAATTTATGATGTAATAAATTGTTTGGATGGTATGAAGGGTGTTGATGTACATGTTCATACAGTGAAAATATTATACATATTGGTAATGGTATTGTATTATGGATAGTAGGAGGTAATGGTATTGTATTATGGATCGTAGGAGGTAATGAAAGTGTATTATGGATGGTATGATAGATAAAGGAAAACTGTATTCAAAGTAGTGTACTAAAACACGGTATATCATGTTCGTATTTATTTTTGGAATTTATTTTATTATTAACTAACTCATCAGAATTTTAAGGAAACTTAATATCTCCTTGATTTCGTATCGGAGGTTATCAAAATTACCGTAGGTTATCATTTCATGCGATTTTCATATCTTCTTCGTAAATCATTTGCCTGATCAAAAGTAATGGTTTCTTCAACAAGTTCTTAACGACCAATTAAAAGTTTAATGTTAATGTGTAACAATTCCCTTGGTATTAAATGTTGTTTTAATTAATGACACGCAGTTGACTGAGAGATATTGGTATTGTGTTTTAGCAGTTAATTAGTTAATAAACATAGTTCACTAAGAGATATTGATGTGTTTTACTAGTTAAAACACAATGTAATGAACCAGATGAAATACACTATCTGACGTTGTGTTTTATCAGTGTCTAGTTTCTTCACATTGTGTTTTGTCATAGTGTTGTGTTTTACTACACTTGAAGTTGGATACTCGATGTATTTCATAGTGGTTTAGTGATAAAACACAATGTGACGATCTAGATGAAATACGAATTGATTGTGCTTTAGAATATGATGATGAATTGTGAATGGAATGATAAACATAGCATCAGTCGTGCTTATATTTCAATCCGAATGTGCTATCTTGATCCATGATTCTAGCTATTTTTTTGTATAAAAGAGGGTTTTCTATAATTGGTTTTAGAGAGAGAGGGGGAAAATCACAAGATTGTATGGGTGTGTTATTTATTACAGTTATTTGATTGATTTAAAACACGTAAAATGACAAGACTACCCCTAACCTATTAGGACAATTAATTAATAACACACAAATATTACAAAAATGCCACTGACTTGATCTTAACCATTAAACACACCCATCAAATGGTTCAGATCGCTTCCTATACTTTGTAGGAAAAACACACATTGCGTAGTAACCTTACTATGTATATATATATATATATATATGTATATATATATATATCTGTTAGGGTTCATTTGAGAACCACTTTTATTGCGAGAACCATGAGAACTAGTGTGAACACAAAAAAAAAATCTAAAAGAAACACATAGATTTTTTTACTGTTTTTCAAAATCCTTATATTTCGTCACTAAAAAAATTCGAGTAACAATTATCGATCCACATGTGCATATGTATCATTCTTTAACAAATTACATAATACATTACAGTAGTAGACAATTGCACTTTCATTTATACTACCATTCGTACCGTAATAGACAATATTTTACATTACCAATATTAAAAATGCACATGTGCATCATTATGTATAACTATGTTATGGCGTGTTTTGGTACAAAAATTTTATGATTTTGAATTATGAAGTAGGCCCATATACATGTTTTTTGGTAAGTTATATCTAGTGGTTGATGATTTGGTTATATTTGTCAATTTATGATGTAATAAATTGTTTGGATGGTATGAAGGGTGTTGATGTACATGTTCATAAAGTGAAAATATTATACATATTGGTAATGGTATTGTATATGGATAGTAGGAGGTAATGGTATTGTATTATGGATCATATGAGGTAATGATAGTATATTATGGATGGTATTATAGATAAAGGGAAAGTGTATTCAAAGTAGTGTACTAAAACACGATATATCATGTTCGTATTTATTTATGGAATTTATTTTATTATTAACTAACTCATGAGAATTTTAAGGCAACTTAATATCTCCTTGATTTCGTATCGGAGGTTATCAAAATTACCGGAGGTTATCATTTCATACGATTTTCATATCTTCTTCGTAAATCATTTGCTTGATCAAAAGTAATGGTTTCTTCAACAAGTTCTTAATGACCAGTTTAATGTTAATGTGTTATACTTTCCTTGGTATTAAATGTTGTTTTAATTAATGACACGCAGTTCACTGAGAGATATTGGTATTGTGTTTTAGCAGTTAATAGTTAATAAACGTAGTTCACTAAGAGATATTGATGTGTTTTACCAGTTAAAACAGAATGTGATGAACCAGATGAAATACACTATCTGACGTTGTGTTTTATCAGTGTCTAGTTTCTTCACATTGTGTTTTATCATAGTGTTATGTTTTACTACACTTGAAGTTGGATACTGGATGTATGTCATAGTAGTGTGTTTTAGTGATAAAACACAACGTGACGATCTAGATGAAATACGAATTGAATGTGCTTTAGAAGAAGATGATGAATTGTGAATGGAGTGGTAAACATGGTATCAATCGTGCTTAAATTTCAATCCGAATTTGCTATCTTGATCCATGATTTTAGCTATTTTTGATATAAAAAGAGGGTTTTCTATAATTGGTTTTAGAGAGAGGGGGAATCGCGAGATTGTATGGGTGTGTTATTTATGACAGTTATTTGATTGATTTAAAACATGTAAAATGACAAGACTACCCCTAACCTATTAGGACAATTACACAAATATTACAAAAAATGCCACTGACTTGATCTTAACCATTAAACACACCCATCAAATAGTTCAGATCGCTTCCTATGCTTTGTAGGAAAAATACACTTTGCGTAGTAACCATACTTATGATTAACTAACTCATGAGAATTTTAAGGAAACCTAATATCTCCTTGATTTTGTATTGGAGGTTATCAAAATTACTTGAGGTTATCATTTCATGCGATTTACTATCTTCTTCGTAAATCATTTACCTGATCAAAAGTAATGATTTCTTCAACAAGTTCTTGACGATGTGTTTTATTAGTTAAAAGGTTAATGTTAATGTGTTATAATTAGCTTGGTATTAAATTTTGTTTTAATTAACAAAACACAGTTCACTGAGAGATATTGGTATTGTGTTTTAGCAGTTAAGAGTTAATAAACACAGTTCGCTAAGAGATATTGATGTGTTTTACCACTTAAAATACAATGTGACGAACCAGATGAAATACACTGTCTTGACGCTATGTTTTATCAGTTTCTAGTTTATCCACATTGTGTTTTATCATAGTATTGTGTTTTGCTACACTTGAAGTTGGATACTGGATGTATTTCATAGTAGTGTGTTTTAGTGATAAAACACAATGGAACGAACCAGATGAAATAAAAATTGAATGTGCTTTAGAAGAATATAATGAATTAGGAATGCAATGATAAACATGGTATCAATCGTGCTTATATTTCAATCCGAATTTGTTATCTTGATCCATGATTCTAGCTATTTTCGGTATGAAAGAGGGATTTCTATAATTGGTTTTAGAGAGAGAGATGGAAAATCGTGAGATTGTATGGGTGTGTTATGAATGACAGTTATTTGATTGATTTAAAACATGTAAAATGACAAGACTACCCCTAACCTATTAGAACAATTAATTAATAACACACAAATATTACAAAAAATGCCACTGACTTGACCTTAACCATTAAACTCACCCACGGATGGCTCAGGTCGCTTCCTACACTTTGTAGAAAAACACTCTTTGCGAAGGAACCCTTCTATATATATATATATATATATATATATATAATATATATATATATATATATATATATATATATATATATATGTGGTTCATTTGAGAACCATTATTATTGCAAAAACCACGAGAACCAATGTGAACACAAAAAATACCTAAAATTTCTAAGAAAACACACATATTTTGCTAATATTTATTTTTAAATCGCTATATTTCGTCACTAAAAAAATTTCGAGTAATAATTATCGATGCACATGTGCATTTGTATAATTTATTTGACAATTCCGTAATATATTACGAGTAGTTAGGAATGGCAATGGGCCGGGCTCGGGCCAGGTATTGGTAATCCAAGCTCGTACCCGTTTGTAATTCTTTGTCCCATACCCGGCCCATTACCCGTCGGGTATTTATTGGGTAATTACCCATCGGGTATGGGCATACCCGCGGTATGGGTATGCACGCTTATTTGTTAAAAATACCTATTGAAACTCCCATGTGCATTTCTTACTCTAATGGTTATATAATTTACTATTTTAATAACCTCAACAAAGGAAAATATGACCAATAACATACATATATTCAAATGCACATTTTAAACATGTATCTACATAATTAACTAATTAAGATACCGTTACTTTGGGACACATAATGTCAGTTTATGTATTTATGCATTTAATCGAACACTATACATGAAAAATAGTAGCAATAATCAATTCAAAACTTTTATGGAAATATAATTGTGGAGATGACTTGTGAGTGATGAAGGGAGTAGCCTAGTAGTACAAGAAAAGTAAAAGTAGAGGTAATAAGTGTATACCCTAAGTTTATATAAATGCAAAATCAAAATAAAATACTTTTTGGGTATTATTCGGGTAAACGGGTCGGGTATCGGGTGAATATCACTCAATCCCATACCCGTACCCATACCCTAATTTTTTACTTTTGAACCCATACTCGGGCCATACACGTCGGGGTCTGGTATAACCGGCCCATATGTTTTAGGTTTCAGGTATACCTATTGTGCTCGGGCGTATTTGCCATCCTTACGAGTAGTAGACAATTGCACTTCCATTTACACTACCATCCGTAATACGCTACTTTTTACATTACCAATATTAAAAGTGCACATGTGCATCATTATGTATAACCATGTTATGACGTGTTTTGTTACAAAAATTTTGTGATTTTGAATGACGAAGTAGGCCCATATACATGTTTTTTGGTTAATTATATCTAGTGGTTGATAGTTAGGTTATATTTGTCACTTTATGATGTAATACATTGTTTGGATGGTATGAAGGGTGTTGATGTACATGTTCATAAAGTGAATATACTATACATATTGGTAACGTTATTGTATTATATGGTACGAGATAAGGATATTGTATTATAGATGGTAGAGGAATGTAGTGTATATGATGGTATGATAGATGAAAGGGAAAGTTTATTCAAAGTAGTGTATCAAAACACGGTATATCATGTTCATTCATATAGATGCACATGTGCGTTTCTGATATTGGTAATATAAAAAGTAGTTTATTATGGATGGTAGTGTAAATGAAAGTGCAATTGTCTAATAATGATAATGTATTACGGAATTTGTCAAAAAAATGATACTTATGTACATGTGTATGGATAATTGTTACTCGATTTTTGTCACACCTTGGTCGTAGCGGAAACGCAAGTGTGTGACTATTAGGTAAGCATCACATCCAATTTAGTAAACAATATTAAATAACAACGATGTCATGCCATTAATAAGTTTCATTTCACATTTACAACCATCAAAAGTGAAATCACATTGTTATCTGTTTCAGATTGCCATTACAAACATAGTTTAAAACACATGGTTCCAAAATAAGACATTGTCTTCATCACAAATTCATATTGAGGTTTTGACCCCTATATACCCTCCAAAAAGTGGTACATCGTTGTCTTGACAATTTTCCATACCCGAATCCTATCACCAGCTCATGCCTTGCGTCCTGAAATACATGTAATTTTAAAAAGTCAACATAAAGTTGGCGAGTTCTTGTAGTTAAATGTTTTCGTATTAAAATGTCATCCTTGAAATCCTGTATTGAAATCCGAGTATGTTATTAGCATCAATGAGTTTTTAAGGATCTATCAGTGTGTCGCGAGCACCCTGACATATATGTGTCATAAGTAAGTAACCAAACCGAGACAACTTTGATATCATTGGGATCACAAAAGCACTCCGAAGCGTCTACCAACCAGGAGTGGAGCGGGTCTCAAACTCAATAGATCTACTTCTTTTGCACCTTGGTCACCAAGTGATTAATGGTTACTATTTTCATTATCCTACTTACGCACAAATGATCGTGTTATCATCTAAACCCATAGCTAACATACCGTTTGTTATGACATGTATTTCCCCTCGATATTTTTAAAACAAAACTTAGAAATAATTGAAAGGAGGGACATGAACTCACAATTTTTCTTTTCGTAAGTTGTACTAGTATCAGTCGGTGTTCGTATACATGTGTAACCTACATGTGTATTAAGTTTATTAGACACCTAGGCCTCAATAGACCTTGTACTCGTTGCTCATATTGAATTCTTGTTATGTATTTCTTTGTTATGATAGAACAACCTTTAATGTTATCATAGTGTTGGTAGTTTGTTTGTTCGATTACTATTGTTATTTATATTTCTCAAATATATATATATATATATATATATATTTGTGGTTTGAGATCGTGTGTGAACTGGGCTTGCCCTTCACATGTCCTCGTATATATATATATATATATATATATATTATATATATATATATATATTTTGTGGTTTTGAGATCGTGTGTGAACTGGGCCTTGCCCTTCACATGTCCTCGTGCCTTGCACGCGTGTCATTGGGCCTTGCCCATGTTATCCATGTCATTGGGCCTAGCCCATGTTTTCTTGTCATTGGGCCTAGCCCATGTTATCGATGTCTTTGGGCCTAGCCCATGTTTTCTTGTCATTGGGCCTAGCCCATGTTATCTATGTCTTTGGGCCTAGCCATGTTTTCTTGTCATTGGGCCTAGCCCATGTAATTTATGTCTTTGGGTCTAGCTCATGTTTTTATGCCTAGCCCATGTAATTTATGTCTTTGGGCCTAGCCCATGTTTTCATGTGTTTGGGCCTAGCCCATGTAATTTATGTTTATGGCCTAGCCCATGTAATTTATATCTTTCGCCCTAGCCCATGCAATTTATATTTTTGGGCTTAGCCCATGTTTCTATATGCTTTTGGGCTTTTATTCGTTGTGGGCCTCGTCCATAAATATTATGAGATTGGGCCTTGCACATGACTTTTACAAGTTGGGCCTAGCCCAAATTTATTTATAAATGCCCATTTTCTTATAAGTATTATACTTATAATATTTTTAGTTTTTTATATTTTTAACTTTCCGGATTTTGATTTTGATAACATATATATATGTTAAAAGTCTAAGTATATATATTTGGACTTTTCGTCGACGTTAATTATTAAGTGCTTGTTTTCGTCGAAAATCGCCCGTTGTCGTAATGACCTTTCGTGTCGGCGATTCACCCGTTGGTCGTTGACGCGACGGTGTAATCTTGAATGTTCGCCTATCGTTATTTCGTTTGTCCGATTATTGTTTCGACGCATCGCAAGAATATATTTGTTATGTCACCAACACTTAGTATTATTATCAAGTGTTTGTATTTGTGTATATGATTGAGTATTTTATTGTGAATACCCTAAGCTTCTAAATACATACACATACAATACACATATGTATTCATACAAGTTCCTTGGTGACAAATGTGTATACTTATATTATTTCCCAAGTAAATATATATATTTCTAAAAAGTATTTATTTTTACTTGTCAATATAAATATATATATATATATATATATATATATATATATATCATAGACTTAAACCTTATCATGTTTAAATCTTCATTTTTATACTTAATCATACAAGATCCTCCAACTTTTATATCATACTTTAACATAAATAACTTCAACATGCTAACTAACTATCATATAAACACATAATCAACACAAAATAATCAATATTTAGTGTTATTATTAGAGTGTGAGTTAGGGTTTTTGGTTTATCTTTTCTTCATTTTCAAGATGATCAACTTGTACATTATTAATCTAAGTATAAAAATAAGCTAGATTATGTATGAGTTTGCCTTACAAAGGGTGCACAAGTTCTTGATGATTTTAGAAAGAATATGAAGCTCTAAAGAAGCCTTAGTGATCCTCCACCCTTGCTAGCTCCTTGAATGACCTTGATGAAGCTTTAAAGTGGATAAAATGTGGTGTATTATGGTGGCTAAGTGGTGGGTCTAGGTGGTGGTGGTGGTGCCGTGAACTAGAGAGAGAGTAAGGGTGAGATGGTTGATTTTGTTTTTATGAAAATGATAAGTGTTCAAGTATGGTAATGATATATATCAAGTCTTCCTTTCAAGATCAACAACACATGAAGCACATGCTCCTAATCTTCAATTTTTCAACAAAATCAAGTGGGCATGGGGCCCACTTGAACCGCCAAAATGAGGGGGGGTAAAGTGTAACTTTTTTTACACATGTTATAAATGGAGATATTTTGGTCATTATATTAAGCATGGTAATTAAGGGTTTGATCTAGCATCCTTAGCATAAGATTAGGGTACATGGTAATTAATCCACTTACTCCTTCAATATAAGTTTCGGATGTTGGAAATGTCATTAGATCGCTTATCGTCGCAATAATCGCGAATAAACAAACTTATTTATTTAGTACCGGAAACTTTTGTTTTCGATCACCACAATTCATATGGCGTCTACTTAGTGCATTTTCGACCTAAAAATGTGTATAAGTAGTTCGCTAGACGTATATACGATGAGCTAGGATGGCCGAAATGTCTTTCGTTCGATCGTTCGATCGATATCGGCACTTTTATGTTCCGTCGTCGAACTTTTCAGAAAGTTGTGTTTCCGTGACCTCATGTTACTTGTGTTTCAAATGAGGCTTAACTAGTCCGCTAGATGCCCGAATGAGGCTATCGGCCAATAAAATATTCGTTGTTTCGACAAGCGATCGCTCTCCGGTTGAATTGTGCATTATTTGACGAATGACCGAAAACGATGCCCTTTGTGCATTCTTGCTATTTTCACATTGTTTTAGGATGATTAACATTTTTTATTCTTATTCTTACATCCGGAATCCTCCGAATTAGTCTTGCGGACAAACCGACATTTGTCGCCTTTTTGGTCGAAACGGACAATTTTGCAATTTAGGCGTTGTACCGGAAAGTTATGTATTATTGTAATGGTTGATCTCAAATAAGTGTTTTCATTTATATATGGACTCAGGTATGGCATTAACATGCCGTTATTCCTTGTTCTGATCCGTTTTAGCGGATTTACCGACACAGTTAGTGTCACCGCAATTAGTGCGTCGTAACGGAAACCAGTATATATGTTATGATCAGATTTACTTTCCCTAATGCTTAGTGCGACGTACGATTCAATTACGCAATTAAACTACGAAAATATGCATGAGACTATAAAATAAAATTAGTGCTTAAGTTGTACACAATTACCAGTTATTTGCCATTTGTCACAATTTTTTGTTGGTTTTTTAGTTACCGAATATAGCGATTTTTTAAAAAACATATATTAAAAAAATTGTGTGTTTTTTAGATTTTCTTTGGTATTTTTGGTTGTATTCATATTGGTTCACGTGGTTCTTGCAATAAATGCTGGTTCCTAATGGACTCTTCTCCTATATATATATATATCATGAGAAAACTTCTCTTTGTGAGAAAATCTAAGCGTTACAAAACCCTAAACTATAAACCTTAATCACTAAACCCTAAACCTGAAAACGGTTGATGTAAATTGGTAATTATGTAAAACTCTTGTATTTTTTCCGTCCTCGTTTGGGGTCTGCTTGGTTTAATGAAGTTTAGTTTTCAAGAAAAAAAAACTCAAAATAACTAAACCCTAAACTCTAAAAACGGAACATCAAAAGCTAAACCCTAATGACTAATGCCTAAAAGCTAAAAACTAAATGCTAAAGCTAAACCCTACCTTCTACAAATTAAACCCTATAAAAATTCAACACAAATACCGATAATTTGATAGATATTTTTTAGTTTTCTCACGATATTCGATCTACTCCATATATATAGTGAGAAAGAGAGAGTAAGAGTTGACTACAAAGTCAATATTTTCTATAAAGTGTAGGAAGCCATAGGAGAGTGACATGTGGCAATAAAATTTTTTAATAAAAAGAGCATTAAGGTAATTTGATAATTATTTTATTTATGAAATTTATTTTATTATTAACTAACTCATGAGAATTTTAATGAAACTTAATATTTCCTCGATTTCGTATTTGAGGTTATGAAAATTACCGGAGGTTATCATTTCATACGATTTTCATATCTTCTTTGTAAATCATTTGCCTAATTAAAAGTAATGGTTTCTTTGATGTGCGTAAAATGCAACATATAAATTACATTAATTATGCATAAAATAAACCCTTTTTCGGTACTAATGTTGGAAAAAGCATGTTTCGTTGTTTTTTATTTAAATTACCGGATAAAAAAGCTTAAACGAATAAACGAAACAAATTAACACAAGAAACCAACACTAATATAAAGAAGAAGGATTGACACGACCTGCCGAACCCCCCATCCACACCAAAACAACAAAATAACAAGAACAGAAGCTTAGGCACGGGGTCGTGCCCACCAGGCATGGGATTGTGCCCAGTAAAGATACTCTGTAGAAAAAGACAACAACAAAAGACAAACCAACACGGGGCCGTGCTAACCCAACACGGGTGGTGGTCATGACACCACGAGGCGTGTTGGTACAAGACTTAACATCTACAGTTAATGAAGGGAGAGAAAAGGAAGAGCACGGGGACGTGGTAGGAGGGCACGAGGTCGTGCCTGCCCTCTGTTTCCAGCTAAATAGAGGTGATTGGTTCAAGAGAAAGGCATCCCTTGGCCACCCACTCCTCTCACACTTGCCATAAGTCCACCACCACTACAACACCAACACCCACCACTATCATCCATATTTATCTTTTTGAGTGTGTAGTGGTCGATTGATTGTAAGAGTTCTTGTTAAACAAAGGCCATGCTTGGCTAATATCTTACCTCACTTGGTGAAGACAAATGTTTTATGTATTACTTTTGATTTCTAATCTTTGGCAACTTTAAATTGGTATGTATTAATGATTTTAATAACTAGTTTTTTTATATTGAAAGTGAACTTTGGTTAAACATTCATTCATATTTCGATGATATACTAATTCGTGTCTTTACGGTCTATATAAAGCGCGTTAACTACCTTGAATGGGGTTAGAAGGGTGTTTGGGTAAAGTTCTTGCATCGTTCAGTGTATAGATCCTTTGAGGACTTGGTTCAATGTTATTAGGACTTCCCTTGAGCCAAATAGCATCAAATTGGGGGGAAGTTTGAATGGCTTGAACCCCTTATAAATAGACTACTATTAAAACTTTATCCGGCGTTGCGGGACTGTATCCCTCCTGACTCAGACCAATATGGTCGAGGGTAATGTCGCCTTCACAAGAGGGGCCTACCACTTTTCGTATTAATAACTTATTTAATTATCTTTCAATAATCCGACCTTGCGGGACTGCATCCCGGCTGACTCAAACCAATATAGTTGAGGGTAGCATCGCCTTCACAAGAGGGGCATGCCACTATAACTAAGATAATCTCTTAAAAACCCAAAGTGCGGAAATCATCAAAAAAACATAAAAGAGGAGTTGGAACCAAGTGATTCTTTCTTATCTATTTGTTTTTATTTATTTACGTTATTATATTTAGTTTTACCTTTTAAAACTTTAAAAAACTTTTATCAAAATTTGGTTAGATTAGACGTTAATGAAAACTGGTATTAAAAGCTCTTATGTCCATGGACGACCTCGGTATCTTACCATTACTAAACTACGTCGACGATGGGTGCACTTGCCCGAACGTGTGTAGAGTGGTAGTATTATATCGTGTTTAATAAATTTAAAGCTTGATCCACGAGTAAAAAGTGCTTAAAATATAACAAAAATTATAACACACTCACACGGACGTCATTCATCAACAAGTTCTTGACCATCCACCAGCTAAAAGGTTAATGTTAATGTGTTATAATTCCCTTGGTATTAAATGTGTTTTACTAGTTAAATTTTTTAATATTTTTTAAAAAAATGCTATATTTCGTCACTAAAAAATTTCGAGTAACAATTATCGATGCACATGTGCATATGTATCATTTCTTTGACAAATTACGTAATATTTTACCAGTAGTAAACAATTGCACTTTCATTTAACTACCATCCGTAATACACTACTTTTTACATTACCAATATTAAAAATGCACATGCGGATCATTATGTATAACTATGATATAACACGTTTTGGTACAAAAAGTTCGTGATTTTGAATGATGAAGTAGGCCCATCTACATTTTTTTTGGTTAATTATATCTAGTAGCTGATAGTTTTGTTATATTTGTCACTTTATGATGTAATATGTTGTTTGGATGGTATGAAGGGTGTTGATGTACATGTGTATAAAGTGAAAATATTATACATATTGGTAATGTTATTGTATCATGGATGGCGGAGGCAATGGTATTGTATTATGGATGGTAGGAGGTAATGGTAGTGTATTATGGATGGTATGATAGATGAAGTGGAAAGTGTATTCAACGTAGTGCACTAAAACACGTTATATCATGTTCATACATGTAGATGCACATGTGCATTTCTAATATGGTAATGTAAAAAGTAGTATATTACGGATGCTAGTGAAAATGAAACTGCAATTGTCTAATATTGGTAATGTATTACGGAATTTGTCTAAGAAATGATACATATGCGCATGTGCATCGATAATTGTTACTCGAAATGTTTTAGTGACGAAATATAGCGATTTTTATTAAATAAAATTGTGTGTTTTTTAGGTATTTTTGGTTGTGTTCGCATTGGTTCTCGCAATAAAGAGTGGTTCTAACAAATACTTCTTCTATATATGTAAATATATATATATATATAATATATATATAGTGGAGGGTTTAAGTGAGAAGAATTTTTTTGAAAGAATAAAAAAAGAAATTTCAACCAATAAGAATCCTTCATTTTACTTTATTTAGTTTTTGAATTTAATACTAGTGTAAGTGGTATATTGATAAACTTAAATAGGTAATTAATTGGTAGTCTTCCCTTTTAATAGCTAACTACATTAAATTTGTAACTTATTTTCAAGAAATATATTTTTCAAAGAAGAAAAAAATAAATTAAAGTGTGATAAATTATGGGGTGTGTAGAATAAATTACGAGGTGTGTAGGATGAATTACGAGCTATGTAAGATAATTTCAATATTTGTAGGATAAAATTCAAGACATGTAGATATGATGTGTGTAAGCAAAAATATTATGTGGAGGATGATAGTCTTTATGACTAATTAATTAGTTAAAGATAATAATATATTAGATGATAGAAAAACTATTTAATGTTTTACAATTATACCCTTTGTTCTTTTTCTTCTCAATCTAATTTTCTTCTCAAATGAACTCCCATATATATATATATATTATATATATATATATATATATATAGCATGTTCATTTCAAAATTCTTAGAGAAGTGCAAGAATTTTTACGATATTCTTAGGAAGAATAAAAAATTTGAGTGAACTGAGAAGCACGAAGCTGCACTCAAGGGTCTCAAAGATAATCTATACTCAGCACCAGCCTTGATGAAACTAGAGGATTGCAAGCCATTGTTCTTGTACTTAGCTGTTTCAGGTAAAGCAGTAAGTTGAGTGTAAGTTAAAGAGCATGAAGGCCAACAACATACGATATATTATGTAAGTAAAAGCATTCTTGATGCTGAAGACAAGTACTCACATTTAGAGAAATTGATTCTTGCACTGATCATGGCTTACATAAACTTAGACATTATTTTGAAACTCATACTATCATTGTGAAAACTAATTTTCCCATTAAGAATGTTCTCGGGAAACCTGAAATGTCAGGAAGGATGGCAAAATGGGCAGTCAAGCTTAGTGCGTATAATATAAAATATGAACCAAGGACTTCTATCAAGTCTCAAGCTATGGTTGACTTTGTAACTAATTTCAGTATTGATCTACAAAGGAAAGTTGAATTAGAGGTTCAAAAACTTGAAAGAGATCAAGAATCCTTGGATACTCTTGACTGACGGAGCCTCAAATGTCAAAGCAACTAGGTTAGGGATACTACTAAAATTGCCACAGGGGGACATAATACCGCAGTCCATTGCCTGTGAATTTTAGACGTTTGCAATTAGCTAAACAGATGAGGATCAGGTATCTTCAAGTGTACATAGACTCATTGCTAATTAATAACCATTATAATGGCTCATATGCTGTGAAGGGTAAGAAATTAATCAAATACTTGGAAATTGTTAAAAAAAAACTGGCAATGCTTTCGATTCTTATATTATAACACAGATATCTAGAGAAGAAAATGTTAGGGCAGACGCGTTTGCAAACTTAGGACCAACGTTGAAGATACCAGAGAATATAAGGATACCTATCATCCATATTCTTTTTCCTACAATTGAGGAAAATGAAGCAATGGAGATAGTAGAGGATACGACAATTATACACAGTGATGTGCACCCAAATTCAGGATCATGGATCCTTCCAATTATGAAATTCATTTAGAACGAGGAAATTCCCACAGGGGAGAATCACAGAGGCTTCAGGATCAAGGTATCTCAATTTACTATATTATATAACATTTGTATAAATGATCTCTTGCAGGTCCCTATTTGCGATGTATTGAGAATCCAGAAATTCAAGAGGTCTTAAAGTGTAACATCCGTCAAAAAACGAATTTTACCAAACCCGCTCCGTTTATTAACCGAACAATCAGTTAAAAATTTCGTTGCTTATTTAATGCCCAAAATAATTTTAAACGATACATAATTAATAAGTTTATGGGGATATATAATTTGTTTTTGAAAAACTATTAAAAATAATGAAATAAAAATAAAATAGTGCTGCCGGGTTTCGAACCCGGGTCAGCCTACGAGTCAACAAGTGACTTAACACTCATCCACCAAACCACTGCGCCACTTGTGATTCTTGTTTATTATTAGAGACAATAAATTCATAACATGAATATCGAATTCAAAATCGACGCGCCCAATTGCAGTCGTCGGAAATCCCGGCTATCTCGCGAAATTGGACGGTTTCTTTTGTTCTTAACGTAAACATTAAACCTCAACATCGGTTATAACCGACGTCTGAATCCGCGACGCAAGTCATAACCGCCGGAAAACGTAATGACTTTGAATCAAGCCTGAAATCCGACTCTATACATCTCGATTCCTCCCTATAAATTCACCCACAATCCACTGGTAGCCTTTTCGCTCAAAACCGCACCCTTTCTCGGCGAAAATTTACTCGCCGGAAAATACCTGCAAATCGCCGAAAAACCGAGTTTTTCACTTCTGAGCCTTACTGAACACCCAGAACTTATACCGAAGCCACTCACATCCTTCTCAAGCTCACTGAAGACTCTCTGCCACAAGACACAAGTCGCCGGAATAGTCTGCTGACATCGGAGTTCCGCCGGAGAAACAGAGGAGTCCAATTTCGGTATATCTAACGCTTAGTCTTTCATTCTTTTCATTTATCTCACCTATAATTAATCATAACACACTAAAGAAACTTGATAAAATCGATGAATCAGTCGGACGTTAGTTCTGGTTAAATCCAACGAAGAAGACGAAGTTTGCTGTTGTCTATAAGTTTAATTTAAATCACGATATAACTCGGGTTAGACACACAGTCCAGCGGTGGACTGTGTGCACATTAAACACGCTCACGTCCCGAGTTCGATACATGTCCCACGCATACTCGCCTTAATAAAAATGTTCTTTTTCTAACCGAACCGGAGTCACTGCGTAAGATGTTAAGTTTAATAAAAACCGGAATAATAACCAAGATAGACACACAGTCCAGTGGTGGACTGTGTGCGCGTTTAAAACACAGGTCACGAGTTCGAGTCCGGACTACCGCACCGGTCCGGACAATCATCAAACTTTTTATTTAAGACAGAAATGAAAATACTTAGTTTGTATATAAGTATAATAAAAATCAGTTTATTTAACAAGTTAGACACACAGTCCAGCGGTGGACTGTGTGTTAACTCAACCCACAGGTCCCGGGTTCGAGACCTGTGGAGCGCACCGAGTCATTGGTTAAAATCATTTTTAAAAATAAATGATTTTCTGTTTAATTCAATTAATATATAAATACAATTAAAAACAGAACTATTTCGGGTTAGACACGTAGCTCAGTTGGTAGAGCTGCGTGCACGCGTACGGGAGGTCTCGGGTTCGAGCCTCACCCAGCGCATACATACACACATACGAACCTGTCAACAGTCAAAGTCAATGGTCAATGGTCAACGGTCAACGGTCAAAAAGTCAACATTTTTTATTATTTGTATTTATTTATTTTATTTAAAAATCAATTAAAATACTTAAAAATAACATTTTTAAGGTTAGAAAATAGCCTTAAACTCACAAAAATACACCCAACAATCCTACTAAAATGGATTAATAAAATCTGTTTACTTACCGAAACATTATGCCATTATCTAGGTTAATTTCACTCGTGGTTAAAACCACTTCGTGCGCATTCAACATCATCAACCGAACGCCACCCAATGTGAGTGAATCTTACAACTCCCCTTTTTATTACACGTTTTGGGGTGTGTCATGTGTCATAAAATTAACTCGTTTGTTTAAACTTGTGCCATACCATATTGTGATCTAAACTTAGATTGTATACATTGCTTGTAGTTATGTATTTCATTTTGTCTATTTATATGCAATTCATTCATTAGGCCCATCAGTTCCTCGTGTGAGACGAGTTGAGCAACGCGTGCCTCAAAACAAATCCATTATTGTTCGTGTGTGTATTATTGAGTTTATATTGTTTGTAGTTATGTATTTCATTTTGTCTATTTATATGCAATTCATTCATTAGGCCCATCAGTTCCTCGTGAGAGACGAGTTGAGCAACGGTGCCTCAAAACGATCCATTATTGTTCATGTGTGTATTATTTAATATTAAATTGATTGGTGAATAAGTTTACATCTATTTTTACTCATGTGTGGTTGTGCACTTTATTTGATAATCAATTAAATAAACTTGTTCAAATGTTTTCCATAGGATTCACTCGCCAACTTTTTGTTGATCCAAAAACCCTTTTTACACATGATACAGGTGAATAGGATGAAGCAAGGAAAACATAGGAAATGCCTTAGAAGAAAACAATGAAGCCTAGATTGATATTTAGCACATGATGTAATATTGATTGTAATTTTCCATTAAAGTGTATTAATGAATATGAAACGTTAAAATAAATGTCATGAGCTTTGATGATAACCCAATCATGCCCCGATCACCTTTTCCGCTGCGGGTCGGGGTGTGACATAAAGGATTTACATGAAGGTGACTGTTGAAATCATACTGGGGGCAGAGCACTATTCTCAAGGATTCTTAAAACAGGTAACTACTGGCCCACAATGAAGAAGGATGTAGTAGATTATGCAAGGAAATGTGATGCTTCCCAAAGACATAGCAACACCTACATCAGCCAGTAGAGCCTCTATATCGAATAATTTCCTCTTGGCCATTCATAAAATGGGGGATAGATATAGTAGGCAAACTTCCAAAGGCACCAGGGGAAAAGTATTTATGCTAGCTATGACCGACTACTTCTCCTAGTGGATAGAAGTAGAAGCTTTTGTTCAAATCAGAGAAAAGGAAGTCATATCCTTTATTAAGAGGAACATTATTACTAGATTTGGAATTCCTTCCTAAATTATATGTTATAATGGATCCCAATTTATTGGGAGTAAAATACTAACTTTTGTGACAGTCAAGATGATTACATTTACACCAGTCCACCCACAAGCTAATGGCCAAGTAGAATCAAACAACAAGATCATCATCACAACTTGAAGAAGAAAATAGGATCCAAGAAAGGGAAGTGGGCTGAAGAGTTGCCATATGTCCTCTAGGTAGATAGGACGATTCTAAATAATGCCATAGGCAAGACTCCACCTAGTCTTCAGAACTTAAGCAATGATCCCTACAGAAATGGTGGTTTCTACAGCCAGAATAAGCATTCGTGATCCACAGACAAATGCTGAAAATCTGGCTCAAGACCTAGATACTGTGGATGAGCTTAGAGACTCAGCAAGGATAAGGGTGGCCAGTCATCAACAAAGAATGGTTGGGGCATATAACAAGAACGTCAGGATCAGAAGATTTCAAGTTGGAGACTTTGTGTTAAGGAAAGCATTTCAGAATACTACAAATCCAGCTAATGGTAAATTGACACCTAAGTGGGAAGGCCCCTATTTGATAGAAGCAGAGGCAGGAAAGGGGGCATACCGTCTACTAACAATGGAAGGTGATCTCTTACCAAGGGCCTGGAATGCTATCCATCTCAAGAAGTATTTTATGTGACAAGGATCATGGATCCTTAAGGATTTATGATCCTCACATCGGTAACATCTTACCTTAAATTTTTCTCTACTTTTTATTTTATTTGTTATGAGAAAAGGGTGTCAGATACTTAACATCCAATTTCATCAAGTTTTAAGCTTTTACAAAAATTTTTAACATCATTGACAGAGGATTAAGGGGTTGGCCACCTCTCTCCCAAGTTTAAGGTATCTTATACCTTCTAATGTTTAAAGGTTTCACATTTCACACGAATTGGGTTTGACACCCCGCAGGTAGCGCACGTTTATCCAAGTATAGTTCGAGGCAATGGGACCAGTACACGCTTAGTGGCTGACAATTTCATTGCTGTTGGCCATATGTAGGATCTCAAGTATAATGGTAGACGTACCATACATCCATTATCCTAAGGCTTCTAATGTTTTCACGTTAGCTAAGGTTTTGTCATTTTTCATGTCACTCACGTTGGGCTTATCCCCAGTTTATTTGGGCTTGTCCCAAGCTTATTTGGGCTTATCCCCAGTTTATTTGGGCTTGTCCCCAGTTTGTTTGGGATTATCCCTAGCTTATTTGACTCAATCTTAAGTTGGTCTTAACAAGTATGCAAGAGACATTCCTTACAAGGATCAGTGATCCTTAGAGAAGTTTAAAAGATCTCATATATTTGTGTTTCCTCATCAAACTCTTCTCAGTATGGTAACATCTTGTGTTAAATAATCTTAACTTGGATTCTCTGGTATGTTCCTTGATTAACTTATTTTACTTGTTGCAAGGTTAAATGTTTACTCCTATAATTAAAGGATCGAGGATCCTCATAGTTTTGCATAAAATGTCTGTCATGCAAACCATCTATACATTTTCAAGCATGATAAACTTCTAACTAAACTTCATAAGGCAATATAAAGGAGATAATACGTAGTCAAAAGTCTAATATTATTAAAGCCCGTTAATATTTATCAAAAGTATCCAACTGGATTTCACCAACAAAAATGTGGACCATCCATCCAGGTCGGATCGGGTTCATGTATTGGTTAAAGTTTGTGTAGAAAATAAAAAGCAGGATAACAAAGGCTTCATCCCCAAAACAGATCCTCCACCTTTGTCATCCTACCTATTGTCAGAAGGATCAGTGATCCTTAAACCTAGAGCTATTTTTTAGAGTTACAGACCCAAATTGTTCAAACCAAAATACCAGAACATGAAAACTAAAAAAGTGGGCTTAAGCCTCATCTAAATTATCCTTCATTACCCACTGTTATACCATCATCTCCGGCACCATCCTCAGCCTTCTCTCTAACCTCCTTATGCACCCCACTGGTTCCTGCCTCGTTAGTATCCACAGCTGCATGCTCCGGCTCCTCATCACCACCAAGGTTCCTCAAGACCATCTCCCAGGAGGCCATCTCCTAGGAGGCTATCTCCTAGGAAGACCTATCAAAACTAGGATCACCATCCTCCTTGGCCATCTTGATCCTGGATTTAAGGATAGCTTTGGCAGCACTAAATTTAGCTTGCTCCGTTGCTTCCTTCACCTGCTCATTAGCAGCAAGATCTCTAGTGCTTTTTTCTCCTTTCCGAGCTTGGACATGTCCTTATCCTTAGCAACAGCAATGGAGCGCATCCCAGCCAAAGTCTCCTCGTATTCAGCGGTCCTGTTTTCGTAATAGATCTTCACATGACTAAACTCCTGTAAAACAATAATAAGGCTCTAGATACATGATCCTCATGAAAAGGTAAAACGTAATGGTAGAATCAAGGACCCTAACCTTAGTCAAAGCATCATGGAGGCGCTTCTCGATGTCAAAGAGGTTGTTGTCTAGTTCAGAGGTCTTCCTCCTCTTTGACCAAGACTTGGCTCTGGTCATGACTTGGCGGGGCTCAGCAACATGAACAATCTTCATGGGCTCCTTCTTGTGGCATTGGAGATTATTATGTTGTTGATATCATCAAGGGCAACAGATGCAGACTTGGAGGGGGATTTTTGAACAGCTGACTATCAAACATCAAAAAAGATAAGTACTTGACTTAATTTTTATTACCTATTCACATTATACATTCTACAATTACTTACTTGACATACTGTTGGACGAAGAGGTTTTAACGTCTTCAGCAGGATCCTTGATCCTCGTCTTAAATGTTCTGTCTATAGGATCAAGCTCTAGAAAAGCTTTTACACAGTTAGCATCTCCCGGAAGATTAGCGAGGATTGCAAAATTCTTCACTACAAATTAAAAACAAGATCAAGAAACAATCAAAAGTATAAGTAAGCTGCATGCGAAAATCCTATATCCTTTGAGATCCACCTACGAGGCAAAATTTTCCCCTCCGGTATGGAATCTCTCCTAACAAAGAAGAACTGATTCTTCCAAGAAGAATTGTTCTGGATGGTTTTTAGGATAGGGATCGACTGATGGGCTATGAATTTAAACAGGAACCGATTGGAACCATGGGTAACCAGGACATACATGTAAGCTAGGTCAGAAAGGTTAAGCTGCAACCCCTCCTTCTCGATAATCTCTTTTATGGTGAACAAAGTTCTCCATAATATCGACATAGCTTGGATATAGCTAATACCGGTGAGTTTGAAGAAACTTTGGGTCAAGGAAAAGGGTATGAGAACCCAAGGAGAAAAGAGAGTGCAGGAAAGCATACTCAGGTTTCCGACATGGCGTTGCTTCGTACGGATGGGTTAAAGGATCAGAAAACGATTCCTAGGGGAAAGCATGTCACACCCCAACCGATGGCGGAAACATCGGGATGAGACGAAAACGAGATTGCTCATTGCTCACAACGCTAATAAATGACAATATTTAATTAAATCCAAATTTCATTTCACAACATTGTCAAATACAACATGAAGCAATACAATAAGTTCATAAAACATAACAAAATTTGGTACGACATTTATAAATATAACGTCTAAAATGTGTGTATCTAAGTCCTTGCTATTTTGATTTCATAGCATCATCTCCTTCAACCTGTAACATGTTTTAAAATAAAGTCAATGCAAAAGCAATGACGAGTACACAAGTTTAAGCATAGCATACGTATACGAATAAAGTTTTAACAATCCTCATGGCAACCAAATCTATACAAGAGCAATATCAAGGCATGCAATACTAATAATCAAACCCTTAACGCAATCATGATGTTTTAACATGACCTCATGAATAACACGATGGAGGTGGATGCGTGAATTCCTATAGCGCTAAGCATGTCAAACGAAGGCTAAAAATAGTTAATGACTAAAGCATAGCATAACGAATATCCAAGACAAGCAACAAGTATACGATTCAAATATTCATGGGTATAGGATTGTTTGTGCGTTTCATAAAGTTTAAGTGTTTGTGATTCTTGTATAGGTAAAACATGTTACACCCAAAAGTGTTATAAACAAAAGTGGGTCGAGTGTACTCACAATATTGCATATGCTTTCCGATTGGTGATTCCGTGAAGTGTTGGAGGTTGGAGCTTCAAAGCTTCTTTTAAAACACTTAATGTTTTCTTTTAGAACTCTTAAAGCTCTCTTCCTTGCTTGGAAGATTTGAGAGAAGTATAGAAGTTGAGAGAAGAATTGGTGGAACACTTAGTGTCCTTTTAGAATTCTTGATTTAGAGAGATTGAGAAAATCAGAGAGATGGAGAGAAGAATGGTGTGAAGAAAATCGTAGAAGGGGGTTGGTATTTATAGGTAGAGAATGTGGAAAAAGGTGAAATATGATTGGTTAAAGAAGGTGGAAGAGGATTGAGAAGGTGATTGGTGGAGAAAGGGGGTGGAAAAGGGTGAAATATGATTGGTTAAAGAAGATGGAAGAGGATTGAGAAGGTGATTGGTGGAGAAAGGAGGTGGAAAAGGGTAAATATGATTGGTTAAAGAAGGTGAAAGAGGATTGATGAGGTGGAAATATGATTGGCATATTTCTTGGTATTTCTTGAGTATATATTATGTAATTGAGTATATAAAAAGTATAATTCAAGTATTGAGGATGTGCGTATAAGTATTTATACGTATAAAAGTGTCGGTTTGCGTATAAATACGTATTTAAATGATTGGTTGTGTGAATAAAGTTAAAAAATACATAAAATATGAATTTTATTATGACAAACGCCTCGAATTGTGAGATAGAAATTAAAATACGAATGTAAGGTTTCTAAAATTAGAATACGAATACGAACATTTTTTTTAAAATAGAAATACGAAGATACGAGGCGTTACAGTCTCCCCTACTTTAGGAAATTTCGTCCCGAAATTTATTCAAGAGGAAGACCTTGGAGAAAAAGCATTTTGGCTAGAAGAATGATTGTGTAAAATCGAGATTTGGATGTTTGAAATGTGTTGAAAAGTATGAAGTTTTGAGGAACGAAAAGATAGGTTTGTAAAAAGGGTTCATTTGTCTAAAATGATTTGAGGCATTGAGCATAAGTAAAACGTGCATGTGTATGTATAGACAAGCGAGTTTAAACAAGTTTGAATAACTCAATGACAAGGTATTTGAAAATGTGATACCTAAGAAGGAAGCTTTCGTATAAAACGATATGTATTTTGATGAAAAGTGTGACCGCACTATTGGTTGTAACAAAAATTTTCGTTGGATTTAAAGAGCATTGGCAATCTCAGTTTTGTAGAGAATTCTTTATCGGTGAAAAAAAACGAGGAAGTTAGGTATTTGAAATAAAAAAATGGTTTTGGAGGTAACTGCCAACTAAGTATGTTTGCGCATAAATAAAGAATGGAAAATAGTTTTTAAGTGTAAGAAAGTATTTTTAGGGTCCGAATGTTTAACCTGATTGATTGCAAATGGGGTTTGTATAAAAGACAAGGATAACATGGATACAGTGGTATACGAGTGAACGTTGGATCTAATGAACGAATACGAGCATAAGAATGTCGCATGTATATGAACAAACGAAAACGTTGCGTTAGGGATGAAGTCTCGTGTGGATAATCAGGTATCACGCACTTAGCATTGCAGTGGTGAGTTGTTTAAAGCTGGCGTGTTAGGTCATATTATGGTCTGTAAAACACCGAATTTCTCCTGGCACGTATTACGAAAGTTTGGCAGCATGGTGAAAACACTTATGTATAGGAAGTACCAGCGGCGTATCCACCATGTTTTGACCACGTTGCGACCGTTTCATTACTCGATGCAATGTTACGTTCCGTGTGTTACCATACGCGGTAGTACACTCTATGGTTCTCATGCGCTTATCGCTATAATCCCGTGTTCACCCGCGATTATACCGATCATCACATGATCCGCATAGCTGGGACTAGCAACGCATGAATAAAGGTGTACATAAATTCTGAAAATAAGTTTGCGTGTGTGTAAGAGTGTAGTGCGTAGGCATGTTTGCGTGCAATAAGCATGTGGCCCACGTAAGCGAATCCCTCGGGTTTCGCTCGCGCATAGGCACGAATATAAATACGAGTACAAGTATAGGTATGTGTATGAGTATAAGCATAAGTATGGAAATAAGTATAAGCATGGATGTAAGGCGTATATGCATGAATGTGATGATTAAGTATAAGCATGAATGATGACACATATGTTCATGAACATGAATATGTGTATAATTATGAATATCAACAAGTGTAAAAGACGATGATTGTGCGTAAGATATGAATTGTATGCAACGAATTTATTTACATAAAATAGTCGAGAAATCAGGGTATGCAAAACGAACGATACGATTAAAATGTCATGCAACAGTTGACTAAACCATGTACGAGGATATGCATGTATAGTTGTTTGAGCAAAAACTTTGAGGTTATCGCTTCTAAAATAGGTTTAAGTTTGACTTAGAATGTAGGATCTATTTTGTGAATATAAAAGAATATAAAGTACTTATTGATTATGTGTTACGTATTTTGTAAAGGACATGAATGCTACCACTGTTTTAGGAGAATTTAAGTAAGTCGAAAATGGTTGGTCCTTGTAAAGTTTTCTTGACCCACGTGTTTTGAAATTGAGGTGACATTTTGGGTGGTGTATGAAAAGGTCTTAAATTAGAAGGTTCGCATTTTTTTTTCAAAGGATATTACATCAAGATAAGAAATTTGAGATTCAGTGGTTCTTATGAAACGTTGACCCTTGAGAGGAAATCTGGGATAATGGATTTAATTATCGTTGAAAGGTGTTTAGCAAAATGTTTTCTTAATCGCGATAAGAGGTTTAGAGGGTGTTTGGGGTTGAGTTTTGAAAATAGTTTATGCATTTTGAATAACCAGAATCAGATAATTAGCTGTAACAAAACGTGCTGCAGAAAGACGGCGTTTGGATTTGATTATGTTGTTTGATATCCCAATAACCAGATAATCAACTATTTGAGTGTTTGATAAATATATATATATATATATAACAATAATAATAAATAAATAAGCTTCGATCTCTACAAAACAAAAGAAATCAGTTTTTTTATTATATACTTACCAAACACAAAAAAACATAGTTTTTTTTTTGCTTTAAAAACACAATAATCAGGAAAAAAATAATAACAACAATCCCAACATACCCTTAGTAAAGCGATCCCATAATGTCTATAAGAATTGGTTTGGCTTTTGTTTACAAATGAAAGCTCTTAATGTAAAGTTATCGCGTGATCGTGTTTTAGTGATTATGTTAAACATAAGATTTGTGCGCAAGGTATTCCTTGGACTGATTAAGTTGGTAGGTAGCATTCCGTCGAGCTTTGAAAATCGTGAAACAAAACGTTCCATGTGGTGACCAAGTATATGCGTATGTGATTTATATGAAATAGATTACAGGATGGGAAATACTTTTGATAAAATAGTACGTTTTGAAATTCGTCTAAGTAAGAATTTTGACAATATGATAAAAGATTTAGGTATTCAATTTAAACATGTGGTTTGTGTAATAAAGTCTCCAAGAAGGAGGGTTGGTAACGATCACCGAGGTATGGGAATCACCCCTAATCCGTTGGTGAGGTCGTTTTAAGGACGGAAGGAAACGGAGTTTGATCGTCTAGATAAGGAATTCACTCCTATCTCGACGACGGTCTCCATTTCGGACTTTTCGAGAAATATAAGTCTAGTTGATGACGTTTTGAAATCAAGTATGCAAATAATGTATAAGTGGATGAAAAGGTTTAATATGAACTGCGTAAAAACCTTATAATAAATTGGAAATTTGAAAGGAATGGTAACAAGTATATAAAAAGTCATGTATAAATTGAATGATATAAAAGAGAGTCTCAGAAAACATTAGACTGTTTCGGTAGAGAAACGTCGACTATTCCAAAGTGAATCGAAGATCCTTTCGAATTAGAGAAACATGCTTTGCCTATAGGTAAAACGCTCTCGTCGAGAAGCGATTAACGCATTTTACCCTTCCAGTTATTACACGTCTCTAATCGATTGGAAAATCGAAACTTTGGCTAGATTGAAAATCGAGGAATGGGACTTAATCGACAAGGTGCGGGTTTCACCCCTAACTCGACGATTCCGTACCCTAAGTGTGGTTGGTACTCGTCGGGTCAAACTTAATTTCAACACTTGACGAGAGTCCACTAGAGTTTGAATAGGAGTTTCCCATCAAGGTGTGGATGTCACTCCTAACTTGATGGTGTAACTTCGTGAAAAAAATAAATAAATAAATAAAGAATTGGCGGAATGAGAGTCGTTCACCAAATTGGGGATATCACGCCTATTTTGGAGAAGTCGTCTCACTTGTGTAATACGAGTGTTTTCGAGTTTAGTATAATCGAGTAAATGCATTAGGAAAGGCGTATGATCGAGATAATGTAACAAGTATGAACACGTAAAGCATTTCATGAATTTAGCACATAAAGGACGTTTTAAGAAATCAGCATGTGAATCACGTATGGTCAAGTAGGGTACTTAACTATAGACTAGGTCAAAAGCATAGCAATTTCCTAATTCCCTATAGTTATGGCTCTGATACCAATCTGTCACACCCCAACCGATGGCGGAAACATCGGGATGAGACGAAAACGAGATTGCTCATTGCTCACAACGCTAATAAATGACAATATTTAATTAAATCCAAATTTCATTTCACAACATTGTCAAATACAACATGAAGCAATAGAATAAGTTCATACAACTTAATTTTTATTACCTATTCCATTATACATTCTACAATTACTTACTTGACATACTGTTGGACGAAGAGGTTTTAACGTCTTCAGCAGGATCCTTGATCCTCGTCTTAAATGTTCTGTCTATAGGATCAAGCTCTAGAAAAGCTTTTACACAGTTAGCATCTCCCGGAAGATTAGCGAGGATTGCAAAATTCTTCACTACAAATTGAAAACAAGATCAAGAAACAATCAAAAGTATAAGTAAGCTGCATGCGAAAATCCTACATCCTTTGAGATCCACCTACGAGGCAAAATTTTCCCCTCCGGTATGGAATCTCTCCTAACAAAGAAGAACTGATTCTTCCAAGAAGAATTCTTCTGGATGGTTTTTAGGATAGGGATCGACTGATGGGCTATGAATTTAAACAGGAACCGATTGGAACCATGGGTAACCAGGACATACATGTAAGCTAGGTCAGAAAGGTTAAGCTGCAACCCCTCCTTCTCGATAACCTCTTCTATGGTGAACAAAGTTCTCCATAATATCGACATAGCTTGGATATAGCTAATACCGGTGAGTTTGAAGAAACTTTGGGTCAAGGAAAAGGGTATGAGAACCCAAGGAGAAAAGAGAGTGCAGGAAAGCATACTCAGGTTTCTGACATGGCGTTGCTTCGTACGGATGGGTTAAATGATCAGAAAACGATTCCTGGGGGAAAGCATGTCACACCCCAACCGATGGCGGAAACATCGGGATGAGACGAAAACGATATTGCTCATTGCTCACAACGCTAATAAATGACAATATTTAATTAAATCCAAATTTCATTTCACAACATTGTCAAATACAACATGAAGCAATACAATAAGTTCATAAAACATAACAAAATTTGGTACGACATTTATAAATCTAACGTCTAAAATGTGTGTATCTAAGTCCTTGCTATTTTGATTTCATAGCATCATCTCCTTCAACCTGTAACATGTTTTAAAATAAAGTCAATGCAAAAGCAATGACGAGTACACAAGTTTAAGCATAGCATACGTATACGAATAAAGTTTTAACAATCCTCATGGCAACCAAATCTATACAAGAGCAATATCAAGGCATGCAATACTAATAATCAAACCCTTAACGCAATCACGATGTTTTAACATGACCTCACGAATAACACGATGGAGGTGGATGCGTGAATTCCTATAGCGCTAAGCATGTCAAACGAAGGCTAAAAATAGTTAATGACTAAAGCATAGCATAATGAATATCCAAGACAAGCAACAAGTATACGATTCAAATATTCATGGGTATAGGATTGTTTGTGCGTTTCATAAAGTTTAAGTGTTTGTGATTTTTGTAGAGGTAAAACATGTTACACCCAAAAGTGTTATAAACAAAAGTGGGTCGGTGTACTCACAATATTGCATATGCTTTCCGATTGGTGATTCCGTGATGTGTTGGAGGTTGGAGCTTCAAAGCTTCTTTTAAAACACTTAATGTTTTCTTTTAGAACTCTTAGAGCTCTCTTCCTTGCTTGGAAGATTTAAGAGAAGTATAGAAGTTGAGAGAAGAATGGGTCGAACACTTAGTGTCCTTTTAGAATTCTTGATTTAGAGAGACTGAGAAAATCAGAGAGATGGAGAGAAGAATGGTGTGAAGAAAATCGTAGAAGGGGGTTGGTATTTAGAGGTAGAGAATGTGGAAAAAGGTGAAATATTATTGGTTAAAGAATGTGGAAGAGGATTGAGAAGGTGATTGGTGGAGAAAGAAGGTGGAAAAGGGTGAAATATGATTGGTTAAAGAAGGTGGAAGAGGATTGAGAAGGTGATTGGTGGAGAAAGGAGGTGGAAAAGGGTGAAATATGATTGGTTAAAGAAGGTGAAAGATGATTGATGAGGTGGAAATATAATTGGTATATTTCTTGGTATTTCTCGAGTATATATTATGTAATTAAGTATATAAAAAGTATAAAAGTATAATTTAAGTATTGAGGATGTGCGTATAAGTATTTACGTATAAAAGTGTCGGTTTGCGTATAAATACGTATTTTAAATGATCGGTTGTGTGAATAAAATAAAAAAATACATAAAATATGAATTTTATTATGATTCGCCTCGAATTGTGAGATTGAAATTAAAATACGAATGTAAGGTTTCTAAAATTAGAATACGAATACGAACACGAACATTTTTTTAAAATAGAAATACGAAGATACGAGGCGTTACAAAGCAGGACTTGAGGCTATGGATATTTGGATCCGTAAACTTACAGATCTCAGAAGAAGGATTCTTTAACAGGTTTTGTGATTTGGGTGTGTCGTCGGACTTCTTTGAGTCGGAATTCAGTGAGGAACGAGTATTCATGACGTCGGAATTCAAAAACATAGAAAGAACAAAAAAGGAAGAGAGATTACCTAACTTATGATTGGTGGTGTAGAATAATGATGATAAATCTAAGGATTAAAAGAAAAGGTATTTTTTCCCTATTAATAGCAATCATTTTTATATAGCCCTGAGCAAGTCCCATCGAATAGCCTAACGACTAGTTTGAATTTAAGACAATAGCTATGATTTATCTTCACAACCGCCATATTGGAGGCAATTGTTAGGACTGGTTTTAAATTTTTATGGATCAGTGATCCTCCGTGTATCCTGGGTGCTTGAAGGATCAAGGATCCTTAGTTCGTATAACGGTTTCAAATGATTGTCATCAGTATGTTATTCTGATTTGACGCAGGATAACATATGGACTTGGTTAAGCTGGAATATTGTGGAATATGCTTGAATTTAAGCACGTGCAGATGAGGTAATACCCGTTGTGGGTGATCGTGGGAGCTCCCTCATTTTTCATTTAGTTAGTTACTAGATAATTTTCTAATTATATCATGGGGTATTGAGCTTATTTAGAAACACTCTTGCACACTTTATCATACTCGAAACTGCTCTCAAACACACACATTAGAACTCGTTTGTATCAAGCTCAATATCATCCGAATTTGTATTGAATTGCTCGTTACTTGTTCAATTGAGTTGGTGATTGGTATTTCCATCACCCGAGGTTTTTTATGCCAGAGATCTTCTAAAGATCAAGGTTTTTTCCTCATATAAATCACCGTGTTCATAACCATTTTCATTTCATATTCGTTTATACAATTGTTCAATATTCAAGTACACTACCTCACAAATCAGATTTGGTCATATTAGCCTTAATCAGAATTTTTATGAAAACAATAATAACTAGCGTTTTTTATCTTTAATATGCGTACCATATTGCTATGCTTATATAGAGAAAAAAAATTACGTTTCAATCAGATGTTTTAGTCCATGTTGTTTTGTCTATGTTCATAGAGTTGTGTTTTAATGTATTGTGATTTAAGGCGTGATGTTTTAAACATCTAGAAATATTGTATTGTGATGTAAGTTAGGGTGTTTTAACATCTGAAATTTGAAAATATTGTATTGTGATTCAAGTCATGGTGTTTTAACATCATGACTTGAATAGCAATACAATCATTTAAGATGTTTAAACTATAATGACTGTATTACTATTCAAATCGTGATGTTTTTGGAATTGTATGGTGTTCTGTACTTGTATAATAACTAAAAACATTCAAGATGTTAAAAGACCATGATCAGTTATTAATACATAAAAAAAATTATCTCTTAAAATAACTGCTAAAACGGTTACAATGTATTTTATAACTAAATTGGTTTTTGAATTTAATTAACTTATTACCCTTATTCTATAAAATTAAATGACATTTGTTGTCTCTATAATATTTCCATACTTCTCACAAAATTCACCCTTTTTATAGAAACCTGAACCTACGCACAATATCAACTTTTATTAAAGAAATCGTTTTTATATAGAAACTATTATATCATACAACGATTTTGTATTTAAAATTAATAGTGATTGAATTCTCGATGTAAAAATACAATAGTATAGTAAAAGTTATCTGCGTTTATAAAAATACTGAAACTAGAATTGAAAAAATATGAATAAAAAAAGTCAACAATTTAAGGCTAATTCATTTTTTATCATTTGTCATTTGTAGCTTCATAGTATTATTTGTACCTTTAACCACAGGAACACTGCCTTCGTCATGCATGAAAAATCACTTTGTCGATGCATATAATAATAATTATTCATATATATTTATTTGCAACTGTACACCTGAAGAAAACTTGGACATCACACGATAGTTAATTGGACGTTATTAGGCTACTCGGTGTGGGCTTGTTCTAGTCACGTTTAGGCTTGGTGACGCTTCAAACGCCATTTTCACCCAGCGGCGTCGTTTTGGACATCCCATTCAAGACGTTGGAGACGAGCATGTGGCGACAAAAGTTTATGCCGTTGAACGGCTATAATTTAAAAAAAATAAATTCCTTTAAAATTTCAATATGTTTACCTATAAATCTCACCATTTTTAACACATTTCAATCTATTCTCTCACACAACTCTATACCATTCTTCCATTTTTATATAAATCTTCTACCTTTTATAAAAAAAAAAACCCTTCTACTGCCATGGATCCATACAACCCGAGCAACCCGAACCCGAACCAAAACGTTTTCTCGGTTCCCGGCTACTATCCTATTATGGAACCGAGTTGGTCATCCTCGCAATTTTCCTACAACGCTTTCTTCGGTTATCAACAAACACCCAACGCTTTCTCTCAAATGAGCCACCTCCAACAAATGCAGCAAATGCAATCGTTACAACAAATGATTATGTGAAACCCGTTCAACTCGCAATCTCCATCTCAATTGTCCCCCCAAGCACAACCCGTACAAGATACATTGAAGAATTTGCTCCGGAGACGCAACCGCAATCGTCCTCGAAACGGAAAAAAGGGAAGCAAGTGGCGGACAATAAAGATCAACCTACGAAAGGCGAGACAAAACTTTAGACAAAGATGGAGGACGAGGCATTAGCGAAGGCGTGGATTAGCACATCAAAAAACTTCATTGTCGGTATGTAAATTATATATAAATTTTATACATAAAAAATTTTAATTTTACATGTTCTAATATATAATTTTGCTACCTTCAAAATATATAGGTAACAACCAAACCGGCATGGGTTTTGGAAAGAAATATTATCGAAGTTTCTAGCGATAATTTCAAATGGTCATTATCGCGATATTGATTCCATCTCTTCGAAGTGGCGAAAAATGCAACCCATTGTAAACCGGTTTTCAGAGATCTATAATAATTTATATAGTAGTAGCCGTTGTAGTGATATGAGTGACGAAGATGTTTTTGTAGCGGCAATGCGTAAATGCGTCGATACACATAAGACCAGTTTCCCACACGTACGGGCTTGGGAAGTTTTGCGAACCAGTAACAAGTGGGCGCCGGTTCCAAACGAGGTTGCAATGGCTAAACGAACAAATAAATATAAACGACGAGCCCGAATTTAAGGAAGAAGAGTACGCGGTTCAAGAGGAGGAACGTCCACCGGGTAGGGACAAATCCAAAAAGAAGGCGGCTGCAAAAAAACAAGACGCAAATGGGGGCGGTTCCAAAATGGACGAGTTTATGGCCCAGTTCAAAGTGTACACCGAAGTCACGGCCAAAAAGACACACGCGAAGGAACATGAGGTGGAAGAAATGTTCGGTTGAAGAATGAAAAGAATGAATATAAAGAGTGGGAGATAATGACGACCGACATAAACTCATATCTGAAAGAAAATCGAGCGATTTAAAAAAAATGAAAGAAAATATCACGAAAAAGTGGAGTTCTTAGGATTTTTATTTTTTTATGTTATATTTTTTTTTATTTTTTAGATTACGTAATGTGTAGTTTTTAATATTAATTATTTTATTTTATATTAGAAAACGTTAAAAAACTAGCGAATTGAAAAAAAAATTAAGTAGGTGGGGTAGGGTTTTCACTCATTTCCTTGGTTCTATCTTTAAAGGGACATCCTTCAAAAAATATGACGTGACGCTAACGTGAAAGATCATCCTCCAAGAAAAGCCATCACCCATACGAGTAGGCTAAATAGTATTTAAATGAATCATATAATATATGTGCTTCTTTGGTAATGATTCTAATGACCTCATCAATAATATCAACATCCAAATTTCCATGTTAAAATAAAGTTCTGTTTACTTAACATCGCAATTAATTGAAATAAAAAGCAAATGAAGTTTTCCACATATTCTATATCAAACACTTTTCATATAAATATTACGTATACCCGTGTTAAATGTGATACTCATGTTTTCCCTGATTCAGGATCAAATTTTTAAAAATACATAAATTATCATTTGTAAATGTTAATCAATCAAAATAAGAAAGAAATATTAATAGAAGTAAAAGAAAAATCATATTTAAGTTACGTATTTTACAATTTGATACTATTATATCATTTGCTTAGTAATATTCGTTTTTCTTATATAATGAAGTTTCAAATTAGTATGATTATAAGATAATCACTCATATTTGTTAGAATGTTTTGAGACCATTGATACTTAAGTGTTATAGTTTATAACTTATTTGTAATAGTTAGTAAAACTAGAAGGGCTAAAAGTGTAACTTTTGATACTTGTACGGTAGCGGCGTATTTAAAGTCCCAGTGTATTTAATAAATACGCTGGGTGGTTAGTGTGTATTTATTGGTGATCAATGGAAAACTCTAATCCAAGGTTCTTAGACAAGTTTTGGTGATTTCTCTAGTGTTGTTCTTGTGCTAAATCCGAACATCCAGGTGCATTCAAGGATTATATCATTTGGGATTCCATATACAACACTTGTTGTTGATCCATACAAGAATCTTCATCTTCATATTTTGGTTTTTCTTAACTTTTTCACATTCAAACAACTAATCTATATTTGTTTGGGTGATAACAATCAAACCACTGTGATCCGAATCTGTTTTAGGACTCACAATTTGGTATCAGAGCCTTTTTGCTCTTGATTGTTTGAGTTTTTTTGTTAAGATTTTTCAAGTTTTGAAGGTTTTTCAAAAGTTTTCAAAGTTTCAAGGTTTTTTAAATTTTTTGACTTAAAATGGCTTGATCTGGTGTGTTTAATCATTGAGTTGTTGTTAATCAGTGTTTTGGTAAACATTTGGGTCATTTTGGTACAAAGAAACATGGATTTTGAGTTGTTTTTGGGTGATTACAGGGTTTTTGTTCGTACTTAAACCCTGCTGGGCGTATTTAATTTTGAAGTCAGCGTAGATAAATTTGAATATAGCGTTTTTAACTTGAAGATTGCGTAATTAACAAATACGTCGGCATTACACCAGCGGATTTGTTGATTTCCAGCGAAATAGTATCAGCGTAATTAATCGAAGGCGACTTCGAAGTCAGTGATAAAAATCGTCAGCGATTTTATCACGGTGATCGGCGCATTTAGCCAAATGCACGTTTGTTTTGTGTGTTCCAGCGGATTTACTATCGTCGCCGGGTCAAGTAGCCAAGCATCTCCAGCGTAATTATTATTTTCAGCGCATTTGCTCTCTTGTCTCTCAAATTCCAGCGTATTTAATCCAAGATCAAGATTTTGAACTCGAAATCATGTAGGTCCACCTGGAGGATCAAGATTAACCTACTTCCATGTTTATACAACACAAATACGAGTGCGGAATCCTCGTAAGTATGCAAACCAAAGCAAAGTAAGAAACACATGATAACCAAAGATTCAATATCTTGATTAACAGAAGAGGACTAGTGACGGGTGGTCCATTGGACAATCCTCAAATGCTTTAAAATGATCAATATTCCGCACTTAATTGGGTTAATTGTTATGATTGATAACTACGGTGTATATGGCTTTGCAGGTACCGAAGAGCATAAATAAGCGATTTTAACGTGCTTTGATGGGAGCTTGCATTTGGCTAAATGAAGATGAAGACTTGGAGAGTTGATACAAGAACAAAAATGGAAAAAAGGATGAATTTGGAGGTTACGAAGAAGAGGGGTATTATTATGGAGGCGATAGAGGTAATTTGGGATCTCAATGAGGAATGGGTTATCCACAAAGGCGACAAATGGAACAAGCTCAAGGAGTGGTTAGGCAATCCATGGGGGTGCAACCAATTCGTCCGCAAGGGCCACTGCTTCAACGACCAATGCCTCTACAACAAGTTCAACTTCAACATCAACAACAACAACCTTAATTTCAAAGGCAAATGCAACAACCTCAATACCAACAACAATTTGTACCTCAAGGGCTAAGGCAAGGTCAAGCGGGTCGACCCATAGTACCATTGGGTGCTCCGCGAAGGCATCACCGAGAGCTGGTGAGGGGGATTGAAGCGCATTTTAGGCCGGTTACCACTGATAACCCTTCTCCAGTGGTGATACCTTATCATCCGGATGGAAGGACATTTGAGGTTAGAACAACCGCATTTCAAAGTTTGCCGAAGTACAAAGGGCTAGCAACGGAGGAACCGTACTTCCATATGGAAACATATGATTCTATTTGCAACACTATTGGAGGGCAAGGTTTTTCTTCAGATGATGTTAAGTTGGTACTCTTCCAATTTTCTTTGGAAGACAAGGAAAAAAGACGGTTCCTTACTTTACCATCCGCATCAATATACACATGGGCAGACATGCAACAAAGATTTTTAGAAGAATTTTTCACGAAGACTAATGAAGCTAGGCGGAGCTTGAGAAGTTTTCAAAAACAATCGGGTTAGATGTTTCATGAATCATTTGAGAGGTTTAACATGATGTTAAAAAATGCCCTCATCATGGCATTGCACTTTGGGAATTATTGAATGCTTTTCATGAGGGGTTGAGTTCGGAAGATGCTCGTGACTTGATGTCCATTACTAATGGTACTTTTGATACAAATTTTGAGCAAGATGATTGGGCATTTTTGGACCAAATGGCGGTCACATCTAAAAGAAAAGTTCAATCTTCAAGAAGGTCAAGGCATGTTATTACAAGACCTCAAGTATATGCGGTAAATGATGGAGGGGTACAAGCAACGAATCAGGTATATGATGTTTGTACTAATTGTAATGAATCGGGTCATGCGGCAGATGTGTATTTGGTGGGTGTGGGTGAAGGTCAAGTGGAAGAGGTAAATGCTATTCAAAGGGGTGGTCATAATTTTAACATGAACTCGAACACATACCACCCCGGTTAAGGAACCATCCCAATTTTCGTTATAGGAACACGGCGAATCAAGCCAATCCAAATTTCCAAGGAGCTCAAAGAAATTTCGTTCCATGCCAGCAACACAATCAAGGTCAAACTTCATCAAGTGGGAATGAAGTCATGGATATGCTCCGGATGATGCAACAAGATATGCAAAGGAGAAATCAACTGGATAACGCTCGGGCACAAAAGGATGAGATTCGGGACAAAGCCATCCAATCACTGACCACACAGATGGGGCAGCTGGCTAGTGAGGTAGCAGCATTGAAGCAACATAATAGGAAGCTTCCCAGTGATACGCAAACTAACCCGAAGAACGCAAAGAACATACAGATCAGCGGGGTAAGTTTCATTCCTAAAAATGATAAATGTTTAACTGCTTCTGTTGTTCATGTGATTGCAATTTTGAATGAAACAAGTGTCGAGAGAGGTGGAAGTGATGCAGGGGAACCAGTTATCCCGATTCGAGTTGGGAAGTTCAACACAAAGCATTGTTGGATTACGGAGCAGGGATGAACGTTCTCCCGGGTTGCCTGTACGACCAGTACGACTTTGGTGCATTACACGAGATTGATAGCATGGCGGTGTTCGCGGATGCGAGTTGGAAGCAACCCGAGGGGTTGTGAAAGACGTAGTGATACAATTGGGCGAGTTTTACTACTCCGTGGATTTTATGGTGATTGACTATGCACCGTCGAAAGCTTACGAACAGCCGCAGGTAGTGTTGGGTCGTCCATTCTTGTATACGGCAAACGCTCAAATCGATTGCAGAATCGGAATGGTCACCATGAGCTACGAGAATCGTAAGTTGTACTTTAATGTGTTTTTAAAATTCATTTATTATGATTTTGTTAATGACTTTAGTCACACAGTTGCTACTAACGAACATGTTTCAAGTGTTAGCACAGTCAGGTCAATTGCAAGTAGTGTTGATGTGTATAGGTCTAATTAAAGAACGGTGAAAATCAGGCAAGGAAGAAGGCGAGTGTGAGCAGGAGAGCGGGCAAAGGAAAACCACCCGATGGTGAGATTAGATGAGGTGATGGGGTTAAATTTGACCCCAATTGGCGTGAAACTTCAAACTTTCCAAGAAATTGGATGGAATATGGAGAGAAAGGGGAAGGAATGGTTCATTTGAAGCACATTGAGTATGTCAGGTGGTGTTATTCTTTCCTTGTATATTATTGTAGACATTATTTTGTTTTATTTATGGTTGGGTGGAAGGGTGGCGTATTGTGGTTGATATTCATGTTATGGGTTGTGGTAGTACTGGTGGTGTTTACATGTTTCATAAAGAAAACAAAAAGAAATTTGGGATTTGATAATTGAGCTGAAAGTGAGGTTGAGGTAGCATTAGTGATCGTTTCCTTCAAAACCATACATTGGGGTCAATGTATCGCAAGTGTGGGGATGGGGGAAATTTTGGAGGATTTTAAAAATTTTTAAACCAAGCACAACACTTGTCAAATTTGAAAATTTAACCTTAATCCACATGACACATCGGTATCCCTTTTTATCCTTTCATGGTGAGTTTTTGGGCCACATGGATGCTTACTAGAAATTAATTCTTTGGTTTGAGTGGCAGTGTGTGATTTGTGTTAATAGAACTTGTGTAATATATGCTTATCGAAACCAAGGTGTAAAATGACTGTGAAGATGATAAGGGCGTTTAGGTAGCCTTGTCTAGATGTGTGAGAGTTTGGGTTTGGGGAGTTGGACTTCATAAGATAAATATATGAGCTTGGTAGTGAGAGGGACGGGGGGTTTGGTCATTAGTAGCCAAAATTTGAGCTTTAAACCATTCATTTGTAACCCAAGCCTATGTCCTACAAAATTCTACCTATTGATTGACCCGGTTTAAGAGCTTAGTTTGATGTTAATGTTGATATGTATGTGTTCTTTGTTTATAGTTAATCGTAAAAAAAGAAAAAAAAAAAAAAAAAAAAGAGAAGGAGAAAGTTAGTAAAGTTGTGTAAATAGTAATGGTTATTTTTATTTGTTCATAATAATAAACAGGGTAGATTCAATGAGTTACATGCATATATATCCCACCAATTCTCACTCTTACACATAGCCTCGTTACAACCCGAAAGTCCTTTTTATTTGTAAGCATGTTAGGCATTTGGTAGGTGGAGATTTGATTATTACACAAGCTTGTTGTCGCACAATCAGGCACTAGCATTGAGTGATCTAGCACAATCTTGCTAGTATCTTTTTATCACCGAGAGGAGAGTTATTGTGAGGGGTGTGTCATTTGGTATGATGGTTAATTGACAATTGGACTACATCTTTGTGTTTGGTTTACACTTTGATCACTTTTTAGCTTGAAAATGTTTTTAATGTGTTGCTTGGGGCAAGCAACGGTTAAGTGTGGGGATGTGACGGGTGGTCCATTGGACAAACCTCAGGTGCTTTAAAATGATCAGTATTCCACACTTAATTGGGTTAATTGTTATGATTTGATAACTATGATGTATATGGCTTTGCAAGTACCGAAGAGCATAAACAAGCGGTTTTTAACGTGCTTTGATGGGAGCTTGCATTTGGCTAAATGAAGATGAAGACTTGGAGAGTTGATACAAGAACAAAATTGGAAAATCTGTTGTCCATCGTAAGCTATGGTGGGGTCTGACCTTCATATGCACCGTAAGCCAGTCCCTAGGAGCCGTAAGGAAATCTTATCCGCGGTAAGCTACGGTGGGCGCCGTAGCTTACGGCGGTGACCTGCGAGAAAAATTTAACTGCCCATTTTAACTCGGTTTTGAAGGGACTTTTGGGATATCAATCATTGGGAACGTTTTGGCAGAGCTAGGAGGCGAATTTTGGTGTTCTTGTGGGTTCAAAACAATTTCTAAACATTTACTTTTGTGTTTATAATTCATATAAACATAGCAATTGAAGGTGTGATGATTTGCCAGACCATGAGTGGCTAAACTCATTGTGATCATCCTAGGTTGAAGGTTTGCTTGAAACAATTGTGTTTTTATCTTTGATTTATAGAATAATAGACTTGCAATATTTGTAGTTTATTATGATGTTTGGATATTTGTTGGTAAATTATTGATTGATGTTTTGATCTTTGCCTTAATCGTACGTTCTTGGTGTCGTTGACAATCGAGATATCACGGGAGGGTTTAAGGGTTGGATATTGGTTAATTGATCATCGGGTAACAACCTTGCAGTGTAGTAATCCGAGTACTTAGTTCCCTTTTATCACGAACAGATAGTCATACACGAGTCATGTCTATGTGACTCTTTCTAGTTGGTTTGAAACACAATTGTTAATTGAAACTGGAAACCTAGGATGATTACTTGCTTCTAATCTGTTAAACAACCAATATTAGAACTGCAACTAGTTTAAATCTAAAACCAAAACGCTAAAAATCGTGAATTCAATTTCTTGCATTTTAGATAAATTAGTCCACTTAGTATAAACTTTAGATAGCACATATTCCACAAACTCCATGTGTTCGATACCAACTTACTGCTAGCTATTAGCAGTACTTGGATTAAATTTACGTGAGACTATGACATTCACATCAACTAGTACAAACACATACAAACAATGTTCATACAAACTCATGCAATACTCTCTATGCTCTTGTGTTTCTCTCTCTAGTGTCTAACCTTCTATCAAGCGCTATTCTTTCTAGTATATCTCTCTCTTGTCTCTGCACTGAGAAGTGCATGTCTGCTTATATAGTGTCCACACCTAGCAACATTACAAAATATTTTGCTGGTCGTACGAAACACCAAAAGACACGAAGGACATTCTCCAAAGATGCTCGTACGAACGAACTGGCTCGTACGAATCAAGCCAAGAGCTTGTTTAGATGAGCTCACTCGTACGACTAGTAGGTTACTCGTACGAATGGTGAGTGGCTCGTAAGAGAAACATTTTGCTCGTACGAAGCATTTCTCATTCGCACATAGATGTGTTCTTTGGAGAACGTGCCACAGACATGACGTACACAAGACTTAACAGTATGCACATATGCAACTGTTTTACATAGACAAACTAATCGTCGTACTAAACAAAGATAGGAGGATATCTTGATTTGGTCGACACGACCAAACTATACAGACACAATAAACAAAGATCGTACAATTACAGATGTAACTAAGAAAAGCGAACAGACACAAAAGTGTATCAATAAACTGCCCCTTGGCTGTTACTTGGTCTTCGGTCTTCAGTCTTTATTCCAAATAGCCTGTTATATTAACAGACTCCCCCTGAAGATCTGCTATCCATCGTTGATTGAGGATCAGGTCTTCAACATTTCCAGAAACATCAAACCTTTCCTGTTTCCTCTTTATTGCTACTTGAGGTAACTGGATCGGTCACGATCTGCTGTACATTAGACTCTACCACTGGAGTTGAAACAGAAACTTTTGGTTGTGAGGATGAGGCCGAAGCATCAAGATTACCATGGTCTTCACTAACCTGATCACGTTTACGCTTGATCCCCTGCGCTTTACATCTATCATTCCATAGAATGTTCACCCGCTTTCTACTCATTTCAAACACGTCTTTAGTACCATTAAAGCCTTCAACCAGTGTAGCATTACGAGAATGATACCATTCTCTTAAGTCATTATGCTTAGCAGTTAATGTTTCCGCAGATCGTTGTACAGCCGCACTACGTTCTTTTAGCCTATTCAACTCAATCCATCGAGAGTTATCAGCTGCCATCATCTGTTGTAGCTGAGTCTTTCAGCATCTGCAGCCTTCAATCGCTCATTTTCTTTTCTTGACTGCGCAATTTCAGAATCCTGTTTTCTAACAGTCTCTTTCAAAGAATTTATCTCCAACTATTGTTTGACAACTGTGTTTCGATTGGAAGACATAGTCTCCGAATGCTTGTTAATCTGGATTGAAGCAGCTTGCAATTGAGATAACAGAAAATCTACTTTCTCATCTCGTTCCATTTCAAAGAACAAACGACTGCTTCATTTTGCATTTTGATGAGATGTAGACTGGGATTGTTGAAATAAAGAAGTAGTAGGTTGCGACTGAACTGGAGTATCTTCAGCCAAAGGTATTTCACCTGCTGTGGTATTTGAAGGTTGTGGTTCAGAAATTGTAGTTGGTTCCGTCATTACGGGTTAAGTCTCCTCCGTTGTAAAGGTAGACTGGGTTTCTACAACTAGTTCATATACAGTTTCCTAATGTGAGATTGTAGGTTGTGTGATTTCAGCTTGTGTTGACGATGTTTTTGTAGCTTTTTTGTTTTGTTTGTCTTTACCCTTATCACCATTTGTAGTACCTACATCACTAGCATCATCATTACCAACATTATCAACATCATCATCATTACCTTTTCCCTTTTGATGACCAAACTTATCTTCGATTATCTTTTTAAAAGTTGGTTCTTCATTATCTGACTCACTGTCATCATGGCGCCACTTATCATTTTCTGGTGCAATATATTGATCATTTACCAGAATACCGATCAATTTGCGAGGAGGTATGCTTTCCTTGTACCGTTTTGCTGCTACTCCTCTAAAGATCTTCAACGAATGTTCTACCATAACTTCTACTTTTAAAATATCGTTGTCGTTCTTCAGAAGATTCGGATGTTGTATATTCAAGATCATTTGGAGAAAACGAGGATACATCCAAAACTTGTTTCCACCATATCCGGTTCTTCTCAGGTTTTCCTTCATGTTTGCAAAAATATACTTTGAAACACTAAACAGTTTGTTCAATGTCAAAGCTATCATCATTCCAACCAAGTCGTTATTTTCCATTTCATAACCACTTCGTCTGTTGCTCAAACACTGAATTAAAACATGTAGAAAGAACTTGTATCGGAGTGGCAACCATGCTTTGTTTAGTTGTCCCACGAGGAAATCTCCAACACATTTCATTCTAAGCAAACATCCACGTTGACACTTCAACAGTACCGAGAATCGAGCTTCAGGATCATCGCCAAGCTGTAATACTAAGTTAATGATTTCAACAGAAACATCTATGTTCAAGTCATTTACTTTTCCGCAAATAAGTTCCTACCCATTCATTCAGGATCATCGCCAAGCTGTAATACTGAGTTAATGATTTCAACAGAAACATCTACGTTCAAGTCATTTACTTTTGCGCATATAAGTTCCTACCCATTCGTATCAACAACTTTAGCAGAATCCCAAAATTCCTTGATCAACATCTTGTATACTGTAGCCTTTTGCGTAGGGCTGTAAACGAACTGAACGTTCAGCGAATAGTTCGTGAACCGTTCGGCGGGAAGTTCGTTTATGTTGTTCGATTAGCTTAACGAATGAACACGAACAAAAAAATTCGTTCGGTTAGCTTAGCAAACGAACACTAACACAGGTCTCGTTCGTTCGACTGCGTTCGAGAACGTTCGGTAAGATGTTCGGTTACGTTCGTGAATGTTCGGTAAGATGTTCGATACGTTCTTTTATGTTCGTTTGGTTATTTTAATAATATAATAAATGATAAAACTTTTATTTAAACATATTGAAAACTTGAAACCCTATTTTTTTTCTAATTTACCTAAACTTTCAACATTCTAAGACATTTTTGGGATAATTATGTGTAGGGTTAGTTAGACTTGATTCATCGTTTGGTGGTGTAGTAAGCTTCTTGTGTTTAATTTATCATTTAATGGTTGTATTTAACTACTTATATCTAACGTTTAAGGATAACAATGTTTTTATATTTTTTTATTTTCTAGTTAAACGTTCGTTTGGGTTCGTTTTTATTTGCTTGCGTTCGTCTGTGTTCGAGACCAGTGTTCATGAACTGTTCGTGAACAACTGAATTTCTTAACGCACGAACACAAACATAAACTTATGTTCAGTATGCGTTCGTGAACAGTTCACGAACATGTTAATTTCCTTAACGAACGAACACAAACATGACCTCGTTCGGTTCGTTTACACCCTACTTGTGCGTGATAGCGTAATGTATCCTTGAGTTGCGCAAAAACTTCATTATACCGCTGTACTCAGCAAATTTGTCTTCCAGATTCAAGTAGGCCACCATGTTATGTCTTGATTCCGACATAATTTCAACTTCTGACTTGTCAGTTCTCTTTGTTGCGGATTTTCTTTTATGTTCCTTTTGTTCCATTCTGTACACATAAGACAACAAGGATAAAAACACAAATTCATTAGGGAATATACACAAAAAGTTTTATTCCAAACTTTCTGTATGTATGTATTCCCTGGACAAAGAACTATTGACTCATACGAATAACAATTTATTCGTACGAAGAACAACTGATTTTTACGAACACTTGATTTAGTCAAACAAATGATTCACTCGTACAAGTAACTGGCTCGTACGAGCGATGTGTTACTCGTGTGAGTGATATTTCACTCGTACGACTTTTAAGAGAAGAAACTTGTTTTTTGTTGAAATGATTCTTCGCTTAAAGTTTGTTGTTCATGTCAGTCAAAGTCACATGGTCAGATAATGCTTAAGTTGTTCATCTTCAAAGTATGCCATCATTTGTCAAGTATACCTTAAAGAAATAAAAAACAACTTGAAGGGAGTTGTAAAGATCACGTAAGCAAGGTGAAAGTAAAGTTCTACCACAGAACTTCATTTCCTTTTATACCACATGAAGACACTCGTGCAAATTACCATAGCTCGTACGAAGAACTTCATTCGTACAAGACCCCAGTTATCATTCGTACGAGGCACAATGGCTCGTACGAGTGACATCTAATTCGTACGAGTCCAGGTTTTTCACAACTGGACTTTCAGTTCTTCGAGGGCCTTAGGTTTTTCGTTGACCTGTTTAGAACTTTGCACATATCCACACTAATCACAAGTTAAGTTAGGAAAAGTGCTCGTTAAACAGATTTTGTTCTTTTGAGATGATTTTACCCGTTGTAAGAAAGTAATTTTTATGAAGTTATGATATCAAAGCGAGTGGTTTTTAGGGCGTGTCCTGGTAGAAAACTTTTGAGCTTCAATTTGGCTAATTCAAAAAGAACTTAATTTAACGACAGAGTAAACTAGACTAAAATAACTATTAACAGATAAGAGTAAACTATATATTTACTAGACAATCTTTTCCAGAGTTTCTAGGTAAGAGAATCATACTAGCTTAATCTTGTTAAAAACGAGTTTTGTTTAAACATCAAATTAAATAAATAAGTATTCTACTATGATTATTGGTATTGTTGTCCATGTAAGCTCAACTTATCAGATGTAATCATGATTAGGAGATATGATTAATGTATGATTTATACTTACTAGCCATTGTTCAACCACTTCACGACACATTCCCGTATCAAGATATGCATGAGAAAAAATCTTACCGGTGAGTATACTGCTTATCATCTCTTTTGATGTATATGATATGAGATACTCACTTATTTTGATTGAAAACAAGCCCTATGTGATTAAATCAATTATTGATGAGGAACTTGATTTTCAGATGCATGCAGGGCATAGGAGTAAATCCGTGAACAGGTTAGTACCATCGTACCAACAAAGAGACGAACTTAGCTCCCACATAAAGTTGTGATATTTTATCACTTATTTTTGGGTGGTTGTAATATTTTTATCACTTATTGATGGTCGTATGCAATAGTTACACGTATGTATGGTATCATGGAAGTTCTAGAATTGCGTCATCGTTATTTTTCGGTAAAAGATTCAACCATGATACCCAGATGATAAGTCAGCATAAAGACCGCATATCTCAGATCCTCGTCATACTATCAAACGAAATTTCGGTACCAAGACCATATGCCAATGAATGGTTCCCACCTGCTTCAGTCCGTTATATTTATATCAACCTGCACATTTTAATCTGATTGTGAGCCTACCGATACATCATTAGTAAAGCTACTTATCAATTTTCGTTTTATGTTTTTAACTGTTTATGACAGATCGCCGGTGTGTATCATCATCTTCTCTTATCTATCCAAGAAACTCATTTTTTGATTTTTGGTTTTTCTATTGTTTTTGTATTTTTCTAAATTGTTCTCCCCCTTAAATAAAGAAGATAAATAAATGAAAATTTAAATAAATAAAAGACATATTTTTGAATTTTTGTATTTTCTCATGTTTTTGTATTTTTCTTGAAATTTTTTCCCCTAAAAATATAAAATTAAGAGAAAATAGAAAATCTTTTTGTCGTTTTGGATTTTTTAAGAAAATATTTACGAAAAAAATGATTAGCCGAGGATGATTTACTCAGGTTTCACCTTAATGCCATTGACCAAAAGTAGATAATCAAAACGAGATTTATCAAAAGCTTTTGTAAACAGGTCGGCACGTTGGTGATCGGTGTGGATTTTAACAACATTGATAAGTTTCTTTTCATAACAATCTCGTATGAAATGATACTTAATCTCAATGTGTTTGGCTTTTGGGTGCTGGACAAAATTTCGAGTGATCTGTAAAGCAGCTTCGTTATAAACATAAATAGGAGTAGTTAGAAATTCAAAACCGTAGTCGCGCATTTGCTGTTGGATCCATAGAACCTGAGAGCAGCAACTAGAAGCTGAAGTATACTCAGCTTCACAGGTTGACGTAGCTACACAAGTCTGCTTTTTGCACTGCTACGTGACTAGGCGATTTCCCAAGAACTGACATACTGCTGATGTTGATTTTGCATCGATCTTGCAGCCACCATGATCAGAATCACTGAATGCTGTCAAATCAAAGTTATCATCCTTAGGTTAACAGAGACTAGTGTCCGGGCGACCCTTTAAATAACGAAAGATTCTTTTCAGAGCCATCAAATGAGAAACCTTCCGACTGGACAGGTAGCGAGCTAGAAGACATGTTGGGTACATCATATCGGGTCTTGAAGCATTAATATACATAAGAGATCCGATCATAGCACGATAAAGAGATGGTTCCACATGTTCACCCATTACATCAGGAGTAATCCTATGATTTTGAGCTAATGGAGTTCCCAAGGGCTTTGAGTCTTCCATTTGAAATCGTTTGAGAATATCCCCGATGTACTTGGTTTGATGGATGAAAATCCCTTCCTTAGATTGATGAACCTGAAACCTAAAAAGAAAGTCATTTCTCCCTTTGCGCTCATCTCGAACTTCTCTTGCATCACTTGCTCAAATTCCTTGCACATTTTCTCGTTAGTAGACCCAAAAATAATATCATCAAGATACACTTGTACCAACAATAAGTCCTCATTATGTTCCTTGATGAAGAAAGTAAAGTCAATCAATCCACGTCGAAAACCATTCTTCAGAAGATAGGAAGACAACATTTCATACCAAGCTCGTGGAGCTTGATGTAGACCATATAGCGCCTTATTGAGAAGCCAAACATTGTCAGGATGGGGTGGATCTTCAAAACCCGGCGGTTGCTCAACATATACTTCTTCTTCAACCACACCATGAAGAAATGCACTCTTTACATCCATTTCATAAACAGTAAACATCTTGTAGGACGCATAAGCCAAGAAAATTCTTATGGCCTCAAGACGAGCAACCGGTGCATAAACTTCATTGTAATCAATGCCTTCTACCTGATTAAAGCCCTGTAAACCCATCTTGTACCAATCTTCTTGTAGTTGTCAGGCCTGAAGTTAGTATGATGAGGGAAGGATGCACTATTTGTAAAGAATTTTTCTGTTTCCTTTTATGCAGCTTTTGCTTTCTTCATCAGACCAACCTTTTGACTTTTCAGCTTTTCTCCTTCTTTCAGCGACTCTCTGACCTCAGTATCACTTCCTTCCCTGATATCTAAATCAGATCCATAACCACCTGTATTGAGCATTCTTCATTAGAACCACCATTTACCCCGGACTATCATCATCATCATCAGAACTGTCAATATTGTGAACATGTTTGATTTGATTGATAATCTTGGCATAACATGCAGTTTCTCCTTGATTCTCATTTCCCAATTGTACTGATCCAATCGCATCCTTCATCTACTTGAACTACTAAAGCTCTGTTTTGTTGTTTGAAGGTCCTGATTGGTTTGTGTTGTTTGGGTTTTTAACGGCTACTATTCTTTGATCATTGTTAACTTGACTTGTGTTGGATGGTTGTGATTGATTTTGGAAGGGGTTGTGATTTTCTTGTTTGCTATGTCTAGTGCATTCACGCTTGAAGTGACCTCTTTCACCATAGTTAAAGCAAGTAATAGCATTTTTATGAAAACCATACTTTGTATTTTTCTTGCTCTTCAAATTTGTTCTTCATGTTCTGCTCATGTAATCCTTAGCTCTTTTGACCGCACTTGCAAACGCCCATTTGATATCCATTAGCTCCATCTCATCTCTGTCAATTTGTTGGTAGTCTTCATTAGTCAAATTGATGTTTCCAATTTAACCAGCGACTAATCCGCAGTAAGCACTAACCATGGTGTTTACAAGTTCCATATGTTCCTCAGTAACTTCTACACTTACCTTGGAAAGATGTGACGTGTCAAGTCTAACTGTATTGGGGTTTACAGGTTGAAAGTTGTTACAATAGAAAGCTTGTTGAGAAACTTGTTGTGGAACTTGAGGTGCAAGATCTCGTGGTTGTGGTAGAAAGGCTTTCAGATCAAATACTTGTCCATAGGTTTGAGTACTTGAGCTTGCAGACTGATTTGTTTGAACTGGCTGTGGTAGAAAGGGATTAATATTTGACACAAATGCGGTTTGAAGTTTTGGTTGCTGACTTTCACTAATACCTGTATTAATACCTCCAAAGTACATTTCATGGTTTTGTGGAACAGCAACTCTTCGTGCCTTTCGAATGTCCTCTTCATTCTTGTTCTCCAATTTCTGCACAAATTCATAAATACTGATTGCATTCAAAACACATGTATGCTTTAAAAAGTCAATGAATTGACTCCATTTTTGCGGTAACGCGTCAGCAAAGCGCATCATATTTTTTGTGGAGATGCTAACACTTTGTACGAGTACATTTCACTAAGTAGATGGTAGAAACATGTTGTCATAACGTTCAGTGTTTCATTCTCCATGAACATGAAACCTTCAAACTCCTTCTTCAGCAGATCATGCCGTATTTTTCTGGTTGCAACATTACCTTCTCCTCTTGCTTCCAGGGTATCCCACAAATTTTTGGTGGTGGTACTGTACATAAACAGATGATAAATATCTTTATAAAGTGCTTGTGTAAGGATAGAAAACGCCTTTTTCTCTAAATCGTAAGCCTTTTTATCGCTTTCACCTAGGTTGGCTAAGGAGGTTGGATTTGATCCTGCTTCTTCGAGAGATTCCTTGTAGGGTGTAGTAAAAAATGTCCATAATTCTGTATTCTGAATGAGAATATATGTATGGAAACGACTTTTCCACGAAGGATAATTGTTCATATGGTTCAATTTAGGTGGACGGTTATTACTCCCAGTTTCACTCTCGCTAATAAAGAGAGTCTGAATGTTCTGGTTCTGATTTGCGACACACGTCCATTGATTTGCGATAATCATGGGTGTATGTTGAGGCATTAATGATTTAACTCATGAGGTTGCGGAGCTTTGTGAAGAGTCTTGATTTGTGCTTGAACTATTACTCCAATCCCACGGATTAGTACTCATTATATTTTCTTGATTATGAAAATTAAAAGGTTTAAAGTTTAATTTTTGAAAATAACAGTGTCCTTTTAAAGTTCACAATTTTTAAAAATCATAAAGTTTGAAAAACTGAAACACAAAAAACAATCAAAGAAGAAAGTTCTTCATGCGAATCAATGATTCGTACGAATGATAGTCCTTCGTACGAACCAGATGCTTCGTACGAGAGACACTTCTTCATGTGAACGAACTTGTTCTTCATGCGAACAAGGTTTTTCGTGTGGATGACTTGGTCTTTCGCACGAACAATCTTGTTCTTCGTGCAGATGGGTTATTCGCACTGATGTTTTTCGCAGAGATGAATCTTTTTACAGGGCTGGTTGGTTGGAATTTCCTTTTCTAGCACAGACTGGTTTTTGAAAGTGGTTTGTTGTCTACACAATTTTGGTTAAAAAGACACGCATTCCATATCAGCTTTTCAGTTACAACAGTCAAGTCCAGTCAAGTCCAAAATTCCAGAGATTTGGTCAACCCTACAACAAAAATTCCGGTTCGAGTGTTTCTCCTGCAAATATGTTCAACTTGAACAGAAGAAAATTTTAAGAAAAACAAGATTCTAATATGTCTCCATGTGTTCTAACAAGGTTTTTATGAAAATTTTCTGAATACAACAAGTTTTAACTAAGTGTTAAGTTGTGTATCTTTTAAAAACTTAAGTTTCCTGCTGAAAGTTCAAGAACACTTCAAGAAACACCCACAACTAGCTCAGACACAACACTAAGCTTGGTTTCAAACAAGGAAAAGAGCCAAAGCTCTGATACCACTTGTAGGTCCACTTGGAGGATAAAGATTAACCTACTTCCCTGTTTATACAACACAAATACGAGTGCGGAATCCTCATAAGTATGCAAACCAAAGCAAAGTAAGAAACACAGGATAACCAAAGATTCAATATCTTGATTAACAGAAAAAACTAGTACAAACACATACAAACAATGTTCATACAGACTCATGCAATACTCTCTGTGCTCTTGTGTTTCTCTCTCTAGTGACTAACCTTCTATCAAGCGCTAGTCTTTCTAGTATCTCTCTCTTGTCTCTGCACTGAGAAGTGCATGTCTGCTTATATAGTGTCCCCACCTAGCAACAGTACGAAATATGTTGTTGGTCATACGAAACACCAAAAGACACGAAGGAAATTCTCCAAAGATGCTCGTACGAACGAACTGGCTCGTACGAATCAAGCCAAGAGCTTGTTTAGATGAGCTCACTCGTACGACTAGTAGGTTACTCGTACGAATGGTGAGTGGCTCGTACGAGCAACATCTTGCTCGTACGAAGCATTTCTCATTCGCACATAGATGTGTTCTTCGGAGAACGTGCCACAAACATGACGTACACAAGACTTAACAGTATGCACATATGCAACTGTTTTACACAGACAAACTAATCGTCGTACTAAACCAAGATAGGAGGATATCTTGATTTGGTCGACACGAGCAAACTATACAGACACAATAAACAAAGATCGTACAATTACAGACGTAACTAAGAATAAGCGACATACATAAAAGTGTATCAACAAATCAACCAAAATGTCACTCAATCAACTTAATCTAATAGCCCAAGCCGAACTGGAGACAGGAACTACTACGAGACCTCCTAATTGAAAGGATCTGAAGACTTCAGTAGCTGGAAGAATCGAATCAAAGCATTCTTTGAGTATACAGACTACACTCAATGGATGTCTGTCACTGTAGGACCGCATGTTCCTATGGTAATTCGTGACGACGTTCGAACAATCAACGAAGACCCTTCAACATTCACTCAGGAAGACAGAACTCTCATTCTAGGGCTCACGCCGCTCTAACGATGGCTCTGTCCAAGGATGATAACAATCTGTTTGAAGAATATACTTCAGCTCATGAACTGTGGTTAGCCCTTATTGATCACTATGAAGGGAACGAAGAGTTGATGGATAAAAAAAGAGATATGGTTCAGAAAGGATATGATATGTTCGGGAGTTTTCGTGGTGAAAGCTTGTCAGATCATATTAGTCGATTTTTGAGCGTGCTAACAAATATGAAGAAAGTTGGCAATCATGTTGCCAACTATACCTCCATCAAGAAACTTTTGGACTCTCTTCCAAAAGAATGGAGCCTACAATATATGATGATCAAAAGAACCTTCTTGACCAGTACTACTCCTATCACTCTTTCAGAACTGATCAATACACTGAAGGCCTTAGAAATGGATGTACTCAAGAGAGAAATTAAATCAAGTAGGATACTCAGAAATCTACTCAATCTGCTACTGCTACTTCTGTTCCCAAAAATATGGCATTCCTTGCCCCATAACCTCCTATGGTTCAAATTCTCAAAGTGCTAACGCATCTTACCCTAGTGCTTTCGCAAGCTCTCCAAGGCTCCATCATCTAACGAGAGGACTACTGTGGTCGGTGATACTCAAGCACTCAAGATATCCACTGAACATCTTGCATTGTTTAACACCTTCCTAGTATCTACGAAGCTCTCATGTCAGGTGAGCTAAAAAGGGATTTTCTCACCACTGTAGACATGTATCAGGTAGATCCAGATGATATGGAGGAAATGGATTTAAAGTGGCAAATGGCAATGATTACCTTATGACTAAAGAAGTTTCAAAACAAACCAGGAAAGAGACTAGCACTATGAAAGCCGTTTCGACAAGTCCAAGCTAAGACGCTACAAGTGCAAGAATCTGGGTTACTTCAAGAGAAAGTGCCCACTGTTGAAAAATGAAAATGCTGAAGTTGTTCCGACAAGAAGGCCAATAACTATCGAGGGGAATGAAAATGTTACTGATAACACCCCAAAGGTGGTGGAAGATTATGACTGGGCAGAAGAAATAGCTGAGGCAAATGAAAAAGTCAACAAAGCACTCGTGGCTAAAATCTCTACCACACCTGTCTCGTCTTCATTAAACTGCATTGAGAAGCAAGCTGCAAGAATTCCCAAGGGCGACAAAGGTTTGAAAAGCATAATCGCTCCTACTGAACCAACTATAAAAAAGGGAAAGAAGGAAGCTGAGAAGACTGAATCGAAGAAGACAATCCAAGGAGCAACTAGCAACATCATGAATGAGAAAGCTGGAACTTCTACAGCCGCCATGAAAGCCGAATCTGCAAAAGAAAAAGAGGATAAGGATTTGGTAAACAGCATACCGTATGAATTTAAAGAAAAACTGTGCTCCCAACCATGTTTGAACATCGTGGCACATTATAAATCACTCAACCGTGACCTGATTAGAGAAAAAGAAAAGGTTTTAAAATTTAACAAAGAACTGAAAGAAAACGAAGCTGCATATCAGAGAAAGTTGAACTTAACTTTTGTTGAGATGCAGACATTAAAAGAATTCGTTTTTAGAAATGATTTTATCATTAATAATCTAATTGAAATATTAGAAAAATCTCAAAATGAAAATAATAAACTGCAAATCACAATTGATAAATGGAAAGTTAGTCAAAAGGCATTGGTTGATATTGAAAATCGTCAACGACCGACATTCGTGAAGGATGGGATTGGATACAAAGATAAGCTCGGAAATGAAAGAAAAATCTTTCCACCTCCGCACAACAAAAACTATGTACCTATGCCATCACCTCATCCTAATAATGACTTAATTGATAAACATGATCTATGTGCTCAAAATATCTTTCACCAAAATGAAAATAATACTAACATTTCTGAAAGTAATGCAAATATGTTTAAGCGTAAAGAAGATGTGTGCGATGAGGATGATGACTATGGAGGATCGAAAATAGGAATTGGATACTCAGGCGATAGTTATTCCACAGTTAACTCGTTTGCCTAGAACTGTAACAAGAAAAAAAGTACTTCTATTCGGGATAACTATAATAGTTTGACTAGGATGGATGACTGTAATGGTTGTATGCCTTAAATTTAATATTCAGGATGACTGTAATGGTCATGTGCCTACATTTAAGACTCACAACCATATGAACACCGTGGTTGAAAGTCATGACCTAAATTATGCTCTGAATGATGAAAATGGTTGTGCTTGATTCCCCTGTATTTGTTCTAGAATTAAAGAAAAACAGATTTGGGAAGTTCCTTACAGATGAAATTCTCGAGTTTATTCCATCATGTACAGGTCATCAGAGTCTGATGAAGAATCAACGCAAGTCAGCAACAGTGAAGACTTGAGCACAACAACTTCAGAAAGTGGTGAAGAAACGTCAAGCGCAGATCAGGAATCTAACGGCTAGTGAAAAACAAGAATCAACTTCGTCATCAGATAACAAGAACGATGAAGACTGCATTAAGAATGAAAATCGACTTAACAAGAAGTGAAGAAACTCAAAAGTTCAAGCTATACTGCATCATCAGATAACGCTTCAAGAAGTTCTAAACTCTCATCACATACATCATCTTCACATGTGGCGTCCACCAAAAAAAAAGAGCAAATTGCAAGTAATGCTTTCGCTGTGGTCATTTAGGATATACTTCGAAACATTGCAAGAGCAAGAAATTTTCTAAACCTAAACAAGATCTAGTCAAAAGTTTCACCGAGCAATTCGATAACTTTAGAAAATCAGTCAAATGCATAGTTAATGCACAATGTTTTTGGAAAAGAAAAGAGAATATTCTTGTTCAAAATCACAATAGATTCCGAAAACTAACTAACTTGTACATACTTTTGTTTGTTGTTGTATAATAGAATAAATTATAAAAATGGCTCCGAATGCTCATGGAACACATTTGGCACGTGGACAGTGGATACTCAAGGCATATGACCGGATTGAAGGACCTCCTGAAGAACTTTCGAGTCATCGATGGCTATTTCATATCTTTTGCCAGAGATGAAAAGGGAGGGAAAATTGTTGGAATGGTAGACGTCGTATTCGAAGCACTTACATTGGAGAACGTCAATTATGTACTAGAATTACGTTACAATCTTATGAGGTATCACAAGTCTGCGATACAAAGGAATTTCCAGTGCTGTTCAACGGTGTGGAATGTCTATTCCTCAAGCCCGAATACTCCGTTCCTGCCGAAATGATTATGCTCACGGCTCCTCGTCAAAACAACACCTACGTTCCCAATATGAAAAACGCAAAATCCAATGAGCATATGACTGCTTTGGCATAGGCGGTTGGGGTAAGTGAACTTCAAAAATATGAGTAAACTTTCCAAATTAAATTTAATGAGAGGTTTACCTATAAAAGAATTTCCATTTTCAGGAAAATGTATCGCATGCGCCCAAGGCAAGCAACACAAAAAGCCGCACAAATCCAAAGCAGTGAATACGATATCCGCTCCATTGCAATTACGCACATGGATCTTTTCGGTCCTATTAGTGTTAAAAGTCTAGCTAAAAGATCCTATTGCTTGGTGATTACAGATGGTTTCTCTCGTTTTTCATGGGTATTTTTTCTTGAAGCCAAAAGCGAGACCGCCTCCACTCTCAAGAACTTCATTCCCCTATTGAAAACGTGATCAAGCTGAAGGTCAAATCAGTCAGAAGTGACAATGGATCGTAATTCAAAAATCAAACGTTTATCTCCTTCTGCGATGAAAAGGGAATACGCCTTTAGTATAGTGCAGCTAGAACTCCTCGGCAAAATGGCATAGCAGAACAGAAGAATAGAACACTCATTGAAGCTGCTCGAACTATGCACGTAAACTCCAAGCTTCTTGTCATCTTCTAGGATAAGCAGTCAACACAGCTTGCTATGTTTTGAATCGAGTTCTCATTGTTAAACCTCATGAAAATACAGCGTATGAACTTCTTTTCAAAATGAAGCCTCTGATAGATTTCTTTAGACCGTTTGGATGTTTCTGTACACTCCTCAACACTAAAGACAATCTTATCAAGTTTGAAGCAGTTGGTGATGTGTGCTACTTCATGGGTTACTCGTCTTCTCAGAAGGCGTATCGAGTCTACAACAAACGAACCAAGATGGTGATTAAATCATACTATGTCGACTTTCAAGAAGAAAACTCCACCAACACTGGAAATTCTCAAAACTGGTTTTATGATGTAGATGTTATTTTCAACACTTTTGACATTGATGAACCACTCATGAAACCAAACCTGCAGAAACAACACCAATAGAACCATTGTTAGATCCTTCAGACATTGGCTTCGCTCCTTTTACAACTCGTTTCAACCCAGTCTCTGCCGATCCAATCCTTCCTGTTGACGAAGCTAGTGGCGACACTTCGGCTAAGAATGCATCTGCATGTGATGCTTCTTCTTCATAGCCTATTGTGGATGAACCAACTAAAGAAGACGAACCTCCAATTATCAACATCAACGAACACTTCACCAATCTACCTCAACAAATTGAAACCCACACCAACGCAGGTTACAAGACAAATCGGAATCATCCCATTGAAAATGTCATTGGTCCTGTGGAAGATGGAGTTCGAACTCATGGACAAACATATACCATCAACAATGGATTGTATGCTGCTTTTCTTTCGCAGTCTGTACCCAGTGACATTGAAGAAGCTATTCAAGACTCCAGCTGGGTGCAGGCTATCCAGGAAGAGTTATCTAAGTTTCGTAAGCTCAAAGTTTGGGAACTTACTGATCTACTAGATGGAAAGTATCCCATTGGCACCAAGTGGGTATTTCGTAACAAAATGGATTATCGTGGTGTAGTCATCAAGAACAAGGCAAGACTGGTAGTTCAAGGATTTCAACAGGAGGAAGGGATTATTTATGAAGAAGTTTTTGCTCCGGTAGCACGTTTGAGCTATTAGAATATTCTAAGCATATGCTTTGTAAAAAACTTCAAGGTGTTTCAGATGGAGGTAAAGAGTGCGTCTCTATATGGGAAGGTGAAGGAAGAATTCTATGTTTGCTAGACTCCGGGATTTGACAATCCACACTTTCCTACACGACACTATAAGCTTGACAAAGCTCTCTATGGTCTTCATCAAGCTCCTCGAGCCTGGTATGAGACTTTGTCAACATATCTTTTGGAATGTGGGTACACAAGAGGTAAAATCGATATGTTCTATTCATGAAAAGGATCGGAGATAATGTGATGCTGGTGAGATCTATGTAAACGATATTATTTTTGGGTCAACCGATGGGGCCATATGCAAGGAGTTCAAGAAGGTTATGAAGGCAAAGTTCGAAATAAGCATGATGGGATAACTCACATTTTTCTTGGGACTGGAGGTGAAGCAGAGAGAAGACGGTATCCTCATTCATCAAGCAAAGTACATTAGGGATATTCTCGCAAAGTATAGCATGAACGACTGCAAAACTGCCAGCACACCATTTGCAACTCAGACACAACTCACATCTGATCTTCAAGGAAAACTAGTGAACAAGTCCTTCTATCGCTCAATGATAGGCCCGTTGATGTATCTAACCGCAAGTAGGGCTGACATTATGTGGGATGTTTGCATTTGTGAACGATTTCAGACAAATCCAAAAGAATCTCATAAAGCTGCTGTCAAACGAATTTTTCGCTATTTGAAAGGAACACCCAAGCTCGGACTGTGGTATCCTAAAGATAGTAATTTTGATTTAATTGCTTATTCTGATAGTGATCATGCAGGTTGCAAGGTTGACAGAAAGTCCATCTCCGGAAGTTGTCAATTCTTAGGAAATCGTCTCATATCGTGGCAAAGTAAGAAGCAGACAATAGTTTCCACATCTACTGCTCAAGACGAATATACGGAAGCTTACAGTTGCTGCTCACAAGTTCTTAGGATACAAAATCAGTTGCTAGATTACGGAGTCAACATCATGAAGACTCCGATATTCATTGACAACGAGGCATGTCTAGGAATTGTGAAGAATCCTATCCACCACTCCAGAACAAAGCACATCGAAATTCGCATTCAAGCGATCAGAGATGCATACAAGAAAGGATACATTAAGTGGTGCCTGTGGATACTATGCAACAGAAAGCTGATATTTTCACGTAAGCCTTCGATAAAACCCGTTTCAACCAGTTTGTAACTTGGTTGGAAATGGTCAATTTCCGTGAGTGGAAATGAATTGGGTCTTCATAACCGTTTAAAAAAAGAGAGAGGGGAGATTTTTCTAATACATAAGTATCTTAAAAAATGTGCCCAACAAAAAGATTTTCTGCAACACTAAAACTTTATTTTCAAGCACTAGACTCTCGAAAATCAAATTTTAGGGAGGAAGATTTCCAGAAAATAAGCATATTTTTGATGATTTGATCTTTCGATTGACACCTGCTTAAGAAATGAGGAAAACCACTAACACTTTGATTGTTCTTAAAACAGAAAAAAGAAAGGAAAATCAAGATGTTAAACAAGGAAAATCGAGGTACCAACCAATGACGTGTCAGTAGATTCAGCAATACCATCAAATAAACTGCGATTAGGCAACAAAAGTTAATGCTTACACAAGAATTTTGGATACCCACAATGTTGTGCAACTTACGGGTAACACGTTGCGGCATATGGCTTAATGGTCTTAAATCTTGCGTTGATATATTGCCAAAGTCTGAAATTTTGGGTCTTTATATTGACTAATCGTTCGGGGATATCATAATTGCTCTTCTGTTGCATCCAGATATATGCTGACCTAGACACAATTATGATATCTTTACAAAAGAGCAAATGTGGCCAAAACCCTACACAAATGAAGCTCTCATTAAGAATCATTCAAGTGCTTAAATCGAATCATCTATGGTAGTTGCCTAAGCCCTCGGTAGACATTGGTCTCTCTACTATACGAAAGTACTGACCTGATGATCAATTGTCTATCGTTGAAATTTAAAACTAATGAAGTCAATATACTCACCTGTTATGAGGAATCTTTGTGCATACTTGATCCGGGGGTATGTCCTAACGTGGGACTCACGGGTACAACATTCTATCTGTCTAGCTTGAGTGAGGGCCATTGCAATTTTTGTCAATATTACCTCAACATGATAAAACGCTCACTGAAAGCAAGTTGAAAGAAGAGTGCATGGATTAAAGGGATAAACATACTGACAGTTTTTCTTGTGCCTTGATTATTTAAAGTCTTATAATTACAAACTGACAAGTGTTGCCAGCAATGATCTTTTGCAGGAAAGTCACGAGGTTTGAATCAAAAGAAAATTGTGAAAAAGGAAGCTTCGTGGCTCTAAAAATGATTTTCGGGGTACAAATTGCAAATTTGTGTTTTTCTTAAACTTATTTTCGGCTTTTGCACTATTATTAGCTAAAAAGGGCACATATTTTGAAAAAGGTTAAGATTTTCGAGCGTATTTGGTTTGGTCTTCTTAACTTTGTAGAAACCTTTAGAATCAACTAAAGCGGCGTAATTAATCAACCAGCGTATATGATAAATACGCAGGCATATATTTAAGTATATATACTTTATTTGCAAATCTTCTTTCTTTTCTTTTATGTTTATCTTCTTCATTCTCTCAATATAAATATACCAAACACATTGCAATCACAAGTCTCAGAATCGGTTAGCTTATTGTTCATCGACTATGGTATGTTTGTCAAGATTAAGTGTTGATTGTCAAATGTTTAATCCTGAGAAACCACATACAAAACCAAGACAATCAACGAGTTTGTTTAAATCACTTTTGAAAGGGTTTATCAAGAAATATTTGAATACAACAAATTTAATTTGAATATGGCGTATTTATGATAAAGGTAGCGTAATACTCATTGATCAATGGATCGCGGATTTAAGTCTTGAACGCGAGTTCAAGCAACCTGCGTATTTGACAAATACGCAGGTCAAAATAGCGTAGATAAATATCTACACTAACTGTTATTTCGTCACAAGACTTAAATCCGCGATCTACGATCAGCATAAACAAGTTAAAACCAACGTATATATTATTCCGCTTAGCGTATATGTGTCACACGCCCGAAGTATATAACTCATGTTACCGGCGCATTTAGCAGTGGATATATCAGCGTAAATATATAATTCTTTTTATTATTATTGTTTTATTTATTTTATCTTATTTTTTTATTTTATTTATTGATTTTTCTATTTTTGTAAATCTTGTTATATATAGTCTCGTGCATATACCCTAACTAACTAAAAGTTGTATTTCGAAACATAGATCTAACGGCTCGCTTTCTTGTCTCAGAATGGATCAACAAATGATCTGGAATGGCACGAGGAAACATAATCAGCCCATTACACTAGTTCCACCAGAGCCCGATTTGAGGATGTAATGGACTGGCTATCAAGAAGCAATATAAGTTATGTTGTTCAAGCAAATCCGAAGATCTACTACATTCACCTAGAAGACTTTTGGAGAACCGCAAGAGTGAGAACATTAAACCAAGTCAATCATATCACAGCAACAGTACGCAACAAAGAGATAAAGGTGACAGAAGAGCGAATACGAAAAGTTCTCAGCTTTGGAGACAATTCTAGTAACCGAATAAAGCTGAGTAAAGAGGCAGTGCTGGAAGGATTCCATGGAATGAACTATGTAGGTGATTTCGAGGGAAGAACGAGATAAAGAAGACGGGTCTTACAAAAGATTGGATATTTATCTTACACACATTTTTCATGAGCATCTGTCACAGAAAATGTGGGTACGACAGTTTGAATCTGGAATGGTGTGCGGCAATGCTGAATATATGTTCGAACTAGCCATTTAACATCTCAGGCCTAATCTTCTACTGCATGATCGACAATGTAAACAAAGGCGCATGGGCCATGTATCCAAGATTCACAAAACTGCTCATTGACGATCAGCACAAGAACTTGCCGAATGATGGAAATTTATACCAGTTTCAGCTTCCCAAAGGAAGACAAATCACGGAGCTAAAAACAAAAGAATGGGTAATGCTTCATAACTAGATGTATAGATAAGAAAGACTTCCAATAGTTCTTGTTGCATACAACAAATACCGAGAGGGGGTAAGGCATGCTCGAGAAAGACAAGAAAAACCTGCTGCTGGAGAAGAAGCCGAAGTTGAGGAAGAAACACCACTAATACGTAAACGAAAAGACAAAGGGAAAAAGTGGTTGAAGGAGAATCCTCAAAGAAGAAAAGCAAGAAAGACTCCTCAAACCCAGAGCGGATTATGGGTGACAGCATTCGTGCTAGATCAACAAGAGAGGAGATCGAACGAATGTAGGCTATTCATGTTGTCGCAGAGGCAGAAAAACGAGAACGAATGTAGGCTATTCCCTTGTGGTGACATCAGAACATGACCTGTTAGATCATTTTGTAGAAGGGCTACTAACCATCCCTCAGAGCCCACTCCAAGCAAGTCCCCCGCTCAAAAAAAAAAGAAAAATGGGGGAGGGATCTTCCAAGGATGTTCCACCCAAGCCCTCCTCAACTGTTCAAGCTCCTCCTCAAAGAGTTCCTTCAAGACCTCGACCGTTTAAAGACCTGTACGATCGCTTATCCAAAGAAATTGGATTGTTTCCTGCAAAGGAATTTTTCTTGTTAAAGAATCAAGTCAGTGATACCAATGTGCTTAAAGTGAAGCTAAAAGAGTAGAGAAAGAAGAACAAAGAATTGCACTCCTACATCTCTAAGTAATTTGAATTTATAAAGCTTCAACAAGATGGATTGGAAAAATTGCACGAGATGGTGCAGGATCTATACGCTTAGCAAATCAAAAACCAAAATACACAAGTGAAGATATCTTCAATTTTGACAATTTTTTAGAAAGAGAAAAGAAACACAAGGCTGAAATAGCAGAAAAGAAAAAGAAACGATTTGATTCTGCTGTTGATGTAAGTTACGATGGAGATAGTGAAGAGGAAGAGGTTGACAGGATCGAAATGCTAGAAAAATTCCTTGAGTTGGGTTTGGAGGATGCGGTGATATATGAAACTGACGGAGGAGATGAGTTTGAGCCTCAACATCCTGAGTGGTTCAAGAAAGAAAGGGCAAAAATGCAAGACTTCTATCAGGTTATAACGATTGAGAAAACAAAAGTCACCGACCGAATCATCAGCTGGAAATATTGCAATCTAACCGGGTGGTTCGTTGTGAAACGAAGAGGAGGTGTGATCCAGTATTCTCGAAATGGAAATGATATGCAGAGTCTACCTACATGGGATATTCGAGAGTTAAGCATGCATAATCTGATAAATCCTACCAACAACAGCATTGGTGGCGACCTTGAAAGATTGATTCTTAGAGAATGCGTGAGGGGATTCACAGTTTTCAAACCTCAGCGCCCAAGCAGACGTGTATCAAAAACAACCAAAGACCCAATCACAGGAAAAGAAAAAGTGACATGGGCAGTTAAAGTCCCAGCGTATTTAATATATACGCTGGGTAGTTAGTGTATATATTGGTGATCAATTGAAAACCCTACTCCAAGGTTCTTGGACAAGTTTTGGTGATTTCTATAATGTTGTTATTGTTGTTCTTGTGCTAAACCCGAATATCCAAGTACATTCAATGATTATATCATTTGGGATTCCATATACAACACTTGTTGTTTGATCCATACAAGAATCTTCATCTTCATCTTTTGGCCTTTCTTAACTTTTACACATTCAAACTACTAATCTATAGTTGTTTGTGTGATAACAATCAAACCACTGTGATCCGAATCTGTTTTGGGACTCACAATATTCTATAAGTGATTTACCTTAGATGAATATGATATTGAAAATAAACTCTAATTTGATTTAGAAGGTGTAGAATGTATACTCATATAGCTCAAACCGACAAATGGGTTGTGGGGGTTAAGCGACGATGCTTCTTGTGAAGCTCAGGGTAATACCCTAGAACGTATATGGTGGTATCAACGGTCTCCTATCAACTAGTTTTCCATCAAATAAATCGATGCCCTAAAACATTGTCATACTAACCACTTTTCTATACATTTTGATCAGTCGGTCTTGAGAACAACACACATAACACATAACAATTCTTTGTATGTATTTACGCTTTTTTCATATAAAACAAGGATTTAAATTTGGATTACGCTTTTTTCATCTAAAAAAGGATTAAATTTGATTTATCTTTTAAACCCGGACACTAATAGCGTAGAATTACCACTTTCAAAAAGTATCTGGCATGATCAAAAGTTCTGTTCAAGTTAATAACCCCATATGAAATTCTCCAAGCGTTCCAAGTTTAATTTTTGAGTTGATTGTAAGACATGGGTCACAATTTTATAATAAAAATTATATAAATAAATGTAAAAATTGTAAAGATACTCTCTTTACATAATTTTGGGAAATTGTTATACACGTACCGTATAGAAATCCATAGAAAATTAAATATGAAATACAAGATATTTAAATAAATCGATTTAAAACGATATCTTCAAAAGATAAAGTCTTCAACTTGATCTTTAGTAATGTATTGTTGTAGTCTCTTAGCAAGATCTTCAAAAGATAGAGTAATCAACTTTGTGCTCGAACAAGGCCTTCTTGTAATACCCCTTGCTACAAGAAAGAACAAACCATGTTGACGGTTGTGGCTGAGGCACGTGTTCAATATGATTCCCTTAGAACATATTTCGCTCCTCTACCAAAGACGACGCGTCTGTCTCCCAGGGTACAACAGCCGAAGCAGACTGTACAGCCAGAGATTGCCATGCGCCCGAGGTTACATCAGATAAAATTATAGTGTTAAAAGTTATGGAAAATATGAAAAGAAGGTGACGAAATCGAGTAGAGAATACTTATCTCTCTACATACCCAACACATGGATCTTTAATTTTTTTTCTTTTCCAAAGAACTCTTCATGTATACATGTATTTTCCTTGTATCATATCTCTTGTATTTCTCCAGTGTCCTTTGCATAAAAGACGCATAATCTTCTAAGTATCCAAGAGTTTTTTTTTTTTTTTTTAAGAGTTAAGAGTCTCAATAATTATATACTTCAACTCTAATAAAACTCATCAAATGCCATCTATAAAACTCTACTCAAAAGTTTCACCATATGAAGAGTTAAGAGTCTAATAATTATAGACTTAAACTCTAATAAACATCATCAAATGTCATCAATAAGACTCTACTCAAGAGTTTCACCATATGAAGAGTTTAATTAGTAATTATAATTTCACTCAGTTATAAATTAACTAACTATCCATTCACTAATTTTCCAACAATCCCCCACATGAATGGAGATCGTTCAACACACATAAAACTTCCAATTTAACCTCGACAATTGAGTATTGTAGGATTGGTAGGTATTAGCTTTGAACCTTCCTTTGTGAAGCATACTTAGTCTCCTAGCGGTTTGTAGATGCAATTTCCTTGAACAAACCCCCCATTTTGTAGACGACAATACACTTCACACAATACTCTCCTTAGTAGGGTCATCCCCTCATAGTTGTGTCCAATAATGGTCGTGAACACTTTCCTGGTTCTGCAAGAGCTCTAGGAATTGTGCCCCAAATTCCATTCGAAGCGACCCCACTTCTCTCTAACATAGGTGATTCTCCTTAAATCATTAAAAGCATCATGGTTACCATGATTATGCAAAATCATTTACCACATAATATGCTTAGCCTCACAATTTGTCACTGAATCTCATAGGAATGAACTAGGACGTATTTAAACACCATTTTATCGTTTAGGAGGTATATATAACCATATATATTAGCTTATGCATATCAGCTATGCCCCCACAGTGACCACCCTTAGGCATATGAATTTGTTGTCCTATTGAACTTAGATCTTGGGATATCCATTCAACTAAGTTAGGTTTTCTTCACACACCCTCTTTCCATGGTCTTTAGTCTCATTCCACAACTTGATCTCTAATAAAGCCTTAGGTTGTTGGATCCATAACATTATCTTTGTCATTGACAAGTCACTGAAGATAACTTTGCAGTTGAGATCAATTATCATGACGTGTTCGTAACTCGAAAGTTAACATTGCCTATTGTCAATTTCTAAGACTATAACCTCAGTGGCCACCTGAATCTGGTTATAATATTTGTCTTAGAATGATACATTTATAATTTAAGGCAAAGACATCTCCATTATGCACTATGACCTTTGTGTCTTCGACTTTGTCGTCTGTTTGCAATGTTAGATTGGATTACAAAATCCTTATTGCCAAAATATTATGGTACAAATGCAAGACACTCCTACTTTTAAGTGTTATTGGATAACATCCAGAGAAGCAATGAAAACCATTTCTACATACCCTTATAGGGTTGTTTTTTCAAATGGATCCTCCCCCACATTTCTTGTCATTTGATCAACATTTCCGTAACTTCACTTATGACGACCTTTATACACATAGTATTGAACAAGATCAACCTCATTGTATCAATGAATTTAATCATATTGCGTTAGCTTACATAAGCTGACCAAAGCAACATATCCATTGTCATAAGTCTGTCACCAACTTAGAATTGTTCTTATTCACCATATAGAATAAGCCTAGACAATGAGTTCTCTTCATTAGCTTTTCGGAAAAACTCTACAAAAGTTACATGTCTTTTCCTTATAATGAATGAAAATTCTCCCTCAACTTTGTCTATACACAAAATCTTTTTGTGTTCGTACACATTTGAATGTTTAGAGTTAATTAGTCTTCGTCAAGACCCATAATTAACCAAGTACTAGTCTAGCATGCTTTAGACTACAATACTTAAGCATGTGAACAGAAGATGCATCATTCCAATTCTTCACATCCCTAAGGATATCATAATATCACTTTGCAACATTCATCCCTTGTTAAGACAAAATCATGAGATTTATTCATAATCCTATAACATCAATATTTAGGAAGGTCTCACAAATTATTGTATATAGCACATAACTAAATTTTATCATTCAATTAAGGAACATAATTTTTTTACGTTTTATCTCCAACACTTTACCATTGACTCATAAGGACTTAAACATAAGTCTTAATCCAAGTCACTTGGTGAACACATTCATCACGAACAAGATGAATGTTCCTCGTCTACAATCACTATTATGTGTGAGATAGAGTCAACTAGATCGACACTCAACAAACATGGCATTCATAATTTTTGCCTTAAGTAATTTGCACTTATCTATTGTTATTCATTAGGAGATACATATATTTTGGATGCTCTCCAAACAAAGGTAAAATCTCTATATAGTTCTAACAATAATCAAGTGGTAGACGCATCTACGTATAGATCACTCGGAACAAATCTCGCAAGATTTATGAAAGGTATGCAATAACATATAGTACTTTTACTTTCATATGCTAGAATTCGAACTTGTGAATTTTCGAATGATTTCTAACAAAGTACTTCGACATGAATCTCGTTTGTGTATTTCATTTCAATACACTCAGTACGTTCTTTCATTAATCTTTCATGATGTGGTTATACATTTGATTTTTCGTCTTTGACTTTTAGTCAATACAACAACTCTAAAGTTGTTTATGTCCAAATATTTTCACGTACTATTCGTTTAAATTCATATTCTTTTAAACAATGTATAGTTGACGTTATAATTACTTTCCACAAAAATAATTTATACGTCACAAACTTTAGTGATTTATTTCTTTGTAAAAAATTGCATGTGTTATCCGAAGATATTGAACACAACACAATAAAATACATTGGAAACTAAATCATAAATGCCAAACACTTTTGAAATTTAAACGGTAGCATAGACGATCTATAGGCATCAAATATCAAAGTGCTTTTATCTTCAACACTTTATAATCTGACCAAAATCTTCTCAACGATATCGTTCCACGACATGTCTTGAGATACTCCCTCAATAAGACTTCATGCACTTGTAAGTACAAGTTTCTTATTTCATCTTGAAACTTTAAACTTGGACAATTCTACATAAAACAACACCAAGTTGTTACAAAGACTGCATTAAAGTACTGAACTTAAACAATTAAATTTGTTCACAACAACATCAAGTTGTTTTCCACCAAATAACATCCATGAGATTGTTACTTTGTTCACCATATGCTACTTCTAGCAAGAGTAGCGAACCATTTGAATTATCAATACTATGAAAAATTTATTTTAAAAATCACTCTAAAACATTTCTTAGTTTTGCAATATACTATATTAATAATATCAATTAGGGTTTTTGAAAACATAAATCAAAACCCAAAATATCAAATGGTTTTATATTATTTAGTCTTACTACGCATGCACTAAACGTTTTTTAACACGCATGTAACGCCTCGCTTTTTCATACTTTGCTTATTTAGAAAGTACTGTTGTATTTCTATTTTTGGAAACTTGTATTCGTACTTCCTTTCCCAATCTTGTAATCCGAGACTTGAATCGTAATAAAGGTCATACTTGATACATGCTTGTTTATACATTCAATCATTTAATTCATGCTTACTACTTATATACGTGCAAGATTCATGCGTTCAAAAATTATATTCATTATATTCTTAAAATCATGCAAAAACCGTTATAAAACTAAGTTTAAGGGCTAAAAGTGATAAAAACCAAAGAACATTCTGGTATACCCTCCCTCGCGCCCCGCGACCGACTCAATCCTCCACTCTCGCGGCCCGCCAGACATCTCGCGGCCCACGACCGAGATCCTTCTACTCTCTTGAGGCCAGCGAGAGAGGCGTGATCTGGGAAAACTAGTTTAAAGCTTGTTGATTGGTCAAGTTTATGTTTCTTACATTAATTACCCTCAACTATCATCCTCCCAAACTTTACCTATAAATACCCCATCCCATTTCACTTCAACTCACACCTCATTTCTCTCTTCTCTCCTCTAAAGGCTCAAAGAGTTCTTCTCTCTGAATCAAGTGAGTTCTAACTCACCTCTCCCTTTCTTTTCTCTCTTTCTTTCTTATTACTTGGAGTACCCTGGAATGTCTCCATAAGTCTTCCATGGAAGACTAACTTGGAACATCACCATATTTGGGAACCCATGTGTAAGAACCTTTTTGGTTTTATTAGGGTTTTACCCACAAGTGTTGTATCCTTCCAAGCTCGACTTGAGTTGGTAGTGTGTGATCTCTTGGAAGCCTTGAACTATCCTACTTTCGATCCACCACCTCACTTGATGTTTTCGTTTACTTTTGTCTTTTACTTTTATGTTACTCATGACCATCCTTGTCATCCTTGTGACGACTTGTGCATTGGTATACTATACGAGAGGTTTTAAAAGGAAGGTTATCCTCCTACCTCATGCATGACTTCTATGATTCTACATGTCATTTATTATTTATTTATTACATATATATGTATACACTTACACTAACCGAACTCTTGATGGTAATCACATGGTTACCCGTCATGGTACTAGGTTACATCACCTATGTACTTAATCTCTCGTTACGATTCTAATGGGTAGACCACCCATGAAGACACATCAACCCGAATGGGTATTATAGTGTCAAAAACGAGTATTAAGTCTAGATGATTACTTTCCCATATAAACTACTTTATCGTCCTTCCATTCCAAATTCTCTATTTCCCTTCGAAAACTTACCAAACCATTCTTCCTCTTGTAGGATAACTTGGTGATCATTCCATCCTCCAACCTCTTCACGGGACTAACAAGTGGAATCTTGCAAAACCATGAGTAAACTTACCAATTTTCCTTTTACACATTTTGGGTTGCAACATGTTATCATACAAAAACACACAAATACACACTACATGCTTTATACACTCAATCTTTTATACATGCTTGTTGTTATCTTTGGTTCATGCTAAATTCATACATGCTTATTATCATTAACTTAGCTAGCCCCAACTTAACATATATAGCGCTATAGGAGTAGCACACCGCCCGTCGGGGTATTGTTAAGTCTTAAAGCTGATTCATTCTTGTTACATTCATACTTTAGTCTCGTTACTTCATGTGACGAGGGACACATACATTCTTGTGGACACTTGGGTTTGACAATTAAGTATTGTAGGCTAGCTTACCTTACATACAATTGCCATGTGGATTTGAGTAAATTCTTTTATACTTATGCTATGTATTACAAACTTGTGTACTCGCCAATACTTGTTGTATTGAACTTTATTTTTAACATGTTGCAGGTTAGAGATGTTGATCATGATGGAACTTGGTAGGAATGGCTTAGAAACTCACTTAGAATATTAAGAAATGTTGTTGTCATATTTGCTTCTTATTGTAATTGACAATTTGTTTTGGAAATGAAATTTGGTTTATTTAAATTATTGTCGCAAATAGTGTTATGAGTGATGAGCAATCTATTTTGTCTCACTCCGATGTTTCCGCCATTGGTTGGGGTGTGACAGACTGGTATCAGAGCCATAACTATAGGGAATTAGGTAGAATTGCCATATTCGACCTAGTCTATAGTTCTAAGTACCCATTTTGACCATTCTTGTTTATGCTTAAAACTTTATGCTTGGTACTTTGCTTCTCCTCTTATTCTTTTGGTCTTAATACATATACATGATGTCTTCCTAAGGCATTTTTTACACAATACACTCTTGAAGACTTGAAGACACTCATACAAACGAGACGATCTCACCAAAATAGGGGTGAAACCCGCACTTTGGTGATCACTCTCAATCCGCGTATTCGATTTTTTTTTGAAATTACGCCATCAAGTTAGGAGTGATATCCATACCTTGATGGAAATTTTCCATTTCATGCTCTAGTGGACCCTAACCAACGAGTCGGAATTCGCTCCTCGTTTGGTAAGTACCAACCACATTTAGGGTACGATGTTGCCAAGTTAGGGGTGAAACCCGCACCTTGTCAACTAGCCCCACTCCTCGATTTTCGATCTCGCCAAAGTTTCGATTTTTCGATAAATTAGATACGTGTAGTAACTGGAAGGGTAAAATGCCGTTAATCGCTCCTTGACGAGAGCATTTTACCTATAGGCCAAAGCACATTCCTCTAATTTGAAAGGATCTTCGATTTACTTTGGAATAGTCGACGCCTCTCAACCCAAGGCACTCTAATGTTTTTACTAAGCCTATCTTTTATGTTATTTCAATTTTTATGTGATTTTTTTATAATTGTTACCTCAATGTTTTCAATCCCGATGAATTCGCACGTTTATCGCAATCAAAACAATAATAATCCTCGCTAAACTAACAAAATTTATACTCTTTATGCAATCCTATGTGTTCAAAATTTTGTGATACTTATGTGAAATTATATGTGTTATTTGCATGACCGATGTGATATTTTACCTTACCCCACGATCAAGTCTCATCCTTTCCTATCCCTTAGATGTCTTCGCAAAACTCTGGCGCAAGATTGAAGTCAAGGGATAACTCCAACTCAATGTTAAAGAAAGATTGTATGAGATTTATGGCAAAACAAATGGCTAAGATCATACCCGACATTGTTAGCAAGGTTCAACCCCCGCCCAACGCTGAATCTCCCCATACCTCCATCGATTCGAAGGTGGAGTCACCTAAGGCAACGTTTACCCATAAGCAATTTTGCTTGTGTAACCCTTTGCCATTCACCGGCGAAGGGGACGCCACTCAGTTGCTTCAATGGTTTGACGTCATTGAGGTGACATTCCTTCAAAGTGGAGGTCCTGACCACTTGTGAACGCTAAATGCCACGGGCGTTTTCCAATAGAGGGCTCTTGATTGGTGGACCTCAGAATGCAACGTTCATGGGAACGACGTCGCGCACCGCCCTCCCTTGGGCTGTCTCAAAAAGCTGATGAGGGACAAGTTTTGTCCTCCACACGAGCTTCGAAAACTAGAGAATGAATTCTGGAATTTGAAGCAAGTGGGGAACGACAATGCCGGCCTCACTACCCGCTTCAAACTGCTAAGTGCACTTTTCCCTGGTCAAGTCGACACACTCGACAAGGCTATCGCAAAGTACATTGAATGCCTACCTCCAACCATCGCCGACCTAGTTGAAGCCGCCACACCCAAAACCCTAGAGGATACCTATCGCCTCACCGCGAAGTTCAATAATAACAGCATCATTCGTGAAGCCTCCAACAAACCCCCATCGAAGAACGTACACCAAGCTACAACCAAAACCACCGAAGAACCTACCCCATCCAAGCCACCTAGAAACCACAACAAGGGTAAGAAGCGGAAGGCTTCTAACCAAAATTATGCGGTCGTCACCCCGCAAAACCCAAAACCTTTACAATCCGCCTCAACCCTTGAACCACCGAGAAAGGCTATACCGGATCATGGCCCAAGTGAAACCAATGCTCCTACCACCATCCCGTCAGCACCCCATGTCGCAAGTGCGCAACCTGTAATACGTTTGGTCATTTTTCCGACCGTTGTCGCCAAAACCTAAAGCCTACCCAAGACCAACCTACCAAAAAAAACCCTGCCCTAAACCTACCTCAACCTCCAGCCACTACCGATCATGCATGCTTCAGAAGCATGGCGATCCAAACCATTTTGCCAACACCTGTCCCCAATCCATCAATCAGCAACAACAACAGCCTGTCAGCCTCAACAAGCTCGAGGCAGAGCATTCATGATCAGCGCCGCTCAAGCGCAAAACGCTAATGACGTCATAACCGGTACGTTTCTCGTTAACAACGTCTATGCTTCTTGTCTTTTTGGTACTGGTGCGGATAAGGGTTTTGTATCCATTGAATTCGAACCCATGCTTAAGTGTAAACGCTCTAAACTGCCAAAATCGTTCGAAGTCGAAGTCGCTAACGGAAAATCTATCACCGTCGATTCCATTCTTCCGATTGTTCTTTGAATCTTAGCGATCATGCATTCCCAATTGATCTCATACCCATGCAAATGGGGAGTTTCGATATCATAATAGGCATGAACTGGCTCAGTCGAGTTCGTGCTGAAGTCGTTGTTCGGAAAAATTCATTCGTCTTCCTCTTCCAAATAAAGATTTCTTACACGTCTATGGCGAGAAACCTTCTAAAGGTCTCAACTTATGTCGTGTATCCAAGCGAACAAATACTTGCGTAAAGACTACTTTGCATTTCTTGCTCACATTGTAGAAAAGAAGGACAAGGGTCCAAGCGTAAGTGATGTTCCTGTTGCTTGCGAATTTCCTGACGTTTTTCCAGAGGATCTTCCTGGTCCGCCTCTTCCTCATTCTGTTGACTTCCGAATCGATCTCATTCCTGGTGCAACTCCTTTTGCGAAATCCCCTTATCATTTAGCACCTTCGGAGATGCAAGAACTATCTAGCCAACTTCAAGAACTTCTTGATAAAGGCTTTATATGTCCTAGTACTTCTCCTTGGGGCTCTCCGTCCTATTCGTCAAGAAGAAAGATGGATCATTTCGGATGTGTATCGACTATCGTGAGCTCAATAAGCTTACGGTCAAAAACCGATATCCTCTTCCTCGCATTGACGATCTCTTCGATCAATTGCAAGGTGTAGCTTGCTTCTCAAAGAGCGATCTCCGTTCGGGCTACCATCAACTTCGAGTCCTCGAAGAAGATGTACCCAAAACCGCTTTCCGTACACGCTATGGGAACTACGAGTTCGTGGTCATGCCCTTTAGCTTGACCAATGCGCCCGCCGTGTTCATGAATTAATGAATCGCGTGTGCAAGCCGTATCTTGATCGTTTCGTGATCATCTTCATCGACGATATCCTCATCTATTCTAAGACACAAGAAGAGCACGAGCGACACCTGCGTCTTATCCTTCAGCTATTACGTACCGAATGACTTTATGCCAAATTCTCAAAGTGTGAATTTTGGTTAAAGGAAGTTCAATTTCTTGGTCACTTTGTCAGTAAACTTGGTATCCATGTTGACCCTGTGAAAATCAAAGCCGTAAAGAATTGGATAGCTCCTAAGTCTCCATCGAAATCCATTCGTTTCTTGGTCTAGCTGGTTACTATCGTCGCTTCATCTCGAATTTCTCCAAGATCGCTGTCCCTCTCACTTCTTTGACCCAAAAAGATAAACCTTTTGTTTGGGGTCCCGAACAAGAGGAATCCTTCCAAACCCTCAAAGGCATGCTTTGTAATGCCCCCATTCTAGCTCTTCCCGATGGTAACGACGACTTTGTCATGTATTGGATGCTTCGAAACAAGGTCTTGGTTGCGTCCTCATGCAACGAGATAAAGTTATTTCTTACGCGTCGAGACAACTCAAAATACATGAGAAAAACTACACTACCCACGACCTTGAACTTGGTGTAGTGGTTTTTGCATTGAAGATATGGCGACACACCTTTATGGTACAAAGTGTACGGTCTTCACCGAACATAAGAGCCTACAACACATCCTCAATCAAAAAGAACTCAACATGCGTCAACGTCATTGGGTGGAGTTATTAAACGACTACGATTGTGATATTCGCTACCACCCTGGTAAGGCGAATGTTGTAGCTGATGCGTTAAGTCGAAAAACTCATGTTAAAAGTATCCGTTGCTACCAAACCATGGGAAAGCTTCAAGAGCTAATTCGTGAGGCACAATACTCAACCATTAATGAGAATAATCTCGATAATGAGTTGAAGTGTGGAGTCGAAACCCAACTCGTATCCAAACCTAATGGCATTATGTACTTCCTTGACCGTATTTGGATCCCGAGCCGTGGAAACCTTCGCACCCTTTTGATGAGTGAAGCTCATAAATCTCGATATTCCATTCACCCAGGCGCTGATAAGATGTATCATGACCTTCGTACGTCCTATTGGTGGCCTGGTATGAAGAAAGATATCGCCTTCTACGTCTCAAAATGCCTTACTTGTTCTAAGGTAAAATCCGAGCATCAACGCCCCTCTGGCTTGCTCGAACAACCCGAAATTCCTGTTTGGAAATGGGAGAGCATTGCCATGGACTTCATTACCAAGCTTCCTCGTACATCGTCTGGTCACGATAGTATTTGGGTCACTATTAACCGTTTTGACCAAATCCGCTCACTTCCTCCCTATACGTGAAGATTCAAAGTCGAGAAATTGTCTCGTATCTATACGGATGAAATCATTTGTCGTCGCGGTATCCCCATTGACATCATCTCAGACCGTGATGTTCGTTTCACCTCCCGTCTTTGGCAAGCTTTTCAAAAAGCTCTTAGTACTCGTCTCAATCTTAGTATTGCTTTCCATCCTCAATCTGATGGAAAAACCGAGCGTACTATCCAAACCTTAGAGGATATGTTTCGTTCTTGCGTAATCGATTTTGGTGGCAACTGGGATATGCACTTGCCTTTGATCGAATTCTCGTACAATAATAGTTATCACACGAGTATTCAAATGGCACCCTTCGAAGCATTGTATGGTCGTAAGTGCCGATCGCCTATTTGTTGGCATGAGATCGGGGAAGCTCAAATCACCGGTCCCGAGCTTATACAAGAAACGACGGACAAGATCTTACAAATTCGAGACAATTTGCTCAAAGCCCGAAGTCGACAAAAGAGTTACGTGGATAAACGACGCAAACCTCTGGAATTCAGCGTGGGTGATTATGTGCTTCTCAAGGTATCCCCTTGGAAGGGTGTAGTTCATTTGGTAACAAAGGCAAACTCGCTCCTCGCTATGTAGGTCCTTTCAAAATTCTAGAAAGGATTGGTAAGGTAGCATATCGACTGGATCTACCTCAAGAACTCAACAACATTCATCCTACGTTTCATGTTTCAAACTTGAAGAAGTGCCTAGCTGACGAAGGACTTCAGGTTCCACTTGAAGATCTTCAAATCAACAAAACTCTTCACTTCGTGGAAAAACAGTCGAAATCATGGACCGAGGAATCAAAAATTGAGGCGCAGTCGAATTCCCATAGTCAAGGTTCGATGCGAAGGTAAACGTGGCGCTGAATTTACTTGGGAACTCGAAAATGATATGAAGACTAAGTACCCGCATCTGTTTGTTACACCTTCCTCTGAATAAATTTCGAGACGAAATTTCCTAAAGGAGGGGAGACTGTAACGCCTCGCTTTTTCATACTTTCCTTATTTAGAAAGTATTGCTGTATTTCTATTTTTGGAAACTTGTATTCGTACTTCCTTTCCCAATCTTGTAATCCGAGACTTGAATTGTAATAAAGGTCATACTTGATACATGCTTGTTTATACATTCAGTCGTTAATTCATGCTTACTACTTATATACGTGCAAGATTCATGCGTTCGAAAATTATATTCATTATATGCTTAAAAACATGCAAAAACCGTTATAAAACTAAGTTTAAGGGCTAAAAGTGATAAAAACCAAAGAACATTCTGGAATACTCTCCCTCGCGCCCCGCGACCAACCCAATCCTCCACTCTTGCGGCCCGCCAGACATCTCGCGGCCAGCGGCCGAGATCCTTCTACTCTCTCGCGGCCCGCGAGAGAGGCGTGATCTGGGAAAACTAGTTTAAAGCTTGTTGATTGGTCAAGTTTGTGTTTCTTACATTAATTACCCTCAACTACCATCCTCCCAAACTTTACCTATAAATACCCTATCCCATTTCACTTCAACTCACACCTCATTTCTCTCTTCTCTCCTCTAAAGGCTCAAAAGCTCTTCTCTCTAAATCAAGTGAGTTCTAACTCACCTCTCCCTTTCTTTTCTCTCTTTCTTTCTTATTACTTGGAGTACCCTGGAATGTCTCCATAAGTCTTCTATGGAAGACTAACTTGGAACATCACCATATTTGGGAACCCAAGTGTAAGAACCTTTTTGGTTTTATTAGGGTTTTACCCACAAGTGTTGTATCCTTCCAAGCTCGACTTGAGTTGGTAGTGTGTGATCTCTTGGAAGCCTTGGCTATCCTACTTTCGATCCTCCACCTCACTTGATGTTTTCATTTACTTTTGTCTTTTACTTTTATGTTACTCATGACAATCCTTGTCGTCCTTGTGACGACTTGTGGATTGGTATACTATACGAGAAGTTTTAAAAGGAAGGTTATCCTCCTACCTCCATGCATGACTTCTATGATTCTACATGTCATTTATTATTTATTTATTACGTATATATGTATACACTTATACTAACCGAACTCTTGATGGTAATCACATGGTTACCCGTCATGGTACTAGGTTACATCACCTACGCACTTAATCTCTCGTTACGATTCTAATGCGTAGACCACCCATGAAGACACATCAACCCGAATGGGTATTATAGTGTCAAAAACGAGTATTAAGTCTAGATGATTACTTTCCCATATAAACTACTTTATCGTCCTTCCATTCCAAATTCTCTATTATCCTTCGAAAACTTACCAAACCATTCTTCCTCTTGTAGGATAACTTGGTGATCATTCCATTCTCCAACCTCTTCACGGGACTAACAAGTGGAAGCTTGAAAAACCGTGATAACACTTGACCCATTTTCCTTTTACACATTTTGGGTTGCAACATGTTATCATACAAAAACACACAAATACACACTACATGCTTTATACACTTAATCTTTTATACATGCTTGTTGTTATCTTTGGTTCATGCTAAATTCATACATGCTTATTATCGTTAACTTAGCTAGCCCCAACTTAACATATATAGCGCTATAGGAGTAGCACATCGCCCGTCGGGTATTGTTAAGTCTTAAAGCTGATTCATTCTTGTTACATTCATACTTTAGTCTCGTTACTTCGTGTGACGAGGGACATATACATTCTTGTGGACACTTGGGTTTGACAATTAAGTATTGCATGCTAGCTTACCTTACATACAATTCCATGTGGATTTGAGTAAATTCTTTTATACTTATGCTATGTATTACAAACTTGTGTACTCGCCAATACTTGTTGTATTGAACTTTATTTTTAACATGTTGCAGGTTAGAGATGTTGATCATGATGGAACTTGGTAGGAATGGCTAGAAACTCACTTAGAATATTAAGAAATTTTGTTGTCATATTTGCTTCTTGTTGTAATTGACAATTTGTTTTGGAAATGAAATTTGGTTTATTTAATTATTGTCCCAAATAGTGTTATGAGTGATGAGCAATCTATTTCGTCTCACTCTGATGTTTCCGTCATCGGTTGGAGTGTGACAACGCATGTTAGAAAAAAAATGTTATAACTGCACATATAGAATCGAACGTTTACATAAAACTTTTTCCAATGATAAAGTTTATAAAATAAACAATTTCTTATCATTTTTAATGCACACATAGGCAATTAAATGTTTACATAAAATATTTCGATTCATTATGGCTTAATAAAATGAACAATCTCTAACCTTGTACTTGTGATACATATTTTCTAACACACGTGTTATAAAATTTAAGTCATTTATATATAATACATGACCATTTGAATTTATAAATCACAAATTAAAGTTAGTGATAAATCTCATACAACAACACCACACTTAATGTTGATTTAATTCTTGAAGTCAATCAAACAATAACTTTAATGTATGACTTTTTATTTCTAAACCATGCAAAGCATTAATGTTTATATTCATTAAAATCAATTCTACAACAAATTACTTATATAAAATGTTTACATAAAACATTTCAAACACTTGTATTCTAACAATTTTTAACAATCAAGTTAAAATGAAAAAAGAAATATAACTTGCACATTAGAAATATTAACATTTCCACTAAATATTAATTCGACTTGTTATAAACACATATATGGTTCATATAAACAAGTCACTTCTAATACACATGTTAAAAAATAAACAACTAAAAATTGCTTCCAAACAAACATTTTTCATGAACCATTTCTAACACGCATGTTAGAAGACAAATGATTACAAAACTCATTTGTATTTTTTTATAAATTGTTTCTAACACTTTTCATAAAACCGTCTCTAACACGCATGTTATAAGACAAATGATTACAAAAATCATTTATAATAAACTGTTTCTAACATTTTTGTTAGAAATAAACAATTATAAAAATTGTTATAAATCTTATCAATATATATGTTCTAACATACTTGTTAGAAATAAATGATTATAATAACCATTATCTTACCAATAGGTTCTAACAAACTCATTAGAAATAAACGATTACAGAAATCATTATAAAACATATCAGCTTATATATAAAACCCAATTCTAACACGCTCATTTAAAATATATGATTATAAAAATCATTATAAGACATTAATCACTAAAGTTTGTGCTATAAATCCATGGATGGACGAAGGTCTACTTTAAATAGAGACTTAATTAGAGACATAAAACTCTAATCAAATAACATAAAACTCTAATTTAAAAACAATAAAACTCTACTCAATAGAATTTGACGTTTACAAAAAAACGTATGGTTTACACTAATACACCCGATCTAACACAAAAGTTTCAAAAACATAACGATTCTAAAATCATTTGAAAACCAAACAATTGAACCAAAACTATTCGTTTTGTACCACAGTATAGGATTTAAGATTGAATTTCAATCTCAATAAATCCAAACACAATAAGTTGTACTACATACATATTTCCCAAAAAAATATTTAAAATATCATAATCTCTAAAAAAATTATTATAAATCCTTTCGTGAACCCAAAATCCTTATAAATAAGGTTTTTAAGATTGTAGCAACAATCTCACGAAATCTATTTTAAGTTTGTAAGACACAGGTTACAATTTTATAATAAAAATTATATAAATAAATATAAAAATTGTAAAGATACTCTCTTTACATAATTTTGGGAAATTGTAGTCCGCATATACAAATCCATAGAAAATTAAATATGAAATACAAGATGTTTAAATAAATCGATTTAAATCGATATCTTCAAAAGATAAAGTCTTCAACTTGATCTTTAGTAACGTATTGTTGTAGTCTCCTTAGCAAGATCTTCAAAAGATAGAGTAATCAACTTTGTGCTCGAACAATGCCTTCTTGTAATATCCTTGCTACAAGAAAGAACAAACCATGTTGACGGTTGTGGCTGAGACCCGTGTTCAATACGATTCCCTTAGGAGACTACAAATTTAGTGAGATTGTTGGTACAATCTTAAAACCTTATTTATAAGGATTTTGGGTTCACGAAATGATTTATAATAAAAAATATATTTTTTAGAGATTTGATCTTATCAATATTTTTTTGGGAAACATGTATATAGTACAACTTGTGTTTGGATTTATTGAGATTGAGATACAATCTTAAATCCTATACCGTGATACAAAACGAATAATCTTGGTTCAACCGTTTGGTTTTTGAAACGATTTTCTAATCGTTAATTTTCCTAACTTTTGTGTTAGATCGGGTTTATAAGTGTAAACCATACGTTTTTTGTAAACGTTATTTCTCTAACGTGCACATTAGACCGACTTAGTGTTAGAAATAGTTTATTTGTATAAACAAATAAGTCTTATAATGATTTTTGTAATCATGTATTTCTAACGAGCTTTTTAGAACCTATTGGTATGATAATGGTTATTATAATTATTTATTTCTAATAAGTATGTTAAAACATATTTATTGATAAGATTCATAACAATTTTTATAATTGTTTATTTCTAACAAAAATGTTAGAAACAGTTTATTATAAAATGCAAATGATTTTTGTAATCATTTGTCTTATAACATGCGTGTTAGAGATGGTTTATGAAAAGTGTTAAAAACAGTTAATATAAAAAAATGCAAATGATTTTTGTAATCATTTGTCTTCTAACATACGTGTTAGATACGGTTCATGAAAAGTGTTTGTTTGGAAGCAACTTTTTGTGACGCTTCGCATTTGTAACTTTTCGTTTTTGGCAAGATCACTTCGTGTTTCTATTTTTGAAAGTCCAAACCTTTTTATCGTGTTTCTATTTTCAATTCATTGTAATCTAAGCCTTTGATTGTAATCAAGAATGATCAATTATGCGAAAGTCGCAAACTTTATTCGTGTTTAAACTTATGATCATACGTTACGGTATTGCTTAATAAATCAACTCGAAACGACTTGTAAATGCTTGTTGAACATTTATAAATCTTAATACCAAAGTCAAGCAACACAACTAGTGGCTTAATGTAAATTATTCAAGCTTCCATCATCACATTAATCTTGTCACAACTTGAGTTTAAATCATGCTTGCAAGAAGTCCTTTTTTAGAGTTTTAAAACGACCTAACACACGACCTAAGACCCTTATAAGACCTATACATGTCACACATATAATGTGCAAAGATTAAAAGATCAAATACATCAATTATAACATTAAAACAACAACAAAAAATAAAGAAAAGCCTTAAGGCAATATACTTCTTTTTTTTAATTCAAAATCCTCACCTAACTGCATTAAATGTAACCCTAATCTTAACCCTAATCCTTCCTCTAAATAAACAAGTGTTCCTCCATCACTTCCCCACTTTTACAAGCCTCCAAACACCTCTAACAACCCCAAACTTCAGAAAATTCTCTGCTGAAACACAGCAGGTTGCAAGTGAGTTTCGACTCACTTCTCTTCTTCTTCTAGCCTTGTTTAATCCTTCTAACACTCATGGATAACCTCTAGGAAGGTTCTCACAAGTTTGCTTGGGCAAACTAAAGTGAAAACCCATCATTTTGAGGTCCAAAAGTGTGTAAACTTTCTGCCCAAATTTTATTCTTTTAAACTTTAAGTTTTTCAATGTTTTCTTCTTGTTTTCTTCCTCAACATTGTTTGCTAAGCCCTATGGATGTTACCATAGGTTTTCCATGGAAAACCAAGGTGGAATCACTCCATTTTTTGGGCCAAACTTTCTGTTTTGGAAGTTAACTTATAAAACTTATTCGAACTTGTTTTTAACATAACAACTCTATGCTACTTATGCCTCTAACCAAGCTTGTGGTTAGTGTGTTAAGCTAGACTTGTTCATACACAATCAAGGGGCATAACATGCCTCTAAACTTGTGGTTTTTACTAGGGTTTCAAACCCACAAGTGTTGAGCCAACCAAGCTTACAAGCTTGTGTTGGGTAGGTGTGATTACATGAAGGCCTCGGCCATTCAACTTTTCAATCCACCCATCACTTGATGATTTTTATAATTCTTGACCATCCGGATTGTCCTTGTAACATTCTTGTGTATTGGTGAATCTTAAGAAAGAGGTTTAGGACGGTTATCCACCAACCTCCATGCATGACTTATATGACTTACATGATATCTATGAAATACATGAACTCTATGATTGATTAGTAATATTATATGTAAACTATATATGTAAATATTTAATATAACTTAACCTTTGACAATGACCGTATGGCTATTTGTCCTAATATTAGGTTATTTTATCTTAGACCTAACCATCGTTACGATTCTATTGGGCATGACCCATAAAAACACAAACACCCTTCGGGGCATATAGTGTCAAAAACGAGCGTTAATGTCTAGATAAATACTTTGTCTATACATACTTTGTGCATACTTTAAATTCCTAAAATTAACAAATTCCATCGTAAATCTAAAACTCACACACCTACGTTTCCTTGTGTAGGATAACTTAGTGTTCATCCCCCTAAATCAACCTAAATGCTTTCACGGAATTTAATTTGCAAAAACCGTGAGTACACTCGAACCCTTTTTATGTTTTACACTTTTTGGGTGTAATATGTTAACTTATCAAACTACACGAAATCACACTTTTATTCTATGAAATCACACAAATAATCCATCAAACATGCTTTAGTTACGTGCTACTTGACTTGTTACTTGGACTATTCTTATGTGATATAATTGTGTTAACTTCGATCAAGCCTCCCTTAACATGTATAGCGGTACAGGAGTAACGCACCGCTCGTATTCTTGTGGTCATTGTTAAGTTTTAATCTATTATGCGGTACACTAGAGGATTGACTTGTAGTTCACATGCCTTGTTTACATTTATCTCGTATGCTAGCTATTCATGTTGATTTGTTTAATCGATTTTTAATACTTATGCTATGATATCAAACTTGTGTACTCGCCAATACTTTGTTATTGAACTATACTTTTTAACATGTTGCAGGTTGATGAAGTGGTATGATGAAACTTAGTAGGATTGGCTTAGAAACACGCCTAGAATGCTAAGATGATTATTATGTTTTGTTGAACTTATTTGTTATTGTTACTTTGTATTTCGATTATGTTGTAATTTGACAATTTGATGCTTTGAAATGAAATGAGTTGTTTAATTAAATATTGTCACTAATAGTGTTATGATGTCTCAAGCAATCTAGTTCGTCTCACTCCGATGTTTCGCCATCGGTTGGGGTGTGACACTTTTAGTTGTTTATTTTTTAATATGTGTAGTAGAAGTGACTTATTTATATGAACCATATATGTGTTTATAACAAGTCAAATTAACATTTAGTGGAAATGTTAATATTTCTAACGTGCGCATTAGATTTTTTTTTCATTTTAACATGATTGTTAAAAATTGTTAGAATATAAATGCTTTGAAATGTTTAATGTAAACATTTTATATAAGTAATTTGTTGTAGAATTAATTTTAGTGAATATAAACACATTAATGTTTTGCATGGTTTAGAAATAAAAATTCATATAGTGAAGTTGATGTTTGATTGGCTTCAAGAATTAAATCACCATAAAGTGATGTGTTGTTGTATGGGATTTATCACTAACTTTAATTTGTGATTTCTAAATCCAAATGGTCATGTTTTATATATATGAAATAACTTAAATTTTCTAACATGAGTGTTAGAAAAAGTGTATCACAAATACAAGGTTAGAGATTGTTCATTTTTATAAGCCATAATGAACGAAAATGTTTTATGTAAACATTATTGCCTGTGTGTGCATTAAAAACGTTTAGAAATAGTTTATTTTATAAACTATATTGTTGGAAAACGTTTTCTGTAAACTTCCAATTTAAAATGTGTCTGTTATAACATTTTTTTAACATGCGTGTTAGAAAACGTTTAGTACATGTGTAGTAAGACTAAACAATATAAAATTGTTTAATGTTTTGGATTTTTGATCTATGTTTTCATAAACCTCACTTTGATATTATTAATATAGTATATTGCAAAACTAAAGAAATGTTTTAGAATGTCTTTTAAAACAAAGTTTTGCATAGTATAGATAATTCAAATGGTTTGCTACTCTTGATAGAAATAGCATATGGTGAACAAAGTAACAATCTCATGGATATTATTTGGTGGAAAACAACTTGGTGTTGTTGTGAACAAATTTAATTGTTCAAGTTCAGTACTTAAATGTAGTCTTTGTAACAACTTGGTGTTGTTTTATGTAGAATTGTCCAAGTTTAAAGTTTCAAGATGAAATGAGAAACCTGTACTTACAAGTGCATGGAGTCTTATTGAGGGAGTATCTCAAGATATACCATGGAACGATATGTTTGAGAAGATTTCGGTCAGATTATAAAGTGTTGAAGATAAAAGCATTTGAGATTTGATGTCACATATCGTCTATGCTTCCGTTTAAATTTCAAAAGTGTTTAGCACTTATGATTTAGTTTCCAATGAATTTTATTGTTTTATGTTCAGTATCTTCGAATAACACATGCAATTTTTTACAAAGAAATAAATCACTAATGTTTGTGACGTATAAATACTTGGATATAAACAACTTAAGAGTTGTTGCATTGACTAAAAGTCAAAGACGAGACATCAAATGTGTAACCACATCAAGAGTGAGTAGTGAGTGTATTGAATGAAATACACAAACGAGATTCATGTCGAAATACTTCGTTAGAATCATTGGAAAATTCATAAGTTTGAATTCTAACATATGAAAGTAAAAGTACTATATGTTATTGCATACCTTTAATAAATCTTGCGAGATTTATACTTAGATGCGTCTACCACTTGAATATGGAAAGTTTACCTTCGTTTGGGAGAGCATCCTAAATATACATATCTCCTAATGAATAACAATAGATGTGTGCAAATCACTTATGGCAAAATTATAAATGCCATGTTGTTGAGTGTGAATCTAGTTGACTCTATTTTCCACATAATAGTGATTGTAAAACGAGGAACATTCATCTTGTTGGCGATGAGTGTGTTCACCAAGTGACTTGGATTAAGACTTATGTTTAAGTACTTATGAGTCAATGGTAAAGCATTGGAGATCAAAGGTAAACAAATTATGTTCCTTAATTGAATGATAAAATTTAGCTATGTGCTATATACAATAATTTGTGAGACCTTCCTAAATATTGATGTTTTAGGATTATGAATAAGTCTCATTATTTTGTCTTAACAAGGATAATGTTGCAAAGTGATATTATGAAATCCTTGGGGCTTTGAAGAATCAGAATGATGCATCTTCTGTTCACATGCTAAAGTATTGTAGTCTAAAGCATGCTAAACTAGTACTTGGTTAATTATGGGTCTTGACGAAGACTAATTAACTCTAAACATTCAAATGTGTATGAACACAAAAAGAATTTATGTATAGACAAAGTTAAGGGAGAATTTTCATTCATTATAAGGAAAGACATGTAACTTTTGAAGATTTTGTTCGAAACGCTAATGAGGAGAACTGATTGTCTAGGCTTATTCTAGATGTTAAATTAGAATTATTCTAAGTTGGTGACAAACTTATGACAATGGCATGTGTTGCTTTGGTCAGCTCGGAAGCAAATGCAATATGATTAAATTCACTAATACAATGAGGTTGATCTTGTTCAACATATGTGTATAAAGGTTGTCATAAGTGAAGTTACGGAAATGTTAATCAAATGGCAAGAAATGTGGGGGATGATCCATTTGAAAAAAAACAACCTTATAAGGGTATGTAGAAATGGTTTTCGTTACTCCATCTGGATATTATCCAATAACACTTAAATGTGGGAGTGTCTTGCATTTGTACCATAATATTTTGGCAATAAGGATTTTGTAATCCAATCTAACATTGCAAACAGACGACTAAGTGGAAGACACAAAGGTCATAGTGCATAATGGAGATGTCTATGCCTTAAATTATAAATGTATCATTCTAAGACAAATATTTTAACCAGTTTCAGGTGGCCACTGAGGTTATGTAATATTCGTCGAAAAACGGGTTTACAAAACCCGCTTCGTTTATTAATCGAATATTTCAGTTATAATTTTCGTTGCGTATTTAATGTTCATATTAATTTTAAACGATACATAACTAATAAACATTGTTAGAATTTTAAAACATAATTAATAAAAACAAAAATATAAGTGAATAAAAAAAATAGGGCTGCCGGGTTTCGAACCCGGGTCAGCCGGTTCAACAAACAAACACTACACCACTCTGCCACTTGACACCTTTGTGTATTTACTGAAACAAATAATACTTAAATTAAATCTCGAATTCAAAACCGGACTTCAGCGCCGCAGAACTCGCAATCACCGGAAAATCCGGCAATCCGCGAGTTTAGCCATTTTCCTTTTGACTATAACGTTATAACCGACTTAGACATCGGTTATAACCGACGTCTAACAGCCAATTCCAGTCGTAACCGCCGGAAAAGTTTTGACCGCGAATCAAGACCAAAATTCGGACTCAATTCATCCTGATCATCCCTATAAATAACCACCCAAACCTCTGGTGATCTTTTCGCTCAAAATCGCACAAACTCTCGAAGCTTTAGCACTCGCCGGAGATATTTTACAGTCGCCGGACTTTCACCGGAAAACCGAGACTTACTTCAAATCGGTAAAATTCTCGACTCTTTTGGTTGTAATCCATTATTAGACATATATTAACTTCAATCCTTCAACCAGAATCTGTCCCAGACTACGCTGCCGGAAAATCTCACCCTCGCCGGAATTCCACTGAAACATCAAAGTCTCACTGTCGATCGGTATAATCATCTAAAAACTCTTGCAATCTCTTACTCAATAACTTAATTTCATACACAAGAAACTAAACTGTCAAACATTTCACTCAGCCGAGAGTCACAAATCAGGTTCGACGACTCCTGCCGGTCATCTGAAGTAAACGCACTGTTTGGTACAATTCTGTTCTTTAATCTCGTTATCTAATACATTCCAACCAATTATAAGTTTTGATGATCGAATTAAACAAGAACAGTCGGGCATCTCTGTTCTGTGTCTTTGGAAACGAAGAAGACGAAGTCAAAAATGTGTATAAATTTAATTAAAACCAGTAAATATACCGGGTTAGACACACAGTCCAGTGGTGGACTGTGTGCAAATTTAAATCATGGTCCCGAGTTCGAGTCTTAACACGCTGCCCGATTCTTACAAATTTCCAACCATTTTTAATACTTATATATATTAAGACGCAGATAGTATATAAATGTAATTAAAATCGCATATCATTCGGGTTAGTCACACAGCCCAGTTGGTCGGGCTGTGTGCAATACAAGGCTATGGGCGCGGGTTCGAGTCCAGGCTCTCACACCGGTTCAACGATTTAAAAAAAAACCTTTTTAATTAAATAGAATTCTGAATAATCTAAATAGTATATAAATATAATTAAAATCAGAAATATTTCGGGTTAAACACGTAGCTCAGTTGGTAGAGTTGCGTGCACGTATAGGAGAGGTCTCGGGTTCGAACCTCACTCTGCGCATGAATAAACTGAATCCGACCGGTCGACAGTCAACGGTCAATGGTCAAAGTCAAAAAGTCAACGTTTTTAACATATATTTTTTTTATTTATTTAATCAGAAAAATTATTTAAAAATACTTAAAAATAATATTTTTTAAGTTAGAAAATGTCCTTAAACTCACAAAAATAAATCTAAAAATCCTATCAAAATTATGAATTAAAAGAATTAATCTCAAATAAAATCCATTTATTTACCGAACCATTTCGTTATTATGTTAGGTTAGTTTTCCTCGTCGATCAAATCCCAAAACTCGTGCGCATCCAACGTCATCAAAAGAACGCACCCAATGTGAGTGAATCTCTACAAATTCCCCGTTTTAATCACATTTTGGGGTGTATCATGTGTCGTTTAATTCCGTATTATATTTAAACACTTGTGCATCCATCATATCCGTGATCAAATGTGTATCCAATATGTATCAATTGTTGTGTGAATTATGTTTAGATTGAAGTTATCATTTTCAGTACATGCATTTCATTAGGCCCATCAGCTCCCCGTGGGATACGGTTGAGTATCAGGTGCCTCATTCGATCGGCTCCGTTTGATTGAGCCTTGATCTCACATACATCATCATTCATGTCATTCGATCGGCTCCGTTTGATTGAGCCTTGATCTCAAATACATCATCATTCATGTCATTTACTCATCCAATGTGGTTTGCGTTTATGCTATATATATATATTTGCTCACATGTGATTATTGCACAAATTTTCAATATTAAATACAACAAGAAATTAATAACAATGTTTTATCAAGGTTCACTCGCCAACTTTTGTTGACCCAAAATATCCCCCGTTTTACACATGATACAGGTGATCCAGTTGAGGCAAGAAACACATAGGAAGGCTTAGCAGAATAAATCAGTTTAAGCTTTGGATTGTTTTACTTAGTTTCATTTTCCTTATAATTGTATGGATTTGATTTGAATATTTAAGTTGTAATTTGAATTTAACAAATATGAAACATTTTAGTAAACATCATGAGCTTTGGTGATAACTCAATTATGCCCCGACTCTTATTCCGCTGTGGGTCGGGGTGTGACAGATTGGTATCAGAGCCATGACTATAGGGATATAGGATAGGTTATTAGACCCTTAGAGCCTATAATATAGTTGATTAGAATTTTTAAATTGTTTATGCGTTACATACAAAATTCATGATGTTTATATGCTTTATGTTTATTGTTACATTCAATGTTATGCAAGCATGTTCATAAGTACATATTATTATAAAATGCTCATCATGAATCATATCCTCATAACATATCATATCCATGAGAGCACACACCTCACAATTCCCATGATTTTTGCAACGATTGTTGTATTTTCCAAATCACATCAAAGTGAGTTCTCATGACGGGCATGTAGTAACTGGAAGGGTACGAGTACCGGTAGTCGGAACGTCCTGTCTAGGCTTGGCATTCGTATAAATCCAAAATAAAGGACCAGTTTGCCTACCTGGGGACTAACGATGAGGTACGAAGGACCTATTAGGCCAAAGCATGCTATACCAAACGTCATGTGAGCTAACCCCACTTTGAGTTGTCATTGTGTCTACACCTGGACACCCTCCTACCATACATCTCGCAATCATATTTCATGGTTTTCATTCGGGTGATGCGAGTGTTAAACCGCCAACACCAATATGAATCCTACTAAGCCAATAGTCATGGGGGCCCACATGACTATACAGGCGATGGTATGGGGGACATTGGAGGCCCAAACATGAGCAAACCCAAGACATCCTATGGATGTAGTTGCATTATTGATAGTTATGTTATTTTTATTCTTTTAACGACACATGACACCTAAAAACTTCTTAAACTCACCATCTTCCTATGTATGTTCCTGTAGATGTCGGCTAGGCAACTACGTGGAGGTAGAAAGTCAGGAAGATCCAATGAACGCTTGGCCACTCAGATTGCTAAACAAATGGCCGTGGTACTTCCTGACATCGTGATTCAAGTTCAACAAGCTCTCACCGCAATCCCATCAACCCTACCAATCAAGAAGACCAGAACGTCGACAACCCTCCCTCCAAAAAGTGATCCTACAAACACTTCAAATCTTGCGATCCCCCAAAGTATGAAGGGACCGAAGGTGTTACTGCTCTCCTCCACTGGTTTGAAGAAATGGAGAACACCTTCCTCAATTGCGATTGTCCCGAGGATCGCAAGGTACGTTACACAACTGGGAAACTGTTTGGGGTAGCCCTTACCTGGTGGAACACAGAAAAGGGTAAGAGAGGAGTCGAAGATGTCCATGGCCTTAACATGGGAAGAGTTAAGGGAAATCATGAAAAGACGCTTCTGTCCAAGAAGCGAAATCAAAAAGTTGGAAGATGAATTCCACTCGTTAAAACAAAAGGAAGGAGATCATACTTCCTACAACAAAAGACTTCTAGAACTGAACCAAATGATCCCTTATCTGTTCACCCCCGTGTACCGCTTGGTTGAACACTACATTCGAGGCCTCCCCTCGAAAATTCAAGACTCGTTCTAAGCACTTCGCCTGCAACACTTGAAGCCGCAATGGAACTGGCTACCGAACTTACCGAGAATCGCATCCGAAACGGCAAATTCAAGGATGAGAAAAAGAAAGCCCCCATTGAGGCCCAAACTTCCAACCATTCCATCTCCTCTTCAAAGTTTGCTGGTAAGAGGAAACGAAACAGCAGAAATTTTGCCGTCACACACACAAACTCTCCTATCATTGCCGCACCAATTACCCAAATTGCTCCCTCAGCTGCACCCTTATAAAAAGCCATACACCGGCCCATACCCAAAATGCAACCGTTGTCAATACCATCACCTCCCAGAAACTCCTTGCCAACATTGCACCAGCTGTGGCCGTGCGGGTCACACCATCCAAACTTGTCGCACACTTCAGCGAATGAACCGCAACCAACCATCAACCCAAACCCACCATCAAATAGTGGGTCAAGCTCAACAACCTTTACTTCTACCACCCACGCAACACATAGCTCAACCTTACTACCAACCCAACTACCCTACGATGCAACCAATGCGAGCTTGTTACAACTGTGGAGACCCAAACCACTTCAGGAACACATGTCCTCGTTTGGTAAACATCATTCATGCCCAAGCTCAAGCGAATCCGGTAAACCAAGCTAACTAAGCTCCTCCACCTGCTAGAGGAAGAGATTTCAACATCAATGCCAACCAAGCTAGAGCTGACAACAACGTGGTTAACGGTACGTTTCTCATCAATGGTAGTTATGCATCCATGTTATTCGATACTGGCGCGGATAAGAGTTTTGTGTCCTTAGAATTTGAACCAATCCTAAACCAAACTCGTGATAATCTCATGGAATCTCTAACGATGGAAGTTGCTGACGGAAAGCCCGTTTCATTAAATTCTATTATACGAGATTGTACCCTCACTCTAAACGATCACGATTTTCCAGTTGACCTCATTCCTATGAAGTTGGGAAGTTTCGATATTATAATCTGTATGGACTGGCTCAGCCAGCATCACGCTGAAGTAGTATGCCGCGAAAAGTTCATTCGCATTCCTCTTGCAGACGGTCAGACCCTACGTATCTTTGGAGAAACCCCTTCGAAAGGACTCAAATTAATGTCCTGTCTTCAAGCCCGAAAATATCTCCGCAAGAACTATGTCGCATTCCTAACTCACGTCGTCAAGAAAGGAAACAAGGAGAAGAAACTCGAAGATATACCAGTAGTGAAAGTCTTTCCCGACGACATCTCAGGACTCCCTCCTGTGAGAGAAGTCGAATTCCGCATCGATCTTGTACCTGGCGCTACACCAGTCGCAAAATCTCCTTATAGGCTAGCCCCATCCGAAATGCAAGAGCTGGCCAGTCAACTGCAAGAACTGACTACAAAGGATTCATACGTCCTAGCTCCTCGCCTTGGGGTGCGCATGTTCTTTTTGTGAAGAAGAAAGATGGAACGTTTCGCATGTGTATCGACTACAGAGAACTCAACAAGTTAACGGTCAAGAACCGCTACCCATTACCTCGCATCGATGACCTCCTAGACCAACTTCAAGGCGCCACCTGTTTTTCAAAAATCGAACTTCGTTCTGGTTATCATCAACTCAGAGTATATGAAGAAGACGTCCCAAAGACCGCTTTCCGAACTCGTTATGGTCATTACGAATTCATGGTCATGCCGTTTGGTTTAACCAACGCCCCAGCTGTCTCATGGATCTAATGAATAGGGTATGTAAACCCTACCTCGACCGCTTTGTCATAGTCTTCATCGACGATATTCTTATCTACTCAAAGTCTAAATCCGATCATGAACGACACCTTCGACTTATCCTTACACTCTTAAGGACTGAAAAGTGTACGCTAAGTTCTCGAAATGTGAATTCTGGTTAAGGGAAGTACAATTCCTTGGACACATCGTCAATGACAAGGGAATTCATGTTGATCCTTCAAAGATCAGGGCAGTACAGGAATGGCAAGCGCCACGTACCCCTACCGAAGTAAGATCATTTCTTGGTCTGGCTGGTTACTATCGCCGCTTCATTGCCAATTTCTCCCGTATTGCTTGTACCACTCACGGCTTTGACTCATAAAGGAAAACCCTTCATATGGGGACCTAAGCAAGAAGAAGCCTTCCAAACTCTAAAGCAAAAACTCTGTGACGCACCTATCCTTACACTCCCTGAGGGTTGCGATGACTTTGTAGTATATTGCGACGCATCAGGTCAAGGGCTAGGCTGTGTATTAATGCAAAGAGGAAAAGTGATAGCCTATGCTTCTAGGCAACTCAAGGTTCATGAGAAGAACTACACCACCCACGACCTGGAACTTGGAGCCGTTATGTTCGCTCTCAAGATATGGAGACATTACCTCTACGGTACCAAGTGTGAAATATACACTGACCACAAAAGTCTCCAACATATCTTCAACCAAAAGGAGTTGAATATGAGGCAACGAAGATGGGTCGAACTTCTTAACGACTACGACTGTGAAATTCGGTATCATCCTGGCAAGGCAAACGTGGTGGCTGATGCACTCAGTCGAAAAGGTTATGCGAACTCCATTCGTCTTCTATGTTCGCAAATCATAACCGACATCAAAGATCGAATCCGAGAAGCTCAACATGTTTCTGTAACAGAAAACGACGTACGCGATGAACTGTCATGTGGAGCGGAACTCAAAATCGAAACCAAATCCGATGGTATTCTATACTATTTAAACCGCATATGGATTCCCGATCGCGATAACCTTCGTGATTTCCTTATGAATGAGGCGCACAAAACACGGTACTATGTACACCCAGGAGCCGACAAGATGTATCAAGACCTACGATACACCTACTGGTGGCCGGGCATGAAAAAAGATATCGCTGTTTTTGTTTCCAAGTGCCTTACCTGTTCCAAAGTAAAAGCTGAACATCAAAGACCTTCAGGACTCCTAACCCAACCTAAAATACCTGTATGGAAGTGGGAAAACATAACCATGGACTTCATTACCGGGTTACCTCGCACCTCCAGTGGGTATGACACCATATGGGTAATCATTGATCGTCTTACAAAATCAGCTCACTTCATTCCGATTCGCGAGGACTTCAAGAACGAGAAGTTAGCACGTATCTACATCAGCGAGATCGTAAGCCGTCATGGTGTACCTTTAAGCATCATTTCAGACCGTGATGGTCGTTTCACTTCACGAACATGGCAAGCCGTACAAACCGCCTTGGGTACACGATTAGACCTCAGTACCGCTTTTCATCCTCAAACTGATGGACAATCTGAACGCACCATCCAAACTCTTGAAGACATGCTTCGAGCATGTGCCATAGACTTCAAGGGAAATTGGGACGCTCACCTACCATTGGTTGAATTTTCGTACAACAATAGTTATCATTCAAGTATCGGCATGGCTCCATTCGAAGCGTTATATGGTCGTAAGTGCCGATCTCCAGTATGTTGGCACGAAATTGGGGAAGCACAAATCACCGATCCAGAGTTAATCCAAGAAACAACAGACAAGATCCATCAAATTCGAAACAATCTTCTAGCGGCACAAAGTCGTCAAAAGAGTTATGCAGACAAACGACGAAAGCCCTTGGAGTTTAACATTGGTGATCAAGTACTTTTAAAAGTATCACCGTGGAAGGGAGTAGTTCGTTTTGGCCAGAAGGGCAAGCTAGCACCACGCTACGTAGGACCTTTCAAAATACTCGAAAGAGTAGGTCCTGTAGCTTACAAGCTTGACTTACCAGAAGAACTCAACAGAATTCATCCCACATTCCACATATCAAACTTGAAGAAGTGCCTCGCCGATGAAAACCTCCATATTCCGCTAGAAGACATTCAGATCGATGAATCTATGCACTTCATTGAAAGACCAGTAGAAATTATGGACTTCGGAGAGAAGCGTTTAAGACGGAGTCGTATTCCAATTGTCAGGGTACGTTGGGAGTCGAAACGAGGACCTGAGTTTACTTGGGAACGTGAAGACTCAATGCACGAGAAATACCCGCATCTTTTTCCTGTTACCACTACTACTTAAATTTCGGACGAAATTTCTAAAAGTAGGGGATACTGTAACATCCGTCGAAAAACGGGTTTCCAAAACCCGCTTCGTTTATTAATCGAATATTTCAGTTATAATTTTCGTTGCGTATTTAATGTTCATATTAATTTTAAACGATACATAACTAATAAACATTGTTAGAATTTTAAAACATAATTAATAAAAACAAAATATAAGTGAATAAAAAAATAAATAGGGCTGCCAGGTTTCGAACCGGGTCAGCTGCTTCAACAAACAAACACTACACCACTCCGCCACTTGACACCTTTGTGTATTTACTGAAACAAATAATACTTAAATTAAATCTCGAATTCAAAACCGGACTTCAGCGCGGCAGAACTCGCAATCACCGGAAAATCCGGCAATCCGCGAGTTTAGCCATTTTCCTTTTGACTATAACGTTATAACCGACTTAGACATCGGTTATAATCGACGTCTAACAGCCAATTCCAGTCGTAACCGCCGGAAAAGTTTTGACGCGAATCAAGACCAAAATTCGGACTCAATTCATCCTGATCATCCCTATAAATAACCACCCAAACCTCTGGTGATCTTTTCGCTCAAAATCGCACAAACTCTCGAAGCTTTAGCACTCGCCGGAGATATTTTACAGTCGCCGGACTTTCACCGGAAAACCGAGACTTACTTCAAATCGGTAAAATTCTCGACTCTTTTGGTTGTAATCCATTATTAGACATATATTAACTTCAATCTTCAACCAGAATCTGTCCCAGACTACGCTGCCGGAAAATCTCACACTCGCCGAATTCCACTGAAACATCAAAGTCTCACTGTCGATCGGTATAATCATCTAAAAACTCTTGCAATCTCTTACTCAGTAACTTAATTTTATAACACAAGAAACTAAACTGTCAAACATTTCACTCAGCCGAGAGTCACAAATCAGGCGACGACTCCTGCCGGTCATCTGAAGTAAACGCACTGTATGGTACAATTCTGTTCTTTAATCTCGTTATCTAATACATTCCAACCAATTATAAGTTTTGATAATCGAATTAAACAAGAACAGTCGGGCATCTCTGTTCTGTGTCTTTGGAAACGAAGAAGACGAAGTCAAAAATGTGTATAAATTTAATTAAAACCGATAAATATACCGGGTTAGACACACAGTCTAGTGGTGGACTGTGTGCAAATTTAAATCATGGTCCCAAGTTCGAGTCTTAACACGCTGCTCGATTCTTACAAATTTCCAACCATTTTTAATACTTATATATATTAAGACGCAGATAGTATATAAATGTAATTAAAATCGCATATCATTCGGGTTAGTCACACAGCCCAGTTGGTCGGCTGTGTGCAATACAAGGCTATGGGCGCGGGTTCGAGTCCAGGCTCTCACACCGGTTCAACGATTTTAAAAAAACCTTTTTAATTAAATAGAATTCTGAATAATCTAAATAGTATATAAATATAATTAAAATCAGAAATATTTCGGGTTAGACACGTAGCTCAGTTGGTAGAGCTGCGTGCACGTATACGAGAGGTCTCGAGTTCGAACCTCACTCAGCGCATGAATAAACTGAATCCGACGGTCAACGGTCATCGTCAATGGTCAAAGTCAAAAAGTCAACGTTTTTATATATATTTTTTTATTTATTTAATCAGAAAATTATTTAAAAATACTTAAAAATAATATTTTTAAAGTTAGAAAATGTCCTTAAACTCACAAAAATAAATATAAAAATCCTATCAAAATTATGAATTAAAAGAATTAATCTCAAATAAAATCCATTTATTTAAGGAACCATTTCGTTATTATGTTAGGTTAGTTTTCCTCGATCAAATCCCAAAACTCGTGCGCATCCAACGTCATCAAAAGAACGCACCCAATGTGAGTGAATCTCTACAAATTCCCCGTTTTAATCACATTTTGGGGTGTATCATGTGTCGTTTAATTCCGTATTATATTTAAACACTTGTGCATCCATCATATCCGTGATCAAATGTGTATCCAATATGTATCAATTGTTGTGTGAATTATGTTTAGATTGAAGTTATCATTTTCAGTACATGCATTTCATTAGGCCCATCAGCTCCACGTGGGATACGGGTTGAGTATCAGGTGCCTCATTCGATCGGCTCCGTTTGATTGAGCCTTGATCTCACATACATCATCATTCATGTCATTCGATCGGCTCCGTTTGATTGAGCCTTGATCTCAAATACATCATCATTCATGTCATTTACTCATCCAATGTGGTTTGCGTTTATGCTATATATATATATGTTTGCTCACATGTGATTATTGCACAAATTTTCAATATTAAATACAACAAGAAATTAATAACAATGTTTTATCAAGGTTCACTCGCCAACTTTTGTTGACCCAAAATATCCCCCGTTTTACATATGATACAGGTGATCCAGTTGAGGCAAGAAACACATAGGAAGGCTTAGAAGAATAAATCAGTTTAAGCTTTGGATTGTTTTACTTAGCTTCATTTTCCTTGTAATTGTATGGATTTGATTTGAACATTTAAGTTGTAATTTGAATTTAATAAATATGAAACATTTTAGTAAACATCATGAGCTTTGGTGATAACCCAATTATGCCCGACTCTTATTCCGCTGCGGGTCGGGGTGTGACAGGTTATAGTCTTAGAAATTGACAATAGGCAATGTTAACTTTTGAGTTACGAACACGTCATGATAATTAATCTCAACTGCAAAGTTATCTTCAGTGACTTGTCAATGACAAAGATAATGTTATGGATCCAACAACCTAAGGGTTTATTAGAGATCAAATTGTGAAATGAGACTAAAGCCCATGGAAAGAGGGTGTGTGAAGAAAACCTAACTTAGTAGACTGGAGATCCCAAGATCTAAGTTCAATAGGACAACGAATTCATATGCCTAAGGGTGGTCACTATGGGGGCATAGCTGATATGCATAAGCTAGTATATATGGTTATATATGCCTCCTAAATGATAAAAGGGGTGTTTAAATACGTCCATGTTCATTCCTATGATTCAGTGACAAATTGTGAGGCTAAGCATATTATGTGGTAAATGATTTTGCGTAATCATGGTAACCATGATGCTTTAATGATTTAAGGAGAACTCACCTATGTTAGAGAGAAGTGGGGTCGCTTCAAATGGAATTCGAGCACAATTCCTAGAGCTCTCGCAGAACCAGGAAAGTGTTCCACGACCATTATTGGACACAACTATGAGGGGATGACCCAGCTAAGGAGAGTATTGTGTGAAGTGTATTGTCGTCTACACAAAAGGGGATTTGTTCAAGGATATCGCGTCTACAAACCGCTAGGAGACTAAGTATGCTTCACAATGGAAAGTTCAAAGGAAACACCTACTTATCCGGCAATACTCAACTATCGAGGTTCTATTGGAAATTTTATGTGTTTTGAACAATCTCCATTCATGTGGGGGATTGGCGGAAATTTAGTGAATGGATATTTAGTTAATTTATAATTGAGTGAAATTATAATTGCTAATTAAACTCTTTATATGGTGAAACTCTTGAGTAGAGTTTTATTGATGACATTTGATGATGTTTATTAGAGTTTAAGTCTATAATTATAAGACTCTTAACTCTTCATATGGTGAAAACTCTTGAGTAGAGTTTTATTGATGGCATTTGTTGAGTTTTATTAGAACTTAAGTATATAATTATTGAGACTCTTAAAAAATATTCTTGGATACTTAGAAGACTATGTGTCTTTTATGCAAAGGACACTAGAGAAATACAAGAGATATGATACAAGGAAATACCTGTATACATGAAGAGTTCTTGGAAAAGGAAAAATATTTGAAGATCCATGTGTTGGGTATTTAGAGAGATAAGTTTTCTCTACCCGATTCCATCACCTTCTTTTTCATATATTCCACAACTTTTAACATGATAATTTAATCTGATGTAACCTCGGGCGCGTGGCCATTTCCGGCAGTACAAACTGCTTTAACTGTTGTACCCTGGGAGACAGACGTGTCGTCGTTGATAGAGGCGTGAAATCTGTTTTAAGGGAAGCGTGTTGAACACGTGCCTCAACCATAACCGTCAACATCATTTGTTCTTTCTTGTAGCAAGGGATATTACAAGAAGGCCTTGTTCGAGCACAAAGTTGATTACTCTATCTTTTGAAGATCTTGCTAAGGAGACTACAAGAATACGTTACTAAAGATCAAGTTGAAGACTTTATCTTTTCAAGATATTGGTTAATCAATTGATTTATTTAAATATGTTGTAGTCCATATTTATCTTCGTTTGTATTTGTACACGGTTTATTTACTACTATTTCTCAAATGTTTAAAGAGAGTACCTTTATTTTTTTATTAGTTTTGTTACTAAAATTGTGATCCATGTCCTACAAAGTTCAAACAACTAACCCAATTTTCTTTATTGATTCTCTGCAAATTGTTTTTTCTATTAAAAACAACCTGAAGGGTTTATAAAAATCCTTAAATATTCCCATCGTTTGGTTTTTCGGAGGCCACAAATAATACTTTACCCACCATTCAGTCATGGTTTCCGTTATTTCGTTTTTCCGGCAGTGGTGTGGTGGTGAGTACGAATTCGCCGGCAATTAGTGGTGGTGATGAATGATTCAATCCAAAATTAATCAAACAAATCTATAAATTGGAAATCGTCCAAATCTGTGCAATCGCTAGTTGTTCAGCAAAGTGGGGCCGGAGTTGAACGGAGGTGGTGAAATCCGAATGGGGGCTACCGGAATTGGAGAGATGTCAGCATTTTGGTGAAAGATTACAGCCGGCATACTTTTGGGGAGAGGATGTGTTTTTTTCTAATTAATATACATTTAAATTATAAAAAAAGATGGGTCCCATGTGTTTCTTAATTTTGGTATTTTTTTAATTTATCATGAAGGGTAACTTATTAAATTCACATAAAATTTAACTAGAAAAATTAACCTTCATCCGCTTTAGGGACTATCCGAGTAACAAGTTGTCAAACCATAGGAAACAAAAGTGTAATTCCAAAAAGTTTGAGACTAAAGATGAAAATTTTACCAAACCACATGATTATCCGATCATTTTACTCTAAACTATGGGTCATAACTTAATATTGTGATAAACAATGACTTTTTTTCATGTAAAACAATTTAAATTCAACATGTTAAATATGTATAAAACTAAATATAAATATAAAATAAAAGAATCGAGTTTACATTCAAACAACAAATAGTATGAAAAACCTTAAAAACAAATAGCAACTCTAACATGTACTTCGTATATTATTTTATATGTTTTCATAATTTTATAGTATAAAATAGTTTCTAAACTATTTTTTTGTGAATCTTTTAGCTAAAATATACTAAGTAGGCTGATAATTCAAAAAATATTTTAATAGCAAAGTTGTAAAATATAAAAAAAATTCAATTTTACATGTTAAATCTTTTTAATGTTATGTTTTACAAATGTGTATGAAACTCAATCAGAGATAAAAGAATATAACATGTTAAATCAATTTTTTTAAAGAAATCATAAATAATATGAATAAAATCTAAAATTATCAGCACCATGATCATCTATAATTGATCACATATGTGCATATTATGAATAAAAAACTAAGTAATGAATGAATGAATCGTGAGGATTTAAAGCAAACAGATCCAATACAATCTAAGAGCAATAAAAAAATTTCATCTAAAACACAATTTTCATTTATACTTAAATGTAAAACAACCATTTTCATTAACATTTTACATGTATAAACCTCATTCAAATTTATGTAGAATAACATGCAGCACTGATTTTAATTTGAATCTGGAACAAACCACATATTTGGTCATAAATTAAATATTAACTTGTTACCTAACCTCAGGTCTGGACAATTTTCATCTTCATTCTATCTTGGTCTTCATGAACGTCTCCATCTTCGTCTGCTACTAAACGACAGATCAGGTCAATCTTCATCTTTTACTAAACCATAGATCTAGATCTGGTTGATCTTTATCTCCATTTAACACTGACAACATCTTTGTCTTCATTCTATCATCATCTTCATCTTTGTCTTCATTCTATGGGCATCTTCATCTTCATTTTCAGTTTTGTTTTCATTTTCGTTTCCGTTTTCATCTTCGTTTTCAATAAAAATCATCAATCTATTTTACAGTTGAATCTCAATTTAGAGAGGGAAAGTTAGTGTTCCAGATAGAAGGATGAAAATTACAAATCTAGTTCCATAAGAGAGAAGAAGAATAGGTTTCGGATCTAGGAGAAGATGGAGATTTATTTCATTTATTCCAGTTTTGCCCCTTCATGATTTTCTTCTTTCAAGCAACCTTTTGCAACTTCAAATTGAGCTTAGCTCTTAATTAACTTAATCCAAGGGTTTCTAAGTGGGTTATCCAGTTTCTTACTTTTTTTTATGTTTTCCATTTAACCTCACACTATATATATATATATATATATATATATATATAAGGTTCATTTGTGAAACTCCCCTTGCTTGTGAACTTAGGTGATGTTTGTTTTTCTAAAAAAGATCTACATAGGCTCTTCTGTCTATGCCGCGCAGACCAGCGCAGACATTGCCATCTGCACACTGTTTGTTTTTCCGAAAATGTTTCATTAAAATACGTCTGCGCAAGCTCTTCTTGGTGCAGACTTGGGCCAGCCACTTCTAAGATCTACAAAGGCTTAAACACCACCACCGTCCACCACCCACCACCACCACCAACCGTCCACCACCACCCATCTACCACTAAACACCACAAATGTCCACACCACCACCGTCCGTACACCGGTACCAGTTTATTTTAGAAGTCTACGTACGTTAAAAAACAAACAATCTTCTTCTTGCAGATTGCAAAAGTTTGGTCCACCTCTTCTTCTACAAATGTGGTCCGCAAACTACACACATTTTACCTCTTAAAAAACAAACAGCACCTTAATTAACTTTACCTATCCCTTGATTTAGTTTAAGATGATTAGGGTAGGATTGTAATTACACATAAACTTAATATTTATTCCTTTAAAAGTATTCCATTTTTAATTGGGGGTTATAAAAATCAGTTATATAATCCTATTTTTATAGTATAAAGTAAAATCGAATCGATATGTGACACGTGTCATCTATCGAGGGTATCTATTTTTTTAGTTTCCCACCTTTTTTTCATAGTTATCTTCTTTTTCCTAATTATTTTATATTAATTAGATAAATAATAAACTAATATTAAATGTTATCCTCCTTTGAATTTTCTGCTTATCTTCTTTTTCTTACTCATCTCATATTAATTAGATAAATAATATGATTAATTTTATATATGTCCTTACAAACTAGAAAATTTTCATATATACCGACCCAAAACTAACAACATCATATATGCCCTTACAAAATAGTTAATATATCAAATATACCCAATTTATAAAAATCATCTAATAAATAATTATTATACTCTTATCTTTTTAACTTCTAAGTTTCATATGTGCTCATTTTTTAACTTCACGTTTTTATATAACATTTTAAGCATAAATTTTTCCTTAACCATTTTTTTCCCTTAAACAGTAACAAAATAGTTAAAATATCAAATATACCCAATTTATTAAAAAACCATCAAATAAATAATCATTTTACCCTTATTTTCTAACTTCTAAGTTTTCATACATGCTCATCTTTTAACATCATAATTTTATATAAAACATTTTAAGCTTAAATTATTTTTGTCCATTTTTTTCCCATAAACAATAGTATTTTTCATATATATATATATATAATATATATATATATATTGCGAGAACCGCAAAAACCAATGGAAAAACCACAAGAACTTAGTCAAAAACAATTCAAATTCAAATTTTTTACACTTATCATTATTATTTAAATACAATGTTAGAAATTTAATTTACACATTTGAATTTACATGAATTCGTATAGAAAGAAAATTTACATATGTGTAAAAAATCTAATAAGAGTGATTTTGAGAGAATAAATGAATTATTTGATTTTGTAAATTCTTGTATTGATTTTGTATATTAATTACAATGAGTTTTGTATTAAAAAAATTGATTTTGATTGGTTTTTTCATTCGTTCTCACGGTTCTCGTGATATTTAGCGTTCTCAAGATAACCCTCCCCAAAAATATTATATATAATATATATATAAGCTAATAAATTAAGCTAGAATTAGTAACTATAATATTTGAAGTTAAAGGTCATATTTCAAAGTTTTATAAAAAAAGGTAAAGTTGTCTTATTATTAAATTGTTTTTAATAATTTAGATATATATGATATTTCAACTACTTTGTAAGGTATATATGATATTTATAATTTTGCATAGGTATATGTGATATTTTTCAAGTTTATAGGGGTATGTATGAAGTTGTTCGTAATAGTAAATTAATATTAAATCTTATCCTATTTTGAATGTATAATCCTTCCATTTTTAATAAACTATTATGGGGCTAAGAAAATATAAGTTTTTTTATAATTTAATATATAAAATTACATTTATTGAACTGGTGTAATAAACAAAGTTTAAAAGATATAATATTTTTATTATTTAGTATATAAATACATTTAATCAACCCGTGTAATACACGGGTTCTAACCTTGTATCATTTAAATTTTAACAAGATTCCAAATATGCACAACTAGCAACATTTTGTACTTGTTTATACACATGTCTGATTTTACATTTACGTCAATACACTGATGTATAGCTACGAATACATTTATGTATAACACCTGTATACATATATTTCAAGTTTACTAAAGGGTCTATACACTAATGTATTATTTCAATACACATATGTACAACAACTTTTACACATGTGTATAAAATAACATATTTGTTTTTTAAACATAATACAGATGTATATGAACAAGTTATGTTAGTAAGTATACTTATGATTACAATCAAATTAGAAACTACACAGAGTGTAACGTACTACAAGTGAGAATAATTTTTGTTTTATAGTGTAAAGATTGTAAAGCAAGCGAGATTTTAACGATATGAACAATTTAAAAAATGAAACGATTGGCTCCAAACTTAAGAACCATTTAAATTATAAATATACCCTCTTGTCTTTTAACATAAATGGAAGTTACAAAAGATAATTACAATTCTGTCATTCATAAAAAAAATCTAGATCTAGAAAAATCAATGGACAAGATACAGGATCTGTTTATTTTGTTCACAAATACACTATGGTTCACTTAGAACCCCCATCCTATATACATACATACATACACATACATATATATAGGGGATTGATCATGAGAAAACTAGTTTAAATGAGAAAACAAAAAACTAACTAAAAAAAAGCCTAAAAAACACACAATTCTTTTTTTCAAATTTGTTTCATTAAAGTCGCTATTTTAATTTACAAAAAATAAGTACTACACATGTACATTAATACCAAAAAAAACTTAAACCTCCTAACCCACCCCCACGTCGCCACACCCCAAAAAAAAACCTGAACCGTAAATATACAAATATACCCTCGTGTCTTTTAACATAAATGGAAGTTACAAAAGATAATTACAATCATGTCATTAATAAAAAAAATCTAGATCTAGAAAATCAATGGACAAGATGATCTATTTATTTTGTTCACAAATACACCATGGTTCACTCAGAAAACCCACCCTACATTCATACATACATACATACATACATACATATCTAAGGGTTGATCATGAGAAAACTAGTTTAAATGAGAAAACCAAAAAACTAACTAAAAAAGCCTAAAAAACACATAATTCTTTTTTTCAAATTTGTTTCATTAAAGTCGCTATTTTTCATTTACAAAAAATAAGTACTGCACATGTACATTAATACAAAAAAAACCCTTAAACCCCCTAACCCACCCCCACATCGCCACCCCCCCCCCTCCCAAAAAAAAACCTAAAACGTAAACCCCCCAAACCTTAACCCCCTCCCCCACCCAAAAACCTAACCCGAAACCTAAAACCTATAAAAACCAAACTCTGGAAGCTAAACTAAACCCAAAACTTATACCCTAAAGCTAAATTGCATCTTCAACATATATATATATATATATATATATATATATATATATATATATATATAATGCATATTTGCATTACTATTTTTTATTTTCTTTGAAAAAAAGTTTTTTTATTTATAATAAATAACGAATTTTAACAAAAAAATTAAAAAAAATTGGTGTGTTTTTTTAGGTTTTTTTTTGTTTACTTTTCTCATTTATATCTAGTTTTCTCATGATCCTCTCCCTATATACATAGTAAGTATTGGGGAGAAACCCCAATTTATTGAGAAAATCTAGCAAACCAAAATAAGTTGCTCACATTTAACCACATGACCTTCTTCATTTCAAATGTAAAAGGGCATTATAGTCTTTATTCATCACACATACTCTCTCTCTCTCTAAAAAATCTAGATTTGATTTTACAGATCCGAATATCAATCACATCTCATCCTAATCTTTTTCTCTCTCTACTTTCTCCCTCTCTTAAAAAATCACAAATTATAGATCTGAATCTTACTCTCATTTCATCCCAATATGGTTTCTATTCATTCGTAAAATCATATTTCAAATCACGTCGTCATCTTCGTCTCGGATTATTTCGACCTGAAAATGGTGGAAAAATCATCATCATAAGAAATAAGACCCGAATCATCAAGAATCGGGTGGATAAGAAACTACCCGATGGCGGCAACAAGTGGTGGTGGTGGTGATCGAAATGAGACTAGAGCAAATCTAGTCTGTATCTGATTGGTGGCTAGTTAAAGGAATTATAAGTTGTAAGTTGAAAACTCAAAAGTATTACAATCTTTTTACAGTGCATATAATATTTCATTTGACATCTGAATTCTTTTTGTGGATTTGATTTGAGCTGTGTAAATTCAAGTGGGTCCGGTTAGTATTTTTCATGAATTACAAGTGTGGACGTTTTGGTCAATAGTTTTTAAATAAAGGTCCTTGAAAGGATTATAATCTATTTTACAGTCCATGTAATATTTCATTTGATGATATCTGAATTCTTTTGTGGATTTGGTTTGAGCTGGGCAATTCCAAGTGAAGCTGATTGGGATATATATATATATATATATATATATATATATATATATATATATATATATATATATATATATTATGTCAATAAATTTTAATTAAAGGTCTTTGAAAGAGGATATATATTTTGTTTATGTGAAATTGATAAATGTGCAGAAAGATCTTGAAGTCCACGAGAAATCCAAATGCCAAAATAGACGTAGTGATGTCGTGGAACACATTCTTTCATTTGTTTCATGTGTTACACCTACTACATTCAACACCACTTGAATTCAGATGTAAAAAACAGAAGTCACTTGTCATGGTGGAACACATTATTTCATTTGTTTCATGGGTTACACCAAAACTAATTTTCATATGTTACACATCTAATAGTGTTTTATATTTAATTACACATGTAGTCCCTAATTCCAGCGTAGCATCTACGATGGTTTTGTACAAATATGGTAGAGCAGCTATGATAAAGACTTCCAACACTAACAAAAACCTAGAAGGAGATTTTATACGTGCCCCCAAATGGTAATTATTTGAACCCTAATTCATTCTTCGTGTATATGAAGACTAATCGCTTTATTGGTATGTTTCTTTGTAGAGATCAAAGTGTAAGTTTTTTGTTTGGATCGATCCTCCCATGAGTCCTCCATACCAACAATTAGAACTACACCCCCATATAACAGAGTTAACATTAACGACAAATTTGAAGAACTGAAGTAAGAAATTGAAGGAAGGATGAATGTTTACAGATGAGTTGGTGTGTACTTGTAGAGGTATCAGTATCAGTACTAATATTAATATTTGGGGGTGCTTCCTTCATTATCCTTTTCAAGTAGGGTAATATTTTGGTAATCAAATGAAACTTTGTTTTGAATTATGTGGTCATTAATGTATTGAATCAAATAAAAATGAAATGAAACTCTGCTTTGAAATTTTGTTGCGATTAATGTATGTTGCAGCCTGATATATACAATACACATGTAACATTTTAAGCGTAATAGTCACTATTTACATGATATACGCTATGTGACACACGTTACCCAATAGCTGCAACAGGTTGATCGATGTTACACATGTTACATGGTGTTTTGTAATATGTGTAACATTGTTTCCATAGTAAAGAAATACTAGGTTATGTATCACTTACAAGTTATATGTTTTCCTAATATACACCATGTCACACATGTTATACACTACTTAGTGAAACAACAATCTTAAACACAATTACACATGTTGAATTCTGTTATAACATGTGTAACACTTTTAGGGGGTATCGATGTTGTAGGTTTGTTGCATCATGTAACATGTGTGTTCAATCATTTACTATTTAATGTACTGCAATAACCAAGTAACATGTGTGGTCCATCATAACAATATCTAGGATACTTTGGTCAAAAAACCTTTTTTTACCATGTTACAAAACAGCAAACCACTCACGTAACACATTTTGCGTTAATATATGTAACAACTACATATACACAATACATCATTAGCATAAAAACCACCAAACTACTTTCATTCCAACACTTAACAAAAAAAAAAACAACTCATACAACCCTTTAGCAAAAAAACCACCAAACTACTTGCATTCCAACACTTCATAAAAAAATAACCCATACAAAAAAAAAAAGCAAACCCTACATAAACAACCAAACACTAAGAAAGAACACCCCTACATAGTGATAATAACCAAAACAAGCCAAGCACAGTGTCTGACCCCCCCCCCCCCATGTACTCACACCTATGGGTCGTTAGGACCATAACTAAATTCCGACCCCTTAGCTCACCTTCCCATGGGTTATGGTTTTCCCAGTATCTTAGAGTGTCTGGGGAGTGAGGGCAAAGTTCACATCCATAGTACTCATGCTCATTAACCACAACCCATTTCTGGTGGTCTCCGAGTGCTTCCGCTACAGTTTTTCCTTTTTTCACTTCAGCACAACTATGTTCTTTGTTTTCTTCTATTCCCAGCTTTGGTTCGGCTTCTTGTTTGTCACCCACGTCCCTTTCTTCAAGCTTTGATTCCACTTCATCAGCTTTTTTGGCCTCTACTTTTGTTTCCACTTCATCATCTACAACAGCTTTTTCAAGCTTTGATTCCGTTTCAACCTTTGTAAGTTTTTGCCGTTTGCAACTCCCCTTTTTTCCTTACGGCATGCGTTTTTTTGATTGTGTGAAACCACAAGAACAATTGAATGAGACTTCATCATGCTCTTGCAAGATTATATATTAAAGAATGGTTTAATGGTGATTGTTGAGAAAAACAAAAGCAAACAAGACATAAAGTGACATGTACTAGTAAAGTGTACTTCTCTCTCTATGCACAATGTCTAAAACACCCCTCAACCACTTTATGAACAATAATAATACAATAAATAAAATCAAAATGCATATAATATTGTCAATCATTAGATCTTGCTGATCTATGGTCATGTTTTGGTTTGCTAGATTTTCTCAATAACATAGGGTTTTCTATTTAACCATTCCCTATATATATTAAGGTCTACTTAAATTTTTATACTAAACTTTGTTCTTCGACTTCACTTTGTCTTTATTAGTCCCATTGGTGCGACCACATGGCAATGACATTTCTTTAGCTAAAGGTAGATTAGAAAATGAAACTTTTACAAAAGCTCGTGTTTCGTGACTGTAATGTATGTTTATCCGATGCAATGCTTTATCCTACACACGACGTCAACAAAACGAGGCATGAAAACCAACGCGTAGACAGGAAGAGCGGGGCCATCAACTAATTATTCAATGTCCTCTCAAGAAAGCCTTTCGTTCTATAAGGCTTAAAAAACTAACTGTAACAACCCGTATTTTCGACATAGTTACGTGCGGAGAGATACATATTTTAAATTATATATTATTACTCTAAATAATAATAAGCTGTGACGAGTAAAACATGTTATTTGATGGACGATTTTGGTCACACATTTCCACTAATTTAATACAATACAGATTAGGTATGTGTAAATATATAGATATATTATATATATTTGTTTTATTTAAATTAGCGAATATAATATTTTTTTAATCGATTTTTCTTGGATCACTGTCCCTTGTCTTCAAGATGCGGCTATCGGCATGTGCTACAATAATAACTCCTTATTTTAGCTCGGAACATTTTTCACATATTACAAGAGTAAATTCCAACTCCTCTTTCATATTACTTCGAATCACATGCTATTAACAACTAACTAAACCATTCCAGCCAACCTTCAAATGTACTAAATAGTGATTTTAAAAAATAGCAAGGATCTGATTTAATTTACAAATTATTATTAAGAAGACGTATATAACATGGGTTTTTAACCATTATAACATAACCAAAGTGGGCTCATTATTAATTTAGGATATGTTTAAGTGATTAGGATATGTTAAAAGACGTGGGCCCAGTCTAGTTCAAAATTTAGGGTTTTTTTACTCTATTTTCTCTCGTTCTCGTTGTCTGTCACCCTCAAGTCATCTCACATTGTTTTGAAACCCGGAAGGGCCGGCTGGTTAGACAACCGAAGCCTTATCCGGTCTAGATTAGGGTGTTGGAACCAATTTGATGCGAACTGGAGGTTGGACAGGAAAATCGTACGTTGAACTGAAAATTTAGGCGATTAAAACTAGAAATTGATTAAATTCTTTCAATTTTTCCCTATTTATTTTTATAGTACTTAAGACATCATCCGGTCTTACATCTTACATGAGAACCAGTAAGGAGACATGTTTGACGTTCGGTCCGGTCCTAAAAACTTTGCATCTCACCTGCAAGAACTAAGAATTTCCATGGGAGATCAAGTCATCACGATTGAAAAAAAAAATCTAGAAGATCCTTCGTCTAGAGTGTAACATCCGTCAAAAAAACGGATTTACCAAACCCGCTCCGTTTATTAACCGAACAATCAGTTAAAAATTTCGTTGCGTATTTAATGCTCAAATAAATTTTAAACGATACATAATTAATAAGTATATTGGAATATATAATTTATATTTAAAAATTCATTAAAAATAATGAAATAAAAATATATTGCTGCTGCCGGGTTTCGAACCGGGTCAGCCAGGATTCCAAAGCCTTAACACACACGCGCTCAACCACTCTGCCACTTTGGGTTTTTGTTAAGATACCGAAACAATTAATTGAAATAATGAATCTCGGAAATCAAATCCAGTCAAGTCGCGCCCAAAATCGCAGTCGTCGGAAATCCCGACGATTTCGCCGAGATTGGACGGTTTCTTCTAATTTAACCGAAGCAATTACCTCAACATCGGTTATACCCGATGTCCAGTCCGCGACCCAAGTCATAACCGCCGGAAAAATCATTGACCGACGAATCAAGACGATAAATGGACCAAATTCGTCAATGTTCTGCCCTATAAATACACCCTCTAACTTCTGTTAACCTTTTCGCTCACAATCACACCCTTTCTCGACGTAATTTCACTCGCCGGAAAACCGAACCCCTTCACCTCTGTGCCTTACTCTAAAAACAGAACACCTAGAGCCCATACCGAAGCCACCCACACTCACCTCAAGCTTCCTGAAGACCCTCTGCCGCAAAACACACGTCGCCGGAATAACCTGCTATCATCGGAGTTGCGCCGGCGAAACAGAGGAGCTCTGTTCGGTATATCTTACACTTAATCTCTCTCGTTTTTATTAAACTCACATGTAGCTAATCACAACACACTAAAGAAACTGATTATTTTTGTCAAAACAGTCGGACATCGATTCTGGTTAAGCTTAACGAAGAAGATGAAGTTTTCGGTATTATATATGTTTAATTTAAATCAATTTATATCTCGGGTTAGACACACAGTCCAGCGGTGGACTGTGTGCAAATAAACACGCATACGTCCCGAGTTCGATTCTTGACACACGCACTTTCACAAAAATAAAATGCATTTTTTTTAGACCGAACCGGGTTAATTTCAGTAAGATGTTAAGTATAATAAAAAACAGATTATTTACCAAGTTGGACACACAGTCCAGCGGTGGACTGTGTGCCAAACTAACCCACAGGTCCCGGGTTCGTGACCTGTGGCGAGCACCGAGCCGATGCATTAAAATCGTTTTTAAAATAATTGATTTTCGGATTAATTCAATTAGTATATAAATATAATTAAAAACAGAAATATTTCGGGTTAGACACGTAGCTCAGTTGGTAGAGCTGGGTGCACGCGAACGGGAGGTCTCGGGTTCGAGTCCTGCCCGGCGCATACATTTACACAATAAAACCGGTCAACAGGTCAACGGTCAAAGTCAAAAAGTCAACATTTTTTTATTATTTTTATTTATTTATTTAAATTAAAAATACTTAAAAATAACATTTCTAAAGTTAGAAAATAGCCTAAAACTCACAAAAATATATCCAATAATCCTACTAAAATTGATTAATAAAATCCGCTTATTTACCGAACCAGGTGTTGTATATGTTAACATTGCATCTGAAAAATGATTCTATAACTTAGACGCCATATGCTATTTTTAGGAGTGTAGTTTATGTTATTATCTAGGTTAGTTTCACTCGTGGTTAAATCCAACTTCGTGCGCTTTCATCATCAATCCAAGAAACGCAACCACTGTGAGTGAATCTTACAACTCCCCCTTTTAAATCACACGTTTTGGGGTGTATCATGTGTCTCTTAAACTAATTCATTTATTCAAACTCGTGCCATACCATATTATGATTTAAACTTAGAATGTAAATATTGTTTGTAGTTATGTATTACTTATTATCAAGTTGTATGCAAATTATTTGTTAGGCCCATCAGTTCCTCGTGGGAGACGAGTTGAACAACGCGTGCCTTAAAACTCATTCATTAGGCCCATCAGTTCGTAGAACAACGCGTGCCTCAAAACTCATTCATTAGGCCCATCAGTTCCTCGTGGGAGACGAGTTGAACAACGCGTGCCTCAAAACGATCAATTGTTGTATGTGTGTGCAATATCTAATATTAAGTGTTTTGTGAATATATTTACATTTACATTTACTCATATGTGGTTATGCACTTTACTTAATAATCAATTCAACAAACTTGTTTAAATGTTTTTCATAGGATTCACTCGCCAACTTTTTGTTGATCCAAAACCCATTTTTACACATGATACAGGTGAACAGGATGAAGCAAGGAAAACATAGGAAATGCCTTAGAAGAAAACAATGAAGTCTAGAATGATGTTTAGGACATGATGAAATTAAGATTGTATGTTTCCCTTTAAATTGTAATAATAAATATGAAACGTTATAATAAATGTCATGAGCTTTGATGAAAACCCAATCATGTCCCGATCACCTTTTTCCGCTGCAGGTCGGGGTGTGACAGATTGGTATCAGAGCCATGACTATAGGGATATAGGATAGGTTATTAGACCCTTAGAGCCTATACTATAGTTGACTAGATTTTAATAGTTTATGTGGTTACATGCAAACTTATGATATTTATTTGTTTCATATTTGTTTATACTTACAGTCAAACATACATACTTACATACACATTCATCATACATATTTCAATGTTCACATATTCAAATCATCTTCATACTTTCGTTATTCAAAGATTTTGTCGCATTTTTCATTTTCAAATCTCATCAAAGTGAGTTCTGCGACGGGCATGTAGTAACTGTAAGGGTACAAGTACCGGTAGTCGGAACGTCCTGTCTAGGTTGGCATTCGTATAAATCCAATATAACGGACCAGTTTGCCTACCTGGGGACTAACGATGAGAGTACGAAGGACCTATTAGGCCAAAGCATGCCACACCAAACGTCGTTCGAACTAACCCCACTTTGAGGTGTCACCGTGTCCACACCTGGACACATTCCAAATATCATACGTTATATACATATTTCTCGATTTTCTCCGGGTTTTAGTGTACGTAACCAGGCTAACACATGCGAACCATATGAAAAACCCGGTATTCATGGGGCCCACATGATTACGAAGGTGAAGTATGGCGGCATGCAATGCCCAATTACGAGCAAAGCCCAAGACATCCTATGGATGTAGTAGATTTATTATTTTATATTTATTTTATAAATATTCATTCCTAAATACGACCCATGATCCCAAAAACATTCAACTCATACTCTTGATATGTATTCCTTGTAGAAGTCTTCTAGCCTCGCCCGTAGGAAGATGAGAGCAGGAAAAGCCCGCGAGCGCATGGCTGCCCAAATCGCTCAACAAATGGCTGCCGTAATACCCAACATTATAATTCAAGTCCAACAAGCCCTTACCGCTAATCCCGTCAACCAAGAAGATCAGAACACTGACAACCCTCCCCCAAATACCACTAAATGCACCTATAAGCATTTCAAATCCTGTGACCCTCCAAATATGAAGAGACTGAAGGTGTCACCGCTCTCCTCCATTGGTTTGAAGAAATGGAGAACACTTTTCTAAATTGCGATTGCCCCGATGATCGCAAAGTGCGATATGCTACTGGTCGTTTATTTGGAATAGCACTTACTTGGTGGAATACAGAGAAGGCCAAACGAGGTGTTGAAGATGCTATGACTTTGACTTGGGAAGAGTTGAAGGAAATCATGACAAGACGGTTTTGCCCAAGGAGCGAAATCAAGAAATTAGAAGATGAGTTTTATTCGTTGAAGCAAAAGGAAGGAGACCACACCACATACAACAAAAGATTCCTCGAGTTAAATCAAATGGTTCCCAACTTGTTCACTCCCCTCTACCGTTTGATCGAGCACTACATTCGAGGTTTTCCGTCAAAGATTCAGGACTCTGTAATAAGTACCACGCCTGCAACTTTGGAAGCAGCAATGGAGTTAGCTACAGAGCTCACCGAGAACCGCATCCGGAATAAAGACTTCAAGGAGGAGAAGAAGAAGGATAATGCATCAACTGAAATTTCAAACTCCACCCAAACCGAATCCCCTTCTCAACCCATTTTTAAGAGAAAACGAGATGGGCAACTTTTCGCTGTCACCCAACGTAATCAACCAATTTCACAAGCCATACCCATCCAAGCTATCCCAATCACTCAAGTAGCACCCAACTCAACTTACCCAAATAAGAAACCATACCTTGGACCTCACCCTCGATGTAACACCTGTTTTTATCACCATCCATCTACCTTACCTTGTCGACTATGTGCGAATTGTGGACACTATGGTCATTTGAGCAAGGTTTGCCGCACCTCTCAAAACCAATCCTCTCCCCCTACTCAAAACATGATCCAAAAATATCAACAACCCCAATACCCCATGTTACCTTATGTTCGAGCTTGTTTTAATTGTGGCGACCCTGCCCACTTTAGAAACACATGCCCTCGATTGGTTAACATCATAAACGCTCAAGCTCAATCAAACCCAGTTAACCAAGCAAATCAAGGAAACCTAATCGCTAGGCCACCAGCAAGAGGAAGAGTTTTCAACAACAACGCCAATCCTGTTGAAGATAATGACGGCCCAAACGAAACCACCCAACTAGTCCCCTTCACCAAAAATCAAGATTCGACTCCAACCACTTAGTTTTATGTTTTTCTTTATGTTTTAAAGTCACATAGAACCAATCATAACTTACGGATAAAGCCAATGAAAATTTGACAAGAATATGGTGGATACGCCGCTGGTACTTCCTATATATAAGTATTCTTGTCAAAGAATCAGAGGCATTATCAGGCGGTTATGAGAAGTTCCATGTAGGATTTAGTATTGTCTTGGTTGAAATTTGCGTTACATTCACTGATTTAACATTCAGATCATATCATCATCTAAAGAAATTGGATTCATATCCACCAAAGTGACACAAGTAAAGATTGAACTTGAGTCTCCATTGAAGAACCCAAACCTCTCAACCACTAAGCCACAAGTGGTGGATCAAAGAGTTTATTTAACTGAATAATTAGTTATAAATGTTACTTAACTACAACAGGACAATTGCATGGTTGTTACCCCAAACAATGGAAAGGAACTATATAAAAAACAGCAGAAATCAGTTTTCTTTCTTTCCACACCCTTACAATTTCCTTCACATATATCCTTGTTGTACACAATTTCCATCATCGCCATAAACTAACAATGGCTGAAATCGTTGCCTCTGAGCTCCTGAAAGCTCTTTTTGAGAAGCTGTCTTCTGAAGCCTTGAAGAAAATCGGACAGTCCCAAGGAATCCAGTCAGAGCTGAAGAAACTAGAGAGGACTCTGACCCAGATCCAGTCCCTCCTTAATGATGCTTCTCAGAAGGAAATAACTGAGTAAGCTATTCAAAACTGGATCAATGGTCTCCAACATCTGGCTTATGACATTGTGTTCCATTTCTACATAGACTAACCTCTCCATCACAACAAACGAGAGAGGAACTGTCACCAATCAAACATGTATGCTATCAGAATTGAGACTCAAGTTTTGGTTGTTGCGTTTGTATTAGAGTCACATAGAACTAATCATAACTTGCGGATAAAACCAATGAAAATTTGACGAGAATATGGTGGATACGCCGCTGGTACTTCCTATATATAAGTATTCTTGCCAAAGGATCAGAGGCATTATCAGGCGGTTATGAGAAGCTCCATGTAGGATTTAGTAATGTCTTGGTCGAAGTTTGTTCATCATACATTTCAACGTATTTCAATTTCATCATTTAAAGAAGTTGAGCTATGTCTCACTTCCACAAGGACTACCTCTCCATCATAGCAAACGAGAGAGGTACTGTCACCATTCAAACATGTATACTATCAGAATTAAGACTCAAGCTTCGGTTGATTGTGTTTATTTATGTATTAGAGTCACATAGAACTAATCATAACTTGCGGATAAAACCAATGAAAAATTGACGAGAATATGGTGGATACGCCGCTGGTACTTCCTATATATAAGTATTCTTGCCAAAGGATCAGAGGCATTATCAGGCGGTTATGAGAAGTTCCATGTAGGATTTAGTAATGTCTTGGTCGAAGTTTGTTCATCATACATTTCAACGTATTTCAATTTCATCATTTAAAGAAGTTGAGCTATGTCTCACTTCCACAAGGACTAACCTCTCCATCATAATTAAGACTCAAGCTTTGGTTGATTGTGTTTATTTATGTATTAGAGTCACATAGAACTAACCATAACTTGCGGATAAAACCAATGAAAATTTGACGAGAATATGGTGGATACGCCGCTGGTACTTCCTATATATAAGTATTCTTGCCAAAGGATCAGAGGCATTGTCAGGCGGTTATGAGAAGTTCCATGTAGGATTTAGTAATTTCTTGGTTAAAGTTTTCACTGATCTAGCATTTATATCATCTCATCATTTAAAGAAATTGGATTATGTCACCAATCAAACATGTATACTATCAGAATTAGGACTCAGACATTGGTTGTTGTGTTTGTCATGTTTAGAGTCGTATCATAGAACCAATCATGACTTACTGATAAAACCAATGAAAATTTGACAAGAATATGGTGGATACGCCGCTGGTACTTCCTATATATAAGTATTCTTGCCAAAGGATCAGAGGCATTGTCAGGAGGCTATGAGAAGTTCCATGTAGGTTGTAGTATTAGAAGTTTTGTTTTAGGATATAACCTTATCTTTCCAAACATATCAAAACTATTGCATGAAATTACTCAGTGAATCAACTCCGCTTATCCATATTTTTACCGTAGGCAACAAAAAGCGATTCCTGTAGCAGGGTACTCAACCCTTACAAGGAACGTTACCGCCTCAAACAAAAATTTAAACTCTTACTCTTTTTCTAAGTATGTAACTGTCAAATTAAAAACCATCCTTTTTAGACAAATATGTCACTACTTAAATTTCGGGACGAAATTTCTAAAAAGTAGGGGATACTGTAACATCCGTCAAAAAAACGGATTTACCAAACCCGCTCCGTTTATTAACCGAACAATCAGTTAAAAATTTCGTTGCGTATTTAATGCTCAAAACGATACATAATTAATAAGTATATTGGAATATATAATTTATATTTGAAAATTCATTAAAAATAATGAAATAAAATTATATTGCTGCTGCCGGGTTTCGAACCCGGGTCAGCCAGGATTCCAAAGCCTTAACACACACGCGCTCAACCACTCTGCCACTTTGGGTTTTTGTTAAGATACCGAAACAATTAATTGAAATAATGAATCTCGGAAATCAAATCCAGTCAAGTCGCGCCCAAAATCGCAGTCGTCGGAAATCCCGACGATTTCGCCGAGATTAGACGGTTTCTTCTAATTTAACCGAAGCAATTACCTCAACATCGGTTATAACCGATGTCCAGTCCGCGACACAAGTCATAACCGCCGGAAAAATCATTGACCGACGAATCAAGACGGTAAATGGACCAAATTCGTCAATGTTCTGCCCTATAAATACACCCTCTAACTTCTGTTAACCTTTTCGCTCACAATCACACCCTTTCTCGACGTAATTTCACTCGCCGGAAATTTTCTGCAACTCGCCGGAAAACCGAACCCCTTCACCTCTGTGCCTTACTCTAAAAACAGAACACCTAGAGCCCATACCGAAGCCACCCACACTCACCTCAAGCTTCCTGAAGACCCTCTGCCACAAAACACACGTCGCCGGAATAACCTGCTATCATCGGAGTTGCGCCGGCGAAACAGAGGAGCTCTGTTCGGTATATCTTACACTTAATCTCTCTCGTTTTTATTAAACTCACATGTAGCTAATCACAACACACTAAAGAAACTGATTATTTTTGTCAAAACAGTCGGACATCGATTCTGGTTAAGCTTAACGAAGAAGATGAAGTTTTCGGTATTATATATGTTTAATTTAAATCAATTTATATCTCGGGTTAGACACACAGTCCAGCGGTGGACTGTGTGCAAATAAACACGCATACGTCCCGAGTTCGATTTTTGACACACGCACTTTCACAGAAATAAAATGCCTTTTTTTGAGACCGAACCGGGTTAATTTCAGTAAGATGTTAAGTATAATAAAAAACAGATTATTTACCAAGTTGGACACACAGTCCAGCGGTGGACTATGTGCCAAACTAACCCATAGGTCCCGGGTTCGAGACCTGTGGCGAGCACCAAGCCGATGCATTAAAATCGTTTTTAAATAAATGATTTTCGGATTAATTCAATTAGTATATAAATATAATTAAAAACAGAAATATTTCGGGTTAGACACGTAGCTCAGTTGGTAGAGCTGGTGCACGCGAACGGGAGGTCTTGGGTTCGAGTCCTGCCCGGCGCATACATTTACACAATAAAACCGGTCAACAGGTCAACGGTCAAAGTCAAAAAGTCAACATTTTTTTATTTTTTATTTATTTATTTAAATTAAAAATACTTAAAAATAACATTTCTAAAGTTAGAAAATAGCCTAAAACTCACAAAAATATATCCAATAATCCTACTAAAATTGATTAATAAAATCCGCTTATTTACCGAACCATTATGTTATTATCTAGGTTAGTTTCACTCGTGGTTAAATCCAACTTCGTGCGCTTTCATCATCAATCCAAGAAACGCAACCAATGTGAGTGAATCTTACAACCCCCTTTTAAATCACACGTTTTGGGGTGTATCATGTGTCGCTTAAACTAATTCATTTATTCAAACTCGTGCCATACCATATTATGATTTAAACTTAGAATGTAAATATTGTTTGTAGTTATGTATTACTTATTGTCAAGTTGTATGCAAATTATTTGTTAGGCCCATCAGTTCCTCGTGGGAGACGAGTTGAACAACGCGTGCCTTAAAACTCATTCATTAGGCCCATCAGTTCGTAGAACAACGCGTGCCTCAAAACTCATTCATTAGGCCCATCAGTTCCTCGTGGGAGACGAGTTGAACAACGCGTGCCTCAAAACGATCAATTGTTGTATGTGTGTGCAATATCTAATATTAAGTGTTTTGTGAATATATTTACATTTACATTTACTCATATGTGGTTATGCACTTTACTTAATAATCAATTCAACAAACTTGTTTAAATGTTTTTCATAGGATTCACTCGCCAACTTTTTGTTGATCCAAAAACCATTTTTACACATGATACAGGTGAACAGGATGAAGCAAGGAAAACATAGGAAATGCCTTAGAAGAAAACAATGAAGTCTAGAATGATGTTTAGGACATGATGAAATTAAGATTGTATGTTTCCCTTTAAATTGTAATAATAAATATGAAACGTTATAATAAATGTCATGACCTTTGATGAAAACCCAATGATGTCCCGATCACCTTTTTCCGCTGCGGGTTGGGGTGTGACACAGAGGTTATAGACATCGTTAGGCTTAAGACGATTTGCATACTACTCTGGGCTATCATTTCACGCCCCTGGTTTAAGCTTCAACTAGCTAATCAAATAAATTATGCATGCTTTGTGCATATAAGAGATTGGTTTTTTGATGTTGGTAAGCTTTTAGGTATGACCAGTTGGATGTGAAATTTTTGTTAAGTCTCAAGATTTTCACCCCACCCGACCCGAGTTGATGAACACTGAGATGCCTGAACTATTGGAAGCTTCAACTAACCTTTTTATCTTTGTATTGCGTCCATCTATGAAACATCCATACTTACTATATAGAAATATAAATACAGAATATTATATATATATATATACACTAAAATTTTCATTAACCACTTACATCAAAAATATAATCCTTAGATCATTTACAAAAGTGTTTGCATCATCTTAACAAAAAAAAAGCAGAAGTCTGAATTGTAATTGATGTTCGGTTCTTCATTATGGCTTGATCTTCCATCCATAGACATTTTAAGATCTCCTCCTTCTAAACATTTTACAACATATTAACAAGATTTAGAATGTGTAACAAAACATAGCATAACTAGATAATTAAAATTTAATTTTTTCAGAAACTAAAGGTTTTGAAGTGGCATCGTTGATGCCGTTCTAAATGTTATGTCGGAACATTTAGACCGTAGCCAGTAGTTTAGCCCGTTGGCAAAAGCTCACAGCGTCGGCGACGGCATAAAGGGGCGTCAGCGATGCTGCTTACTGCAGCACTTTTGCTGCTGAGTTATTTCTTTGTTCGTTTGACCGTTTGATGTTCCGAATTTTAAAACGTGTCCTGATGCTTGCAGAAACTATTCGTAATATGCTATTTTATGTCTTCATTTTTGTAATACCTTTATCTCAAGTATTTATACAACTAAATTCTTAGTTCATAAATTAAGTCATTTTGACCCGTTTGTATATTTTTGGCAATTTGACTTATTTAACCATATCCCTTATCTCTATTATCATTTTTATGGTTACACCTAAGTTTGTCGGAGTCACTTTATAGCAGTATACTTTTCCGTTACTTGGTTTGTGCTTAAATTCCGATTTTGCCCTTTTTACCGGGTTTATATCCAAATAGTCATGCATATAGCATCATAGTATATGTCACGACTAAATTTTGACCTGTTTGGTTACCACAACGAAATCCATCGCTTTATTAAACCAAACGTTTATTGTTTTTATTATTTGACCCATTTGATCGTTTTAACGAATTCCATCGCTTTTATTCAACCAAATCATCATCTATCACATTGATTGACCCGTTTGGTCGTCTTAGCGAATTCTGTCGCTTTTATTCGAGTACACCATCATTTATCATGTTGTTTGACCCGTTCGGTCGTCTTAGCGAATTCCATCGCTTTTATTCGACCAAACCTATTATCTCACCTCTATTCTAGTTTGTTTGGTTATTTGTGTGAATATTTTCACTTTCAAAATAATCCAAACAATTCATAATTCGATATCACCTATTTGATTCATTCGTGTGAAATCCATCACTTATAAATGAATCGAATGTTTTTAAGTTCGTTTCATTATTCAACATATATTATTACGAATATCAGAATAAATTCTTATTAAACAATGAACCACGTACCTTAGAGCTTTCCCTTCAAACGCGTATCCGTCCCGGCTTTGTCACTTGATGTTTCACCCGACTTGCCTATAAGGTTCAGCCCGATTTATGGTTTAGAATTCATAGTATATATATCACATGTAACTTGTCAAAGTCTCATTTATATGATTCTTTCATATTTTTCAATAACCTATAATCATTTAGGCATTACATCAAACACAGTGTAGGCAACATTTTTATACTACTCTTATCAAGTCCATTATTTAGCTATCAACCATGAATTAGCATCCTTTCAAGTCTCTGCATCTAGAATGTGCAATTTACATCTAGATTCTAACATATTAACATCAAATATTACAAATTTCACCACCACAATTCATGTGTTTATCATATTCATAGAAACCCATTTAGCATAAACATTGTTAATCATCCGAACACTAATTTTTATAGCATTTGATCACTGATTTTTCATCAAAAGTTTGTTCCTAGACCCATATGCACCTCAGATTCCATCATAACATTCACAATTATACTCAACATAGAATTTGTGGTGTTCCGGTAGTTTCATAATATCACCAAGGATCAAATTAAACATACCTTATGATTTCCTTTGCCTAAGTAATCGTTAATCTATGCTCATGCAAAGATTTCAAGCCCAATTTCTCTTTGATTTTGAGATATTGATGATATTAGGGTTCTTCCCCTTTCTTGTTCTTTGTCTGGTCGACCCAAAACACCCCTTTGTGTGTGTTTTTTGTGTTTTAAATTTCTATTTGTAATCACTAGTTTACCAAGTGTCTAATTCGGTCCTCTATGTTTTGTTTATTATACAAAAGCATTACTCAAATACTTTATTTGTTATCAACAAGTAACGAACCAAGTTAAATTTGTAATAATAATCATGTGCATAGTGTTTACCACTTAGCCAAATATTATTAAATATTTATTATATTTAGGGACGTTACAAGTCCATCCCCCTTTAAAAGGGTTTTCCATTAATTATGTTAAATGCCCCTGATTATTTATATATTTTAATTTTTTGGGCTGTTACAAATCCACCCCTCTTAAAAGGGTCTCGTCCTCGAAAAACATACGTACTGAAAAGCGAAGGGTAGAGTCGTCCCATTTCCTCTTCCGACTCCCATGTTGTGTATGATCCCTTCCGATGCTCCCATTTGACCTTCACTTGGTTAATCTCCTTATTCCTTAATCCTTTGACTTTTCGATCGATGATTTAAATCGGTTTAGCTATATAGTTAAGCTTGTCATCGATTTCGATATCACTATAAGGTACATATGCCCTTTCGTCCGTTAAACATTTGCGGAGATATGATACATGAAATGTGTTATGTATCCCACTTAATTCGTTCAGAAGTTCTAGTCTGTAAGCCACTTTGCCCACCCGACTGATAACATTAAATGGGCCAATAAATTGTGGACTCAGTTTACCTCTTTTCCTAAATCGAAGATTCCCTTCCATGGAGATACCTTGAGCATTACACTATCGCCTACTTGAAACTCGATAGCCTTCGTCTTTTATCCGCATAGGACTTTTGTCGATCTTGAGCCGCCTTTAAATGGGCTCGAACCGTATTGATCTTTTCATTTGTGGCCTTAATCACATCTTCATGGGTGAGTTCTCTTGGTCCTACTTTTCCCCAACATACTGGGGTTCGGCATTTCCGACCATAAAGCATATCGTATGATGCCATACCAATGCTTGAGTGGTAATGTTGTTGTAAGAGAATTCAACTAACGGTAGATAAGCATCCCAACTATCACCAAAATTAATAATACATGCTGAAGCATCTTCTAAGGTCTGAATCGTTCGTTCGCTCTGTCCATCTATCTGGGGGTGGTATGCAGTACCGATCAACAGTTTTGTGCCCATCTGTTTTTAGAAATGCGCCAAACGTTCGAAGTAAACTGGGTATCTCTATCGGATACAATCGATACCGGTATTCCATGACGTGCTATAATTTCATTCACATATACCTTCGACATCTTTTCAGAAGTGTATGTCTCTCGAATTGGAATAAAATGAGCACTTTTCGTTAATCTATCAACGACCACCCAAATGGCGTCGAATCCTCGACCCGTTCTCGGTAGTTTGGTCAATAGATCCATGGCTATGTGTTCCCATTTTCAAACCGGTATTTCTAATGGTTAGAAGTTGCCAATAAGGCTTTTGATGCTCCGCTTTTACTTGTAAACAAGTTAAACATTTTTCGACGTATTTTGCTATATCTCTCTTCATTCCAGGCCACCAATAATTCTGTTTTAAGTCTCTATACATTTTGGTTGCTCCGGGTGAATCGAATAACGTGATTTATGAGCTTCGTCAAGTAAGTGTTCTTTTACTCCACATGTGTTTGGAACCCAGATTCTGTCGCATCAGTATTTCAAACCGTCCTCTCTATCTTCAACATCTTTTACTAAACACTTTACTCTTTCCTTTTCCCAGTTCTTTTTCTTTATCGCTTCTTCTTGTGCTATTCAGATTCGTTCCAATAGTCCTGAAGTGACCACAAGTTGCATAGATTGTACCCGAATAGGTACATATTCCTCTTTTCGACTCATGGCATCTGCCACTACGTTGGCTTTTCCTGGATGATAATAAATTTCATAGTCATAATCCTTCACCATCTCTAACCAACGCCTTTGTCTCATATTCAATTCTTTTTTATCAAAGAAGTACTTTAGGCTTTTATGATCGGTAAAAATGATGCATTTTACTCCATACAAGTAGTGTCTCCAAATTTTTAAGGCAATACTACTGCCGCCAATTCAAGGTCATGGTCGGATATTTCTGTTCATGAACTTTTAATTGTCTCGAGGCATAGGCAATTACCTTGCCTCGTTGCATAAGCACGCACCCAAGGCCTAGGTGCGATGCATCAGAATACACCACTAAGTCATCAGTGCCATCCGGTAATGTCAATACCGGAGCACTAGTCAACTTTTCCTTAATCATTTGGAACGCTCTTTCTTGTTCGTCACTCTAGACAAACTTTTCATTCTTGGGATTAACTTGTTAATGGTGAGGCAATCTTGGAGAAATCTTGAATAAATCTTCTATAATAACCCGCAAGCCCCAAAAAGCTTCTCATTTCTGACGGATTTTTCGAAAGATTCCATTTCGACGCTGCTTCATCTTGGACGGATAGACTAATATTCCATCGGCGCTGATGATATGCCCTAGGAATTGTACTTCTCGAAGCCAAAAGGCACATTTTGAGAATTTCGCATAGAGCTTTTCTCTTCTAAGCGTTTCTAATACCTCACGCAAATGGCGCGTATCCTCTTCGCTTTTTGAATAAACTAGGATGTCATCAATGAATACTATCACCAATTTATCCAACATTGGCTTGCAAACCCGGTTCATAAGATCCATGAAAGCCGCGGGTGCATTTGCTAGCCCGAAGGACATTACGAGAAACTCATAATGCCTATATTGCGTACGGAAAGCTGTCTTGGGTATGTCTTCTTTTTTTACCCTCAACTGATGATATCCCGATCTCAAGTCAATCTTTGAAAAAAAACTCGCACCTTGCAATTGATCGAATAAATCGTCGACTCTCGGAAGTAGGCATCGAATCTTTACCGTAAGTTTGTTTAATTCTCGGTAATCGATGCACATATGCATACTCCTGTCTTTCTTTTTTACAAACAATACCGGCGCTTCCCAAGGAGAGACACTAGGTCGAATGAATCCTTCGTCGAGCAGGTCTTTCTGTTGTAAAATTAATTCTTGAAGTTCAGACGGTGTTAATCTGTATGGCGCTTTAGCCACCGGCTTAGCGCCCGGGATTAATTCTATTCCAAATTCCACTTCACGTTCGGGTGGTATCCCCGGTAAATCCTCCGGAAATACGTCTTCAAATTCTCATACAACCGGTACATCTCTAATCGTTGGTGACTCTTTTTCTGAATCAAGTATATAGGTCAAGTAAGCCTTGCACCCGTGTTGAATGAGTCTACGGGCTTCCATCATCGAGCATATGATTGGGTAGCCACTCCTTTCCCCATAAATATTGACACGCCTTCCGCTCGGAGATACTAATTGTATTTCTTTACGGGAGCATATCACATTGGCGTGGTAACGTGATAGCCAATCCATTTCAATCACTACTTGGAATTCCCCCATTGACATAAGTATTAAATCAACTAAATAATCTTCATCCTCAATGCTCAATTTGCAATTCCGACGTATACCACAAATAATAAAAGTTTTGTTATTACCTACTTCTACCTCTAAGGGCATCGATAACTTTATTAATGGAAATGATGGGTGTTTAGTTAACTCGTGTGAAATAAAAGATCTGTTTGCACCCGTATCAAATAAAACATGAGCGGGAATTAAATTTACGGTAAAAGTACATGTGACCACATCAGGTTCAACTTTTGCCTCAGCTGCAGTTATCTAGAAAGACCTTGCCTTTGGCTTTGGGACTTCCGCCTTTTTGTTGACTAGGACTTTCCTTCCTACCAAATCCAGGCATTCAGACTTCTTGTGGCCCGGTTGATAGCATTTGTAGCACACTGATATCTTGCCGGGGCAGTTTGAAGCTACGTGTCCTGTCTTCCCGCACACCATACATGGCTTGTTTTTTAAATAGCACTCGCCTTTATGGGCTCGGCTACAAATTATACAATTTGGCGTCCCTCCTTTTACATTCATCTTCTTCGAAGACTCGATCATTTTTTGTTTCTTTACCGGGCTTGGATTTGTATCCAACGCCCTCCTCTCACCCCTTTCCACCTCTTTTTCAACTCTATTTCCCGACTCCCGAGCGGCATTCACAATTTCCGTGAGATGTTCATACTTCGAGGGAGTCATAAACTCCATATATTCTGCGCTCAACATGTTATAATAATAAAAATCTTTTGCTCTTCCGCTTGCACCAACTCGTCACAAAATCTGAGCCTTGTCAAGGAACACCCCCGTGATCTTATCAATAGATTCACCTTTTTGCCTTAATTGAATAAATTATTCTTTTATCTTGTTGATCACGGCCTTTGGGCTATGATGTTTAAGGAAAGGCACTTTAAACTCCTCCCATGTCATGGTTCTAGTGGTTTCAACTTCTTGCTCTTTTCTAATATTGTCCCACCAATCTTTTGCTTGACCCTTTAATTGACCGGTCCCATAGGCCACAAAATCGGTTACATCATAGTGAGTTCTTTCGAAGACTCCTTCAATGTCGCTTATCCATTGTTGGCAAATGATTTGGTCTACTTCTCCATTATAGATTGGCGGTTTACATGCCATGAACTTGTCGTACAGACATGTTTTCTTTTCTTAATCTTATATTTTTCTTATACAAAACTTTCCTTCAACTCATTTATCTTTTCTTCTGCCACTGATAAAATTGTGGTTTGTAATCTATCCATAAACTGAGGTAGACTGGCCTCTAGAGCCTTTCCGACTTCCTCGGAAATCTTTTCTCGTATCTCATCCGTAACGAGGGATACAGTATCTTCACCAGTTCTGTCCGACATCCTTTTTAACTAAAATTGTTCATAGTAATTTAGTAAATAACTCATTTAATTATTTCCATAATATTATATGGAATTTTTTACTCATCGTTCGATATTACTCTTAATATATCATTCTTTTTTGGTTTGATTGAGTATATAACTTGTCTCCACCTTTTATAGTTAGTGTATTTCCCGGGTTCCAGTGTATTACTACACTCTTGCCATATACTTTAAATCATCTTCTTTTCTATTATCAATTTCTTATAGAAACTACTTTTCTAACTAGTTCTTGCTGGATGTCTTGATCAAGCTTTGAACCAAACATATTTCACCTTTAACCTTAAGCTCTGATTACCAACTTGAAAATCCATACTTACAATATATAAATAAAAGTACAGAATATTATATATAATACATATATATATATATGTATACTAAAATTTTCATTAACCACTTACATCAAAAGTATCGATGTTTATGAAAAACCACTAAATAATTAGAAAATATAATCCTTAGATCATTTGCAAAAGTGTTTGCATCATCTTAACAAAAAAAGTGGAAGTCTGAATTGTAATTGATGTTCGGTTCTTCATTATGACTTGATCTTCCTTCCATAGACATTTTAAGATCTCCTCCTTCTAAACATTTTACAACATATTAACAAGATTTAGAATGTGTAACAAAACATAGCATAACTAGATAATTAAATTTTAAATTTTTCAGAAATTAAAGGTTTTGAAGTGGCGTCGGTGACGGCAGTTTTGCTGCTGAGTTATTTCTTTGTTCGTTTGACCCGTTTGATGTTTCACATTTTAAAACATGTCCCGATACTTGCAGAAAATATTCGTCATATGGTATTTTATGTCTTCATTTTTGTAATACCTTTATCTCAAGTATTTATACAACTAAATTCTTAGTTCGTAAATTAAGTCATTTTGAACCGTTTGTATATTTTTGACAATTTGACTTATTTAACCATACCCCTTATCTCTATTATCATTTTTATGGTTACACCAAGTTTCTCGGAGTAACTTTATAGCAATATACTTTTCCGTTACTCGGTTTGTGCTTAAATTCTGATTTTGCCCTTTTTACCGAGTTTATATCCAAATAGTCATGGATATAGCATCATAGTATGTGTCACGACTAAATTTTGACCTGTTTGGTTACCACAACGAAATCCATCGCTTTATTTAACCAAACATTTATTCTTTTTATTATTTGACCCATTTGATCGTTTTAGCAAATTCCATCGCGTTTATTCAACCAAATCATCATCTATCACATTGTTTGACCCGTTTAGTCGTCTTAGCAAATTCCATCGCTTTTATTCGAGCAGACCATCATTTATCATGTTGCTTGACCCGTTTGGTCGTCTTAGCGAATTCCATCGCTTTTATTCGACCAAACCTTATTATCTCACCTCTATTCTAGTTTGTTTAGTTATTTGTGTGAAAATTTTCACTTTCAAAATAATCCAAGCAATTCATAATTCGATATCACCTATTCAATTCATTCGTGTGAAATCCATCACTTATAAATGAATCGAATGTGTTTAAGTTCGTTTCATTATTCAACATATATCATTACGAATATCAGAATAAATTCTTATAAAACAATAAACCACGTACCTTAGAGCTTTCCCTTCAAACGCGTATCCGTCCCAGCTTTGTCACTTTGATGTTTCACCCGACTTGCCTATAAGGTTCCGATTTATGGTTTAGAATTCATAGTATAATATATGACATGTAACTTGTCAAAGTCTCATTTATACGATTCTTTCATATTTTTCAATAACCTATAATCATTTAGGCATTACATCGAGCACATTGTGGGCAACATTTTTTTACTACTCTTATCAAGTCCATTATTTAGCTATCAACCATGAATTAGCATCCTTTCAAGTCTCTGCATCTAGAATGTGCAATTTACATCTAGATTCTAACATATTAACATCAAATATTACAAATTTCACCACCACAATTCATGTGTTTATCATATTCATAGAAACCCATTTAGCATAAACATTGTTAATCATCATAACACTCATTTTTATAGCATTTGATCACTGATTTTTCATCAAAAGTTTGTTCCTAGACCCATATGCACCTCAGATTCCATCATAACATTCCAATTATACTCAACATAGAATTTGTGGTGTTCAGATAGTTTCATAATATCACCAAGGATCAAATTAGACATACCTTATGATTTCCTTTGCCTAAGTAATCGTTAATCTATGCTCATGCAAAGATTTCAAGCCCAATTTCTCTTTGATTTTGAGAGATTGATGATATTAGGGTTCTTCCCCTTTCTTGTTCTTTGTCTGGTCGACCCAAAACACCCCTTTGTGTGTGTTTTTTGTGTTTTAAATTTCTATTTGTAATCACTAGTTTACCAAGTGTCCAATTCGGTCCTCTATGTTTTGTTTATTATACAAAAGCATTACTCAAATACTTTATTGGTTATCAACAAGTAACTAACCAAGTTAAATTGTAATAATAATCATGTGCATAATGTTTACCATTTAGCCAAATATTATTAAATATTTATTATATTTAGGGACGTTACAAGTCCATCCCCTCTTTAAAAGGGTTTTCCATTAATTAGGTTAAATGCCTCTAATTCTTTATATACTTTAATATTTTTGGGGTGTTACAATCTAGGGTTACACTGTTTGTAAATACTTTTAATCAAGATGTTAAAAGAGTTTATTGGCCTTTAGAATTCATCGACTTCACATTTAGCAAAAGATCTGAGTTCAATAATATTGTTTCATCCCTTCCCATATGAACGTTACTTTTGATTTGTATACGTTGAATATCACTTAGCTGATTCATTTCACATATGACTATGTGTTAAGAAGATGCAGGATGGTAGGGGAGCTAAATGAGTCGTGTTCGCGCGTTGGCGGTTTCCCAAAAATTTTAGACGAACCCGATGTAAGGTCCCACCCAAAACCCGAGCGATAATGCACAATTGATACACTTATAGCGGAAGCAAACTAAACTTTCATTAAAACTTGAGTTAAATGCTTGTTTGGTCCCTGTAGTTTGCGAAAATTGCAGACTTGGTCGTAATGGTTCACTATTTACACACTTGGTCCTCATAGTTGTAATTTTTGAACTCGGGTGGTCCTTATCACTAACCAATGTTAAGTTTTTTAGTTAAATATATACAAAATTACTAGATTGCCCCTAAACAAAAAAAGGAAATGAACCCACTCCTTTATCTTCTTCATCCTCCCCTCTCTTTCTCTCTAAAACCCACAACCACCTGCACCTTCAAGTCTTCAACCCACCTCCACCTCCACATCAGCCCACCACACACCTCCACCGCCACTTTCAACCCATCACCACCACCTCCACTGTCAATCGACCACCACTACCTCCACCTACACCATCACCTTCAACCCATCACCACCACCTTCAACCCATCACCACCACCTCCACCGTCAATCGACCATCACTACCTCCACCGTCACAGATTGGACTTCAACGACCACTATCTTTGCAACCAGCTTCAACAACAGTCGCAATCTCCACCGTCACACTACCTCCACCGCCGCCCTCTCCGATCCCAGCTTCAGTTGCCACTGTCGTCACTCCCTTGTGTGTCTCTGACCACCAAAATGTTCTCCGTCGTCACAGCACTTCGTGCTTCAACAACCACCTTGATCTTGTTGACCTCCATTTTAAGGCAGGTTATGTGCGTTGTATATGTATATTGCATCTAGACTAACCTAAATCGGGTTTATAAATGTGAAAACATCTTGTTTTAATAAGTTAAAAGGGTTAATAGAAGAGATTGCAACTAAGATATGTGATGGTAGAGTAGAGATGGAATCAGGGAAGCAAGAAGAAACGGGGTAAAAGAAGAAGTGGTTGTGAGGTGGGACCCACAACAACATATTATTTTTTTCTTTTTTTCCTTAATGTATAAGGGTATTTTAGTCAATTAATAAGACTTAACTGAACAATTTAACATTGGTTAGTGATAAGGACCACCCGAGTGCAAAAATTACAACTATTAGGACCAAGTGTGTAATTAGTGAACCATTAGGACTAAGTCTGCAATTTTCGCAAACCACATGGACCAACCAAGCATTTAACTCTTAAAACTTATAATCGTCTAAGAGGATGTTTGGCTTGCTTATTTAACTCTAAAGTGTTTTTGTTAAAAGTGCTTATTAACTTATGACTTTTATAAAAGAAGTTTTTAAAAAGGGTTTAGATTAGCTTTTATGGTTATAAAACTAAAATGACTAAAAAGGATATGATAAGTTTCAATTTTTAGTTGCTATTTTAAAGGGTAAGGTTAGATTGGTAATTTTATGTTCAAAAAGCTAAAAACCTTTTAAAAAGCCAAGTTTTTTTGGATTTTGAATAAAACTTTTTACACCTATTAAAAAGCCAAAATGAAAAGGACTTTTATCAAAACCAAACATTTTTTTTAACTTATTAGCTTTTTGAAAAAGCTAATAAGTCTTTTAAGTTATTTTCAAACTCAATCCCAAACACTCTAAGTACAAAACATTATTTATTTACAAATTCTTAACATTAAGAACCATGTTGTCTTCTAAGCTCCACAACTGCCAAGTAATTCCTATAGCTATCTCATTGATTACCCGAGATAAGTATACTCAAAACAACATCAGCTACATGCTGGTGAGCTCATGATATACAACCTACAAAATAATCACACTGACAATTATGCACACACAATATGGGTTATGACGACCGTACTGGCTACTCACTGTACAACTGACACGCTGACCCAGTAGTGTCATCACAACCATCATGTAGGTATGGAAAATTACTGAGTGCATGTTATTCCATACTGAGACCCCTGGCCCTATTCCAGCTTTTCGTAACAAGTCCATTAAGCATACAAGGATTCTTCATACCCCCACAAATATACACATATTGCAGCATTCTCATTTATAACAGTTTAGACACAATGAGTATACTATGACAGTTTTATAAACAAAACGATATTTGACCTATTTAAGTGTTGCTTAACAGCTGCAAATACAGTCGGGTAATATCTCAGGGTCCTAACACAATTACATAATCATAGGTTAAGTTACGGTACTCTTAACTAGTTATTATCACGGTTACATATTAGTTAGCTGCCTTGTTTAAGCATAATTGATGAGTCCATGCCTAACTAAGGTTGGGCTACCAAATACCCATTCCTGACAATAACTCTTAATACCTAAAAGATAATAATGCTAAAACAACTACTAATAATAAACTTAAATGAGAACATAACTTAAAACTATTTACAGTAAGTTGATGTAGAGTCTCACTACCCATGCTCCTACACCACTATTAGCAACACCCAAAAACAAAACCACTACTAGCAATACCTCATTTCTCTTAAGATAATAATACTAAAACTACTACTAATAATAAACTTAAACAAGAACATAACTTAAAACTATTTACAGTAAGTTGATGTAGAGTCTCACTACCCGTGCTCCTACACCACTACTAGCAACACCCAAAAACAAAACCACTACTAGCAATACCTAAAAATGAGGTAATACGTACTTAGGATTCTCATTCTTTGATAGAATGTTCCTGTTAAAGAAATTGATATTCTAATTCTAACTCTAAACAAAACCTATGACTTGTTTTTATAAAGTGGTTACAAACTTTCTGAATCTAATCGATATGGCATCAGGAAGCTAACACGTACACACCTCAAACTCTACACATACAAACACCTCAAACTCTCTATATCCGATGTGGGACAACGGTGTTATGCATGCTTAGGTGCTTGCTTGCGTGGGATCAGGAAGCTAACACACACCTCAAACTCTCTATATTCTATGTTGGACAACGGTGACATGCGTGTTTGGGTGATTGCTTGCTCATGTACATACGGTTGTTTCAAATCTCAAGTTTTAAATATTATTAAATTATTATAATTAATTCACCTGTTTCACTAGTTTTTCTCTTATAACTTTTAAAATATAACGTTTAATAAAATTAAAAATTTATTGTTAGAACAAGCAAATTTTTCTCTACATGTTGACCTAAGTTTCATTAACAATAGAAGTTATATATTATTATTATTATTATTATTATTAAACGGCCTCCTATAATACTAAATACTCGTCTAGATATCTCATATTCTAAATCACCATCTTACTCATTCGATAATGTATATTATATGAATATATGAGTAACAACAATATATGAAATATCTTTATATATGTATCTGTCTACAAAACGGGGTGTTGCACCCGAACTCGAAAATCGTATCATACATATGAACCCGAACATGATCCAAATATTCGTGAGTTGCCGTGAACAAGACCAATTCAACATGAATGTTTTCATTTTTTTCGCAAATTACTATAGTAAAATCAATATCTTACTACAAACACAAATTAATATATAATTACATTTTCATTATAGAATTATAAGTTTTTGTTTAAAGTAAACTTCACTAACAACATGCCAACACCAAACTGAGGCGGCCCAAAACAAAAACATTACATAATTACAAATTTACATCAATTTTGCCACAAAATCGTTTTCATTTTCGACCTACTTTTTAACTATAAAAACCCACCAACTTAACTTCGCTTTTGATATCTTCAATCTTGACCGGTTTGTAGTTGAATTTAGCTCATTCCTCGCCCTACAGATGCTCCAACACCCTATTTTGACAATCCTTTGAAGACCTCTTTTTCATGCTCTTTTAACCCTACATGTTCATGAATCTCCTAACAAATCTTTGAAAGAGAAAACAAACAAGTTAGAACCTTGCACCACACTCAATTTATCTTTTTAAGTTATAATTGTAACCGGGTTGACACGGATCAAACGGGTTCATGAGTTCGATCTAATACTAACCTAAAACTCATTTAGACTAAATCCAAACCCGCTAATTTCGTGTTAGATCCGTATCAGGTTTTCAGATTGTATCAGAAATTCACACCCGTAAAGGAGGATACCAGGGATGATGATTAAAAAAAGTTGTTGTGCAGGCGTGAGATTCAAGGTGTATGTCACCTTCAAATTAATTTGGTGCGAATAATTTAAATGCTGCAAAAAGAAAGGAAATTATTTACTGTGTTTTGTGTAAAAGTGTTCAATTATGCTTCCAAACTTTCAGACTTAAAACTTTGACCCCTAGGCCACTAAGCCTTTGGCATAGTACTAAAGAGAAATTAACTTTTATAGAAAGATTAAGGTTCAATCTTTCTGAGATGTAATTAAAGGAAGAAAGATTAGTCATTCAAAAACAAAATAAGTATGTGAGTAATTTCAAGGAAAGTTAAGATTTTGTAAACGAGTTTGTTTGGGTTAAATTGGAAAATCTGCACATAATTATACTCTTGGGGTATAATGCTATGCTTTGTAGTGTAAATTGGAAAAGTCTCAAAATTGGATGCTATGCTATCCGGTACAAAGATCAAACCTCAGAAAGGATGCTTAGATAGCAAGAACTGGCGATTATGATCGATTGTAACGCATATTTTTTGTATGGTTCAAAATGGGCCAGATTGGGTTGAATCGGAGACACTCCTTGTCTATCTCTACTATAATTAGTGTCTTAAATATGAGTCATAAACTGTATTATAATTTATAACAACAGTACTCTATTTTTAGAGTAAAAACGGTTGTAGGAGGGTGTATTCACTAATAATACACTTCTAGCTAATTTGCATTCATAATAATATTGATTATTGTGGTGTAAGTTCTAATGACAATCGAAAGATTCTTGAGTGTATAAGTATTTTTTTACCTCATCTAATTTCTAGTTACAGGTTTGATATTTTGGTGAGACATCAGAGAATTTCTATAACTAGGTTTTTGTATTAGAGTTTTATTAGGTGAACTTGAGCTAGAGAATTTCTATAACTAGGTTTTTGTATTAGAGTTTTATTAGGTGATCTTGAGCTACATTGATGTTTTCTCATAGTTGGATATAGTATGAGATGGCATTGTTTAAAATTTGTAAAATGGTAGTATCATATATAATCCTATGGTGGCAAGTCTAGATTAAAACAATTTATCTTTGTTTATTTAGTATGTGTGGAGATGAATCTGTTTGACATGGCACATTTTTCTTTTCTTTTTTTCTTCTTCTGAATTTGTATTGATATATTAATAGTGTCAAGGTTAATTCAATTACTTAGTGGTGGTAATGTATTGCAACTTTTAACTAAACAAGCTACCTATTTAGTTAAACTCGTTATGTTTGGGTTGTTTAATCTTTTAATTTAATAGGTCAATCAGTCAACTCCTTCAACCCATTTATTCTTTTTTTATCTTCTATTTCCCAGCCCATCTGATTCATGAGTTACTTTTCTCAATATATCAAAGTCCAAACTAGCCCATATTTAAGGCATTAGCTAAATTAGACATCGAATTAGTCACCTTGACGGTCCACTAGTCACATTACCAGTCTAGAGAAAGCTACATGATGTTATCACTTAAATAGTCAACAAATCTGTTCATGATTTGAATGACCACCCACATACCTTTCTCCTCTCGAAACCAGCAAACAAGCAAACGAATACATCTCTTTCTCTTCCAACAACACACATATCGGAGGCACATAACACCACCTCACTACGGCACCACTATTAGAAAACAACCATCAACCATCTTTGCGAAAACCATATTTGTCGCAAAAACTGTCGGAAAACGGCCTTCGCGACAATTGCGACATAACAAAGTAATGTGAAAAAACTTATCGGAATGAAATTAGCAACAAAATTGACAAATCTTGCGACAAAATTCCAGCAAAACAATCTCACCACAAACATTGCAACAAGAATTCAATAAACCTTTTTAAACACTTTCCTACAATTTATTGACAATTTTGCAATAATATCTAATTTATTAATAACTAGTATTAAGTACCCCGCATTGCGTCGGGGTAAAACCAGGCCAAATAACATCAATGTCATACCCCGTCAGTTCAACCAACACCGCAAAAACTCGAAAAACAAAAAATAATAATAACGAAAGGAGACGTAAAAACGTTTAAATCACACACGGCCGTTGCAGCGTGTTAATGTGAAATGTAAAACATAAAAAAATAACTAAGTCGATCGAGGAACGAAAAGTAGATATAAAAATGTTGAATCACGCACGGATCGTTGCAGCGTGTTAATAGCAAAATGTAAAACATAAAAAATAACTGAGTCGATCGACGACCCGTGTGTTACAATAGGGCCGATAAACGGAAAAAAAGTAGGCGTAAAAACGTTGAAACATACACACGTTGGAGCATGTTAACTCGCAAATATAGACCAAAATGTAAAACGACAAGTTTATAAAAATGAAAAGTATAAGATTAAAGTTGAAAGTAAAAGACGTTATGTTAAATTATAAAGATAAAAAGTACAATGGTTAAAAGTAAAAAATAAATAAAAAAACAAAAAGATATTCATAAATCATAGGATACAATTATCAATGCATAAATAACTTGTTAATTAATTAAGCTATGGGTACAACTATGAGATACACAATATATCTAAAGCTTAATGTACAAACACTAATGCAACAAAATGTTTGGAAATTTATATTATATAATATATTTTATTGATTTTGATAATAATAAAACTAAGAAAACAATTAATCAATGAGAACAAATAATTATTTTTTTATTTTGCGACAAGTTCTGACGGTCTCAAAATTTAATAATTTGTTTTCGACATATTTGCCACACTTTAAGAAATAGAATTGTTACTATTTAATATTGCGACAACCTTTTCACAATTTTAAAAATCAAATTGATATATTTTTAAGTAGGACAACAAAATTATGATATATCCCTACATGATGAAAAAAAAATTATTGTTGTTTTTGTTCTTTACTAAAAGTCTGTAAATGGTACATTTGGTGCCATTGGCCACCAATAGGGTAATACTTTGTTATCCTTTAATAGAAAAAGAAAGTAAAATACTTACCGCCATGAAATAGGACAGAATGATTAAGGCTTACGGTGAACCTAATAAACCCTAATCCAATAGAAAGTGCAAACACGGGACTCAAATAGAGTTTGCAATAACTCTCATACACGACGACAGTTAAGTCTCATGACCACGGCGGAGCTACATACATGGTGCTGGAGTCAACCGACACCATTTTTTTATGTTTTTATAGGGCGTATAATAATCAATTTTCAAAAAAGTCCATTCTTTTTTACGAGTGACACCATTGATTTTATGAAAAAATATTGTACCCAGTTCCGTTGGTTTTATGAAAAAATTATACATATTTTTCACTTAATAAAAATTTATATAAACGTTCTCTGAAAAGAAAAATAGAGTTTAGCAATTAAGCAGAATTTCATAATTTCATTTCAAATATAGCTCATTTAACCGATGAAAAGCTCATTTTTTTAGTTAAATACTATTTCATCCTCGTGGTTTACTTAAAATATCTATTTCAATTCAAAAGATTTTTTTGAAGTTTTTTTAAACTGATAGTTTAATTTTCATATCAATTTAAATGCACTCCACTAACTTCATCCAAATATTCTGTTTATTTATAATGAAATGATCAAAATACCCTTAACATCCTTTTAAACTAATATATTATATTTTATATACTAGTAAATGAAAAATCTTCTAGACATGTATTATTTTCAGGTGTTTTCACACTTTTAAATATAATACTTTAATAAATTTTATTATAAAATTATATATATATATATATATATTATATATATATATTCTCTTGTTAAATAATAATATTAATAGTTTTGTTTATACACATTGTTGTATATATAAAATATTATTTTGGTGTATAAAGAAAATAACTTTTTAAATACTCGTTTGGTGTATATATACACATATTATTTAAAAAAGATTAATAACATGTATATAGAAAATACTATTTTTAATATGCTTGTTTTTGTGGTGTATTTTAAAAAAGGAATATTAATGTATGAAAATTTTATGGTCATTTAAAACGTGGAGATAGTTGATTTAAAAGTAACCAATAGCTAAGGAAAAAATATTTTTATCTTTCTGTCATACCCTTTTGAATAAAAAAGAAGAAGTTGACAAGATAAGTGGCCAATAATGTGTGTGTGTATATATATATATACATATTATCTCATACATTAATATTTTTTAAAAGGTATACTATAGAAACGAGCATATTAAAAATATATTTTCTTTATATATGTTATTAGCGTGCAAAAAGATTTCAGTAATTAGTATAAAAGAAAAAAAAATATAATATTAATTTAAAAAGAGCTAAGGGTATTTTGGTTATTTCACAAGAAATTAACAAAAAAATTTGAATAGAGTTAGTAGGCTAGATGTATATTGATAAGAAAACCAAACTATTGAATTCAAAAAGTCCAAAAATATCTTTTGGACTAAAATAGATATTTTGATCAAACCATAAGGACTAAACTTTTTTTTATTTACTCATTAACCCATTACCAATTCCCTAATAATGACCTAATATAAATAAAAACCATTAATTATGGTATTACCTTTTATTTTATTACCCACGTGATCCAAAAATTTTGGTTACATGTTATAATTCCAAGCATTGAGAAAAACTAACCCCATTGAAAAAAAATTTTGATTCCGTCATTGCTTGCATTGACCGGTTCAGGTAAATAGCTTTTTGGAGAAAATTGGGCATCAATAGTGTTATATCTCCAATAACAAATGGGAACAATTATGTAAATGAACATGACAAAGCCTACTCAACATTGACAATGTAAGTCCAAGGTGTGACTAATGGGCTACCATGGCAAGCTGAAATTCCAGCCCAATCAAGGGTGAATGCACCCACACTACCTACCCGACCTAATTTGTTGCGTGGTTATGTTTTGTGGCCAAGCCCAACAGACCCATAAGAAGAAAGTCAAGAATGGGAAAAGATAGCCTGGAATTGCATAGTAGGCAAAACTTAGAACTAAAAAGATCATGAAAAACCTAATTCTTCGCATGCCTTTTGATTTAATTTCGTTTTCATGCAATACTATGGAATAAAAGCAATTTACCCATGTTAGTGCGAATACTAGCTTAGAATTCTGTAACAACCAAAACAATTAAAAATTTAAACATTATTTACTAATCGTGCATTTTTGGTTTTTTTAATTCAAGTATCATTTTGGTATCACCAACACTAAGATTCAAATCATAAACATAAAAAAAAGTTTTCCATTAGATTAACAAAATTTGTCATGTGTTTATTAGCTTTGAAATTTAGATATCAGCATTAAATCGATATATTAAATTTTGAATTGGAAAAGTTGCCTAATAATAAAACTTTGGGCCAAAAAAAACTAGAATCAGAAGCCGAATTATCCAAATTCTGAATCTAAAATATCCGAAAAATCGAATATCTTTATTTCAAAGATTAATATTTTCGGACTCGGATTGGATAGCGATTTTTAAAAATTTCAAATATTTTGGGTACCGAATTATCTGAAATATTTTTCATATATTATTAAATAATAAATATTAATTAAAAAATTTGGGTTTTTTTCTGATATTTCGGATATTTTTTCTAAAAAATACTAGATAATTCAAATATCCAAAAATAATTTGTAAGACAAAATTACTTTTAAAATTATTAAAATATAGATTTTTTTTAAAATTCGGATATACGTATCCAAAATTTCGGTATTAAAATCCGAGTCGAATACATTTTTAGCATACACAATTCTAGACACAAATCGATCATATTCATTAGCTTTGTAACTTTCACAACTGTGAAGGTTCCACTAGGTTTTGTTTCTGTAATACAACTATTACTAGACATGTGACAGTTGATAGGTTGTGATGGGTGGTTACAGGTGCCACCAGTGTTCCTTAGGTGTCATCAGAGTTTTGTTGACCGGTGATGGTATTGTGTCGGTGTTGATGCTTTGTCGGAGAAGAAAAATGAGGGGACGGGTGGGAGGCTTTTGGTCGTAGATGTGAGGTGTTCACAAGAGGTGGGAGGTGGTTGCTAAAGAATGTTGATGGTGGTGACTGATTGTTGCAAAGAAAAAGAGTTGAATTAGGATAATATGTTTAAAATAAAATGGCACTTTTAACAGTTATTATTAAAAAATAAGGGATAATATTTTCATTTCGCAGCAGAAGCTAACGTCCATCTAGTTAGCAGATTATCCGATGTTACTGAGAATACCACATCAAACAAACATGTAATTTTTAAAAGTTAGATACTAAAAAGATAAATTATAGAGACCATTCAAATAACTTACTCTAAAATATAGCATTTATATATATTGAAGGATAAAGTTTGAAGACAAAGGTGTAAATTTAATATTAAATTAATATAATATAATAAGGAAAATCATGAAAATAACCTTGAACAAGTCAATTCTTGAAATGAACATCTAATGCGTCTGGATTAGACACTATACGGGAAATAGCGTCTAAGCCTAGACGCTTCTTTTTTTTAATCTTTTCCATATTTTAAATAGGCATAACTTTTTTCATACGTTACTATTTAAAAAAAACTTTACATCAAATTAAAGAGAAATTTATTATATTTAATTTGGTGTATTTTTTTTTAAATTATCGTATGAAAAGCTTATACCCATTTAAAAATCATGATGAAGAAGAAAAATAAAAAAAAGCACAAAACTTATGGTATTGTGGCGTCTAACATAGACGCATCAGATGTTCATTTTCATGAATTAGCATAATCAATAGTTATTTTCGTGATTTTCCCATATAATAATCATACATGCTATCCACAAAAGAATTTAAATATAAAGATGGTGTTTTCATCAGTTTGATGACTTTTTGTCAAACAATAATCTACATTTGTTTACTAAGATGCTATTGAAGCTCATTGTAATCACGTATATAGACAAACAACTTGAGATTTGCTTGATTCGTGAAATAAATATCAATATTTCGGGGTGTTGGATTTTGTTAGTGGAAAAACTATTTATCAAAATAATGTTTTTTAAAAACTATGTACTATAATAGTGTTCCTTGTTTATTTTGTATGTTTATTTTCATTTTTAACCAACATATTAAGCTTTTTTTAAAATTTCTATTAAATTAATCAAGTAAAAATCTTTTTTATTCACTAATTATTTATATTTTTTCAATCAATCTAAGAGTTTTAATTTTTAAGAGGTAAAAAACACGTAAATTAAAAACGAGTTACAATCTTTTAAACTAAAATCTTAAATGTGTGACTTTAAACAAACCGCATGTAATTTTGTGTAACACTAAACCCGAATTTTCAAATCATGAGTAATATTTATTGGTTTTATTAAAACCCCTAAAATCTAAATAAATATTGGTGTAACATATATGACGTACGTAAAGAATGATGTGTAACCAGCATTCATATTTTCTTAAAGATGTGCATATATCAATTCCTGTTCACTAGAAAATATGTTTATAATTGTATGAGGAATTGATATGCGCTAAATACAATATATAAATTGTATCAAATACGGTATAAAATCAACCATTTTTAGTATTAATGTTAGAAAAAGTACGTTTCTTTGTATAATTTTGATTTTCAGAATAAAAAGAGCTTAAACGTACAAAAAAACAAATTAACAACAAGATCCAGCATAATTATGAAAGAAGGGAATACAACACACTATAAAAACCCCCAAGCTTCACTCCGAGAACAAAAACGACAAATTAGAAGTTTGGCAAGGGGCCGTGCCTCGTTGGCATGGGGTCATGCCCCTTCAAGATTCCAGATCAGAAGAAGACAAACAGATGCAGACAAGAGACACGGGGTCGTGTCCCTGTGGACACTTGTCGTGGTCAACTTCCAGATTTGCATATCTAGGATAGTACAACAAGTACAATGGCCACAGGGTCGTGCCGTTGACAGACCGGGCCGTGTAGCAGGCTGATCTAACAAACAAATTAAATGAAGACGGAGAATAAAGAAAGCACGGGGCCGTGCCCTGCAGGCATGGGGCTGTGTGAGCAGTCTGATCGCAGCTATAAATATGAGTGCTTGGTTTCATTCTAACTCATCCCTTGCCAAAACACTTCTCTCACACCTACCACCATTCCCCCACCCACAATACCACCACCATCTATCCATCATCCATCCTAGAGTGTGTAGTAGTCTCGGGATACAAGATTGATTGTAAGAGTTTTTGTCAAACAAAGGTCATGTTTGGCTAATCTCTTACATCACTTGGTGAAGACAAGTTATTTATGTATTACTTTCGATTTCCTAGCTTTGGTTAACTTTTTAATTGGGTATGTATTAATAACTTTAATGACTAGTTTTTTTATATTGGTGAAGACAAGTTATTTATGTATTACTTTGACTTCCGAACCACACAAACTTCTAAACTTAGCTAAAAATCCAGTACCCCAAGTAACCCGGAATTCTAGAAAATTCGGAACTCGTAAAAACCGGAAACTTTTGAAACCTCAGATCAGATGACTGAACAGTACTTCTAAATACAAAAAAAATTCGAAACAAGCAAAGAAAATCCGAATATAACTCATAAATTCGGATTTAACTAGCAAATTCTAAAAAAAATAGTCCGAACTTAAGAAATTATTCCGAATTTACCAAATAAATTCGGACGAATCAACAAACCCGGACAATTTTTTTATTTTAATTTGCCTAGTCCGAATTTGGCCAATATATTCCGAATTTGGGATCATTATTCCGAATTTGGCAACATTATTCCGAATTTAATCATAAAACTACGAATATAACTTATGTTATCCGAACTTATCTTATATATTCCGAATATAACCCATATATTCAGACATGAGACAACCAACCCACAAATTGGACAAAAACACCTCACAAATCCGCACACCTCTGTAAATTCGGAATAGGCCACTAAATTCGGACATGATACAAGACATTTCACATATTCGGACAAGCATGGATAAACTCGGACAGTATGGGATCTTACATATTCGAACCACAACCCAAATTCACAAATCCGGAGTGTCTTAAAATCTGAACCTCTTCCAGATTATTTCCCATGCGTGACTCCACACAGGTCATTAATAAACACGGAAGGAACAAGTTTGGACAGAAACAAGCAAATTCGGAACAACTAACATCTTACATAAATTCGGACAAAACAATTTCAGAGCAAACCTCAGATCTACAAAACTTAGGAAACAAGACAACCATCTGAGACGACGAACAGCTTCATTTTCTTCAAGTTTTCTGCAGAATCTTCACATCTTCATGATGTTTGGTGGAAACAAATATCAAATCAAGAGCAATGATGATTCAGATGGTGGTTAGACCATTCCGAATCAATAACTATGCTCTGATACTACTTGAAAGCACTGGATCAATGACGAACATCAACATTGCACTTGATTCAAGATGTGAAACAACATAAACAAGATAGATGCAGAAGAAGATGTAGGAGAAACTCATTCATTCATAACAATCAACACAGATTTACAATCGAAAGAGTATACATCATTTTCTACAAGCTGGTTTAGATCACAAAGATCTAAACCCTAACTTTCTCTCACTAACACATAATCTCTCTCTCTCTAGAATGTACACACCTGGAGGATTACCAAGATTGTGAGAGGTGCACAAAGCTTACCCTAATCTAAGCTATACAACACATATATATAGACTAAGGACTAAACCCGGGAAAAACATATTGTCCGGGATACAACAATTAATCATGTCCAAGTTTACTAACAAACACGGAATAATAACCAAACAAACATCTATATATTCCGAATATTAACATGAAAATTCAGAATCATCAGAATCTGAGAAACCTTCCAAGTTTATCCACATAAACTCGGAAATACATAATCGTTTCACAAATTCGGAAGATTCACTTATCTTTATAAGTTCGGACAAGGTATCAAACTCGGAGCCACTATTCCGAGTTAACCTTGTAATCCGGAATTTGTCATGCTTCATCATCTTTGACTTCTTTGACTTTGTTGACCAGAACTGATAAATCACAGTTACCCAGTAGGATCTGCACTTACAGACTCCCCCTTAACTGTTGCTATCAGTTCTGTCTGACATTGATATCTTCAGTCACCGAATACTTCACTTACAAACGAATTGAATCCCTTATAAATAAACTACTATTAAAACTTTAACCCGGCCTTACGGGACCGTATCCTTGCTGACTCAGACCAATATAGCCAAGGGTAGCATTGCCTCCAAAAGAGGGACATGCCACATTTTGCATTAATAACTTACTTAATTATTTTTCAATATTACGGCCTTGCGGGATTGTATCCCTGCTGACTCAGACCAATATGGCTGAGGGACATGCCATTTTAATCAAGATAATCTCTTAAAAAACCCGAAGCGTGGAAATCATCAAAGGATATACGTAAATAATAAGTCGGAACCAAGTGATTCTATCTTGTATATTTATTTTTTTATTACTTAGTTTGTATCTTTATATTTACTTATTAAAAATCTTTTCTCAAACTGTTGATTAGATTAGACGTCGATTATATTTCGATATTAAAAGCTCTCGTGTTCTTGGACGACCTAGGTATCTTACCATTATTATACTACGTTAACGATGGGTGCACTTGCCCTAGCGTGTTGTAGAGATGGATAGCTGCATATTGTGTTTTTATAAATTTAAAGCTTGAACAAATAAGTGAAACGTACTTAGAATATATCTAAAAATAACTCATGCTTGCATCACGTCAGAAATCTATAAAATTAAACATATACGAACATCAAATCAAACATGAAATTTTACGACCTCGATGTAGCATGAACAACGTTCAAACCGCACTCCATAGCTACCAACCGAATAATCACAAGCTCTAGCGATTCTCCCACTCGCGAAAATAAAGTAGATACCTATCTCATGCATGCTTCTTACCTTGATCATACAACTACACTTATAGAAGCCGTTTTAAAAAAAGGGTATACTTAGGCTACTCGGTGTGGGGGGTCATCTAGGCCCGGCCTGGCCTGACGACGCCCCCAACACCATTTGCGTAGGGGCAGCGGCGTTGTCTCTGTCTCACCAAAGACGTTGGTGCCGGGCCTCCACCTTTCTTTTTTTTTTTCTTTGGTATTTTTGTAACGCCTCGTATTTCTATTATTTTTTTCTAGATAATAATAATAATAATAAACCAAAATAAATTCGACGTTTTATGAAACTTGTACTTGAAATCGGATCTCGTCGGTACGTTCGGGCCACTAAAAAACGTTAGAACGGGTTAACAGGCTTTGGCCCAACACACCACCTAAACCTAACTAAACCCTAAACCTAATTTCAAATAAATAAAACCCCACACCCTCACAATATACACACTCTCACGCTCATCTTCTTGCCCCCCCCCTTCACCTCTTCAGCCGCACACCCCTGCAACCCCTTTCTCCTCCATCTCTCCTTCCTCACTCTCACTCGTCTCTCTCTTCCTCTCCGTTTTAAACAACCACAGTAGCCGCACCATCGCTTGGCGGCAGCGGCGGCGCTGAAATGGCGGCCGTAGTTGCGGCGGCAACGGTGGTGCAGATAGATGGGTTCAAGTATTGGCTCAGGTTTCGGGTGCGAAACATGTGCAGGTCAGTTTATGTTGGGTTTGGGTCATGCTCGGTTCAAGTGGTTCAAGTCGAGTCTCTTTCTGGTCCGGGTAATGCTTCGGCTCCAGTCTTAGTTATTCTGGGAGAAACTCGGTCCGACTCGGGTTCATTTGGTGCGACACGGCTCAGATTCGGTCCGTTTAGACTTGGTCCAGCTCGGGTTCTTGTCGGGTCAAATCTGGTCAACACCGGGTCAGCTCCGGGTCGAATCGCGGTTCAGTAAAGATTTGTCTCAACTCCGGTTCGTTTCAGATCCAAGTTGGTTGGGTCAGTCATGTCTCGGCCAGGTTCCGTTTCTGTTCAAGCCTCGGGTCTGAATTCGTTTAGTTCGAGTTCAGGTTTTGATCGAATTCTAGTCAATCTCAGTCAACCTCGGTCGACATCGGTTCGGTTACTTCGGTTCAGGTACAGGCCGTGGTTTGTTCATTTTAGTTCTGGCTCGGTTTGTGTCTAGTTCAGCCACGGTTTATGTTCAGCTGTTCCGGTTCAGGTTCGCTCCTTTTGCTTCAGATTTTGTTCGGGTCAAGCACGGTTCAAGTCCCGGTCAACTCAGTCAACTGCCGGTCAACTCGGGTCAAACAGTCAAACAGTCCACGGGACAGCTCCGGGTCGAATCTCGGTTCAGCCAAGGTTAGTCTCAGTTCGATTCGTGGTTTTGCTTCTATTTCGAATCCCGTTAATTCTTTTCATTCGGCAGGTTACAATTGGTTTCGGTGCAGTTCACGGCTCATGTTCAGCGGGTTCGGGTCTCGGTGCAGAGGTTCGGGTCAGCAGTGAGTCCATGACAGTTTTGGCTTCAGTTCGGGTCTCGTTTGGTGTCGGTCAAACCTGGTCAACCGTTGGTCAACGGGTCAGATTCAAGTTCGGTAAAACTCTAAGCCTCGTAGTTCATTTTACTTATATTAATAATCTTGTATTCGCGACCCGAACTTGTACAAATGATAACACTTGAACATAGAAATATATATATATATATATGTATGTTTCATGATCTAATATTTCGTAACGTCTCTTATAAAATCGTCGTGGTAGAATTATTGCGTTTTGACAAATAATATCGACACTCGTGTGTCGGGATCGTCCAAAAACAAGGGGAAACTCTGCCCGATTTTCGACTAATATATGTATATTTATTTATTATATCTATCGACGAAATATACTTATTCGTTACATCTTTCGACAAAATATATATTGATTTATGATGCTTCCGACAATATATATATTTACACATTTATGCTTTTCGACAAAATCCATTTAATTATTATACCGTTCGACAACATATCTAATTATTATTCTTTTCGACAAATAAATATCTATTTAACGACAAGATATAAACAATATTCCTTCCGTCAAAATAAATATATATTATATACTTTTCGAAAATGATACTTCTCTAACGACAATGTATATATATAATATGTGTTTCCGACGAGCAATATATATATTTAGCTCCTATTCTTTTCGTTAAACATGCATATATATCTATTATCCCGTTCCGTCAAAATATACATTTATCTATTTTCTTTTAGCCAAACTATATATTTATCTTGTAATCTTTTTCGTCCAAATATACCAATATTTATATACATTTACTTGTTAAACCTTCCGACAAGGGTGTATTTATTCGCTAAACCTTTCAACTAAATATGCTCCACGATTATACTTTTTCGCCAAATTATATAAGTACGCATCTATTATTCTCGTCGACAAAACATAATAATTTGACGAAGGAATATATTTATCCAACTGCAAACATCTATATATCTTTTTATCTTTTATACTTCTCGCCAAAAATATATATATTTATTGTATTATTTTGATAACACTCTTATCTTTGGCGAATTTAACTTTAGAGTCGTCACACAAATTCCGTGCTAAACGTACACGTATCTTCAACTCCGATTCGATTATTCATCCATGTTCGTTGTCATTTAAGGTGGCATTGGTGTCCCCTTTCTCCCACTCATCGACTCGTCGTGGAATTTCCAAAGAAGACTTAGCAATTCTGTGAGTACACTCGACCCACATTTGTTTATATCACTTTTTGGGTGTAACATGTTTCCATATACAAAGATCACAAACACTTAAACTTTATTAAACGCACAAACAATCCTATACACATGACTACTTGAATCGTATACTTGTTGCTTGTCTAGGGATAAACGTTGTGCTATGCTTTAGTCATTAACTATTTTTAGCCTTTGTTTGACATGCTTAGCGCTATAGGAATTCACGCATCCACCTCCATCGCTTAACACGTGAGGTCATGTTAAAACATCGTGATTGCGTTACGGGTTTGATTATTTGCATTGCATGCCTTGATATTGCTCTTGTATAGATTTAGTTGCCATGAGGATTGTTAAAACTTTAATCGTATACGTATGCTATGCTTAAACTTGTGTACTCGCCTTTGCTTTTGCATTGACTTTATTTTAAAACATGTTACAGGTTGAAGGAGACGACGCTATGAAAACAATATAGTGCAAGGACTAGATACACACAAATTAGACGTTAGGTTTAATGTCGACGTATCAATTTTGTTATGACTTTGCAAATGTTAGATTGTTCTTTATTTTGTCACATTGATGTATTTGACAATCCTTATGAAATGAAATATGGTTTAATTAATTATTGTCACTTAATAATGTTGTGAGCAATGAGCAATCTCGTTTTCGTCTCATCCCGATGTTTCCGCCATCGGTTGGGGTGTTACAGATTGGTATCAGAGCCATAACTATAGGGAATTATGCAAATTGCTATGCTTTTGACCTAGTCTATAGTTAAGTACCATACTTGACCATACGTGATTCACATGCTAATTTCTTAAAACGTCTCTTATATGTTAAATTTATGAAATGCTTTACGTGTTCATACTCGTTACATTATTTCAATCATACGCCTTTCCTAATGCATTTTACTCGATTATACTAAACTCGAAAACACACGTATTACACAAGTGAGACGACTTCACCAAAATAGGCGTGATATCCACAATTTGGTGAACGATTCTCATTACGCTTATTCTTTATTTTTATTTTTATTTTTTTACGAAGTTACACCATCAAGTTAGGAGTGACATCCACACCTTGATGGAAAACTTCCCATTCAAACTCTAGTGGACTCTCGTCAAAGTGTCGAAATTAATTTTGAACCGAAGAGTGCCAACCACACTTAGGGTACGAAATCGTCGAGTTAGGGGTGAAACCCGCACCTTGTCGATTAAGTCCCATTCCTCGATTTTCAATCTCGCCAAAGTTTCGATTTTCCAATCGATTAGAGACGTGTAATAACTGGAAGGGTAAAATGCCGTTAATCGCTTCTCGACGAGAGCGTTTTACCTATAGGCCAAAGCACGTTTCTCTGATTCGAAAGGATCTTCGATTCACTTTGGAATAGTCGACGCTTCTCTACCCGAAGCAGTCTAATGTTTTCTGAGACTCTCTTTTATACCATTTCAATTTATACATGACTTTTTATATACTTGTTACCCTCTCTTTCAAATTTCTAATTTATTTTAAGGTTTTTTACGCAATTCGTATTAAACATTTTCATCCACTTATACATTATTTGCATACATGATTTCAAAACGTCATCAACTAGACTTATATTTCTCGGAAAGTCCGAAATGGAGACCGTCGTCGAGATAGGAGTGAATTCCTTACCTAGACGATCAAACTTCGTTTCCTTCCTTCCTTAAAACGACCTCACCAACGGATTAGGGGTGATTCCCATACCTCGGTGATCGTTACCAACCCTCCTTCTTGGAGACTTTATTACACAAACCACATGTTTAAATTGTATACCTAAATCCTTTACCATGTTGTCAAAATTCTTACTTAGACGAATTTCAAAACGTACTATTTTATCAAACGTATTTCCCATCCGGTAATCTATTTCATATAAATCCCACACGCATATACCTGGTCACCACATGAAACGTTTTGTTTTACGGTTTTCAAAGCTCGACAGAATGCTACCTACCAACTTAATCGGCCTAACGAATACCTTGCCCACAAGTCTTATGTTTAACTTAATCACTAAAACACGCTCACGCAATAACTTTATGTTAAAAATTTTCGTTGTAAAAAAAAAAAAAAAAAAAAAATCTTATAGGCATTATGGAATCGTTGTACTAAAGGTGTGTTCGGGATTGTTTTTGCAACCTAATATTTTGTTTTGTGTTTGGAGGCGCAAATATTAAATAAATAAATAAATAAAAATCTATTTTAGCGTTTGGAAAATATATATATATATATATATATATATATATATATATATATATATATATATATACAGATTAGTTTTACTTATTTTAGAGATCAAAGCTCATCTATTTACAACTCTATATGTACATGTATATATATTATTTTTCAAACACTCAAATAGTTGATTTCCTGATTATTGTGATATCAAATAACATAATCAAATCCAAACACTATCTTCCTACAGTATGTTTTGTTACAACTAATTATCTGATTTTGATTATTCAGAACGCATAATCTATTTTCAAAACTCAACCCCAAACACCCTCTAAATCTCTCATCGCGATTAAGAAAACATTTTGCTAAACGTTTTTCAACGGTCATCAAATCAATTAACACGGGTTACCTCTCAAGGGTCAACGTTTCCCAAGCACCACTAAATTTCAAATCTCTTATATCCTTGAAGACAATGCGAACTTACTATTTTAATACCTTATCATACACCTCCCAAAATGTCACATGAGTTTCAAAACACGTGGGCAAGAAAACTTTATGAGGACCAACCATTTTCGACCTACTTAAATTCTTTTAAAACAAATGGTAGCACTCCCGTCCTTTACAAAAGACGTAACGCATAATCAATAAGTACCTTATATTCCTTTATATTCACACACTAGATCCTATATTCTAAGTTAAACTTAAGCCTATTTTAGAAGCGATAACCTCAAGGTTTTGCTCAAACAACAATACATGCGTATCCTCGTACATGATTTAGTCAACCGTTGCATGACATTTTAAACGTATCATTCGTTTTACATACCCTGATTTCTCGACTATTTTATGTAAATAAATTCGTAGCATTCAATTCATATCATACACACCATTATCGTCTGTTACACTTGTTGACGTTCATAATTATACACATATTCATGTTCATGAAAATAACATGTCATTTTTCATGCTTATTATAACACCTAATGGCATACCTCCCAACATCGTCCGCGGAAAGGAGAGATTCCTGGCTCGTAAGTAATGCCCTACCTCTAAAATCACCAACGCGTTTTGGGCTTAATGCTAGTGGATGAGAGGAGAACTCCACAGTTAAGCGTGCTCAAGTGGGAGTAGTACTAGGATGGGTGACCTCCTGGGAAGTCTCCACCAGGGCAACCAAAAACAAAGTCGTGAGTTCCTGGATGGGCCACCCATCAAGGGCAAAGCGGACAATATTGGTGATAACGAGGGGCAGGGGTGTTACAGGGGTATTACACTTATACTTATCATCACATTCATGCATATACGTCTTATATCCATGCTTATACTTATTTTCATACTTATGCTTATACTCATACACATACCTATACTTGTACTCGTATTCATATTCGTGCCTATGCGCGAGCGAAACCCGAGGGATTCGCTTACATGGGCCACAAGCTATTTGCACGCAAACATGCCTACGCACTACATTCTTACACGCACGCAAACTTATTTTCAGAATTTATGTACACCTTTATTCATGCGCTGCTAGTACAAGCTATGCGAATCATGTGATGATCGGTATAATCGTGGGTGCACACGGGATTATAGCGATAAGCGCATGAGAACCATAGAGTGTACTACCGCGTATGGTAACACACGGAACGTAACATTGCATCGAGTAACGAAACGGTCGCAACGTGGTCAAAACATGGTGGATACGCCACTGGTACTCCCTATACATAAGTGTTTTCACCATGCTGTCAAACTTTCGTAATACGTGCCATGAGAAATTCGGTGATTTACAGACCATAATATGACCTAACACGCCAGCTTTAAACAACTCACAACTGCATTGCTAAGTGCGCGCTACCCGATTATCCACGACGAGTCTTAACCCCTAACGTAACATTTTCGTTTGTTCGTATACATATGCCATCCTTACACGAGTATTCGTTGATCGAATCAATCGTCCGCTCTTATGCCTCCGTTACTCCCGTTAACCTTGTCTTTTTATGCAACCTCGTTTACAATCGATCGTGTAAGCATTCAAACCCTAAATGCCTTCTTACTCTAAAGTTATCTCCCATTCTCGTAGATAGCGACACGCTTGATTGGCCGCTACCTCGATAACTAGCTAATTTTAAATACCTAACCTCCTCGTTTTCCATCATTAAGCAACTCCCTACAAAACCGAGATTTATTAACGCTCTTCAAGGTCGATAGAACTTTCTAACAACCTACGGTTCGACCACACTCACCATTAAACTGCATACCACTTCTCACGAGAGCTTTTCGGCTTAGATGGCATATCATTTGAGTTATTCAAAGCTCGTTTAAACCACTCTCCTATACGCATACTTACGCGCCTTACTTACGCTTGATGGCTTTAATCTTTCTAGTCAAACAACTTCTTCTTGCAAACCTAACTCTTCGACGCTCTAAACTCCATGCTTACCCTCACGTATCCAGAACTTCAAGTCTTGACCGTTAACCCTCAATTCCTTAACCAATTCCTTTCAAGTCTTCCTCTTGAATAAATTTCGGGACGAAATTTCCTAAAGGAGGGGAGACTGTAACGTCTCGTATTTCTATTATTTTTTCTAGATAATAATAATAATAATAAACCAAAATAAATTCGACGTTTTATGAAACTTGTACTTGAAATCGGATCTCGTCGGTACGTTCGGGCCACTCAAAAACGTTAGAACGGGTTAACAGGCTTTGGCCCAACACACCACCTAAACCTAACTAAACCCTAAACCTAATTTCAAATAAATAAAACCCCACACCCTCACAATATACACACTCTCACGCTCATCTTCTTGCCCCCCCCCCCTTCACCTCTTCAGCCGCACACCCCTGCACCCCTTTCTCCTCCATCTCTCCTTCCTCACTCTCACTCGTCTCTCTCTTCCTCTCCGTTTTAAACAACCACAGCAGCCGCACCATCGCTTGGCGGCAGCGGCGGCGCTGAAATGGCGGCCGTAGTTGCGGCGGCAACGGTGGTGCAGATAGATGGGTTCAAGTATTGGCTCAGGTTTCGGGTGCGAAACATGTGCAGGTCAGTTTATGTTGGGTTTGGGTCATGCTCGGTTCAAGTGGTTCAAGTCGAGTCTCTTTCTGGTCCGGGAAATGCTTCGGCTCCAGTCTTAGTTATTCTGGGAGAAACTCGGTCCGACTCGGGTTCATTTGGTGCGACACGGCTCAGATTCGGTCCGGTTAGACTTGGTCCAGCTCGGGTTCTTGTCGGGTCAAATCTGGTCAACACCGGGTCAGCTCCGGGTCGAATCGCGGTTCATTAAAGATTTGTCTCAACTCAGGTTCGTTTCAGATCCAAGTTGGTTGGGTCAGTCATGTTCCGGCCAGGTTCCGTTTCTGTTCAAGCCTCGGGTCTGAATTCGTTTAGTTCGAGTTCAGGTTTTGATCGAATTCCAGTCAATCTCAGTCAACCTCGGTCGACATCGGTTCGGTTACTTCGGTTCAGGTACAGGCCGTGGTTTGTTCATTTCAGTTCTGGCTCGGTTTGTGTCTAGTTCAGCCACGGTTTATGTTCAGCTGTTCCGGTTCAGGTTCGCTCCTTTTGCTTCAGATTTTGTTCGGGTCAAGCACGGTTCAAGTCCCGGTCAACTCAGTCAACTGCCGGTCAACTCGGGTCAAACAGTCAAACAGTCCACGGGACAGCTCCGGGTCGAATCTCGGTTCAGCCAAGGTTAGTCTCAGTTCGGTTCGTGGTTTTGCTTCTATTTCGAATCCCGTTAATTCTTTTCATTCGGCAGGTTACGATTCGTTTCGGTGCAGTTCACGGCTCATGTTCAGCGGGTTCGGGTCTCGGTGCAGAGGTTCGGGTCAGCAGTGAGTCCATGACAGTTTTGGCTTCAGTTCGGGTCTCGTTTGGTGTCGGTCAAACCTGGTCAACTGTTGGTCAACGGGTCAGATTCAAGTTCGGTAAAACTCTAAGCCTCGTAGTTCATTTTACTTATATTAATAATCTTGTATTCGCGACCCGAACTTGTACAAATGATAACACTTGAACATAGAAATATATATATATATGTATGTTTCATGATCTAATATTTCGTAACGTCTCTTATAAAATCGTCGTGGTAGAATTATTGCGTTTTGACAAATAATATCGACACTCGTGTGTCGGGATCGTCCAAAAACAAGGGGAAACTCTGCCCGATTTTCGACTAATATATGTATATTTATTTATTATATCTATCGACGAAATATACTTATTCGTTACATCTTTCGACAAAATATATATTGATTTATGATGCTTCCGGCAATATATATATTTACACATTTATGCTTTTCGACAAAATCCATTTAATTATTATACCGTTCGACAACATATCTAATTATTATTCTTTTCGACAAATAAATATCTATTTAACGACAAGATATAAACAGTATTCCTTCCGTCAAAATAATATATATATTATATACTTTTCGAAAATGATACTTCTCTAACGACAATGTATATATATAATATGTGTTTCCGACGAGCAATATATATATTTAGCTCCTATTCTTTTCGTTAAACATGCATATATATCTATTATCCCGTTCCGTCAAAATATACATTTATCTATTTTCTTTTAGCCAAACTATATATTTATCTAGTAATCTTTTTCGTCCAAATATACCAATATTTATATACATTTACTTGTTAAACCTTCCGACAAGGGTGTATTTATTCGCTAAACCTTTCAACTAAATATGCTCCACGATTATACTTTTTCGCCAAATTATATAAGTACGCATCTATTATTCTCGTCGACAAAACATAATAATTTGACGAAGGAATATATTTATCCAACTGCAAACATCTATATATCTTTTTATCTTTTATACTTCTCGCCAAAAATATATATATTTATTGTATTATTTTGATAACACTCTTATCTTTGACGAATTTAACTTTAGAGTCGTTACACAAATTCCGTGCTAAACGTACACGTATCTTCAACTCCGATTCGATTATTCATCCATGTTCGTTGTCATTTAAGGTGGCATTGGTGTCCCCTTTCTCCCACTCATCGACTCGTCGTGGAATTTCCAAAGAGACTTAGCAATTCTGTGAGTACACTCGACCCACATTTGTTTATATCACTTTTTGGGTGTAACATGTTTCCATATACAAAGATCACAAACACTTAAACTTTATTAAACGCACAAACAATCCTATACACATGACTACTTGAATCGTATACTTGTTGCTTGTCTAGGGATAAACGTTGTGCTATGCTTTAGTCATTAACTATTTTTAGCCTTTGTTTGACATGCTTAGCGCTATAGGAATTCACGCATCCACCTCCATCGCTTAACACGTGAGGTCATGTTAAAACATCGTGATTGCGTTACGGGTTTGATTATTTGCATTGCATGCCTTGATATTGCTCTTGTATAGATTTAGTTGCCATGAGGATTGTTAAAACTTTAATCGTATACGTATGCTATGCTTAAACTTGTGTACTCGCCTTTGCTTTTGCATTGACTTTATTTTAAAACATGTTACAGGTTGAAGGAGACGACGCTATGAAAACAATATAGTGCAAGGACTAGATACACACAAATTAGACGTTAGGTTTAATGTCGACGTATCAATTTTGTTATGACTTTGCAAATGTTAGATTGTTCTTTATTTTGTCACATTGATGTATTTGACAATCCTTATGAAATGAAATATGGTTTAATTAATTATTGTCACTTAATAATGTTGTGAGCAATGAGCAATCTCGTTTTCGTCTCATCCTGATGTTTCCGCCATCGGTTGGGGTGTTACAATTTTGCCTATCTTTCTCTTTGGTTTGTGCATGGCAGTGAGAAAACAAAAAGAAAAAGAAGCATACAAGGATATCTCCGACGACTTTGGCGGCTCTACTAAAAATTGGTAATAGTAAAATAAACAAGGGAGAAGATGACCTAATAATAGTTAAGATATATTGGGCCTGCTTTTAAATTAACCCAACGGTCCAATATAGAAGCTAATTTTTGAGACTAGTTTTTCAACAAAAAGAGTGTTAAATAAAAAAAATATAAAAAGAGTTGTTAAAGCATATATTGACAAAACTAACAAATAAATTAATTAGGTGGGGTAAGGTTGTCAAAATTAAAACAAGCCACAACGAGAGGCGGTTTCAAAATGGACGAGTTTACAGCACAGTTCAAAGCGTACACCGAGGTCAAGGCCCCAAAGGCAAGAGCGAAAGAACGTGAAGTGGAAGAACGGGTTTGGTTGAAGAATGGGAAAAACGAATATAAAGAGTGGGAGATAATTTTATATTAGTAAATGTTAAAAACTAGTTGAATTAAAAAAAGAAAAAATAAATTAACTAGGTGGGGGTAGGGTCGTCACCCATTTCCTTTGTTCCATCCTTGGAGGGGCGTCCTCTAAGGACTCTAACGTGACGCTGATGTAGCGAGTCGTCCTTTAGGGTGATCCATCACCTATACCGAGTAGCGTTATAGAAGGTGCAAGGTGGAGCTTAACATGCATGTACTTAAATATAAACATAAGAATTGGACATAAATCATTTTATAAGTCAAGAGGATTCTATTCAATAATCAATAACTACCACATTTGTAATCATAAAAGAATTAAAAATATTCCGTTGAATATAAATAATTAAAGATTAAAAAATAGATGTTTGATTAATTTAATAGAATAGAAATATAGAAAAAGTTTAATATGTTGGTTAAAAAAAAAAAAAATAAATACAAAATAATCAAAGGAACAATATTTTGGTAAATAGTTTTCAAGTAATACTATTTGGTAAATATTTTTTCACCGAACATATGATTACATAGTGTATCATTTATAATCAACATAGAAAACATGTATAACTCAATTCCACAAGCTATAAAAAATTTATCTTTACTTTTTCATTGGTGACTTCTGTTAGAACTTTCGTAATAATTGAACAAACGTGCCCTTTGTTCGTATTTGTATTCGTTCATCTAATTAGTTAACCAAAACTCCTTGTTCATTTCTATTCATTTCTTAAACGAATGAACGAACGTAAACGTTTCGTCAAACGATTCATAAACAATTCGCCGATGGACTAAATATGTAGTGTAAGCAATAGTTGATGGAAAACCATGTATTTTATTTTATTACTCTTATCTTGTTAGTCGCTCTGATAACTCTGCCCACCGGCCTCAAAATTTAAACTATCACTGCGTTCAAACCTTCACCGTAATATTCCATTTTGCTATTTCGTCGGTATTTTCTCAAATTTGTTGTTGTTTTCTTGCAAATTTACTTTAGTTTTGTCTAACTACGCAATGTTATATTTCATTGTATCTGTTAGTTGCATCATATGTGCTTGATTCTTGTTTTATTTTATTGAAATTGAAACTGAAACTGAGATATATTGTGTTTGTTTGGGAAATGTTAGGTTAACCATCAATTTAATTAGGTTAATTTTGTTTTAAGTTTATTTTTGCAGGTTTAGGTTTGGAATCAATTTTAGGAGTTTGATTTGGGGAAATGAATTTAAGGAATCCTTTTGTTAATTAAGTAGTACTCTACTGTATCTTTGCTCGTGCTTAACTTGTTTCATGGACGGATTTACATTAAAAGAATGGGTTCCTAGGAATCCAGTCGGTTTGTAACTTTTAACAAAAACCTATATAAAAAATATAGTAGGAACCTATAAAAAATTTCAGGTGAACCCATAACCAAAAGCATCCAATGGTCAATTGGTTAAACACGACCTTGTAAACCTTGCCTTCTCAAGTCCGATTCTTCCATCGCTCCTTTTTTTTTGGGTTTTGCTCTTTCTTTTTTTTTTTGGTTTTGTTCTTTCTTTTTTCCTCTGTTATTTCGATTCTCCCATTAGTCTTTTTTTTAGGTTTGTTTTTTTAAAAAAAATTGTACAACCCATACTAGGGGGTTAAACCTAGGGATGGCAAAAACGACCAAGCCCGAAGAGTATACCTGAAATCCGAAACATACGGGTCGGGTATACTCGAAGCACGATGTGTATGGGCCGGGTATGGGATTAAAAAAGAAAAAAAATTCGGGTTTAGATACGGGTATAGAATTTAGTGATACCCGCCTAATATCCAGCCCATTTACCCGAATATACCCGAAGGTATTTTATTTTAATTTACCATATATATAAACTTACTAGATGCATTTATTACCTCTATTTTCTACTACTACTAGTGTCTATTCTTCTCCTTAACAGTGTGCCTCTCTTCAAAATTATGTTTCCAAAAAAATATATAGATGATCAATATCCAAATTTTCCCACTTAATTTGGCAAATGCACCATCCAATTTATTAAAATTAAATCATCTTTTCCTATACTACACATAAATCATAAGACGAAAGTCAAAAAGCAACAACATTATCACATCGTTCTCTGTTCTTACATTGAAGGTAATTTCTATTCTTCTATTATGTATAGTATTTTCTTAACAGATTTATTTAACAATTTAACTTAACGGGTATGTTCAATACCTAACACATAATTACTTAACTTAACAGGTATGTCTGATACCCAACAGATAATTACCTGGGTAACATACTATAAAAAATTACCACCGATACGAGTCTGTGATTACCAATACATGGGCATTGCCTTTCTTACTTGAACCTAGAAAACAAAGAGCGTTACCCTCTCATCTCATCAGATAAGCAAATAGCCTCCACCCTCTTCACAGCCCCCTGGCCCCTCCACCTCCAGCGAACAGCCGCCACTCTTCCTCTTACCACCACCTCCGGTCGTCAACGCTCCACCTTTCCAATCACTCCCAATCTCTCTCAATCTCTCAGGTTTGTTATAAATTGTTGAGGTTAATCATGTTAATTTTCAGTATGTTGTCTTATAATATGCTTTAAACTATGCCCTTTTGAGGTTTCATTCGCTTTCTTTTGAATTGTGTATGTGAATGTGAATTTGTTGTGAATATGAATTTGTGAGTTTACTTCTTTTAAAACTTGAATTTTAGGGACCATGGAATAATTATTGAAAAGAAAGATACATTATTTTTTGTTGACCCTCCATGATAATCTTAAATTTTTGCCCACTTTGATGTGTGTTTGGACAATCTTGAAAAACGCTAGTTAATTTCTGTAATATAGAAAAAAAGTTCATGTAGCTTTCCTCAAATAGGAAGAGAAAATAAAAAGTTAGTTGAAGGGCCTTTTGGATGTTCAAATCATGCTGTCATTTGATTGAAGTTAAAGTTAGTCTGGGAATATAGCTCAACTTTTCTCAAAATTTGTATGGTAGCATTAGTGCATAACTTCAAATTGGGTGTGCTCAAAGGTGCTTAAGTTTTTTATATTATCGTTTGATCTGTTGGAGACTTAAGCAACCAAAGCAAGCTATGTCGTATAAGACTTGTTCCTCATTAAATTTGTATTGATTGTACTTTACTCTTTGGAATTTAGTTACAAAATTCCCATGTTGCCTTACGCCTTGAGTATCTATGACTAACCAAAACACCTAAATTTCACTTGGCTCATGTTTAAGAGGACTACTACATATAGGCTATAGACAAACTAAGAGGTGAGTAGCGCACCGTCAATATTACTTTGGACAACCGAATAAGATAGCTGATAGAGATAAAAATAATTTTCTACTTGCATCATGATATCGTATGATACTTTTTTCCCGACCCGACCCGAATATCTTAACGTTTGGTTGTGAAAATCTGACCATCGAAAAAAAGTGAACCCATAAGAAAAAAGTCCTGGATCCGCCACTGGCTTGTTTACAAAACCGAGCCCAAATCAAACAGGCATGTTTTCGATAGAGCGTTGAGGCGTTGAACAAAGGCTTTTTTTAGGCGAGGAGTATAGTATAAAAAATACAATCTTTAGGGGTTTTAGACATGTTTTAGGCTTCCTTAGGGCTAGTTTAGGTTGCTTTAAGTTGATTCCAGGCTTGTTTAGGGCTGGTCTAAGTAGTTAATGCGGTAAAATATCGGATATCGGTCAAGGACCGATATTATCGGTTATCGCGGTGGGATATCAGTAATTTTAATATCATGTTAAATTTATATATATAGCAATTTACAATTCTAGCAAGTAGGAACTGACTAAGACTTAAAACTCTTAACATTTAACACTAACAACCAACAATTAAGACTTAAAACACTAATAGCAACATTAAGAAGAAAGACGAATGGTAGAACTAAGAAGAAAGGTACTTATATTGGGAAAATCGGTGTTGTATCAGTCAAATATTGGTCAATATCGCTGATATGATCGTACTGATATTCTGCCCGATATTTTGCACCGATATCTTACCACGGGGACCAATAACCGATATATCACTGATATATCGGGATATTAAATACACAGGGCTGGTATAATTGTTTCAGACGTGTTCGCCATTCGAACGATTTTTTGCCGGAATTTCGTCGAAACTTGGCTTGAAAAATGAAGCTGAGGGCCTGTAAGTCGGGCTTTGCAGGGAATGCGAGAAAGCTGTGCTGGGCCCGAAAGTGTTACTAATCCTCTTTATATTATTAATTCATATTTTTTCTAAGGAGTTGAATGGTTTATTATGACTTTCTTTGCAGGCTGATTTGAACAAAGAGTTTGCAACTACACCTCTTTATATTAAGCTCATTTTTGCGTACAATAAATAAGCAAGTTCATGAGATGAGTTACCTACAAGTCACTGCAGTCCGCCCTTCTTTACGGGTATCAGATCAATATAACACACTCCATAGATCAAGTATCCAATGCATTGCTCCAATGAACATATTTAATCTTCATAATGCTTCAAAAACATCCGTTGGTTCGTCAAAGAGATGCACAGAACTACTGAAATGTAACGTGGTACAAAAAAACAGTGCATCTCGCTATCAACAATGCACGCCTGTGTGTTCGTTTGGTGGCAAAGGAGAATCGAAAAATAGCGACGAGGTATTATATCGACTCTGTTTTGTTTCGTGTGCTTGTAGAGTTGTATGTATACTATCTGCAACAAAGAGTACAATATTTTTCGTTTGTTAAAAAGGAGAGCTGAAACTATATGGAAGCTCTTTTTCTTCCGATGCTATGTCTGGTTCCCTCTATTTATAAATCACTAAAACCATTTATATCAAATATATATGTCGTCCATATGAGAAAACAGGAAAATAGAACTAGTCTGGAAACTAGAATTTGTTTTATTATTTTTATTATTAGGGGAATAATTTTGAATATGGATTATCTAGATTGGCATACGATAAAATACATAAACCAATATGTCTAATAGTTGGTTGTAGTTTAGATGTCAATCACTATGTAGTTAATATCGGTGATATATCACCTATATATCACTTATCGGTTCCCATGTAAAATATTGGTATCAAATATCGGTCAGAATATCGGTACCAATATTATCGCGATATTGACCTTTATGTCACCGATTTTCCTGATATCAATACCTTTCTTCTTAGTTCTACCATTCGTCCTTTTTCTTATTACTGCTATTAGTGTTTTAAGTCTTAATTGTTAATTGCTAGTGTTTTAAGTCTTAATCAGTTCCTACTTGCTACAATTGTTAGTGTTTTGCAAGTCGCAAAAGGTTAATTTGTTAATGGTAAGAAAGTATAATGAATTGTTAGCATTAGGTTGCTATATATATAAATTATGCATGATATTAAAGTTACCGATCTCCCACCCCGATAATCAATATCTCAAATATCGGTCCTTGACCGATAACCATAGTTGTTAATGGCGAATAGCGACAAATAGCGATGAGGTACCTATATGCTACATAGCGAATAGCGATAAATAGAGATACACTAGAAAGAAGTTTTAAACTAATTTTATATATATTATATCAAGATACCCTGGTATATACATGGTTTTAAAAAACGATTGAGCGTGCGCCTCAAGGCGAGGCACCCAAAAAACTATTCTGAGGCGGCGCCTCAGGGGGGTATATTGTATGTGCGCCTGATAGGGCTGAGGCGCAGGGGATTTTTATGTGTGATTTTTATTTTTTGCGTATTTCATGTCTTTTTATGTATGTTTATGATGAATCTCATGATGAAATTGGTTTGTATTATATTTTGTAATTCCGCCTCAGGCTTACGCCTCGTGAGGTGAAGGGAAAACGCCTCGAGGCACAATTCCGTACTTTTAAACCTTGGGTGTATTCGCTATTTTACATGTTTATTTAACAAAAACCTAAAATCTAGCTTTTTTATTGCTGTATTTAATTGCTACTTATATTAAAAAAATTAAAGGCCACATTAACTGCTTAGGTCAATCATGCCCGTAATTTTTAGGTAATCATGTACTACAATTGATAAAGAACCTTGAACATATATTTGATGATGCGTGGATATTGAAACATAGAATATAAATATTTATATTACAAATACATCTAACACAAAAAAAGCTATCTAAAAAGCTCTTTTTTATTTGTTACTACTAAAATAAAGGTTACATCATAATCATGTGCACTCCATATGTTGCGATTGTGCTGATTACTGATTCAGACATGAATTAAAATAATTTTAACAGGCTTCCCCATGGAAATCTATTGAAAAAGCTATGAGTAGTTTTAAAAAGGAACTGTCTTTAGAGGATGTACTAAGGCAACAAATGGAGAATAAAGATTACTATGATGGAGATCCTCCTAGCGGTGGTGGTGGCGGTGGTGGTGGTGGGTTTGGTGGGACCGATGATGAAGGTTTTGCTGGGCTCTGGGATGATATACTGCAAGTGACGTCGGCAATCCTTGCGCTTATTGTTCTGGTAATCCGTTTTATCATCTGCTTCTATTTTTTTTAAAATTGTTCAAGAAAAATCTTTTTTTATGAGTCAAAGAATGGTCAACAAAATCAGAATTTCTTAAACGGGGCATGTTGATTCGAGTTATGTTTTGTTTCTAGCAGGTCAAACAATCGTCTTTATGGGTGGTAGGGCTGCAAACGAACCGAACGAACAGAAACAAAACCTTGTTCGTGTTCGTTTGTTAAGAAATATACGTGTTCACGAACTGTTACCGAACGAGATTTTATGTTCATGTTTCGTTTGTTAATTTATAGGCAACGAATGAAAACAAACGTTTATGAACACAAATTAATGTTCATGAACACAAATGGAAACAAACGAACACAAAGAAGCATTCATGAACATAATATATAATACATCGACAGTTATTAAACATTTTATTTGTAGGAACACTATCGAACATAAAGGAACACATTACCGAACGTTCACGAACATAAATGAATGAACGTGGCCTCTGTTCATGTTCGTTTGTCTAGTAAACGAACACAAACGAACTTCTCGCCAAACGGTTCACAAAGTGTTTGCTGAAAGTTTGGGTCATTTGCGTGGATCATGCTAGTTGGTAATGGGTCAATATGGGTTCAAATGGATTTGGGTCAAACATGTCATCTTTACCTTTGGGACCAAACAATGTGAGTTGACCCGCTACCACCTCTTTTATCTCGTCTTATTGTGTGGGTCATGCTAGTTGGGTAATGGGTTCAAATGGGTTTGGGTCAAAACATGGCATCTTTACCTTCGGGACCAAACATTGTGAGTTGACCCGCTAACACCTCTTTTATCCCGTCTTATTGTGCATTTTCAGTACATGTACATCATCGCGCGTGACCAGCTCAAGCTATTCATAAGAGATACCATTGACTTTCTATTGGGAAAAAAAGGTCCTCGTCTCAGGACCATAATGTACGAGTTTGCTCAATTCTATGAAAAGTTCAGAGTCAAAGTCCCGTATGATCCATACTGGCTGGAAAAAGCAATCATCACTACTCCTACATGGTGGGACAGCCCCGAGAAGTATCGACGCATACTTAATATTCCTGACGTTCAATCAAGTCTTGAAAAGTAACTTATATAGCGATAGTGATGGAAACGCGAATTTCAGTGACAACCTGTATGGAGATTCAGACAATGATGATGATAACGATAATAAGAAGGCCTATGATGATGACGAAGACGATAATGCTTATAATGAAGATGTTGATGACGAGTACTAAAATAATTTCAAGTTATCCACCTTCGTTTTGTGATTAATAGGATGATGATTTGTCACTGAAACGAGTAATTTGCATCTTGCTTGTGAGAAAAAGACTGAACAGAAGCTGACTTTTTTTTTTCCATACTGCTTGTGTATTTTTGTAGCCATTGTTTTATTAAATATGTTGTTCTAGTGCTCCAGTTTTGGATATAGATAGAGATGCACACCGGGTCCAGTGACCCGAGCATGTCTCCGAGCAGGTCATGAAACAAAGGGTCGTCGCTCCATCGTCCATATTTTTGGATCGTGATAGTCATAATACATAGAAGTTTTGAGAGAGCTTTAGAAGAAAATTGGGAGTCATGTTGAGGTGAGCACAGAGAACTGAAAAAAACTGAAATGAGCGAACAGTTACATAATGATAGAAGTATAGGGGAAAACAAAAGGGTTCACGATTTGAAAGGGTTTATAAACTAATTCTAAACCGATAATGAAAACGGTTCCGATCCGAACCGATCCGCTTCGCTAGTTTCGAGTCGGTGTAAGGTAAAACCCTTACGATCTTGAAACTAAAATTTTATTATACAAACCATGTACTTCATACTATCTTAAAACCAAATTCGGTGGCAATCTTCAAAAACTTGACAAAATGCATTTTAGTCCCTTACTTTTTTATAATCCCTCAACTTTTGACAGCAGCAGTTTTAAGTTTTAACCCTTATACTATTAGTCCATTTTGTTTTAAGTTTTAACCCTTATACTATTAGTCCATTTTCCAACCCCTCGTCCCTCCTTTTTCCAACCCATGATACAACCCCTCAACTTTTGAAATTTATAGTTTTAACTCTACATTATTACTTCATTTTTACAACCTCTTCGACTTTTGAAAATTGTAATTTTTATTTGAATTAAACTAATCACTACATATTTAACTAATTTTTTTCGCTAATATCCTTTTTAAAAACTTAGTTGCCGTTGTGTTAAGAACTTTGTAAAATATAACTTTGACTCACTCGAGTTTTTCTAAAGTTTTGAATTTACCCACTTCGTTCCTTCACCCAAAAGAAAGTATTGTACATGCGTATTTTTATTTATGTGCTGGTATAAATTCAAGTTGGTTGACGTTTGGATGTAAACTTTTTTTGGAAGCAAGTCAAGTCAAATGTAATACGTTTTCGTGCTTATTTTATGTACGTTTCCGTCGGTCTACGTTTCGCCGTAAATTTAGTTCTGAATCGAATGGGGTGAAATATAATATGTTCTCGTTCGATAGTATAAATTCGAGTTACTCTACATTTTAACCCTGTCACAACGCGCTAGGGATAAAATTTCAATCCTTGATGTGAATATGTCATTTAATTACACGTGTCAGTTTTCCTTTTATTCATGTTTTAAATTCTTTTTGTACATTTCCTATGTATGAGTTGAGTCACATATAAATACGTTATGATTGTATAATATAAATTCAATTACTTTACATTTTGATCCAAACGCAATGCCATTGAGTTAAATCGGATATGCGAAAACACGCTTTTTCATATGGTATACGCATCACATAACGTTTGGACTAATCCGTTCAATGTTTACAATGTACTCGCGCCGTAAAACTAGTTAGGTATTACATGACTACATGAGGTATATATTGTGTAAGAAATTTATTGGTCTTTTGAACTGATTTTTTGTAAATGAAAACCAATGTTTTAAATGGGTTCGATTGGTGTTAATAGTATAAATAGTTTTAATTCAATATTCTTAAGTAACTAACGGTTAATTAAGGCACTACGATAGAAGTATATGATAAAAAGCGGGTAACTTTATGAATGGGGTAATTTTATGAATTAATTTTCGGTAAGTTAAGATTAATACGAGTTAGGAATGTAAGTACACGGTTAAGATTCCTACGAAAGAAAATGACAATAACTTCCAAAATACATAATTATAGGATATGGACGAGTAAAGAACTAGACGATGATAAGCACCAAAGGAAAACTATTGGACATGGTGTTTTAGATTCCTTTTACATGGTATTATAGAAAAATACCAAACGTAAGAATTTAAAATACAATCAAATGTCTTATAACCATTAAATTTAACATACAATGATTAACTTTCTTCGCGTTGTGTTTTAGATTTCATGTCCATAACATATTTAATTGTGTTTTAAATTATTAGTTTTAGTGCTTTTCTAGATAACACCATGTCAAAAAAAATCTAAAACATCATACCTAAAAATTAAAACACAATGTATGCATAGACTTCTCATATCTTGTAGCACAAATGCCCTTTGTTGACAAACTTTTACCTATATATATATATGTAGACAATGCTTAATGTATGTGAGACTTATACATTTTTTTTTAGCCACTTTATGTGGATAGTATAGAGTTTACAGGGATGGTGAGATCGGGGAGTAAATAGCAGACACTAATGAAAATGAGAGCTTTGAGTTAAAAAAATTATATTCTAGTAGCTAAAAAAAGAAGTGCCCATTTTGTGTAATTGAGTTTAAAATGATTTGCGTCCTGAACAAATGGATAAATTACACGTATATCGTAGATACCTAGGTAGCAACCTTATAAGTATAGCTAGTTTGAGATAAAAAAATTTAAGACGTCATGTGCCGAAAGTGAGATATCCAAACTGAAAAAAAGTACTTGGAATAAAGTTGTAAGTTGGTTTTATTTGGTGTCGTTTTCTTCAACTTTATAGCTTAATAAACTGGAAATAATATATGAAGCTAATTTTATTGTTGTCGCAGGCTTCAAGAGTCTAGTTAAGAATTTGAAAACCTATAAAACAATTTATCATAAGTTGGTCATAACACTATAAGGTGTGGGCATAACACTATGGAGTGTGGGCATTTATGGCCCTTCAACATCAGCTTCTCTACCCCGGGTTAACGTTGAGCATGGTGTTGCCCCTTTGGCGTGGGGTGAGAGGGGTAGGGTGATATGACTAGCTGGTCTAATATGACCGACTTTGGTTGGCTACTTTAGTTAAAAAAGGAAATTCACATGGCTGGTCACTCCAAGCTAAGCCACACCACACTACACCCCTAGTTTTTGAATATTACCTTGTAGATCCCACCCTCACCACGTATTGAGTAATGTTCCCAACCCAAGCCCTTCTACATTCCATAGTCTAATTTCAATTACAATTATCATATGATGTTACCAAATTACTCTCACATATGCATTAGGTGACTTTGATATACCTTTATCGGGAAGTTTCATGTCACATCTTGTGTTCTAGTCAAACCATAGTTCGCTTCAAATTTGTATGTTTGTCAAGAAAACCCTACACATTTCTAACGTTCCATTCTTACCTTATTCACTAATCGAAACTCAAAAGAAAAGATAGATAACTAGATAATGCTAACCTTGCTCAATAATCAAAAGAAAAGACAAATAACTAAATAATTGATGGTAAAAGAATTAGTATTTATCTATCTTAATAATTCTTTTAGAAATTTTATCTAGTTTTAATACATTTTCTGTATTTATCTTAAGTTAATTATATATGGTCAAATAAAATCACAATGTCACTAAGATATGGACAAATAAATGGTCAAAGTCCATACCATGCTAATGGCATGTTTCTTTTTCACTGATTGTTTTATATAACACCTCACTCGACACCCAAATCATGCAAGCCTCTACAAACTCTTTGGCAATTTCTCTCTCTAAATGGTTTTATTAAGGTGAATACTTTTGTGGATCTTAGTATAATGTAAGGCTTTTTTTTGTGATTGTGTTTATGGATCTATGAACAATTTGTACCTATATTGTTTATGTGAGTGTGTTTATGATGCTTAGAGGTGATAATGCATGAATTACAATGAACTTTGCGTGATGTTAATTTGATTTTTGTTTAGGTGGCATTTGCTCATGAGGTTACTTCAAAGAGCAATAGTGGAGCAATCATGAAATTACTTAGCTCTTTGTATCGAGCTTCACACCTTGGAAATATGTTGATAGCCCTATGATGGAAAGGCTTGTGCATTTGTTGTTGGTTCACTATGCTTCGAATCCAAAGTATTTTACATTAAAATCACTCAAAGCGGATGGGTATAACATAATTTCAAATAATTTGAGTTGTTTATGATTTCTTTAAAAGTATTGCCTTATGCAGTTGTTGGTATGTATTTTAGGCGTGAACGAGATTTCAGGGTTACAATTACATTTGATGCCAAAAGCAATCTTAGTTACCTGAGGTAGTTCTTGAATCGTAAAGCGAGTCACAACCCACAAGAAAATATTCACACTCTCAAATGTGGTTCTAAGGGATTATGATTTAATAGAGTAAGCTGGTTCTAAGGGATTCGGTTGTAATAGCGTAACATATTCTTTTTGGTTTCATTTTTGTTTAATGTGGTTTATTTTTTTAATTCCATGTTTGGTTATGCCTTTTCAATGTGATTCTATCCTATGAATTGCAATCGTGTAGTAGTTGGGACATCATTGTTTAGCGCTCGTTTTGGCCAAGGTGGACTTAGTGATGGCATTCACATTGGAATGGTTCTACCAAAGTCTACTACGACTAACATAAAGGGAGTTATCAATCACCGTTGTATATGCCTCTGAATTGTTGTATCTGTGTTAGTTTGACTAACAATATTCAGGTTGTTGAGATTTTAATACACGTTTTCACTGCTTGGTTTTAAACAACAACAAATGACTGTAGACGATTTGCAGATTCTTCCAGATGCCTTGTGCCCTGCCCCTGGTTTCGCTTTAGTTGGCTAATCAAATAAATGTTTTGTGCTTTGTGCATAAAAGAGACTGGCTTGCTGATGCTAGCGAGCTTTCAGCAATGTTTTTAAAACCGCACCAGACATCAAACCGGGCGCTTTACTAGTTCACTGGTCGGATCGGTCAGAACGGTTGAACGGATCCAAGAACCGAATACGTCATAAATAATATAATTCATATTTTTAAAGTTTAAAAATTATACAACCAACCTATTTATTTTTATTAATAAAATAAACTTGTTTGTATTCAAATAAAATAGAATCATTTTAGATACGTATTTGGTAATGACTACTGGCGACTGATGTAGTATTGGGCCAATGACACAATAGTGTTGGACCAACTATTAGCCCAAGCTATGAGTAATTGACCCACTAATCAAGTCAATTAACTACTAGGCCATTAACCTATTTCTTTAACTTTTATCTTAAAGAACTATCGTAGATTCTTTGATTGATTTAACTTTTACCCTAGAACAACTAACCGCCACAACTCCTTTTCTGAATGATTCTATGATTGATCAAGTATTACGTTCTCTCTAACCCGTCATAGACTACACCCTTCTGTCCTTTTCCCGATTGTTGCAGCTTACCGATCATTCTAGCATAAGTATATTTGAGTTCAAAAGCTCCATTTTCTCTGCAAACCGGTCCGGTCGTCGAAGCCAAGCTCCGATCCAACCATGACCCGCTCTGAAACGGCCGGTTTTTTCAAAACCAAGTCAAATGGTGATAGCCGGACCACTGGTAACACCAAATCTCGGTTAAACCAGTCGGACCGGCTGGTCCGATAGTTTTTTAAAACCATGGCTTTTAGGGTATGATCGGTAATGGGATATGAAATATATCACCTCATAAGGTGATGAACACGAAGGACAACTACATGAAACCTCTTTGTCTTTGTATTATATCCACATTTCTCGTTGTAAATCATTTTAGTCAAGCTGTTAAAAGAGTTGATTGGCATTTTGAAATTACTGAGTTCACATTTAGCTCAAGACCAAGTTCGAAAGTATTGTTTTCTCCTTGTACAAACTTCACTTTTGATTCGTATATGTTGAATATTACTACACCTAACAAGTTCATTTCAAATACAACTCTGTGAGAAGTATATGGTGGAGGAGGGTAGCAGGTATGGTGATGGACCCTCACCATCTTAACAGGGCTTTGTTCTTTATGCTATTTTGGCCCACATAATCTCATTTACTAATGCGGAGTCCTATGACCCTCTATACGTGACCCCCTCCAATCTTTAATGAATCGTCGAAAGATCCCGAGGTGCCTTATATGAATACACTGACTGTTCCTATTGTACTATCTATACAAGTGACTTCTTATTCTCAATGATGCTAGAAGCATCCATATCCTTGGGGATACAAATGTGAAATCGGTCACTTTTTTATATTAGCAAAGATTGACGAGATACGAGTATGTTGTGCAACTGCCCTCCCACCTGCTTCATCAAATGCAACATGACGATCTCACTGTCTTCATGTCAATGTCCCTTCAAGAAGATGAAGACATACTTCATATATTTATCTTTAAGGATCTTAACGACTCTCATAGGCTCTACCGTTATGCTAATGATATAGGCCGATGGACATGGACCGAAAGAACACAGCATTAGTTTTGTAGTCCAAGGTGTTATTGGGTTGAGTTTCACACCTGGGCTTGTGTAGGAGCCCATAAGTTTAATAAAACATCAACTTTAGATACATACAAAATAAAAAGGGTAAATTATAGCGGGTTGTAATGGATGAGTTTAACTTCAATAATTACAGTCACAATCCTTTATTTGAAAAACCCTTGCATGTTTTGTCCTTTACCCTAAACCAGGTTAAAATTGGTCATGTGCCTTGCACATGAGGGTAGGTAGGTAATTACTCATTTATATAAAATATATTTAAACAACTAACCCACCTTCTCTCTCTCTCGCTCTCCAACCAACCCCCACCATCATTTTTTCTAAATCTGCCCTAATCCATATGAATCTTATTACAACCGAGAAACTTATCAAGTTAAATCACGAAGCTTGAAATAAGAATGAAGATGCTCTGTTTTAATAAGTAAAATGGCTGCTGAAATCCTATATTTCTTTTGGGTTAAAATAGGGGTGCAAACAATGTTTTTATAATCGGACCGGACATTGAACCAGACATCATATTGGTTCACAGGTCGGACCGGTTCAACCGGTAGGACCAAGTCTAGAACCGGATAACATTATAAATAGTTAATATTTTGAAGTATGAAAATATAGTATAAACTTATTTATTAAAACAGAGATATTTCTTACTAGTTCAAATTTTTATACATATATAAAATCAAATTTAATTATTAATATAGGGGCCTAATAATAATAGACTACTGTGGTGCTTCTGTGTAAAAATGTAATGATAGATGTCAATCAATTCAACTAATGATTATTTAAGAATTAATGACTGCTGACTAATTGCAAGACTTTTATCAGAATTTCTGTACCTATCCCCGCGCTGATAGCTATCGTCCTCTAGTTGACTTTTCTGTACTCATCTCCTCTAGTTGAACTATATTCCGTCCAACATATGACACATGAAAAAAGTGTTTCTTTAGACAATTTGGGATTATGTTCTGTTTTATTACAGTCATCATGATCAACTCCTACAGATTGGTCTTTATGACTAGAAGGTGTACTCAAATCTTCGATCTCTTCCAAGATTAAATTTCTTCATTTCCCATGAATATGAAACCTACTTTCGTGAAAAACTCGTAATGATGTGAGTGAATTAAATGCATGTATGGACATATAAGCTCTGAACACATACGATTGCAAAGTTACTAGTTAATCTTAAATTGCTACAACCTTCCTTTTCCTTCAATTTCCAGACATTCTCCCCAACTGAACCAGCTCCTTTGTAAGAACTCTTATCTGATTTCAGTTTACACGGTTTATAACTAAAAACTTCAAGCATTCTGAACCTTAGCTGCAAACAACCCAACAAACTCCAGATACTGAAAAAAATCAGCAATCATGCTCTCTGAACTCTCACAACCCACCGTCGTCGCTACCCAAGCGCAAAACTTCAAGCATTCTGAACCCTAGTTACAAACAACCCAACAAACTCCGGATACTGAAAAACATCAGCAATCATACTTTCTAAACTCTCACAACCCAGCGTCGTCACCACCCAACAAACTTTGGATACTTAAAACCTTCCAGAGTTGGCGCAAAACTTCAAGCATTCTGAACTCTAGCTGCAAACAATCCAACAAACTCCGGATACTGAAAACTTCAGCAATCAAATAGTGTATCTGCCTTTCACGGTTTGACATGACTTCAAAATCAAATACTTTCACTGTTTCTCAGAAACTTAATATATATTGCTCCAAAATAAATCCATTTGGCCGTAAACGTTATATTGCTCGTATACATATGTATATGGGCCGTATAACGTTATACAGCTCATATACATAAAAAACAAAAAAAATATTCCACAACTTACATCTCTGTGCAACAATATTCGATACGACCCGTATACAATAGGATGTGAAAATAAGATATAGTGGGGCTTTAATATATGAGGATAGTCATATAGGTTTGATAGCTGTAAACTAATAGTCAAAAAAGGGTTTCTTGGGAAGCATAAAGCTGTACATCTCTATTTACTCCTTATAGTTGTTTTTTTCTTTTCACGTCAAATTGTATATTGTCCATCCATCTTCTTCCTTGTCCACTTTTGCTTCTCATCCTTCTTATTCTATCTTCGGTCTTTCATGGATTAAACACAGTTCGGGATGGAGGATTAAACAGGGGCTGTTAACAGATCAAAGAATGCAGGATGTGAAGTGTGTACAGGTACGGCCCGACCTCACCGGTTTACCGAATATCCGAAAAAACCGCCGGCCACCGGCTAAATTGCCGGCCACCTGCAGAGACAGTCCAAACATGCAAACTAGCCCGGTATGACTAGAGGATCCCGGCCGAACCGGTCTGACTGGCCGGTCCCGTCCGGGTTTAAGAACATTGGGTGCAAAAAAGAGTCAGGGAAAAGTTCAACAATGATTGCAAAGCAACCAAATTGATCACGCGTTCTCGGTTATAGAAATAAAAAAGCAAATGATTGCAAAAAGAACTCATATTAACACTTCGGAGTGTGACAACTGGTAATTTAAGCCTCTTAATCATGCGAATAACAAACACTAAGATGATTATAATTAGCGTTTCAAGACGCAATTTAACTTAATTAGGCCTTTGGCATGCCTAGGAACGGCTATTTGAATCGTACGCTACGCGATTGGTGATTTCGGTAATTTTTCGCGCAATAAACGACAACGAACTGACACCGAACGAAATACTGACAACACCGAAAAATTCAAGTCTTAAACATATATTTTAAACATATGGATTGGTTTTGATGAATTATCATGCTTTCGAACGTCACAAAGCGCAAATGTGAACGGAAAATGCGACTTTAGGAACACACCGACAATGAAACGGAAGCATCAGACACGCTTATTATCTTAAAAAACTGAAATATTATGATAAAATTAGCTTTGTAATCGAAATTTTAATATCCGCGGTCGAACTCAGATCGAAAAGCGGCTTAGAAATGACAACGAAGCAGTTTACGCGATTTGTAATGCAACCGACGAATGTGCGCATCAAATGCAAGTTTCCACCATTATTTTTCATGTTTTTGAACCTAAAATAATTTTATACGATGTTCCATGAAGTTCGGGTGCAAAAACGGGTTCTAAAACGTATTGGGCCGCTCAAAACACAAAAAAGCGGGCTTGTGGGCCTTGGGCCCAAGCCCACTTGAAAAACCCTAACTATATAAACTCTCTACCTCTCATCTCCTCATTTCAAACCCTTCTCTCTCTCATTTTCTCTTTTCCAGCGACACACAACCCGTCGGAGCCGGCCAGTCAGTACACGGTAGAGTCATGGCGGAGCCACCGCTGGCGGCGTCCTCAGGCGACGTTTCCGGCACGTGGAAGCGTGTACCCATTTAAATCGAGCCTTCTAAGCATGAATCCGACATCCATTTTCCGTTTTAAGCAATGATGATGGCAGTATCGACCTACGGAAGTCGTGAATCCAAGAGTTTCACTCTGGAGTGGTGAAGTGGTGGTGGTGATGACCACGGTTGCGACGAGCGCGTTTTGGAGATGGTGGTGGCTGGCGGAACGAGCCGCAACAGGCAACGTTAGGCTGGCAGCAATGGCGGCAGTGGAGGTGCATACAAGTGGTTCTAGTTTTGGTTGGGTGGTGACGGCCGGACACCGCAGCTGGCGACGGCGATGATGTTGGTGGTTGGTTAGGTTCAAGTCCGGTTTCGGTTCACTCGGATCAGTCTCGGCTCGGGTTCGAGTCATAAGCACACTTACTTGAGATTCAACTCGGTCAATGTTAGTCAACTCAGATTTAGTTCGAGCTTGGTTCGGGTCAATTCAGTCAACTCGGGTCAAACCCAGTCAACTCAGTCAACATGGTCAACTCAGTCAACTACAGGTCAAACCCGTCAATGGTCAACTACCGATCAACACCAGATGCGGTAAACTTTAACGGACACGTTAAATGCATTTATAATTATATTAATGTTAGTTTTATCGCGTAACCGAGCTCAAACTGGACCGACATATCATCGTAAAAGAAAATAGAAATAAATATATCGGACTTGTATATATTATCAAGTGTGTACAAAATGTTTTATAGACCAAATCGACACGTGACATAAATATATGTATTAGCGCTTAAATTGTTGAGTTTTGACAAATATATCGACAACTTGTATTGTCGGGATCGTCCAAAAACAGAGGAAACTATGCTCGTTTTTCGAAAAATCCGCAAAGCAACACGTGTTTTATTTAAAGACAAAACCTATCTGAGTCAAGTAATTTTGATAAAAATAAATATAAATGTATATTTATTTTAACCACACTTATAATTTTATAAAATAAGTATAATCGTTTATATTTATATCAAACGTCGTAAATTCGTATACTTTTATAATATAAATATAATTATTTATATTTATTTCAAACTTCTAAACGAAGCACGACACATTACCGTAAGATTGTAACACAGTGTAGTATCCGAGTTATTACCGAAACAAACAAACGAAAGTTGATTCTAACGAGCGTACAATAATATAATTATTTTATTATAAATGGGATACAAGACTATTACGATTACGCGACGACTACTTGGGAATCATACGACCACATCCTACGAGTCTACAACGTGTAATTTTTTTATACCAACATTTGTCTACGTACACGCACGCCATTCGGAACGCTAATATATCTAAGTGTATATATATATAATATAATTATATATAATTATATATAATATATATATATATATATATATTATATTAAACCTCTTGGAAACTAAGTGTATCCTATCACCACATTAAATGGAACTTAACAAGTATAACTCATTCTTTTCCATTACGTTAACATCTTCCCATCAAATCATTCGGTTAGCGATTAGGTAGAGCTCGGTGATACGTAGTTTAGCTACGCTTTTAGTGGAGACTTATAAGTTATTTCTTGATAGGAATGTTATAGATTGCATGCTAGCGAGTCACATTTTGGAAACAACATTATGGAATCATATTAAGCTAGCTTTGCACTGGATAATGAGGTGAGTTCATAACCCCCACTTTCTACTATTTTACATTTTTATAAATGTTTTCGGGGGTGGAAAGACATGCAAGTTTTGCATAAGTACACAAAATTTCGATGAATGAAAACTATATGTTTCTAAACCATGATACGAATGAACTCCAACAAACTCAAATGGTTTACAAAAGGTTATTGCTAAATATACCAGTTTACGAAACATACACGTATTTTCGAAACGTGCATGAGTTACATACATCTTAAGGACGGGATTGTCCTAGTTACAACAGGACTGGGTTATCCTACATACAAACAAGGGGACTGATTGGTCCCGATTACAGACTCAAACGGGCAAGGCCGATTTTCATTTGTGCGAGGCATAAGGACTCCGTGAGTTCATGTCCCCCTTTTCATCTTAAACGTTTTTACAGTTTTACAACGATCGAGGGGAAATACATGTACAATGGTATGATAAGCTAGGGAATGAAACAACTTAGATCATGTGCGAATAGGGTGGAACTTAAGCACCATTAATCGTATTTAGACCACGATACAAAGGTTAGATCTAGCGGGTGTTGGCGAGCCCCACTCTTGGTCATGGACCCACACGGAAAGAGTGCATTTATTGTCGTAGTCGAGGGTATTCGACGTAAATCGTTTAGGTTTAGATGCTTCATATGTCGTCACACATATTAATGTCCTTGCAAAACATTAATGATCAACGATTTCATTGACGCTTTACATACCCGATTTTGATACACATACATCTTACAATACGAAATTTTTGCATACTGGATTTTATACAAATACAAAGTTTTCAATTTACGTGCCGAGAAAAATGGTTTTATTACGTTTTCTCAACAATTTTTAAACCGGTTACCAAAAAGACTTATTTTAAATTTTCTCAAATAAACTATGAACTCGCCAACTTCATGTTGATCTTTCACATGTTTCTTTCTCAGGTCGCAAATTTCAAATTATGGCACTGTTGGAATAGGAGAACCCATGGGGATTCGAGTACTTAGCGGGCGTTCACTTTTTAGAAGTCTTAGCTTTAAACACTTCCGTTGTGCAATGAAGATACCGGTCAGAGCAGGCCCAACAAATCATTCAAGAATTTACTCAACAAAATGCCAAATTCAGTTTTAGAAATTGAAAATAATCAATGAAAAAGAAAGACAAAGAAATCCAAGTTTGTTCTTTTATCTCAAAACCTGAATCATATTTACCCTAAACCCATCTTCCCTGTTTAACGAGTAAGTGAACAATGAAACAACCTCGCTGCCGTCGTCAACAACGAAACAACCGTCACCGCCATCATCAACAACGGCGAGATCTGAGAAAGCTTCAAATCTAACTTGACAAGATGCATAAAGATGGGGATTGGTTCTGGACATATGTTGAATTTGTGTTGATACGATTCAAACCCGCATGGTGGTTGTGGGGCTTTGTGGATGGATTCGGTGGTGGTGGTTGCTGGATATGGTGGTGGTGGCTGGGATACGGTGGTGGAGGTTGATTAAGATTAGAGAGCTGAGAGAAAGAGATAGGGTTGTGGAGAATAAGTGGATTGAGAAAGATGAAAATAATTGTATTAAAACTTTTTGTTTTATTTGTTAAATATATTTTTTTATAAATGAGTAAAATTACCTACCTACCCTTATGTGTAAGGCAGATAACCATGCTTAACTGAAGATTCTAATTGGTTTGGGTAAAGGACGAAACATGCAATGGGTTTTTCAAATAAAGGATTGTGATTGTAATTATTGAAGTTAAAGATTGTTCATTGCAACCCGCTACAAACATAAAGGACGAAAAATATAATTTACCCAAAAAATTGCAAAACTAATATCATTATTTACTTGAAATAAACTAGGGATATTAGCCTCTAATAATCCCTACTAGACGTCATTAGCCATTGCAGTCCCACATTTTTTATTCCCACTAAGAGTCCCACCTTTCAAATATTTTCCTCCACCGGTCCTCAGTTAAAAAGACCTAACGGAGTTAAGTGTTTTTCCGAATAACAAAATGACGTTTTAGGGATTTTGATCAGAACAAGAATACGAGTTGAATGATGTAAAACTTACGTTGAAATTGTGCTCCAAACGACGAAAACGGTGCCAGACCAGTGGATGAACATAATATATTTAAAAATTGCTCAAACCAACTATTCATTGTTCAAGAATGAATTCAATGATCGGTGACTGGTGGATTCTCCAGGAAGCACCGCACTAATAAAATAGATGGATTTTAATGGCTAACTAACTTGTTCAATCTTATTTTCAAATCTAGAAGCATGCCAGACCAATGGCGTAGTATTGTAGTGCCTTTATATAAGAACAAAGGAGACGCCCAATGTTGGGGTAGTTATAGAGGGATTAAGTTGTTAAGTCATACTATAATATTATGAAAAGGGTGATTGAGACTAGTCTTAGAAGAGAAACTTAGGTTACAGTAAACCAATTTGGTTTCATGCCAGGGCGGTCAACTACGGAAGCGATACACATTCTAAGGAGATTGATGGAAAAACATAGAGAGAAAAATCGAGATCTACATATGGTGTTCATTGATTTTGAAAGCCATATGACAGTGTGCCATGTAGTTTGATATGGGACAGTTTAAAGGATATGTATGTTATGACTAAAACTAGTGTTCGTGCACCGGTAGGGGATACCGAGTTCTTTTTAGTGGAAGTAGGACTCCACCAAGAGTTCGGCGTTGAGTCCTTTTCTATTTGCGATTGTCCTAGATGAGTTGTCAAAGTCGATTCAGGAGTCAGTTCCGTGTGCTTGCTTTTTGTAGACGATATTGTGCTGATTGAAGAAAGTAAACAGGCTTGAATGCGAGGTTAGAAGAATGGCGTGTAGCCTTAGAATGCAAAGGTTTGAGGATAAGTCGCTCGAAGACTAAGTACCTTCACTGTGTTTTTAGTGGAGCAGGCGATGAGCACGACACTCAGATCACCATTGAGGGCCAGGTGGTTCCCAGGAAACTAAGTTCAAATATTTAGGATCGTTTACGCAGAGTAATGGAGAGATAGAAAGTGACGTAGATCACCGTATCCTAGTTGGATGGTGTAGGTAGAGGGCAATCACAGGGGTATTGTACGCAAGAGGTTCTCTGATAAATTAAAAGAGAAATTTTATAGGGTTGCAATTAGACCCTCTATGTTAACGGAACAGATTGTTGGGCAATCAAGAAAATTCATGCATGAAAGCTAGAGGTAGCAGAGATAAGGATGTTAAGATGGATGTATGGGCACACTAGGTTGGACAAGATAAGAAATGATGTTTTTAGGGAAAGATTAGGAGTTGCTAGTATTTCAGACAAGATAAGGGAGGGAGATTGAGATGGTTTGGGCATGTCAGGAGGAGACAGACGACAGACACGAGTAGAATAGTTGAAACACTCATTGTAGAGGGAAGGAGGAGTAGAGGCAGCCGAAAATGACTTGGAGAGCGGATTAGGCAAGATTTGCTAGATTTACACCTCTTTGAGGACATGGTCGAGAATAGAACCTCGTGGAGACGTAGGATTAAGGTTAAAGACTTTTAGGAGTTTGGCCTGGTTTGGTTTAGGTTCTTGTCTTTTGAGTTTAATTTGTCAGTTTCTATGAGGTGCGATATAGCTTTTTATAGGTTTTCACCAATTCCCAGTGTCACAGTAGTACTAACAAATACTTATTTATTTATGTGTTTATTTTTATTATTTTTATTTCTACCTTTTTTAGTAGTTGTATGTTTTTCCAGAAGCTTATGTCTTAGTTATGGTTTTGAAGCTGGGTCAGCCTCTCTATCCCCTGAGATAGAGGTAAGACTTGCTTACATCCTATCATCCTCATACCCTGTCAATAGCTTCGCTATAGATAGGATTATACCGGGTGGGTATGGTTGTGGTTCTTCTTGCCACTCATCACATTCACGGGTATTGTACTAGCTGGATTATTCTTTTCTTCTCCAATCTTCGAAATTGAAGGCCTTGAAGGTACATTCATCTTTATCTGTTTATTTATATCTAATCTATTGTTCGAAGTTGCATCTATTCTGTTCATCCTCAAATCTGTTAATCTGATATCTAGCGTTTGTTATATATATATATATATATTTTATTTATATCAGGTTGAATATTTTATAATAAGCCCAAATAATTATTTTATGTTTAGAAGTTAATCTAGCTCCATGTGATTTTGCTGGCTAATGGATTGCAGGATATTATATTTCTGCTCTTAAAAATCCAATATTTTACGCTAATTTTTGTTTTTCTAAAAATCTCAGTAAAATCTACGTCATTAGTGAAAAATCGGTAGGGGCGGACACCGGGGCCTAAAGGAAGCTACGTCCCTGTCCTTTGGAACATATGTCACAGATGAATGATCATGTAAACTAATAATAATGCATAAAGAAAAATATTTTTATGTAGTAGATAGATATGATCATGTGGTTAGGCTGGTGACACGATGGTACTTTAGTGGCCCATCAGTGATCCAAATTTGCTTTAAAAAGATAATATAACATAGTGACCCATAGGAGTCGTATAGCTATTTTGTTTGATGTTATCATAGATGATTGTAGATAGATAATATACTGGTTTGATATTTCTAACTGTTAATGCATTAAGGATTAATTTGGCCAGTTAGACACTAAAGTATAGCAAACACGGGGATTAGAAGCACTAGTACTAAAAACTGAAAACATTTGATTTCAACGAAACACGTATGTTGTTACACTTTTTTATTAGGGTTATTATAAAGCTATATGTTATAATTAGAAATATTAGAATTATAATAATCTCAACTATTCGTTGTTGGCCGCTAACAGTTCCAACTTAAAAAATAACCGCTGGCAGTCCCAATGATTGACATATTGGCCACCAATGGACCCAGACTAACAGAACCTTAACGTCTAGTCGCCGTAAAACCGTTTTTTGGCCGGAAAAAGGTTTCTAAAGGTCCAATTTACGGTTACGGTTTAGGATGAAAATGTTGAGTTTTTTGGCTAAAAAGTTGAGTTTTCCGGCAAAAAGAAGTTTTTTGGCGACTTTAATAATTGGGCTTTTACTAGAAAAGGTTTCTAAAGGTCCGTAATAAGGTTACAAATAGGTTTGGGACGATATGTTAATAGTCAGGGCCATTGGAGGCTAATATGTTAATAGTTGGGATTGCAGTGGTTATTTTTTAAGTTGGTACTGTAAGCGGCTAACGTCAAATAGTTTGGATTATTAAAATCCAATATTCCTTATTATTATTACACCATATTTGCTGTGTTTTTGGGTACAGAACAGATGTTTTATACAGAACAAAAGCATCTATGTTTTTGCTTGAATCTGATTTATATGTACGGTGTAAGTTATAAATCTTGCTACTTCAGATTTGTGTAAATTTGAGACTTTGGATTTATGTAAACCTTTTACATATATGCTAGCTTTAACGGTGTACATGTACAAGTTAAATCTCATTTTTAAGTTATAAATCTATGTACTTTTTAATTGTGTAAACCATTACATAGATGTTAGTTTAAACTGTGTACACTTACGTATTCCTGATATTTCTTTAACTTTTGAAAAAAGTGTCAGGGACGTACCACCACATAGAAGGATGACACCAAGTAATACACGTAAAATCATGTGTCATAACGCTACATATATCCCATATGGTTATTAAATCTAACGATAGCTATGGTTTGTTGCAGTAAGAAAAAGGAGTATGAAAGGCGTTGCAAAAACATTGTTCAACGATACTGAGTTGATAAGTGTTGATTCGTCTGTAAAAGGAAAATATGGTCTGTTAAGTTATTATGATGGATTTTTTTTTGTTTTGTCTTTTAGCAATCTGGATCCTATAAACATGTTTACTGGTTGTACTTAACTTAGCAAGTAAGTATTTGTTGTAGTTAGAAGAAGTGGAAGAAAACGGAACACACAAAACGAAAACGATGGAGAGAGTCGTATCTGCATTGACTTAACTGAAACAAGCAAGTATCTTCTCAACAGTTTTAAAATTTGGTTTAAATTATGACTTATATTGATTTATGAAGTTGGTTCTACTTAGGAAAATATATGACACATACTTTAACAATGTATATGTAACTTATCTTTAAACATATGTATGTCCAGGTAAAAAGGGACGGAAGGCGAAACACGAGGAGCCTGAAGCTTTAAACTTTGGATCTAAAAGAAAGGGAAACAAAATGTTGTTGGGGATCATGAATCTGGAATAAAAACGTGTTCGTCACCCCATCAACTATGCTTAAGTATATCAGTTCTAAATAAAAGGCAAAAAGAGGCGGTGAAGGAGATGGGTTTCGGTGAAATGTTGTATTTTAGGGTAGATGGCATACCATCCAAACTAGGACACTATGTTGTAGACAAGTTAGATGTAAATGAGATGAAAATTAGGGTGCCTAGTGGTAACATGAACGTGGATAAAGAATCAGTCCATAAGTTGCTCGGGATACCATGTGAAGGTAAAACATTTGCTTCTCTTGACCATATTGTTAAATTGGATCCTAAGGTTCAAAGGTGGAGAAATCGTTACCCAAAAGACAAGATTGTCACATCGCAGATAGTGAACAATATTTTAGCTTATGAGGATGACGATAGCTTCAACATGAAAATGGATTTTTTTAATGTTGAGAATCGGTTCCAAGTTCCAACCCGAACCGTTTGAGCCCATTTAAAAAATCTGATAAAAACGGGCTTAAACGCCAAACCAGTGATAACTTGAGCTGCTGCTCATCAGGTCAAAACAAAATTGCTTTCTGCTCACCTCTTTTGATAATCAATGGAGCTACCACTCTTTGCAGTAGGCCACTAGCTTCATTATTTGCACCAGTTTTGTAATCAATTGTCAATCAAATCTGTAGATTCAACGTTTTCATCACGATGATCAAGTTGCGTATATATGTGCAGTTTAATTTTCTGCCCCCTAGCGTTTTCAGAGAGAACGTCTTTGTAGACGTTTCTCCAAGCTCAAGCGGCTACGTAGACTTATCCTTTGAAAAAGTGCCACGTGTCGTAATTTAATTGGTAGTTTTTATGGGCCTCACCAGCTTTGGAAACAGCAACAGCGTTTCCTCTTAAAACAATATGATTTATTTTTGTCACATTAATAGTTAAAACTTAAATGGTTTAGAATTTTCATTATGGATTACTGAATGTAAGACCATGAGTAATGTTTAATGCTCACTAAGGAATATTTTTCGTCACATTACCATCATAATACCCCTTCAAAAAATGTGCAATGGTGAATGCCCCTTAATGCCCATTTCATTCATTATTTTCCATTATTTTTCTTCTCTTTGGCCATTATTTTAGAAATGCCCATACCTCTTCATGCCCCTATAATGCCCAAGAGGTGGTATTGAGGGCATTATCAAACCATATTACGCCCTTATAATGCGCATTACCATGGCCTAAAAGATACGTTCCAACAACTTTTGTATTTTCTAGTAGAGTTAAAAAATAAACCTTTGTCAGGTATCAATAATAATCTCTATGTTACATTACTAGTATTTATAGACTCGACCTTACCTGAGGCGAACCAGCTAGATCCGACCCAAAATATTGTATGTTCGCTGGATGAAATTGGAGTATCTAAAAACAGTGACTCTGTAGGAATAGAATCTTGCGATCCGCCACTTGAACCGAACTGTTAAAATATGTCATATGTGCAATTCATTCATATAGTAAACGTTATTATTTTATATATTTTTTCTCCCCTTTAGAAAGGTTTGTGCATTTCTGTTATATGAGGAACATTGGAGGTCTAAAGCAGGGTTAAATTGTCCTGGAGGTGATTATAGAGTTGCTATAAATAAGTGGGTTTGAGCAACCCTAATCGCTAAATCGTTTTATCTTCTTTCTTTTAAATTGTTTTGTGTAAGAGTTGGATTGTTATAGTAATAATATAGCTATTGTTATCTTAACACAATAACCATTTGTAAATATTTAAAACAGTGCAACGTTTTTGCGGGTCTTCTGGTTGAAAATTATGCTGTTTTTCTTGAGCTAAGCTTAGAAGGGAGTCAAGTTATAGAAAAGAGATCTGACGATCCAGGTGTGCTTATATTATATTGCAAGTTAGTTACTTTGCTCCATTTTTATTTCTTCTTGACGACATCATTCGGATTCAAATTCATACTTTTTTTCTCCACACTACAGCTTCTCATTGATAACATTGGTCGCTCAGCCCCCAGAGCATAACGCACTTTCTTGTGAGGCTTGATCTTGATTCCCCTAGAGAGAGGACAGTGTTACACAACCAAAATTTAACTACAGGTAACTTTATGATAAATAAATAATTAGTAACACTGCCAAAGCCTGATGTTTATTATTTGCTTCATGAGTTTGGATTTCAGGTAATGTAGTCCTGATTAATTTTCGATATTTTAATAGTTTCTCTTTTCTTACTTAAAAAGAGAAGTTGTGATCTCTTCCGGCTGCTTTATGAATTGTGTTCAGATCCACTTACAAGTGGTCCTACAACTGATCTGCTTCGTAGCAAAAACTATCAATGTTTTGTAAAGGTACAATCTGTCATCCTATAAAGTGGAGCTGTATTTAGTTAATTGTGCAGTTGTCTGATTTTTTATTTTTTCTTAAGGACCAACCGAACCTAGATTTTTACTCATCAAGCCAACAAGTGGCTGGCAACAAAGCTACAACAATTGATTCACCCCAATCAAGTTACGTCAAACTGGTGCCATTGCTCCCATGTTATAGCTATGTTAAAGCCTGCATCTTTGCTTGGTTTTTAACCCAAAAGAAACTCATAATTTTTATTCTTCAATGGCATTTGAGATCAAGGCCTGCTTCTGATTAAATATAGCTTCATTCCTCATCCTCTAGATATCCCAAAAAGCCATAAGGATTATTGCACTAAACGCCTTCTTCTTTCTCTTTGAACCCGCTACATTATTGTAAATCTCCAGTTGCTCTCTAGGTCTCTGATATTGAACACATAAATTGGTGGCACCTTACACCACTGCGCTACCAATTGCCAGACTGGGTCGGTAATATGGCATGTGGTAAAAGCATGCTCGACTGATTCGCAGTAGGCTCCACAAAACGAACAAAGGCTAGACTGAACCACAATGTTTCTTTTGTCTATTTTTCTTATTTTTGTAACATAAGCTATATTTATTTGCATGTTTATCTGTACTTTTATTTGATTATTCTTGTAGGTTGCACACATATTACTTGTGAGTCATATATTTACAGCTACTCTGTGGCTAAGTGGATATGCCTCTACCATTTAACAAAGAAATATTATAGATCAATGCTATTGGACATACAAAGTTTTAAAAGCCAAAGTTAAAGCTATTCGCGCACAAGGGTTGTTATTATCTTTTATTCATGGAAGGTATTATTTGATTGTTATTTTGATTCTAGGCAAGTCAGACATGTTTAGTAACCTGCAAAAAGTGGTCAGGTAAAGATGACTGCTCTTTTCCAGTTCCGTAGAAAGTTTTTAGATAATTAAGTGTGTTAAATAGGATTACAAAAGGTGAATCATCGATTATAGATATAATTTGAACAAAGAGATTAAGAGGTGTCAAATAAATCAGTGAAATCTCCGACTCGGCTATTTTGGGGGCAGGGTGAACCAACTTGAATATGCTGTTACCCAACCCACCTATATTGCCCCTACTAGTTATTAATGATTATTTGTTTTCCACTTCCGGCTAGCAACCTCGATGGACAATGATGAATTCATTGATGGTGAAATATCTGATTAAGGTTGGTGTATAATGAGCATTTTCATGTTCATTTTATATTTGTTATGGTCTTGCAAACCTTTTTATATTAAAAAAGTTTGTGGTTGTGCAACTCTTGTTAGTGTTGCATCACAACTTCTTGAGCGGGATGACTGTAAGTTATATAACTATCATATATATATATAGAATTGTCATGTATCGGCATTCTGTCAAGAAATCTCATATTCTATAAATGTTTTCATCAGTTAATATGAAGAAATTTACCTGCAATGCTATTTTTTTATTTATTTGAAAAATCAAAGCCATTTATTTCCACATATGCTACTTTCTAACACACGTTATCTTCCTACCACTGTCATTTATAAGATTTAATATATATTTTACATGATTTTTCGCTTGCAGATTGTTGGTGGTAATTTGGTATATCGGCACACATAAGTGGTGGTAAACTGGTGCTTGGTTTTGGAGTTGTCTGGTGGTCGATTGCAACCTTTTTGACACCTATTCTTTTGCTCTCGCGAGGCTGCTAATGCGTTCGAAGACTATTTCCCTTAAGGATTTAATAATTCAAGCCGGAACCATAAAAAGAGCCGCCCACCAACACCCATAACTATATATAAAACAACTAATGTGGTGTACAAGGAAGTTTTTTTCGAGATTTGAATAATTTTGTTTTTTTTCCTCCAATGTATGTGTTTTTACATAATATTAAATTTGAACATAAATAATTGGTTTTTTGTTTAAGCCGCGTTTAACGCCGGCATTAGCCTAGTTTAATCATAATAGAAGTGGAAATAGTATTATTACTCTATTAACTTGTAATAGAAGGTGCAAAGCTTTTGTTCTTAATATGGAGGTGTGATAGGGTTCCGTAGAGTGGATCAAGCTCCAGAGATAGATAATCCTTACAGACGATCAAGCTCCAAGAAATTTAGAGACTAAAGACAAGAATTTTCTGCAGTTTTTTCTTCTATATTATATCAATGCAAACAAGTTGTTAAATACTAAACATTGCAGGAAATGTAAACGTGAATGCATGAGTTGTAATTAAACGTAGGCCATTACTTTCCTATATGCATACGACTAATACCGACATGATTTGGTAGGGATATTCTCTATGATGTTCTAAAGCGGGCAGGGATTTGGCTAAAAAGGAGGCTCCAGTGAACTTTCTGACGGATCTGCTCGATGGGAGGTCTACTCTTCGGCCAGCTAATATTCTTGTGTTTGGGTGGGCTAGGGAAAACACGCTTTGCGGACCTTACAGTAGTGTCCCCTCTTGTTGGACTCAGGGATAATGGGTTTGTTGCTGGCCAGGCTGCGTTAAAGACGGAATCAGGCAAGGTCGCTAAACACGAGAAGGCTTGTTTAGAGAATCAACACGTGTTTATCCCATTCGCTTTTGATACATTTGGGTCCCTAGCCCAGAGGCTGTGGAATTTCTAAACAGGGTCCAACAGGTTGTGAATAGTAATCTTTCAACCTTTAAGGGCCGTTTCGTCTTTAGTAGGATTGGTTTTGCAATTCAAAAGGGGGTTGCGGCGCAGCTTGTTGCCCGTTTACCTGCCACTTGTTTGTAATTTGTTACTTTGGTATTTTAAAGATCCGATAAAGATTCTAATTACAAAAAAAAAAAAAAACTATCACTCATGAACTACAATAAGTAAAATGCATCTACAACTATCTATTTACTCTACATGCATGTGAAAGTGGACATTAACATGGTGTGGTTTGACTCCTAAAGTTGCTGATGTCTAACGCACACGAACTCTTGCGGGTCGGGTAATTCCTCTTTCGTTTTTGGGCTTCCTTTGGGTCATGGGTCTTTACCGGATTAAGTGTGAAGCTACGATAGCAAGAATGGGCGTTTATGCCTGCAAAAAAAAAATATAATGTTAATATAAATAACAAACACCAAGAATTCATTCAGAATTTTCATAGAAAATCCATCCAAATCCTTAAAAAAGAAAAAGTTTATTTAACAAATGACTGCATCGTCACATTCATTTCCCCCAAACCTAAACCTACAAATAAGCGAGTTGTTTCCTTGACCTAATCATATGCACCAACTGTTATCCTAACTTTCAGGAATGAACACAATAGATTTCAATTTCAATCTTACATACAACCAGCACGCTACAAAGGAACATTCACAATGGATTTTTTAAATTTATGTGAGTGAGTTAGTTATGTTATAAGGAACAGTTGTGAGCGCTTTTGAGTGAAGGAGAGAAATTGTTACTATTCATATGTAAATATTCGGGAACACTTTTCATCCCTTATAATTTTTTTAATATTTTTGAAAATGCTTGTGAGTGAAGGAGTGAGAAAATTTAAAGATAAAGGTATAAATAAATATTAGTTAATTGAAAAATAGAGAAAAAATAGTTTTTTAGTGTAATTATATAGATAAGGGATAAATGATTGATAATGAATGCTCTAAGAGATTACGCGAATAAACTAGCCGAGGGGGCGGAGGAGTGTCATCTAAGACATGTGCTACCTACAAGTTTCATTTACAAACTTTTCTCAAGCAATTCATTCTTTTCAAAAACTTTTTTACCTTGTTTTTTTTTTCTCATTATCACTTATTTTATATTTTTTTAAACAAAAAAGGCAAATTTCCCCCACAAAATTATCTAAATAACGTTTGAATCTTAATTAATTAAAAGACAATAATATAAAATTTGTAATATTGAAACAACAGGGAACTTTGACGTTTTGAAAATTGTAAAAAGTATATGAATTCTTAATTTTAGGAGTTCTAACATTGCTAACACTATTTATAATAGTATAATGAGTGTATAATTCTTGAATTGAAAAAATTCTTAGTTTTATTAAAATTCTAAATAATATGAGTTTATAGATTTGTAAAGATATTTTTATAAAACTTAAAAATATATAAATTAATGTATATTTATCATTTGTATCCAAAAAGAAAATGAAGTAAATCAAAAAAATCATGAGGGGCCACATGGATTTGTGTATGGACGTTCGTCTCCACAAACATTGAAGCCAAAGGCGTCCAACACATATTTGTGTGATTTTTCTCTTCGATCTGTATGAGACTCATGTCGGTTGCTTTTACAATATTATACAGTCTTCTATAATTTATAACCGTGTAAAAATTGTGGGGTTAGTTTTTTATAAGAGGATACTAAACATCTAAAATTTTGTTAAAAATGATAGGATTAAAGTATAATCAGTGTTTGAAATACCACTTTATCTTCATTTTAGGTTACACTTACGCGTTAAATGTAAGAAAAAGTTCTTAGCTTCTAAGTATTTTAAAATGCCATTATATTATGCATTATATATAATATTGATTTTTGTATCTTTTTAATTATAATTTTTTTAAATAACATAATATTGTTATTCAGTTGATTTTTTATAATTTTATTTAATAATAATATTGTAAATATATATATATATATATATTTAATATATTAACTAAATTATATAAATAGTAGGCTTGCGAGCTGGCTCATGCTCGATAAGTAAGCTCGGGTTTATGTTTGTTCACGTTTAAACTTAGCTTAATTTGAGCTTTTAGCAAGACGATCTCGAGTGGTTCACGGACGGCTTGGAGCCATTCCACCCTTGTACAGGTAAATGCTTATGCATTAGTGCTTTCTTTTTCCTGTCTCTTTGGTGTGGTATTTTAACTACTATACCTTGCTTATCACTATAGGGGAATGTTATTTGAAAGAAATTTAATATGAGAAGAAAAAGAAGAAATAGTATAATGGTAAAATATTAAATAATTTATAAATTCTTTCATTAATTATGTTATCTCTCATTAATAAAACAAAACATTATATCCTACACATTTCAAAATTTATCCTACATATATCTTATACTTATCGGAATTTACCCTACACACATGTAAAATACTCTACACATTTCAAAATTAACCTACACATACTAAAATTTATCCTATACATATCGAAAATTGTCATTCACCATAAATTATTTTATCTTGAAAAAGTATATTAAAAATGAGTTACAAGTCTAATTAATTAGCTAATTAATCATAATTATATATTTACCTATATGTCCTATTAAATACACACATTAAATAAAGTAAATAGAGAATTTCTATTAGTTTAAAAATTATTCTTTTTATTCTTACAAAATTTTCTTCTCAGTTGAACTCTCCACTATCGCTATATGTTACCGATAGTTTACAATTTCTACTATTTGTATTTTGTATGGTTGTTTGTGTTGACTCTCTTAATTACATTTTATGTTATTTGGGTTAGTACATTCTTTATTGTACATAAAAATAAATAAGTAGATAAAAGAATAAAGGAAAAAAAGAAAAAGAGGGATTTTTTTTGAAGCTAGATGGTCTGAGCAGAGCACCATCTCCATTTCTTATGATTTTACTATCAGTGGTATTGTAGTTGATACGTTTGTTTTTGTGGTGGTGGCATTAAATTTTATTTTTCATATTTTGTAAGAAAGTTTTTATCTAACATAAAGTAAAAATTATTAAAGTTTAGATGCACCATTAACCTTCCTCGAATATTCTTTCAATATTTTACCTTCATTGTAAAGTATTCAAATCTTTCTCATATTGTAAAGGTTCTCATGCATATGTAAATGAAATGAAAGGATGAGCAAATGCTACCGGTTTTTCATTAATCTCATTATTTGGTAATCTTATTATAAAGGTGCAAAATTTAATGATTAAGAGGTCAATGAAATAGTATTACATGTAATGGAAGTAAAATTCAATCAAAAACCAAATTGTAAACTGATCATTTGTTCTTCAAAATCTGGAAATGAGCATAACCTTATTAGAAGAAGGAATATAAGCTACATATAATCCTTAGTATAATTATGTTTATTATGTAACGTTATTATTATTATTATTAGATATCATCGGTAGTGGCGGTTACAGAACAAATCGTCGAGTATATATGTAATCTCTGTATTAACATTATGTTTTACCAATTCTATTCAAAAAAACGTTTATCTCTTCCATTCAAAACCCTAATATGTAATCCCAATATAGTGGTATCAGAGCCACAACGATCCGCACTTACGATCTTCAAACTTGGTCGAAAATCACCAATTTTACTCAATTTTAAAATCCAACAAGTATCATAATGACGACAACAAATGGAGGGATTCAAACTCAAGTTCCAAAATTACTGGGACAAAACTATTATCACTGGCACATACAAATGAAAGTATTGTTGGAATCACAAGATCTATGGACAATCATAGAAGAAGGATACAATGAACTTACCACCGGAGCGTCAGAGAAGGATCAGAATACTCACAAAGAAAAGTTAAGAAGGACAAGAAGGCACTGCACATAATTTTTCAGGCAGTCAACAAAATCGTTTTCGAACGAATTGCAACCAGCAAAACATCTAAGGAAGCACGGGATATTCTACATAAAGCATACAGAGGGGAACATAGAGTGAAAACGGTAAAACTTCAGAGATGTGAATTTGATGCCCTATGGATGAAAGATAACGAAACAATAGAAGAATACGTAAGTAGAACAACAATTATAGTAAATAAATTACGATTAAAAGAAGAGAATATTACAGAACAACGGATACTTAAAAAAATTCTTCAAAGTCTAACACGTAAGTATGAATCGGTAGTAGTGGCCATAGAAGAATCTAAGGATTTAACCACGATGTCCACAGAGGAATTACTCGGGATTCTGCAATCTCACATCCTAACATCATTTATGAGGAGCCGGACGACGAAGCCTCCTCTTCAGATAAAGATGTCTCCGACGTAACTCTCCCGGCAAGAAAAACTTGATCTATTTATCTTTTTTTGCGGGTTCGGTCAGGAGGGGCAAAAGAGATTAAGATTAAAAAAATACGATGATACACCAATGGAACAAGCGTTTCAAATACAAAGTCATAATCAGGATCGCTCTAGGCAATTCAGATCAGATTATACAGACAGAGGAAGAGGTAGAGGAAAAGGAAGATTCAACGAACAAATCCGTTGTTAAAATTGTCAAAGATTAGGACACACTACACGCTTCTGTCAAAAAAGAGAAGAGAGTGAGAAAAGCAGTAATGCTCTCCTACATGAAGATGAAACGAATGATGGAAACAATGAGGCTATGTTTATGATATTCAATGTGGAAGAAGTAACGAAGGATGATTGCTGCTATTTAGATAGTGGGTGTAGCAATCATATGACTGGAAATAAAAGTTTGTTTATTACACTGAATGAATCCGAAAGAGAAGTAAGAACGGGGACAACAAGAGACTCGAAGTTTTGGGGTGCGGTGATGTAGCCATCAAGGTGAAAGGAGTAGAAAAGAGGGTACCTAATGTTTTCTATGTTGAAAGATTAAAACATAATCTTTTAAATGTAGGACAACTAGTACAGAAAGGATATGAAGTGAATTCTATAATCGTGAATGTGTGATCAAAGACTCAACAGGAATGTGTATAGGATCGGTCAAGATGACTGGAAACAAAATGTTTCCATTGAACTTAAATCATGATGTAACGTCACGAGTTTGTAGTATGATGACACAAGATGTATCCATATTATGGCACCGACGATATGGTCATATGAATTATGAAACCCTGCACAATATGGGAACAAATGAAATAGTCAAAGGATTACCAAAGACTTCTAAATCACCACAAAGCATACATGAAGAATGTCTGTTTGGGAAACATGCTAGAAAATCATTTCCGAAGCAAGCTACATGGCATGCAACTAAGCCATTGCAACTCGTCCACTCAGACATATGTGGCCCTATGAGAACTTTATCGATTGGTGGCTGCAGATATTTCATCACTTTCATAGATGATTTTTCGAGAAAAACATGGATTTATTTCCTAAAGTTGAAGTCAGATGCACTAACACAGTTCAAGAATTTCAAAAGACTTCTAGAAAATCAAGTAGATTTTAAAATAAAAGGTATGCATACAGATAGAGGAGGAGAATACTGCAATTATGAATTTAAAAAATTCCTTAAGGAAAATGGCATTCATCATCAACTCACTACTAGCTATACCCCTCAACAAACGAGGTAGCCGAACGTAAAAATAGAACACTCTTGGAGCTAAGTAGAAGTATGTTAAAAATGAAAAGACTATCACACTCTTACTAGGTAGAGGCGGTAGCATGCGCAACATATCTTTTGAGTCGAGCCACCACTAAAAGTTCACAAAATGTGACTCCTCAAGAAGCGTGGAGCGGAAGGAAGCCAAGTGTAGGACATCTTAGAATCTTTGGAAGCATAGCATATGCTCATATTCCAAAGCAACAGTGGGGTAAGTTGGATGACAAGACCGAAAAAACCATTTCATTGGTTATAGGAGAATACAAGCATAACAACGAATAAAACCATAATTAGCAGAGACGTTATTTTCGATGAGAGTCAAGATTGGGAGACAACCAACATAAATGAGAAAGCACCATACATCAAACTGAATCATATGGATGATAATCATCAAGAAACGGGAACTGCCGACCAAGAATGAAGTCCGAAGTGAATGACCAAAATGGAAATCAGTCCAACGATGAAGAAATAGGAACACAAAACAATAATCATGAAGAAGAGGACACATCATCTTCATCAGAAAATGAAGAGTTAAGAACAAGAAGCATTACAGATATATATGAAGATTCACAACCACTTACCAAAGCACAAGTTGATGAATTATATGAAAGAAATAAACTCATGTCCAATGATGTAGCAAATTTTGTGTTGTATGCCTTTACGCTGATCCTACCACATATGATGAGGCTCATAAACACTGTAGGTGGAGAGAAGCTATGGATAAGGAAATGGAATCGATTCAGAGAAACGAGACTTGGGAAATGGTAGATCCCCTAAAAGATCAAAAGCTTATCGGTGTTAAGTGGATTTTCAAGACGAAGTACAATGAACATGGGAACGTGAGTAAATACAAAGCACGATTATTATAAACAGAAATATGGAATTGATTACCAGGATGTTTTTGCTCCTGTGATAAGGTTTGACACTGTTAGACTTGTTCTAGCTTTAGCCGCAAGTAACAATTGGCACTTACATCAAATGGATGTAAAAACAACCTTCTTAAATGGAACCTAAATGAACAAGTGAACACTGAACAACCAGAAGGGTACATTAAAAAAGGAGAAGAACAAAAGGTATGTCGTCTTAACAAGGCATTATATGGTTTAAAACAAGCCCCAAGAGCATGGTATAGCAGGATAGACGGATATTTCAGATCAAATGGATTCAAGAAGTGTGTTACGAACAAACATTGTTTATTAAGAACTCAAAAAATTCAAGGATGGTGATCTGCTTATATGTAGATGATCTTATCATAGCTAGTGACTCGTTAGATATGATAGATCAGTTGAAGAGTTCCATGAAGAAGGAATTCGAAATGACCGATTTAGGAGTTCTACATTACTTCCTTAGCATGGAGGTCAGGTATGAAAACCGTAACATCACTCTATCACAACAGAAATATGCAAAGAGTCTACTTGAAAAATTTAAGATGGGAAGTTGTAATGCAATCTCAACTCCAATGGAATATGGACAACGATTGTCTAAAGAAGATCCTGAAGACAAAGTAGATCAAAACCTATACAGAAGTCTAGTCGGATGTCTTATGTTCTGACAAACACACGACATGACATTATGTTTGTAGTTAGTAAAATAAGTCGATTCATGGAAAGACCGAAGAAAAGTCACCGGGAAGCTGGAAAAAGGATTTTAAGATATATAAAAGGAACAATGAATCATGGAATTGTGTATTCAAAAAGTAGTAAAGGAAAACTGATCGGTTTCAGCGACAGTGATTATGCAGGAAACATTGATGATAGCAAAAGCACCTCTGGGTATTTATTTCATCTAGGATCAGGTGCAATTGCATGGCAATCTAAAAAACAAAAGGTAGTTGATTTGTCCTCAACTGAAGCTGAATACATAGCACTGTCAATGACCGGTGTCAAGCACTATGGATAAAGGGAATTCTAAATGAACTTCAAATGAACATGGACTGCCCACCACAATCTTCTCTGATAACAAATCAACCATCTGTCTGGCTAAAGATCCTGTCTACATGGGAAAAGCAAGCATATTAGAGTTAAATATCATTTTATTCGAGATCTGATTAAGAATAACGAAGTCGAAATCAGTTTATGCACATCAAAAGATCAAGTAGCAGACATCCTTAAAAAGCCCTGCAGCCAATAGACTTTATCCGCATCAAGGACTCTTCACGTTGCTCCAATCTAGCTTACAGGAGGGTATTAGAAGAAGGAATATAAGCTAAATATAATACTTAGGATAATTATGTTTATTATGTAACGTTGTTGTTGTTGTTATTATTATTATGTTATTATTATTATTATTATTATAGGTAGTGGCGGTTACAGAACAAATCGTCGAGTATATATGTAATCTCTGTATTAACATTATGTTTTACAAATTTTATTCAAGAACACGTTTATCTCTTCCATTCAAAACCCTAATCTGTAATCCCAATAAACCTAAATGTAATCTATACCTCTCATCACGGTAATGGCTCCTTTGTCATAACCGCAACGTCTAACTTTCACTTCAAGATGATGTACAAGTAACTAGCATGAATGAGTTAATCTTTTCACAACAATAAGATGCAAACTGGTGGTAGTATGCTAAATCCAGCCAGTTTCTGCAGACTACTGTTTGGTTCTTTCAGGGTGCAGGAAGGGCATTCGTACTTGTCTATCTTCTCGGCCATTGTGGGTGAGATACTCACACACTTGCAATGATACCTGACGGACAGAAGTCACACGTGATCCAGAACTCATCCCCGTTGTAGCAGACTCCACCACAGCTGCCACATAGTGTCACCTTGTGCTCTTCTTCATTCTCCAAACGACTCTCTTCTGCCATATTTGAGGTACTTTTACTCTGTCCATTTGATCTCTGCAAATATGATATGATCATAATGACAATTTATCTAACAAAGCACACGGGTCAAATGGACAGGTTGAAAGCCACCCAAAGTGTATCTTTAATTAATGACCACAACCTCCTAAATCGTTTGACTTGAAAATTTGAAGAAATAAAGTAATAACTCTAAGTTTCCATGATCATATTGAACACACTAACTACTTCAAGAATGTAAAAATGATTTGGACTGATGGTGTTTTGGGTCAACCCATACGAAAACTACTTATTTGAGCCACCACCCAAATACTTACAAAATAAAGTACTAATTCTAGTTTTTGTGATCATATTTAAGACAATATATACTTCAAAAATGAAAAATGTCTTATACAAAAAGTGTTTTGGGTCAGCCCGATCGACCCGTTTCAACCCATACAAAAACTACTCATTTGAACCACCCAATTACTTACAATTAAAGTTACAATCCTAGTTTTTGTGATCGAGTATATATCTATAGTACAGACAGACTCGCACATAAACGCTTCTTACCTTTTGGGGGATCCTAGATTTGCTTCCGCTATCTTCAGGACTCTTGCCTTTAGGCTTGTCTTGTACAGCTAACCATTCTTTTACAGCTTCATACACAGTGAGCAGATTGTTAATCATGGTAAACAAACGATTCCTGTAAGAAAACAAAAAAGATTTCTTAAAAAAAAAAACTATATCAGCACAAACTACTTTTAACCTTCTCTTATTAGTTACTCTTCAACATGTTGTCTTTCATCATCAATATGTGGACCCATGTTTGTGAGAACCTGTTTTCACCCAGACCGATATACATTATTTCTAAAACCGACCCGTTTAACCCTAACTCATGCTTGTGAGATCCCGTTTCACCCAGACCGAATTAGTACTTTTCTAAAATGAGTTTCAACTTGAGCCGTCATAACCCGTATTACAATGTGGGGAACAACAAATGATTGAGAGCATCAAATAATCCGCAAAACACTATACAGAAAACAGCATGCACATGAAAGTTATGAACCCGAAACGAATATCGAAAGAAAGTAAGAACCTATCAGCTGCATTTAACGACTATCATGAGGCATAAAAGAAAGCCACAGAGATTAACCACGAGTCACTGTGGATTGCAACCGCGAAGAGCCAATCTTTTCGGTCCATGTCATCTCTTGAAATGTTGATTCCAAGAGTCGGTCGGGAATCTCTGATGGGACATTCTCTGTTGGAAGACTCACTACCCAACTTCCATTTGGATATCCAAATAGACAGAGGTTGTCTTTTTCTGGAATAACACAACCATACATTCAAGAGTGTTTTAGATAAAACTTCTCAAACGGGTCGGTTTGAACCTACAAACCGTTTAACTAAAGGGTCAGCATGATGGTTCACGAGTCGACCCGTTTAACCCATTTTATTAGTATTCTTTTTAGAATGTGTGTTATATCATAATATAAACTAGAAGGACCAAAATATAGAAGTAAAAAAGAAATTAACACAATTATTTTATAGACATTTGTACTTTTGGTTGTAAATTTGTAATTTTAGAATATTAACATGCAAAAAAATGGTTAAACGGGTTGTGTTGTTAACCCACACATACCCGTGTCATGTTCGGGTTCGGCCCGCTAACACGATCCAATAGCCCTTGTTAATCAATTAATTCACCACACTGATAACCTTTGTTCATAGTTCAAACTTGACAAATTCATGAATCTGGATTAGAATTTCAACACAATTTACCCACATCTGTGCATAAGCAGATGTTCTTTCTTGATTTACTTCAACGCCATACTCACATTTGATCGAAAACAAATAAACGAACTGAAGCGAATGTATATGCAATCATAAACAAGTACCTGGATCACAATGAGCAAAGTGTAGAGAAACCATTCACAATACAAACTAAAATAATAATTTTAATTAATGAAATTCGGAATACATGAGATATACAAAATTGAAATAAACAGAATGGAAATACATAAGAAAACTAACTAAAACTAAAGAAACAAAGAAATAAAAACGAAGGTGACTAAGGCACGTGAAGATCACGCTTCCCTTGAAACAATTTCGGGCCACCCAGGTGAACCCGTCTGTTTCCCAGGGTACAATAGCCTAAGCAGATTGTACTGCTGGGATTAGCCTAGCACCTAAAAAGATCCTGAAACAAGAGTGTGCAGAGTATCAAAGTTAGGAAATTCGTTGGAGGTGTGTGTTGTATGAACCATACGATTTTCAGTCTTCTTTGTTTCCTGAACAAAGCACCAGGCTTTGTATAATCTGTTTAGAATCCCACAAGTCACAACTGAATACATATTCAATAAAAAATTAAGTCTAACTGAATTATGAGAACTTAATTCACTTGACCAGTAGGAAAGTAAACAGTCACCAGACCACTGGCTTAAGTCACATCTAAAAAATAGTAGTGCAAAGTGCGCCATCAAAGCGCCACATTGCACCCATCGCCCTCGTCCCGTGCCCGGGCCGGGTGCGTGTCGGTTGCTTCGCACCCTCCTGGCTGCCACTGGGTATGACTTGTCACATAGGAATACATTCATGTAGAGAATTATAGATATAAATCAACAAAAGATTATCTCTCCACCAATGTGGGACAAACACAACTTCCCACACATTAAAGTTCCAACACACAATTAAGCTTATGATCTCTCATTCATTTTTCTTTAATCACTAAATTATTTATCATAATTTCCAACAATCCCCCACATGAATGGAGATCGTCCCACACACTCAAGTGTCATGATAAAATTTCAGCGATTAAGTAATGCAGGATAGGTAAGTTTCCTTTTAAACCTTCCTTTGTGACATATACTTAGTCTCCTAGCAGTTAGTAGCGCGATATCCTTGAACCAACTCCTTTTTACGTAGACGTTATTACATATCAAACATTACTCTTCCCGGTCTGGTTAACCCCTCATAGTTGTGTCTGTTATGGTCATGGAACACTATCCTGGTTTGCGAGAGCTCTAGGAATTGTGCCCCCAATTCCATTTGAAGCACCCCACTTCTCTCTAACATAGGTGATTTACAAATCATTAAAAGCTATATGCTTAACCTCTCTTGATATCACTGATTTAAGTAGGAACAGACTAGGAAGTTTGTAACTCCCTTTGTATGTTGAGGTACTCCCCCACAGTGACCTCAGTTTGTACAGTTAGGTGGTCCTATTGAGCCTAGATCATGGGATCTCCAATCTTCTAGGATAGGTTTTCCGTTGTACAAACTTACTCCAAGGGCTTTAGTCCCATTCCCATTGACAACTTATGTACTACCTATGTACTTAAGCCTTTTGTAAGCGGATCCGCAATGTTATCCTTTGACTTCACATAGTCAATCGTGATAACTCCAGTTGAGAGTAGTTGTACTATCGTGTTATGCCGACGTCGCATGTGCCTTGATCTGCCATTACACATTTCATTTTGAGCTCTACCAATAGCTGATTGGCAATCACAATGTATACAAATAGCCGTCACAGGCTTAGGCCATCTTGGAACATATTCCAAAATTGACGTAACCATTCTGCCTCTTCTCCAGCTTTATCTAACACGATAAACTCAATTCCATCGTGGATATAGCTATAAGTGTTTGATTGTAGCTCTGGAATCTTTCGTATCGGATATCCCGTTGGCATCACTGAATCCTTCCACAAAAGCTGGATTTTGGACATAATGCAGTCCATAGTTTCTCGTGTATCTCAAATACCTTAATAACTATCGGGATTTACTAGTATATCTACTTAGCCTACTCACAGCATAAGCTAAGTCTGGCCGAGTACGTGACAAAGGGTTGAGTATTCCAATTGAGCAACACTCCCCGACTCTATTTTTTGACAAATGTTGAGAGGTGTCAATTGGAGTTTGAGCTACACTCGTGTCCTCTGGATTGAACTTTTGAACAAAATGAGATTGACTTAGCACCAAACTAGTTTGGGATCTAATGATCTTTTACTCCAAGAATCACATAGCTAGACCCATATCTTTCATGTCAAATCTCGCTTTTAACATGTCTTTAGTAGATCATCTTTTCATCACTCCCAATGATAAGCATATCATCTACTAAAGGCATAAGATCACACAACCTTTAGAAGTGTCTTTCACATAGACACATTTATCGCATTTATTTATTTTGAAACAATTGTTAGGCATAACTTGGTCAAACTTTTGATGCCATTGTTGTAACATCCGTAAAAAAACGGGTTCTAAAACCCCACCATTTTGTAACCAAGTTTATATTTATCTCTTTTCGTTGCATATTTATGTTAATCATTAATAGATTCATTATATTAATAATATAAATAATAACAAATAATATAAAAACATATTAGTTTTAATACAAGGATACTATACACAAAAATTAAAAATAAATAAAATGTCTGACCGCGGACTCGACCCGGGTCGCACAAGAGTACAAACGGACAACACCGCTACACCACTCGCCCAACATCTGAAATGATAAACCCAATAATCTGTTATATCATCTTTCCTTTGATCTGAATTCAAAAGAAGCCACCCAGTAACAGCTGTAATCACCGCAATCATCAAATAGCCGTTTTCTTGAAATTAACTGAAGAAAACCGTTTCTAAACGTGAACCTGGGAAATCAATCACGAGTCAAACCACATTCAATTGTGATTGCTAACAATCTTCCATAAACGAAACTCCCGAAACCGAAGCTTAAATCGTGCGACCTTCCTCATCTATAAATATGGAGTTCTTGAGCCATTAGAATGCACACACACTCTCAAATCTCCTTGCAAAACTCTGTTCATCAGAACCTTCGCCGGAATCGCTAGCAAATCGTCGAATCCTCACCGGAAATCAGAAGAAACTTCCTGTTCGGTATATCACTCCTCTAACCACGTTCATTCTATTTATATCATGAGTAGTTAATAGGGATTTATAAAAGAATCATCAAACTCATAGATTCAATCGGGTTAACAGGTTCTGTATTCTTTTATAAAGAAGATGAACTAGAGTTATTGTTTAGATGAATTAAAAATGGTATATAAACCGGGTTAGACACAAGTCCAATTGGTTAGTCTGTGTGCATATGAAGTCAAGGTCCCGGGTTCGAGTCTTGTATACGTTCTGATCCATGAAATTTAACAAAACCTTTTTATAACCCAATAATGAAACAAAACAGTAAGGATATAAGATTTATTAAAATCTTATATTCAACCAATTAGACACACAACCCAATTGATCGGGCTGTGTGCACACACGAAGCAAAGGTCGCGAGTTCGAGCCGGTTTCATGACACTATCCCTATAATATACCAACCATTTTATTAGATCAGAATATGGTTTGATCTAGTAAGTGTATAAATATAATTAAAATCCAATATATTCCGGGTTAGACACTCAGCCCAGTTGGCCTGGCTGCGTGCACACGAACGAGAGGTCGTTGGTTCGACTCCCACACGCTGCGTATCCGTCCGGTTCTATCCGATTTAATTCAAGGCAAAACATATTTTTTAATTAACTAAACTTATAACTATTCTCTCCAAAACTAAACTATTTTATAACCAAATAATATTATTTACAAATAAAAGTTTAAGCAAAAAAATATATAGTAATTAACACAATAAAATTTATCTAAATTATAAAATGTGTAAATAATAAGTTAAGTAAAAATATTAAATTTAACCAAAAAGAATATATTTTCATCTAAATTATTATGTGAATATTTAGGTTAACCATATCGTCGCTTGATATTCTCAACCACTCAATCGTGCACAATCTTCATCGAGTCGTAATCGCACCAACTGTGAGTGAATCTTACAACTCCCCTTTTATGTCACGTTTTTGGGGTGTATCACGTGTCGCTATTATTATCTCATTATTTTAAATCTCGTGCTATTACCATTATGTGATCTAACGTGCTATGTGATATTGTTTGTTTATTGTCATTTTGTGTTTATATTCTCATTACAGTCAATCTCTCACATTAGGCCCATTTGTTCCCCGTTACCTACGGGTGGAGCGTCGCGTAGCCTATATACTAGATCGGCTCCGTTTGATTGAGCCTAATCTCGCAGCACATCGCTTATCGTGCTCACGTGTACATTATTAGTGATGATGTGGTTTGTGATTTAGATTACATACACGATGTTCTCATATTTGGTTAATGCACTTTTTTTATAAAATACTAAACATATCATTTTTCTTAATGATAAAATGGGATTCATTCGCCAACTTATGTTGACCCAAAACTTTATTTTTACACATGATATAGGTGAACAGGTTTGAAGCATGGATCACATAGGACATGAGCCTTAGAAGAAAATAAAATGTTATTTGCAAGTTTGTTTGGAACATTATAGTGTTTGTATGAATTACATGTTGATTGGAATGTTTTAATCAAATTTGGAATAATAAATATTAAAATTTTATAATAGTAAATGTCATGAGCTTTGATGAAAACCCAATCATGCCCCGACTACCTTATCCGCTGCGGGTCAGGGTGTGAAAGATTGGTATCAGAGTGAGTGACTATAGGGATATAAGATAGGTTATTAGACCCTTAGAGCCTATACTATAGTCCATTAGAATTTAATTTCTTACGTGTTAAGTTGGTTACATGCAAACTTATGACATTTACTTGTTTTACACTTCTCTCACACACAATTACATGCAAGCACTTTAATTGCGATTTGATTTTGTGTGACATTCAACGTGTTATAAATATTGTCAATATAACAAGCATATATATATATGCATATATTATCATCATAACGCATGCCTTGATTCTCACGTATTTAAACATTTTCTTACCTTTCTCTTCAAAATTTGTGATGTTTTTATTTTCAAATCTTATCAAAGTGAGTTCTTACGACGGGCATGTAGTAACTGGAAGGGTACAAGTACCGTAATCGGAACGTCCGGTCTAGGATTGACATTCATATAAATCCAAAGTAACGGACCAGTTTGCCTACCTGGGGACTAATGATGAGAGTATGAAGGACCTATTGAGCCAAAGCATGCCACACTAAATGTCGTGTGAACTAACCCCACTTTGAGTTGTCACTGTGTCTACACCAGGACACCTTCTGACCTTACACCTCGCGATCATGTTTTACGATTTTCATTCGGGTGGTACGAGTGTTAACAGACCAAAACCAATGTGAACCCTACAAAGCCCAGTAGTCATAGGGGCCCACATGACTACCTAGGCCAAGTATGGGAGACATGTGGGGGCCCAAACATGAGCAAAGCCCAAGACATCCTATGGATGTAATGGATTTATTTTTCTCATTTATTTTGTGGATGTTTAGTTTTATCTCTAAACCCTATGCGACACACATGACACCTATACGTCAAACTCATAATCTCGTTACGTATTTCCTGTAGATGTCTTCTAGGCACTCTTGTGGAGGTAGGAGATCAGGAAAATCCCGTGAACGCATGGCTGATCAAATAGCCAAACAAATGGCCGCCGTGATTCCCGATATCGTAATTCAAGTTCAGCAAGCTCTCGCTGCTAACCCTGTTAATCCCAACAATCAAGATAATCAAAATGCTGACAACCCTCCCGCAAACACCACCAAGTGCACTTACAAGCACTTCAATTCATGTGACCCTCCAAAATACGAGGGAACTGAAGGGGTCACTGCTCTCCTATGGTGGTTTGAAGAAATAGAGAGTACTTTTCTCAATTGTGACTGCCCCAACGACCGTAAGGTTCGTTATGCTACTGGTCGCCTATATGGGGTAGCACTCACTTGGTGGAATGCCGAAAAGGGCAGAAGAGGCGCCGAAGCCACAGTAGCCCTAACTTGGGAATAACTTAGGGAACTCATGACAAGACGTTTCTGCCCAAGAAGCGAAATTAAGAAGCTGGAAGATGAGTTCTATTTCCTGAAGCAAAAAGAGGGAGATCATATAACCTACAACAAGAGGTTTCTCGAGCTAAACCAAATGGTTCCAAATTTGTTCACTCCTCTCTACCGCCTGATTGAGCATTACATTTGTAACATTTGTAAAAATCGGGTCTCCAAAACCCGCTCCGTTTTGTAATCAAGTACCAAGTTATAAAAGTTGCATTAAATATTTATGATTATTTTGAGTTAAAACGATACATAATTAATAAATAAACTAAACTATAAAAATTATATTTGATAAAAAGTTAAAATAAAGTAAATAAAAAATATATGAAGCTGCCGGGACTCGAACCCGGGTCAGCCAAGACGCTGCAACAACTTAACACTCATTCCCTAAACCACTCTGCCACAATGTGTTTTCTGTTAACTCTAGGAACACAAATGAGACTTATACACAAACTCAGTTAAACCGATGGCGCCATCTGAAAAACGGTAATCGGCAAACCAAGCGTCAAAACGATTGTTTACCTCACACATTCAGTTTATAACCGATGCACGACGGTTTTAAATCAATCGGAAATGATTAAACTTAAAGACTCATCATTGTTGATTTTAAAACCGAAAAAAGAACATCAAGTTCTGAATAACTCAAACTCCAGACACTCTCGCGATTCAGAGCTATCATACCAATACTCCAATTCCTTTTCGTCGCATTTTCAGACCATCGGAGCGCCTAAAACAGCTCGCTGGAATTCTCTGCAAAAGTCGCCGGAAAACCGTATTCAACTCAAACCGGTAAAATACTTCTACTTTACGGTTTCAATCTATTGTTAGAACCTTACTAACATTAACCCATCGCTCAAAATCAACCACAGACGACATTGTTTGACTTTCTGTGTTCGCCGGAAAATTTCTGGAATTGCCAGAAACTCGTTAATTACCGGTATGCACATTCCAACGTACTGATAATCAATACTCATTAGTTCAATTTCATATCTAATCCCTTAAACCTGTTAATAGATTCTCTCAGCCGAAGGTTTCAAAAACAGAGCCGACAAGTTTCGTCGGACTCTCTGAAGAAGACAACCTGTACGGTATCTTTTTTCCCCAAACTGTTCGGTTCAATGCATTCAAACTAGACATCATGTTTATTAACTAGATTAATCACGAATCGGTTGTTTGATTGAGGTCTGTGTTCGTAATGAAGAAGACGAGTTCAGTAATGACATAAGATTAATTAAAATCGGAATTATAAACGGGTTAGACACACAGTCCAGCGGTGGACTGTGTGCAAATTACACACACACGTCCCGAGTTCGATTCCTGCAATACGCACACCTTATATTATAACGCGCCTTTTGGTTTAAAAACTAAACCGGGATAACCCAGTTAGTTGTTAAGTATAATAAAAACCGAGATATTAACCAGGTTAGACACACAGTCCAGCGGTGGACTGTGTGCAACATGAACTACACGTCGCGCGTTCGAAACTCGTCACGAGCACCGGTCCGATTGAATTAAAATGTTTTTGCAAATAAAGGAAATTCAGTTTAATCGAATAAGTGTATAAATATAATTAAAAACGAGATTATTTCGGGTTAGACACGTAGCTCAGTTGGTAGAGCTGCGTGCACGTGAACGGGAGGCCGCCGGTTCGAACCTCACTTGGCGCAGATTTATTCGCTGACCGAACCGGTCAACGGTCAACGGTCAACGGTCAACGCTAAAAAAAATAATATTTTTTTTATATTTTTCATTTATTTAATTTAATTTAAAAATCAATTAAAAATACTTAAAAATAACATTTTTAAAGATAGAAAATAGCCATAAACTCACAAAAATATATCTAAAAATTTCATTAAATCCTTAATAAAATCCATCCATTTAATATATTTTTCCATTATTATTTAGGTTAGTATTCCTCGTCGATCCGCTCATCTAAATCGTGCGCATCTCACCATCTCCAATCCAACGCACCCAATGTGAGTGAATCTTACAAATTCCCCGTTTTTAATCACGTTTTTGGGGTGTATCATGTGTCTTTGTTTATATACATATTATAACTAAACCATTGTGCATACATCATATCATGAACATGTGTATTGAGTTTGTTGCTGTTAAGTAGTTATTATTGGATGCAATTTATTATTTCAGTACATGCAATTGCAGAGGCCGCCGCTCCCCATTTATGAGCGTTGAGCATGTTCCCCATTTTATTATGCGGTTGAACCTGGCGTGCCCGCATACGATCGGCTCCGTTTGATTGAGCCTTGATCGCACAGTTCATTTTACATTTTCAGTACATGCAATACGATCGGCTCCGTTTGATTGAGCCTTGATCGCACAGTTCATTTTACATTTTCAGTACATGCAATACGATCGGCTCCGTTTGATTGAGCCTTGATCGCACAGTTCATTTATGTTATTTATCGTATGATATTGGTATGTTCATGTATGCTATCAAGTGTTATTGTATGTTATAATTGTAACTGCTATTTGCCATTGCTTGATTACTTACATTTGTTCATTTATGATTATGCACAATTTTTCATTGATAAACTAACCATTAATTCATTAATAAATGTTTATCTAATAAGGTTCACTCGCCAACTTATGTTGACCCAAAAACTCCCATTTTACACATGATACAGGTGAACCAGCAGCAGCTAGGAACACATAGGACCTGGATTAGAAGAATAAAACGATTTAGTATTGGCATTGTTATGTTTGGTTATTTCCTTTGTATTGAATGAACATGTTTGGATATTTGAAAATGTAACTTGACTTTATTAATTATGAAACATAATAGTAAATGTCATGTGCTTTGGTGATAACCCAATTATGCCCCGACTCTTATTTCCGCTGCGGGTCGGGGTGTGACAACATTCGGGGTCTTCCTTCGAAGATTTAGGATTCTGTGATGAGTATCGTGCCTGCAACTCTGGAAGCAGTAATGGAGGAGCTCACCGAAAACCACATCAGGAATGGGGATTTTAAGGATGAGAAAAAGAAAGAGGCAAGTAGCAAAACACCGACCGAAACCCCCAACCCAACTCAAGCCGGATCCTCTTCTCGATTCACTGGCAAGAGAAAGCGAAATGGGAAGAATTTTGCTGTCACCCAAACCAATCAGCCAACTCTATACAACCAACCCATTGCAACCGCTCCAATCACTCAAGTTGCTTCCCCTACCACTCCATTCAAGAAGCAATACACAGGACCTCACCCGAAGTGCAATAGATTCCAATACCATCACCCCCTTGAGAACCTATGTTCCCACTGCACATGGTGTGGCCGAGTAGGCTATACAATCAAAACATGTTGTTCACTTCAAAGACAAGCCCGCAACCAACCTCAACCCAACAACCAAATGGTGGGCCAAGTTCCTTATCAACAACCACTAATGTTACTACCTGCTCAGCCCATAGCCCAACCCTTTTACCAACCTAACTACCCTATGATGCCACACGTTAGGGCTTGCTTTAATTGCGGTGATCCAACTCATTTCCACAACACCTGCCCGCGATTAGTAAACATCATCAATGCACAGGCCCAAGCTAACCCTGTGAACCAAGCCAATCCGCCAGCCAGAGGTAGAGCTTTTAACATCAACGCCAATCAGGCAAGAGCGAATAACAACATGGTCAACGGTACGTTTCTTATTAATGATAGCTATGCATCTATTCTATTTGTGTAACATTTATGTAAAACGGGTCTCAAAAACCCGCTTCGTGTATTAATCAAGTTTTCTCTTAAAATTCGTTGCATTAGTATTAGTTATTTATAAATAGCATAATCATAATAATAACAATAATAATAAATAAATTTAATGTTGAGTATTAAGCTATTAAAGATTATATATATATATATATATATATATATATAATGAGGAGCAAAAGAGAGTAACCGGAATCGAACCCGGTCTCTCACAAGTCCACACGCACCAAACACCACTGTTCTACACACACAAGCCAATCCGCCAGCCAGAGGTAGAGCTTTTAATATCAACGCCAATCAGGCTAGAGCGGATAACAACATGGTCAACGGTACGTTTCTTATTAATGATAGCTATGCATCTATTCTATTTGTGTAACATTTATGTAAAACGGGTCTCAAAAACCCGCTTCGTGTATTAATCAAGTTTTCTCTTAAAATTCGTTGCATTAGTATTAGTTATTAATAAATAGCATAATTATAATAATAACAATAATAATAAATAAATTTAACGTTGAGTATTAATCTATTAAAGATTATAATTATATATATATATATATATATATATATATATATATATATATATATATATATATATATATATATATATATATATATATATATATATAATGATGAGCAAAAGAGAGTAACCGGAATCGAACCCGGGTCTCACAAGTCCACACGCACCAAACACCACTGTTCTACACATACAATAGTGATGATACCCTCAAATAAATTATATACTATATCGAATCCTTAAACCAATTCAAGTTTAACTGCCCAAACTATTGGCAACTATAACCCACAATCTGCAATCAATGGTCATCATCTTCAAAGTAAATCAACATAAAAAACCGATCCCCAATCATGTCTTGACTCGGATTCGGTTACAAATCATAGGTATAATCAAACCGTAACCGAAATCTTTTAAATTGATTTCCGAAACCGACATCACCATTGCATCTATAAATAGTGGGCAGTAGGTTGTGTAAAACGCGCACAGTTGATCATCTAAAATCGCAAACACACACCACTGACCTTCTGCATTAGTTGCTGCTTCGCCGGAGTTCATCACCATCGCCGGAATCCTGTTATAGCCACCGGAAGGAGTCACCGGAGTTTCAGTCATCACCGATTCGGCACAGAGCAAATTTTTACTGTTAATTATGTAAATAACGTTGTAAATAATTTAAATCAAAACATCACAATTTGAATTGGCAGATCGTGTTTCCGTGGGTTTTCAAAGTAATGAGGGAAGTCGATTAAAATATATTAGTATATAAAACGAATATTTATCGGGTTAAACACACAGTCCAGTGGTGGACTGTGTGCACATTTATCATGAGCGTCCCGAGTTTGAGTGTTGTTTTGATCCATGTTGTTCAACTTAAAACCAGTTTTCTTTTTAAGCTAATGCGCCATCTACCAGTAAGTTGTTAAGTATAATGTAAATTCTATAATAAAAGGGTTAGACACCCAGCCCAACTGGTTGGGCTGGGTGCAAAATAACTTAAGGTCGCGGATTCGAGACTCAGTATGCACACCAGGTTCAAAGATTTTAAATCCTATTTAAATTAACTAATTTATGAAATAAGCTAATAAGAGTATAAGTATAATTAAAAACAGAATCCTTTCGGATTAGACACGTAGCTCAGTTGGAAGAGCTGCGTGCACGTGAACGGAAGGTCTCGAGTTCGAATCCCACCACACGCATCCAATTGCACCAAAAAGCCGGTCAGACCCTCCTTGTCAGGTCTGACAAGGTTTTAATATTTTTTATTTTTTGTTATTTATTTTTTCTAATAATTTGTAATAATATCTTTAGTTAAAAACCAATTAAAATACTTAAAACAAGGCTATTTTAGGTTCAAACATTACAATAAAACCATAAAATTAACCCATATCTCTAAAGTAATAAATCAAAATATTATATTTTTATATTTATCGAATTATTGCATTATTATTTAGGTTAGATTTCCTCGTCGATTAAACCATCAATTCGTGCGCACTCTTCATCGGTCAAGGAAACACACCCAATGTGAGTGAATCCTTACAAACTCCCCTTTTTATTTATGTTTTGGGATGTATCATGTGTCGTACATGTTTTATTTATTTAAACACTTGTGCTAACATCATTTTGTGATTAAATGTGTATATTTGTTTGTGTGGTTATGTGTGGTTACATTTTATTATTTCAGTGCAATCATTCATTTAAGGCCCATCAGTTCCTCGTGGGATATGAGTTGAGCATCAGGTGCCTCATTAGATCGGCTCCGTTTGATTGAGCCTTGATCTCAAGTTCATCATTCATCATGTCATGTGTTCATTGTGAATATTATGTGGTTTGTGATTGTTTATATATATCCATATGCTCACTTATGATTCATGCACAATTTTTTTTATTTAAATAACAAATATATAACATCTGTTTAAATGTTTTAATAAGATTCACTCGCCAACTTTTGTTGACCCAAAACCTTTGTTTATACATGATACAGGTGGACATGCTAAGGAGAGGAACACATAGGAAAGGCCTTATAAGAGAAATAAATTATATATTGTTTAGAAAAATGTTTATTTGTGCTTGTATGTTTCTTTCTTTTTGGATATTTGAAGTTAAATTCCAATTTAATAAATATGAAACCTTTTAGTAAATGTCATGAGCTTTGGTGATAACCCAATTATGCCCCGACTTTTATTTCCGTTGCGGGTCGGGTGTGACAGATTGGTATAAGAACTTTTGACTATAGGGATATAGGATAGGTTATTAGACCCTTAGAGCCTATACTATAGTTGACTAGATTTTAATTGTTTATGTGTTACATGCAAAACTCATGATGTTTATATGTTTCATGTTTATTTCAACCACAAATGCATGCAAGCACCCTCACTAGTACATGTTACTGTGTGATATTCATTATAGTTCATATATTGATAACATAACATGCCTACTCAAGCACACACATCACGATATCACAATTTTCATGATTTCTTCTCAAAGATTTTTTTTTGCAATCTTTTCATGTTTTTCAATCACATCAAAGTGAGTTCTACGCCGGGCATGTAGTAACTGGAAGGGTACGAGTACCGTTAGTCGGAACGTCCTGTCTAGGCTTGGCATTCGTATAAATCCAAAATAATGGACCAGTTTGCCTACCTGGGGACTAACGATGAGAGTACGAAGGACATATTAGGCCAAAGCATGCCACACCAAACTTCATGTGATCTAGTCCCACTTTGAGTTGTCATTGTGTCTACACCTGGACACCCTCTGACCTTACATCTCGCAATCATGTTCTATGATTTTCATTCGGGTGACGCGAGCGTTATCAAGCCAACACCAATGTGAACCCTACTAAGCAAGTAGTCATGGGGGGCCACATGACTACCTAGGCTGTGATATGGGAGACATTTGGAGTCCCGAACATGAGCAAGCCCAAGACATCCTATGGATGTAGTTAAGTTATTGTTTTTATTTATTTATGAATGTTGTTTTCCATCTTTTTACGACACATGTCACCTAAAAAAATGTCCAATTCATAATCTCGCTACGTATTTCCTGGATGTCTGCTAGACACTCTCGAGGCGATAGAAGGTCAGGAAGATCTAGCGAACGTATGGCCACTCAAATCGCTCAACAAATGGCTGCCGTACTTCCTGATATCGTTGTGCAAGTTCAACAAGCTCTTGCTGCCAATCCCATCAACCCCACCAATCAAGAAGGCCAAAATGTCGTCAACCCTCCCCCCAACACCACTAAATGTACTTACAAGCATTTCAAATCCTGCAATCCCCCCAAATACAAAGGGACTGAAGGTGTCACTGCTCTCCTCCATTGGTTTGAGGAGATGGAAAGCACTTTCCTCAATTGCGATTGTCTTGATGATCGCAAGGTGCGATATGCTACTGGTCGTTTGTTTGGAGTAGCACTTACCTGGTGGAACATAGAAAAGGGTAAGTGAGGTGCTGAAGCTGCTATGGCCTTGACTTGGGAAGAGTTGAGGGAAATCATGACCAGACGCTTATGTCCAAGAAGCGAAATCAAGAAATTGGAAGATGAGTTTTATGCCTTGAAACAGAAGGAGGGAGACCACACCACCTACAACAAAAGATTTCTCGAGTTGAATCAGATGGTCCCCAACCTATTCACTCCGCTCTATCGTCTAATCGAGCATTATATTCGAGGTCTTCCCTCGAAAATTCAAGATTCGGTGTTAAGTACCACACCTGCAACACTTGAAGCTGCCATGGAGCTGGCTACTGAGCTCACGAAAAATCGCGTCCGAAATGGAGATTTCAAAGATGAGAAGAAAAAGGATAAGACACTTGTTGAAACCTCAATCCCAATTCAAGCAGGTTCGTCTTCCAAGTTTGTTGGTAAAAGGAAGCACAATGGGAAGAATTCGCTGTCACTCAAACCAATTCCCCTATCACCGCTGCTCCTATCACTTAAATCGCTCCTTCTGCTGCACATTCAAGAAGCCATACACCGGTCCTCATCCAATATGCAACCGATGTCAATATCACCATCCCTCTGAAAACCCTTGCCAATACTGTACAAGTTGTGGCCGTGCAGGTCACACGAATCAAACTTGCCGCATCCTCTAGAAGCCAAACCGCAATCAGCCTCAAGCCAAAACCAATAATCATGTGGTGGGCCAAGCCCAAAACCAACAACCCTTACTCTTACCACCTTCTCAACCCATGGCTCAACCTTACTACCAACCCAATTACCCAATGATGCAACACGTTAGAGCCTGTTTCAACTGTAGCGATCCAACCCATTTTAAAAACACCTGCCCACGCCTGGTGAACATCATAAATGCCCAAGCTCAAGCCAATCCGGTGAATCAGGTCAACCAAGCTAATCCACCTGCTAGAGGAAGAGATTTCAACATCAATGCCAACCAAGTTAGGGCTGATAATAATGTGGTCAACGGTACGTTCCTTATTAACGGTAGTTATGCATCCATACTGTTTGATACTGGTGCGGATAAGAGTTTCATGTCCTTAGAATTCGAATCCATTCTTGATGTACCTCGTGTTAGTCTCGCTGAATCATTCACGGTGGAAGTTGCTGATGGTGAACCTATTACGTTAGACTCAATTATACGTGATTGTACTCTTACCCTTAATCATCACGATTTTCCAATTGATCTTATTCCTATGAAATTGGGTAGTTTCGACGTTATCATTGGTATGGACTGGCTTAGCCAGCATCACGCCGAAGTTGTGTGCTATGATAAGTTAATTCGAATTCCCCTCGCTGACGGACAGACTTACGTATTTTTGGAGAAACTTCTTCTAAAGGGCTCAAATTGATGTCATGCCTCTAGGCTCGAAGATACCTTCGAAAAGATTATATCACATTCTTAGCCCATATCGTCAAGAAGGAAGGCAAGGAAAGGAAGCTCGAAGATATCCCCATCGTTAAAGATTTTCCCCAAGTTTTTCCCGATGACGTTTCAGGACTTCCACCTGTGCGAGAAGTCGAATTCCGAATCGATCTTGTACCTGGTGCTATACCAATGGAAAAATCTCCCTATCGGTTAGCCCCATCTGAGATGCAAGAGTTAGCTAGTCAGTTAAAGGAGTTGACTGACAAGGGATTTATACGTCCTAGCTCATCACCTTGGGGCGCGCGTGTTCTTTTCCTAAAGAAGAAAGATGGATCTTTCCGCATGTGTATCGATTATAAAGAGCTTAACAATCTGACATAAAGAATCGCAATCCTTTACCACGTATCGATGATCTTCTAGATCAACTTCAAGGTGCCACCTGTTTTTCAAAAATCGACCTACGTTCTTGTTATCATCAGCTTAGAGTGCGTGAAGAAGATATTTCAAAGACTGCTTTTCGAACTCGTTATGGTCACTATGAATTCATGGTTATGCCTTTCGGGTTAACCAATGCTCCTACTGTTTTCATCGATTTGATGATAGGGTGTGCAAACCCTATCTCGCTTGTTTTGTCATAGTTTTCATCAATGATGTCCTTATCTACTCCAAGACCAAATCCGATCATGAGCGTCATCTTCGACTTATTCTAACACTATTGAGAACTGAAAAGCTTTATGCTAAGTTCTCAAAATGCGAGTTTTGGTTAATAGAGGTGCAATTTCTTGGTCACGTCATTAATGACAAAGGGATTTATGTTGACCCTGCAAAGATCAAAACGGTGCAAGAGTGGCAAGCGCCACGTGCTCCTACTGAAGTTAGGTCATTTCTTGGTCTCGCTGGTTATTATCGTCTATTCATCGCAAACTTTTCTCGTATCGCCATTCCACTCACAGCCTTGACTCACAAGGGCAAGCCCTTTAATTGGGGGCCCAAGCAAGAAGAGGCTTTCCAAACTTTGAAGCAAAAACTTTGTGATGCACCTATCCTTACACTTCCTGATGGCTGCGAAGATTTCGTGGTTTATTGTGACGCGTCAGGCAATGGCTTAGGTTGCGTTCTAATGCAAAAAGGAAAAGTTATAGCCTATGCCTCAAGGCAACTCAAAGTGCATGAAAAGAACTATACCACTCACGACCTAGAACTTGGAGAAGTTGTGTTCGCTCTTAAGATATGGAGACACTATCTCTATGGTACCAAGTGTGAAATTTACACTGACCACAAGAGCCTTCAACATATCTTCAATCAAAAAGAGTTGAACATGAGGCAACGATGTTGGGTCGAACTCTTAAATGATTATGATTGTGAAATTCGATATCATCCTGGCAAGGCTAATGTGGTGGCTGACGCCCTCAGTCGAAAGGAGTATGCAAACTCCATCCGTATTTTGTTATCACAAATTGTGACCGATCTTCAGAATCGAATTAGAGCAGCTCAACATATTTCCATCACAGAAAATGGCATACGAGATGAACTGTCTTGTGGTGTTGAAACTAAACTAGAACCAAGTCGGATGGTATTCTCTATTACTTGAATCGTATTTGGGTACCTGATCGTGATGATCTTCGTGTTTTTCTCATGAACGAGGCTCACAAAACATGATACTCTATACATCCAGGAGCCGATAAGATGTATCAAGATTTACGATACTCCTACTGGTGGCCTGGCATGAAGAAAGATATTGCTATATTTGTTTCCAAGTGCCTTACATGTTCCAAAGTGAAAGCTGAACATCAAAGACCTTTAGGACTTCTTGTCCAACCCGAAATACTTGTAGGGAAGTGGGAAAATATAACCATGGATTTCATTACCCGGGTTACCTCGCACCTCCAGTAGGTATGACACCATTTGGGTTATTATTGATCGTCTCACTAAATCAACTCATTTCATTCCAGTCCGCGAAGACTTCAAGAACGAGAAGTTAGCTCGTATCTATATCAATGAAATTGTAAGCCGTCATGGTGTGCCCTTAAGTATCATTTCAGATCGAGACGGCTTGTTTTACTTCACGAACATGGCAAGATGTACAATCCGCTTTGGGTACACGATTAGATCTCAACACTGCCTTTCCCCTCAAACTGATGGTCAATCTGAGCGCACCAAACAAACCCTCGAAGACATGTTGCGAGCATGTTCCATAGACTTCAAGGGTAATTGGGATACTCATTTACCGTTAGTTGAATTTTCGTACAACAATAGTTATCATTCAAGCATCCGTATGGCTCCTTTTGAAGCCTTATATTGTCGAAAGTGCCGATCTCCTGTATGTTGGCACGAAATTGGTGAAGCGCAAATCACTGGACCTGAGTTGATTCAAGAAACGATTGACAAAATCCTTCAGATCCGCAATAATCTTCTAGCAGCTCGAAGCGTCAAAAGAGTTACACTGATAAACGACGAAAGCCATTGGAGTTCTGTGTTGGTGATCAAGTGCTTTTGAAAGTATCACCGTGGAAGGGAGTGGTTCGTTTTGGTCAAAAAGGAAAGTTAGCACCACGCTATGTGGGACCATTCAAGATACTCGAAAGAGTTGGTCCTGTAGCACACAAACTTGACCTACCAGAAGAACTCAGCAGAATTCATCCCACATTCCATGTATCAAACTTGAAAAAGTGTGTCTCACCGACGAAAACCTCCATATTCCTTTAGAAGATATTCAAATCGATGAACCAATGCATTTTGTTGAAAGACCAGTAGAAATCATGAAATTCGGTGAAAAGCGTTTGAGGCGAAGTCGTATTCCTATAGTCAGGGTGCGCTGGGAGTCAAAACGAGGACCTGAGTTTACTTGGGAACGCGAAGACTCAATGTGTGAAAAATACCCACACCTTTTCCCAGTTACAACTACTACTTAAATTTCAGGATGAAATTTCCAAAAGTAGGGATACTGTAACAGTTATGTAAAACAGGTCTCAAAAACCCCTTCGTGTATTAATCAAGTTCTCTCTTAAAATTCGTTGCATTAGTATTAGTTATTAATAAATAACATAATTATAATAATAAATAAATTTAATGTTGAGTATTAAGCTATTAAAGATTATAATATTATATATATATATATATATATATATAAATATATATATATATAATGATGAGCAAAAGAGAGTAATCGTAATCGAACCCGGGTCTCACAAGTCCACACGCACCAAGCACCACTGTTCTACACACACCATAGTGATGATATCTTAACTCAAATAAATTATATACTATATCGAATCCTTAAACCAATTCAGGTTTAACCGCCCAAACTCTTGGCAACGTAACCTACAATCTGCAATCAATGGTCATCATCTTCAAAGTAAATCAAAATCAAAAACCGATCCCCAATCATCTCTTGACTCGGATTCGGTTACAAATCATAGGTGTACTCAAACCGTAACCAAAATCTTTTAAATTGATTTCCGAAACCGACATCACCATTGCATCTATAAATAGTGGGGTAGAGTTGTGTAAAACGCGCACAGTTGATCATCTAAAATCGCAAACACACACCACTGACCTTCTGCATTAGTTGCTGCTTCGCCGGAGTTCATCACCATCACCGGAATCCTGTTATAGCCACCGGAAGGAGTCACCGGAGTTTCAGTCATCACCGATTCGGTACAGAGCAAATTTTTCCTGTTAATTATGTAAATAACGTTGTAAATGAGTCAATCAAAACATCACAATTTGAATTGGCAGATCGTGTTTCAGTGGGTTTTCAAAGTAATGAGGGAAGTCGGTTAATATATAAGAGTATATAAAAACGAATATTTCATCAGGTTAGACACACAGTCCAGTGGTGGACTATGTGCACATTTATCATGAGTGTCCCGAGTTGAGTGTTGTTTTGATCCATGTTGTTCAACTTAAAACCGTTTTCTTTTTAAGCTAATGCGCCATCTACCAGTAAGTTGTTAAGTATAATGTAAATTCTATAATAAAAGGGTTAGAACCAGCCAACTAGTTGGGCTGGTGCAAAAAAATTAAGGTCGCGGGTTCGAGACTCAGTATGCCACCGGGTTCAAAGATTTTAAATCCTATTTAAATTAACTAATTTATGAAATAAGCTAATAAGAGTATAAGTATAATTAAAAATAGAATCCTTTCGGGTTAGACACGTAGCTCAGTTGGAAGAGATGCGTGCACGTGAAGGGAAGGTCTCGAGTTCGAATCCCACCACACGCATCCAATTGCACCAAAAAGCCGGTCAGACCCTCCTTGTCAGGTCTGACAAGGTTTTAATATTTTTTTTATTATTTGTTATTTATTTTATCTCACAATTTGTAATTATATCTTTAGTTAAAAACCAATTAAAATACTTAAAACAAGGCTATTTTAGGTTTAAACATTATAATAAAAACCATAAAATTAACCCAAAACTCTAAAGTAATAAATCAAAATATTATATTTTTTATTTATCGAATTATTGCATTATTATGTAGGTTAGATTTCCTCGTCGAGTAAACCCTCAATTCGTGGCACTCTTCATCAGTAAAGGAAACGCACCCACAGTGAGTGAATCCTTACAAACTCCCCTTTTTATTTTATGTTTGGGGTGTATCATGTGTCGTAGATGTTTTATTTATTTAAACACTTGTGCTAACATCATTTCGTGATCAAATGTGTATATGTTTGTATGGTTATGTGTGGTTATATTTTATTATTTCAGTACAATCATTCATTCCAGGCCCATCAGTTCCTTGTGTGATACGAGTTGAGCATCATGTGCCTCATTAGATCGGCTCCGTTTGATTGAGCCTTGATCTCAAGTTCATCATTCATCATGTCATGTGTTCATTTGTGGATATTATGTGGTTTGTGATTGGTTATATATATACGTATGCTCACATATGATTCATGCACATTTTTTTATTTAAATAACAAATATATAACATCTGTTTAAATGTTTTACTAAGATTTACTCGCCAACTTTTGTTGACCCAAAACCTTTATTTACACATGATACAGGTGGACAGGCTGAGGAGAGGAACACATAGATAAGGCCTTAGAAGAGAAATAAATTATATATTGTTTAGAAAAATGTTTATTTTTCTTGTATGTTTCTTTGTTTTTGGATATTTGAAGTTAAATTCCAATTTAATAAATATGAAATCTTTTAGTAAATGTCATGAGCTTTGGTGATAACCCAATTATGCCCCGACTTTTATTTCCGCTGTAGGTCGGGGTGTGTACAATTTGACGCGGGCGCGGATAAGAGTTTTGTGTCCCTAGAGTTTGAGTCTATTCTTGGTTTACCTCACGTTAGTCTAGCCGAATCATTCAAGTGGAAGTAGCAGACGGTGAACCTATTACGTTGGATTCTATTATTCGCTACTGCACTCTTACTCTTAACGAGCATGATTTCCAATCGATCTTATTCCCATGAAATTGGGAAGCTTCGACTCATCATTGGTATGGACTGGCTTAGTCAGCATCATGCCGAAGTCATATGTTATGAAAAATTCATTCGAATTCCACTCGCCGATGACCAAACCGTTCTTATTTTTGGTGAAACCCTATCCAAAGGACTTAAGTTGATGTCGTGTTTGCAAGCTCAAAAGTATCTTTCGCAAGGATTACATAGCGTTCTTAGCCCACATTGTCAAGAAAGAAGGCAATGAGAAGAAGCTCAAGATATTCCGATTGTTAGAGATTTTCCTCAAGTCTTTCCAGACGACATCTTAGGACTTCCTCCTATGCGAGAAGTTGAATTTCGAATCAATCTTGTACCGGGTGCCACTCCAGTTGCAAAATCTCCATATCGGTTAGCCCTATTCGAAAGAGTTAGCTAGTCAGTTGCAAGAGCTGACTGACAAGGGTTCATACGCCCTAGCTCATCACCTTGGGTGCGCCGATTCTTTTCGTCAAGAAGAAGGATGGAACATTCCAAATGTGTACAGATTATCGAGAACTCAACAAGCGACCATCAAGAACGTTATCCTTTACCTCGCATCGAGGACCTCCTAGAACAACTTCAGGGTGCAACCTGTTTCTCAAAAATCGATCTTCGTTCTGGCTATCATCAGCTTAGAGTACGTGAAGAAGACATTCCAAAGACTGCCTTTTGAACTCCCTAGGTCACTACGAATGCATGGTCATGCCCTTTGGGTTGAGCCATTTTCATGGATTTAATGAATAGGGTGTGCAAACCCTACCTCAATCGTTTCGTCATTTATTTATTGATGATATTCTCATTTATTCCAAGACCAAGTCTGATCATGAATCGACATCTTCGACTAATTCTAACTCTTTTGAATACTGAAAGCTTTACGCTAAGTTTTCAAAATGTAATTATGGTTAAAGGAAGTTCAATTTCTTGGTCACGTCGACAACGACAAGGAATTCATGTTGACCCTTCAAAGATCAAAGCAGGCAAGAATGGCAGGCTCCAACGCACTCCTACCAAAGTCAGATCATTCCTCGGTTTAGCGGGTTATTATCAACTTTTATCGCCAATTTCTCCTGTATTGTCTTACCACTCACAGCCTTGACTCATAAGGGCAAGCCCTTCAATTGGGGGCCCAAACAAGAGGAGGCTTTCCAAAATTTGAAGCAGAGACTTTGTGATGCACCTATCCTCACTCTCCCTGGAGGTTGTGATGACTTTGTGGTATATTGTGACGCATCAGGGCAGGGACTAGGGTGTGTCTTAATGCAAAGGGGTAAGGTGATAGCCTACGCCTCAAGGCAACTCAAAGTCCATGAGAAGAATTACATCACTCATGACCTTGAACTCGGAGCAGTCTGTTCGCTCTAAAGATACGGAGACATTATCTCTATGGCACAAAGTGTGAGATTTACACTGACCATAAGAGCCTTCAACATATCTTCAATCAGAAAGAGTTAAACATGAGGCAACGACGATGGGTCAAACTCCTGAATGATTACGATTGTGTAATCCGTTATCACCCTGTCAAAGCCAATGTTGTAGCAGATGTTCTTAGTCAGAGAGAATATGCTAACTCCATCCCTTTTGTACTCTCAAATAGTAACGGATCTTCAAAGACGCATTCATGAAGCACAACATACCTCTATCACGGAAAATGATTTGCGAGACGAGTTATCTTGTGGAGCCAAACTAAGTTGGAATCAAAATATGATGGCATTCTTTATTATTTAAATTGTATTTGGGTACCTGATCATGACAACCTTCGCACATTCCTCATGAACGAAGCCCTAAAACCCGATACTCCATATATCAAGGGGCTGATAAGATGTATCAAGATCTACGATACTCTTATTGGTGGCCTAGAATGAAAAAGGATATCGCCGTCTTTGTCTCCAAGTGCCTTACCTGTTCGAAAGTTAGCCGAGCATTAAAGACCCTCAGGCTTACTTGTTCAACCCGAAATACCCGTTTGGAAGTGGGAAAATATAACCATGGATTTTATTACCGGGTTACCTCGCACCTCCACTGGGCATGATATGATTTGGGTTATTGTCGATTGTCTTACCAAATCCGCTCATTTTATCCCGATCCGCGAAGATTACAAAAACGAGAAATTAGCTCGTATTTACATCGATGAGATTGTAAGTCGACACGGTGTGCCTTGAGCATCATCTCGGATAGAGATGGACGTTTTACTTCACGCACGTGGCAAGCTGTGCAATCAGCGTTAGGCACTCGCTTAGGCTTCAACACCGCCTTTCATCCTCAAAATGATGGTCAATCTGAGCGCACCATACAGACTCTTAAAGACATGTTACGATCATGTGTTATCGACTTCAAGGGCAATTGGGATACTCATCAACCATTGGTCGAATTCTCATACAATAACAGCTATCACTCTAGTATTGGTATGGCTCCTTTTGAAGCACTATATGGTCGTAAGTGCCGTTCACCTGTATGTTGGCACGAAATCGGTGAAGCACAGATCACCAGACCGGAATCCAAGAAACAACCGATAAGATTCTCCAAATCCGCAACAATCTTCTAGCAGCTCAGAGTCGTCAAAAGAGTTACGCAGACAAACGACGAAAGCCGCTCGAGTTTTGTGTTGGCGATCAAGTACTTTTGAAAGTGTCACCATGGAAGGGAGTTGTTAGGTTTGGACAAAAAGGCAAGCTAGCACCTCGCTATGTTGGACCTTTTAAAATACTCGAGAGAGTTGGTCCTGTAGCTTACAAGCTTGACTTACCTGATTAACTCAGCAAGATCCATCCAACGTTCCATGTTTCTAACTTGAAAAAGTGCCTTGCCGATGAAAACCTTCATATACCGCTAGAAGATATTCAAATTGACGAGTCGATGCATTTTGTAGAGCGACCTATAGAAATCATGGACTTTGGTGAAAAACGCTTAAGGCGAAGTCGAATTCCTATAGTTAGGGTTCGTTGGGAGTCAAAATGAGGACCCGAGTTTACTTGGGAACGTGAACACTCAATGCGTGAAAAATACCCTCAACTTTCAAGACAAACCTACTACCGCATAAATTTTGGGACAAAATTTCTAAAAGTTGAGGATACTGTAACATCCGTCCAAAAAGGGGTTCTAAAACTCGCACCATTTTGTAACCAAGTTTATATTTTAATCTATTTTCGTTGCGTATTTATGTTAATCGTTTAATAGCTTCATTATATTAATAATATAAATAATAACAAATAATATGTAAAAACATATTAGTACTAATACAAGGATATTATACACAAAAATTAAAAATAAATAAAATATGCTGACCGCGGGACTCGAACGCCGGTCGCACAAGAGTACAAACGGGCAACACTGCTACACCACTCACCCAACATCTGAAATGATTAAACCCAATAATCTGTTATATCATCTTTCCTTTGATCTGAATTCAAAAGAAGCCGCCCAGTAACTGTAACATCCGTCAAAAACGGATTTTACCAAACCCACTCCATTTATTAACCGAACAATCAGTTTAAAATTTCGTGGCGTATTTAATGCCCAAATTAATTTTAAACGATACATAATTAATTATTATATTGGAATATATAATTTGTTTTTGAAAAATTGTTAAAAATAATGAAATAAAAATAAAATTGTTCTGCCGGTTTCGAACCCGGGTCAGTCAACCGTTCAGCAAAGTCTTATCGCACACACACTCAACCACTGCGCCACTAGTGTTTCTTGTTAATTATTAGAATCAATTAATTCATATCATGATTCCCAAATTCAAAAACCGGCGCCCAAATTTCAGTCGTCGGAAATCCCGACTAACTCGCCAAGAATTTACGATATCTTCAGTTATAACGTAAACATTTAAACCTACATCGGTTATAACCGACGCCTGAACTCGCGACACAAGCTATAACCGCCGGAAAGTTTTTAACCGACGAATCAAATCGGAAATCGGACCAAATTCATCAACGACCTGCCCTATAAATACCTCCTCGAACCTCTGCAAGCTTTTTCGCTCAAAACCGCACCTTTACCCAACGTAATTCCATTCGCCGGAAAATTTCTGTACACCGCCAGAAAACCGAACCCTTCACTTCTGAACCTTATTGAACCCCTGAGCTTATACCGAAGTCACCCACATCCTTTTCAAGCTTGCTGAAGACTCTCTGCCGCAAGACACACGACGCCGGAATCTTTGCTGTCGCCGGAGTTCTGCCGGAGAAACAGAGGAATCCAGTCGGTATAACCTCACGCTTAAATCTTTCATTCTTTTTACATATCTCATCTGTAATTAACCTCAAAACACTAAAGAACACGATTAAAACATCGAACCAGTCGGACTTCCGATTCTGGTTAAGACTGACGAAGAAGACGAAGTTTCGGTAACATATAAGTTTATTATAAATCAAGATATAACTCGGGTTAGACACACAGTCCAGCGGTGGACTGTGTGCACATTAAACACGTAAACGTCTCGAGTTCGAATCTTGTCCCACGCATGCTTGCCTTAATAAAAATGTCTTTTTGTTAACCGAACCGGAGTCACCGCTGTACATGTTAAGTTTATTAATAACCGGAATAATAACCAAGTTAGACACACAGTCCAGTGGTGGACTGTGTGAACGTTTAAACACACGTCACAAGTTCGAGTCCGGTCTACTGCACCGATTCAGACAATTATCTAACTTTTTAAAATAAGACAGAAATGGAAATGTTTAGTTTGTATATAAGTATAATAAAAATCGGTTTATATAACAAGTTAAACACACAGTCCAGCGGTGGACTGTGTGTTAACTCAACCCACAGGTCCCGGGTTCGAGACCTGTGGAGCGCAACGAGTCACTGATTAAAATCTTTTTAGAAATAAGCTGATTTTCGGATTAATCTAATTAATATATAAATATAATTAAAAACAGAAATATTTCAGGTTAGACACGTAGCTCAGTTGGTAGAGCTGCGTGCACGCGTACGGGAGGTCTCGGGTTCGAGCCTCACTCAGCGCACATATACACGCATACGAACTGGTCAAATTCAACAGTCAATGGTCAACGGTCAAAAAAAGTCAACATTTTTTTATTAATTTTATTTATTTATTTTAATTAAAAATCAATTAAAAACACTTAAAAATAACATTTTTAAGGTTAGAAAATGGCCTTAAACTCACAAAAATACACCCAACAATCCTACTAAAATGGATTAATAAAATCCGTTTACTTACCAACCATAATGCTATTTATCTAGGTTAATTTCACTCGTGGTTAAAACCACTTCGCGTGCATTCAACATCATCAACCGAACGCACCCACTGTGAGTGAATCTTACAACTCCCCCTTTTTAATTACACGTTTTGGGTGTGTTCATGTGTCACAAAATAATTAACTCGTTTATTTAAACTTGTGCCATACCATATCGTGATCTAAACTTAGATTGTTTATATTGTTGTGATTATGTATTTCATTTCGTCAACTTATATGAAATTCATTCATTAAGCCCATCAGTTCCTCGTGGGAGACGAGTTGAGCAACGCGTGCCTCAAAACCAATCCATTATTGTTCATGTGTGTATAATTGAGTTTATATTGTTGGTAGTTAGGTCTTTCATATTATCATGGTTATGCAATTCATTCATTAGGCCCATCAGTTCCTCGTGAGAGACGAGTTGAGCAACGCGTGCCTCTAAACGATCCATTATTGTTCATGTGTGTATTGTTTAATATTAAATTGATTTATGAATAAGTTTACATCTATTTTTACTCATGTGTGGTTGTGCACTTTATTTCATAATCAATTAAATAAACTTGTTCAAATGTTTTCCATAGGATTCACTCGCCAACTTTTTGTTGATCCAAAAACCCTTTTACACATGATACAGGTGAACAGGATGAAGCAAGGAAAACATAGGAAATGCCTTAGAAGAAAACAATGAAGCCTAGATTGATATTTAGGACATGTTGTAATATTTATTGTAATTTTCCATTAAAGTGTATTAATGAATATGAAACGTTAAAATAAATGTCATGAGCTTTGATGATAACCCAATCATGCCCCGATCACTTTTTCCGCTGCGGGTCGGGTGTGACAGATTGGTATCAGAGCCATGACTATAGGGATATAGGATAGGTTATTAGACCCTTAGAGCCTATACTATAGTCTGCCTAAATTTTAATTGATTAGGTGGTTACATACAAACTTACGATATTTATTTGTTTCATATTTGTTTATATTTACAGTCAAACATACATACTTACATACACATTCATTATACATATATCAATGTTCATATATTCAATTCATCTTCATACTTTTGTTATTCAAAGATTTTGTTGCAATTTTCAAATCTCATCAAACTAAGTTCTGCGACGGGCATGTAGTAACTGGAAGGGTACAAGTACCGGTAGTCGGAACGTCCTGTCTAGGTTGGCATTCGTATAAATCCAATATAACGGACCAGTTTGCCTACCTGGGGACTAACGATGGGAGTACGAAGGACCTATTAGGCCAAAGCATGCCACACCAAACGTCGTTCGAATTAACCCCACTTTGAGGTGTCACCGTGTCTACACTTGGACACATTCCGAATATCACACGTTGTATACATATTTCTCGATTTTCTCCGGGTTTTAGTGTACGCAACCAGGCTAACACATGCGAACCATATGAAAAACCCGGTATTCATGGGGGCCCACATGATTACGAAGGTGAAGTATGGCGGCATGTAGGGCCTAATGGCGAGCAAAGCCCAAGACATCCTATGGATGTAGTAGATTTATTTTTCTATAATTACTTTATGAATGTTCATTCCAAAATGCGGCCCATGAACCCAAAAACATCCAACTCATACTCTTGACATGTATTCCTTGTAGATGTCTTCTAACCACGCCCGTAGGAAGATGAGAGCAGGAAAAGCCGCGAACGCATGGCTGCCCTAATCGCACAACAAATGGCTGCCGTAATACCCAACATTGTAATCCAAGTCCAACAAGCACTTACCGCTAATCCTGCCAATCAAGAAAACCAAAACATTATCAACTCTCCCCCAACTACCACTAAATGCACCTACAAGCAATTCAAATCATGCGACCCTCCGAAATACAAAGGGACTGAAGGTGTCACTGCTCTCCTCCATTGGTTTGAAGAGATGGAGAACACTTTTCTAAATTGCGATTGCCCCGATGATCGCAAAGTGCGATATGCTACCGGTCGATTATATGGGATAGCACTTACTTGGTGGAATACAGAGAAGGCCAAACGAGGTGTGGAAGATGCTATGACCTTAACTTGGAACGAATTGAAGGAAATCATGACCAGACGATTTTGCCCAAGGAGCGAAATCAAGAAATTAGAAGATGAATTTTATTCGTTGAAGCAAAAGGAAGGAGACCACACCACATACAACAAAAGATTCCTCGAGTTACATCAAATGGTTCCCAACATGTTCACTCCCCTCTACCGTTTGATCGAGCACTACATTCGTGGTCTTCCGTCAAAGATTCAAGACTCTGTAATAAGTACCACGCCTGCAACTTTGGAAGCAGCAATGGAGCTAGCAACAGAGCTCACCGAGAACCGAATCCGGAACAAAGACTTCAAGGAGGAAAAGAAGAAGGATAAAGCATCGGCTGAAACCTCCGACCACACCCAAACCGAATCCCCTTCTCAACCCAATTCTAAAGAAAAAGAGACGGGCAACTTTTCGCTACTATCCAACGAAATCAACCAATTTCACACGCCATACCCATCCAAGCTATCCCAATCACTCAAGTGGCACCCAACTCAACTTACCCAAATAAGAAACCATATCTTGGACCTCACCCTCGATGCACAACTGTTTTTATCACCATCCTCTTACCTTACCTTGTCGACTATGTGCAACTTGTGGACGCTATGGTCATTTGAGCAAGGTTTGCCGCACCTTTCAAAACCAAATCTCTTCCCCTACTCAAAACATGGTCCAAACCTATCAACAACCCCAATACCCCATGTTCCCATATGTTCGAGCTTGTTTCAATTGTGGCGACCCTACCCACTTTAGCAACACGTGCCCTCGATTGGTTAACATCATAAACGCTCAAGCCCAATCAAACCCAATTAACCAAGTAAACCAAGAAAACCTAACCGCTAGGCCACCGCAAGAGGAAGAGTCTTCAACATCAACGCCAATCCTGTCGAAGATAATGACGGCCCAAACGAAGATACCAACTAGTCCTCTTCACCGAAAATCAAGATTCAACTCCAATCGTTTAGTTTTATGTTTTTCTTTATGTTTTAGAATTACATAGAATCAATCATAACTTAAGGATAAAGCCAATGAGAATTTGACAAGAATATGGTGGATACGCCGCTGGTACTTCCTATATATAAGTATTCTTGTCAAAGGATCAGAAGCATTATCTGGCGGTTATGAGAGGTTCCATGTGTAAACTGTTTGAGTAATTATTGTTTATTATTTTCAGTACATGCAATTTCATAGGCCGCCGCTCCCCATTACATTATGAGCATTGAGCATGTTCCCATTTCATTATGAGGTTGAACCTGGCGTGCCCACATACGATCGGCTCCGTTTGATTGAGCCTTGATCGCACAGACATTTTTCATTTTCAGTACATGCAATACGATCGGCTCCGTTTGATTGAGCCTTGATCGCACAGACATTTTCATTATCAGTATCTTGTGGTTGTTGTGTTTGTTGTAGAGTCGCATAGAACTAATCATAACCTGCGGATAAAGTCAATGAGAATTTGACAAGAATATGGTGGATACGCCGCTGGTACTTCCTATATATAAGTATTTTTGTCAAATGATCGGAGGCATTATCAGGCGGTTATGAGAGGTTCCATGTATAGGCTGTTTGTGTGATTGTTGTTTAGATTAAGTTTATTATTTTCAGTACATGCAATACGATCGGCTCCGTTTGATTGAGCCTTGATCGCACAGACATTTTCATTTTCAGTACATGCAATACGATCGGCTCCGTTTGATTGAGCCTTGATCGCACAGACATTTTCATTATCAGTATTTTGTGGTTGTTGTGTTTGTAGTAGAGTCACATAGAACTAATCATAACTTGTGGATAAAGTCAATGAAAATTTGACAAGAATATGGTGGATACGCCGCTGGTACTTCCTATATATAAGTATTCTTGTCAAATGATCGGAGGCATTATCAGGCGGTTATGAGAGGTTCCATGTATAGGCTGTTTGTGTGATTGTTGTTTAGATTAAATTTATTATTTCAGTACATGCAATACGATCGGCTCCGTTTGATTGAGCCTTGATCGCACAGACATTTTCATTTTCAGTACATGCAATACGATCGGCTCCGTTTGATTGAGCCTTGATCGCACAGACATTTTCATTATCAGTATTTTGTGGTTGTTGTGTTTGTAGTAGAGTCACATAGAACTAATCATAACTTGTGGATAAAGTCAATGAAAATTTGACAAGAATATGGTGGATACGCCGCTGGTACTTCCTATATATAAGTATTCTTGTCAAATGATCGGAGGCATTATCAGGCGGTTATGAGAGGTTCCATGTATAGGCTGTTTGTGTGATTGTTTTTAGATTAAGTTTATTATTTTCAGTACATGCAATACGATCGGCTCCGTTTGATTGAGCCTTGATCGCACAGACATTTTCATTTTCAGTACATGCAATACGATCGGCTCCGTTTGATTGAGCCTTGATCGCACAGACATTTTTTCATTTTCAGTATTTTGTGTTTGTTGTATTGGTTGTAGAGTCACATAGGACTAATCATAATTCACTGATAAAACCAATGAAAATTTGACGAGAATATGGTGGATACGCCGCTGGTACTTCCTATATATAAGTATTCTTGTCAAAGGATCAGAGGCATTGTCAGACGGTTATGAGAAATTCTATGTAGGATTTAGTAGTTTCTTGGTAACTAATCATAACTTGTGGATAAAACCAATGGAAATTTGGCAAGAATATGGTGGATACGCCGCTGGTACTTCCTATATATAAGTATTCTTGCCAAAGGATCAGAGGCATTATCAGGCGGTTATGAGAAGTTCCATGTAGGATTTAGTATTGCCCTGGGTTAAAATTTGTGTTACATTTATATCATCTCGCTATTTAAAGAAATTGGATTGTGTTCAATTTCTACATAAACTAACCTCTCCATCATAACAAACGAGAGAGGAACTGTCACCATTCAAACATATATGCTATCAGAATGTGGATTCAAATATTAGCTGTTGTGTTTATTTATGTTCTATAGTCATAGAACCAATCATAACTTACTGATAAAACCAATGAAAATTTGACAAGAATATGGTGGATACGCCGCTGGTACTTCCTATATATAAGTATTCTTGTCAAAGGATCAGAGGTATTGTTAGATGGTTATGAGAAGTTCCATGTAGGTTGTAGTATTAGAAGTTTTGCCTTAGGATATAACCATATCCTTCCAAACATATCCAAACTCTTATGCATGATATTATATTTAGCAAATCAATTCTGCTTATCAATACTTTTACAGTAGGCAACAAAAAACGATTCCTGTAATAGGGTACTTAACCCTTACAAGGGACGTTACCCGCCTCAAACAAAAACTTAAACCCTTACTTTTTCTAAGCATGTAACTGTCAAACTAAACACCATCATTCTTTTAGTCAAATATATCACTACTTAAATTTCGGGACAAAATTTCTAAAAAGCAGGGGATACTGTAACATCCGTCAAAAACGGATTTTACCAAACCCGCTCCGTTTATTAACCGAACAATCAGTTTAAAATTTCGTGGCGTATTTAATGCCCAAATTAATTTTAAACGATACATAATTAATTATTATATTGGAATATATAATTTGTTTTTGAAAAATTGTTAAAAATAATGAAATAAAAATAAAATTGTTCTGCCGGGTTTCGAACCCGGGTCAGTCAACCGGTTCAGCAAAGTCTTATCGCACACACACTCAACCACTGCGCCACTAGTGTTTCTTGTTAATTATTAGAATCAATTAATTCATATCATGATTCCCAAATTCAAAAACCGGCGCCCAAATTTCAGTCGTCGGAAATCCCGACTAACTCGCCAAGAATTTACGATATCTTCAGTTATAACGTAAACATTTAAACCTACATCGGTTATAACCGACGCCTGAACTCGCGACACAAGCTATAACCGCCGGAAAGTTTGATTGAGCCTTGATCGCACAGACATTTTCATTATCAGTATTTTGTGGTTGTTGTGTTTGTAGTAGAGTCACATAGAACTAATCATAACTTGTGGATAAAGTCAATGAAAATTTGACAAGAATATGGTGGATACGCCGCTGGTACTTCCTATATATAAGTATTCTTGTCAAATGATCGGAGGCATTATCAGGCGGTTATGAGAGGTTCCATGTATAGGCTGTTTGTGTGATTGTTTTTTAGATTAAGTTTATTATTTTCAGTACATGCAATACGATCGGCTCCGTTTGATTGAGCCTTGATCGCACAGACATTTTCATTTTCAGTACATGCAATACGATCGGCTCCGTTTGATTGAGCCTTGATCGCACAGACATTTTTTCATTTTCAGTATTTTGTGTTTGTTGTATTGGTTGTAGAGTCACATAGGACTAATCATAATTCACTGATAAAACCAATGAAAATTTTGACGAGAATATGGTGGATACGCCGCTGTACTTCCTATATATAAGTATTCTTGTCAAAGGATCAGAGGCATTGTCAGACGGTTATGAGAAATTCTATGTAGGATTTAGTAGTTTCTTGGTAACTAATCATAACTTGTGGATAAAAACCAATGGAAATTTGGCAAGAATATGGTGGATACGCCGCTGGTACTTCCTATATATAAGTATTCTTGCCAAAGGATCAGAGGCATTATCAGGCGGTTATGAGAAGTTCCATGTAGGATTTAGTATTGCCCTGGGTTAAAATTTGTGTTACATTTATATCATCTCGCTATTTAAAGAAATTGGATTGTGTTCCATTTCTACATAAACTAACCTCTCCATCATAACAAACGAGAGAGGAACTGTCACCATTCAAACATATATGCTATCAGAATGTGGATTCAAATATTAGCTGTTGTGTTTATTTATGTTCTATAGTCATAGAACCAATCATAACTTACTGATAAAACCAATGAAAATTTGACAAGAATATGGTGGATACGCCGCTGGTACTTCCTATATATAAGTATTCTTGTCAAAGGATCAGAGGTATTGTTAGATGGTTATGAGAAGTTCCATGTAGGTTGTAGTATTAGAAGTTTTGCCTTAGGATATAACCATATCCTTCCAAACATATCCAAACTCTTATGCATGATATTATATTTAGCAAATCAATTCTGCTTATCAATACTTTTACAGTAGGCAACAAAAAACGATTCCTGTAATAGGGTACTTAACCCTTACAAGGGACGTTACCGCCTCAAACAAAAACTTAAACCCTTACTTTTTCTAAGCATGTAACTGTCAAACTAAACACCATCATTCTTTTAGTCAAATATATCACTACTTAAATTTCGGGACAAAATTTCTAAAAAGCAGGGGATACTGTAACATCCGTCAAAAACGGATTTTACCAAACCCGCTCCGTTTATTAACCGAACAATCAGTTTAAAATTTCGTGGCGTATTTAATGCCCAAATTAATTTTAAACGATACATAATTAATTATTATATTGGAATATATAATTTGTTTTTGAAAAATTGTTAAAAAATAATGAAATAAAAATAAAATTGTTCTGCCGGGTTTCGAACCGGGTCAGTCAACCGGTTCAGCAAAGTCTTATCGCACACACACTCAACCACTGCGCCACTAGTGTTTCTTGTTAATTATTAGAATCAATTAATTCATATCATGATTCCCAAATTCAAAAACCGGCGCCCAAATTTCAGTCGTCGGAAATCCCGACTAACTCGCCAAGAATTTACGATATCTTCAGTTATAACGTAAACATTTAAACCTACATCGGTTATAACCGACGCCTGAACTCGCGACACAAGCTATAACCGCCGGAAAGTTTGATTGAGCCTTGATCGCACAGACATTTTCATTATCAGTATTTTGTGGTTGTTGTGTTTTGTAGTAGAGTCACATAGAACTAATCATAACTTGTGGATAAAGTCAATGAAAATTTGACAAGAATATGGTGGATACGCCGCTGGTACTTCCTATATATAAGTATTCTTGTCAAATGATCGGAGGCATTATCAGGCGGTTATGAGAGGTTCCATGTATAGGCTGTTTGTGTGATTGTTTTTTAGATTAAGTTTATTATTTTCAGTACATGCAATACGATCGGCTCCGTTTGATTGAGCCTTGATCGCACAGACATTTTCATTTTCAGTACATGCAATACGATCGGCTCCGTTTGATTGAGCCTTGATCGCACAGACATTTTTTCATTTTCAGTATTTTGTGTTTGTTGTATTGGTTGTAGAGTCACATAGGACTAATCATAATTCACTGATAAAACCAATGAAAATTTGACGAGAATATGGTGGATACGCCGCTGGTACTTCCTATATATAAGTATTCTTGTCAAAGGATCAGAGGCATTGTCAGACGGTTATGAGAAATTCTATGTAGGATTTAGTAGTTTCTTGGTAACTAATCATAACTTGTGGATAAAACCAATGGAAATTTGGCAAGAATATGGTGGATACGCCGCTGGTACTTCCTATATATAAGTATTCTTGCCAAAGGATCAGAGGCATTATCAGGCGGTTTATGAGAAGTTCCATGTAGGATTTAGTATTGCCCTGGGTTAAAATTTGTGTTACATTTATATCATCTCGCTATTTAAAGAAATTGGATTGTGTTCCATTTCTACATAAACTAACCTCTCCATCATAACAAACGAGAGAGGAACTGTCACCATTCAAACATATATGCTATCAGAATGTGGATTCAAATATTAGCTGTTGTGTTTATTTATGTTCTATAGTCATAGAACCAATCATAACTTACTGATAAAACCAATGAAAATTTGACAAGAATATGGTGGATACGCCGCTGTACTTCCTATAATATAAGTATTCTTGTCAAAGGATCAGAGGTATTGTTAGATGGTTATGAGAAGTTCCATGTAGGTTGTAGTATTAGAAGTTTTGCCTTAGGATATAACCATATCCTTCCAAACATATCCAAACTCTTATGCATGATATTATATTTAGCAAATCAATTCTGCTTATCAATACTTTTACAGTAGGCAACAAAAAACGATTCCTGTAATAGGGTACTTAACCCTTACAAGGGACGTTACCGCCTCAAACAAAAACTTAAACCCTTACTTTTTCTAAGCATGTAACTGTCAAACTAAACACCATCATTCTTTTAGTCAAATATATCACTACTTAAATTTCGGGACAAAATTTCTAAAAAGCAGGGGATACTGTAACATCCGTCAAAAACGGATTTTACCAAACCCGCTCCGTTTATTAACCGAACAATCAGTTTAAAATTTCGTGGCGTATTTAATGCCCAAATTAATTTTAAACGATACATAATTAATTATTATATTGGAATATATAATTTGTTTTTGAAAAATTGTTAAAAATAATGAAATAAAAATAAAATTGTTCTGCCGGGTTTCGAACCCGGGTCAGTCAACCGGTTCAGCAAAGTCTTATCGCACACACACTCAACCACTGCGCCACTAGTGTTTCTTGTTAATTATTAGAATCAATTAATTCATATCATGATTCCCAAATTCAAAAAACCGGCGCCCAAATTTCAGTCGTCGGAAATCCCGACTAACTCGCCAAGAATTTACGATATCTTCAGTTATAACGTAAACATTTAAACCTACATCGGTTTATAACCGACGCCTGAACTCGCGACACAAGCTATAACCGCCGGAAAGTTTTTAACCGACGAATCAAGTCGGAAACCGGACCAAATTCATCAACGACCTGCCCTATAAATACCTCCTCGAACCTCTGCAATCTTTTTCGCTCAAAACCACACCTTTACCCGACGTAATTCCATTCGCCGGACTGTGTGCACACTAAACACGTAAAACGTCTCGAGTTCGAATCTTGTCCCACGCATGCTTGCCTTAATAAAAATGTCTTTGTTAACCGAACCGGAGTCACCGCTGTACATGTTAAGTTTATTAATAACCGGAATAATAACCAAGTTAGACACACATTCCAGTGGTGGACTGTGTGAACGTTTAAACACACGTCACAAGTTCGAGTCCGGTCTACTGCACCGATTCGGACAATTATCTAACTTTTTAAAATAAGACAGAAATGGAAATGTTTAGTTTGTATATAAGTATAATAAAAATCGGTTTATATAACAAGTTAAACACACAGTCCAGCGGTGGACTGTGTGTTAACTCAACCCACAGGTCCCGGGTTCGAGACATGTGGAGCGCACCGAGTCACTGATTAAAATGTTTTTAGAAATAAGCTGATTTTCGGATTAATCTAATTAATATATAAATATAATTAAAAACAGAAATATTTCAGGTTAGACACGTAGCTCAGTTGGTAGAGCTGCGTGCACGCGTACGGGAGGTCTCGGGTTCGAGCCTCACTCAGCGCACATATACACGCATACGAACAGGTCAAAGTCAACAGGCAATGGTCAACGGTCAACGGTCAACGGTCAAAAAAAGTCAACTTTTTTTATTATTTTTATTTATTTATTTTAATTAAAATCAATTAAAAATACTTAAAAATAACATTTTTAAGGTTAGAAAATGGCCTTAAACTCACAAAAATACACCCAACAATCCTACTAAAATGGATTAATAAAATCCGTTTACTTACCGAACCATAATGCTATTTATCTAGGTTAATTTCACTCGTGGTTAAAACCACTTCGCGTGCATTCAACATCATCAACCGAACGCACCCACTGTGAGTGAATCTTACAACTCCCCCTTTTTAATTACACGTTTTGGGGTGTGTCATGTGTCACAAAATAATTAACTCGTTTATTTAAACTTGTGCCATACCATATCGTGATCTAAACTTAGATTGTTTATATTGTTGTGATTATGTATTTCATTTCGTCAACTTATATGAAATTCATTCATTAAGCCCATCAGTTCCTCGTGGGAGACGAGTTGAGCAACGCGTGCCTCAAAACCAATCCATTATTGTTCATGTGTGTATAATTGAGTTTATATTGTTGGTAGTTAGGTCTTTCATATTATCATGGTTATGCAATTCATTCATTAGGCCCATCAGTTCCTCGTGAGAGACGAGTTGAGCAACGCGTGCCTCTAAACGATCCATTATTGTTCATGTGTGTATTGTTTAATATTAAATTGATTTATGAATAAGTTTACATCTATTTTTACTCATGTGTGGTTGTGCACTTTATTTCATAATCAATTAAATAAACTTGTTCAAATGTTTTCCATAGGATTCACTCGCCAACTTTTTGTTGATCCAAAAACCCTTTTACACATGATACAGGTGAACAGGATGAAGCAAGGAAAACATAGGAAATGCCTTAGAAGAAAACAATGAAGCCTAGATTGATATTTAGGACATGTTGTAATATTGATTGTAATTTTCCATTAAAGTGTATTAATGAATATGAAACGTTAAAATACATGTCATGAGCTTTGATGATAACCCAATCATGCCCCGATCACCTTTTTCGCTGCGGGTCGGGGTGTGACAGTAACGGCTGTAATCACCGACAATCATCAAATAGCCGTTTTCTTGAATTAACTAAAGAAAACCGTTTCTAAACGTGAACCTGGACTCAATCACGAGTCAAACCACATTCAATTGTGATTGCTAACAATCTGCCATAACCGGAACTCCCAAAACTGAAGCTTAAATCGTGTGACCTTCCCCATCTATAAATATGGAGTTCTTGAGCCATTAGAATGCACACACACTCCCAAATCACCTTGCAAATCTTTGTTCATCAGAACCTTGGCCAGAATCGCTAGCAAATCATCAGAATCCTCTCCGGAAATCAGAAGAAACTTCCTGTTAGGTATATCACTCCTCTAACCACGTTCATTCTATTTATATCATGAGTAGTTAATAGGGATTTATAAAAGAATCATCAAACTCATAGATTCAGTCGGGTTAACTGGTTCTGTATTCTTTTATAAAGAAGATGAACTGGAGTTATTGTTTAGATGAATTAAAAATGGTATATAAACCGGGTTAGACACACAGTCCAATTGGTTAGTCTGTGTGCATATGAAGTCAAGGTCCCGGGTTCGAGTCTTGTATATGTTCTGATCCACTGAATTTAACAAAACCTTTAATGAAACAAAACAGTAAGTGTATAAGATTAATTAAAATCTTATATTAAACCAATTAGACACACAGCCCAATTGGTCGGGATGTGTGCACACACGAAGCAAAGGTCGTGAGTTCGAGCCGGTTCCATGAAACTGTCCCTATAATATACCAACCATTTTATTAGATCAAAATATGGTTTGATCTCGTAAGTGTATAAATATAATTAAAATCCAATAACTCCGGGTTAGACACGCAGCCCAGTTGGCCGGGCTGCGTGCACACGAACGAGAGGTCGCCGGTTCGACTCCCACACGCTTCGTATCCGACCGGTTCTATCCGATTTAACTCAAGGAAAAACATATTTTTTTAATTAACTAAACCTATAATTATTCTCTCCAAAAATAAACTATTTTATAACCCAATAATATTATTTACAAATAAAAGTTTAAGCAAATAAAAATATAGTAATCAACACAAATTTATCAAAATTAGCTAATAAAATGTGTAAATAATAAGTGAAGTAAAAATATTAAATTCAATCAAAAAGAATATATTTTCATCTAAATTATTATGTAAATATTTAGGTTAACCATATCGTCGCTTAATATTCTCAACCACTCAATCGTGCACAATCTTCATCGAGTCGTAATCGCACCCACTGTGAGTGAATCTTACAACTCCCCTTTTATGTCACGTTTTTGGGGTGTATCACGTGTCGCTATTATTATCTCGTTATTTTAAATCTCGTGCTATTACCATTATGTGATCTAACATGCTATGTGATATTGTTTGTTTATTGTCTTTTTGTGTTTATATTCTCATTACAGTCAATCTCTCACATTAGGCCCATTTGTTCCCCGTTACCTACGGATGGAGCGTCGCGGAGCCTAATATACTAGATCGGCTTAGTTTGATTGAGCCTTGATCTCGCAGCACATCGCTTATCGTGCTCACGTGTACATTATTTGTGATGATGTGGTTTGTGATTTAGATTACATACACGATGTTTCCATATTTGGTTAATGCATTTTTTATAAAATACTAAACATATCATTTTTCTTAATGATAAAATGGGATTCACTCACCAACTTATGTTGACCCAAAACTTTATTTTTACACATGATACAGGTGAACAGGTTTGAAGCGTGGATCACATAGGACATGGGCCTTAGAAGAAAATAAAATGTTATTTGCAAGTTTGTTTGGAACATTATAGTGTTTGTATAAATTATGTGTTGATTGGAATGTTTTAATATAATTTGGAAGAATAAATATTAAACTTTTATAATTGGTAATTGTCATGAGCTTTGATGAAAACCCAATCATGCCCCGACTAACTTATCCGCTGCGGGTCAGGGTGTGACAATTGTTTTGGAGCTTGCTTCAAGCCATATAATGACTTGACGAGTTTACACACTTTGCCATCTTGGCCAGGAGCAGAGAAACCCTCTGGTTGCTCCATGTAAATCTCTTCCTCTAATTCCCCATTGAGAAATGCGGTGTTTACATCCATTTGATGTATTTCCAAATTTCTCAAATCTGCATTGCAAGCACCAGTCTAATAGAGGTTATTCTAGTTACAGGCGAGTATCTGTCAAAATAGTCAAGACCTTCCTTTTGTCTAAACCCTTTGATCACAAGCCTTGCCTTATACTTGTCGACAGAGCCATAAACTTTCATCTTTTTCTTAAATATTCATTGACATCCAAGTGGCTTGCACCCTAGTGGAAGGTCTACTAGCTCCCAAGTATGATTCTGTAATATAGAATCAATTTCACTCTTGATGGCTTCTTACCATTGAGGTTCATCTGAAGAGGTAACTACTTCTGATAGGTTTGAGACTCACTCTCAACCATGTAGGTAAGAAAGTCAGGCCCAAAGGATTTCTCAGTCCTTTGCCTTTTACTTCTTCTTGGCTCACCTTCTTCAGCCTCTGATTGTTCTTGAGTTTCCTCTCGAACAATCTCATCAACCATTGTTGATGAACTTGCATGATTTGAAGAACTCACAAGAGTTTGTTCTAACATTGGAAACTCTTCTTCAAAGTAAGTTACATTTCCTGGCCTTGTCTCTATGATAGAGTCCTTGTGCCCATCAGGATTCTTGGATTCATATACAAGAAAATGATGTGAACTGTCGTTTTGGCATATCCAATGAAAATGCAATCAACAGTTTTGGGCCCTATTCTAAGAGCCTTAGGGGGTGTAACTATCACGTTGGCCAGGCACCCCCAACACTTTCAAGTATTTATAGGATGATTTATGTCCCCTCCACAACTCATGAGGTGTTACATCCTTATTCTTGAAAGGTATTTTGTTTAACAAAAAATTGGCTGACAAAATGGCCTCCCCCCACATGTCCTGGCTCATCCCAGAACTTATCAACATGGCATTCATCATTTCTTTTAGTGTACGATTCTTTCGCTACGCGATGCCATTTGATTGGGGTGTATAAGGTGGGGTACACTCATGTATTATGCCATTTTTTGAACACTTCCCCAAATGGTGATACATATTCACATCCTCTATCACTTCTAACACGTTTATTTTCTTGTTTAGTTGATTCTCAACTTCAGCTTTATACAAGATAAACTTGTCAATTGCTTCATCCTTACTCTTAAGTAAGTATACATAACAATACCTTGTATTGTAATCGATAAAGGTAATAAAATATTTATTACCACCTCTGGTTGGAATTGATTTTAAATAACACACATCAGTGTGTATCAGATCAAGGGTTCAGTTATTCTTTCAACTGATTCGAAGGATGATCTTGTTTGTTTGGCGTCAACACATGTTTTACATTTTGTTTTAGAGTCAATGGCAAAAGTTGGTATGTAATCTAATTTAATTAAACGACGCATCGAATTAAAATTTACATGACCAAGACGTCCATGCCAAACATTAGGAGACTCAACCAAGTAAGCAGAAGTACTAGCATTTTTATTCATGTTTTATTTAATAGACATTAAATTAAGTTTGAACATGCCATTTTGGGCATAACCATTTCCAACAAACATACCACGATTACTTAAAATAAATGTATCACTTTCAAAAACCAAACTAAAGCCAAACTTGTTAAGCATCCAACCCGACACAAGACCATTGCACAAATCAGGAACATAAAGCACATTCTTCAAAGTGAGCTCTTTCCCAGAAGTCCACTTTAAGATCACATCACCTTCTCCCTTGATATCAGCTGTAGCAACATTTCCCATGTACAGCTTCTTTTCTCCCACAACTTCTTTAAACGTATTAAAGAGGGTCTTGTCTGGGCACACATGGCGGGTTGCCCCAGTGTTAACCCACCACCCTTTTGGCTCGTTAGCCACCAAATTTATCTCCTCCATCATAGCAGTGAGGTCTGAAATCATGGCCACTAAAGGCATACCATCATCATCAACCATAAGAGTCGTGTTACGTTTAGGCTCATTGCATTAGTCAGCACGATGACCAGTTTGTCCGCAGTTGTAACATTTCCCTTTAAAGGGACCAACCTTCTTTTTCACACCACCTTTCTTTGATCCAAGGTCAACACATTTGTTTTTCCCCTTGGCATTAAACTTGTGGCCTTTGTTACCCTTGTGATCCCTTGAGGATTGACCATGTTCCACAATGTTTGCTTTTGCAGAAGCTTCAACTTAACTTCCTTTATGTGACAGCCTGTTGTCTTCTTCAATACGAAGACGAACCACAAGGTCTTCAATGGTCATTTCCTTTCACTTATGCTTAAGGTAATTCTTGAAGTCGACCCAACTAGGAGGCAACTTTTCAACAATTGCTGCCACTTGGAATGTTTCACTAAGATTCATTCCTTCAGACAAAATGTCACTAAGAATAATCTGCAATTCTTGAACTTGACTCATAACAGTCTTTGAATCAATTATTTTATAGTCCAAAAATCTAGCCACACCATACTTTTTAGTACCCGCATCCTCGGTCTTGTATTTGCGTTCCAACGACTCCCAAAATTCTTTGGTAGTTGGAACCTTGAGATACATGTTATACAATGCACCTGACAAGCCGTTCAACACATAGTTGCGACATAGGTACTCAGAATGTTTCCATGCATCAATAGCACTCACAGATTGAACAGATGTCCCTTCTGCGAGAACAGGAGGGGACTCAGTCAGAAACCTCGCAAGGTTTACAGTCGTCAGATAGAACAACATCTTCTGTTACCATCTCTTAAAATTTAAACCAATAAATTTCTCTGGTTTTCAGCATGGTTAGCAACCACTTGAGCCGCTTGGGTACAAACTAATGGTCCCATGGTAGTGGATGTGGATCCAACAGTGGTTGATGTGTTTGCTTGAACAGGGATAGCCAGAAACAAGAATACACAATAATAAGTTTATGGTAGAAACGAATTTGGTTTACAGAATACCAACGCAAACTACAAAGTTTTGCAATAAACAAAAGAAACACTTTAGAAAAATTTTTAAAAACCAAAATAGTGAACGAGTTTTAAAATTTGTTTTAAGCTTGTAGGGAAACCGTTCACAATACAAACTAAAATAATAATTTTATAAATGAAATTTTGAATACATGATATATACAAAATTGAAATAAACAGAATGAAACTACGTAAGAAAACTAAACTGAGAAACACATTATAAAGAAACAAAGAAATAAAAACAACGGTGACTGAGGCACGTGAAGATCACGCTTCCCTTAAAACAGATTTCGGGCCACCCAGGTGAATCCCGTCTGTTTTCCCAGGGTACAACAGCCTAAGCAGATTGTACTGTCGGGATTTGCCTAGCACCTAAAAAGATACCTGAAACAAGAGTGTGCAGAGTATCAAAGTTAGGAAATTCGTTGGAGGTGTGTGTTGTATGAACAATACAATTTTCAGTCTTCTATGTTTCCTGAACAAAGCACCAGGCTTTGTATAATCTGTTTAGAATCCCACAAGTCACAATTGAATACAGTATTCAATAAAAAATTAAGTCTCAACTGAATTCTGAGAACTTAATTCACTTGACCAGTAGGAATATAAACAGTCACTAGGCCACTGACTCAAGTCACATCTAAAAAATAGTAAAGGGATTGCGCCCATCGCCCTCGTCCCGTGCCCGGGCTCGGGTGCGTGTCGGGTGCTTCGCACCCTCCTGGCTGCCATTGGGTGTGACTTGTCATATAGGAATACATTCGTGTAGAGAATTATAGATATAAATCAACAAAAGATTATCTCTCCACCAATGTGGGACAAACACAACTTCCCACACATTAAAGTTCCAATACACAATTAAAGTTTATGATCTCTCATTCATTTTGCTTTAATCACTAAATTATTTATCATAATTTCCAACAAAAGAATGTATCAACATCTGAGAAAATTCAAACAACAAATAAGATCATTAGTAACTTGAAACATAAATTCTACCGTGGGATAATGCGCGAACCAAAGCAGCATGACGGGTGTTTGTAATCTGTGAAGATCTCTTCAACTGTACGAGGGACGAATCGGAAGCCGCTTCCATACCAAGCAACAAAGCAGTTTGAATGTGAATGTGAATGTGAATTTGAAGAATGAGTGTGTTGTTGTGGAAGGAGGGATGAAGAGGATGTTGGGGGTTTATTGAAATGCAACGGAATAACTGAAAAGGGCGGGAGGGACAGAATAGGGATTTTGTGTTCTTCTGTCAGTTTTCTTGAATAAAAGTTTTATTTTTAATTTTATATTATTTTTGAAGAATATCTTCCACCTTCTTAGTTTGAGGTTTTATTAGAACTAGTATTCATAAACAGCAAACATGAACTGCAATTTACGGTGGACGTTAAACCAAACAAATAGTAAAAGTAAAAATGTTCAATCACACGAGCTACAAAGATTATACCCGTGAGTTGTGATGGGGCGTTAAACCGTCAAAAAAAAAAGAATAACTATGTAAGCTTAGGACCCCACGAGTTGTGACGGGCGTCAAACCGCAAAAAAAATTGACGCAGAAACATTGAACCACACACACGTTACAGCGTGTTTACTAGCAATATTTAGACTGAAACATAAAATGACAAATTTGTAAAAAATAAAAAAATATAGGAAACTAAAGTTGAAATGAAATAGTATTGGGGGGTTAAAACAGGAAATCATAACTAAATGGGTTGAAATATAAAAAGTAAAAATTGTTGAAAACCAAAAGATGAAAACTAAAGGGGTTTTATAAAAGGAATAGAAGTTAGTAAATTTTATGAAGTGAAAGAGAACTTTTGTCTAAATTTGGTTATTTAGGTTATAAACATGTTTCTACTATAGTTTAAATAAATCTGATTGTAAATGATAGATTAAATACATAAAAAATGATTTTCAGTGATCTTATACAAAAAAAAAGAGTATAAAAAATCAAAAATTAGTTTATCTCACCATGACAGGACATAACATGTCTTATACGTTACATTGTTTGGGTGAATTTATGCATAAACTTGTAAAATTTAGTTGGCTTTAATATTTATTATATAATTGAAAGATACTTAGTTATGTCATTAAAGAAAACTACGGGGCATTACTTGAATACTTGGCACATTAAGTGTCATATAGTATATTAATTTTCTCTAGGGTTCTTTGCCTTTTAATGATCTTATTAAAAGGCTATTATCTAAACGGTCAAAGGTATCTATGTTTGGTTCATTAAAATTGTACCTTATGAATTCTTGAGTGGTTAAGTTCTAAAAACATGTTGAATGGAAAGCAAGACAAGTTTATTCTTGCCCAAATATTTGTCTCCATTTTCTCCCCAACCATTTACCCCGTCATTCAAATCCCTGTCGCAACCCTTTTGCCTCTCCGTACGCCACCGTCGAGGATATTGCAAAGTATGGATGCACGGAACAGACACCTCCTAAGGATGAAGTTTCAGTACAACGCTTTCCAAATAACAGACTTTTTATTACAATTTATCGTGTCAACTTATTTGCAGGTTAGGCCATACATTCAATCGGGAAAACGGGCAAGCAACCCTCACACACACCGATGAAAGCCTAAAAAGCTGCATGACATACGAGCACGCCAGTCTCAGTGCAAGACTGCTGCTATACTTACGAGCACGTAAGTCGCCGGCAGGCACATGCTCCTTTACTTACGAGCACGTAAGTTGCCATGCGCGCATGCTCCTTTGCATACAAGCATCTCAGTCTCCGTACAAGCACGTAAGTTACCACGCGCATGCTGCTTGATATACGAGCACACCAGTCTCCGTGCGAGATTCCTACTCTACGAGCAAGTAAATCGCCATACGCGCATGCTCCTTTACGTACGAGGGAGCACACATGCGTCGGCAGGTGCATGCTCCTCTACTTATGAGCACGTAAGTCGCTATACGCGCATGCTCCTATACATACGAGCACACTAGTCTCCATGCGATCCTGCTGCTCTACACACGAGCACGTAAGTCGTTATACACACATGCTCTATTACATACGAGCACGTAAGTCTCCGCGGGCATGCTCCTTGACATATGAGCACGCCAATCTCCGTGCGAGACTGCTACTCTACACATGAGCACGTAAGTCGCTATACGCGCATGCTTTGTTACATACGAGCACGTAAGTCGCCATACGCGCATGCTCTTTAATATACGAGCACGCCAGTCTCCGTGCGAGACTGCTTCTCTACTTACGAGCACGTAAGTTGCCGGCAGGCGCATGCACCTTTACTTACGAGCACGTAAGTCGCCATGCGCGCATGCTCCTTTACATACGAACATCTCAGTCTCCATGCGAGCCTGCTGCTCTACATACGAGCATGTAAGTCGCCATGCGCGCATGCTCTTTTACATACGAACACGCAAGTCTCCGTGCGAGATGGCTGCTCTACATACGAGCACGTAAGTCGCTATACGTGCGTGCTGCTTTACATATGAACACGCCAATCTCTAGGCGAGCCTGCTGCTCCACATGCAAGCACGCTAATCTCCATTCGACCCTACTACTTTACATATGAGCGCGTAACTCGCCCGCTCGCGCATGCTTAGTTACATACGAACACGCTTACAAAATATAAATTGTACTACAAATGCACGCACCACTTTGGGTATACACAAAAACACATTGGCTAAAACAAAGTTTCGTTTACACCTACAATCTTCAAGGCTCGGCTTCCACTTCATTACCCTGACGCGACTTTACGCCAATTCCCATTCACGATAACATGCACAAAGTGGATTAACACATGCAAATATTGTAGACAACACTTTGCAAAGATTCAAACACTAGGTATATTTATTCCTTAAGGCCAAAGACGTGCGCACCATGCGATAACCAACAGAAGTCACACCAAATGGTGAATATTTTAAAGTAGCCCACACAACTGTGTGCGCACCGTTAAACCTGGGCCACACTCGAAACAATCATCCGAAGGCAAGAGACTCATCTAATCAAGAATTCTACCCACTTGCCATCCGCGCATGAGAGCAATAGTGGACTGGGGGTCTGAAGGGGTATGGTCCCAAATGTTGCGTAAGTCATACGCACGTTGGGTCGTAATCACACTCAATTGCGAAACACTTAGTTTGTCCCAAATTTCCTCTACGGGATTTATCCGCTTACGCGCAACCGTGACAACCCATAAAAGTAGGTCGGTACAAATGGCAATGACCTGCAGGCGATCAAGTTGCGTCACACTTCGCCTAGCCAATTTGCACGATGAACAATCATGTGCTTTTCACTGCTCCATTATCTCTACTTACAGTTAAAGTCAGACACAACAAACATGGCCAACAACTTCTCTGTACCCGGGCAACAGGTAAACCTAAAACTCAATCTTCAATTCCGAGCACTTCTAACAAGTGTAGCACTGTTCCCACGCTTGCACGCAGGAGCAACACTAGACCGGGGGACATGATGGGGTATTGTATTGGACCCATACCGAATGATCGGACATTTCCATTACTTATTTTCTTTTATTATGATATTTACTATTATTGTTTACTAAACCAACCGTGAGGCCCAACGCGAAGTAGTTCATACTACAAATGGGCTGGGGACTTGTAGAGATAACCCCTAACTAGGCCTGGCCCATTGAGTTTAGGGGAGGCCCATGTCTCCTATATAAAGAGGTGTAAACCTCATAGTTAGGGGACAAGATATGGAGCCGCCACATTTTTGTTGCTGGAAATAGGAGATTCTTCTCCTACCGGCCATCTCTACATCCCGTGTTTATCTCTTCTCCATTGCAGATTTAGGCCCAAGAGGAAGAACGAGCTGTGATTATCGGTCTCCTAGAGAAAGCGGTCCAAATCATCTCGCAGTGATCCTGCTTCTCACTAACCTTCCACGCAATCACCAGTGATATCTAACCTTCCACACCAGTACCGCCCTATCCATGCATACGATATCTAACATTCCACCTTCTCAAAAAACAGTGTGAATTTAAATTCTTTGAAGTGCAAAGTTAGGTCATCTTTAGGGGGAAAAGTTTATTACTGAAAAAACTATTAATTTTATGTAAAGATAAAAGAACAAGAATGTTTGATGAAGCTACAAAATCAACATCTGGGATTGTCTAGATTCTTATCTTATTATGTTGAAAGAATTAAAGGTAAAATGTATACACATTGATCCTGTGTGATATTGCAATATTTATTGCAAGCGGTGAAGTTTGAATAAAAATTTAATAGAACCAGATTTTTTAAATTCAAATCAGTTAGGAGAATTTTAAAAATTCAATATTTTACATAAAATTAATTTTGAAAATTTTGGATAAAGTTAACTCTACATAAATTTTTTATTACACTCATTTTAATTGGATTTTATAAAAATAAATATTCTAGCTTAATTACACTAATTTGAAAAAGAGATTCTTACGAGTTATTAATCCAATCAGTGCTTAATTAATTTTGAGAAGGTATATTAGTAGTTACGTAAATAAACTAGCTTATATAAGTTTGGGTTATCCATTTTATTTGTTTCTTAGCTCATTTCTATGTTCCATCCGTTAGCTCATTTCTATGTTCCTTCCCGTTATATTCAGTGCCACTTCGATACATTTAGTTACGTGTTCTTATATCTAGTTATGCTCCGTATAGCTACTTTACACGTTTTCTCTTGCTATTATATTTTACACTTAACATGTTTATTTTAAGTTGAGTTTGATTTCAGTTTCAGTAAATGTAACATTTTATCACTTTCCTGAAACTTAAAAATAAACCTATAGACCTAATTTGTGTTCAACACCCACTTTGTTTTCTTAATAGAATATTTTCATTCAATATTTTTTTATAAAACTTAATAACACTCTTTAATAATAGGAAAACATTTATTTTGAACCATTACTAAGAATTGGCATTGAAAATTAACGTTTCCGAAATGGAACTCTTTAATAAATTTCAGAGTTAAATACGAAAGCGGTAAATATTACACATTTATTAGTTTGCGGGTGTTCATACTTAGAGAGGGTGATGCCAAAAACGTTCCACGGATGTAGCCACGCAATGCAACTTTCACCGGTTTGCATTTGTCATGGTCATATGGCGTTTTTGGGAATCGTAGGAGCCCGTTATGGCTGCTTTTACAATGTTATGCGATCTTCAACGTATTAAAATTGGCTTCATCTATGCACGGTTTAATATGCTTGAAGGCCGGAATCAACTTGAAGCTTGAAAGGTAGAAAAGAAAATCAGAAAGATTTAGTGAAGAAGTCAAACAAGTTGATGCGTGTTGAGATGAATTGAACCTATAAATCCTTATGTACATCCACCTCATACAGTATTGTAACATGCTTAGTATGTAACATCCTATATTTTTTTTATACAAAATATTAAGAAAAATATTTTCTAAATAATGAAGATTTGTTAAGTGGAGACTAAAAAAGCCAACAAAAATATCAAAACTGAGATCAATACTGAAATTCAACTCTTGTGTAAGTCCTAGTTGAACAGCACTTGAAGGAATTATTCTGTCAGTTAAGTAATCTTGTATTAAGGGAGACCAGATGAAATAGTATATTACGACTACAGAAAGTAAACCGAATGAAATAGTATATTACAACTACAGAAAGTAAACTTTGAATCAAAATCAAATTGTAAAATGTACATTACTTATCCAAAATCTGCAAATGAGCATAACCTAAAAGTAATCTATACAATTCATCAAGGTTATGGCTCCTTTGTCATAAACGCAACGTCTAACTTTCACTTCCTGATTTACAAGTAACTATAGCATGAATGACTCCATCTTTTCACAACAACAATAAGCAGCTATACACTAAATCCAGTCAGTTTCTGTAGGCTACGGGTTGTCTTGTTTCAGGGTGCAGGAAGGGCATTTGTACTTGTCTATCTCATCGGCCATTGTGGTTGTGACATTCACACACTTGCCATGATACCATAACGGACAGAAGTCACATGCGATCCAGAACGCATTCTTCTGGTTGACTTTGCCACAACGGCTACATTGTGTCTCCTCTTGTTCTTCTTCACTCTCCACATGACTATCTTCTACAATTTTTGAGGTGCTTTTACTCGGTCCATCACTTGATCTCTGAAAATATGAGGACTTAATGGGTTATATGATCATAATAACAAGTTAATTAAAAGGAAAACGGGTCAAATGGACAGTTTGAAAGCCACCAAATGTATCTTTAGTAATCCACATCCTCCTAAGATCTTTTTAATCTTGATTAGTTCTGTTTAAACATAATGGAAAACATAAAGAAATACCTGTGACGGCAGACAGGCCAGCAGAGAATCCAGTCAGAGATGCAGCCATGGGGTTCGACATATTTGTCAGTTCCTCCTTAGGGTGTAAGATTATGATGGTAAGAACCGAACTAGGGATGAATTCGGTTTAGGTTTTTGGAGAGAGAGGTGGGTGGCGGCTTTAGAGATGTTATTGTAAGTGTCTAACCCTAAACCTCTCTAATCATCTCCTTACATACACCCAGAAGGAAACCCTAATTAGTTAATAAGGGTAATATGGTCCATCAACAATTACCAACTAATTATGTTATAGGATTAATATATTTTGATCTAATATAATATAAATGATTATAATGGCTACATAATTAAATATAATAAATAAATATATTTAATCTTACATTCTCCCACTTAGCTGAGTAATCATTTATCATGAGTATTAGAATAAGCCTGATCAGGAGTTAACACTCATTTTAGTTTTAAACGAGAATCGTAGCAGAGAAATACAGTCGTTGAATCATCATTCGACTCAGGACCCCCATTAGTCATACTACAGCCTCAATTTAAAACCTAACAGTTATGATCAAAATATGTAGATAAGCCCTTTAGCGTTTGAGTTGTATTTATATTTGTCTATATGTCATTATACCGGCAGAACATATGTTAGAGACATACATAATCAAACTGAGGAAATTTCATTAATTAAACATAAGTAATACAATATGCTATTAAACAAGGTCTTTAGCAAATCCCATATTCGAAACATGTTCTTCGAAAACTTTAGGTGGGAGACCTTTAGTCATCGGATCCGCAAGCATATTTTTAGTACGAATATACTCAATACAAAGATTATTTTCCTCAACTCGTTCACGTACAAACAAGTATTTTGTATCGAGATATAAACCAGCTCCAATCGAACTGTTACTGTTCGAGAAACTAATGGCAGCTGAGTTATCACAGTAAAGCTTCAATGGTCTAGAAATGGAATTAATGATTTTAGTCCAGTGATCAGATTTCTAAGCAACATTCCATGACAGGTTACGTTATAAACAACAATGTATTCTACCATCATTGTGGAAGTTGAAGTTAACTGTTGTTTATGACTCTTCCATGAGATAGGTCCGCCTGCTAACATAAAGATATAGCCCGAAGTGGATTTCTTGTCATCTTTGCATTTGGCTAAGTCAGAATCAGAATAGCCTACCACTTCTAAATGATCACCTCTTCTATAAGTCAGTTTATAGTCTTTCGTCCCTTGCAGATATCTAAGTACTTTCTTAGCTGCTTTCCAGTGATCTATGCCAGGATTATTCTGATAACGACCTAGCATTCCAGCGATATAAGCGATATCTGGGTGAGTACAGACTTGAGCATACATTAGGCCCCCGACTACTGACGCGTAAGGTATCTGGCTCATCTGCTCCTTTTCAACCTCTGTTGTCGAACATTGGAATGAACCGAAAACATCTCCCTTAACTACTGGTGTCACACCCCGACCCGCAGCGGAAAAGGTGATCGGGGCATGATTGGGTTATCATCAAAGCTCATGACATTTGTTATGCGTTTCATATTCATTTAATACAATTTAATGGAAACTTACAATAAATATTACAACATGTTCTAACTATCAATCTAAGCTTCTTTATTCTCTTCTAAGGCATTTCCTATGTTTTCTTTGCTTCAACCTGTTCACCTGTATCATGTGTAAAAAGGTTTTGGATCAACATAAAGTTGGCGAGTGAATCCTATGGAAAAACATTTGAACAAGTTTATTAAATTGATTATGAAATATGTGCACACCCAAACATGAGTAAAAATAGATGTAAACTTATTCAACAATCATTAGATATTAAATAAATCACACATGAACAATAATGGAACATTTAGAGGCACGCGTTGCTCTACTCGTCTCTCACGAGGAACTGATGGGCCTAATGAATGAATTGCATAAACATGAATATATGAATGACACAACTACAAACAATATAAACTCAATGATACACATATGAACAATAATGAATTGGTTTTGAGGCACGCGTTGCTCACTCGTCTCCCACGAGGAACTGATGGGCTTAATGAATGAATTTCATAGAATTTGATAAAATGAAATAAGTAATCACAACAATATAAACAATCTAAGTTTAGGTCACGATATGGTATGGCACAAATTTAAATAAACGAGTTAATTATTTGAGACACATGACACACCCCAAAACGTGTAATTAAAAAGGGGAGTTGTAAGATTCACTCACAGTGGGTGCGTTTGGTTGATGATGTTGAATGTACGCGAAGTGGTTTTAACCACGAGTGAGATTAACCTAGATAAATCGCATTATGATTTGGTAAGTAAACGAATTTTATTAATCTATTTTAGTAGGATTGTTGGGTATATTTTTGCGAGTTTAAGGCTGTTTTCTAACCTTAAAAATGTTATTTTTAAGTATTTTTAATTGATTTTTAATTAAAATAAATAAATAAAAATAATAAAAAAAATTTGATTTTTTTGCTACAGTTGACTTTGACTTTGACCGTTGACTTGACCGTTGACCGGTTCGAATGCGAAAATAAGTGCGCTGGGTGAGGCTCGAACCCGAGACCTCCCGTACGCGTGCACGCAGCTCTACCAACTGAGCTACGTGTCTAACCCGTCATATATCTGTTTTTAATTATATTTATATATTAATTAAGTTAAACAGAAAATCCTTTTATTTTAAAAACGATTTAATTGAATCGGACGGTGCGCTCCACAGGTCTCGAACCCGGGACCTATGGCTTATACTAACACACAGTCCACCGCTGTACTGTGTGTCCAACTTGTTAACTTAACTGATTTTTATTATACTTAAACACAAACTGAACATTTCCTTTTCTGTCTTATTTTAAAAAAATAGATAATTGTCCGAGTCGGTGCAGAAGACCGGACTCGAACTCGTGCGCTTTGATTAAACATACACACAGTCCACCGCTGGACTGTGTGTCTAACTTGGTTATTATTCCGGTTATTAATATACTTAACATATAACAGTGTGACTTCCGGTTCGGTTAACAAAAAAAAAGGCGTTTTTTATTAAGGCGGCGTGTGTGGAACAAGATTCGAACTCGAGACCTTTGTGTGTTTAATGTGCACACAGTCCACCGCTGGACTGTGTGTCTAACCCGAGTAATTTCTTGATTTATATTATACTTATATGTTACCGATAGTTCGTCTTCTTCATCAGATTTTAACCAGGAACAATGACGATCTGGTTCGAAGTTTTAATCAGGATTCTTTAGCGTTTTAGGTTAACTACAGATGAGATGTAAGTAAAAAGAAAGGAAATTAGGCGTGAGGTATACCGACTAGCTTTCCTCTGTTTTCCGGCAGAACTCCGGCGACAGCAACAGGCTCCGGCGTCGGGTGTCTTGCAGCAGCGAGTCTCCAGAAAGCTTACAAAGGATGTGGGTGACTTCGGTATAAGCTTAGGGGGTTCAGTAAGGCTCAGAAATGAGGAAACCGGTTTTCCGGCGACGAACAGAATATTTCTGGCGAGTGAGTTTTCGCCGAGAAAGGGTGCGGTTTGAGCGAAAATGTTTGCAGAGGTTCAATGGGGGTTTTATAGGGCAAGTCGTCGATGTATTTGGTCCGATTTCCGACTTGATTCGTTGGTTTGAATTTCTCCGGCGGTTATAACTTTGGTCGCAGACTCAGACGTCGGTTATAACCGATGTAGCGTTTATGTTTTACGTTATAACTGAAAGAAATGTTAAGTTTCGCGAGATTACTGGGATTTCCGACGACTGAACTTTTGGGCGCCGGTTTTGAATTCGGAAAGACACTTTATGAATTAAATGATCTTAATAGTTAACAGATAATACAAGTGGCGCAGTGGTTTGTGTGTTGAGTGTTAAGTTTGTTGCTGGACCGTGACTGACCCGGGTTCGAAACCCGACAGAACCAAAGTATTTTTATTTTGCGATTTTTAACAGTTTTTCAAAAACTAATTATATATTCCCGTATAATAATTGATTACATATCGTTTAAAATTATTTTGGGCATTTAATTCGCAACAAAATTTTTAACTGACTGTTCGGTTAATAAACGGAGCGGGTAAAATCCGTTTTTTGACGGATGTTACAGTATCCCCTGCTTTTTAGAAATTTCGTCCCGAAATTTAAATAGTGATATATTTGACTAAAAGAATGACGGTGTTTAGTTTTGGTAGTTACATACTTAGAAAAAGTAAGGGTTTAAGTTTTTGTTTGAGGCGGTAACGTTCCTTGTAAGGGTTAAGTACCCTATTACAGGAATCGCTTTTTGTTGCCTACTGTAAAAGTATTGATAAACATAATTTATTCGCTAACTATGATATCATGCATAAAAGTTTGGATATGTTTGGAAGGGTATGGTTATATCCTAAGGCAAAACTTCCAATACTACAACCTACATGGAACATAAATAAACACAACAGCTAATATTTGAACATAAATAAACACAACAGCTAATATTTGAATCCACATTCTGATAGCATATATGTTTGAATGGTGGAAGTTCCTCTCTCGTTTGTTATGATGGAGAGGTTAGTTTATGTAGAAATGGAACACAATCCAATCTCTTTAAATAGCAAGATGATATAAATGTAACACAATTTCAACCAAGACAATACTAAATCCTATATGGAACTTCTCATAACCGCCTGATAATGCCTCTGATCCTTTGGCAAGAATACTTATATATAGGAAGTACCAGCGGCGTATCCACCATATTCTTGCCAAATTTTCATTGGTTTTATCCACAAGTTATGATTAGTTACCAAGGAACTACTAAATCCTACATAGAACTTCTCATAACCATCTAAGAATGCCTCTGATCCTTTGACAAGAATACTTATATATAGGAAGTACCAGCGGCGTATCCACCATATTCTTGTCAAATTTTCATTGGTTTTATCAGTGAATTATGATTAGTCCTATATAACTCTACAACCAATACAACAAACATAAAATACTGAAATGAAAAATGTCTGTGCGATCAAGGCTCAATCAAACGGAGCCGATCGTATTGCATGTACTGAAAATAAACTTAATCTACACAAACAGCCTATGCATGGAACCTCTCATAACCGCCTGATAATGCCTCCGATCATTTGACAAGAATACTTATATATAGGAAGTACCAGCGGCGTATCCACCATATTCTTGTCAAATTCTCATTGACTTTATCCGCAAGTTATGATTAGGTCTATGCGACTCTACAACAAACACAACAACCATAAGATACTGATAATGAAATTGTCTGTGCGCTCAAGGCTCAATCAAACGGAGCCGAACGTATTGCATGTACTGAAAATGAATAACTTAATCTAAACAACAATCACACAAACAGCCTATGCATGGAACCTCTCATAACCGCCTGATAATACCTCCGATCATTTGACAAGAATACTTATATATAGGAAGTACCAGCGGCGTATCCACCATATTCTTGTCAAATTTTCATTGACTTTATCCGCAAGTTATGGTTAGTTCTATGCGACTCTACTACAAACACCACAACCACAAGATACTGATAATGAAAATGTCTGTGCGCTCAAGGCTCAATCAAACGGAGCCGAACGTATTGCATGTATTGAAAATGAAATTGTCTGTGCGCTCAAGGCTCAATCAAACGGAGCCGAGCGTATTGCATGTAATGAAAATGTAAAATGAACTGATCGATCAAGGCTCAATCAAACGGAGCCGATCGTTGCGGGCATCCAAGTTCAACCGCATAATAAAATAGGGAACAAGCTCAAAACCTCATAAAGGGGGAGCTGCGGCCTCGGCAAATGCATATACTGAAAACAATAAACAATAATTACTCTAACAGTCTACACATGGAACCTCTCATAACCGCCAGATAATGCTTCTGATCCTTTGACAAGAATACTTATATATAGGAAGTACCAGCGGCGTATCCACCGTACTCTTGTCAAAGTTTCATTGGCTTTATCCTTAAGTTATGATTGGTTTGATGTGATAAAGAAAAACATAAAACTAAACGATAGGAGTTGAATCTGGATCTTCGGCGAAGAGGACTAGTTGGGTATCTTCGTTTGGGCCGTCATTATCTTCGACAGGATTGGCGTTGATATTGAAGACTCTTCCTCTTGCTGGTGACCTAGCGGTTGGGTTTTCTTGGTTTACTTGGTTAACTGGGTTTGATTGGGCTTGAGTGTTGATGACGTTAACCAATTGAGGGCATGTGTTTCTAAAGTGTGTAGGGTCACCACAATTGAAACAAGCTCGAACATATGGGAACATGGGATATTGGGGTTGATGATAAGTTTGGGCCATGTTTTGAGTAGGGGAAGAGGTTTGGTTTTGAAAGGTGCGGCAAACCTTGCTCAAATGACCATAGCGTCCACAAGTTGCACATAGACGACATGGTAAGGTATGGGGATGGTGATAAAAACAGTTGTTGCATCGAGGGTAAGGTCCAAGATATGGTTTCTTATTTGGGTAGGTTGAGTTGGGTGCCACTTGGGTGATTGGAATAGCTTGGATGGGTATGGCGTGTGAAATTGGTTGATTTCGTTGGGTAGCAGCGAAAAGTTGCCCGACTCTTTTTCTCTTAGGATTGGGTTGAGAAAAGGATTCGGTTTGGGTGGAGTCGGAGTTTCAGTCGGTTCTTTATCCTTCTTCTTCTCCTCCTTGAAGTCTTTGTTTCGGATTCGGTTCTCGGTGAGCTCTGTTGCTAGCTCCATTGCTGCTTCCAAGGTTGCAGGCGAGGTACTTATTACAGGGTCTTGAATCTTTGACGGAAGGCCACGAATGTAGTGCTCAATCAAATGGTAGAGGGGAGTGAACATGTTGGGAACCATTTGATGTAACTCGAGGAATCTTTTGTTGTAGGTGGTGTGGTCTCCTTCCTTTTGCTTCAACGAATAAAATTCATCTTTTAATTTCTTGATTTCACTCCTTGGGCAAAATCGTCTGGTCATGATTTCCTTCAATTCGTTCCATGTTAAAGTCATAGCATCGTCGACGCCTCGTTTGGCCTTCTCTGTATTCCACCAAGTAAGTGCTATCCCATATAATCGACCGGTAGCATATCGCACTTTGCGATCGTCAGGGCAATCGCAATTTAGAAAAGTGTTCTCCATTTCTTCAAACCAATGGAGGAGAGCGGTGACGCCTTCAGTCCCTTTGTACTTTGGAGGGTCGCATGATTTGAAATGCTTGTAGGTGCATTTAGTGATATTTGAGGGAGAGTTGACAATGTTTTGGTTTTCTTGATTGACAGGATTAGCGGTAAGTGCTTGTTGAACTTGGATTACAATGTTGGGTATTACGGCAGCCATTTGTTGAGCGATTAAGGCAGCCATGCGTTCGCGGGCTTTTCTTGCTCTCGTCTTCCTACGGGCGAGGTTAGAAGACATCTACAAGGGATACATGACAAGAGTATGAGTTGGATGTTTTTGGGTTCATGGGTCGCATTAGGAATGAACATTCATAAAATAATTATAGAAAAATAAATCTACTACATCCATAGGATGTCTTGGGCTTTGCTCGCCATTAGGCCCTACTTGCCGCCATACTTTACCTGTGTAATCATGTGGGCCCCCATGAATACCGGTTTTTCATATGGTTCGCACGGGTTTGCCAGGTTGCGTACACAAAAACCCGGAGAAAATTGAGAAATATGTATACAACGTGTGATATTCGGAATGTGTCCAGGTGTAGACACGGTGACACCTCAAAGTGGGTTAGTTCGAACGACGTTTGGTGTGGCATGCTTTGGCCTAATAGGTCCTTCGTACTCTCATCGTTGGTCCCCAGGTAGGCAAACTGGTCCGTTATATTGGATTTATACGAATGCCAACCTAGACAGGACGTTCCGACTACCGGTACTTGTACCCTTCCAGTTACTACATGCCCGTCGCAGAACTTACTTTGATGAGATTTGAAAATTGCAACAAAATCTTTGGATAATGAGAGTATGAAAATAAATTGAAAACATGAACATCGATATATGTATAATGAATATGTATATAAGCATGTATGTTTGACTGTAAATGTAAACAAATATGAAACAAATAAATATCATAAGTTTGTATGTAACCACCTAATCAATTAAAATTTAGGCAGACTATAGTATAGGCTCTAAGGGTCTAATAACCTATCCTATATCCCTATAGTCATGGCTCTGATACCAATCTGTCACACCCCGACCCGCAGCGGAAAAGGTGATCGGGGCATGATTGGGTTATCATCAAAGCTCATGACATTTATTATGCGTTTCATACTCATTTAATACAATTTAATGGAAACTTACAATAAATATTACAACATGTTCTAACTATCAATCTAAGCTTCTTTATTCTCTTCTAAGGCATTTCCTATGTTTTCTTTGCTTCAACCTGTTCACCTGTATCATGTGTAAAAAGGTTTTGGATCAACATAAAGTTGGCGAGTGAATCCTATGGAAAAACATTTGAACAAGTTTATTAAATTGATTATGAAATATGTGCACACCCAAACATGAGTAAAAATAGATGTAAACTTATTCAACAATCATTAGATATTAAATAAATCACACATGAATAATAATGGAACATTTAGAGGCACGCGTTGCTCTACTCGTCTCTCACGAGGAACTGATGGGCCTAATGAATGAATTGCATAAACATGAATATATGAATGACACAACTACAAACAATATAAACTCAATGATACACACATGAACAATAATGAATTGGTTTTGAGGCACGCGTTGCTCATCGTCTCCCACGAGGAACTGATGGGCTTAATGAATGAATTTCATAGAATTTGATAAAATGAAATAAGTAATCACAACAATATAAACAATCTAAGTTTAGGTCACGATATGGTATGGCACAAATTTAAATAAACGAGTTAATTATTTGAGACACATGACACACCCCAAAACGTGTAATTAAAAAGGGGAGTTGTAAGATTCACTCACAGTGGGTGCGTTCGGTTGATGATGTTGAATGCACGCGAAGTGGTTTTAACCACGAGTGAGATTAACCTAGATAAATCGCATTATGGTTTGGTAAGTAAACGAATTTTATTAATCTATTTTAGTAGGATTGTTGGGTATATTTTTGCGAGTTTAAGGCTGTTTTCTAACCTTAAAAATGTTATTTTTAAGTATTTTTAATTGATTTTTAATTAAAATAAATAAATAAAAATAATAAAAAAATTTGATTTTTTTGCTACAGTTGACTTTGACTTTGACCGTTGACTTGACCGTTGACCGGTTCGAATGCGAAAATAAGTGCGCTGGGTGAGGCTCGAACCCGAGACCTCCCGTACGCGTGCACGCAGCTCTACCAACTGAGCTACGTGTCTAACCCGTCATATATCTGTTTTTAATTATATTTATATATTAATTAAGTTAAACAGAAAATCCTTTTATTTTAAAAACGATTTAATTGAATCGGACGGTGCGCTCCACAGGTCTCGAACCGGGACCTGTGGCTTATACTAACACACAGTCCACCGCTGGACTGTGTGTCCAACTTGTTAACTTAACTGATTTTTATTATACTTAAACACAAACTGAACATTTCCTTTTCTGTCTTATTTTAAAAAAATAGATAATTGTCCGAGTCGGTGCAGAAGACCGGACTCGAACTCGTGCGCTTTGATTAAACATACACACAGTCCACCGCTGGACTGTGTGTCTAACTTGGTTATTATTCCGGTTATTATTATACTTAACATATAACAGTGTGACTTCCGGTTCGGTTAACAAAAAAAAAGGCGTTTTTTATTAAGGCGGCGTGTGTGGAACAAGATTCGAACTCGAGACCTTTGTGTGTTTAATGTGCACACAGTCCACCGCTGGACTGTGTGTCTAACCCGAGTAATTTCTTGATTTATATTATACTTATATGTTACCGATAGTTCGTCTTCTTCATCAGATTTTAACCAGGAACAATGACGATCTGGTTCGAAGTTTTAATCAGGATTCTTTAGCGTTTTAGGTTAACTACAGATGAGATGTAAGTAAAAAGAAAGGAAATTAGGCGTGAGGTATACCGACTAGCTTTCCTCTGTTTTCCGGCAGAACTCCGGCGACAGCAACAGGCTCCGGCGTCGGGTGTCTTGCAGCAGCGAGTCTCCAGAAAGCTTACAAAGGATGTGGGTGACTTCGGTATAAGCTTAGGGGGTTCAGTAAGGCTCAGAAATGAGGAAACCGGTTTTCCGGCGACGAACAGAATATTTCCGGCGAGTGAGTTTTCACCGAGAAAGGGTGCGGTTTGAGCGAAAATGTTTGCAGAGGTTCAATGGGGGTATTTATAGGGCAAGTCGTCGATGTATTTGGTCCGATTTCCGACTTGATTCGTTGGTTTGAATTTCTCTGACGGTTATAACTTTGGTCGCGGACTCAGACGTCGGTTATAACCGATGTAGCGTTTATGTTTTACGTTATAACCGAAAGAAACGTTAAGTTTCGCGAGATTACCGGGATTTACGACGACTGAACTTTTGGGCGCCGGTTTTGAATTCGGAAAGACACTTTATGAATTAAATGATCTTAATAGTTAACAGATAATACAAGTGGCGCAGTGGTTTGTGTGTTGAGTGTTAAGTTTGTTGCTGGACCGTGACTGACCCGGGTTCGAAACCCGGCAGAACCAAAGTATTTTTATTTTGCGATTTTTAACAGTATTTCAAAAACTAATTATATATTCCCGTATAATAATTGATTACGTATCGTTTAAAATTATTTTGGGCATTTAATTCGCAACAAAATTTTTAACTGACTGTTCGGTTAATAAACGGAGCGGGTAAAATCCGTTTTTTGACGGATGTTACAACTGGAGCGACTGAGGGCTTGCACTGTTGCATGTTATAACGAGTAAGGACACGATCTATGTAAGCCTTTTGGGACAATCCTAAGATCCATTTGTGTCTGTCTCGGTGAATTTCGATGCCAATAACGTAAGAAGCATCTCCGAGATCCTTCATGTCGAAGTTATGCGAGAGTAACTGCTTCGACTCATGCAACATGTCTAAACTATTACTTGCCAACAGAATATCATCTACATAAAGGACAAGTGTAGTAAAGTTGCTCTCACTCATCTTGAGGTATGTGCATTGATCCACTTGCTTCTTTATAAAACCTTGCCTCTTGATGACTTCATCAAACTAAGGTACCATTGACGTGATGCTTGTTTCAACCCGTAAATGGATTTCTTCAACTTACAGACTAGATGTTCCTGACCTTCAGGTTTAAGGCCTTCAGGTTGTTTCATGTAAACATCTTCATCCAAGTCTCCGTTAAGGAAAGCAGTTTTAACGTCTATTTGATGCAACTCTAAATCAAGATGAGCTACTAGGGCCATAACGATCCTTAATGAATCTTTACGAGAGACAGGTGAAAACGTCTCTTGATAATCAATTCCCTCTTTCTGAGTGTAGCCCTTTGCAACCAATCTCGCTTTATAGCGTTCAACGTTCCCATTCGGATCTAGTTTTGTTTTGAATAGCCATTTGCATCCTAAGGGTTTAACACCGTTGGGTAATTCTACCAAATCCCAAACATTATTTTTCTTCATGGATTCAAGCTCATCATTCATTGCTTTATTCCATTCAGAAGACTGATCACTGCTAATGGCTTCATTATAAGAGATAGGATCATTGAGCTTTCCGGCATCTATTTCAGTCAGGTAGGTAACATAATCATCCCAATTAGTAGGCCTTCTGTGCATGGATGACCTCCTAAGTTGATTATTGGGTTCAGCGGTGTCTTAGTTCTGAGAGTTTGATGCGCGTTCGTTATGAGGAGTAATGGGTTCTTGTTGTGGAGGTAAATTTGGAGTTGGTGCAGTAGCTTCAGGTGCATTTGTTGCATTGGGTACAAGAGGAGTAAACGGAGTAATGGTAAGCGACGAATCTCCCCTCCCACGTCTTGTACTTCTTGCAATTCTTCGTAAGGGTTGGTACTGCTCCCACTGACCTTAAAGTCCTCCATGAATGCGGGACGCTTGGTTTCAACAATACGGGTGACATGGGAAGGATAATAGAAGCGATAACCCTTTGAGTGATCAGGATAACCAATAAAGAAGCAGGTAACTGTTTTAGGGTCAAGTTTCTTTAGGAAAGGATTGTAAAGTTTCGCTTTAGCAATGCAGCCCCTTACTTTCATATATTTAAGATTCGGTTTCCTTCCTGTCCAAAGTTCATAAGGAGTTTTAGGGACAGACTTAGAAGGAACTCTATTGAGTATATGAACAGCTGCTTTTAACGCTTCAGTCCAGATGAATAATGGTAAATTAGTATTGGCTAACATATTGTGCACCATGTTCATAAGGGTACGATTTCTTCGTTCAGCCACACCATTCTGCTGAGGTGTACCTTGCAGGGTATATTGGTTTATAATCCCCTAGCGCTTACAAAACTCATAAAATGGACCAGGAGCTTGACCCACATCAGTATGTCTTCCATAATATTCACCGCCTCTATCTGATCTCACAACTTTAATTTTACGATCTAGTTGTTTTTCAACTTCAGTTTTATAATCTTTAAAAGTTGTAAGAGATTCAGATTTTTCCTTAGTTAGGTACAAGTACATGTAACGAGAATAATCATCAATGAAAGTGATAAATGAGGTATGTCCAGTTATGCCAGCGATTTGGTAAGGACTACTAATGTCTGTATGAATGAGTTCTAATAAATTAGAGCTCCTAGTGGCACCTTTCTTATTCGCTAATGTCATTTTACCTTTAAGACATTTGACACATGTTCCAAAATCAGTAAATCGAGAGGAGGTAAGACTTCATCCTTTACGAGTCGATTTAATCGTTCTCTTGAGGTGTGGCCTAAACGTTGATGCCACAACATGGATGAAGTCTCTAAGTCTCGATTTTGTTTCATATTTGTGAGTGATTCATTAATATTATATGACAATAAAGATTTGGAAAAGTCATCATGTAGTTCTAATCTATAGAGACCACCATCCAGAATGCCGGTACCATAAACCACAAAATCATAGGGAATAGAAAGTTTGCGATGACCATGAGTAATATCAAAACCGTCTATGTCTAACTTTGGTCCTGATACAAGGTTCCGAGTTACCTCAGGAACATATAAGGTATCATAAAGTTTAAAAACAATTGTAAAGTTCCTATGGCCCTCACTTCTAATTTTCTATCATCCCCCATTTTAAGTGTTCTTTGGTTTCTTCCCAGCTTCCGGATTGTAAGGAATCCCTGAGTAGAGTTAGTGATATGAGTCATAGCACCAGAATCAAACCACCAAGAATTAGCAGGAACATTTAAATTAGAGGACTCAAGTATCATGAAAAAATCGTTACCTTTCTTAGCCAGCCACTCCTTAAAGTCTGGGCATTCCTTTTGCTTATGTCCTGTCTTTTTACAGAACTTGTAGTAGGGTTTGCCTAACGAGTTCTTAGAGCTGGCAGGCGCACTTGTAGTAGGATTGGGCTTTTGGACTTTAGAAACATCCCTCCTTGGATAAGTGTTCTTCCTCTTCTTAGAGCTGGAGGTAGTAAAGTGTGCAACATCAGTAGTTCGATCCATCTTCATACGCTCCTCCTCCTGCACGCACATAGCGATCAGCTCACTCATCGACCATTTCTCTTTCTGAGTGTTGTAATTGATCTTGAATGCTTCATAGGACGAAGGAAGCGAAGTCATGATTAAATGAACAAGAAAACCATCACTAATCGCCATGTCTAATCCCTTGAGCTTATGGGCCATGCCGTTCATCATCATGATGTGTTCACGGATGCCGCTCCTCCCATCATACTTAGTCGTCACCAGCTTGAGGATAAGAGTACTGGCGTGTGTTTAGACGTTCCCTTGAACTGCTCCTCCATAGAAGCCAAGTAGGTTTTAGCATCTTCAGAATCAAGAATGGCTCCTCGAATTGCATTGCTAATGGACTGCTTCATGAACATGAAGACATGCGGTTACACCTTGTCTATTTTTCATGAGCCAGCTGCTCAGCAGCGGTACTCTGAGGAGTAAGGTCTTCAGGCTTATTCTCTCTTAGTGCGTAATTGAAATCCAGCAAAGCAAGAGTAAGCATGAGGGAGTCTTTCCATGCAGCAAAGTTATCACCAGTCAATAGTGGAATCCCGCAATTGGGTGCTGATAGTGGAAATAATATGAGCAAGTTATGATACTAAGAAAAGAAGTCTTAATGTGATCTAAGGGAAAGTTATTCTAAGGCAGGCATAAGTAATGACCATTTTAATTATGAAGTTGTGATATTGTCTATTACTAATATCAAAAGAATAGACTTAGTTAAAAGTTCTACTTAAATGAAGACAAATCAGCTTTGCCCAGAAGTGTAATCACCTAAGTATGTGTGCAAAGTAATTGTGACAAATCAGCTTTAGCAAGAAATGAGACAACCACTTTAATTATGCACTTGTTAAATATGTTAGACATGAATGAATTAGATCAGCTTTGGCCAGAAATAAGACATTCACGTATATAATGCATAATTAACATAGCCTTTTGTAATACTTGAACAATAAATAGATGCATCAAATCACCTTTGGGCAGAAGTGATACATCAGAAGCTCATTCAAGTTAAGCTATTTGGTTTTGTAAAAAGTTATCTTATTATAATTAATTAAGTATTTACAAAACCATTTATATAATAGCAAACCCACTGTTAGCGCTAAAATTTAGTTCACAAAAATAGCCTAATTTAGTAATGAGATTTCAGATAAAATCTTGGATTTCGGATGAAACTCGAATTAGTCCGAGATGGGCATCTCGGATGAGTTTCGGATTAGTCCGAGATAGGCATTTCGGATGAGTTCCGGATTAGTCCGAAAAAGGCATTTCGGATGAGTTCCGGATTAGTCCAAAATGGGCATCTCGGATAAGATTCAAGTTAGTCTGAAATGGTCTTCTCGGATGAGCCCCAAGTTAGTCCGAAATGGGCATCTCGGATGAGACTCATGTTAGTCCGAAATAGTCATTTCGGATAAGACTCGTGTTAGTCCGAGTTAGTCATTTCGGATAAGACTCATGTTGGTCGGGGTTAGTCATTTCGGATAACTCTCTGATGAGTCTGAGATGGGCATTTCGGATAAGACTCTGATGAGTCCGAAATGGGCATTTCGGATAAGACTCTGATGAGTCCGAAATGGGCATCTCGGATTAGACTCTGATAAGTTTCGAAACTTATCTTGCAAGATTTCAAAATCCCTAATGATGGTAGTTAGTTGTGATAAGTTTTGAAATTCAAAATTAAGGAATTATAGGATCAGTTTTCCTATTTTAATGCTGATCTAAATATATCAAAATATTTTGAAAATATATCCGTTTAATGTATAACAGATTTCAAAAATTTAATTAAATGAAAAATAGATCAAAACTGGGAAAACACTTAATAATCCGCATTTAACTCCAAAATATAAGATTTTTCCGAATTTCTTGAGAACAAATGATGAACCTTAAAAAACATAAACTTAAATATTGAATCTGAAATCTGGGTTTTTTTAGTTCATTTTGATGATTTCGGAACATTAAAACAACCATTTGATTTCGGAATAGTAATTAGTCAGTATAACATCATATTCGAATTATTAATTCACAGGTTATGTGATTTCGGATTATTATTAGGTTTTTCAAAATTTTGTTTTCCAGATTTTTATAATCCCAGAATAATGGATTCAAAACAGAACTGATTAATCAACATATGCTCTGATACCACATGTTGATCAGTTCTGTTTAAACATAATGGAAAACATAAAGAAATACCTGTGACGGCAGACAGGCAAGCAGAGAATCCAGTCAGAGACGCAGCCATGGGGTTCGACATATTTGTTAGTATGATCTGGTTCCTCCTTAGGGTGTAAGATTATGATGGTAAGAACCGAACTAGGGATGAATTCGGTTTAGGTTATGGAGAGAGAGGTGGGTGGCGGCTTTAGAGATGTTATTGTAAGTGTCTAACCCTAAACCTCTCTAATCATCTCCTTACATACACCCAGAAGGAAACCCTAATTAGTTAATAAGGGTAATATGGTCCATCAACAATTACCAACTAATTATGTTATATGATTAATATATTTTGGTCTAATATAATATAAATGATTATAATGGCTACATGATTAAATATAATAAATAATATGTATTTAATCTTAAATTTAATTCTATATTTAGATAAATTATAGTTTTTGTGATCATGTTTAACACACTAACTGCTTCAAAACACACACAAAAAAGCTAACTCATTTATACCACTCAAATACTTACAAGTAAAGTAACAATTGTAGTTTTTGTGATTCTATTTAACACACTAACTACTTAAGATATGATCGGCCCATTTTAACCTATACAAAAAAGGGTCACTTGACCCGTATTTGAAACATAACTACTTAAATCATATTTGCTTACCGTTAGGGGGATCCTTGATTTGCTTTGGCTAGCTTCACTACTCTTGTCTTTTCTAGGCGTGTTTTGTTCAGCGTTCCATTCTCTTACAGCATCAACCAGATTGAGCAGACTGTTCATCAAGCTAAACAAACGCATCCTGCAGTAACAAAAAAAGTATATGAGAACATGAGTCATTGTGCAATGCAACAGTAGACATATATCATGCATTTAAAAGAAAGTAAGAACCTTTGATTTTCATTTAGATATGTAGCATAGAAGAAAGCCACACTCAATAACCACGAGTTACTGTGGCCTGCAACCAGGTAGAGCCACTCGTCTTGGCTCGTGTTATTTCTTGCAAAGTTGATTCCAAGAGTCGGGTCCGGAATCTCTGGGGGGACCTCATGTGATGGAAGAGTCACTTACTGTCAATATTCTTATATTATATTTGTTTAAGGCTGTAAAATAGCTGTCAATATATTTCCTTTAGAATAGGTAGGATAGGTTCCTTTTCTCAGTATGTATCGTGTGTATATATGGGTACTCTTTGTTAACGAAAAGGCAATCAATCTTTTCACCATTTTACATCATTATCAGAGCATAGGTTCTGAGCCTAACAGTAGCCAAAAATCATTGCCCTTTTTTTTTTCCTTTGTCCTTTTGTATCGCAAATACCATCTCCACCATTACGATGGGAGATAAGTCTAATGCAGCATCCAACCCACAAAAACCTCTCCATCCAGTCTATACCGTCACCGACATCCAACGAAAGGTGCGGGTTCTCAACGGTGTGAATGTCTCGTATTCATCGTGAGATGAGTCTAATGCAGCATACAAAGTAATGAGCCATATCGATGGCATCAAGGCACCAGGTAAAGAAGATCCAGACTATGCTCAATGGTCTGAAATAGACGCAATCGTCCTTCAATGGATCTACGGATCCTTGTCGGACGACCTTTTGGTTCGCGTCTTGGACAGTGATTCAACGGCCTTTGCTGCTCGGACTCGCATCAAGTCCATTTTTCTGAACAATAAAGGGGCCAGAGCGGCTGCCCTTGAACACGAGTTTAACAACCTCACACTCAAGAGCATGCCGTCACTCGAAAGCTACTGCCAGAAACTCAAAGATCTGGCGGGTCAGCTTAATGATGCTAACTGCCCTGTTAATGATTAGAGACTTGTTCCTCAACTTGTTAGAGGACTACCAGTGGAATATGATGTTGTTGGGGCTTACATAAATCAAAGCTTACCCACTTGGGAAACAGCCTGTAGTATGCTTCAGTTAGAACACCAACATAAAACTGCAAGGGAAAACTTGTCCACTCCGGCGGCACTTGCTGCTGTTACAAATGAGCCGTAGAGGTTTGATTAGTCCAATCGCAGGAGAGGAGGATCAGTCCAACAGCCTGCAGTATGCTTCAGTTAGAATACCAACGTCAAACTGCAAGGGAAAACTTGTCCAATCCGGTGTGTTGCCCAGACTAATCTTTGATCTCTAGATCGTAGATGATAAAACTAAACTAAACTTTCATAAACTTGATTCGTAACTTACAATGAATCGTATGTGTGTATGTATACAAACTTGAACTATGAACGATTACAAATGAAAACTAAAGCCCCTATTTATAAATGGGTACGAGTGAATAGACGCGTCTCTTCGTGAACCGGTGCGTCTCTAGATTTTGTGGTTGCAATTGAGCGTGAAGAGGTATGTCCATTCGATGAAGAGTTGCATCCCCTTCTTTTCCTTGTGTGGCTGGTTGCAATCATAGGGTGTGTCTCCAAGGATTCGCTCCCCTTGGGGTGTTGGTTGACAAGTTCTGTCTTTTCACAATCAGCCCCTCAACTTTATAACTGCCATACTATCTTCTAATTACTAATAAACCGTTGTAGTTTAGGATGTGAAATGATTAGACTTCATTCACCTCCTAATCATGAACATCCTTAACTTGTTGCATATCTTGAACTCCGAGCAGTTCTCGCATTGTAGCAAACTTGACCCTTGCTAGTGCCTTCGTTAGTATGTCTGCCCATTGCAGTTCTCCGCTTATGTGTTCTATATCAATGTCCTCATTCTCCACGCATTCTCTTATGAAATGATAACGTGAATCAATGTGCTTGCTTCTTCCATGAAAGACTGGATTCCTCATGAGTGCTATTGCAGAAACATTATCAACTCTGAGTGTTATCTTTTCTTCCTTCCAGCCTGTAATTTCACTTAATAATCTTTTAAGCCATAGTGCTTGGCCTGCTGCCTCAGTTGCTGCCATATATTCCGATTCACATGATGAGAGTTCCACTGTTTGTTGCTTCTACGTACACCAAGTTATAGGTGAATCTCCAAAGTAGAATACCAGACCAGTTGTTCATATTCCTTGATCTGTGTTAACTCCATAATTGCTATCACTATAACCGGTGATCTTGCATCCTCCTTGCTTCTTGTAGATGATTCCATGCTCTTTAGTTCCTTTGATATAACGTAGTACTTGCTTCACTGCTTTCAAATGATGCTCCTTTGGTTCTTGCATGAATCTACTAAGCAGACTGACTGGGTAACATAGGTCTATCCTTGTATGCAGTAGGTACCTGAGAGAACCTATCAGGCTTCTGTAATGCGTTGCATCTATCGGATCTCCTTCTTCAGTCTTCGTTAATTGTGTTCCTGGATTCATAGGAATATTTGTATCGTTGCAGGTTAACATATCAGCTTCTTTGAGTATCTTGTTGATATATGATGGCTATCTCACCCCCTGCTTAAATAACTTCTATTCCCAGATAATATGCTAGCAATCCTAGATCTCTCATTTCAAACTTGTTTTCCATCTGAGACTTGAAAACATCTATCTCCTTCCTTGATGTTCCAGTGACTATCAATCATCAACGTAGACTCCGACTATCAGTGTAGAAGTCTTACTTATCCTTGTATAGATTGCATGCTCTAAAGTGCACTTCTTGAAGTTAAGTGACTTTAGGGTTTGATCTAACTTCGTATTCCAAGCACGTGGTGCTTGTATCAATTCATACAGTGCTTTTGATAGTTTGTAAACCTTTCCTTCATCTCCTGGCTTTACGAATCCTTCTGGTTGTGAGACATAGACCTCCTCCTTGAGATCTCCGTGTAAGAATGCAGACTTCCCGTCTAAGTGATGTACCTCCCAACCTTGATATGCTGCTAAAGCCAACATTAGTCGATCTGTTTCTATGCGAGCTACTGGTGCAAAGACTTCATCAAAGTCTATTCCGTGTTGCTGAACATATCCTTTTGCTACCAGTCTGGCTTTATGTCTAGTGACCTTTCCATTTGCATCTTTCTTTATCTTGAATACCCAGTTTAATCCTATCGCCATGTGATCTCTTGGCAACTCTGCAATCTCCAAATGTTATTCTTGTTTATCGAATCTAACTCAGCCTTCATTGCTTCAATCCATTTGCTGTCACTAGATGCTTCCTTGTACTTCCTTGGTTCTTCTTCAGCAAGTAGTAATTCGTGTGGATCTACTTGAATTTCTTATGTCTCGTCATACAATTCTTCGAGACTTCTCAGTTTTACTGGAGTATCGCTAATACTCTCTGTTGTACTCTCTGATGTAGATGGACCTCCACTTGAAAAACTGCTTGAACTTCCCGATGAGTTCTGATTGCTTGAGTGTGCTGGTGGTGTCATGTAGGAGTCTGGATTCTCTGACTGATCAACTCCTGAATCGTCATGATGTGGACCAATGTTTTCTGGACTACTTGGTGCATCTTCCTCTAACTCTGGAGGGTTGTCATCGTCTTGAATGACAAAGTTTGTCCATTCCGGATTTCTTGAATCTACCGTCTCCATATAGCTATTCTAGTTCCATGGTTGACCTTCCATGAACTTTACATATCTGCTGATATAAATGTTGTTCTTTGCTGGATCATATAATCTGAATGCCTTCGATCCTTCTTCAAATCCAATATAAACCATAGGTGCACTTCTATCATCCAACTTCTTCTGTTGAAGTGGCCAAACCTTAGCGTATGTTGTGCAACCAAAAACCTTTAGGTGTTCCAGATTCGGCTTTCTTCCTTTCAATGCTTCATACGGTGTCTTGTTCACCAAGGCTTTCGTTGGAACCCTATTTAGTACGTATATTGCTTGTCGTATAGCTTCACCCAAAAAATTATGTGGCATGTTCATTGCCTTTAACATACTGCGAGTAGTTGACAACATCGTCCTGTTTCTTCTTTCTACTACTCCATTTTGCTATGGGGAATACGGCGCTGTGAGCTGTCTTCCTATGCCGTTATCTTTGCAATACTTGTTGAATTCAGCCGACGTGAATTCTCCTCCTCTATCTGTCCTTAGCATCTTTAACTTGGTTCTTGTTTCTGTTTCTACCATTTCTTTGAACTGCTTAAAAGTTTCAAATGCTTGATCCTTGGAAGTTAGTAGATATGCCCACATGTAGCGAGTGCAATCGTCTACAAGTAGAAATATATACTTCCTCCCAGCATGTGTTGGTGGGGATATAGGACCACACTGATCTCCATAGACTAAATCCAGAGGTTTTGAGGATTTGAATTTCGCCTGATTTGGAAATGGTGTCCTTGTATGTTTTCCTAATAAGCATGCGTCACAGACTTGATTGGCATGACTTATTTGTGGAATTCCATGTACCAAGTTCTTCCGACTCATTTCTTTGATAGCATGGAAATGTAAATGGCCTAACCTCGCGTGCCATAACCATGCTAAATCCTCTGTGTTTGAGAGCAGGCAGATTGGTCTTCCAATCTTCAACTTAACCTTGTACAGCCTGTTCTTCATCCTCGACTCGCATTAATAACTTTCTATTTCTGTCACGGAGTGTTAGCAAATCTCCGTCCATATTTACTTTGCAATCGATTTCCGTGAGTTGTCTGAGGCTCAATATATTGGACTTCAAACTTGGGATGTAGTATACTTGAGAGATAATCCTTTGCTCTTAATTTTGACATTCCAGCAGTATTGAACCTATGCCTTTAATCTCTACGTGTGATCCGTCACCAAAATGTACTTGTCCTGACACCTTTTCGTCTAATTCTCTAAAGTGACTTCGCACACCTGTCATGTGGTTGCTTGCCCCGTTGTCTAAGTACCATAGACTTTCATCTTCTGTGGCATATCTTTCTGGTTCTATACGTTCTTCGTTTAGTAGAACCCTTTCTTGTACAATGTTTCTTCTTCAATCGCCATTAGTAACACTGGTGCTTCATCTTCCTCGACAAGATTTGATTGTTCTTGTACGACGTCTTTCTCGGAACAATCTTTCTTGTAATGTCCAAACTTCTGACACTCTTTACTCAGGTCTGTTTGGCTCCTTCCAAAATTCCTCCAATTCTTAGAGTTTCCACCTCTAGGTCTGAATGAAGATCCTTCATTCTTAGTGCTTTGCCTGCTTTGTTGTCTCGCCAATTCCCTCGCGGTGGGTTGAACCTTTCTCGCTCGCGGTTTCCAAACTGTCTTCCTCTACTAGCGTTGTTATCTTGATGTGTAAACATCAACCTGTCTTGACTTTCTCATGGGCTACCTTTCTTTTGCTTAAGTCTTTCTTCGAACGTCTTTAACCTTCCGACTGCTTCTTATAACGTCATTGTTTCTAGATCGGAGTACTGTTCCATCGAGGTGACAATCTGGGTAAACTTATCTGGCATGACATTTAGGAGTTTGCGTACCAGAGTCGGTTGACTCAGCGTTGTCCCTAATTCACTTGCTCGAGTAACAACATTATTTATCTTTGCGGTGAAAGAGTCTATAGTGTCATCTTCCTCATTTGCATTAACTCAAATTCTGATATGAGTGTATGCCAATGCGCCTTTTGTACCCGATCAACACCAACGTGGCTTGTCTTCAGATTTTCCCAAATCTCCTTTGCAGTCTTACAACTTGCAATACAACATCCTCCGGTATTGCTTGAAACAGATAAGCGATCACCGACTTATCTTTCTTAACATCTGTCTGTGTGTTTTCTCCTGGTTCAGTCATTTCCCATAGTCCATTCGCTTCTAAAATCGTTTTGATACGAATTGCCCAAACCGTATAATTCGTCGATTTTAGAATTGGACACTGAAACTGGGAAAGAGAACTTCCCTCCTTTTGAATTACAATTTGTGAACTCGATCCTTCTGTCGCTCCTGACATATTTTCTGACCGAACAATTTCACTTTCGACAAACTTGTAATTAACCAAACTTTTCTTTAACCCGCGAGTATCACGAAATGCGTAATAACCAATCAATCAACTTCGCACTATAACCCCGAAATAAAAACCCTTGATTTCTAACCCCTAGATCGCAGATGATAAAACTAAACTAAAATTTCATAAACTTGATTCATAACTTACAATGAATCGTATGTGTGTATGTATACAAACTTGAACTATGAACGATTACAAATGAAAACTAAAGCCCTAAATTTTTCTAATGGGTACGAGTGAATAGACGCGTCTCTTCGTGAACCGGTGTGTCTCTAGATCTTGTGGTTGCAATTGAGCGTGAAGAGGTGTGTTCATTCGATGAAGAGTTGCGTCCCCTTGTGTGGCTGGTCGCGATCGTAGGGGTGTGTCTCCAAGGATTCACACCCCTTGGGGTGTTGGTTGACAAGTTTTGTTTTGTCACAACCCACCCCTCAACTTTATAACCGCCATACTATCTTCTAATTACTAATAAACCCTTGTAGTTTAGGATGTGAAATGATTAGACTTCACGGTGGCACTTGCTGCTGTTACAAATGAGCCGTAGAGGTTTGATCAGTCCAACCACAGTAGAGGAGGATCCAGGCCTAATAACTCTCGTCGACCCCAAACTCAACATCCTACAACCAGTGGGCCACGAGGCACAGCCCAGACACATCATCAGCCTCAAACCCAAGCCTAACCTGCACCATGGTCTGCCAACCACAACACCCCACCCTACTGGGCCTGTTGGGCTACTCTGCCATGCCCATTGACCCAGTCAGGATGGGCCAGCCATGGGCAGCCCAATCCGCATCATGAGGACAACCATCTAACCATGGAGCAGGCCCGAGTAAACCTCCTGGTTTCTCACATCTAAATGAACCTTCACCCCAAGCCCATCTTAGTGAATTTAATCAGGCCCAAGTCAACGAAGTTAATGGTTTTGATTCACTTCAGCCCACAAAAATTGGAGAAGCCCTGCATGCTATGACCATGAATACTGAAGATGCCCAATGGTTCATGGATTCTGGAGCCACGGACCACCTCACTGGAGATCAAGGTAACATTACTAATCTTATGCTTTCTTGTTCTATTGGCTCGATTGTTGTAGGTAACGGTGCGCACATGCTAGTCCTTGGATCGGGACACTCCACCCTTTCTACTCAAAACCGAGACCTCCACCTTAAAAATATCCTCTACACACCTAAAATTATAAAAAAATCTCATCTCTGTTCGCAAATTTACTTTTGATAATTATGTTTCTATTGATTTTGATCCTTATGGTTTCTCTGTGAAGGAATACCCGAGTGGGAAGATCATCTCCCGCCACAATAGCTCAAGTCGCCTCTACCCGCTTACTTATCCAGTTACAACACCCACTGAACCTGTAGCTATTGTTTCATCGTCCCAAGAACCGTAGCATGATCGTTTAGGTCACCCCGGTTTCTAGTTTTTGATTTCCTTATTTCTAATAAAGTTATCTCATGTAATAAGCGTGCTAAGAATTTAGTTTGCAATTCTTGCCAACTATCGAAGCACAAATGTTTTCCCTTTTCAATTTCAAATTCTAGTACTGTTTTGCCATTTGATATTATACATTGCGACTTGTGGACTTCACCCGTTTTGAGCAAAACAGGTTATAAATATTACATGGTTTCATAGATGATTACACTCAATACACTTGGGTGTTCCCTCTCAAGTTTAAATCAGAAACTTTCACAAAATTTGCCAACTTTCATGCATATATTAAAACTCAATTTAAATTGGTCATAAAAACCTTTCAGTGTGATTTAGAAGGAGAGTTTGATAATAAAATATTCAAAGCATTTGCCTCTAAAAATGGTCTTCAATTGCGTTTCGCGTGCCCTCAAACTTCTTAGCAAAATGGGAAATCGGAATGCATGATTCAGAAACTCAACAATATCATGCTCACCCTCCCACGCATGCGTCTCTCGCCCACGTTTTTGGGTTAGGCGCTTCACACCGCATACTACCTACAAATATTCTACCTACTAAACTTTTAAACTTCTCAACACCCACATCGATTTATACATAAACATCCTTCTTATGATCACCTACGGGTCTTTGGTTGTGTGTGTTACCCAAATACATCGTCTACTCGACCTCACAAATTGGCCATTCGCTCCACCCGGTGTGTCTTTCTGGGTATCCAGCTGATTATCAAGGCTATCGGAATCTCTCCTCGGGAAAAGTCATCTTCTCAAGGCACGTAACATTTGACGAATCCATTTTCCCATTTTCCAAAAATCATACCTCGGCTCCATTCGATTACAACTTTCTCCAGCCAGACCCGTCTCCACTCATTTTCCAGCCCACGAGCTGAATATCCAACACACCTCCCATCCACCAGATACCTCCACCTTCCAGCCTACTTCACATTAGCAACCTCCACAAAGTAACCAGCCTACTTCACATCAGCAGTTTTCTCAAACTACCCAAACGGCCCAAAACAGCCTGCTTGTTTTGGTATCCATTACCAGCGGGCGTCTCGCGACCCGCCACAACCCAACACTATACCCACCCAACCTTCTGTACCTACTGTTCTCATCCATTCCGCTGCCACCTCTAATTCCCAAACCACAGACGATACTCACCATCTATCACTAACACCGCCACCTCGCCACAACACCACATGACCACACATGACCAAGATTTGGTGTCAAAAACCTCGCATTTCTCTCAACCTTCACACTCATAATGAATAACCCATTATCTCCTATTCCTACCTCCCACGTTAAGGCCCTTACCGATCTCAATTGGCATGCCGCCATGACTGAGGAATATCGCACAAAATAGACAATAAAACATGGGTTTTAGTTCCTAGACCTCCAAACACTAATATCATCAAATGAATGTGGCTCTTTCATCACAAGTTCAATGCTGACGGAAGGCTTCAAAGATTCAAGGCTCGTCTAGTGGTTAATGGTAAAAGTCAGCAAATTGGTGTTGATTGTGATGAAACTTTCAGCCCGGTAGGTAAAACCTACCACCATACGCACAGTCCTTAGCCTAGCCATCTCTCAAGGATGGCCTATACACCAACTTGATGTTAAAAATGCATTCATTCACGGTGACTTAAATGAGATGGTATACATGTTTCAACCTCCGGGCTTCACGGATTCTCATCATTCGAACTACGTTTGCAAACTCTTCAAATCATTATACGGGTTAAAACAAGCTCCGAGGGTGTGGTTTGATAGTTTGCAACTTATGTCACCAAATGCGGTTTCCACAGTACCATCAGTGATAACTCACTTTTTGTCTATCAAAAGGGTAATCAAACAACCTACATGCTACTGTACGTGGATGATATAATCTTAGCAGCATCTGATGAGCCCCTTCTTCGTCACATTATCAAACTATTATCCAAAGAATTTGCATGTCTGATCTCGGCCAAATTCATCATTTTCTCGGATTATGGTCACTCATAAAAACGGGGTCTACTTCTCTCACAGGAAAGTATGCGAGTGAAATCTTAACTCTTGAGAACATGTCAGATTGTAAGCCTTCCGCCACCTAGTCGACACGTCGTCTAAGTTAAGTGCTACAAGTGGAAACCTATTACCTGATGGCACATTATATAGACAATTAGCAGGAGCGTTGCAGTATCTTACCTTCACTAGACCAGATTTGTAGCGCCTCGCTTTTTCGTACTTTCCTTAGTTAGAAATTATAATCGCATTTCTATTTATTGAAAGTTGTATTTATATTTCTTTTCCCAATTTTGTAATCCGAGACTTGAATCGTAATAAAAATTCATACTTGTTATAAATATACATGTCTTACATGCATTCATCGTTTAAATTGATCTTGTTATACGTGCAAAGACTCATACATTCACCCTCGATACTTAAATCATACTTATATGCGTTATACATGCAAAAATGACAGGTTATAGCCTGAAATGAAACATAAACTAAGTTCAAAGACTAGAATTGGATAATCCGGAGAAAGTGGTTTCTGGCCCATGGATTGGTCCAATTTGTGTTTTCTGCATTAAATGCACTCAACAAACAACCCCTCTAACCTCAACTATAAATACCCACCCCCTCCCACTCTCATTTCACACCTCAAACACTTCTCTCTTTCTCTCTAAAGCTCTCTCTCCATTCGAAGGTTCAAGACTTTCAAATTGAGTTCTAACTCACCCTTACCTCCCTTCTTTGATTTTTCTTCCTTTCTTAACACTTGAATCACCTCTAGGAATGTTTCCATAGGTTTCCATGGAAAACCAATTTGGAACATCACCATATTTGAGGTCTCAAGTGTAAGAGCTTTTCGTTTTAATAGGGTTTCAACCCACAAGTGTTATATCCTTCCAAGCTTGTTCTTGAAACAAGACTTGAGTTGGTAGTGTGTGATTACTCGGAAGCCTTGGCTATCCTACTTTCAATCCACCACCTCACTTGATGATTTTGATTATTTTCGTCTTTTACTTTTATGCTTAACTTATTCATGACCATCGTTGTCGTCCTTGTGACGACTTGTGCATTGGTGAACTATACGAAAGAGGTTAAAGGAAGGTTATCCTCCCACCTCCATGCATGACTTCTATGAACTTCCATGATGTTTATGATCTACTTATTATGTATATTATATATATATATATATCCACTAACCGAACCCTTGATGATAATTGAATGATTGTCCGTCATGGTACTAGGTTACATCACCTAAGTACTTAATCTCTAGTTACGATTCTAATGGGTATCGTAACCCATGAAAACACATCAACCCGAATGGGTATTATAGTGTCAAGAACGAGTATTAAGTCTAGATGATTATTTTCTCGTATACTTACTTTACTGTATTTAAATTTCCTAATCCTCCATTATCGTTCGAATACTTACCAACCTACGTTTTCCTATGTAGGATAACTCGGTGCTCAATCCTCCAAACTCCCCCAACACCTTACGGAAATACCAAGCGGAAGCTTGCAAAACCGTGAGTACACTCGAACACCTTTTTTACGCTTTACACCTTTGGGTGCAACATGTTAGTCTATCAAAATACACGCAATCACACTTATACTTTTATGCAATCGCACAAACAATCCATCATACATGATATAGTTACGTGGTACACGATTTGTATACTTGGAATATTCTTATGTGATGCTATCTGTCATTAACTATGACGAGCATCCCCCTTAACATGTATAGCGCTATAGGAGTAACGCACTGCCCGTATTCTTGAGGTCATGTTAAGTTTATTCTATTTTTGCGGTGACACGCGAGGGTTGACTTATAGATCGCATGCCATGTTTAGATTAATCTAGTATGCTAGCTTAACATGTGGATTCATTTAAATCTTTTCATACTTATGCTATATCAAACTTGTGTACTCGCCAATACTTTTTGTATTGAACTATATTTTTAACATGTCGCAGGTTAAAGATGTTGATAGCGCTATAGGAGTAACGCACTGCCCGTATTCTTGAGGTCATGTTAAGTTTATTCTATTTTTGTGGTGACACACAAGGGTTTACTTATAGATCGCATGCCATGGTTACATTAATCTAGTATACTAACTTAACATGTGGATTCGTTTAAATCTTTTCATACTTATGCTATATCAAACTTGTGTACTCGCTAATACTTTTTGTATTGAACTATATTTTTAACATGTGGCAGGTTAAGGATGTTAATCATGATGAAACTTGGTAGGGACGACATAGATACACATCTAGAATGTTTGTTGAACTTATTATATTTGATTTCGTGTTGTAATTACAATTTTGTTATGAAATGAAATGGGTTGATTTAAATATTGTCGCAAATAGTGTTATGATGCCTTGAGCAATCTATTTCGTCTCACTTTAATGTTTCCGCCATTGGTTGGGGTGTGACAAGATTTAACTTATGCGGTAGAACAAATTTGCTTATTCATACATGCCCCACGTGATCCCCATCTCCACTTTTGTAAACGTGTTCTTTGTTACGTCAAGGGTACCATTGATCATGGGCTAGACATTTCTCCCTCTCGATCAAGCAACACATCACATACTCGGACGCCGATTGGGAGGGTGTCCGAATTCACGCCGTTCTACATACGGATATTTTGTACTTCTAGGGGATAACATCGTGTCATGGTCGTCAAAAAGGCAACCAACTTTTTCAAGATCGAGTGTTGAGGCGGAGTATATCGGAGTTGCAAATGTGGTTGCTAAAACAAGTTGGATACGAAATTTCTTGCTAGAACTACATGTTCCAACCTGCAAAGCAACACTCGTTTATTACGATAATGTGTCTGCGGTATATTTGTCTGAAAATCCTGTTCAACATCAAAGAACAAAGCACGTTGAACTCGACATTCACTTTGTAAGAGAGAAGGTTCGCATCGGAGCAGTTCGTGTGCTACATATACCAACAGTTTTTCAATATGCCGACATCTTCACAAAAGGTCTTCTTCGCCAGTTATTTACCCGTTTTAGCTCCAGTCTATGCCTGCATCCATCTTCAACTTCGGCTCTGGGGGTGTATTAGCTGTCAATATTATTATATTTTATTTGTTTAAGGCTGTAAAATAGCTTTCAATATAATTTCCTTTAATATAGGTAGGATAGTTTCCTTTTCTTAATATGTATCGTATATATGGGTACTCTTTGTTAATAAAAAGGCAATCAATCTTTTCACCATTTTACACCAACTTCCATCTGGATATCCATATCTGGAACAACACAACCATACATTTAATAGTATCAAATAAAACTTCTCAAACTGGTCGGGTCGGAACCACAAACACGGTCAGGTTTGGGTCAGCCTGGCGGTTCATAGGTCGACCAGTTTAACCAATATAATTTTGTAAAAGTTCAAAAAATATTATCAACTGATACACCACTCTGAGAATATTTGTTCATAGTTACTCTGAGAGAGTTGTTACTATCAATTTCTATTAGTTCCCATACTTATATCATACATTTTTCTACTTCTTGATCGTAAATTTGTGGTTGTTAGAATCTTAACATGCCAAAGAATAAAAATAGCGGGTTAAACGGGCCGTATTCGTGTCAACCCGACCCAAGAAACAAGAATCTAGTCTTTAACAACTCCATTTAACTTAATTCAAGAAATCTGGATTCAAGTATCAACACAACTGACCCGCATTTGATTATAAACAACCAAATAACCAAATTTCACAGAACAACATACCTGGATCACACTGAGCAAAGAATGTATCAACATCTGAGTAAATCCAACCAACAAAGAAGATCATCAGTAACTTGAATCAATCGGAAAAAGATACCATGAGGGTTAGGAACTGAAGTTACCATGGGTTAAAGCATCAATCAATCCTCTACGACGACAGCAGTAGTCTCCAAAAATATCTGCAACTGTACGAGGTATCGATGCCATACCGAAAAAGAAAGCAATTTGGATTTGAAGATTACGCAGAGTGTGTGTGCATGTGTTTATGAAGAAGAAGAAGAAGAGTGTGTGTGTTTTTGAAGAAGATGAGTGGGGTTTATGGAGGGAAAGGAGATGTAACGGAAAAGATAAAACGGTTAGAAAAAGAGGGCGGGAGCTAGAATGGGGATTCTTGCAACAACTATCGCTTAAGTTGAGCTTGGCTCGGTTCCAGCTTTATCTTTAAAGTTCTAGCTTGACTCATGATTAGTTTTTTAAGCTTGAGCTTGATTCTTTTCCTATTTTCCTAATTAGTTACATACATTAATAATTATGTAAATATTTATTATATTAGTAAACTGTTAAAATTGTCTTTGAAGTTTGCATACAATTGTCAAATCCATCCAAAAAGGTTTTTGTTTTTAACTAGACCATTGAGGTTTCAAAAAAATTGGGAATGTTGGATTTTAATAATCTCAACTATTCGTCATTGCCCTTCAATAGTCCCAACTTAAAAATTAACAACTGACAGTCCCAACTATTAACATATTGTCCTTCAATGGACCCTGACTAACGGAAGCCTGATGTCGTTAGTCTCTGGTCACCTTTTTGCCTGGGAAAACTGAACATTTTCATCCAAAACCTCTTTGTAACTTTATTACTTTTAAGAATCTTTTTATAGTAAAAGCCCCAATTATTAAAGTCATCGGAAAACTCCTATTCGCCGACAAACTAAACTTTTTTGTTGTACAACTCAATATATTCGTCACAAACCTCTTTGTGACCTTAGATCGGACCTTTAGAAACCTTTTTTTTGGCCAAAAACGGTTTTTCGGTGACTGGAAACTAACGACGTTAAGGTTTTTTTAGTCAGGGTCCATTGGTGGCAACTATGTCAATAGTTAGGATTGTCGTTGATTATTTTTTAAATTGGGACTGTTGGCGACTAACGACGAATAGTTGAGATTATTATAATCCAATATTCCTTATAGTTATAGGGTTATATATGTTATATCTTTTTTTTAAACGGTAAACTTCATGTACAAGGTTACCACACTCCCCAAATCGGAGAGCCCTATATTGCCTCACTCCAGCCAGAGTATGTTGTCTTAATCGGACCCACGCTGCCTTCAGAGTTTGGCTTTTTTTGGACGTTCCACCGGGAAACTATATTGCCGGCTGCCACTTGACAATTCTTGTGACAGCATAAGAGCAGAATTCTATAACGTAACACAAAACAAAAACCGAATCAGTATTTAGATTGGCTTATTTGTAACCTCTTTATTCATTTCAATAAAGTAAAACCCTATGGCTTAACTTAAAATATCTCGTATTTAAAATCCCTTGATATTATTAATTCCTTTTAAACTATTTTCCTTTACTACAAGATCATTTTGGTATATCAATAAAGCTATATCATTAAATCAATACATGCGACGAATAACAAATAATGGTTTGAACAAACCCATAGTTTGAGGGTTGAATATGCATTGTGTTGGTCTTTATATTGGTGTATTTGTAACCTCTTTAGTCATTTCAATAAAATAGTAAAATGAAACCCTTTGGCTTAACTAAAAATATCTCTTATTTAAGATCCCTTGATATTATCATTTTCTTTCAAACTACTTTCATTTACTACAATATCATTTCGATATATCAATAAAGCAATACATACGATGAATAACAAATAATGATTTGTACAAACCCAATTTTTAACAAAGTAGAACTTAATTTTTCGTTCCATTCTTTATGTTATAATGCTCTATTTAAAATTGTTTTCTTAGTTACTAAAAAAGTCTCAACTCGAGACAGTTCAGTTTTAAGCCCCAACCAATAACAAAACCGAAATTTTTGGCTAGGTGTTTCTAAAAACCTATCTATTTCGATTAAAAGCTAGCTCGATGTTTGGTTTATATTGTTTCCATAGTAACCTTTGTAAAAAAAACACACAATGATAAAACAATACTAAAACTTTAGCAGATTTTATACTTCAAATTTTAAAGTAATTCTAACTTGCAACTAGACCAACGCTTGGATACGCGGTACATTGCAAATATTGAATGGATTAGTTCAAGCGTATTCAATGCATTTGTAGGGAAACCGTTCACAACATAAACAAAAAATAATATTTTTTATTAATGAAATTCTGAATACATGATATATACAAAAATTGAAATATACAGAATGAAATACATAAGACAACTAAACTGGAAAAACATTACAAAGAAACAAAGAAATGAAAACGGAGGTGACTGAGGCATGTGAAGATCACGCTTTTCGGGTCACCCAGGTGAACCCGTCTGTTTCCCACGGTACAACTGCCTAAGCAGATTGTACTGCCGAGATTAGCCTAGCACCTAAAAAGATACCTGAAATAAGAGTGTGTAAAGTATCAAAATTTGGGAATTCGTTGGAGGTGTATAAAGTATGAACCATGCGATTTTTAGTGTATTCTTTCCTGAACAAAGCACCAGGCTTTGTAGAATCCGTGAATCCGTTTAGAATCCCACAGGTCACAATTCAATACAGAATTCAATAAAAAATTAAGTCTCAATTGAATTCTGAGGACTTAATTCTCTGACAAGTAGGAATGTAAACAGTCACCAGACTCAAGTCACATCTAAAAAATAGTAAAAGCGGCTCTAAGCGGCTCGCTGCGATGCGAGCGTGCGAAGTGCAAATTGCGCCATCAAAGCGCCACATTGCGCACAGCACCCCCGTCCCGGTCCTGTGCCCGTGCCTGTCCCCAGGCCCGGGTCTGAGCGCGTGCGCGTGTCGGGTGCTTCGCACCCTCCTGGCTGTCACTGGGTGTGACTTGTCATATAAGAATACATTTGTGTGGAGAATTAAAGATACAAATCAACACAGGATTTATCTCTCCACCAATGTGGGACAAACACAACTTCCCACACTTTAAAGTTCCAACACACAATTAAACCTTATGATCTCTCATTCATTTGCTTTAATCAATAAATTATATATCATAATTTCCAACAATCTCTCACATGAATGGAGATCATCCCACACACTCAAGTGTCACGATAAAATTTCAGCGGTTAAGTAATGCAGGATAGGTAAGTTTCCTTTGAACCCTCCTTTGTGACATATACATAGTCTCCTAGCAGTTAGTAGACGCGATGTCCTTGAACCAACTCCTTTTTACGTAGACGTTATTACACATCACACATTACTCTTCTTGGTCTAGCTAACCCCTCATAGTTGTGTCCGTTATGGTCATGGAACACTATCCTGGTTCTTCGAGAGCTCTAGAAATTGTGCCCCCAATTCCATTTGAAGCGACCCCACTTCTCTCTAACATAGGTGATTTACAAATCATTAAAAGCCATATGCTTAACCTCTCTTGATATCACTGATTTAAGTAGGAACGGAATAGGAAGTTTGTAACTCCCTTTGTATGTTGAGGTACTCCCCCACAGTGACCTCAGTTCCTACAGTTAGGTGGTCCTATTGAGCCTAGATCATGGGATCTCCAATCTTCTAGGATAGGTTTTCCGTTGTACAAACTTACTCTAAGGGCTTTAGTCCCATTCCCATTGACGACTTATGTACTACCTCTCTGCTTAAGCCTTTTGTAAGCGGATCCGAAATGTTATCCTTTGACTTCACATAGTCAATCGTGATAACTCCAGTTGAGAGTAGTTGTCGTATTGTGTTATGCCTACGCCGTATGTGCCTTGATCTGCCATTATACATTTCATTTTGAGCTCTACCAATAGCTGATTGGCAATCACAATGTATACAAATAGCCGTCACAGGCTTAGGCCATCTTGGAACATATTCCAAGAATTGACGTAACCATTCTGCCTCTTCTGCAGCTTTATCTAACGCGATAAACTCAGATTCCATCGTGGATCTACCTATAAGTGTTTGTTTGGACGACTTCCAAGATATAGCTGCTCCTCCAAAGGTAAACACATAACCGCTTGTAGCTCTGGAATCTTTATTATCGGATATCCAGTTGGCATCACTGAATCCTTCCACAACGGCTGGATTTTGGCCATAATGCAGTCCATAGTTTCTCATGTATCTCAAATACCTTAATAATCTTGTCATACCATTCCAGTGCTCTGAACTAGGATTACTAGTATATCTACTTAGCCTATTCACAGCATATGCTAAGTCTGGCCAAGTACATGACATGAGATACATTAGACTGCCAATGATTCTTGAGTATTCCAATTGAGCAACACTCTCGCCTCTGTTTTTTGACAAATGTTGAGAGGTATCAATTGGAGTTTGAGCTACACTCGTGTCCTCTGGATTGAACTTCTGAAGGATCTTATCAACATAATGAAATTGACTTAGCACCAAACCAGTTTGGGTTCTAATGATCTTTACTCCAAGAATCACATCAGCTAGACCCATATCTTTCATGTCAAATCTCACTTTCAACATGTCTTGAGTAGATCTGATCATCTTATCATCACTCCCAACGACAAGCATATCATCTAGATAAAGGCATAAGATCACATATCCTTTAGAAGTGTCTTTCACATAGACACATTTATCGCATTCATTTATTTTGAAACCATTGTTAGCATAACTTGGTCAAACTTTTGATGCCATTGTTTTGGAGCTTGCTTCAAGCCATATAATGACTTGACGAGTTTACACACTTTGCCCTCTTGGCCAGGAGCAGAGAAACCCTCTGGTTGCTCCATGTAAATCTCTTCCTCAAATTCCCCATTGAGAAATGCAGTTTTTACATCCATTTGATGTATTTCCAAATTTCTCAAAGCTGCAATTGCAAGCACCAATCCAATAGAGGTTATTCTAGTTACAGGCGAGTATGTGTCAAAATAGTCAAGACCTTCCTTCTGTCAAAACCCTTTGATCACAAGCCTTGCCTTATACTTGTCGACAGAGCCATCAGCTTTCATCTTTTTCTTAAATATCCATCGATATCCAAATGGCTTGCACCCTAGTGGAAGATCTACTAGCTCCCATGTATGATTCTGTAAGATAGAATCAATTTCACTCTTGATGGATTCTTTCCATTGAGGTCCATCTGAAGAGGTGACTGCTTCTTGATAGGTTTGAGGCTCACTTTCAACCATGTATGTAAGAAAGTCAGGCCCAAAGGATTTCTCAGTCCTTTGCCTTTTACTTCTTCTTGGCTCACCTTCTTCAGCCTCTGATTGTTCGTGAGTTTCCTCTCGAACAATGTCATCAATCAATGTTGACGAACTTGCATGATTTGAAGAACTCGCAATAGTTTGTTGTAACATTGGAAACTCTTCTTCAAAGTAAGTCACATTTCCTGGCCTTGTCTTTATGATAGAGTCCTTGTGCACATCAGAATTCTTGATTCATGTATAGCAACCAATGTGAACTACCATTTTTGGGCATATCCAATGAAAATGCAATCAACAGTTTTGGGCCCTATTTTAAGAGCCTTAGGGGTGCAACTATCACCTTGGCCAGGCACCCCCACACTTTCAAGTATTTATAGGATGGCTTATGTCCCCACCACAACTCATGAGGTGTTACATCCTTGTTCTTGAAAGGTATTTTGTTTAACAGAAAATTGGCTGACAAAATGGCCTCCCCCACATGTCCTGCCTCATCCCACAACTTATCAACATGGCATTCATCATTTCTTTTAGTGTACGATTCTTTCGCTCCGCGATGCCCATTTGATTGGGTTGTATAAGGTGGGGTACACTCGTGTATTATGCCACTTTTTTCACACACTTACCCAAATGGTGATACATATTCACCTCCTCTATCACTTTGAACACGTTTTTTTTCTTGTTTAGTTGATTCTCAACTTCGGCTTTATACAAGATAAACTTGTCAATTGCTTCATCCTTACTCTTAAGTAAGTATACATAAAAATACCTTGTATTGTCATCGATAAAAGTAATAAAATATTTATTACCACCTTGTAGGAATCGATTTTAAATCACACACATTAGTGTGTATCAGATCAAGGGGTTCAGTTATTCTTTCAACTGATTTGAAGGATGATCTTGTTTGTTTGGCTTCAACACATGTTTTACATTTTGTTTTAGAGTCAATGGAAAAGGTTGGTATGTATCTAATTTAATTAAACGACGCATCGAATTAAAATTTACATGACCAAGACGTCCATGCCAAACATTAGGAGACTCAACCAAGTAAGCAGAAGTACTAGCACTTTTATTCATGTTTTCTTAATAGAAATTACATTTAGTTTGAACATGCCATTTTGGGCATAGCCCTTTCCAACAAACATACCACGCTTACTTAAAACAAAAGTATCACTTTCAAAAACCAAACAAAGCCAAACTTGTTAAGCATCCAACCCGACACAAGACTCTTGCACAAATCAGGAACATATAGCACATTCTTCAAAGTGAGCTCTTTCCCAGAAGTCCACTTTAAGATCACATCACCTTCTCCCTTGATATCAGCTGTAGCAGCATTTCCCATGTACATCTTCTCTTCTCCCACCACCTCTTTAAACGTATTAAAGAGGGTCTTGTTTGGGCACACAATGCGGTTGCCCCAGTGTCAACCCACCACCCTTTTAGCTCGTTAGCCACTAAATTTACCTCCTCCATCATGGCAGAGAGGTCAGAAATCATGGCCACTAAAGGCATATCATCATCAACCATAAGAGTCGTGTTACGTTTAGGCTCTTTGTATTGGTCAGCACGATGACCAGTTTGTCCGCAGTTGTAACATTTCCCTTTAAAGGGACCAACCTTCTTCTTCACACCACCTCTCTTTGGCCCAAGGTCAACACCTTTGTTTTTCCCTTTGCCATTAAACTTGTGGCCTTTGTTACCCTTGTAACCCCTTGAGGATTGACCATGTTCCACAAGGTTTGCTTTTGCAGACGCTTCAACCTGACTTCCTTTGTGTGACAGCCTGTTGTCTTCTTCAATACGAAGACGAACCACAAGGTCTTCAATGGTCGTTTCATTTCGCTTATGCTAAAGGTAATTCTTGAAGTCCACCCAACTTGGAGGCAACTTTTCAACAATTGCTGCCACATGGAATGTTTCACTAAGATTCATTCCTTCCGACAAAATGTCACTAAGGATAATCTGTAATTCTTGAACTTGTCTCATAACAGTCTTTGAATCAATCATTTTATAGTCCAAAAATCTAGCCACAACATAATTTTTAGTACCGCATCCTCGGTCTTGTATTTACGTTCCAACGACTCCCATAATTCTTTGGCAGTTGGAACTTTGAGATACACGTTATACAATGCATCTGACAAGCCGTTCAACACATAGTTGCGACATAGGTACTTAGAATGTTTCAGCATTCACAGATTGAACATCAGATGTCCCTTCTGTGAGAACATGAGGGGACTCAGTCAGAAACCCGCAAGGTTTAGAGTCGTCAGATAGAAAACATCTTCTGTTGCCATTTCTTAAAATTTAAACCAGTAAACTTCTCTGGTTTCTCATCATGGTTAGCAACCGCTTGGGTACCAACTAATGGTCCCATGATAGTGGATGTGGACCAACAGTGGTTGATATGTTTGATTGAACAGTAGCCATTTCTGAAACAAGAGAAAGAAAAAAAATCAGATTATGGTAAAAACAAGTTGGTTTACAGAAAACCAATGCAAACTACAAAAGTTTTGCAATACTCAACAGAAACACTTATAAAAATTTTAAAAACCAAAACAGTGAACGGGTTTTAAAATCTGTTTTAAGGTTATAGGGAAACCGTTCACAACATAAAAAAAATAATATTTTTTTATTAATGAAATTCTGAATACATGATATATACAAAAATTGAAATATACAGAATGAAATACATAAGACAACTAAACTTGAAAAACATTACAAAGAAACAAAGAAATGAAAACGGAGGTGACTGAGGCACGTGAAGATCATGCTTCCCTTAAACAGATTTCAGGTCACCCAGGTGAATCAGTCTGTTTCCCAGGGTACAACAGCCTAAGCAGATTGTACTGACGGGATTAGCCAAGCACCTAAAAGATACCTGAAAAAGAGTGTGCAAAGTATAAAAAATTTGGGAATTCGTTGGAGGTGTGTGAAGTATGAACCATGCGATTTTCAGTGTATTCTTTCCTGAACAAAGTACCAGGATTTGTAGAATCCGTGAATCCGTTGTGAATCCCACAGGTCACAATTCAATAAAGAATTCAATAAAAAATTAAGTCTCACTGAATTCCTGAGAACTTAATTCTCTGACCAGTAGGAATGTAAACAGTCACCAGACTCAAGTCACATCTAAAAAATAGTAAAGGCGGCACCAAGCGATGCAAGTGCAAAGTGCACCATTAAAGCGCCACATTGCATCCATCGCCCTCGTCCCGGTCCCATGCCCGTGCCCGGGCGTGTGTCGGGTGCTTCGCACCCCCCTGGCTGCCACTGGGTGTGACTTGTCACATAAGAATACATTTGTGTGGATAATTAAAGATATAAATCAACACAAGATTTATCTCTCCACCAATGTGGGACAAACACAATTTCCCACACTTTAAAGTTCCAACACAAGTTCCAACACACAATTAAAGCTTATGATCTCTCATTCATATGCTTTAATCAATAAATTATATATCATAATTTCCAACAACATTAACCATATAAAGTTTTCAAAGTTTAGGAGGTGTAAGAATGGAGTAACAATACAAGGAGTAAAAACGTAAAGTTTAAAACTTGACGGTGTGATGGCGGTTTGGGGTGCAAACAACCCGAGTAGCTCTCAAGCTACTCGAGCTCGCTCGAGAAAAAGCTCGAAAACAAGCCGAGTCTTATGCAACCTGAGCTTGAGCTTAAAATAAAGCTTGATAATTTATCGAGCCCGAGTTTGAGCCTAGCATGTGAAGCTCGTTAAGCATGTCGAGCCTTATCAAGCTTTAGTGTAATATTAGTTTTTATTAATATTTAATAGCATCCACCCTTTATTTAAAGTTGCCTAGTAAACAAGCTAAGACGAGCTTATTTAAACTTGTTTATGTGTTAAGCTCGAACCTAAAAATAAGCTTGTTAAGTAAACGAGCCTGAGCCCAAGCTTCACTTGTCGAGCTTACGAGCTTAAAGAAGTCTTTTATTTAAATTAATATATTAATTAATAGATTATAAATGAACCGAGCTCGAGCTTTGAAAACAAAACTCGAATCGAGTAGAGTTGGCGCTCGTGCCCTCGTAAGTTAATCGAGTTCGAGCCTGATCGAGCTCGGGCTCGGCTCGTATGCACCCCTACTGGCGGTAAAAATAGAGTAACAAGGAGTAAAACGCAATGTTTAAAACTAGAGGGGGTAATAGTGCAGGGAGGAAAATCGCAAAGTGTAAAACTTGAAGGGGTGATGTTAAAATGGAGTAATAGTGCAAGGGGTAAAAAATAAAGTTTAAAAGTTGAGGGTTGGTGACGGAATTCAAACTTGAGGATTAAAAGTCAAACTTCAAAGGTTGAAGGGTGTAAAATGAAGTAATACTGCATGTGTTAAAAATGCAAATTTTAAAAGTTGTTATAAATATGTAAAATGGAGTAATACTCTTGTTTGTATTTTCAAAAGTTGAAGAGTGTAAATACAAAGTAATAACACCGGGGATAAAATTAGAAGTTTTTAAAATGGAGGGTATTGGTGGTAAATACCACCGACTTTGTGTTTTAAGTTATACAAGTATAAAACTGTGAGACCCTAACACGTTTTGATAATAAATATGCAGCGGAAATACGAACCATAAACTTTCTTTCACACCAATGCTCTGACATTCTTTAAAAGCATTTAAAACGACTCTTTTTAGAGAAGGACATCATTCATCCTTAATTAACGTATAAAGAATAACATGCAAATACAATCTACTTGACTACCCTTTTGTACAATTCATGCTCTTTATCTCAATCTTCACCCGCTTGTTCTTCAAGATGTTAATGATGTCCGTGTAACCTTCGTCACCATATATATAACCGACGGATTAGTAAATGGTGACATCGTATATAATTTAATTCATATACTTAAAAGGCCATCTCACATTCAAAACTACGTAAAGTATTCCATTGGAATATCCTCTCTATTTTATTCACTCGAGTCCGACTTCAATTCCTTGAGAGTCTAACGTTCCCATACCTGCACTTTAGTTCATTCTCAATGATAACATGGTTAGGATTACGTAATCTCAAACATATTGAAAATCCACATTTTCACATAAATGTATACCAGTGGTCTACAATCATTAGATTATAACACGTGTATACACCATCATATATCTAAGTATATTCATACGTGTCCCATTCATATGGGTGTACATACAAGTTCACACTACTTACATACGCTACAGTTCCATATCTACGTACATACATACATACAAGTCACATTCACTTATTTGTATTCAAATATCATACTTTTACATACATACAACTAACTAACTATAACATACCTATGTACAAACTTCGTCAATTTCACGCCTGTAACACATTCAAACACATTCATTCACCCAAGTCTTGATTTCACAATTACATATAACTCACACAAACATGTCCACATTCATTACTTGTCTCTAATTCGTACACACATACTAATTCCATTCTCTCCCAAACCCCAACATCCGAATCCACTTTCTGTTACATTACTTCTAATTTTGCTCATACTTATAATTCAAAGATTCTACATGACGTAATTTAACTTTATAAGTTTAGGAAACTTTTCAGTGTATTTCGCGACTTTAACAAAGCCTCGTACATTTCCACAAGGTTTGGAATAAGTAAGAGACCCTAAAAACAAAGTTTCAAGTTGTGGCCTGAACCCGCCGTAAGCTACGACCTGCCTACCATAGCGTAAGGTTGGGATTTTTTGCCGAAACAGCATCCATACACCGTAAGTTACAGCAGCTTGCCGTAACTTATGGGCAGGTGCTACGGTTCTGTGTTTGTAGCTGAAATTGACCCGTTGAGTCCCTCTTGATCAGGCCTGTCACGACTTGCTTCAAATCAAAATATAACATCTAACCAAGATTTCGTTTCCCTTTACACTACCATAATCCCGCTTTAAACAATAGGTGCAACGATTACATAAATACATACTTCGAAGTGAGTCCGAGAATCACTTACCTTGTGCCCCCCACGTTCATGCTAGTTTCCTTGCTTTCCTTTTATTCCACTAGTCTTCCATGCTTTGATCCATGCCAGTGAGAACTCCTACCCGTTCATACCATCATATTCAAAATATTGTTTTTACATATGTTCACCAACGCTAGCAATCAATCCCAACCCAAACGGTTGCTTGACTTTAGTTAAATAACTACTAGCATGCATAAGACTTGCATTAACAATCGACTTATTCTAGATTCATGCAAATTTCATTCACCATCATGTATAACACATAAATAATCTAACTTGTATCATATGTTTCCTCAAATTTCACAATGAACATTCTTCAATTTCATACTTGCATCTCATCTTCTTTTCTTAACATAACAACTAGCAATTTCATTATTATACCAATTCTAGGCATTCTAACATCAGTTCACAGGAAATCACCATCATCACATAAAATTACTACACAAGGCATTTAATCAAACACTTGGTGGGCGTACCGCTATTAAAGCATAATGTACAAGCGTTTTATGCATATCCTTACTAGTTCATGCTATTTTTATCAAAATCAACTAGTTTGCACAATCTTCATTCTATAACACTTTCATTCATTAATAATCTACAGCGTTTTACACTAAATTCTTGGCACATGTAACATCATCATACTCATAACATCACGACTACAAGTGGGTTTTAATCCAATCATCAAGATAATCAAAATTTCAAGTATGATTCATGTTCTATAAGATGATTCTAACTCATAGTCATCTTAATTTCACATAGACCCACGGGTTGATCACAACCCATTTCATCAAAGGTCACCAAAAAATAAATTTTAACATACCTTATGTAGAGAACACTTAGATGTTTGAGAATCTTAACCCATACACATAAATTCAGCTCTAATTCACATCCAAAAGGTTTGATCTCATGTGGTATTCGAAGAAGAAGGGTTTCTCCTTCATGTTCTATATCTCGACACACACATACTCACCCACAATCCTGCACTTTATTTCTTTTGAAAGTTTACACATATTCACTTCTAGTCCCTCAAGTTATTAATTTTATTTTCTTTGTCACAAACAATACATGAGAATACTACATTTTTACCATTGTTTTAACTAAGTTAGTTCCTCTTAGTTATATTACCCTACTAATTTGTTTTAATATTTGTTAATTATATAACATGAATTAATCTCATTTACGCATTTTGGGGTGTTACAAAAACACAATGGCAAACATGAAGTTTAAAACATATTGCATAAGACACAATACGCTACATAAAATCCTTAAAACCCAATGCACTAGCATTTGCAAAAGTATGAATAGTAGTCTAGAGGTTAATGTTGCAATATTTTAAAGTTGAGAGGATATAAAATGAAGTAATATGCAAGAGGTAAAAACACAAAGTCTAAACTTGAGAAAAAGTAGAAGTGGTAAGGTAAAAACACAAAGTGTAAAATAGAGAGTAGTGGTGGAAATGTGTAAGCGGTGGAAAAGAATTGAGTGGGAAGGGTAAAAATGCAAAGTGTAAAAGTAGAAAGATAATGACAGAAATTTTAAAAGTTGAGGGGTAGTTGTGAAAATCTAAAAGCAAAGGGAGTGTTGCTACCTTTTTGCAAAACTTGATGAGAAAAGATGAAAATACAACCAACATACCAAATTAAGATATATAACATAAAAAAATTAGAAGGTGATATATATTCTTACAAAAATAGATAAATTAAAATAAGACCTTTATTGAAGAAAAATAAGATAAAATTAAAATAAAAACTTTTATTGAAGAAAATTAACACAAGAACACAAAATCCCCTATTTTACCTCCCGCCCTTTTCAGTTTTTCCGTTAACCTTTCATAACCCCCCCATATCCCACCTCCACCCCCACAAAATCCTTATCTACAATAAATATATAGACAAATTTATATAAAATTTATGAACGAACTTAGCGTACAATAGTTGTTTGTGATTTAATATGATACACAAATTTAAATATAAATTCCCCCCACCAGAGTCTCTCCCGCCCTTTTTTCTCAGCGTTTCAGTATATCCGTTCATTTTATAAAACCCCCATCATCCTCTTCACCCCTCCACAACAACACTCACACACTCTTCAAATTCACATTCACATACAAATTGCTTTTTCTTGCTATGGAAGCGGCTTCCGGTTCTTCGTCCTCTCGTAATCCTACTACAATTGAAGAGATCTTCAGAATTACAGCGCCTGTCGTGCTGGTTTGGTTAGCGCGTTAACCCATGGTACTTCAATTCCTACCAACCCTAACCATAACTGTATCTTTTTCCGATTGATTCAAGTTACTGATGATCTTCTTTTTTGTTTGAATTTTCTCAGATGTTGATACATTCTTTGCTCATTGTGATCCAGGTACTTGTTTATAATTGCATATACATTCGCTGTCAATTCGTTTATTTGTTTTCGATCAAATGTGGGTAGCCCCTTTTTTTAATTCTTTTGTGTAACGTGTATTAAGTTTACAGGAGTTGTTAAAGTCTATTATGGCATGATCAAAATTCATATTTGTTGGCAGTTTATTTTAAGTTCATAGTTTGTTAATTGATTAATTAGGGGTGTTGGGTCGGGTTGGTGGGTCAAATTAGAACACATCATGGACCCAAAATCGTGTCTACACATGAACCTCAACACGACACTATTATTTGAGGTTGACATTAACATGGCCCATTTAACCCATTATTTTTGTTCTTTTGCATATTAGTACTCTAAAATACAAATTTACAACCAAAAATACAAAAATGTGTATAGTAATTATGCATAAACTTTAAAATTTAAACTATAGAACTTAATGGTAATTTCTTTTTTAACTTTTAATTTGGCTATTATTACCTAAAAGTCTATTTGGAAATTATTAGAAATTCATATTTCTTGGCTGTTTTCTATATTCAGAAATTTTCAGTTTGAACTATGAACAAATATTATCACTATTAACTGATTAATAAGGGCTGTTGGATCGTGTTAGCGGCCAACCCGAACACGACATGAGTATGTGTGGGTTGACAACACAACCTGTTTAAACCATTTTTTTTTGCATATAAATATTCTAAAATTACAAATTTACAACCAAAAGTATAAATGTGTATAAAATAATTGCGTTAATTTTTTTTCTCTTCTGTATTTTGGTCCTTCCACTTTATATTATGATATAACACGCATTCTAAAAAGAATTTTATAAAACAAAAGGGTTAAACGGTCAACCCATGAACCATCAGGCTTATCCGAACCTGACCCGTTTAGCTAAACGTGTTTGTGGTTCCGACCCGACCTGTTTGAAAGTTTTATTTTATACTCTTAAATGTATGGTTGTGTGATTACAGACAAAGACAATCTATGTCTATATGGATATCCAAATGGAAGTTGGGAAGTGACTCTTCCAACAGAGAATGTCCCACCAGATATTCCCGACCCGACACTTGGAATCAACTTTGCAAGAGATGAAATGGACCGAAAAGATTGGCTCTTCCGGTTGCAATCCACAGTGACTCGTGGTTGATCTCTGTGGCTTTCTTTTATGCCTCATGGTTGTCGCTAAATGCAGCTGATAGGTTCTTACTTTCTTTCGACATTCCTTACTGATTCATACTATTTACCACATATTGATGATGAAAGACAATTGTAGAAGAGTAACTAATAAGATAAGGTTTAACGTAGTTTGTGCTGTCGCTGATATAGTGTTTCTAAGAAATCTTTTCTTACGGATCGTTTTGTTTACCTTGATTAACGATCTGCCCAGCCTGTATGAGGCTGTAAGAGAATGGTTCCTGTACAAGACAAGAGTAGTGATGCTAGCGGAAGCAAATCTAGGATCCCCCTAAAGGTAAGAAAATTTAAATGTGTACGAGTCTGTCTCTACTAGAATTGTTACTTTATTTGTAAGTATTTGGGTGGTTAAAACGAATACTTATTGTATAGGTTAAAACGGGTCGACCCAAAACACTTTCTGTATCAATCCTTTTTTTCCATTTTTGAAGTAGTTAGTGTCTTTTAAATATGATAAATTGTCATTATGATCATATGATATTTGCAGAGATCAAGTACCTCAAATATGTGGCAGAATGAAGAAGAGCACAAGGTGACACTATGTGGCAGCTGTGGTGAAGCCTACTACAACGGGGATGAGTTCTGGATCGCGTGTGACTTCTGTCAGTTATGGTATCATGGCAAGTGTGGTGTCACGCCCACAATGGCCGAGAAGATAGACGCGTACAAATGTCCTTTCTGCACCCAGAAACGGACCAAACAGTAGTCTGCAGAAACTGGCTGGATTTAGCGTACTATCACCAGTTTGCATCTTATTGTTGTGAAAAGATTAACTCAGTCATGCGATAGTTACCCGTACATCGTGAAGTGAAAGTTAGAAGTTGCGGTTATGACAAAGGAGACATAACCTTGATGAGAGGTACAGATTACATTTAGGTTATACTCATTTGCAGATTTTGGAGAACTAATAAACAGTTTTTAATCTGATATTGATAAAAGTTTACTTTCATTACATGTAAATATACTATTTCATTGGTCTATTCTTTCTATTTTGTGAGATGAGGTCTCCCTTATGTGCTATTTAATTAGGACTTGCACAAAAGTTGGATTTCAGTATTGATCTCAATTTTGAGATTTTTGTTGGCTTTTTAGTCTTTACTTAACACAATTAATTTAAATGTGATTCCTTCTTTTATTATATAAAATAATTTGTCTATATCTATATTACATATAATGAACAAGGGAAGGGTATTTTAATATACTCAAAATACATAAAGCACAACCTTAAAATGAGGGTAAATTAGTCTTCAAGCACTAATTACATTTACATACCTATCTTTATTACATTTTAATTCCTCATCTTTAACCATATTCAATGATTTATTAATTAGTTACACTTTATCCCCTATGAAAAAATAATTACCCCCAAGATTTTAAACGACTATAACTATTTCGTACATTAATATTAAAAAAATATACACCATAAAATGAGCAATTTATTCTCTTTAATTTGAGTATAGTTTTTTTAATTAAAAAATTGATATACATTACATGATTACTATTGTCTATGCGTGAGCAATCACTGAATCGTTAACCCGAATCAAAACAGACGAAATCGAACCTAAATCAACCAAAATGTGCATCAACTGATAACCTATTAACCAAAAAAACGGCTATTGGTTTTTTAACCTTCGTTAGCAAACATTAGCCGAATCAAACCATTCAAATTTTCATATATTTCTAGCTTTTATGCATCCAGTTCATGTATTTCATATTTGATACCTTCATTTCATGTATTTATATCATTTCAAGTATTTATACATTTATTTCATGTACAAGTTTGGTTTTGGCTATTAATCGAAACTAAACGAACCGAACCAAAAATCATTAATATAACTGAATAAACGAACTGATTAACCAAAAACCAATTGGTTAATAAAACAGATAACCAATATCTTCGATTTTGGCTTCGATCGAGGGTAGCTGAATCGACCGAATCATACATACTATACCAGTGTCTGAATTTTCCACCGCATCGCACTTCTTCTAGTTAATATTTTAAATAAAAATGTTCATGATGTTACATGGATAACCGAAACTTATATAAGTTAGTTTACTTACATAATTACAAATATACCTTCAAAATTAGTAAAGCACTTAAAAAATTATTAATGATTATATTATTAACTCGGTAATAATTTCTTTGTCAAATAACTATATTTATTTTTTCTTTTTTTAACAGCAAATTTTGGATCACTGGCGGACCAACGGAGTATCATTATGCCACCAACGGAAACACCGGATCATATTCATCTCCACTAGGCTATAGTTTCTATATACCAATTCAGGAGAAAACTCCATAAATCCATCTCCACTAGGCTATAATACCTATAAACCAATTCAAGAGGAAAACTCAATAAGCAGAACGACCCGATCATATCCATCTCCACTAGGCTATAATGTCTATAAACCAATTCAGGAGGAAACCTAATAAATCTAGGAAAAAACCCCCTTGAGGAAATCGAACACAGGACCTAGTGATCTCTAAGCCTTATCTCACCCACAAGATGCCACTGGGTTATAATGCTATGGGCAAATAACTATATTTATTTTAACTAATTAATTTTATTCTACTGAATAATAAAACTAAAAGTTCTGGATTCGGCGGGTTTAGACAGAAGCTTGGATAAAATAAAGCTAATTCGGTAGAAATCTCGTAAAAATAATCAAAAGTAGAAAGCTTCCAGTCATACCCAAAGAGCATACATCATTTTATAAGCCGGAGAGAAATCTGAGGTCTCTCCAGCCTTTCCCCAAAACTTTCAAAAACTTAAAAACTATGAACACATGACTCACTATATATATATACATGAGAAACCCTTTGGAGCGCATGACTCGTCATTCGTGCGCATGAGTCTCATCTGTGCGAACCAACACTCGTCCTTTCCAAAGTGTCATGTGTTCGAATCTAACACTCAACTATACAATATCAACACATGCTCTATCTAGCCTATCCGTACAGTGGCGGACACACAAAATATGCACTACCAGTTTCCCCCTTGTACGTCACTGTCGAATCTTGATCTTCAAATATGTAAGCCGTGTTTGAATATTCTACAACTTCAATCAAGCATTTGATATCTTCAATTAATTCCCCTCAATTGATGATTCGGGTTTGCATTATATCCAGTATATTCCCCTGAAATTAAACTACATGTCAGGTCTCTATTTGCACAGTTCTTGACCTTCTCTGATTTGTTTAACTAGAATCTTCACGGACATTCACCAACATGAAACTCATCAATGCAGCGTCTTCATTTCAACGTTAACCACATCCGCGTTCGGTTTTTGATTTACCACTTTAGATCAATCTCTTAATCTTCAAAACCCGACCGGCAGTTGATAGAAACTTCGATCACCACTCTAGTAAACTTCAAGTCTATGAATACCCATGAAAATCTAAAATCTTGTCTTCCATAATCACTTTTATGCACACTCTTGAATGATTGATCAGTGTAAACGGTAATCTCTACAATCAGCAAATCTTCATCGGATAACAAATCATCTAGTAACACATTGTGATCTAAGAATCATTCTTCCACAATCAAATACACATTCTTCTTGTTCAGTCACAAAAATAGATGTATAGCCTTCTCCGTTAGTCCCGGTAGAAACTAATCAACAAACATCATCATTACCCGGTGGTTAGTCCACAAACAACTCATCTACTCGAAGATTAACAATTTTGACAGTTTAGACTATCATTGAACAATCAGGTAAATTTTTGAAAGCCCTCTGATATCTTTTAAGTATCGACAATACTGATGCATCCTCCTGATGCTAATCCTGCTAACCGGCTTGAATGAAGACTCGGGAATCAAACCCTCAGGCATCAATCATGATCACGATCCTAAAGAATCTGAACTTCCTATGATCACGGACTAACACCCAAGATCCCATGCATCCCCACTCAATTTGAAATAGGAACCACCCAAATGTTGTTGCACATTTTCTTGTCGGAATTTCCAAAAATCTTCTAATATTTGAAAATTTTGTTCCCCCTCATTTTGGCAAATTCTGACCTCTCTAAACCCATCATTAAATTTCCTCTTTAAAATAAGCAAATTGAGTCCTCAAATTCTCTGAAAAACTTAACTGCGTGAAATATGTGCCATTTTGCTCCATAAAAATCCGTTTTTCATCAATGCGGACATTGCATTTTTGGCCCACTAATAGTCACTTAACCAAATGATACATGTTATACACCAATCTTCATGACTACCCTACTATCTTCTCTACTGTGTAATCTCATCATCTTAATCATTCTCAGAGGCCTCCGATGGTGTCCCCGAACAACTCGTATTTGGCGTTAAAAAAAAAATTTCAATCACCAAATTTTTCTAGACACTCGTCTCATCACCGTGATCAAAAAATGTTTTTTATACATTTTTTACTTATTCGCGCTATGAGAAATGTTCATTCGTGCAGATGACTATTCATTCGTGCAAATGACAGTTGACTCATTCATGCGGATGAGGCTGATTCATGCGGATTAGTATCTCCTTCGTACGAATGTGGCTCCTCTGCTTGAAAGCTATTGTTCAAGAAGTTTCGATCTAAAATATTCATTTCTTCGAATTTTATGATGATTCTTCCACAAATACGTATGAAAATCAATTCTGAATGTAATGATGTCTTCAATTTCAAATTCCATCCATGAATTAACCTTCAATTTGATATTTACGGCTAAAACCCCATAAATCATAAGCGTAGGTGATTCAATCAACTGTTAGATCGATTGAACCGGTACCGTAGCTCTAATTCTAATTTAAAGTTTCGGATCCGGCGGTTTAGACGAAGTTTGTATAAGATAAAGCTAATTCGATAGAAATCTCATAAGAATAATCAAAAGTAGAAATCTTCCATTCATACCAAAAGAGCTACATCATTTTACAAGCTGGAGAGAAGCCTTGTCACACCCTGACCCGCAGCGGAAATGGTAGTCGTGGCATGATTGGGTTTTCATCAAAGCTCATGACATTTACTATAAAGTTTCATATTTGTTATTTCTAATTTAAAAGAGAAATTACATCAAACATACAAGCACAAAATGTTCTAAACACAACATTCATGAATTCTTTATTTTTCTTCTAAGGCCAATTCCTATGTGTTTCTTGCTTCAACCTGTCCACCTGTATCATGTGTAAAAATGGTTTTTGGGTCAACAAAAGTTGGCGAGTGAATCTTAATTAAACATTGGAAAGAATTATTTATATTGGTTATTAAATAAAAATGTGCATAGACCAAATATGAGTATACGTATATGTAAATTTAACCACAAAACACATAATATCAATTAATGCACACACACACATATCAAATGATGAACAATGAGATCAAGGCTCAATCAAACGGAGCCGATCTAATGAGGCACCTGATGCTCAACTCGTCTCCAACGAGCAACTGATGGGCCTAATGAATGATTTGAACACAACTTGACAAATGTAAACACGCAATACAACAAATAACATTTACATCACACGTTAGATCATATAATTGTAATACCACAAGTATTTGAATAAACGAAATGTATAAACGACACATGATACACCCAAAAACATGAATAAAAATGGGAATTTGTAAGGATTCACTCACAGTGGGTGCGTTCCTTGCTTGATAATGATTGCGCACGAATTTGAGAATTTGATCAACGAACGATTACTAACCTAAAATAATAATACGATAATTCGATAAATATAAACGATTTAATATTTCGATTTAATGCTTTTGTTAGATTTTCAGGTTACTTTTGTAGTATTTTATTGAGATTTTAAAACCTTTGAAAATTGTATTTTTAAGTATTTTTAATTAATTTTTAACTAAAATAAATATATTTAAGTAATATAAATAAACAAAATTAAATTAAATTAAATTAAAAAATATTGTCAGGTCTGACAGGAGGACCTGGCCGGTTCTTTGGTGGTATTGGATGCGTGTGATGGGATTCGAACTCTAGACCTTCCGTTCACGTGCACGCAGCTCTTCCAACTGAGCTACGTGTCTAACCCGTTAGATTCTAGATTTTTATTATACTTATTCTCTTTTTAGCCAGTTTCAGAAATTGTTTAATTTAAAAAGGTTTTTAAATGAACAAACCGATGTGATGGACATAACTCGAACCGCGACCTTAGTTTGATTTGCACCCAGCCCATCCAACTGGGTTGGATGTCTAACCCATTTAAAACAATAATTTAATTATATAAAAACCCTTATTCTGACTTCATCTTCTTCATATATTTCCAGTTCAGTTTTGAAACCCGACTGCTATCTAACGGGTTACTTGTTTTAGAATCTAAAACAATTTAAGTTTGAGACACAAGAAGGTTTAAAGTTCATACCAACTGAAAGAGCAAAGATCCGGTTTTTCCGGTGATTAACTCCGATGATGGCAGACGGACTCTCCGACAGATAGAGAGGTTTGATCAGAGGATAAGAGTGGGTCTTCGGATGAATATGAGCGAGTTCAAACGGTCGATTTAGGATTGAATTTATAGGCCAAATGATTAAGGTTTTTTTCGGTTTCAATATTTTAATTTCTTTGATTCATGAAACAGTGTTTTAATTCGGTCATGATTTCACAATCAGTAACTGTTTTCCATTAATTCCTGCTTTAACAACCGTCATCAAAGATTTGTTTCGATTAAAGGAATGAGCGGTTATTGTTTTTCATTCGCTGATGTTGCAGGTCTTGCATACGTTTGTGCATTAGATTAATTTACTTCTGTTTCAACACATCAAGTGTGTACAGTGCAGTGGTGTTTTGTGTGTGCGGACTTGTGAGTGACCCAGGTTCGACTCCCGGTTTTCCCTTTTTATATATATATATTTTTTTTTTGTTTTATTATTTTCAAGTTTATTTTAATTCACTTATTAATATTATTATTTACTAATAAAAAAACTTTTAATTCTATACCTTGTTAATAATAAAAAAATATTAATTGATGCTAGTAAATACGCGACGAACAAAATAACAAACACCTGATTAATAAATGGTGCAGGTTTTGGAACCCGTTTTATACGAATGTTACAAGCCTTTCCCCAAAACTTAACAACTATGAACACATGACTCACTATATACAGACATGATAAACCCTTTGGAGCGGATGACTCATCCGTGCGAATCAACACTCGTCTTCTCCAAAGTGTCATGTGTTCGAATCTAACACTCAACTATACGATATTCAACACACGATCTATCTAGGCTATTCGTATAGTGGCGGACACACAGAATATGCACTAACAAAAACCCAATTATTAAAATGAATATAATAAAAGAAATTCCGAAGGGCTCAAAAAAGTGCAAGACGCTAAAAATTATTAAATGGGCTCCAATCTGTGACAAATGGCAAATAACCAGTAATCCCGTACAATTTAATCTCTAATTTTATTTTATAATCTCATGCATATTATTGTAATTAATTACGTAACTGAGTCGTACGCCGTATCCTAAGTATTAGGGCAAGTAAATCTGATTATAACATATACCGGTTTCCGTTACGATGCGGAACAAACCAAAACAATGCCCTAAAAGTGTTGTTGAAAGTGTTGGGTGCACTAATTGCGGTGACACTAACTGTGTCGGTAAATCTGCTAAAACGAATCAGAACAAGGAATAATGGCATGTTAATGCCATACCTGAGTCCATATATAAATGAAAACATTTATTTGAGATCAACCATTACAATAATACATAACTTTCCTGTACAACGCCTAAATTGCAAAATTGTCCGTTTCGACCAAAAAGGCGACAAATGTTAGTTTGTCCGCAACACTAATTCTGTGGATTCCGGATGTAAGAATAATAATAAAACAATGTTAATCATCCTAAAACAATGTGAGAATAGCAAGAATGAACAAAAGACATCATTTCCGGTCATTCGACAAACAGTGCACAATGCGAACGGAAGGCGACCGTTTGTCGAAACGATGAATATTTAGTGGCTAATAGCCTCATTTGGGCATCTAGCAAACTAGTTAAGCCTCATTTGGAACTTGGAATCCATTCAACTAACATGAGGTCACGGAAACACAAATTTCAGAAAAGTTCGACGGTGGAATATAAAAGTGCTGATATCGAGCGAACGATCGAACGAAAGACATTTTGGCCATCCTAACTCAACATATATTCATCTAGCGAGCTAGTTAGGCATATTTCTAGATCGGAAGTGCGCTAAATAAACGCCACGACACTTGCGGTGGTCAAAAATCAAAGCTTCTGGTACTAAATAATAAGGTTCGTTTATTAGCGAATAATGTGTCGATGAGCGAACTAGTGACGTTTTCGTCATCCGAAACTAATACCAATTAGTCAAGAGGACTAATTAACATGGATTAACACCATAAACCCTAATTACTTGCTAATGATGCAAGACCAAATCCCTAATTACCATACTTAACCTAAACACCTAAATATCTAATAATTTAGCACATGTTATAAATAATATTTACACTTAACCCCCCATGTGGGCCCCACCCACTTGATTTGAGTTGAAATGTGAAGATTATAAGTATGGTGTATGATATGGATTTAATCTTAAAAGATAGTAATTATAAACAAGATTTCACCATATCTTCCATCATTTTTTTTCACAAAAAAAAATTGAAACAAGCTTCCTTTGGTCCCTCATCTCCCACGGCTCACTTCCACCACCATACACCACCATATTTCCACCATTAAACACCTCATCTTATACACTTTAAAGCCTCATCAAGACCATTCAAGAAGCTAGCAAGGGTGGAGGATCATTAGGTTTTCTTTGGAGCTTCATTTTCCTTCTAAGATCATCATAAACTTGTGCACCCATTGTAAGGCAAACTCTTCCATAATCTAGCTTATTTTTATGTCTAGATTAATGATGTACAAGTTGATCATCTTGAAAATGAAGAAAAGTAACCTAAAAAACCTAACTCACACCTTAATAATAACACTAAATATTGTTTATTTTGTGTTGATTATGTGTTTATATGGTAGTTAGTTAGCAAGTTGATGTTGTTTATGTTAAAGTAGGGTATAAAAGTTAGATGATCTTGTGTGATCAAGTATGAATATGAAGATTTAAACATGATAATGTTTAAATCTAAACAAGATACTACATCATCCATGAAGATTCCTACGACTTAAAGATAACTTTACTACACATGAATGATTTTTTTATAAGAAATAAACACTAGTATTTAGGTTGTAACCATCTTAAAAAGTATAAAAATCAAAAGATTTAAAGTGATGGACTTGATTTAAATGATATAACAAAGTGCTAATAAATATTGAAAATATCATCATGTTTTAATAGGATTTTTAACACTAAAAAGCCATGGATGATGTCACATTAATGTTGTAAAATAAATATTAGGAAGATATGTGATGGATTGTTGATCTTGATTATGAGCTTAAACATGTTTTAAATACGTTTTAAAACGTGGAAAACGCCATAGTTTAGGGGAAACTATGGCGAAATTTTCTAAAATTCTAATCACAATTAAGACATGATTAAAGGGGTGATTAGCGGGACTAAACGCGAATAGTAACTTAAATCGTCATTAAGTAAGCTTTGATGACAAGGGTTAAACCCTAAATACCCAACTATTCAACAAGTTTATATATATATATATATATATATATATATATATATATATATATATATATACATATTACAAAGAAAATAACTAACTCTTATAAATATATATATATATATATACTTGGGAAAATAAAAATATGTCTACATATTTTGTCACCAAGACTGTTGTATAAATACATATGTGTATAGTATGTGTATGTATTTAGAAGCTTAGGGTATTCACAATAAAAATACCCAATCATACACAAAATACAACCACTTGAAAATAATACCAAGTGTTGGTGACATAAGCCAATATATTCTCACAATGTGTCGAAACAATAATTGGACAAGCGAAGCAATGCGGATGATAGGCGAACGTGCACCATTACACTGTCTCGTCGACATCCAACGGATGAATCGCCGACACAAAAAATCATTACGACAACGGGCGATTTTCGACGAAAACAAGCACGTAATAAACGACACCAACGACTAGTTTAAAATATATATTTAGACGTTTAACATATATATATATATGTATCGAAATCAAAATCCGGAAAGTTAAAAATATAAAAGAATTTACTAAGTGATTTATTAGAAGTATAAAATATATACTTATACTCTATACTTAGTAAAAATTTATAAGTATAAAACTTATAAGAAAATGGGCTCTTAAAACTGAGTTTGGGCTAGGCCCAATTTATAAAAGACACGGGCAAGGCCCAATAGCAAAAAATTATGTGGGCAAGGCCCAATCGTATAAACTATATGGACAAAGCCCAAAAACATACAAATTACATGGGCTAGGCCCAAAGATATAAATTACATGTGCTAGGCCTAATGACAAGATAACATGGGCTTGGCCCAATGACAAGATAACATGGGCTAGGCCCAATGATAAGAAAACACGGGCTAGGCCCAATGACATGAAAACATGGGCTAAGCCCAATGACATGAAAACATGGGCAAGGCCCAATGGTATGGATAACATGGGCAAGGCCCAATGACACGCGTGCAAGGCACGAGGACATGTGAAGGGCAAGGCCCAGTTCACGCACGATCTATATATATATATATATATATATTGAGAAATATAAATAAAAATATTAATCGAACAAACAAACTACCAACACTATGATAACATTAAAAGTTGTTCTATCATAACAAAGAAATACATAACAAGATTCAAGATGAACAACGAGTACAAGGTCGATCAAGTCCTAGGTGTCTAATAAACTCGATACACATGTAGGTTATACACATGTAAGGACACCCACTATGAGTAGTACGACGTATGGAACGCAAAAATGTGAGTTCATGTCCCTCCTTTCAATTATTTCAAAGTTTTGTTTTAAAACTATCGGGGGTAAATACATGTCATAACAAACAGTATGTTAGCTATGGGTTTAGTTGATAACACGATCGTATGTGCGTAAGTAGAATGATGACAATAGTAACCATTAATCACGTAGTGACCAAGGTGCAAAAGAAGGTACACGTAGTGACCTAGTAGTCACTCACTTGCGCTTCTGCTACGACCAGGGTGTGACAGGTCGGTATCAGAGCTCCGATTGTAGTGAACCGGGGAAAAACTTTTTGTTAAAAGTTGATCTACAATCACCAGGGGCTCACACATGAAAACAAAGTTTAAAACATAAAAGAAATGTTTTGGAATTAGAACAAGAACAAAAAGGTTTTCATTGTGTCACGATAATATGAGGATCTATCACATGAGCTCAACTATAAGTAACGAGCAGGATCAATACATGATTAGTCTATGAGAAATAGACACATTTCATTATAAGACTATGTGTCATGGACACGTTACAAAGATAGAAATCTTGGCTAGATGGGATTTTATGTGAATATGTATATAATTTATTTCTATATGTGTTGTACGGAATATTTTGCCAAGAACGAAATACCTTCGACTACGGATATTATTATTATCCAGGACTCGCACAATGAGAATATCAACCTCACGTCTATTCGGAGCTTATGGCGAACGTGGTTCCTAAGTGAGACCTTAGGATCGATTCCACATAAGGTGGTTGCTTTTCCCGCGGATGCGGAGATGCCTGGCTTCGGTGGTGACGAAGCGGCGGAGGTGGTAGCCTTGGACAACAACTCTATTAGCGGGACGAGGTCCCTATGACCCATATTAATCGTTAATAATGACAGTTTGTCCAGACAAGGAAAGGTGAAGTACTCATCTTGAAGGTGCCCCTCCAATTGTTATTGTTGCAAATTCTCTCTATTTCTAAATCTGTCTAACGACGTGCCTTTTCGCAAGTAATGTCAAGGGACGATAGCACGTGGACCATCACGAAGGTCCCTTCTATGTTGAAGGTATGTTGACAATAGCGTCCTCTCTCTCTTACTGATCGTCTTCTTTGAACGGTAGAATACTAGGGTGACCATGCAAGGAAATCTATTATTACGGGGGCGCACGTAATAATAACTTGGAGTGGATGAGAATCCTGGTGCGCTATGCGGGTCATGTTAAAGATCACTACCCATTCGAAATTGTTAAGTTGTTCGCGTTTCTATCTTGTGGGATGCTAACCAGGGGGGTTGCTATAACACCCTACGATACAGAAACACCACACGTATTTTTTCGCATCTAACATTCGATCTATATCACAAGTCGAATGAGACTAGTCATCCAAACAAAGAAAAACTAGTTGGCCACCCAAGGAGGATATTTCCTCAACAGTCTAGAGTTCTTGTACATGGGTTGGTTCCATGGTATCTATGGCACCTCATCCTATTTATTGGAAAGAGATTAAATTAAACCCCGTCATGTGACATTTGTCTTATTCCAAGGGAGGGTATGGCACGAGCCATGCTTCAACACCGTCATTGCATTCTATTCGATTTCTATGGAAATTATAACAACCTAGCTGGAGCTCATGGAGCTCAAGGGATATCAACGTATTCGTCACACGGGTTGGTGTGGCAAAGAATTTTTTTCCTACTTTGGACGATTGAAGTCCATGAAGTATGGGGTACATGCTGCAAGGTTGGAGACGACCGTTTGGTTTCTCCTCCTCAACGAGTTATTTCCTTTTCAATTAGATATATGGCTGAGACACGCAAGAGGTACCACGAATTTTGGATTGTTGTTATTCACGTTATCATTGTTTCAAACATGTATGATCAATGAAATCTTGAGGTTTCCATGACCGATGGCATTCTTTATTCTTAGGCGCATGGTAGACTATATTTATCCAAATATATGCCATGCTTCTTTTAATATTAGGTGTTAAGAAGAAACATGGCGCCAAAAGGAAGGTCTACACCCAAAGGGGGTTAGTTAATCCATGACTTACTGGGTAATCGAACTAGAGTTCTTATGGAAGGACAAACGGTTGCGGAAATCGCACGACATGAGGGTAACTTATTTGACACTAGTAACGGTACTGGTGGTACCGGTAGTTCAAATGGTTCGGATCCCAATAGATTGAGAACGAGTGGCAGGGCTACACCTGAAGATGCGATCATACAAGGTATTAAATTCTAAGGCCTTCCCAGACGGTAAGCCGCGAGAGCTCATTGGTGCGAGAGATGCGGTAGGTTACGTCCGCTCAATAAAGATAACATCGGTTAGCAATGCTAGTAAATGCACTCATGAGTAAATGATTAGGTAAACAAAGAGTCTCTTGTTGAATGCAACATTAACTTGGTGAAATCCTCAAGTAGAAACTTTAAGGAGTGATACTACGAAGAGGTCATCATGGGAAGAACTCAAAAATCCTATGCGAGAAGAGTATTACTCGCTAACTGGAATTCCAAGGGTAGAAACGGGATCCTAGAACCCGATCATGATTGCAGCCAACGTTGTTGGTTACACTCGATGCTTTCACGATATCTCAAGGGTGGTTCCATACTGGGGAACACCTGATATCAAGCGCATTGAGGCTACATTTGGGGTTTAGCCTCTAAGAACCAAAACATGACCACATTATCCCACCCTACCTTCATCACTCAAACAGTAACTATAGCAATTAGTCTCACCAAGGATGCGGTGAGAATGAGAATTATCAAAGAAAGGTGCGGAAAGGAAGGAAACGCATGTGGAACCTACTAGCGATGGGAGGCGAAAATACTCACCCCTTAAGGGAGGATCGAGAGGGAATAACAAACGAAAGGGGAACTCCCGTGATGATAGAAACGAAGGTAATTGTTGCCATAATTGATGCTAGCACCAAGAAATATGCCAATAACTTACTGAAATCCTAAAAGTGATAAGTGAAAACTTCCTCAAGAGGGCACTTGCAAAAGTGCCAAGAGTAGAAGTGTGCCAAATGATAAGTGAAAACTTCCTCAAGAGGACACAAAATAGAAACCAGTAAGTTAGTAAGACTCAACCAAGAACAAGGATGTTAAGTGTGGCATGCAGGCCACTTCAAGCATGAACGTCTCAAGAATGAATCAGGCAAGTGAATTCAAGTGTGGGTGAGCAGAAACTATAGATACCCCACAAGATCCTGATGTCGTCATGCGTACGTTCTACTCTACATTCATTACGTGTCAATTCTTTTGATACCAACACCGAGCTTAGCTAATGTCTTTCGATATTAAGCTTATACTCGAATTAGAGTCTTGTAAATTAGACGCGTTATCAAGATAGCTAATGGAGAATTAGCGTTAGACTCGTCTCATCGATACGAATCCAATGATATACAATGTCAATTTAAAAAAATCACATGATTCGAACCATGCAATCGGTTTGTAAAATTGTTTATGGATCAATTTCTTTGTACCAAAACGTTTAGTACTCAGTCGGTTAACTTCCCACCTTTTTCGAGTTCAACTCGGAACAGTACCCAATTCGAAACAATAGTCCGAGATGGTAATCCGAATGGCTATCCGAGATGGTGATCCGAGATGGGAATTCGTCTGAAATGAGGTATCCGAGACGTAATTTAGAATAGCAATACGAGATGGTCCGAAAGCAATACCAAAGATCCGAGATACACTGTTTTGATCCCTGAGTCATGGGGAATCATTAAAAGGTCACTCACACGTTTCCTATCAACCAACATCTCGCATCCATCTTGTTGGATACCCATTCTAGTTCATCTCCATAGAATTCAAAATATACTTGACCTAGAGTCAAGTAAGATAGACGTTCCCTCATTCTATAGAATTTGCCAACGGTAAATTTGTCAATGTCAAGAGAAGTTATAAAAGGATGCACTTTGGAACTTGGAGGGCAATAATTTAATATCAAAATCTTTTACCCGTTAATTTGGGTTGTTACAACGTAGCTTTTGGCATAGAATTGTTGACGTATAACCGAGCAGAAGTAGATCATCCTGAGAAAACTATTTGCATCCCCTGCCAAATTAGAAACACTTGTAGTACACGGAGAGAAGCACGAGACGCCTTACGAATCATTAAGTACATGAAGGCCAGAAGTGCCTTGATGGGTGGTCTTTTGGACAACCCGTAAGTGCGTTAAAATGATAAATATTCCATGCTTTATACGTTTGTTTGTTACGATTTGATGTCTACGGTGCGTATGTCTTTGCAGGTACCGAAGAGCGTAACGAGGGAATTTACCGTGCTTTTTCGGGGAATCGCAAGTGGCTAATTAAGGCTTTGGACTTGAGAGATTGAAGAAGGGAAAAATGGGAAAATTATGCTGACCATCGTAAGCTACGGTGTGGAGTCCACCCTCAAAAGCCACCGTAAGACAGACAATCATCACCGTAAGGAAAATTTTCCCACCGTAAGCTACGGTGGGGGGCACCGTAGCTTACGGTGGTGAACTACGGGAATTTTGTAACTGTCCATTTTAAGAGTGTTTGGAGAGCCTTTTCACATTATCAATCATTGGAGACGATTTGCAGAGCACATGAGGGCGATTTTTAGTAGTTTTCATTGATTCTAGCAAGTTGTAAACATTATTTTGGTGTTGTCGATTCGTATGAACAAGACACTTGAAGTATGTTTGATTGTGAGAACATGAACGGCTAGACATTTGTGTGATCATCTTGGGTGAAGGTATGTTGAACCATTGTGTTTGAATTCTTGATTTCTAGAAAAATTACTATGTTATGGTTATTATGGTGTTGATTGATTGTTTGTAACTTGTTGGTTGATATTTTGCTCATTGCTTATTTGATACGTTCTTGGTGTCGTTGACAATCAAGATATCACGGGAAGGTTTACGGTTGGGTATTAATCAATTGGTCATCGGGTAACGACCTCGCATTATAATCCGAGTACTTTGTTCCCTTTTATCACAAACAGTTAATCAAACACGAGTCATGTCTATGTGACTCTTTCTAGTTGAATTGAACCACATGCGTTTGAACCGGAAACCCGATATGATCATTCCCTTATTAATCTGTTAAAAACCAATTTTTGAATCGCTGGTAGTTAAGTCTAAATCCATCATTCGAAATCTGAAATTAAATTCATGCAAAGTAGGTAATTAGTTATATTAGCACAACCTTTTTGATAACACTAGTTCCACAATTCCTTGTGTTCGATACCCACTTACCGCTAGCTAATAGCAGTTTTGGGATTAAATTTGCGTGTGACAACGACTTCACGTCATTGCATAGCCTTTCTAACTGATGTAGTCGACAAGGAAACTGAGGAGCCAAAAATTTGGAGGAAATAACCGTTGTGAAGGAATTCCCTCGAAGTCTTTCCATCAGACTTGTTTGGATTACCTCCGCAACGACATGCCAACTATCGCATTGATTTGGTGCCAGGAGCAGATCCAGTAGCGAAGACTCCATACCGATTAGCTCTATCATAAATGCAAAGACTATCTACACGACTTCAAAAGTTGTTAGAAAAAGGATTCGTAAGACCGAATTTCTCGCCTTGGGGAGCTCCGGTGCTATTTGTGAAAAAGAAGGATGGAACCTTCTGAATGTGCATCGACTACCGGGAACTAAACAAGTTAACCATCAAGAATCGGTACCCATTACCGAGGAAGGACGATCTGTTCGATCAATTACAAGGGTCGAGTTTTTACTTAAAAATTGATTTAAGATCCGGGTATCATCAGTTGAGAATCCAAGAGGAAAGTATTCCTAAGACAGCGTTTAGGACTTGTTATGGTCATTACGAGTTCCTTGTTATGCCTTTTGGCCTAACGAACGCCCTTGCAGTATTCATGGATTTGATGAACCGGGTATGTAAGCCATACCTCGACGAGTTCGTGATCGTCTTCATAGATGATATATTGATATACTCGCGAACCGAGGAACAACACGGACAACACCCAAGGACTATTTTGGAGTTGCTGAAGAAGGAGCAACTATATGCCAAGTTCTCGAAATGAGAATTTTGGATTCATGAGGAATAATTTCTCGGGCACGTGGTGAACGAGAACGGAATAGACCCTTCGAAGATTGAAGCTATAAAGAATCACGCCAAGGACCCCCACGGAGATACGACAATTCTTGGGCTTAGCGGGATAATACAGGATATTTAATGAGAACTTCTCAAAAGTTGCTCAGCCGTTAACCTCGCTTACACAAAAGGATAATAAGCTCGATTGGGAAGAAAAGCAAGAATCGACATTTCAACTATTATAGGATAAAATATGTAAAGCACCGGTATTGTTATAACAACCAAACGGTACTGATGACTTTGTGGTGTACTGTGATGCATCACATCAAGGCCTGGGTTGCGTGCTAATGCAACGTGAAAAAGTCATTACGCACGCGTCACGTTAGCTGAAAGTCCATAAAAGGAATTATATCACGCATGAGCTAGAATTAGGTGTAGTGGTATTTGCCGTAAAGATCTGGCGTCATTATTTATATGGCACTAAGTGTACCATATTCACGGATCATAAAAGTCTTCAACATATATTCAACCAAAAGGAACTGATTATGCTCCAACGACGTTGGGTGGAACTGTTGAATGATTATGACTGTGAGATCAAGTATCACTCGGGTAAGGCAAATGTTGTAGCAGATTCCATGAGCAGGAAAGAACGACTCAAAACCTTACGGGTGTGAGCTTCAAAAATGACAATCAAGACTAACTTAGCGGCTCGAGTGCACAATGCACAACAAGAAGCATTGAAACTAGAAAATATCCCAGCGGAATCATTAAGGGGAATGGAAAAACAATTGGAGCCGAATAAGGATGGAACTCTATATTTCAGGGGAAGGATCTTGATTCCCTATTATGGCGATTTGCAAGACTTGGTGCTGGATGAAGCACACAAGTCCAAGTACTCGATACACCCAGGATCGGATAAAATGTACCAGGATCTAAGAGAGTATTACTAGTGGCCTAATCTCAAGGGAGATATTGCGACCTATGTTGAGAAATGCCTAACTTGTGCAAAGGTCAAGGCCGGATACCAAAAACCATTTGGTTTATTACAACAACCAGAGATCCCGGTTTGGAAGTGGGAACAGATATCAATGGATTTCATTATGAAATTACCACGGACCTCTCGAGGTAATGACATGATCTGGGTTATTATTGATCGATTAACCAAATCAGCTCACTTATTACCGATCCGCGAAAAAAGACAGTACAGAGAAGTTAGCTGAACTGTATCTTAAGGAAATCGTGGCATTTCATGGAGTGCAAATCTCGATAATCTCTGATAGAGATGGTCGCTTTGTGTCGCGGATCTGGAAATCATTTCAAACATTGTTTGGTTCACGCTTAGATTTAAACACAGCTTTTCACCCGCAGACCGATGGTCAAAGCGAGCGAACCATCCAAACATTGGAAGACATGCTTCGGGCCTGTGTGATGGATTTAGTCGAAAACTGGAATACTCATTTACCGTTGGTAGAGTTTTCCTACAATAACAGTTATCACACTAGTATCAAGGCCGCGCCACTCGAAGCGCTATATGGACGAAAGTGTCGACCACCGCTATGTTGGACGGAAGTCGGTGACGGTCAACTCATTGGTCCTGAATTAGTACAAGAGACCACGGACAAGATATTTAAGATCTGTGAGCGTATCAAAGCAACCCGAGATAGACAAAAGAGCTACGCAGATCGGAGATGCAAACCATTATCCTTCGAGGTCGGAGACAAAGTATTACTAAAGGTCTCACCTTGGAAAGGCGTAGCTAGATTCGGGAAGCGCGGAAAACTAAACCCGAGATATATTGGACCTTTCGAAATTGGTACTGTGGCTTACAAGCTAAAACTACCATAGGAACTCAATAACATACACGACACATTTCATGTGTCTAATCTGAAGAAAAGTCCAACTAATGACACAGTTATCATTCCAACGGATGAGATTCATGTTGATGACAAATTACAATTTACCGAAGAACCAGTTGAAGTCATGGACTAGAAGGTCCAAAAGAGGAGAAGAAGCCAAATCAAACTGGTGAAGGTTCGCTGGAATTCATGTCACGGTCCCGAGTATACGTGGGAGCGTGAAGATCAGGTCAAGTCAAAATACCCCCACCTATTCAAGAAGACTCCTTCAGAGGATGCCTCAAACTGAATTTCGAGACGAAATTCTTTTTAACAGGGGAAGTATGTGACAAATGGCAAATAACGGCTTTAACTATAGCATCAGCTCTATTTATTGGTCTGAGCAAGATACGACTTATTTGAAATTAATTGCACAATTCATAAAAAGAAATCTGGTAATTTCGTACAATTTAATCACTACTTTTATTTTATAATCTCATGCATATTATTGTAATTTAATTACGTAACTGAGTCGTACGTCGTATCCTAAGTATTAGGGCAAGTAAATCTGATCATAACATATACTGGTTTCTGTTACGACGCGGAACAAACCAAAACAATGCCCTAAAAGTGTTGGTAGAATGTGTTGGGAAAATAACTATATATGTATTTTTACAAAGAAAATAACTAACTCTTATAAATATATATATATTTTTTTTTGAGAAATATAAATAACAATATTAATCGAACAAACAAAATACCAACACTATGATAACATTAAAAGTTGTTCTATTATAACAAAGAAATACATAAGAAGATATCAAGATGAACAACGAGTACAAGGTCCATCAAGGCCTAGGTGTCTAATAAACTCGATACACGTGTAGGTTATACATGTGTACGGACACGCACTATGAGTAGTATGACGTACGAAACGCAAAACTGTGAGTTCATGTCCCTCCTTTCAATTATTTCAAACTTCTGTTTTAAAACTATCGGGGGAAATACATGTCATAACAAACAGTATGTTAGCTATAGGTTTAATTGATAACACGATCGTATGTGCGTAAGTAGGATGATGACAATAGTAACCATTAATCACGTAGTGACCAAGGTGCAAAAGAAGTAGATCTATTGAGTTTGAGACCCGCTCCACTCCTGGTATGTTAACCGCTTCGGAGTGCTTTTGTGATCCCAATGATGTCAAAGTTGTCTCGGTTTGGTTACTTACTTATGGCACATATATGTCAGGGTACTCGCGACACTTTGATAGATCCCCAGAACGCCATGATGCTAATAACATACTCCGATTTCATTACTGGATTTCAAGAATGACATTTTTATACGAAAACATTAACTACATGAACTCGCCAACTTTATGTTGACTTTTTAAAATTACATGTATTTCAGGACTCAAGACATGAGCTGGTGATAGGATTCGGGTTATGGGAATATGTCAAGACAACGATGTGCCATCTTTTGGAGGGTTTGCCTTTTATATCCCAACATCGTATAGGTATATAGGGGTCAAAACCTCACTATGTACTTCTGATGAAAATAGTTAAAACTATGTAATCACTTTTGGTTGACTGTAATATTGGAATGACACTTACTATTAATGGCATCGTTGTGGAATTATATTGTTTACTAAGTTAGATGCAATGATTACCTAGTAGTCACACACTTGTGCTTCCGCTACGACCAGGGTGTGACACAATCACCCCGGCTAAATAGAGAATAAAAATAAAACAAGGGTCGTTTATTGGCACACTCTAGATCCTTAAATCGACACCCTCAATACAGGTCATATACACCTATACGAATTGTACAGTTTTTTCAATTTCCAATAAAGACTGATTTATTAGATTATGTCTGGTTGACTGGACTTATACGGGTCGTATTGGATGAGTTTTTTACAACTTTTTTTATATATTTATTTATGGTTTTAACAAAGTTTTCTAAAAAATTATTTATTTATTTTAAATAAAAACATTCATATTTTTTTTAAGAATACCATGTACAATCCTTGACAAATGAAAACATACCTCTCTTAACAAAATCAACTTTTGTAGGGAATCTCAAGGGAGATATTGCAACCTATGTTGGGAAATGCCTAACTTGTGCAAAGGTCAAGGCCGGATACCAAAAACCATCTGGTTTATTACAACAACCTGAGATCCTGGTTTGGAAGTGGGAACAGATATCAATGGATTTCATTACGAAATTACCACGGACCTCTCGTGGTCATGACACGATCTGGGTTATTATTGATCGATTAACCAAATCAGCTCACTTCTTACCCATCCGCGAAAAAAGACAGTACAGAGAAGTTAGCTCAACTGTATCTTAAGGAAATCGTGGCACGTCATGGGGTGCAAATCTCGATAATCCCTGATAGAGATGGTCGCTTTGTGTCGTGGATCTGGCAATCATTTCAAACTTTGTTTGGTTCGCGCTTAGATTTAAACACAGCTTTTCACCCGTAGACCGATGGTCAAAGTGAGCGAACCATCCAAACATTGGAAGACATGCTTCGGGCCTGTGTGATGGATTTAGGCGAAAACTTGAATACTCATTTACCATTGTTAGAGTTTTCCTACAATAACAGTTATCACACTAGTATCAAGGCCGCGCCACTCGAAGCGCTATATGGACCAAAGTGTCGATCACCGTTGTGTTGGGCGGAAGTCGGTGACGGTCAACCTATTGGTCCTGAATTAGTACAAGAGACCACGGACAAGATATTTAAGATCCGTGAGCGTATCAAAGCAACCCGAGATAGACAAAAGAGCTACGCAGATCGGAGACGCAAACCATTATCCTTCGAGGTCGGAGACAAAGTATTACTAAAGGTCTCACCTTGGAAAGGCGTAGCTAGATTCGGGAAGCGCGGAAAACTAAACCTGAGATATATTGGACCTTTCGAAATTGGTACTGTGGCTTACAAGCTAAAACTACCAGAGGAACTCAATAATGTACACGACACATTTCATGTGTCTAATCTGAAGAAAAGTCCAACTGATGACACAGTTATCATTCCAGCGGATGAGATTCATGTTGATGACAAATTACAATTACCGAAGAACCAGTTGAAGTCATGGACTAGAAGGTCCAAAAGACGAGAAGAAGCCAAATCAAACTGGTGAACGTTCGCTGGAATTCATGTCACGTGTCCCGAGTATACGTGGGAGCGTGAAGATCAGATCAAGTCAAAATACCCCCACCTATTCAAGAAGACTCCTTCAGAGGATGCGTCAAACTGAATTTCGAGACAAAATTCTTTATAAAACAAGGGAAGTTTGTGACAAATGGCAAATAACGGTAATTCCGTACAATTTAATCACTACTTTTATTTTATAATCTGATGCATATTATTGTAATTTAATTACGTAACTGAGTCGTACGTCGTATCCTAAGTATTAGGGCAAGTAAATCTGATCATAACATATACTGGTTTCTGTTACGACGCGGAACAAACCAAAACAATACCCTAAAAGTGTTGGTAGAAAGTGTTGGGAAAATAACTATATATGTATTTTTACAAGAAAATAACTAACTCTTATAAATATATATATATATATACATACTTGGGAAAATAAAAATAATTATACATATTTTGTCACCAAGAATGTTGTATAAATACATATGTGTATAGTATGTGTATGTCTTTGGAAGCTTAGGGTATTCACAATAAAAATACCCAATCATACACAAAATACAACCACTTGAAAAAAATACCAAGTGTTGGTGACATAAGCCAATATATTCTCACAATGTGTCGAAACAATAATCGGACAAGCGAAGCAATGCGGACGATAGGCGAACGTGCACCATTACATTGTCGCGTCGACAACCAACGGATGAATCGCCGACACAAAAAGTCATTACGACAATGGGCGATTTTTGACGAAAACAAGCACGTAATAAACGATGCCGATGACGAGTTTAAAATATATATTTAGACGTTTAACACATATATATATATGTATCGAAATCAAAATCCGGAAAGTTAAAAGTATAAAAGAATTTACTAAGTGATTTATTAGAAGTATAAATATATACTTATACTCTATACTTAGTAAAAATTTATAAGTATAAAACTTATAAGAAAATGGGCTCTTAAAAATGAGTTTGGGCTAGGCCCAATTTATAAAAGACACGGGCAAGGCCCAATAGCAAAAAAATATATGGGCAAGGCCAAATCTTATAAACTATATGGACAAAGCCCAAAAACATACAAATTACATGGGCTAGGCCAAAGATATAAATTACATGGGCTAGGCCCAATGACATAAAAATATGGGCTAGGCCTAATGACAAGATAACATGGGCTTGGCCGAATGACAAGATAACATGGGCTAGGCCCAATGATAAGAGAACATGGGCTAGGCCCAATGACAAGAAAACACGGGTTAGGCCCAATGACAAGAAAACATGGGCTAGGCCCAATGACATGAAAACATGGGCTCGGCCCAATGACATGAAAACATGGGCTCAGCCCAATGACATGAAAACATGGGCAAGGCCCAATGGTATGGATAACATGGGCAAGGCCCAATAACACGCGTGCAAGGCACGAGGACATGTGAAGGGCAAGGCCCAATTCACACACGATCTGAAAACAACAATATATATATATATATATATATTTTAGAAATATAAATAACAATATTAATCGAACAAACAAACTACGATAACATTAAAAGTTGTTCTATCATAGCAAAGAAAACATAATAAGAATTCAAGATGAACAACGAGTACAAGGTCCATCGAGGCCTAGGTGCCTAATAAACTCGATAACATGTAGGTTATACACGTGTACGGACACCCACTATGAGTAGTACGACGTACGGAACGCAAAACTGTGAGTTCATGTCCCTCCTTTCAATTATTTCAAAGTTTTGTTTTAAAACTATCGAGGGAAATACATGTCATAACAAACAGTATGTTAGCAATGGGTTTAGTTAATAACACGATCGTATGTGCGTAAGTAGGATGATGACAATAGTAACCATTAATCACGTAGTGACCAAGGTGCAAAAGAAGTAGATCTATTGAGTTTGAGACCCGCTCCACTCCTGGTGTGTTAACCGCTTGGGAGTGCTTTTGTGATCCCAATGATGTCAAAGTTGTCTCGGTTTGGTTACTTACTTATGGCACATATATGTCAGGGTACTCGCGACACTTTGATAGATCCCCAGAACGCCATGATGCTAATAACATACTCCAATTTCATTACTGGATTTCAGGAATGACATTTTTATACGAAAACATTAACTACATGAACTCGCCAACTTTATGTTGACTTTTTAAAATTACATGTATTTCAGGACTCAAGACATGAACTGGTGATATGATTCGGGTTATGGGAATATGTCAAGACAACGATGTGCCATCTTTTGGAGGGTTTGCCTTTTATATCCCAACATCGTATGGGTATATAGGGGTCAAAACCTCACTATGTACTTCTGATGAAAACAGTTAAAACTATGTAATCACTTTTGGTTGACTATAATATTGGAATGAAACTTACTATTAATGGCATCGTTGTGGAATTATATTGTTTGCTAAGTTGGATGCAATGATTACCTAGTAGTCACACACTTGCGCTTCCGCTACGACCAGGGTGTGACACAATCACCCCGGCTAAATAGAGAATAAAAATAAAACAAGGGTCGTTTATTGGCACACTCTAGATCCTTAAATCGACACCCTCAATACAGGTCATATACACCTATACGAATTGTATAGTTTTTTCAATTTCCAATAAAGACTGATTCGTTAGATTATGTCTGGTTGACTGGACTTATACGGGTCGTATTGGATGAGTTTTTTACAAAATTTTTTTATACATTTATTTATGGTTTTAACAAAGTTTTCTAAAAAGTTATTTATTTATTTTAAATAAAAACATTCATATTTTTTTAAGAATACCATGTACAATCCTTGGCAATCGAAGACATACCTCTCTTAACAAAATCAACTTTTGTATGGAATCGGTTTAGAGAAACTCTCCACCTAAGGAACTCCACTTGTATTTTATCTATACAACGTTTATGGTATATTATTGGTTTTTTTCTGTGTGACTGAAAAGATAGTGTAGTACAGGTTTGGTATTTGTATCGTATAATGTAGTATAATATACTATAGTATCAGTGAGATGTGGGTCATGTATACTAAAGGTCCTGTGTATGCATCGTATAGGTTAATTTGTAATTTTGAAGGTATTTTGTTTGTTTAACGTATTTCAAGTGTTTTTGTTTGTTTAATGGATACAACACGTCAAGTAACCGGCAATATACACAAAAATACGACACCGTACAAAGATAATACGCCATAATACGCAACAATACAACAAACAGAGACATGATACGCCATAATACGTGATAACGCGACAGGTATAGACAATCTACACCCTAATACGACACTAACCGATAATAAACGTGACAATACTGAACGACACCAACACAACCTGTACAGACAACTATTTATGTCATAGCACGGAACATATTGACAATATACATCATAATACGACATTTAACAACAAAATACATCAAGTAATGATACCGTACGACGTGGATACATACAACACGACGCGTTAGAGTGCAAGTGGATTCCAAACAAAATTACACGTAATCATAGAATACCATACCACACGGAACCGAACTTCACCGGAACGACACATACAGAAGGTATACTTCATAAAATGACACGTAATGACAAAATACGTCAAAATACAACACATATACGCATCAAAACGGCAAAAACAACCTAAAATTTTTTATTTCACCCCTATACGATCGTGTAGGCCAAAACTTCGTTGTATATTAGGCTAATTTGGATCGTATAGACCTATATGATCCGTCTAGACCCCCTGAATTCTAACAAAAAATTAAGGGATTAATTGATAAATCAAGGGGTCTATATGGATCGTATGTATACGCTACATATAGACCCTTGATTGATCAATTAACCCCTTATTTTTTTTGAGAATTCAGGGGTGTATACGGATCGTATAGGTCTATATGAGTCGTATAATGGTACTATACGACCCCGTTTTGGCCTATACGATGAGTATAGGGATAAAATCAATTTTTCATAATAGATACGATCTGTATAGACCCCCTGATTTATCAATTAACCCCTTATTTTTTGAGAATTCAGTGGGTGTATACGGATTGTATAGGTCAATATGAGTCGTATAATGGCACTATACGACCTAGTTACATTGCGTATAGGGGTAAAATCAAATTTCATAATTTTAGGTTTTGCCTTTTCGAAGTGTATACGAGTTGTATTTTGTCATTAGGTGTCATTTTATGAAGTATACTCTCTATACGTGTCATATCGGTGACGTTCGGTTATGTGTGGTATCATATTCTATGATTATGTGTTATTTTGTTTTGAATCCACTTGTACTCTTACGTGTCGTATTGTATCTATACTCATAGTACCATATCATTAAATGGCGTATTTTGTCGTTACATGTCGTATTATGATGTATATTTTCTGTATGTGTCGTATTATTGCGTATATTGTCCATACCTGACGTTCGATATGGTGACTTTTACTGTCTGTATGTGTCATACTAGGGTGTTGATTGTCTGTACGTGTCCTATTTTGTCTGTACATGTATAACTATAGTGACGTATACTAAACTATAGTATATATAGATCTCATATTATAACATAGATACTATAGTATAAGTATAGTATAATATAATAAATTACAGGTGTAGTATAGGTCCCGTATAGGCCTATGGGTATAGTATAGATCTCATATATGCTTATAGTTGTAGTATAGTATATGTATATTAGAGTATAGTATAGTATAATAAACTATAGCATAAGTGTAGTATATAATACGATTATACCATAGATACTATCTAAAAATATTGTTTTTACATGTGTAGTATATTATAATAAACATGTACCAAACCTAACTACATGATAACTTTTAAAAATAAATAAATAAATAATTCTATTACAAAACTTCGTTAAAACTATAGATTGTTGTATAAAATTTGTAAAAAAAAAACAATTCAATACGACCATATAGATCTATACGACCCGTATGGGTCCAGTCAGCCACTAGACAAAAACTGGTATCTGCATATTTGACTTATACGACCCGTATTGAAAAAGTAAAGTGTGTTGATAGACATGAGGGTGTACCAATAGATTCTCCCTAAAACAATACAAAACTACAAAGGCTTAGTATGTTGACTTGTTGGGTTTCGAAATCCAATAACTCATCTTATGGGTTAAGTTATTCTACAAATGGGTCATAACATACAAAATATTTTTAACATGAGAAGTAAAGTAGAAAAATCTTTTCTTTTATAATTTTTTCCCAATCTTATTATTAAGCACGTATAAGAGTTCTATAATTACTCTACAAAATTACATAATTACTCTACTACTATAAATACACAATTTTTTTACATTTTGCAATCAAACATCATTCTTGTATGGAAAAAAATTCAAAAAAAGCTTCATTCACTTCTTATGTTAAGGATATTTGTATGTTAAGACGCATTTGTGTTTGATCTTTACACTCATCTTATTCCTTAATTTAGCATTTTTAAAAACGTTCACTTTTATTTAGATATATCAAATTTCAAAAGTATTTTTTAATTTAAATTCTAACAATTTCAATAGCTCCAATGTAATCTTTTCTTCGAGTCTATTTCAAAAAGCTTTGTAGTATATAAAAAATAGGGTTTGATGCAATAGATGTTGCAACCATATTATTCCACATAAGATCAATGTGTAAACATTTTACCTTTAATTCTTTCAAAATAATTAGAATATAGACAATCTCACATGTTACATTATACTTAACTTCATCAAATATTCTTGTTCTTTTATCCTTACATAACATTTAATAGTTTTTCTTAATAACATTTCTTTACACCTAAATACCGCCTAATCTTATATTTGAAAAAATCTAAACTCACAATGTCTTTGTGGGCCAAGCACAATTAATATACATTAAGAAAGATATGTCACCTACATACCAAGTATTCAAGTAACACTCTTTAAAAGACGCGGTTTTCTTTATCGACATGAGTATCTTTTAAATAATAATAAATTTTGTAGACAACTATAAATTTAATTTTATATATTTATGCCTAAACTCACTCAAACAATGTAACGTAATGTACAAGACATGTTATGTCAGTTCATAGTGAGATAAACTAAATTTCATTTTTTTTATATTTGATCACTCAAAATCATTTTTCATGTATTTGACCTATCATTTACGATAATATTTGTTTAAACTATAGTAGAAATATGTTTTATAGGGATAATGATAAATGTAATTGATTAGTAGATACCTGATGGGTATTTATCCGCTAGAAAGCTGAAGATTTGGGACAAGGTTATCTAATCGGATTTGGGGTTGGGATTATGTAAACCCACCCCCAAACTTGTTTCTTTGCCATCTCTAACCAGAAAACCAGCAGGTCGAACTAGAATTTTAAGGAAAGCGGAACCGGAAGTTGATTACATTCTTCCAACTTTATCCTAACTATTTTTATAATATTTACAATGCCAACGAGTTCTTACATCCGCCCCGAGCGCTCCGACTAGTGGATCGGTAAGGAGACCGGTCCCGAAAACATCGTATCTCAACTGCAAAAACCTAAGAGCTTCCATGGAGATTAGGTCATCAAGTTTAAAAAACTTCTAGAATGACCTACATGATTTCATTTACTGATGTGGGGTCCTATGACCCTCTATACACTAACTCTCATCCAGTTCTACGAATCTTTACAAGATCCTAAGGTGACCTATATGAATACATCAAATTGGTCGATGTCTTCCTATCGTATTATCTATACAAGTGGTTTACTATCCTAAATGGTGCTAGAAGTATCCATATCCCAGGGTTATAGCTATGAAATCGGTCACTTTTTCCATATCAGCAATGATTGAACGAGATATGAGTACATAGTACAACTTTTGATTGCTTAAACAAATGCAAAACCACGATCATGTTCTTTTCATGGCAATTGACCTTCAAGAAGACGAAGGCATACTTGATATCTTTACCTTGAAGGATTTTAATGGCTTCCATAGGGTCTACCATTATGCTTATGATGTGGGCCAATGGACATCGACCCCCGAAGCAACACGCATTGGTTTTACAGTCTAAGATGTTATCGGGGGCTGAATTTCATGCTTGAGCTTTATGCCGGAGTCATGAGGTTAGTAATCTGAATTGACTTTTTTTCTTTTGATATGGTCCAAAAGTCATGGACAGGCTAGTTGAATCGGAATTTTAAGGTTCGAACCGGAAATTGATTAAATCATTCCAATTTTACCCCATTTATTTTTAGAACATTTATGATGCCATCCGGTTTTTACATCCATCCAACCGGTCCGACCATTGGACTGGTAAGGAGTCCGGTTTGCTGCCCGATCCAGTCATGAAAACATCGCATCTCACCTGCAAAAACTAAGAGCTTCCACGGGAAATTAAGTCACCACCTTTGAAAATTTTCCTAAAGATGCAAACGCTGATATTTTCTTTCCTCTTAAGGTTATAGATGTTGTTAGGCTTTAGACGGTTTGCAGACTCTTTCACTCTGTCATTTCACGCCCCTGGTTTAGGCTTATATTGGCTAATCAAATAAATGTTATGTGTTTTGTTCATAAAAGATACTAGTTCGCTGATGTTGGGGAGCCTTTTAGGTATGACCCACAAGGGGATATGAAATTAATGTCCAATCTCAAGACTTTCACCTCTCCCAAGCTCATGAACACTAAGATGCCTAAACTACTTATATTATCAGATAACCTATTTTTCTTTGTATTGTATCCATATAATACACTGCTCATTGTAAGTCTTTCTAATCAAGTTATTAAAAGAGTTAGTTGGATTTTGAAATCACTGAGTTCACATTTAGCAGAAGATCTGAGTTCAAAATTATCGTTTCCTCAACGTATGAACTTCACTTTCAATTTGTATACGTTGAGTATCACTACACTCACATTCATTTCACATATGACTCTGTGAGAAGGAGATGGTGAGGGAGGGTAGCAGGGATGGTGATTGTAACATTTGTCAAAAACGGGTTTTCCAAACCCGCTCCATTTGTAATCGAATATCAAGTTTTAAATGTCTCGTTGCGTATTTATGTCCAATTTACTTTATAATGATGCATAATTAATAAACAAACTAAACTATAAAAGTTATAATTGATAAAAAGTAAAAAGAAAATAATTAAAAAGAAAATGAGGCTGCCGGTACTCGAACCCGGGTCAGCCGGAAAAGAATTCCAAAGACTTATCGCACACACACATAACCACTCCGCCACTTGTTGTTTTCTGTCAACTCTAGGAAACAAATAAATTTTATAAACAACCATAAATCAACCGGTTACGCCAACTGTAACCGAAATCGGTCACCAAACGACCAAAGACGTTTGATTATTCGCGGTTTACCGATTATAACCGCTACACCGACGTCTCCAATCAATTGAGCTTTGAATGAACTTAAATTCGAGAACGGATCGGTTTTAATAACCGAAAACTTACAATTTCTGAATTACTTCAATCAAAGACCTCTCTCGCGACTCAAACATACTCTGCAAACTTCCAATTACATTTTCGCACAACTTTCAATCCGCCGGAGAAGCTTTTTGGACTCGCCGGACTTTCGCCGGAAAACCGTATTTTCCATCAAATCAGTAAGTCTCGCAATTCTTATCGTTGTCTATCAATTGTTAAGCTATTGTTAACTCAAACCTTTCAGTCGGAATCAAATTCAGACGTCGTTATCGGATAATCCCTGCTCGCCGGAAAACCTCTGAAAGTTCTTATCTTCCGCTGTAAAACGGTATGGACATTCAAACCTTCTGTTAACTCTTGTTTAGTACTTCAATTCCACGATTAGCTAATCAAAACGGTTAATGTGTTCGCTCAGTTGAGGTTCATAAAAACAGAGCCGACGCCTTGCCGGAATCCTGAGATAAATCATTCCTCCGGTATGTTTACTTCCATCACCGTCTCTGTCATTTCATTTTAGTCTTATGAATGTTGTTAATCGTTTTAAAACAAGAAACAGTTGAGTAAATTGCTGTCTGTAAAAATTAGCGAAGAAGATGAAGTGTGTTAACATTATAAGATTAATTAAAATCGGTATTATAAACGGGTTAGACACACAGTCCAGCGGTGGACTGTGTGCACATACAAAACACACGCCGAGAGTTCGAACGTTGATACACACACACACCCTCTGTAATTAAAATGTTATTTTTTCTAACTGAACCGGTTGAACTCACATTAGATGTTAAGTATAATAAAAATCTAAATATTAACCAAGTTAGACACACAGTCCAGCGGTGGACTGTGTGTAACGTTATAGCACAGGTCCCGGGTTCGAGACCTGTTGGTGACACCGGTTTGAAGATTTTAAACATTTTTTAAAATAAAAGAATTTTGAATAAACTGAGTTAGTATATAAATATAATTAAAAACAGAATTATTTCGGGTTAGACACGTAGCTCAGTTGGTAGAGCTGCGTGCACGCGTACGGGAGGTCTCGGGTTCGAGCCTCACCCGGCGCATACATTTACACAATAAAACCGGTCAACAAGTCAAACGGTCAACGGTCAATGCAAAAGTCAACATATTTTTATATTTTTATTTATTTAATTTAATTTAAAAATCAATTAAAAATACGTAAAAATAATGTTTTTAAAGATAGGAAATAGCCTTAAACTCACAAAAATATATCTAAAAATCCTATTAAAATTATTAATAAAATCCACTTGTTTACTATATTTTTCGTTATTATTTAGGTTAGTTAATTCTCGTTGTTCAATTCTTCCAACTCGTGCGCATCTCATCATCTCCAACCAAACGCACCCAATGTGAGTGAATCTCTACAAAATTCCCCGTTTTAATCACGCTTTTGGGGTGTATCATGTGTCTTGTCATTTATTATATTTAAATTATTGTGCATACATCATATCATGAACAAATGTGTATTCAGCTTGTTTCAACTGTTGTGTGGTTATTATTTAGATTTAGTTTATTATTTCCAGTACATGCAATTTCATAGGCCGCCGCTCCCCATTACATTATGAGCGTTGAGCATGTTCCCCATTACATTATGAGCGTGAACCTGGCGAGCCAACATACGATCGGCTCCGTTTGATTGAGCCTTGATCGCACATACATTATCATTTTTCAGTACATGCAATACGATCGGCTCCGTTTGATTGAGCCTTGATCGCACAGACATTTATCATTTTTCAGTACATACATTTATCATAGGTCATTCGTTCCCCATTTATGTTGTTGTATGTTGTTGTATGTTATTGTATGTTGTAGTTTGTGATTGTTATTATTACTGTTTGATTATTTACATTTGCTCACATATGACTATTGCACAACTTTTCCTTAATAAAAATAACATGAAATCAATAATAAATGTTTATCTAACAAGGTTCACTCGCCAACTTATGTTGACCTAAAAACTCCCATTTTTACACATGATACAGGTGAACCAGCTGCAGCAAGAAACACCTAGGATTGGATTAGAAGAATAAACTGATTTAGAGCTTGGATTGTTTAGTTTGGTTATTTTCCTTTGTATTTGTATGGACATGTTTGGATTGTTGAGAATGTAATTTTGACATTAATAAATATGAAACATATTAGTAAATATCATGAGCTTTGGTGATAACCCAATTATGCCCCGACTCTTATTCCGCTGAGGGTCGGGTGTGACAGATTGGTATCAGAGCCATGACTATAGGGATATAGGATAGGTTATTAGACCCTTAGAGCCTATACTATAGTTGATTAGAAATTGTTAAGACTTTTGTGTGTTACATGCAAAATTCATGATGTTTATATGTTTTATGTTTAATGTTACATTCAATGTTATGCAAGCATGTTCATAAGTACATATTAGTATATAATGCCTATCATGAATCATATTCTCATAACATATCATATCAATGAAAGCACACATCACATCATTTTGAGACCCAACATGAGCAAACCCAAGACATCCTATGGATGTAGTTGCATTATTGATATTTATGTTATTTTCATTTCCTTTAAGACACATGACACCTAAAAAGACTCCATAAACTCACAATCTTCTTATGTATGTTCCTGTAGATGTCGGCTAGACATCAACGAGGGGGTAAAAGATCAGGAAGGTCTCACGAACGCTTGGCCACTCAAATCACAAAACAAATGGCCGCGGTGCTTCCTGATGTAACATCCGTCAAAAACGGATTTACCAAACCCGCTCCGTTTATCAACCGAACAGTCAGTCAAAATTTTCGTTGCGAATTAAATGCCCAAAATATTTTTAAACGATCCGTAATCAATTATTATACGGGAATATATATTTAGTTTTTGAAAAACTGTCAAAAATCGCAAAATAAAAATGATTTGCATCTGCCGGGTTTCGAACCCGGGTCTGTACCGAGTCAGTTCAACGACTTATCACCGCACACACAAACCACTGCGCCACATGTTCCGTTTGTTAATTAATAGAATCATTTAATTCATAAAATGACTTTACGAATTCAAAACCGGCGCCCAAACGGTTCAGTCGTCGGAATCCCGGAATTCTCGCGAGTCTTAACTACAAATTTACGTTATAACGTAAACCATTAACCAGATATCGGTTATAACCGATGTTTGAAGTCCGCGACCAAAATCAAAACCGCCGGAAAATTTAAATAACGAACACAGTCCGAAATCAGACCAAATACATCTCGTTTTTCTCCTATAAATTGACCCACAACCGACGACAAACACTTTCGCTCAAAAATCACACCTTTTCTCGGCGTAATTCCACTCGCCGGAATAAACCTGTTCGTCGCCGGAAAACCGGTTTCCCCACTGCCGAGTTTTTCTGAACCTCCTAAGTTTATACCGAAGTCACCCTTACTCTTTCCAAGATTTCCGGAGACTTACTGCTCTAAGACACCTGACGCCGGAGTTGAATTCTGTCGCCGGAGTTCTGCCGGAAAACAGAGGATCCAGTCGGTATAATTCTCCGCCAAATTTCTTTTCCTTTTCCACAATTATCTCACCTTGATCAACTGTAAAACGCTAATAAACTGATAAGAATCTTAAACCCGTCGATTTCCGATTCTGGTTCAAACTAGATGAAGAAGACGATGAATTTCAGTATGTTATAAGTATAATATAAATCATGAAATTAATCGGGTTAGACACACAGTCCAGCGGTGGACTGTGTGCACATAAAACGTTAATAATGCAAAGGTCTCGAGTTCGATTCCCGTCTCACACACGCTGCCTTAATAAAAATCCATTTTTGTTTACTGAACCGGAGTCGCCTTAGATATATGTTAAGTATATTAATAACCGAATAATAACCAAGTTAGACCACAGTCCAGCGGTGGACTGTGTGTTTGTTTATATCGCTGGTCACGAGTTCGAGTCCGGTCTTCAGCACCAACTCGGACCATTATCTCTTTTTTTTTAATTAAGGCAGAAAAGGAAATAAATAATTAGTACTTAAGTATAATAAAAACCGAATGATATAACATGTTGAACACACAGTCCAGCGGTGGACTGTGTGTTGGATTAAACCACAGGTCCCGGGTTCGAGACCTGTGGAGTGCATGACTGTTTCGTTTAAACCGTTTTTAAAATAAAAAGGATTTCTGTTTAATTCTAATTAATGTATATATGTAATTAAAATCGGATATATAACGGGTTAGACACGTAGCTCAGTTGGTAGAGCTGCGTGCACGCGTACGAGAGGTCTCGGGTTCGAGCCTCACTCAGCGCACAATAATCTGCCATCGAACCGGTCAACGGTCAGGTCAACGGTCAAAGGGTCAGTCAACGGTCAGAAAAAAATAAAATATTTTTATTATTTTTATTTAATTTTTTTAATTAAAAATCAATTATAAATACTTAAAAATAACATTTTTAAGATTAGAAAATAGCCTCAAACTCACAAAAATGCACCCAACCATCCTACTAAAATAGTTTAATAAAATCCGTTTACTTACCAAACCATAATGCAATTTATCTAGGTTAAATCTCACTCGTGGTTAAAACAACTTCGCGTGCATTCAACGTCATCAACCGAACGCACCCACTGTGAGTGAATCTTACAATTCCCCCTTTTAAATTACACGTTTTGGGGTGTGTCATGTGTTATGAAATTAATTAATTTATTTATTTAAACTTGTGCCATACCACACCATGACTTAAACTTAGATTTTTTTTTATTGTTGTGATTTACTTAGTGCCATTTGTCAAGTCATATGAAACTCATACATTAAGCCCATCAGTTCCTCGTGGGAGACGAGTAGAACATCGCGTGCTACATACCAATTTCATTATTGTTCATGTGTGTATCATTGAGTTTATATTGTTTGTAGTTGTGTTATTCATAATATCATGTTTATGCAATTCATTCATCAGGCCCCTCAGTTCCTCGTGAGAGACGAGTTGAGCATCGCGTGCCTTTAATTGTTCCATTATTGTTCATGAGTGTTTTCATTTAACATCTTATGATTATTGATCAAGTTACATCTAATTTTACTCATGTTTGGTTGTGCACATATTTCATAATCAATTTAAATAAATTGTTCAAATGTTTTCCATAGGATTCACTCGCCAACATTATGTTGATCCAAAAACCTTTTTACACATGATACAGGTGAACAGGTTGAAGCAAGGATAACATAGGATATGCCTTAGAAGAGAACAAAGAAGTTAGATTGTTAGTTAGATCATGTTGTAACATTATTGTAAATTTCCATTTAATTTGTATTAATGAATATGAAACGTTTAATAAATGTCATGAGCTTTGATGATAACCCAATCATGCCCCGATCACCTTATCCGCTGCGGGTCGGGGTGTGACAGATTGGTATCAGAGCCATGACTATAGGGATATAGGATAGGTTATTAGACCCTTAGAGCCTATACTATAGTCTGCCTAAATTTTAAATTGATTAGGTGGTTACATACAAACTTGTGATATTTATTTGTTTCATATTTGTTTACATTTCAGTCAAACATACATGCTCATATACATATTCATTATACATATATACATTCATTTACATATATCGATGTTCATGAATTCAATTTATTTTCATATTCTCATTATCCAAAGATTTTGTGCAATTTTCAAATCTCATCAAAGTAAGTTCTGCGACGGGCATGTAGTAACTGGAAGGGTACGAGTACCGGTAGTCGGAACGTCCTGTCTAGGCTGGCATTCGTATAAATCCAATATAACGGACCAGTTTGCCTACCTGGGGACCAACGATGAGAGTACGAAGGACCTATTAGGCCAAAGCATGCCACACCAAACGTCGTTCGAACTAACCCTACTTTGAGGTGTCACCGTGTCTACACCTGGACACATTCCGAACATCACACGTTGTATACATATTTCTCGATTTTCTCCGGGTTTTTGTGTACGCAACCAGGCAGAAACCGTGCGAACCATATGAAAAACCGGTATTCATGGGGGCCCACATGATTACACAGGTAAAGTATGGCGGCATGACGGGCCTAACAGCGAGCAAAGCCCAAGACATCCTATGGATGTAGTATTTTTGTATAATTATTTTATAAATGATCATTCTTGAATGCGACCCATGATCCCAAAAGCATCCAACTCATACTCTTGTCATGTATTCATTGTAGATGTCTTCTAACCTCGCCCGTAGGAAGACGAGAGCAAGAAAAGCCCGCGAACGCATGGCTACCTTAATCGCTCAACAAATGGCTGCCGTAATACCCAACATTGTAATCCAAGTTCAACAAGCACTTACCTAATCCTGTCAATCAAGCAAACCAAAACATTTTCAACTCTCCCCCAAATACCACTAAATGTACCTACAAGCATTTCAAATCATGCGACCCTCCGAATACAAAGGGACTGAAGGCGTCACCGCACTCCTCCATTGGTTTGAAGAAATGGAGAATACTTTCTAAATTGCGATTGCCCTGATGATCGCAAAGTGCGTTATGCTACCGGTCGATTATATGGGATAGCACTTACTTGGTGGAACACAAGAAGTCCAAACGAGGTGTTGAAGATGCTATGTCCTTAACTTGGAACGAATTGAAGGAAATCATGACCAGACGATTTTGCCCAAGGAGCGAAATCAAGAAGCTTAGAAGATGAATTTTATTCATTGAAGCAAATGGAAGGAGACCACACCACCTACAACAAAAGGTTCCTCGAATTACATCAAATGGTTCCCAACATGTTTACTCCCCTCTACCGTTTGATCGAGCACTACATTCGTGGTCTTCCGTCAAAGATTCAAGACCCTGTGATAAGTACCAAGCCTGCAACTTTGGAAGCAGCAATGGAGCTAGCAACAGAGCTCACCGAGAACCGAATCCGAAACAAAGACTTCAAGGAGGAGAAGAAGAAGGATAAAGAATCGACTGAAACCTCCGACTCCACTCAAACCGAATCCCCTTCTCAACCCAATCCTAAGAGAAGAAGAGTCGGGCGACTTTTCGCTGCTACTCAACGAAAACAACCCGTTTTTCATGCCATACCCATCCGAGCTATCCCAATCACCCAAGTGGCACCCAACTCAGCTTACCCAAATAAGAAACCATATCTTGGACCTCACCCTCGATGCAACAACTGTTTTTATCACCATCCCCTTACTTTACCTTGCCGGCTATGTACAACTTGTGGACGCTATGGTCATGTGAACAATGTTTGTCGCACCTTTCAAGACCAAACCTTTTCCCCTACTCAAAACATGGCCCAAACTTATCACCAACCCCAATACCCCATGTTCCCATATGCGCGAGCCTGTTTCAATTGTGGCGACCCTACCCACCTTAGAAACACATGCCCTCAATTGGTTAACGTTATCAACACTCAAGCCCAATCAAACCCAGTTAATCAAGTAAACCAAGAAAACCCAACCACTATGCCACCAACAAGAGGAAGAGTCTTCAATATCAACGCCAATCCTGTCGAAGATAATGACGGCCCAGATGAAGATACTCAGCTAGTCCTCTTCGCCGAAGATCCAGATTCAACTCCTATTGTTTAGTCTTGTGTTTTTCTTTATCACATGTGTAGACTGTTAGAGAAATTATTGGATATTATATATTATATATTGTTTTCAGTATATGCTTTTGCCGAGGCCGTAGCTCCCCATCCATCGAGGTTGAGTTTGATCCCCATTTTATTATGGGTTGATCAGGGCGTGCCCGCACGATCGGCTCCGTTTGTTTGAGCCTTGATCGGTTATTTCATTTTACATTTCAATACATGCAATACGCTCGGCTCCGTTTGATTGAGCCTTGAGCGCACATTTCAATTTACATTTCCAGTTCATGCAATACGTTCGGCTCCGTTTGATTGAGCCTTGAGCGCACAGACAATTTCATTATCAATATCTTGTGGTTGTGGTGTTTGTAGTAGAGTCGCATCGAACTAACCATAACTTGCGGATAAAGTCAACGAAAATTTGACAAGGATATGGTGGATACGCCGATGGTACTTCCTATATATAAGTATTCTTGTCAAATGATCGGAGGCATTATCAGGCGGTTATGAGAGGTTCCATGCATAGGCTGATTGGTGATGGTTGTTTAGATTAAGTTGTTCAATTTCAGTACATTCAATACGTTCGGCTCCGTTTGATTGAGCCTTGAGCGCACATACAATTTCATTCAATACGTTCGGCTCCGTTTGATTGAGCCTTGAGCGCACAGACAATTTCATTATCAGTATCTTGTGGTTGTGGTGTTTGTAGTAGAGTCGCATCGAACTAACCATAACTTACGGATAAAGTCAATGAAAATTTGACAAGGATATGGTGGATACGCCGATGGTACTTCCTATATATAAGTATTCTTGTCAAATGATCGGAGGCATTATCAGGTGGTTATGAGAGGTTCCATGCATAGGCTGTTTGTGTGGTTAAGTTATTCATATTCAGTACATGCAATACGCTCGGCTCCATTTGATTGAGCCTTGAGCACACAATTTCAATTTCAGTACATTCAATACGTTCGGCTCCGTTTGATTGAGCCTTGAGCGCACATCCATTTCATTTTCAGTACATGCAATACGATCGGCTCCGTTCGATTGAGCCTTGATCGCACAGATATATTTCATTTCAGTATTTTATGTTTGTTGTATTGATTGTAGAGTTATAGGACCAATCATAATTCACTGATAAAACCAATGAAAATTTGACAAGAATATGGTGGATACGCCGCTGGTACTTCCTATATATAAGTATTCTTGTCAAAGGATCAGAGGCATTATCGGACGGTTATGAGAAGTTCTATGTAGGATTTATTAGTTTCTTGGTAACCAATCATAACTTGTGGATAAAACTAATGAAAATTTGGCAAGAATATGGTGGATACGCCGCTGGTACTTCCTATATATAAGTATTCTTGCCAAAGGATCAGAGGCATTATCAGGCGGTTATGAGAAGTTCCATGTAGGATTTAGTATTGCCTTGGTTGGAATTTGTGTTACATTGATATCATCATGTTATTTAAAGAGATTGGATTGTGTTCCATTTCTACATAAACTAACCTCTCCGTCATAACAAACGAGAGAGGAACTTCCATCATTCAAACATATATGCTATCAGAATGTGGATTCAAATATTTGCTGTTGTGTTTTATTCATGTTCAAATATTCGCTGATGTGTCTATTCATGTTCGAATATTTGCTGTTGTGTTTATTCATGTTCAAATATTTGCTGATGTGTTTCATTCATGTTTTGAATATTGCTGTTGTGCTTATTTATGTTCAAACATCAGCTGTTTGTTTTTATGTTCCATGTAGATTGTAGTGTTAGAAGTTTTGCCTTAGGATATAACCATATTTTCCCAAACGTACCTAAACTCTATGCATGATATCATTTTTAGCGAATCATTCCTGTTTATCAATATTCATACAGTAGGCAACAAAAAGCGATTCCTGAATAGGGTACTTAACCTTTACAAGGAACGTTACCGCCTCGAACAAAAACTTAAGCCCTTATTTTGTTAAGCATACAACTGTCAAACAAAACATCATCATTCTTTTAGTCAAATATATCACAATTTAAATTTCGGGACGAAATTTCTAAAAAGCAGGGGATACTGTAACATCCGTCAAAAACGGATTTACCAAACCCGCTCCGTTTATCAACCGAACAGTCAGTCAAAATTTTCGTTGCGAATTAAATGCCCAAAATATTTTTAAACGATCCGTAATCAATTATTATACGGGAATATATATTTAGTTTTTGAAAAACTGTCAAAAATCGCAAAATAAAAATGACTTGCATCTGCCGGGTTTCAAACCCGGGTCTGTACCGAGTCAGTTCAACGACTTATCACCGCACACACAAACCACCTGCGCCACATGTTCCGTTTGTTAATTAATAGAATCATTTAATTCATAAAATGACTTTACGAATTCAAAACCGGCGCCCAAACGGTTCAGTCGTCGGAATCCCGGAATTCTCGCGAGTCTTAACTACAAATTTACGTTATAATGTAAACCATTAACCAGATATCGGTTATAACCGATATTTGAAGTCCGCGACCAAAATCAAAACCGCCGGAAAATTTAATAACGAACACAGTCTGAAATCAGACCAAATACATCTCGTTTTTCTCCTATAAATTGACCCACAACCGACGACAAACACTTTCGCTCAAAAATCACACCTTTTCTCGGCGTAATTCCACTCGCCGGAATAAACCTGTTCGTCGCCGGAAAACCGGTTTCCCCACTGCCGAGTTTTTCTGAACCTCCTAAGTTTATACCGAAGTCACCCTTACTCTTTCCAAGATTTCCGGAGACTTGCTGCTCTAAGACACCTGACGCCGGAGTTGAATTCTGTCGCCGGAGTTCTGCCGGAAAACAGAGGATCCAGTCGGTATAATTCTCCGCCAAATTTCTTTTCCTTTTCCACAATTATCTCACCTTGATCAACTGTAAAACGCTAATAAACTGATAAGAATCTTAAACCCGTCGATTTCCGATTCTGGTTCAAACTAGATGAAGAAGACGATGAATTTCAGTATGTTATAAGTATAATATAAATCATGAAATTAATCAGGTTAGACACACAGTCCAGCGGTGGACTGTGTGCACATAAAACGTTAATAATGCAAAGGTCTCGAGTTCGATTCCCGTCTCACACACGCTGCCTTAATAAAAATCCATTTTTGTTTACTGAACCGGAGTCGCCTTAGATATATGTTAAGTATATTAATAACCGGAATAATAACCAAGTTAGACACACAGTCCAGCGGTGGACTGTGTGTTTGTTTATATCGCTGGTCACGAGTTCGAGTCCGGTCTTCAGCACCAACTCGGACCATTATCTCTTTTTTTTAATTAAGGCAGAAAAGGAAATAAATAATTAGTACTTAAGTATAATAAAAACCGAATGATATAACATGTTGAACACACAGTCCAGCGGTGGACTGTGTGTTGGATTAAACCACAGGTCCCGGGTTCGAGACCTGTGGAGTGCATGACCGTTTCGTTTAAACCGTTTTTAAAATAAAAAGGATTTCTGTTTAATTCTAATTAATGTATATATGTAATTAAAATCGGATATATAACGGGTTAGACATGTAGCTCAGTTGGTAGAGCTGCGTGCACGCGTACGAGAGGTCTCGGGTTCGAGCCTCACTCAGCGCATAATAATCTGTCATCGAACCGGTCAACGGTCAGGTCAACGGTCAAAGGGTCAGTCAACGGTCAGAAAAAAATAAAATATTTTTATTATTTTTATTTAATTATTTTAATTAAAAATCAATTATAAATACTTAAAAATAACATTTTTAAGATTAGAAAATAGCATCAAACTCACAAAAATGCACCCAACCATCCTACTAAAATAGTTTAATAAAATCCGTTTACTTACCAAACCATAATGCAATTTATCTAGGTTAAATCTCACTCGTGGTTAAAACCACTTCGCGTGCATTCAACGTCATCAACCGAACGCACCCACTGTGAGTGAATCTTACAATTCCCCCTTTTAAATTACACGTTTTGGGGTGTGTCATGTGTTATGAAATTAATTAATTTATTTATTTAAACTTGTGCCATACCACACCATGACTTAAACTTAGATTTTTTTTTTATTGTTGTGATTTACTTAGTGCCATTTGTCAAGTCATATGAAACTCATACATTAAGCCCATCAGTTCCTCGTGGGAGACGAGTAGAACATCGCGTGCTACACACCAATTTCATTATTGTTCATGTGTGTATCATTGAGTTTATATTGTTTGTAGTTGTGTTATTCATATTATCATGTTTATGCAATTCATTCATCAGGCCCCTCAGTTCCTCGTGAGAGACGAGTTGAGCATCGCGTGCCTTTAATTGTTCCATTATTGTTCATGAGTGTTTTCATTTAACATCTTATGATTATTGATCAAGTTACATCTAATTTTACTCATGTTTGGTTGTGCACATATTTCATAATCAATTTAAATAAATTGTTCAAATGTTTTCCATAGGATTCACTCGCCAACATTATGTTGATCCAAAAACCTTTTTACACATGATACAGGTGAACAGGTTGAAGCAAGGATAACATAGGATATGCCTTAGAAGAGAACAAAGAAGTTAGATTGTTAGTTAGATCATGTTGTAACATTATTGTAAATTTCCATTTAATTTGTATTAATGAATATGAAACGTTTAATAAATGTCATGAGCTTTGATGATAACCCAATCATGCCCCGATCACCTTATCCGCTGTGGGTCGGGGTGTGACACCTGACATTGTGGTTCAAGTACAACAAGCTCTCCCCACAAATCCCACTAATCCTCCTCAGCAAGAAAACCAGGACATCGGCAACCCGCCTACCAAAAAGTGCTCATATAAACATTTCAAGTCTTGTGATCCTCCTAAATTAGAAGGGACTGAAGTTGTCACTGCTCTCCTCCACTGGTTTGAGGAAATGGAAAACACCTTCCTCAACTGCGATTGTCCCGATGATCGCAAGGTTCGATACGCGACCGGAAGACTATTTGGGGTAGCTCTTACCTGGTGGAATACTGAAAAGGGTAAGAGGGGAATTGAAGATGCTTTGGCCTTAACGTGGGAGGAGTTAAGGGAAATCATGACTAGGCGTTTCTGTCCTAGGAGTGAAATTAAAAAGTTGGAGGACGAATTTCATTCTTTGAAGCAAAAGGAGGGAGATCATACTTCCTACAACAAGAGGTTCTTAGAGTTGAACCAAATGGTCCCTAACTTGTTTACCCTAGTTTACCGCTTAATTGAGCATTATATTCGAGGTCTTCCCTCGAAAATTCAAGATTCAGTTCTCAGCACTTCACCAGCAACACTTGAAGCTGCTATGGAACTAGCAACTGAACTGATCGAGAATCGAATTCGCAATGGTAAGTTTAAAGAGGAGAAGAAGAAAGCCCCCGTTGAGGGCCAAACATCAAACCATTCCACCTCCTCCTCTAAGTTTGCTAACAAGAGGAAGCGTAACACCAGAAACTTCGCTGTCACACAAACCAATTTCCCTATTCCTGCTGCGCCTATTACCCAAGTTGCCCCTTCACCTGCACCATACAAAAGACAATACTCTGGCCCACTACCAAAATGCAACCGTTGCCAATACCACCATTTTCCTGATCATCCTTGCCAACATTGCACCGGCTGTGGTCGCGCAGGTCATACTGTTCAAACCTGTCGCATACCTCAGCGAACGAACCGCCATCAGCCTTCAACCCAAACCCACCAACAAATAATGGGTCAAGCCCAACAACCCCTACTAATACCACCCACCCAACTTTTAGCCCAATCGTACTACCAACCCAACTATCCTATGGTACAACCTATGCGGGCTTGCTACAATTGTGGAGACCCAAGCCATTTTAGAAACACTTGTCCAAGGTTGGTGAACATTATTCATGCTCAAGCCCAAGCCAATCCGGTGAATCAAGCGAACCAAGCGCCTCCACCTGCAAGAGGAAGAGCTTTCAACATCAACGCTAATCAGGCTGCAGCAATGTGGTTAACGGTACGTTCCTTATCAATGGTAGTTATGCATCCATGTTGTGTGATACTGGCGGGGATAAAAGTTTTGTGTCTTTAGAGTTTGAACCCATCCTAAACCAAAATCGTGATAAGCTCATGGAATCCATAACAGTAGAAGTTGCTGACGGGAAACCGGTCTCTTTAAACTCTATTATACGCAACTGTACACTCACCTTAAACAACCATGACTTTCCAGTTGGCCTTATTCCTATGAAGTTGGGAAGTTTTGATATTATAATTGGTATGGACTGGCTCAGTCAACATCAGGCAGAAGTTGTATGCCGTGAAAAGTTTATACGCATTCCTCTTCCAAACGGTCAGACTCTACGAATCTTTGGAGAAACCCCATCGAAAGGGCTCAGATTAATGTCGTGTCTTCAAGCTCAAAAATATCTTCGCAAGAATTATGTCGCATTTTTAACCCATGTCGTCAAAAAGGGAACCATGGAGAAGAAACTCGAAGACATCCCAGTAGTAAAAGATTTCCCGCAAGTTTTTCCTGATGACATTTCAGGACTTCCTCCAGTAAGAGAAGTTGAATTTCGCATCGATCTCGTACCTGGTGCTACACCAGTTGCAAAGTCTCCTTATAGGTTAGCCCCCTCTGAAATACAAGAGCTAGCCAGTCAATTGCAAGAGTTGACTGACAAAGGATTCATACGTCCTAGCTCCTCGCCTTGGGGTGCACCTGTCCTATTTGTGAAGAAGAAAGATGGATCTTTTCGCATGTGCATCGACTACAGAGAACTCAACAAGTTAACAATCAAGAATCGCTATCCATTACCTCGCATTGATGATCTTCTTGACCAACTTCAAGGTGCCAGCTGCTTTTCAAAAATCGACCTTCGATCTAGTTATCATCAACTTAGAGTGCATGAAGAAGACCTCCCAAAGACCGCTTTTCGAACTCGTTATGGTCATTATGAATTCATGGTCATGCCATTTGGTTTAACCAACGCTCCAGCTGTCTTCATGGATCTAATGAACAGAGTCTGCAAACCCTATCTCGATCGTTTTGTTATAGTCTTCATCGACGACATCCTCATTTATTCAAAGTCTAAGTCTGATCATGAGCGACATCTTCGACTCATCCTTACACTTCTAGAGAATGAAAAGCTTTACGCCAAATTCTCCAAATGCGAATTCTGGTTAAAAGAGGTACAATTCCTTGGACATGTAGTCAATGACAAGGGAATACATGTCGACCCCTCAAAGATCAAAGCGGTACAAGAATGGCAAGCGCCACGTACACCAACTGATGTAAGATCTTTTCTTGGTTTGGCTGGTTATTATCGTCGTTTCATTTCAAACTTCTCACGCATTGCTGTACCACTCACGGCTTTAACTCATAAGGGGAAACCTTTCATATGGGGACCCAAACAAGAAGAAGCCTTCCAAACCCTTAAACAAAAACTTTGTGATGCACCAATCCTCACTCTGCCTAAAGGTTGTGATGACTTCGTGGTTTATTGCGACGCGTCAGGGCAAGGACTAGGCTGTGTTCTAATGCAAAGAGGAAAGGTTATAGCTTATGCTTCGAGACAACTCAAGATTCATGAGAAGAACTACACCACCCATGACCTAGAACTTGGAGCCGTTGTGTTCGCTCTTAAGATATGGAGACATTATCTCTATGGTACTAAGTGTGAAATATACACGGACCACAAGAGTCTTCAACACATCTTCAATCAAAAGGAGTTAAATATGAGGCAACGAAGATGGGTCGAACTTCTAAATGACTACGACTGTGAAATTCGGTACCACCCTGGCAAAGCAAATGTGGTGGCTGATGCACTCAGTCGAAAGGGTTATGCGAACTCCATTCGTCTTCTATTTTCGCAAATCGTAACTAACATTAAAGATCAAATTCGAGAAGCCCAACATGTTTCAGTAACGGAAGATGATGTACGAAAGGAGCTGTCCTGTGGAGCTGAACTTAAAATTGAAACTAAATCTGACGGTATTCTGTACTATCTAGATCGCATATGGATTCCTGACCACAACAACCTTCGTGAATTTCTTATGAATGAGGCTCACAAAACACGATACTCTATACACCCAGGAGCCGATAAAATGTATCAAGACCTACGATACACCTTTTGGTGGCCTGGAATGAAAAAGGATATTGCTGTTTTGTTTCCAAGTGCCTTACATGTTCCAAGGTGAAAGCTGAACACCAAAGACCCTCAGGACTTCTGGTCCAACCTGAAATACCTGTATGGAAGTGGGAAAACATAACCATGGACTTCATTACCGGGTTACCTCGCACTTCTGGTGGGTATGACACTATATGGGTAATCATTGATCGACTTACAAAATCAGCTCACTTTATTCCTATCCGCGAAGATTTCAAGAACGAAAAGCTAGCTAGTATTTATATCAGCGAAATCGTAAGCCGACATGGTGTACCGTTAAGCATTATTTCAGATCGTGATGGTCGTTTCACTTCACGAACATGGCAAACTGTACAAGCCGCTTTGGGTACACGATTAGATCTCAGTATCGCTTATCATCCTCAAACTGATGGACAATCTGAACGCACCATTCAAACTCTTGAAGATATGCTTCGAGCATGTGTCATAGACTTCAAGGGAAATTGGGACGCTCACCTACCATTAGTTGAATTTTCGTACAACAACAGCTATCATTCAAGCATCGGCATGGCACCTTTTGAAGCCTTATATGGTCGTAAGTGCCGATCTCTAGTATGTTGGCACAAAATTGGGGAAGCTCAAATCACTGGTCCAGAATTGATTCAAGAAACCACAGACAAGATCCATCAAATTCGAAACAATCTTCTAGCGGCTCAAAGTCGTCAAAAGAATTATGTAGATAAACGACGGAAGCCTTTGGAGTTTAACATTGGTGATCATGTACTTTTAAAAGTATCACCGTGGAAGGGAGTAGTTCGTTTTGGTCAAAAAGGCAAGCTAGCACCACGCTACGTAGGACCTTTCAAGATACTCGAAAGAGTAGGACCTGTAGCATACAAGCTTGATCTACCAGAAGAACTCAACAGGATTCATCCCACATTCCACGTATCAAACTTGAAGAAGTGCCTCGCTGATGAAAACCTCCACATTCCTCTGAAAGATATTCAGATTGATGAATCTATGCATTTTATTGAAAGACCTGTAGAGATCATGGATTTCGGAGAAAAACGTCTTCGACGAAGTCGCATTCCAATTGTTAGGGTACGCTGGGAGTCGAAACGGGGACCTGATTTACTTGGGAACGTGAGGACTCAATGCGCGAAAAATACCCGCATCTTTTTCCTACTACTACTACTTAAATTTCGGGACGAAATTCCTAAAAGTAGGGGATACTGTAACATTGTTTGTAATCGAATATCAAGTTTTAAATGTCTCGTTGCGTATTTATGTCCAATTTACTTTTTAATGATGCATAATTAATAAACAAACTAAACTATAAAAGTTATAATTGATAAAAAGTAAAAATAAAAACAATTAAAAAGAAAATGAGGCTGCCGGGACTCGAACCCGGGTCAGCCGGAAAAGAATTCCAAAGACTTATCGCACACACACATAACCACTCCGCCACTAGTTGTTTTCTGTCAACTCTAGGAAACAAATAAATTTTATAAACAACCATAAATCAACCGGTTACGCCAACTGTAACCGAAATCGGTCACCAAACGACCAAAGACGTTTGATTATTCGCGGTTTACCGATTATAACCGCTACACCGACGTCTCCAATCAATTGAGCTTTGAATGAACTTAAATTCGAGAACGGATCGGTTTTAATAACCGAAAACTTACAATTTCTGAATTACTTCAATCAAAGACCTCTCTCGCGACTCAAACATACTATGCAAACTTCCAATTACATTTTCGCACAACTTTCAGTCCGCCGGAGAAGCTTTTTGGACTCGCCGAACTTTCGCCGGAAAACCGTATTTTCCATCAAATCAGTAAGTCTCGCAATTCTTTCGTTGTCTATCAATTGTTAAGCTATTGCTAACTCAAACCTTTCAATCGGAATCAAATTCAGACGTCGTTATCGGATAATCCCTGCTCGCCGGAAAACCTCTGAAAGTTCTTATCTTCCGCTGTAAAACAGTATGGACATTCAAACCTTCTGTTAACTCTTGTTTAATACTTCAATTCCACGATTAGCTAATCAAAACGGTTAATGTGTTCGCTCAGTTGAGGTTCATAAAAACAGAGCCGACGCCTTGCCGGAATCCTGAGATAAATCATTCCTCTGGTATGTTTACTTCCATCACCGTCTCTGTCATTTCATTTTAGTCTTATGAATGTTGTTAATCGTTTTAAAACAAGAAACAGTTGAGTAAATTGCTGTCTGTAAAAATTAGCGAAGAAGATGAAGTGTGTTAACATTATAAGATTATTAAAATCGGTATTATAAACGGGTTAGACACACAGTCCAGCGGTGGACTGTGTGCACATACAAAACACACGCCGAGAGTTCGAACGTTGATACACACACACACCCTCTGTAATTAAAATGTTATTTTTTCTAACTGAACCGGATGAACTCACATTAGATGTTAAGTATAATAAAAATCTAAATATTAACCAAGTTAGACACACAGTCCAGCGGTGGACTGTGTGTAACGTTATAGCACAGGTCCCGGGTTCGAGACCTGTTGGTGACACCGGTTTGATGATTTTAAACATTTTTTAAAATAAAAGAATTTTGAATAAACTGAGTTAGTATATAAATATAATTAAAAACAGAATTATTTCGGGTTAGACACGTAGCTCAGTTGGTAGAGCTGCGTGCACGCGTACGAGAGGTCTCGGGTTCGAGCCTCACCCGGCGCATACATTTACACAATAAAACCGGTCAACAAGTCAAACGGTCAACGGTCAATGCAAAAGTCAACATATTTTTATATTTTTATTTATTTAATTTAATTTAAAAATCAATTAAAAATACGTAAAAATAATGTTTTTAAAGATAGGAAATAGCCTTAAACTCACAAAAATATATCTAAAAATCCTATTAAAATTATTAATAAAATCCACTTGTTTACTATATTTTTCGTTATTATTTAGGTTAGTTAATTCTCGTTGTTCAATTCTTCCAACTCGTGCGCATCTCATCATCTCCAACCAAACGCACCCAATGTGAGTGAATCTCTACAAAATTCCCCGTTTTAATAACGCTTTTGGGGTGTATCATGTGTCTTGTCATTTATTATATTTAAATTATTGTGCATACATCATATCATTAACAAATGTGTATTCAGCTTGTTTCAACTGTTGTGTGGTTATTATTTAGATTTAGTTTATTATTTCCAGTACATGCAATTTCATAGGCCGCCGCTCCCCATTACATTATGAGCATTGAGCATGTTCCCCATTACATTATGAGCGTGAACCTGGCGAGCCAACATACGATCGGCTCCGTTTGATTGAGCCTTGATCGCACATACATTATCATTTTTCAGTACATGCAATACGATCGGCTCCGTTTGATTGAGCCTTGATCGCACAGACATTTATCATTTTTCAGTACATACATTTATCATAGGTCATTCGTTCCCCATTTATGTTGTTGTATGTTGTTGTATGTTATTGTATGTTATAGTTTGTGATTGTTATTATTACTGTTTGATTATTTACATTTGCTCACATATGACTATTGCACAACTTTTCCTTAATAAAAATAACATGAAATCAATAATAAATGTTTATCTAACAAGGTTCACTCGCCAACTTATGTTGACCCAAAAACTCCCATTTTTACACATGATACAGGTGAACCAGCTGCAGCAAGAAACACCTAGGATTGGATTAGAAGAATAAACTGATTTAGAGCTTGGATTGTTTAGTTTGGTTATTTTCCTTTGTATTTGTATGGACATGTTTGGATTGTTGAGAATGTAATTTTGACATTAATAAATATGAAACATATTAGTAAATATCATGAGCTTTGGTGATAACCCAATTATGCCCCGACTCTTATTCCGCTGCGGGTCGGGGTGTGACAGTGATGGACCCTCACTATCTAAATAGGTATGATGATGAGCCTTTGTTGAGTATGGCAAATCTAGCCTACGTGATCTCATTCACTGATGTGGAGTCATGTGACCCTGTATACACTAAGTCTCCTCTGGTCTACCACGAATCCTCGCAAGATCCCGAGGTGCCCTATATGAATATACCGAACTGGACCGATGACTTCCTATCGCATTATCTATACAACTGGCTTCTTGTTCTAAAAGATGCTAGAAGCATCCATATCCCCGGGGTCACAGCTGTGAAACCAGCCATTTCTTTTTCATATCATTTTTTTTTTCATATCAACAACAATGGGATGAGTTCCGAGTACGTGGTACACCTGCATGCCCACCTGCTACAACAATTGCAAACCATGATCCTATTGTCTTCACGTCAATTTCCCTTCAATAAGATGAAGGCATATTTCATAGTCTTTATCTTTAAGGCTCTGAACGGCACCCATAAGGTCTACCGTTATGTTTATGGTATGGGCCAAGGCACATGAACTGAATCAACACACATTGGTTTGCAGTCGAAGGTGTTATTGGTCTGAGTTTCATGCTTAAGCTTGTGCTGGAGCTATGAGGTTAGTAATATGAATTGACTTTTTTCTTTCATCTAGATTTGTAATTACTCGATTTGAAGTATAAGATCATTAGAAGGAAAACATGTAAATTGACTTGTCTGATCCTTGTATGCATATAACCTGGAAATCAAGTAAACTGAGTTGTAATATGAGTTAATAACTAGGGGATTAACGATTATAACATGTATTTCTCTTACTACTCATGACACACATTGAGAATTGAAGTGCTAGTGGTCCACACTAAGATTATGTGATATTGAATAGTATCATGAAAACTTGAATGTATGTATGCATCTGTTGATTAGTTATGTGTTACGTATATGCGAACACCTGTATACAAATACATAAAGATTAAATGGAAAGCAATAGTGCTTTTGAAAGATAAAAAGAAAAGAATATTTATTTCAACGGGTCTTTATTTGACTCTTAAGGTAAAAAGATACCAAGCTGGGTCGTCATCATCAACTAAAGGTTAGATTCATCCTATATCTCTTATATATACACACACAAAATTAATGTCGCATTTGTGTTTTGATCATATAAGGGTTTGTTTACACTGTCAATTACTCTTTTGATCCATCTAAAGCGTGCTTATGGTTTTAAACCAAATCAAGGTGCGCTTATCGTGTGTTTTTGTCTAACGGCCCATTAAGTGTTTTTTTTAATTTATAAACACCAAATTAACGCGTGATTATGAGGACCCATTAAGGTGTGTTTTTTTTATTTTAAACCAAACTAAGGTGTGTTTTCACCCATTAAAAGTGTGTTTTTTTTTTTCATAAACCAAATTTTAGTGTGGATAAGGTGTGTGTGTGTGTGTGTTTTGTTAATAAACCATATTAACGGTTGAGTATGGTGTGATTTGGTCTAATGACTTGCCACTGTATTATTTTTTAGGTTTTTTAATCACATTGGAAGTGGAAATAGTATTATGACTGTAGTTTTGTAAATTGGAATGTAAGAGAAGGTACAAAGCTTTTGTTCATAAATATGGAGGTGCAAAGGAAATCAATTATGATGATTAAAACAAGTTGTTGTGCAGCTGTGAGATTCAAGGTGTAGGGGGCACCTTCAAATTAATTTGGTTTGAATAATTTAAATGATGCAAAAAGAAAGAAAATCGTTTACTGTGTTTTGTGTAAAAGTGTTAAATTATGCTTCTAAAATTTTCAAATTTTAAAGTTTATCTAAAGTACTTGAACAATTTCAAGGAAAGCTGATTGATTTTGTAAAAGAATCCTCATATGGTTGTTTCCGATTGGAGCATTTTACTGGTTCTGGTATAATTAATGAGCAAGATTTACCTGGAAAAGAAAGAGATTCTGTTGATTAATATACCGGTTATATCGTATGGTTTTGCTGGAATGCCACCAGCAATGCCAACAATATAGCTAGCTGGCTTATTACCAGGATGATCTTTAACTACTTTGTGTTTAAGTACCGGAAACAGCGGTGGCAGAAGTACAATTATGTATTGTCGGCTGCACTGGATGCAGGGACCGCTTTCATGGGGTGTTGTTGTTCGCCGTGCTGCAAAACGAAGGTGTCGAGTTGAAGTGGTGGTGGACAAAGCCGGATTTATTGTCCACTGGCGAAATGCCCCATGGCTCCTGGAATCAATGTCAAGGGTTGCCGATTTTCTAGGCGCGGCATGGAGTAGCCTACAAGGAGTAAAACAAGATAGAATAAGGGAATGGATATGCATGTTTAGCTACACAAGTTTGAGTTGAGCTATCAAATTGGTTAACTAGGCTTTTAATTTGATTGTATCTGTATTTGGAATTCCAAATAAATTGCAGTTGATTAGTATTCTAATTTTGGTATAAGATCAGTGTAACACCCCAACCCAAAACGGGCTCACATGATTTTTGGCTCCCTACCAACACTTGTCTTTGATCAATTTCTAAAAAAGTTTATACAACTTGCATAGGAGTATACGAGTTAGATAGGCCAACCGCTTGACAACATCGGACAGCCTTTGACTCTATACAACTCATATAATCCTATACAAGTCATATAGATCAAGGTGAGGGTGTGAGATTATCTTGACCCATCAATAAAGTCGAACACATAATTAACAAAGTTATAAAATGGAATTCTTATAAAGCAAATTAAATTCTTTGATGGGTTTTATAAAATGTTTATACATTATTATAAGGTACTTCACACTTGCCACTATTCAAAATAGTAGATAGAAATAACATTGTGCCTGATAAAAGTCTTTCTAACATATAAGGGTGGTAGGAGTGTATGAGGGTAGTGGTTTGCGGGTAGATGTATCCGACGGATACACCGCTAGTGCCTATTTGAGTAACCAAGTTGGTTGTGATTTGGGGTAGTTGTTTCGTGGAAGAGGAAAGAAAGAGAGAGACATAGATAGTAGAGTAAAAGAAGTGTGGTCTATGATTTGGGATACCTGAGAGGAGTGGTGCCAGTAATTTAGATGACTTTTGGTTACTTTGGATAGCTGACGGTAAAAGTGAGACGTTAATTTATAAATGCAACACTTAGAGCACTCACATTCTATCCATAATCTTACACCCTATTTTTAAAATTTTAAAAAAATTTAACAAAAACATCACTACATCCCATCCACCATCTTGATATCCACCCCTTAAAATTTTAACAAAAAACCCACTCCCTCATATATAAATAGCTACTCTGCACCCATGCATCTTCTTCTCACACACCCACACACATACACATATATATAAAAAGAGAGAGAGAAATAAATAATAACAGAGAAAGGGAAATATAATAAGAAAAGGCTATAGAAATAGTTATGGTGAAGGAACGTTGAAGATTTTTAAAATAAAAATAAATTTTAAATAGCATAATTTATAGCTAGATTATAAGATGAAAGATGATGATGAAGGGAATGTAAATGCTATTGCGGTGTATAAAAAGAAAAAAGAGTCACATTTTCTAAAGTAATAAAACTTTTATTTTCCATTATCAAGAAAGTTCAACATGAAAGATGCATTGTTAAATCCAACATCAACCTCTTACAAAGAAATAATTAACAAAAACACATTTCATATTCTCGAAGATTCTGTTCTCTTTCATATTCCACTATTGTAAACATTAATTATTTACTAACAGATATTGATGATCACTACCAGATCAGTAAGACGATAAGTGGTAATCACTATTATATTAGTGAGACAAGAAAGAATGATCATTGTCTTATTAGTGACACGTTGTAACAATGAATTTTATGGACTTAAAAAGATGTTTATGTTGTAAAACAATGGTCTATTAGCAACCAATATACAACTACGATAAACATGAGAAAACAAGACTATATAGATCATGTAACATTTGTCGAAAAACGGGTTTTTCAAACCCGCTTCGTTTATTAATCGAATAATCAGTTTCATATTTTGTTGCTCATTTAATGCTTATTTTAATTTTAAACAATACATAACTAATAAACATTTTAGATTATGGAAATTAAAATTGTTAAAAATAAAATTAAAACAATTAAAAATGAAAAAGGGCTGCCGGGTTTCGAACCAGGGTCAGCCGGAAACTTTAAACACCAAACACATAACCACTCCGCCACTTGATGTCTTTGTGAAATCTAGGAAACAATTAAAACATAACTTCAACCGTGAATCAACATGTTTGCGCCAAACTGAAACCGATATCGGCTTCCAAACGTCCATGGACTTTTGAGTGATCGCGGATTCTTGATTATAACCGATAAACCGACATTCTTAATCAATTCAGCCTTAAATGAACTTGAATTCATATGATGTTCGGGTTTAGAAACCGAAATCTTTTACTTTCTGAATTACTCCATCAATAACATCATCTCGCGACTCAATAACATTCACAGAACCTCTAATTTCACTTTTACTCTAATTTCTGATCGTCGGAATCGTTTTTTGAACTCGCCGGACTTTCGCCAAAAAACCGTGTCTTTCATCAAAACGGTAAATTTCTAAATTCTTTCATCTTCTATCTGTTGTTAGACTTTTACTAACTCAAACCCTCCAATCAGAATCGGTCCCAGACGACGATATCGGATAATCTGCAGTCGCCGGAAAACTTCTGAAAATTCCTAAATCGCGCTGTGAAACGGTATTATCATTTAAACCTTCTGATAAGTCTTGTTTAGTCCTTCAATTCCACAATTAGTTAATCAAAAACTGTTGATTGGTCCGCTCAGACGGAGTTCATAAAAACAGAGCCGACGACTTTGCCGGAGTTCTGAGAAAAGTCGTCATTCCGGTATGTTCATTCCCAAAACCTTTCCTATCCGTTACATTTTAATCACTCATACGCCTGTTAAATGAATTGAACAAGTTCAGTCGAAAATCAGTTGTCTGGGTTATTGTAACGAAGAAGATGAAGTTAGTCTGTATATAAATTTAACATAAATTGGATTATATCTCGGGTTAGACACACAGTCCAGCGGTGGACTGTGTGCAACGTTAATCAACAGGTCCCGGGTTCGAGACCTGATACGCAAGCCGGTTCGATAGAATTTAAATCCTTTTTAAGAAATGAATTTTGGAATAAATTAAATAGTATATAAATACAATTAAAAACAGAAATATTTCGGGTTAGACACGTAGCTCAGTTGGTAGAGCTGCGTGCACGCGTACGGGAGGTCACGAGTTCGAACCTCACTCAGTGCAAACAATATACACGACCGAACCGGTCAACAAGTCAAAGTCAATGGTCAACGGTCAAACCCAAAAAGTCAACATTTTTTTATATTTTTGTTTATTTATTTAATTTAAAAATCAATTAAAAGACTTAAAAATAATGTTTTTAAAGTTAGAAAATAGCCTTCAACTCACAAAAATATATCTAAAAATCCTATTAAAATTATTAATAAAATCCACTCATTTACCATACCTTTTCGTTATTATTTAGGTTAGTTAATCCTCGTCGATCAACCCTCTAAACTCGTGCGCATTCAACATCTTCAACCGAACGCACCCAATGTGAGTGAATCTCTACAAATTCCCCGTTTTAATCACGTTTTTGGGGTGTATCATGTGTCTTATTATTTATTACATTTTAACAATTGTGCATCCATCATATCCATGATCAAATGTGTATTCAATATGTATCAACTGTTTGTGTGGTTAATGTTTAGATTAAATTTATCATTTTCAGTACATACATTATCATAGGCCGCCGCTCCCCATTACCTATGAGCGTTGAGCTGTTCCCCATTACCTATGAGCGTGAACGAGGTGTTGCCAACATAAGATCGGCTCCGTTTGATTGAGCCTTGATCGCACATACATTTATCATAGGCCGTCCGTTCCCCATTACCTATGAGCGTGAACGTGACGTTGCCAACATATACAGTATCATTCATGTTATATATTCATGCAAGGTGGTTTGTTATTGTATGTTATTGTTTGTTATTGTTATTGTTATTGTATGTTTATTTACGTTTGCTCACATATGATTATTGCACAATTTTCCATAATAAATATAACAAGAAATCAATAATAAATGTTTTCTAACAAGGTTCACTCGCCAACTTATGTTGACCCAAAAACCCCCATTTTTACACATAATACAGGTGATCCAGATGCAGCAAGAAACATATAGGATGGCTTAGAAGAATAAACCGGTTTAGACTTTGGATTGTTTAGTTAGTTATTTTTCTTTGTAATTGTATGAACATGTTTGGAATATTGAGGATGTAATTTTGAATATAATAAATATGAAACATATTAGTAAACATCATGAGCTTTGGTGATAACCCAATTATGCCCCGACTCTTATTCCGCTGCGGGTCGGGGAGTGACAGATTGGCATCAGAGCCATGACTATAGGGATATAGGATAGGTTATTAGACCCTTAGAGCCTATACTATAGTTGATTAGAATTTTTAAAATTATTTGTGTGTTACATGCAAAATTCATGATGTTTATATGTTTTATGTTTATTGTTACATTCAATGTTATGCAAGCATGTTCATAAGTACATATTATTATACAATGCCTATCATGAATCATATTCTCATAACATATCATATCCATGAGAGCACACACCACACAATTTCCATGACTTTTGCAACGATTTTTTTTGTAACATTCGTCAAAAACGGGTTTTGCCAAACCCGCTCCGTTTATTAACCGAACAGTCAGTTAAAATTTTCGTTGCGAATTAAATGCCCAAAATAATTTCAAACGATACATAATCAATTATTATACGGGGATATATAATTAGTTTTTGAAAAACTGTTAAAAATCGCAAAATAAAAATGTTTTGTTTCTGCCGGGTTTCGAACCCGGGTCTGTACCGGTTCAACAAACAACTTATCACCCAGCCGATCAACCACTGCGCCACTTTGATTTTCTGATAATAAAAGGAATCAATTAATTCAAATAATAAAGTGCGGAAGTCAAAATTCAGTCAATTTGCGCCCAAATAGCAGTCGTCGGAAATCCCGACGACTTCGCCGATAATTTACGTTTCCGCTCAAGTTAACCGAAGAATTAACTCCCACGACGGTTATAACCGACGTCTGAACCCGCGACATCAGTCGTAACCGCCGGAGAACGGCTGACTTCGAATTAAGACCGAATTCAGACCCCATACATCTCGATACTACCCTATAAATTCACCCACAACTCACCAGAAACCTTTCACTCTCAAATCGCACCCTTTCTCGGCGAAAACTCACTCGCCGGAAATATTCTGTACGTCGCCGGAAAACCGAGTCCTTAATCTCTGAGCTTTACTGAACCCCCTAAACTTATACCGAAGTCACCCACACCCTTTGTAAGCTTTCTGAAGATTCTCTGCTGCAAGACACTCGTCGCCGGAAGAGATTGCTGTCGCCGGAGTTCTGCCGGAAAACAGAGGAAAGCCAGTCGGTACTTTTCACGCCTAATTTCCTTTCTTTTTTTTACTAATATCTCATCTGTAATTAATCATAAAACGCTAAAGAAACCTGAATCAACACTTCGAACCAGTCAGTCGTCACTTCTGGTTATAACACAACGAAGAAGATGAAGTTCGGTAAACATATAAGTATAATTAAAATCAAGTTATTTACCGGGTTAGACACACAGTCCAGCGGTGGACTGTGTGCACATTAAACGCAAAGGTCTCGAGTTCGAATATTGTCCCCCCCCCCTACCTTAATAAAAATTCTTTTTTTTTTGTTAACTGAACCGGATTGATTTTATGTATATGTTAAGTATATTAATAACGGAATAATAACCAAGTTAGACACACAGTCCAGCGGTGGACTGTGTGTATGTTTAATCAAAGCACACGAGTTCGAGTCCGGTCTTCTGCATCGACCCGGACAATTATTCTACCTTTTTAAATAAGTCAGAAATGAAAACAAATAGTTTGTATTTAAGTATAATAAAAATTGGATTATATAACATGTTAAACACACAGTCCAGCGGTGGACTGTGTGTTGCACAACCCACAGGTCCCGGGTTCGAGACCTGTGGAGCGCACCGGTTCTCTGGATTAAAAATCGTTTTTAAAATAAAGGATTTCTGTTTAAATCTAATTAATATATATATATAATTAAAATCAGATATATGACGGGTTAGACACGTAGCTCAGTTGGTAGAGCTGCGTGCACGCGTACGGGAGGTCTCGGGTTCGAGCCTCACTCAGCGCACAACAATATGTATTCGAACCGTCAACAGTCAGTCAAAGTCAACGGTCAAAGTCAACGGTCAATGGTCAAAAAAGTCAATTTTTTTTATAATTTTTATTTATTTATTTTAATTAAAAATCAATTAAAAATACTTAAAAATGACATTTTTAAGGTTAGAAAATAGCCTTAAACTCACAAAAATACACCCAACAATCCTACTAAAATAGATTAATAAAATCCGTTTACTTACCAAACCATAATGTGATTTATCTAGGTTAATCTCACTCGTGGTTAAAACCACTTCGCGTGCATTCAACATCATCAACCGAACGCACCCACTGTGAGTGAATTCTTACAAATTCCCCTTTTTATTCATGTTTTGGGGTGTATCATGTGTCGCTTAAACTAATTCTCTTATGCAAACTCGTGCTATACCATTATATGATTTAAACTAGAATGTAAATATTGTTGGTTGTGATGTAGTACATATTGTCAAGTTGTATGCAAATTATTTAGGCCCATCAGTTCCTCGTGGGAGACGATTGAAAAACGCGTGCCTCAAACTCATTCATTGGCCCATCAGTTGTAGAACAACGCGTGCCTCAAAACTCATTCATTAGGCCCATCAGTTCGTAGAACAACGCGTGCCTCAAAACTCATTCATTAGCCCATCAGTTCGTAGAACAACGCGTGCCTCAAAACTCATTCATTAGGCCATCAGTTCCTCGTGGGAGACGAGTCGAACAACGCGTGCCTCAAAACAATCATTTGATGTATGTGTGTGCAATATTTGATATTATGTGTTGTGTGAATAAATTTACATCTACATTTACTCATATGTGGTTATGCACATTATTTATAATCAATTGGATAAACTTGTTCAAATGTTTTCCATAGGATTCACTCGCCAACTTTATGTTGATCCAAAAACCTTTTTACACATGATACAGGTGAACAGGTTGAAGCAAGGAAAACATAGGAAATGCCTTAGAAGAGAACAAAGAAGCTTAGATTGATAGTTAGAACATGTTGTAACATTTATTGTAAATTTCTATTAAATTGTATTAATGAATATGAAACGTATAATAAATGTCATGAGCTTTGATGATAACCCAATCATGCCCCGATCACCTTTTCCGCTGCGGGTCGGGTGTGATAGATTGGTATCAGAGCCATGACTATAGGGATATAGGATAGGTTATTAGACCCTTAGAGCCTATACTATAGTCTGCCTAAATTTTAATTGATTAGGTGGTTACATACAAACTTGTGATATTTATCTGTTTCATATTTGTTTATATTTACAGTCAAACATACATGCTTATATACATATTCATTATACTTATATCAATGTTCATATATTCAATTCATTTTCATACTCTCATTATTCAAGGATTTTGTTGCAATTTTCAAATCTCATCAAAGTAAGTTCTGCGACGGGCATGTAGTAACCGGAAGGGTACAAGTACCGGTAGTCAGAACGTCCTGTCTAGGTTGGCATTCGTATAAATCCAAAATAACGGACCAGTTTGCCTACCTGGGGACTAACGATGAGAGTACGACGGACCTATTAGGCCAAAGCATGCCACACCAAACGTCGTTCGAACTAACCCCACTTTGAGATGTCACTGTGTCCCTGCCTGGGCACATTCTGAATATCATACGTTACATATTTCTCGATTTTCTCCGGGCTTTAGTGTACGTAACCAGGCTAACACATGCGAACCATATGAAAAACCTGGTAATCATGGGGGCCCACGTGATTACGAAGGTGAAGTATGGCGGCATGCAAGGCCCAATTACAAGCAAAGCCCAAGACATCCTATGGATGTAGTAGATTTATTTTTCTATATTTATTTTATGAATGTTCATTCCCAAACACGACCCACGAACCCAAAAGCATCCAACTCATACTCTTGACATGTATTCCTTGTAGATGTCTTCTAACCTCGCCCGTAGGAAGATGAGAGCAGGAAAAGCCCGTGAACGCATGGCTGCCCAAATCGCTCAGCAAATGGCGACCGTAATACCCAACATCGTAGTTCAAGTTCAACAAGCCCTTACCGCTAATTCCGTTAACCCAACCCAACAAGAAGATCAAAACACTGTCAATCTTTCCCAAAAGTCACTAAATGCACCTACAAACATTTCAAATCCTGCGATCCTCCAAAATACGAAGGTACTGAGGGTGTCACCGCTCTCCTCCATTGGTTCGAAGAAATGGAGAACACTTTTCTAAATTGCGATTGCCCCGATGATCGCAAAGTGCATTATGCTACCGGTCGTTTACTTGGAACAGCACTCACATGGTGGAATACAGAGAAGACCAAACGAGGTGTTGAAGATACTATGACTTTGACTTGGGAAGAGTTGAAGGGAATCATGACAAGACGGTTTTGCCCAAGAAGCGAAATCAAGAAATTGGAGGATGAGTTCCATTCTTTGAAACAAAAGGAAGGCGACCACACCACATACAACAAGAGATTCCTTGAGTTAAATCAAATGGTTCCCAACTTGTTCACTCCCCTCTACCGTTTGATCGAGCACTACATTCGTGGTCTTCCATCAAAGATTCAAGACTCTGTAATAAGTACCTCGCCTGCAACTTTGGAAGCAGCAATGGAGCTAGCAACAGCGCTCACCGAGAACCGAATCCGGAACAAAGATTTCAAGGAGGAGAAGAAGAAGGATAAAGCATCAACCGAAACCACAAACTCCACCCGAACCGAATCCTCTACACCACCTATTTCTAAGAGGAAACGAGATGGGCAAATTTTCGCCGTCACCCAACGCAACCAACCAGCTTCACAAGTTGTACCTCCCCAAACTATCCCAATCACTCAAGTAGCACCCAACTCAACTTACCCAAATAAGAAGCCTTACATTGGACCTCACCCTCAATGCAACACCTGTTTCTATCACCATCCATCTACTTTACCCTGTCGACTATGTGCGAATTGTGGACGCTACGGTCATTTGAGCAAGGTTTGCCGCACCTCACAAAACCAAACCCCACCCCCTACTCAAAACATGGTACAAACATATCAACAGCCCCAATACCCCATGTTCCCATATGTTCGAGCTTGTTTCAATTGTGGCGACCCTACCCATTTTAGAAACACGTGCCTTCGTTTGGTTAACATCATAAACGCCCAAGCTCAAGCAAACCCAGTTAACCAAGCAAATCAAACAAACCCAGCTCCACCGCCAGCAAGAGGAAGAGTTTATAACATCAACGCAAATCCTGTTGAAGATATTAACGGTCCAAACAAACCACTTAACTAGCCTTCTCTCACCAAGAATCAAGATTCAACACCAACCACTTAGTTTTATGTTTTTCTTTATGTTATCTCAATTTTTACGTATCTCAATTGGAAATTTATCCAAGAATTTTAATGCAAATTACTAGTTCAGTTTGTTTTATACTCATTGATTTAATATTCATATCATCATACCTCACGACGTATCTCAGTTTCATCATTTAAAGAAGTTGAGTTGTGTCTCACTTCTACATAGACTAACCTCTCCATCATAATAAACGAGAGAGGTATTGTCATCATTCAAACATATATACTATCAGAATTAAGACTCAAGCGCTGGTTGTTGTGTTTGTTTATGTTGTAGAGTCGCATAGAACTAATCATAACTTGCGGATAAAGTCAATGAGAAATTGACAAGAATATGGTGGATACGCCGCTGGTACTTCCTATATATAAGTATTCTTGTCAAATGATCGGAGGCATTATCAGGCGGTTATGAGAGGTTTCATGCATAGGCTGTTTGGGTGATTGATGTTTAGATTAAGTTATTCATTTTCAGTACATGCAATACGTTCGGCTCCGTTTGATTGAGCCTTGAGCACACAGACAATTTCATTTTCAGTACATGCAATACGTTCGGCTCCGTTTGATTGAGCCTTGAGCGCACAGACAATTTCATTTTCAGTACATGCAATACGATCGGCTCCGTTTGATTGAGCCTTGATCGCACAGATATATTTCATTTCAGTATTTTAGGTTTGTTTGTATTGGTTGTAGAGTTATATAGGACTAATCATAATTCATTGATAAAACCAATGAAAATTTGACAAGAATATGATGGATACGCCGCTGGTACTTCCTATATATAAGTATTCTTGCCAAAGGATCAGAGGCATTATCAGGCGGTTATAAGAAGTTCCATGTAGGATTTAGTATTGCCTTGGTTGGAATTCGTGATACATTTATATCATCTTGCTATTTAAAGAGATTGGATTGTGTTCCGTTTCTACATAAACTAACCTCTCCATCATAACAAATGAGAGAGGAACTGTCACCATACAAACATATATGCTATCAGAATGTGGATTCAATTATTAGTTGTTGTGTTTATTTGTGTAGATTGTAGTATTAGAAGTTTTGCCTTAGGATATAACCCTAACCTTCTAAGCATATTCAAACTTTTATGCATGAAATCAAAGTTAGCAAATCAATTCTGCTTATCAATACTTTTACAGTAGGCAACAAAAGGCGATTCCTGTAATAGGGTACTTAACCCTTACAAGGAACGTTACCGCCTCGAACAAAAACTTAAACCCTTATTTCTTCTAAGCATGTAACTGTCAAACTAAACACCATCATTCTTTTAGTCAAATATATCACTATTTAAATTTCGGGATGAAATTCTAAAAAGCAGGGGATACTGTAACATTCGTCAAAAACGGGTTTTACCAAACCCGCTCCGTTTATTAACCGAACAGTCAGTTAAAATTTTCGTTGCGAATTAAATGCCCAAAATAATTTCAAACGATACATAATAAATTATTATACGGGGATATATAATTAGTTTTTGAAAAACTGTTAAAAATCGCAAAATAAAAATGTTTTGTTTCTGCCGGGTTTCGAACCCGGGTCTGTACCGGTTCAACAAACAACTTATCACCCAGCCGATCAACCACTGCGCCACTTTGATTTTCTGATAATAAAAGGAATCAATTAATTCAAATAATAAAGTGCGGAAGTCAAAATTCAGTCAATTTGCGCCCAAATAGCAGTCGTCGGAAATCCCGACGACTTCGCCGATAATTTACGTTTCCGCTCAAGTTAACCGAAGAATTAACTCCCACGACGGTTATAACCGACGTCTGAACCCGCGACATCAGTCGTAACCGCCGGAGAACGGCTGACTTCGAATTAAGACCGAATTCAGACCCCATACATCTCGATACTACCCTATAAATTCACCCACAACTCACCAGAAACCTTTCACTCTCAAATCGCACCCTTTCTCGGCGAAAACTCCCTCGCCGGAAATATTCTGTACGTCGCTGGAAAACTGAGTCCTTAATCTCTGAGCTTTACTGAACCCCCTAAACTTATACCGAAGTCACCCACACCCTTTGTAAGCTTTCTGAAGATTCTCTGCTGCAAGACACTCGTCGCCGGAAGAGATTGTTGTCGCCGGAGTTCTGCCGGAAAACAGAGGAAAGCCAGTCGGTACTTTTCACGCCTAATTTCCTTTCTTTTTTTTACTGATATCTCATCTGTAATTAATCATAAAACGCTAAAGAAACCTGAATCAACACTTCGAACCAGTCAGTCGTCACTTCTGGTTATAACACAACGAAGAAGATGAAGTTCGGTAAACATATAAGTATAATTAAAATCAAGTTATTTACCGGGTTAGACACACAGTCCAGCGGTGGACTGTGTGCACATTAAACTCAAAGGTCTCGAGTTCGAATATTGTCCCCCCCCCCCTGCCTTAATAAAAATTCTTTTTTTTTTGTTAACTGAACCGGATTGATTTATGTATATGTTAAGTATATTAATAACCGGAATAATAACCAAGTTAGACACACAGTCCAGCGGTGGACTGTGTGTATATTTAATCAAAGCACACGAGTTCGAGTCCGATCTTCTGCATCGACCCGGACAATTATTCTACCTTTTTAAATAAGTCAGAAATGAAAACAAATAGTTTGTATTTAAGTATAATAAAAATTGGATTATATAACATGTTAAACACACAGTCCAGCGGTGGACTGTGTGTTGCACAACCCACAGGTCCCGGGTTCGAGACCTGTGGAGCGCACCGGTTCTCTGGATTAAAAATCGTTTTTAAAATAAAGGATTTCTGTTTAAATCTAATTAATATATATATAATTAAAATCAGATATATGACGGGTTAGACACGTAGCTCAGTTGGTAGAGCTGCGTGTACGCGTACGGGAAGTCTCGGGTTCGAGCCTCACTCAGCGCACAACAATATGCATTCGAACCGGTCAACAGTCAGTCAAAGTCAACGGTCAAAGTCAACGGTCAATGGTCAATTTTTTTTATAATTTTTATTTATTATTTTAATTAAAAATCAATTAAAAATACTTAAAAATGACATTTTTAAGGTTAGAAAATAGCCTTAAACTCACAAAAATACACCCAACAATCCTACTAAAATAGATTAATAAAATCCGTTTACTTACCAAACCATAATGCGATTTATCTAGGTTAATCTCACTCGTGGTTAAAACCACTTCGCGTGCATTCAACATCATCAACCGAACGCACCCACTGTGAGTGAATTCTTACAAATTCCCTTTTTATTCATGTTTTGGGGTGTATCATGTGTCGCTTAAACTAATTCTCTTATGCAAACTCGTGCTATACCATTATATGATTTAAACTAGAATGTAAATATTGTTGGTTGTGATGTAGTACATATTGTCAAGTTGTATGCAAATTATTTAGGCCCATCAGTTCCTCGTGGGAGACGAGTTGAACAACGCGTGCCTCAAAACTCATTCATTAGGCCCATCAGTTCGTAGAACAACGCGTGCCTCAAAACTCATTCATTAGGCCCATCAGTTCGTAGAACAACGCTGCCTCAAAACTCATTCATTAGGCCCATCAGTTCCTCGTGGGAGACGAGTCGAACAACGCGTGCCCCAAAACAATCATTTGATGTATGTGTGTGCAATATTTGATATTATGTGTTGTGTGAATAAATTTACATCTACATTTACTCATATGTGGTTATGCACATTATTTATAATCAATTGGATAAACTTGTTCAAATGTTTTCCATAGGATTCACTCGCCAACTTTATGTTGATCCAAAAACCTTTTTACACATGATACAGGTGAACAGGTTGAAGCAAGGAAAACATAGGAAATGCCTTAGAAGAGAACAAAGAAGCTTAGATTGATAGTTAGAACATGTTGTAACATTTATTGTAAATTTCCATTAAATTGTATTAATGAATATGAAACGTATAATAAATGTCATGAGCTTTGATGATAACCCAATCATGCCCCGATCACCTTTTCCGCTGCGGGTCGGGGTGTGATATTTTTTGTATTTTCAAATCACATCAAAGTGAGTTCTCATGACGGGCATGTAGTAACTGGAAGGGTACAAGTACCGGTAGTCGGAACGTCCTGTCTAGGCTTGGCATTCGTATAAATCCAAAATAAAGGACCAGTTTGCCTACCTGGGGACTAACGATGAGAGTACGAAGGACCTATTAGGCCAAAGCATGCTATACCAAACGTTGTGTGAGCTAACCCCACTTTGAGTTGTCATTGTGTCTACACCTGGACACCCTCCGACCATACATCTCGCAAACATATTTCATGGTTTTCATTCGGGTGATGCGAGTGTTAAACCGCCAATACCAATGTGAATCCTACCAAGCCAATAGTCATGGGGGCCCACATGACTATACAGGTGAAGGTATGGGGGACATTTGAGGCCCAACATGAGCAAACCCAAGACATCCTATGGATGTAGTTGCATTATTGATGTTTATGTTATTTTTTTTAAGACACATGACACCTAAAAAGACTCCATAAACTCACAATCTTCTTATGTATATTCTTGTAGATGTCGGCTAGGCAACAACATGGGGGTAGAAGATCAGGAAGGTCAAACGAACGCTTGGCACCCAAATCGCAAAACAAATGGCCGCGGTGCTTCCTGACATCATAGTTCAAGTCCAACAAGCTCTCGCCGCAAATCCCATCAACCCTCCCCAACAAGAAGACCAGAATGTTGACAACCCTCCCTCCAAAAAGTGCTCATACAAACATTTCAAGTCTTGCGATCCCCCGAAATTTGAAGGGACCGAAGGTGTCACTGCCCTCCTCCACTGGTTTGAGGAAATGGAAAACACTTTCCTCAACTGCGATTGTCCCGAGGATCGCAAGGTACGTTACGCAACCGGGAGGCTATTTGGGGTAGCTCTTACCTGGTGGAATACTGAAAAGGGGAAGAGAGGAGTCGAAGATGCAATGGCCTTAACGTGGGAGGAGTTAAGGGAAATTATGACGAGACGCTTCTGTCCTAGAAGCGAGATCAAAAAGTTAGAGGATGAATTTCATTCGTTGAAGCAAAAGGAGGGAGATCATACTTCCTACAACAAACGATTTTTAGAGTTGAACCAAATGGTCCCTAACTTGTTCACCCCAGTTTACCGCTTAGTCGAACACTATATTCGAGGCTTCCCCTCGAAAATTCAAGACTCAGTTCTCAGCACTTCGCCTGCAACACTCGAAGTTGCTATGGAACTAGCTACTGAGCTTACCGAGAATCGTATTCGCAACGGCAAATTTAAAGTTGAGAAAAAGAAAGCCCCCGTTGAGGGCCAAACTTCAAACCATTCCACCTCCTCCTCAAAGTTTGCTAACAAGAGGAAACGAAACACCAGAAACTTTGCTGTCACACAAACAAATTTCCCTATCCCTGCTGCACCCATTACCCAAGTTGCCCCCTCACCTGCACCATATAAAAGACCCTACTCCGGCCCATACCCAAAGTGCAACCATTGCCAATACCATCACTTTCCTGATCATCCCTGCCAACATTGCACCGGCTGTGGTCGCGCAGGTCACACCATTCAAACCTGTCGCGTACCTCAGCGAACGAACCGCCATCAGCCCTCAACCCAAACCCACCATCAGATAATGGGTCAAGCCCAACAAACCTTACTACTACCACCTACCCAACATGTAGCCCAATCCTACTACCAACCCAACTATCCCATGGTGCAACCTATGCGGGCTTGTTACAACTGTGGTGACCCGAATCATTTCAGAAACACCTGTCCACGCCTAGTGAATATTATCCATGCCCAAGCTCAAGCTAATCCAGTAAACCAGGCTAACCAAGCTCCTCCACCTGCTAGAGGAAGAGCTTTCAACATCAACGCTAATCAAGCTAGGGCTGACAACAATGTGGTTAACGGTACATTTCTCATCAATGGTAGTTATGCATCTATGTTATTTGATACTGGCGCGGATAAGAGTTTTGTGTCCTTAGAATTTGAACCTATCCTCAACCAAACTCGTGATAAACTCATGGAATCCATAACGGTAGAAGTTGCTGACGGTAAACCGGTTTCATTAAACTCTATTATACGCAATTGTACTCTCACCCTAAACGATCACGATTTTCCAGTTGACTTCATCCTATGAAGTTGGGAAGTTTCGACATTATAATTGGTATGGACTAGCTCAGCCAACATCATGCTGAAGTTGTATGCCGCGAAAAGTTTATACGCATTCCTCTTGCAAACGGTCAGAGTCTACGAATCTTTGGAGAAACCAATTCGAAAGGGCTCAAAATAATGTCCTGTCATCAAGCCCGAAAATATCTCCGCAATAATTATGTCGCATTCCTAACTCATGTCGTCAAGAAGGGAACCAAGGAGAAGAAACTTGAAGACATCCCAGTAGTAAAAGATTTTCCGCAAGTTTTTCCTGACGACATTTCAGGACTTCCTCCCGTGAGAGAAGTCGAATTCCGCATTGATCTTATACCTGGAGCTACACCAGTTGCAAAATCTCCTTATAGGTTAGCCCCATCCGAAATGCAAGAGCTAGCCAGTCAATTGCAAGAGCTGACTGACAAAGGATTCATACGTCCTAGCTCATCGCCTTGGGGTGCACCTGTCCTTTTTGTGAAGAAGAAAGATGGAACGTTTCGCATGTGTATCGACTACAGAGAACTCAACAAGTTAACGGTTAAGAACCGCTACCCATTACCTCGCATCGATGATCTCCTTGACCAACTTCAAGGCGCCAGCTGTTTTTCGAAAATCGACCTTCGTTCTGGTTATCATCAACTCAGAGTACATGAAGAAGACGTCCCAAAGACTGCCTTCCAAACTCGTTATGGTCATTATGAATTCATGGTCATGCCATTTGGTCTAACCAACGCTCCAGCTGTCTTCATGGATCTAATGAACAGAGTCTGCAAACCCTATCTCGATCGCTTTGTTATAGTCTTCATCGACGACATTCTCATTTACTCAAAGTCTAAGTCTGATCATGAACGACACCTTCGACTCATCCTTACACTCTTAGAGAATGAAAAGCTCTACGCCAAATTCTCCAAATGCGAATTCTGGTTAAAAGAGGTACAATTCCTTGGACATGTCGTCAATGACAAGGGAATACATGTCGACCCCTCAAAGATCAAAGCAGTACAAGAATGGCAAGCACCACGTACACCAACCGAAGTAAAATCATTCCTTGGTTTGGCTGGTTATTATCGTCGTTTCATTGCAAATTTCTCCCGCATCGCTGTACCACTCATGGCTTTAACACATAAGGGAAAACCCTTCATATGGGGACCCAAACAAGAAGAAGCCTTCCAAACCCTTAAACAAAAACTCTGTGACGCACCTATCCTCACTCTTCCTGAAGGTTGTGATGACTTCGTGGTTTATTGCGACGTGTCGGGGAAAGGACTAGGCTGTGTTCTAATGCAAAGAGGAAAGGTGATAGCTTATGCTTCTAGACAACTCAAAACTCATGAGAAGAACTACACCACCCACGACCTAGAACGTGGAGCCGTTGTGTTCGCTCTTAAGATATGGAGACATTACCTCTACGGTACCAAGTGTGAAATATACACTGACCACAAGAGCCTCCAACATATCTTCAACCAAAAGGAGTTAAACATGAGGCAATGGAGATGGGTCGAACTTCTTAATGACTACGACTGTGAAATTCGGTATCATCCTGGCAAGGCAAATGTGGTGGCCGATGCACTCAGTCGAAAGGGTTATGCGAACTCCATTCGTCTTCTATGTTCGCAAATCATAACAGATATCAAAGATCAAATCCGAGAAGCCCAATAGGTTTCAGTAACGGAAAACGACGTACGCAAGGAGCTGTCTTGTGGAGCTGAACTTAAAATTGAAACTAAATCCGACGGTACTCTGTACTATCTAGATCGCATATGGATTCCTGACCACAATAACCTTCGTGTTTTCTTTATGAATGAGGCGCACAAAACACGATACTCTATACACCCAGGAGCCGACAAGATGTATCAAGACCTTCGATACACCTACTGGTGGCCTGGAATGAAAAAGGATATTGCTGTTTTTGTTTCCAAGTGCCTTACATGTTCCAAAGTAAAAGCTGAACATCAAAGACCCTCAGGGCTTCTGGTCCAACCTGAAATACCTGTATGGAAGTGGGAAAACATAACCATGGACTTCATTACCGGGTTACCTCGCACTTCTGGTGGGTATGACACTATATGGGTAATCATTGATCGTCTTACAAAATCAGCTCACTTCATTCCGATCCGCAAAGATTTCAAGAACGAGAAGTTAGCTCGTATCTACATCAGCGAAATCGTAAGCCGTCATGGTGTTCCGTTAAGCATTATTTCATATCGTGATGGTCGTTTCACTTCACGAACATGGCAAGCCGTACAAGCCGCTTTGGGTACACGATTAGACCTCAGTACCGCTTATCATCCTCAAACTGATGGACAATCTGAACGCACCATCCAAACTCTTGAAGATATGCTTCGAGCATGTGTCATAGACTTCAAGGGAAATTGGGACGCTCATCTACCATTAGTTGAATTTTTCGTACAACAACAACTATCATTCAAGTATCGGCATGGCACCTTTCGAAGCTTTATATGGTCGTAAGTGCCGATCTCTAGTATGTTGGCACGAAATTGGGGAAGCTCAAATCACTGGTCCAGAATTGATTCAAGAAACCACAGACAAGATCCATCAAATTCGAAACAATTTTCTAGCGGCACAAAGTCGTCAAAAGAGTTATGCAGATAGACGACGAAAGCCTTTGGAGTTTAACATTGGTGATCATGTACTTTTAAAAGTATCACCGTGGAAGGGAGTAGTTCGTTTTGGCCAGAAGGGAAAGCTAGCACCACGCTACGTAGGACCTTTCAAGATACTCGAAAGAGTAGGACCTGTAGCATACAAGCTTGATCTACCAGAAGAACTCAACAGAATTCACCCCACATTCCACGTATCAAACTTGAAGAAGTGCCTCGCCGATGAAAACCTCCATATTCCCCTGGAAGATATTCAGATCGATGAATCTATGCACTTCATTGAAAGACCAGTAGAGATCATGGACTTCGGAGAAAAACGTTTAAGACGGAGTCGTATTCCAATTGTTAGGGTACGCTGGGAGTCGAAACGGGGACCTGAGTTTACTTGGGAACGTGAAGACTCAATGCGCGAAAAATACCCGCATATTTTTCCTGTTACCACTACTACTTAAATTTCGGGATGAAATTTCTAAAAGTAGGGGATACTGTAACATTTGTCGAAAAACGGGTTTTCCAAACCCGCTTCATTTATTAATCGAATAATCAGTTTCATATTTTGTTGCTCATTTAATGCTTATTTTAATTTTAAACAATACATAACTAATAAACATTTTAGATTATGGAAATTAAAATTGTTAAAAAATAAAATTAAAACAATTAAAAATGAAAAAGGGCTGCCGGGTTTCGAACCCGGGTCAGCCGGAAACTTTAAACACCAAACACATAACCACTCCGCCACTTGATGTCTTTGTGAAATCTAAGAAACAATTAAAACATAACTTCAACCGTGAATCAACCTGTTTGCGCCAAACTGAAACCGATATCGGCTTCCAAACGTCCAGGGACTTTTGAGTGATCGCGGATTCTTGATTATAACCGATAAACCGACATTCTTAATCAATTCAGCCTTAAATGAACTTGAATTCATATGATGTTCGGGTTTAGAAACCAATCTTTTACTATCTGAATTACTCCATCAATAACATCATCTTGCGACTCAATAACATTCACAGAACCTCTAATTTCACTTTTACTCTAATTTCTGATCGTCGGAATCGTTTTTTGAACTCGCCGGACTTTCACCGGAAAACCGTGTCTTTCATCAAAATGGTAAATTTCTAAATTCTTTCATCTTCTATCTGTTGTTAGACTTTTACTAACTCAAACCCTCCAATCAGAATCGGTCCCAGACGAGGATATCGGATAATCTGCAGTCGCCGGAAAACTTCTGAAAATTCCTAAATCGCGCTGTGAAACGGTATTATCATTTAAACCTTCTGATAACTCTTGTTTAGTCCTTCAATTCCACAATTAGTTAATCAATAACTGTTGATTGGTCCGCTCAGACGGAGTTCATAAAAACAGAGCCGACGACTTTGCCGGAGTTCTGAGAAAAGTCATCATTCCGGTATGTTCATTCCCAAAACCTTTCCTATCCGTTACATTTTAATCACTCATACGCCTGTTAATTGAATTGAACAAGTTCAGTCGAAAATCAGTTGTCTGGGTTATTGTAACGAAGAAGATAAAGTTAGTCTGTATATAAATTTAATATAAATTGGATTATATCTCGGGTTAGACACACAGTCCAGCGGTGGACTGTGTGCAATTGAAACTTAGCGATACCGGGTTCGAGTCCGTCCTTGTTTAGTTTCGTCACAATATTCAAACTTTTTATAAAACCCAAATATGAAAACTTCCAGATAGTATATAAGAGAAATAAAAACAAGTGTTTTAACCAGGTTAGACACACAGTCCAGCGGTGGATTGTGTGCAACGTTAATCAACAGGTCCCGGGTTCGAGACCTGATACCACAGCCGGTTCGATAGAATTTAAATCCTTTTTAAGAAATGAATTTTGGAATAAATTAAATAGTATATAAATATAATTAAAAACAGAAATATTTCGGGTTAGACACGTAGCTCAGTTGGTAGAGCTGCGTGCACGCGTACGGGAGGTCACGAGTTCGAACCTCACTCAGTGCAAACAATATACACGACCGAACCGGTCAACAAGTCAAAGTCAATGGTCAACGGTCAAACCCAAAAAGTCAACATTTTTTTATATTTTTGTTTATTTATTTAATTTAAAAATCAATTAAAAATACTTAAAAATAATGTTTTTAAAGTTAGAAAATAGCCTTCAACTCACAAAAATATATCTAAAAATCCTATTAAAATTATTAATAAAATCCACTCATTTACCATACCTTTTCGTTATTATTTAGGTTAGTTAATCCTCGTCGATCAACTCTCTAAACTCGTGCGCATTCAACATCTTCAACCGAACGCACCCAATGTGAGTGAATCTCTACAAATTCCCCGTTTTAATCACGTTTTTGGGGTGTATCATGTGTCTTGTTATTTATTACATTTTAACAATTGTGCATCCATCATATCCATGATCAAATGTGTATTCAATATGTATCAACTGTTTGTGTGGTTAATGTTTAGATTAAATTTATCATTTTCAGTACATACATTATCATAGGCCGCCGTTCCCCGTTACCTATGAGCGTTGAGCTGTTCCCCATTACCTATGAGCGTGAACGAGGCGTTGCCAACATACGATCGGCTCCGTTTGATTGAGCCTTGATCGCACATACATTTATCATAGGCCGTCCGTTCCCCATTACCTATGAGCGTGAACGTGACGTTGCCAACATATACAGTATCATTCATGTTATATATTCATGCAAGGTGGTTTGTTATTGTATATTATTGTTGTTATTGTTATTGTTATTGTTATTGTATGTTTGTTTACGTTTGCTCACATATGATTATTGCACAATTTTCCATAATAATATAACAAGAAATCAATAATAAATGTTTTCTAACAAGGTTCACTCGCCAACTTATGTTGACCCAAAAACCCCCCATTTTTACACATGATACAGGTGATCCAGATACAGCAAGAAACATATAGGATGGCTTAGAAGAATAAACCTGTTTAGACTTTGGATTGTTTAGTTAGTTATTTTTCTTTGTAATTGTATGAACATGTTTGAAATATTGAGGATGTAATTTTGAATATAATAAATATGAAACATATTAGTAAACATCATGAGCTTTGGTGATAACCCTATTTTGCCCCGACTCTTATTCCGCTGCGGGTCGGGGTGTGACAGATCATATAGAGAACAAGAACATGAAAAATAAGGGAATGAGAATCCTTCTCCTTGATATTAACATCATATACAAATGCCAATATATAGGCACTATGACATTGATACAAACATAAATGTAATATGAGAGTTGGTAATGTGGATAGTCACTAATAAATATATTCATAACACTTCCCCCTTGACTATCCACTCGTGATAAAAGAAAGGGGGTACATTATTCTTTCAGTACGCTTGAGATGCTGCCTCGTTAAAAACATTGCCAGGAAAACCCAGTGGGACAAAACCTCAGCTAAGGGAAAAAGATTGTAGCGCGTATTGTCTCCCGCTGATACTTCTGGATCAGGTACGTTGCCTCGTTAAAACCTTACTAAGAAAACCCAATGGGATAAAACTTAGTGAAGGGAAAAGAGTGCAACTTGTGTAAAACTCCCCCTCACTATAATATGTATCATTTAAGTAACATAAGCAAATCTTCTATGAACGTTGCTGAAAACTTTTGTAGTCTGTGATTTGTCGCTTGATCCTTAATGTGCAATCCTTTAATGAACATTGATTTATAATCTTCTCTAGTTGCCTCCTTTTGAAGTAGATCCCATAAGATCCATGAATGTGTTTTGTTACATTTCCTGCATTTACAAAACTAATCAAACTTGTTGAGGGGTTAGTAAAATATGAACCCATATTGTTTGTTCCTTAAGAGTATAGAAAACATAAGTTTTACCCATTACATTATCTCCTCATTGTACACCAGTTACATCTTGTCAATAAATTCATAGATATGTTCATGAATAATGTAACGTCTCGCTTTTTTATATTTTCCTTAATTAGAAAGTGTAATCGCATTTTTATTTATGGAAACTTGTATACATATCGTATTCGTATTTCTTCTCCAATCTTGTAATCCGAGACTTTGATCGTAATAAAATTCATACTTGATACATACTTGTCTTACATGCATTCAATTGTTAATACGTGTTTACATACAAATCTATACTTGTTATACGTGAAAATACTCATACATTCATAGTTGATACTAAAATGTACTTTCACATACTTTACACACTTAAAAACATGCAAAAATATCAATTATAGCATGAAATGAAAGAAAAACCAAGTTAAGGGACTAAAAGTGACAAAAATCAAAGAAGATTCTAGAATTATGTATCTCGCGGCCCGCGACCGTCTCTTCTTCACTCTCTCGTGGCCCGCAAGAGGGGCTTAATCCGGAGTTGTGGTTTCTAGCTCATGGATTGGTCAATTTTGTGTTTCTTACATTAAATGCACTCACCTAACTCACCCCCTAACCTCAACTATAAATACCCACCTCCTCCCACTCTCATTTCACACCTCAAACACTCATCTCTCTCTCTAAAGCTCTCTCTCAATTCTGAAAGTTCAAGACTTTCGAGTTCTAACTCACCTTTCCCTCCGTTCTTTACTCTTTTCTTCCTTCTTAACACTTGGAACACCTCTAGGAGTGTTTCCATAGGTTTTCCATGGAAAACCAACATGGAACATCACTATATTTGAGGTCATAAGTATAAGAACTTTTCGTTTTAATAAACCCACAAGTGTTGTATCCTTCCAAGCTTGTTCTTGAAATAAGATGTGAGTTGGTAGTGTGTTATTACTTGGAAGCCTTGGCTATCCTACCTTCAATCCACCACCTCACTTGATGATTTTGATTATTTTACAACTTTTATTTTCATTTTAACTTATTCATAACCATCCTTGTTTTCCTTGTGATAACTTGTGCATTGGTGAACTATACGAACGAGGTTATAGGAAGGTTATCCTCCTACCTCCATGCATGACTTCTATGAACTTCCATGATATTTATGATCTACTTATTATGTATACTATATAATATATTATATATACATACTAACCGAACCCTTGATGATAATCGAATGATTGTCCGTCATGGTACTAGGTTACATCACCTAAGTACTTAATTTCTCGTTACGATTTTAATGGGTACCTTAACCCATGAAAACACATCAACCCAAATGGGTATCATAGTGTCAAAACGAGTATTAAGTCTATGTGGTTATTTTCTCATATTCATATTTTGGTGTATTTAAATTCCTAAACCTATGTTATCATCCGAATACTTACCAACCCACGTTTTCCTCTTGTAGGATAACTTGGTGAATCCTCCAAACTCTCCAAACTCTTCACGAAAATTACCAAGTGGAAGCTTGCAAAACCGTGAGTACACTTGACACATTTCCCTTTTTACACAATTTGGGTTGTAACATGTTAATTTACAAAAATACATGAATACACACACTACATGCTTTATACACTTATCCAATCATACATGCTTATTGTTATGATTAGGTTTATTTTAGATCCATACATGCTTCTTGTCATTAACTTGGCTAGCCCCAACTTAACATATATAGCCCTATAGGAGTAGCACACCGCCCGTCGGGGTATTGTTAAGTATTAAGCGGATTCTAATTCTTATTCATACTTTAGTCTCGTTACTTCGTGTGGGAGGGACACATTCATTCTTGTGGACACTTGGGTTTGACAATTAGTATCGCATGCTAGCTTACCTTGTATACAATTGCCATGTGGATTTGAGTAAATTCTTTTATACTATGTACTTAAAACTTGTGTACTCACCAATACTTGTTGTATTGAACTATACTTTTAACATGTTGCAGGTTAAAAATGTTGAATGTGACGAATCTAGTAGGGACGACATAGAAATGCACCTAGAATGTTAGGCTTTTTATGTTGTAATTTTGTTATGGTGTAATTGACAATTTGATTTATGAAATGAAATGAATTTTTTATTTTAATATTGTCGCAAATAGCTTATGTGTAATGAGCAACCTATTTCGTCTCACTCCGATATTTTCGCCATCGGTTGGGGTGTGAAAAATAACTAGCAAGATATATTAATATAGTTTGTATTTAACAACGGTACTTCTGGACAATGATCTTTTCTTCTTTGGTACGAGATGATAAGAGGTATTTTCTATATCAACTATATGGACATAATTAAATTTATTTACACCATAAACTTTTTCCGTATAAAAATGTCCACCATCTTCTACATGTATTATGATTAATGGATAATAATACAATTGCTTGTTCTACATATTGAGCCATAAATTTGCAATACCATTTATAGTTTGGAAATTATTACTTTAATATTTGAGCTCATTTTGATCTCGTCAGGAGAGTCAATGATATCACCAACATATATAGTGATACTTGTAAACCTTATATTGTTCTTTTAATGAAAACACATAGACCAACTACACATATGTATTTCTCATCTCTGAGCTCACCAGTGAGTCTTATATCACAATCGACTTGACTATTTTAGTCCATACATATCTTGTAAACTTTGTAGAACATTTCTTGAGGTTTTCATATCTATGCTTAGATATTTATAATCCATCACAAACTTCCTTACATCTTTGACTATATAGGTGTATGTGTTCACACTCTAGGAGTTGTCATATAACTTTCTTGTTTAAATATTGATTTCTATATCATATCTTTAAAATCCAAATTGTACTTTCTCTTTATTTATTGAGATATCAAAATCACCGAGTACAATTTCTTCTATGTATGTCTATTAATGCACAAGAAATACATCATTAAGATGTTTTAGTTAACTTTTAAGCACTCAACTACCTTAGGAAACTCTTTAGAAGTTCCACTTATATCCAACATGTAAAATAATCATAAAGTATTCAAATCTAAATACAGTGATCACATTGTTCTCGAGAACTTACTTTATATGAATTACATAATTTAAATCCTTCAGCACTTTCATGTAGCTTTCAGTTTCAAGTGATACATAACATTCATGAGATGCATATCAATTCTCTTTTTTTATTACTAGAATAATTAAATACTAGAAAGCTATTGCATCTACCACAGGATAAATATATATATTTAATAATCATAGGTCTTTGCGGAACCCTTGTGCTATAAATTCTTGATTCACATAAAAGGCCTAATTGTATCTGATATATTTTGCAAATTCTGTTGTATGGACTGCTAGTCCGAAAGCTTTCCATTTTCATAGAGAATTCAACTCTGCCTCATTTGCGTCTTTCCATTTTGGCCAATCATTTCTTTGTATTTATTCATAGGCAAATTTTAAATCTTGATTCTCATCATTTCATCATTTCAAGCGCTATATTATATACAAAAGTATAACGACATCGATTTTTGTTTTGATTCCATACATTTCTAGACATGATATAATTTACTAAGAGCTCTTTATTATCAGGTACATGAGACTCTTTTAGAACCATCATGTCTAATATCTCTTCAGGAGATATTATTACTATAACCTCGACTTGACCATCTTAATTACTTGCTCCAATTTTTGAGGAACTTTATTATTGGAATCGACTAGTTTACCATGCTTCAGACGTGTAATAGACTCATTACAAATGTGTTGTTGTCTTTCTAGGACAGAATATAACTAGAGCATAATCATTGCTTATGTGACTTAGCTGTCACTATATTTTGGTCAGTGAACTCGTCTGATAATTTATTCTTTTATATTGGTAAATGAATTATCTTTTGAACTTCTAGTTCATAGTTTACAGTTTGAGGATCAAGATAACATGATAATTCATTCCACTTTTCACTTTGCAGCTGCTTTTTATCTCCCCCGAATGTTGGGAACATTTATTCATTAAAGTGAAAAACAATGAACCGTAAATAAATCTCTTACTAATGACTTTAAATATTTAATCATATACAACTAATTATGCCGACATATTCTCAATCTTTTTAGAGTTCCCATCTTTGTGTGGTGTGGTGGATGAATTTAAATATTCATGCCATATAACCAAAAACCTTTGAAGTGACAAATTAGGTTCCTGACCAAAACCAACTATAACGGGAAGAAATATGATAACTTGTTGGCTTGATGTGAATACATGTACATTTAAATATAAACATCAATCTTTTGCTCTCATAATCAATTGGTTTTCAATCACTTGTAGACATTTAGGTGATCGTCTCAACAATAACACTTATGCTAATAATCATTAATAACATGGGAATCAAATTCATCATTATATACAAAATAAATGTGTCAATCTGGAATAATATGCTTGCTATCTTATTAGCTAAGCCATAAACGATCAGTGCTTCAAGTTGCAAACTTGATAACCATTTAGACAATGCATCGATTTCAAAATACTAAATGGTTTCATGTTAGGATACATAAAAATCCTTTAACATATCCATAAACTTTTGGTTTATGACCATATATGTGCACTCTTGTTTGTCTAATACACGACAGTAAATACAAGAGAATAATGTATTATTATTTCAAAATTTCATCATATAACATATTTCCCATATTTTATTCTCGTATATTCACTCCATTAATGCACCACTTCTTGTGACTAGATTCATTATTACATGGTCGACTCATTATTAACATGAGGATCATTGCAATTTCCTCATTTACCATGATCGCAACCTTTACAAGGATCATTTTATAATCATCACATTATTAACATGGTTGAACTCATTGTAACATTAGCATTATTATGATTTTCTAAATTTCTATAATCATAAACTTTAAATCGATCATTATATCATCACATTCACTTCAGGGAATGGATTATGACTACTAAACTTTCATGGTAGCATCATTATAATATCCTTAGTCATGAGTATGACCTTTACACTAATCGTTATATCATCACATTCACTTTAGGGAGTGAATTAGAACCACATAACTTTCATGGTTGTCATTTCAAACCTTATATAGACTTTAACAATCTTGCTACTTCAAGAGCATATTTGAGGTCAGACAATGAAAAATGGTTTTATTCAAGCTGTATAAATAATCGTTTCATCACATAACATCAATTATATGACCGAATCTTTAAGATTTACCGGTCTAAAGACTTACAAGCTTTCATTAAATCATAAGAAGCTTTAGGTAGTTCTTCTAATGCTATATTATAAATAAATCTTGATCACAATTTAGTCATGTTTATAACGTGTTATTATATACCACAACTTTGGTCATTTTGATATTCTTTTCAAAAGTAACAACATATGGACACAATTTATACATAAAGCTAGAATATCAAAAAACATGACTTTATAACATGTCCCCAAATAAAACATGTTTCGATACAAAGTAATGAAGTAAGATGTGTTCATCACTTAAAGAAATACATAATTTATGTATTACGTATCACGATATAACCTATCACATGTATATCTTATGTACATATATATGCCTTTTAACTCCAAGCATTTCAAATATATACAATGTTAGCAAGAATCTAATAACATTCACAAATATCCATAGAAACTATTATACAATTATCAATATAGCATACCATCATATGAGACGTACTAATAATGCTTTTAATAAAATTGAAATAATGATAATCTTGTAAATAAAAAAAACATTTCACATCATTTTCAATATGTTTTGTATGCACTAAAAGTTATCAATTTATCATGTATAATGTATTCATAGAATGTAATGAGACGTAAAGTTTGTTTTTAGGGCATGAACTAGAAAAACAGCCAAATTCCGATGAGTGGAACTTAGATCTCTTATGTGTGTCAATAGATTCAAAAGTTTTTTGAATTTTATAAATATAAAATAAATGCATATCTTGTCCAAGTGACATTTTCTCTGGTTGTATAATATGTAATCAATAATAATGAACATGGTTACTTTAATATAGATGCGTCGCACATACGATTAAAGATCTCATACAGATTTAATGAACCTTTGTCTTACATTTGAACTATAAAAAAAATTCAAATTTTGGACCAATATGTAGTAAGATTATTTATAAAGGCATACTTCCCTTATACTACATATTTGGGGACGAAAGAAAATACTAACTTAAACTATATATTTAATTAGTTATTTAATATTAAAACATAAATGTCAAATTGATTCTCTAAGTGAAATATTTATTGTATCAGAGTGCATTTCTCACAATTACATAAAAGATAATTCAAACGAGTATTTAGAAAAGAATAATATATGACAAATCTGGATTCTAGCTTAATCTAGATTCTATCATTCACATACGAAATACAAAACTCAAATATAACAAAACAAAAAAATTATAGAAACACATAGTAATAGAATTATATCCATAACCATTTAAATTATAAAATATTTAGCTATAATATGATTTGGAAAAAAAATATATTCATTAAAGTAATTAATTAGGTCGTAATAATTAAAATGTAAATCCCAATAGTCTATTAATCAATTTTCTACAACAATTTTGCCGTGCCGTTTGCTTCATCGTTGCGGTAATATGACCCGACCCTATTACGGCTTACTGATTTATCTTCTTATCCTTTTTCTTATCGATAAACAACTAAATCCCCATTAAAACCTCACTCGATAATCAAATAAATTATTTAAGAAAGATGTAATAGAAACCAGGCAAAAGACTACTTTAGTAATTTTTACATCTTCCATTGTACTAGAAGATTTGCATCTATTACTTAAATGATACATATTATAATGAGGGAGAGTTTTACACAAGTTGCACTATTTTCCCTTCACTAAGTTTTATCCCATTGGGTTTTCTTAGTAAGGTTTTAACGAGGCAACGTACCTGATCCAGAAGTATTAGGGGGAGACAATACGCCCTGCACTCTTTTTCCCTTAGCTGAGGTTTTGTCCCACTGGGTTTCCTGGCAAGGTTTTTAACGAGGCAGCATCTCCAAGCGTACCGAAAAATAATATACCCTTTCTTTTATCACGAGTGGATAGTCAAGGGGCAGTGTTATGAATATATTATATATCCTTTATATGTTATCCCAACTATTTAATCATCAAATAAACAAAATAAAATAAAGAAGATGATACTTACCAATGGAAATTCAAGGAAGTCCATCTCAATCATAAGTTTTGGATCCATGACAATACTTACTGCTAGAAGTGCTTAACGGGTCGTGTTTGCGGGTTAACGGGCCGTGCTAATAACGTGTTGTAAAACAACGGTCTATTAGCAACAATATACAACTACAATAAACATGAGAAAACAAGACTATATAGATCATGTAAAGAACAAGAACATGAAAAATAAGGGAATCTTCTCCTTAATATTAACATCTATATACAAATGCCAATATATAGGCACTATGACGTTGATATAAATATAAATGTAATATGGGAGTTGATAACGTGATAGTCAATAATAAATAATATATTTATAACAATTTAATGTAAAAGAAAACTCTAGTGAACATTAAAGCATGATAAAGTCTGGTGAATTAACATCTACTAATATGCTTCAACTAATATCTTTCTGACAAGAAAAATTCAGTCCCCACCATAGTATACTTAGGCTACCCATACCAAAAGTACCTGGTTTGGCATGTTACCCAGACCACCGACACGAAGTGTAAACAAGCCCAGAGCCTCGAGAGCTACTCAAGACCAGCTTGGTTAAAAGCTCGTTAAGGCTCGCGAGCCTAAACAGCCCAAAGAAAATTTTAGCTTTTTTATATGTATTATAATAATAATGATGATTATAACCCAATCCTTAAAAACCCAAGTCAGTTTCTACTTAGACCCATATGATTTAAACTAATAACATTGGTGAGCTGAGCTTTGGCTTGTTTAAACGATAGTCGAAGTGAGCTCGAGCTGAGATTTTAGCCCGTTTGAGATTTATTTTTTAAATAGCTTGAGGCGACGTCAAGCTCAAATACGTAGGTTCGAACCGAGCCGAGCTCAAAGCTTTATAAAAACATGACAAGCCGAGCTCAGCCCACCTCGTTTACACCCCTGCCGACCTCTATTAGATGCAAGGAACCACAAAAAGGAACATCAGTAAGAATGGAATGACAAACTTGTACACTAAATTAGTAAATTCCCACAAATGTAGCAGTGAAGTCTAAAACCAAATATTTGGAATGCCCAATACATATTTAAAGGGGTATGGCAGTTTATCCAACACCACAAATGGAAAACAAAATCTTTCCCCAGAAATAACCCATAAAACTTACAATACCATGTATAACAAGATTCCTTTCAAAAAATAAACACTCTAAAATAACTACCAAAAACAAATACATAAAAGGCTTCCATACTTCTTCAGGAAGACGTCAACAACCGCTTGATCCCAGTTTTCTGATCCGCAGTAAGCTTTGTCGGGAACTTGATGTTGAATTTGACCCTCAAGTTGCCCTTTTTCGTCGGTTCTTTCGGTATAGGCATGCCTTCGCCTTTAACTACTTCTTCGTAAGTTGGGCTGATTACGGAGGTGATGGGAACCGTTAAGGTTCGGCCATCGAGTGTTGTGAGTTGGGCGGTGTAGCCGGTGAGAGCTTCTGCGAGTGATATCTTTTGGGTGACGACGAGATCGTTGCCGTCCCTCTTGAATACCGCGTGTGGTTTCTCGTCGATGATGAAGACGAGATCGGAAGGGATTACACCTCGTTGTTCGTTTCCTTTTTCGGGAAATGTTATTTTTGTACCCTTTTTCCACCCGGGTTTGATCTCTATTGTGAGAATTTCTTCCACTGTGGTCGGTCGCCTACAGTCACAGTACACAAGCATTAAGAGACATTCATGAGTTTTGAAGTAAACCACCTTCATCAGTCATGTAATAAGAGGCGGTAATTTCAACAATTCCACCTTGGTAAACTAGTTTTTTTTTTTGCTTTTTTTAATTTTAAGCGGGTCTATTATTAAAAAAAAGATCAAGGTCAAATGGATCAAAATAACTGAAAGTCACACAATGTCTATTTTTTACTTTATATAGCTTTCTTAATCATAAGTTAATTATTATAGTAAGAGTAAAGTATACGGATGGTCCCTGTGGTTTAACAAAACTTTGGAATTGGTCCCTAGCTTTCCAAAAGTACATATATGGTCCCTGTGGTTTGCACTTTGTAACGTATTTAGTCCCTAGCTTTTTCTAAAAGTACATGGATGGTCCCTGTGGTTCGCACTTTGTAACGCATTTAGTCCCTAACTTGGATATGCTAAACCTTTAGATTTGTTGACTGGGGACTAAATACGTTACAAAGTGCAAACCACAGGGACCATCCGTGTAATTTTGGAAGCTAGGGACCAAATCCAAAATTTTGGTAGACTACAGGGACCATCTGTGTATTTTACTCTTATAGTAATATGGTTTTCTGAATTCATAATTAACTTACTTAGAAAAAAAATGGAAGAATCAGTATTTATGGGTAAAGCCAACCCACCGACCCAGCCCGTTTCCACCTGCACAAAAAAATGTCCTAGTACCCAACCCAAACCGTGAGGCCTCTTGCCACCTATGTCATGATGCATTAAATACAAGATCTAATGTATGTTGGGCTTCTTAAGATGAAAATTCGCATTTGGTAATATTTCCCATTTATCATGTTAAAGTCGGGCTACCAAGAATAAATAAAGTACAATGACGGGCATGTGAAAGTGTAGGCCAACGTAAGTACTGAAAGTTAAGGGATCATGTTTATCAAGAATAAATAAAGTACAATGATAGGCGTGTGGGCCAATGTAAACGAAACTTATAATAAACCTAATAATTATAGAAATACCATACTATCACATTTTACATACCCAAAACTCAAGATAACATGCTTAAAAGCCCATGTGAATATGTGGTGCATTATGAATGCAGAATGTGATGTTACATTTATTGTTCATCAAAAAAGATGAATGCAGGTGATTACACGCAATCTGAAATAAAGCATAGGCTGCGATTCCATATACAGTACACGATTAATTAAGAATATAAAAGAGAATATCTTCACATGTTGCTTATAAAGAATGACCACATGTCCACATGAACAACAAGGCCCAATATTAAAATGGGTTTCAGGCAAAAAAAAGTGGCAACATTTATGACATTAATTAATTATACCACAAAAAATAGAATAATTTAACCTACTAGCAACCAAGTTTCTTCAGTTTTCCACTAAAGTCACTCTATTTTTTTTTCAAATTAAAAAACCACTCAAGTTTCAATATTGTTTTATATCTTGTGATTTTTTTATAAATGTTTATATAAAAGTGACCGAAATGAAACAATATGAAACTTGGTTACTATTTAGTTGTTATTATTTTCAACTCTAACCTAAAGAAAAAAGTTCTAAATGATAACCAAATTTCATAGTTGTTCCATGTAAGTCATTCAATTTAAACAATTATAAAAAACTTCACAACAATGAGGCTTAAGTAGTTTTTGTAGTTGGACAACGTACGAGTGACTTTATTAGAACAATATTGAAACTCGGTTATTGAATCATGATATTATCCCTAAATTACACAAACACAATACATGTATTGTAGCATATCAAGGACGACGTATTCAGTGACGGTCACTCGGTCCGGATATCTTGTTAAGTAGAATTTGGGGGTTTTATCTTTTAACCGAAGTATGCATTATTACTATTACAAAAAAAGAGTAATTCAGATATGAAGAGCATCTATGAGATTCCAAAATCAACAAAGCTTTCCAAGACATTAAAAAGCTAACTAGATATAGTAGTTAATGGCGAATAGCGGACGATAGCAACAAGCAACCTATACGCTACTTAACGATAGCGATGAAATAGCAAGCGCTATTTTATGTTTAGCGTTACACTAGAAGAAAATTTAGAAATACTTTATATGTATATTATATCCAAATATTGTGTTCCGATACGTGTATTTAACAAAAAAAAACCTAAAAATCCAGCTATTATATACGTATATCTTATCACTATTTATATTAAAACAAAAAAACCTGAAATCCCGATATTTACTCGCTATGGAGACGGCAAACTCAGATAGCGATGAATAAGCGCTTCGCTACACTATTCGCTATAGCGCTATTAACAACTATGTCAAGAAACATGCAATTGATGACATTCAATGCACAAGTAACTTCAAAACATAACGAAAACGAACCAAAGCTAACAATCAAACCTTACCCGGTAGCATCAGTGACATCCCTCGAGATCTTCATCTTCTTCGTTCTCCCCTGGTACAGGTCCTCCAAGCTGCACGGCAACGTCCGCTCAATCGCCGCCCCTTTCCTAGGCGGCATACTAGTGGACCCTTCACCGCCAGCGGCCCCTCTAAACTGAGAAAATATATCATCACCAAACATATGCCTCGGAAACTGCCCACCCGGCCCACCACGAGACCCGCCCATATCCCCCATCCCTCCAAACGGGCTAGAGAACCCAAAAAACTCCGAGAATATGTCGTCCGCGTTTCGAGGATTAAAACGGAACGCTGTTGAACCACCGTCAGTTGACATGCCGGAAAACCCTCCGGCACCCGGTGGTGGGACCTGCCCCTTCAAACCCTCTTCGCCGTATTGATCGTAAATTGCCCTCTTTTGCGGGTCACTTAGCACCTAAATGAAATAAAAAAACGTAACTAAATTAATCAATCCATTATGAAACTTAACAAGTCTCATTAATAATAAATCCCTAGCGCATTAACTCGCATAATCAGTATTCAATAACAAATTCAAGATTCTGATCTACAACCAATCGATCAAATCTAAAACTTTACGGAACAACTTATTAAAATCAAACCTAACCAAATTAATCAATCAATTTCAATACTTTATAAATCTCATAAAATATCATAACTTCCCCTCTTTTGCAGATCACTTATAACATAAATGCAATCAAAACTTTAACCAAATTAATCAATCAATTTCGAAACATCATACATTAATATATCATAAATTCCCCTCTTTTGCAGATTACTCAAAACCTAAACGCAATCAAAATCTTAACCAAATTAATCAATCAATTTCAAAACTTCATACACTAATATATCATAAATTCCCCTCTTTTTAGATCACTCAAAACCCGAACCGTTAAAACATGACAATCCCATAAACAATCAAAAATCACCCTCTTTTGCAAATCACCCAAAACCAAACCCTAATCAAACCAACCAATCAAGTTAAAAACTTTATAAAAACGCACATAAAGACAAATCACATACCCACAATCCAATCACAAAATCAGTGACTCCAATTAATCAAACCCAACAATTCACCAAACAAAAAATACCCAGTATATAATTTTAGTTATTAGGCTTCAGTACTTTACATATCTCATAGATGATCATAAAGTGGCCTCATTTGCAGATCACTCAGAAACTTTAACCAAATAATTAAATCTTTTTCAAAACTTGATAAATGATCATAAATTTGCCCTCTTTTGCAGATCACTCAAAACAAAACCCTAACCAAATTCATCAATAAAGTTTAAACTTCATAAACCTCAACACCTCATAAACAACTGCAGATCACTCAAAACCTAACCAAAACCAAACCAAGCAATCAAATTTACAAAACTTTATAAAAAACCCACAAAAAAAAAACAAAAACAAATCACATACCCACCATCCAACCACAAATTTGTGATCCCAACCCATCAAATCCAACAATTCACCAAACAAACAAATACACGTACGCAAAATCACCATTTAACCAACCAAACACATACATCATAGGCTTCAGATATCGTTTTGAATTTGGCTTCTGCATCTTTCTTGTTGTTAGGGTTTTTATCAGGGTGCCATTTCATGGCGAGTTTTCGGTAGGCTTTCTTCAAGTCATCGTCTTTAGCACTGCGATCGACCTGAAGAACCTTGTAGTAGTCGACACCCATGGTTACGATGGTTGATTGTGGTGAGGTTGGGTGGAGATTTTATGGTGGGTGGGTTCAAGAAAGTTCTGTGTAGTGAAAATTGGGTGAGGGAGTAACGTGTGTTGGAGGTTATTTGGGCTGTTAAGGCCCATTGTTTTTCTAATAGTTTTCATGTTTTTACTGTTTAATTACAAATAGTACGAAACATATAAAAAAACTTAAAAAACATGATAATATTTTTGTAATTATTTGATTATAGGGTTATTATCAAAACTATTTTAAAAATAATCTTGTAGTGTAATTTTGATCTTGTTAGATAATTTCGTAAAATGATTTTATAGGGTAATTATCAAAATTATTGTACAAGTGTATCAAATTATCAAAATTACTCTACAAGTATATTAAAATTACTCTGCAAGTTTATCAGCAACATACAGTTTCAAATTCCTTTACAAGATTATTTGTAGAGTAATTATGACACTCTACAAAATTACCCTATAAGATCAAAATTACCATACAAGATCATTTGTAAAGTAAATTTGATACTCTACAAAATTAAAATTATCCTAGAAGATCATTTTACAAAATTACCCTGCAAGATCAAAATTATCCTACAAGATCATTTGTAGATTACAAAAATATCACTGCGTTTTTTACCTTTTCACCCTATTCGTACGTTTTGTATGATAAGGGTATTTGTATTTAATCTTTTGTCTTTATGTGTTTAAGGCCTAAATGTGGTCCGTTTCAGCTTAGTTATAGGTATAGTATTGACACTCGGTATAGCAGCTGAAGAAGAAAATATAGAAAATGAGATTTGATCAGTATATGGTTGATTTGTTATGATATTGAAAGTTTATGTAAAAGAGAAAAACTCAGAACATAAGTCGTGTTATATCAAGAAAGATATCAGCATGTGTGTTATTAAACACCATAATAATGAATACTAGCACTAGTTCTGATAATAGTGATATCGGTATTATTGTTAGTATTAGTTTGATATGTCATGGTACCAGCGTCATAGGTTATGATACCAAGAAATATTTTATTTTAATTGCAACTCTATTTCGGTAAAAATTTTACCGGAATGTTGAGAGAGAAAAATTAAACACAACGATGTATTCATGGTTTTTAAAAGTTAATGAGTGTAAATTATTAGAGGAAAATCAGATTGAATGGGTTAAAGGCATATATATATATATATATATATATATATATATATATATATACAAGGAGGGATTTAAATGAGAACGCTAAATATCGCGAGAACCGTAAGAACAAATGAAAAAACCACTAGAACTATGTTAAAAACAAGTGAAATTCAAAATTTCTTTTTACACTTCATTATTATTCGAATACAATTCTAGAAATTTAATTTACACATTTAAATTTACGTGAATTCGGAAATAAAGAAAATTTACACATGTGTGAGTTTGCTATTTACACATGTGTAAATTTGTTATATTTACACATATGTAAAAAAAATCTAATAAGAGTGATTTGAGAGGAGAAATGAATTATTTGATGTTGTAATTTCTTTTTTTGATGTTGTATTTTAACTAAAATGATAATTATATTAAAAATGGTTTTGATTGATTTTCCCATTCGTTCTCACGGTTCTCGCAATATTTAGCGTTCTCAAGATAACCCTCCTATATATATATATATATATATATATATATATATATATATATATATATAATTTATAGTATAAAAGAGAAAACGAACTTCACTACATTTGAATATATGTGTGTTTAGTCATTAAATAATTTAAAACTAAAGTCTTAATTTTTTTCAAATTAAGAAAAAACGATAATCAAGATGATGTGGGGTGGAAAACATAAGAGGATGCAATAATATGTTTTTGGGTATTGTTTTTACCATTTTAGATATAATCCATTTTTAGTTATTGTGAATCTTATTTTTGTGCCCCATTTTGTGATATTTTCTAACAAAATGACTAAAAACAGCCAAATGATGAGCCCCTTGTTCTTTTAATTATATATTATATAAATACTTATATAGATTTGAGAGATTATTTGTTTAATTTTTAAAAAAAAGGTGATGATGTGATGATCTGTTTTGGTATTTTCTAGATGTTTTTATTGGTGTGGATTTTTTATATTTTTGAAGAATAAGTGTTTTTTTTAATATGGTAATGACTATAAATGTTTTTAGTGTTTTCTATATGGAGCTCTAAGATGAATATCTTTTTTAACGGTAAATTTTAATTACTGGCGGTATCATCAACAGAACCACCCGATCATAGCCATATTCACTAGGCAATAGCATCTATACACCAATTCATGAGAAAGCCCAATAAATTAAGAAAAAAAACCTATTATAGAAACCAAACTTAAAACTTAATGGTCCTTAAGCCTTATCTCACCACTAAGATACCACTAATATTATGTTATAGGCCTATAAGATGAATATCTACTCGTTTAATTATCTCTACATTTTAATAACTGCGGATGGGTAACCATGAGGTGATTTTCTTAAAATATGTGTTGCACTTCTAACAGTGATATTCTTTAATGTATATCTTTGAACCCATTTAGTTATTATTTAATTTGTTTTCTGTTGTGAACTCTCATTCGTTATTTTTTTTTAAATATATAACTACGTAATCGTATTTAACATTTTTTCTTGACGCTCAGGTGTAATCTTTTGTTAAAAACGAAGTTTTATTCAAAATAATATCGTGATAAACCAAACAAATACTGCTATTGGTATTACCAGATTTGGTATCGGTATTTGTTAGTATAGTTTTCAACATAAAACATGTGTCCATATCGTTTTAGTCATATAACGACTTTTAACCAAGTGCATGTATCATACCGATATTGTAATAAAAAGAATCAATACTGGCTGCGTTCTCTCATGTAACAATCAAACCAATACCAACCAAATTATCTCCGTGCGCGCGAGGAATAAAGCCATTAGTTAGTGTTAATACTCATGACATTAGTTCTTCAATACTGTAGTAGTTTCCACAAATGGGTTGAATCCTCTAGCACTGAAATACTGTTGAATGATAACTTGGCGTTTTTCTAAGACCCAATATGTTTTTTCGATTTTAAAATTCTTACATTTAGATCTTTGGTATAGAATTTTAAACTGTTTAATTTGTGTCACGTTAATGCTTTAGTAGGAAAGTTACTATTAACTCATTGCACGAATCCCAAGTTCCTAACACATCATGGTCATGTATATCTAACTTCTTATTATTGTAATAGACATACTGTTTCATAATCTAGTGATGTTATGTATCTAATTTTTTTTAAAAGATGAAGTAAATCATTGGATAAACATTATGATATGTATCTAATTAAAGCATTATGATATGTATCTAATTATAAGCAGTTTTTAAGAAGACGACTATGAGTAAGCATAGGATGCGTGTTCTTTTAAAATTTCAAGGTGAAATATCCCAACACTACTAGAAGAAGCTTAAAGAATAAATTTATGTTTAAATCAAATTTATTATAACATTTCAATATGATACTAGTTGTAAGAAGAAAAAAAAATCAATATTATACTAGTCGTAAGAAGAAAAAATATAGATGAATAGATTATTTTAATCTTTAGCGAGATTAAGTAAATCCAAGTTAGAGAGAGAAAATATTATATGTATAGTGGTTTAAGTAAGTATCAAACGGACTTCAATTGACCTCATTCAAGTGGCATTGGAACCGTGATCTCTACGATGTGAGATTTTAGGTTTTCACTTTTGGATTTATAGGTTGTAGATTTTAGAATATTTATTTATTATCATTGCGTCTTTTATTTATCATTGTGTCTTTTCTATATTTGCGTCATTGTGTCTTTTTTCCTTGACATTGTATTATATTTTTCGGCATTGTGTTATATTTTACTCGACATTGTGTTATCTTGTGCGATCCATTGTGTCTTATTTTTAGAAGCCTTTGTAGAAAAACTTAAACCCAACTTTACTTATCCATTATTTTGGTAGATAACACCGTTTGTCTCTAACAGGATATAGATCATCTTTATAAATGTTTTATTTTGAGAAATCCTGTTTAATCTAGTTGGAGTACACCATAAATGTTTTAATTAACAATATACTATGCCTTAGAAACAATTTCTTATCTTTTTCTAATCCATACTAATACAAAAATTGTTATTAACAAAAAGTTGTGTTAAATGTATCATCTCCCCCTGCATTTTTAATGGTCGTAAAGACCCCTTTGATTTGATGTTTTCAGAAAGGGGTAAGGGGAGCAATGTTAGTCAAATATAACTTACTAATGTATAAAGGTAGAAAGATTAAGTGTGTAACAGGAATGTTCATATGCAAGACAATAGGTTGCTCTTGTAGAGCATTTTGGTCAAAGAAATCTATATTTCATGCCATACCAAAACCACACATAAACCTACTTTCCACTTTAAATATATCTTCTTGACCACCTTAAAAGTATGTTTGAAATTTACTCAAGTATACTTTCATAATTAGTTTGGTTGTGTTTTCAATATCAATATATATCTACCTTAAAGGAATACAAGATCAAATATATATTTTATAAACTTGATTAATTTATAAAAGTTGATTATATACAAGCTCAATAAGTGTGAAATTAATTTTTGTATTATACTTAGTTTTGCTAATTGTATGTTACATATATTTTCAGGTAAGGCTTCTCTTCTGGAAGGCTAACAAAGGTCAAATCTTAGGGCAAGAGATTGAACGTTGTTTTTTTAACGGTTACATGTAATGATAAATTAAGTAAAAATGTGTTTTGGGAATAAAGGGTGTTACATGTAATGATAAATTAAGTAATATGTGCTTTAAAAACAGTATAAAGTAATTAAAACATGGGACAAAATTCAGCTAGTGGTTGGGAGACTTGGGTTCTTTATTGGAAACCCAAGTTCAATCCTCATATGTGTCACTTTGGTGGATTAGGCAGTGACTGATAGAGTCTAGCCTTCTTGCAGAGGTGTTATGCTCTATCCTGAGCCCAACTGGGTTTTCGTTCCACCGTGTGTTACGTCAGAGAGTTCTGCTCTTGTGGTGACACAACAATTGTCAAGTGGCAGCCGGCAGTATGGTTTTATGGGAGAACGCCAAAGCCAAACTCTGAAGTCAGCGTGTGCCTGGTTAAGACAACATAGTCTGACGGAAGTGGGGCACTGAGGCTTTCCGATTCCTAGTTATGTCAAATATAGTTAGCAACTTCCATTGCCGGCATGTTCTGTTTGTTAGAAAGCACCAACACACAAAATTCTGCATTTTGCTTGCTTTTTATATAATGTCCTATGCTATTTTTAACTTATATTGCTGGCATCTTTTGCTTGTTTCACATTGGGAATCTTTTGCTAAGCTTGATTTCTATCGCATATTCTGCAAAAAAGAATTCCAACTTTTCAATAAACAACGTTAACGTATGATTACAAGAACAATATCACCACGATAAGAATCTAACAAAATCGATTAGAGCCAAATCATGCACCACGTTTGGTCCCTTTAGCTAAACTTCGACTATATGCATTTGACCGGTTTGAGATAAAACACAATGCATGATCGCAATTACAGGTTCCCTTATGTCGCAAACAAGCAACACGAGAGTGATTCCATTACCAATAATCTTTGCACGAACACACACCATTTTTGAAGCAATGAAATCGGTTCCTATCCCTTACCACTATCTCCCTATCAACAATCTCCGAAATCAGCTTCAAAGCAGCATGACAATCTTCACAAACACGAAGATTCTTCATGATCCTAATTGGAGTTCCCTTTGCCGTTTTAATCAAACCAAACACAACCGCCAACTTTTCACTGTGTCGCAATACAAATTTAACTTTTTCACTCTCTTCTATGTCAAGAACAACAACCGAAGTGTTCGGTACATACCCTCTTCGCCTCATTTCGTCTAACAACTTCTCCCATCTTTCTTGTATCGCTTCGGTTTGCGGATGAGACTCATCTCCAGCCACAAACTCATGCACTACATCGTTAACGGAAATTGAACTTGACCCGGGGGTTTTCTTCACGCCTTTCTCTCTCATCAACTTTCTCACTCTTGCAGCATCTTCCCACCTCTTAGCTTCTGCGTATATGTTAGATAAAACAACATAGTACCCATCGTTAAGCGGATCTAGTTCCAGAAGATGTTGAATTGCTTCTTCGGCCAACTCAACGTTCTTGTGGACCCTACAACCGCCAAGAAGTGAGCCCCATACCACCCCGTTTGGTTTAATATGCATACTTTTTATGAACGCATGCGCTTCTTTGAGTAACCCTGCCCGGTTGAGAAGATCAACCATACAACCGTAGTGTTCGATTTGGAGAACTATGCTGTAATCTTTACTCATGCTGGTGAAATACTCGTGACCCTCGTTTACCATCCCCATGTGGCTGCAAGCGTGTAAGAGTCCGATAAATGTTACCCCGTTCGGTTTGATTCGTAAATTGATCATCTTGGAGAACAATGTTAAAGCTTCCTCGCCCTTTCAGTTGATCGCTAACCCTTGGATCATAGCCGACCACGACACAACGGCTCGTTCCTCCATCTCGTCAAAAACACTACGAGCTGCTTCTAGACATCCACATTTAATGTACATATCCAACAAGTGTTGCAAACGCGAACGTTTGTTTTAAACCCACTTTGGTTTTGAAAACTCATGAATCTTTTTCCCTAAATCAAGCACGCAAAGATCCGCACATCGCTGCAAGAACCGCCACCACCGTAACCTCATTCGGACGTACATTTTCCTCTTCCATCTTATTAAAAAGCTCAATCGCTTCCTTCGGTTTTCCAATGTTAACAAACCCCATGATCATAGCCGTGATCATAGCGTCCACGACCTCACATTCCTCTCCGGCATCCTACCAAACAACCCATACGCCTCATCCACATCCCCCTTTTCACCAAATGCTTAATCATTATGTTCCACGTAACAACATCTCGGTCAGGCATTTTATCAAACAGTTGGCGTGCACTCTCAAACTCACCGGGGGTACTCCTACAAATGCACCATACCATTTAGCAAATATAAATTGGATTGAAACCCATGTTTCTCAATAAACCCATGAACAATTCTCCCACATAACCCATCCTCAACTCTCGTACAAGCTTTAATTAACTGCGAAATGCGAAATACTAAAAGTATTTAAACAAACACCTTGTGTGCATAATTGAATAAACAAATGAACAGCATTAATAAGGGTATCACTTTCAGCTAATTGTTTCAAATAATGGTTCCATATGTCAGTCTCGTTAGTGCAAGAGGGTTGAATGAGTTTTCTAGCGTATGGGAAGCTGGGAGTGAGTGCACAAATGGAGGCTATATGGAAAGTTGGAGGGTAGATGTGGGTGTGTTTGTTTTAATGATTTGGGTGTGAATTTGTTGGAGTTCAAATGGGGTTTTGAAGGTGTGTAGAATAGGGTTTTGATGGGTTTGTTGTTGGGGTTTTGGATGAGGATTTGGTTGGTGGGTTTGAAGAAGAGGTGATGAAGTTGAGGAGAGTGTGTATCGAGACATTTTGAGTTTCTAGTGGAATCATTGTAAGTCATCGAAACAATATAATGATTATAGTTTGAAATATAATGATTATGATTGAGGTTGAGTTTAAATGAAGATAGGGTCGATAATAGATTATCACTTTAGTTTTTTTTTCCGTTAGGTAATATTTCATCGTCTGAGTCATCAACACGTTTTGGGTGGTGGGACGCAAAATATTGTGCCAAAGGGACGTGAAGGGGAGTTGCTAGATAAGGCTTTAAGGGCAAAGGGGGTGGCACTAAAGGGACATGGCGGGCTTTTGTTGAGTGGCTCCGACGTAGATGGTGGTGGCACCACAGGCATGATCTCAAAAGCTAGTATTGTTATTGTTGCTTCATACATGGCTAATATTAAGGAATATTGGATTTAAATAACCTTACTTTCACCAATTGACGATAACACTCCCAACTTTCAATTTGTACATTAACGCTCCCAACTTTCAACTAATTGGCCGATAACACTCCCCGATTAACTGAACTCTAACCCAGATAGCTGATGTCAGCTGTTAAGTCATCAAAAAAGCCACATCATCCACCACATCATATACCACGTCAGCAAAAAGACCACATCAGATGGCACATCAGCAAAAACAAACTGGGTTAAGGTTCAGTTAGTTAGGGAGTGTTATCGGCCAATAAGTTGAAAGTTGGGAGTGTTGGTGTACAAATCAAAAGTTGTGAGTATTACCGACCAATTGGTGAAAATTGATGTTTTTAAATCCAATATCCATATACTAATTACTTATTTGAAATGATACAAAATTAGATCATATATGTGAGTAGACTTGAAGTTAGTTATAAGACCATATGGTTGATCCATACTTACATCAATCAAATAAGTCTAAAGAAAAATATACACATAAGTCCCGCATTCGGATACTTAAACCGAACATTGATCAAAAGTGATATTTTGTAAGAAACTACACAAGTAATATCATGGGTGATGTTACAATTGTTACGTGCATAAGCCATATGGAAGGCACTTTAAATTTATGGGAACATAAGAAAACAACAAGACTACGGTCGATGGTATTGTCCAACCATGGATCAACATTCATGTATCTAAACAGTTTTAGAAGATAACATGTATACCGCTTGCTTCAACAATGAGGAAGCAATATATATATATATAAATACAGATATTTTGAAGCAAAACCATGGAATAAACTAATCACTCTTGAAAGCTAACTTGTTATAGAAAAAAATTAATCTGTATTTTTTATAAATAAGACTTTTATTAGAACCAAGTTTCCATGAAAACACGTCAAATATTTGTAGAAGAAAAGTTATCCAAAAAAAACTTTTTCAAATTACACAAGTCAAAGAAGTGAGTTTGAACTTTGAACAGAAAAAAAGGTAAGACGTTTGACCACTTGGGCTTTGGTTACTTTATTCTCTATATTCAAGCCCCACACATTCTCATCTTATCATTTAGTAATAGAAAGGTCAAATTTTGTAAATTGTTGGTAATTACTCGCAAAGTCGTGAAGATATGAGTGCATAGGCCGAATCATAAAAAGTATTTTGGTTTAACAAATTATATAAATATTTTTTTAAACGACTATTAACATTATAGTAATAAACATAGCAAAAATACAAGGTTGCTAAATTCATAGATTTCTAATTTGTCAAATAATTTCAAGTCTTTAACTACATATAAAGTTTATCACCATCAATATCGATCTTTAGTTTTTTATTTTTATTTTTAACTTCTTTTTATTACTTACAATAGATAGATGTTTGAATGATGCATATCGATCAAAATAAGACTAATGGGCTTAATATACAATAAGATTTTAGATATTGATAAAAATGAAACTATTTAGAACCAATAAGTATATGAGTAAATTCTTATAGAAATGATCCACTATACTTTTAAGTTTCACATTTTTTAAATTATATATACATGATATTTTTTAAAATTAGGCCCTAAAAAAATCAGGTCTCGACCGGGGGTGTGGTTCGCCAACCCCCTAGGCTCACCCTGGTTACTCACGCATTCAAAACAATGTTCGCTACACACATGCATACACATTTACACGATGGTGTGAACATAATGAGCATATAGTTATATGTTATATAACACTATGTAATTTTAAACATATATTTACAACCATTCAAATGTTACAATAGACTCGATTGGACAGTCCAATTCAAATCTGTTGAATTATCACTAGTTGGATTAGTCGTGTTTGGCAAGTAACAATTGAATCAGTGACCCGATTTAGTGGTTGGATTGATTTTGAGTATGTAAAAAAAACTTCGTAAGATTTTTTTGGATTATAAATTTGAACTTGAGACCTCTCATGAGTGAATGTTTGCCTACCAAATATGGGAAGATGCTGATATTATTTTTAGACATCTAAATTAGATACCCACTGAACGTTTTTAAACTCTTGTATTACATATACTTTTTTTCAGATTATAAAATTGATTGAACCTGGTACCTCTCATGCACATAAAATTGTTTGTCAACTAATATTGGTAGGATGTTGCTGTTATGTAGTTCTAGATAGCTAAATTTATATAAGTATAACCAACATAATAACCAAATGGTTTGTAACATAGCGATACCAAAGTGTGTTGTTTAAGGTGTCTCTATGTGATTGAGTAAACCCCCATGTTGGACATAATATGTAGATTTAAGAGTATGATTAATTGGTGTATGAATTAGTTGTTTTAGAAAAAACCAACATGATAATATAGTATTTACTTTTTGGGTAACATTTATATACTTTCTAATATTAGTTATACGTCATACATATATCCGATTTTCAAGAAATTGATCATAATTAGGTGTAAACGAGCTTGGCTCATTTTCGTCAATTTGTCTAAAAGTCAGGCTCAACTTGTGAGTAAAAGTGTAAGATTAAGTTTGGCTCAGGGTAGACTTATTTATAATTTATTAATTATTAACAATTTTATTTAATATACAATTATATTTATAAAAATATTTTACTATAACTTAATGATATAATCATTATATTAAATAAAAATACTGTATTTATATAAATAATAAGTTCCCAGTATCCGAAACTACTGCTCGAGCACACTTATTCGTTTTTTTTTTTTTGAACTGACACTTTTATTAAACTAAGCGCACCACTAGCAAGTAACTAGAAAAGGGCGAAGGCTACAACCAAAGGGAAACACGAATTACACATCTAAAGCTAACAGTCTAGACCAATTCGACAACACGCCTTTAGATCTATTTTTAACCCATAAAAAGCTATAAGATTTAGCGTCTAACACCATAACAAAAGAGGGAAACACCAACACTTATTTAAACCAATCCAACATGCCTTTAGATCTATTTTTAATCCATAACAAACAGAGGGAAAGACAAACACACTTATATTTAAGTGTAAGCTCTAAGTTGTTTAAACCCGGGACATAACCTCCAACCGTGACTCCTGCGAACTACCGTCGTCTGCATTTGCCTAAACTACCGCAATATGATCTTTCTCTGTCTCTCTCTCTCCCTCATCTCATTTCATTTGTATCAATGGGATTTATTTCTAAATAGAAATGTTATGATTGTCTTGCTCGAAAAATTATGAAACCTAAATCCCCTTTTTGTATGTAATCATTTGTTTGTGATGTATTGGTTTATGTGATCTCTAATATGGGGTTAGGTTCGTATGTCATATATGCCACATAACGAAGAATGTACACCAACTATTTGATCATATGTTTAAACCATGGGATCCATTTATCCTGATGCAAGTTTAGAAACTTTAGGGTCGATGTAACATTTTGCTTACTAATTTACGAAATGGTACTGTTTTTTACACAAATCTCTGCAAGGTGGATTGTGATTGTAAATTGCTAAAAAAGCATGTGTCATGTACGGGTTAAATCTCCAACCGGACACGATTGACACCCTAACTTACAATTACCTTTGGTAATATGAGCGTCCAATTGTAACTTAATGGGAGTATCAACACTATTCAAATGTATGAAACATATTATAGATAGAGTAAATTACGATTTTGGCCCATATGGTTGTTTTCGTATAACCCTATCAGCCCCATCGTCTTTTCTCTAACCTTTTAGCCCTCATCACTAACTCCATCCATTTAATGGGTGCTTAAATGTCAAAAGATTCATTTTTGGGCTGATGGAGTTAAACTGAAATAACCACAGGGACCAAAATCGCAATTCACAATAATTCAATGTTGCCATTAATTTGTAATGGTAGGATTACGAATAGGTAATTTAAACATGACGTTTAGTAAGAGGTTACCATCTAGTTACAATGTACTAAATGTTGAGTTTTTGATGTATTAGAGATTCAAACTATGAGCTCCTCAAGCTTAACAACCATGTTGGCTCAAGCACGGTTAGAGGAATAACCGAAGCAAGGGCACACGTATTTGGCCATGAGCTTAATCTAACTGGTCAAAGATCTGCCCATAAGATTTTACGCAAGCATTTCATTGCGAAAAAGTTATGTCATGGTACCAAATGACATCCAAACAGAGGACCCTATTGTTGTGGCACACAAAGAACAAGAGTAATCTTTTCTCCACCTTCCTTTGTCTATCTCTCTTTCTCACTTCTCCACACACACACTCTCTCTCTCTGTAGATTGTTCTTTAAAATCTATATTACATGTATTATAGTCGTAGCAGTGACAGTTTTGACTCATATATTTATAAATAAGTCGATTTAATGTTTCATCTCAAAAGAGTTGTACGTTTAAATGAAAAAGTAACTAAAGGGGAAATGTACCGAACGAGTTGACCTTATGTCTGCTTATGATTAGTTCATACAACCTCTTAATTTTTTTTTACTAAATAAAATCTTATTAATACGTAATAATATTGATTTATATTCATATATAATTTATTAATTGTTTATATAAGAAAATGGAAGTTGTACTGGTCAACCAACTCAACCCATATTAGATTGTCATAAAAAGTTACCTTTTGAACCCAAACCTGGTTTGACTCATTTCTGGACCCACCTACATGTCATCTTGCCACTTGTAGTTTGCCTGCAAAGAATTATTTTTAAACGTGACATGGTATTATGTCTGTTATTTACTATAGCTGCACGTAGGAAAGAAATGTCTAGTGCATACTCACCAGAAGTTTATTTACAAAACAAAACAGAAAAAAGACATATTTTCCATCCTTAAATGGCTTTCTTTGCTCAAGTTAATCGCGGTAAGTTGTAACTGCTTTATGTTGTTATTGATATGCAATTGCATCCTTACTTAAAATTAAGTGGTTAAATTGGCTATATGAATTGATACACATATTAGCCTATCACACCTTTCATTTCTTCGCTTGACTAAACCTAACAATAATGATATGGTTGCTCTAACTATGAAACTATTTTAGGAGAACATTTGTTTTACAAGTTGAATACTTGCTCTTTTCCTCACCTCTTTTAATATACTAAGAGGGACATTAATGAGTACTTTGTGAGTTTGGCGTTCTAGAAAGCTACAATCATAATCTTTTGCTTTTGAATATAATTTGTAATTATATGAGTGTTTGGAACCACTGCAACAATTCATTTCCTTTACCTCATTTTATGGAGAAAATGAAAGTTGGTCGCTTTGTGTCTGCCTCTTTCTCCTGGAACTGCAAGTCTCCTTAGCGTGTATCTCTTTAAACCTACCACTTATCATCTCTTAGATGTTTGCATACAATTACATTATAGTTTCTCACCCCCTTCTGATATGCTCATATGTTTTCTGCATGCCACTTGTGTAGTACGCATCTTCTTAGAGTCAAACTAACACGACCGTAGACGACTTCATGTCGTTTAAGCATTAATAGAGTTACTAAGTTATCATCCGTGAATACTCACGGTACGAATATTTTTATTTTTTATAACTCAACTCTGTGTGTGTATTAAAAAATGAATAGTGCATGATGAATAAGTTATATAAATTGAATGTTGACAACGTCTTCAAAAAAAATATTTATGAAATATAAGACTTAAATTACTAGGCCCCAACTTCTTGTATGCAACACGTTTTTCTGCAGGATGAACCAAAAATCTTGTGAAATAAGATAGATTTGAAATAAATTTAATAGAACGGGTTCAAATCAGGATAGGTCATTCTAAAATTAACATTTTGGTTCAGGTTATTATAACAATCACATGTAATTTAAAAAGAAAGAAAATATGAGAAAAATAAAATGATTAAAAAATAGTTAAAAATCAGAAAAAAAAAATACTAAATTGCTTATTAAGGAAAGCGATTATACGTGAATTTTTTAATAACCAACGCTTCTTTATTAATCACTAAAGAATAATCAGATATGGCCTACCAAGTTGCTAGCCAACTCAATATAGCAAGAGCTCAAAACATAAATTAATCACACCCATGAGAACACAAGCCAACACCCCGCTGAATCTAGCCAAACACCCTAACCAAACTCATCTATATTGAAGGGGGACCAGTTTGCTGTGTTAACAACTATAATTCTCGATCTCTTAAGCACCCACCAGAGCGCTAACTCCCTGAACAATCTTCATATCAGTCGTATTGAACCCTTTAAAAACCTTGTCATTCCTCCTTGACCACAACCTCCACATCACCATCATGAAAACTACATGAATTGCCTTTTTCTTTTTCAGGGACATCTCCAATTCGTAGCAAAACATCAACATCTGATCCACAGACTCAAACTGAGAATGTACTGCAACTTGAGCCAAGCACACACTTGACACCATACTAATTTAGCCACAATACAAACGCTTTCAAGTGGTTAAAATGTAAACGACATGAGCTAAAATGACATGTGAAGTATAAGTTAAGAAACATCATGGTTGGTAGCTAAATCCTCTTTTCCTACAACCTAGAACGTAAATCTTGTTAAATAAAAGACAAATTGCAGCCTATAGAAGTAAATTATTTGCAATTTTATATATATTGTCAAGTAAACCATGACACTAACAAAGATCACCTTAACATAATTTGGATTTATGAATTCTTAAGACATAATAATAATACACAACCGAGTTCGCATAGCAACATGATGGCCCCAACCATCACCAAATGTTTAATATTTACCCGTCAAGAAAAAATGTATGATTTAGCGATATATTCATAGGTATAAACACACACACGTTGAAAGAGCCAAATATGGTACCTTAATATATATATATATATATATATATATATATATATATACACAAACTAAATAACTAATTAAGTTGACAACTTTGAGTTTATACCTTGCGCACACGAAAATCTAACACTTGTGTGTATGTGACTGAGTTGACTACGCGTTGTATGGCTTTGCATGTGTTTTAACCCGACTCCAACAACTACCATTATTGTTCCAGACTACCACCACCATTTACTACCAGTCATATTAGTTTACAGTAGTGACCAAAATAGTATAACGCATAAGCTTAAAGAATTCCCCCTGATCATCAAGATTGATATTGAGTCACCTATTACATCCCAAACTTTTGCATTTTCATTCCTGACACAACATATCCCATTCATATCATCATCTATGTCATCACTCTTTAAATAATGCTTTTGACCAGACTCGTGCATTGACTCTTCAGACCTAATAGAAACAAAGTAACGATCCCTCGAATTCTTTTATTGTTATTCCATTGTACTTTGTTGTTTCCTTTTCAACTGGTTTTTAGGACATTGGAGCTTGCACTTTGTACTTTAAGAACATGCGCCAGCTGCTTCCTGTACTAAGGTTATCCTCAAGACTATGCGTGTCAAGAGCCACCCTCCACACTTCTCCGTCATGCCATATGACAACATCAATAACAGGCCCCTTGTCATCATAGTTGTAACATGTACATACAAAGATGCACATGAATTTAAATGCATTAAAAAAAGAAAGAAACTCTTAATCTAAGATATAGCTCCAACATTAAACATTAAGTTGTTTCTTCAAATAATCAACTCAGTCTTGAAGGTTTGCACATGTCTATTTCAAATTCACCTCATCAACCCGTGTTTGCTTCTAAAGATAGGTAACTTGTTAACGTGGCACACTCTCAACAGACTTAACACTCTCATGCAACACACAATCACACATATCATTCATAATCACTACCTTTCTCTCAAGAATCAGCCACTGGTTCAAATAGTAACAACAAGAATGTGAGCTCACAACAAACACATTTATCAAACTAAACACTCCATTATCTTCAAAAAAAAATGTAACAAACACAATCAAATACACAACAAATTAACAACATACTTAATTCACAAGCCACCACAATATCAACCTGAATCAACACCAACACCAAAACCACAATCCAAATCGCTATTAACAATTTTCAGTCCTCACAAATCTATAGACTTATCAAATTCAAATCATCTTCATAAACACTTACCACTATCGCCAATCAAAAGAAACTTGATCATCTAATCATAACCTGCTCGTGCTTGTGTCGGAGGAGCTGCCATTCATTCTTTATTGTATCTAACCATATCAATATCCACTTGCGTTGAAAAACAAATCACAAAAGCATACTTCATCTTAATATGGTACAACATAATTCGAGCTGTATAGATATATGATCAATAAAATATATTAAAACCAAAACATTTCTCCTATATCATATATTCTTGAAAAGAATTACTTTTTATATTATCATATTACCTTATTTCTCAACCCCTACCATTTTCCTCGAGTCTAATGAGTTGTCATGTCCAAAACATTAAACATTTTGCAAAATATGATCTTGGTATCTATGCTTTTGTGTTTCTTCTCTACATAATGATAATAACAAAATTAATAATAATTTGAAAATAAATCAATAGTAAAGTACACAATTATCGTGAGATAACTATACAAGTTGATAGTAATTTCATTGGAAACCCTACCTGTTAGGTAATATCAATATTTATAAGAATATAACTCCATATAATTTAAGGTCTCAAAAAAATTTTAAAGAAAAAAAACAGATAAACAATACTAAAATCTTTCTCATTATATTTATGTATATATACCTGGCAAAAATACCTGGTTTTCGAGCTCAGGGAGTGCCTTTTTTTTACTTTCACTATAGTATCAACAGGTAATGCTTTTAGGCGTTTTGCGACACTCTTACAAAGAATTAGCAAACAAAAAAATGAAACATAGAATATAAAAATACCTAAAAAGGAAGACAAGTAGAATAGATAAAAATTTTAATCTTAAAGCGTTGGTGTAACGACCTCTTAAAAGAATTTATCAAACAATTATGTCAATACAACGGTCAATTGTTCCACTTTCTTTATTACCATGGTGAAGTATCCTAAACATACATATTTCAGTATTTACATATATACCTAAGAGTTCTTTACGTAAACATACAACGTTTTCATGTTTTGCTAATACTCAGATAAAAACATATTACAATTTTATACCAGGGTGAAGTATCTCTGTTTTTCAGTCTGCATTTTCATGAAAAATATAGACCAGTGAGTAATGGAAGTAACAAAACTATTATATTAACTATATTATATAAAACAAGTGTGCTAAAAAGAGCTCTCACATTTTCACATAAAGCCTCTTCTATGAAGTGCGTTTGAATCATAAAATAAAAACATGTTAGCAAGTAACTAAAAGAAAACTAGCATGATCAATAAAAAAATTTAAATAACCAGTGAATAAGCATGCTTGAATCGGACAACAAAAGAGGAATTAAACATTGAACTTTGCAATTAAACATGAATCGATGAACTAACTAAAGTAGATCTAATTGTTTATTAAACATAGAATTTCATACCATCTAAACCCTAAATAACTCAAACCATATTAAAAAAAGAAACTATACATCAAAACACAAAGGCCAAAAGACTAAAGAACATACCTACAATTGTGGATGATGAATCAAAGAATAAGTAGATGGATCGAAGAAGTAGACGCACAATGTAGGTGTTTAGAGTTTGTGAAGAAGTAGATGATCTGAGGGTCAATAATATTGTCAGTTGATTACCATGAAATTAAACATATCATAAAAAAAGATTAATAAATAGACCATACTTGATTAAACAGGGATGCGATTAAGAATAAATATAAAAAAATGAATGAATCTAAACCATACCTTGGATGATCAAACATGAATCCAAGAAGATGGTTTGAAAAAAAAATCACGTTTATGGATTTATGTAAGATCGTTTCTCAGAATTGGCAGGGATTTTGGGTTTGTGAGAATTTTGGTAGGTGGAATGCGTGTTAAGAAAGAGAGAAGTGGCTGAAGAAAAATAAGTTAGGGTTGCCAATTCTTAAGAAAAAGATAGAGAATGAATACATTAATATTTTCAAAAAATAAAAGTTGCTCATATGCATTCCCTTCCAAATCACTTTGAGGTTGTCCTAAATTTATCTCATTTATTATCTTATATAAAATATAAATTCATCTCATTTGACAACATAAGAAATCTTTTATACCGTCTTAAAAATAACATTTGATTTGTGAATGTGGTTCATAAAAGGATATAAAAAATAGGCTTGTCCAATAAGCTATAAGAATATTTATACCATATGTATCCAAAATTTATACTTTATAATAAATAGATTTGCTATATATAAAAGTGTGTGTATGGTAATATTTACATTCACATTATACTACTTTTACATACTTATAACGAGAAGCACCTAAATAAGATATTCTGTCCCAAACAAGTAACAATAACACCCTTCTTCATGTGTAACTATATGTTTATAAATCCTTAACAGTGACATTCTCCTGTAATATGGTAACACATTTCCCAATAAACACGTATTCAAATGAGATACTTTAACCTAATCAAGTAAAATCAAACACATCTTCGCTTTTTATCGTGTGATAGATTCTTGAAACCAATGTTTTAAATACCGGTATAAACCGGCATGTTATACCGGTTAAACTAGATATCGGATACGAGTCCGGTACGATAAAGGTCGGTAAAACCCGAATACGGTATATCTTATGTATTGGAGGTAAATCCGATTCTACCGGTTCAAACCGTTGAACGGTTTGCATTATCTTAAGATTTGATTTCTTAATATTAATAAAATACAATTTTAAGGTAATATTGATCTTTCATATTTCCGGTAATTAACCTAGTTTCTTTCATTCCAAAATTTCATCGTTGTTGAAACTGTTACTCAACTCGTACAATGTAATATTGTTTATAACTAATAAAAAATTCTTAAAATGCTTAATAGTTTACAATAAAAATAGTTGTTTTTAGATAAAACTATGATAAATTACATAAATCCTAGTTGAGATTGGATTGTTTTTTGAGATGAATTTGTATTTCATCGAATTTATAGGATTAACTAGTAACCCGATTCAACCGTCCGGTTCAACCAGTAAACCATTTTAAAGCCAACCCAATATGACTTAAAAACCGATTTTTAAAACATTGCTTGAAACCCTCCCTAACCAAGTGGCAAGTAACCATATACATCATTGTCATGAAGATCAAATACACACCAACTCTAAAACAATCAAATAAATAGATAATAAAAGTTGCAACTTAAAAGAAAAAAAGGACTCATATTGTATCTCTACAATACAACTTCTAGACCAACTTTTGCAAACTTATTAAAACCACATGGACTAAAAAACACACCACCATTCAAACATCTTTTAACTCACACCGTCTCCAAATATTTCATTCATTCATCTCCATACTTCGCAAATTCATCGATCCAAATTATCCCCATTTGATCCAACAATTCATCATTCACATTCAGATTCAACTTCTCCGTAAGTTCTCCTCATTTTGCTACCTTCAATCCGCTTCATATCCTCCAATCGCCTGCAAAAATTTGAAACCCTAACCCTCAATTTCATTAACATTTGAAATAGGTTCAATTTATTATATTACGGTGTTCTAGGGTTTCGATTTTGCTTAATTTTCTTGTAATTTCTGTTTATTTGCTACAATTATGCTACAACATCTCAAATTGGGTTAAGTTTTCCTGTTACGGTGTTCTAGGGCTTTTGAATTTGGATTTTTGTGTTGCAATTTATGTTTATTTGCTACAGTTGTATGATTTTGTGGATTTGGTGAGTACGGCTCATTGTATGTATTTGTGTTTGGTAGTTTGATTGTGTTTGTAATGATGAATCTATTTGTGGCTATATGGTTGTATTATTTGGGGGTTTTGATGCTCGATTGAAGTTTTTTTGGTGGAAACTAGTGATGGAATCATGTTCATTTTGAAGATTTTGGGATTGGAATTTTTCACATACGGTGTAAAAAAATCATGTTTTAGTTCACTAAATTTGATGTTTTTGTAAAAGAAATGTATGTTTTCTTCTTAGCTGACTGCAATACAGGGGTCCGACGCTCTCGCTTGTTTTAATAATAGATTTTGTGGATATATGGTTGTATTGTTATGGAATCATTTTCATTGTGAAGATGTTGGAATTAAAATTTTAACTTACAATGTAAAAGGTTATGTTTTCGTCTAAAAATCATGTTTTCCTCCATTAAAGTTGATGTTTTCGTAAAATAAATTCACTTTTTCGTCATTGCTGACGACAATCTCGTGGTTCAGCACTTTTTGGGTAGCAAATTCTGGAAAATTTTCAGTTGATAGAAATTGATGCGCTTTTTTAGGGATATAGTGATATACACATATGGGAATGCAAATACGCTATATAGGATATGATGTCGGTTATGGAAATGTTTGCTTCATTCCACAGCTTCATTTATGATTGTATGATTTGTTCATTTTTTAGGTTTGATTTTGCAGGATCAGTATGAGCGGTACACCTAGTAAGCGCGCGCACGAGGATAGTGGAGGTCATTCCTCCCTTTCACGATATTCCCATCCTCCGGATGATTCCGGAACATACTCCGGCATTGTGGGAGCAAACCCGAAACTACCAAATCCATCAGCTCCAACTGATTACCACACATCCTTCGATACGGGGCAAGATGCGCGTATGCCTAAAGTCCCCCGTACCGAACTGGATAGCAGAAGACCACCGTTGCTTCAAATGTATCGTATGCAGCAGCCGTCATCTTTGACCGATTCTCAATCCGATCATCCTGTCAACCCTGAGGAAAGAGCTGAGATTAGAGATTCTCTGAAGCTTGAGAACCGTGATGTGAATGCGGAATCGAAAGAGTTGTATCAGGGTGCTAAAATCGAGAAAGACGTTAGGTATACGAGCAGAGGGGATGATCATAAGGAAACAAAGTATGAGAGAAATGCGTATACCGATTATAGAAATGAAGTGAAGACGGATAAGGATGGGTACAATACAGTGAATAGTAACGTAAACGTGAAGGAATCGAAAGAGCACCACAGGGCATGGAAGTATCCCGATACAACTAGTGGAAACATGGATTCATGGCACGCATCTCGAAGTAACACTGAAGGCTTGAATACCGAAGCGAAGGATTATACCGCTGAAACTCATGAGACGGTATCGGAGAACAAGGTTGATTCGAAAGGCGATGATGTGCTCAAAGAGCGGGATCGGAAACGGAAAGACGCGAAACACCGGGAATGGGGAGAAAATAACAGGGAGAGAGTCGAAGCTCGGAATAACGAGATGAAAGATCCAATAAAGGAAGATAGAAAAGACGCACTAAAGGACAAGGATAAAGTGAAAGATCATGGTAAAAGGGATACGTGGGTTGTAAATGAGAAAGACGGTTTACAATCGCATGAAAAGGAAGGTGTGGATGCGTCGTCGTCGAGAGGTTTGGATCTCGGAAAACAGAAAAGTACGGATAACGAAAGGGGGACTGAGAAAGATGCTGATAATGAAGGGGAACGCTCCGAAAGACGTAACAAAGGGTTCGATAAAGATTCGGATGATGGGGGTGCTGACGTGGAAGGGAGTGCTGACAGAGAGAGAGAAGGGTTTAATTACGGTGTTCAGCAGCGGAAAAGGATGCTTCGGCCTAGAGGCAGTCCGCAGGTTGCAAATCGAGATCCCCGCTTTAGATCTCGTCCTCAAGATAATGACGGGTATGCTTGTTTATATGACTTGGTTGACCGTTGAGCAATTCTTTTTTAAGTAGTATTATTGATAAGTGAGTTGATAATTGATTTTATTCCTTAATAGCCTTGATCCTGATCACTTGTCAATTATAACTGTCATGTTTATGTAAAGTTCATTTCTTTTTATGTTATTTTCCAGCTTAAGACATCTACTGAAATATGCTCTATTCTGAATTTTGCAGGTCTACAGGTAAGCAGATTATCATCTTAAACCATTGATCAGGATGTTTTATGCTGCTTGGTAGTAACTTGAAGTTATCCATGGTGCACACACACACACATATAATATATCTTGAGAATGCTAAATATTATGAGCATCGTGAGAACTAATGAAAAAATCAATAAAATCATTTTTTTAATACAAACCTTATTATAACTAAAATACAATATTAAACAAAGAATTTACTCTTAAAATAATTCATCTCTCATTTCAAAATCACTCTTAATAAATTTTCTACACATGTATAAATACAACAAACTTACACATGTGTAAATGGCAAACTTACACATGTGTAAATTTTCTTTATTTACGATTTCATGTAAATTTAAACGTGTAAATTTAATTTCTATTATTGTATTCGAACAATAATGGTAAGTGTAATTCTTTTTGATTTGAATTGTTTTTGACCAAGTTCTGGCAGTTTTTTCATTCGTTCTCACGGTTCTCGCAATATTTAGCATTCTCAAGATAATCCTCTTCTATTATTATAATATATATATATATATTCAATTTGTGCTTTATAGTATTTTGTTTGCTCTCCACCTTTTGCCGTAGTTTACTTTATTCTACTCTATATAAATCTGGTTGAAAATAGTCATTTTCTAATCTGACAGCTCTTTTCTTTAATGATAGTTTAATCATGTGATTGTTTGATGTACAAAACAATACATCTAGTGAGTAGTAACTATTAAGGAGTGCAGTGTAATAACTTAAATGCCCTCCTATATATATAGTCTTATAAAGAATCGTACAGTTTATTACCAAGTTTAATTTATTAAAAAACGCCGAGGCCCACTACTAAATCGTAGTTGTTAAGATGGTAAATCTTAATTACTAAAAAACACTAAGGTGCATTCAGTAGTGTAACATACACTAGTATTCAAAATACCATGCTAGTAAAATGAAACTTGCATTTTTTCTACGGATTATTTTGTTCCACAAAAATGATAACTTCTTTTATGACACATTAAATGTAGGGAAAAGTGATGTTTCAACAGTTGTATACAGAGTTGGTGAATGCATGCAGGAATTATTAAATTTGTGGAATGGATATAAATCATCCAAGGAAACTGAAAAAACGTCCGAAAGCTCAAAAAGCTTTCCCACCCTTGAAATTCGTATACCCGCCGAGCATGTTACCGCTACAAATCGCCAAGTAAGATATTTGCTTCCCGTTACACTTATTTAATTTTGAACAGGAAATCTTGATGTTTTGTTGTATTTGGCATGTGGCAGGTTAAAGGTGGACAGTTATGGGGCACAGATATATACACTCATGACTCTGATCTTGTTGCAGGTACGTCGTTTTTTGTATGCGTAATCTTGTATTAGTGGCTTTTATGACACTTGTAACTTACGCCTTTTTTTGTTCTTTGTTTTCCAGTTTTAATGCACACGGGCTACTGCCGCCCAACTGCATCTCCTCCTCCACCTGCTATTCAGGAGTTAAGGACTACTGTCATAGTCCTCCCTCCGCAAGATTGTACGTTTATATTCCCTTGCTATTTTACAGTTACCAATTTAAAAAAAAATATTCATTTCTTCTAATTCAGTTATATCTCTGGTAAATATGTAGGTTATGTTTCTACTTTGCGAAACAATGTTCGTTCTCGTGCATGGGGGGCGGCTATTGATTCTGGTTGCAGTTTTCGTGTAGAGCGATGCCACATTGTCAAGGTGAGACTTTTTTTTGTACAAATATTATTATGAGTAAAGTACACAGATGGTCCCAGAGGTTTACCAAAATTTTGGATTTGGTCCCGTGGTTTACAAATATTATTATGAATAAAGTACACATATGTTCCCTGTGGTTTGCACTCTGTAATGCATTTAGTCCCCGACTTTTTCTATAAGTACATGGATGATCCCTGTGGTTTGCACTTTGTAACGCATTTAGCCTCTAACTTGGATCTGCTGAAACCTTTAGATCTGTTGGCTGGGGACGAAATGTGGTTGTGTACTTTTGAAAAGATAGGACCAAATCCAAAATTTTGGTAAATCACAGGGACCCTCCGTGTACTTTACTCTATTATTGGCTATTTACTTCATTTTTTACAACTTTCTTGGACATTACCATAGGGGTGCAATGTCGTCGGGTTGAATAATTGAATGCGAACATGACCCACTTATTTCATCTGCTTTTTTTACTCTCAGAAAGCTGGTGGGACAATTGATCTTGAACCTTGTCTTACACATACGTCAACTGTGGAACCTACTCTTGCTCCTGTGGTTGTGGAACGCACCATGACTACTAGAGCCGCAGCTTCAGTATTATATCTTTCATCATTTTATGCATCTTATTCATAAGCATTCATTAGTAACTCATCTACTTGAATGTTATATTTATTCTCTACATAATAGTAAGTCTGCAACAAAAAGTAATATTTCACTTACAGCCATCAAGTTGAATATGAGGAACCCATGATTTATAATGATAATTAATTACGTTACTATAGGATATTATTATTCATACATATTTTCAAATTTATAATATTAGAGTGTCATCTCAAAACTCATCTTATTCTTGCACTTATGTATTGTAATATTGTATTACTTTTTGTTTATCTATCTCAATTCTCAGTTACATGTTCATAGAAAAGTATACTTCTTATATTGATAGTCTTTTTTTCTTCATAGAATGCGCTTCGTCAACAAAGATTTGTGCGTGAAGTTACATTACAGTACAACCTTTGCAATGAACCTTGGTATACCCTTTTCTTTTCTCTTTCTTTTATTGACCCGTTAAATATTCGCAGATCTATATTCATTCAGCATCTCACGATCTTGTCAACTAGGGGTGCTCATAAACAGTTAAATCCGACTGAAGCGCCCAAACCACAGTAAATCTGCTGGTTCAGTCGGTTTAAAGAACTGAGTTTTGACGGCTCAGCTACGGTTTGGAACTTGGAACCAGGCGTTTAATCTATATTATTATTACCTTTTCATTTTTGGAGTATGCAGTTATGCATATGTAATATGTATAATATTTATGAACACTCTTTATCATTGTAAAATAATTTAATACAAGCTAAAGGTCTTGGAAAAATGGAAAAACCATTCAAACCACTAAAACCGAGCCCTTTGCCTTTTTTCGAAAACCGTAGTTTGCGGTTGGGCCGAAAAATTTCATAAAAACAGGCCAAACTAGAGTGCATGAATCGGGTTTTTTTAGACCTAAAACCGGGTAGGAACCGGTTACGGGTACGTTCAGGTTTTTGACCGGTTTGGCTGGTTTCTTCGGGTTTTGGCCGGTTTGGTCCAGTTCGGTTCCTCTTGTTACACCCGGGTCTGGAACTGGTATGTACCCGCAGGTTGGGTAGGGTAGGAACCGGTTCCGTGTCGGGTCCGGTACCGGGTTTTTTGTGCATCTCTAGGCCAAACTAGACTGTCAACACCGATATCATCAACTACTCATTTCCTCAACTGCATATTATTTGACTAACGTAGTGAGTTTTTAATGTATATTTGTGTGTGTTTGAAGGATTAAGTATAGTATAAGTGCCATAGCAGACAAAGGTCTGAAGAAGCCTCTATTTACCTCTGCAAGATTGAAAAAGGGCGAAGTTCTGTACCTGGAAAGCCCTACTCAAAGGTACCATACCAGTATCATGTTGCGATGTAACTGACTAACGTCTAACTGAACTGAATCAATAACTTTTTTCGTGTGTGTTTTTGTGAAGGTTTGAGCTTTGTTTTAATGGAGAGAAGATGGTGAAGTTGGGAAATGAAACAGATACGAATGGCATGGACAGTGATAATAACAACAATAACAACAATAATAATAGTAATAACAATATGATGGATGTATTCAGATGGTCTTTGTGTAAGAAGCCTCTTCCTCAGACGCTTATGCGCTCCATCGGCATCCCTTTGCCGCCTGAACATCTAAAGGTATAACCTTTCATTTCGTTCCATTTCCGTTTGATTCCATTTCGGGTTTGAATAGTTGTATAGTTTTCTTTGCGGCTTAAAATAGCGTGCCTGGGGTGATCAGGTAAGCGCCCCGGGCCTTGTGGTGGTGCTTCATGCACATATCGGTCAAAATTAGTCAAATTTTTAACACAAACACACACACACACATATATGTATGTATAGGACCAGGTTCTGATGAGAACTCTTGATTGAAACCTTACTTCCTGTGCGAATATTTTAACCATTTTTTCCACAAATGTTGATGAATATCTAACTAAGAGATGTAAATAAAAATTAAAAAATAGCCTAGCGTTCATTTACACCAGGTCCTTGGTCGCCTACACTGCTGTTAAAAAAAATTACAAAAACATATGGCATCACTCTTTTTGGCGGGTTACGATTTTTTTATTTAAAGTTGCATGATTTTAAAAAATATTGGCGAAAAAATAAAAAAATACCCTTTTTTGAAGGAGTTCTCAAGTTCTCGCAACTCGGGGGAGTTTTTAACTGTTCCCCATTTATTTATATATTATATATATATATATATATATATATATATAATTATTAAATGTAAATTTTGTAGTTTATAAATTCTGTATTATGTGTGTATATATCAATGTGTAAAAAATACAAAATTTATTTTAAAAAAAACAAACGAGCCGGCTCTTTCTTTCTAAAGTAGAGCTAGGGCTCAACATTTTAGCTGCTTGGACTTAGGGCGGCTTGTTTATTGCTGCAAGATCTCACATACATGACGCTCGCACCTTGCTCCTCAGCTTTCGGGACGTAAACGCGTCGTGCTTTGAAACCAATGTCTGTGATTCTTATGGAATGGAGTGTTGGTGTTTGGACAGGTGTTGGAAGAGAATCTTGATTGGGAGGACATCCAGTGGTCACAAACAGGTGTTTGGATATCAGGAAAAGAGTATCCTCTTTCCAGGGTCCATTTTCTATCCCCTGTCTAAAATCATCATCATACCCTTCCTTCAACTTATGTTTTACAAACAAGACATATCATGTTTTGAAGATTTTACATTATGATAAGATGTTTGTTGGATGATTTTGGAATTTTATATTTAGTCACATCTTGTAACTTCTACATCTTTTTAAGCTATCTATATTTTTATTTACTTCCATCTTCTCTATATCTACTTTGTTTTTGTATATTGGGCTATGTTCGTAAATTTCATTACATTTATGAGTTTTCTCATTTTGTGATATGCGAACATAAGGTTACGTGTCATTTTGTGAGTTCTCTCTTTTAACCGCATCTTGAAAGGTATGCATATGTTTAACTTGGTGTAAAAACACAATAAAATAAAACTACACTAGCTGCTCAGGGACACTCTTGAATACTAATTAGCTTTACATTTTGTTTTTTGCCGAGTCGATTCTTCTAAAATAAAAATATACAAGCTTTTACTGCTTGCTTACACAAGCTCTCATGCTAATTTAATCAAGCTTTTAGTATAATGATGAAATAAGCCTGACTAGTTTTTACTGTGTGATACTTTTGTCTAGCTTATGAGCTTTTAGTCAAGTAAGCCATTCTTAATTCCTACATCCATTTCGTTGTTTTTACATACAAGCCTCCTATATACTGACCTAATCTTGACCCAGATGTGCACGAGGCACTGCCTCAAGGCCTTTTCCGGTCTAGAGGCGTTTTCTGGTTTGCCTCGCCCCTTAGGCACGCTTTTCAAAACCAAGCAAAGATGAGCCTATCACGAATAAAGTGTAGCGAAATGCAAACCACAAGGACTTAGGTGTGCATTATTTTGAATTAGGGACGCAAGTTGTTCTGACAACATACCACCAGGACGCAAATTACAGTTTGCTTACTGTATCAATGTAAATATAAAATGTTATCTAACACACGTAAACTGTTGTCTTGTATCCTCATGGTGGGAATTTGTATACCTTTTTGCACTCACGCTTGCATAAAAGGGGGATATAAAATACATGATGTGCTCACCTTGAAAAACTAACACTTCACACAAACAACTTCCCCAACCGAACCTTAAGGTATTAAATACATCACACGCTCACCTTGAATAATACTAGACATGGCTAAAACGATATGCACTAGCAAATACACTCCATTTAAAGGTGGAAATCACAGTTAAATTAGCAAATTGCTGAACAGTAATATAGCCAAAGGATACATAGTATTCTAGTATAAAAAGACTTACATTTAGGCTGAATTACCTCAAATCTGATAAGAATAGATAATTATTATTGTATTATTGATGATTTGCAAGTAAATGGTGGAAAGAAGATGGATTGGATGTAAAGGATACTTTTAGAACTGAATACGAGAAGTTTGGATGAAAGTTAAAGAGTACGACCCGTACCCAGATGAAGATAGTACGATTCATACCTGCCACCAGTAAAGAGAGACAAATCAGCATTGGAAATTGGACCGTTAGTGGGCTAGGCGAAGTAGAGTACGGACCGTACCGATATCGAAACCCTAAAACTGCCTATATATATTGCAATTGGAAACCTAAAACATAACTTTTGACGATTTGAACAACACAAAAGGCTACAGAACTCGTATTTGGAGGAAACAAAAGCAAAAAGACGAGAGAATTGAAGATCTAACGTTGTGGGAAGCAAGATTTGATTCTCTGGGTTACATCTTTACTGTTTTATAGTCTTTGAACTTCTATTTGATAATTATTCCGGTTTATGTATTGATTTTGTTCATCATATTCGGCCAAGCATCTTTATAACTGTCCAAAAGAGATGATTCGTGGAATGATTTATGTTTTAATGATTAATTTGCTATTAGTATGATTTTAGTAGTTTATTATGGATTAATCCTATGTTGTGTATGAGAGCATATGTTGGGTATTGATTGTTGTTATGGGCTAATTTTTGGTACAGAATCCCGGATCTCAAGTAGGTTCAGTATCTCGAGTTTACATGTGACATTAACTAACATATCCTGCATTGTTTTTGTTTGATATTTGCAGGGGCTTATTAATGACTAAGTTGCAGCTGAAGACTCACTATTTTGGTTAATAAACACATGTTGAACACGTCCACAACGCAAGAGGGAAATGCCATATTCCCTGGATTTAGCGGGATAGTTAGTTAGCAGATTTTGTTTAAAATGAGGCTGATGCTATCGTTAGGTATACACCATCTCACACACTCGTATACTCTCAGTTCACGAGCTATTGTAATACTTAGTTCAATCGCATTCAGTTCTCGAGTTGTATCACATTCTACATTAATAAAAGTACTAGAGGCAGGCGACGATTGTCACCTTCCGAGGTATTATGCCGGAGATCCCCAGGGACTAAGGGTTTTCCTTGTAATATCCCGTGTCATTTTTCGGCTTTATTCTCCATATACATTGCAAATATCCTAAAAGCACACTACCTCACATCCTAGTTTGATCACTAAATTACCTTGTTAAGTTTTAACCAAAACAATTGTGATGTTGATTGTGTGGTTGTACGGTCTTTGTATGAAGTTATGCATGTTAGATTCGATATCTTCTATCTCTAGGTTATATTGACGTCCATTAACTTAGGGCTTAAAACCTTAATCAGTAATATATAATTTGTTATATAGGCTACCTACATGAAGGATCTGAATAAAAGTATTTGGAAACTAGTTATAGTTTTCTATATGATTAACCTTGATTAGTTCATTTGTCGCTATGTTCGTAGCTAGTTCAATCTTGGCACTAATCAAAATCCCTAAGTCATAAGATTCCATATCAATACTAGCTTTACTTAATTAGGTCTAAAAGTGTGTTATAACATTAACCTTAGTTTTGTAGGATTAACCTTAGGCGGTATTAATCCATCTTAGCACTTCATACGCTACTATTAATATTAGGTCTTGAAGTAGTTTAATAAGCAATATCTTTCATAACTCTAGTCATTCCTCATTGATTTTAATCTGGATGGTTATATTTTCTTAACCCTTGATATCTTCCATAGTTAAATGAAGTATTAGTTTTCTTTGTTATAGTTGATGTATAAGAATTTATACATCTTTAAAACGTCAAATATACCCCGTTTATGCGAGAACTCGTTGTATTTTCATTGATTTTGGTACCCATTTGAGTTGTTTGTGAAAATACAGGTCCGGGCTTCGGCTCGGTGTTGAAACAGAGGCTTTTGGAGCAAAAATGGAACTTTCCAGCAAACTGCCAGATACCGCACGACCGTGCCAAGCCATCGACAACCGGCACTCTCATCAGCACTCTCAACTGTCAGGGCAAACCAGGAAAATCCAAGACAGGCACGATCGTGCCATCCCCCAGCATGACCGTGCATAACCCAAGTTAGTCTCTGATCAATTTATTCCCGAGATCGCAACCACCGTCGTCAAATACGTCATCGATACGCACGACTGTGCCATCTGTTGGCATGGTCGTGCCACCTCGGGAAGTTTGAGCGGGATCTTTCTGAAAATGGCAGTAAACAAGATCGACAGACGAAAAGCGCCTCTGACACTTACTAAGCATGATCGTGCCAAAAGGTGGCATGGTCGTGCCAAACACCTAGCAGCTTAAATACGAGTGTCAAGCTCATTTGGAAGGGAGTTGGAGCATTTTTGTGAAGTTTTCTCTCAAGAATCTAGTCTTGGAAGCTTGTTGGAGCCAAGAAGGAGCCTTGAAGATCCACTCATTTACCATTTAATCTTGTCTTTAAACATTGGTTAGCTTACTTGTTACTTATGAACAATTTGAGTTTTCTTGCACTTCATTTGGTAGTTATGAGCCTTATGGGCTAAACATTTATGTTGTTTAAACTTTATTGAAGCTAATGAATATGTGATAACATGGAAGTAGATGTGGTGATTGTTTTTGTTAATCTTCATAGTGATGTTTAATCTTGTTCTTGGAGTTCATGTTCATGTTTAAACTCCTTGTTCTTGAATGTTTGGTCATAAGTATTTACATGTTGTGTTGGAAAGCCCATGTAGAGATTATGATTGTTGAATCTTGTTAACTTGTTAGTATGATTCATAGCATGAAACTAGGAATTGTAATTGCTAACATGATTAGAATGGTGATCTAAACATGTGTATGGATTCTTGCATTTAGATTTGGAAAGATCAAAAGAATGTTTATAGGAATTCTATAGTTTGTGTTTATGTTGGTATGATGATTTAGGCCAAGATTGTTGTCTAGCATGACCATGCTTGTGGTTCATAACAAGAACATGATGAAGATGTCACTTACTTAAAACCAAGTTAGGGTGATTAGTATGTTGTTCATGGTAGTTTTCCCAAACTTGTAGAGTTAGGAGTTTTGACAAACAAATAACTCATCATTAAAGATTAACATCAACTTAGCAAGTGAACTTAAAAGAATAAATTTTAGGTGATTAGAATGTTATTTCATTTTAGTTTTCCTAAGATTTATAAAACTAGGAAGCCTTGATTGGGCACTTAGTTGAATTTCGAGCTTGCATCACCACTAATCTTTCCCATTTGTTGTCACATGTTTATTAATGGATACTTAGTTTAGACAACTTCTTTTAGATATTGTTCTTCTTTAGATTAGTTAGCAATTTGTTATTTTTGCATGATAAATTAGAAACGAAAATCAACCCATCAATGTAAAAGGCTTTAAAGTAGCAAAAGCTTAGTATTAAGACACCGCGTCTACGAATTGATATCCGGTTCTTACCGCTAAACTATATTACCACCCTGCGGGTACACTTGCCCTTTTGTGTGTGTAGTTTAGTTCTTGGGTTAAAATCATTTTAAACTAAATTTGTGTGAAGGAAAATTCTAAAAAAATATATATAATTCACGCACATCAAGTTTTTGGTGCCGTTGTCGGGGACTCGGTCTTCTCGAGAACGGTTCGAGTTACTTATTTAGCCATTGTGAAAAGTGTATAAAGTTTTTGTCTAGTTGTTTTATTTGCCTTTGCATGATTATTTGAAAAAAGAAAATGATGATTATTTGCTAGTTGTTTTTGTTTTTTGTATATATAGTGCATTGTGTTCCTCCGTATTCCCTACAAGTCGTGATTATTTGCAGGAGCGGTCACGCATGGTGGCCGCTACGATCAAGGTAGACGCGGCGGGAGGCGACACTTTCTATGAGGTTCAGGTAGATATGGCAGACGAAGAGGAGACGAGGGTCTTAAACGTAGGAAAACCTTCACTTGAGGACTTACCTGCGAGCATCAATGAACCGGCGATAATAATAATAATTTCGAGATCAAGTCTGGCACCATATCGATGTTGCAGAATGCGGTGCAGTTTTATGGCAAGGATCACGAGGATCCTAGTGTCCATATTATGGGTTTTCTGGAGGTTTGTGCCACGTTCATGATTCGTGATGCATCATTGGATGCAATACGCCTTCGGCTCTTTCCGTTTTCTTTACATGATGGAGCCAAATAGTGGCTTCTTTCACTCCCAGCTGGGTCTATCACTACATGGAATCAATTAGCTGAGAAGTTTCTCCAGATATATTTCCCTCTAGAGAAAACTGTTCGGTTGAGACCAAGATTCTCAACTTTCGTCAGGACGATGATGAGCCCCTTTATGAGGCGCGGGAGCGGTTTAAGGAGCTCATGACAAAGGTGCCATATCACGGGTTGCCCAAGTGGCAACAATGTCAGATCTTCTGCCATGGTTTGGATGGTCAGGGGCAGATGATGGTCGATACATATTCGGGCGGAGACATTGGTACGAAAAATGCCAACGAGGCATTTGAGATTTTAGAGAAATGTGCCTTGAAGAATCAGACACAACAACCACCGAGGGGAAGAGTTCTCGATAGGGAGTTCATCACATGGACGAATTCACTGCCATGACAACACGTATGGATGCATTATCTTCGAAATTTGATCGGGTGATGGAGATTCACCCGAGTGGTTCTTCAAGTGGGGGAGCATATCATGTAGGCGACTTTCCGATAGGAGAGGTGTCACATGAGCACGTAGATTTATGGGAAATCAATACTGTCCTCAGCATAATCCCTACAACAATACTTATAATCCGGGGTGGAAGAATCACCCAAATTTCAGTTGGAAACCTGACGCTTCTAGTCAACATCCACCCGGATTTGCTCCACGTCCCATAGCTCCTGGAGCATATGGTGCACCTCAGCCTCAACAGATATCTTCCACTAATGAACCTAGTGTGCAAGATATGTTTAGTAAACTCTTAGCTGGTCAAAACTCTCAAAAGGTTCAAAATGAGAGGCGTTTTAAAGAGTATGACGGTCGTTTCACGAGGCACGACAGTGAGTTGAGAAGCCAAAAGGCTTCCATGCAGACCATTGAGAACCAAGTTGGCCATATTGCCAAGATGTTGTCCAAGAGACAACAGGGGGCCTTCCAAGTAATACGGAGCCTAATCCTAAGGCCACTGCAAAGGCCATCACGTTGAGAAGCGGCAATATCACTGAGCCCGTCACTTCGGCTGCTCCAGTAAAGCCGATTGATAATGAGATTGTTGAGGAGATCGAGACTGAGTCTCCGTTGAGGTGCAACTGAGGCGAGTCCCAGCAAGTACAACATGACCAAGGAGCCAGTGAGAGAGTATGTCCCTCCTATTCCATATCCGGGGAGGTTGAAGAAGCAAAAAATGGAAGAACACTATGGTAAATTCCTTGAGCTTTTTAAGCAACTTCATATAAATTTACCATTTGTCGAGGCACTTGCTCAAATGCCTAAGTATGCCAAGTTTCTGAAAGATATTTTATCTAACAAAAAGTAACTTGAGGAGCTTTCGCATGTGACCTTGAATGAGGAGTGTTCGGCGGTTCTTCAGAACAAACTACCAAAGAAAATGAATGATCCCGGGAGTTTCACTATCCCGTGCTTGATTTGTAATTTGTCGGTTAGTAATGCATTGGCTGATCTTGGAGCTAGCATAAACCTCATGCCATATGTGGTTTTTGCTAAGCTAGATATGGGAGAGCCCAAACCCACTCGTATGAGCATTCAGCTAGTCGACCGTTCAGTGAAGTATCCTCGAGGCATAGTTGAGAATGTGCTAGTGAAAATCAACAAGTTTGTCTTTCCTGTAGATTTTGTGATTTTGGACATGGACGAGGACAAAATTGTTCCTCTTATCTTAGGCTGACCATTCCTAGCCACATACGAGAGCCTTGATTGATGTCTGCACCCGCAAACTTACTCTTAGGGTTGATAATGAGGTCACTTTTGATATTGGGAGATCCATGCAACATCCACAGAGTCAGGATGATACACTCTATTTCATTGAGACTATTGATACATATGTGAGTGATCATCTTCGTCACACATTTGAAGAGGATGTGTGGACACACAACTGTTTGGAGGGGAGACTTTTGTACACCTGCTGTGGACCAACTAGTCGAGGAGATGGCCTGTCTAATAGGTCATGCTTCTCCCCCGTGTACCGAGGTTTTTGAGATTGTGGATTGCGTTGCTGAGCCTAAAGCACACCCTTCTGTCGAGGATCCACCTTTAGTTGAGCTTAAGGAGCTTCCAGATCACTTGGAGTACGCTTTCTTGGAGGGTGCGACTCATTTACCCGTTATCATTTCTGCATTATTGTCGGGAGAGGAGAAGGATCGATTGCTTGAGGTCTTGAAGCAGCATAAAAAGGGGATCGTGTTGGGCCTATGTTACCAAAGGTTTACACATTAGGGCTATTTTGGGTTTTAGAGGGGTTTGTGGGCTTCCTAGTGCCTTGTGGGCCTAGGGTTGTAAATGGTGGGCTTAGTGATCATTATAAATAGATGTATTAGGTCAAGGTGAAAAGATTAGAGAGTTGTATTTGAAAACTTGTATCAGACACTTTGCTAGTGTATGCAAGTTGTTCTTAATTCAAAGTGTGTTCTTCTTCCTAATCATTATTTCCGCTACTGATTAGGTTAGTGATACCTGTTAGATCCGTTATCGGGACTTACAATTGGTATCAGAGACTGTTGTTAAAATACAGTCTCCGGTGTTGCTGATTGAAGAAGTTGTTTCGAAGTGTGTTGCTGCTGTTCAGAATCATTGCTATTCCAGATCACTGTTCAAAATCAGAAGAATCACTGTTTTTGTCTTCGGAAGTGTTACTGTTCCGAAGAACTCGAAGAAGATTTGAAGGTTTCGGATCTGTTACTGTTACGGATTTTGAAGAACTCGAAAAAGGTTCTCGTATTTCGGATCTGCTACTGTTACGGATTCTGAAGAACACGAAGGAGATCATCCATCTCTGATTAATCCCGGACTGTTGTTCAATCCAGATTACTACTTTCTGGATCCGAGATAGTGTTGGTGTTTATCGGCTCCTTGGATTTCAGATTTCTGTTGCTGAAAATTCGGATTATTGTTGCAATCGGATAAGGATTGGATTCCGGATTCTCATCATTCCGGATACTCATTTTATTCTGGATTCGCGTTTAGAATTCTTGTTCCGGATTCTCTCAACTCGGATTTTCATTTTGAATTCTTCAACTCAGACTTTTTAGTGTCGGATTTATCAATTCGGATTCAATTCGGATTCAATTCTGTTTCCGATTCATCATCCGGATTTGACCATATCGGACTGTCTTCAGAGTTGACCATTCCGGATCGATTTCGGATCAATCACTCTTCATCATAGAAAACTTAAAATAAACTGATTTTAAATATGTTGGGTAATTCTAATTAATTTAATCATGATGAACGGATATATGACAACACAAGGCTTGACCAATGCCATTCTAGCTGCCATACAATCACAAACTCTGGCCCTCCATAAAGAGTTGGATCAAGTCATTGGCACTTCTACTAAAGTGCCATGTTTGTTATATGGAGATGAGTATTATGAATGGAAGTTTCGTTTCGAACAATATTGCAAGGCAAAAGAGCCTGGTGTGTGGAGGTGTATCATGAATAGTCCGCGAACGATAGTCTACAGTACAGAGCAAGATCCGGACACAAAAATTCCTAAGCCCAGTCACCTGTGGACTCCTGAAGATGTTAAGATAATTGAGGAAGATGAAAAGGCCTCGGTTACACTAACCATGGCGCTTGGACCTGATATTTCTATTGCAGATAGAAATTGTAAGACCGCAAAGGAAGTATGGAGTGAACTGCAAAATCTCTATGAGGTAAATGCAGATATGAAGGCAAGCAAGGTAAATCAGCTGAATAAACAATTCAGCTCATTCAGTCACATCTACGGGGAAACCATTGAAAACCAGATTCGTCGCTATGTAAAGCTTGTTTTCCAAAAAAACTTCAGCTGAGATTACTCTCACAAACAGTGCTATGGACAAACAGTTGTTAAATTCACTGTCAAAGAGTTGGGATGCGGATGTGGGAATGATCAAAAAGACAAAGAACCTGAATGATGTCACTCTCACAGAAATGATAGCCACTATCAAATCATGTGAGATTGATAACAAGCAGAGAGAAATAAATCATCAGAGCAGTTTGATGGCCGCCGTGATGACAGGGCAAAATGCAGCATTGATGTCACAAAATTTGGTTTATAGCCCTTTGCAAGGAAATTCACAAACACCGGGTAGCTCAAACGTGGTTTATAGTCCTATCGCCACGCCACAGAACACCCAGTACGTGTATGGTCTTCAATCTCAGAATCCCACTATGATTTCGGCTGCTCAAGTTCAGACACAGTACCATGCTTAGTATCCTAACATGGTGTTCAGTCCTGCAATTCCTCAAGTAGTTCAACAAGGCAACATTCCACAAACTGCTGCACCAGCGCCTGCACCTGCTCAACCTGTGTCCAACTCTGCGTTTCTCACTAAAGAAAACGAAGAGAAATTGGCTATTGCAGCTTCGATGATCAAGAGATTGAACGCCTTCTGGCAGGTGATCTGACTCCTCCATCCATTCTTTCAACCGAAGTTATCAAATAATGGAGGAGGACCTGGACGAGATCGATGTGTCCTGGAATCTCGCCATGGCTGCCTTTCGGGTTAATAAGTTTCAGAAAAAGTATGGATGGCAACCATTGTCAAATCTGAAGACTGGTTTCACAAAGGATAAACTCAGATGCTACAGATGTCATGAATCAGGTCACTTTGCCAGGGAATGCAAGAAGCCGTCATTCGGGTACGGGTCATCCAGGGTGGCAGACATACAGAGCGGCGACAGACAGCTGGTCCCAGTTTCTCCCTCAAAGTCCACTGTGAGTCCCTCGAGCAGCTCGGGCGGGAAGTCAACAACATTGGTTGCCCAACAGCACAAAGGTTTCAACTGGGCAGATGTAACATCCGTCGAAAAATGGGTTTTCCAAACCCACTTCGTTTATTAATCGAATAATCAGTTTCAAATTTTTGTTGCTCGTTTAATGCTTATTTTAATTTTAAACAATACATAACTAATAAACATTTTAGAATATGGAAATTAAAATTGTTAGAAAATAAAAATAAAGCAATTAAAAATAAAAAAAGGGCTGTCTTGTTTCGAACCCGGGTCAGCCGGAAGACCTTAACATCAAACACTTAACCACTCCGCCACGTGATGTCTTTGTGTAATCTAGGAAACAAATAAAACATAAGTTCACCCGTGAATGATCTGTTTGCGCCAAAACTGAAACCAGTAATCGTCTTTCAATTTCCAGACGTTTGAGTGATCCAGAATATCTGATTATAGCCGATGCAACCATTACGACCCACGTTCTTAATCAAATTCAGTCTTAATTCGATTTTGATTTGGGAGTTAGAAACCGAAATCTTTTACTTCCTGAATTACTCTATCAATATCATCATCTCGCGACTCAAAAACACTCACAGAACCCCCAATTTCACTTTCGCTCTATTTTCAGTTCGTCGGAAACGTTTTCTGATATTACCGGACTTTCGCCGGAAAACCGTGTCTTTCATCAAAACGGTAAATTTCTCAATTCTTTCATCTTCTAGCTGTTGTTAGACTTTTACTGACTCAAATCTTTCAATCAGAATCGGTTCCAGACGACGATACCGGATAATCTGCAATCGCCGGAGAACTTCTGAAAATTTCTAAATCACGCGTGAATCGGTATGAGCATCTAAACTCTATGATAACTCTTGTTTAGTCATTCAATTCCACAATTAGTTAATCAAAACTTTTAATTGTCCGCTCAGACGGATTTCGTAAAACAGAGCCGACGACTTTGCCGGAGTTCTGAGAAAAGTTATCATTCCGGTACGTTCATTCCCAAAACCTTCCCTATCCATTTCATTTTAATCAGTCATATGTCCGTTAATCGAATTAAACAAGAACAGTAGATTAAATCGTGGTCTGTGTTGTTAACGAAGAAGATGAAGTTTAGACTGAGTATATACTTAATATAAATCGAGTTATATCTCGGGTTAGACACACAGTCCAGCGGTGGACTGTGTGCATTTGAATCATAGAGTCCCGGGTTCGAGTCTGTCCTTGTTCCGATTCGCCACAATATTCAGACTTTTTATAAAACCCAAATACGGAAACTTCCAGTTAGTATATAAGAGAAATAAAAACAAGTGTTATAACCAGGTTAGACACACAGTCCAGCGGTGGACTGTGTGCAACGTTAAACAACAGGTCCCGGGTTCGAGACCTGTTATGCGCACCGGTTTGATAGAATTAAAATCCTTTTTAAAATAAATGAATTTTGAATAAATTAAATAGTATATAAATATAATTAAAAACAGAAATATTTCAGGGTTAGACACGTAGCTCAGTTGGTAGAGCTGCGTGCACGCGTACGGGAGGTCACAAGTTCGAACCTCACTCAGTGCAAACAAATACACGACCGAACCGGTCAACAAGTCAAAGTCAATAGTCAACGGTCAACCCAAAAAGTCAAATTTTTTTTTGTGTTTTTATTTATTTATTTAATTTAATCAATTAAAAATACTTAAAAATAATGTTTTTAAAGTTAGAAAATAGCCTTAAACTCACAAAAAATATATCCAAAAATCCTATTAAAATTGTTAATAAAATCCACTTATTTACCGTACCTTTTCGTTATTATTTAGGTTAGTTATTCCTCGTCGATCAATCCTCTAAACTCGTGCGCATTCAACATCATCAAACGAACGCACCCAATGTGAGTGAATCTCTACAAATTCCACTTTTAATCACGTTTTTGGGGTGTCTCATGTGTCATATTATTTATTTCATATAAACACTTGTGCATCCATCATATCAATGATCAAATGTGTATTCATTATGTATCAACTATTTGCGTGGTTAATGTTTAGATTAAATTTATCATTTTCAGTACATACATTATCATAGGCCGCCGCTCCCCATTACCTATGAGCGTGAGCCGTTCCCCATTACCTATGAGCTGAACGAGGCGTCGCCAACATACGATCGGCTCCGTTTGATTGAGCCTTGATCGTATACATCATCATAGGCCGTCCGTTCCCCATTACCTATGAGCGTGAATGTGACGTTGCCAACATTTACATTATCATTCATGTCATATATTCATGCAAGGTGGTTTGTTATTGTATGTTACTGTTATTGTTATTGTTATTGTATGTTTATTTACGTTTGCTCACATATGATTATTGCACAACTTTCCATAATAAATATAACAAGAAATCAATAATAAATGTTTTCTAACAAGGTTCACTCGCCAACTTTTGTTGACCCAAAAACCGCATTTTTACACATGATACAGGTGATCCGGTTGCAGCAAGAAACATATAGGATGGCTTAGAAGGATAAATCGGTTTAGACTTTGGATTGTTTATTTAGTTACTTTTCTTTGTAATTGTATGAACTTGTTTGGAATATTGAGGATGTAATTTTGAATTTAATAAATATGAAACATATTAGTAAACATCATGCGCTTTGGTGATAACCCAATCATGCCCCGACTCTTATTCCGCTGCGGGTCGGGGTGTGACAGATTGGTATCAGAGCCATGACTATAGGGATATAGGATAGGTTATTAGACCCTTAGAGCCTATACTATAGTTGATTAGAAATTTTAAATTGTTTGTGTGATACATGCAAAATTCATGATGTTTATATGCTTTATGTTTATTGTTACATTCAATGTTATGCAAGCATGTTCATAAGTACATATTATTATACAATGCCTATCATGAATCACATTCTTATAACATATCATATCCATGAGAGTACACACCACACAATTTCCATGACTTTTGCAACGATTTTTGTATTTTCAAATCACATCAAAGTGAGTTCTCATGACGGGCATGTAGTAACTGGAAGGGTACAAGTAACGGTAGTCGGGACGTCCTGTCTAGGCGTGGCATTCGTATAAATCCAAAATAAAGGACCAGTTTGCCTACCTGGGGACTAACGATGAGAGTACGAAGGACCTATTAGGCCAAAGCATGCTATACCAAATGTCGTGTGAGCTAACCCCACTTTGAGTTGTCATTGTGTCTACACCTGGACACCCTCCGACCATACATCTCGCAAACATATTTCATGGTTTTCATTCGGGTGATGCGAGTGTTAAACCGCCAATACCAATGTAAATCCTACTAAGCCAATAGTCATGGGGGCCCACATGACTATACAGGCGATGGTATGGGGGACATTGGAGGCCCAAACATGAGCAAACCCAAGACATCCTATGGATGTAGTTGCATTATTGATGTTTATGTTATTTTTATTTTTTTAAGACACATGACACCTAAAAAGACTCCTTAAACTCACAATCTTCTTATGTATATTCCTGTAGATGTCGGCTAGGCAGCAACGTGGGGGTAGAAGGTCAGGAAGGTCAAACGAACGCTTGGCCACCCAAATCGCAAAACAAATGGCCGCGGTGCTTCCTGACATCGTAGTTCAAGTCCAACAAGCTCTCACCGCAAATCCCATCAATCCTCCCCATCAAGGAGACCAGAACGTCGACAACCCTCCCTCCAAAAAGTGCTCATACAAACACTTCAAGTCTTGCGATCCCCCGAAATTTGAAGGGACCGAAGGTGTCACTGCTCTCCTCCACTGGTTTGAGGAAATGGAAAACACCTTCCTTAATTGCGATTGTCCCGAGGATCGCAAGGTACGTTACGCAACCGGGAGACTATTTGGAGTAGCTCTTACCTGGTGGAATACTGAAAAGGGTAAGAGAGGAATCGAAGATGCAATGGCCTTAACGTGGGAGGAGTTAAGGGAAATCATGACGAGACGCTTCTGTCCAAGAAGCGAGATCAAAAAGTTAGAGGATGAATTTCACTTGTTAAAGCAGAAGGAAGGAGATCATACTTCCTACAACAAACGGTTTTTACAGTTGAACCAAATGGTCCCTAACTTGTTCACCCCAGTTTACCGCCTAGTCGAACACTATATTCGAGGCCTCCCCTCGAAAATTCAAGACTCAGTTCTAAGCACTTCGCCTGCAACACTCGAAGCTGCTATGGAACTAGCTACCGAGCTTACCGAGAATCGTATTCGCAACGGCAAATTTAAGGACGAGAAAAAGAAAGCCCCCATTGAGGGCCAAACTTCAAACCATTCCACCTCCTCCTCAAAGTTTGCTAATAAGAGGAAACGAAACACCAGAAACTTTGCTGTCACACAAACAAATTTCCCTATCCCTGCAATTTCCACTTGCTGAGTTTTACCGCGAGGCGTGTGAACAAACCAGAATCTGAGACACTAGTACGTCGAACGACTCTATATGAATTGATAATACGTTTTCCAAAATCATTTGTTTAACCATTCATTGTAGATTTTATATTGTCTTAGTTAGTTTCCTATGTTTAGCGGAAGCATTAGTTTTTATGGTTGAGCGGAAGCATAAAAATAAGTAGAGAAACGGGCGTCAACACAAACGCCAAAACAAATGAAAAACCCAAAACAATGTTTGTAAATGAGACTCGATAAAAGGTGTCTTGATCAATGCAAGTGAGTGCACCTAGAGCTCCTAGCGTCCTGAGAAACATGTAAAGAAACAAGTGTCAAAATTAAAGATGAGTGAGTTCACAGGTTTTCATAAATTCGTTTGTTCGGTTATAAGTCTGTTTCCCCCGTTATCCCTAACCCGGGATAACGGTTTAGTTCCATTATTCCTAACCCGGAATAATACTGATAGTTCAATTATTCCCAACCCGGAATAATACTGATAGTTCCATTATTCCTTACCCGGAATAATACTGATAGTTCCATTATTCCATACCCGGAATAATAATGCTATCCCATTATTCCTAACCTGGAATAATAACGTTGTTGGTTCCATTATCCCTAACCCGGGATAATATTGTTGATTCGTAATTAAGTTCAATGTTAATATATATAGGTAGCTAGCCTAAAGTTATGTCACGTAAGTGTTCGCGATCGAAGCTGACTGTTGTGCCTCCGTGTTGCCAGGCCTATCACTGACCATGGCGAAGTTAGGCCAAATTATTCACCGTTGACCATACCCGGTCGGCTAGCGCGACTAGCTCGGATGAGGCTTGTCAGGCCCAGTAGTACTACTTATAATTTCCCCGCTATTTAAACCCAATACTAACGATCCGAGAGATTGTCGAGGACTTGTGTGATATAGCTGCTTAGTGACCATAACGTACATTAACAGTAACTTAGTTACCGAATAGTTAAGTGATGTTAATTTCGTATAACGTAAAGAGATAGAGTTGTAGAGTGTATACATGTTTCTCCCCCTGTTGTTTAAAACCGGATAAAATTAGGGGCCGTGAACTCACCTTTAGTTGCTCAGTTAGTGTAACACAGAAGTTGCAAATGATGGGACCTCTAATTGCGTCCTAACAAGTCAATTGATTTAGAGTTAGTGTGCGATCACACTGATACAAGTCTTACACATACTAACACACAATGCGGTTCATACAATGACAATTCCTAAGACTCAAATCATGCATGCAAGTATCATCATGCCAATATAGTGATCAAAACAACTTATCATGAACACAATCAATTCATACAACACTTTGGTACATACATTCGCAAGTTATCAAGTTTCAGCTTATATACTCATAATTCGGCTGTTTTCGAAGATTTTTATAAAATAGTTCCGACGTTCCAAAAATTCCAATTATTTTACAGAAGGTGAAAACTATACTGTAGAATTTTATATAAATTTTTCAAGTCCTAAAACTTTACCAATTATTCGTAAATATTAATATGCTAGGCTGCAGTCAGATTCGTCGCTTTCTGACTGCAGTCCACGGAAGAATTTATTTAAAAATCACCGTTCGTCCAATTAACAAAATTCCAGTAGGAGTTTCCCGGAAATTTCCATATCTAGTTGCTGTACAAATTTCATGATTCGACTCCCTACAGATTATTAGATCCGACTCGATAAACAACTAATAAATTTTCAGACTTTTCACAGCTTCAGTTACTGAACTTAATTGGCCACTTAAAAATATCAAACGACTTCAGAAAAATATGAATCCAGCGCCATTAGAATCATTTTTCAAAACTCTACGTTTTAGACTTCAGAAAATCCGTTTTTCGATAAGTAATAACCAAGTTACAGCCAGTTGAAGTTGGCTGTAAACAACATTCAGCATCCTGATTTCAGCATTTTATCGCAATCTAACACGCTTAAACAATCGATATGTTAATGTAAACGATCAAGAACAGATTTTTCCAATCATATATCATCATATACATCATACTCATGCAAACCCTAATCATATCTTATGGTTTTTATCACACAAAACGCAGCCTAATGATTCTTGATTCCACTAATCATCATACTTGCAAACTAGCATAATTAATCGATTAACATCATAACACTTTCTACCATTACATACACACATGATCCATAGTTCATAAACCCTAGTATGATTAGTGAAATAACATAAAACTCTAACCTTTAACAATGGAGACCAATGAACCGAGAGCTAGATGGGACCGATTCGGATAATCAAGGGAATCGCGACCAAGAGGAAAGATGGAGAGAAGGCTGCCGCGATCAAGAGGAAAGGGCTGCCGTCGGTGCTTCTTGTGCTAGGGTTTGTGTGTGTTTGCAACTCTTATGCATGCTATCTATTTATAGTGTAAGGGAGGGAAGAAAGAAAAGAAGGGTTTGGGGCTAGCTTGCGGCCGCAAAAGGGGTTTGGGTGGGGCGGTTTGGGTTTAAAACTTGATCCCCAAGTTTTGGTTAACTCCTTGAGTCGCAAGGAAATAAGGTCGGCTCGTGTCGCGGTTCGGTTCGATTTGTCTATATATTTACTATAGATAAATTTTATAACTAAAACAAATCACGAAATCGGAACATCACATAATAACTCACCAATCTTATAAACGTTTAATACACATAGCACGTAATTCATTTGACAAGTTCACGGAGTTATCGTAATTATTTCGAGCTGCAATTTAAGTCTCCGAATCAATTTAGCGTAGGAAAGAATATAACCGTGAAGTAGTGCGTTAAGATGTCTGAAAAACCGGGATGTCACATTATCCCATGTTGAAAGAATTTTCGTCCCGAAAATTGAGTAAACGCGGTTTAGAATGCAGCGTACATGTTTAGAGTGCCACGCACAAAGATTTAGTTCGTTAACAATGTTACGCGAAATTACAAGAAGTTCCCAAGTGCCATGCACAAAGATTTAGTTAACAATGGTATGCGAAATTATGAGAAATTCCCTGGTTGTCACATCATCCCCATGTTAAAAGAATTTTCGTCTCGAAAATTTAGTTGCTGGTATCGTTAGTTTGCTGCTCAGCTGCAAAGAGGTGTGGGTATTTGCTTTTCATTTGGTCCTCTCTTTCCCACGTGAACTCCGGTCCACGCTTAGAGTCCCAACGAAACTTAATGATCGGAATCTTGCTGTGCCTTCGAGTCTTGATCTCACGATCCATGATCTCAATAGGTTGTTCCACAAAGTGCAGTTGTTCATCCACTTGAATCTCATCCAATGGAATAACTAGAGTTTCATCTGATAGACACTTCTTCAGATTTGACACGTGAAAAACATTGTGAACTCCACTGAGTTCGGTAGGAAGGTCTAATTGATAAGCTACGGGTCCAACACGTTTCAAGATCACAAACGGACCTACGTACCGTGGGTTTAGTTTGCCCTGTTTTCCGAAGCGGATTACACCCTTCCAGGGTGACACCTTCAGTAGGACGCGGTCGCCTACTTGAAATTCGAGCGGTTTGCGTCATTGATCAGCGTAGCTTTTCTGTCGGTCTCGTGCCGCCGCCATGCGGTTTCTGATTTGTACAACCTTTTCAGTAGCCTCAAGTATCAACTCAGGGCCTGTGAGTTGACTGTCACCGACTTCTGCCCAACAGACCGGTGATCTACATTTACGACCGTATAATGCCTCAAACGGTGCTGCCGATATACTCGTATGGTAACTGTTGTTATACGAGAATTCCACTAAAGGCAGGTGAATTTCCCAACTATTCCCGAAGTCTACTACGCATGCCCTAAGCATGTCTTCCAAGGTCTGTATGGTCCTTTCGCTTTGACCATCAGTCTGAGGGTGATAAGCTGCTCATATCTAAGCGTGTGCCCAACGCTTTCTGAAGTGACTGCCAAAAGTTGGACGTGAAGCGAGCATCTCTGTCTGAGATGATGGACGTTGGCACTCCGTGCCGAGAAACTACTTCCTTAATGTAGACGCGAGTCAACTTCTCCATCTTATCTGTTTCTTTAATAGCTAGGAAGTGTGCGGACTTAGTTAAACGATCCACGATTACCCAGATGGTATCGCAACCACCCAAAGTTCGCAGGAGTTTTGTGATGAAATCCATCGAGATCTGATCCCATTTCCACACTGGGATCTCAGGTTGTTGGAGTAGCCCCGATGGCTTTTGATACTCTACCTTGACTTTTGCACGAGTCAAACACTTACTCACATAGGTGGCTATATCAAAAAGGGAATCAAGGAGAAGAAACTCGAAGACATCCCAGTAGTAAAAGATTTTCCGTAAGTTTTTCCTGACGACATTTCAGGACTTCCTCCCGTGAGAGAAGTCGAATTCCGCATTGACCTTATACCTGGAGCTACACCAGTTGCAAAATCTCCTTATAGGTTAGCCCCATCCGAAATGCAAGAGCTAGCCAATCAACTGCAAGAGCTGACTGACAAAGGATTCATACGTCCTAGCTCATCGCCTTGGGGTGCACCTGTCCTTTTTGTGAAGAAGAAAGATGGAACGTTTCGCATGTGTATCGACTACAGAGAACTCAACAAGTTAACGGTCAAGAACCGCTACCCATTACCTCGCATCGATGATCTTCTTGACCAACTTCAAGCGCCAGCTGTTTTTCAAAAATCGACCTTCGTTCTGGTTATTATCAACTCAGAGTACATGAAGAAGACGTCCCAAAGACCGCCTTCCGAACTCGTTATGGTCATTATGAATTCATGGTCATGCCATTTGGTCTAACCAACGCTCCAGCTGTCTTCATGGATCTAATGAACAGAGTCTGCAAACCCTATCTCGATCGCTTTGTTATAGTCTTCATCGACGACATCCTCATTTACTCAAAGTCTAAGTCTGATCATGAACGACACCTTCGACTCATCCTTACACTCTTAGGGAATGAAAAGCTCTACGCCAAATTCTCAAATGCGAAGTCTGGTTAAAAGAGGTACAATTCCTTGGACATGTCGTCAATGACAAGGGAATACATGTCGACCCCTCAAAGATCAAAGCAGTACAAGAATGGCAAGCGCCACGTACACCAACCGAAGTAAGATCATTCCTTGGTTTGGCTGGTTATTATCGCCGTTTCATTGTAAATTTCTCCCGCATCGCTGTACCACTCACGGCTTTAACACATAAAGGAAAACCCTTCATATGGGGACCCAAGCAAGAAGAAGCCTTCCAAACCCTTAAACAAAAACTCTGTGACGCACCTATCCTCACTCTTCCTGAAGGTTGTGATGACTTCGTGGTTTATTGCGACGCGTCAGGGCAAGGACTAGGCTGTGTTCTAATGCAAAGAGGAAAGGTGATAGCTTATGCTTCTAGACAACTCAAAACTCATGAGAAGAACTACACCACCCACGACCTAGAACTTGGAGCCGTTGTGTTCGCTCTTAAGATATGGAGACATTACCTCTACGGTACCAAGTGTGAAATATACACTGACCACAAGAGCCTCCAACATATCTTCAACCAAAATGAGTTAAACATGAGGCAACGGAGATAGGTCGAACTTCTTAATGGATACGACTGTGAAATTCGGTATCATCCTGGCAAGGCAAATGTGGTGGCCGATGCACTCAGTCGAAAGGGTTATGCGAACTCCATTCGTCTTCTATCTTCGCAAATCATAACCGACATCAAAGATCAAATCCGAGAAGCTCAACATGTATCAGTAACGGAAAACGACGTACGAAAGGAGCTGTCTTGTGGAGCTGAACTTAGAATTGAAACAAATCCGACAGTATTCTGTACTATCTAGATCGCATATGGATTCCTGACCACAACAACCTTCGTGAATTCCTTATGAATGAGACACACAAAACACGATACTCTATACACCCAGGAGCCGAAAAGATGTATCAAGACATTCGATACACCTACTGGTGGCCTGGAATGAAAAAGGATATTGCTGTTTTTGTTTCCAAGTGCCTTACATGTTCCAAAGTAAAAGCTGAACATCAAAGACCCTCAGGACTTCTGGTCCAACCTGAAATACCTGTATGGAAGTGGGAAAACATAACCATGGACTTCATTACCGGGTTACCTCGCACTTCTGGTGGGTATGACACTATATGGGTAATCATTGATCGTCTTACAAAATAGCTCACTTCATTCCGATTCGCGAGGACTTCAAGAATGAGAAGTTAGCTCGTATCTACATCAGCGAAATCGTAAGCCGTCATGGTGTACCGTTAAGCATTATTTCCGATCGTGATGGTCGTTTCACTTCACGAACATGGCAAGCCGTACAAGCCGCTTTGGGTACACGATTAGACCTCAGTACCGCTTATCATCCTCAAACTGATGGACAATCTGAACGCACCATCCAAACTCTTGAAGATATGCTTCGAGCATGTGTCATAGACTTCAAGGGAAATTGGGACGCTCATCTACCATTAGTTGAATTTTGGTACAACAACAGCTATCATTCAAGTATCGGCATGGCACCTTTCGAAGCTTTATATGGTCGTAAGTGCCGATCTCCAGTATGTTGGCACGAAATTGGGGAAGCTCAAATCACTGGTCCAGAATTGATTCAAGAAACCACAGACAAGATCCATCAAATTCGAAACAATCTTCTAGCGGCACAAAGTCGTCAAAAGAGTTATGCAGATAGACGACGAAAGCCTTTGGAGTTTAACATTGGTGATCATGTACTTTTAAAAGTATCACCGTGGAAGGGAGTAGTTCGTTTTGGCCAGAAGGGAAAGCTAGCACCACGCTACGTAGGACCTTTCAAGATACTCGAAAGAGTAGGATCTGTAGCATACAAGCTTGATCTACCAGAAAAACTCAACAGAATTCACCCCACATTCCACGTATCAAACTTGAAGAAGTGCCTCGCCGATGAAAACCTCCATATTCCCCTGGAAGATATTCAGATCGATGAATCTATGCACTTCATTGAAAGACCAATAGAGATCATGGACTTCGGAGAAAAACGTTTAAGACGGAGTCGTATTCCAATTGTTAGGGTACGCTGGGAGTCGAAAAGGGGACCTGAGTTTACTTGGGAACGTGAAGGCTCAATGCGCGAAAAATACCCGCATCTTTTTCCTGTTATCACTACTACTTAAATTTCGGGACAAATTTCTAAAAGTAGGGGATACTGTAACATCCGTCGAAAAACGGGTTTTCCAAACTCGCTTCGTTTATTAATCGAATAATCAGTTTCAAATTTTTGTTGCTCGTTTAATGCTTATTTTAATTTTAAACAATACATAACTAATAAACATTTTAGAATATGGAAATTAAAATTGTTAGAAAATAAAAATAAAGCAATTAAAAATAAAAAAGGGCTGCCGGGTTTCGAACCCGGGTCAGCCGGAAGACCTTAACATCAAACAATTAACCACTCCACCACGTGATGTCTTTGTGTAATCTAGGAAACAAATAAAACATAAGTTCACCCGTGAATCGATCTGTTTGCGCCAAAACTTGAAACCGGTAATCGGCTTTCAATTTCCCAAACGTTTGAGTGATCCTGAATATCTGATTATAACCGATGCAACCATTACGACCCACGTTCTTAATCAAATTCAGTCTTAATTGTTTCGATTCATATGATTTGGGAGTTAGAAACCGAAATCTTTTACTTCCTAAATTACTCTATCAATATCATCATCTCGCGACTCAAAAACACTCACACCCAATTTCACTTTCGCTCTATTTTCAGTTCGTCGGAAACGTTTTTTGATATTACCGGACTTTCGCCGGAAAACCGTGTCTTTCATCAAAACGGTAAATTTCTCAATTCTTTCATCTTCTAACTATTGTTAGACTTTTACTGTCTCAAACCTTTCAATCAGAATCGGTTCCAGACGACGATACCGGATAATCTGCAATCGTCGGAAAACTTCTGAAAATTTCTAAATCACGCTGTGAATCGGTTTGAGCATCTAAACTCTCTGATAACTCTTGTTTAGTCATTCAATTCCACAATTAGTTAATCAAAACTGTTAATTGGTCCGCTCAGACGGAGTTCGTAAAACAGAGCCGACGACTTTGCCGGAGTTCTGAGAAAAGTCATCATTCCGGTACATTCATTCCCAAAACCTTCCCTATCCATTTCATTTTAATCAGTCATATGTCCGTCAATCGAATTAAACAAGAACAGTAGATTAAATCGTGGTCTGTGGTGTTAACGAAGAAGATGAAGTTTAGACTGAGTATATACTTAATATAAATCGAGTTATATCTCGGGTTAGACACACAGTCCAGCGGTGGACTGTGTGCATTTGAATCATAGAGTCCCGGGTTCGAGTCTGTCCTTGTTCCGATTCGCCACAATATTCAGACTTTTTATAAAACCCAAATACGGAAACTTCCAGTTAGTATATAAGAGAAATAAAAACAAGTGTTATAACCAGGTTAGACACACAGTCCAGCGGTGGACTTGTGCAACGTTAAACAACAGGTCCCGGGTTCGAGACCTGTTATGCGCACCGGTTCGATAGAATTAAAATCCTTTTTAAAATAAATGAATTTTGAATAAATTAAATAGTATATAAATATAATTAAAAACAGAAATATTTCGGGTTAGACACGTAGCTCAGTTGGTAGAGCTGCTGCACGCGTACGGGAGGTCACAAGTTCGAACCTCACTCAGTGCAAACAAATACACGACCGAACCGGTCAACAAGTCAAAGTCAATAGTCAACGGTCAACCCAAAAAGTCAACATTTTTTTTTGTGTTTTTATTTATTTATTTAATTTAAAAATCAATTAAAAATACTTAAAAATAATGTTTTTAAAGTTAGAAAATAGCCTTAAACTCACAAAAATATATCCAAAAATCCTATTAAAATTGTTAATAAAATCCACTTATTTACCGTACCTTTTCGTTATTATTTAGGCTAGTTATTCCTCGTCGATCAATCCTCTAAACTCGTGCGCATTCAACATCATCAAACGAACGCACCCAATGTGAGTGAATCTCTACAAATTCCCCGTTTTAATCATGTTTTTGGGGTGTATCATGTGTCATATTATTTATTTCATTTAAACACTTGTGCATCCATCATATCAATGATCAAATGTGTATTCATTATGTATCAACTGTTTGCGTGGTTAATGTTTAGATTAAATTTATCATTTTCAGTACATACATTATCATAGGCCACCGCTCCCCATTACCTATGAGCGTGAGCCGTTCCCCATTACCTATGAGCGTCAACGAGGCGTTGCCAACATACGATCGGCTCCGTTTGATTGAGCCTTGATCGCACATACATCATCATAGGCCGTCCGTTCCCCATTACCTATGAGCGTGAACGTGACGTTGCCAACATTTACATTATCATTCATGTCATATATTCATGCAAGGTGGTTTGTTATTGTATGTTAATGTTATTGTTATTGTATGTTTATTTACGTTTGCTCACATATGATTATTGCACAACTTTCCATAATAAATATAACAAGAAATCAATAATAAATGTTTTCTAACAAGGTTCACTCGCCAACTTTCGTTAACCCAAAAACCCCCATTTTTAGACATGATACAGGTGATCCGGTTGCAGCAAGAAACATATAGGATGGCTTAGAAGAATAAATCGGTTTAGACTTTGGATTGTTTATTTAGTTACTTTTCTTTGTAATTGTATGAACTTGTTTGGAATATTGAGGATGTAATTTTGAATTTAATAAATATGAAACATATTAGTAAACATCATGAGCTTTGGTGATAACCCAATCATGCCCCGACTCTTATTCCGCTGCGGGTCGGGGTGTGACAGCAGATGCTGCAGCTCAAATGGAAACGTTAAATCTCTCCAAGAACAGCAACCACTGCATGATGGCGCAGACAACTGAGACGCCCGATCTTTCAGAAACGGTAAATCGAATTCTCTGTTCTGATAGTTATCGTTTTAAATTATCACAAATGTGCGCCCATAATTCAACTCTTGTAGCTGAATACCAACAAGCTGCGTCATAGAACATCGCCCTTAAACATAAGAACAAGCTTCTTATGGAAAAGGTCGAAGCTCAGAAATAAGATGTAGCTCAGCTAAAGCTAGACTTGAACCAACAACAATGTTGGGTCTACGACTATAAGCTAAAATTAGCTGAAAAGGACGTAGAACTTCAAGCAGCCTTAGCCAAGCTAAATTCCTTGACAGGGAAGTTTCACGAAAATGAACTAAATATTAAAAAAATTTGAAACTTCCAGTAAACTAGTCAAGGACTTATGTTTCAGCTAAATTACCAGAAGAATTTTACCAAAGGTCTTGGGTATATTAGGGAACCTCCACCATATAATCATAACTATACAAGAATGCATGAATCTGAGGCTGATTTAGAAAATGTAAAAAAATGGATTTATAGTAAACCTTCAGATTTTCTATCTAAACCATGGATGCCCTATTACCCAAAGTTCTCTAAACCAACTGAACTCAAGAGGGCTGATGGTTTTGTTACTTCTACACCACTTTCTCATGAATCTGGTGATCATCCTTTTGGTAGTACAGATGGTTTGGAGAAAGTAACGCCTGAGGCAGAGAAATCAACATCCTCCACAGAATCTAAAGGAAAAGAATCTTCTGATTCTCAAACTGAATTCGTGAATGATACTAACGTGTCTAACTCATGTGCAGAAGAAATTTTAGTTGAGGATATCACAGAGGGTGATCAAGAGGAATGTCTGAATGCAAATTCAGACAATTCGGCTGCAGATTATGACTTTTATAAGCCCGATTTTGACATTTTAAATCACTTTCTTGCTGAACAATTTAAATTCTCAGACAGTGTTGGTTGTGTTGAGAACATAGACAGTTTTAATTCTGGTTTTTCATCGAATGCTGATGTTTTGAATGATACTAGTAATTGTAATAACTCTTGTGATCAAAACATAAATTTAGCTGCAGGTCCAGGATGACAGATGATTCGGTTTCATCAGTTCCACCTGAAGAGACCGAAAGTTCTTCTCAAGAGGTTTCGTCTGTTGATGCGTATCCCAGGGTTGACAGTGAAAAAGTCGACCCACCAAACGACCCTATGAACATTGATGTTGGCATAATTCTAGAAGATTCGGGCGACTCAGCTTATTCCAACCAAGCACATGGACTGATTTTGAAACGACAGATGATGAGCATTCTTTTTCTGATGATTCAAATGAAAATCTTAAAACTGATTTTGAATCGGATTCTCAAATTTTTAAAAATTTTGTATTCCACTTACATGTAACGTTTCAAGGTCATCCTCTGAAAATTCAGTAAAGGATGTCCCTGTAGAGCCACCCGTGTCCTCTACAGAATCTGTCACGAAATGTGATTTAAAAAGTAAGATTAAGAAACGGAGAACACGCCGATCAAAAAAGAAGAAAACCAAACAGGCTTCTCCGACAAATGAAAAGGCAACTGTTGAGACCCCTCATCACTCTGAGAAATTGACTCAGCAGTCGCAAACCGAATCTGTTAAGCAACGAGCTGAACATATATCAGTTAAAAATTACGCCTAAATCTACACATTCAAAATCACATTCAAGAATAACACCGTGCATCAGCCGTCAGTACCCGCAAGCAAGAAACTGACAGACAAATTGCCCAGAATTTCCCAAGCTGAACGGACTGTTTTCTTCCAGAAGAGTCAGACCTGTTTCAATTGTGGATTTCCCACGCACATTGTGCGAAATTGTCAAAAGTCCTTTACCTCGTTTAAGGCTTTGTATTCACGATATCAGAAGACTATGCCTAATCGCCTACCTCAGGCTCAATTTATGGCTAAGTCTTCTGATCAAGACTGAAACTTGGCTAAGAAACAATCTCTCAAATCTTTAAGACCTTCAGGTTCCCAGAATCCTTATAGCACTCCAAGGATTGTGCGAAGCCTGATTCGGTAACCTGGAGGCCTAAGACATTGGCCAAGACTCAGTCTTTTGCTCCCATTGCCAACCAATCAATAGCATCGTCAACCTCATCCTCAACTAATTTAATTTTTCGTGAGGTTACTTATGTTGATGCTAATGGCATGCCCAGATCTTCAATGGCCTGGGTTGCAACCTCTAACTAAACCTGTTGAAATATGCAGGAACAGCTCTTATGAACTCTTGTCAGACTATGGATATTGACAATGGCTTTTCCAGGCACATGACCTGAGATATTTCGCAGTTGAATGGCATTCACTTTTTCGATGGCGGGTTTGTTTCCTCCGCAGGTGGTGAGACCGAACAGATTACTATGAGAGGAACAGTTTGCAACAGAGCCCTCAGCTTTAAGAATGTTAATTACGTACCAGAATTGAAGCACAGTCTTTTGAGTGTGTCTCAACTCTGCGATAATCATTTGGACTTCTTTTCACCAAGAAAGGGTGTTATGTGCTGAACCAGGTCTTATTATTCTGGATGATCAGGTTCTTCTTAAAGCTGCACGAAAAGGAAATGCATATGTCACTGACATGAAAAAGGCTCCTTCTGACAAGCGCACTTGCCTCTTCTCATCTACAGCTGAACATGATGCTATGCTATGGCATTGCAGACTGGGACACATCAACATGAAGAACATAAATCGTCTTGGAAAAGGTGGTTTAGTCAGAGATCTACCAGTTCGCGACATCATGCAGATTGAAAAGTGTGAATCATGTGCACGAGGGAAACAACATCGACAGCCATACAAATCTAAAGCCGCTCCTTCCACGTCTCAAGTCTTAGAACTGCTTCATATGGATCTTTTTGGTCCGACAGACATTCTGAGCATTGGCGGGAAGGCTTACTATCTGGTTATTATTGATGACTACTCACGATTCAACTGGGTTTTCTTTCTTACACATAAAAGTGAAACCGCTGAGTAAGTCAAACAGTTCGTCACGCTTATGGAAAACCAGACAGACACCACTGTGAAGGCCATTCGGTGTGATAACGGGACAGAGTTTAAGAATGATACCTTAAATTCGTTCTGTTCCTCCAAGGGAATTGATCGCCAGTTTAGTGCAGCCATAACCCCACAACAAAATGGAGTTGCAGAACGCAAAAATCGAACACTAATTAAAGTTGTACGTACTATGCTGGTTGAATCCGAACTACCTCTCATTTTCTGGGCAGAAGCAGTCAATACTGCTTGTTATATTCAGAATCATGCCCTGATTAATAAACAACACATGAAAACTCCATACGAAGAGGTTGAAGGTCGCAAACCTATGGTCAAGCATTTTCGCAAGTTCGGATGCCCTTGTGTTCTTCTGCTCATGGACGCTAAAGAAAAATTTGAATCACGCGGGGACCCATGCATCTTCGTTGGATATTCCAAAAATACTTCATACCGTGTTTATAACAAGATCAAGAAAATGGTAGTTGAAACCTACAATGTGGGTTGGCTGGAGGAAAATCCCAAGGACACAGGCATTGATCCTGATTGGCTGTATGATTATTCCGCGTTATTTAACCATGTTGATGTTCTGTCCAATGTGTCTGCAGGTCAAAGTCCAATTTCTAACCTTCCAACAGTGCCCATCTCACCCGAAGACGATGCTGATGCTGCACAACTACATGAGACATTAAAGCAGCTGAGTGTGGACCCTCCTGGATTTAATGACGTTGTCTCGTTTCCTCCCTCCATTTCGCCTTCTCAGAGTAATACTCCTGAATCTGGGGCTTCTGACACAGAGACTCCTACAACAAATGAAGGGTCTACTCCTCCTGATGTCTTGGGTTCATCTCTGTTCCCTGAGCCTACTCCGCCAGATTGTTCGGTTGATTCCTTAGCAATTACTACTACTGGTGCACCTGATGAGGGGGAGTCATCTGGAGTAGCTTCAGCAAGTGTTACCAACTTGCAAACGGATGTTCTTGTTCCCGCTACACCAATACCGCAACGTCTACAGCGTGATCACCCCATTGGAATTATTATTGGTACTGTTAACGTTGCTATTCGAACCCGCAGCCAATCCGGGGATATCAATACCTGTCTCTACTCTTGCTTCATTTCACAAATTGAACCTAAAAGTATTGATGTTGCCTTGCAAGAACCAGGCTGGGTGGATGCCATGCATGAAGAACTCAATAAATTTGAGAAGCTTGGTGTCTGGCAATTGGTGAAGCTGCCTCAAGGAAAACGTGCTCTCGGAACTCGCTGGGTTTCCATAACAAATAGGGTGACACTGGAGTTATTGTTCGAAATAAAGCTCGACTGGTGGTTCAGGGTTTTCGACAGATTGAAGTATTAGATTATGATGAGGTCTATGCACCTGCCGCTCGTTTGGAGGCTATACGCATTTTCTTGGCATATGCATCTTACATGGATTTCACTGTCTATCTAATGGATGTCAAGACTGCGTTCCTCTACGGCACGGTGAAAGAGGAAATCTACGTGGTACAACCATCGGGTTTTACTAATCCTGACAAGCCGGACTATGCATACAAATTAAACAAAGCTTTGTATGGGCTGCATCAAGCGCGTCATGCATGGTATGCCACTCTTACAGAGCATCTGCTTGCTCATGGATACACTAGGGGAACCATGGATCAAACCCTGTTCATCAAACGTGTTGACAAGGACATTATTCTTGTTCAAATCTACGTTGATGATATCATTTTTGGTTCTACAAATGATGGTCTGTGCCGTGAATTTGAAGAAATTATGAGAAGCCATTTGAGATGAGCTCATTGGGGGAGATGACCATGTTTTTGGGACTTCAAGTTCGTCAGAGCCCACAGGGTATCTTGATTCATCAAGGAACATATGTCCATGACGTTCTTGCAAAATTCAAGCTTACAGATTCAAAGCCCATAGCTTCACCTATAGCAGAACGCCTCTGCTAAATGAAGACGCTAAATGAACGCATGTAAATCCGACTATGTATCGCTCAATGATTGGATCACTCATGTATCTCACTGCAAGTTGGCCAGACATCATGTTTGCCGTCTGCCAGTGTGCTCGTTATCAGGCTACTTCCTAAACTCTCCCATTTATATGCTGTTAAACGGATTTTTAGGTCCCTTAAAGGGGCACCATCACTGGGCCTCTGGTACCTAAAAATTCTGAATTTTAATTGTTTGCTTTCTCTGACAGTAATCTAGGAGGTACAAATAGGGATATGCGCTCAACTTCAGCTGGTTGTCAATTTCTGGGAGATCGCTTAATCTCGTGGCAATGCAAGAAGCAACAGACGGTCTCGCTTTCTACTGCGGAAGCAGAATATGTATTAGCCTCTGCTTGCTGCTCCCAGGTTTTATGGATGCAACACCAGCTTGTGGATTATGGTTTGACTTATCTAAAAACCACAATTTACTGTGATAATGATGCCGCAATCCAAATCGTAAAAAATCCTATTTTTCACTCCAAAACCAAGCACATAAATATTAAAGTTTATTTTATCCGTGATTGCTATGAAAAGGGTCTAGTAAAGCTTGAGTAAATCCACACTGATGCAAACTTGGCGGATTTGTTCATGAAACCCGTTCGCAACGCGCTTTTTCAAGTGCTTGTGGATCTTCTCAAAATGATTCGGTTTTCTACCTAGGCATCCGCTGTCTTTGTGTTTCATTTACTGTCTTTCCTTTATTTTCTTTGTTTCGTAAATTTGTTCATGTGTATGCACAAATTTAGAGGGTGAAATCTTAATAAAAAAACCCAGCTTTGCAAGGATAGGGAAATAAAATACTTTTTCATGATAAAATGTTTGACTAACACATGTAAGGTATTGAAGTGGGAAAAAGCTTGGATCGAAAGTGATGTGTCGGTAGGTCTAAAACTCAACCGGATAGTGTTAGCCAAATGATACAAATAAATGAACTATGCACTTAGTGGGTCACTTGTCACACCCCGACCCGCAGCGGAATAAGAGTCGGGGCAAAATTGGGTTATCACCAAAGCTCATGACATTTACTAATACGTTTCATATTTAATAAAGTCAAGGTTACATTTTCAAATATCCAAACATGTTCATTCATTACAAAGAAAATAAACCAAACATAACAATCCCAACTCTAATCGTTTTATTCTTCTAGTCCAAGTCCTATGTGTTCCTAGCTGCTGCTGGTTCACCTGTATCATGTGTAAAATGGGGGTTTTTGGGTCAACATAAGTTGGCGAGTGAACCTTAATAGATAAACATTTATTAATGAATTAATGGTTAGTTTATCAATGAAAAATTGTGCATAATCATAGATGAGCAAATGTAAATAATCAAGCAATGGCAAATAGCAGTCACAACTATAACATACAATAACACATGACAGCATACATGAACATACCAAAATAATACTGTAAATAACATAAATGAAACTGTGCGATCAAGGCTCAATCAAACGGAGCCGATCGTATTGCATGTACTAAAAATGAAAATGTCTGTGCGATCAGGCTCAATCAAACGGAGCCGATCGTATGTGGGCACGCCAGGTTCAACCTCATAATGAAATGGGGAACATGCTCAACGCTCATAATGTAATGGGGAGCGGCGGCCTATGAAATTGCATGTACTGAAAATAATAAACTTGCATCCAACAATAACAACACAACAGGAAACAAATTGTATACACTAGTTCATGATATGATGTATGCACAATGGTTTAAGTATAATATATATATATCAAGACACATGATACACCCCAAAACGTGATTAAAACGGGAATTTGTAAAGATTCACTCACATTGGGTGCGTTGGATTGGAGATGGTGAGATGCGCACGAATTAGATGAGCGGAACAACGAGAAATACTAACCTAAATAATAACGGAAAAATATATTAAACAAGTGGATTTTATTAAGGATTTTAATGAAATTTTTAGATATATTTTTGTGAGTTCAAGGCCATTTTCCATCTTTAAAAATGTTATTTTTAAGTATTTTTAATTGATTTTTAAGTTAAATTAAATAAATAAAAATATAAAAAAAATTGTTTATTTAGCGTTGACCGTTGACCGGTTCGGTCAGCGAATTAATCTGCGCCGGGTGAGGCTCGAACCCGAGACCTCCCGTACGCGTGCACGCAGCTCTACCAACTGAGCTACGTGTCTAACCCGAAATAATCTTGTTTTTAATTATATTTTATATACTTATTCAATTCAACCGAATTTCTTTTAATTGCCAAAAACATTTTAATTCCACGGACCGGTGCTAGTGACGGGTTTCGAACGCGCGACGTAGGACTTAGTGTTGCACACAGTCCACCGCTGGACTGTGTGTCTAACCCGGTTATTATCTCGGTTTTTATTATACTTAATAACTAACTGAGTTATCCTGGTTTATTTTTTAAACAAAAAGGCGTGTTTTATATAAGGAGTGCGTATAGCAGGAATCGAACTCAGGACGTGCGTGTGTATTTTGCACACAGTCCACCGTTGGACTGTGTGTCTAACCCGTTTATAATTCCGATTTTAATTAATTTTATGTCATTCTCTGAACTCGTCTTCTTCATTACAAACACAGACATCAATCAAAACAACTGATACGCGACTAATTTAGTTAATGAACATGATGATCAATTTGAATGTATTGAACCGAAAAGTTTGGGGAAAGAAGATACCGAACAGATCGTCTTCTTCAGAGAATCCGGCGAAGCTCGTCGGCTCTGTTTTTGGAACCTTCGGCTGTGAGAATCAATTAACAGGTTTAAGGGATTAGATGTGAAATTGAACTAATGAGTATTGATTATCAGCACGTTGGAATGAGCATACCGGTAATCAACGAGTTTCCGACAATTCTAGAAGTTTTCCGGCGAAAACAGAAAGTCCAGCAATGTTGTCTGTGGTTGAATTATGAGCGATGGGTTAGTGTTAGTAAGGTTCTAACAATTGATTGAAACAGTAAAGTAGAGGTATTTTACCGGTTTGAGTTGAATACGGTTTTCCGGTGACTTTTGCAGAAAATTCCGGCGAGCTGTTTTAGGCGTTCTGATGGTCTGAAATTGCAACGAAAATGAAATGGAGTATTGGTATGATATCTCTGAGTCGCGAGAGTGGTCTGAAGTTGAAGAACTCTGGACTTGGTGATTTTTCGGTTTTAAAAACCGATAATGATGAGGTTTTAAGTTTAATCAATTCCGATTTGATTAGAAACCGTCGTGCATCGGTTATAAACTGAATGTGTGAAATAAACAACGAATTGCCGATTGGTTTGCCGATTACCGTTTCTCAGATGGCGCAACCGGTTTTAATTGGGTTTGTGTATAAATTTCATTTGTGTTCCTAGAGTTAGCAGAAAACACAATGTGGCGGAGTGGTCTTGTGAGTGTGTGTTGAGTCGCTGAAGTGTCTTGGCTGACCCGGGTTCGAGTCCCGGCAGCATCATAATTTTTTTTTTATTTTTTTTAACTTTTTATCAAATATAATTTTTATAGTTTAGTTTATTTATTAATTATGTATCGTTTTAAATCAAAATAATCATAAATATTCGACGTAACTTTTATAACTTGATATCCGGTTACAAAACGGAGCGGGTTTTGAAAACCCGATTTTTACAAATGTTACAGTATCCCCTACTTTTAGGAATTTCGTCCTGAAATTTTAAGTAGTTGAAGTAGTAGGAAAAAGATGCGGGTATTTTTCACGCAATGAGTCTTCACGTTCCCAAGTAAACACAGGTCCCCGTTTCGACTCCCAGCGTACCCTAACAATTGGAATGCGACTTCGTCGAAGACGTTTTCTCCCGTAGTCCATGATCTCCACTGGTCTTTCAATAAAATGCATAGATTCATCAATTTGAATATCTTCCAGCGGAATATGGAGATTCTCATCTGCGAGGCACTTCTTCAAGTTCGACACGTGGAATGTGGGATGAATCCTGTTGAGTTATTCTGGTAGGTCAAGCTTGTATGCTACAGGACCTACTCTTTCGAGTATCTTGAAAGGTCCTACGTAACGAGGTGCTAGTTTCCCCTTTTGACCAAAACGAACTACTCCCTTCCACGGTGATACTTTTAAAAGCACATGGTCACCAATGTTAAACTCTAAGGGCTTCCGTCGTTTATCTGCATAACTCTTTTGACGACTTTGAGCCGCTAGAAGATTGTTTCGAATTTGATGAATCTTGTCGGTGGTCTCTTGGATCAATTATGGACCAGTAATTTGTGATTCCCCAATTTCGTGCCAACATACAGGAGATCGGCACTTACGACCATATAAGGCTTCAAAAGGTGCCATGCCGATGCTCGAATGATAGCTGTTGTTGTACGAAAATTCTACTAGTGGTAGGTGGGCGTCCCAATTTCCCTTGAAGTCTATGACACATGCTCTAAGCATATCTTCAAGAGTTTGAATGGTGCGCTCAGACTGTCCATCAGTTTGAGGATGATAGGCGGTACTGAGATCTAATCGTGTGCCCATAGCGGATTGTACTCCTTGCCATGTTCGTGAGGTGAAACGACCATCACGATCAGAAATAATACTTAACGGTACCCCATGTCGACTTACGATTTCGTTAATATAAATACGTGCAAGCTTTTCGTTTTTGAAATCTTCGCGGATAGGAATAAAGTGAGCTGATTTTGTAAGTCGGTCTATAATTACCCATATTGTGTCATACCCACAGAAGTGCGAGGTAACCCGGTAATGAAATCAATGGTTATATTTTCCCACTTCCATACAGGTATTTCCGGTTGGACTAGAAGTCCTGAGGGTCTTTGGTGTTCAGCCTTCACCTTGGAACATGTGAGGCACTTGGAAACAAAAACGGCAATATCCTTCTTCATTCCAGGCCACCAATAGGTGTATCGTAGGTCTTGATACATCTTATCGGCTCCTGGGTGTATTGAATATCGCGTTTTGTGAGCTTCATTCATAAGAGTTTCATGAAGATTGTTGTGGTTAGGAATCCAGATATGATCTAGGTAATACAAAATACCGTCTGATTTAGTTTCAAGGTTTAGCTCGGCTCCACAGGACATCTCCTTTCGTACATCTTCTTCTGTTATTGAAACGTGTTGGGCTTCTCGAATTTGATCTTTAATGTCGGTTATAATTTGCGAACATAGAAGATGAATGGAGTTCGCATAACCCTTTCGACTAAGTGCATCAGTCACCACATTTGCTTTCCCAGGGTGGTATCTGATTTCACATCGTAATCATTCAGAAGTTCGACCCATCTTCGTTGCCTCATGTTTAACTCTTTTTGATTGAAGATATGTTGAAGACTCTTGCGGTCAGTGTATATTTCACACTTAGTACCATAGAGATAATGTCTCCATATCTTAAGAGCGAATACAACGGCTCCAAGTTCTAGGTCATGAGTGGTGTAGTTCTTTTCATGCGTCTTGAGTTGTCTCGAGGCATAAGCTATGACTTTTCCTCTTTGCATGAGAACGCAGCCTAATCCTTGCCCTGACGCGTCGCAATAGACTACAAAATCATCACAACCTTCAGGAAGAGTGAGGATTGGTGCATCACAAAGTTTTTGTTTAAGAGTTTGAAAAGCTTCTTCTGGCTTGGGTCCCCATACGAAAGGTTTTCCCTTATGAGTTAAAGCCGTGAGTGGTACCGCAATGCGAGAGAAGTTTGAAATGAACCGACGATAATAGCCAGCTAGTCCAAGAAAAGATCTTACTTCAGTTGGTGTACGTGGAGCTTGCCATTCTTGAACTGCTTTGATCTTTGAAGGGTCAACATGTATTCCCTTGTCATTGACTACATGCCCGAGGAATTGCACCTCTTTTAACCAGAATTCACATTTGGAGAACTTGGCATAAAGCTTTTCCTTTTCTAGAAGTGCAAGAATGAGTCGAAGATGACGCTCATGATCAGCTTTAGATTTTGAATAAATAAGAATATCGTCGATGAAGACTATAACAAATCGATCAAGATAAGGTTTGCAGACTCTGTTCATTAGGTCCATGAAGACAGCTGGTGCGTTGGTTAATCCAAATGGCATAACCAGGAATTCATAGTGGCCATAAGAGTTCGAAAAGCAGTCTTAGGGACGTCTTCTTCATGCACTCTAAGTTGATGATAGCCAGATCGAAGATCGATTTTTGAAAAGCAGCTGGCACCTTGTAGTTGGTCAAGAAGATCATCAATGCGAGGTAAAGGATAGCGATTCTTGATGGTTAACTTGTTGATCTCTCTGTAGTCGATGCACATACGCAAAGATCCATCTTTCTTCTTTACAAAAAGGACAGGTGCACCCCAAGGCGACGAGCTAGGACGTATGAATCCCTTGTCAGTCAACTCTTGCAATTGACTGGCTAGCTCTTGCATTTCAGAGGGGGCTAACCTATATGGAGACTTTGCAACTGGTGTAGCACCAGGTATAAGATCAATACGGAATTCGACGTCTCTAACTGGAGGAAGTCCTGAAATGTCGTCAGGAAAAACTTGTGGGAAGTCTTTTACTACAGGAATGTCTTCAAGTTTCTTCTCCATGGTTTCCTTTTTGATGATATGAGCTAGAAACGCGACATAATTCTTGCGAAGATATTTTTGAGCTTGAAGACAAGACATTAAGCTGAGCCCTTTCGACGAGGTTTCTCTAATGATTCGTAGAGTCTGACCGTTTGAAAGAGGAATACGAATAAATTTTTCACGACATACAACTTCCGCCTGATGTTGACTGAGCCAATCCATACCGATTATGATGTCAAAACTTCCCAGCTTCATAGGAATAAGGTCGACTGAGAAATCGTGGTCGTTTAAGGTGAGTGTACAGTTGCGTAAATAGAGTCTAATGAAACTGGTTTCCCGTCTGCAACTTCTACCGTTATGGAATCCGTGAGCTTATCCCGATTTTTGCTTAAGATAGGTTCAAATTCTAAAGACACAAAACTTCTATCCGCACCAGTATCAAATAACATAGAGGCATATCTACCATTTATAAGGAACGTACCGTTGACCACATTGCCGTCAGCTCTGGCCTGATTAGCGTTGATATTGAAAGCTCTCCCTCTTGCAGGTGGGGGAGCTTGGTTTGCTTGGTTCACCTGGTTGGCTTGGGCCTGAGCATGAATAATATTAACCAACCTTGGACAAGTGTTTCGGAAATGGCTTGGGTCACCGCAATTGTAGCAAGCCCGCATTGGTTGATCCATAGGATAATTGGGCTGGTAATATGTTTGGGCTAAATGTTGAGTGGGTGGTAGTAGGGGTTGTTGGCCTTGGCCCATCATTTGTTGGTGGGTTTGGGTTAAAGGTTGGTGGCGGTTCGTTCGTTGAGGCATGCGGCAAGTTTGAACATTATGACCCGCGCGACCGCAGCCGGTGCAATATTGACAAGGATGATCAGGGGAATGGTGATATTGGCAATAGTTACATTTTGGTAACGGCCTGTGTAGGGTCTTCTGTAGGGTGCGTGTGAAGGAGTGACTTGAGTAATGGGTGCAGCAGGAATAGGGGAGTTGGTTTGAGTAACCGCAAAATTTCTGGTGTTGCGCTTCCTCTTATTGGCGAACTTAGAGGAAGGAATGGGGTGGTTTGAAGTTTGTCCCTCAACAGGGGCTTTCTTCTTCTCTTCTTTGAACTTCCCGTTGCGAATTCGGTTTTCGGTCAGTTCAGTTGCTAACTCTATAGCAGCTTCAAGTGTTACTGGTGAAACGCTGAGAACTGAATCTTGGATTTTCGAGGGAAGTCCTCGAATATAGTGCTCGATCAGACGATAGGTTGGGGTGAACAAATTTGGAACCATTTGGTTCAACTCCAAAAACCTCTTGTTATATGTAGTGTGATCACCCTCCTTTTGCTTTAGAGAATGAAATTCGTCCTCCAGCTTTTTAATTTCACTTCTAGGACAGAATCGCCTGGTCATGATTTCCCTTAACTCCTCCCAAGTTAAGGCCATCGCATCTTCAGTTTCCCTCTTCCCTTTCTCAGTATTCCACCAAGTGAGAGCTACCCCAAATAGTCTCACGGTGGCGTATCTAACTTGCGATCCTCAGGGCAATCGCAGTTTAGAAAGGTGTTTTCCATCTCCTCGAACCAATGTAGGAGAGCAGTGACACCCTCGGTCCCTTCAAATTTAGGAGGATCACAGGACTTAAAATGTTTGTAAGAGCACTTGCTGGTAGGGGGTTGTCGATGTTCTGGTCCTGTTGTTGGGGTGGGTTAGTAGGATTTGTAGCAAGGGCTTGTTGTACTTGGACCACAATGTCATGCAGTATGTGGCCATTTGTTTCGCGATCTGAGTGGCCAGACGTTCCTGAGACCTTCCCGATCTTTTACCCCTTCGTTGCTGTCTAGACGACATCTACAGGATCATAAAATGAGAAGATTGTGAGTTTATGGTGTCTTTTTAGGTGTCATGTGTCTTTAAGAAAATGAAAATAACATAAATATCAATAATGCAAGTACATCCATAGGATGTCTTGGGTTCGCTCATGTTGGGCCTCAAATGTCCCCCATACCTTCACCTACATAGTCATGTGGGCCCCCATGGCTATTGGCTTGGTAGGATTCACATTAGTATTGGCAATTTAACACTCGCATCCCCCGAATGCAAACCACAAAATATGTTCATGAGATGTTTGGTCGGAACGTGTCCAGGTGTAGACACAATGACAACTCAAAGTGGGGTTAGCTCACACGACGTTTGGTATAGCATGCTTTGGCCTAATAGGTACTTCGTACTCTCATCGTTAGTCCCCAGGTAGGCAAACTGGTCCTTTATTTTGGATTTATACGAATCCCAGCCTAGACAGGACGTTTCGACTACCGGTACTGGTACCCTTCCAGTTACTACATGCCCGTCATGAGAACTCACTTTGATGAGATTTGAAAACACGAAAATCAATGTAAAAGCAATCATGATGTGGTGTGTGCTTTCATGGATGTGATATGTTATGAGCATACGATTCATGTTAGGCATTATATGATAATACATACTTATGAACATGCTTGCACAATATCAAATGTAACATTTTAACATTAACATATAAACATCATGAAATTTGGCATATAACACACAAAAATCTTATAAGTTTCTAATCGGCTATAGTATAGGCTCTAAGGGTCTAATAACCTATCCTATATCCCTATAGTCATGGCTCTGATACCAATCTGTCACACCCCGACCCGCAACGGAATAAGAGTCGGGTCATAATTGGGTTATCACCAAAGCTCATGACATTTACTAATATGTTTCATATTTAATAAAGTCAAAGTTACATTTTCAAATATCCAAATATGTTCATTCATTACAAAGAAAATAAACCAAACATAACAATCCCAACTCTAATCGTTTTATTCTTCTAGTCCAAGTCCTATGTGTTCCTAGCTGCTGCTGGTTCACCTGTATCATGTGTAAAATGGGGTTTTTGGGTCAACATAAGTTGGCGAGTGAACCTTAATAGATAAACATTTATTAATGAATTAATGGTTAGTTTATCAATGAAAAATTGTGCATAATCATAGATGAGCAAATGTAAATAATCAAGCAATGGCAAATAGCAGTCACAACTATAACATACAATAACACATGATAGCATACATGAACATACCAACATAATACTGTAAATAACATAAATGAAACTGTGCGATCAAGGCTCAATCAAACGGAGCCGATCGTATTGCATGTACTGAAAATGAAAATGTCTGTGCGATCAAGGCTCAATCAAACGGAGCCGATCGTATGTGGGCACGCCAGGTTCAACCTCATAATGAAATGGGGAACATGCTCAACGCTCATAATGTAATGGGGAGCGGCGGCCTATGAAATTGCATGTACTGAAAATAATAAACTTGCATCCAACAATAACAACACAACAGGAAACAAATTGTATACACTAGTTCATGATATGATGTATGCACAATGGTTTAAGTATAATATATATATATCAAGACACATGATACACCCCAAAACGTGATTAAAACGGGGAATTTGTAAAGATTCACTCACATTGGGTGCGTTGGATTGGAGATGGTGAGATGCGCACGAATTAGATGAGCGGAACAACGAGAAATACTAACCTAAATAATAACGGAAAAATATATTAAACAAGTGGATTTTATTAAGGATTTTAATGAAATTTTTAGATATATTTTTGTGAGTTCAAGGCCATTTTCCATCTTTAAAAATGTTATTTTTAAGTATTTTTAATTGATTTTTAAGTTAAATTAAATAAATAAAAATATAAAAAAAATTGTTTATTTAGCGTTGACCGTTGACCGGTTCGGTCAGCGAATTAATCTGCGCCGGGTGAGGCTCGAACCCGAGACCTCCCGTACGCGTGCACGCAGCTCTACCAACTGAGCTACGTGTCTAACCCGAAATAATCTTGTTTTTAATTATATTTATATACTTATTCAATTCAACCGAATTTCTTTTAATTGCCAAAAACATTTTAATTCCACGGACCGGTGCTAGTGACGGGTTTCGAACGCGCGACGTAGGACTTAGTGTTGCACACAGTCCACCGCTGGACTGTGTGTCTAACCCGGTTATTATCTCGGTTTTTATTATACTTAATAACTAACTGAGTTATCCTGGTTTATTTTTTAAACAAAAAGGCGTGTTATTATATAAGGAGTGCGTATAGCAGGAATCGAACTCAGGACGTGCGTGTGTATTTTGCACACAGTCCACCGTTGGACTGTGTGTCTAACCCGTTTATAATTCCGATTTTAATTAATTTTATGTCATTCTCTGAACTCGTCTTCTTCATTACAAACACAGACATCAATCAAAACAACTGATACGCGACTAATTTAGTTAATGAACATGATGATCAATTTGAATGTATTGAACCGAAAAGTTTGGGGAAAGAAGATACCGAACAGATCGTCTTCTTCAGAGAATCCGGCGAAGCTCGTCGGCTCTGTTTTTGGAACCTTCGGCTGTGAGAATCAATTAACAGGTTTAAGGGATTAGATGTGAAATTGAACTAATGAGTATTGATTATCAGCACGTTGGAATGAGCATACCGGTAATCAACGAGTTTCCGACAATTCTAGAAGTTTTCCGGCGAAAACAGAAAGTCCAGCAATGTTGTCTGTGGTTGATTATGAGCGATGGGTTAGTGTTAGTAAGGTTCTAACAATTGATTGAAACAGTAAAGTAGAGGTATTTTACCGGTTTGAGTTGAATACGGTTTTCCGGTGACTTTTGCAGAAAATTCCGGCGAGCTGTTTTAGGCGTTCTGATGGTCTGAAATTGCAACGAAAATGAAATGGAGTATTGGTATGATATCTCTGAGTCGCGAGAGTGGTCTGAAGTTGAAGAACTCTGGACTTGGTGATTTTTCGGTTTTAAAAACCGATAATGATGAGGTTTTAAGTTTAATCAATTCCGATTTGATTAGAAACCGTCGTGCATCGGTTATAAACTGAATGTGTGAAATAAACAACGAATTGCCGATTGGTTTGCCGATTACCGTTTCTCAGATGGCGCAACCGGTTTTAATTGGGTTTGTGTATAAATTTCATTTGTGTTCCTAGAGTTAGCAGAAAACACAATGTGGCGGAGTGGTCTTGTGAGTGTGTGTTGAGTCGCTGAAGTGTCTTGGCTGACCCGGGTTCGAGTCCCGGCAGCATCATAATTTTTTTTTTATTTTATTTTAACTTTTTATCAAATATAATTTTTATAGTTTAGTTTATTTATTAATTATGTATCGTTTTAAATCAAAATAATCATAAATATTCGACGTAACTTTTATAACTTGATATCCGGTTACAAAACGGAGCGGGTTTTGAAAACCCGATTTTTACAAATGTTACATCACTTACTATTGGCGTATGATTTCATGGTCTTAAATCTTGTGTTGATAGATAGCTAACGTATGAGATTTCGGGTCTTTATGCTGTTGAGTCATCCGGGGATATCTTGGCTGCCCTTCTGTTTCATCCAGATTATATGCAGACCTAGGCACAGTCAGGATATCTTTTAAAAGAGCCAAAATAGAAAGGCCAAAACCTAAGAGAATGGAATTTTCTTCATGAGAATATTCCATAAGTTCTTACGTACCACATAAGGTATTTGCCTAACCCTCGTCAGTTACTATTGGTCTCTCTGCTGTACGTAAGTACTGACATGTTCACCAATAGCCTGACGTTGTAAAATATAAAGGATGACCACAATATACTCACCTGCTACGATGAATTGTTGTGCTTACCTTGATCGCGGGGGCATGTCATGGTATGGGACACACGGGTATCATAGTATAATACTACCTTAAGCGTATCATAAAGCTTGAACTAGAAGGTTGAATTTTAGATTTAAATGGACAAGTATATTGACAATCGCTTAGACCAGTTTGACCCTGCTCATGCTGAAAATGTTCCTTAGTTGACTTTTGAAACGATTTGATCCCTTAGCAAGGCTGTGTTAATGTGTATGTGTGTGCTAAACAGTCTTTTCTTTGTAGATTGGTAAAAGGTGGTTGGATGCTTGGTTAGTCAACTTAATGATCTTTGATTAGATGGTTTCTGTCAAGGGACATTGGACTGGCCCATTGAGTTTCAAAATTTGGGCCAATCTAATAGAATTTTTAAAAGTCTTAAAAAGTGGAAAATCTGAATACTGGTCCGGATTCGGCTTTTCGGATAAGCTTACTTGCACTGCTATTCCGGATTGGGCTTTTCCGGATAGGCCCACTTGTATTACTGTTCCGGATTAGGCTTTTCCGGATAGGCCCACTTGGATAATCTCGGATAATCTTCATCCGGATTGATAATCTCGGATAGGCCCACTTGTATTACTGTTCCGGATTGGGCTTTTCCAAATTAATGAACTCGGATTTCATCTCGGATAATCTTCATCCGGATTGATGATTTATCCGAGATACTATTGGGTAATCTGGATTGTTAACTTATCCGAAATACAAGTGACCTCCTGCTAATCCGGAATGATGAAAAGGTGCATCCGGATTAGTGTTGACCTGTCAGTAATCTGGATTTAAGGTTTTTGAACCTTTGACCTGTTTTGAACCTTTTCAACTGTTGAACCCGAAAAACTGATTTGAACTGTTAAATATTTGAACCTTAAAAATCTGCTTGAACTATCCAGTTAGTTTTAACTTCCATCCTGCTAAACTCCATTGACTCCTGTTAGTTGGAATTTAACTTGGCGATTGTCTTGAAAGAAATGGTTGAAGAAGCTTTTGATGCTGGTATGGTGGTTGAGGAGCAGTTCCACAACCAAGCAGGATATCTTTCGGACCCTCCAGCCGAGTTCTATCAGGAGTTCCAGTCGATGATCGTGGGTTTTAACGCATGCAAGATAGCCTATGCTCTCCGAGCCAATCCAGTCATATACACAGACTTAGTGTATTCTTTCTGGAAGAGAGCTCGATTTCATCAATGAGGCGCGGATGGGAGACCGTACATCAGTTCGCAGATACAAGGAAAAGAGATACTGTTAAAGGAAGCTTGCGTTAGAGAGGTGCTCCAGATTGTTGATACTGTTAGCGACCCAACCGTATAAGCGTAAGAGAAGGTGGTACCGGTATTGATGGATATGAGTTATGAAGGATCGTATCCACCGCTGCTTAAGAAGATGTTTCCAGCATACTGGCGGTTATTGGTTCATATGTTTATGCAGTGCGTCTCGGAAAACAAAGGAGGTCTCGATCAGCCAAACCAAACTCAGACCTTTGCTATCGTGTCTCTGGTTATGGATTGGAAGTATAACTACTTTGGTTATATCTTCGAAAATATGAAGAAAATTTTAGAGCAGTCCAAGAAGAGAATGTTTCTTTTGTATCCACGGTTTGTTCAATTGATTCTCGATGCTCACTATCCGGATCTGGCCAAGGACGTTTCAGACGCAAATTTGTTAAACATGAAGCCGATGGGACCAACCATTTTCAGTATCATGAAGAAGAACCGTGAGACATCTAAGACTGTATTTGTTGGTAGTTTTGCGCAGAAGAAATTTGGAAAGTTTGCGGAGGTTGTCGGCCTGGATGTCCCAGCTCCTCCACCGATAAATGCAATAGTGGCCGAAGAACATGATGTACCAGTCAAAGAGAAAGAGATAGAGGTAGAAGATCTGGTTACAGATGACGAAACCAATGCCGAACAAGCGTTTCTCAATGATCTTACAGAGTTCAATGCTAATCTGACTCCAGTTTTACCAGAGTTGTCTTCAGAGAACTTGGAAGCTTTGATTGCTCATCTAAAGGAAATTCAGGAAAAACAGGGCGATCCACCACTAGGAATTCCATCTGTTGTTGCTCCGATTGGTATGGTTGAAGACGATGACAAAGATGAAGAGGACGAGGTTCCACTGATTAAGAGGAGGAGAACAGAGCCGAGTGTTCCATCAAGCCAATCTGAAGTTCGTGTTGCTGGTACTGCTGAAGAATCTGTTTTGATGACGTCTGCTGATGTTTTATCTTCAGTCACTACGTCTGTTATAGACACTCTGATGCTTGATACTCCCGTTTTATCTGAATTGACAACTACTTATACTGCTACGCATTCTACGGTTCTCTCAATTCCGGCTGATACAGTACTACAGATGATGGAGTTTGGGGGAGTTCAACGGGTGAAGGAGGTTCTGAGGCAGGTGGGAGTGGTGTAGGTCATAGTGACGATACTACTGAGGAATATTTGAGAAGATCAGAATAGCGTGCATTTGAATTTGGCGGGTTGGATAGTGATGATGAGGATGTGGAAGTTGACGTTGTGGATTTGAAGAAAAGAGTGGTTGTCTTAGAGCAGGAAGTTATATTGAAAGATTGTCAAATCGCCTCGTTGCAAACTCAACTGGATGTTAGAGATCAAACTATAGATTAGTTGTAGGGAGATGTTACTATGCTCATGACCATGGTGTTCGATTTGAAAGCAAAGTTAGAGAATAAGTTTGGAAGGGAGTTTTCTGATTCGACGGACGATCTAATGAATATCGAGCACAGGCATCACGCTGCTCAACAACGAGCGGCAGAGGAAACTGAGGCAGAAAGGCTGGCGGCTGAACTGTTGGCTTCTAAACACCAAGCTGGTTTAGATGATTATCTGGCCAATCCACGTAAGAAATATACAGCGAGTCAAAAGAAGAAATAGATGGTACTGATGAAGAACGTTAACATTAACCCTCTTGACGAGAACTTTCAGCTAAAAGACCCAACGAACCAATTAGAACGTTATGTGATGGTGCTTGGTTCCAGCAAGTACAGCAAAGTAGGGAATAAATCCAAGGTGTTGAGCTGGATGTATGATCACGTGAAGAACATGTGGATAATTGTACGCCAAGATGGAACTCGAGAGTATTATTCGAAGGAATCCCAGTTCGAGACGTGGACGAAGATTGCTCTTACAGATTTACTACATGCTCCGTATACAGATGATGATACAACTGAGCGTGGCCCTGGATGGAGGTTCTTCAAGAAGCTGGAGCGTGAGGTCAAGAGTGGTTTTAAGATGATGAAGACTGCTGAACCCTACTTGCGGGCTGCAAAGGGTGTTCGTGATGCGCATACATGGAAAAGATTTAAATCAGTGATGTGGCCGCCAACTGACAAGGAATTGGTTATACTGTTCGCTCCAACATTTCCACGAGGGATTCTCAAGAACTTTAACTTTTGGTTGTACGATCCCAAGGTTGGCAGCGTTGTGATTGTGACAAAAGAAAAGGCATTCAGGGTGAATGACGTGGTCGATTTTGTAAGCTTTCATGATGAAGACCTGCAGGTTCTTGCTTCTCATCAAATCCGAATTGTAGAGTTATATGAGGTATGTGCTAAAGATTGGATTGGAGCTGTTGCGGGAATTATAGCTGGAAGGATAGGAGTGGATGCGCAACCGAAGGACTAATGTTGTAAATCTAGGGGGAGATTGTTTGGCCTATGTTACCAAAGTTTACACATTAGGGCTATTTTGGGCTTTAAAGGGGTTTGTGGGCTTCATAGTGCCTTGTGGGCCTGGGGTTGTAAATGGTGGGCTTAGTGATCATTATAAATAGATGTATTAGGTCAAGGTGAAAATATTAGAGAGTTGTATTTGCAAAACTTGTATCAGACACTTTGCTAGTATATGCAAGTTGTTCTTAATTCAAAGTGTGTTCTTCTTCCTAATCATTATTTCCGCTACTGATTTAGGTTAGTGATACCTGTTAATATTCGTGTAATTCGGGTTTCAAAACCCGCCCTGTTTAATAGTTAAGTTTTTTGTTTTGATATTATAAAGTTATGGACATTAGATATATAATTATTGTTATGTAATAATAATAATAGTAACAATTAAAACTAAAATTAATTAAAGAATATATATATAATATATATATATATATATATATATAATAAAAAGGAATCAACCGGAGTCGAACCCGGGTCAACCGGGATATACACACACCAAACACCACTACACCACATGCACACTTGTGCTATAACCGAAACCATTTAAGTCTTATATTAAAGACCCGCTTAAACCTGCAAATTCAAAACCATCAAGATCTGTAACTGCTCATCTCATAAATTGAATTCAAAAACCTTGAATACGGTTGTGAAAACTGAAATTAACAGAAAACACTTACCGAATTTGAGATCATGACCAATTCAAACCAGAAACCGTTTTGAGAATTAAAGAAATTTAAAGCTTGAAACCGAAAACCTTAATCATCTAGCCTATAAATTCTACCTCAATCATTAGTTGAACTCGCTCATTTCCTCTCGAAAACCTATTCTGCTCTCTGATCAAGTGACTTTGTCTGTCGCCGGAATTCTACCTGTCTCCGGATTTACGCCGCAAAAACTGAACGATTACGTTGTGGTAACAATCTTTTATATACTTGTTTTTTAGACAAACCTTATATATTCTTGTAATTATCGCAAATCAATGTATATTGTTAAAACGTAATCCAATCAAGAAGTTTTCAGAATCGGAAATCATGTTCTGAGTCATGTTCTAATGAAGAAGATGATGTTTGATCAAATGGTTAAATATATTAAGAAACCGGGTTATAACCGGGTTAGACACACAGTCCAATGGTGGACTGTGTGCAATTACACACGTAAGACACGGGTTCGATTTACGCATATGAACGGTTTTCAGAAATTCAAATTCTTTTTTTTAAGCTATGCAGAGCACCCTGTGTAAGTTCATAAGATTAATAAAAACGGTAAAAGGGGGTGCCGGTTGTTTGATTTTAAAACCTTTTTAACTAAGTTTATTTCTAGATTAACATAACAAGTATGTAAATATAATAAAAATCATGGTTCTAACGGGTTAGACACGTAGCTCAGTTGGAAGAGCTGCGTGCACGCAACCGAGAGGTCACGAGTTCGAGCCTCACCACACGCATCCGATTCCACCCCAGAACCGGTCAGGTCTCTCCTGTCAGACATGACAACATTTTTTATATTATTTTATTTTTATTATATTTATTTATTTTAATTATATATTTAAATTTTAGCTAAAAATCAATTAAAAATACTTAAAAACACAATTTCGACGGTTTTAAAATCTCCATAAAACCCACCAAAAATAACCTAAAAATCTAACAAAAATATTAAATTTAAATATTAATTTTTTTATATTTATCTAATTATCGTATTATTATTTAGAGTTAGCTTTCGTTCGTCGATCAAATCCTCAATTCATGTGCATCTTTCGCCAATCAAGAAAAAGCACCCACTGTGAGTGAATTCTTACAAATTCCCCTTTTTATTTATGTTTTGGGGTGCATCATGTGTCCTTTATACATTTTGTTATTTCAAACACTTGTGCTATTATCATTATATGATCTAACGTGTGATGTAAATGTAATTTGTTGTATTGCGTGTTTACATTTTTGTCAAATTGCATGCAAATCATTCATTAGGCCCATCAGTTCCTCGTTGGAGATGAGTTGAGCATCAGGTGCCTCATAGATCGGCTCCATTTGATTGAGCCTTGATCTCATTGTTCATCATTTGATGTGTGTGTGTGCATTAATTGAGATTATGTGTTTTGTGATAAAATTTACATATACGTATACTCATATGTGGTTATGAATATTTCTATAACCAATATAACAAATCCGTTCAAATGTTTTTATAAGATTCATTCGCCAACTTTTGTTGACCCAAAAACCATTTTTCTTACACATGATACAGATGAACAGGTTAAAGCAAGGAACACATAGGAATTTTGCCTTAGAAGAAAAATAAAGAGTTTATGAATGTTTGAATTTAGAACATGTTGTGCTTGTATGTTTGATGTAATTTATCATTTGAATTGGAAATAACAAATATGAAACTTTTTAGTAAATGTCATGAGCTTTGATGATAACCCAATTATGCCCCGACTTTTATTTCCGCTGCGGGTCAGGGTGTGACATGGAAGATCATGAATATAAAAGGGATTAATCCATCCTTTTGTACCCATAAGATCTTGATGGAGAAGGACTTTAAACCTGTAGTAAAGCATCAGAGACGGTTAAACCCGAACATGCAAGACGTTGTGAAGAAAGAGGTCATCAAACTACTGAGAAAAACGAGTTAATTCTCACTCGTACTATCACCGGATGGAGAGTTTGCATAGATTATCGCAAACTCAATGATGCCACGAGGAAGGATCATTTCCCACTCCCTTTCATTGATCAGATCTTGGAGAGGTTGTCGGGTAGGATGTTCTATTGTTTCCTTGATGGTTTTTCAGGCTACTTTCAGATTCCCATCTCTCCGGAGGTTCAGGAGAAGACGACATTCACATGTCCCAATGGCATATTTGCCTACTGGCGGATGCCCTTTGGATTGTGTAATGCTTCGGCCACATTTCAGAGGTGTATGGTGGCCATTTTTCATGGCATGATCGAGGATTCTATGGAGGTTTTCATGGATGATTTTTTTTATGTTTGGGAGTTCCTTTGATCATTGTCTCGGGAATCTGAAAAGGATGTTGGCTAGGTGTGAAGAATCCAACCTTGTGTTGAACTGGGAGAAATTCCACTTCATGGTGAAGGAGGGTATTGTGCTTGGGCACAAGATTTCACATGCAGGGCTCGAGGTTGATCGAGCCAAAGTTGAGACTTTTTCTACGCTCTCGCCTCCCACATCTGTGAAATCTATTAGGAGCTTTCTTGGTCATGCAGGTTTTTACCGGCGATTCATAAAGAAATTTTCCAAAATCGCCCGTCCCATGACCCGGCTCCTCGAGAAGGATGCCTAGTTTATTTTCTCCGATGAATGCCTTCGAGCATTCGAGTTGTTGAAGGAGAAGTTGATGAATGCCCCGATCATGGTAGCTCCCGACTGGGAACTACCATTTGAGTTGATGTGTGATGCACGTGATTTCGTAGTCGGGGTCGTTTTGGGTCAAAGGAGAGATAAGAACTTTCACCCGATTTACTATGCGAGCAAGACCTTAAATGATGCTCATGAGCATTATACCACGACAGAGAAAAAGCTTCTAGCTGTGGTCTTTGCCTTTGATAAGTTTCGGTCTTATCTCGTCCTTTCCAAGACCATTGTGTACACAGATCATGCAGCCCTTCGGTATATTTTTAGCAAGCAAGATGCTTAACCGAGATTGATACATTGGATCCTTTTGCTGCAGGAGTTTGATATTTATATCCGTGATAAGAAAGGGGCTGAAAATTTGGCAGCCGATCATTTGTCTCGACTTGAGCATTCCGATGGAAAGGAAATTCGTGGGCCTAACATCAATAACAATTTCCCCCACGAGTTTCTTATGAGGATCGAGACTAATGATGATTCCCCATGGTTTGCTGACTTTGCAAATTACTTAGCTAGTGGCATCTTGATCAAGGGGATGACCCATCAGCAAAAGCGAAAGTTCTTTGCGGATGTCAAGTATTACTTTTAGGATGACCCTTACTTTTTTAGGGTAGGAGCAGATCAGATGATCCGACGATGCATGTATGGTGACGAGGTGAGAGATATTTTCGCTACTGTCATAGGAACAACACGGCGAAGAAAGTGTTCGACTCTGGATTCTTTTGGCCTACTATCTTCCGTGATGCCCATGAGTGGGTGAGGTCCTGTGATGCTTTCTAGAGAGCAAGCAACATTTCAGCACGAAATGAGATGCCACAAAACGACATCCAAGTTTGTGAGGTCTTTGACGTATGGGGACTAGACTTCATGGGTCCTTTCCCGACCTCTTTTGGTAACCGCTACATCTTAGTTGCCATTGATTTTGTGTCAAAGTGGGCTGAGGCACAGGATTTAGCCACTAATGATGCTAGGGTAGTAGTGAGGTTTTTGAAGAAGTTGTTTGCTCGCTTTGGTGCCCCAAAGCCATTGATTAGTGACCCTGGGATTCATTCCTGTAATGCACAGCATAAGAGAGCATTGTCGATATGGTGTACAACACCAATTCGCTACACCATATCATCCATAGACAAGTGGGCAGGTTGAAGTCACTAATCGGGGTATCAAGCGGATTTTAGAGAAAACGGTTAACTCTAGCCGTAAGGATTGGTCCAAGAAATTGGATGATGCATTGTGGGCTTCTCGGACAGCCTACAAGACTCCTATAGGCACCACACTGTTTAAATTAGTATATGGAAAGTCTTGCCATCTTCCTATGGAGCTCGAACACAAAGCATATTGGGCTTTTAAGACAGTTAATCTTGATATGGCGGCTGCGGGTGAGAAAAGGTTTGTGTAGATCCACGAGATTGAGGAGCTTAGGAATGATGCGTATGAAAGCTCTAAGCTGTACAAGGAACGTACTAAGACGCTTCATGATGCCCGCTTGAAGGACAAGAAAGAATCCCGAGTGGGTGAACGTGTGTTGTTATACAACTCACGTCTTAAGTTATTTCCTGGTAAGCTGAAATCTCGCTGGTCAGGTCCTTACATTGTACGGGCAGTGTTTCCGTACGGGACCATGGAGATAGGCCATGAGGATGGTCGGTTGTTTAAAGTCAACAGGCATAGGCTAAAGGCTTATGTTGGAGGGCCCGTTGATCAGAGTGAGGAGGTTTTTACCCTCCACCCTAGGAGCAAATGAATTCGGGGTGGTGAGTCTAGCTAAAGACTCGTAAATAAACTTAGCATGTTTTTGTTTATATTATTTTTTCGGTTGTTTATTTCTTTTTCAGGTTTCGGTTCGTTCTGGTCATGAGGGATGTTTGAGCTTGTTGCTGGCTTTCAGGTATGTTAGTTCGACTCTTTTTCTTGGTAGGAGATGCTTCGTGAGTGCCCCAGGTTCAAGGAGTTTTTAATTTTGTTTCACCTTCATCCTTATTTTCTTTTTCACCTTTTATTCTCTAATTTAAATTAATTTTTTTTGTAGTTGTTGTAGTAAAATTTTAAAATTGTAATAATTAAGTTAGAGTAAAAAAAACCCGAAAATTGAGCACTATCAACGGAAAAATCTGGCACTACCAGACCTGCTAGTGTCAGCACTCTGCAGAACCAATAATAGAACCCATCATCAATAACTCAACCACTTCTTCTTTATATCTTCATCTTCCTCACTTGAACCCATTAAGCACTCACGAATTCTCTAAATCTCCTTGCTTACTCCAAGAAATTCTTGCATTCTTTCCTCCCAACAAGCATTCCAGGTAAGAATTCTTCCTATTCTTTGTTAGTTTTTGGTATTGTTGGGTTATGTTCTTCATAGTTAGTTTCTATTAAGTTTTCGGGTTTGGTCTAAATCACCCTATTCAAGCCCGTTTTTCGTGTTTTTTGTGTTATTGTGAGCCAGACTTAACCGATTTACAAAACCCCTAAGTGAAATTGTGAAAAAAATCGGGGTTTTGGGTGAGTTTTGAGGCCTGTTGCAATTCTTGTTCCGTCACGCACGGCCGTGCCAACCATTGGCATGATCGTGCCATTCATAATTTTGTGTCGGATCTTCCCCAAAAATACATCACGCATTAGGGTGCCAAGACCAGGCACGATCGTGCTCTTCATAAAATTTTCTAAATCTTCAAAAAATTCACCCAGAAACGGTCGGGCACAAGGGTGCCAAAGTGTGTCACGATCGTGCGTATTGAAGAACAAACCCAGAACTTCATAATTTCTAGAAAACTTCATAAAACTTGCTGAAAACGAAACACGTACGATCATGCCGTATGTTGGCAGATCGTGCCAAACTATCCAGAATCTGTTTTCTTGTCTATTTTTGGCTGCTGATTTCTTGCTTATTCTTGCAGATGGATCATTCGTACTTATGGTTTAGCAACAATGCTAGGAATGGCATTGTATCGAAAAGGTGGAACGGTTATGGGCAAGATGACATTTGATTGAGCCCATGCGGACGTTATAAATGGTTGATCTTGACTTGCTCGGCCAATCAGAGCGGTTCGAGGACCTTATGACACCGCCATGGACCCGTCGTTTTGACATGGCTGAGCCGCAGTACGTGGAGCTAGTTATCGAGTTCTTCGCATCTTTCCGGTTTACTTTCTGTACCCGGACGTGTATGAAAATAGGGTTGGTGTGAGCTATAGCCTAGGACGGAAATGGTACCATCAATCTATCAGTCGGTTCGGTCAAGTGCTGGGCTTATATGTAGATGATGAAATGATTCGGAGCTTTTTCATGGTCGTTTGCAAGAATGGGAGCCAGATGCAGACAAAGCAGCCTTTTGGGCAGGGATCATTGTTCCAGATCGGGAATGGGAACCGAGGAGACCGAAGGCAACATGGATTCTTGATCCACTACACCGCGTCATCGAGCGCGCCATTTTCCATGTTATTGGAGGTCGGGGTAACAACACCGGCAACATCACCACCCACGACATGTTCCATCTCTACTACATCATACCCAGGTCAAACTGCAATGCGGCGGTCAGTGTCGCCGAGTTAATTCAGAGGGTATTGGTTCAACGCCTACATCGAGGATTTGCGGAGGTGCATTCGCCACCAAACTCGCCTAATATTATCGGGTTCGGTTAGACCATCTAGCGTGGCTTGTAATTATGCTTTGCTCAACGTAGCGCAACTGACCTCCATGCACATGATCCGCAAGGTAAACGGGGTCCCGAAGCTTGTTGACAGATTAGGAAGGATTTGGGATCCGTCTCCTGAAGCGGAGAGTGATAATGATGGTGGTGGTAATGGCGATGGTGGCGGTGATGACGTCCATATGCAGGATATCCTAGTTCACGGGCATGGTGAGGCCGCTGGGGGAGCGAGCACTCACATGAAGCTTGGTGACTTCAGCCATGGTTTTGGGAGACTAAACTGGGAGCGTGTATATGGCGGGTATGGTGGTGGTGGTTTCGAGCATTGTGCCTATGGTCTATATGAGCCGTCAGCGGTTGATCTCTAGAGGCGAATAGATAGTCTCGCCTTGGATCAATAGGGAGTGAGACGAGATGTGGATCTGATCCGTGCAGAACAACACATGCAGGGGAACTTCATGGAAGATATGTATGAGCAAAGCCGAAGAAGCTTTGACTGGCTTTTTAGTTCGTAACAACATATCGCGAACTCGCTTAATGCACCCTACATGCAGCCGCCTCCGCATTTCACACGGAGATCCAGGTTCGATCGTCGGGACGATGCCGGTCCTTCCGGATCTGGTGGCAGGTCTTAGTCTTGTTACCCATCTTGTGTGTGTACATTATATATATATATATATATATATATATATATATATTATATATATAATTTGTGTTTGAGGGGTGTGCCATTTTCCATTGTCCGTACACCCCTCCGTCGTGAAACTTTCATTGCTTTTGCTTAATTTTAGTGGTTTAAATAAATAAATAAAGGCAAGGGTATAAGTTAATAAGCAATATCTTTCATAATTCTAGTCATTCCTCGTTGATTTTAATATGGATGGTTACATTTTCTTAACCCTTGATATCTTCCATAGGTAAATGAAGTATTAGTTTTCTTAGTTATAGTTGATGTATAAGAATTTATACATCTTTAAAACGTCCAATATACACCATTTATGCGAGAACTCATTGTATTTTCATTGATTTTGGTACTCATTTGAGTTGTTGTGAAAATACAGGTCCGGGCTTCGGACCGGTGTTGAAACGGAGGCTTTTGGAGAAAAAATGGAACTTTCCAGCAAACTTCCAGATACCGCACAAGCGTGCCAAGCCATCGACAACCGGCACTCTTATCAGCACCCTCAACTGTCAGCGCAAACCAGGAAAATCCAAGACTGGCACGACCGTGCGTAACCCAAGTCAGTCTCTGATCAGTTCATTCCCGAGATCGCAATAGTCATCATCGGATACGTCATCGATACGCACGACTTTGCCATCTGTTGGCATGGTCGTGCCACCTCGGGGAAGTTTGAGCGGGATCTTTCCGAAAATGGAAGCAAACAAGATCGACAGACGAAAAGCGCCTTTGACACTTACCAAGCATGACCGTGCCAAACACCCACAGCTTAAATACGAGTGTCAAGCTCATTTGGAAGGGAGTTGGAGCATTTTTGTGAAGTTTTCTCTCAAGAATCTAGTCTTAGAAGCTGGTTAGAGGCAAGGAGGAGCCTTGAAGAAGATTAAATCACTAGAAGATCCATCATTTACCATTTAATTTTGTCTTTAAATATTGGTTAGCTTACTTGTTATTTATGAACTATTTGGGTTTTCTTGTATTTCATTTTGTAGGTATGAGCCTTATGGGCTAAACATTTGTGTTGTTTAAACTTTGTTGAAGCTAATGAATATGTGATAGCATGGAAGTAGATGTGGTGATTGTTTTTGTTAATCTTCATAGTGATGTTTAATCTTGTTCTTGGAATTCATGTTCATGTTTCATGCTCATGTTTAAAGTCCTTGTTCTTGAATGCTTGGTCATAAGTATTTACATGTTGTGTTGGAAAGCCCATGTAGAGATTATGATTGTTGAATCTTGTTAACTTGTTAGTATGATTCGTAGCATGAAACTAGGAATGGTAATTGCTAACATGATTAGAATGGTGATTTGAACATGTGTATGGATTCTTGCATTTAGATTTGGAAAGATCAAAAGAATGTTTATATGAATTCTATAGTTTGTGTTTATGTTGGTATGATGATTTAGGCCAAGATTGTTGTCTAGCATGACCATGCTTGTGGTTTATATCAAGAACATGATGAAAATGTCACTTACTTAAAACCAAGTTAGGATGATTAGTATGTTGTTCATGGTAGTTTTCCCAAACTTGTAGAGTTAGGAGTTTTGACAAACAAATAATCATCATTAAAGATTCACATTAACTTAGCAAGTGAACTTAAAATAATAAATTTTAGGTGATTAGAATGTTATTTCATTTTAGTTTTCCTAAGATTTATAAAACTAGGAAGCCTTGATTGGGGACTTAGTTGAATTTAGAGCTTGCATCACCACTAGTCTTTCCCATTTGTTGTAACATGTTTATTTGTGGATATTTAGGTTAGGCAAATTCTTTTAGATATTGTTCTTCTTTAGATTAGTTAGCAATTTATTATTTTTGCACGATAAATTAGAAACAAAATTCAACCCATCAATTGAAAAGGCTTTAAAGTAGCAAAAGCTTAATATCAAGACACCGCGTCCTCGGATTGATATCCGGTTCTTACCGATAAACTATGTTACCACCCGGCGGGTGCACGTGCCCTTTTGTGTGTGTAGTTTACTTCTTGGGTGAAAATCATTTTAATACTAAATTTGTATGAGGAAAACTGAACTATAAATATATATAATTCACGCACATCAATAGTTAAATTTGATCTTTTGTAGATTACACATTAACTGATAAACCCATCAGTAAAAGCTATGGTGCCTTAGGATTGATACTTGGTAACTTACATGCACTATGCTATGCTAATGATAGGTATTCTTGCTTGTTACATGTGTAGTTAGTATTATTAGGTCTTTTACCTTAAAACTAGTATGTGCAATTAATTGATATTTATTTGTTATTATTTGAGCACGTCAAGGTTTTGACGCCGTTGCCGGGGACACGACACTTTTGAAAAAGGTTTTGATTAAGTTGTGTAATCATTTACTTGTTTCATTTACTATTTTAGTACTTTAGGATTTTTGTTTATGCGTCAAGGTTTTGACGCCATTTCAGGGGACAGTGGCGAAGCTTGAGATTTTCGACCAGGGGGAGGGGGGGGCGGAAGTCACCGACCCTAAAATTTTTTATAAAATCAGGGGTCGAAAATGTATATACCCAAAAATTTCTGTATGAAAACTACATACTCTCCACTACTAAACGAAAAGTTCAGGGGGTCGGCCGCCCCCTCCCGCCCCTTAAAAGTTTCGCCCATGGCCGGGGACACGACACTTTTGAAAAAAGTGAAGATTCAGCTGGAATCTACACCTGAAGTTGCAAAATCGAAGAACTTGAAGTTGTAGCTTAAATGGGAGAACCTGAACAATCTATCTCATGGCCGGGGACACGACACTTTTGAAAAAAGTGAAGATTCAGCTGGAATCTACACCTGAAGTTGCAAAATCGAAGAACTTGAAGTTGTAGCTTAAATGGGAGAACCTGAACAATCTATCTCATCAGTAAAAGCTATGGTGCCTTAGGATTGATACTTGGTAAGTTACATGGACTATGCTATGCCAATGATAGGTATGCTTGCCTGTTACATGTGTAGTTAGTATTATTAGGTTTTTTACCTTAAAACTAGTATGTGCAATTAATTGATATTTATTTGTTATTATTTGAGCACGTCAAGGTTTTGACGCCGTTGCCGGGGACACGACACTTTTGAAAAAGGTTTTGATTAAGTAGTGTAATCATTTACATGTTTGATTTACTATTTTAGTACTTTAGGATTTTGTTTATGCGTCAAGGTTTTGACGCCATTGAGGGGACAATGGCGAAGCTTGAGAATTTCGACCAGGGGGAGGGGGGGCGGAAGTCACCGGCCCTAAAAGTTTTTTAAAAATCAGGGGTCGAAAATGTATATACCCAAAAATTTCTGTATGAAAACTACATACTCTCCACTACTAAACGAAAAGTTCAGGGGGTCGGCCGCCCCCTCCCGCCCCTTAAAAGTTTCGCCCATTGTCGGGGACACGACACTTTTGAAAAAAGTGAAGATTCATCTGGAATCTACACCTGAAGTTGCAAAATCGAAGAACTTGAAGCTGTAGCTTAAATGGGAGAACCTGAATAATCTATCTCACATCATATTGGACCATCTACTACTATTCCGTCTAATATCACACATCCTGCTACTCATGTAGAGACTTTCCAATTTCTACCCTAATTATTCAATTGATCTAGACTAGTTGCCAGTTTTGAAGATCCTAATGCTCACATTGACATGTTCCTTCAACTCTGTGACACTTTCAAAATAATGAAGTTTCACTGGATGCAATCAAATTGCATCTTTTTTCCATTCTCACTTACTAAAAACCGGACTTGGCTGTCTTCCCAACAAGGGGGTTTTATAATCACCTCAGAAATCTTAGTTGAAAATTTTCTAAATAAACATTTTCCGCCCTCTAAGATAAACAGGTTAAGAAAATAAAAATCTAACTTTTCGTCAGCTGAAAGGAGAATCATTTACTGAAGCATTGGAGTGTTACAAAGAGATTATAAGGATGTGCCCTAGTCATAGAGTGGAGTTATGGTTGATCTGCCAAACTTTCTATGAAGGTTTATTTTTCGAACCTAGGTAAAACCTAGATACAATTGCGAAAGGAGTGTTTGCAAATTTGACGCCCCAAATGCATACGCGCTTATGGATAAATTAGCTATGAATGACTATCATCACATCATCACTTACAAGCCAACCAATCATAAAATTCAACCTCATTCCATCCACTTCTATCACACCATCACTAAATCACTTGTACCACTCATCACACACATCATTAAATCATTCCAAACCAATCACAAGAAACCAACCAATCACAATAATGCCACCTCATTCCCCACAAAAAAAACAACCAATCACAACAATCCCAACCAATCACAAAAACAACCATCAAACCCACCATGAATGTGATGGCACCACGATCACTACTATGATCACACTACTTTAGATGGTGTCATCACGGTAACCATGCCATCACGACCCTCATCACATTGGTACCCTGAGCAGCCTAATAAGCACTTGTACAAAGTGAAATCAGATTTATTGGGATGAAAAAACAAGATGGTTAGGAGTTTACATAATTGCTTTATACATCACATTAACAATAACATGTACAAGTGTTTATTGATGTTGTGTGAATTAGGTGTATTACCTTTTAGTAATATTAAGCACACTTACACACGTTAATTTAATAACTTTGAAACACGATTATCTAGTTTTAAATTATAAATATGATTTTTATAGAGAGTAAATACACATAATGAGTAGAGAACCCATCACGTATACTATAGCTTATATTGACCATCCTTATTTGTAGTTAGTTTAGTAGACTAAACTAGTAATATATGAATGCTGGATAAGTCTTTCTTAATTAATATAGTTTACTTTTTAAAATGAGGAAAATGGTTAAGTCTTCTATTTTCTCTTTATGAAAATTGGAAGCGGCTCCCGTTACGGTTACCTACATTCCCCCAGTCTTGCCATAACATACCGATAGACTGGTCTTGAAATATGTCAAGGAACCATCCCTAGCCTCTCGACTAGTAAACGATATGCCACAACAAGATTGGTTTAAAGCCATCTTGGTTTTATATATTTTTATAACTTAAATAAATCAGTTCTTGTTATTTCAAGCTCCCATTGGGATCACGATTAGGGATCTTGAATTTATTAACGGAGCGATTTAGTCATCAAATTTATCAAGCTACCGAATAAAGAAAGTAGGTTCCATTTCACTGTCTTTTCTACTTTGTTGAATTACCCTATCCCCCGTTAATTCACTTTCTTAACTTTTACCCCCAGTCGGATTTGGTTTATTACCAGAAGCCTTCCATAAGGATCTCGATTTAATATTAGAACCCTTTTATTACCCGAGATCTGGTTAAATACTAGAAGCTTGTCACCCGAATCTGGTTTAATATCAGAAAACTCTAGTAAGATCTGGTTCAATACCAGAAGCTTACAGCGGATCTAATTAAGAGTACCGGAGATCGTAGGCAAACCTTAGTCAAGTTAAGTTAAGTTAGATTAACATGGTTAAATTAAGTGGTTAAGTTAATTTAGTTTCAAAAAGGTCATGTAATCCTATAACAAAAGATAATAAACCAAGAATTAGTAAAAGATAAACACATTAAATAAAATAAAGTACTATGTTTATAAGATTAACTAACCCAATAGTATAAGAAGACATAGATAATACATCCATATGGAGATCTTAACACTTTTACCATTGGCGATTACCACTCTTCATAATCTTCAAGCTCTAGCTCAAGTGCAAGTATGTGTGCAACAAAGTGTTTCTCATCTCATATTTATTACACATATTTAATGAACTAATCTTACGATGACTTATTCTTAACATGGATGATCAAAGGTAGGATGTTAGAAGGCTAACTTTGGATAGGTCTCAGTCGGCATGAAGGCCTTCCTTAGGGATCAACCTCTCAACTTCCGAGAAAAGGGTGCTTAGGAAGCATCATGATCATTGCATACTTGGCTATTGATTAGTCAAGCTCCATGGAGTATCCACACCTTCTCCAAGGGACTAGAGCCTTCAATGAAGAGAGAACAAGGCCAAGAAGGTACAAGTCTCTCAGCATTGGGGCTGTAGTATACCAAGGAACCAGAGAGCAAGAAGGGCAAGCCTCAAATGATATACTGGTTGAGGACAGGTAAGCATGGGCGTGCCAGGGGTGGCACGACCATGCATCGTATATTTTTTCGTTGGAAGCTTCGAGGTTTTTACCTTTCTGTCTCCCGGGAACTTACTAGGCATGGGCGTGCCTGCCTATGCATGACCGTGCATGGTGAGGTGTCCAAACAAGGCTAACAACAGGTGTACTTCTGGTCTCTTAATTTATCTTGTTAGATTTGTCTTTAGTGATAGCGCGACGCGTGGACGACACTTTTTTTTTCTTTTTTGTCCACCACACTTATTTGATCTTTGCTAATATTCCAAAAGGCGAGCTGAGGTGGTAGGCACGACTGTGCCCCATGGGGTGCATTGGGGTGCTTCATGGAAACTTGGTATTTTCGTCTGGTTTTCATCTTGTCTTGCTTCTTTTTTTTTTAAATTTGGACCTTTAGTTCCTACTAAAGCTGAAAAGGAATGATTTACGTTGTGTTTCATTAGCAAATTGCCTTAAGAGTACTTATAAATGAGAGTGAATTCACATCATAAATATGTATGTACATCATTTATGCAATCTCTACTTTAACTCGGCTCCCTACATGAATGAATGTTACATAACCAAATTTAGGAAGGGAACAACATAAACACTTAAACAGATTGGTGATAACCTCATTTTCTCCCACCCACTACATATGATTATCTTTCATGTATTACGTATAAATATGTATTTGGTTCTCGCAATTCTCTCCGTTTTCACATTTTAGTACCTTATATGGTAGTATACAGAAACGGGACAAACACCGAAAGTAAGAAATACAATAAATTCCACCAAAGCCAAGATTTATAACACACCTATAAGAGAGAGAAATAGATTATCACTTTCTCTTCAAAACTCTATTCCATACCTGACCCGGTTATTGCCATATTCAGTTTTTGACCGTGTTGAGTGTTAACCATACAAGTAACCGGTTTCATCCTGAAACCTGGCATGGTCTAGTACCGGATTTGCGACACTACTTGAATCTTTGGTGTCCTACTTTCAGTTTAAAATATGAATCGATGGAACCATGTGGATCCATTGTGTTATGAACTGAAAATATAGCAAGGTATGAGACATGTCCCATATTGGTTGTATTGGTAATAAATGTGGAACTTATAGACCAAAGGGATTCCCTCACCCACTAGACTAGTCTTTTGGGAGGAGTTCTAATGTTTGCACTTTAATAGTTATATCAGAGCGAAACTCAGAATGGTATGAGACTTTATAATATTGCTATAACTAAAACTGTAATTGGTTCTTTGGTTTGTAAAATGTTTTGAATGGAATTGACATCCATCAAAGGAATCGAAATCAACACTAGTGAAATTTGGTAATGTTTTAAGTTGTACATTTGATAAAAGATTTGGAACAAAAGAAATACGCAAATGACACCCTTTTCTCCCCGCTGTCTATTTCGTCTTCTATTTCAATCCCCCAACATTATCTTTGATTCTTCTTTCATAATGAGACAATATTCTTCTTCTTCTTCTTTGGATCCGAAAGACGAGTCTCCCACTACTGCCAATTTATGGTTTAGCCTTTGTCATTGTCACACCCCGATTCGTAGAGGTATAAGTGACCGACGCATGATTGATTGTTCACAACTTATGACAAAATATTTAAAAGTTGAAATATTATTTATAATCAAATATAAACCCTACTACAAACGATTAATTCAAAAAAAAAATCCTTGAAATACAAACATAACATAACACTATCCGTTTTATTCTCTAAGGCCTCATCCCTACATGTCATCATCAACTTCTTCAAACATGTTTACTTGTATCATGTGTAAAAATAGTTTGAGTCAACAAAAGTTGGTGTGTAAATCTTGTTGTTTTAAATGAAACTGTTTTTATTTGTTTTAACAAAAATGTTAACATGCGAATCCAATGATAATTAGATGATAACAACAAACGTTAATTATAAATAAATAACTTATAACCAATTAACCAACATGACAATGTAAATGTAACAACTAACTGAATATGACAACACTGTAAATGTGAGACTCAAGCCCACTAACGTGTGAATCTAAATGATATGGTGATACTAGGCTATAACCTATGGACGTGGGGAACCTAGTCAACCTGATAGATCCACGTGAATAATGTTAGACACTCTGATTAGCAACAATGGTTAGTGACTCAAACAATGTACAAATAACAACTATCACATAATCACACATTGAACTTTGCATGTATTGATAACTAAATTAATTTGAAGAAAATGAATAATGCTTAAATGACACATAAAACACCCTAAAACATTTAAATTGCAAAAGGGGCATTAGGAAAAGAGAAATCCCCAAACGACGAGAACTACCCTAACAAAATGGAATGCACCAACTAAATATATTATAAACAAAAATGACTAACTATATTGTATAATTGGTTATATATATTTTATCATTCGCAAGGTACGTCATGTGTCACCATGTTTCCTAGATCCGAAGGATCTTGGTAAGATCAGAGAGACATCACCTCGTAGAAGGCTAGGAGCTTTCCCGACATTATACCATTGCACATATTTTATAAATTGTTTAAAGTGTAGATTTGCCGAACCTATTTGGTTTATTTTCTAAGTTAGATATTTTATAAAGAAAATTAAATTGTTTCAAAATTTATATTATATATATATATATGATTTAAGTTAGGTTTAGTTTTATAACCAATATCTCAAATAAAATTTTGTTTAACAATTTAACAATAATTAAACCAATTATTGATTTATTATAACAAATTTTTAAATCAAGTTAAGAAAAACAAAAATAACCAAAAACCGGGAACTGTCCGGGTTGAACCCGAGACCTTCGGGTTACAAGACACAACCATAACCATGGGACTGCTCTGATGTTTGTGTTATAACTGAAACATAATTCTTTTTAAATATTCGTTAACCGACATTCGAACATAATACATTTTAACCTAAAAACATTATGGGGACAAATCTGAGCATCACATACATTCAAACGTTCCTAAATTTAATTGAGGGATTAGAATTGTCAAAACACCAAACACTCAAAGTCTAGGGCCTAAAAATTCCAAAAACCTTAAGTTACCATTTTATGCTACCTAGCTAGACACTAATCACATCCTAAAACACTTATGGTCACTTATCCTAACCATATTCAAGCTCTAAACAATTCATCGGACACTAATAATCTCTTAAGACACCCATGAACACATGTCTTACCCATGTTTTGCCACCTAGCTTTATCCTTGCCACACTTACTCTAGTATTGACACATAAGAGGACACTAATCCAGATCTAAGAGCCGTTCGGACACTTGTCTTGATTTTCCTGAACCCTCCTTTGGCTATAAATACCCTCTTTTGGTCACTATTTCACTCACACCAAAAACTCAAAACACAAAGTCTTATGTGAACTCCTTGGTCTTTACCTTGGGAGCTTCTCTTCTAGTCTTTTTAAAGAAGTCTCTTGAAGCTTGTAAGTTTCCTTTCTTTGGTTCTTTCCTTAGCTTTCAGTTTCGTAGCTTATTTTTTTTCCGAACCCGTATTTTTTCGCATAATAAAACTACCAATGGGAACACATAAGTGTTTTTCGTGTTTTGGACATAATTTGTATTGTCACTTTAACCAAGCATAGCTTGGTAAAAAATTAACCAAATTAAGTAAATTCTTACATCATGATTAAGTTCATTGAAATATGATATAATACTTTTAAAAACACTTCCGTTGGACCCTCAAACATTTAAAACCAAACTGAAACAATTTGTAAGATCCGCAGTTTTGACCATATCCGAGTTCCAAACAGAAAAACTCTCTAAATGAAAGTTGTAGATCACAAGTTTTTATAATTCTTCGACATCGTTTACTATTCGTAAAACATAAAATAAAGACAATACGTAAGGCTTTCAACACTTGTACTCTCCAAAACCAAACAAATTACAACTTGTCAAGTGTTCTTTAAACCATAACCATTAACGAACATCATCACAACAAAACCTTAACGAACAATCCTTATTATTATGAAGTAATCATGATCATGTAAATCTCAAGAAAACACAAACTCATCGCTGGGACATCAAGGTGAGTACATAGTCCCCACTTTTCCGTTTTCAAATCATTTTGGGGTGATTCATATGTGCTATCTATTTTCAAATTACAAACTTGTTACATATGGCTATATACAAATATTTTACTATTGTGTGAAACTTGGGTGGTGCGTATTTGTATCCTTGACTAAAATACATTCATTAACTTTAATTAGCTTAAGGGTATAGCGCTATAGGTTTGGCACCATATTCCCACTTCTTGGGTTTGTGTTGGAAGTTTGTTTAGGGAATGACAGAAACTGAGCAAAACCTAGGTGAACCCTTTTAGGTTATCCTACAAGTCAATAAAGACTTGAATGTATTTCCAAACGACCACACTTTATACAAAAAGTACAAATTATCCATATAAAGCCATACAAATTGTTTCTTAAATGTTTATGTGTACATCATGATGATACAAATTGTTTAGTTTTTGCCATTCAAATTATATTACACTTTTGCTACAAGTTTTATTATCAAAACCAACGTATTACAATACTAACCATTTTCAGAATGTACTTGGCTACAAAGTACTATTTATACACCAACTCTTGTAGATGGCCAACATATTGCAATACCAAACTTTTCACCATGTACTCGGCCACAAAACCTATTTTGCTCACCAAATTCATGTTGACCTTTGATTTTCACAGTGTTTTAGTTGCAAGTGCATGATATTATTCAAGTATGCCTCACATAAGAACGCATTTGGGCCTTAGCTTGCTTTAATTTAAAAATAGTTGTATTCATTTGTGTTTGTACAAAAGTGTAATTCAATAAATCAATAAAATGAAACTTTAGTACCATGTGTTGTGAACAATTTGTAACGTAACTTCCCGACGTTTCTGCCGTAGGTTTACTCCGGGGCTCCGAAAACGTTGAGTTGCCCCTTGATGAAGTTCAACGCCACTATGACTATTAAGAAGGAAAGCTGAATAACTCTGGGGAAAATCATAGGGCTTTCGGTTTATATTAATGCTACACCCCAGTTTTATGACACCCTGGGCGTGCGATCGAATCGGTTATTACCTGTTTTTGATGAATACGAAGTGGAAAAACGTTTGCAATTTGTTAAAGTAATTAACCAACTTGTAAAGTGAAATAAAAACTTATATTAATAATAAGATATTCAAACATCATTTCCGTTTATACAAATGGTAATCAAATATTGTCTAAAGACAATTTTACAAAAGTACCTCAGCCACAAGGTTCCTTCATGCCTAGAGAATCACCCTCATTTCGACACTAACACTACTATTATAATCATTCATGATAATTTGGAAACGTTTTAAAGATAGCACGTCAGCGATAAGCTGATTAATAACATTAAACATGCCATAGTTTCAAACAAGGAATAAGCAACATGAAAGCTATTTTACACATATTAGTAACACATTCAATGAGCTTTCCTGCTCGTGGTAATAACATGTTTCATATCCTGTTTGTGTACACTTACCTACAATGCTTTCTGCTCAGTTTTACTAGTTGTGTAACGTGTCCAAAATTTGATCAAACTCTATGCACCCTTAGATGTTCTGAATGCTTCAGTAGATATGTGTTAAACATATTTAATACAAACTCATGTCATTTTTCTCACATGTAAATCATTTTAGATTTCGTAAAACAGTTAAATGTATTTACCTTAATAGTTGTTGGCTGGGTGACAACTTAGAACTTCTAACACCTCGAAACTCACTTGGATAGTACTTCTACATTGTGTTGGTTCAGTATTCGTGTAGTAAGATCACAAGCCTAATTACAGAGAAAACGTTGGTTTAAAGAGGGTACAAGGCACACAAAATGAGGTGTAAATGTGTGAGATTTCAGAAAGTGATGTACCAAAATGAGGTTGAAGTATGCTATTTGTAGTTGTCACCAAGGGTTGCTAGCGGACCATGAAGACCCCTAGTAGATCACTAGAAACAAGGCTGAGTCATGAGTTAGTTGACATGTATCACACACTAGTTGATCCTTATCCACTCGTTACTAGTGGACCACGAAGAGTTCCTAGTGGTCCGGCGGCAACCAACTTATCTAACACGTCTTTTTCCCCCGGTGAGTCATCACCACGTGTCACCCTTGTCTGAGCCTCAATTTATCGTCTAGGGAGTTTCAAACAGACCAGATGTAGCCACTAACAGTCCTCTTGTAACGAACTTTAGTCTCGAAGTAACTGGGTTCATAACGGACCACTTGCAGCTTTGCTAGTTTCTAGCGGTCCGCCAGAAATGATTTTAATGAATTTTCGTTTAAACCTTGCAATTTGACTTTTTTACCTTTTTGTCCGTGAACTTTAGTAGGTTACCGCTTGAGCTACTGCAAGCGATCCGCTAGAAACTAATTTTAATGAAGTTTCATTTAAACCTTGGAATTTGACTTATTTACCTTTTTGTCCGTAAACTTTAGTTAGTTACCGCTTGAACTATGAAAGTGTTCGGAATGTTTATAAATTCCATGAGTGCTACAAAGGAAAGTTGAATTCCAAAATTAAGGAAATTGATTGTAATGATCTCAGATTCATTCCATAACCAACCGAACATATTTTCAAACATAATTAATTTTATTTCAATTCTATCAAATTTTGTTAACCAAACAGGGTCTAAGGGTTTATGATGATGTATACACTATTTCTATTAATAAAACCAATAATGTTGAGTCTTGACTTTATCAACTTGCACTATTTTATGATGATGTATACATTAGTAATTTATAATTTTTAATTCAATTGATATGATTATAGTAACCCGTTAGGTAGAGAATGATGGTGAACTATTTACTAAATAACTTGCATAATTAAATTGTGAATCTGATTACCAAAAAAACCCTACATTAAAGATAAAATAAAATTTAAAATACTAATATATTTTAAAAAGGCATGTTTCACCTTAAATCGTAGATGAATTCATAACCTATAATGAATTCGTGGTCTCAAACACCTGTTACAACAAGTTGTTGACACAATTTATGAACCCGACTCCGGTTTTGGACCACTTTTTAAAGAAAAAAATCAAATGGATTCGATGTCCGTTCAGAACCGTTGCTACTAAAGACAATATGGTCCGACACAATGAAAACTGAGGTCTCTAACTCAAGTTGCAATATTTCTGTTTCTCCACTTGCCACATGGTTCAAATTGTCATGTACCCCTCGAACCACTAGTTATTAAAAAAAACAAAAACTACGTTAAATTAATAAATTGATTTTTTTGATACCTTATTTTTTAACAGCACCCTGAAGATCCATGACTTCTCTGATAAATGATCCCCCTTTCGCCTAAAAAACAAAATGCAGTGACCCTGCCCGCTACCTTAAAAGGAAACCCACAGCTAAAAAACCTGCCGGCTTAACCATGACCTTCAATATAAAAAGTCAACCAAAGTCAACTAGAAGGCTGAGTGGTCAATTCAAAGTTCTATGGTACCTTTCATTGTAGTTGTGGGATTAAAAGTTTAAGACAATGGGTCTTGCCGTTCAAAAAAAAAAGGGTCAATTTAAAACGTGACTTTGTCTACGTTTACTCACTTCAAGAAACTTCGCAGAAAGAGAGAGAAACAGACGACCAGTAAAACATTGACGATCATAAAGCTTCAATCTTTGAACCAAAGTTTGAATCTTTTTGTATTGCAATCAGAGAAACTCACCTAAATCCAAATGGGTATTGATTCTCATGAAGCAGTCACAATCAGTTAAAGAAATTAATGGACCAAGGTTTGTTCATACAAGTGTTCAAAGTTCTTCTGATCTTGTTCTTAACTTTAAGTGTTTAACAATTTACTAATCTTGACATTTTGGGGATTCTGGGCAGTTGAAGAGCCTCTTAAAAGAACATTCAAGGTGTTTATAACTTTCTCTTTAAAACCCTTTTTAGATCTGTATATACTTTTTGAAATCTAGTTATATGTTTGTAGATTCCTGTAGTTTGACCCTGTTTGGCCTGTTTAGGATAATACTTTTTATTTCTATTTTTTTTTTGGTAAAAGCAAATGCTACCCATTTAAGAACTTACTCAAAAGTTTAGATCTTTAGTTTTAGAGGTACCCAATTCAAAAAGTCAACATCTTTAGGTTTGAAATCTAGTCTTGTAGAACAAAATCTTTTTTTTCCCTGCAAGATTTCATCTTGTATATGCAAATGCTACTTATTAAAGAACTCATATAAAAGTTAAGATCTTTAATTTTAGAGGTACCCAAATTGGATTGATGACCCAATTCAAAAAGTCAACATCTTTAGGTTTGAAATCTAGTCTCAGATGTTTGTTGGTTTCTGTTGTTTGACCTGATTTAGGACAGAATCTTTGTTTTTCATTCTTTCTTATGTTATATGTGCAAATGCTACTTATTGAAGAACTTGTTAAAAAGTCTAGATCTTTTTTCAGAGTTAACCAATTGGTTTTACAGTACTGACCCATTGGGATGTGAAGAACTTGTTAATCTTTTCTAGTTTGATGATTAATCTCTTGTTTGTGGTGTAATTTGATTTGGGTATTAAGTGGTTTGAGTATATAGCTGACCAAACATTTTGCATTATATTTTCAGAATGTTCATCAGGGACATGTAATCGAAACTTTGGAGAGATTTCTAAAAGCAAGAGAGTGGAATGTTTCCAAAGCCTACAAGATGGCTCACTTCATGATAAAACTAATTTTTTTTATTATATATATATTTTTTTTCTGTTTTGTGTGATATTTTGTATAAATTACAGTTGGTAGATAGCTTACAGTGGAGGCTGCAAAATGGGATAGATGACATACTAGCTGTAAGTGTGTTTATCCGGATCGACACAACTTAAAATAGTTTAACCTGCCAATAGTAATGATTTGTTTAGATTTGCGTTTTGAAATTGATTATTACGATATGAAGTCACACACTCACACTAGTGAGCTGTTAATATGTGGATAAATAGAGTGTGCTTCTGATTATCTATTATTTAGGGGTCAAGTAATTGGTTTTGGGTAATCAAATTTAATTTGAGTTTATTTACATTAAGTAAACCATCTCTACTTTCTTTAAAAAATATTCCTTTTTCTCACTTTATCTTATATTTATTAAATTATTAATATCTTGATTAATCTGAATTTATCACATACTTAAAGATCTTATTATCACACTGACATCACATCCATACATTATTTTTAAAGCCCGTTCTAGTATAACCAATCTTAGTTTTAAAATGCGCGCATCACATGCTGCAGTGATGAGATCGCATCGCATGTTGGGATTCCATGATGCGCGCATCACATGATGTGGTCTAATGTGGCGCCTTATGCAGTTGACTGGTATTTGAATAAGTTAGATCTTTAATTGAACAACTCTGAATATAGATGAGGAGAATATAGTATATATTAGTGTTTAAAGGTTCACAAGTTAAATATTAGCTATAAATATTTTTTAGTATTTTTAAATAAAGAACACCTCGCCGCATACATGATGCATGCGCTTCGTGCACTCCGCATCACGCATTGGGTTTTGGGATCAAAACGCATTGGATCGCTACACGCATTTTAAAACCAGGCAACCAATTATCTGATTCTTCTAACATTCCTATCACATAACCACTTTCAAGACGTGCATCCAAACACCCCCCTATTTTTTGTAATAATATAGTGACCCGTGAGTGTTCTTACGCAGAAACCCATACTTCCTGCTAATTCTACCGAGGAGTTCGTGATTCGCAGCTGATAGGATTATCCGGTTACACAAGAGATGTAGCATTTATTCAATGTTTCGACTTTTCGGTTGGAAACTTTTCATTATTCTCACTTATTTCTATTTGTGACAGGGCCTTCCGGTTTTTGCTATAGGTGCAGGCCTCAGCACGTATGACAAAGCATCCGTAAGACTTTGTTATACCGAATACCGACTTGTGAAGTGCTCGATTATATAAATTTAAATTCTAATGATATATATAATCTAATTGATAATCTGCAGGTTCATTATTATGTGCAGTCACACATTCAAATCAATGAATATCGTGATCGTGTGATTCTGGTGAGAAGAATATCAAATGATTAATAGGTTTATTTTTCCTATTTTCGTGTCGTGTGCCGGATCATGTCAGAAATTCTTACCCCTACTAAATTCATTGTAGCCGGAAGCAACAAAAAGGCACGGAAGATATATCGGCAAATGCGTCAAGGTTATAGATATGAACGGCCTAAAGCTTTATGCATTAAACCAGTTAAAGGTACATGTTAATATATATAGTCACATGAACACTCACGATTTATTCCAAAAAGAAAAATTTAAGCTTGCGGGAACATTTAACGAGCTTTGACGTGTTGTCGTTTCAGCTGCTGCAAACAATCTCTACCGTCGATGATCTCAACTACCCGGAGAAGACGATCACATACTATGTAGTTAACGTTCCGTACATATTCTCTGCTTGTTGGAAGGTCAGCTCCAGCGTCTCCATTTGAATGAAAAATAAAATAAAATAACGCTTAAGCGTAATATAAAGATCTATTCGCGCTTGCAGGTTGTGAAACCACTATTGCAGGAGCGACCAAAGTTAAAAATCCGTGTGTTGCAAGGTGGAGTTCGTGACGAGCTATTGAAGGTAAATTGGTAGACCATAAGTTTTTCTTTTTGCAACCACGAGTGCCACGTGTAACAATTTAAACACGTGGCGGCTGATGTGGAATGCCACGGGAAATACGGACAGGACAAATTACCATCTTGCTGGCTGATCCTAAATGACATTTTTTACCATGAACTTGTGACCGGGAAACTCTCAACTTGGGGTGCAAACAAGCCGAGCTACTCGAGCTTGGCTCGGGAAAAAAGCCCGAATGAGCCAAACTTAAACAAGCTCAAGCCCGAGCTAAAAACAGGCTTGATTAGTAAACGAGCCCGAGCCGGCGTGCAGGCCTAAACGAGCCTGCTGTTTATAAAATTATATATTAGTATATTAAATATATATAAATAATAAATAATAATAATAATAATAATAATAATAATAATAATATAATAATAATAATAATAATTACTATTTATAAAATTATGAGAAAATAAGCAACTCAAATTGCAAATAATAATTATAATAAATATTAACTAATTAATAAATAATAAACGAGCCGAGCTTGAGCTTTCATTAGTTAAACGAGCTCGAGCCTAGTTGAGCTCCGGCTGGGCTCGTTTGCATCCCTACTAGTCACAACCAAAACCCTGCTTACCAATGAGACCAGGTTTCCTCTGCTAGGACTCAACCTAAATAACATTTTTATTTTTTTATGGACCTCAAAAGTATAATCACAAATGAAACATAGTGCATGGTGGTTGCATTGCAAATTTGCAATTTGCCTAGAGTAGTAAACGGCTAACGTTTGGTGCGGTACATATATTGTGCAGATTATGGACAACTCTTCTCTCCCTCATTTTTGCCGAAGAGATGAGTCAGGGTCAGGGTCAGGGTCAGTGTTACGGTCATGGTCAGGATCATGGTCATGGTCTGGGTCAGGATCAGGGTCATCTACAAGTTCTGACGATGATTGCTTTTCGTTGGACCATCCATTTCATCAAGAACTTTACAGCTACATGAAGCAGCAATCAGCGGTTCATGAACCATTAGAACCAGCAAAGCAAGGTTCGGTTCATGTGGAAGTGCCGTGGACAACCATGAAAATGCTGACTTGCACAGAACGTTGGAATCCGAGCTGAAGAAGCTTCAGATCCAAAATGCGCGCTCTGGGTCTTTAGAGAAAGTCAATGCCAGTGATTAAGCAAGGATCTCGAGTTCTTAATATATCACCATGAAGATCTGTAATTACAGATTAGTAGTATATGGTGTGGTTTAGTCGTTTGCGGCTCAAATTATTTGAATGTATTTGTTGTATACCTATATGCATCATGTATGCCCCTGTTAGATCATATAGATGTGATCAGTTGGATCATTGTACAACGCTTTTGCGTGGGTATCGGCTTTAGTTATGGACACACTAACTGATTCTTGCTAATATAAATCAAGTCCAACGTCTGTTTTCAACTATCGATTCATATATGATGGACCACACATACAAGAATTAATGTCTGTATGATGGAATCTAAATTACTAGAAAACCACGCTAGTTTGGTCGTATATGTAGCTCGATCACATCGATCTGTAAATTCATACATTGAACAAAACATAATCATCTGCATTCATTCTGGACATTCAAAAACAGATGCAAACAAATAAAAATCTAATAAACAATTTGTTAGCTCAGTATTCCCTTATTCTATCTTGTTTTACTACTCGTAGTATACCCGATACCGAGCCTAGAAAATCGGGCAACCCGTGACGTTGATTCCAGGAGCCGTGGGGCATTTCGCCAAAGGACAGTGATCGGGCTTCGCCCCCCACCACTTCAAGTCAACACCCTCGTTTTGCAACGCGAAGAACAACACCACACCCATGAAAGCGGTCCCTGCATCAAGCGCAGCCGACAAGACGTAATTGTACTTCTGCCACCACTGTTTCCGGTACTTAAACACAAAGTAGTTAAAGATCATTCCGGTGACGAGCCAACTGGCTATATTCGTCGGTGTTGCTGGCGGCATTCCAGCAAAACCGTACGATATAACAGGTATGTTGATCAGCGGAATCCATTTTTTTTCCGGGAAAATCCTGCTCATTATCCATACTGGAACCGGTAACAATGCTCCGATTAGAAACAACCATACGAGGTTTCTGTACAAACCGTTCGGGCCAAAGAGTCTTTCCGGTCCAATGAGTCCCCATATAACGGAAGCGTCAAATGTGACCTTGAACTTGGGGCATGTCCATGGACTCTCGGGATGAAGCCCCTCGATATCACATAAGTTTTCGATATTCTCCAACATCCACCATGACACCGCAAGATTTACTGTTCCGGCAACTAGAGTTCCTACCAGCTGACATTATATACACATGTAGTTAGATTACTAACCGAAAAGAATTTGTGGGTAAACGGTTAATAGGAGCAGAACAAACAAACCTGTGCTGTGAACATGCACCGAGGTGGGATCTTCATGTAGTGCCCGAGTTTAAGATCGGATAAGAAAGAAAGAGCATGGACGGTACTGATTCGACCGTAGATCTTGAACAGCAAGTTGGCAATGGGCTTTCCGGGCAATATGTATCCGAATATGAACTGGGCTATGATGTCGTATCCGGGTTGCTGCATTTGAATATCAGTTAAACTCAAAGTTAAAAACTTAATTGGCCCGTTGTAATCAAGCTGTTAACATGCTAAACGGGTTGGAGGTTTGTATATTAAATGGGCTAAACGGGTTGTAAACAAGTTGATGGGTTAATCACCTGTTCAACTAAACGGATCGAACAGGGAAGATCAACCGTTTAATAAAAGGTCAACTCGACTCGACCCGTTTAAGTAAACCGATCAACCTGACCTAACCTGACCCGACCCGTTTAATCAAACAAGTCAACCGGATCCGGTCCGTTTAATTAAACCCAAAACACTTAAAAACTTTGATAAAATCCCGAGTTCGCCTTTTAGGTGGGCGAACAAACGTTTTAAGGCGAAAAGAAACGTTTATCCGAACTAGAATCCGTATTAAAGCGTGTTACTTATAAACATTTAATGGTACCTGGTTGGTAGTAGCTTGAATGACACCAATGGGGAGTGTAACGATAAAAGCGAGTGCAAAAGCTAAGAGAAAACCCCACCACGGAAGCTGCACATCTTCCTTGTACACGAAACACATGAGCAAGGACAGCACGATGCTCCCGATCAATAACACAAGGTACCACCATTGCGGCACTTGTTTATAACTCTTCATCAGTTTCGCATGAATGTCGATTTTCATGTTCTGCACCGCTGATTTACTCTGCTTCCATATATCCCTACATGATAAAATCCAGTTAAAAAAAACAAGATTTTATTTGTTTTTTACCGTTTACAAATTTTCTTAAAAGTTTGTAAACGGTACTTCCCTTCAGTGAAAAAAGAAAGTAGAATAATTAATTACCCGCCATGAAATAGGGCGACATGGGTGAGGGTCGCGGTGAACCTGGCGAACCCTGATCCAATGGAAAGTGCAAACAAAGGACTCAAGTAAAGTTTACTGTAACTCTCATACGCGGCGACGTTTAAGTCAAACTGTGGGGTCAAGATTCGAGTGGTGTCATACTCGTGACCGGTTCGTGTGAACAGCTTGTTGGAGAAAATTGGGAATTTTCGGGCATCAAAAGTGTCATATTTCCAGTAACAAATGGGAACAATTATGTAAATGAACATAATAAAGCCTACTCCAACATTGACAATGGAAGTCCAAGGTGTGACTAATGGGCTACCGTGGTAAGCCGAAATCCCGGCCCAGTCAAGGGTGAATGCACCCACACCTAGACCATGGTAGCCCGACCCGATTTGTTGTGCGGTTATGCTGTGCGGCCAAGCCCAACAGACCCATGAGAAGAAAGTCAAGATTGGAAAAAGATAGCCCGGAAGTGCATAGTAGGCGAAACTTAGAACCAAGAATATCATGAAAAATCTCATTCTTGTCATGCCTTGTGCTTTATTTTCCTTTTCATGCAATGCTCTGAAATCAAAACAAGTTAGCCATGTTAGATTGAATACCGCATCTCGGTATCTTTCGATTAACGACTCACTGAGTCGTGACTGATTCGACCCAGTGATTATTATTCGATTTCATTTTCATCCTTATTGTCAATATTTTTTTTTATAAAATGGGTCGTTTTTTTTTTCTGTTATCTAAGATAGCAACATATGTGTCTTGGAGTTTACAAAACTGAAAGGCGAGGATGGGGCATTTTGTCTTGTAGCGGTTTAGTGCTACAAGACAAAAATATAGAATACTGGTCAGTATTGACAACTCTAAGAAACAGAAGTCTATCTTAGATAACGACTAAAACCGAAAACAAGACAAAGTGGCCCTATTTGTCATAATCATTTTGAAAATAACCCATCCTTTGAAAAAAATTCTATTCTCTCGCAAGTGACATACACAACTAAAAACCTTTGCTTTATAGATTTTTGATAAAGAGTTTGAAATTCCCGTGATTTGATGATGAAAACGAATATATTACACAAAAATGTATTCATCTTTTCCATTATTCCAATGGGTTGCCCACAACTGAAGGAATATGTATCAACGCACATAGTTTACAATTAAAATAATATAAATAAGATATAAACAAATAAATGAAGAGTAGGGTGTGAATTTCCGACACAACATGGTTTGAATTTCATAGCTTTAGGTTTAGTGTTAATGGGCTTGGATCACTTTCGGATCGAACCTGCAAACACATGGCCACATTCGTGTCAACCCGGTAGGTACCCAGGTTGACCTGTTTAACCCATTTGTTTTTATTTATATATTTCTAAAATGTTTTTGTGTTACCATTTAAACTATTTGTTTTAAAAGCTTATAAATAATCTAGCATAGATCAAACATAATTGCTTAAAAATATATGAATATTTGTAACTTTAAAGTATCAACACGAAAAAAGAAAATCATATAATTTTTTTTCTATGTTAAACGGGTTGTTTGTGTCAACCCCAAATGCATGCGTTATGTTCGGGTTGATGTGTGTGACATGATTTTTGGTTTGTGTCAGGTTCGACCAGCCAACCCACAAACATGACCCATTTAGCAGCCCAAAATTAAAGAGATACAGACCATGCATACAGACCTAAAGAGAGAAACCTGAGCAAGGTTTGAAGGCCACCACATCTCCACTGGATCAACCAAATACCTTCTTAACATCCCTGCCCATCCATACCCCAATATCTGCAACACAATCACACACACTTTATAAACAACATTAAAGACATGCTAAATAGTTTTTCAAGCTTGAACTCGCCTTGTTTATTATTTAGATCAAATACACTTTAAAGTTATTTATAAATTTTATATCTAAAAAAAATACACCATGGCATTATGTAGTCTGATGGCATCGATGATTGCCACTCACAAATTTAAAATGGGTTCAAATTTTTGCAAGTGTCGGTTAATTAGGTGGTATTTATATGTAAAGAAAATTATTATTCAATAAAAAACAAAAATAAATATTATAGATTATTTAACTATTTTTACAAAAATTATGATATGAAAATATCCTAAAAGTATTAAATAAAAGTCACATAAACATCAAATTCGTTCAGACTAACAAACCCTGTATAAGCAAAAATCAAGCTCTGGCACGTTTACCAAACAAATATATTTCTAAACTCGATCCCATTTAAGCCCAATTCAATTCAACCTTTTACTGAGCTAATCCCGAGCAATATTAACCCCCCAATCCAATCAGACATAATCATCCAAATTACCTGAGTAGTCAAAACAATGATCAAAGCACACAAAAAGCTCAAGCTCTGCCTATAATAAGCTTTCATAACCGTAATAGCACCAATGGAGTACGCATCACCACCACCAGTAGACACCCCACAATTCGCAAAAACCGTAATAATCACATGCTCCTTCATATTGAACGGACCCGGGTTCAAGCTAAAACTCCGGCCCAACAACTTATACTCCTTCGAGGGCAACACGGCCGCCATAAACTTCCCGATCGGCAACACCGCAATTTGCATCAAGATTGCGGATATTGCCAGCGGTTGAGTTCGGTATATAAAAAAGGTGTTGAGGAATATTAAGACAATGCATGAGCCCACACCCAGTGTCCATGCTCGGAATGTCATTACTGGGAGTGAGGTGTCGTCGGTCTCCGGCACCACTAACGCCACCTCCTCCACCGTGCACTCGGCGGTGGAGGGGTCGGTGTCGCCGGTAGTGGTGGTGGTTTTGGTGGACATTGTTTGTTTGTTGTTGTTGTGTACTGACAGGAGGGTGGTGTTTTGTTTGAGATATGGTTTTTCGGATGACAGTACTTGTACTGGTGTTGTGTGTTTTATAGGAGAGAGAAAGAAGAAGGTTGTAAGTTACGGAATTACCCTTCTGGATAGATATTTATGTATTCTAGTTTACTATTTTTTTTTTGGTTTTTTTGTTTGGAGGAGAATTAAATTGAGGAAAATAGGATATTGACAGCAAATAAATTTATCTCGATCAGGGCTATGTTCAAGGTTGATTCATCAACCGTTATAATTAAATATATTTTTAGCTTGCTTTACTTTGTGTGATTTATGGGACATAATTGAATATGTAAAAGACATAGACTTTATCTTTACTAATTTTTTTGTTAAGAATTTTGTATTAGTGCTTTGAAAATTAAATTTTTAACATGGTTTTTTGCTGGTTGAATCAATCGATTTATTGGATTTTTTTTAAACAAACTTAATTTTTAGCCATGTTTTTAGCTTGTTTTACTTTGTGTTCGTAGTCAATTTTTTTAATTTATTTCATATTTTATACATTTATATTTTAAACACTTTAACTTTTTTAATGGAGAAAATAAATGAGTAAGATTATATATGATGGAGATTTTATTGCAAAGGTCAACAAAGTAAACGATGGAAAGAATTTAATGAATTGAAGTGGGTGGACATGTGTTGTAACTTTTCAGTGGTTTGTGAAATTCACAAGTCTCCACACTTTCGTACCAATTTTTTTAAAAAAGGTTTACCTCGTGTCAACATGGGACCCACTCACTTTCAGTCCACGTGTAATTCTTCTGCCAGGTAGACTGACACGTAGGTCACGCATGTGTGCAGCTTAGCGTCGCTCGTGTGAGTTGCCTACTTAATCATCATGCAACTTTTCATTAGGAAAAAGAGTTAATTCATGTTATAATTTATTGCCAACTTATCAACATATTTCATATTAAATATGTTATCTAGATATTAAGTGCTTCAAATTCATTAGTTGATTTATAAAATCTAAAGATGTAGTAAAGTATCATTGCTACAAAAAGAATATACTTATTAAAATCAGGAATATAACATTAACACTCATCAAAATATATATATAGTTTTTGATGTCATGTTAAGTTATGAACATAAAAGTATATTCTTGAACTACCAAAACATGATAAAAACATGTCAATATTTATTAGTTCTAGAATTTCAGCCTTTTGATTTTAGCTTAAGTAATATCTGGATGACCAACAATAAGATTCGTACTAAACACATCAACAACATTTTCTCGCTAGGTAAGAAAATTGTCATGTTTGAATCAGTTTTGCAATCTATGATCCAACCAGACTGTATATATCAACACTAAGATTTACAATATGTTCAAAACTTGAGATGAAAAGGTTTTTTGAATTTTAGAACTAAGTATATATCACCATATTGGCATGCACATTTCTAGACACACATTGATCATGTTTATCAATCATGAACTTTGGAACTTCAATTGTGAAAGGTAATATGCCAATCGCATCTCCACCAAATGTGTTTCTAAAAAGGAATTATTATAGGATACATGTCGATGTAGAATATGATAAAATAATTGTGAACGATGTTGATGTAGAATGTGACAAAATCGTTTTAATAACATGATAATAACCATAGTAGTTGGATGAAAACCTATGTTGTGACATAAAAAAGTGTGTTAACTAAGTCATACACATGGATTGGTTTATATATTAGGTTTTGATATGTTGTTAAAATCTTTAAACATTAGAGAAAATGAAAGAAAATAAAAGACTTTACGCCTCACGATTTTAAGAAAACTCAGAAACGTTACCTACTGTTCTCTTTCTTGAATATTAAAGCGATGAATAATCATCACTTTGGACAACATATTCATAACATCCCGTTCTACACTTCAAACGAATTAAGGTTATATATAGATGTCAAGATTTTATGATTAAACAAATTACTATGTTTTTGATGTTATCTCTTCATCTTTTCTTTAGATTAATTATTTATGTTTTTTGGTTTATTCCACATGTATTATGATTGTGTATCTAATTTTATTTACAAAAATTCGTGTTTTAATCTATTTTTGTTGAAGTGAATATGATAACCCAAGGGTTCATGAATTTTATTCTAATCCAAAGAGATTTTTCAATGTAAAAAATATCATGTGTTGCTGGTGCTTATGATATTTTCATTTTATTTTAATTGTGATTATATTAGAATAACTTTTTTGATCTTCTTCATATGTTCATTTGTGTCAATTAAGATGTTAAATGTGTAATTCTGGTGAGAAGAATATCAAATGATTAATAGGTTTATTTTTCCTATTTTCGTGTCGTGTGCGGATCATGTCAGAAATTCTTACCCCTACTAAATTCATTGTAGCCGGAAGCAACAAAAAGGCACGGGAGATATATCGGCAAATGCGTCAAGGTTATAGATATGAACGGCCTAAAGCTTTCTGCATTAAACCAGTTAAAGGTACATGTTAATATATAAGTCACATGAACACTCACGATTTATTCCAAAAAGAAAAATTTAAGCTTGCGGGAACATTTAACGAGCTTTGACGTGTTGTCGTTTCAGCTGCTGCAAACAATCTCTACCGTCGATGATCTCAACTACCCGGAGAAGACGATCACATACTATGTAGTTAACGTTCCGTACATATTCTCTGCTTGTTGGAAGGTCAGCTCCAGCGTCTCCATTTGCATGAAAAATAAAATAAAATAACGCTTAAGCGTAATATAAAGATCTATTCGCGCTTACAGGTTGTGAAACCACTATTGCAGGAGCGACCAAAGTTAAAAATCCGTGTGTTGCAAGGTGGAGTTCGTGACGAGCTATTGAAGGTAAATTGGTAGACCATAAGTTTTTCTTTTTGCAACCACGAGTGCCACGTGTAACAATTTAAACACGTGGCGGCTGATGTGGAATGCCACGGGAAATACGGACAGGACAAATTACCATCTTGCTGGCTGATCCTAAATGACATTTTTTACCATGAACTTGTGACCGGGAAACTCTCAACTTGGGGTGCAAACAAGCCGAGCTACTCGAGCTTGACTCGGGAAAAAAGCCCGAATGAGCCAAACTTAAACAAGCTCAAGCCCGAGCTAAAAACAGGCTTGATTAGTAAACGAGCCCGAGCCGGCGTGCAGGCCTAAACGAGCCTGCTGTTTATAAAATTATATATTAGTATATTAAATATATATAAATAATAATAATAATAATAATAATAATAATAATAATAATAATAATAATAATAATAATAATAATAATAATAATAATAATAATAAAAATAATTACTATTTATAAAATTATGAGAAAATAAGCAACTCAAATTGCAAATAACAATAAATAATAAACGAGCCGAGCTTGAGCTTTCATTAGTTAAACGAGCTCGAGCCTAGTTGAGCTCCGGCTGGGCTCGTTTGCATCCCTACTAGTCACAACCAAAACCCTGCTTACCAATGAGACCAGGTTTCCTCTGCTAGGACTCAACCTAAATAACATTTTTATTTTTTTATGGACCTCAAAAGTATAATCACAAACGAAACATAGTGCATGGTGGTTGCATTGCAAATTTGCAATTTGCCTAGAGTAGTAAACGGCTAACGTTTGGTGCGGTGCATATCTTGTGCAGATTATGGACGACTCTTCTCTCCCTCATTTTTGCCGAAGAGATGAGTCAGGGTCAGGGTCAGGGTAAGGGTCAGTGTTACGGTCATGGTCAGGATCATGGTCATGGTCTGGGTCAGGATCAGGGTCATCTACAAGTTCTGACGATGATTGCTTTTCGTTGGACCATCCATTTCATCAAGAACTTTACAGCTACATGAAGCAGCAATCAGCGGTTCATGAACCATTAGAACCAGCAAAGCAAGGTTCGGTTCATGTGGAAGTGCCGTGGACAACCATGAAAATGCTGACTTGCACAGAACGTTGGAATCCGAGCTGAAGAAGCTTCAGATCCAAAATGCGCGCTCTGGGTCTTTAGAGAAAGTCAATGCCAGTGATTAAGCAAGGATCTCGAGTTCTTAATATATCACCATGAAGATCTGTAATTACAGATTAGTAGTATATGGTGTGGTTTAGTTGTTTGCGGCTCAAATTATTTGAATGTATTTGTTGTATACCTATATGCATCATGTATGCCCCTGTTAGATCATATAGATGTGATCAGTTGGATCATTGTACAACGCTTTTGCGTGGGTATCGGCTTTGGTTATGGACATACTAACTGATTCTTGCAAATATAAATCAAGTCCAACGTCTGTTTTCAACTATCGATTCATATATGATGGACCACACATACAAGAATTAATGTCTGTATGATGGAATCTAAATTACTAGAAAACCACGCTAGTTTGGTCGTATATGTAGCTCGATCACATCGATCTGTAAATTCATACATTGAACAAAACATAATCATCTGCATTCATTCTGGACATTCAAAAACAGATGCAAACAAATAAAAATCTAATAAACAATTTGTTAGCTCAGTATTCCCTTATTCTATCTTGTTTTACTACTCGTAGTATACCCGATACCGAGCCTAGAAAATGGGGCAACCCGTGACGTTGATTCCAGGAGCCGTGGGGCATTTCGCCAAAGGACAGTGATCGGGCTTCGCCCCCCACCACTTCAAGTCAACACCCTCGTTTTGCAGCGCGAAGAACAACACCACCCCCATGAAAGCGGTCCCTGCATCAAGCGCAGCCGACAAGACGTAATTGTACTTCTGCCACCACTGTTTCCGGTACTTAAACACAAAGTAGTTAAAGATCATTCCGGTGACGAGCCAACTGGCTATATTCGTCGGTGTTGCTGGCGGCATTCCAGCAAAACCGTATGATATAACAGGTACGTTGATCAGCGGAATCCATTTTTTTTCCGGGAAAATCCTGCTCATTATCCATACTGGAACCGGTAACAATGCTCCGACTAGAAACAACCATACGAGGTTTCTGTACAAACCGTTCGGGCCAAAGAGTCTTTCCGGTCCAATGAGTCCCCATATAACGGAAGCGTCAAATGTGACCTTGAACTTGGGGCATGTCCATGGACTCTCGGGATGAAGCCCCTCGATATCACATAAGTTTTCGATATTCTCCAACATCCACCATGACACCGCAAGATTTACTGTTCCGGCAACTAGAGTTCCTACCAGCTGACATTATATACACATGTACGTTAGACTACTAACCGAAAAGAATTTGTGGGTAAACGGTTAATAGGAGCAGAACAAACAAACCTGTGCTGTGAACATGCACCGAGGTGGGATCTTCATGTAGTACCCGAGTTTAAGATCGGATAAGAAAGAAAGAGCATGGACGGTACTGATTCGACCGTAGATCTTGAACAGCAAGTTGGCAATGGGCTTTCAGGGCAATATGTATCCGAATATGAACTGGGCTATGATGTCGTATCCGGGTTGCTGCATTTGAATATCAGTTAAACTCAAAGTTAAAAACTTAATTGGCCCGTTGTAATCAAGCTGTTAACATGCTAAACGGGTTGGAGGTTTGTATATTAAATGGGCTAAACGGGTTGTAAACAAGTTGATGGGTTAATCACCTGTTCAACTAAACGGATCAAACAGGGAAGATCAACCGTTTAATAAAAGGTCAACTCGACTCGACCCGTTTAAGTAAACCGATCAACCTGACCTAACCTGACCCGACCCGTTTAATCAAACAAGTCAACCGGATCCGGTCCGTTTAATTAAACCCAAAACACTTAAAAACTTTGATAAAATCCCGAGTTCGCCTTTTAGGTGGGCGAACAAACGTTTTAAGGCGAAAAGAAACGTTTATCCGAACTAGAAACCGTATTAAAGCGTGTTACTTATAAACATTTAATGGTACCTGGTTGGTAGTAGCTTGAATGACACCAATGGGGAGTGTAACGATAAAAGCGAGTGCAAAAGCTAAGAGAAAACCCCACCACGGAAGCTGCACATCTTCCTTGTACACGAAACACATGAGCAAGGACAGCACGATGCTCCCGATCAATAACACAAGGTACCACCATTGCGGCACTTGTTTATAACTCTTCATCAGTTTCGCATGAATGTCGATTTTCATGTTCTGCACCGCTGATTTACTCTGCTTCCATATATCCCTACATGATAAAATCCAGTTAAAAAAAAAAGATTTTATTTGTTTTTGTACCGTTTACAAATTTTCTTAAAAGTTTGTAAACGGTACTTCCCTTCAGTGAAAAAAGAAAGTAGAATAATTAATTACCCGCCATGAAATAGGGCGACATGGGTGAGGGTCGCGGTGAACCTGGCGAACCCTGATCCAATGGAAAGTGCAAACAAAGGACTCAAGTAAAGTTTACTGTAACTCTCGTACGCGGCGACGTTTAAGTCAAACTGTGGGGTCAAGATTCGAGTGGTGTCATACTCGTGACCGGTTCGTGTGAACAGCTTGTTGGAGAAAATTGGGAATTTTCGGGCATCAAAAGTGTCATATTTCCAGTAACAAATGGGAACAATTATGTAAATGAACATAATAAAGCCTACTCCAACATTGACAATGGAAGTCCAAGGTGTGACTAATGGGCTACCGTGGTAAGCCGAAATCCCGGCCTAGTCAAGGGTGAATGCACCCACACCTAGACCATGGTAGCCCGACCCGATTTGTTGTGCGGTTATGCTGTGCGGCCAAGCCCAACAGACCCATGAGAAGAAAGTCAAGATTGGAAAAAGATAGCCCGGAAGTGCATAGTAGGCGAAACTTAGAACCAAGAATATCATGAAAAATCTCATTCTTGTCATGCCTTGTGCTTTATTTTCCTTTTCATGCAATGCTCTGAAATCAAAACAAGTTAGCCATGTTAGATTGAATACCGCATCTCGGTATCTTTCGATTAACGACTCACTGAGTCGTGACTGATTCGACCCAGTGATTATTATTCGATTTCATTTTCATCCTTATTGTCACTATTTTCTTTTTGATAATGACTAAAACCGAAAACAAGACAAAGTGGCCCTATTTGTCATAATCATTTTGAAAATAACCCATCCTTTGAAAAAAAATCTATTCTCTCGCAAGTGACGTACACAACTAAAAACCTTTGCTTTATAGATTTTTGATAAAGAGTTTGAAATTCCCGTGATTTGATGATGAAAACGAATATATTACACAAAAATGTATTCATCTTTTCCATTATTCCAATGGGTTGCCCACAACTGAAGGAATATGTATCAACGCACATAGTTTACAATTAAAATAATATAAATAAGATATAAACAAATAAATGAAGAGTAGGGTGTGAATTTCCGACACAACATGGTTTGAATTTCATAGCTTTAGGTTTAGTGTTAATGGGCTTGGATCACTTTCGGATCGAACCTGCAAACACATGGCCACATTCGTGTCAACCCGGTCGGTACCCAGGTTGACCTGTTTAACCCATATTTTTTTATTTATATATTTCTAAAATGTTTTCGTGTTACCATTTAAACTATTTGTTTTAAAAGCTTATAAATAATCTAGCATAGATCAAACATAATTGCTTAAAAATAAGCATTTTTAATTCAAAAATCTTATTAACGACTTAATCATATTGGAAACTGTATTTTATATCATTTTTGTCATACTTGCATAACAAGTAAACTTTTCACGAATAAGCATTTTTAATTCAAAATCGAGCCATACATCGAGATCATATTTTATTTGAAATATTATGCGTACGTGATTTAATATTACACATGCTTGCATACACTTTAAACACCCAAAGACATGCTTAACTATGTGTTTTGAGCACCAAATAACCAATAAAACAACCACAAGGACCAAATATGAAATTTCCATCCTCCTAACTTCCAACCAACTCATTTAAAACCCCAACCACTTATCCCGCTTATAAATATCAACCCCTAACACATTCTAAACACTTTCAACTCTTCTAAATCACTCTCAAACACTTTCTAGTCTTCCGGTTCTTCCACTTTGGTAGACAGTTCAAGAACCAAAATAATGAGTTTTGGTCTTCCTTCTTACATTCTTCTTCTCAATCCTTGGATAAACTTTAGGAGTATTACAACATTTTTACCAAGGTAAACAAAGTTGGTATACCACCATTTTTGAGGTTCACGTGAGGATTTTTGTTTAACTTTATAAATATGTTTATCTTTACTTTGTTTTTGGAACATTTTGCACCAAACCAAGTCACCAACAAACTTTCATATTGAAGAGCTTGTGTTAAGGTTTTGTTCCAGAAACTTTAAGGTTCATATGCCTTCCATTTTAGTGTAAAATTTGGTGACTCCATCCTTCAAGATTGATTACTCGCTTTTGTGAAAATCTTCGCAAACAGTGAGTTCATATTTGACCCATTTTACGTTTTAAACACTATTTGAGTTGCAAAATGTATCTGTAATTAAATACACAATCACACACATACAATCAATCTTATGCAAACACTCAATCCATTAACAAACTTACTTGTTATGCTAAATCGTCATACATGATAGAACAATCTCATGCCATGCTATCTATCATTAACTTTAAAAAGGCCACCCTTAACATGTATAGCGCTATAGAATTAACACACTGCCCCGTTTGTTGTGTCATTGTAAAGTATTCAATCTTTACGGTCATATTCACTTTGGTGATAAGGTTACGCTAGTGGAAACTTTGGTTTTTTGCATGCTAGTATGGTTATATGACTTACTATACAATTAAGATGTGGATTTGAGATTTTATTCATACTTATGCTGTGTAGACAAACTAGTATGCTCACCAACGTAATTTGTGTTGACGGATATTTTATTCATGTTGCAAGAAATATTTGATGATGATTTCGCAAGAAAAGACTTAGGGTGGATTTAGATACTCACCTACTTTTTATTTATGCATTTTAATATAGTTAGTTTTGAAATTCCAATTGTCGTACTTTCCATTTTCATGAACAATGTAATGCTTGATTTAGTGAAATGAAATGAAATTTTAATTTTTTAATTTATTATCGCAAATTTAGTGTTATGTTGTCTTTGAGCAATCTATTACGTCTCGCCTGATGTTTCCACCATCGGTTGGGGTGTGACAATATGAGGGTTAAGTTTTATATTGGTCTTGGGGAGTGTATGATTTCTTATGATTTATAACAGAAGACGAAGGCAAGCAAGGTGTCAATGTTTGGAGGGTGTCGAGTAAAGTGAAATGACTAAGGAAGAAAGGTAATGGGCTAGGTGATATGGTGATGGTTTGATGAACGATAAATGTACAAAATGAATATTACTTGTAATTTCTGCGTGAAAATGGCTTCAAGTTCAAAAAACACCACTGCCTCTACCAAATACATATCATCTGACCCGAGTAGAAAATATTGTATCTAAGATCCTAAGAACATAACGAATATTACTTGTAATTTCTGCAGGAAAATGTGCAAAGGGGAGTATATTGACTGAAAGAATATTTGGTGGAGGTTATAAGAAGTTGTTACTGTTGAGGTGCCGAGTTAGGAGAGAGACTTCATGCTGCAAAAATAAGGGCAAAGTTGGATATGTTAAATGCTCAAAGTTTCGAGCTAATACATATGATCTTAATGATGAGGAGGAAAACTATGATGAAGTGGCTCGTATAGTAAGGTAACTCAACCTAAAAAGCTGAGAGTAAACGGTATTATGAATATGCGATGTGCGCAAAATGTAACATATAAATTACATCAAACAAGGCATAAAATCAACCCTTTTTCGGTACTAATATTGGAAAAAGCATGTTTCTTTGTTTACTTATAAATAACAGGATCAAAAGAGCTTAAACGAATAAAGGGAACAAAGTAACAGCAAGAATCAACAGAAAGACAAAGAAGAAGGATTGGCACGACCTGCCGAACCCCATCCACATCCAAAACAACAAAATAACAAAGACAAAAGCTTAGGCACGGGCCGTGCCCACCAGGCATGGGGCCGTGCCAAGTCAAGATTCTCTTTAGATAAAGACAACAACTACGACAAACAAACACGGGGTCGTGCTAGCCCAACACGGGTCATGGTTAACTATAAGATTCGCACAATCTAGATAGTACAACAAAGTACACTGACCATGGACCATGCTATGACACCATGGGCATGTTAGTATAAGACCTGACATCTGCAGTTAATGAAGGGAGAGAAAGTGAAGCCCACGGGGCCATGCCAGGTGGCCAAGGGGCCGTGGTCGCCCTCTGTTTCCAGCTATAAATAGAGGTGCTTGGTTCATGAGAAAGGCATCACTTGGCAAATCACGTCTCTCACACTTGCCATCAGTCCACCACCACTACAACACCTACACCCACCACCATCATCCATATTTCATCTTTTAGAGTGTGTAGTAGTCTCGGGATCTAAGATTGATTGTAAGAGTTGTTGTCAAACAAAGGCCATGCTTGGCTAAATCTCTTACATCACTTGGTGAAGACAATTCTTTTATGTATTACTTTTGATTTCCAATCTTTGGCAACCTTTTAATTGGGCATATATTAATGACTTTAATAACTAGTTTTTTATATTGAAAGTGAACTTTGGTTAAACATTTCTTCATGTTTCGTTGATTCACTCATTCGTGTCTTTACAGTCTATATAAAGCGCGTTAACTACCTAGAAGGGGTTTAGAAGGGTGTTTGGCTAAAGTTCTTGCTTCGTTTAGTGTATAAATCATGCGAGGATTTGATTCAAGCTTATTAGGACTTCCCTTGAGGCAGATAGCATCAGATCGAGGGAAGTAAGAACAGCTTGAACCCCTTATAAATAAACTACTATTAAACTTTATCCGGCCTTGCGGGACTATATCCTTGCTGAATCAGATCAATATGGCCGAGGGTAACGTCACCTTCACCAGAGGGGCCTGCCACTTTTCACATTAATAACTTATTTAATTATCTTCCAATATTTCGGCCTTGCGGGACTGTATCCCTGCTGACTCAGACTAATATAGCCAAAGGGTAACGTCGCCTTCACAAGAGGAGCCTACCACTATAACTAAAATAATGTCTTAAAAAGCCCAAAGTGCGGAAATCATAAATGATATATAAAAAAGGAGTTGGAACCAAGTGATTCTTTCTTATCTATTTGTCCTTATTTATTTCTTTATGTTTTTACATTTAGTTTAGCTTAAAAAAGCTTTCAAAAACTTTTATCAAAATTTGGTTAGATTAGACGTTAACAATACGCTGGTATTAAAAGCTCTTGTGTCCTTGGACGACTTTGGTATCTTACCATCACTATACTACGTCTCGATGGGTGCACTTGCCCTAACGTGTGTAGAGTGATAGTATTGTATCGTGTTTTATAAATTTAAAGTTTGATACACGAGTAAACAGTGATTAAAATATGACAAAAATTATAACCACAGCTAACCACGTCAGTTTTTGGCGCCGTTGTCGGGGACACAAGGATTTTAAGGAAGCTTAAAATTGACGGCCTAATCATTCTTTATTTTTTCTTTTAGTTTTTAAATTTTTCTTTGTTTTTTGCAATTTTTGCATTTTCTGTAAACAGCAGCACGGGGCCGTGCTAGTTAAACACGGCCATGCCGTAAACTGCATCTGGCAAAAAACTGTTTTATGTCAGACAGTAGCTGTGACATGGGGCCATGTTAACTCCACAAAGGGCCGTGTCTCCCTATCAGCAACTATAAAACAGGACTGTTCGATCCCAACGGTTAACAACATCTGACGGAAACATGGACGATATTGACTATTTTTTCTTCCGCAACTCTTACAGTGAATGGTGCCTATTATGTGGTGGGTTTCATCAAGATTTAGAATGCTACTTTCTAAATTTCAACTCCCACTACCTAATAGAACCATTGTTTTTCCTGTAAAATTTACCTTAAGAGGGGCGAAAATAAAAACAATCACTATCATCCATCTGAATACCATCAAAACTCTTTTAAAAAAGACATAACCTTAGATGACGTATGTAAAATAGAAAAGAGGATTCTTCAAAAATTAAAAGAAATAGAGTTTATGATGAATATGAGGTGTTCATCACAAAACACTAACAATGGAGAAGACTTGATGGGGGCCCATTCAGAAATAAACGACACCAAGGCCACTACGTGTACCTCAAGAGCTTATGAGGAAGAATGCGATAGTCGTCCCTATTTTGATTGTGCCATGACGGACTCACCACCGGCTACAACCGGTGTATACATAGACCAGAGCGATTCGACTCATACTTTCTTTAACAAGAGCACGGATAAGGTAAATAAAGGTTGGTTTCGCCCACCGTTTAGTTTGGATTCTTCCTTTCTGGCAACCTCTTGCATTTTCTATAAATCACAAGCACCTTAGGTATGTCCGGCACTTTTGTGTTGTCCCCACCAGTAAAGAACCACTCGATAAAACAAAATGCCTTAAAAAAGACAAAACTTCATAATTCTCAAAAACAACGCGGGGTCGTGCCTAGCCAACACACAGCCGTGCCCATTGGTTAAGGCACCATAGGGCCATGCCTAGCCAACACGCCTCTGGTCACTAACTACCAAAAGTTGTTCTGATCTGTTGCAGACTACGGGGCCGTGCCGCTCAGGCACGGCGCCATGGCCACTGTGCTATCACTTTCTATAAAGTCAGATGGGACAACATGTCTTGGACTCATTCCAAAGACAAAAATCCAGTTTGAATCTACACATATACCCATAAAGGTATATTCTTAAAAAGGTTTCTACAAACCTTCTTGTCTTTGCCACTTTTGTCACTTTCCTTCTTCTCCAAATGTTCAAACTTTCATGGAAGCATGAAGCTTCAAATCTTCAAGCTTCATCAACATAAATAAGTGATTTTAAACCTGTGGTCCCGGTGACGGTGGTTCTAGACGAAAGTTTGGGCCTATGATAGTATCAATTTGGTAGAACGTTATTAAGAAAAGAGTAGAAACATAATCAGCTGAAGCTTCATTCATTCATACCGAAATAGTATACATCTTGTCTGGCTGGTGGAATTCCTGGAGAGACTCCGCCAGCGTTTCCCTTCTGGGAACTTCCAAAATTTACATCACAATGAACACACCCACTATTTATAGACACCATTTACCCTCGTGCAAAGATAGGATATTACCTTTGTGCAAAGATAGATTACCTTGTCAGTGAGCTATCACTTCGTACGAAGTGACACTACAAAATCGTTCTCGTTCGCACTTGGATCGTGTGTTCGTATAGATTCTATACAATATTCAATATCCACTCTATCTAGCCTATTCGTACAGTATGGACACAAAGTGCATCAACAATTTTCTCCTTGGACGTCATGTCGAAGCTTGATCTTGATCTTGAAATATGAAAGTCGTATTTAATATTCTGCAACTTAGATTAAGGTATTGTCGATCTCGTAGAACTCGTCAACAAATTCTCCCTTGATTGATTATTCGGGTTTGCAATTTCTTCACTACATTCCCCTAAAATAATTTTTTGTTTGCACGATTTCCAACCTTCTCTGTTTTGCTTGATAGACAAATTTTCTTGAATAATGACTAACTCGAAATTAATCAATGCAACTTCTCTGTTTCAACTTAATCACATCCGCATTCGGTTTAGCGCACTCCTCCTATGCTTGATCCTCTGATCTTCAAAACCCAACCGAAAATTGATAGAAACTTCGAATGACCACAAGGATAAACTACAAATCAATGAATATCCGCGAAAATCTGAAACCCCAATTTCCGTAATAAGCATACTCCTGAATGATTGATTAGCAAATCGGTCATCTTCTAAATCAACAAATATTCATCAGAAAAACTATCTGTCAATACACAATAATCTTCTCTTCTCCATACAAAATGAATAATGTAATCGTCGTCTTTTAAAACGATCCCAAATGTATAGACTATTTCGTGATCAATTGGTACACTTCTTTGTTTAAAAGATCCATTATATCATTTCTTTAGTCATAAATTGCAAGTAGATAGCCTTCCTCGTTAGTCCCGGCACAACTGAAACCACAAAACATCCTCATTTCTGGCGGTTAGTATGGAAAACAGTTCATTTGCCTTACAGATTTAAGTAGGATACTTTGTACCACTAAGCAGTCGTGTGTGCTAACCAGCTTGTACGAAGACTCAAGCATCAACGTGACCACGACTATAGAATCCGATAAACAACTCCTCCAAGACTCAGTTATGCAACCCCACTTTTACAAAAAGTAGACATCAACTTGATCTCATCACTAATGAACTCAGACTACACTTTGTTCTCGTACAAAAAAAATTGAAGACACATTGATCAACAAAAAATTTACAGTCGTAACCACCCGAATACAATTGCATGGTCACGAATTTCAAAAATGTTGGAATCTTCATATATATACATGAATTTTTATTCCCTCTCATTTTTGCAAATTCTGACAGTACCAAATTTTTCACTGAAATTCCCCTCAAATCTAGAAAAATCAGTTTAATGTTAAGGCTTATTAATAGTCATTATCCCAGAAGATCATCATTCGGCATTTGTATCAGTGACTACCCCGTTATCTTCAACCAACTGTGATCGTATCATCAAATTTGTACTCTGAAGCTCTAGACGGTGTCCCCAAACATCCCGAATTAGACGTTAAAATCTCAAAAAATTTTTTGCAATTACCAATTTTTTTCTAGACACTCATCTCATCAATCCGATAAAAATGTCTTTTTTAGGCATATCTCACCTCGTGCGAAGTGTCACCTCATGCGAAGTGTCACCTCGTACGAAGTGCCTCTTCGTACGAACACGTCTGATTACATTTTTCAATCCAAAATCTTCAGTTTTGCGAATTTCACGATAAATCTGGCATAGACTTGGTAGAAAATTAGTTTCTAACAATCCTATTGATTAAATTTTACTTTTTGTCAGTGGATCGTCCGTTTATTTGATGATTTACGTCTAAAACCTCTCAATCGTCCATATATCTTCAAAATTCATGAGCGTAAGTGATTCATCAACTACTAGATTGAATGAATCGGTACCATAGCTCTGATACTAGTTGTGGGTCCCGGTGACGGCGACGTATAATAGTACCAATTCGGTAGAACATTATTTAGAAAGGAGTAGAAACAGAATTAACGGAAGCTTCATTCATTCATACCGAAAGAGTACACATCTTATCTGGCTGGTGGAATTCTTGGAGAGATTCCACCAGCATTTCCCCTCTAGGAACTTCCAAAACTTACATCACAATGAACACACGACACTATTTATAGACATCATTTACCCTCATGCAAAGATAGGATATTACCTTCGTGCGAAGTGACCTATCACTTCGTACGAAGTGACACTACAAAACCATTCTCATTCGCACTTGGATCATGTGTTTGTATCTATTCTTTACAATATTCAACACACTCTATCTAGCCTATTGTACAGTTATGACACAAAGTGCATTAACAAAACCCAAACTCTCTTAGAATAAATATTTTCAACAATGTTTCAAGTTATTTACGTGCAAAACTTTCAAAAACCAAAGAGATAATAACTTAAAACAAAGAGTTCTAGGTTTGAAATCATAGTAGAAGTGGAAGCACGGGGCCATGGTAATGTTCTGCGTAATGACAACTTCCTTATTTTCTTAAAATGTCAAGCAGAAACAGTGGAACCTCGTCAGCTAACAACTGGGAACAACAGAGGGGAAGGAGGCCCTCCATTGAGGCTACTATTGTCTGTTATGTAAATGCGCTAAGGGAGGCCATGGGGGAGATGACTTCGGTGGAAGAGATCCTAATAGACTGGGTCAACTACTTAACAATGGGACTTGAGACTAGCTTCCAAGAAATCAACCTTTTGCACCAGAAGTTGAATACTCTTGCTATGCCTCCCATGGAGCCAATCTTCCCACAAGAAGATTGGAATCTAGCACAAGAATTCATCATCCCCATAGGGTGGGATGAACTTCCACCAGAACCACCTCTAGACACACTTTATGAGGTTCCGGTGACCATCAACCCTCTCACACAAGAAGTTGTGGATGATGAGCCTACATTCTTTCTCCCTAGGGAGATCGAGGAGATGCTCAATGACACATGAGAGGGTACATCCCACTTGAGAAAGCTCAATAGGCCTCTAACATCCGGAAACCACCTCCTGTTTTTTTTTCATTCTCGACAATTCTAGGGAGAGTTTTTGGGTTTTTATTTCTTATCATTAAGAGAATAATTATCTTAGGACTTTTAAAATTATGTACTTTTTGCTTTTCTTTTAGGTTGTAATGAATGGATGGTATAAATAGAAGGTGGTGTTTGTAACGCTTTAAATAGTGGAATGTTGTGAAAAACTGAGAAAAAGGGGACCCAATGCACGTAAACTAGAGTGTCCCGCTTAAAAAACTGTAGAACAGAGTCTGTAGCATGGGGCCATGCCCACCAGGCATGCCCCCGTGCCCAATTGTTTGATGCAAAAGAATTTCTGCAGAAGAGGTGGCACGGGCTGTGCCCACCAGGCATGCCCCGTGTCCACCATGCTTTTAGTCTTCTTTTAAATTTCATTACTGGCACTTTGGCCAAGGGTCGTGCCCACAGGCACGCCCCCGTGCCCAGTACATAGTAACCTTAAAATTTGTTGTTTAACACCACTTTTTGCACATTTAATACAAACAATCCTATTTGGGACACATTGAGAACAATGAGTAATTTAAGTGTGGAGGATGTTAAAAACGTTGAATCTTTTGTCCTAAAACAAGCCTTACACAAAACTCATCTTGGAAAACCGCTAATCACCCTAAATATTTTTTCAAATTTTTCATTTTTTTACTTATCTTGGTTTAGTTTAGGAATAATAAGTTCTAAAACTTATGTTTTTACTAATTTACACCTGACAGCGTCGTGATAAACAGATCCAAATTAAGAAAATTAAACAAACGGTCATAACAAATCTTTGTAAAATTTGATTATATATACACTTTTACACTATATTCTTTTCCCACAAAAAAGTGAATTTTGAGCCTTTAATGAGCATACAATTACATATCTATATTAATTGCTCAGTTTTCCGTATCTTGTGTGAATAGCCTGTTTGGTTCTTGCAAATCTAGAACTTGCCAAAGCAATACATTCTCAATCCTTACCAACACTAATCCAATTAAGTAAATGATGGAGCATTAAGACTATAACCCATCTTTCATTTTTAAATATTTATTTTCGTTTTAATATCCCCTAGTTAAACACATTTGAGCCTTAACCTTTGTTTCTAAATCGCAAAAATATAAACTTTTGCAAAAACAACCACCCACGTCCACAAAAACTTCTTTTCATTTACACCATTTATTTCAGTAAAAAGTTTGGTTATAAATAACAAGTTTGGCTTAGTTTCAACTTTAGCTGAAAAAAACAACATTGATTAAAGTTTTTTTTCTCTAAGCCACAAAAATTGTTCGAAAAAATCGACACTTTTACGCTTTTCACCATTTTACCCAAAAACACCTATCCCTAACCAAAGCCTACCCTCTAAAAAACACTTTTGATATTTACAGAGATTAAACGTCAAAAAGGAGGAGTTTTCATTGTTTGTCAAGCCTATAGCAGGCGTAAGCTTCCACCGGGTCCGAGTCTTTTCACTTAAACATATTTGCCCGAGTATTGAGTGACCACTTGTGAGGTGTGTAAATTTGTATATAACTAAATAAAATATTAGAAAGGTATGTTAGCCCAAAATAAATTATTTTCTTAAAATATGTTTTAAATAAATCATGACGAATAAGATTGTAAATATAATAAATACAAAATAAATTTAGAACTTGAATTCCTGACACTTCAAGATGAACCCAAAACTTCTCTTCTACCAATTCCATTTGGGTGTGTAAGCTACATTATTGAGTTTTGCTTGAGGACAAGAAAAGATTCAAGTGTGGGGGTAATTGATGTGCGCAAAATGTACCATATAAATTACATCAAACAAGGCATAAAATCAACCCTTTTTCGGTACTAATGTTGGAAAAAAACATGTTTCTTTGTTTGCTTTTAAATTACAAGATCAAAAGAGCTTAAACGAATAAAGGGAACAAGTTAATAGCAAAAACCAACTCAAATACAAAGAATAAGTATTGACACGACCTGCCGAACCCCATCCACATCCAAAACAACAAAATAACGAAGACAAAAGCTTAGTATGGGGCGTGCCCACCAGGCATGGGGTCGTGCCAAGTCAAGATTCTCTACAGATAAAGACAACAGCTATAGACAAACCAACACGAGGCCGTGCTAGCCCAACACGGGTCATGGTTAACTATAAGATTCGCACAATCTACGATAGTACAGCAAAGCACACTGACCATGGAGCCGTGCTATGACACCATGGGGCATGTTAGTACAAAATCTGACATCTGTAGTTAATGAAGGGAGAGAAAATGAAGCCCACGGGGCCGTAACAGGTGGCCACGGGGTCGTGGTCGCCCTCTATTTCCAGCTATAAATATTGTGCTTGGTTCATGAGAATGCATCCCTTGGCAAACCACTTCTCTCACACTTGCCATCAGTCCACCACCACTACAACACCAACACCCACCACGATCATCCATATTTCATCTTTTAGAGTGTGTAGTAGTCTCGGGACCCAAGATTGATTGTAAGAGTTGTTGTCAAACAAAGGTCATGCTTGGCTAAATCTCTTACATCACTTGGTGAAGACAAATCTTTTATGTATTACTTTTGATTTCCAATCTTTGGTAACCTTCTAATTGGGTATGTATTAATGACTTTAATAACTAGTTTTTTAGGCTGAAAGTAAACTTTCGTTAAAAATTTCTTCATGTTTTGTTGATTCACTCATTCGTGTCTTTACGGTCTATATAAAGCGTGTTAACTACCTGGAATGGGGTTTGGGTAAAGTTCTTGTCTCGTTTAGTGTATAGATCCTGCGAGTACTTGCTTCAAGCTTATTAGGACTTCCCTTGAGGCAGATAGCATCAGATCGAGGGAAGTAAGAACAGCTTGAACCCCTTATAAATAAAATACTATTAAAACTTTATCTGGCCTTGCGGGACTATATCCCTGCTGACTCAGATCAATATGGCAGAGGGTAACGTCACCTTCACAGAGGGGCCTACCACTTTTCGCATTAATTACTTATTTAATTATCTTCCAATATTCCGGCCTTGCGGGACTGTATCCCTGCTGACTCAGACCAATATGGCCGAGGGTAATGTCGCCTTCACAAGAGGGGCCTACCACTATAACTAAGATAAATCTCTTAAAAAGCACAAAGTGCGGAAATCATCAAAGGATATATATAAAAGAGGAGTTGGAACCAAGTGATTCTTTCTTGTCTATTTGTCTTTATTTATTTCTTTACATTTTTACACTTAGTTTATCTTTAAAAAAACTTTCAAAAAACTTTTATCAAAATTTGGTTAGATTAGACGTTAACGATAAGCTGATATTAAAAACTCTTGTGTCCTTGGACGACCTCGGTACCTTACCATCACTATACTACGTCTACGATGGGTGCACTTGCTCTAACGTGTGTAGAGTGATAGTATTGTATCGTGTTTGATAAATTTAAAGCTTGATACACGAGTAAAAAGTGGTTAAAATATAACAAATATTATAACCACGCTCAACCATGTCAATATGTCCAATAGTACTACTCAAAGTGGGAGGAAACAAACCATCAGTTAAGTTTGTCGTAAGGACCTAGGGAACAAGGCTTGCAAAGAGATAGCAAAATGGTATTATGAGCGGGTTTGCCTTCAAATGCAACTACCTACTATAGTTTTCACAAAGAGACGGAGCCGTTAGACAATTTGCTTTAGGATTGAAACCATCACGCATGTACGAGTTGATAGTTACTTTACTTAAGAATTTAGTGAAAGATGTTGAAATTCTAGTTAATGAGCACAAGATAGAACGAGGAATCAAGGATTTGTTCAATTCCATCCAATGGATGGTGTGATTTGGTGATTCAAAAGGACATCATTAATTTTTAGTCAACTCTCCAAAGAGTTCTGTCTTTATAAAATCTCTTGATGTTTACAATGTCTCCAAGAATGTTGATTTCTTGTTCAAGCTTCTTGATGCCATGGTAGTGGAGTTCAGAGAGAAAAATGTAATCCCAGTAGGATAATGCATCGACTTATGTTTTTTACATTTTGTTTTTTAAGTGTGTTTTTTTGGTTGTTTTATGTTTTTTTTGTTTGTTGTTTTCTAGTGTTTGTTTGTTGTTTTGAGCAGTTTATATCAAATTCTTTATAGGGGAGATGCTAGAAGGCACTAGGAAACATCTTTATTGGATTCTATGTGTGGCACATTGCATAGAACTTATGTTGGAGGATATTGGGAAAAAATACCACAAGTGAAAAGTTGTATAAAGCAAGCAATGTTCACAAACGGGTATATAGACAACTTTGTTGGTCTAGTGAACTTGATGAGTAAATTCACAAATCAAAACTTGCAATGGGTTGCAGTTACAAGACTTGCTACATCATTCATCACACCTTTTCAATTTCACAAAAAAATGGATAATTTGAGAAAAAAGACTACTGTAAGATCCTAACACGTTTTGACCGGAAAAGACGCAATGGTAAATGCGAATCATATAATTCTTTCTTTACGTAGATTCTATTATTCAAGTTGCACGTTTTAAACACTCTTTTCATGGGCTAAACAACTCATTCTTAACATGTATTAATTAAAACGTACAAACACAAACTTTATGACCAACCCCTCCGTACTATCCATGTCTTCGAACACAACCTTCACCCGTTTGTCCGATATGATGAGGATGATGATTTTGTAACCTATAATCACTATACACAACCACCCGTTAGTAAGTGGTCACAATCAAACATAAGGTAAAATGAGCATAACACATTCTATCTGCGTAAGTTACTTCAATCAACTATCTTTCCAACTCTCAATTAATTCAATACGATATCAACTCTTCGAAAGACCGACGTTCATATACCTGCACTTCCAAACACACTCCATAATAACATGATTAGCAAACTCGTAATTTCAACATACTCAAACATAACATCTCCGAAAAAACCATTGGTATGCATTCATTGAACTATAACACGAGTGTACCCTTTCATATATTGATGTACATACATACTGTCTCCTACATACATCACACATACTAATTCATACTACTTATACCCAATATACATAACTACACATAATCCCGTTCACTCAAAAGCATTCAACATACCATACCTATTCATACATATTATTATCCGACAATAGACATACCTATAAAAAAATTTCGTCCCTTCGCATGTATAACACATATATCCAAGTTTTAATCACATACTTATATGTATATGTATAACCCATGCAAGCCCAAAATCATTATTCGTATCCAAGGCTTATAATTTTACAAGAACGTGAGTTTTCACAAGTCTAACGAAGGTTAAAGAGCCTTGCGAGCACCTTACTAAGTACCGGGACGGAACTGGAATCAATCGGACATGCGAAAGGAAGAAACCAAAAGCCAACATTAGACACCGCGTATCCCGGGAGTTGCGAGACGTGATATAACACTAAACAACAATTTAATCCATACACTTTCCATACCCAATCCCCATACTCTTCTTCATAAATTCACTCTACTAAAAGTTATGACATGTTTATATAATATTACAATTTGACAAAAAGTCTAGCCATCTACTTATGCAAGGTTGACTTTTAGAAGTCAACGGTCTATCGTGTGAACTTTCGACTTAACCTCATACATCCGTGTCATCATAGTAGACTATACTAGTGACACTATATATATTTCATACTCATGATGCAATACACATACAACCACATAATCACCTAGCTATATGCTCACACCAAACATTTTCAATTACGTCCATACTAGTAATTCTCATAACTTCATGACTGACACCTACATCATTCAAATTTATTTTTTTTCATAGGATTTTATATGTCCCCACATCTACTTCTTAAATTGCAATTTAAAACAATCAAACAATCTACATGTGTGTATTACATCACTCAAGAATATAACACAAATCCTAAAACATACTTCTACCCAAATCACACATTAACTATATTCACACATGGATTTCATCAAGAACATATTTCTCATGATAAGTTATATTAATTACATGATGTCCACATTCTATACATATTCCTTCGTTGTTTACATCCAATCTCATCTAATAATCTCATTTGCATTCTATCGAACACTTGGTGTGCGTACTACTATCTAAGCATAGTGTACAAGTATCATATGCTCATTCTTATATATTTGCTTTCATTCATTAACTAAAACAAAATATCATTATACTCTATAACATACTCAATCCATGTAACAAAATACATCTAATACCTCACACTACATCATGATTTGAACAAGACTTGGACATGGGTGAAACACCCATGTCATCTTCATCACCCAACTAGTGGGTTTTCATCTCCAACATCAATTTACTTGAAATTATACACAAAATAAGTTCTATTTGATGCTTCTAGTACACAATCACGGATTTGATCATAAACCATACACGGATTTGATCATAAACCATTTCTAAAAAGATCATCAAATAAGAATCTACAACTTACCAAGTAATTAATAGGGCTAGATGATCAAGACTTCAAGTTCATGCACAAATTTTAGCTTGAATCCATCTTTAATTTAAACAAAAAGGGCTGAATTGAAGCTTTATCCTTCTTTTTCTTGTGGGTGTTGACACACACCTCCAACACACACATATACTGAAATTTCTAGTTTAATTGAAACTTAAACTCAATTTCCCCCTTGTAGTCCTTTTTGTTTATTATTTTGTCACCAATGACACTAAGTTGCATTCCGTATTTACTTGACTAACTATTTAACCAAGTTAAATAGCTTGGTTATTTTATTTCATGTCATGACATAAGGAAACATACTAGTGAATTAAAATTCGAGTTTTTGGGGTGTTACAACTACTTTTCAAGAATAGTTAGAAAGAAAGTGGTATAAGGATCCAAAGGGAAGAAAAGTGGCATCTATCTTATTACTAGATTCATTTTGGAGGAACATAGTATATACCTTGAAGTTAACGATCCCTTTTGTTAGGGTCATTCGCGTAGTTGATGGTGAAGTCGGCCATGGGTTACATTTACAAGGCCATGAGTAGGGATATAAAAAGACTATTAAAAATAGATTTAACGAGAAAAGAGACTTCTATAGTTCTACTTTTGACATTATCAATCATATATGGGAATGCCAACTAAATTAAACCTTGCATGCTATGGGACTTTACTTAAACCCATCCATCTTCTTTGAAGATCCAAACCGTATTACAATGGATCAAGAAGTTGTGTCAAGTTTGTATTCTTAAATTAGTAGGTTGGCTTCAATTGAAGAAATTGATGACTTGTTCAATGAGCAACTAAATACACATCAAAATTCCAAAGGGGGGTTTTCCAGTGTTCCTAGAGCAATTTGGCTAAGAAATAAAATTTTTTCCCAGTAATTACAAACAATGACGCTGATAGCATGAGACGACCGACTTAGAATAACAACATGAACATTAAAGGGAAGAGCAGAATGTCGTTTAGCTGTTAGGGTTTAACTTTTAGATTTGGTGTTAATTTTTTTTTATGGCATGATTAGGCTAGTACGTATAGATATAGTTGTAAATTTGTATATAGTGGATCAAAATCTAATAGAGTGGTATATATAAAACTATAAATATAATTTATATTCATTGTTGTGTATGTGTAAATTAAAAATAATAATTCGAGCCAAGCCGAACAACCTTTGCTCATGCTTGGCTCGTTTACAAACCGAACCAAGCAGAGTGGCTCATTTACAACTGAGCCTCGAGCAAGCATTTTCCGAGCAATTTCTGAGCGAACGTTGAGCAAGTGGCGAGCAGTTTGTACGGCCCTACAGAGGCATATCATGCCACACTCCCGCCAACTGAAAACTAACCTCGATCCATAGGTGCTCCGGGTCGTCTACTTCTTCTGGCTGATCGGCTGGTCTCAGATGAAAATCGAACAGTAAAAATTCGATAACCAGCATCGGGTTTGATGGCAAGACCGCCATATCGAACAACGTGTCAAACGATAGGGTTACTATTTCATAAGCAAAACAAATAAAATAGGTTAATAAATAGTATTCCTCCACCATAGGGTATCGTGTCCGATAAAACCTCTATCTCTCACTCCCTTCTCTACCTCCTCCAAAGCCAACCAATCGATGGCCGCATGGCCGCCTATCTCCATACGTCAAAACTTTTCACAACGGTGAAAACACAGAATATGGATGATTTGGTAACAAGTCAATGTTTGGGGCACCGCGCCCACGACCACAGCCCCCCACCATAGACCCTCCCAGCGCCTCTACCACCACCCCGTCCTCCGCCTCCACTACTACCCCTCCTGGCACCACCCTGAACTCGACCATCGTTAACCACAACCCTTATTATTCTTTTGTAAAAATAAAGTATTTTTAAATCAATTTTTATTATATACAACATTATATATATATATATATATATAAATATTAAAACATATTATACTTTGTATTATTATGTTTTAAAAAAAAATCAACACTTTTTATTATTATGTTGAAGGGGTATGGTCCCGAATAGCATGCGCAGGCACGCGCATAAGAGATCATAGAACCTAGTCATCCAAAAGGATCTAGAAGGTTGACAAACAAACTTGGAGACAGACATGGACTACCACTGACGACGACAAGGAGCGCACTAACGACAGCTAAGGAAAAGGACACCACATTGTACCAATCTTGGGCTGTCAAGTCCTGACGCAGAATCTCTAAGGGACAATTATAGACAACCTGGCAAGAAGTATTAGGGAATGTTGAGGTGGAACAAAGGACATCATGCCAAGTCATCCCGGATACAGACTAACGATTCTGACATGTCAAGGAGACATAAGGGATATTCCCCATGATTTGACAGCTAGAGAATGAACATATGGCTTCTCCTTCCTTCACAAACCTCTAGCTATAAATACTGGACTTCACCATCAGGTTCAAGATCGCTTCTCTTACTCTTTCTCACCCTGTACACCACTTATTTCCTCAAAACAAATACTTATTCTCACGCCCGAGGGTGGTTACAAGGACAACCCCCAACCTCTCTTCCTTATAACGAGTTCACGGTGTTGCTTCGTTTTGCAGGATTGATAGAAGAGAATCTGACCATCTGGCGAGGAAAGAATAGAGATTAACCTTTGTTGACAAGACGAACCAACTAAGTCCAACCTTGTGTTGACCTAGTGTTTCTTCATTGGCGACCGCCGCATTTTTTGCACTCTTTTCATCTCTTTTTCTTTCGAACATTGATTGATGTCCGATCCGGACTCCTCTTTCCTACTTTCGGTGAACACTCTCCATTTGGACCGGCGGCGGATAATACCCACATCCAAAACCACCAAATAGATGAGCATACGAGAAGGGGAGTTCACTGAAGCAGGGGTTACTAATGCCCTATGTATTGCAACGTGAACGAACCAGCAGAAGGAGAGACTCCGCGTCATGGTATGCGAAATCTCAAGCAGTTTTGAACATGGCATATATGCAGATGTGTACACAAGCCAAGGTGATGGCACAACAAACTCCAGCTCAGCAAACGAATGTGCAACATATCTCACCTCAATTAGCAACAACGTGTGCACTCAACCCATCAAGAATTGGATTATAGCACCGAGTCACACCAAAGGACACCCTCACGACAACCATGAGGACTACCGGCGAATAACAACAGTATCCAAGAGATAACTATCATAGTGTCAGGAACGCGCGTAACTCATACACTAATACGGGTAGTATGATGACACTTGCTACAATCATCCCCCGAGGGCATACTCCTGTGCGTGACCGTCTGGGTCTGTGCAGAATTGTAGATGATTTGGAAGATTCGTCAGATGAGTTTGATCCATTGTATCATGAAGGTCAGACAGCAAGTGTGTTCAGCAGACTCCCCGCGGGACATGAGGCATACAAACCACATGCCTTGCAGATTACAACCTAGCATCCCAGAGTATGATTTCACCTTAAGCTAACGAGGAGCAGCTAAAGTCAAATTAAAGGAGTAGAAGCCCGTTAGAAAGACGAGTACCACATAATGTGGGAAAGTATAATGGCCTTATAGATCCTAACGGTCAGATATAAAATTGACAAGCGCGGGAGTAGTCGGAGGATGGCCACTCCTAGTATGGTGTCACTTTTTTGTTCAAACTCTTGTTGGAATGACGCATTCATGGTTCGACAACTACTTACATGCCAGCAAAACTAAATCTTGGATAGATTTCGAAGAGAAGTTCCCCTTGCACACTTCAGTTAACAACATCGATACACCAGAGACGAGCTGACGTTTTAAACATCTGGCGCAGAGATAATGAAGGTATGGAGGACTTCATAACGAGATATAACAAAGATTGTTTTGAAATCGTCAATGTAGGTGATGAGATCATGCGTGCACACTTTATGAGAGCTGTGAAGTGTGATCAGTTGATACAAAGACTGTCAGGAAGGGATGGTTGTCCGAAGGATTGGGAAACATTCATAGCTGCAGTGAAAGTCATTGTACAAACAAAAAGAACCTTACCAGCGATGAAAGCCATCAGTATAGCCACGACCAATATAGCAATTACTAAGAAAGTAATCGGCGCAACAAAAAGGTAGAAACTCTAATTGGAAACCACCCAGTTACAAGATAAACCCAATTCCGGTGAATATGCTCGTTGACATGAGCTAGGGTGTGTAATTTTTAGATATATTTTAAGTACTTTTTCACTTGTTAATTCAAGTTTGAATTTGTAAAAACACGATGTGTAACTATCACTTCTACAACACGCTAGGGCAAGTGCACCCATCGTTGGCGTACTAGAGTGATGGTAAGATACCTAGGTCATCCAAGAACACAAGAGCTTTTAATACCGAGATATCATCGACGACTAATCTAATAAAAAATTTGAGAAAAGGTTTTTTTAATAAGTGAACATAAAGAAAGTAATAAAAAATAAATAAACAAGATTGAATCACTTGGTTTGACTTATTATTCACGTATCCTTAGATGATTTCCATGCTTTGGGTTTTTTAAGAGATTATCTTAGTTAAAGTGGCATGTCCCTCTTTTGGAGGCAACGCTACCCTCAGCCATATTGGTCTAAGTCAGAAGGGATACATCCCGTAATACCGGAATATTGAAAGATAATTAAGTAAGTTATTAATGCAAATGTGGTATGTCCCTCTTTTGGAGGCAATGCTACCCTCGGCCATATTGGTCTGAGTCAAAAGGGATACAGTCCTGCAAGGCCGGGTTAAAGTTTTAATAGCAGTTTATTTATAAAGGATTTAAGGCGTTCTTACTTCCCCCGATTTGATGCCTACCTCAAGGAAAGTCCTAATAAGCTTGAATCAAGTCCTCACATAATCCATACACTGAACGAGGCAAGAACTTTACCCATACCACCCTTCTAACCGCCTTCCAGGAGTTAACGCACTTTATATAGACCGTAAAGACACGAATGAGTGAATCAACGAAACATGAAAGATGATAGACTAAAGTTCACTTTCAATATAAAAAAACTAGTTATTAAGTCATTAATACATACCCAATTAAAGAGTTAACCAAAGCTAGGAAATTAAAAGTAATACATAAATACTTGTCTCTCACCAAGTGATTAAGAGATTAGCCAAGCATGGCCTTTGTTTGACAAAAACTCTTACTATCAATCTTGGATCCCGAGACTACTACACACTCTATGATTGATGATGGATGAATGTGGTGGATGATGGTGGAGTGGTGGCAAGTGTGAGAGTAGTGGTTTGCCAAGGGATGAGTTGGAATGAAACCAAGCACCCCTATTTATAGCTGTAAACAGACTGTTCACACGGCCCCGTGCCTTCCTTCTTCTATGTCTTCATTTAATTTGTAGGTCAGATCAACCCGCTACACAACCCTGTGTGTCAATGGCACGACCCCGTTGCCGTTGTACTTGTTGTACTATCCAAGATATGCAAATCTGGAAGTTGATCACGGCCCGTTCCCAATGGGACCCGGCCCCGTGTCTCTTGTCTGCTTCTGTTTGTCTTTTTCTAACTTGGAATGTTGAAGGGGCACGACCCCATGCCAGCTAGGCACGGCCCCGTGTCAGACTTTAGATTCGTTGTTTTGTATCTTGGGAGAAGCTCGGAAGGTTGGTGTAGTGTGTTGTCTTTCCTTCTTCTGTACTTATGCTGAATTTTGTCGTTACTTTGTTCCTTTTGCACATTTAAGCTCTTTTAATCCTGAAAATCAAAAGTATACAAGAAACACACTTTTTCCAACATTAGTACTAAAAAGGGTTGGTTTTATACTATATTTGATGTAATTTGTATATTGCATTTGACGCATATCATATATCCCCACACTTGAATATTTGCTTCTCCTCAAGCAAAACTCTTTAACATATGCTTTAACATACCCGAATAGAATTGGTAGAGAAGAACTTTTTTGGGTCTTTGACGTGGTGCGAGTGTGTTATAATTTTTGTATTTTTAAGAACTTTTTACTTGTGGATCAAGCTTTAAATTTATAAAACACGATACAATACTACCACTCTACACACGTTAGGGCACATGCACCCGTCGTAGATATAGTATAGTGATGGTAAGATACCGAGGTCGTCCAATGACACAAGAGCTTTTAATACCGGCTTATCTTTAACGTCTAATCTAACCAAATTTTGATAAAAGTTTTGAAAGTTTTAAAAGATAAAAATATAAATAAGAATGTAAAGAAAAGGGAAAGACAAATAGACAAGAAAAAATCACTTGGTTCCAACTCCTCTTTTATGTATCCTTTGATCATTTTCGCACTTTGGGCTTTTTAAGAGATTATCTTAGTTATAGTGGCATGCCCCTCTTGTGAAGGCGGCGCTTCCCTCAACCATATTGTTCTGAGTCAGCAGGGATACAGTCCCACAAGGTCGGATTGTTGAAAGATAATTAAATAAGTTATTAATGAGAAAAATGGTAGGCCCCTCTTGTGAAGGCGACGTTACCCTCGACCATATTGGTCTGAGTCAGCAGGGATATAGTCCCGCAAGGCTGGATAAAGTTTTAATAGTAGTTTATATATAAGGGCTTCATACCGTTCTTACTTCCCCCTATTTGATGCTAGCTGCCTCAAGGGAAGTCCTAATAAGCTTGAACCAAGTCCTCGCAGGATCTATACATTGAACGAGCTAAGAACTTTATCCAAACACCCTTCTAACGCCTTTCCAAGTAGTTAAGGTGCTTTATATAGACCATAAAGACACGAATGAGTGAATCAATGAAACATGAAGGAAAATTTAACCAAAGTTCACTTCCAATATAGAAAACTAGTTATTAAAGTCATTAATATATACCCAACTAAAAAGTTGCCAAAGATTATAAATCAAAAGTAATACATAAAAGATTTGTCTTCACCGAGTGATGTAAGAGATTAGCCAAGCATGGCCTTTGTTTGACAAGAACTCTTACAATCGATCTTGGATCCCGAGACTACTACACACTCTAAAAGATGAGATATAGATGATTATCGTGGGTGTTGGTGTTGTAGTGGTGGTGGACTCACGGAAAATGTGAGAAAAGTGGTTTGCCAAGGGATGCCTTTCTCTTGAACCAAGTACCTCTATTTAAAGCTGGAAACAGAGGGTAAGCACGGCCCTGTGCCCACCTGCCATAGCCCCGTGGTCTTCTCTGTAACATCCGTCAAAAACCGGGTTAACCAAACCCGCTTCGTTTATTTACCGAACATTCAGTTAAAAATTTCGTTGCATATTTAATGCTCAAATTAATTTTAAACGATACATAATTAATAAGTATATTAGAATATAAAATTTATATTTGAAAATTTATTAAAAAATAGTGAGAAAAAATTAAATGCTGAAGCTGGATTTCAAACCGGGTCAGTCGGGTAACTTCAAAGTCTTAACTCACATCCATCCAACCACTCCGCCACTTGTGTTCTTTAGTAATATATCAAAACAATTAATTCAATATCAAATCTCCATTTCAAATCAGTCAACCGACGCGCCCAATTCGCAGTCGTCGGAAATCCCGACGATTTCTCCATTTACTGTCGGTTTCTTGTGAATTAACATGCACAATAACTCTTACATCGGTTATAACCGATGTCCAGTCCGCGACATCAGTCATAACCGCCGGAGAATTATTGACCAACGAATCAAGACGGTAACCAGACCCAATTCGTCGATATTCTTCCCTATAAATACACACCCTAACCTCTGGTAAACTTTTCGCTCAAAATCGCACCGATTCTTGAATCAATTTCACTAGCCGGAAAATCTCTGCAAGTCGCCGGAAAACCGAGACTTTCATCTACACGGTAAATACCTCGAATTTTTCTGTTTTAACCCATTGTTAGACTATTACTAACATCAATCCCTCACCCAGAATCTATTCCAGACGACGTTGCCGGATATTCCATTTTCGCCGGAAAACTTCTGGAATTTCCAGAATCACACTGTTAATCGGTATGATCATCTAAACATCCTGATAATCGTTGCTCAGTAATTCAATTTCATATCTAATCAATCAAACTGATTATTGAATCCGAACAGAGGGAGTTCACAAAACAGAGCCGACGATCTTTGCCGGATTTCTGACGAAGACAATCTGTTCGGTACATTCTTTCCCCAAACCCTTCTGTTCAATACCTTTCAATTTCTCATAATATTCGTTAACCGAATTAAACAAGAAACAGTTGGTTTAACCATTGTCTGTGTTTTGAACGAAGAAGACGAAGTCGCTTAGGTTATAAGATTAATTAAAATCAATATTATGAACGGGTTAGACACACAGTCCAGCGGTGGACTGTGTGCAAATAAATACGCATACGTCCCGAGTTCGATCCTTGACACACGCACATTCGCTGTAAATAAAAATGTTCTTTTTTTAAACTGAACCGGATCCATACGCAGTAAGATGTTAAGTATAATAAAAACCAGAATATTTACCAAGTTAGACACACAGTCCAGCGGTGGACTGTGTGCCAAACTAAACCACAGGTCCCGGGTTCGAGACCTGTGGGGATCACCGAGTCGATACAATTAAATCCTTTTTAAAATAAATGATTTTCGGATTAACTTAAATAGTGTATAAATATAATTAAAAACAGAAATATTTCGGGTTAGACACGTAGCTCAGTTGGTAGAGCTGCGTGCACGCGTACGGGAGGTCTCAGGTTCGAGTCTCACCCAGCGCACACATACACAAAGTCCGAACCGGTCAACAGTCAAAGTCAACGGTCAACGGTCAACAGTCACGGTCAAAGTCAAAAAGTCAACAATTTTTATTATTTTATTTATTTATTTATTTAATTTAAAAATCAATTAAAAATACTTAAAAATAATGTTTTTAAAGTTAGAAAATAGCCTTAAACTCACAAAAATATATCCAAAAATCCTATAAAAATTGATTAATAAAATCCACTTATTTACCGTACCTTTTCGTTATTAATTAGGTTAGTTATTCCTCGTCGATCAATCCTCTAAACTCGTGCGCATTCAACATCATCAGCCGAACGCACCCAATGTGAGTGAATCTCTACAAATTCCCCGTTTTAATCACGTTTTTGGGGTGTATCATGTGTCTTATTATTTATTACATTTAAACTATTGTGCATCTATCATATCCATGAACAAATGTGTATCCAACATGTATCAACTGTTTGTGTGGTTATTGTTTAGATTAAATTTATCATTTTCAGTACATACATTATCATAGGCCGCCGCTCCCCATTACATTATGAGCGTTGAGCTGTTCCCCATTACATTATGAGCGTGAACCAGGCGTTGCCAACATACGATCGGCTCCGTTTGATTGAGCCTTGATCGCACAGACATTTATCATAGGCCGTCCGTTCCCCATTACATTATGAGCGTGAACGTGACGTTGCCAACATATACAGTTTCATTCATGTTATATATTCATGCAAGTTGGTTTGTTATTGTATGTTATTGTTTGTTATGGTTATTGCTATTGTATGTTTATATTACGTTTGCTCACATATGATTATTGCACAATTTTTCCATATTAAATACAACAAGAAATAAATAATAAATGTTTTCTAACAAGGTTCACTCGCCAACTTTTTGTTGACCCAAAAACCATTTTTACACATGATACAGGTGGACAGGATGAAGCAAGGATCACATAGGAAAATGCCTTAGAAGAAAAATAATGAAGTCTAGAAAGATGTATAGGACATGTTGTACTTGTTTGATTTGATTGTGTGATCTTCTTTAATATTGTAATAATAAATATGAAACATTATAATAAATGTCATGAGCTTTGATGAAAACCCAATCATGCCCCGATCACCTTTTCCGCTGCGGGTCGGGGTGTGACATTCTCTTTCTCTCCCTTCATTAACTGCAAATGTCAGGTCTTATACCAACACGCCCCGTGGTGTCATGGCACGGCCCCATGGTAAGTGTACTTGCTGTACTATCATAGATTCTGCGAATCCTAGAGTTGACCATGGCCCGTATTGGGTTAGCAAGGCCCCGTGTTGGCTTGTCTTTTACTGTTGTCTTTTTCTGCACGAAATCTTGACTGGACACGACCCCATGCCTGGTGGGCACAGCACCATGCCTAAGCTTATGTGTTTGTTATTTTGTTGTTTTGGATGTGGATGGGGATTCGACGAGTCATTTCAATCCTTCTTCTTTGTATTTCTGTTGGTTTCTACTCTTAATTTGTTTCTTTTATTCGTTTAAGCTCTTTTGATACTGTAATTTAAAAGTAAACAAAGAAACATGCTTTTTCCAACACTAGTACTGAAAAGGGTCGATTTTATGCCTTGTTTGATGTAATTTATATGTTGCATTTCGCTCATATCATTCTTGTTTGTAGAGTGTAAGGAATCCAAATTCTTTTTATTCTTGTTTTTATATTATTTACAATCCTATTCGACGAGATTTATTTAGAACACTTTTTAACAAAAATAAATATATTTTTTGGGCAAAACATGCCTTTAAAAAATTCTTTTTATCTATATACAAATTCACACACCTCACAAGTGATCACTCAATACTCGGCCACTCCTCGGCCGAAAATGTATAAGTGAAACGCTCGATACTACTAGGGGTAGGATAGTTTTATTGAAAAGTGGCTAAAAATGTAAAATGTCGGTTTTCCTTTTGAGAATTTATTTATTTGCAACTTAGTTGTAAACTATATAAGCACTACTTTTGCTTTTTTTTTTTCAAGTAAGTCAAGATTTTTATTTTATTTTTTTATAAAACTAAGTCACCACTTTTTATTTGGTTTTGGGTGATATGTAGTTTGTGCAAAATGGTATTTTTGCGGGTTTCGAAATAAAAGGTTTAGTCTCAAAGAGTTTAATTAGGTGAATATTTTTGTTTTGTTTATGTTGGGGAGATATAAAGAAAATAAAGTTGAAGATGAAAAATAATATTCTAATGCCTCCATCATTTGCTTACTTGGATTTGTTGGTAAGGACAGGGAATGTATTGTCTTGTCAAGTTCTAGATTCTAAGAACCATACGGCTATTCACACAAGAAATGAAGATGGGCATTTAGTAAAGATATAGATTTGATTGCTCGGTAAAAGCTCAAAACCCCAAATTTTTTGTGGGAAAAGGGGTATAAGTATGAAATTATATATACAATCAAATTTTACAAAGAATTGTCATGCCATTTTTATAATTTTTTCTTGTATGGTCCTTTTTATCAAGGCGCTATCAGTTGTAAACTTTATAAAAACATGAAAATTTTTATATCTTGGTTTCTAACTTAAACTATAAACAAGACAAAACAAACTAAAAAAATATATTTTTGAAAAGATTTTGGGGGTGTTTTAGCGTTTCCAAGTAGAGTTTTGTGTAAAGCTTGTTTTTAGGATAAACAATTTCAAGTTAAGCTTAACCCTCACACTTAAGTTACAGATTGTCCTCAATGTGTCCAAATTGGTTAAAATTAATTAGATGTTTAAATGTGGGTAAAAAACAACTATTTTTCAAAACCAAGCACACTGGAGCGTATTAAGGGGACACAACGTCATGTCAAAAGTGCCGGTAACACAGGAGGTAGACACAGGGCCATGTTTGGGAGACACGACCTCGTGTAAAAAGTGCCAGTAACGAAAATTTGCCAGAAGTCAGGCACGGGGACGTGTCTATGGGTCACGGTCCTGTGTCAGTGTTCCAGATTCAAAAAAAATTTCTGCAAACTTGAGGCACGGGGCATGCTTATCTTACACGGCCCCGTGCTGCACTTACTCTTTTGACGATTTTGCTTCGGAAGTGTCTGTTTACGTGCATGGGATGCTGCTTCAACGTCTCTTGGGCCATTTTTCATCCTTCTTTTAAGTGTACTTTATTCCTACAAGAGAATACTTAAAGAAAAACATTAGACTATAAATTACGCTAAAATTTAAACTAATTAATCTAAGGATAGTCCATGGAATGCCTCCATGGTGCGCCATGTTTATAAGGGTCCTTGGCTAGACCCAAGGTCAAATGACTCGCATCCTAAGTTGCACCAACGAAGGGCGTAGTCGAGGCTCGAGTCTATATTTATGTAGTTAACCAGATCATCCTCCACCCGTTGTCCCACTTCGAACTTGATTTCCTTGTCACTACCCTCAATGTTAACCTTCTGTCAGTCATGTCCACCATTGATCGTGCGGTGGCAAGGAATGGTCTTCCTAATATGAGTGGGATCTCGGTTCCTTCCTCCATATCTAGTATTACAAAGTGGATGGGAAAAAAAGTTCTCCTACTTTTCCAAGCGATTTTCTATGACACCTTGAGGGTATTTTACCGACCTATCCGCAAGTTGTATGATCATCCTTGTAAGATGAAGTTTTCCTAGGCCAAGGCGGTTAAACATAGAGGTGGGTATTAGGTTGAAGCTAGCCCCTAGGGTTGGCAATAGATTTGCTTATTGGTCTCCCTAATTGAGCAAGGGATGGTGAAGCTTCCAGGATCGATTTTCTTTTGGGGGAGTTTGTTAATGAATGCAGCCAAGCATTCTTCACTTAGGTTGACTTGTTGAATTGATTCAATCTTCCTTTTGTGGGTTAGCAAGTCCCTCATGAATTTAGAATATATTGGCATTTGGGTGAGGACTTCTTCAAAAGGAAGGTTGATATGGAGTTGTTTAAGCAAGCTTACGAACTTAGTGAATTCTCATCAGTCTTTTGCCAGAGCAAACGAATGGGGTAAGGGATCAGGAGGTAGTTTGGTTGGTTCGGTACTTTGGGGTTAAGTATTTTCTTGGTTATTGGTTATGGGTGTTTTTATGGGTTGTGAATCGGGTTGTTGTGGTGTTGGTTCGTCTTCGGGTCCTACCTTCCGGTTTCTTAAGTTGATAGCGTTTACTTGGGCTTTTGGGTTTGTTTCGGTGTTACTAAGCAAGGCTCCTTGCGTTCTTTCAGAGAAATTTTGGGCAAGTTGGCTTACTTGTTTTTCGGTGTTTTGCATGCTATCCTGTTGGTTCCTAATTTCTGCTTCGGTTTGTAGGAATCTTACCTTTTGTCGGATTCGGAGAAAAGACGAGTGATGAGGTCTTTAAGCATTTCTTTTCCTCCTTGTTGTTGTGGTTGGAAGCCTTGTTGCTCATTTCGAGGTTGTTGTTGAAAGTTGGATCGTTGATTTTGATTTTGTTGGTTGCTACCCCCGAACTCTCCAACCAAAGTTGGATTGATTTCGCCACATGGGGTTGAAGGCGTTTTGACCACTAGGTGGACGAGGGCGGTTGTTAAGGTAGTTTACAACTTTTGTTTAATTTTCCATTTCTTTCATACAACTCCAGTTTTCATGTGGTCCGCCACAAGCCATTACCGAAACTGTTTTATTCAATTCAAGCTTCTTTATTTTCGTAGTTAAAGCTTAGATTTCAGTTTGTAAAGAGGTGGTTTCGTCCACTTTATGGGAACCCGGGGTAATTGATTTTGAACCCCTACGTGTGTGCCATTGAAAACTGTTTTGAGCAATTTCCTCAATTTGATTGTAGATTTCCTCGGGTCGCCGATTCCCAAGGAGTCCTCCGGAGTTGGAAAAAAAGATTTGCCTTGTTTGTGGTAAGAGTCCATTGTAGAAAATAGACACTTGTTGCCAACGTTCAAGACCATGATGGGCATTTCCTTAATAACTCCTTGAACTTTTCCCATGTTTCGTACAATCTCCCCGTCATCTTGAGGTAAGAACTAATCTCGGTTATGAGTTTGTTAGTTTTTGCGGGAGGGAAGTATTTGTAGAGAAACTTTTGGGCAAGTTCATCTCAAGTTTGTACGGGCCCACTTGGGAGGGTGTTTAACCAAGCTTTCACTTAGTCTTTGAGGAGAAAAGGAACGTATGGAGTCAGATAGTATCGTTGGAGGCTCCGTTGATCTGAAAGGTACCACATATTTCCAAAAGTTAGTAATATGTAGATGGGGATCTTCATCGGGTAGGCCGTGAAAGGTGGCAGAATTTTGGAGCATTTGGATGAAGTGTGGTCGGAGCTCAAAGTTATTGCATCAACATTAGGAGGGTTAATTGTGGCTACAAGATTACCAACCGTAGGCCGTACGAAATCCATGAGAGTGCGTTGATCCGTCATAGGGGGTTTTGGGCTGAGGCTTTTTGTCAGTTTTTATCTTGAAGTATTTTCCGAAAAAAGCGCTTGTGTTCTTCTAATGGCACTTTATGTCTTTTTTGAGATGAGTCATGCACCAGGTTGTATTTATGGAGATTCAGGCGAGATGGCGTGACTTTCTTCGAACAAAAACATAAAAATTTGCTGATTGGAAGTGTAGCACGGCCTTGTGTCGAGATGTCATGGCCCTGTGCTGTTAAAAAAAGTTTCTATTTTTAGGTTCCTAGATACTAGAGGTTGGGCATGGCCCCGTGATCCTATAACACGACCCCGTGTTTTTGGTTACAAGAACCAGAAAACAGACTCTTTCCTATGCTGTAAGTCAAACACGACCCTGTGTTGATCAAAACGGCCCCGTGTCATTTTTGCAGAGAGAAGAAAATTTTGAGAAAAAGAAGAAAAACCTAAAAAGAAAAATTATAAAAGCAGAAAAATGATTAGGCCGCCGACTTTAACCTTTCTTAAAATCCTTGTGTCCCCGGCAACGACACCAAAAACTTGACGTGAGCGAGGGTGTGTGTGTAATTTTTAGAGATATGTTAAGTACTTTTTCACTCGTTTATTCAAGCTTTGAATTTATAAAAACACGATATGCAACTATCACTCTCTGCAACACGCTAAGGCAAGTACACCCATCGTTGGCGTAATATAGTGATGGTAAGAAACCAAGGTCGTCCAAGGACATAAGAGCTTTTAATACCGGGATATTGTCGACGTCTAATCTAATCAAACTTTGATAAAAGGTTTTTTTAATAAGTAAACATAAACAAATAAACTAAATAATAAAAGAAATACATAGACAAGAGAGAATCACTTGGTTCCGACTCATTATTCACGTATCCTTTGATGATTTCCACGCTTTGGATTTTTAAGAGATTATCTTAGTTAAAGTGGTATGTCCTTCTTTTGTAGGCAATGCTACCCTCAGCCATATTGGTATGAGTCAGTAGTGATACAGTCCCGCAAGGCCGGAATATTGAAGATAATTAAGTAAGTTATTAATGCAAAATGTTTCATGTCCCTCTTTTGGAGGCAATGCTACCCTCGGCCATATTGGTCTGAGTCAGCAAGGATATAGTCCCGCAAGGTCGGGTTAAAGTTTTAATAGTATTTTATTTATAAGGGATTCAAGCCGTTCTACGTCCCCTGATCTGATGCTATCTACCTCAAGGGAAGTCCTAATAAGCTTGAATCAAGTCTTCGCAGGATCTATACACTGAAAGGGCAAGAATTTTACCCATAGCACCCTTCTAACCCCTTTTCCAGGTAGTTAACGTGCTTTATATAGACTGTAAAGACACGAATGAGCGAATCAACGAAACATGAAAGATGATAGAATAAAGTTCACTATCAATATAAAAAGCCTAGTTATTAAAGTCATTAATACATACCCAATTAAAAAGTTAACCAAAGCTAGGAAATCAAAAGTAATACATAAATAACTGGTCTTCACCAAGTGATGTCAGAGATTAGCCAAGCATGGCCTTTGTTTGACATAAACTCTTACGATCAATCTTAGATCCCGAGACTACTACACACTCTAAGATGGATGATGGTGCTATTCTGGTGGTGGAGTGGTGGCAGGTGTGAGAGGAGAGGTTTAGTTGGAATGAAACCAAGCACCCTTATTTATAGCTGGAAACAGATTGTTCACACGGCCCCGTGCCCGCAGGGCACGACCCTGTGCCTTCCTTCTTCTCTTTCTTCATTTAATTTATATGTCAAAATCAACCTGCTAATGGCCCCGTGCGTCAACGGCACGGCCCCGTGCCCATTGTACTTGCTGTATATCCAAGATATGCAAATTTGGAAGTTGACCACGGCCTATGTCCTAGGGGACATGACTCTGTGTCTCTTGTCTGCTTCTGTTTGTCTTCTTCAGACCTGGAATCTTCAAGGGCAAGCCCCATGCTAACTAGTCATGGGCCCGTGCTAGACTTCTGATTCGTTGTTTTGGATCTTGGGGTGAAGCTAAGAGGGTTGGTATAGTGTGTTGTCTTTCCTTCTTCTGTACCTATGCTGGATTTTGTCGTTAATTTGTTCCTTTTGTACATTTAAGCTCTTTTAATCCTGAAATCAAAAGTATAAAAAGAAACGCACTTTTTCCAACATTAGTACTAAAAAATGGGTTGGTTTTATACCGTATTTGATATAATTTATATGCTGTATTTGACGCTTATCACTCATGCAACCATTAACCGAATTGGATACAAGAAAAAAGTTAAACAAGAAAATCGGGAAAGATAATGGACTCCCCTCACCAAAACACCTTTGAAAGTGTTGAATACAGAGAATCATCAACTTAAGGCAGCGCGACAAAAAGGACAAGACCCAAACCTTTTTTGCGAGTATTAAAGACACTGGGCATCTGACTGACGATTGCATATGCCTAAGGCAAGAGATTGAGAAGGCGCTAAAAGCGGTAATTCACACACATGATAAAAAAACGTCCGGAAAGACACGTGCCAAATACAACGAAGAGATGAAGGGCCTGCCAACAAAAAGATTCTTAGAATAGAAATGCACATGGTGCAAGGCGGTCCCAAGAAACGAAAAAAAAAAACTATAACAAATGCACGTAGGATGACACATGGCGTGAGCAACAAGTAATCTTCCTAGTTGTCCGAGGAGTGCCACGAGAAAAATGTCCGGTGGTCATTTCAGGCTTATTGAGTCATTATCAGATAAATTATATTTTGACCAACGCAGGTAGCACTTCCATATTATCTATGAGCAATGTTTTAACCAATTTAATCTAGAACATAAGGCGCGCCTAGAACCAATAGATTATCCACTTACCAGATTCTGCAACGAGGCTATCTTTCCCCTAGGTCAGATATCTTTCCCAGTCATGCTTTCAGATGGTAAGAATTCAAGGACAGAAGAAGTCACTTTTATGATTTTACCTGCCACATCACATCACGATATCCTTCTCGGGCGAGAGTCTCAAAGTGATTTTAGCCTCAAAGTGATTTAGCATGATCTGCTTGGGACCTCACTCGGTGATTGGCTTCCCTACTGAGACAAGCGTCGCGATCATATATGCAAGCAAAGAGGTACTTGTAACCGAAGATGCGCGTCCATAAAAAACAAGATGATCTATGTTGCACATTGAAGCAGAGAAGTGGGTCCTTTACAGAAAGTATCCTGACCAAACAGACACCTTAGGTTCAGCAATTGCAAAGAACTTCTTAAAACAGTTGTTGTTCAGAAACGTGTACATCTTCACCTGGACCCTGCCGACATGGTGGAGTCCCGCGTGACATCGTTGAACACTATTTGCAAACTTTCAAACCGGTTAAACTAGTAGTACAAACAAAACGTAACCTCGGCCTAGAGAAGAATTGCACCATGAAAGAACAAGTAACCGAATTACTAAATGCTGGCATTTTGCATGAAGTCAGATTTCAGACATGGGTGGCACACCTAGTGATGGTCCCAAAGTCAAATGGAGGATGACGCATATGCGTCGATAATAAGGATTTGGACAAAGCTTGTCCACGAGATTGTTATTCGCTACACGAAATTGACGAAAAATCGACTCCTTGGCATCGTTTAGATGGAAATGCTTCCTAGACTGTTATAAGGGTTATCACCAAGTGAAGATGGCCTTGGAAGACGAAGACAAGACAACACTCCGGACCGAGATGGGACTCTTCTACTAGACCATAATGCCTTTCGGCCTAAGCACTGCTGGCGCCACATACCAAAGGCTAATGGATAGTATGTTTGGTGATGATATCAGAAAACATGTCGAGGTTAATATGGATGATCTGGTAACCATGAGCAGAGAGAAAGATTTGTTGTTGTAGCATATCGAGAAAACCTTTAATACGTTGCGCAGGGCCAACATGAAGTTCATCCGAGCAAGTGTTCATTTAGCATGGAAGAAGGAAAGTCCTTGGGTTACATAGTGACCAAAGACGGATTTAAGGTCAACCCAGAAAAAGTACAAGCAACCGAGTGCATGTCATCGCCATCAATCGTAAAGGAGATGCAAACTTTGGTTGGCCGGCTTGCTGCACCAAACCGATTCCTCGCGAATCATACTGCAAAATCTTTTCCATTCATCAAGAGCCTGTGCAACTGGGTCAAGCAAAACCAATTCTAGTGGACACTAGAAGTGGAAAGTGCTTTTAAATATATGAACGAATGTCTGATACAACTTCATACTCTCACAGCTGCATGAAAGTAAGAACCATTGACGATGTATTATCCGCTTCAGATAGAGCAGTGGGTGTGGTACTTCTGGTTGATCACAAAGGAATACAAACTCCAATCTATTAAGTTAGTCGCACGCTTACTGACCCAGAAACAAGATATTCGATGATGGAGAAGTTGGTTTTAGCCCTTATACAGCGTCTAGACGATTACGCATATATTATTCTGGTCATGTTATCAACGTCCTCACTAACTACCTTATTGGACACATCCTAGCGAAGCCAGATATATCCGGAAGCTTGGCCAAGTGGGCCATTGAGTTAGGAGGGCATAATTTGGTTTATAAACCAAGACTGGAAATCAAAGGACAAGTACTCGCAGATTTCATCACTAATGTTCCAAGTGACAAACCAAAGAGTGTGAGGTAGTCAAGAAGCCCATGCAAACAGCAGGTCCTTATACACTGGTGGAGCATCAAATGACGATGGAGCAGGCACAGGCATTAGACTAGTGATCCTCGAGAAGTACGAATTTACGTACGTTATGAGCCTAGATTTCAAAAGTACGAACAATGAGGTAGAATATGAGGCTTTCTTGGCAGGGCTACGTTTAGCAATAAAGATGGGGGTCAAGAACTTAGAAGTGCACGTCGACTCTTTGTTGATAGTAGGTCAAATAAACGGTCTTTATGATGCGAAGGGAGAAACCATGGCTTTGTACCTCGAACAGGCCAAGTCACTGATTCAAAATTTCAATCATTCAAAATCGTCCACATTAACAGGAGTGAAAACAAACTAGAAGACATACTTAGCAAACTTGATTCCACAAGTTTTCATCATTTGGCTAAAGATGTGCGCATCGAAGTGTTGAAAATTCGTTGGTTCGATTACGTCAAGTAAGTGTAATTCACATGGGTTCACCTTCTTGGATATAACCCATTATTATGTACCTACAATCTGGCGTACTCCCGACGAACAACAGATGCTAGAAAGATCCAACACAAAGCGCTACACTATGAAATGTCTGATGGTATCTTGTACCGAAATCTTATTCTGGACAACTGCTACGATGTGTAGATCCGGAGGATGCAAATTACCTTATTCGAAAGATCCATGAAGGTATTTGCGGAATCCATGTGGGGTTGCGCATGGTAGTTGCAAAGGTAATGAATGCAGGATACTATTAGTTTGGGATGCATTTAGATGCAATGAAGATAGTGAGAAAATGTGATGTGTGATAGTGCCATGTGCCAAAGACGTTGCGCCCCAAAAACGATTTGATTCCAGTAACAACTGCCGGCCCTTCCAGCAGTGGAGATTGATATGGTTGGCCTGTTTCCTGACACCCCTGGATCAGTAAAATTCATAATAGTCGTGATAGACTATTTTACTAAATAGGTGGAGGCCAAAGCTCTTGCTTCAACAATAGCCATGGTGGTGCATAAGTTCATATGGGAGCACATCATTTGCATATTCGGACTCCCCTTATGCATCATCACTGATAACGACACAAGTGGAAAGCATCCCTAGGGGAATGGTGAAATGGAAAGCATCCCTAGGGGAATGGTGAAGTGGAAAGCATCAACAAAAGCATTGTAGAAGGGAGCAAAACACGTCTCGGAACACAGAGAAGAGGCTGGGTCGACGAGCTCATGAGCATCTTGTGGGCTCATCGAAGCATGCCTAAAACAAGTGATGGAGAGACACCTTTTAGCCTAGTTTATGGCTTAGAGACACTCATTCCAGCAGAAATTGGCCTCCCCTCACCACACATGTTGGCAATTAATCTAGTGGATAATGAGATGGAGCTCCTTCTAGACTTGGATTTCTTAGAAGAAAGGCGCGAAAACGCGACCATCAATGAAGCTAAGTATGAAACCAAGCTAGAGAAGTATTACAACACCAAGGTGCGCATATGCACCTTCAAACCGGGAGACTATGTCTTCTAAGACAACGACGCCTCTAACGTAGAGCGCCTTAGCAAACTTGCCCCCAAGTGGGAAGGACTTTACGTCATCGACGAAGTCCTCGGAAAGGGCGCATACAAACTACGCACTTAGATGATAAGATCATCTCGCGAACCTGGAATGTACAATAGTTAAGAAGATGCTAAATGTACAACATAACGATGACTTGTAAATTTGACAAGCCAAAGGGACCCTGATCAATCACTCTCAAGAATCTAACTAGTGTTGATCGGGGTACCTGATGAACCGTGTCAGTGTAGAGTGGGATGTTGTAACACCCTGTAAAATCGTGTCTAATAATATAGTGACACGTGTTGTATTTTTAATATAGTCAATTAAAGACTAATATGGACTGAAAGTGACAACATGCTCAAACTGAGCCTCTGAATGACTTTCTGATGTCAACATGCATAAACCTAGCCTCTAAACGACCATTAGTGTCGTCATGCATAAAAACGTAGCCTCTGAACGACCATTAGTGTCGTTATGCATAAAACATATCCTCTGAATGACCATTAGTGTCGTTATGCTTAAACTCGGCCTCTGAGTAACCGTTGTGTCAACATGCCTATCCTCTGAGTGACATCGGAGTCAACATGCTTATACTGAGTCTCTGAGTGATCCGTTACGTAGTCCTAACTCTCATATGTCCTGTTTGTTGGACGAGAGTGATTAAACCCAATAATATATAAAGGTTGGATAAGGAGGGATTAAAAGTGTCAACATGTTAATTTATAACTCTGAGTGACCTTTTAACGAACCGAGAGCTCGACAATGTCCGGGCATAATCCCGGTAAAGCCAAATATTGGCTACGGAGAGCTGAATATGCCAAAAAGGTGTTTTAGAAGGTTTTTAGAAGCTTTAATAAGTTAAGGGGTTAAAAGTGTAAAAACTTGAAAGTGGCCGTGGGGCCGCGAGAGACATGGCCTGGGTCTCTCGCGGGCGCGAGAAAGGGGTCTGCAGCAGAACGTTTTTCTTGGCTGCCACACAAAGCTCCAAAACCATTAAAACTGAAACCATGGCTTCCCAAACTGCTATGCCACGTTTTAGGACACTTGTAAGCTTCCTCTTACACCCCTAAACACCTGGCTTCACCTCCTTTGAGTTCTCCAAATGTAAATAGGTGCTTAAGTTCACATTCCAACTTGCACCTTTTCATTTATTCACTCTTCTCCCTCCCTGGAAGTTCCTACCTAAAGGAGCATCCAACATAGTTGTTTTGCACCCTAGGAATCACTGGTAAGTGTTCCTTCCTTGTGCATTTCCGTTTATAGGCTTTTATAGCCGAAACTCAAGCATTTTACAGAAAACGCTTTGACTTTCGGTTAAGACCATTATGGTCCAACCATTATTCGAAATGAACATGGCTAAGTGATCGTAATAAGGTAGGTGTTAATCCCTATAAAGGTCACCTCTTGAAGATCAAGTTTGCTAGACCAATTGACGGATCAAAGTTATGTTATTAAAAAGTCAAACAGGCCATTTTTCGGAAAAATCATAAATTGATCTTATATATGCTATGTAACCTGTTTTGACACTTAAAAAAGTTGGTAATAATTATTAGAACATGTATGAACATGTTCGGCTCGTCAATTTGAATTCTAGGGTCGGTTCGCAACCGAAAGTCGCAAAGTTTGACTTCTGCTTGGACTTTCTATTCTGACCCGATTTAGATTAGTTACCTATTGATCTAAAGTTGCATTATGATCATAATATAATGTAGCATAACCCTCTGAGGTTATATTACATGATCATAATCAGAATCCAAGTTTATGCGCAAGTTCCATAATTATGCCATCTTTGACCAAAATGTCATTTTTGCATAAAACAAGGTTTATATAATAACGAACTTGAAAATGAGTTTCCTACTAATGTAATATTATAAGTAGTATTATTTGGGATGATTAACCAAGTTATAAACTGAGTTTTCAAGCAGGTCCTTAAACTATGTCGATAAATGACGGTTTTAGCCCTTGTAGCTCATAAAATGGTTTTAATCAAATCTTTTCAAGGTAAATCATTTACCTACTAATATGTTATATTAAATAACATATTTAAAACATTTTAATCTGACCTTAACATCAGTTTTCATAAACATCGCATGAAGACGTCACTTTACAACATAAGCGCCGATTCGCGCATAGTATGGTTTTAAACCATATTAATTGACCAAGACTTGTTACCTACTGATTTTAAAAATTATTTTAAACATATTTATAGTAGGTACATATTATAAACTCAGAATCCCAAATAATTTATAAACTATGTGTAAAATGACCAAAATGCCCCTTCGGTGCATAGTTTGGTCATAAAAGATAAATTACACATATAATTAGTATCCTACTGATATTATATCATAAATAAAATATTTTTTTCCAGAATACTCATGATTATAAACTTAAAATATGATTCAAGTTCCTTTTATACGATATATAATTACCGAAATGCCCTTATGAGGCATAATTTCGTTGTAAAACCATAATGGGCATACAAGTTGATATCCTACTGATATCTTAACTTATTTAAAATATAATGGCATATAGAACTTGTCTATGACTTATCCGGTTACCATTATCGCTTATAAGCATACGGTTGATTATACGTAACTAGTTTACAGAATTTAACCGAAACAGGTTTAACCTTATCATTTTAATCTCAAAATCCAGAATGTTAATTGTTTACCCATAATATGCAAGTCAAAGTACTTATCAGATTTAAACTACATTCTATCCAATCATCGTTTAATCAAGCATTATACGTTTTGATCATGTACACTACTCGGTCTAAGTGTATAACTTAAATAAAGACCGATAGTATTTAATGGGTTAGCTTATGCCATAATCCAGACTAGAGCCTTGCCAGTAAATGCTATCTGCACGTTAGTACTTTTGTATACGACTGAGTTATTGAAATTTTAAAGAAGACTAGCTCAGGTAAATACTCTCGACTTATTTTCCCTATACGGGCTTGGAATACGGTATTACCGCTTGATCCAAAATGGGGTCAATCGAATGCCCGTTTATGGCTAGTAAACCCCATATTTCGTTTTAATCAGTTTTGTTTGATAACTTAAACATCGGGGGTTAAATTACCGTGTCCTGGATATCCTCAGCTCAATACATTAGTTATTGGCCACGACCTTAGCACGGGGTGTAGCCATACACCTGTCAGATGTTCATATGCAAATTACCCAAGACGTTGGGGATAACTCCTTCGTGAGTTCGTAAGTGGTGTATATTTAATCAAGTCTCGGTTTCTGTCCCGGGCCCTCTATGTATTGACAAACATGTGAATCTGATACAAGGTTGCAAGGTCAACTTTCCCAAGTTAAAAGATTTTGTGCCGTTTTGCACTTAAAATTATTTTAAAATTTTCAAAATGAGTCAGTTAGGTGTATTTACCAGCGTAAGCTGACGTATCGTCCAAAGGCTAAGTTGCAGGTACAATACGAAATAGGTTGGAAGCTGCTCGGTAGTGATAAGAGGATCTTGCAAATCCTTATATCTGCCCTAAAGTCTGTTTTATATTCTTTTTTGTACATTTATGATCCGCTGTGGATCTTCTATTACAAGCTTGTATATTATTTGTATTTTCGAACATTCGGTTTGTAATAGTAATTTTACTCCAAGACTTCCGCTGCGCTATGTTTAATTGACAATGATGTTATCAACTTACGTCACGATACTCCCCTCCCGGGCACACCGGTGTAAGGATTTCGGGTTGGAAATCCGGGGTGTGACAGATGTCTATCTCTGGAACTGAATAAAAGTTGGTGTGCGTGGCAAACTCACTCAGTGACACATCATGTCACACTCCCGCCAATCGAAAACTAACCTTGATCCACTGGTGCTCTTGGTCGTCCACTTCCTCTAGGGATCGACTGGTCTCGAATAGAAATCGAACAAGTATAAAAACTTGATAACCAGCAACCTGTATGACGACAAGAATGCCAGATCGAACAACCAGTCACACGATAGGGTTACTATTTCATAAACGAAACAAATAAAACAGGTTAAGAAATAGTATACCTCTCCCATAGGGTATCGTGTCCGATAAAACCTCTATCTCTCACTCCCTTCTCTACCTCCTCCAAAGCCGACCAATCGATGGCCGCATGGCCGCCTATCTCCATACGTCAAATCTTCTCACAACGATGAAAAACCTCGGTGTGTCCTTAAACACCAAATACGAGTGATTTGGCAATATGTCAATGTTTGAGGCACCACGCCCACGACCATGGCCCCTCCCCACACCATGACCCCTCCCGACGCCTCCACAACCACCCCGTCCTCCGCCTCCACCACCGCCCCTCCCGACGTCAACCTGACCTCGACCACCGCAGCAATGGCTAAATCCATCTATATAAAATAACATTTTTATTATTCTTTTGTAAAAATAAAACATTTTTAAATCAATTATTATTATATACAACATATATAATATATATATATATATATATACACGCAACGTATTACACTTTCTGTTATTATATATATATTTTTTAAAATACAACACTTTTCTTATTATGTTTTTTAAAAGATGGCATGTTTTATATAAAATTATCAAATTTCAAAATTTCCAAAAGTTTAAAAAAGATAACATGTTTTATATAATATTGTTTTTATTATTTTTTAAAAATTCAAAATTTTCAAAAATATACGATCATGGGTCTATACGCATTGTATAGACAAAGAACGGACCGTTTTGCTTCAAAAAAGTATGAGAATTTTGGCTTTTTAAGCAATACGATGCTTATAGGCCCATACACATCATATTGCTTCAACAATCTTCGAAAAAACCCCTAAAAATCCAGCCCTTAACCCTCACAAATCACACAAATACACCCAATTCTATGGTTCAATATTGAATCAAATACGTATAAATGATTTCATTTTAATACCAAAGTGTCCACCTTTTTCAAATTTTAATACCAAAGTGTCCACCTTTTTCAACAGGGTATCCGTAAACAAGTTGTAATACGTATTTCATAAACAAAACAAGTTCAAAAAAAAAAAAATACTATACCACATTGCTTTCTGGAATAAACATGCTCGTATTGTTGCCGGACGACTTGTGAAAAACGTAATTGAGGTCGAACCATGATGGAATCGTTTGTCGAAAGAAATAAAGAAGCGAAGAAGAAACAATGAAGTTCATCGTATCCTTCGTCGTTTATAAAGGCAGAAAGTTGAATTCATTTTTTCAGAAACTAATACGGGTCATATAGATGCGTGGTCGATAACATAAAACACGTTCTTGTTCCTATTAACAACACTCCCCCTTTCTCAAAAAGAAGGCACACTCAACAAGGGCGTTCTATGGTATGAAGAAAACAAAAAAATCTCAATTTTATGACAAATTCGGTCTCATGGCTGTTCTCACCAGAGACTCTATGTTTCATCTTTGGTGCCATTGCTGGAGCGATGGGCACATGCTTCTCAGAGTACTGATTTGTATAGAATTAACATGAGCCAACAATCAAATTCTTGGTGGGAATCATCAACTTTATAATGTTTTAATAACGGTGTATTGGCTGAGGTAATATCACATCCATCACTTCTTGTCACTCAATGGTGACAAAAGGACTACCTCGTACCTAATACAGGTCATATAGCCTTATACGATGCGTATAGGGTTTGCACGTGACGACAGTGTCACCCTTTGATTGACCTTGGAAATTGTTATTAGCCCTCCACGGGTCGTATAAGACTATATGACTAGTATTAAAGTGTCGATTTAAGAATGGTTGGTATCAGTGGTGGAGTTTGAATGAAAACTCAACAGATGCCAGACTCTTAAAATCCAAATCAGTGTGGGCTGGACTCTTAAAAATCCAAATCAGTGTGGGCCGGACCCTTTAAAATCCAATAGTTTACACTATAAAAATATTTTTTTTAAAATTTTCAATAAAATTTATCACTAAAAGCGAAAAACCAACAAAGACTAAAGCACCTTCACAAAGAAGCTCCGCCAATGGTTGGTATGGCAATAATATTCCCCTTACGATAACATGTAGAAAGAACAATAGTGAAAGGATAAGTTAGTTGTCGTGTCAAATTGTACGACTTGGTGGACAATTTTCTTCTCCCCTACATTAAAGTTGATTTAAACTCATTATCTAACTACTACATGTGTCCAAATTCCAATTTATACCCACTCATCAACGGCCAAAAATAAAAGGTAATACCTATATTTGTATGCTTCCACGCAATATTTTTTAATTTAGACCGGTTTTTGAACGGGTTGTCGATTTTAGAGGACGTTTTGATTAGCTGAAGATTTTTATAATTATATTAGATTAGAATATAAGATATAGAAAAAAAGTTAAAATAACAAAACAAATTACCAACTAATAAAAAATAATTACATTTAAACAACAGAAGAGTTAAAGTCAATTATTATAATTGATAGATTATTAAATAAACCTAAACACTAATCATGTAAGATCTCTATAAACTTCACCGTAGAGCTCGCTAGAGCTCCACACCCCCTAAATTTCTTCGTTCCCCTCTCTTAGTCCATATACCTCCTCTGTTTGCAAGTGTTTTTTAGTCTTTTACCTCACCTTCAAGATTCGGTTGTCGCTGATCCTCTTTAGGATGGTGGGCCCATCAAATTTGGGTGGATCTTTTCAAACGCCTTTATGTTTAGGTTTATATCGGTTTTTAATGGATTCCCTCTAACTAATAGAGTTTAGGAGTGTTTGTTTGTGATTTAGGTGTTTATGTTTATTCTACAGTAAATATGATTCAAGCCTTTATGTTTAGGTTTATAATCGGTTATGACGTCAATTTCTGTTTACGTATGATTATATGTCGTCTACTACTACTACTACTACTACACTCTTTCTGTTTACGTATGATTATATGTCGTCTAGCTACTGCTACTGCTAATATAATAATAATAATAATAATTAATAATAATAATAATAATAATAATAATAATAATATTTTTCACATCAACATATCAACTTCTTTAACAGAAAAAAAGGTATCAAATCAACAAAGCAATGATACAAAAGAACCAAGGGAGCATGCACTTCCTTTTAATTACTCAAAACATTATTAGTTATCAAGGAATTATTATGTACACTTTAAAATATGACATAAAACGTAATATAAATTTATTAAATTTAACTGATACAATTATAAATTAGAAATGTAAGTCCAACTTGAGTTATAACTCTTTTAATACTCTACAACAATTATCGAACCCAATAAATATCAAAGCTATTTTTAAAGTTTAAAGAACTCCTTTAATACTCTATTTATCAAAAATAACTTTATAGTTTATTTTTTAAGTACAATATACATTAGTAGTTACCATGGGTCTCTCATGCAAATTTAAATATAATTTTTTTCTTTATTTAAGACATATAACTTAGTTTTTTCTAAACTAGTAAATTTTCCTACGCGTTGTGATGTGTTCAAATGTAAAGTAACTCAGATTTGTAAAGTAAAGAGCTGAACCGTTTCAAAACAAAAGTTACGTCAAAACGTAGATTAACGAAGATATAATAAAAATAAGCATGGAAACGTATTATATATCGTCCCACTTATTTTCGTAAGAAATTTACGTCGACCACCAACCTGAACCTATACTGACACATACAAAAAAATAAGAAAAAATTATGTCTTTTGAAGTTAAAAATGGTACCATAGGTTGTGGTGGCGCGAAACTTAAAGCAAGCAGAATTTATAAAGTCTAATAAAAACATGATTATATTTTACACAACTTATTACAAAACAAAGTTTTTGCCAAAACGTAGATTAACTGAAAACATAAAAAAAGAAGAACATTATATCTAAGCATACTCATTTTCAAAGCACGTAAAAAATAATATAAAGATGTTAGAAAGTTGAAAGCGTTGTAAGTATCCATATTAAATGTTAAAAAGTAAAAACTAAAAAACAAAACTTATTAAAAGACAAAAAAAAGGAGAAGAAGAAGTCACTGGTGACGGATGGCCAGCAACCATACAACAACATGGGACTTATCATCAATCTTTTGATTGTAGGTATAGAGAATATATATAATATTTGATATAAATATATATATATATATATATTTATTCAATCTTAATCCGTATATTTGATACAAACGTTATTAAAAATTAAGTTGTACCTAACACAAAGTATTTTGTCTATAATACGAGGACAACAAGTAATTTACGTTGGGACTTAGTTATCAATAAAAGTTATAAAAAAATTACTTTATGATAGATTTAACTTAGTTATCGATAAAATTGTACAGGAATGTAAATGACAAAAATAAATAACTATACATTTAAATTTTTATTATTTATTATGTAATAAAAATAGATAAACTATACATTTAAATTTTTATTATTTATTACAAGTTCTTTTATTAAACCAAGATTATTTCTTAAATAAAAAGAAACAAGTTATTTAATTAAAACAAGATATTTCTTAAATAAAAAGAACAAAATATTAAAAATAAAGAACAAAATATTAATTTAATTTTTATAGGAGACAGACCTCGGAGTTTGAGGGCTACTTAATTTTTTGAAAGAAAAAACACATAAGCTTTTAAAGTTATCATTTTAAGTATGTATGTAGTTTAGATAAATGTAGAGTATTGTAATTGAAAGAAAAACATAAGTTTAAGTTATCATTTAAGTATTATGTAGTTTAGATAAGTTAGAATTTGTTATTTGTCTTTATGTTTTTTTAAATTGTTAGTTTAGTTTAAATAGTTTTTTATGGTTCCTGAGTTTTTTTATTTTTCTGTCATTTTGGTCTAACTAATTAACTTTGTTAAAAAATGTGAGTTAACTCACACTAAATAGTTTAATAGTTGTCATTTTCATCCAAAAACTATTTTTTTTTCGATTATATGTATAAAAAACTTTAATTAAAAACATTAAACAAATAAAATACATAATAATAAATAAAAAAACCTTTAATTTTTTAATAGCAGCATATTAATTAATATATTTTAAAAAACCTTTAATTATTTTAAAAATATTTTTGTAATAATAAAAAATCACCAATCCCCAATTGTTTTATACGTTCGAAGTGGGCGGTGATAGATGGCGGAGGTTGGTGACGGAGGAGGTGGTGGTGGGAGTGTGGACCTGTGTGGAGAGAGAGAGGGTTTTTTTAATATATATTAATTAATATTATGTTTTTAAAAAATAAATGGGTTTTTTATAGATTAATATGTATTTTTATTTCTTCTAGTTTAATGGTTTTTTAATTAAAGTTTTTTATCTACATAACTGAATAAAAGAAAAAATAGTTTTTGGATGAAAATGGCAACCACCAAACTATTTAGTGTGAGTTAATTGAAATTTTTTAACAAAGTTAGTGAGTTCGATTAAAATAACAAAAAAAAGGAAAACTCAGGGACTCAGAAAAGAAAAAAAAATTATTTGGACTAAAGTGGTACTTTGGGATAAATCTTAGGAACAAAAATGGTAATTTATCTAAATAAATAGTGTTGTTCTAGCAAATAATGAGTGAATATATTAAGGTGGTGTTGTTTATCTTGAGTTCAAGGGTTTAAATTACGCTGAAAACAAATTTGATGTAATTTAAGCTGTTTAAAAATAATTAATGAGTTTTACTGAAGGTTGCAATTAAGTATAGAATATAAAACATTATAAATTATTCTTAAAGAGAACACTTTTTAAACAACATATAAAAGGTATATATTTATTATGAGAAGGAGTGAGTGCTTTTTTTATTTCTCTTATAATATCTTTTGAACAACTAATCAAACAAGTATCGTATTTCTCGAACACAATACATTTATTCATCTCAAATGCATTATATCTTTTCAGCAAAAAGCATATTAAGTGGAAAGGACACTTACTTTTTTTTTTTATCTTTTACTGTGACAGTATTTTCACTAATCCTACACCTCATGTCATTTGTATTATGAACTACTTTGAAATATCATAATTAGTGACACACTATTCATTAAACCACTATTTTCAATTATAACCACTTTGAAATATCATAATCAGTGACGCAACTATTTTCAAGTACTATAAACTAGACTTTTTTTATTTATTTTGTGCCCAATGGTCATAATTGACCAGCCCTAACGGTCACATTCTGTGGCCTTTCTTCGGTGAGGTACTACATGACGTACACAACCCACCAAGCCTACCCGAGTGCGTGGTGGCGGTTTTCCCGTGGTTACCGAGATACCTGCAGAGGGTACCCGAGTTGTGTCTCGCCTACCTTAAAGTTTTTAACTATTTAAATACTTAATAACATGAATTGTGTAACTCATTATCTAAACGAATTAAATGGATTAAATGGGTTATCAAACACATGATAATCAAAGATTAAATGAATTAAAATATGTAAATGGGTTGCCGATTGAACTTTAAAATTATATACTATTTAATCTTATACTGTCCCATTCAGTTTTAATATATTCTAAACGTTATATATGAAATTAAACAGAAACGGAAATAAAATGAACCATCCATTTTATTGCAACTTTTTGAGTAACATTGAATGATTGTGGATTTGTAATTATGCTTTTGTCCAAGTGTAATAAAACCCCACGTCATGTGAACATTTCATTATATATGAAAATGAATTTAAGTGGTAGACATTAAAAGTTGTAATATGGTTACATCCATCCATTCTTCCCATATTTATTAAAAAGTATTCTTTATTTGCATTCGTTATCAACACAACGATCCACAAACTAGCATTTTTAATAGTAAACGTTTGAACATGCTTGGTGAGTTGGTGCTCATCGTTAAGTTGCGAATCCAGTGTTTTTGTAAGTGAGGGCTAACATGGATCAAGGTGAATGAATCGAGTTAAAATAACACAAAACTGTTAATAAATAGGTTCTAAAATTTAATTATTTTATTAGTAATATAATTAATTTTACAGGATTAACTATTGTGTTTTTATACACACTATTGGTTTATTCTTTTGATTAACAATTACTATTCACGTTCTTATCTGAAAAATTTTAATTGGTAAAATATGAAACATATTTTAGAAATTAGTAACAAGGAATTAGAAAGGCCTAACCATGTAAAATTATTAGAAGTAAGATGTCAAAAACTTAGATAAGGTTGAGTGGCTTGTTGCCGACTGCTAAGTCTCCCGTCTTGGGCGCTAAACGCTGGATTGGTCCGTTAACCTCACTTAAAATGACACTTTACCAAACCATCACCTAAGTGCAAATTCACATATACGCAATTGTTAATCATCGGTTCATTTACAGATACACAATCATTACTTATTCACCAATTCCTTTCAAATACCAAGGGTGTAAGTGGGGCAGAACTCGTGGAGTGGTAGCCTCTCCACCCCAACCAATCATACTCATCCATATTAACTCCCCTCTCTAACTCTTATCTTACACTCAAAATAAGGGGTGCTTCACCCAAACAATTTTTTCATAAAAAAAATATAAATGTGTGATTGATTTAAAGAGAATAGGGTCCTCCATTAACCCCCTCCCCCTCTCCTCTTCCCTTGCAAGTGACTACTCACCGAATGAGTGAGTTTACCACATAGTAAACTAGGTTGGAGCCAGCGTGTGCCCGCGAGGGGAACCGACCCACCAAACCCACTCACCAAGAACACTCCGTACACCATAAAAACATAAAAATTATAAGCCATAAACGTAAATACTTAGTAAATTACAAGTCACAACAACTAAGGGGGTGATTGGGATTGTTTATTTAGAAAAAGATTTTTTGACAAATGGACTTATAACTTATCTAAAAAGGAATTTAAAAAAAAGTGTTTGAATAAGCTTATGAGTGAGAAAAAATAATATTTAATGATAAGTTAAAAGGAGTTTCAAAAAGTCAAGGTTTTTGACTTTTCAAAATTGTTTTTTCACCTTATACAAAAGTTGTTTTAAAATGTTCTTTCACATATCAAACATTATTTTAACTCAAAAAGCCAATAAGTTAATAAATTATTTCAAAAATCTAAGCCAACCAACCCTTTAGTTCCTAACTACGAACATGTTTTACTAAACTAACTACGAACATGCTTTACTAAAGTCATGAAAAACTACTACGCTCCCTGGTCGTGTAACATCCCTCTTTTCTTTAAGTGATGATAATGAGATATTTTGTGGAAATTAGGTGCCACATTTTTTTTTCAGAATTTCTTGAAGTGATTTGATGATGAGATATTTGTGGAAATTAGGTACCACATTTTTTTTCAGAGTATAAATACATATGCATTACCTCACTCTTTAAGATTCCATAAAGATATATAATATACACTATGAATTTAGTGGCGTATACCGAAACTTCTTTCGGTGGGTTCGTTTTGATAGATTCTCACTAATTTTTTCCATTTTTTCCAAACCGAGTGGGTTCATATGAACCCACAAAACAGGGCTGGATCTGTCACTGACTATGATTTGTTTACATGCATCCAAAATAGTCAGATAAAGTAACTAATAAAACCATGTTTTACTTAACGCCCAATAATAAGCTAAAGTAACTAATAAAACCATGTTTTGTTTAACGCCAATTTGATAAAAAATGTTATTGACGATCTCATTCTTGAGAATTGATCTTCACTACCTCCCATTAAGCATGTGGTTAAATCTGAAAACATATGTTAAATAACACAATAGTAAAAACTAAGCGAGTTTACATATTAAATAACCCAATCCTCAAACAACACTCTAAAAACTTTCACCAACCCGACCCGTAGCCATTCTTTTTCTAGGACTCTCGTATAAGGGTCCAAACATTACTCTTGCCCATTCTACCCCTATTGGCCACTCGGCACGTCTCATTAACTATACCCGCGCATGACAGGGAGCCCGATTTGATCAAGCTGAAAGAAAAGTTGAAGTTTTAAAGTGGCTCAACATCGATTCTCTAGATATAAGATATTTGAATATAAATTTACTTTAGGTCATGGAAAAGCGAAATTAGTGAATATGCAGCTTAACTTTTTTATTTTAATTGCAAAAAGAAGGTGAAGTTGAAAGTGGATTCGCAACAACAAAAGGATGTAACTATTGGGCCGTAAATTAAGGAGCTGAAGATGGGCCTTGGGTTAAACAGTGGGACATCACATTAGACTAAAATATAAGATGACTTGCTGAGGGGGCAATTTTGGGGTATTGGTAATATGGTCCTTTATTATTTTTTATTATTTATTTTGGCGTTACATCACCCTCCTATTTTACCTCATCATTCTTTCCCAAGTTAGGGTGTGGTTTTCGTTTCCTTTCCTTCCCTTTCTAATTTTTATTTCAATTTATTTACCTTGAATTATTAACCTATAAAACAAAAAAAATATTTATTCATTAATTAAATAAAAAAGTACATAATAAAAAAAACTAAAGCATAATTAAAAAATGACATGATCAAAGGACATAAAGAACTAATCCTCAACGATGTGGAACAACTCTAGCATTTGCCAACGTGAAACAACTAGTAGCATTTGCAATAACGGAATGTGGTTCAATACATGACCCTATGTCGTTTGTACACGTGAAGGGCCTCGTCCATAGCCTCCTCCTAGGTTACTGGGTCTCCACAATTGATGGCGTGTATGTAGAGTTGCTCAAATACTGTAACACGTCGATTCACTAGCCTCTATTTCGAATGGAGTGCAAATACTTTGCAAGTTGGTGTATATATGCTAGAAAGCATGAGAATTGTTATAAATAAACAAAAAATAAACCCATTAAATTAGCAGAGTTCACAATCAATGATTTTGGAGATTTTGGGGGATGATTAATTCATCATCTTTGAAGTCAATGACAAGAGAATTTGCATATTCGAATCTTTCCGTCATACCCAGCTAATCATTTAATAGTCACAACGTACGAGCGATTTGTGATTTCAGTTAAATGAATAATTTGTTGATTTTCAAGGGCCTAATTTTATTTGGTTAAAGAATCAAAATTTATTAGTGTTTGTGGGCTTTTTTAGTTGGACCTTTTCATCTGTGTTGTTACGGGAAAATAATTTTATTTGGTAAAGAATTAAAGTACACATAGGTCTGCCAGGTTTTTTCTTTTTCTTTTTTTTTTGTTCTAAAGCCAGTTTGGGTTATATGTCGAATTGTTTTGGTCATAAACCGGTTTGGATGAAAATGTATGAACCCTCTTTAAACTGGTTTAAGTCATAAACATATATTTAAGTTTTTTGGGTCGGGTGGAAACTGGTTTGGCTCGAATCCTGCTGGGTTCTGAAGTGGTTTGGAAATCCAAAACAGTTTTGTTCATCTTTAACCGTCATCATTGTCATATGACTGTTGTCAAGCAACATCAACCTATTTGTATATATTAATTTGAAATCTTAAGCATCCTCATAGTGATTATAGTTATAGATTCATCACTGTTAATTCCAGATGAATCCTCAATAGACAAATTTAATTCAGTTTACTTTAAAAAGGAACAAGAGTGCTAATATCCTATAGCATCTTTAGTTCATTACATCCAAGTTAGATGATCCTGCTATGTTATCAATGTTGATCATTTCGGTTTAAACGTAATGGAAAACATAAAAGAATACATGTGACAGCAGACAGGACAACAACGAATTCAGTCAGAGACGCAGCCATGGAGTTCGACATACTTGTCAGGTTGATACGGTTCCTTCTTAGGGTGTAAAGTTAATGGGGTGATAACCGAATTCAAGGGTGTGAATTTGGATGGAGAGAGGAGGAATTTAGAGATGTTGTGATTATTTAGGTTGTGTAACCTTTTACCTCTCTAGTTATCTCCTTATATATACACCCAAAAGAAAACCCTAGTTAGTTAATAAGGGTAATATGATCCATCAACAATTACCAACTAATTACATAATACGATTAATATATTTTGATCTAGATATAATATAAATGATTATACGGCTACAAAATTAAATATTACAATAATAATATGTTTAATCCTACATCCTCCCACTTAGATGATTAATTATCATGAGTATTAGATTAGCTAGATCGGAGTTAATATTCATTTTAGCTTTAAACCAAGAACCGTAGCAGAGAAATACAACCGTTGAATCATCATTCGACTTAGGACCCCCATTAGTCATACTATAACCTCAATTTAAAAACTAACAGTTATGATTAAAATATGCAAATAAGCCCTTTAGCGTTTGATTTGTATTTATACTTGTTTAGACATACAAAATTAAGCTGAGTATTAATTAAAACATAACTAAGTACAACATGCTATTAAATAAGGTCTTTAGTAAATCCCATATTGGAAACATATTCTTCGAAAATTTTAGGTGGGAGACCTTTAGTCATCGGACCCGCAAGCATATTTTTAGTACTAATATACTACATACAAAGATTATTTTCCTCAACTCGTTCACGTATGAACAAGTATTTTGTATCGAGATATAAACCAGCTCTAGTTGAACTATTAGTGTTCGAGAAACTAACGGCAGCTAAGTTATCACAGTAAAGCTTCAATGGTCTAGAAATGGAATTAACGATTTTGAGTCCAACGATCAGATTCCTAAGCAACATTCCATGACATGTTGCTTATAAACAACAATGTATTCTGCCATCATTGTGGAAGTCGTGGTCAACTGTTGTTTATAACTCTTCCATGAGATAGGTCCGCCTTCTAACAAAAAGAGATAGCCCGAAGTGGATTTCTTGTCATCTTTTCACTTGGCAAAGTCAGGATCAGAATAGCCTACACTTCTAAATGATCACTTATTCTATAATTCAGTTTATAGTCTTTCGTTTCTTGCAGATATCGAAGTATTTTTTTAGCTGCTTTCCAGTGATCTAGGCTAGGATTAGTTTGATAACGGCCTAGCATTCTACCAATATAAGCGACATTTGGGCGAGTACATACTTGAGCATACATCAGGCTCTCGACTACTGATGCATAAGGTATCTGGCTCATCTGCTCCTTTTCAACCTCGGTTGTCAGACATTAATATGAACCGAAAACATCTCCCTTAATTACTGGAGCGACTGAGGGTTTGCACTGTTGCATGTATAACGTGAAAGGACACGATCTATGTAGGCCTTTTGAGATAATCCTAAAATCCCTTTGTGTCTATCTCGGTGAATTTCGATGCCAATGACGTAAGAAGCATCTCCAAGATCCTTCATGTCGAAGTTATGCGAGAGTAACCGCTTCGACTCATGCAACATGTCTAAATTATTACTTTCCAATAGAATATCATCTACGCAAAGGACAAATATAGTAAAGTTGCTCCCACTCATCTTGAGGTAGGTGCATTGATCCACTTGATTCTTTGCAAAACCTTGTTTCTTTATGACTTTATGAAACTTGAGGTACCATTGATGTGATGCTTATGTTAACCCGTAAATGGATTTCTTCAACTTGCAGACTAGATGTTCTTGACCTTCAGGTTTAAAGCCTCTAGGTTGTTTCATTTAAACATCTTCGTCTAAGTCTCCGTTAAGGAAAGCGACTTTGACGTCCATCTGATGAAGTTCTAAATCAAAATGAACTACTAGGGCCATAACGATCCTTAATGAATCTTTATGAGAGACAGGTGAAAACGTCTCTTGATAATCAATTCCCTCTTTCTGAGTGTAGCCATTCGCAACCAATCTTGCTTTGTAGCGTTCAACGTTCCCATTCGGATCCAGTTTTGTTTTGAATACCGATTTACAGCCTACGGGTTTGACACCATTGGGTAATTCTACCAAATCCCAAACGTCATTTTTCTTCATGGATTCAAGCTCATCAATCATTGCTTTATTCCATTCAAAAGACTGAACACTGCTAATGGCTTCATTATAAGAAATAGGATCATTGAGCTTTCCTACATCCATTTCAATCATGTAGGAACATAATCATCCCAATTAGTAGGCATTCTTTGCCTAGATGACCTCCTGAACTTGATACTGGATTCAACGTTGTCTTGGTTTTAAGCGTTTGATGTGCCTTCATTATGAGGTATAATGGGTTCTACTTGTGGAGGTAAATTTTAAGTTGGTGCGGTAGCAACTGGTTCAGTTGTTGCATCGGGTACACGAGGAGTAAACGGAGTAATGGTAAGCAATGAGTCTCCCCCCCGCATCCGGTACTTCTAGCAATTCTTTGTAAGGGTTAGTACTGCTCCCACTGACCTTGAAATCCTCTTGGAACGCAGCACGCTTGGTTTCAGCAATACAGGTGACATGGGAAGGACGGTAGGAACGATAACCCTTTGAGTGATCAGGATACTCGATAAAGAACCAAGTAACTATTTTAGGGCCAAGTTTCCTTAGGAAAGGATTGTAAAGTTTTGCTTCAGAAATGCAGGCCCATGCTTTCATATATTTAAGACTCGGTTTCCTTCTGTCCTAAGTTCATAAGGAGTTTTATGGACAAACTTAGAAGGAACTCTATTGAGTATATGAACAACTGCTTTTAATGCTTCAGTCAAGAGGAATAATGGTAAATTAGTGTTGGCTAACATAATGCGCACCATGTTCATAAGGGTACGCTTTCTTCGTTCAGCGACACCATCCTGCTGAGGTGTACCTGGCATGGTGTATTGGTTCACAATCCCCTAGCCCTTACAAAACTCATAAAATGGACGAGGAGTTTGAACCACATTAGTATGTCTACCATAATATTCACCGCCTCTATCTGATCTCACAACTTTAATTTGATGATCTAGTTGTTTTTCAACTTCAGCTTTATAATCTTTAAAAGTTGTATGAGATTCAGATTTTTCCTTAATGAGAGACAAGTACACGTAACAAGAATAATCATCAATGAAAGTGATAAATGAAGTATGTCAAGTTATGCCAGCGATTTGGTAAGGACCACTGATGTCAGTATGAATGAGTTCTAATAAATTAGAGCTCCTAGTGGTACCTTTCTTATTCGCTAATGCCATTTTACCTTTAAGACATTTGACACATGTTCCAAAATCAGTGAAATCGGGAGGAGGTAAGACTTCATCCTTTACGAGTCGAGAAATTCGTTCTCTTGAGATGTGGCCTAAACGTTGATGCCACAACATGGATGAAGTCTCTAAGTCTCGATTCTGTTTCATCTTTGTGAGTGATTCATTAATGTTATATGACAACAAAGTTTTGGAAAAATCATCATCAGTTCTAATCTATAGAGACCACCATCCAGAATGTCGGTACCATAAACAACGGAATCAGAGAGAATAAAGAGTTTGCAATGACCATGGGAAACAACAAAACCATCTATGTCTAGCTTTGGTCCTGATACAAGGTTCTGAGTTACCTTAGGAACATATAAGGTATCATAAAGCTTAATGCATAAACTAGTTTTCATAAATAATTGTAATGTTCCTATGGCCTTCACTTCTAATTCCTGATCATCCCCAACTTTAAGTGTTCTTTGGTTTCTTCCTAGCCTCCGGATTGAAAGGAATCCCCGAGTAGAATTGGTTACATGAACCATAGAACCAGAATCATACCACTAAGAATTAGCAGGAACATTTAAATTATAAGACTCAAGTATCATGAAAAAATCGTTACCTTTCTTAGCCAGCCACTCTTTAAAGTCAGGGCATTTCTTCTGCTTATGTCCTGTCTTTTTGCAGAACTTGCAGTAAGGGTTGCCTAACGAGTTCTTAGAGCTGGAAGGTTCGCTTATAGTAGGATTTGACTTTTGGAACTTAGAAGCATCCTTCCTTGAGTGATTAGTCTTCCTCTTCTTAGAACTGGAGGTAGTGAAGTTTGCAACATCAGTAGTATGATCCATCTTCATACGCTCCTCCTCCTGCACGCACATGGCGATCAGCTCACTCATCGTCCATTTGTCCTTCTGAGTGTTGTAATTGATCTTGAATGCTTCATAGGATGAAGAAAGCGAAGTAATGATGAAGTGAACGAGAAAACTATCACTGATCTCCATGTCTAATCCCTTCAGCTTATGGGCTATGTCGTTCATCATTATGATGTGTTCACGGATGCCGCTCCTCCCATCATACTTAGTAGTCATCAGCTTGAGGATTAGAGTACTAGCGTGTGCTTTAGACACTCCCTTGAACTGTTGCTCCACAGAATCCAAGTAGGTTTTAGCATCATCAGAATCAGGAATGGCTCCTCGAATTGCATTGCTTATGAATTGTTTCATGAACGTGAGAGACATGCTGTCACACCCTGGTCATAGCGGAAGCGCAAGTGTGTCACTATTAGGTAATCATTGCATCCAATAGTAAACAATATAAATTAATAACGATGCCATGCCATTAATAAGTTTCATTCCATATATACAACCATCAAAAGTGAAATCACATTGTTATCTGTTTCAGATTGCCATTTCAAAACATAATTTAAAACACATTGTTACAAAATAAGACATTGTTTTCATCACAAATTCATATTTAGGCTTTGACACCTATATACCCATACGAAGTTGGGATATAAAAGGCAAACCCCAAAGTGTACATCGTTGTCTTGACATTTTCCCATACCCGAATCCTATCACCAGCTCATGCCTTGCAACCTGAAATACATGTAATTTTAAAAAAATTCAACATAAAATTGGCGAGTTCATGTATTTAAATGTTTTCATATCAAAATGTCATCCTTGAAATCCTGTATTGAAATCCGAGTATGTTATTAGCATCAATGAGTTACTAAGGATCTATCAGTGTGTCGCGAGCACTCTGACATATATGTGCCATAAGTAAGTAACCAAACCGAGACAACTTTGACATCATTGGGACCACAAAAGCACCCCGAAGGGTATACCAACCAGGAGTGGAGCGGGTCTCAAACTCAATAGATCTACTTCTTTTGCACCTTGGTCACTAAGTGATTAATGGTTACTATTGTCATTATCCTACTTACACACAAATGATCGTGTTATCAACTAAACCCATAGCTAACATACTGTTTGTTATGGCATGTATTTCCCCTCGGTAGTTTAAAAACAAACTTGAAATAATTGTAAGGAGGAACATGAACTCACAGTTTTGCTTTACGTAAATTATACTATTATCGATCAGTGTTCGTACACGTGTGTAACCTACATGTGTATCAAATTTATTAGACACCTAGGCCTCAACGGACCTTGTACTCGTTGTTCATCTTGAATTCTTGTTATGTCTCTTTGTTATGATTGAACAACCTTTAATGTTATTGTAGTGTTGGTAGTTTGCTTGTTCGATTATTATTGTTATATATATATTTTTAGGAATATATATTATATATATATATATATATATATAATATATATATAATTATTTTTTTAAGTCGGGTGTGGATTGGGCCTTGCCCTTCACATGTCCTCATGCCTTGCACGCGTGTCATTGGGCCTTGCCCATGTTATCTACGTCATTGGGCCTAGCCCATGTTTTCTTATCATTGAGCCTAACCCATGTTATCCATGTCATTGGGCCTAGCCATGTTTTAATTTCATTGGGCCTAGCCCATGTAATTTATGTCTTTGGGCATAGCCCATGTTTTTGATGTCATTGGGCCTAACCCATATAATTTATGTCTTTGGGCCTAGCCTATGTTTTTATGTCATTGGGCCTAGCCCATGTAATTTATTCTTTGGGCTTAGCCCATGTTTTTATGTCATTGGGCCTAACCCATGTAATTTATGTCTTTGGGCTTAGCCCATGTTTTTATGTCATTGGGCCTAGCCTATGTAATTTATGTCTTTGGGCCTAGCACATGTTTTTATGTCATTGGGCCTAGCCCATGTAATTTATGTCTTTGGGCCTAGCCCATGTAATTTATATCTTTGGGCCTAGCCCATGTAATTTATATCTTTGGCTTAGCCCATGTATCTATATGCTTTTGGGATTTTATTCGTTGTGATCCTCGTCCATAAATATTATGGGATTGAGCCTCGCACATGACTTTTACAATTTGGGCCTAGCGCAAATTTATTTATGAAGGCCAATTTTCTTATAAGTATTATACTTATAATATTTTTAGCTTTTTATATTTTTAAATTTCCGGATTTTGATTTCAATATATATATATATATGTTAAACGTCTAGATATATATATTTGGACTTGTCGTCGACGTTAATTATTAGATGCTTGTTTTCGTAAAAAATCGCCCGTTGTTATAATGACCTTTTGTGTCGGACGATTTACTGTTGGTCGTCGACGCGACGGTGTAATATTGAACGTTCGCCTATCGTTCGCATTGTTTTGTTTGTCCGATTATTGTTTCAACGCGTTGCAAGAATATATTTGTTATGTCACCAACACTTAGTATTATTTTCAAGTGCTTGTATTGTTGTATATGATTGGGTATTTTATGGTGAATACCCTAAGGTTCTAAATACATACACATACAATACACATATGTATTCATGCAAAATCCTTGGTGACAAATGTGTATACTTATTTTTATTTCCCAAGTAAATATAGTTTGTAAAAAGTATATTTTTACTTGTTATATATAATATATATATATATATACATATATATATGTATAACTTTGTTGAACACTTGGGTATTTAGGGTTTAACCCTTGTCATTAGAACCTACTTAATGACGATTTAAGTTACTAATCGCGTTTAGTCTCACTAATCACCCCATTAATCATGTCTTAATCGTGATTAGATTTTTAGAAAATTTCACCATAGTTTCCCCTAAACTATGGCGTTTTTCCACGTTTTAAAAACGTATTTTAAACCTGTTTAAGCTCAACTCAATATCAACAATCCATCACATATCTTCCGAATATTTATTTTACAACATTAAGACATCATCATCCATGACTTTTTAGTGTTAAAAATCCTATTAAATCAAGATGGTTTTCCATATTTATTAACACTTTCAAATCACTACTTTTGTCATGTCATTTAATCAAGTTCATACCTTTAACCACTTGATTACTACACATTTTTAAGATGAATACAACTTAAATAAAAATGTTTACTTCTTATAAAAACCATTCATGTATAGAAAAATTATCTTTAAGTTGTAGTAATCTCATGGATGATGTAGTTGATGATCTTGTTTAGATTTAAACCTTATCATGTTTAAATCTTCATTTTCATACTTGATCATACAAGATCATCTAACTTTTATATCATACTTTAACATAAATAACTTCAACATGCTAACTAACTACCATATAAACACATAATCAATGCTTGTGTAGAAAAATTATCTTTACGGGTTTTAAAGTGGATGAAATGTGGTGTTTTATGGTGGCTAAGTGGTGGTGTAAGGGTGGTGGTAGTGGTGCCATGAGCTAGAGAGAGAGTGAGGGGGAAATGGTTGCAACTTTGGTGAAGGAAAATGATGAAGAAATGTGGTGACTTATGAAATATAACATGCCATTCTTTCACATCTTCATCACATCAAACACCATACTTCTAATATTCAATTTTCAACAAAATCAATGGGCATGGGGCCCACTTGAAACCGTCAAAAGAGTGGGGGGGGGGTAAAGTGTAACTATTTTTTTACACATGATCAAATGGAAGATATTTTGGTCATTAGACTAAATATGGTGATTAGGGGTTTGATCTAGCATGCTTAGCATAAGATTAGGGTTTAGTGTGTTATTACATGCTAATTAATTAACTTAGTACTCCAATATAAGTTTCGGATGACAGAAATGTCGTTAGATCGCTCATCGTTGCAATAATCGCTAAAAAACGAACTTATTTATTTAGTACCAGAAGCTTTTGTTTTCGACCACCACAATTGATATGGTGTCTACTTAGTGCATTTCCGACCTAAAAATGTCTATAACTAGTTCGCTAAACGAATATACGATGAGCTAGGATGGCCGAAATGTCTCGTTCGATCGATATCGACACTTTTATGTTCCGAAGTCGAACTTTTCCGAAAGTTGTGTTTCCGTGACCTCATGTTAGTTGAATGAATTCCGAGTTCCAAATGAGGCTTAACTAGTTCGCTAGATGCCCGAATGAGGCTATCGGCCACTAAAGTACTCGTCGTTTCGACAATCGGTCGCCTTCCGATCGAATTGTGCACTGCTTGTCGAATGACCGGAAACAATGTCTTTTGTGCATTTTTGCTATTATCACATTGTTTTAGGATGATTAACATTTTTTTATTCTTATTCTTACATCCGGAATCCTCCGAATTAGTTTTGCGGACAAACCGACATTTGTCGCCTTTTTGGTCGAAACGGACAATTTTGCAATTTAGGCGTTGTACCGGAACGTTATGTATTATTATAATGGTTGATCTCAAATGAGTGTTTTCATTTATATATGGACTCAGGTATGGCATCAACATGCCGTTGTTCCTTGTTCTGATTCGTTTTAGCGGATTTACGGACACAGTTAGTGTCACCGCAACTAGTGCGCCCAACACTTTGTACCAACACTTTTAGGGCATTGTTTTGGTTTGGTTCGTGTCGTAACAGAACCAGTATATATTATGATCATATGTACTTGCCCTAATGACGTACGACTCAGTTACGAAATTAAACTACGATAATATGCATGAGATTATGAAATAAAATTATTGACTAAATTGTATGGAATTACCTGTTATTTGCCATTTGTCACATACTCCCCCTGTTAAAAAGAATTTCATCCCGAAATTCAGCTTGAGGCATCCACTGAAGGAGTCTTCTTGAACAGGTGGGGGTATTTCGACTTGATTTGATCTTCACACTCCCACGTATACTTGGGACCGTGACGCGAGTTCTAGCGAACCTTCACCAGTTTGATTTGGCTTCTTCTTGTCTTTTGGACCTTCCAGTCCATGACTTCAGCTGGTTCTTCGGTAAATTGTAATTTGTCATTAACATGAATCTCATCCGCTGGAATGATAACTGTGTCATTAGTCGGACTTTTCTTCAGATTAGACACATGAAATATGTCAAGTACGTTATTGAGTTGCTCTGGCAGTTTTAACTTGTAAGCCATTGTACCAATCTTTGCCAGAATTTCGAAAGGTCCAATATATCTCGGGTTGCGCTTTCCGTGCTTCCCTAATCTCGCTACGTCTTTCAAAGGTGAGACCTTTAATAATACTTTGTCTCCAACCTCGAAGGATAATGGTTTGCGTCTCGGATCTGCGTAGCTCTTTTGTCTATCTCGGGCCACTTTGATACGCTCACGTATCTTAAATATCTTATCTGTGGTCTCTTGTACTAGTTCGGGACCAATGAGTTGTCTGTCACCGACTTTCGCCCAACATAATGGCGATCAACATTTTCTCCCATATAGTGCTTCGAATGGCGCGGCCTTGATACTGGTGTGATAACTGTTATTGTAGGAAAACTCTACCAACGGTAAGTGAGTATCCCAGTTTCCGCCTAAATCCATCACACAGGCCCGAAGCATGTCTTCTAACGTTTGAATGGTTCGCTCGCTTTGGCCATCAGTCTGCGGGTGAAAAGTTGTGCTTAAATCTAAGCGAGAACCAAACGAATTTTGAAATGATTGCCAGATCCGTGACACAAAGCGACCATCTCTATCAGAGATTATCGAGATTGGCACACCATGAGGTGCCACGATTTCCTTCAGGTATAGTTCAACTAGTTTCTCTATGCTGTCCTTCTCATGGATGGGTAAGAAGTGAGCTGATTTGGTTAATCGATCAATGATAATCCAGATCATGTCATAAACTCGAGATGTCCGTGGTAATTTTGTAATGAAATCCATTGATATTTGTTCCCACTTCCAAACCGGGATCTCAGGTTGTTGTAATAATACAGATGGTTTTTGGTATTCGGCCTTGACCTTTGCACAAGTTAGGCATTTCCCAACATAGGTTGCAATATCTCCCTTAAGATTCGGCCACCAATAATACTCCTTCGGATCCTGGTACATTTTATCCGATCCTAGGTGTATCGAGTACTTGGACTTGTGTGCTTCATCCAGCACCAAGTCTCGCAACTCACCATAATAGGGAATCCAGATCCTTCCCATGAAATATAAAGTTCCATCCTTGTTTGGTTCCAATTGTTTTTCCATTCCCCGTAGATTCCGTTGGTACGTAATCTGGTTTCAATGCTTCTTGTTGTGCTTCGCGCACTCGAGTTGTGAAGTTCGTCTAGATCGTCATTTCTAGAGCTCGCACCCGTAATGTTTTGACTCATTCTTTTCTGCTCAAAGCATTTGCTACAACATTTGCTTTGCCCGGGTGATACTTGATCTCACAGTCATAATCATTCAACAGTTCCACCCAACGTCGTTGGCGCATATTCAGTTCTTTTTGATTGAATATATGTTGACGACTTTTATGATCGGTGAATATGGTACACTTAGTGCCATATAAATAATGACGCCAGATTTTCAAGGCAAATACCATTGCACCTAATTCCAGGTCATGCGTGGTATAATTCCTTTCATGAACTTTCAACTGACGTGACGCGTACAAGATGACTTTTTCACATTGCATTAACACGCAACCCAAGCCTTGATGCGATGCATCACAGTACACCTCAAAGTCATCGGTACCGTCTGAGAGTGATAGTATCGGTGCTTTGCAGAGTTTCTCTTTCAATACTTGGAACGTTGATTCTTATTTTTCTCCCCAATCAAACTTTCTATCCTTCTGGGTAAGCGAGGTTAGTGGCTGAGGAACCTTGGAGAAGTTCTCAATAAATCTCCTGTAATATCCTGCTAATCCTAGGAATTTTCGTATTTCTGTGGGGGTTCTTGGCGTGGTCCAGTTCTTTATAGCCTCGATCTTTGAAGGGTCAACATGTATTCCGTTCTCGTTCACCACGTGACCGAGGAATTGTACCTCGCGAATCCAAAATTCGCATTTCGAGAACTTGGCATATAATTGCTCCTTCTTTAGCAATTACAAAATAGTTCTCAGGTGTTGTCCGTGCTCTTCCTCGGTTCGTGAGTATATCAATATATCATCTATGAAGACGATCATCAGGGCGTCTTCATAGATGATATGCTTCCAAAATAGTTCTACATGCCAAGTTCTCGTGAGCAATTATATGCCAGGTTCTTTAGCAATTCCAAAATAGTTCTCAGGTGTCGAATTCCTGCATTTCCGAGGGCGCTAGTCGATATGGAGCTTTTGCCATAGGTGCAGCTCTTGGCACTATATCAATACGGAATTCGACTTGTCGCTGTGGAGGTAGTCCTGGCAAGTCTTCCGGAAAGACCTCGGGATATTCCCTCACTACTGGTATGTCCTCGATCGTGCGCTCATCGACCTTCTTATCCACCACATGGGCAAGAAAAGCGATGCATCCTTTCCTCAAACATTTCTGATCCTTCATGCAGTTTTGATTCGTAGTGGCGTGTCATGCTTCTCACCGTGAATCATCAAATGTTCTCCGCCGGATAAGGGAATGCAAATGAATTTCTCATGACATATAACTTCAGCTTGATTATTGGATAGCCAATCCATATAACGACATCAAAACTACCCAGTTGAACTGGTAATAGATCTATATCGAAATTTCGTTCACCCAATTCTAACGTACATTTCTTTATTATTTCTCTCGATTCTACTAATGTCCCCTTAGCTAGCTCAATCGAGTATGGAACCTCTATTTTACTCGACGCTACCCCAAGTATATCTCTAAACTCTTTAGAAATAAAACTGAAATCTGCCCCAATATCAAAAAGAATAGATGCAAAGTGATCATTGATAGGGAACGTACCGGTGACCACGTTCAGGTCCTGGCGAGCATCCTTAGCTCCAATTACAAATTCTCTTCCTCGTGCTTGGTTCGCTTTAGGGCAATCTTTCTTGAAATGCCCTTTCTCTCCACATCCAAAGCAACCTTGGTCTCTAGTATTGGTTCCCCGACACGCATTGGTGCGATGTCCAAATTTACCACATTTTCCGCACTTGGGGCCTCGACATTCCCCATAGTGGTGGAAAGGACATTTGGGGCATTTTGGTGTGTCCCAAGTATAAGATTTCTTAACCGCAGTGTTTGTGGTAGTGGTAACATATGCTTTGGTTTCTTTGACTTCTCTCGCGGCTTGTTTCTTGTTGCTGTTATTATTACCTCGAGAGCCTTTCTTGAAATGGGAAAATTTTCGCTTGTTGGAGTCAGTAGTCTCCTTAGTAGATTCTTTCTTGTTCCCACTACCTTTAGGCAACCTCCCCTGACGTACAGCCTCCTCAGTAAGGCTGACAGCTAGATCAATCGCTTCACCAATCTAAGTGGGTTTTAAAGAGGTAACCAGACTCAGAATCTCGGGGGCAAGTCCCCAAATGTATCTCTCAATTCGCTTAAATTCAGGCTCCACTAAGTATGGTATAATTCGGGATAAGTCATGGAATCGCTGCGTGTACCCAGCAATGTCTGAACCAATCATCTTTAAATTCCAGAATTCTGTCTCCAACTTTTGAATTTCAGATCTCGAGCAATACTTCTTTCTCATCATTTCTTTAAGTTCCTCCCAGGTCAGGGCGTATGCAGCATCATCGCCCTTAGTTTGGACTTGGAGGTTCCACCAAGATAAAGCTCCATCCACGAAGAGTCCAGTAACATAAATGACTCTTTGTTCAGCAGGGCACTTGCTCATTCGAATGACTGTGCGAAGGCTACAGTACCTCCGATACCGTCGAAATTCAGAGGTTTGTAGTCTAGAAACTGCTTGTAAGTGCAACCTGAAATCATTGGATACACCATTTAAGCATGAGTAACCAAATAGCACGAATAGAATGGATGAGAGTATAGTGTGGTTTTATGAGTAACCGTGTATTACCAGTTGGAGGATTGCCTCCGGTTGAACCTCCGGTACCACCGCTATGCTCGGAGCGGTTAGTCTCGTACTGCACAATTGCCTGGGATATGCGCTCATTCAGCTCCTCATGTGTTGTCGGTAGTGTGTTATTGTTTGAACTTCTTCGGCGGGGCGGCATCGTCTTCTGATATAATATGTCGCTCACAATTAGCCGAATTACAATAGTAATTTCATATTTATTATTACTATTTATTTGTCTAATAATTTTTTTATCAAACATGTATGTAATAGCTCATCGGTACAAAATCAATAAATGAAAGAATATATGTATACGCCATACGCACACCCATCGTCATCATACACACAACTCATCGCATACATAGTCGCCACATCATAAGATATAAATCATAGTATCACCACGACACAATGCATCAACCATAATATCACCACATCATGACACTATCAACCATAACATAAAAGAAATACAATGTAAAATAACGAAAATACACTTTTATACAATGACAACTTGTTATAATTTGTTCGTGAAGATCCAAAAAGGACTTAGGGATACACAACCCTAGCCAATACAAGTTTTACATTACATGAAGTAAAATTTTCTTCTACATTGCTTCTTCACGTCATCAAGTTGTCTTCCAAAAGTTGGGATCTTCAAAGCTCTGTCTTCATGAGCCAAGTCGTCAAAAATACATCAGATCCCCAAAAGATAATCACAAACAAGTTACTGATGTCACACCCCGACCCGCAGCGGAATAAGAGTCGGGGCATAATTGGGTTTTCACCAAAGCTCATGATGTTTACTAAAATGTTTCATAGTTATTAAATTCAAATTACAACTTAAATATTCAAATCAAATCCATACAATTACAAGGAAAATGAAACTAAGTAATACAATCCAAAGCTTAAACTGATTTATTCTTCTAAGCCTTCCTATGTGTTTCTTGCCTCAACTGGATCACCTGTATCATGTGTAAAACGGGGGATATTTTGGGTCAACAAAAGTTGGCGAGTGAACCTTGAGAAAACATTGTTATTATTTCTTGTTGTATTTAATATTGAAAATTTGTGCAATAATCACATGTGAGCAAACATATATATATAGCATAAACGCGAACCACATTGGATGAGTAAATGACATGAATGATGATGTATTTGAGATCAAGGCTCAATCAAACGGAGCCGATCGAATGACATGAATGATGATGTATGTGAGATCAAGGCTCAATCAAACGGAGCCGATCGAATGAGGCACCTGATACTCAACCCGTATCCCACGGGGAGCTGATGGGCCTAATGAAATGCATGTACTGAAAATGATAACTTCAAACTAAACATAATTCACACAACAATTGATACATAATTGACACACATTTGATCACGGATATGATGGAATGCATAAGTGTTTTAAATATAATAAGGAATTTAAACGACACATGATACGCCCCAAAATGTGATTAAAACGGGGAATTTGTAGAGATTCACTCACATTGGGTTCGTTCTTTGATGACGTTGGATGCGCACGAGTTTTGGGATTTGATCGACGAGGAAAACCAACCTAAAATAATAACGAAATGGTTCGGTAAATAAATGGATTTTTAGATTTATTTTTGTGTGTTTAAGGACATTTTCTAACTTTAAAAATATTATTTTTTAAGTATTTTAATTGATTTTTAAATTAATTAAATAAATAAAAAGAAATAAAAATTTTGACTTTTTGACCGTTGACCGTTGACCGGTCGGACTGTGGTTAATTGTGCGTGAGTGAGGTTCGAACCCAGGACCTCTCGTACGCGTGCACGCAGCTCTACCAACTGAGCTACCTGTCTAACCCGAATCATCTCTGTTTTAATTATATTTATATACTAATTAAGTTTAAATTTATTTGGTTTTTATTAAAAAGGATTTATATGGCCGAACCGGTTGCAGGGACCCGGAGTCGAACTCGGGTCCTTCGGTTCGTATGCGCACAGCCCAACCAGTTGGGCTGTGTATCTAACCTGATTAACTCACGGATTATATTACTCTTATAAACATACTGTGACATGTTCTGATTCAGTTCTAAAAATATTGGTTTTATTTCTGAAAGTCGGTACGTTGTGCGATTCGAACTCGTGACGTGTGTGTTGTTTGCGCACACAGTCCACCGCTGGACTGTGTGTCTAACCCGTTTGAATATGTGATTTTTAATTATACTTATACTTATTCTCGACTTCATCTTCTTCGTTTACAAAAACCCAGATCAGAGAGATCCGACTGTTTTGTTTAATTCGATTATCAAAACTTATAACTGGTTGAAATGTAATAGTTAACGAGATTAAAGAACAGAATGTACCAAAACAGTGCATTTAATTCAGATTTCCGGCAGGAGTCGTCGGCTTCGATTTGTGACTTTCGGCTGAGTGAAATGTTTGACAGTTTAGTTTCTTGTGTTATGAAATTAAGTTACTGAGTAAGAGATATCAAGAGTTTTTAGATGATTATACCGATCGACAGTGAGACTTTGATGTTTCAGTGAAATTCCGGCGAGTGTGAGATTTCCCGGCAGCGTAGTCTGGGACAGATTCTGGTTGGAGGATTGAAGTTAAAACATGTCGAATAAGGGATTACAAACAAAAGAGTCAAGAATTTTACCGATTTGAAGTAAGTCTCGGTTTTCTGGTGAAAGTCCGGCGAATGCAGAATAACTCCGGCGAGTGCTAATGCTTCGAGAGATTGAGCGATTTTGAGCGAAAAGGTTACCAGAGGTTTGGGTGGGTATTTATAGGGAAGAAACAGAATGTATTGAGTCCGAATTTGGTCTTGATTCGTGGTCAAGGTTTCTCCGGCGGTTATGACTAAAATCAAGGGTCAGACATCGGTTATAACCGATGTCTTAGTCGGTTAGCGTGTTTTGGTCAAAAGGAAATTGGCCAAAGTCGCGGATTGCCTGATTTCCCGGTGACTGCGAGTTCTGAGCGCGGTGACACTCCGGTTTTGAATTTGGATTTCATCTTAAGTATTATTTGTTTCGTAATATTCACAAAGAAAGCAAGTGGCGGAGTGGTATGTTGTGTGTTTGTTGAAGCGGCTGACCCGGGTTCGAAACCAGGCAGCCCTATTTATTTTTTTATTCACTTATTTATTATTAATTATCAATTATAGTTTTTTAATTCTAATATATTTATTAATTATGTATGGTTTAAAATTGATTTGAGCAATAAATGTGCAATGAAGAATTATGACTGGATATTCGATTAATAAATGAAGCGGGTTTGGAAAACTCGTTTTTCGACGGATGTTACAGTATCCCCTACTTTTAGAAATTTCGTCCCGAAATTTAAGTAGTAGTGGTAACAGGAAAAAGATGCGGGTATTTCTCGCGCATTGAGTCTTCATGTTCCCAAGTAAACTCAGGTCCTCGTTTCGACTCCCAACGTACCCTGACAATTGGAATATGACTCCGTCTTAAACGCTTCTCTCCGAAGTCCATGATTTCTACTGGTCTTTCAATGAAGTGCATAGATTCATCGATCTGAATGTCTTCTAGCGGAATATGGAGGTTTTCATCGGCGAGGCACTTCTTCAAGTTTGATACATGGAATGTGGGATGAATTCTGTTGAGCTCTTCTGGTAGGTCAAGCTTGTATGCGACAGGACCTACTCTTTAGAGTATCTTGAAAGGTCCTACGTAGCGTGGTGCTAGCTTGCCCTTCTGGCCAAAGCGAACCACTCTCTTCCACGGTGATACTTTTAAAAGTACTTGATCACCAATGTTAAACTCCAAGGGCTTTCGTCGTTTGTCTGCATAACTCTTTTGACGAAATTGTGCCGCTAGAAGATTGTTTCGAATTTGATGGATCTTGTCTGTTGTTTCTTGAATTAATTCTGGACCGGTGATTTGTGATTCCCCAATTTCGTGCCAACATACTGGAGATCGGCACTTATGACCATATAAAGCTTCGAAAGGAGCCATGCCGATACTTGAGTGATAACTATTGTTGTACGAAAATTCAACTAATGGTAGATGAGAGTCCCAATTTCCCTTGAAGTCTATGACACATGCTCGAAGCATGTCTTCAAGAGTTTGGATGGTGCGTTCAGATTGTCCATCAGTTTGAGGATGAAAAGCGGTACTGAGGTCTAATCGTGTACCCAAGGCGGTTTGTACGGCTCGCCATGTTCGTGAAGTGAAACGACCATCACGGTCTGAAATGATGCTTAAAGGTACACCATGACGGCTTACGATCTCGCTGATTTTAGATACGAGCTAACTTCTCGTTCTTGAAGTCCTCGCGGATCGGAATGAAGTGAGCTGATTTTGTAAGACGATCAATGATTACCCATATAGTGTCATACACACTAGAGGTGCGAGGTAACCCGGTAATGAAATCCATGGTTATGTTTTCCCACTTCCACACAGGTATTTCGGGTTGAACTAGAAGTCCTGAAGGTCTTTGATGTTCAGCTTTTACTTTGGAATAGGTAAGGCACTTGGAAACAAAAACAACAATATCTTTTTTCATGCCTGGCCACCAGTAGGTGTAGCGTAGGTCTTGATACATCTTGTCGGCTCCTAGGTGTACAGAGTATCGTGTTTTGTGCGCCTCATTCATGAGGAAATCACGAAGGTTATCGCGATCGGGAATCCATATGCGATTTGAGTAGTATAGAATACCGTCGGATTTGGTTTCGATTGTGAGTTCTGCTCCACGTGACAGCTCATCTCGGACGTCGTTTTCTGTTACAGAAACATGTTGAGCTTCTCGGATTCGATCTTTGATGTCGATTATGATTTGCGAACATAGAAGACGAATGGAGTTCGCATAACCTTTTCGACTGAGTGCATCAGCCACCACATTTTCCTTTCCAGGATGATACCGAATTTCACAGTCGTAGTCGTTAAGAAGTTCGACCCATCTTCGTTGCCTCATATTCAACTCCTTTTGATTGAAGATATGTTGGAGGCTCTTGTGGTCAGTGTATCTTTCACACTTGGTACCATAGAGGTAATGTCTCCATATCTTGAGAGCGAACACAACGGCTCCAAGTTCTAGGTCGTGGGTGGTGTAATTCTTTTCATGAACTTTGAGTTGCCTAGAAGCATAGGCTATCACTTTTCCTCTTTGCATCAGTACACAGCCTAGTCCTTGCCCTGACGCATCGCAATAAACCACGAAGTCATCACAACCCCAGGGAGTGTGAGGATAGGTGCGTCACAGAGTTTTTGCTTTAGAGTTTGGAAGGCCTCTTCCTGCTTAGGTCCCCAAATGAAGGGTTTTCCTTTATGAGTCAAGGCCGTGAGTGGTACATCAATATGGGAAAAATTGGCGATGAAGCGTTGATAGTAACCAGTCAAACCAAGAAATGACCTAACTTCGGTAGGGGTACGTGGCGCTTGCCATTCCTGCACTGCCTTGATTTTTGAAAGATCAACGTGAATTCCTTTGTCATTGACGACATGTCCGAGGAATTGTATTTCTCCTAACCAGAATTCACATTTTGAGAACTTTGCGTAGATCTTTTCGGTCCTTAAGAGTGTAAGGATGAGTCGAAGGTGTCGCTCGTGATCGGATTTAGACTTGGAGTAGATAAGAATATCGTCGATGAAGACTATGACAAAGCGGTCGAGGTAGGGTTTGCATACCCTATTCATTAGATCCATGAAGACAGCTGGGGCGTTGGTTAAACCAAACGGCATGACCATGAATTCGTAATGACCATAACGAGTTCGGAGGGCGGTCTTTGGGACGTCTTCTTCATGTACTCTGAGTTGATGATAACCAGAACGATGGTCGATTTTTGAAAAACAGGTGGCGCCTTGAAGTTGGTCTAGGAGGTCATCGATGCGAGGTAATGGGTAGCGGTCCTTGACCGTTAACTTGTTAAGTTCTCTGTAGTCGATACACATGCGAAATGTTCCATCTTTCTTCTTCACAAACAGAACAGGCGCACCCCAAGGCGAGGAGCTAGGACGTATGAATCCTTTGTCAGTCAGTTCTTGCAGTTGACTGGCCAGCTCTTGCATTTCGGATGGGGCTAGCCTATAAGGAGATTTTGCGACTGGTGTAGCGCCAGGCACAAGATCGATGCGGAATTTGACTTCTCTCACAGGAGGGAGTCCTGAGATGTCGTCGGGAAAGACTTCTGGGAATTCTTTCACTACTGGTATATCTTCGAGTTTCTTCTGTAACATTTGTCAAAAACGGGTTTTCCAAACCCGCTCCGTTTGTAATCGAATATCAAGTTATAAATGTTTCGTTGCGTATTTATGTCCATTTTAATATTTAATGATGCATAATTAATAAACAAACTAGAACATAAAAGTTATAATTGATAAAAAGTAAAAATAAAATAAATAAAAAGAAAAATAGGCTGCCGGGACTCGAACCCGGGTCAGCCGGGAAAGAACTCCAAAGACTTATCACACACACACATAACCACTCCGCCACTTGTTGTTTTCTGTCAACTCTAGGAAACAAATAAATTTTATGGTCAATCATGAAGCAACCTGATTACGCTAACTGTAACCGAAATCGGTCACCAAACGTCCAAAAACGTTTGATTATTCGCGGTTTACAGATTATAACCGCTACACCGACGCCTCCAATCAATTGAGCTTTGAATGGACTTGAATTCAAGAGTGAATCGGTTTTAATAACCGAAAACTTGCAATTTCTGAATTACTTCAATCATTGTCCCCTCTCGCGACTCAAAAACATTCTGCAAGCCTTCAATTTCATTTCCGCAATACTTTCAGTTCGCCGGAGAAGCTATTTGAACTCGCCGGACTTTCGCCGGAAAACCGTGTTTTCCATCAATTCAGTAAGTCTCTCAATTCTTTCATTGTCTATCAATTGTTAAGCTATTGCTAACTCAAACCCTTCAATCGGAATCAATTTCAGACGTTGATATCGGATAATTCCCTCTCGCCGGAAAACTTCTGAAATTTCTTATCTTCCGCTGTGAAACGGTATAGCCTTCTAAACCTTCTGATAACTCTTGTTTAATACTTCAATTCCTCACTTAGCTAATCAAAACTGTTAATTTATTCGCTCAGTCGATATCCGTAAAAAACAGAGCCGACGACTTGCCGGAATTCTGAGATAAATCGTTCTCCGGTATGTTTACTTCTAAAAATCGTCTCTGCCATTTCATTTTAGTCTTATGAATGTTTGTCAATCAAATTAAACAAGAATCAATAGAGTAATCGTAGGCTGTAATTCGGTAACGAAGAAGACGAAGTTAAGTTGATTATAAGTTTATTATAATTTGGATATTATCTTGAGTTAGACACACAGTCCAGCGCTGGACTGTGTGCACACATATACCACACGCCGCGAGTTCGATCCTTGATACACACACACCCTCTGTAATTAAAGTGTTCTTTTTTGTAAATGAACCGGATCCTTTTCGCAATTAGATGTTAAGTATTATAAAAATCTGTATATTAACCAAGTTAGACACACAGTCCAGTGGTGGACTGTGTGTAATGTTAAAGCACAGGTCCCGGGTTCGAGACATGTTGACGGCACCGGTTCGATGATTTAAAACATTTTTGAAAAACATGCTTCGAGACAACTCAAGACTCACGAGAAGAACTACACCACCCATGACCTAGAACTTGGAGCCGTTGTGTTCGCTCTTAAGATATGGAGACATTATCTCTACGGTACTAAGTGTGAAATATACACTGACCACAAGAGTCTTCAACATATCTTCAATCAAAAGGAGTTAAACATGAGGCAACGAAGATGGGTCGAACTTCTAAATGACTAAGACTGTGAAATTCGGTATCACCCTGGCAAGGTAAATGTGGTTGCTGATGCACTCAGTCGAAAGGGTTATGTGAACTCCATTCATCTTCTATGTTCGCAAATCATAACTGACATTAAAAATCAAATTCGAGAAGCCCAACATGTTTCAGTAACGGAGGATGATGTAAGAAAGGAGCTGTCTTGTGGAGCTGAACTTAAAATTGAAACTAAATCTGACGGTATTCTGTACTATCTAGATCGCATATGGATTCCTGACCACAACAACCTTCGTGAATTTCTTATGAATGAGGCTCACAAAACACCATACTCTATACACCCAGGAGCCGATAAGATGTATCAAGACCTTCGATACACCTATGGTGGCCTGGAATGAAAAAAGATATTGCTGTTTTTGTGTCCAAGTGCCTTACATGTTCCAAGGTGAAAGCTGAACACCAAAGACCCTCAGGACTTTTGGTCCAACCTGAAATACCTGTATGGAAGTGGGAAAACATAACCATGGACTTCATTACCGGGTTACCTCGCACTTCTGGTGGGTATGACACTATATGGGTAATCATTGATCGACTTACAAAATCAGCTCACTTTATTCCTATCCGCGAAGATTTCGAGAACGAAAAGCTAGCTCGTATTTATATCAGCGAAATCGTAAGCCGACATGGTGTACCGTTAAGCACTATTTCAGATTGTGATGGTCGTTTCACTTCACGAACATGGCAAGCAGTACAAGCCGCTTTGGGTACGCGATTAGATCTCAGTACCGCTTATCATCCTCAAACTGATGGACAATCTGAACGCACCATTCAAACTCTTGAAGATATGCTTCGAGCATGTGTCATAGACTTCAAGGGAAATTGGGACGCTCATCTACCATTAGTTGAATTTTCGTACAACAACAGCTATCATTCAAGTATTGGCATGGCACCTTTTGAAGCTTTATATGGTCGTAAGTGCCGATCTCCAGTATGTTGGCACGAAATTGGGGAAGCTCAAATCACCGGTCCAGAATTGATTCAAGAAACCACAGACAATATCCATCAAATTCGAAACAATCTTCTAGCGGCTCAAAGTCGTCAAAAGAGTTATGCAGATAAACGACGGAAGCCTTTGGAGTTTAACATTGGTGATCATGTACTTTTAAAAGTATCACCGTGGAAGGGAGTAGTTCGTTTTGGTCAAAAAAGGCAAGCTAGCACCACGCTACGTAGGACCTTTCAAGATACTCGAAAGAGTAGGACCTGTAGCCTACAAGCTTGATGTACCAGAAGAACTCAACAGGATTCATCCCACATTCCACGTATCAAACTTGAAGAAGTGCCTCGCTGATGAAAACCTCCACATTCCTCTGGAAGATATTCAGATTGATGAATCTATGCATTTTATTGAAAGAACAGTAGAGATCATGGACTTCGGAGAAAAACGCTTAAGACGGAGTCGTATTCCAATAGTTAGGGTACGCTAGGAGTCGAAACGGGGACCTGAGTTTACTTGGGAACGTGAAGACTCAATGCGTGAAAAATACCCGCACCTTTTTCCTACTACTACTTAAATTTCGGGACGAAATTCCTAAAAGTAGGGGATACTGTAACATTTGTCAAAAACGGATTTTCCAAACCCGCTCCGTTTGTAATTGAATATCAAGTTATAAATGTTTCGTTGCGTATTTATGTCCATTTTAATATTTAATGATGCATAATTAATAAACAAACTAGAACATAAAAGTTATAATTGATAAAAAGTAAAAATAAAATAAATAAAAAGAAAAATAGACTGCCGGGACTCGAACCCGGGTCAGCCGGGAAAGAACTCCAAAGACTTATCACACACACACATAACCACTCCGCCACTTGTTGTTTTCTGTCAACTCTAGGAAATAAATAAATTTTATGGTCAATCATGAAGCAACCTGATTACGCTAACTGTAACCGAAATCGGTCACCAAACGTCCAAAAACGTTTGATTATTCGCGGTTTACCGATTATAACCGCTACACCGACGCCTCCAATCAATTGAGCTTTGAATGGACTTGAATTCAAGAGTGAATCGGTTTTAATAACCGAAAACTTGCAATTTCTGAATTACTTCAATCATTGTCCCCTCTCGCGACTCAAAAACATTCTGCAAGCCTTCAATTTCATTTCCGCAATACTTTCAGTTCGCCGGAGAAGCTATTTGAACTCGCCGGACTTTCGCCGGAAAATCATGTTTTCCACCAATTCAGTAAGTCTCTCAATTCTTTCATTGTCTATCAATTGTTAAGCTATTACTAACTCAAACCCTTCAATCGGAAACAATTTCAGATGTTGATATCAGATAATTCCCTCTCGCCGGAAAACTTCTGAAATTTCTTATCTTCCGCTGTGAAACGGTATAGCCTTCTAAACCTTCTGATAACTCTTGTTTAATACTTCAATTCCTCACTTAGCTAATCAAAACTGTTAATTTATTCGCTCAGTCGATATCCGTAAAAAACAGAGCCGACAACTTGCCGGAATTCTGAGATAAATCGTTCTCCGGTATGTTTACTTCTAAAAATCGTCCCTGCCATTTCATTTTAGTCTTATGAATGTTTGTCAATCAAATTAAACAAGAATCAATAGAGTAATCGTAGGCTGTAATTCGGTAACGAAGAAGACGAAGTTAAGTTGATTATAAGTTTATTATAATTTGGATATTATCTCGGGTTAGACACACAGTCCAGCGGTGGACTGTGTGCACACATATACCACACGCCGCGAGTTCGATCCTTGATACACACACACCCTCTGTAATTAAAATGTTCTTTTTTCTAAATGAACCGGATCCTTTTTGCAATTAGATGTTAAGTATTATAAAAATCTGTATATTAACCAAGTTAGACACACAGTCCAGTGGTGGACTGTGTGTAATGTTAAAGCACAGGTCCCGGGTTCGAGACCTGTTGACGGCACCGGTTCGATGATTTAAAACATTTTTGAAAATAAAATAATTTTGAATAAACTGAGTTAGTATATAAATATAATTAAAAACAGAATTATTTCGGGTTAGACACGTAGCTCAGTTGGTAAAGCTGCGTGCACGCGTACGGGAGGTCTCGGGTTCGAGTCCTGCCCGGCGCATACACACACACAATAAAACCGGTTAACAAGTCAACGGTCAACGCAAAAGTCAACATATTTTTATATTTTTATTTATTTGATTTAATTCAAAAATCAATTAAAAATACTTAAAAATAATGTTTTTAAAGATAGGAAATAGCCTTAAACTCACAAAAATATATCTAAAAATCCTATTAAAATTATTAATAAAATCCACTCATTAACTATACTTTCCGTTATTATTTAGGTTAGTTAATCCTCATTGTTCAATCCTTCAAACTCGTGCGCATCTCATCGACTCCAACCGAACGCACCCAATGTGAGTGAATCCCTACAAAATTCCCCGTTTTAATCACGTTTTTGGGGTGTATCATGTGTCTTACCATTTATTATATTTAAATCATTGTGCATACATCATATCATGAACAAATGTGTATTTAGCTTGTATCAACTGTTGTGTGGTTATTGTTTAGATTTAATTTATTATTTTCAGTACATGCAAGTTCATAGGCCGCCGCTCCCCATTACATTATGAGCGTTGAGCAGTTCCCCATTACATTATGAGCGTGAACCTGGCGTTGCCAACATACGATCGGCTCCGTTTGATTGAGCCTTGATCGCACAGACATTCATCATAGGCCGTCCGTTTCCCCATTACATTATGAGCGTGAACATGACGTTGCCAACATATACAGTTTCATTCATGTTATATATTCATGCAAGTTCATATGTTATTGTATGTTATAGTTGTGGTTGTTATTGCTATTGTTTGATTATTTACATTTGCTCACATATGACTATTGCACAGTTTTTCCTTGATAAAATATCAAGAAATCAATAATAAATCTTTATCTAACAAGGTTCACTCGCCAACTTATGTTGACCCAAAAACCCCATTTTTACACATGATACAGGTGAACCAGCTGCAGCAAGAAACACATAGGATTGGCTTAGAAGAATAAACTGGTTTAGAGCTTGGATTGTTTAGTTGGTTAATTTCCTTTGTATTGTATGGACATGTTTGGATTATTGAGAATGTAATTTTGACTTTAATAAATATGAAACATATTAGTAAATATCATGAGCTTTGGTGATAACCCAATTATGCCCCGACTCTTATTCCACTGCGGGTCGGGGTGTGACATCTTCTCCTTGTTTCCCTTCTTGACGACGTGAGTGTCACACCCCGACTCGCAGCGGAATAAGAGTCGGGGCATAATTGGGTTATCACCAAAGCTCATGATATTTACTAATATGTCTCATATTTATTAAATTCAAAATTACATCCTCAATATTCCAAACATGTTCATACAAATACTAAGAAAGATAATCAACTAAACAATCCAAAGTCTAAACCAGTTTATTCTTCTAAGCCATCCTATGTGTTTCTTGCTGCAGCTGGATCACCTGTATCATGTGTAAAAATTGGGGGTTTTTGGGTCAACATAAGTTGGCGAGTGAACCTTGTTAGAAAAACATTTATTATTGATCTCTTGTTATCTTTATCAGGAAAAATTGTGCAATAATCATATGTGAGCAAACGTAATTAAATCATACAATGACAATAACAATAACAAACAATAACTTACAATAACATACAATAACATACCAACTTGCATGAATATAACACATGAATGAAACTGTATATGTTGGCAACGTCACGTTCACGCTCATAATGTAATGGGGAACGGACGGCCTATGATGAATGTCTGTGCGATCAAGGCTCAATCAAACGGAGCCGATCGTATGTTGGCAACGCTTGGTTCACGCTCATAATGTAATGGGGAACAACTCAACGCTCATAATGTAATGGGGAGCGGCGGCCTATGATAATGTATGTACTGAAAATGATAAATTAAATCTAAATAATAACCACACGAACAGTTGGTACAAGTTGAATACACATTTGTTCATGAATATGACAGATGCACAATAGTTTAAATGTGATAAATAATAAGACACATGATACACCCCAAAAACGTGATTAAAACGGGGAATTTGTAGAGATTCACTCACAGTGGGTGCGTTCGGTTGAAGATGATGAAATGCGCACGAGTTTAGAGGATTGATCGACGAGAATTAACTAACCTAAATAACAACGAAAGGTAAGGTAAATGAGTGGATTTTATTAATAATTTTAATAGGATTTTTAGATATATTTTTGTGAGTTTTAAGGCTATTTTCTATCTTTAAAAACATTATTTTTAAATATTTTTAATTGATTTTTAAATTAAATAAATAAATAAAAATATATAAAAATGTTGACTTTTGCGTTGACCTTTGACCATTTACCGTGACTATTGACTGTTTGACCGGTTCATGTGTGCGCCGGGTAAGGCTCGAACCCGAGACCTCCCGTACGCGTGCACGCAGCTCTACCAACTGAGCTACGTGTCTAACCCAAAATTTCTGTTTTTAATTATATTTATATACTGTTTTAATTTATTCAAAATTCATTCTTTTTAAAAAGGATTTTAATTATCGAACCTTGCCGTCAACAGGTCTCGAACCCGGGACCTGTGATTTAGTGTTGCACACAGTCCACCGCTGGACTGTGTGTCTAACTTGGTTAATATACTGATTTTTATTATACTTAACATCTAATTGTGAGTGGATCCGGTTTAGTTTTAAAAAAGAACATTTTTATTACAGAGAATGTGCGTTTGTCAAGGATCGAACTCGGAACGTATGCGTATTGTTTGCACACAGTCCACCGCTGGACTGTGTGTCTAACCCGTTTATAATACCGATTTTAATTAATCTTATAATCATAATAGACTTTATTTTCTTCGTTCAAATCACAGACAACGGTTAAACCAACTGTTTCTTGTTTAATTCGGTAATGAACATTATAAGAAATTGAAAGGTAATGAACGGAGAGGGTTTGGGGAAAGGATGTACCGAACAGGTGTCTTTCACAGAACTCCGGCAATGATTCGTCGGCTCTGTTTTGTGAACTTCGGCTGTTAGGATCAATTAACAGTTTTGATTGATTAGATATGAAATTGAACTACTGAGCAACGATTATCCGTAGGTTTAAATGATCGTACCGGCTCACGGCATGATTCTGGAAATTTCAGAAGTTTTCCGGCGAAAGCAGAATTTCCGACAACGTCGTCTGAGATTGATTCTGGGTGATGGATTGATATTAGTAATGGTCTATCAATAGAATGGAACAGAAAGAGTCGAGTTATTTACCGTTTTGAGGTGAGTCTCGGTTTTCCGGCGACTTGCAGAGAATTCGGCGATGATCAGAAAGTAATTCCGACGACCAGAAAAAAGAGTAAACGTGAAATTAGAAGCTCTGGGAATGTAATTGAATCGCGAGATGAGGATTTTGTTGAAGTAATTCCAGAAATGAATGTTTTCGGTTATAAAACCAAACATCACCTGAATTCAAGTTCATTAACGACTGAATTGATTTAAAATGTCGGTTTATCGGTTATGATCAAGATTCCCCGAGCACTCAAACGTCTTGGACGGTTTGAAAGCCGATATCGGTTTCAGTTGGCGCAACAGGTTGATTCTCGGTTGTAGATATGATTTAATTGTTTCCTTGAACTCACAAAAACATCAAGTGGCGGAGTGGTGGAATGTGTGTGCGTTAAGTCGCTAAGCTCATATCCGGCTGACCCGGGTTCGAGTCCCGGCAGCCTGTTTTTCATTTTATTTATTTTATTTTTACTTTTTATCAATTATAGCTTTTATATTCTAGTTTGTTTATTAATTATGCATCGTTCAAAATTAAAATCAACATAAATACGCAACGAAACATTTATAACTTGATATTCGATTACAAACGAAGCGGGTTTGGAAAACCCGTCTTTGACAAATGTTACAGTATCCCCTACTTTTACAAATTTCGTCCCGAAATTTAAGTAGTAGTGGTAACAGGAAAAAGATGCGGGTATTTTTCGCGCATTGAGTCTTCACGTTCCCAAGTAAACTCAGGTCCCCGTTTCGACTCCCAGCGTACCCTAACTATTGGAATACGACTCCGTCTTAAGCGTTTTTCTCCGAAGTCCATGATCTCTACTGTTCTTTCAATGAAATACATAGATTCATCGATCTGATCTTCCAGGGGAATATTGAGGTTTTCATCGGCGAGGCACTTCTTCAAGTTTGATACGTGGAATGTGGGGTGAATTCTGTTGAGTTCTTCTGGTAGATCAAGCTTGTATGCTACAGGTCCTACTCTTTCGAGTATCTTGAAAGGTCCTACGTAGCGTGGTGCTAGCTTGCCCTTCTGGCCAAAACGAACTACTCCCTTCCACGGTGATACTTTTAAAAGTACATAATCACCAATGTTAAACTCCAAAGGCTTTCGTCGTTTATCTGCATAACTCTTTTGACGACTTTGTGCTGCTAGAAGATTGTTTCGAATTTGATGGATCTTGTCTGTGGTTTCTTGAATCAATTCTGGACCGGTGACTTGAGCTTCCCCAATTTCGTGCCAACATACTGGAGATCGGCACTTACGACCATATAAAGCTTCAAAAGGTGCCATGCCGATACTTGAATGATAGCTGTTGTTGTACGAAAATTCAACTAATGGTAGATGAGCGTCCCAATTTCCCTTCAAGTCTATGACACATGCTCGAAGCATATCTTCAAGAGTTTGAATAGTGCGTTCAGATTGTCCGTCAGTTTGAGGATGATAAGCGGTACTGAGGTCTAATCGTGTACCCAAAGCGGCTTGTACGGCCTGCCATGTTCGTGAAGTGAAACGACCATCACGATCTGAAATAATGCTTAACGGTACACCATGTCGGCTCACGATTTCGCTGATGTAGATACGAGCTAGCTTCTCGTTCTTGAAATCTTCGCGGATTGGGATAAGTGAGCTGATTTTGTAAGACGATCAATGATTACCCATATATGTCATACCCACCAGAAGTGCGAGTAACCCGGTAATGAAGTCCATGGTTATGTTTTCCCACTTCCATACAGGTATTTCAGGTTGGAACAGAAGTCCTGAGGGTCTTTGATGTTCAGCTTTTACCTTGGAACATGTAAGGCACTTGGAAACAAAAACAGCAATATCCTTTTTCATTCCAGGCCACCAGTAGGTGTATCGAAGGTCTTGATACATCTTGTCGGCTCCTGGGTGTATAGAGTACCGTGTTTTGTGTGCCTCATTCATAAGAAATTCACGAAGGTTTTGGGGTCAGGAATCCATATGCGATCTAGATAGTACAGAATACCGTCAGATTTAATTTCAATTTTAAGTTCAGCTCCAAAGGACAGCTCCTTTCGTACGTCGTCTTCCGTTACTGAAACATGTTGGGCTTCTCGAATTTGATCTTTGATGTCGGTTATGATTTGCGAACATAGAAGATGAATGGAGTTCGCATAACCCTTTCGACTGAGTGCATCGGCCACCACATTTGCCTTGCCAGGGTGATACCGAATTTCACAGTCGTAGTCATTAAGAAGTTCTACCTATCTTCGTTGCCTCATGTTTAACTCCTTTTGGTTGAAGATATGTTGAAGACTCTTGTGGTCAGTGTATATTTCACACTTAGTACCTAGAGATAATGTCTCCATATCTTAAGAGCAAACACAACGGCTCCAAGTTCTAGGTCATGGGTGGTGTAGTTCTTCTCATGAGTTTTGAGTTGTCTAGAAGCATAAGCTATCACCTTTCCTCTTTGCATTAGAACACAGCCTAGTCCTTGCCCTGACGCGTCGCAATAAACCATGAAGTCATCAAAACCTTCAGGAAGAGTGAGGATAGGTGCATCACAGAGTTTTTGTTTAAGGGTCAGGAAGGCCTCTTCTTGTTTGGGTCCCCAAATGAAGGGTTTCCCTTTACGAGTTAAAGCTGTGAGTGGTACAGCAATGCGGGAGAAATTTGAAATGAAACGGCGATAATAACCAGCCAAACCAAGGAATGATCTTACTTCGGTTGGTGTACGTGGCGCTTGCCATTCTTGTACCGCTTTGATCTTTGAGGGGTCGACATGTATTCCCTTGTCATTGACGACATGTCCAAGGAATTGTACCTCTTTTAACCAGAATTCGCATTTGGAGAATTTGGCGTAGAGCTTTTCATTCTCTAAGAGTGTAAGGATGAGTCGAAGATGTCGTTCATGATCAGACTTAGACTTTGAGTAGATGAGTATGTCGTCGATGAAGACTATAACAAAGCGATCGAGATAGGGTTTGCAGACTCTGTTCATTAGATCCATGAAGATAGCTGGAGCGTTGGTTAAACCAAATGGCATGACCATGAATTCATATGACCATAACGAGTTCGGAAGGCGGTCTTTGGGACGTCTTCTTCATGTACTCTGAGTTGATGATAACCAGAACGAAGGTCGATTTTTGAAAAACAGCTAGCGCCTTGAAGTTGGTCAAGAAGATCATCAATGCGAGGTAATGGGTAGCGGTTCTTGACCGTTAACCTGTTGAGTTCTCTGTAGTCGATGCACATACGAAACGTTCCATCTTTCTTCTTCACAAAAAGGACAGGTGCACCCCAAGGCGAGGAGCTAGGACGTATGAATCCTTTGTCAGTCAACTCTTGCAATTGACTGGCTAGCTCTTGCATTTCGGAGGGGGCTAACCTATAAGGAGATTTTGCAACTGGTGTAGCTCCAGGTATAAGATCAATGCGGAATTCGACTTCTCTCACAGGAGGAAGTCCTGAAATGTCGTCAGGAAAAACTTGCGGAAAATCTTTTACTACTGGGTTGTCTTCAAGTTTCTTCTCCATGGTTCCCTTTTTGATGACATGAGTTAGAAATGCGACATAATTCTTGCGGAGATATTTTCGAGCTTGAAGACAGGACATTAATCTGAGTCCTTTCGATGGGGTTTCTCCAAAGATTCGTAGAGTCTGACCATTTGTAAGAGGAATGCTATAAACTTTTCACGGTATACAACTTCAGCCTGATGTTGGCTGAGCCAGTCCATACGAATTATAATGTCAAAGCTTCCCAACTTCATAGGAATGAGGTCAACTGGAAAATCGTGATCGTTTAAGGTGAGAGTACAATTGCGTATAATAGAGTTTAATGAGACCGGTTTTCCGTCAGCAACTTCTACAGTTATGGATTCCATGAGCTTATCACGAGTTTAGTTGAGGATGGGTTCAAATTCTAAGGACACAAAACTTTTATCCGCGCCAGTATCAAACAACATGGATGCATAACTACCATTGATAAAAACGTACCGTTAACCACATTGCTGTCAGCTCTAGCCTGATTAGCGTTGATGTTGAAAGCTCTTCCTCTTGCAGGTGGAGGAGCTTGGTTAGCCTGATTCACCGGATTTGCTTGGGCTTGAGTATGTATAATGTTTACCAAACATGGACAAGTGTTTCTAAAGTGGCTTGGGTCTCCACAATTGTAGCAAGCCCGCATAGGTTGCACCATGGGATAGTTGGGTTGGTAGTAGGATTGGGCTAAATGTTGGGTAGGTGGTAGCAGTAGAGATTGTTGGGCTTGACCCATTATTTGATGGTGGGTTTGGGTTGAGGGCTGGTGGCGGTTCGTCCGTTGAGGTATGCGACAGGTTTGAACAGTGTGACCTGCGCGACCACAGTCGGTGCAATGTTGGCAGGGGTGATAAGGAAAGTGATGGTATTGGCAAGGGTTGCATTTGGGAATGGGCCAGAGTATGGCCTTTTATATGGTGCAGGTGAGGGGGCAACTTGGGTAATGGGTGCAGCAGGGATAGGGAAATTTGTTTGTGTGACAGCAAAGTTTCTGGTGTTACGTTTCCTCTTGTTAGCAAACTTAGAGGAGGAGGTGGTATGGTTTGAAGTTTGGCCCTCAACGGGGCTTTCTTTTTCTCCTCTTTAAATTTACCGTTGCGAATTCGATTCTCAGTAAGCTCAGTAGCTAGTTCCATAGCAGCTTCAAGTGTTGCTGGCGAAGTGCTGAGAACTGAGTCTTGAACTTTTCGAGGGAAGCCCTCGAATATAATGTTCGACTACGCGGTAAACTAGGGTGAACAAGTTAGGGACCATTTGGTTCAACTCTAAAAACCTCTTGTTGTAGGAAGTATGATCTCCCTCCTTTTGCTTCAACGAATGAAATTCATCCTCTAACTTTTTAATCTCACTTCTAGGACAGAATCATCTCGTCATGATTTCCCTTAACTCCTCCCACGTTAAGGCCATTGCATCTTCGATTCCTCTCTTACCCTTTTCAGTATTCCACCAGGTAAGAGCTACCCCAAATAGTCTCCCGGTTGCGTATCGTACCAGCGATCCTCGGGACAATCGCAGTTGAGGAAGGTGTTTTCCATTTCCTCAAACCAGTGGAGGAGAGCAGTGACACCTTCGGTCCCTTCAAATTTCGAGGATCGCAAGACTTGAAATGTTTATATGAGCACTTTTTTGTAGGAGGGTTGCCGATGTTCTGGTCTTCTTGCTGGGGAGGATTGGTGGGATTTGTGGCGAGAGCTTGTTGTACTTGAACCACAATGTCAGGAAGCACCGCAGCCATTTGTTTTGCGATTTGAGTGGCCAAGCGTTCGTGTGACCTTCCTGATCTTCTACCCCCTCGTTGTTGCCTAGCCGACATCTACAGGAACATACATAAGAAGATTGTGAGTTTATGGAGTCTTTTTAGGTGTCATGTGTCTTAAAGAAAATAAAAATAACATAAATATCAATAATGCAACTACAATCATAGGATGTCTTGGGTTTGCTCATGTTGGGACTCAAATGTCCCCCATACCTTCACCTGTATAGTCATGTAGGCCCCCATGACTATTGGCTTGGTAGGATTCACATTAGTATTGGCGGTTTAACACTCGCATCACCCGAATGAAAACCATGAAATATGTTTACGAGATGTATGGTTGGAAGGTGTCCAGGTGTAGACCCAATGACAACTCAAAGTGGGGTTAGCTCACACGACGTTTGGTATAGCATGCTTTGGCCTAATAGGTACTTCGTACTCTCATCGTTAGTCCCCAGGTAGGCAAACTGGTCCTTTATTTTGGATTTATACGAATGCCAAGCCTAGACAGGAAGTTCCGACTACCGGTACTTGTACCCTTCCAGTTACTACATGCCCGTCATGAGAACTCACTTTGATGTGATTTGAAAATACAAAAATCATTGAAAAAAAATCATGAAAATGATGCGGTGTGTGCTCTCATGGATATGATATGTTATGAGAATATGATTCATTATAGGCATTATATAATAATATGTACTTATGCACATGCTTGCATAACATTGAATGTAACATTAAACATAAAAAATATAAACATCATGAATTTTGCATGTAACACACAAAAATTAAAAATTCTAATCAACTATAGTATAGCTCTAAGGGTCTAATATCCTATCCTATATCCCTATAGTCATGGCTCTGATACCAATCTGTCACACCCTGACCCGCAGCGGAATAAGAGTCGGGGCATAATTGGGTTATCACCAAAGCTCATGATATTTACTAATATGTCTCATATTCATTAAATTCAAAATTACATCCTCAATATTCCAAACATGTTCATACAAATACAAAGAAAGATAATCAACTAAACAATCCAAAGTCTAAACCAGTTTATTCTTCTAAGCCATCCTATGTGTTTCTTGCTGTAGCTGGATCACCTGTATCATGTGTAAAAATGGGGGTTTTTGGGTCAACATAAGTTGGCGAGTGAACCTTGTTTGACAAACATTTATTATTGATCTCTTGTTATCTTTATCAGGAAAAATTGTGCAATAATCATATGTGAGCAAACGTAATTAAATCATACAATGACAATAACAACAACAAACAATAACTTACAACCAACTTGCATGAATATAACACATGAATGAAAACTCTATATGTTGGCAACGTCACGTTCACGCTCATAATATAATGGGGAACGGATGGCCTATGATGAATGTCTGTGCGATCAAGGCTCAATCAAACGGAGCCGATCGTATGTTGGCAACGCCTGGTTCACGCTCATAATGTAATGGGGAACAGCTCAACGCTCATAATGTAATGGGGAGCGGCGGCCTATGATAATGTATGTACTGAAAATGATAAATTAAATCTAAACAATAACCACACGACAGTTGCTACAAGTTGAATACACATTTGTTCATGAATATGACAGATGCACAATAGTTTAAATGTGATAAATAATAAGACACATGATACACCCCAAAAACATGATTAAAACGGGGAATTTGTAGAGATTCACTCACATTGGGTGCGTTCGGTTGAAGATGATGAAATGCGCACGAGTTTAGAGGATTGATCGACGAGAATTAACTAACCTGAATAACAACGAAAGGTAAGGTAAATGAGTGGATTTTATTAATAATTTTAACAGGATTTTTAGATATATTTTTGTGAGTTTTAAGGCTATTATCTATCTTTAAAAACATTATTTTTAAGTATTTTTAATTGATTTTTAAATTAAATAAATAAATAAAAATATATAAAAATGTTGACTTTTGCGTTGACCTTTGACCATTGACCGTGACTGTTGACCGGTTCATGTGTGCGCCGGGTAAGGCTCGAACCCGAGACCTCCCGTACGCGTGCACGCAGCTCTACCAACTGAGCTACGTGTCTAACCCGAAATATTTCTGTTTTTAATTATATTTATATACTGTTTTAATTTATTCAAAATTCATTTCTTTTTAAAAAGGATTTTAATTATCGAACCGGTGCCGTCACAGCTCTCGAACCCGGGACCTGTGATTTAGTGTTGCACACAGTCCACCGCTGGACTGTGTGTCTAACTTGGTTAATATACTGATTTTTATTATACTTAACATCTAATTGCGAGTGGATCCGGTTCAGTTTTAAAAAAGAACATTTTTATTACAGAGAATGTGCGTTTAACTCGGAACGTATGCGCATTGTTTGCACACAGTCCACCGCTGGACTGTGTGTCTAACTCGTTTATAATACCGATTTTAATTAATCTTATAATCATAATAGACTTCATCTTCTTCATTCAAATCACAGACAACGGTTAAACCAACTGTTTCTTGTTTAATTCGGTAATAAACATTATAAGAAATTGAAAGGTAATGAACGGAGAGGGTTTGGGGAAGGATGTACCGAACAGGTGTCTTTCACAGAACTCCGGGAATGATTCGTCGGCTCTGTTTTGTGAACTTCGGCTATTAGGATCAATTAACAGTTTTGATTGATTAGATATGAAATTGAACTACTGAGCAACGATTATCCGTAGGTTTAAATGATCGTACCGGCTCACGACGTGATTCTGGAAATTTCAGAAGTTTTCCGACGAAAGCAGAATTTCCGACAACGTCGTCTGAGATTGATTCTGGGTGATGGATTGATGTTAGTAATGGTCTATCAATAGAATGGAACAGAAAGAGTCGAGTTATTTACCGTTTTGAGGTGAGTCTCGGTTTTCCGGCGACTTGCAGAGAATTCCGGCGATGATCAGAAAGTAATTCCGACGACCAGAAAAAAGAGTAAACGTGAAATTAGAAGCTCTGGGAATGTAATTGAATCGCGAGATGAGGATTTTGTTGAAGTAAATCCAGAAATGAATGTTTTCGGTTATAAAAACCAAACATCACCTGAATTCAAGTTCATTAACGACTGAATTGATTTAAAATGTCAGTTTATCGGTTATGATCAAGATTCCGCGAGCACTCAAACGTCTTGGACGGTTTGAAAGCCGATATCGGTTTCAGTTGGCGCAACAGGTTGATTCTCGGTTGTAGATATGATTTAATTGTTTCCTAGAACTCACAAAAACATCAAGTGGCGGAGTGGTGGAATGTGTGTGCGTTAAGTCGCTAAGCTCATATCCGGTTGACCCGGGTTCGAGTACCGGCAGCCTGTTTTTCATTTTATTTATTTTATTTTTACTTTTTATCAATTATAGCTTTTATATTCTAGTTTGTTTATTAATTATGCAACGTTCAAAATTAAAATCAACATAAATACGCAACGAAACATTTATAACTTGATATTCGATTACAAACGAAGCGGGTTTGGAAAACCCGTTTTTGACAAATGTTACAGTGAGTTAGGAATGCGACATAGTTCTTGCGGAGATATTTTCGGGCTTGAAGATAGGACATTAATTTGAGTCCTTTCGAAGGGGTTTCTCCAAAGATACGTAGGGTCTGACCGTCTGCAAGAGGAATGCGAATGAACTTTTCGCGGCATACTACTTCAGCGTGATGCTGGCTGAGCCAGTCCATACCGATTATAATATCGAAACTTCCCAACTTCATAGGAATGAGGTCAACTGGAAAATCTTGATCGTTTAGAGTGAGGGTACAATTTCGTATAATAGAATTTAATGAAACGGGCTTTCCGTCAGCAACTTCCACCGTTAGAGATTCCATGAGATTATCACGAGTTTGGTTGAGGATGGGTTCAAATTCTAAAGACACAAAACTCTTATCCGCGCCAGTATCGAATAACATGGATGCATAACTACCATTGACGAGAAACGTACCGTTAACCACGTTGTTGTCAGCTCTAGCTTGGTTGGCATTGATGTTGAAAGCTCTTCCTCTAGTAGGTGGAGGAGCTTGGTTAGCTTGGTTTACCGGATTCGCTTGAGCTTGAGCATGGATGATGTTTACCAAACGGGGACAGGTGTTCCTGAAGTGGTTTGGGTCTCCACAGTTGTAACAAGCTCGCATAGGTTGCATCATGGGGTAGTTGGGTTGGTAGTAGGATTGGGCTATATGTTGGGCAGGTGGTAGGAGTAAAGGTTGTTGGGCTTGACCCACTATCTGATGGTGGGTTTGGGTTGAGGGTTGATTGCGGTTCATTCGCTGAAGTGTGCGACAGGTTTGGATGGTGTGACCCGCACGGCCACAGCTGGTGCAATGTTGGCAAGGAGTTTCTGGGAGGTGATGGTATTGACAACGGTTGCATTTTGGGTATGGGCCGGTGTATGGCTTTTTAAATGGTGCAACTGAGGGAGCAACTTGGGTGATTGGTGCGGCAGTGATAGGAGAGTTTGTGTGTGTGACGGCAAAATTTCTGCTGTTTCGTTTCCTCTTACCAGCAAACTTTGAAGAGGAGATGGAATGGTTTGAAGTTTGAGCCTCAATGGGGGCTTTCTTTTTCTCATCCTTGAATTTACCGTTTCGGATGCGATTCTCGGTAAGTTCGGTAGCTAGTTCCATTGCGGCTTCAAGTGTTGCAGGTGAAGTGCTTAGAACAGAGTCTTGAATTTTCAAGGGGAGGCCTCGAATGTAGTGTTCAACCAGGCGGTACACGGGGTGTGAACAGATTAGGGATCATTTGGTTTAGTTCGAGAAATCTTTTGTTGTAGGAAGTGTGATCCCCTTCCTTTTGTTTCAACGAGTGGATTCATCTTCCAACTTTTTGATTTTGCTTCTTGGACAGAAGCGCTTGTCATGAGTTCCCTTAACTTTCCCATGATAAGGCCATGGCATCTTCGACTCCTCTCTTACCCTTTTCTGTGTTCCACCAGGTAAGGGCTACTCCAAACAGTCTCCCTGATTCATAACGTACCTTGCGATCCTCGGGACAATCACAATTGAGGAAGGTGTTCTCCATTTCTTCAAACCAGTGGAGGAGAGCAGTAACACCTTCGGTCCCTTCATACTTTGGGGGATCGCAAGATTTGAAGTGTTTGTAGGAGCATTTTTGGAGTGAGGGTTGGCGACGCTCTGGTCTTCTTGATTGGGAGGGTTGATAGGATTTGCGGTGAGAGCTTGTTGAACTTGAATCACGATGTCAGGAAGCACTGCGGCCATTTGTTTTGCAATTTGGGTGCCAAGCTTTCGTTTGATCTTCCTGACTTTCTACCTCCACGTAGTTGCCTAGCCGACATCTACAGGAACATACATAGGAAGATTGTGAGTTTAAGAAGTTTTTAGGTGTCATGTGTCGTTAAAAAATAAAATAACATAATTACAATAATGCAACTACATCCATAGGATGTCTTGGGTTTGCTCATGTTTGGGCCTCCAATGTCCCCCATACCATCGCCTGTATAGTCATGTGGGCCCCCATGACTATTGGCTTAGTAGGATTCACATTGGTGTTGGCGGTTTAACACTTGCATCACCCGAATGAAAACCATGAAATATGATTGCGAGATGTATGGTAGGAGGGTGTCCAGGTGTAGACACAATGACAACTCAAAGTGGGGCTACCTCACACGACGTTTGGTATAGCATGCTTTGGCCTAATAAGTCCTTCGTACTCTCATCGTTAGTCCCCAGGTAGGCAAACTGGTCCTTTATTTTGGATTTATACGAATGCCAAGCCTAGACAGGACGTTCCGACTACCGGTACTCATACCCTTCCAGTTACTACATGCCCGTCATGAGAACTCACTTTGATGTGATTTGAAAAATACAAAAATCGTTGCAAAAATCATGGGAATTGTGTGGTGTGTGCTCTCATGGATATGATATGTTATGAGGATATGATTCATGATGAGCATTGTATAATAATATGAACTTATGAACATGCTTGCATAACATTGAATGTAACAATAAACATAAAGCATATAAACATCATGAATTTTGTATGTAACGCATAAACAATTCAAAATTTTAATCAACTATAGTATAGGCTCTAAGGGTTTAATAACCAATCCTATATCCCTATAGTCAAGCTCTGATACAATCTGTCACACCCCGACCCGCAGCGGAATAAGAGTCGGGGCATAATTGGGTTATCACCAAAGCTCATGATGTTTACTAAAATGTTTCATATTTATTAAATTCAAATTACAACTTAAATATTCAAATCAAATCCATACAATTACAAGGAAAATGAAACTAAGTAATACAATCCAAAGCTTAAACTGATTTATTCTTCTAAGCCTTCCTATGTGTTTCTTGCCTCAACTGGATCACCTGTATCATGTGTAAAACGGGGGATATTTTGGGTCAACAAAAGTTGGCGAGTGAACCTTGAGAAAACATTGTTATTAATTTCTTGTTGTATTTAATATTGAAAATTTGGCAATAATCACATGTGAGCAAACATATATATATAGCATAAACGCGAACCACATTGGATGAGTAAATGACATGAATGATGATGTATTTGAGATCAAGGCTCAATCAAACGGAGCCGATCGAATGACATGAATGATGATGTATGTGAGATCAAGGCTCAATCAAACAGAGCCGATCGAATGAGGCACCTGATACTCAACCCGTATCTCACGGGGAGCTGATGGGCCTAATTGAAATGCATGTACTGAAAATGATAACTTCAAACTAAACATAATTCACACAACAATTGATATATAATTGATACACATTTGATCACAGATATGATGGAATGCACAAGTGTTTTAAATATAATAAGGAATTTAAATGACACATGACACACCCCAAAATGTGATTAAAACGGGGAATTTGTAGAGATTCACTCACATTGGGTGCGTTCTTTGATGACGTTGGATGCGCACGAGTTTCGGGATTTGATCGACGTGGAAAACTAACCTAAAATAATAACGAAATGGTTCTGTAAATAAATGGATTTTTAGATTTATTTTTGTGAGTTTAAGGACATTTTCTAACTTTAAAAATATTATTTTTAAGTATTTTTAATTGATTTTCAAATTAAATAAATAAATAAAAAGAAATAAAAATTTTGACTTTTTGACCGTTGACCGTTGACCGGTCGGACTGTGGTTAATTGTGCGCTGAGTGAGGTTCGAACCCGGGACCTCTCGTACGCGTGCACGCAGCTCTACCAACTGAGCTACGTGTCTAACCCGAAATATTCTCTGTTTTAATATATTTATATACGAATTAAGTTTAAATTTATTTGGTTTTTATTAAAAAGGATTTATATGGCCAAACCGGTTGCAGGGACCCGGAGTCGAACTTGGGTCCTTCGGTTCGTATGCGCACAGCCCAACCAGTTGGGCTGTGTGTCTAACCTGATTAACTCACGGATTATATTACTCTTATAAACATACCGTGACATGTTCTGATTCAGTTCTAAAAATATTGGATTTATTTCTGAAAGTCGGTACGTTGTGCGATTCGAACTCGTGACGTGTGTGTTGTTTGCGCACACAGTCCACCGCTGGACTGGGTGTCTAACCCGTTTGAATATGTAATTTTTAATTATACTTATACTTATTCTCGACTTCATCTTCTTCGTTTACAAAAACCCAGATCAGAGAGATCCGACTGTTTTGTTTAATTCGATTATCAAAACTTATAATTGGTTGAAATGTAATAGTTAACGAGATTAAAGAACAGAATCTACCAAAACAGTGCGTTTACTTTAGATTTCCGGCAGGAGTCGTCGGCTCTGATTTGTGACTTTCGGCTAAGTGAAATGTTTAACAGTTTAGTTCTTGTGTTATGAAATTAAGTTACTGAGTAAGAGATATCAAGAGTTTTTAGATGATTATACCGATCGACAGTGAGACTTTGATGTTTTCAGTGAAATTCCGGTGAGTGTGGGATTTTCCGGCAGCGTAGTCTGGGACAGATTCTTGTTGGAGGATTGAAGTTAAAACATGTCGAATAAGGGATTACAAACAAAAGAGTCAAGAATTTTACCGATTTGAAGTAAGTCTCGGTTTTCCGGTGAAAGTCCGGCGAATGCAGAATAACTCCGGCGAGTGCTAAAGCTTCGAGATATTGAGCGATTTTGAGCGAAAAGGTTACCAGAGGTTTGGGTGGGTATTTATAGGGAAGAAACATAATGTATTGAGTCCGAATTTGGTCTTGATTCGTGGTCAAGGTTTCTCCGGTGGTTATGACTAAAATCAAGGGTCAGACATCGGTTATAACCGATGTCTTAGTCGGTTAGCGTGTTTTGGTTAAAAGGAAATTGGCCAAAGTCGCGGATTGCCGGATTTCCCGGTGACTGCGAGTTCTGAGCACGGTGACACTACGGTTTTGAATCTGGATTTCATCTTAAGTATTATTTGTTTCGAATATTCACAAAGAAGGCAAGTGGCGGAGTGGTATGTTGTGTGTTTGTTGAAGCGGCTGACCCGGGTTCGAAACCCGGCAGCCCTATTTATTTATTTATTCACTTATTTATTATTAATTATCAATTATAGTTTTTTAATTCTAATATATTTATTAATTATGTATCGTTTAAAATTGATTTGAGCAATAAATGTGCAATGAAGAATTATGACTGGATATTCGATTAATAAACGAAGCGGGTTTGGAAAACCCGTTTTTCGACGGATGTTACAACTGAGGTGGAGGGGGTGGTGGAAATGGTGACCGGGGGAGCAAACCACGATGGTAGGCCATCTCCTCCTCTAGGCCAGCGCACCTAGTAGCATCCGTCAGAAACTGCTTTAACTCCTGCACTCATGCCTCAGATGGGCATGACGTGTGGTGAAATGGGCAGTAAAAAGGTGGGGTCAGTTTGGGGATAGGGGTAGTGGTGGTGGTGATGGTGGTGGGTATGATGGTGGGGGTGGTAGTGGTGATGACGGCAATGGGGGTGTGGCTCTGGCAGCGGCGTGGGCAATATGCTGAGTCTCTAACTCCCAGATCCTCCGGAAGATCAAAGAGAGCTATAGGTCATGCGAAGTCACTCTCTCCTCCACAGGAATCGGAGGGAAGTGTGAGGGGTGGTAAGGGATAGAAGGGCTCATGCCCGGTGGGGGTGTCGGGGTAAACATACCTGCTGGAGGTGGTATGGCACGTGGGGCATACGTGGGGGGTGATCCATCAGAGAAAGAAGGTCCTGACATGTGGGAAGGTCCAGCTGCAGATGGGTTGTAAACAGGATGGTAAGTGGACCTCCCAGAGAAAAATGGTGGTGGCTGCTCTGGGGCACGTGGAGTACCGCTCAGTGAGTAATATCAGGCGGGTCTAGAGTACTGAGCGGGTCCAGCATATGGAACGGGTCCATGGGTTGGGGTACTGACTGGAAATGAGCTAACGCGAGCCGGTGAGGCTGCAGGGGGTGAATACATCAATACAGGTGTATTTGGGGCGGGAGATGAGGCATCGTCTGCCATATATTCACTCTGAGCAGCATCTGAGGATGACGAGATGTCAACAACTGGTATATCAGGGGGTGGGATCTCGAGTATAACTATGTCATCAAAGACCTTGACGTCACCAAGGTCATCCTCCATATGCTCAACATGGAACACTAGTATGTCATCATCATCATCGTCTAGATCAATAACTGGAGGAACTATAGCAAGAGGTATAGCCAAATGTACAATCGCATGCTCGCCCTCTTGATGGCCATAAATGATAACATCATGCGGGGCTGTGGAACGGCTAGCACGTCGTCTGCCGGTGGTGCATCCTCCTCCATAGGATCAATCAGGGAAAGCGGCTGAAGGTCCTCAAAGCCTCCATGGTCGGCTCCATCCCCAAGGGGTAGGGCCTCAGCATCGGGGTCGTATCCATCATTAGATACATACTCCTCGGGGTCCTCTTCATAACTTGATGAGGCAGACATAGTCCTGGAAAATAATCCGTATAATGCATATATATTCATGTTAGTAATTTTCTATTACTTATGATATATTTTATATTAATCACCCATTTCTCATGCACGACTTGTTCTCTTCTGATTCCATGTAATCTTACTATTTTGTGTCTATCCACAATAGACTAATCATGTATTGAGTCTGCTCATTACTTATAGTTGAGCTCGTGTGATAGATCCTCGTGTTATCGTGACGTAATGAAAACCTTTTCGTTATCTTGTTATAATTCTAAAACATTTCTATAATGTTTTAAACTTTGTTTTTCATGTGTGAGCCCATGGTGATTGTAGACCAAACTTTTAATAAAAAGTTTTTCCCCGGTTCATTACATCGGAGCTCTGATACCAACCTGTCACACCCTGGTCGTAGCGGAAGCGCAGTGTGTGACTATTAGGTAATCATTGCATCCAATCTAGTAAACAATATAAATTAACACTGATGCCATGCCATTAATAAGTTTCATTCCATATATACAACCATCAAAAGTGAAATCACATTGTTATCTGTTTCAGATTACCATTTCAAAACATAATTTAAAACACATTGTTCCAAAATAAGACTGTTTTCATCACAAATTCATATTGAGGCTTTGACCCCTATATAGCCATACGAAGTTGGGATATAAAAGGCAAACCCTCCAAAAGGTGGTACATCGTTGTCTTGACAATTTCCCATACCCGAATCCTATCACCAGCTCATGCCTTGCATCCTGAAATACATGTAATTTTTAAAAAGTCAACATAGAGTTCATGTATATAAATATTTTCGTACCAAAATGTCACCTTGAATCCTGTATTGAAATCCGAGTATGTTATTAGCATCAATGAGTTACTTAGGATCTATCAGTGTGTCGCGAGCACCCTAACATATATGTGCCATAAGTAAGTAACCACCGAGACAACTTTGACATCATTGGGATCACAAAAGCACCCCGAAGGGTATACCAACCAGGAGTGGAGCGGGTCTCAAACTCAATAGATCTACTTCTTTTGCACCTTGGTCACTAAGTGATTAATGGTTACTATTGTCATCATCCTACTTACGCACAAATGATCGTGTTATCAACTAAACCCATAGCAAACATACTGTTTGTTATGACATGTATGTCCCCTCGATAGTTTAAAAACAAAACTTGAAATAATTGTAAGGAGGGACATGAACTCATAGTTTTGCTTTTCGTAAGTCGTACTATTATCGGTTGGTGTCCGTACACGTGTGTAACCTACATGTGTATTAAATTTATTTGACACCTAGGCCTCAACGGACCTTGTACTCGTTGTTCATCTTGAATTCTTGTTATGTCTCTTTGATATGATGGAACAACCTTTAATGTTATTGTAGTGTTGGTAGTTTGCTTGTTCGATTATTATTGTTATATATATATATATATATTGTTATCCTTTTTAAGTCGGGTGTGAATTGGGCCTTGCCCTTCACATTTCCTCGTACCTTGCACGCGTGTCATTGGGCCTTGCCCATGTCATCTACGTCATTGGGCCTAGCCCATGTTTTCTTATCATTGGGCCTAACCCATGTTATCCATGTTATTGGGCCTAGCCCATGTTTTAATGTCATTGGGCGTAGCCCATGTTTTAATGTCATTGGGCCTAGCCCATGTAATTTATGTCTTTGGGCCTAGCCCATGTTTTTAATGTCATTGGGCCTAGCCACGTAATTTATGTCTTTGGGCCTAGCCCATGTTTTTATGTCATTGGGCCTAGCCCATGTAATTTACGTCTTTGGGCTTAGCCCATGTTTTTATGTTATTCGGCCTAGCCCATGTAATTTATGTCTTTGGGCCTAGCCCATAATTTATATCTTAGGGCCTAGCCCATGAAATTTATATCTTTGGGCCTAGCCCATGTAATTTATATTTTTGGGCTTAGCCATGTTTCTATATGCTTTTGGGCTTTTATTCATTGTGGGCTCGTCCATAAATATTATGGGATTGGGCCTTGCACATGACTTTTACAATTTGGGCCTAGCGCAAATTTATTTATGAAGGCCAATTTTCTTTAAGTATTATACTTATAATATTTTTAGCTTTATATTTTTAACTTTCCGGATTTTGATTTCAATATATATATGTTAAACGTCAAATATATACATTTGGACTTGTCATCGACGTTAATTATTAGGTGCTTGTTTTCGTCAAAAATCGCCCGTTGTCATAATGACCTTTCGTGTCGGCGATTCACCCGTTGGTCGTCGACGCGACGGTGTAATCTTGAACGTTCGCCTATCGTTCGCATTGTTTTGTTTGTCCGATTATTGTTTCGACACGTTGCAAGAATATATTTGTTATGTCACCAACACTTAGTATTATTTTCAAGTGCTTGTATTGTTGTATATGATTGGGTATTTTATGGTGGATACCCTAAGGTTCTAAATACATACACATACAATACACATATGTATTCGTGCAAAATCCTTGGTGACAAATGTGTATACTTATTTTTATTTCCCAAGTAAATATAGTTTGTAAAAAGTATATTTTTACTTGTATATATATATACATATATATATATATAACTTTGTTGAACACTTGGGTATTTAGGGTTCAACCCTTGTCATTAGAACCTACTTAAAGACGATTTAAGTTACTAATCGCGTTTAGTCCCACTAATCACCCCATTAATCATGTCTTAATCATAATTAGATTTTTAGAAAATTTCGCCATAGTTTCCCCTAAACTATGGCGTTTTTCCACGTTTCAAAAACATATTTTGAACATGTTTAAGCTCAACTCAATATCAACAATCCATCACATATCTTCCTAACATTTATTTTACAACATTAAGACATCATCATCCATGACTATTTAGTGTTAAAAATCCTATTAAATCAAGAAGGTTTTCCATATTTATTAACACTTTCAAATCACTACTTTTTTCATGTCATTTAATCAAGTTCATACCTTTAACCTCTTGATTACTACACACTTTTAGGATGATTACAACTTAAATAAAAATGTTTACTTCTTATAAAAACCATTCATGTGTAGAAAAATTATCTTTAAGTTGTAGTAATCTTCATGGATGATGTAGTTGATGATCTTGTTTAGATTTAAACCTTATCATGTTTAAATCTTTATTTTCATACTTCAACATGCTAACTAACTACCATATAAACACATAATCAACACAAAATAAATAATATTTAGTGTTATTATTATGGTGTGAGTTAGGGTTTTTGGTTTATCTTTTCTTCATTTTCAAGAGGATCAACTTATACATTATTAATCTAAGCATAAAAGTAAGCTAGATTATGGATGATTAAGTCTTACAATGGGTGCACAAGTTCTTGATGATCTTAGAAGAAATATGAAGCTCCAAAGAAGACCTAATGATCCTCCATCCTTGCTAGCTTCTTCAATGGCCATAAAAGGGTTTTAAAGTGGATGAAATGTGGTGTTTTATGGTGGCTAAGTGGTGGTGTAAGGGTGGTGATAGTGGTGCCGTGAGCTAGAGAGAGAGTGAGGGGGAAATGGTTGCAACTTTGGTGAAGGAAAATGATGAAGAAATGTGGTGACTTATGAAATATAACATGCCATTCTTTCACATCTTCATCACATCAAAGACCATACTTCTAATCTTCAATTTTCAACAAAATCAAGTGGGCATGGGGCCCACTTGAAACCGTCAAAAGAGTGGGGGGGTGTAAAGTGTAACTATTTTTTTACACATGATTAAATGGAAGATATTTTGGTCATTAGGCTAAGTATGGTGATTAGGGGTTTGATCTAGCATCCTTAGCATAAGATTGGGGTTTCGTGTGTTATTATATGCTAATTAATTCACTTAGTCCTCCAATATAGGTTTCGGATGATGGAAATGTCGTTAGATCGCTCATCGTCACAATAATCGCTAATAAACGTACTTATTTATTTAGTACCGGAAGCTTCTGTTTTCGACCACCACAATTGATATGGTGTCTACTTAGTGCATTTCTGACCTAAAACTATGTATAAATAGTTCGCTAGATGAATATAAGATGAGCTAGGATGGCCGAAATGTCTTTCGTTCGATCGATATCGGCACTTTTATGTTCCGCCGTTGAACTTTTCGAAAGTTGTGTTTCCGTGACCTCATGTTAGTTAAATGGATTCCGAGTTCCAAATGAGGCTTAACTAGTTCACTAGATGCCCGAATGAGGCTATCACCACTAAAATACTCATCGTTTCGACAATCGGTCGCCTTCCGATCGAATTGTGTACGCTTGTCGAATGACCGGAAACGATGTCTTTTGTGCATTCTTGCTATTCTCAAATTGTTTGAGGATGATTAACATTGTTTTATTCTTATTCTTACATCCGGAATCCTCCGAATTAGTCTTGCGGACAAACCGACATTTGTCGCCTTTTTGGTCGAAACGGACAATTTGGCAATTTAGGCGTTGTACCGGAACGTTATGTATTATTGTAATGGTTGATCTCAAATGAGTGTTTTCATTTATATATGGACTCAGGTATGGCATCAACATGCGTTGTTCCTTGTTCTGATTCGTTTTAGCGGATTTACTGACACAGTTAGTGTCACCACAATTAGTGCGCCACAGACACTTTTAGGGCATTGTTTTTGTTTGTTTCGCATCGTAACGGAAACCAGTATATGTTATGATCAGATTTACTTGCCCTAATGACGTACGACTCAGTTACGAAATTAAACTACGATAGTATGCATGAGATTATGAAATAAAATTAGTGATTAAATTGTACGGAATTACCGGTTATTTTCCATTTGTCACACATGCGGTTACACCTAGTCCACTTTTCACGAGTCAACTGCTCAGCAACAGTATTCTTAGGAGTGAGGTCTGAAGGCTTATTATTTCTTAAAGCATAATCAAAATCCATACAAAGCAAGAGTAAGCATGAGAGAGTCGTTCCATGTAACAAATGTATCACAAGTCAATGGTGGAATCCTGCAATTGGGCACTGAGAGTGGACATTAAATGAGTGAATTATGATACTAAGTTAGAAGTCTTAATGTGATCTAAGGGTATGTTAAACTAAGGTAGGCATAAGTAATGACCATTTTAATTATGAAGCTGTGATAATAGACTAAGTTAAAAAGTTCTACTTAAATGAAGACAAATCACCTTTGGGTAGAAGTGTAATCATCTAAGTATGTGTGCAAAGTGATTGTGACAAATTAGCTTTGGCCAGAAATGAGACAATCACATTAGTTAAGCACTTGTTAAGTATGCTAGACATGAATGAATTAGACCAGCTTTAGTCAGAAATAAGACATTTACGTTTGTAATGCATAATTAACATAGCTTTTTTAATACTTTAACAAAAAATAGATGCATCAAATCACATTTGGGCAGAAGTGCTACATCAGAAGCTCATTCAAGTTAAGCTATTTGGTTTTGTAAAAAATTATCTGATTCTGATTAATTAAGTGTTTACAAAACCAATTATTTAATAGAATACCCCTTATAAGCATTGAAATTTAGTTCATAATAACTACCTGAAAAGTAAAGGGATTCCGAATAAACTTGATATTTTGAGAACATTTTAGATTTCGGATAAGTTACATTTCGAATAAGTTTCGGATTCATCCGAAATACATTACTTTCGCATAAGTTTCGGATCTATTCGAAACGAAGTAATTTCGAATAAGTTTCGGATCTATCCGAAATGAGTGATTTCGAATGAGTTTAGGATCTATCCGAAATGAGTGATTTTGAATGATTTCGGATGAGTTTTGGATCTATCTGAAATGTGTTATTTCGAATGAGTTTCGGATGAGATTAATTCGAATAGGATTTCGGATTCATCCAAAACATGTTCTCCAAGATCGAAATCCCTTAATTGATAGCTGTTAATTGTGATAAGTTGAAAATTCGAAATTTATGGGGTTCTGGGCTATCTGTTTCCTCTTTTAGTGTTGACTAGATTTATCTAATTTATTTCGAAAATAATATCTATTTATTATAATAACAGATTTAAAAAATTTTAGTTAGATAAAATAGATCAAAACCAGGAAAAAACACCCAATAATCCGAATTCATTCCAAAATAAGGGATTTTTTTTTCGAATTTTCTTATGAATATCATGATGAACCCTAAGAACATAAAAATAATTCTAGAATCCGAAAACTGAAAATTTGAACATATTAATGCAGATTTCGAAACAATGACGAACATATTGAAATTCAGAACACTGATTAGCATATGAAACATAACATCTGAATTTTATTAGGAACGGTGTTTCGAAATAGGGTTTCATATTTTTATTAGGTTTACATAAATTCAGTTTTCCGGATTTTAATCCCAAAATAATGGATACAAACAGATCTGCTTTATCAACATATGCTCTGTAACACATGTTGATCAGTTTTATTTAAACGTAATGGAAAACATAAAAGAATACCTACGACAGCAAACAGGACAACAGAGAATCCAGTCAGAGACGCAACCATGGAGTTCTACATACTTGTCAGGTTAATGATGGTGATAACCAAATTCAAGGGTGTGAATTCGGATGGAGAGAGAAGGACGAATTTAGTGATGTTGTGATTAATTAGGTTGTGTAACCTTTTACCTCTCTAGTTATCACCTTATATATACACCCAAGAGATAACCCTAATTAGTTAATAAGGGTAATATGGTCCATCAACAATTACAAAACTAATTACATAATAGAATTAATATATTTTGATCTAGATATAATATAAATGATTATATGGTTATAAGATTAAATATTACAATAATCATATATTTAATCTTACAATCAATTATTGCGGAATTAAACATAATGTCTTATGTAAAGTCTAAAATGTGCACGCGACCATGACGTCAATTGTGTGATTCGCGTTAAAGAGAAAATAATCTCAAAGTTAAAAAGAAATTGATATAATTTACTTAATACATTACATGGAACTTGTTTTTACAAGGTAAATCTATATATGTCGGACAGAAATAGAGAACTGATGAACTTGATTGACTAAATATGAAATTGACAAACATATAAAGGAAATAAAACAAAATTACGAAAATTTGGGACATAAGCCGTATTGTAATAAGGTATTGTAAGTAAAAAGGCTCTAGATGATGGAATTCGGGTCCGAAAACTGTCTATCATTGTTTGTGACATGATATGGGTCTTTGCAACACTTCCATTCATTACTTACACGTTATGTAACTCCAACCGCTATCCCATATACCCTTTTAGTTGTTCGATCATTTTTGGTCCCGTTTGTCTCTGTGTAGGTTGTCTAAGTATGGCCATTTGTTTTTATGACAGCTAATGAAGACACGTAGCAAGTGGCAGGGATGAAGACGGAATGGTGACGAGAAAGGCGATGGTGTTGACAACGATCGGTAGGTGTTGTTTACAACCACTTGCAGGTTGCGAAAAAGTTAATTTACGCTCCCGCTCATTATGGCTCATTTTTATATCACTTCAATATAATTAGTGCGACAAAAATTAAGGCTCATTTAGATTAAAATAAAAAGCTAGAGACCAAAACTAACTCAATACGTAGTGTTTTCAACCAAATGTTATAAGTTTAAACATTATATAAATGTTTTTGTGAATTATTTCATAAATACCAAGGAAATTTAACACCAATGGAATGGCATCTAGACCCTGTCGTCATTGCCGTTTCCAACTATAATTCATGTTATTGTATTTATAGGGATAAAATCAACATAACTAATTAGGGTGTCTCGTCGGGTTGCATAAAGACATCTAGTTTAACTTTAACAATAAGAGAACCAATATTTATTTATTTATTACGAGATAAAATGACCGGTGTTGTTGAATCTAATCCCTAAGATGAATTATAAACTTGTCGCACGCACATGAATATGGTATTATTAGTTTTTGCCAGACTACATATATTTATTTGCGAAATTGGTATCGTGAATCTCTTTCTAGTTAATAAAATATAGTGACCTGTTAAAGCACCATCAATAATATGATATTTCTTTTTGGGAGGTGATGTAGCGGGTTTCAATTTCTCATGCTGTGTGTTCTGTTTATGGAGTTGTTTTAGAGAATAGTTTTTGTCCAAGAACTTGAAAACTGAAAATTGATGAGGTCGGTGGTAAAAAGGGTGGGGCTGGGGAATCGTTTAGCGTCCCCATAGCTAAGACTGTGTGCTGTGGAGTCCCCTTCCCCCACTTCACATCACCTCCACCTCATCATCTCCATCTTCCCCTTCCCAATTAAGAGGTGTGGTTCCCATACACAACCTTCCCCACCAATGAACAACCAACAAAAATACACATCAACAACAAAAGAAGATCAGGGTGGACGAGGCTGAGTCCCCGAGCACACTGAAAGGAGGACCGGGGGGGGGGGGGGGGTGTTCCTCAACGAGAAAAGAAGCCACCTCAGCTCCTCAACCCCTTCCCCGCTCCCACCCCCATCTTCTAATATGGCTATGGATGCCACACCACTACATGACCTTTATGACTATTCTCAACATGTCCGAATCATACGATTAAATCCTATATATTTTAGATAACTTTAAGTAAATTGATTGAAAATGGCATTCATCATTGTCTACATGTGACAAAATGGTCCTCTAAATTTCACATGACACAAATGACAAACGACTACTACCTAAATCAGAATCGGTCGTTTCTTCAACCTAATATTAAATTATCTTTATTATTCAAAAGTTTGACATTTAGTACGTGTTATTTATTATACCGATCAACACATGATCACTAACTAATTGAAAGCGGAAAAAAATGAATACCGAAACCTCTAAGTTGTTATAAGGGAAGCATAAGCTAAGAACGAGTCGTAAACCACAAGTTTTGTAACATGTCATTCCAAATGTATAGGTTTCTCCCCATTAACTATCTGCCAACCGAAATGGTAAAGCAAAGAAGTTAGAGAAAGCTCGGTATTCGCCATTCCCAGTGAAATTCCTGGACAAACTCGGTGACTAGCGCCAAAAGGAATGTAGTCAAAGTCATGACCTCTATAATCTTTGGGTTCAACCTGAAACCTCTTAGGATTAAAAAAATCTGGATCCTTCTAGCTTTAAGGATCCCTAGATATGGTCCAATAGTTTATAAGAACTTGGGTTTGTGAAGGGTTCTCATACTTGTTGATCACACATCTTTCCATGGACTCCTTGACCACCATTTTCATATAATTTAATTTCAGAAGATCAGTCTCTTCTGTTGTAGGGTTAGCTTTTTCGATGATGACATGTCTGATCTCAGTTTGTGCTTTTTTCATAACATTAGGGTTTACTTAACATTTCTGCCATCGTTCACTCGACTATGTTCGACGAATTCTCACTTGCACCCGTAAACACGTCCTATAAAGATCATCGGTTAAAGATCAATAACATACAAACAAATAAAACATTCCTAGTAAAATCTCATTCATGCATTACAGAGTTAATAGTAAAGTTATTTAAAGGAGAAAAAAAAAATACTAGGAGTTATGTTGATGAAGCAAAAATTTAATGAAAACCCTTACCATTAGGAGATACTTGATGTTGTATAATAGTCAAGGATTGGTTGGGGTTGTATAAGAATTAATAACCAAGATCTCGACTTGCCGAACATAATACAAAACTTGGAAGATAAGAAAACCCAAAAGTAATAACAAAAAGCCTATTCTCTTCCCAAACAGTATCTCATATCATATAAGAATGTCATTCGCAATAGTCCATGAACTCTCAATAGCCTATCCAATTTCAATGCATGTTAACAAATGTGCCCAAATACACTTTATGATATCACTCGTGTGGAGACCACATGTAGCAATTGATAAAAAATTAAAACAAAATGTCAAATCAAACAACCCAACCTTGGAATGTTGAGCACCGAACCAGCAGTGGGTCCATTAATTTTCCCAACAGGCATGAAGTCTAAGTCACCATTTTTCAAAAGACATTGACACTAAAGCCCACAAACGTGTTGTAATTTTTAAAAATGCGGAAAAAGTGTAAAAGATTGGTTCGTGAAAGCCTGTTACCGCTAAAAGCATCGGACCCACAAAGTAATAGTGACAATAAAAAACTGTAAATAAATGCACGAATCATATTGTATTATGATGTGAAGTCTATCAAGTTGGTAAGTAACACGCATCCTCGAAAATCCAAAGATCATAGATCAAGCATACTCTCGAACCCCTGAAAATAAAATTGTCCAAATCATAATACATTTAGAACTAATTACACATTAGCTATTAAACCGTTACTTGTATCAGAGGTGACGAACTATCAGCACCACCAATCAAAAGATCAAAACATTACCTTCTGGTATATTTGATAAACTATATCTTTCAACGAGCACCTTGCATAGGCAAACAAATCATGATTAAACATCAAGAAGTTGAATTTGAAGAAAGTAGATGAAACGTGAGTTTGATACGTGAGAGAGTGTGTGTTTGGAACAGGTGGCGGTGAGAGAGTGTGTGTTTATGGATTGTGAAATCGTTCAAAGGTTAGAATCTTCAGTAGGGTATTACCCCTTCAATCGCTGTGGTAACTATTTACGAAAGTTTTAATTGAAGAAAGTTGAAAGGGTTTCAATTAATTTCAGTGTTCTAAATTGATTGGGGTTAATTTGATTGAAAAAAGATGAAAAGTTTTAAGCATTAGATTGTATTGAATTAATCATCAAGTCAATTAAATAATTAGGTCGCCCGTTGGCATTGTTTACTGATGAGTAGAGCAAAGGCTATAAATGGAAGAAAATGACAAAAGCATGTGGATTTGTTCTTGAACTTTGGTTTACCATCTAAAAATTTGTGCAAATTATCAAAATGGTAGAAAACCCAGTTTCTTTAATAAGGTAGTATAGATATAGATATACATTCCATATTTTTACTCTTAGGGCGATAAGGTGATTCTCATTTTATCATTTAATAAAGTACAATGGTCCTTTAATACATACAAATAAAATACAATCGTTATAACATACATTGTAAATAACTATCGACTTTAAGCAAAATTATTGATTTTTTACAGCATATTCATCTTCTACATGTATTAAAATGGTCCTGCATGCGACGAGTACAAAAATTTGAACCATCAGTGTTTCAGATTTATATCATATGTTATTTCACTTTACGAAAGCAGAAATTTATTAAGTGATACTTTTTTACACTGACCAACAAACGATCAAATCTAAGTCAAACATAGGCTAGGGACGAGTCGTTAACCACAAGTTTTGTAACATGTCATTCCAAATGTCTCGTTCATGTCTAAATCTTGTGGTTTCTCCCCATTAGCTAGCTCCCAATCGAAATGGTAAAGCAAAGAAGCTAGAGAAAGCTTGGTGTTTGCCATTCCTAATGAAATTCCTGGACAAACTCGGCGACCAGCGCCAAAAGGAATGTAGTCGAAGTCATGACCTCTATAATCTTTGTTTTCAACCATAAACCTCTCAGGATTAAACACATTTGGATCCTTCCAACTCGAAGGGTCCCGAGCTTTGGCCCAGTAATTTACTAGAACTCGGGTTGTGAAGGGATCTCATACCCGTTGATCACACAACTTTCCATGGACTCTCGTGGGAGCAAAAGAGGAACCGGAGGGTGAAACCTTAAAGTCTCCTTGACCACAATTTTCATATAATTTAGTTTCGGAAGATCAGTCTCTTCTATTGTAGGGTTAGCTTTTTCGCTGATGACACGTCTGATCTCAGTTTGTGCTTTTTTCATTACGTTAGGGTTCCTTAACATTTCTGCCATCGCCCACTCGACTATGTTTGACGAATTCTCACTTGCACCTGTGAACACGTCCTATAGAGATCATCAGTTAAGACCAATAACAAACAAAGAAATAAAGCGTTCCTAGTAAAATCTCAATTAGTAAAGTTATTTAAAAGAAAGAAATAAAGGAGTTATGTTTGATGACGCAAAAATTAAATTAAAACCCTTAGCAGTAGAACAGACTTGATGTTGTCTGTAGTCAATGGCTGGTCTAGCTCGCCGGAGTCCTGAAGCTGGAGAAGAACGTCGACAAGACACTCACGTCGCGGTTTCTGAACTTTACGCAGATCGATGCGTTGTTGTATTTTCTTCGCAACGAACCCAAGCGAAGGAAAGAAATCCCCAATCTGAAATCCGGCCGCCAAAGCGGTCCCTTCCCGGATCACCATCCGGAACCTCATTTCATCATCAAACTTCTCATCAAACGTAACCCTAGCAATAATATTGTGATTCAAAGCAAACAGTCTTTCAACCAAGTTTACCGGTTCCAAACTTTTACTAATCGATTCAACAAGCAGTTTCACCTCTTCTTCACGTATAAAACGCAAACGCGTCGAATCCATGCTTTTCGCAGTTGAGAACTCCAGAACACATATCTTCTTGAGTTGCCTCCAATACGACCCATAAGGAGCAAAGGCTATATCACTATAGTTATAGCCCAAGATTCCCGGAGCCACGAGCTTTTGGCGGTTTGAAAAGATATTATCACGAGTCTTCATGATCTGTCTAGCGGCTTCAGCTGAGGAGATAACAATGGTGGAGATGAACCCGAGCTTTAGGTGCATGATGGGACCGTACTTAGCCGCTAAGTCGTTGAGGGCTCGGTGCGGTGCGGGATGTAGAAGACGGTGCATGTTACCAATCAATGGAAGCTTTGGAGGACCAGGAGGGAGTAGGAGGGTTTGTTGACGACGTTTCTTTACGATGAAGAAGAAGAAAAATGGTAAGAAAAGAATAGTGAGTAGAGACTCATGACGCATGTTTGTGTTGAAAATATTTGATGGTTTTTCACCAAATATTTTGTCACAATATATAAACACTGCATCAACGATAGAAAGTTTGTATAGTACTATTTTACAGCCCACGACAGTGGTAAAATAATAATTATCATTGCCGGCAAACATGTGTTGTAACTAAAAATCTGATCACAGTTAGCAAACATGTAGACTTGAATGTGTTTTGTTTTGTTTTGTCTCTCAACTCCAACAATAGCCATCAGCCCTCTCCTTCCACATGTAACAGGGGCGTTGAACATGGTCTTATATATTTTTCTAACTCTGGGATAGGTTGTTATAGGAGGTATATGTGTTCTGCACATGAGTCATGAATTATCTTTATTATTTTACAGTTTTTATTACAAAGTAATGTTTCGACTAACCGGTTCAGGCAGCTCATCCAACCGGACCGTTTTGTTTGATTATCATGAGAATTTTTTCTCATAGTGTACATGAGTGCACACCATTGGTATTGTATATATATTGGATGATCAGGACACAAAATATGATAACGGTTCTTTCTAGTGTGCTCGTACATAGTCCTACACTGAACAGATTTACAAAAACACGTTCCAAGTATTATATATATATAACCCGAATATATTGACTTGTATTCTTATTTAGTTGAAATAATATGCTTGTGATATATTGTCTCGAAATAGTTAGAGATCTGTTAACTATTATCTAGGTATAATAATTATCACCAAAAACAATAACAATAATTAGGGATGAGATTGATACTATTATCACATAAGTAAATATAATTAGGGACAAGACTGATACTGGTATTGTACCGAATCACTACTGTACCCACACTGAAATTTAGCTAAAACAAAACCAAGTACCGTGTCGTACATGTTCATGTTCGGTTGGCACTAGTATGCTATAGTAGTACCATTAAAAGTTTTGAACTACTATGCTGCGTAGTACCGATTTCAAAATTAGGCTAAATTCAAAACAAAATACCATACTATATATGTACAGTTGATACCGGTATGTTACAGGATCGGTACATACTAGCATTCCATACAAAATTTCTCATTCCTAAATATAATATGGCTGTGTTATCATTTAAAGTATGTAATAGGTTCCAACGTTAAATAGTGTAAATATAATTGCACACTAGTACGTTGTAGTGTCGGATTATTATATCATTTAAAGTATAATGTGTGTATGTGTATATAAAAGATTATTAGATCAAAGAAATCTTTGCGCGCCTCCATTTCCTATAATTCGACACTAGTATATTGTAGTGGCGAATCTAGAAGAAAAATTCAGAAGTATCCGAATACATACTCAGGGGTATTCGATTATAAAACGGATAATTATTTTCTTTGCAATACACCAAAAGAGTTGAGGGGCATCCCCGACCCTCACATATATCCGTCCCGGGTACGTTGGAAGGAAATCAATTACATGTCAATCGTGTCTAGAGCACGTACCAAAGGTTATGGTTTAGAAACGGTCACACAATGCTTGTTCTTTTGGTTTGTTAAAGCTTTTGCAAATGTGTGGTAGGTTTTAAATATGTTTAAAATCATTGTATATGTATCCGACGTCAAAATTTCAAAACGCGTATACAAATTCTAACAATATGTGTACACGTCGTTTTCATCCATAAATAAACAACAACTATAAAAAAAACTAATCATTTCTAATAATTATAATAAGTTTTTTGGTGATTTAGAAATAGACTAAAATTTATAAGAAATTAAAGGCCTATGGCCAGATAGCAACAAGGTTTCTTGTACTTACCTAATTGGAATTCAAATGACGATGAAGATGCGTATTGCTGTTTCTTTCCTTGTTGCCTTCTTGTTTCAGTGTCAGTTTCAATGTAATTAAGCATCAAACGCACACCCTTCATTTACCGACTAAAGGGCGTAACAGATTAAATAATCGATTAAAAACAAGGCCGCCTTATATAGAAAATCTTCACTGATTAAACATATTTAATTACTATAAATTAAATATGTCATTACTATAAATTATTCGTATAGCAACGTCACATACAATTTGGATAATAGTCATATGTCATTACTATAAATTATGCTATCACGTATAACACGGTTTTATAAGAAAAAAGACTTTAATATTTAACTATGTCGAACAAATAAGTAGCACTGTTTAGCTAACAAGTAAGAAGGCAGACTATATAGTTAACTAAACATATTTAAAAAAAATAGTGTATGGTTGTTACAAAGAAACTGTGTCTTCTTGCATCCTAATAATATTTTTTTATAGGCATCCATAAGGGATTAGTGCAAGTTGAAATGAAAACCCGGTCAACTAGGTGTTAAAACTTAAAATCGTTTAACACTTGAGTTGAAAGTTGAAAAAGGAAAATAAATCTCGTTTAATGGTATTAAAAACTCTTATTGCTATTTAACACCGGAGTTAATTTTGAGTTGATTTTTTAACTATAAAACTAAGGGAGAACATTAGTTTTTTTTAATATTACTTTTATTTTATGAACATTTAAATAAAATACAAAAGAAAATAGTTACAGGTACGGGGTAAAGGGGTATATGTTTCTGGGTAATTGGGCCAGGTTAACATGTACATCACTTAGTCCGATACCCGAAAGTTTTTAAAACTAATCCCATACCCGAATACTCGTCTGACGAGGTATGACTGGTTCACGTAACCAGAACTGGTCAAACACATTTTTAATAAATAAATAAGTAACCCATTTTTTATTCTAGAAAGTTTTATTCCAAAGGAATAGATATTATCAACTAACGAATCTCCCTAATATTTGGAAGATCTGCATGATCTCTTATTTCTAGGGCACAATCTCAACATAAATATCATTCCTAAAATTGAGAAATCCTAACCACAAATAACTATAAATACAGAGGTTAAGCTGAAGGTAAGACCATTTACTATTGCACATATTTTCTCTCTCTTAACTTATCTCCCCAAACCGAATACTTATTTTCAAACCGTAGGGTGGTCACAAGGATAACCCCCTTTCTTGTGACGAGTCCTAACGGTGTTCTATTTTGTATGTGATAACTCTGATCGTCATCGTTGAAGTTAACCAAAGGAGATCGACCCCGAGGTACATGTTTCTTCATTTGCGCCATCCGTGGGACCTAAGTGATACAACAAACCTAAAACCATGATGAGCAATCAGACCACAACACATACAACAAAAAATACAGTTTCGCAATCGGAGAACCAAGAAGGGCAGCCTGTGGTAGCCACCACAGTTGTATCCTCACATCTATCAATTACCAGATCATTGAATCTAGAGTTTGAAGAAGAGGGGGGGGGGGGGGGGCAGCACTAGGTTTTGAAGGTGGTCCACAAACCTTAACACCATAGCTAACAAGAATACTTTTCTGAAAGCCCTTTCTCATATTCCACATGGCATAATCGGCACACTCACGCCGCTACCACACCATCCGCCACATCATCCCCCTTTTCACCTTAGAATCAGAACATCACATACAACACCACTTCACCCGTCATCACTTCCGCGGTGCAAACCACCATTGCACCCTACATTACGGCTCAATCCTACCAACCTACCGATGTTTTCCAATTCCCACTACTATACTCTGCAGCGCTAACTGCAGCTCTCTCCACACCCCCATACTAGCAAGTCATAATGCCCAGTACAATACAAAATGCCCGTATTACACTAAGGAACCGGACATATATCCCAAATTATGATTACGCCTCTAGTACGAATACAAGCCCCCGTTTCAACCTTAGAGTTACAACCCACCCCTATCCTATATAAGGGGGCCCAATGCGTTGCCGTATCAGCCATATATACCACCTTAACCATGGGGTGGGTATCCAGGGTTTCAACCACCTCAGCCGATACACAACCAACCACAGACAACAGGACAGGCTTATGATTGGCAAATGCGACCAGGCAGCGCCTAACTTATGATAATGCAAGGAGAATACCTTGAAGTCAAGTCACCACTCCATCTTCTTCCGGCAGAAGGACCAATTTAGAAGAACCATATCAATATACACAGCATACAACGACGGGAGATGATGATGACCTGACACAACCTTATAAGCCAACTAATGTTATATTTAAGTCCAAATTCAACAGGCGTATTAGTGAAGATCCTATCATAGAAAAGGTGAAAATACCCCTTACCATGGGCAAGTATAACAGTACTAGTGACCCAAATGACCACCTCAATCTGTTCAAAAGTGCCGGAGAGTTGGCATGTTGGTCTATGCCTATGTGGTGCAAGATGTTTGTCCAGACATTAACTGGGGCGACATTCTCCCTATCCGGGGAATAAACAGTTTTAAAGATTTGGTCACTAAGTTTACACAATAGTTTAACCAGCAAAGATATCATATAAAAGACAAAAACAAGGTCTTGCACATTAGGCGGCATGATAATGAGACAATAGAAAATTTTCTAGCTAGGTTCAATAGGAAAAAGTATAGCAATACTAGGATTGACTCAGGAACTGGCCTACGCTGCATTCCTTCATGGAGTTAACGATGATTAGCTCCTCTGTAAATTTTATGACAAAAAGGACGTGCCTACTATCATAGAAGAAATAATGAGTATAGCCAAGGTATACCTCCACCAAGAAAAGCTAGTGGCTGCTAGTCACATCGCCAATCGAAAGAAAGATTTCTCTAAGAGTGCGGAGGACCTGGATCTAGGAAACACAAGAGGGAAAAACAGGAGCAACAAGTTCCAATGAAACGATCGTCAAGACTCCTATAGTCGACACAGTAAATCAACAAGTTAATTCACAAGAAACGATCAACCCTCTTCCAAACCAAGAGTTGTTATTCGACACTCACCAAAACATCGGCAGAGATTCTAGCCTCAAATAACCTCAACTAAACACTCTATGGCCTCTCAAAAACTCATCAACATGAGACATGACCAAGTATTGTGAATATCATAAGGGTAATGGTCATAACACGAATGATTGTTATCAGTTGAAAAAACAGATAGAGTATTATATGAAAAAGGATAAATTGGCACATTTGTTAAAAGATATTAAACAAGGCCCCGCGCTAGTCAAAGAAGAAGGAGAAAGGGGAATAAACAGGTGACAACGGGAAATGAACATGATTCTTGTCGAAAAAGGGAAATGGGTAAAACGTCACATTAGACACCTCGAACCTTGGATGATGGCCAACATGATTATAGAATTACGCTTACCGACCTTACTCTCAGCACTAATCTGCCTATTATTACAACCACTGTTGGTACATGAGAAGAATATTGGTAGATACCGAAAGTTTAAAAGACACCATATACGAACAGTGTTACAATTGTATGCACCCGGATGATAAAAAAACTTCTAGCGCTGGTACACGTGACAATCAGAGGATTGACGGGAGAGAAGGTGGAACCCATTGGTCTAATTGTCTTCCCAGTTACTTTTGGTAAAGCTCCACGAGTAAGAACCATAGTCGTCACCTTCCTGGTAATCCCCACTGATTCCAACCATAATGTAATCATCGACTGTTATATGCTAGGTAAGCTTGACGCCCTAGTATCAACGACGTGAGGTTTCATGAAATTCCCAACACCTGAAGGAGTAGCTACGGTATAAAGAGATAAAATAGGTGAGGTCATGGAAACTAAGAAGTGCATACAAGGGCCTACGAGAGTCATTGGTCCCGAACGCTGGGTACTCAGCACCAAATACCCAGATCAGATAGTCACCTTCGGCAACAACCTCTCATCTGAGATTAAAAATCACCTTTAATAGCTACTTAGAAACAATCTCGATGTGTTTGCATTCGAATACACAGACATGATTGGAATCTCCCGTGACAAAGCGAAACATCTCCTAGCCACTCTTCTAGGCATCAAGACAGTTGCCAAGAGAAAAAGAAGCCAATCCCCAGATAGGCTTGAAGTTGTAGTAAAAGAAGTTTGAAAGCTAGTTGAAGCTGGAATACTAAGGGATAAAGTATCACACATGGTTCTCGAATCTGGTTATGGTTAGGAAACTAGACGAGTCATGGTGCATGTGTGTAGATTACTAAGATCTCAAAAAAGAGTGCCCCAAAGACGCTTATCCACTTCCAAAAATAGTCTTTAAAGTCGATTAAAATCAGATTTTGTTAAAATAGCATATCCTAGAAATTGAATATTTTGTTGAATCTCATTAATGAGGTGGTCTTTGTTGAAAGACATGTGAGCAGAGTATGAAAAAAATATCTCATTTCAGCAAGAAAGTTTGGTTTTGTTGATGCATATTTGTGACAACAGCTTAGATTTGGTCTTTGAATATCTTGTAATTAGTAAAATGATAAACGGTTAGCGGGTTTAGTTTTGTAATAGTGGATTAGAAGTAATTGGGCTGAACTAGACACTAAATAGTGCATGGTAGGCGAATTGGGCCTTAAACCCATTAGCAGTCTATGTAGGAAACCCTAGCCCAGTTGCATAACCTATCTCTATATAAAGGGAGGTTGTGAATATGGTTTAGGTTGCTGGTTCTATTGTTCAGTTGCTGAGAGAATTGCTTCAGAGTGTTTAGAGAGAAGAGTCTTGAATTGATTGTAAAACAATTGTGTTTGATAATCAATAGAAGACAGTTTGAAGGAATTGTTCTTGTTCATGTTCTTGTTTCTGTGAAATCTGATCTAGGGGATTCCGCACTCTAGATTAGATAGACGATTCTGTCAAGATCCATAAGGACTAGGGGACCTACAATGGGTATTAGAGCATTCGACTCTTGATTATTGTTCGGTTCAGAATCGTGACAGCAGAAAATTGGGTTTTTGGGCGTTTTGGAGGCTGTTTTTGAAGTTTGTGACGGCTGAATTAGGGTTTTGACGGTTGTTTTAGTGTTTTTGCAGGTATTTCGGATTTTCTGCAATGATTTCGGATTAACAGCAGTATTCCGGATTGAAGACTTTCATTCCGGATCAAAAAGCACAGTATTCCGGATTGAAGACTTGAATTTCGGATCTGGAAAACTTGCAATTCGGATCAGAAAAGCCATTTCGGATTCCATTTCGGATTCCATTTCGGATCAGAAGCTATTTCGGATTGAATTTCGGATCAGAAGTTATTCCGGATTCCATCTCGGATCAGAACTATTTCGGATTCCATCTCGGATCAGAATAGTCTATTCCGGATTTCCATTTCGGATCAGAACAGTGCATTCCGGATTTCATCTCGGATCACTATTCAGGATCACCATCTCGGATTAGTAATTCGGATTACTGTTCCGGATTTTCATTTCGGATTGTCAATCAGAGTTACCATTTCGGATTTTACACTGTTCAGGGTTACACATTAGAAGGTGGAAACTTAACCAGCTGACGTAACTAGAGTTAAACGTTTTCGGACATAGAATTTGATCCGTAGACAATTTTGACGAACCGATTGGACAGATAGACTTGCGATTTTTAGGACAAAAAATAGGCATGAAATCCCAAAAATCATAATTGGACAATATACATCATTAGAATCGTATCGCCGAGACGAGTTTAACGGTATAATTTGGTAACCACTCATTTCAGACAAGTTTAACGTTTTTAACAAGCCGGTTCGGTAAAAATGTCGAAATGTCTAACCTAAATGAGCTGTTGAGAATGGAGCACGAGGTTGGTACCACAAACAAACATCCGAAGATGCTTAAGATAGAGAACTATCTAACATGGAAGGATAAGTTTCAATCCTTTATTGAATATAGGACACACGGATGTGGATCTGTATTCAAGATGGATACGCTAACCCAACGCATGATTTTGAGGGAAGACAGCGTGTTACTGCTTATGTAAACATGTCTGAAGCTGAGAAGAGAATGTATGAGTCTGAGAAGAAAGCCTTAGCTGCTATAAAGATGTCGTTACCTGATGGCATCAAACATACATTCAAGCGTTATACAACATAGAAGGAGATGTGGGATGCCCTAGAGAAAAGGTATGAGGGCAATACTAATGTGAAGAAGAGCAAGGTTGATCTGCTGAAGAAACAATTTGCAGTGTTTAAGGGCATGAGGAGTGAGTCCCTTGAAGATATTATCACGCGATATTATCATCTGATGTTATAAATAGATAATTATGACATAGAGGGATACACTGATGTTGAGATAAACGACAAGTTGCTGGATGCTTTACCTGCAAAGTGGGATATTTACACGTTGATGATAAAGGGTGAAGCTGATTATGAAAAGAAAGACTTGGAAGAGGTTGTTGGGAAATTGAGAGCTTATGAGCTCAATATGAAGAAGAAGGAGACGGGTTATGATCAGGTTCAAGATCCAGGGATTTATAAAGGTCTTACACCTTCATCTTCCAACAATGCTTCAAGTGATACTGCAACTGCGTTTCTTTCATGTGAGAATGAGTAGATTGTGACCAATGCTGAGGGTGAAGTATGTTTTGTTGCTGCTTTAGGAGGCTCGCCAGGGGCTAAGAGACAACAATCAAGTAACAACAGTTCTAAGTCTATGCCTCTGAGTGTCAAAAGTGCTGAAGAACACCTGGCATTGCTTGCTTCTTTCGTTGCTTCCTATGAGAACTATATTCAGGGAAGAATATCTGATCCTGCTACGTTTGATGAGGATTATAATCAGATTGACACTGATGACCTAGAGGAGATGGATTTGCAATGGCAGATGGCCATGATCTCTAGAAGGATGAAGAGGTTCATGAACCGAACGGGCAGAAAGTTTGTTGGCAAGAGTGTGGGCTTTGACAAGTCGAAAGTGAAGTGCTACAACTATCACAACTACGGACATTTCGCTAGAGTGTCAAAGAGCTAAGTCCGAATCTCGTTCTAGTTCTTCCTTTCAAGAATCTCTTGGTCATGGTTCAAGCAACAGGAATGTGTCAAACAACATTGGATCAAAGGCCCTGATTTCTACTGCTAGAGAGGGTTCTTATGATTGGAGTTTTCATCTGGAGAGTGATAACAATGCCTCACAGGCGTTCATGGCTGAGATAGCTCTAGTTACTGATGAAGAAGTGAAAGCTGATGCGATGGAGAACAAACTGCTACAGAGAAGAAGATGGCTGCTGATTTTGATGCTTTCATGGCTGATCTAAGCAAATCAACAGGCGAGGTATGTTCAAACTCTGGTAGTTCTGTTTGTTTGAAATGTCGTGAACTACAAAGTGAAGTTGACACTTTAACAAAGCAAAACCAAAGTCTGGCTAATGAGCTCTCGAACCTAAAAGAATCAAACTTTTTCGTAAAACAAAATGAGTCTTTATACTTGAAGAAAATTAAAGGTTATGAAGAAGAAATCAATATTCTAACCTGTAAGCTAAATGAAAAACTTCAATTTATTGACTTAGCTCATGATACGATGAGTGAGAAAACAAAAGAAGTTTCTGAAATGTGCAAAGAGTTGTCTGAAGCACAACTTAAAATTTGTGAGCTTGAAAAGAAATTAAATCAGTTCAGAGATTCATCTTTTGTCATGAAACACATGATGAATGGCTTGAAGAAGAGTAATGACAAGACGTGTGTGGGATTCAAAGGTTTGAATGAAGTTCCATCACCTCTTGGTCACGACTATTCTTTCTTGCCAGATGAAGAAGAGTTTACAGACTTTGTGTCAACTACACCTGGTAGTTCCACATCAGGAAGTGTTGATGGTTTTGAGAATACCAAGAAGGATAATAATAGGGAACCAGTTTTGAAAACAAAAATTACACACCCTAAGAATCAAAAATAATTTTTTGTTAAAAAGGTTGATTTTGTTAAGGAAAGTGACATGAATGAAGAGGTCCCTGTTATTACTAAAGAGTCTAATGTGCAGTTTGCTAAAAAAAAAAACAAAGAAAAATAAGAAGTTAAGCAAACTAAACAAGATCCTTCGAAGGCATCATCATCTTCATCATCGCCCCTTGATGAATCTAAGCAAGAGGCTTCTGTAAAGAAGTCTTCGGCTAGAAAATTTTACTTCAAATGTCATGAAAAGGGACATGTAGCTAGCTGCTGTCCTAACAAAAAGAGTGAAGCACAAGTAAGTGAGAAACAAAGAGAAAAATCACCAGCAAAAAGTGGTGATGGTGAGAAGAAGGTTAACTCACCAAAGGTATCTGCTACCAAGCAATAGAGTGTTGCTGTTGGTGTAGATAAGGCTGAAAAAGGAACTCACCAGGTTCCTTGTTTTCAAAGAAATCAACAAAGATTTCAGCCTGCATCTACATCAGGCATATATGAAAGACCTAGAAGTAGTTAACCAAGAATGAATAACTTTAACGGTCAATCAAATAATTTCAGAAGTCAAGGTCAATATCAAAATCGTTACCAGAATGTTGGTGGTCGAAATTTTATAACGATGGCTTTAGAAATTATCATCATCAAAATTCATGGAACCAAAAGCATAATTTCCAAAGGTCGCAAAGTCCAAACATGGTTAGGAAACCTCAGGATCACAGAGCTAGTGGAAATCAAAAACCATTTCCATCAACAGGTCTAAGATCCAAGACTCCTGTTAAAAGTGATGGATATTGGATGGATGTTCCCGTAGTTGATGAATCTGGAAGACCCAAGACCATTAAGGCTTGGGTCCCCCAATCTAACTAATTTTGTTGGGTTATGCAGGAGCTGCTAAGGAGGATTATCAACTTGTGGTATGTTGATAGTGGCTGCTCCAGGCACATGACGGGGGATGCGAGGCTGTTGATAGAGTTTGAGAATATAGATAGTGGTTATGTGAATTTTGAAGGTGCTAAAGGAGTGCACATTACCGGTCAAGGAAAAGTAACCAACGGGAAGATCACACTGGACAAAGTGAACTATGTTGAGCAGCTGAAGCACAATCTGATGAGCGTGTCTCAAGTCTGCGACAAGGGTCACTCGGTCCACTTTACAAAGTCTGAAGCTTTGGTGTTGAAACCTGGTTTGGTGATACCGGATGATTGGATAGTGATGAGAGCGCCAAGGAGAAATGAAACTTATGTCATGGACATGGGTGCCAAAGATTCTTCCACTGTAGTGGCGTGTTTGCTATCAAAAGCATCTGGGGCTGAGTCATTGCTGTGGCACAGACGCATGGCCCACATCCACTATCGAAAAATGAACTATATTATTAAAAATGGTTTAGTGGAAGGGGAGCCAGTGCAAGGTTTCACGTGGAAGATAAATGTCTTCCATATCAAAAGGGAAAACAACATAAGAAACCTTATAAGTCTAAAATAGTAAATTCCATAGATGCCCCTTATGAATTACTTCATATGGATCTATTTGGTCCAATGAACATAAGGAGCATAGGTGGAAAGTACTATTCTTTAGTTGTCACTGATGATTACTCATGATATTCATGGGTTTTCTTTTTAGGTACAAAAGATGAGACAGCGAAGATGCTGATAGATCTTTTTACAAAATTGGAAAATGTCCATGATGCAAGGATCAAGAGGATAAGGAGTGATAATGGCACGCAGTTTAAGAATCAAGTTCTGGATCTCTATTGTCTTCACAAGGGAATTGAACATCAATATTCTGCTCCTTATACACCTCAACAGAATGGAGTCATTGAGAGGAAAAACAGGACGTTGATTGAAGCCGCAAGGACTATGCTATCTGATTCAAAGCTTCCGGTTCTCTTCTGGGGAGAAGCTGTGAACACAGCTTGTTATGTCCTGAACAAAGTTTTTACAATTAAACGGTTTAACAAAACGTGTCACGAACTATTGTTTAACCGAAAACCAAACTTAAAAGGCTTTGAACCATTTGGATTACCCTGCACCATTGTGCGAAACAAAGATACGCAAAAATTTGGTGAGGTAGCCGATGAGGGTTACTTTCTAGGCTATATGCATGGAACACCGAATAAAAGGGTTTTTAATCTAAAAACAGGTAAATTTGAGGTGGTGTTTAACATGGAAATCACTAGTTATTCACCACAACAATCAACGAGTGGTCCTCCTATATTAGATGATTATGACAGTGTGTTTAAATCATTTAATATTCCTGATGGTTCTAATGCAGATGAGTCTCAGGTGATGCATACTGTGATCAGTGAAGATGGAGAGTGTGACTTCATGCCTATATCGAGTATATCGATGACAGATGCTCCAGAACCTTCTTCCAATGCAGCTCTAGAGGACTAGAGTGATAGTGAGTGTGAACCTATTCAGGGGAGGATTTCACTTATCCATTTGCTAATATTCAGGGGGAGGTTGGATCGAATCTGGGAGATAATCTGGTTGTTGACACCGTTGCTACCACACGAGTACACAGAGATCATCCAGTTGAAAACATCATAGGTGATGCTGTTGCAGGTGTTCAGACAAGAAGAGGTGTGCTTGAAGGTTCCTGTTTGTTTACTTCGATTCAGAAGACTGGGTTGATTCATGAGTGTTTATATAGCTGCTTTATTGCCCAAGAGGAGCCGAAGAATGTTCATATGGCTCTAAAAGACAATTGTTGGGTTGAAGCTATGCAACAGGAACTAGCTCAGTTCAAGAAGTTGAAAGTTTGGGAGCTAGTTGACTTGCCTGAAGGAGAGAAGTAAATAGGCACTAAGTGGGTGTTTAAGTGCAAGAAAGACGACCGAGGGATCGTGATAAGGAATAAGGCTTGGTTGGTGGTGAAAGGGTTCAATCAGTAAGAGGGGATTGATTATAATGAAGTGTTTGCACCAGTAGCAAGGTTGGAAGCAATTCGTTTGTTCCTAGCTTTTGCTTCATTCAAGGGCTTCAAAGTTTACCAACTTGACGTGAAGAGTGCGTTTCTTTACTGAAAGTCCAAGAAGTGGGGTATGTCTCACAGCCAGACGGGTTTACTGATCCAGATTATCCAGATCGAGTCTATCGACTTGATAAGGCATTGTATGGACTACATCAGGCACCTAGGGCATGGTATGAGACACTGTCCGCACATTTGTTAAAACATGGTTTCAAAAGAGGTCAGATTGACAGTACACTTTTCATTAAAAGGAAGAAGGGAGAATTTCTGCTAGTACATGTATACGTAGATGACATCATCTTTGGGTCATCTGATGAGAACATGTGTCATTATTTCGAGGAGGTAATGAAGAGCAAGTTTGAGATGAGTGCGATGGGTGAGCTATCTTACTTTTTGGGTTTACAAGTTGAACAGAAGAAGGATGGGATGTTTATTCATCAGACGAAGTATGTGTATGACATTTTGTCTCGTTTCAAGATGGAGGATTGCGCTACTTTGAATACACTATATGTGAGAATCACAATCTTGGTCCAGATCATGAGAGTGTGGAGGATGTTGATCCTACTCAATACAGGGCAATGATTGGTTCTCTGATGTACTTGACTGCTTCAAGACCCGACATCATGTCGCAGTGTGTCTCTGTGCCAGATATCAAGCGAATCCAAAGGAGTCCCACATGAAAGCGGTGAAGCGGAATCTTTGTTACTTGAAGGGGAAACCTAAACTTGGGTTATGGTATCCATCTGCTAGTGATTTGAAGTTTGTTGCTTTTACTGATTCGGACTTTGGAGGATCCAAATCTACAAGGAAGTCTACCACAGTGGTTGACAGTTCTTAGGAGGGAGGCTTGTCTCATGGTAATGCAAGAAGCCGTCTTGCGTGTCCACCTCGACGTGTGAAGCTGAATATATTGCTACGGGTAGCTGTTGCTCTCAGGTTCTTTGGATCCAACAGTAGATGCACGATTATGGTTTGAATTTCACTCGTACTCTTATTATGATAGACAATAATGCCACTATCTCAATCACAAACAATCCCGTAAAACACAGCGCACAAAACATATTGACATTCGCCATCATTTTATACGGGATTGTGCTGAAAAGAAATTAATTGAACTGCATCGAGTCGACACACTAGATAACCTGGCAGATCTTTACACAAAAGCATTTGACAGGGCTCGCTTTGAACATTTAGTCGAACTCAACGGGATGAGGAATCCTGAATAACCATTTTTCCATAAAAATTATTTGTAAATAATTTACTGCTTTTCAAAAATCAAAAACAAAAAAAATAGAAAATCAAAGATGAGTTTTCATTGTGTGAAAAAGAAGAAATGATAGTACATCTGCAAGTTAGACTGTCACACTGAAATTAAAAGAAAATTGCTTAAGTGTGATAGCAGCTTCATCATATGATGTACCAGTAGGCAAAAAGCATGAAATAATCAACTTACCTTAGTGATGCTAAAATATCATCAAATGAGTATGAGTGGGTAACATATCAGTGGCGTATGGTTTTATAACCTTAAATCTTGCGTTGATAGATTGCCAAAATCTGAGGTTTTGGGTCTTTATATCGTTATTTCATACGGGGTATCAAGGTTGTCCTTCTGCTGCATCCAGATATATGGTGACCTAGGCACAACCAGGATATCTTAAAAGAGCTAAAATGCCAAATCCCAAAATTGAGAAAGCTCTCCTAGAGAGTCATTCAAATGTGCAAATTGCATTATTCGTACCAAAATTTGATACTTGTCCTAACCCTCGTTGGATATTAGTCTCTTTGCTGTACGGAAGTACTGACTTGATCACCAATTATCTAATGTTGAAAATTCAAAAGGATGAATTTCGGTATACTCACCTACTACGATGAATTTTTGTGCATACCTTGATCGCGGGGGTATGTCCTGAAGTGGGACACACTAGTATATCAGTATCAATTATCTAAACAGATCACGAGGTAATGGTACTTGAAATGTTCATGTATTTTGTTTAAGTGGATAAACAATATTGGTAATCGTCTTGAACTGCTTTTCAAGAATATTGCATATAAAATAATCAGATAGTGTGAAAATAGTTTAATGTTGCTGATATGATCTTCTTAACGGTGATACTCACAAAAATAGAGTGTTTATTATTTCGTTATTTATTTGCTTTCAGAAAATATAAAAATCCAAAAATATTTCATTTTCTTGTATATTCTTAATGTACGGGATATTGGTTGTTCATGGAGGAGTTGTTACCGATAGGGGGTGATGATGTTAGAAGCTGAGTGCAAAATTTTTTGAGATCGTGCAGGTTATGTGTGCTTAAAATTTTGAGTATATGGTTTGAGTTGAGAAGTGCTTAATCTGTGATACAGTTTGACTATCTCTTGAATAATAATAATTTGTTTAACTTGTGTTGAAAAATTCTTATGGTTTCTCGAGATAATTGTTTTATAGTATACAGATTGTAGCAGTGTGTGCTGACAAGTTTGGTGAAGAGGAGTTTGCTTGGATGCATGGTAGAACCTCCTTTCTACATTGCAGACAAAGTTGAAGAGTTTGAAGATTGCTATGCAAGTACTAAATTGAAGTTTACTCGAACGCTAACGATTTAGAAGATTTGGTGATTGGATACATCAGCTTACGGGGAGTCTGTTGCTGATCGAAGCTGTTAAAGCTGAAGCTATCCAAAGACCAACAGTTTTTCAAAGATGCTGAAGATTGAGTCTGTTGCTGAGAGAAGCTGTTAAAGCTGAAGCTATCCAAAGACCAACAATTTTTCAAAGATGCTGAAGATTGCAAGAAGACTGAAGACTAAGTTATTTTATAAAGCTATTGTCAAGGGGGAGTTTGTTGATGCATATTTGTGACAACAACTTAGATTTGGTCTTTGGATATCTTGTAATTAGTAAAATGATAAACAGTTAGCGGGTTTAGTTTTGTAATAGTGGATTAGAAGTAATTGGGCTGAACTAGACACTAAATAGTGCATGGTAGGCGAATTGGGCCTTAAACCCATTAGTAGTCTATGTAGGAAACCCTAGCCCAGTTGCATAACCTATCTCTATATAAAGGGAGGTTGTGATTAGGGTTTAGGTTGCTGGTTCTATTGTTCAGTTGCTGAGAGAATTGCTTCAGAGTGTTTAGAGAGAAGAGTCTTGAATTGATTTTAAAACAATTGTGTTTGATAATCAATAGAAGACGGTTTGAAGGAATTGTTCTTGTTCGTGTTCTTGTTTCTGTGAAATCTGATATAGGGGATTCCGCACTCTAGATTAGATAGACGATTCTGTCAAGATCCATAAGGACTAGGGGACCTACAGGTTTGTAAATGGTAACACCAGTTACCTGACCCTCATACCCACGTTAATAAACTCAGCATGTAATTCTTGCTTGCTAAATGAAGTTTTACCTTCTAGGTCTTTTAGACCAAAGGTTATGGAAATTGAGGATGGGGAAATTTGAATAAGAGTTCCTCCGACCTTGGAAGTGATAGCATATGGCTTCTTCTTTTGGGATTTTACTTTAGTATTTTCCTAGAACTTACGGAGTGTATCCACATAGATTGGTGCATTTGCAAGCATAATATTGTGCTACTTTGAGGTTGTGAGAACATCAATTATGGAATGAAACGAAGTGTTATTGTCGGTTTTCTCAAATGTGGGGAGGTAGTTATGTGGGAGTTTAATGTTCAAAGCCATGATCGGAGATGAAAGTGAAGAGTAATGAAGAAGATGAGAGAAATGAAAACCGCTTTTGAGAATTTTGCATTCGAGACGGCAAGTAAAAGCTCTGTTTGGATGTAACAATGATATATAAAGGAAAAAAGTGAATGCTGACGTGGCATCTGTTTCAAAGATCTGATGGCTAACTACTGTCCATGTGTAACCTTGATGGATAATGGATGACAGTTAGTAGGGAAACCGCTGCTGAAAACCAGTAGTGGTTGGGAACAATGGTCATGAATAGTGGTGATTTTACTCTATCAGAGAAGAAATATCAGTGGTTAGAGCAAAATAGTAGATGAAGCTCATTAGTGGATGTGAACAGTGGCAAGTGAGAATAGAGGATACACTTTTAATAGTGGTTAATTGTAAGCCAAACAGAGGTTTTAAGAAACAAAACAACCTTTTAGGATTATTGAAAATTTTTCAATTTTAGCTATTTTTAAGGATTGATTTTTTATTTTTTGAAAACATTTTAATGCTTTTTATTTATGGAAAACAAAAGTTTGCTTTTAATCCATGTTAAGCATGCCTATCCTAGAGATCAAGCTTTCAAAGGTAGATGTATCTAAAACTTTTGTTAGAACATCTGCTAGCTGATCCTTAGTTGGAACATGATGTAGAGAAATCAAACCTTTTTCATAGCAATCCTTCATAAAGTGATGTCTGATGTCAATGTGCTTGGTTGTGGAATGTGAGACTGGATTTTTAATGATGTTTTCAGCTGCTTGATTATCTAACATGAGAGGAGTCTTAAGAGTAGTTACACCAAAATCCAGCAATTGATTTTGAAGCCATAGGAGTTGAGCAGTGCAACTTGCAGAAGCAATATACTCAGCCTCAGCTGTTGATGTTGAAACTGCAGCTTGCTTTTTTGCTTTGACAAGAAACTAAGCAATTACTAGAAACTGACAACCTCCTGAAGTTGACTTCCTTGTGGCATGGCATCCAGCAAAGTCACTATCTGAGTAACTTGAAAGCTCAATATTCCCGTTAGAAGGATACAAGATACCAAGTGTGGGAGCACCTTTTATGTATCTGAATATCATTTTCACAGCAAGAAGATTTGACTTCCTAGGTGCTGACTGGGATCTGACACAGACACATGTAGCCAACATGATATCTGGCCAAGATACAGTTAGGTAAAATAAAGACCCAATCATGCTTCTATAAAGAGTTTGATTAACCAAGTCATCTTTATCATTAATAATGACCAGCTTTGATGTAGCCATGGGTGTACTACATGGTTTACATCATTCATATCAAATTTTGTAAGTAGTTCTTTGATATACTTACTTTGATGAATGAAATTACTATTTTGCAATTGCGGAACTTGGAGACAAGCATTGGAGTTCACCCATAGCAGTCATTTTAAACTCTACTGTCACGAGTTCTCTAAACTCTTCACACACAACATTGCATGTGGATCCAAAACTGATGTCATCCACATAAATTTGGACAAGCATCAAATCCTTTCCTCTCCATTTTAAAAGCAAGGTTTTATCAATTTTACCTCTTATAAAGCCTACAAATAAGAGAAAGGTGCAAAGAGTCTCATACCAGGATCTAGGTGCTTGTTTCAAGCCATATAAAGCTTTGTTTAGCTTGAAAAGATGATCTGGATAAAAAGCATCTTCAAAACTAGGGGTTGGCATACATATACCTCTTCCTTGATTTTGCCATGTAGGAATGGAAACTTGATATCCATTTGATACACCTTGATGTTGTGATTGGCAATAAAGGCTAATCTGATGGCCTCCAATCTTGCAACTGGAGCAAATGTTTCATCATAATCAATGACCTCTTCTTATCTGTAGCCTTGAACCACAAGCCTGACTTTGTTTTTGACAACAATGCCCCTTTCATCTGTTTTGTTCTTGAAGACCATTTTGTGCCTTTGGGACATACATCCTGGGGCAATGTTACAAGTTCCCATACTTGTTGTCTTTTGAACTAGAGGAGCTCTTCTTGCATGGCCTCTACACAACTGTTGTCTTTTAGAGCCTCTTGGTACTTGAAAGGTTGTGTGAGAGATAGAAAACCATCAAAAAGACAAATGTTTTGGGATTGAATTCTTGTGAGAACCCCTTCGTTGATGTTGCCAATAGCTTTTTTTGGTGGATGATTTTTAAGGTAGACTAAATCTCCCTTATATGGAATATGGCATTTTGAGGTGAAGGCTGCAGATGGTAATCATCTAAGCTAACATCTGTTGGCAATTTTGAAGAGCCAACATCTGTTTAGAATGGAGGTGGAGGTTTAGGTGGGAGTGGTGTAAAGACAGTTTGACTTTTGCTCAAAGAAATTGGACTTTTGTCAACAGCGTTTTGATCTGATGAGCTGGCAGAGGTTTGAGGATCAATAATAGTGGATCTAGCAGTGGTAGAGTTTTAACAGTTGTTAGTAACATTTGTTGCTCTGGTGGAGGAAGTCACTTTGTATTGTGGAATCACAATGTCAAAACCATACTCTTGAGGTGAAGACTTTGGTGTACCTGCAGGGTTAGTCTTGACAGACATATCTTCAAATGTAAATTTGTCTAAATTAAATAATTCAACAGGATTTGCTGGGATTTTTAATGAAGAAATTTCATTGAACTTGACAATCAATGTCTCTTCCACACACCTAATCCTTATGTTAAACACTTTATAGGACTTGGCAGTGGTTGAGTTTCCTAGAAATTAATCACAATCTACTTTGGCTGCAAATTTGGAAATTGAATCTTTTAAGTTTAAAATGAAACATGGGAATCCAAAGATTTTGAAATATAAGATCAGAGGTTTGATCTTGTACAAAATTTCATAACCAGTCTTTTGATGTATAGGGTTAATTAAAACTCTGTTCTATACATAGCAAGCACAGTTTACAGCCTCTGCCCAAAAGGACAAGGGTAAACTAGAGTCTGCAAGCATTATCCTAGTAGCTTCAATTAGAGTTCTATTTTTCCTTTCAACCCCCCCCCCTTTTGTTCTGGTGTCCTTGGGATGCTGTATTGCCTAACTATCTCTTTTGACACACATAAATCATCCAACTCCTTATTTTTAAACTATGTTCCATTGTCACTCCTAAAGACTTTTACTAACAAGTTAAATTGCTTTTCAACTGATTTTACAAAATTTTGCAAAATGCCTGCAGTCTCATCTTTGGAGTGCATGAAATAAGTCCATGTAAACCTTGAACAATCATCAACTATGACAAGACAATATCTTTTCTTTTTGAGACTCATGATTTTTACAGGGCTAAACACGTCCATATGGAGCAATTGCTAATGTCACACCCTCAATTTCCACTTGCGGAGTTTTAACCGCGAGGCGTGTGAACAAACCAGAATCTGAGACACTAGTAACGTCGAACGACTCTATATGATTTGTTAATACGTTTTCCAAAATCATTTGTTTAACCATTCATAGTTAATTTTAGATTGTCTTAGTTTGGTTTCAATGTTTAGCGGAAGCATTAGTTTTTAAAGTTGAGCGGAAGCACTAAAGTAAAGTAAAGGAACGGGCGCCAACACAAACGCCAAAACTAAAGAAAAACCCAAACAATGTTCGTAAATGAGACTCGATAAAAAGATGTCGTGATCAATGCAAGTGAGTGCACCTAGAGCTCCTAGCGTCCTGAGAAACATGTAAAGAAACAAGTGTCAACATTAAAGAAGAGTGAGTTCACAGGTTTTCATAAGTTCATTTGTCCGGTTATAAGTTTGTTTCCCCCGTTATCCCTAACTCGGGATAACGATTTAGTTCCATTATTCCCAACCCGGAATAATACTGTTTGTTCCATTATTCCTTACCCGGAATAATAATGATGTTCCATTATTCCTAACCCGGAATAATAACGTTGTTGGTTCCATTATCCCTAACCCGGAATAATATTGTTGATTCGTAATTAAGTTCAATGTTAACATGTAGGTAGCTAGCCTAAAGTTATGTCACGTAAGTGTTCGCGATCGAAGCTGACTGTTGTGCCTCCGTGTTGCCAGGCCTATCACTGACCATGGCGAAGTTAGGCCAAATTATTCACCCGTTGACCATACCCGGTCGGCTAGCGCGACTAGCTCGGGTGGGGCTTGTCGGGCCCAGTAGTACTACTTATAATTTCCCCGCTATCTAACCCAATACTAACGATCCGAGAGTTTGTTGAGGACTTGTGTGATATAGCTGCTTAGTGACCATAACGTACATTAACATTAACTTAGTTACTGAATAGTTTAATGACGTTAATTTCGTATAACGTAAAGAGATAGAGTTGTAGAGTGTATACATGTTTCTCCCCCTGTTGTTTAAAACCGGATAAAATTAGGGGCCGTGAACTCACCCTTAGTTGCTCGGTTAGTGTAACACAGAAGTAGCAAATGATGGGACCGTTTGCGTCCTAACAAGTCAATTGATTTAAAGTTAGTGTGTAAACATACCAAAACAAACCCTACACATAACTAACACACAATGCGTTACACACAATAACAAATCCTAAAACTCAATCATGCATGCAAGTATCATCATGCCAACATAGTGATCAAACCAACCTATCATGAACACAATTCAATCCATGCAACACTTTGGTACACACATTCGCAAGTTCTCAAGTTTCAGCTTGTATACTCATAATTAGGCTGTTTTCGAGGATTTTTATAAAATAGTTCCAACGTTCCAAAAATTCCATTTTTTTTACAGAAGGTATCAACTAAGCTGTAGAATTTTATGTAAATTGTTTAAGTTCTAACACTTTACTAATTATTTATAAATATTAATATACTAGGGTGCAGTCAGTTTCGTCGCTTTCTGACTGCAGTCCACGGGAGAATTTATTTAAAAATCACCGTTCGTCCAATTAACAAAATTCCAGTGGGAGTTTCCCGGAAATTTCCATCTCCAGTTTCTGTACAAATTTCGTGATTTGACTCTCTACAGATTATTAGATCCGGCTCGATAAACAACTAACAAATTTTCAGAATTTTCACAGCTTCAGTTACTGCACTTAATTGGCCACTTAAAAATATCAAACGACTTCAGAAAAATATGAATCCAGCGCCATTAGAAGCGTTTTTCAAAAATCTACGTTTTAGGCTTCAGAAAATCCGTTTTTCGACAAAAAATAACCAAGTTACAGCCAGTTGAAGTTGGCTGTAAACACCATTCAGCATCCTGATTTCAGCATTTTATCGCAATATAACACGCTTAAACAATCGAGACGTTAAATATAAACGATCAAGAACAGATTTATCAATCATATATCCTCATGTACATCATACTCATGCAAACCCTAATCATAATATATGGTTTTTATCACAAAACGCAGCCTAATGCTTCTTGATTCCAACTAATCATCATAATCGCAAACTAGCATAATTTATCGAACTAAAATCATACACTTTCATAAAAATGATTCTACCATTACATACAAGCATGATCAAGAGTTTATAAACCCTAATATGACTTTGCAAAACAATGACAAACCCTAACCTTTAACAATGAAGACTAATGAACCGGGAGCGAGATGGGAGTCGATTCGGATGATCAAGGGGATCGCGACCGAGAGGACAAGTGGGAAGGCTGTCGCGACCGAGAGGAGGTGTAGGAAGGGCTGCCGTCGGCTGCTTCTTGTGCTAGGGTTTCTCTCTCTTTTTTTTTAACATAACACATGCATACATGTCTATATATAGTGCAAGAGGGCAAAGAAAAAGGAAAAAGTGTTTGCGGTTGGGTGCTGGCGGCCGCAAGGGTTTGGGTGGGTCGGTTTGGGTCTATAACTTGATCCTCAAGTTTTGGTTAACTCCTTGAGTCGCAAGGAAGTGAGGTCCACCCGTTTCGCGACCCGGTTCGGTTCGTTTATCTATTTACTATATCTTTTATAAATAATCACCACGAAATCAAAACATAACATAATCACTCACCAAGCTGATAAGCGTCTAATACATATAACACGTAATTCACTTGATAACTTCACAAGGTTAGCATAGTTATTTCGAGCGTGTAAAATAAATCTCCGAATCAATTTATCGTTGGAATGAATAGCCGTGAAGTAGTGCGTTTAAGATACCTGAAAAACTGGGATGTCACATTATCCCCATGTTGAAAGAATTTTCGTCCCGAAAATTGAGGAAACGCGGTTTAGAACGCAGCGTACATGTTTAGAGTGCCATGCACAAAGATTTAGCTCGTTAACAATGGTACACGAAATTACAAGAAATTCCCAGGTTGTCACATCATCCCCATGTTGAAAGAATTTTCGTCCCGAAAATTTAGTTGGTGGTATCGTTAGCTTGCTGCTCAGCTGCAAAGAGGTGTGGGTATTTGCTTTTCATTTGGTCCTCTCTTTCCCACGTGAACTCCGGTCCACGCTTAGAGTCCCAACGAACCTTGACAATCGGAATCTTGCTGTGCCTTCGAGTCTTAATCTCACGATCCATGATCTCGATAGGTTGTTCCACAAAGTGCAGTTGTTCATCCACTTGAATCTCATCCAATGGAATGACTAGGGTTTCATCTGATAGACACTTCTTCAGATTTGACACGTGAAAAACGTTGTGAACTCCACTAAGTTCGGTAGGAAGGTCTAATTGATAAGCTACGGGTCCGATACGTTTCAAGATCACAAACGGACCTACGTACCGTGGGTTTAGTTTGCCTCGTTTCCCAAAGCGGATTACACCCTTCTAGGGTGACACCTTCAGTAGGACGCGGTCGCCTACTTGAAATTCGAGCGGTTTGCGTCGTTGATCAGCGTAGCTTTTCTGTCGATCTCGTGTCGCCGCCATGCGGTTTCTGATTTGTACAATCTTTTCAGTAGCCTCAAGTATCAACTCAGGGCCTGTGATTTGACTGTCACTGACTTCTGCCCAACAGACCGGTGATCTACATTTACGACCGTATAATACCTCAAACGGTGCTGCCGATATACTCGTATGGTAACTGTTGTTATACGAGAATTCCACTAAAGGCAGATGGATTTCCCAACTATTCCCGAAGTCTACCACGCATGCCCTAAGCATGTCTTCCAAGGTCTGTATGGTCCTTTCGCTTTGACCATCAGTCTGAGGGTGATAAGTTGTGCTCATATCCAAGCGTGTACCCAACGCTTTCTGAAGTGACTGCCAAAAGTTGGACGTGAAACGAGCATCTCTGTCTGAGATGATGGACGTTGGCACTCCGTGCCGAGAAACTACTTCCTTAATGTAGATGTGAGTCAACTTATCCATCTTATCTGTTTCTTTAATCGCTAGAAAGTGTGCGGACTTAGTTAAACGATCCACAATTACCCAGATGGTATCGCAACCACCCAAAGTTCGTGGGAGTTTAGTGATGAAGTCCATCGAGATCTGATCCCATTTCCACACCGGGATCTCAGGTTGTTGGAGTAGCCCCGATGGCTTCTGGTACTCTACCTTGACTTTCGCACAAGTCAAACACTTGCTCACGTAGGTGGCTATATCCGCCTTCATGTTGGGCCACCAGTACGCAACTTTAAGGTCTTGATACATCTTATCCAAACCAGGATGGACAGAGTATCGGGATTTGTGAGCTTCGTCCATGACTAGCTTTCTAAGGTCTCCGTAGAGAGGTACCCATATACGATTCATGAAATACCGGGCTCCATTGGGTTTTACTTCCCAATCGCGTTACATTTTTCCCACCGATTCGGCCTTTATGTTTTCTTCCTTAACTGCTCTAACTGCGCGTCGCGTATCTGTTCGGGTAACCCGAATGAATGGTGAACTGTAGTGCTCGTACCCGACGAGGTTTCAAGTGCTCCTTCCTACTGAGGGCATCAGCTACCACGTTAGCTTTACCCGGGTGATACCGAATGGCACATTCATAATCGTTCAAGAGTTCGACCCAGCGACGCTGTCGCAAGTTCAACTCCTTCTGGTCAAAGATGTGTTGGAGGCTCTTGTGATCTGTATAGATTGTGCACTTTGTTCCATATAGGTAGTGTCTCCAAATCTTAAGCGCAAACACCACTGCTCCCAATTCCAGGTCATGTGTTGTGTAGTTTTTCTCGTGAACCTTCAATTGTCGGGACGCATACGCGATGACCTTATCACGTTGCATGAGTACGCATCCCAATCCCTGAATGGAAGCATCACAATATACTACAAAATCATCTGTCCCTTTCGGCAAGGACAAAATGGGTGCACTGCAAAGCTTCTGCTTCAGCAATTGAAATGCCGCTTCCTGCTTGTCACCCCAAGCATACTTGGTGCCTTTCTGGGTGAGGGTGGTAAGCGGTTGCGCGATCTTTGAAAATCCCTCGATGAAACGTCTGTAGTAACCAGCCAAACCCAAAAATTGGCGGATCTCCGCCGGTGTCCTGGGTACTTCCCAGTTTTTGATAGCTTCAATCTTGGCGGGGTTGACGTGGATACCCTTTTCATTCACGATATGCCCGAGGAACTGAACTTCCCGAATTCAGAAATCACACTTTGAAAGCTTGGCATATAGTTTCTCCTGTTGAAGTAATTCCAGCAGTAATCGTAGATGTTCAGCATGTTCTGCTTCACCTTTAGAGTAGATGAGTATGTCATCGATGAACACAATGACAAACTATGGTTTACACACACGGTTCATGAGGTCCATGAACACCGCGGGTGCGTTGGTGAGACCGAAGGGCATGACCAAGAACTCATAATGGCCATACCGAGTACGAAATGCCGTCTTAGCGATATCCTCCTCCCTGGCGCGTAACTGGTGATAACCGGACCGTAGATCAATCTTGGAGTAGTAACTTGACCCTGGAAGTTGGTAGAAGAGATCGTCGATGCGAGGTAACGGGTATCGGTTCTTGACAGTAACCTTATTGAGTTCCCTGTAGTCGATGCACATACGGAAGGTCCCGTCCTTCTTCTTGACAAAAAGGACTGGAGCTCCCCATAACGAAGTGCTAGGTCGGATAAATCCTTTTTCTAACAGTTCCTGAAGTTGGGTAGACAGCTCTTGCAGCTCGGCTGGATCTAGGCGGTATGGGGCCTTGGCGATAGGAGTTGCATGGTTCGCCAATTCAATTTCAAACTCCACTTGTCGATGTGGTGGAAGACCAGGTAACTCCTCTGGAAATACATCGGAAAAATCACGGACGACGGGGATGTCTTCTATACGTTTCTCGTCCTTAGGCTGTTCGGTAACCAGTGCGAGCAAAGCAAAGGAGTTCTTCCTCCGAAGATACATCTGTGCTTGCATGTAAGAGATGATGTTTGTGACGGCGCCTGCCTTCTCGCCTTGCACCGTCAAGATTTCGTCGTTAGAGAGCGGAATACGGAAAGATTTCTCGAAACAGAGAACTTCAGCTCGGACGTCGGCTAGCCAGTCCATTCCGACTACCACGTCAAAACTACCCAGGGTAGTTGTCATCAGATCAATGGTAAAGGTGTGACCCGCGAGTTTGAGTTGACAGCCGGATACTAAATGGGTCACATCTACAGATTTACCATCGGCTAGTTCTATGGCATAAGGGGTCTCTAGGGGTTTGGGCGTGAGATTTAGGTTCTTCCTAAAAGACTCAGATATAAAACTCCTATCCGCACCCGTATCAAAAAGCACAGTAGCAAAATGTTCATTAAGGGGAAACTTACCGGTGACCACGTTCGAGTCGTTTCTGGCCTCTCCGCGGCCCAGCGTAAATGCACGCCCTTTGGCACCTCCTGTGCCACCGTTTCCATTGTTGTTGTTGTGGTTATTGTGGTTGTGGTTGTTCCCACCATTGTTGTTGTTGTTACGAAGCTGTGGCCAGTCTCGTTTGAAGTGGGCAGTGCTACCACACTTATAGCACCCCCGGTTAACACCCTGCTGCTGACCCTGGTGTTGATTTTGATTTTGTCGGGACATGACTTCCCCGCGACAATCCTTTGCCGCATGTCCCACCTTGCCACATCGTTGGCAGCGATTTCCGGCACAAGGGCCATGATGATGAAGGTTACAGCGATTACACTGCGGCTTTCGACCTACATAGCCGCTTGTGTTCTGGTTGTTGTTGGCGGGCTGATTATTGTGACCCCGGTGACTGTTGAAATTATTGAACCGTTTCTGGTTCCCTTGCTGTGACTGGGCTGACGAAGACTGTCGAGCAGACGAGTCTTCAAACTTTCTTTTATTATCAGGGGCAACTTCAGTCGTACCCCCGAGATGACAACTTCTTTTGTTCCACCGCCTTATCAGTGAGTTTGTGCGCCAACCTGATTGCTTGATGTTCAGTCGCAGGGTTGCTAGCCATTACCATACCCTGGATCTCGGGGACCAGACTCCCAAGGTAAAACTCGAGTCGTTTCTCCACGGTGTTGGCTAGATTGGGACATAGAAATACCAGGTCATGATGTTTCACTGTGTATGCTTCAATTTCAGATCCCACCATCTTGTGGTTCCATAATGTTGCTCCAACTGTTGAACCCTGTCTCGCGGACAGTACTCCTCTTTGATTAGGGCCTTAAACTCGGCCCAGGCCATTGCATTTGCAGCAATAAGTCCACGCGTTTGGACTTGTGCATTCCACCAAGTTAGTGCCCCATCCTCCAACGTTGAGGTAGCATACTTGACTTTGTTGGCCTCCAGACAATTGCACATTTCGAACACTGATTCGGACTTTTCAATCCAGCGGACCGGTCCTATGGGTCCTTCTGCCCCCGTGAATTTGCTCGGCTTCGCATCGAGAAACATCTTGTAGGGGTTAAGACCCCCTCCTGCTGAAAGAGGACAGGTAGTCAGCGAGAAATTCTACTAGCCCAACTATTAGATTTTCCCATGAAAATTTAATAATGGTTACCTGCCGGTTGGTTTTGAACACCCGCTAGAGCAGCATTCACGTGCTCTTGGATCATTGCGGCTAATTCTTCGGGCGTCATGTTGAAGTTTCCGCGACGTCCAGTTGCCATTTTAGATCTTCGTAAGACAACATAAACACACACCGATAAGTCTATATATCCAATATAGTTATCCTATTCCATACTTAAATAATTCCTCAAATTATGTCAACCCAAATAAATTAAACAGTCAAAAGAAATGTTCGATTAAATAAAATTTCAACGTCTTACAAAATGCCAACCAAACATATCAGTTTACTATAAAATCTCAAGTTAAACATAAGTAGGAAAATAAATAGACTGAAGGAAAGCAAATAGAAGAAGCGAAACGTGTCAGTCTTCTACGTCTCCATCCCCCATATCGCTATCGTTGCCGTCATCCTCCGCGGTGTTTCCAGCTTCTACAGCTGGGTCTTCCTCCGGATCCTCCTCTGGATCCTCCTCTGGATCTTCCTCTAGATCCTCCTCTACCGGCGCTGGAGGGGCCGGTGCTGGTGCGGGTACTGGTACAGGTGCCTGATTCTGTTCTAGTTCTTGAATTCTCCAGCTAGACTCAAGAACTCTGTCTTCGAGCCAGTCAGCCCTTAGCTGCTCAGCACGAAGATCTCTAGCTAAAGTGTTACGAGCTATATTACTCTCATGTTGCTCTTCCTCGAGCGATCCAGTCTTACCTGTTAATTGTCGTATCATCCATCCCTGTGCTAGGATGGTTTCATGCATTCTCTCTAGTTGTTCTTGTTGGTTTCTTATCATATCTCTAAGTAGGTCGTTCCCTACTTCTAACGACTTAACCGGTTCGACCGGCATAGCGATGGTCGGGTGTGAGGACGACTCCTCCCCTAGAGCGAGCCTTTTTCTCGCAGCTGAGCGTGTCTCCACGCCATGAGGTGGTGAGGGTTCCACCATAGGTGCCTTCCCCGGCGCCCTTAGTTGCAAAAGTTTGTCGGATGATGATGATGATGACATTGCCTGTTGGGTTGGGTAGTTAGTTACGAGTTGCATTCGTTTCAATTATGCATTCATATTTTACATAACATAGTTGTGGTATAACACATAACAAGATATAACAGTTCAGTGCCAAACTAAGTCTAGTGTCGTGTAATCAGCTATAGTTTAGGTCTACTTTTAATGCAAACCTGGTTCTCTATAGCTAGAGGCTCTGATACCAATCTGTCACACCCTCAATTTCCACTTGCGGAGTTTTACCGCGAGGCGTGTGAACAAACCAGAATCTGAGACACTAGTAACGTCGAACGACTCTATATGATTTGTTAATACGTTTTCCAAAATCATTTGTTTAACCATTCATAGTTAATTTTAGATTGTCTTAGTTTGGTTTCAATGTTTAGCGGAAGCATTAGTTTTTAAAGTTGAGCGGAAGAATTAAAGTAAAGTAAAGGAACGGGCGCCAACACAAACGCCAAAACTAAATAAAAACCCAAACAATGTTCGTAAATGAGACTCGATAAAAAGATGTCTTGATCAATGCAAGTGAGTGCACCTAGAGCTCCTAGCGTCCTGAGAAACATGTAAAGAAACAAGTGTCAACATTAAAGAAGAGTGAGTTCCACAGTTTTCATAAGTTCATTTGTTCGGTTATAAGTTTGTTTCCCCCTTATCCCTAACCCGGGATAACGATTTAGTTCCATTATTCCCAACCCGGAATAATATTGTTGGTTCCATTATTCCTTACCCGGAATAATAATGATGTTCCATTATTCCTAACCCGGAATAATAACGTTGTTGGTTCCATTATCCCTAACCCGGAATAATATTGTTGATTCGTAATTAAGTTCAATGTTAACATGTAGGAGCTAGCCTAAAGTTATGTCACGTAAGTGTTCACGATCGAAGCTGACTGTTGTGCCTCCGTGTTGCCAGGCCTATCACTGACCATGGCGAAGTTAGGCCAAATTATTCACCCGTTGACATACCCGTCGGCTAGCGCGACTAGCTCGGGTGGGGCTTGTCGGGCCCAGTAGTACTACTTATAATTTCCCCGCTATCTAACCCAATACTAACGATCCGAGAGTTTGTCGAGGACTTGTGTGATATAGCTGCTTAGTGACCATAACGTACATTAACATTAACTTAGTTACCGAATAGTTTAATGACGTTAATTTCGTATAACGTAAAGAGATAGAGTTGTAGAGTGTATACATGTTTCTCCCCCTGTTGTTTAAAACCGGATAAAATTAGGGGCCGTGCACTCACCTTTAGTTGCTCGGTTAGTGTAACACAGAAGTAGCAAATGATGGGACCGTTAATTGCGTCCTAACAAGTCAATTGATTTAAAGTTAGTGTGTGAACATACCAATACAAACCCTACACATAACTAACACACAATGCGGTACACACAATAACAAATCCTAAAACTCAATCATGCATGCAAGTATCATCATGCCAACATAGTGATCAAACCAACCTATCATGAACACAATTCAATGCATGCAACACTTTGGTACACACATTCGCAAGTTCTCAAGTTTCAGCTTGTATACTCATAATTAGGCTGTTTTCGAGAATTTTTATAAAACAGTTCCAACGTTCCAAAAATTCCAATTTTTTACAGAAGGTATCAACTAAGCCGTAGAATTTTATGTAAATTTTTCAAGTTCTAACACTTTATTAATTATTTATAAATATTAATATACTAGGGTGCAGTCAGATTCGTCGCTTTCTGACTGCAGTCCACGGGAGAATTTATTTAAAAATCACCGTTCGTCCAATTAACAAAATTCCAGTGGGAGTTTCCCGGAAATTTCCATCTCCAGTTGCTGTACAAATTTCGTGATTCGACTCTCTACAGATTATTAGATCCGACTCGATAAACAACTAACAAATTTTCAGAATTTTCACAGCTTCAGTTACTGCACTTAATTGGCCACTTAAAAATATCAAATGACTTCAGAAAAATATGAATCCAGCGCCATTAGAAGCATTCTTCAAAAATTTACGTTTTAGGCTTCAGAAAATCCGTTTTTCGATAAATAATAACCAAGTTACAGCCAGTTGAAGTTGGCTGTAAACACCATTCAGCATCCTGATTTCAGCATTTTATCGCAATATAACACGCTTAAACAATCGAGACGTTAAATATAAACGATCAAGAACAGATTTATCAATCATATATCCCCATGTACATCATACTCATGCAAACCCTAATCATAATATATGGTTTTTATCACAAAACGCAGCCTAATGATTCTTGATTCCAACTAATCATTATAATCGCAAACTAGCATAATTTATCGAACTAAACATCATACACTTTCATAATAATGATTCTACCATTACATACAAGCATGATCAAGAGTTTATAAACCCTAATATGACTTTGCAAAACAATGACAAACCCTGACCTTTAACAATGAAGACTAATGAACCGGGAGCGAGATGGGAGTCGATTCGGATGATCAAGGGGATCGCGACCGAGAGGACAAGTGGGAAGGCTGTCGCGACCGAGAGGAGGTGTAGGAAGGGCTGCCGTCGGCTGCTTCTTGTGCTAGGGTTTCTCTCTTTTTTTTAACATAACACATGCATACATGTCTATATATAGTGCAAGAGGGCAAAGAAAAAGGAAAAAGGGTTTGGGTTGGGTGCTTGCGGCCGGAAGGGTTTGGGTGGGTCGGTTTGGTCTATAACTTGATCCTCAAGTTTTGGTTAACTCCTTGAGTCGCAAGGAAGTGAGGTCCACCCGTTTCGCGACCCGGTTCGGTTCGTTTATCTATTTACTATATCTTTTATAAATAATCACCACGAAATCAAAACATAACATAATCACTCACCAAGCTTATAAGCGTCTAATACATATAACACGTAATTCACTTGATAAGTTCACAAGGTTAGCATAGTTATTTCGAGCGTGTAAAATAAATCTCCGAATCAATTTAGCGTAGGAATGAATAGCCGTGAAGTAGTGCGTTTAAGATACCTGAAAAACCGGGATGTCACAGCTAACACTGGCTTGTTTTGGACTTTTTGATGGATTTGTATGAACTTTTATGTTTTTTACCTTTTAAATAGGAAACACAATGTTCATCACATGTGAATTGTTTTGATGGAAGACCTCTTACAAGACCTTGTTTGGAGAGTGTGGTGATAGTTTTAAGATTTGTGTGAACCAAGTCTTCTATGCCATAGTTCTGTCTCTTTGTTAGAAGCAACTGAAAAAAGACATGCATTGGACATTGGATTATCTTTCAACATATCAACGACATACACATTGCCACTCCTGTGAGCAACAAGTTGTGCTTTGCTCTTAGCTATGATTTATCAATCTTTTTAACCGTTTTTGGCCCAACAATCTGACAAGTTTTCTTAGTGAAGAATGACCCATAGTCTTTGTTACTCATTTGAGATACACTAAGAAGATTAAATTTCAGATTGTCAATAAGATTGACATATTCAAACTTGAGTTTCCCAGCCTGGACTGTCCCTGACCCTAACATCTTCACTTTTGAATTGTTACCAAAGAATATATCGCCCCCTCCATGTGCCATGAAATCTTTGAGTAGGGCTCTACATCATATCATGTGATTGGAGCCTCCACTATCAATATACCATAAACTATCAAGGCAAGTAGAAGCTCCCTCCACATTAGTAAACAATTAGTTTAGGTGAGTTTCCAAAGCCAAGATGGCTTTGGATGGGGTCAAAGACATTCCAACCTCAAGTATAGGAATATGGATAGTGTTTTGAATAGATTTTGGTAACCTCTATTGTGAACCATTTCCTGTTAGATGATCATAACCATGAGGATGTGTAGGTCCACTTGGAGGATCAAGATAAACCTTCTTCCTTGTTCATGCAACACAAATACGAGTGCGGAATCCTCGTATGAATGTAAACCAAAGCAAAGTAAGAACACATGATAACCAAAGATTCAATATCTTGATCAACTGAAGAAACTGGTACAAACATACACAAACAATGCTCATACAGACTCATGCAACACTATCTGTGCTCTTGTGTCATCTATCTAGCTGGTTACTCGTATCAACTTCACTAACTATTACTAAGAAGTGCATGTCTGCTTATATAGTGTCCATGCTCAGCAATTGTACGAAGTATGTTGCTGGTTGTACGAAACACTAAAAGCCATGAAAGATATTCTCCAAAGAAGCTCATACGAACGATTTGGTTCGTACGAAGCATGAACTTGTTCGTACAAATCAAGCTGGATGCTTGATTATATGATCTCATTCGTACGAACGGAATGTGGCTCGTACGAGCAACATCTTGCTCGTACGAAGCATGTCCACTCGCACAAAGTGTTTTCCTTGGAGAATGTGTCACAGACATGACGAACACAAGACTCAACATTATGCACACATGCAACTATTTAACACAGACAAACTAAACGTCGTACTAAACCAAGATAGGAGGATATCTTGATTTGTTTGACACAATCAAACTATACAGACACTGTAAACAAAGACCGTATAATTACAAACGTAACTAGGAACAAGCGACGGACACAAAAGTGTATCAACAAACTCCCCCTTGGCTATTTCTTGGTCTTCGGTCTTTTGGTCTTCATACTTGAATGGTCTAGAGTATCAACAAACTCCCCTGAAAATCTGCTATCAATCATTGATAGAGTATCAGGTCTTCAAAAACTTCCCAGAAAATCAAACCTTTCCTGTTTCCTCTTGATTGCTGCTTGAGGTAACTGGATCGGTCACAATCTGCTATGCATTAGACTCTACTACTGGAGTTAATGCATAAACTTTTGGTTGCGAGGATGAGGCCGAAGCATCAGGATTGCCAACGTCTTCACTAACTGAATCAAGTTGACATTTGATCTCCTTTGCTTTGCATCTCTTATTCCATAGAATGTTCACTCGCTTTCTGCTCATTTCAAACACGTCTTTAATACCATTAAATCCTTCAACCAGTGTAGCATTTCAAGAATGATACCATTCTCTCAAGTCGTTATGCTTAGCAGTTAATGTTTTCGCAGATCGTTGTACAGCTGCACTACTTCTTTCAACCTATTTATCTCAATTCCCCAGGAGTTATCAGCTGTCCTCATCTGTTGTAGCTGAGTTGTTCTTTCAGCATCTGCAACCTTAAGTCGCTTATTTTCTTTTCTTAACTGTGCAATTTCAGAATCATGTTTGCTAACAATCTCTTTCAAAGAATTTATCTCCAACTGTTGTTTCACAACTGTGTTATGATTTGAAGATATAAACTCCGAGTGTTTGTTAATCTGTATTGCCGCATCTTGCAACTGAGAGAACAGAAAATCCACTTTCTCATCCTTTTCCATTTCAGAGAACAAACGACTACTTCGTCTCAAATTTTGATGAGATGGAGATTGGGATTGTTGAGCTGAAGAAGTAGTAGGTTGAGGTTGAACTGGAGTATCTTTCAGCTGAAGGTGTTTCAGCTGTTGTGGTATTTGATGGTAGTGGTTCAGAAGTTGTAGTGGGTTCCGTCATTACAGGTTCAGTCTCTTCTGTTGTAATAGTAGGCTGGACTTCTGCAACTGGTTCACTAGCACATCATTACCAACATTGTCACTGTTATCATAATTACCCTTTCCCTTTTTATGTCCCAACTTATCTTCGATCATCTTTTTCAAAGTTGGTTCTTCATTATCTGAATCACCGTCATATGGTGCCACTTGTTGTTTTTTGGTGCAACATATTGATCATTTGCTAGAATACCGATCAACTTGCGAGGAGGTGTGCTTTCCTTGTAACGTTTTGCGGCTACACCTCTAAAGATCTTCAACGAATGTTCCATCATAACTTCTACCTTTAAAGCATCATTTGGAAGATTAGGATGTTGCATATTCAAGATCATTTGGAGAAATCGAGGTCACATCCAAAACTTGTTTCCACCATATCCGGTTCTTCTCATGTTTTCTTTCATTTTTGAAAAAATATACTTTGAAACACTAAACGGTTTGTTCAATGTCAAAGCTATCATCATTCCAACTAAGTCATTATTCGCCATGTCATAACCACTTCGTCTGTTGCTCAAACACTGAATCAGAACATGTAGAAAGAACTTGTATCGGAGTGGCAACCATGCTTTGTTTAGTTGTCCCACGAGAAATTCTCCCACACCTTTCATTCTAAGCAAACATCCACGTTGACACTTCAACGATACTGAGAAAGGAGCTTCAAGATCATCACCAAGCTGCAATACTGAGTTAATGGTTTCAACAGAGACATCTACGTTCAAGTCATTTATTTTCCCGCGGATAAGTTCCTGCACATTTTCTACAATAACTGTAGCTGAATCCCAAAATTCCTTGATTAACGTCTTGTAGTGCGTGATAGCATAATGTATCCTTGAGTCGTGCAAAAACTTCATTATACCGTTGTACTCAGCAAATTTGTCTTCCGGATCCAAGTAGGCCACCATTTATGTCTCGGCTCAGACATAATTTCCACTTCTGACTTGTCAGTCCTCTTTGTTGTTGGTTTTATTTTATGTTCTTTTCGTTCCATTCTGTACACATAAGTCAAATAGGATAAGAACACAAATTTATCAGGGAATATATACAAAAATTTTATTTCAAACTTTATGTATGTATGTATTCCCTGAACAAAGAATTACTGACTCATACGGATAACAACTTATTCGTACGAAGGACAATGCATTCTCATGACTTCTGGTTTTAAAAACAAGAAACTGATTCATTCGTACGAATCTAATTCATACAAATATCTTGTTTTTCGGTTAAAAATGATTTTTCGCTTAGATTTTGTTGTACACGTCAGTTAAAGTCACATGGTCAGATAATGGTTAAGTTGTTCATCTTCAAAGTATGCCAAACATTTTAAGTATACCTTAAAGAAATCAAAAACAATCTTAAAGGGAGGTGTAAATATAACATGAGCAAGGTGAAAGTGAAGTTCTACCAAAGAACTTCATCACCTTATATACCACCTTACAACACTCGTGCGAACAATCTTAGCTTCGTACGAAGCACTAATCTGTACAAAACCCAAAGGTCATTTGTACGAAGCATAATGGTTCGTATGAATGATCCTTAATTCGTATGAGTCTAGGTCTTTCACAAACTGGACTTTCAGTTCTTCGAGAACCTTAGGTTTTCGTGGGCCTGTTTAAAACTTTGCACATATCCACACTAAACACACAGTTAAGTTAAGAAAAGTGCTTGTTAAAATAGATTTTGTTCTTTTGAGATCAGTTTACCGTCGTAAGAAAGTACTTTTGTGAAGTTGTGATATCAAAGCGAATGGTTTTTAAGGCGTATCTTGGTAGAAAAACTTTGAGCTTCAATTTTGGCTAAATAAAAAAGAACGAAATTAAATAACAAAGTAAACTAAACTAAAATAACCAGTAACAATTAAGAGTAAACTATATATTTACTGGATAATCTTTTTCAGAGTTTCAAGGTAAGAGAATCATACTTGCTTTTAATCTGGTCAAAAAAAAGTTTTGTTTAAAACATCAAATTAAATACATAAATATTCTACTATGATTATCCGTATTGTTGTCCACGTAAGCTCAGCTTATCAGATGTAATCATGATTAGGAGATACGATTAAGGTATGAATTATACTTACTAGCCGGTGTTCAACCACTTCACGACACATTCCCGTATCAAGACATGCACGAGAGAAAATCTTACCGGTGAGTATACTGCTTATCATCTGTTTTGACATATATGATATGAGATACTCACTTATTTTGTTTGAAAACAAGCCCTATGTGATTAAATCACTTATTGATGAGGAACTTGATTTTCTGATGCATGCAGAGCACAGGAGTAAGTCCGTGAACAGGTTAGTACCATCATACCGACAAAGAGACAAACTTAGCTCCCGTATAAAGCTGTGATAATTTATCACTTATTTTTGGGTGGATGTGATATGCTTTATCACTTATTGAAGGTCGTATGAAGTATTTACACGTATGTATGGAACCATGGAAGTTCTAGACTTACGTCACCGTTGTTTTTCGGCAAAAGATTCAACCATGATACCCAGATGATAATTCAGCATAAAGACCGCATATCTCAGATCCTCGGCATACTATCAAACGAAATTTTGGTACCAAGACCATATGCTAATGAATGGTTCCCACCTGGCTTACAGTCTGTTAAGTTTATACCAACCTGCATATTTTAATCTGATTGTGAGCCTACCGATACATCATTAGTAAAGCTATTAATCAATTTTCATTTTGTGTTTTTGACTATTTATGACAGATCTGGTGTATTTCATCATCTTCACTTATCTATCCAAGAAACTCATTTTTTATTTTTCTATTGTTTTTGTATTTTTCTAATTTTTTCTCCCCTACTTAAAGAAGGTAATAAAAACTTAAACTAAATAAAAGACATATTTTTGCATTTTCTCTTGTTTTTGTATTTTCTTGAAGTATTCTTCCCATAAAATATAAAACTAAGAGAAAATAGAAAATCTTTTTGTAATTTTAGATTTTGAAGAAAATATTTACGAAAAATGATTAGCTAAGGATAAATTACTCGGGTTTCACCTTGATGCCATTGACCAAAAGTAGATAATCAAAACGAGATTAATCAAAAGATTTTGTAAATAGGTCGGCACGTTGGTGATCGGTGTGGATTTTAACAACATTGATAAGTTTCTTTTCATAACAATCTCGTATGAAATGATACTTAATCTTAATGTGTTTGGTTTTTGAGTGCTGTACAGGATTACGAGTGATCTGTAATGCAACTTCATTATCAACAAAAATAGGAGTAATTAGAAATTCAAAACTGTAGTCGCGCATTTGCTGTTGAATCCATAGAACCTGAGAGCAGCAACTAGAAGGCGAAATATACTCAGCCTCACAGGTTGATGTAGCTACACAAGTCTGCTTCTTGCATTGCCACGTGACTAGGCAATTTCCCAAGAACTGACATCCTGCTGATGTTGATTTTGCATCAATCTTGCAGCCGCCAAGATCAGAATCACTGAATGCTGTCAAATCAAAGTTATCATCTTTAGGGTACAAGAGACCAGTGTCTGGGCAACCCTTCAAATAACGAAAGATCCTTTTCGCAGCCATCAAATGAGAAACCTTTGGACTGGACCGGTAAAGAGCTAGAAGATATGTTGGGTACATTATATCGGGTCTTGAAGCAGTAAGATACATGAGAGATCCGATCATAGCACGATAAAGAGACGGTTCTACATGTTCACCCATTCCGTCAGGAGTAATCGCATGATTCTGAGCTAATGGAGCCCCCAAAGGCTTTGAGTCTTCCATTTGAAATCGTTTTGAAAATATCTCCGACGTACTTGGTTTGATGGATGAAAATCCCTTCCTTAGATTGTTGAACCTGCAAACCTAAAAAGAAAGTCATTTCTCCCATAGCGCTCATGTCGAACTTCTCTTGCATAACATGCTCAAATTCTTTGCACATCTTCTCGTTTGTAGACCCAAAAATAATATCATCAACATAAACCTGCACCAGTAATAAGTCCTCATTCTATTCCTTGATGAAGCGAGTACAGTCGATCAATCCACATCGAAAACCATTCTTTGAAGATAGGAATACGACGTTTCATACCAAGCCCGTGGAGCTTGCTGAAGACCATATAGCGCCTTGTTGAGAAGCCAAACCTTGTCACGATGGATTGGATCTTCAAAACCTGGTGGTTGCTCAACATATACCTCTTCTTCTTTCACACCCCAATCGATGGCGGAAACATCAGAGTGAGACGAAATGGATTGCTCAAGGCATCATAACACTTTTTGCGACAATATTTAAATCAAACCAATTTCATTTCATAACAAGATTGTCAATTACAACAAGGAAGTCAAATACAATAAGTTCAACAACATAAATCCTAACATTCTAGATGTGTTTCTACGTCGTCCCTACTAAGTTCGTCATGATCAACATCCTTAACCTGCAACATGTAAAAAGTATAGTTCAATACAAAAAGTGTTGGCGAGTACACAAGTTTGATATAGTATAAGTATGAAAAGATTTAAACGAATCCACATGTTAAGCTAGCATACAAGATTTACGTAACATGGCATGCAATCTATAAGTCAACCCTCGCGTGTACCGCAAAAATAGAATAAAACTTAACATGACCTCAAGAATACGGGTAATGTGTTACTCCTATAGCGCTATACATGTTAAAGGGGATGCTTTAGCCAAAGTTAATGACGAATAGCATCACATAAGAATGTTCCAAGTATACGAATCATGTATCATGTAACTATATCATGTTTGATGGATTTTTTGTGTGATTGCATAAAAGTATAAGTGTGATTGTGTGTATTTTGATAGGTTAACATATTGCACCCAAAAGTGTAAAGCGTAAAAAGGGTGTTCGAGTGTACTCACGGTTTTGCAAGCTTCCACTTGAGTATTCCGTGAAGGGTTTGGAGAGTGGGAGAAACACCGAGTTATCTTGAAAGTCTTGAACTTTCTTGATTGAGAGAGAGCTTTAGAGAGAGAGAGAGAGAGAAGTGTTTGAGGTGTGAAATGAGTATGGGAGGATGTGGGGATTTATAGTTGAGGTTTGGGGGTTGAGTTAGGTGAGTATTAAATGCAAGAAACACAATCCAACAAACACACTTTTGCCCAATCCATGAGCTAGAAACAAGAATCTGCGGATTATGCCCCTAAACTTGGTTTTTCCTTCATTTCATGCTAAAACTCGATATTTTTGCATGTTTTTAGGTATATAACATATTTGTAAGTATATTTTAGGTATCGAGAATGTATGTATGAATATTTGCACGTGTAACAAGTATCGGTTGGTATGTATCACGTATTTAACAATTCAATGTATGTAAGATAAGTAGGTATCAAGTATGAATTTTGTTATGATCAAAGTCTCGGATTACAATATTGGGAAATAAAATACGAATGGGATACGAATACAAGTTTCATAAATAAAAATACGATTACACTTTCTAATTAAGGAAAGTACGAAAAAGCGAGGCGTTAAAGTCTCCCCTCCTTTAGGAAATTTCGTTCCGAAATTTATTCAAGAGGAAGACTTTGGGAAAGATGTCATTTTGGTGAAAATGTTCATCGAAAATCAATATTTTGAAGTTTAATTTTTTGCGGAGTTCATGTATAAGTGTGTCAATATGTATCGAAATCTTGAAGGATAAAAATGGTAGGTTCGTGAATGTAATTTGTTTGAGTAAGGTGTTTTTGAGACACCGATCGTAAATGTGTATAATGATAAGTAAAAACGTGTATGTGTGTGTGTAAGCAAGTAAGTTTGACTGAGTTTGGACAACTCATTGGAAGGAATATTTTAAAAGAGTGCGGCCTAAGAGGAAGGTTTCAGTATGACTAAGGATGTATTTTGATTAAAATGAGCGGTCCGCACCGTAAGTTGTAAGAAAAGTTTTCTCAGCTCTAAGGCGTATTAGTAAAATCACTTGTTGTAGAAAATATTTATTGGAGAGAGCTAGGATGGTAAATATTTAGGGTTTCTAAAAGGTTTTGGTGGTAATAGAGCGACTTGTTGAAGTTTGTGCATAGATAAGAGTGAAAGATAGTTTTAAAGAAAAGGAACATTTTACAAGATTGAGCCGGTGGGGACGTTTACAAAAATGGACGGAATGTTTAGGCTGATTCACCGTAAATAAAGTTTGGATGAAAGGTTAAGGGAAGAATTGGGAATATTGTAGTATGGTTGTGAACGATTCGGTAGGTGTATGCGAGGGGTAAAAATAGTATGAATATCAGATAAAATGCGAACATGGAATGTTGAGAGATGCTAGTGATAGTTGTAGCGGTGAAAGCTAACGATTTTGAGAATGAAGCTTTGTCATGGATAATCGAGTACTAATCATTTTGATGTGGGTTTACCAAAGTTTGTTATGAGTCAAATGTATTTATCAAGGTCCATGAAATCACTGAATTTCTCATGGCACGTTTTACAAAAGTTTGGTAACATGGTAGGGACACTTATATATAGGAACTACTAGCGGCGTATCCACCATGTTCACACCATGTTACGTCCGTTTCACTATTCAGCGTCATGTTACGTTCCGTGTTGCGATACACAGTAGAACCCACTATGGTTTTCATGCGCCTACCAATATAATCCCGCGTGCACCCGCGATTATTTTGGTTTGTGCATGATCCGCATAGTTTGTACTAGTAGTGTATGGGTCAGGTTACATTTACAAGCAAAAGGTGTGTAAGATAGCGCATACAAATTAAGCATGTAAGCATGATTGTATGTATGTATGAGTGTGTCGAGCGTAAGAGAAACCACTTGGGTTATGCTTACTTATAGATTTCAAGTATGACTACCAAGTAGTGCAAATGCATAAATTTTGAGTATGATTGAAGATAAATACGTATAACATTAGCATGCAGTATCGAGCGTATAGGCGGAATAAAATGGAAATTAGCATATATAAGTTACCATGAAGTTGCGAGTGTGTAAAATACGAAGTGTAATAGTGATATGTATAATATTGTCATGTAACATTGACTGCATAAATAGAAATGTGTAAGGCGATAAGCATGTGTATGGTTGCTTGAGTCAAAACATTGAGTTGAATGAATTAAAATAAGTCGGGTTTGTCGGGGATGAAGGACTAAAATTGTGAATGTCGGGTGGATTTTGAGAAAAGTATTAATTTTTGATATAAGACGTGGTTTGTAAAAAGAAATGCTACTTTTGTTTTTAAAATTTGTATTCGCATATGAAATTTCTTGCCCATGTGTTCAGATTTAGATTTGTGTATTAGCGATTTTTGAAAAGGTTTTAAAATAGTGAGCTTGCTTTATTTATTTATTTTGTTTTATATTGATGCAAGAAAAGTTGTGTTTTGAAACTTTCATGTAATACATGAATTTTGAAATATATTTTAGCAAGGTACTTATACGTATGTGAGAGAAAGTTTTCATTGGTTTCTGGTTAGAAATAAAATGTCTTTAGAATGGTAGTATAAAGTGCGTGTGTTTTGGACGAGTTATGAAAATGAGGGCAAGAGGGTCGTTTGACCGACTAAGTTGATAGGTAGCATTTCATAAAGTTTTGAAAATTGTGAAAGAAACGTTTAATGTATCATTAGGGGTCTCGTGTATGTGATTTACGTAAATAAATTGTAGGGTGCGAAATCGTTTGGATAAAATAGTAAGGTTCGAGGTTTATGCATAAATGAGAAAATTTGAAACAATGATAAAAGGTTTAGGTAGAAGTTTTGATGTAGTGATTGTTATGAAAATAGTCAAGTTGGAGTTGGACTTCGACTCATTTCTCCAACTTGAGTTTTGCGAAAAAGACATCTAGGTGATCGACAATAAAAATCACGTTTGAGCATGTAAGTATTGTATAACATGTATGAGTTCACATAGGTGACATAAGCATAACAAGTATTCAATAGTATAAACACGTATGATTGCGTAAGGAGTATGAATTTAGTTGATTTGCAAGAATTATTATTGTTTTTGATTGCGAAAGATGTGCGAATCGTGCATCAGGTTCGAAATGAACGAGGTAATAAGTATTAAAACACATAGAAATTGAGATAGCATAAAAGATAGGCTTAGTAAAATATTGAAGTGCTTTGGGTTGAGAAGCGTCGACTATTCCAAAGTGAATCGAAGATCCTCTCAAATTAGAGAACGTGCTTTGGCCTATAGGTAAGATGCTCTCGTCGAGAAGCAATTAACAACATTTTACCCTTCCAGTTACTACACGTCTCTAATTGATCGAAAAATCGAAACCTTGGCGAGATACAAAAATCGAGGAGTGGGACTAGTTGATAAGGTGCGGATTTCACTCCTAACTTGACAACATCGTACCCTAAGCGTGGTTAGTAATTACTAAACGAGTAGCGAATTCTGATTTGTTGATAAGGGTCCACTAGAGTATGAAATGGAAAATTTCCATCAAGGTATGGATATCACTCCTAACTTGATGGCGTAATTTTGTGAAAAATAGAATGCGCAGATTAATAGTGATCAGCAAAGTGCGGGTTTCACACCTATTTTGGTGAGATCGTCTTGCTAGTATGAGTGTCTTCAAGTCTTCAAGTGTGTATATTGGGTAAATGTCTTAGGAAAGACATATTGTATATATAAAGACCAAAAGAAATAGGAAGAAGCAATGTAGGAAGAATTAATATTTTAAGCAAGAATCAAGAATGGTCAAGTTTGGTCACTTAAACTATAGACTAGGTCGAATATGGCAATTCTACCTAATTCCCTATAGTTATGGCTCTGATACCAATCTGTCACACCCCAACCAATGGCGGAAACATCAGAGTGAGACGAAATAGATTACTCAAGGCATCATAACACTATTTGCGACAATATTTAAATCAAACCAATTTCATTTCATAACAAGATTTTCAATTACAACAAGGAAGTTAAATACAATAAATTCAACAACTTAAATCCTAACATTCTAGATGTGTTTCTACGTCGTCCCTACTAAGTTCGTCATGATCAACATCCTTAACCTGAACTTGTTAAAAGTATACTTCAATACAAAAAGTATTGGCGACTACACAAGTTTAATATAGCATAAGTATGAGAAGATTTAAACGAATCCACATGTTAAGCTAGCATATAAGATTTACATAACATGGCATGCAATCTATAAGTCAACCTTGCGTGTACCACAAAAATAGAATAAAACTTACATGACTCAAGAATACGGGCGATGCGTTACTCCTATAGCGCTATACAGGTTAAGGGGGAGGCTTTAGCCAAAGTTAATGACGAATAGCATCACATAAGAATGTTCCAATATACGAATCATGTATCATGTAATTATAGCATGTATGATGGATTGTTAGTGTGAGTGCATAAAAGTATAAGTGTGATGGTGTGTATTTTGATAGGTTAACATATTGCACCCAAAAGTGTAAAGCGTAAAAAGGGTATTCGAGTGTACTCATGGTTCTGCAAGCTTCCACTTGAGTATTTCGTGAAGGGTTTGGAGAGTTGGAGGAACACCGAGTTATCTTGAAAGTCTTGAACTTTCTTGATTGAGAGAGAGCTTTAGAGAGAGAGAAAGAGAGAGAAGTGTTTGAGGTGTGAAATGAGTGTGGAGGATGTGGGTATTTATAGTTGAGGTTTGGAGGTTGAGTTAGGTGAGTAATAAATGCAAGAAGCACAATCCAACAAACACACTTTTGCCCAATCAATGAGCTAGAAACAAGAATCTGCGGATTATGCCCCTAAACTTGGTTTTTCCTTCATTTCATGCTAAAACTCGATATTTTCCATGTTTTTAAGTATATAACATATTTGTAAGTATATTTTTGGTATCGAGAATGTATGTATGAATATTTGCACGTGTAACAAGTATCGGTTGGTATGTAATCACGTATTTAACAATTCAATGTATGCAAGATAAGTAGGTATCAAGCATGAATTTTGTTATGATCAAAGTCTCGGATTACAAGATTGGGAAATGAAATATGAATGCGATACGAATACAAGTTTCCATAAATAAAAATACGATTACACTTTCTAATTAAGGAAAGTATGAAAAAGCGAGGCGTTTCATCTTCAACCACACCATGAAGAAATGCACTCTTAACATCCATTTGATAAACGGTAAACTTCTTGTAGGACGCATAAGCCAAGAAAGTTCTTATGGCTTCAAGACGAGCTACCGGTGCATAAACTTCATTGTAATCAATGCCTTCTACCTAATTAAAGCCCTGAACGACCAATCTTGCTTTGTTTCTCACAACAACACCTCGGTCATCTTTCTTGCATTTGTAAACCCATCTTGTTCCAATCTTCTTGTAGTTGTCAGGCCTGTCAACCAACTTCCAGACGCGTAACTTCTGAAACTGCTGAAGTTCTTCCTGCATTGATTCAGCCCATGAGTCTTCTTTCATAGCCTCCTTCCAAGATTTTGGTTCTACTTGGCAGACACAACAGGCAAAAGACCAATCATTTTGTTCCCCAAATTCCCTAATAACAGAATACAAACCAGCATTCTGATTATTCCTGAGCTGATTACGAGTCTGCACACCACTATGGACATCTCCGGTAATATTCTGCTGAGGATGGGTATTATGAATTCGAGTTTCGGGAACATCAGGAACTCGAGAATTTATACCCAGATTGTTGATATTCAGATCAACAGCCAATTCGTTTGCTGGATTGATGATGATGTAGACGCATGACCTTTAGTCGTTCCTAGATTCTGAATATTTGACGTGACATCTGAAATTCCAGGAACTGGAGCAGCGGTAGCTTCATTTGCATCATGGAACTCATCATATTCTGATGAAACATTGTAATCAGCAGCATCTTCGAATTCCTCATTTTGAACAAGATTGTTAACCAAAGAAGACACTTAAGGGTTAACAATAATTGGCCAAACTAATGATGAGTCAATTGCAGTATCACTTTCTGGTAACATTTGAGCCGCTGCAGAAGCATCATCAAAAGTTGGCAGATTAAAGTAGTCAAACAACCCATCATAGTCAAACATCCAAGGAGCACCCGCAGCTCTCACTGATTCAGTGTATCTTTGAACCTTGACTTCACCCCATTCTTCAATCTTCTTTGTTGAAAAATTCCACACTCTGAAATTAGGAGTAGCATATCCAAGGAAGAAACCTTCGATAGCCTTCGGGCCAAATTTACCATGTGGATCAATCATAGTGCATGGAGCTCCAAAAGGTTCTAAGAAAGAAACATCCGGTTTCCTTTTATGTAGCATCTTGAAACATGTTTTCCTGTGTCTCTTCACCGTAAGAACTCTATTCATTGTATAACATGCAGTAGCCAGAGCTTCTCCCCTAAAATTGAACAGGAAGTTCTGATTCTACTAGCATGGTTCTTGCTATTTCAATTAGAGTTCTATTTTTCCTTTCAACGACACCATTCTGTTGTGGAGTGTATCGAGAACTGTATTCATGCAGAATGCCTTTAGAAGAACAGAACTCATCCTTAACTTGATTCTTAAATTCGGTGCCATTGTCGCTTCTGATTCTCTTTATCCTCAAATTGTACAAATTTTCAAGCAGCGTCAGGAGATTCTTGAGGATTTCAAGAACTTCATCTTGTATGCCAACATATTTACCCATGAAAATCTAGAGTAGTCATCAGTAACTACTAAACAATATGAATCACCAAAGGTGGTCTTGTGTTTCATAGGTCCAAAGAGGTCCATATGAAGATGTTCCAGATGCATATTCACCGTATTGATCTTCTTCACAGGATGAGATTTTCTTGCTTGCTTTCCTTTTTGGCACGATACACAGACGTCTTGTAGATGAATGTTCTTCACTGGCACACCATTCACAAGATTGTTTTTCACCAAATAGTTCATTTTTATCAAGTGAATGTGTCCCATTCGTCTATGCCAAGAGATTGATACCTTCTTAGTGGCTTTCGAGACAAAACATGTGACTTATGCAGATGTGGTAATAGCTTAGCTCATCTCAAGAATATACAAGTCGTTGATTCTTGGAGCCGACAGGAGGATCCATTCCTTTGGAATCTTGAAACCAGGTTTTAGCATATAACAGCCGATATCATCAAAATGAACCGTGAACTTCTTGTCGCAGATTTGAGAAACACTAAGAAGATTGTGATCAATTTGACGAACATAATTGATCTTATCAAAACTCACAACACCATTGGAGACCATTCCTTCTCCAGTGATGTATCCGCCTTTATCACCAGCAAAAGCAACATAACCACCCTAATGCTTTTCACATCATAAAGGAGCTATAAGTCGCCTGTCATGTGCCTTGATGCTCCACTGTCAACAGTCCAATGATTATTCAAAGTTCCTCCTGGAACACCTTGCACATTTCAAAAACCAGATCAGTTTGAGATGGGGACCAAGCCTTAGTGGTCTTGGGTCGACCCTTATCATCAAGAAATGTGATTTCAATTTCTTGATGATTCGAAAATTTTGAACCTCCTCTTGAACCATCACTGGTCTTAGGTTTCCAAGATTTTTGATATTTACCAGAATGACTATTATTTATAGTTTTAATAATTTATTGTTTTATGAAATTTGAAGATCTTGGATTCCCTTATGAAGAATCCAGTTTTAAAGCTTTTTCAATTACTTTTACTTGTTTATGTCTTTGTTTTTCTTCTTGTTCTTTAACAATCCGTTTGTCTTAATTTGGAGAAACAGATCGACGTTGGCAAGTTGGTTCAGGAGGGGTTTTCTCCATAAATCTCGGCGTTGCTGGGTTTGTACAATTTTTGATAATGTGGCCAAACTCTCCACATTTGAAACAATTTCTCCTTTCAACAAATTTAGGAGATCATGTTCCATGGCTTGATGTTGAACTTGTGGGTCTTGAGGTACTGGGTTCATTTTCATCACACCCATTTGTATGTTGGGTGTAATTGTTTTCACTGTTTTCGTTTTAAAAAGTTGACTTTGTTTACAAAATCTACATTAGACATGCCCTCAGAAGTCTTGACTTTATCAGTACCCGTAGAACTAACAAATTTATCATTCTTAAGCTTTTTCTTGTAGCGAGTGCCTTTTGTCTCAACCTTTGGTTGTGGTACTTTAGGCTTTTCAACTCGCTTTTCTTTGTGTTTTTCTCTTGAGATTGATAATCGTGTGACTTGGTTTGGTTTTTCTTCTCCAAAAATTTGGTTGTTGTCTTTTCAAAAACTTGGTCAATGGAGGTTGGATTTACATTTTTGATTGGAAAATCTTTGTTAGAATAGATTTTCTTGTCTCCAACCAAAGTATACAAGAAATTATCATTTTCATCTGTAAGCACTTTTGTCTTGACAGATTTCTTAGGATCATTCTCTTGACTTTCGACAATTTTTACACTAGGAGTAGCAGACATTTCTATTCCCTTTTCTTCATCAAGAGATTGATCCTGATTAATTTTCTCTGACTCATCATCCTCCTCTACTGTAGAAGGGTTCTGATTAACACCTAATGATTAGTTCTCGGACTTTCTTGATTCAACCAAGGAATTGTCTAGCTTGAACCCTAGTCCTGCTGCAAATTCTTCAGGATTAAGAGGTACGGAGGGTTCAAAGCATGGCATTTCCTCTTCATCAGGCAATTTGGTATAGTTGTGTTTCATCGAGGGTGGACACGACTTATACCCAATGCATTTAACATCTCCCTTTAGCTTTTGAACGTCAATGATGTGATCAAGCACATATCGGGAGTTAAATAACTGTCCAATTTTAGCTGGATCGCATCATGTTCGCATTTGGCAATGGCTAACTCTTTCTTTGTTTCTTCTGGGAGATTAATGTAGTTAATATTTCCCGTTTGTTTATTCAAAACTGTTTTTGTCAATTCAGAAACGCTTTTCTTAAGGGTTTTTATTACAAATTTGAATTTGTTTTCGTTTCGAGTTAAAGCCAAGTTCGCCTCTTTGCATTTAGATAGTTCAACAACTGAGTTTTGATTATGACTCTTAATTGTTTCAAACTTTGATTTTAATTCAGAATAGCCATTGTAAACTTTAGGAGAGTCGGAATTTACCTGACTTGTCAAACCGGCAACATTCGCCATGAAGGCAGTATGATGAGGGAAGGTTGCACTATTTGTAAAGAATTTTTCTGTTCTTTTTTATGCAACTTCGGCTTTCTTCATCAAACCCACCTTTTCACTCTTCATTTTCTCAGCTTCTTTCAGCAACTTTCTAGCCTTAGCATCACTTCCTCTCTGATATCTGAATTCGATCCATAACAACCTGAACTTGAGCATTCTTCATCAGAACTACCAGTATACCCTGAAGCATTATCATCATCTGAACTATCAATGCTGTGAACATGTTTGATTTGACTGATGATTTTGGCATAACATGCAGTTCCTCCATTATTCTCAGTTCCCAACTGTACTGGTCAATCGCATCCTTCATCAGATTAAACTACCAAAGCTCTGTGTGTGTTGTTTGAAGGTCCTGATTGGTTGGTATTGTTTGGGTTGCCGACAACTACTATTCTTCTATCATTGTTGACTTGAGCTGTGTTGGATGGTTGAGATTGATTTCGGAAGGGGTTGTAATTTCCTTGTTTGCTAGGCCTTGTGCACTCAAGTTTGAAGTGACCTCTGTCACTGCAGTTGAAGCAAGTAACAACCTTTTTATCAAAACCATATTTTGTATCCTTCTTGCTTTCCAAACCGGTTCTTCCTGTTCTGCTCATATAATCCTTGGCTCTTCTTACCGCACTGGCAAACGCCCACTTGATATCTTTGAGCTCCATCTCATCTCTGTCTATTTGCTGATAGTCTTCATTTGTCAAATTGATGTTTCCAATTTGACCAGCTACTAATCCGCAATAGGCACTAACCATGGTGTTTAAAGTTCCATATGCTCTTGAGCAACTTCTACGCTGACCTTGGAAAGATGTGATGTGTAGGTCTGACCGTGTTGGGGTTTGCGGCTTGAAAGTTGTTCCCATAGAAAGCTTGTTGAGGAGCTTGTTGTGGAACTTGAGGTGCTAGATCTCGTGGTTGTGGTAGAAAGGCTTTCGAATCAAATACTTGTCCATAAGCTTGAGTACTTGAGCTTGCAGACTGATTTGTTTGAACATGTTGTGGTAGAAAGGGATTCACGTTTGACACAAACGCGGTTTGAAGCTTGGGTTGCTGACTTGCACTAATACTTGTATTAATACCTCCAAAGTACATCTCAGGGTTTTGTGGAACAATAACTCTTTGTGCTTTTTGAAGTTTTTCTTCATTCTTGTTCTCCAATTTCTACACAAATTCATAAATACTGATTGAATCCAAAACACCTGTATGTTTCAATAAGTCAATAAATTGACCCCATTTTGGCAGTAATGCGTCAGCAAAGCGCATCACGATTTCTTGCGGAGATGCTAACACTTTGTACGAGTACATTTCGCTAAGAAGATGGTAAAAACGTGTAGTCATATCATTCAATGTTTCATTTTCCATGAACATGAAACCTTCAAACTCCTTCTTTAGCAGATACTGCCAAAATTTTCTGGTTGCAACATTACCCTCTCCTCTTGCTTCCAGGGTATCCCACAAATTTTTCGTGGTCGTACAGTACACAAACTGATGGTAAGTATCTTTACGGAGTGCCTGTGTTAGGAAAGCAAACGCCTTTTTCTCTAGATCGTAAGCCTTTTTATCACCTTCATCTAGATTGGCTAGGAGGTTGGGTTTGATCCTGCCTCTTCGAGTGATTCTTTATATGGTGTAGTAAAACATGTCCATAATTCTATGTTTTGTCCGAGAAACATATGTGTGGAAACGACTTTTCAAAGGACGGATAATCGTTCATATGGTTCAGTTTAGGTGGACGGTTATTACTACCGGTTTCACTCTCACTCATCAGAAGAGTCTGAATGCCCTAGTTCTGGTTTGCGACACACGCCCATTGATTTGCAACAATCATGGCTGTAGGTTGAGGCATCAATGATTTTACCTATGAGGTTGCGGAGCTTTGCGAAGAGTCCTGATTTGCTTGAGCTACTACTCCAATCCCACGGATTTGAACTCATTTTCTTGATTATGAAAAATTAAAAGATTTAAAGTTTGATTTTTTAAAATAAAAGTATCCCTTTTAAAATTCACAATTTCATAAATCGAAAAGTTTGAGAAAGCACAGAAAAACTGAAACATGAAAAACAAACTAAATTGTTCTTCGTACGAATCACTCATTCGTAAGCGTGGTAGGTCCTTCGTACGAACTACTTGTTTCGTACGGAGGAAACTCCTTCGTGCGAACAATTATGTTTTTTGTGCGAACTTGGTTCTTCATGCGGATAGGTTATTCGCACATATGTTTTCCGCAGAGCAATCTTTTTGCAGGGTTGGTTGGTGAAAAATTTCCCTTTCTGCACAGACTAGTTTTTGACAGTGTTTTGTTGTCTACACAAATTTAGTTAAAAAAACAAACATTCGATCAGCTTTTCAGTTTTAACAGTCAAGTCCAGAATGTCAGAGATTTGGTCAACCCTACAACAATATTCCGGTGAGTTTCTCCGGTGAGTTTCTCCTACAAGTTTGTTCAACTTAGATGAAAATTTTAAGAAAAACCAGATTTTAACATGTCTCCATGTGTTCTAACTAGGTTTTTATGAAAATTTTCTAGATACAACAGGTTTTAACCAAGTTTTAAGTTTGTTATCTTCCAAAAACTTAAGTTCCTGCTGAAAGTTCAAGAACACTTCAAGAAACCCTCTCAACTAGCTCAGACACAACCACTAAGCTTGGTTTTGAACAAGGAAGAGAGCTAAAGCTCAAGATAAACCTACTCCTTGTTCATGCAACACAAATATGAGTGCGTATTCCTCGTATGAATGCAAACTAAAGCAAAGTAAGAACAAAGGATAACCAAAGATTCAATATCTTGATTAACTGAAGAGAACTAGTACAAACATATACAAACAATACTCATACAGACTCATGCAACACTATCTGTGCTCTTGTGTCTTTCTCTCTAGCTGGTTACTCGTATCAACTTCACTAACTATTACTAAGAAGTGCATGTCTTCTTATATAGTGTCCATGCTCAGCAACTGTACGAAGTATGTTGCTGGTTGTATGAAACACTAAAAGCCACGAAAGATATTCTCTAAAGATGCTCGTATGAACAATCTGGCTCGTACGAAGCATGAACTTGTTCGTACGAAATAAGCTGGATGCTTGATTATATGATCTCATTCGTACGAACGGTATGTGGATCGTACGAGCAACATCTTGCTCGTACGAAGCATGTCCACTCGCACAAAGTGTTTTCCTTGGAGAACGTGTCACAGACATGACGTACACAAGACTCAACATTATGCACACATACAACTGTTTAACACTGACAAACTAAACATCGTACTAAACCAAGATAGGAGGATATCTTGATTTGGTCGACACGACCAAACTATACAGACACTCTAAACAAAGACCGTAGAATTATAGACGTAACTAAGAACAAGCGACAGACACAAAAGTGTATCAACAGGATGCAGTTAACTTTTGGTTTTGATGGTCTTATGTAGACCTCATAGCCAAGTGGTACACTCTTGTAAGTAGGTTGGCCATATCCTCTTGGTAACTTATTTGCTAGTGGTGCATATGTTACCTGAACCTCTCTAGGAGCAGAGGTTATATTTAATTGTTTGGTAACAGATGTTTGAATAAGAACAAAGGTCTATTTGGTCTTTTCCTTTCTTGGACTCTCAAGTGTTTTTGATTTGTACTCATTTCTTTGGACTCTCAACATTTTTGGTTTGTTTTGCTACAGATGATGCAATTTGGTGAATCAATGATCATGCTTGTTTTGTTTATATCATAGACTTTTAGAAGAAATCAGTTTTTAGTGACATGATTCCTCTTTTCACAAAAATCACAAAACAAGTTTGATATTTTTTCTCTTTTCTTCTCTTTTTCTGACTTTTTGTCAGTAGATGTTGAAACATCTGCTGGAAGATCGTTTAAGGGAATGATCTTGACTTGAGGTGTCTTTACACCTTCAATGGTTGGAAAGTCCATTGACTTAAAGTTGTCAGGAATGTCACACTAACTTGACCAGGTTGGTTTGAATTGATAATTTTTCTATTTCATCAAAAGTTAAGGATCCTACTGGTCTTTCTAAAACAATTTTCTTACCATTTGGTTCGGTGACTTTAATTTCTTGACCAGTCAAATTTTTTGGAATAATTTTAACCAACTCACAATCATTTACAGCAGTGTTTTGGGAAACTTGGTCATGTTTTTTAAAACCTACACCTAATTTTACATTGCTTTTGATTTGTGATTCTAACATCAGCTCAGAACCTTTGCAGGATTCTACCCATTATTCACAAGTAATTTGGGTAGATTCAAGCTCTTTTTTACAACTTTGATATTTTTTTATCATAGTTTGAAGTTAATCCTTGGTTATGCTAGACTCCTACACTCCCTAGCAAAATGATGTAGCCTATTAAACTTGTAGCATTTAATCTTTGACTTAACCAACCTAACTTTTAACCCTCTATGCAACCCTGGAAATTTTCTATCAATTCTTTTATAGAACTTGCTGGTTCTAACACTCAGGAATGCCAGTTGGTGTAATGTGTCCATTTCTTCTAAATCAATGTTGAAGATCATTTAGTTCAAAGGATAAGTTGTCAGAAACTTGGTTCTCCCATTTGTAGCAAAAGCAAAATTGGTTGAGCAAGAATCAGAGTTGAAATTTCCACGAGATTTATGTCAATAAAATGATAACAACTCTGTTCCTTGCTACCACCAAAGGTTTCTTCTTGACCAAAAAGTGTTGTACTACCAAAGGGATAGTCATCAGCCACTTTTCCTGACTCTTGTAGCTTCTTTTTCTTATTAAGCTCTTTCTCATAAGTGAGAAGCCTACTGTTGGTGCCTATTAGTGATAACAGCTTAATAGTTTAATAGTTTAGTCTTTGGATATTTTGTATTGGGCTTAGCATTTGTGTTTAGCTTGTTTAGAGTTGTAATGGGCTTGGAGAATGGCCTAGCCCAGTTGCATAACCTACCTCTATATAAAGGGAGGTTGTGATTAGGGTTTAGAAGTTAGTCAGTTAGACAGTTGGGTGGAAGAAATCTACAAAGAGTGGCTGACAGATTTCTAGAGAGTCTTGAATTGATTGTAAACACTTTGTGTTAGATAATCAATAGAAGACAGTTTGAAGGAATTCTTTGTGTTTGTGTTTGTGTTGTGTGTTCTTATTGTTTCTGTGAAATCTGATCTAGGGGATTCCACACTCTAGATTAGTTAGACGATTCTGTCAAGATCCATAAGGATTAGGGACCTACAATTGGTATCAGAGCATTCGGTTCTTGATTATTGCTCAGTTCAGAATCGTGACAATAGAAAAATCAGATTTTTTGGTGTTTTGGAGGCTGTTCTTGAAGTTTGTGACGGCTGAATTAGGTTTTGACAGCTGTTTTTTGGGTTGTTGCAGGTATTTCGGATTAACAACAGGATTTCGGATTGAATAAAGGCATTTCGGATCAAAAGTGAAGCATTTTGGATTGAAGACCTGCATTCCGGATCAAAAAGCTTAGTATTCCGGATTGAAGACTTGAATTTCGGATCAGAATCTGCATTTCGGATCATCAGACTTGCAATTCGGATCTGGAAAAGTGCAATTCGGATTGAATTTTGGATCAGAAGCCATTTCGGATTCCATTTAGGATTGGATTTCGGATTGAATTTCAGATCAGTAGCTATTCTAGATTCCATCTCGGATTAGAACTATTCTTGATTCCATCTCGGATCAGAATAGTCTATTCCGAATTTCCATTTTGGATCAGATAAGTGCATTCCGGATTTCATCTCGGACCACTATTCTGAATCACCATTTCGGATTAGCAATTCGGATTTCTTCCGGACTATCATTTCGGATTGTAAATCTGAGTTACTGTTCCGGATTTGGTACTGCTCCGAGTTATACACAAAAAGGTGAAAAGTTAACCAGCTGATGTAACCGGAATTAAACGTTTTCGAACATAGAAGTTGATCCGTAAACTATCTTAACAAACCGACTGCACAGTTAGACTCGTGTGATTTTTAGGGCAAAAAGGAAAGGCACGGAAAATCCTAAAATCACTATCGGACAATATATATCATTGGATTCGTATCGTCGAGACGAGTTTAACGGTACAATTTGGTAACCACACTTTTCGGACAAATTTTTGAACGTTTTTAACGGTACGGTTACGGTAAAACATGAAGGACCAGAAGAGAGGTTTGATTTGGGTTTTGATGCAGGCATACCAAAATCCATTTAAACTGATACTCTGCGTAGTAACGATGGTTAGAATGAAGAACAGCAGTGAGTGTCTTAATAACTGCCCGAAGTTGATGAATGCTGAACAATATGTAGACTGGAAAGAGAAGTTTGAGGCATTTGTTCAATGTGAAGACTCAACGATGTGGAGCTGTATGATTGATGGGTACATTGCTTCCACACATCGAGTAAATGGAAGAATTATGGTTCTCTCATATGAGAAGATGGAAGATTCTGAGAAACGTATATATGATGCTAAGAAGAAGGCTTTAGCAGCGATAAAGATGTCCTTGCCATTTGATATGAAAAACATTTGTAATAGGTATGGATTGTCTCGAGAGCTTTGGGAAGCTTTAGAAAAACCTTATCAGAGTACTTCAAGACAAAGTACCTGTGTGAGTCAAACTGCAGCTGTGAAGATTGGTGAAGAAGCTGCTAAGATAGAAGAGAAGAAGGAAGCTGAGAAGGAGAGAATAGAACTCAAGGATGCAAAAGCTACAGTGTGCATGGATGATACAGATGAGCTTACAGCGGAGGTATATATACAATTTCAATCTGTAAGTCATACTTGTCATAATTGCACTGAACTACAGGGTAAAGTTGACAAATTATCGGAGCAAAACAAAATTCTGTTAGTTGAATTAGAAAACTGAAAGAGTCAAATGTTCTTTTGAGTAAAAGGGAGTCAAATTTTTTAAATACACTCAATTCAAATGAACAAGAAATCACCAGTTTGACTAGTAAAGTCAATGAACTTTTACAGATCATTGATTTGGTTCGTGAAACGGTGAAGGATAAGACTAACGAGCTTTCTGAAAAGTGCACAGAAGTGGCTGGTGCACATGCCAAAATTGTTGAACTTCATGGAAAGTTAGACAAATTTGGAGAATCCTCGTTAGCCAGGACTCAAATTCAGAAAAGTTTGAAAAGGAGTAGTGATAAAACAGGAGTAGGATTTAGTAAAGCTCCATCTTCTGAGGTTCAGGAGTACTCCTTTTTACCAAATGAAAAGGAGCTAACAGATTTTGTGCCTACTACACCAGCTGTAGTGGATTCGATAACAGCTGACATACCTGATAGTCCAGGCTCTTTGAAAGAATCTATTAGGTCTAACAGTACACCTCATACAGTGGATGATGATACTGAAGATAAAACAGACAAAACATTTAAAAAGGGATCTAACAGCAAGAAAATTTTTAAGAAAATATCTTGTTTTAGATGTCACAACAAAAGGCATGTGGCTAGTTGTTGTCCTTTTAAAAAGGGTAAGAAAGTGGAGACTGAGGTTGAGGGTAAGGATGGAAATCAGGTTGGGTCAAATAAGAATATTAAACCAAGTTCTCAGACAAATTAACCAAGATTTCAACCTAAACCTTCAACATCAAGAAGATTCGTTGGTTCAAAAAACTCTTCTCCTAAATCATGTCACAATAAGGGTCAATCAAATTATTGTCAAAAAAAATTTTTGGATATCGAAATCGATACCAAACTTCTAGTAATCGAAACTTTCAAAGAAGAAACGAATATAGGGGTTTTAGTAACTCGAATGTTCAAAACAATCCAAAAAATTTTCAAATATCATATTATGATAATAGGAGAAGAGCGTTTCGAGATAATAATTTTCAAAGGTCAGAAAATTCAAGAGTTTATTGGAATTCTCGTGATCAAAGGTCTCGTGGAAATTATAAATCTTGTTCAACAGCTTGGAAGACATCCAAGACACCAGTAGGGTGTGATGGATATTGGATGGATGTTCCAGTGGTTGATGAATCTGGACGACCCAACACCTTTAAGGCTTAGGTCCCCCAGTCTAACTAAGTTGTTGAGTGTGTGCAGGATGTCCAAGAAGGACTGTTGATGTGTTCAACAGTGGTTATTCCTGTAAATCATCTGAGGTGAATACTATGTTACACATGGTAATGAATTATTTACTTCTTTGATAGAAATGGTTTACTAAAAGTGAAAAACCTACTTGTGAGGCTAAAGTAGGAGTCTGTTTGTGTTTAAATTTCTGTTTTAAAACCTTACTCCATAAAAACAAAAATTTAGGAGGAGAAATTTCCATAAGCCAAAAAGAGTTTTAGTTAGTGTGTGAGTTTAGGGGGAGTAAGTTGAATAGTTTAAAGTTTTTCAAAAAAAATAGTTTTCTAAATAATTTACTACTTTTCAAAAATAAAAAAACATAAAAAATAAAAAAAATAAAAATAAAAAATGAGTTTTCACTGTGTGAAAAAGAAGAAATGATAGTACATCAGCAAGTTAGAATGTCACACTGAAATTAAATTTAAAATAGCTTATGTGTGATAGCAGCTTCATCATATGATATACCAGTAGGCAAAAAGCATGAAACAATCAACTTACCTTTGTGATACAAGTATACTAAACTATGTATGAGTGGGTAACATATCAGTAGCGTATGGTTTTATAACCTTAAATCTTGCGTTGATAGATTGCCAAAATCTGAGGTTTTAGGTCTTTATATTATGACAACTGGAAAATAACTGGAAATTCCGTAGAATGTAATCACTAATTTCATATTATAATCTCATGCATAATTATCGTAATTTAAATTCAAACTGAGTCGTAAGTTATTAGGACAAGTAAATCTGATCATAACATATACGGGTTTCCGTTACAATAGGAAATAGACCAGAACAATGCCCTAAGAGTATTGGTAGAAAGTACTGAATGCACTAAATGCGGTGACACTAACCGTGTCGGAAAACCCGCTGAAACGAATCCGAACAAAAAATGAAGGCATATAAATGCCATACCTGAGTCCATATACAAATGGGAACACATAATTGAGAACAACAATTGCAATAATACATAACTTTCCGGTATAACGCCTAAATTGCAAAATTGTCTGTTTCGACCAAAAAGGCGACAAATGGCGATTTGTCCGTAAGACTAATTCGGACGATTCCGGATGTCAAGACAAGAATAAAACAATGCTAAACATCCTAAAATAATGTGAGAATAGGAAAAATACACATAACACGTTGTTTCCGGTCATTCGGCAAACAATGCACAATTCGACCGGAAAGCGGCCGATCGTCGAAAAGACGAATATTTTAGTGGCCGATAGCCTCATCCGAGTGTCTAGTGAACTAGTTAAGCATTATTTGGAACTCGGAATCCATTCAACTAACATGAGGTCACGGAAACACAACTTTCGGAAAAGTTCGACGACGGATCATAAAAGTGCCGATATCGATCGAATGGTCGAACAGAAGACATATCGGCAACCCTAATTCATCGTGTATTCATCAAGCGAACTAGTCGTGAATATTTTTGGACCAGAAATGCACTAATTTGACACCATATTAGTTGTGGTAATCGAAATCAAATGCTTCCGGTAATAAATATATAGTTCCGTTTATTAGCGAATACTTCGATGATGAACGATCTAGCGACATATCCGTCATCCGAAACTTACTTTGGAAGATCATATGGATTAAATACCATGTAATTACACCCTAAACACAAGTCTTATGCTTAAGATGCTAGAAGATTAACCCTAATCACCATAATTAACTTAAACACCAAAATATCTTTATTTTCAACATGTGGTAGAAAATAATTTACACTTACCCCCCCCCCTCATTTACACAGCTACAAAGTGGGTCCCACCCACTTGATTTTTATTGAAATTTTGTGATCTTAAGTATGGCTTTGTTAGATCTTAATGGATATTGAAGATGTGATGTGAATATATAATCATCCTACATTATGTTCATCATTTTTATTCATTAAAAAGCTGCAAACATTTTCCCCCTTTGCTCTCTACACCCCACGGCTGTAACATTTGTCAAAAACGGGTGCTTTTGTAATCAAATACCAAGTTATAAATGTTTCGTTGCGTATTTATGTCAATTTTAATTTTTAATGATGTATAATTAATAAACAAACTAGAATATAAAAGTTATAATTGATAAAAAGTAAAAATAAAATAAATAAAATGAAAAACCGGCTGCCGGGATTCGAACCCGGGTCAGCCGGAAAGACTCAAAGATTTAACACACGCACTCATAACCACTCCGCCACTTGATGTTTTCTGTTAATTCTAGGAAACAATTAAATCTTATGTTCAACCATGAATCGATCTGTTTACGCTAACTATAACTGAAATCGGTCCCCAAACGTCCAAAAACGTTTGATTGTTCGCAGTTTTCTGTCAATAACCGATACACCGACACCTCCAATTCAATCTAGCTTTGAATGGACTTGAATTCAAGAGTTGATCGGTTTTAATAACCGAAAACCTGCATTTCTTGAATTACTCCAAGCATAGTCCCCTCTCGCGACTCAAACACATCTGCAGACCTTTAATTTCACTTTCGCAATACTTTCAGTTCGTCGGAAAAGCTTTTTGAACTCGCCGGACTTTCGCCGGAAAACCGTGTTTCCCATCAAATCAGTAAGTCTCTCAATTCTTTCATAGTCTATCAGTTGTTAAGCTGTTGCTAACTCAAAACCCTTCAATCGGAATCAGTTTCAGACGTCGATATCGGATAATTCACTCTCGCCGGAAAACTTCTGAAAATTCCTATTTTCCGCTGTAAAACGGTATAGTCATTCAAACCTTCTATAACTCTTGTTTAGTACTTCAATTCCACAATTAGCTAATCAAAACGGTTAATTTGTTCGCTCAGTCAAAATCCGTAAAAACAGAGCCGACGACTTCGCCGGGATTCTGAGTTAGATCATTTCTCCGGTATGTATAGTTCCGAAATCTTCTCGGCCATTTCATTTTATCATTTGAATGTTTGTCAATCGTATTAATCAAGAATCAGTAGAGTAATCGTAGTCTGTGATTTTGTAATGAAGAAGACGAAGTTAGGTTGTTTATAAGTTTATTATGAATTGGATATTATCTCGGGTTAGACACACAGTCCAGCGGTGGACTGTGTGCGCACATATATCACACGCCGCGAGTTCGATCCTTGACACACACGTATGCTCGGTAATAAAGATGTTTTATTTTTCTAACTGAACCGGATTAACTCACGATAGATGTTAAGTATAATAAAAATCGGTATATTAACCAGGTTAGACACACAGTCCAGCGGTGGACTGTGTGCAACACTAACCCACAGGTCCCGGGTTCGAGACCTGTTGCACACTCCGGTTCAATGATTAAAACCCTTTTTGAAAATAAAAGAATTTTGAATAAACTAAATAGCATATAAATATAATTAAAAAAAGAATTATTTCGGGTTAGACACGTAGCTCAGTTGGTAGAGCGGCGTGCACGCGTACGGGAGGTCTCGGGTTCGAGTCCTGCCCGGCGCATACATGCACACAATAGAACCGGTCAAACAGTCAACAGTCAAAGTCAACGGTCAATGTAACGCAAAAGTCAACATTTTTTTATATTTTTATTTATTTAATTTAATTTAAAAATCAATTAAAAATACTTAAAAATAATGTTTTAAAGATAGGAAATAGCCTTAAACTCACAAAAATATATCTAAAAATCCTATTAAAATTATTAATAAAATCCACTCATTTACTATACCTTCCGTTATTATTTAGGTTAGTTAATCCTCGTTGATCAATCCTTCAAACTCGTCGCATCTCTCATCTCCAACCGAACGCACCCAATGTGAGTGAATCTCTACAAATTCCACGTCTTAATCACGTTTTTTGGGTGTATCATGTGTCTTACCATTTATTATATTTAAATCATTGTGCATACATCATATCATGAACAAATGTGTATTCAGCTTGTATCAACTGTTTGTGTGGTTATTGTTTAGATTTAATTTATTATTTTCAGTACATGCAATATCATAGGCCGCCGCTCCCCATTACATTATGAGCGTTGAACAGTTCCCCATTACATTATGAGCGTGAACCGGGCGTTGCCAACATACGATCGGCTCCGTTTGATTGAGTCTTGATCGCACAACATTCATCATAGGCCGTCAGTTCCCCATTACATTATGAGCGTGAACGTGATGTTGCCAACATATACAGTTTCATTCATGTTATATATTCATGCAAGTTCATATGTTATTGTATGTTATTGTATGTTATTGTTTGTGGTTGTTATTGCTATTGTTAATTATTTACATTTGCTCACATATGACTATTGCACAATTTTTCCTTGATAAAGATAACAAGAAATCAATAATAAATGTTTATCTAACAGGTTCACTCGCCAACTTATGTTGACCCAAAAACCCCCATTTTTACACATGATACAGGTGAACTAGCTGCAGCAAGAAACACATAGGATTGGCTTAGAAGAATAAACTGGTTTAGAGCTTGGATTGCTTAGTTGATTATTTTTCTTTGTATTTGTATGAACATGTTTGGATTATTGAGAATGTAATTTTGACTTTAATAAATATGAAACATATTAGTAAATATCATGAACTTTGGTGATAACCCAATTATGCCTCGACTCTTATTCCGCTGCGGGTCGGGGTGTGACAGATTGGTATCAGAGCCATGACTATAGGGATATAGGATAGGTTATTAGACCCTTAGAGCCTATACTATAGTTGATTAGAAATTTTTAAGATTTTTATGTGTTACATGCAAAATTCATGATATTTATATATGTTTTATGTTTAATGTTACATTCATGTTATGCAAGCATGTTCATAAGTACATATTATTATATAATGCCTATCATAAATCATATTCCCATAACATATCATATCCATGACAGCACACATCACATCATTTTCATGATTGTTTTTACAATGATTTTTGTATTTTCAAATCAATCAAAGTGAGTTCTCATGACGGGCATTTAGTAACTCGAAGGGTACAAGTACCGGTAGTCGGAACGTCCTGTCTAGGCTGGCATTCGTATAAATCCAAAATAGAGGACCAGTTTGCCTACCTGGGGACTAACGGTGAGAGTACGAAGTACCTATTAGGCCAAAGCATGCTATACCAAACGTCGTGTGAGCTAACCCCATTTTGAGTTGTCATTGTGTCTACACCTGGACACATTCCGACCATACATCTCGTAAACATATTTTGTGGTTTTTATTCGGGTAATGTGAGTGTTAAACCGCCAATACTAATGTGAATCCTACCAAGCCAATAGTCATGGGGGCCCACATGACTATACAGGTGAAGGTATGGGGGACATTTGAGGCCCAACATGAGCAAACCCAAGACATCCTATGGATGTAGTTGCATTATTGATATTTATGTTATTTTCATTTTCTTTAAGACACATGACACCTAAAAAGACTCCATAAACTCACAATCTTCTTATGTATGTTCCTGTAGATGTCGGCTAGACAACAACGAGGGGTAGAAGATCAGGAAGGTCTCACGAACGCTTGGCCCCTCAAATCGCAAAACAAATGGCCGCGGTGCTTCCTGACATTGTGGTTCAAGTACAACAAGCTCTCGCCACAAATCCCACCAATCCTCCCCAGCAAGAAGACCAGAACATCGGCAATCCTCCTACCAAAAAGTGCTCATATAAACATTTCAAGTCGTGCGATCCTCCTAAATTTGAAGGGACCGAAGGTGTCACTGCTCTCCTCCACTGGTTTGAGGAAATGGAAAACACCTTCCTCAACTGCGATTGTCCCGAGGATCGCAAGGTACGATACGCAACCGGGAGACTATTTGGGGTAACTCTTACCTGGTGGAATACTGAAAAGGGTAAGAGGGGAATCGAAGATGCAATGGCCTTAACGTGGGAGGAGTTAAGGGAAATCATGACGAGACGATTCTGTCCTAGAAGTGAGATTAAAAAGTTAGAGGACGAATTTCATTCTTTGAAGCAAAAGGAGGGAGATCATACTTCCTACAACAAGAGGTTCTTAGAGTTGAACCAAATTATCCCTAACTTGTTCACCCTAGTTTACCGTTTAATCGAGCATTATATTCGAGGTCTTCCCTCGAAAATTCAAGATTCAGTTCTCAGCACTTCGCCAGCAACACTTGAAGCTGCTATGGAACTAGCTACTGAACTGACCGAGAACCGAATTCGCAACGGTAAGCCCCCGTTGAGGGCCAAACTTCAAACCATTCCACCTCCTTCTCTAAGTTTGCTATCAAGAGGAAACGTAACACCAGAAACTTCACTGTCACACAAACCAATTTCCCTATCCCTGCTGCACCCATTACCCAAGTTGCCCCCTCACCTGCACCATCCAAAAGGCCATACTCTGGCCCACTACCAAAATGCAACCGTTGCCAATACCATCACTTTCCTGATCATCCCTGCCAACATTGCACCGGCTGTGGTCGCGCCGGTCATATTGTTCAAACCTGTCGCATACCTCAGCGAACGAACCGCCACCAGCCTTCAACCCAAACCCACCAACAAATAATGGGTCAAGCCCAACAACCCCTACTACTACCACCTACCCTACATTTAGCCCAATCATACTATCAACCCAACTATCCCATGGTGCAACCTATGCGGGCTTGCTACAATTGTGGAGATCCAAGCCACTTTAGAAACACTTGTCCACGTTTGGTGAACATTATACATGCTCAAGCCCAAGCAAATCCGGTGAATCAAGCTAACCAAGCTCCTCCACCTGCAAGAGGAAGAGCTTTCAACATCAACGCTAATCAGGCTAGAGCTGACAGCAATGTGGTTAATGGTACGTTTCTTATCAACAGTAGTTATGCATCCGTATTGTTTGATACTGGCGCGGATAAAAGTTTTGTGTCTTTAGAGTTTGAACCCATTCTAAACCAAATTCGTGAGAAGCTCATGGAATCCATAACAGTAGAAGTTCTGACGGAAAACCGGTCTCATTAAACTCTATTATTCGCAATTGTACTCTCACCTTAAACGATCACGATTTTCCAGTTGACTTCATTCCTATGAAGTTGGGAAGCTTTGATATTATAATTGGTATGGACTGGCTCAGCCAACATCAGGCTGAAGTTGTATGCCGCGAAAAGTTTATACGCATTCCTCTTTCACACGATCAGACTCTACGAATCTTTGGAGAAACCTCATCGAAAGGGCTCGGATTAATGTCCTGTCTTCAGGCTCGAAAATATCTACGCAAGAATTATGTCGCATTTTTAACCCATCTCGTCAAAAAGGGAACCATGGAGAAGAAACTTGAAGACATCCCAGTAGTAAAAGATTTTCCGCAAGTTTTTCCTGACGACATTTCAGGACTTCCTCCCTTGAGAGAAGTCGAATTCCGCATTGATCTTATACCTGGTGCTACACCAGTTGCAAAGTCTCCTTATAGGTTAGCCCCATCCGAAATGCAAGAGCTAGCCAGTCAATTGCAAGAGTTGACTGACAAAGGATTCATACGTCCTAGCTCCTCGCCTTGGGGTGCACCTGTCCTTTTTGTGAAGAAGAAAGATGGAACGTTTCGCATGTGCATCGACTACAGAGAACTCAACAAGTTAACGATCAAGAATCGCTATCCATTACCTCGCATTGATGATCTTCTTGACCAACTTCAAGGCGCCAGCTGTTTTTCAAAAATCGACCTTCGTTCTGGTTATCATCAACTCAGAGTGCATGAAGAAGACGTCCTAAAGACCGCTTTCCGAACTCGTTATGGTCATTATGAATTCATGGTCATGCCATTTGGTTTAACCAACGCCCCAGCTGTCTTCATGGATCTAATGAACAGAGTCTGCAAACCCTATCTCGATCGTTTTGTTATAGTCTTCATCGACGACATCCTCATTTATTCAAAGTCTAAGTCTGATCATGAACGGCATCTTCGACTCATCCTTACACTCCTAGAGAATGAAGAGCTTTACGCCAAATTCTCCAAATGCGAATTCTGGTTAAAAGAGGTACAATTCCTTGGACATGTAGTCAACGACAAGGGAATACATGTCGACCCCTCAAAAATCAAAGCAGTACAAGAATGGCAAGCGCCACGTACACCAACTGAAGTAAGATCATTCCTTGGTTTGGCTGGTTATTATCGCCGTTTCATTTCAAACTTCTCTCGCATTGCTGTACCACTCACGGCTTTAATCATAAGGGAAAACCTTTCATTTGGGGACCCAAACAAGAAGAAGCCTTCCAAACCTTTAAACAGAAACTTTGTGATGCACCAATCCTCACTCTTCCTGAAGGTTGTGACGACTTCGTGGTTTATTGCGACGCGTCAGGGCAAGGATTAGGCTGTGTTCTAATGCAAAGAGGAAAGGTTATAGCTTATGCTTCGAGACAACTCAAGACTCATGAGAAGAACACACCACCCATGACCTAGAACTTGGAGCCGTTGTGTTCGCTCTTAAGATATGGAGACATTATCTCTATGGTACTAAGTGTGAAATATATACTGACCACAAGAGTCTTCAACATATCTTCAACCAAAAGGAGTTAAACATGAGGCAACAAAGATGGGTCGAACTTTTAAATGACTACGACTGTGAAATTCGGTACCACCCTGGCAAGGCAAATGTGGTGGCTGATGCACTCAGTCGAAAGGGTTATGCGAACTCCATTCACCTTCTATGTTCGCAAATCATAACTGACATTAAAGATCAAATTCGAGAAGCCCAACATGTTTCAGTAACGGAAGACGACGTACGAAAGGAGCTGTCCTGTGGAGCTGAACTTAAAATTGAAACTAAAACTGACGGTATTCTGTACTATCTAGATCGCGTATGGATTCCTGACCACAACAACCTTCGTGGAATTCCTTATGAATGAGGCACACAAAACACGATACTCTATACACCCAGGAGCCGACAAGATGTATCAAGACCTTCGATACACCTACTGGTGGCCTGGAATGAAAAAGGATATTGCTGTTTTTGTTTCCAAGTGCCTTACATGTTCCAAGGTAAAAGCTGAACATCAAAGACCCTCAGGACTTCTGGTCCAACTGGAAATACCTGTATGGAAGTGGGAAAACATAACCATGGACTTCATTACTGGGTTACCTCGCACTTCTGGTGGGTATGATACATATATGGGTAATCATTGATCGTCTTACAAAATCAGCTCACTTTATTCCTATCCGCGAAGATTTCAAGAACGAGAAGCTAGCTCGTATTTACATCAGCAAAATCGGAAGCCGACATGGTGTACCGTTAAGCATTATTTCAGATCGTGATGGTCGTTTCACTTCACGAACATGGAAAGCCGTACAAGCCGCTCTGGGTACACGATTAGATCTCAGTACCGCTTATCATCCTCAAACCGATGGACAATCTGAACGCACCATTTAAACTCTTGAAGATATGCTTCGAGCCTGTGTCATAGACTTCAAGGGTAATTGGGACGCTCATCTACCATTAGTTGAATTTTCGTACAACAACAGCTATCATTCGAGTATCGGCATGGCACCTTTTAAGCCTTATATGGTTGTAAGTGCCAGTCTCCAGTATGTTGGCACGAAATTGGGGAAGCTCAAATCACCGGTCCAGAATTGATTCAGGAAACCACAGACAAGATCCATCAAATTCGAAACAATCTTCTAGCAGCTCAAAGTCGTCAAAAGAGTTATGCAGATAAATGACGAAAGCCTTTGGAGTTTAACATTGGTGATCATGTACTTTTAAAGGTATCACCGTGGAAGGGAGTAGTTCGTTTTGGTCAAAAAGGCAAGCTGGCACCACGCTACGTAGGACCTTTCAAGATACTCGAAAGAGTAGGACCTGTAGCATACAAGCTTGATCTACCAGAAGAACTCAACATAATTCATCCCACATTCCACGTATCAAACTTGAAGAAATGCCTCGCTGATGAGAACCTCCATATTCCTCTGGAAGATATTCAGATTGATGAATCTATGCATTTTATTGAAAGACCAGTACGCATTCCAATTGTTAGGGTACGCTGGGAGTCGAAACGGGGACCTGAGTTTACTTGGGAACGTGAAGACTCAATGCGCGAAAAATACCCGCATCTTTTTCCTACTGCTACTACTTAAATTTCGGGACGAAATTCCTAAAAGTAGGGGATACTGTAACATTTGTCAAAAACGGGTTTTCCAAACCCGCTCCGTTTGTAATCGAATACCAAGTTATAAATGTTTCGTTGCGTATTTATGTCAATTTTATTTTTAATGATGCATAATTAATAAACAAACTAGAATATAAAAGTTATAATTGATAAAAAGTAAAAATAAAATAAATAAAATAAAAACCGGCTGCCGGGATTCGAACCCGGGTCAGCCGGAAAGACTCAAAGACTTAACACACGCACTCATAACCACTCCGCCACTTGATGTTTTCTGTTAATTCTAGGAAACAATTAAATCTTATGTTCAACCATGAATCGATCTGTTTACGCTAACTGTAACTGAAATCGGTCCCCAAACGCCCAAAAACGTTTGATTGTTCGCAGTTTTCTGTCAATAACCGATACACCGACACCTCCAATCAATCTAGCTTTGAATGGACTTGAATTCAAGAGTTGATCGGTTTTAATAATCGAAAACCTGCATTTCTTGAATTACTCCAAGCATAGTCCCCTCTCGCGACTCAAACACATCTGCAGACCTTTAATTTCACTTTCGCAATACTTTCAGTTCGTCGGAAAAGCTTTTTGAACTCGCCGGACTTTCGCCGGAAAACCGTGTTTCCCATCAAATCAGTAAGTCTCTCAATTCTTTCATAGTCTATCAGTTGTTAAGCTGTTGCTAACTAAAACCCTTCAATCGGAATCAGTTTCAGACGTCGATATCGGATAATTCACTCTCGCCGGAAAACTTCTGAAAATTCATATTTTCCGCTGTAAAACGGTATAGTCATTCAAACCTTCTGATAACTCTTGTTTAGTACTTCAATTCCACAATTAGCTAATCAAAACTGTTAATTTGTTCGCTCAGTCAAAATCCGTAAAAACAGAGCCGACGACTTCGCCGGGATTCTGAGTTAGATCGTTTCTCCGGTATGTATACTTCCGAAATCTTCTCGGCCATTTCATTTTAGTCATTTGAATGTTTGACAATCGAATTAATCAAGAATCAGTAGAGTAATCGTAGTCTGTGATTTTGTAATGAAGAAGACGAAGTTAGGTTGTTTATAAGTTTATTATGAATTGGATATTATCTCGGGTTAGACAAACAGTCCAGCGGTGGACTGTGTGCGCACATATATCACACGTCGCGAGTTCGATCCTTGACACACACGTATGCTCGGTAATAAAGATGTTTTATTTTTCTAACTGAACCGGATTAACTCACGGTATATGTTAAGTATAATAAAAATCGGTATATTAACCATGTTAGACACACAGTCCAGCGGTGGACTGTGTGCAACACTAACCCACAGGTCCCGGGTTCGAGACCTGTTGCACACTCCGGTTCGATGATTAAAACCCTTTTTGAAAATAAAAGAATTTTGAATAAACTAAAATAGTATATAAATATAATTAAAAACAGAATTATTTCAGGTTAGACACGTAGCTCAGTTGGTAGAGCTGCGTGCACGCGTACGGGAGGTCTCGGGTTCGAGTCCTGCCCGGCGCATACATGCACACAATAGAACCGGTCAAACAGTCAAACAGTCAACGATCAATGGTCAACGCAAAAGTCAACATTTTTTTTATATTTTTTATTATTTAATTTAATTTAAAAATCAATTAAAAATACTTAAAAATAATGTTTTAAAGATAGGAAATAGCCTTAAACTCACAAAAATATATCTAAAAATCCTATTAAAATTATTAATAAAATCCACTCATTTACTATACCTTCCGTTTTTATTTAGGTTAGTTAATCCTCGTTGATCAATCCTTCAAACTCGTGCGCATCTCATCATCTCCAACCGAACGCACCCAATGTGAGTGATCTCTACAAATTCCCCGTTCACGTTTTTGGGGTGTATCATGTGTCTTACCATTTATTATATTTAAATCATTGTGCATATATCATATCATGAACAAATGTGTATTCAGCTTGCATCAACTGTTTGTGTGGTTATTGTTTAGATTTAATTTATTATTTTCAGTACATGCAATATCATAGGCCGCCGCTCCCCATTACATTATGAGCGTTGAGCAGTTCCCCATTACATTATGAGCGTGAACCGGGCGTTGCCAACATACGATCGGCTCCGTTTGATTGAGCCTTGATCGCACAGACATTCGTCATAGGCCGTCAGTTCCCCATTACATTATGAGCGTGAACGTGACGTCGCCAAGATATACAGTTTCATTCATGTTATATATTCATGCAAGTTCATATGTTATTGTATGTTATTGTTTGTGGTTGTTATTGCTATTGTTAATTATATACATTTGCTCACATATGACTATTGCACAAATTTTCCTTGATAAAGATAACAAGAAATCAATAATAAATGTTTATCTAACAAGGTTCACTCGCCAACTTATGTTGACCCAAAAACCCCCATTTTTACACATGATATAGGTGAACCAGCTGCAGCAAGAAACACATAGGATTGGCTTAGAAGAATAAACTGGTTTAGAGCTTGGATTGCTTAGTTGATTATTTTTCTTTGTATTTGTATGAACATGTTTGGATTATTGAGAATGTAATTTTGACTTTAATAAATATGAAACATATTAGTAAATATCATGAGCTTTGGTGATAACCCAATTATGCCCCGACTCTTATTCGCTGCGGGTCGGGGTGTGACAACGGCTCCAACACATCCACCACACACCACCATTAAGCCACCTTAGTATACCACATTCTACACCCTTTGAAGCTTAATCAAGACCCCTAAGGAAGCTTGCATGGATGGAGCTTATTAGGGCCTTCTAAGGAGCTTATTTTTCTTCCATAATCTTCAAGAATCTTGTGCATCCATTGTGAGCTAATCTCCTCCATAATCTAACTTATTTTTATGCTTAGATTATTAGTGTACATGTTGATCATCTTGAAAATCAAGAAAAGATACATCAAAAACCCTAAAATAAAACATAATATTAACAATAAATATTGATTATTTTGTGTTGATAACATGCTTATATGATTATTAGAATGTATATTGAAGTTGTTTATGTTGATATTATGAGATAAAAGTAAATGATCTTGCATGATTTAGTACAAAAATAAGGATTTAATCATGATAAGGTTTAAATCTAAACAAGATCATCACTTACATCATCCATGTAAAATACTACAACTTAAATGTAATTTTTATACCTAAGAATGATTTTTATAAGAAATAAACATATGTATTTAAGTTGTAATCACATAAAAAATGGGTAGTAATCAAAGAGTTACATGCATGAACTTGTTTAAATAATATACTAAAGTGTTGTTTTAAAAAGAATAATAAACACTAAAAACCCTCTTGATTTACTAGGGTTTTTAACAACAAAAATTCATGGATAATGATATGTAGATTATGTTAAATAAATATTAGATGGGTTGTTGATGATGATTATGAGTTTAAACAGGTTTTAAATACGTTTTTAAAACGTGAAAAACGCCATAGTTTAGGGGAAACTATGGCGAAATTTTCTAAAAATCTAATCGCGATTAAAGCATGATTAGTGGGGTGATTAGTGGTACTAAACACGATTAGTAACTTAAAACGTCATTAAGTGGACTTTAATGACGAAGGTTATTCCTAAATAACCAAGTGTTTAAATAAAGTCACAAATATATATTTATAAGAAAAATAAATACTTTTACAAATATATATATTCTTATATGGAAAATAATACAAGTGTTTGTATAAATACATGTTGCTAATAAATAATATGTATACATGTGTGTATTGTATATGTATGCATTAGAAACTTAGGGTATACACAAGAAAATACCCAATCTTATACAAAATACAAACACTTAAACAATATACCAAGTATTGGTGACATAATAAATACACTCTCACAATGCGTCGAAACAACAAATCGGACAATTAAAACAAATGCGAACAATAGGCGGACATTCAAGATTTCACCTTCGTGTCGACGACAACGGACGATTCTCGACGAAAACAAACATGTAATAAACAACGCCGACGACAAGTCTAAATATATATTTAGGCATTCACATATATGTATATGTTATCGAAATGAAAAATCCGGAAAGTTAAGTGTATTAAAACGTAAGAAATATTATAAGTAAACACTTATAATAAAAATGGGCTTACATATATATACATTTCGGCTAGGCCCAAATTGTGAAAATCATATATTGGTCCCAAATTCCATTATAGTTATGAAAGAGGCCCAAAACTAATAAAGGCCCAAAAACATAACAAAATACGTAGGCTAGGCCCAAAGACACAAAAACATGGGCTAGGCCCAAAGACATAAAATACATGGGCTAGGCCCAATGACATAAAAACATGGGCTAGGCCCAAAGGCATAAAATACATGGGCTAGGCCCAATGACACAAAAACATGGGCTAGGCCCAATGATAAGAAAACATGGGCTAGGCCCAATGACAAGAAAACATAGGCTAGGCCCAATAACATGTGAAGGACAAGGCCCATAACACACATTGTTTAAAAACAATAATATATATATATAATATATTTAAGAAATATATATAACGATAGTCATCAAACAAACAAGCTACCAACACTATAATAACATTATAAGTTGTTCAATCATAACAAGTAAATAAATAACAAGAATTCAAGATGAACAACGAGTACAAGTTCCATTAAGACCTAGGTGTCTAATGAGACCAATACGCATGTAGGTTACAATACGTTGAGGACACCAAAAGTTAAACAGTACGACTTAAAGGAACGCAAAAACTGTGAGTTTCATGTCCCCCCTTTCACTTATTTCAAATTGTGTTTTAAACTATCGAGGGGAAATACATGTCATGTCAACAGTATGTTAGCTATGGGTTAGCAGATAACAGATCACTGTGCGTAAGTATGAGGATAACAATAGTAACCATTAATCACATAGTGACAAAGGTGCAAAAGAAGTAGATCTATTAAGTTTGAGACCCGCTCCACTCCTTGTTGGTATACCCTTCGGAGTGGTTTTGTGATCCCAATGATGTCAAAGTAGTCTCGGTTTGGTTACTTACTTATGGCACTAGTATTTCAGGGTGCTCGCGACACACTGATAGATCCCTCAATTTTCAAGGATAACATTTTGATACGAAAACATTAAACTACATGAACTCGCCAACTTTATGTTGACTTTTTAAAATTACATGTGTTTCAGGCCGCAGGACTTGAGCTGTTGATGGGATTCGGGTTTGGGAATTGTCAAGACAACGATGTATTATCTTTTGGAGGGTTTGCCTTTTATATCCCAACTTCGTTTGGGTATATAGTGGTCAAAGCCTCAGCATGAAATTGTGATGAAAATACTATCCTATTTTGAAAAATGTCTTTTAAACTATGTTTGTAATGGTAAACCGAAACTAATAACAATGTGATTTCACCTTTTGATGGTTGTAAATATGAAGTGAAACTTATGAATGGCATGGATCGTTGTTAATTTATAACGTTTACTATATTGGATGCAACGCTTACCTAAAAGTCACACACTTGCGCTTCCGTTATGACCAGGGTGTGACAGGCTGGTATCAGAACTCCGATTGTAGTGAACCGGGGAAAACTTTTATTAAAAGTTTGGTATACAATCACCAGGGGCTCACACATGAAAACAATGTTTAAAACATGATAGAAATGTTTTGGAATTAAAAAAAATAAAAAAAAGGTTTTTATTGTGTCACTATAACACAAGGATCTATCACACGAGCTCAACTATAAGTAATGAGTAGAGTCAATACGTGAGTAGTCAATAATGGATAGACACAAAACAGTAAGATTCCATGAAATACAAAAGAGAACAAGCTTTGCATGAGAAATAGTGATTTATTTAAAATATATCATAAATTACTAACATTTGTATATATGTATTGTACAGATTATTTGCCAGGACTATGGCTTCAACATCGAGTTATAAGGAAGACCCAGAGGAGTATATATCCGATGATGGATATGATCCGGCTACCGAGGCCCAACCTTTAGGGGACGGAGACGAAGATGGAGACGACGGGGACTTTCAGCCACTAGCATTGATCAACCCTATGGAGGTTGTTGCACCCCCAACAGACGACGTACTGGCCATCCCTCAGCCCCGCATGACATGATAGTGTATGGTCACCCGGAGGGTGAACACGCTATTGTGCATCTGGCCGTGCCCATTGCTGTGGTCCCTCCCGTGATTGATTTGGATGATGACGATGACGAGATACCAGTATTCCATGTTGAACACATGGAGGAAGACCTAGGAGATGGCAAGGTCTTCGACAATATCGCTATAATCGAGATTCCACCCCCAGATATTCCAGTCGTGGACATCTCGTCAGCTACTGATACTACTCCAAGTGAGCATGAGGCGGACGATGCTTCATCCGCCGTCCCAGGCACCCCTGCATCCATGTATTCACCCCCTGTGGCCTCACCGGCTCGCGTCAGTCCGATCCCTGTCAGAGTCCCGACCCCTGGACCCATTCATTATACAGGACTTGCCCGTTACTACTCTCTGAGTGGCACTTCGCGTGCCCCAAGCAGCCACCACCCTACTTTTCTAAGAGGTCCACGTATCACCCTGTTTTCAACCCATCTGCCGCTGGACCATCTCATATGCCAGGACCTTCATTCTCTGATAGATGTACCACCCGTGTATGACCCACGACCCACACCACCTCCAGCAGGTATGTTTACTCCGATAGCTACACCAGGCATGAGCCCTTAGGACCCTTATCATCCCTCACACTTTCCTCCAATCCCTGTGGAGGAAAGAGTGACTTCACATGTCCTACAGCTCTCTCTGATCTTTCGTAGGATTTGGGAGATAGAGTCGAAGCGTACTGCTCACGCCACTACCAGAGTGACACCTCCGCAACTGTCATCACCGATACCACCCCCACCATCATACCCACCTCCATCACCACCATCACTACCTCTATCACCGCCACCGACTCCACCTTTCTACGCCCATTCCATCACTCGTCATGCCCGTCCAAGGCACCAGTGCAGGAGCTAGAGCAGTTTCAGATGGATGCTACTAGGCGTATTTCTAGCCTCGAGGAGGAGATGGCATACTATCACAGCATGTTCCCACGATCGCCATTTCCACCATCCCCTCCACCCCAGTAGCATGTTTGTAGATATCTTTTGGGGATCAGCTGTACTTTTGTTGTTTTGGCTCATGAAGACTCAGCCCAGAAGATCCCAACTTTTGGAAGACAACTTATTGACGTGAAGATGCAATGTAGTAGAAAATGGTAATTTTGTAATGTAAAAACTTGTATTGACTAGGGTTGTGTACCCCTAAGTCCTTTTTGGCTCTTCGCGAACAAATTGTAACAAGTTGTCATTGTATAAAAGTGTATTTTTGTTATGTTACATTATATTTCTTTTATGTTATGGTTGATTATGTCATGACGTGGTGACTATATGATTGATGCATTGCACTGTGGTGATATTATGATTTATACTTTATGATGTGGCGAGCCATGTGTATGATGACGATGGGTGTGCATATGGCGTTTGCATATATTCATTTATTTATTTATCACGTACCGATGTGCTGTTACATATATAAAAAATAATAATAAATAAATAAATAGTAATAATAACATGAAAGTACTATTCGACTGATTGAGCGACATATTGTGTTAGAAGACAATGCCGCCCCGCAGAAGAATCTCAAAAAACAACACCCTACCCACCACACAAGAGGAGCTGAACGAACGTATCACCCAAGCCATTGCACAGTACTAGGCAAACCGCTCTGAGCGTAGCGGCGGTACAGGAGGTTCAACAGGAGTAAATCCTCCCACTGGTAATACAAGGTTTCTCATAAAACCTCGATACACTCTCATCCATCTTATTCGTGCTACTTACTCATGCTTAAATGGCGTATCCAATGATTTCAGGTTGCACATATAAGCAGTTTCTTGACTGTAAACCTCTGAACTTTGATGGTACCGGAGGCGCTGTAGCCTTCGTACGCTGGACTGAGAAGACAGACTCAGTCAACCGAATGAGTAAGTGCCCGGCTGAATTAAGAGTCACCTATGTTACATGACTCTTTGTGGATGGAGCTCTATCATGGTGGAACCATCAGGTCCAAACCAAGGGCGATGATGCTGCATATGCCCTGACCTGGGAGGAACTAAAAGAGATGACGAAGAAAAAGTACTGTTCAAGATCGGAAATTCAAAATTTGGAAACCGAATTTTGGAATCTAAAAATGGTCAGTTTAGACATTTCTGGGTATACACAGTGATTCCATGATTTATCCCGAGTGGTGCCATATCTAGTGGAACCAGAATTTAAATGTATTCAGAGGTATATTTGGGGACTTGCTCCCGAAATTCTGAGTTTGGTTACCTCATCGAAACCCACAGAGATTGGTGAAGCTATTGAGCTTCCTGTCAGTCTGACCGAAGAGGCTGTACGTCAGAGAAAGTTGCCTAAGAATGGTGGAAACAAGAAAGAATCTACTGAGGAGACCACTGATTCCAACAAACGAAAATTTTCTCACTTCAAGAAAGGTTCTCGTGGTAACAACAATAGTAACAAGAGTCAAACCGCGAGAGAAGTTAAGTAAACCAAAGCATATGTTACCATAACCACGAACCCTGCGGTTAAGAAAGCTTATACCGAGGACGCACCAATGTGTCCCAAGTGGCCTTTCCACCATAACGGGGAATGTCGTGGCCCCAAGTGTGGAAAATGTGGCAGATTTGGTTATCTCACCGAAGCATGCCGGGGAACCAATACTGGAGATCAAGGCTGTTTCGGATGCGGAGAAAAAAGGGCATTTCAAGAAAGATTGCCCTAAAGTGAATCAAGCGCGTGGGAGAGCGTTTGTAATTGGAGCTAAGGACGCTCGTCAGGACCCAAACGTGGTCACCGGTACGTTCCCTATCAATGATCACTTTACATCTATTCTTTTTGATACCGGGGCAGATTTCAGTTTTGTTTCTAAAGAGTTTAAGGATATACTTGGGGTAAAGTCGAGTAAACCAGATGTTCCCTGCTCGATTGAGTTAGCTAACAGATTATTAGTAGAGTCGAAATAAATAATAAAGAAATGTACGTTAGAGTTGGTGAACGAAAGTTTGGTACAGATCTATTACCGGTTCAACTGGGTAGTTTTGATGTTGTCATTGGAATAGATTGGCTATCCAATAATCGAGGTTATATGTCATGAGAAGATCATTCGCATTCCCTTGTCCGACGGAGAACATTTGGTGATTAACGGGGAGAAGCTTGATACACCTCTTCGAATCATAAACTGCATGAAGGCTCAGAAATGCTTTTGGAAAGGATGCATAGCTTTTCTTGCCCACGTGGTGGATAAGAAGGCCGAGGAACATAAGATTGAGGATATACCAGTATTGAGAGAATACCCCGAGGGCTTTCCGGAAGACTTGCCGGGACTACCCCCACCGTGACAAGTCGAATTCCGTATCGACTTAGTGCCAGGAGCTGCACCTGTGGCAAAAGCTCCATACTGTCTGGCGCCCTCGGAAATGCAAGAATTATATACGCAGTTTCAAGAGCTGCTCGACAAAGGTTTCATAAGGCCGAGTTTCTCGCCTTGGGGAGCTCCGGTGCTATTCGTGAAGAAAAAGGACGTGCATCGACTACCGGGAGTTAAACAAGTTAACTGTCAAGAATCGGTACCCATTACCACGGATCGACGATCTGTTCGATCAGTTACAGGGATCGAGTTTTTACTCGAAGATCGATTTGAGATCCGGTTATCATCAATTGAGAATCCAGGAGGAAAGTATTCCTAAGACAGCGTTTAGGACTCCCTACGGTCATTATGAGTTCCTTGTTATGCCCTTTGGCCTAACAAATGCCCATACAGTATTCATGGATTTGATGAACCGAGTGTGTAAGCCATACTTTGACAAGTTCATGATCGTCTTCATAGATGATATTCGGATATACTCACGAACCAAGGAAGAGCACGAACAACACTTGAGGACTATTTTGGAATTGCTGAAGAAAGAACAGTTATACGCCAAGTTCTCGAAGTGTAAATTTTGGATTCGCGAGGTGCAATTTCTTGGCCATGTGGTGAACGAGAACGGAATCCATGTCGACCCTTCGAAGATCGAGGCAATAAAGAACTGGACCACGCCAAGAACCCCCACATAAATACAACAATTCCTAGGATTAGCGGGATATTACAGGAGATTTATTGAAAACTTCTATAGGTTGCACAGCCGCTAACCTCGTTAACCCAGAAGGATAGAAAGTTTGATTGGGGAGAGAAGCAAGAACCGGCATGCCAAGTATGAAAGAGAAGCTATGCAAAGCACGAATACTATCCCTCCCGGACGGTACCGAGAACTTTGTGGTGTACTGTGATGCATCACATCAAGGTTTAGGTTGTGTGTTAATGCAACGAGAAAAAGTCATCGCGTACGCGTCTCGACGGTTGAAAGTTCATGAAAGGAATTATACCACGCATGACCTAGAGCTAGGTGCCGTGGTATTTGCCTTGAAGAGCTGGTGTCATTATCTATATGCACAAAGTGCACCATATTCACATATCATAAGAGTCTTCAACATATATTCAACCAAAAAGAACTGAATATGCGCCAACGACGTTGGGTGGAACTGTTGAATAATTATGACTGTGAGATCAAGTATCACCCGGGCAAAGCAAATGTTGTAGCAGATGCTTTGAGTAGAAAAGAACGAGGCAAAACATTTCGGTGTGAGCTTTGGAGATGACAATCCAGACGAACTTCATTTCTAGAGTGGGGAAGCACAACAAGAAGCATTGAAATCAGAAAACATTCCAGCTGAATCATTAAAGGGAATGGAAAACCAATTGGAACCGAACAAGGATGGAACTCTATATTTCATGGGAAGGATCTGGATTCCCTATTATGGTGAGTTGCGAGACTTGGTGAGGATGAATCACACAAGTCCAAGTATTCGATACACCAAGGATCGGACAAAATGTACCAGGATCTGAGAGAATATTATTGGTGGCCTAATCTCAAAGGAGATATTGCGACCTATGTTGGGAGATGTCTAACTTGTCCAAAGGTCAAGGCCGGATACGAAAAGCCATCTGGGTTATTACGGCAACCAGAGATTCCGGTTTGGAAGTGGGAGCAGATATCAATGGATTTCATTACAAAATTACCATGGACCTCTCGAGGTCATGACATGATTTGGGTTATCGTCGACCGACTAACCAAATCAGCTCACTTCCTACCCATCCGCGAGAAAGACAGTATGGAGAAACTAGCGGAAGTGTACCTGAAGGAGATTGTGGCCGTCATGGTGTGCCAATCTCGATAATCTCTTATAGAGATGGTGGCTTTGTGTCATGTATCTGGCAATCATTTCAAAATTCATTTGGTTCTCGCTTGGATTTAAGCACAACCTTTCACCCGCAGACCGATGGTTAGAGCGAGCGAACCATTCAAACATTAGAAGACATGCTTCGGGCCTGTGTGATGGATTTAGGCGAAAACTGGATACTCATTTACCGTTGGTAGAGTTTTCCTACAATAACAGTTATCATACCAGTATCAAGGCCGCGCCATTCGAAGCACTATATGGACGAAAGTGCCGATCACCGCTATGTTAGGCGGAAGTCAGTGACAGACAACTTATCGGTCCCGAACTAGTACAAGAGACCACAGACAAGATATTTAAGATGCGTGAGCGTGTTAAAGCAGCCCGAGATAGACCAAAGAGCTACGCAGATCGAAGACGCAAACCATTATCCTTCAAGGTGGGAGAAAAGTATTGTTAAAGGTCTCACCTTGGAAGGTGTAGCTAGGTTCGGGAAGCGCGGAAGCTCAACCCAAGATATATTGGACCTTTTGAAATTCTGGCAAAGATTGGAACTGTGGCTTACAAGTTAAAACTGCCAGAGGAACTCAGTAATGTACATGACACCTTCCATGTGTCTAATCTGAAGAAAAGTCCAACAAATGACACCGTTATCATTCCAGCCGATAAAATTCATGTTGATCACAAATTACAATTCACCGAAGAACCAGTTGAAGTCATGGACTGGAAGATCCAAAAGACAAGAAGAAGCCAAATCAAACTGGTGAAGGTTCGTTGGAATTCGCGTCACGGTCCCGAGTATACATGGGAGCGTGAAGATCAAATCAAGTCAAAATACCCCCACCTGTTCGAGAAGACTCCTTCAGTGGATGCCTCAAGCTGAATTTCGGGACGAAATTCTTTTTAACAAGGGGTAGTATGTGACAACTGGCAAATAACTAGAAATTCCGTACAACGTAATCACTAATTTCATATTATAATCTCATGCATAATTATCGTAATTTAAATTCAAACTGAGTTGTATGTTATTAGGACAAGTAAATCTGATCATAACATATATTGATTTCCGTTACAATAGGAAACAGACCAAAACAATGCCCTAAGAGTGTTGGTAGAAAGTACTGAATGCACTAAATGCGGTGACACTAACCGTGTCGGAAAACCCGCTGAAACGAATCCGAACAAAAAATGAAGGCATGTAAATGCCATACCTGAGTCCATATGCAAATGAAAACACATAATTGAGAACAAATATTACAATAATACATAACTTTCTGGTATAACGCCAAAATTGCAAAATTGTCCGTTTCGACCAAAAAGGCGATAAATGGCGATTTGTCCGCAAGGCTAATTCAGAGGATTCCGGATGTCAAGATAAGAATAAAACAATGCTAAACATCCTAAAATAATGTGAGAATAGCAAAAATATACATAACACGTCGTTTCCGGTCATTCAGCAAACAGTGCACAATTCGACAGGAAAGCGGCCGATCGTCGAAACGACAAATATTTTAGTGCATGTTAGCCTCATCCGAGCGTCTAGTGAACTAGTTAAGCATTATTTTGAACTCGAAATCCATTCAACTAACATGAGGTCACGGAAACACAACTTTCGGCAAAGTTCGACGACGGATCATAAAAGCGCCGATATCGATCGAACTGTCGAACAGAAGACATATCGGCAACCCTAATTCATCATGTATTCATCTAGCGAACTAGTCGTGAATATTTTTGGACCAAAAATGCACTATTTTGACACCATATTAGTTGTGGTAATCGAAATCAAACGCTTCCGGTAATAAATATATAGTTCCGTTTATTAGCGAATACTTCGACGATGAACGATCTAGCGACATATCCGTCATCCGAAACTTATTTTGGAAGATCATATGGATTAAATACCATGTAATTACACCCTAAACACAAGTCCTATGCTTAAGATGCTAGAAGATTAACCCCAATCACCATAATTAACTTAAACACCAAAATATCTTTATTTTCAACATGTGGTAAAAAAATAATTTACACTTACCCCCCCCTCATTTACACGGCTACAAAGTGGGTCCCATCCACTTGATTTTTGTTGGAATTTTGTGATCTTAAGTATGGCTTGGTTACATCTTGATGGATATTGAAGATGTGATGTGAATATATAATCATCCCACATTATGTTCATCATTTTTATTCACAAAAAAGTTGCAAACATCTTCCCCCTTTGCTCTCTACACCCCACGGCTCCAACACATCCACCACACACCACCATTAAGCCACCTTAGAACACCACATTCTACACCCTTTGAAGCTTAATCAAGACCTCTAAGGAAGCTTGCATGGATGGAGCTTATTAGGGCCTTCTAAGGAGCTTATTTTTCTTCCATAATCTTTAAGGATCTTGTGCACCCATTGTGAGCTAATCTCCTACATAATCTAACTTATTTTTATGCTTTGATTATTAGTGTACAAGTTGATCATCTTGAAAATCATGAAAAGATACATCAAAAACCCTAAATACAACATAATATTAACAATAAATATTGATTATTTTGTGTTGATTACATGCTTATATGATTATTAGAATGTATATTGAAGTTGTTTATGTTGATATTATGAGATAAAAGTAAGATGATCTTGCATGATTTAGTATAAATAAGGATTTAAACATGATAAGGTTTAAATCTAAACAAGATCATCACTTACATCATCCATGTAAAATACTACAACTTAAATATAATTTTTATACCTAAGAGTGATTTTTATAAGAAATAAACATATGTATTTAAGTTGTAATCACATCAAAAATGGGTAGTGATCAAAGAGTTACATGCATGAACTTGTTTAAATAACATACTAAAGTGTTGTTTTGAAAAGAATAATAAACACTAAAAACCCTCTTGATTTACTAGGGTTTTTAACAACAAAAGTTCATGGATGATGATATGTAGATTATGTTAAATAAATATTAGATGGTTGTTGATGATGATTATGAGTTTAAACATGTTTTAAATACGTTTTTAAAACGTGGAAAACGCCAGGGGAAACTATGGCAAAATTTTCTAAAAATCTAATCGCGATTAAAGCATGATTAGTGGGGTGATTAGTGCGATTAAACTCGATTAGTAACTTAAAACGACGTTAAGTGGACTCTAATGACGAAGGTTATTCCTAAATAACTAAGTGTTTAAATAAAGTCACAAATATATATTTATAAGAAAAATAAATACTTTTACAAATATATATATATATATATTCTTATATGGAAAATAATACAAGTGTTTGTATAAATGCATGTTGCCAATAAATAATATGTATACATGTATGTATTAGAAACTTAGGGTATACACAAGAAAATACCCAATCTTATACAAAATACAAACACTTAAACAATATACAAAGTATTGGTGACATAATAAATACACTCTCACAATGCGTCGAAACAACAAATCGGACAATTAAAACAAATGCGAACAATAGGCGGACATTCAAGATTTCACCTTCAAGTCGACGACAACGGACGATTCTCGACGAAAACAAACATGTAATATACAACGCCGACGACAAGTCTAAATATATATTTAGGCATTCACATATATGTATATGTTATCGAAATGAAAAATCCGAAAAGTTAAGTGTATTAAAATGTTAGAAATATTATAAGTAAACACTTATAATAAAAATGGGCTTACATATATATACATTTGGGCTAGGCCCAAATTGTGAAAATCATATATTGGGCCCAAATTCCATAATAGTTATGAAAGAGGCCCAAAACTAATAAAGGCCCAAAAACATATAAATATACGTGGGCTAGGCCCAACGACATAAAATACATGGGCTAGGCCCAATGACTTAAAAACATGGGCTAGCCCAAAGACATAAAATACATGGGCTAGGCCCATTGACATAAAAACATGGGCTAGGCCCAATGACAAGAAAACATGGGCTAGGCCCAATGACAAGAAAACATGGGCTAGGCCCAATAACATGTGAAGGACAAGGCACAGAACACACATTTTTTGAAAACAATAATATATATATATATATATATTTATATATATTTAAGAAATATATATAACGATAGTCATCAAACAAACAAGCTACCAACACTATAATAACATTATAAGTTGTTCAATCATAACAAGTAAATAAATAACAAGAATTTAAGATGAACAACGAGTACAAGGTCCATTAAGACCTAGGTGTCTAATGAGACCAATACGCATGTAGGTTACAATACGTTGTGGACACCAAAAGTTAAACAGTACGACTTAAAGGAACGCAAAAACTGTGAGTTTCATGTCCCTCCTTTCACTTATTTCAAATTGTGTTTTAAACTATCGAGGGGAAATACATGTCATGTCAAACAGTATGTTAGTTATGGGTTAGCAGATAACAGATCACTGTGCGTAAGTATGAGGATAACAATAGTAACCATTAATCACATAGTGACCAAGGTGCAAAAGAAGTAGATCTATTGAGTTTGAGACCCGCTCCACTCCTTGTTGGTATACCCTTCGGAGTGCTTTTGTGATCCCAATGATGTCAAAGTAGTCTCGGTTTGGTTACTTACTTATGGCACTAGTATGTCAGGGTGTTCGCGACACACTGATAGATCCCTCAGTTAACTCATTTATGCCAATAACATACTTGGATTTCAATATAGGTTTTCAAGGATAACATTTTGATACGAAAACATTAAACTACATGAACTCGCCAACTTTATGTTGACTTTTTAAAATTACATGTGTTTCAGGCGCAGGACTTGAGCTGGTGATGGGATCCGGGTTTGGGAACTGTCAAGACAACGATATATTATCTTTTGGAGGGTTTGCCTTTTATATCCCAACTTCGTTTGGGTATATAGAGGCCAAAGCCTCAACATGAAATTGTGATGAAAACACTATCCTATTTTGAAAAATGTCTTTTAAACTATATTTGTAATGGTAAACCGAAACTGATAACAATGTGATTTCACCTTTTGATGGTTGTAAATATGAAGTGAAACTTATGAATGGCATGCATCGTTGTTAATTTATAATGTTTACTATATTGGCTGCAATGATTACCTAAAAGTCACATACTTGCGCTTCCGCTACGACCAGGGTGTGACATATATCATTATTTCATCCGGGATATCAAGGTTGTCCTTTCTGTTGCATCTAGATATATGCTGACCTAGGCACAACCAGGATATCTTAAAAGAACAAAAATGTCAAATCCCAAATATTGAAGGAGCTCTCCTAGAGAGTCATTCAAATGTGCAAATTGTATTATTCGTACCAAAATTTGGTATTTGTCCTAACCCTCGTTGGATATTGGTCTCTTTGCTGTACGGAAGTACTGACCTGATCACCAATTATCTAAAGTTGTAAATCAAAAAGGATGAATTTCGGTATACTCACCTACTATGATGAATTTTTGTGCATACCTTGATCGCGGGGGTATGTCCTGAAGTGGGACACACTAGTATATTAGTATAAATTAACTAACCATATCACTGGGTAATGGTACTTGAAATGTTCATGTATTTTGTTTAAGTGGATAAACAATACTGGTAATCGTCTTGAACTGCTTTCCATGAAAATTGCATATAAAATAATTAGATAGTGTGAAACAGTTGAATGTTGCTGATATGATCTTCTTAATGGTGATACTCACAAAAATAGAGTGTTTATTTTCTTGTTAGTTATTTGTTTTCAGAAAATATAAAAACACAAAAAGCATTGTTTTTAAAGTTTCTGAGTTTTGATCTGATAAGTTGTTTGTTTTTGCATGATAAGATAAAATATTGGTTTATCTTTAATGTGGAAAAGAACTAATGGTTTTTCGAGTTACTTGCTTGTATTTATAAACAGATTGATGCAGTTATCAAAATGAAGTGCAGAATTCAAGTAAAGTACATTTTAAAAATGAAGTGCAGAATTCAAGTAAAGTACATTTTAAGAATGGAGTGAAGAATGTGTGAAGATGCATGGTAGGATCCTTCTACTACATTACCAAGGGAGATATAGATGAATATGGTGATATGAGCTTAACCAGAGAATGCTAGTTCGCTAATCTACAGTGGATGAAAGTTTTGGTGATTGGAAGCATCGGCTTAGGGGGAGTCTGTTAATGTTAGAATCTGTGTGTAGTTAAAGCTATCCAAAGACCAAAAGATCACAAGATGTTTGAAGACAAAGTTACACTATGAAGCTATTGTCAAGGGGGAGTCTGTTGGTGTGACAACAGCTTAATAGTTTAATAGTTTAGTCTTTGGATATTTTGTATTGGGCTTAGCATTTGTGTTTAGCTTGTTTAGAGTAGTAATGGGCTTGGAGAATGGCCTAGCCCAGTTTCATAACCTACCTCTATATAAAGGGAGGTTGTGATTAGGGTTTAGAAGTTAGTTAGTTAGACAGTTGGGTGGAAGAAATCTACAGAGAGTGGCTGAGAGATTTCTAGAGAGTCTTGAATTGATTGTAAACACTTTGTTTTAGATAATCAATAGAAGACGGTTTGAAGGAATTCTTTGTGTTTGTGTTCGTGTTCTTATTGTTTCTATGAAATCTGTTCTAGGGGATTCCGCACTCTAGATTAGTTAGATGATTCTGTCAAGATCCATAAGGACTAGGGGACCTACATCTACCATGAAGTTGAGTCAAACTCATCTCTTTAATCCCAACAGAATTTCTAGTTACAAAGGCAATAGTGTCCCACTTATCTGGTAGTGATCTAAGAAATCGGCTATTCAAAGTAGAATTTGCAAAATCAACATCTACCAGTTTTAACTCTCTAATTAGACACCTAAACCTTTCAAATTGTTTAGTTAATGATTTTCCTTTCATATGACAAAATGTTTGTTACTGTTGGTTCAAAAATTCTCTGTTATTTTCAATAACTTCTTTTAATGCCACCGAATTGTTCTTTTAGAGCATCTCATAACTCCTTTACACTGTTGCAATGCGCAGGCTAGCATAGATATCATTAGGCAAAGCAGGTGTCACGATACTAAATGCCTTTGCATCTAGCTCAATTTTCTGAAAAACTTGCTCGGAGTAATGTTAAGGATTCTTTGGAACTTGAAATTTTGGGTCTTCGGCACTCGGTACCATCAAAACATGTGGTTCGAAGATAACCGATTTCCAGCAAGCCGTCTTCTGTTGTGCAAGTATGTGATCGATCCGATGTTGTTAGATGTTGTTCTTCGATCTGACAAGCGGAGGTTTATAGATGGTGCCAGCGTTGTGTGGATCTTGTGGATTTTTAGACATTCTGATTGTTTACAAACAAGTTTTTGTTTAAAAACTTTGAATGTAAATAAACTTTTACTTAATTTTCAATACAAACGAACAAACAAATTAGCAGTGAGAGCTGACCAGTTTATATCAAAATGATTGTTAATCAAATTTGAACGACCAAGCTCTGATACCAATTGCTAGGATCTGAGTATGATTTGATGTGATTGTTTACATGAAATCAATGTAAGAAGATAAATAACAATGAAACAGTGCAGCAGAATTACGTAAACTTTGAATCACAACAATAGAAAGATTGTTTTCATTAACATGCTTTTGTAATTATAATCACGTATGCATGCAATTTACAAACTCCCCCTCAGCTTAAGATCACTCTAATTTGTTCGTACAGAATGTGTAGAAGAAAAGGGATGGATAGAACAGTACATGCACTGTTCAATTTATAGTACATTCAAACCACAAAGAATCTTTGGCCTGTCACACCCCGATTTTCGTGGTTGCGGAAGCGTGTGCGAGGTGTGGCCAGAGCGGCAATCGTTGCATTCAACCAAGTAAACGACAATTGTAAAACATAATAAGATGTTCATCCACACATTTTATTTGAACCAAATTTACAATCAACTACTTGTTCAAAAACTTAGTACATTTTCAACAACATTGTTCAAACTTTAAAACACAAGTTTTACAAACATGATAACCAAAAATGCTTGACTTCAAAACACACGAACATATGTTTCCAAAGTTGTCCACTAGTTACCTGTAATACATGTTAGTTTTAGAAAAATGTCAACAAAAGCTAGTGAATTCATGTATTTAATTTGCATCAAATAATTTTTGAAAATATTTAAAGTATTGAATCTGGTATATAATCAAATAAAACTTGTAAGATCATTAGTGTTTTGCAAGGACACTAATCTGTATGCCAAATAAGGTGGCAACCAAACCTTGACGATTTATTATGTCTGGGACACTCGTTTTAGACACAAAAGCACTCTATTACAATCTGTTATTATTGCCGTATTAGAGTGGGGCTCGCCCAAACCCAATAGATTTATCCCCTTGTTCCTCGGTACTTGTTATTCATAAATGGCCCCAATGCTTGAGCCTCATTCACATGTGATCTAAATATTTTCATTTTCCCAGGTATATTAATTGTAACATGTATACATCCCCGTACGTTTAAAACCATAAAAATGTTAAAATAAAAAGGGAAACATGAACTCACAGATTCGCGTTCTGTGCAAATCTCTATGTATTGTTTGATTCTCAGTTCGTTTTCTCAACCTACAACTGTTCTAATTCCATTAGACATATAGGTTTATGATCGTTTTCGTACAAGTGTTCATCTTGAATTCATAATTATACTTCTATTTGTTTTGTTTTCTTTGTTGGTATATATATATATCCCATATATATATTTCATATCCTTTGTATTTGAATGGGCCTAGCCCAAGGGTTATGCGTAAGAATTCAATTCTTATATTTTTTTATGTGTGGGCCTAGCCTAATTGGTTTCATATGTGTGGCCCTAGCCCAACTTGGTTTAAATGTATGGGCCTAGCCCAAATAGTTTTATGCATGTGGGCCTAGCCCAACTTGCTTTAGATGTGTGGGCCTAGCCCAAATAAATTTACTTAAATTGGTTCAAGCCCAAATGACTTTGTAAAAGTGGGCTTTAGCCCAAGTCAATCATGTAAGATTGGGCCTAGCCCAAAATAGTTTATAGAAGTGGGCTTAGCCCAATTTAGTTTATAAAAGTGGGCTTTAGCCCCATTTCAGTTTATAAAAGTGGGCTTTTAGCCTATATAGTTTATAAAAGTGGGCTCTAGCCCAATTCAGCTTATAAAAGTGGGCTAGCCCATATGGTTTATTTAACTGGACTTAATCCATGTTTAAATATTACTAGTAATAATTTATAAAAATTATTTTCTAAAACTACTAGTATCTTATATAAGTTTATTTTTATAAATTCTTGTATGCATATATTTATATAGTGTGTGACGGTTTGTTTGTTTTGATCGTTTCGTTTGTGTTGCCCACTTCGTTAGCGTTATTCGTTTCGTCCATGTCGTTTGTTTCGTCCGTGTCATTTTATTTGTTTGATATGTCCAAATTGTCCGTTTTTGTCTGAATTGTCTTATTGTCCGATTTGTTAGTTTATGTCCATGTTTGGACACAAATATTTATACTTGATCTAAATACATAATATTTATACACAAAATAGACATACATACTTGATCATATCTAAATATATATATATTTTATCTAAAAATACATATTTATTAATTATAAGTTTAAGAAAACTCTTCAATTATATCTTAAACTTTTTCATCCAAATTTTTGTTTAATCATGATTAAAACTCTTAGTCATTCAAAATCTTTAGTTTAACCAAACTTTAATCATATTAAACTTTATAAAAATTTTGCCATAGTTTCTCTTAAACTATGGACATTCCCATGTTTAAATAAGCATGTTTTAAACCATTTTCAACTCAAATAATGATCAAGTATGATGACTAATCTTCTAGATCATAAATCTTTAACAAGAAATGTTATTATTATCACATTTTAACAAAACTTTTAGATTATTTATTTTATATTAAAACCCATACTTTATGTTAGTATATGAAATCTTTTTAAGTGTGTAGACATGTTTATATCATTTCCAAAAATAAGTGCATGTTCCTGATCTTTCCAAAAATGGAAACTTTATTACTACTTTTCAACAATATTTCTAGATCATGAGTTTTAAATAACAATATATATTTTCTATAATTCATATAACCATTTTAAGTGCATAAATCATGTTCATAACATTTTTTGTTAGTAAATCTTGCTAGCTAAACATGCATGTGTTTAGATCTTCATTTTCAACCATAAAATGCAAGATTGCTTCTACTACAAAAATGACAACTTCAAGATCATCAAATAAGTTAAATAATCATATTAATATGTCTATTCTTTTCACTATTTTTAGATGATTTTTATGTGAAATTTGAAGATGATCTTGTACTTATCATAATATAAGAATGTAATAATAAAATATGAAGCTTACTACTAGCTAGATGAACAAGATGAAAGTGATGATAATATGAAGAAATTATGATGATCCAAGAGCTCCAAGTGGGTCTTCAAGTATTGAAAAATCTTTGAATCATTCATGCACCTCCATATTTTCTTGAAATCTTGAGTATGAATTTTAAAAATGTGAAGATGATGGGTTCTAGATATTGGCAGATTTTAGAGAGAGAAAGGAAAGAGGTGAATGATTTTTGGGTGATGTTGAAAATTAGGAAGGGTGGAGTATGGTTTTGATTAGTGTTCTTACACTTAACCAACACTAATCATTTTTTCCTTGTTCCAACACATTAAAGAAAGGTGAGTGGGCATGGGGACCCACCTATAGCCGTGTAAAAGGGGGGGGGGGTTGGTTTAAATTTGTTTTTTATAAAAATCTGTTATATTTATAAACTTTAAAATCTTGAATCTTTGTATATATTAGTTTTTATAAAGTTTAATGATCCAACTAACTAAAGTGATGTTATAACATGTGAAACTAACTCACTAGGCTAATTGTTTCGTTGTTCGGTTGATAGATTCGGTTCAGGTCTTGTACCGGGCTAAATACTTATATTTTGTGTTCTTATAATTTTTATATACAAAATTGTCTTTGTACAAATTTTATTGTCCAATTTATTAATCCAACTCTCCGGACTAATAAATTTGTTATTTCGGCCTCAGTTCTTGTACCGGCTTTGTTGTCAGATATTTACTGAACTATACGTGTAGCTTAAAAACCTAAAGTTTAAATAAGGGTTTTGTATTGTTTTTTTTAATACCCTACATATTATTTATGATAAATAATATTTTTTTTGGGTTTCGGACATTTGTGGTTTTCGTTATGCGGAGTGCTATACATTTAGCAAAATTGTTGTATTTTTCTGCGGACCGGACAATTTTGATGTTTTAATAAAAATTTCTTCGAAAAGTAATATTTGTACATTATTTACAACTAATGTTCCCATATAATAATTATCACGGACATACTTAATTTCTTGTTTTGCCATGTGAGACTGTATCGCGACTAGTCCTAACATGTACAGTGTGTTCGCGTTTCCGCCATCAGTCTAGGATATAATTTTATATGTTTCTAATTGTGGCGGGTCTATTATCATACAAAGCTATGATTTTGAAATTCCTAGACCTTTAAGACTTAAAATAAAAAACTAAGTCATGTTATACGATAAATAGACAATGTACTAGTTGTTCAAGTTGTACAGAATTACCGGAGTTTTGCCAATTGTCACATTCTCCCCTTGTTCAAGAAAATTTTGTCCCAAAATTTAAGTCATGTCATCCTTTGCGTAGGATTTCTCAAACAAGTGGGGATACTTTCTTTTGATTTCGTCTTCCCGTTCCCAAGTGAGCTCAGGTCCGCGCTTTGAGTTTCAATGGACTTTGATAGTTTGATACGACGCCTCCTTGTTTTCTAAACTTTCAAATCTAAAATTTCGACAGGTTCTTCGATGAAATGGAATTTGTCGTCTATATGAATTTCTTCTGTGGGGATAATAAGTGACTCGTCTGAAAGACACTTTTTAAGATTTGACACATGAAAAGTGTCGTGAACGTTATTAAGTGTTTCAGGCAATTTTAGCTTATATGCGACTGTTCCAATCTTCTCCAAGATTTTGTATGGCCCTATATACCTTGGGCTAAGTTTTCCTTGCTTCCCGAATCTAACTACGCCTCTCCAAGGCGAGACCTTTAATAGCACTTTGTCTCCAATCTCAAAGGACAATTTTGCGGCGTTTATCCGCATAACTTTTATGTCTATCCTGAGCGGCTTTAATACGGTCTCGGATTTTAAAAATTTTATCCGTAGTTTCTTGAATTAATTCTGGACCTATCATTTGTTTGTCGCCTATTTCCGCCCAACATTACGGAGATCGACATTTACGTCCGTATAACGCTTCAAATGGAGCAGCTTGGATACTCGTGTGATAATTATTGTTATATGAGAACCCCACTAAAGGCAAGTGAGTATCCCAATTTTCGCGTAAGTCAATTACACAACCACGAAGCATATCTTCTAAGGTTTGAATGGTGCGTTCACTTTGGCAATCTGTTTGGGGATGAAAGATCGTACTTAGATCTAAGCGAGATCCAAAAGCCTTTTGAAATGATTGCCAAATTCTTGATATGAAACGACCATCTCGATCAGAGATTATGGAAACAGGCACTCCATGTCTTGCCAGAATCTCTTTAAGATAAAGTTCAGCTAACTTCTCGGTTTTATCTTTCTCACGTACCGGCAAGAAGTGAGCTGATTTGGTTAGTCGATCAACAATTACCCAAATCATGTCGTGACCGCGAGAGGTCCTAGGTAATTTTGTTATGAAATCCATAGAAATTCGTTCCCATTTCCAAGTGGGAATTTTAGGTTGTTGTAACAATCCTGAAGGTTCTTGGTATTCGGCCTTAATTTTTGCACATGTTAGACATTTTCCAACATAAGTTGCAATATCTCTCTTGAGATTAGGCCACCAATAGAATTCTTTAAGTTGTGATACATTTTATCCACTCCGGGATGTATCGAATATTTGGACTTATGGGCTTCATCTAGAATTAGGTTTCGCAGATTACCAAAAGGAGGAACCCAAATTCTGTTTGCAAAATACAAAGTTCCATTCTCATTTGGTTCTAATTGTTTTTCCATACCTCTAAGCATCTCTGTTTTAAAATTTCCGCTCTTGAGGGCTTCCTGTTGAGCGTCGTGAATTCGAGAGGTAAGGTTATTGTGAATGGTGAGTCTTAATGATCGTACACGAAGAAGGTTCACTCGTTCCTTTCGACTTAGAGCATCTGCGACAACATTCGCTTGCCCGAATGGTATTTATTTTCACAATCGTAGTCATTCAACAATTCAAGCCAACGTCTTTGGCGCATTTTTAACTCTTTCTTGTTAAATATATGTTGAAGACTTTTGTGATCGGTAAAGATTGTGCACTTGGTGCCATAAAGATAATGACGCCAAATTTTTAACGCAAATATCACTGCACCTAGCTCTAGTCATGTGTGGTATAGTTCTTTTCGTGAACTTTTAATTCGCGTGATGCGTATGCAATAATTTTCTCTCGTTGCATTAATACGCATCCTAAACCTTGATGTGAAGCGTCACAATAAACTACAAAGTCGTCTATGCCGTCCGGAAGTGATAGAATCGGTGCATCACAAATTTCATCCTTTAGCAGTTGGAAAGCTGCTTCTTGTTTCTCTCCCCAATCAAACTTTTTATCTTTCTGAGTTAGGGAGGTTAGTGGTTGAACAATCTTTGAAAAATTCTCAATGAATCTCCGATAACAACCCGCCAATCCTAAAAATTGGCGTACTTTGGTGGGTGTCTTAGGTGCGTTCCAATTCTTAATGGCTTCTATTTTTGATGGATCGACATGTATGCCTTTCTCGTTGACTACATGCCCGAGAAATTGGACTTTACGAAGCCAAAATTCGCACTTAGAGAATTTTGCATACAATTTTTCCTTCTTTAACAACTCAAGAATGGTCCTAAGATGATGTTCGTGATCTTTCTTATTTTGTGAATATATATGTCGTCAATAAATAGTTTCACGAACTTGTCAAGTTAAGGTTTGCACACACGGTTCATTAAGTCCATGAACACCGCCGGTGCATTTGTTAGACCAAATGGCATAACAAGGAGCTCATAGTGACTGTAACAGGTTCGAAATGCTGTCTTTGGAATACTTTCTTCCTGCACTCTAAGCTGATGGTATCCTGACTTAAGTCAATCTTCGAGTAAAAACTTGATCCTTGAAATTGATCGAACAGATCGATCCTCGGTAACGGATACCGATTCTTGATCCTGAGTTTGTTCAATTCTCGATAATCTATACACAGTCTAAAGCTTCCATCCATCATTTTCACGAATAAAACTGGAGCTCCCTAAGGTGAGAAGCTCGGTCTAATGAAACCTTTATCCAACAATTCTTGAAGTTGCGTGGACAACTCTTGCATTTCTGAAGGAGCTAACCGGTAAGGGGATTTTGCAATAGGTGCCCCTCCTGGAATTAAGTTTATATGAAATTGGACTTGTCGTTGTGGTGGCACTCCCGGAAAGTCTTCTGGGAAAACTTCCGGAAATTCCTTCACAACAGGGATCTCCCAAAGTTTCGGCTCCTTAGCTTTCTTATCAACTACGTGTGCTAAGAATGCTATGCATCCTTTCCGTAAGCACTTCTGAGCTTTCATACAATGATAACTCGTAGTTGTGTTTCATTTTTCTCGCCATGAACAAGAAGTATTTCATCATTAGGAAGAGGAATACGAATGAATTTATCGCAACATACGACTTCAGCTCGGTTATTGGATAACCAATCCATACCAACTACGATATCGAAACTTCCTAATTGAACGGGTAATAAGTCGATGTTAAATTTTTGTCCACCAAGCTCTAAAGAGCATCCTTTAACAATCTCTGCAGATTCAATTATTTTTCCATTCGCTAGTTCGATAGTGAAAGGAATGTCTAATTTATTTGAATTTACTCTAAGTATATCTTTGAACTCTAAAGATATAAAACTGTAATATGTGCCAGTATCAAATAAACTAGATGCAAAGTGATTGTTAATAGGAAATGTACCCGTGATCACATTAGGATCTTGGCGCGCTTCTCGGGCTCCTATCACAAAGGCTCGACCGTGACTCTTGTTTTCTTTTGGGCAATTTTTCCTAAAATGAACCAAATCTCTACAACCATAGCAACATTGGTTCTTTCCTTTCTCGTTTACATTTCCACTGTTGCTTTCTCTCTTCTCTACATTCCTGCCTCCCTTGTTATTTCGCCAACAATTCTCGGTGCAGTGTCCTAACTTTCCGCACTTATCACACTTGGTGGTTCGGCATCCACCATAGTGATGATATCCACATTTGTTGCACCTAGGTGCATTCCCTGTATAACCTTTTGGTCTAGTTTCCGTTGTGGCTACAAATGCTTTACCTCCTCTGGTAGCGGGGGTTTCCTTTCTCTTGTTGCTCGGTCTTGATCCCTTTTTAAAATGAGAAAATTTTCTCTTGTTGTCATGCGAAGATGACTCCACATGTGTCTCCTTGGGCTTCTCGGCACCTTTCTTGAAAGCTTATTCATTCTTACCGCCTCTTCAGTAAAACTCACGGAAATTGTTATGGCTTCGGTGATAGTTTCCGGATGCGACCATGTAACCATACTCCGGATCTCCGGGGCTAATCCCCAAATGTAACATTCGATTCGTTTGAATTCGGGAGTTACCATATACGGAATAACCCGAGAGAGATCATGAAAAGGTTGAGTATAGCCATAAATGTCGGATCCAATAATCATTAGATTCCAAAATTCCGTCTCCAGCTTCTTCTGCAATTCAGCTCTTGAACAATATTTTTCTCTCATCATGTCGTTCAATCTTTCCCACGTAATAGCATATGCGGTTGCATCTCCTAGTGTCTGCACTTGTAGATTCCACCATGAAATAGCTTCGTCAATGAACAAACCCGAAACATACATAACTCTCTGATTAGGAGAACAATTGCTCATACGGATCACAGAATCCGTCTTCTCAGTCCATCGTACAAATGCCACAGCACCACCAGTGCCGTCATAGTTGAGTGGCTTGCAATCCAAAAATTGCTTGTACGTGCATCCTGAAATTTTGTTTTCAAAAATTGTCAAAAATATATATTTTCGCAAATAAATATTAATGATAATTCCTTTTGGTAAGGTTATGAATAACCAATCGTTAGCAAGATTTTGAACTCCTGGTGGGGCTTGAAATCTAGCTTCATTATCTTGATTAGTACGGTTAGTCTCATGTTGTGCGATCGCCTCGGCGATTCGCTGGTTCAACAGAGTATCTAGTTTAGCTTGTGATGCAGGTAGAGAGGTTGGTTGACGTCGACGTATATTTCTTCTTTTTGGTGCCATGATTTTCATATATATAACATATAGAAGTGATTAGACAAATATTTAAATAAATATTTTCATTCATGGACTCAAATTGAATAAATATGCCATCATAAAGTATACTAATGTATAAAAATCAAATAAATTGAATCAATACTTCACATAAGGTTTCCATACGATAGTCATCACATCATAATTAATATCAATGCATAATAAAAGAAAAGATACAAACTTTCACACACACACACACACACATATATATATATATTGTCAACTTGTGGCATAATTTTTGTGAAGAACAAAAATAATTCAGAGTTACATCGCTCTGGAATACAAGTCATAGACAATACAAAATAAGTAAGTATTTTTTTTCACATCATTTCTTCAAAATCTTCAAGTTGACATATATATATATCTTCAAAATCTTCATTCTTCAACCAAGCGGGCACGAGTACTACCCTTTCAAAACATGATCGCATACCAAATCTAGACAGACGGTCGGGGTGGGGGTGAAGATGCGCGTATCACACCATGAAAATATGCTATCTCCTCCTCGATAGCACTGAGACGCCTCTCATAAGATGAAGAGACAACATGGGGTGGTGGAAGTGAGGATACTGATGCAGATGGTGGTAGTGGAGATGTCGGTAGTGGTGGTGGTGGTTGAGGTGATGATGTAGGTAGTGGTGGCTGGGAAAATGACGATGGAGCACTCTGAGATGCCCGAATAGCAGAAAGTTGAGCACTAAGCTCATGAAACCGTCGAAACAAGATACCGAGCTGTATCTCGGTGGATGTGACCCTATACTCGGTGGTGGTAGGTGGCAAATGGTTTGAGTGGTACGGATCGGATGGGCTCATGCCCGGAGGTGGCTGAAAATGTGAAACAGGATAGTAAGGTGAGGGGTATGTAATAGTACAATGCACATATGATGGGGGATGAGACAAATCTCCAGCAGTAGGGGTCAGAATAAAAAGAGGATACTCAGTCATAGAATGACTATGTGGAACATGTGATGGCCCTCAGCAAACGGGTCCTGATAAGAACTGAGAGTCGGTGTGACAATAGTAGAAAAAGATCCAGCAAAAGGATAAGGGGGTACATGATCACAGGCTGAGAAATACCACCAAGGGTAAAAGGAGACGGTCTAGCAAAAAGGTGATGTATTGGGTGATCAGTGTGGTGTGTGATATCTCCCATAGAATACAGTGGTGGTGCAGACTCAGATAAATGATCAGTGGGGAATGTGTTTGGTGAAAAGGGATCGACATGTATAGGTGGAGTATCTGAAGATGGTGGTAAAACGGTATCAGGTGAAAGCATAGGTGATGGTGTCTCAGGTGTGGATGGTGCAGAAGATGAGATGTCGACAACCGAGATCTCAGGCTGAGCTACCTCTAACATGGCTATGTCAAAGTCCTCTCCTATACCGAGGTCGTCATCGAGGTGGTCAACATATACGACCGGGATGATATCGGCATCATCGTCGATAACAGGAAAAATGAGGTGGTTGTTCTCATCGATATCCTCGTCCAATGGACCTACCACATTAAGTGGTATGAGGTCATATGCAACAACATGTTCACACTCAGGGTGACCATAGATAATCATCTCATGATAGTAAGGTATAACAGGTATATCATCCTCTAAAGGGACATCTGCGGGAACAGGCTCAGGAAGGGCAAAGGGCTGAAAGTCAATGTTCATCCATTCATCGTCCGAGAGGTCGTCATCGGAGATGATGATGATGGGTGGATTGGGGTCGTCTAGTGGTATGTAATAAGCATCTGAGGTAAATCCTATGGAATCAGTGTCGGAACTGGTAGTGGAAGACATGGTCCTAGCAAAATAATCCGTACAACTCATGGGTAAACAATTATTACTTAAAATAAATTTGGGGAATTGTATATTGGTTTTGTTGTAAGTTGCCTCATGTATTGTTTGGATCAATCTTATTGTTATCGTGTCTAATCCTCATAAACTAACTTGTATAATGTCCTTGCATTATAATTTCGAACTTTAGTTTGGTACCAGTGGACACTTTGTGACAATGCAATGAAAAACACTTGTTGCGATTCCATAAACGACTTATTCGACTTTTTATAAAATGACCATTTTGAAATTGTAGACTTGACTCAAAAGAATCTTAGTTCACTACAACCTTGCTCTGATACCAGGTCTGTCACACTCCGATGTTCGTTGTTGCGGAAGCGTGTGCGAGGTGTGGCCAGAGAGGCAATCGTTGCATTCAACCAAGTAGACGACAATTGTAAAACATAATAAGATGTTCATCCATACATTTTATTTGAACTAAATTTACAATCAACTACTTGTTTCAAAAACTTAGTACATTTTCAACGACATTGTTCAAACTTTAAAACACAAGTTTTACAAACATGATAACCAAAAACTGGATGACATCAAATTGCTTGACTTCAAAACACACAAACATATGTTTCCAAAGCTGTCCACTAGTTACCTGTAATATATGTTAGTTTTAAAAAAAAACTCAACAAAAGCTCGTGAATTCATGTATTTAATTTGCATCAAATAATTTTTGAAAATATTTGAAGTATTGAACTGGTATGTAATCAAATGAAACTTGTAAGATCATTAGTGTTTTGCAAGGACACTAATTTGTATGCCGAATAAGGTGGCAACCAAACCTTGACGATTTATTGTGTCTGGGACACTCGTTTTAGACACAAAAGCACTCTATTACGATCTGTTATTATTGCCGTATTAGAGTGGGGCTCGCCCAAACCCAACTTTTAGTCATTAAAAATCTTTGTTTAATCATGATTAAAACTCTTAATCTTTCAAAATCGTTAGTTTAACCATACTTTAATCATATTAAACTTTATAAAAATTTTGCCATAGTTTCCCTTAAACTATGGACTTTCGCGTGTTTAAATAAACATGTTTTAAACCATTTTCAACTCAAATAATGATCAAGTATAATGACTAATCTTCTAGATCATAAATATTTAACAAGAAATGTTATGAACTTGTTGTGGTTCTAAACTTTCCAGAAATGGAAACTTTATTATCACATTTTAACAAAACTTTTAGATTATTTATTTTATATAAAAACTCATACTTTATGTTAGTATATGAAATCTTGTTAAGTGTGTAGACATGTTTATATCATTTCCAAAAATAAGTGCATGTTCATGATCTTTCAAAAATGGAAAATTTATTACTACTTTTCAATAAAATTTCTAGATCATGAGTTTTAAATAACAATCTATATTTTGTATAATGCATATGACCATTTTAAGTGCATAAATCATGTTCATAACATTTTTTTGTTAGTAAATCTTGCTAGATCTAACATGCATTTGTTTAGATCTTCATTTCAACCATAAAATGCAAGATTACTTCTACTACAAAAATGAGAACTTCAAGATCATCAAATAAGTTAAATAATCATATTTATATGTCTATTCTTTTCATTGTTTTTAGATGATTTTTATGTGAAATTTCAAGATGATCTTGTACTTTTCACAATATAAGAATGTAATAATAAAATATGAAGCTTACTACTAGCTAGATGAACAAGATGAAAGTGATGATAATATGAAGAAAAGATGATGATCCAAGAGCTCCAAGTGGGTCTTCAAGTTTTGCAAAATCTTTGAATCATTAATGCACCTCCATATTTGCTTGAAATCTTGAGTTTGAATTTTGAAAATGTGAAGATGATGGGTGCTTGATGTTGGCAGATTTTAGAGACAGAAAGGAAAGAGGTGAATGATTTTTGGGTGATGTTGGAAATGAGGAAGGGTGGAGTGTGGTTTTGATTAATGTTCTTACACTTAACCAACACTAATCATGTTTTCCTTGTCCCAACACATCAAAGAAAGGTGAGTGGGCATGGGAACCCACCTATAGCCCTGTAAAAATGGGGGTTTGGTTTTTTTTTTTTATAAAAATCTTGTTATATTTTATAAACTTTAAAATCTTGAATGTTTGTATATATTAGTTTTTATAAGGTTTAATGATCCAGAACACTAAAGTGATGTAATAACATGTGAAACTAACTCCCTAGGCTAATTGTTCGTTGTTCGGTTGATAGATTCGGTTCAGGTCTCGTACCGGGTTAAATACTTATATTTTGTGTTCTTATGTAATTTTTATCTACATAATTGTCTTTGTACAATTTTATAGTCCAATTTATTAATCCAACTCTCCGGACTAATAAATTTGTTATTTCAGCCTCAGTTCCTGTACCGGCTTTGTTGTCGGGTATTTACTGAACTATCCGTGTAGCTTAAAAACCTAAAGTTTAAATAAGGGTTTTGTATTTTTTTAATACCCTACATATTATTTATGATTAATAATGTTTATTTTTGGGTTTCGGACATTTGTTGTTTTCGTTATGCGGAGTGCTGTACATTTAGAAAAATTGCTGTATTTTTCTGAGGACCGGACAATTTTGATGTTTTAATAAAAATTTCTTCCAATAGTAATTTTTGCACATTATTTACAACTAATGTTCCCATATAATAATTATCACGGACATACTTAATTTCTCGTTTTTGCCGTGTGATACTGTACCGCGACCAGTCCTAACATGTACAGTGTGTTCGCGTTTCCGCCATCAGTCTAGGATATACTTTTATATGTTTCTAATTGTGGCGGGTTTATTATCATACAAAGTTATGATTTTGAAATTCCTAGACCTTTAAGACTTAAAATCAAAAATTAATTCATGTTATACGATAAATAGACAATTTACTAGTTGTTCAAGTTGTACAGAATTACTGGAATTTTGCCAATTGTCACAAGGCCGACGTCACTACGAAAGTGACATTTAACAAACGAACAAACTCGAACCTCTGCTAGAACTAAAAACTGTTACATTAAAATACAATATAAACTCTGATGATAACAACTGTTGAGATATCCTCTGTTGGGCTTCATCATTTGTTAGTGTTCAACAGACTTTACTTCAATAGACTTTATCTTCATCAAAGGTTCTCATCAGCAGACCTTGGCTTCCAGTAAATCTTAGCCTTTAAACAGATCTTGTGAACAGTCTTTAAGTAAAAGCAGAGTTTGGAGCATCAGATCTTTATTATAAAGGATCAGATGTTATAGATAATTTTGGCTTTTCAATCTTCTGTTCTTTTATAGAGTTCAATAGATGATTTTGGAAGTACACATTGATGATCTCGTCATAAAAAATATTATAGAAGAAACAATGCTACGTGACATTGAGGAAACCTTTCGAAGTAAAACATTAAACTCAACCCAAAAAAATGTTCATTCGGGGTAGAAAAGTCAAGTTCTTAGGAGTAATAGTCACAAGGGGCAATTTCAAAGCCTACCCTAAGAAGGTCATGGCTATTGCAAAATGCCATTACCCAGAACTCTCAAGGAAGCCCAAGCGCTAAATGACAGATGCCATCTATAGATTCCTTGCCAAACATGCTGAAAGATCCTTACCTTTCATCAAAACGCTGAAAGATTTTCTAAACAAGAACCATTTTAAATGGACAGTTAAAGCAAAGGAGGCATTTAAAGACATGAAGTGTCTAATAACAAACCTCCCAACTTTAACTGCCCCTCACCTTAAAGAAACACTGAAGATGTACCTTTCATCAGGTCACCACGCAGTCAATGCGGTGTTAATGGTCGAACAAAGCGGAGTTAAAACACCGATCTATTACATTGCAAGCCTAGAAACGAGATATCCAACACTGGAAAAGTTAGTTCTTGTTTAATACATGCCTACTAATGGCCCAGGTGATATTTCCAGGGTTATAAGGTACAAGTCCTAACTATTACCCCCTACAACGAATTCTACACATATCAAAAATATCTGACAGACTTGCTAAATGTGCTATCGAACTCTTGCACTGGACATTGACTACCAGAAGAGAACAATAATAAAAGGCAAGGTCATAACAGATTTTTAGCGAAATTCCCCAAAGGAGAACACATCCAAGATCCAGCTAGCTAGGCAAACCTTCAATGCTATACGGATGTCTCTTCCAGCAGGAAAGGCGCAAGCGCATGATTAATGTTGATCAGCACCAACGACATTAAAAATTATTGTATGCCCTCAAATTCGATTTTGAATGCTAATGCTTAAACAACGAGTTAGAATATGAAGCGCTATTAGCAGGATTACGTCCGGCCCCTCTTAGTGGGAGCATCTAGGGTTGACGCATATGTTCATTCTCTGTTGGTAACAACCAAATTAAAGAAACTTATGAAGCACGAGACGAGTCAATGGCAAGATACCTGGAAAAATCTAGAGAGCTCATGGCTAAATTTGAAAGTGTAACACTCACAGACGTTCATAGAGGAAGAAATCAGATCGTCAACGTCCTCAGCAAGCTAACCACATCAGGTATGGGAAAAGAGGTTCGAATAGTAACCTTACATACGCCATCCATAAACCAAGCGAAAGCTCTCTCGATCACCACATAAGAAAGCTGTTGGATGACCTCGCTTCTCAAATACGTGAAGCATGGGGAACTACTGGTCTCAAAGAGGATCACTCGATGAGATGTAACTTGACACAGGTATGACACTAGCAGGCAAATCAGATCCATAAAGGTTGGGCTGAGATTATTTCTCAAAACTTCAGTACCAGAAGTCAAATGCAAAGACGCAACACTATTTGAAGATACATCAATCGACAACTCGGTTGGACCACTTGAAAGAACATCTGTGTACACATCTTGACAACATAACCAACAACAATAAGATAAAGGAAGGCAAAACAAACACGATTGGAAAAGACTTACCAAGCTGGGCTAACATTGCTAACCGCCTTGATTCAACCTACGAAAACTTGGGCATCATTTTCATTCTCTTCGGCACAGGTGGCCCGGATACCCTCAACTCCTCCAAGGAAGAAATGGAAGATGCAGCAATACTAGTACATATAGGCACAACCATGTCACCTAAGTGTACCTGCTAGGATTCTTTCCTCACATCCGCTTGTCGTGCAAGAACCGATTTCTTTGAAGCATTCCCACAAGTAGATGATTTGAGTATATTAACATTGCTAGGGGAATGTTAGATGATACCATAGAGCATACCACCACTGTAGAGGGAAATAAAAAGTTTTCCAAATGAGTGCTGAGAATCCCAGTCTCCTCATCCACAAGAGCTTTAATAATGTAGCCGTCTCCTCATCCACAAGAGCTTTAATAATGTAGCCCTTTGTGAATCAACAAAGTAAAAAAAAGACTAGTCAGCTGACATTATAATAGGAGTTAAATGCAAGAGACAAGCTAAAATGCTATAATACAAAAAAAATGTCACTTACCACCATCGATACTCTTAAACGTCGGGTACTATTTGCTGCTCTTCCAAACCTGACTTATACCAAACAAAACGAAAGCACCCTCAGGAATGACTGTACACTCTGAAGGGTGTGTACACAACTTTTTTAATAGGTAATTCTCCTTAAACGCATTAGCGTGGGGCGGGACATCCTTTACCTTCTCCTTCAGCGCCATTTCACGCCATAACATCCCCTCGGGAATCACATTGGCATCCACATAAAAGATTTTTTTCACATCTTTGTCCCTTGAACTTGAAGGCGCATATCAAGTGTCTTTTCTCACATTTAGCGATGAAAACCCACATTCTTCAAAATACCATCAAGCTTTATATTCCACACTCTTGGGGCTTACCTAAGGCCGTATAAAGCTTTCTAATTTTCACCTGATTTTTCGAACCCATTTGCTTGACACACTTACACTTCCTTTATATCACCGTGAAAGACCGTCATTTTTACATCCAAATGATGAATCTTCGATCCCTTTCTAGCTGAGAGAGAAATCAATAGTCGTATTGTCTCGTGCCAGGCTATTGGCACGGATACTTCATCATAATGCATATCTAGTTGCTGAACATAACCTTTTGCCATCAATTACGTCATGTGTTTGTTGATCGAAGAGTCTAGATTTCATTTAACCTTTAACATCCACTCAATCTAAAAGGTTTAATGACTTCTAGTAGAAAAGTTAACTGCCACTTATAATTTTCTCAGTTGATTCAATCTAAGTCTTCATAGCCTTTACCAATTTCGGTTTAGTTTTCGCTGTAATAAAGTATCTCGGTTCCATATCAAAAGTAAGCATTAATTCTTCACAAGTTTTGTTAGACTTCAATTCATAATCTTATAACTTAGATAGTAAAATTGAGATACTGTTGAATGTGTGACCTGTTCGTATCAGGCTGTTCATAGTGTACGGTTTCTTCAGCTTCAAAATGGGCTAAGACCCCTTTGTTCACGAACTAGGTAGCGGCGGGGCTCCAAGCCTCGTTTCAACTTCACATTCACATTCAATTTCTTGACCTAGGCTTATCATGTTACTTCGAAGATTCGAAATATAAAAGATTCAGTCATTAATTTTTGTTCACCATTTCTACCTTTGAACAAAATCGAGCCTTTTCATTTTGTTTTTGCACACAACCTATCTCTACATCTCACCCCTCCGACTATTCGTTTGTTTAACTTAGAGAAAAACTCCTAGTTCCTATCATGTGATTGTTCGCCCTATTATCTAAATACCAAGTATGTTTTTTGCTTGCATGAAACTTGGCTGGAATAACTTTACCTTCATTTAAATAAAAGGTTTCTTGTGAATGATTCATCATGAGGAAAGTTCCATCTACCCGATTCATTTATTGTTCATCAGTTTGGTCCAAACTTGCCTCTTGATCACATGATCGGTTGGAGCAACTTGAAACCAAGTGCCCCAACTTATCACACTAGTAGCACTCAATACCCGAAAGATCTCTTTTCTTGCCTTTCTAGTTTTTATCATCGTGGTTCTTTGAGGAATCCTGTTGACCACAGTCCTGGGTGTTATCCCAACCACAACCTCTTGAAGAACGTAAACGACGTCCTTACCCTTGTTACTGTCACGACCAAGGGTAGAAGAAGATTCAGAATTTGAAAACATTAACTTACCTGAATTTTCGTTTGCATGTTTTTTTCTTTGATCCTCTCTTAATAGGCTTTCAATCTACCAGCCACATCTTCATACTCCATCGTTTTCATGTCCAAAATTTGTTCAAATGAGGCTACAATGCGTATAAACCTCTGTGACAGACTAATAAGGTATTTCTTGACAATCATCGCTCTTCAAGTAATTCCATATGTGTGGCAGACTAAGAAGCAATTCTAGACAATTTCACAACAAACTCGTCTATTATGCCAGTATCCTTCATCTTTAAACCCTCGGACTCGGCTATTAATGTATTAAGTCTATCCTCTTTAACTCTTTCAACACCCAATATCCTAGTCTTTATTGTTTCCTACGTGTTTGTCTGATTTCATATTACCGATTTGAAGTATCAAATCCTTCTATATTGATTGGAACAAAAGTGCTTTGACCATGTTGAACTTGGTTTGGTTACTTCTCACACTCCCTGAATACCAAGAATTACCTCCATTTGCAAACACCAAATTATGTAATTCGTTGTTGTTAACATTAAACACTGAAACAACAATGAGGTTGATTCTTTCGTCGGTGGCGGTGGAACAATGCCATCACCTGTCTGGTTCTTTTTTGTTCTCTAAAATTAATTACTGATTTTGGTTCAAGTATATCCAGCCTTAACACGATGGGACCTTACACAAATCCTACAGGATCCTTAACATGATCGAAATTGAGGTTTAGGTCTGGTTGAAATTCCAGCAGCTCTGTTCTTTGCATCTGCCCTTCACTATTACGCTGACCATAGCAAATTCAAACAGAATCTAATATTGACCACTAGTCCCTGATGCGTCTTGCTTTCACTCTTTGGCGATGATCTGAGATACTAGTACCGAGCACAGTTATTGACTCTAGATGCGGTCGGCTCCGTCAAATTCGCAAGTGAACTATTGCAAGACTCACATTTAAATAGATATGCTATGGATTTATACAGAAGTGAACTATTGACAAGAGTCACATTAAATAGTTAAAGTATGTTGACTGCGTTTCTGATCAGCAAGTTCATAGGTCCAAAATTCAGAGCTCTGATACTAATTGAAGATTTGTACCAAATTCCTTATGTAATCAATCAGACTCACACACACAATTGATTCTTGGCTAACACCAAGTGATTTTATTATGAAGAAATCTAACCCAAAAACTTCATAGAATGATCCCTATAAAGTGATTTGTTATTTATAATCCAACATATATGCATTATACTATAACTAGGACACAATTAGTTATATACACAATAATCATCTTCTACATATTGTACATCATATAGGACACTAGATAACTATCCTCCATTAATTAGTTGTTTATTTGGGAAGCATTTGACTTGCACTCAAACACCACCTATCCAAGCCGCCCCATGCTAGATGCCATGGGCTAAACTAGAAATTTGCAACAACGTATGTATCCAATAAAATTGCTAGGCATAAGAAGGAATCCGAAATGATTTTTATGTTTAGTTGTATGGTTCATAATCTAGTAAGATGTCTAATATGACATAGAAAAGGCATGATGGAAACATGGTTAACCATGAATTAAGTTTCATGTCATTCCAAAGAAGATGTATTATAACTAGATCTAAGTTAAGATCACGGGTTATAAGTCTTATGAATTGACGAAAAGGCAAAACTGAGCAGCGAGTCAAGAACACATTAGAACAACTTATTTCAATTAAAATTATCAATTTTGATTTGACCAAGTTAAAGATATGTTTGGATCCCACAACCAGAGAGTTAATAAGAGATAAAGTTGTGGAATGAGATTAGAGCCCATGGTAAAAAGGGTACGTGAGGAAAATCTAACCTAACTGACTAGAGATCCTAAGATGTAGGTTCAATAGGACAACTTAATCATGTAACCAAAGGGTGTTTACTACGAGGACATAGCTTATATATATGTTTATATATAAGCTACTATATGTGTTTATATTACCCCCTATACTATAAAAATGTGTTTAAATACGTCCTAGTCCATTCCTATAGCAATTAGTGATATTGTTGTGGGGCTAAAAATAATATGTAACTATTGATTTGTTTAAATTAGGATAGCCATAATGCTTTTAATGACTTGAGGACAAATCCCCTATATTAGAGAGTGGTGTGGTTGATTTGAATAGAATTGTGGACACAATTCTTAGAGCTCTCTCAAAACCAGGAAAGTGTTCCAAGACCATTATTGGCTATATTTGTGAGGGGATGGCCTGATCAGGGAAGGTATTATGTGAAAGTGTATTGTCGTTTACACATATGGGGGGTTGTTCAAGGATATTGCGTCTACAAAACTCTAAGTATGCTTCACAAACAAAGTTTCAAAAGCAACACCTAACTATCTTGCAATACTAGACTGCTGAGGTTTTATCGGGGAATTTTGTGTGTTTTAATCTATCTCCATTGGATTGTTTGAAATTTGAGTGAAAATGAGGTTCACTAAATATTTTGGAGATGAATAATTATATTTATATATGTGTATGAATAATTATTCATGGGTTTGTGTTTATGTTGTGAGATCTTAATAACAAACCAAATTTGTCAAAAATGAAGCTTAAATGAATAAGATATCGATGCTTGAAGATGTGTGATTATTACAGCCAAAGATAAGAAAAACGCATTAAGTTTTGTCAACTTATCCCACGTGGGATGACAAAACTTGAAGTTGTATATAAGAATGATCACTCCTTGTAAATTGTTTCCTTTAAGGCAAATACTAGTAGGGACCCTAACTCGCACACATGTGTGTGCATGGTATGGGCGATGGGGCACAAAGTGGTGCACTTTGCACTTCGCATCACCACGAGCCGCCTTTGTATTTTTAAAAGGTGGTTCAAACGACTCGGTATTAATTCAGGAAACATGTGGGAATCAACTTGGAGATAGTTAGAGAAAGAAGAGTTTCTAAAAGAGGAACGAATATTGGAGAATATCCAAGAAAAGTCTAAAGAAGCTCGATTAAGAAGATTTTAGTTCATGAAGTGGGCTCCTGCGACTGATTAAACGCCAATACCGTCTGAAGAGCGTAGGAAGCCGTGCAAGAATTTCTTTGCGCGTTAAAGTTACATACTTGAAGAGTTTGAAGAACAGACCAAGACTACGGCAACATCCAAGGGGGAGTTTGTTGGTGCATAATGTCTATTGCCTACGTCTTAAGGATGTGCCTATATTTGTAATGGGGCGAAACTGTTAGATATTATGTTGTTTATATTTAACTTTGCTTGAAGGTGAGCCTACCTTTGCATGAAGGTAGTATGTCTATATATATAGGTTATGAGAGGTGTTAGTGTGTAGAACTTTTGCGAATGAGACGGCAAAGCTCTGTCAGATTACCTTGTCATTTGTAACTGTTAAACATTGAATGAAATTAGTTAATTGATGAAATAATCATGTTAATTGTTACGAATTCATATGAATTCCATGCGTATGGACTAGATACTCAAATTAGGACCTTTGCTATTGGACAAACGATCCTACACATTCAAATGCACCACAATGTGAAACAAATAACACCAACGTGTGTTGGTGCATAATGTCTATTGCCTACGTCTAAGATATGTCGGTTATGTATATGGGGCTTAGAATGTCAAACACTGTATGTTAATATATGATTTATATGTTTATAAAGTGGCTCGTACGAGTGAGCTATGTGGCTCGTACGAGTGACACCTTTTGTCACTCGTACGGGGCACCACTCGCACGAGTCAAACACACACATTCCTCCTCTTGTGCGAGTCATGTTGACCTATAAATAGAGGAGCTTGAGTGTTGTGTTAGATATCTGTTGGTGTGTGACTATGGTGAAGCCCTGCCAAATTGTTTACTCATTTTTTAATCGTTCACGTTTATCAATACAAATCAAGGCGTTTAAGCAGTATATCTTTCTTGTTTTTTATCCAACTCGCTAACAATGAATTCCGCCACTGTTAGCTGAGTCAGATCAGTTCGGTGCTCATAAGAAGAGAGCTGATTCCCTCTCACAAGTGACAATGAATTGAGTTCTGAACAAAACCCACTCGTACGAGCCACTTCTTCGTATGAGTTGAAAATCATACTTAACAAATTTAATGATTTTGAACAGAACTTCCTCGTACGAATGATGACTCATACGAGTGAGTAAAATTTGAAATGTTTGGAAAAATTTTCTAAGTGTTTGAAATCTTTATTTTTGTAATCAAGAAGTCTTCGTTTTCACCGTTTCATAACATATGTTGTCTTCTCGTGAGACTATTCCAGAAATCGTAGCTTATAGAGAAGTATTAGATTTTTTAAGCCGACTTCCTATTACTAAGGCGCTCACTGACCGTCACATGGCTTATCGTTCTCACGTCGAATATTTTTGGAATGCCGCTGAGTTCGATGAGGAAGAAAACGCGATTTTGTTGTAGTAAGGATTGATAATGAAGATATTCAAGTCAAAATCACTGAAGACTTGATCGGAACGGTGTTAGAATTTAAAGATCATGAAGAAGACCCAATTGGTTTCTCAGAATAGATGGTTAAAGGGTGCTTCTATCGGATGGATTATGCAGGATTCGTTAACGCAACTCCTTTTAAGAAGGCAAACCTCTCTGCTCCATTTCTTTATATTGCACACTGTATTATTCATGCCCTCAGTCACAGAAAGGGCGGCTTTGATGATTTGATTGATTATCAGATGTGCATGATTACAGCACTTATTCTGAACTTGCCTTACAATTTCTCAAGACTGATCTTCTCACAGATGGTCCAAAATATACAATGCGAGAAGTTTCTACAGTATCCACGTTTTGTTCAGATGTTGCTCGATCACTTACATCCAAATTTAAAGAAGAAGAAGAAAGATGATGTTTTAAACCTAGAACATATGGATGTGTCAACTCTGAAAAAGATGAATCTGCATCTTAAAGCCTTCCCAAATGCCAAGCCTGTTTCGGGGCTATTCTTGACAAAGATTATGTGGACCGCCGAAGGGGAAGTGGCGGAAATATGATAGTGGAGACGAGGATGAGGAGTTAGAGGCGTTAGACGGTTTTGTTGCAAAGAGAAGCGTGTGGTTCTCTAAAGAAGATAAGAAGGGGGTAAGGGGTCGAAGCGAAAGCAAACGTCCACATCTACTCCAGTGCCCCAAAAAAGAAGCAACGTACATCTGACAGCACGAGGTTGGTAGACGAGTCAGAGCAAGAAGAAAATGTTGAAACTTTGGCTGCTGATATCTAACGAGAAGCATTTGGGGTACAAGAAGGAATAGTTGAAGAGACATCCTCCTCTAGCACTGATCAAGAGGATAGGATCATCGGAGAGAGAGAAAGAGCTAAAGAAAGAGAACTTGAACGTTTGGCTGAAATTCAACGAAAAGCAGAAGAGAAGAAACTCAAAGCAACAAGGGAAGATGATACAACTTATGTACCTTCGGGGTTCCGACAGTGATACCCATGTTCACAAATCTTCTAAGAGATCTTCTAAACGTCTTAAGAGGCCAGCTATTAGAAGCAAAGTTTCTCCAAAAGACAAATCTAAAAGAAAGGTGCAGAAAAAGGTTGATGAAGCAGTGCATGTCGAACCGACTCCTCAACCACCACCATCACCACCTCCTCAACCAACTCCACAACCACCACCATCTCCACCACCACAACCAACACTACAACCTACGCCTCAAGCTCAACCTTCTCAATCTCAACCCCAGTTCTTCACAGGAACCAGACTTGAAGATCAATTTTACTTCAATTTTGGTGATATACTAGGGGGAGAAGAATTTTTAGCAGATATGTTCAATGACACTATAATTGAAGAATTGGAAAACCAAGTTATGCAGTTAAGTGTAAAGATTGCTGAACTACAAGAGCAAATTAAAGGGCTGAAAGAAGAAAACAACATCTTGAAGCAATCTTGGCCAGTATAGCGTCAGAGAACTAAAGACTAAGGAACATAATGTAAGAATATAATGAAGAACGCCTCAGCAATCAACGAAAAATGAGCTTATTCAAGAAAATTCTTACGAAGAAACTCGGAATTAACTTAGCTGCACAAATAGATGAGATTGAGAGGGCCGAGGCTAGAGAAAGGGTTGCTGAGCGGGAACGAATTGCAAAAGAATTATCTGACGCTCAGAGGAAAGGTAAAGAAAAGGTTGGTGAGGAACCCGTAACTGAAATAACTGAGCCAGAAGCTGAATCTGTGCGAGTATCTTCTGAAGTGGTGGTGTATGCAAAATCAAAGAAGTTTGTTTTAATTGGAAAGCCAAAGGATGTTGACATTGACATGATGAATCTTTCAGATAAACATCGGAATAAGAGAAAATTGGAGAAAGAAATAGAAGGAGATGTAGATGAATTTGGTAAGAATCTTGAGAAGGAAATGAAGACTTGGACGATATCGATGATGTATTTTCTGATAAGTCTGATGATGATAGTGATGTTGTTGATGATGACAATTTGGGTGGTTTAGATTTCCTTGTAACAGAATCTAATTTGAATGAAGATATCGATTTTTCTGTTTACTTGGATGATTCTACAAATCAAGTGAAAGAAAGTAAAGATCAGGGAAAGTATGAATGCTCGAAGGATTCTAAGAAGGCAGGAATCCTCACAGTGACTGATATGTCATTTGTTCCTGTCATGCCTAAACAAAAGATATTATATTCGGAGCATGATGTTGAAGAGGGAGAGTTTGTCCACAGTTACACAAAAGAAGAAATAGCAAATATGATGGGCATGGACGAAAAAACATGTGAGTTTGATTTCGAAGAGGAGCTTAACAAAATTAGTGCTTTCGAGCATGTGGATTATGTCTTCGAACATGTTTCTGACGCACATGATTAGGATAAAGTTTTTGTGGAGGATGATTCTGATGACAATGATGAAAATATTGCCGACGAGGGTACAGATGACTCCCCAACTTTTAGTGAATTGGTTGCAGCCGAGAATGATGAACTTCTGAAGCACAAAGTTTAAGAGGTTGTCAAACAGGGTGCGATTCCTCAACAATTGTCTGCAGAAGAAATGGCAGAAGTGAGGAATCGTTGGTTTAAAGAAGTACCAGCTGAGCGTAAATTCAAACGTCCCCTAGCATTCTTCACGCGTGATGCTTCCCTGGAACTTCAACCTTAATGCATTCCATAATTATTGTGAATTGTCAGTGCCTTTTTACTCTCCTCACTTAGGAGGTTTGGATGGGAAGCTTGGATTCCATAAGTCAAAGGTTACTTGTATCAAATGTAGAGAGAAAGGACATTTTAAACGGGAATGTACTAATCGAGAAGTTAATAGCAGTCAAAGTCCTTTTGGAGATGACTACTACAAGAAAGCTATATATCATCGGCCGTCACCACCACAATCAAATTCAAGGATGGTACAAATAGAAGACGGTCCATCGAATGCAAAAGACAAAGCTTTAGTAGTCGCTCAAGAAGATGAAGGGTTTAACTAGAGCAAGAACATTTCAAAAACTGAAAGTCTCGAACTGCTGGCAGAGATTAATGAAGAGCCTGAACCTGAAGCAGAAGATTATTTGAAGCAGTATTTGATTAAGCCATTGAGGAAACTGTTCTTGAAGGATATTATCATGAACAACGTAACGAGGAAGAAAAATTATTGCATAGTGCTTTTAGAAATTTGATTCCACCTAATATGTTTCCGTCTTTTGAAGGATATTTTGACTCAAGCTATCAAGTACAAGCAGAAGAGGAATCAAAGCCTGAATGTGTGGAATTGATAGATGTGGATAAAGAAATGAATGCCAAGAACTTGACAGAGATCGCAAACAAAGCAATGATGGCAAACCTTGAAGAGATAGTTTCTGATGAAGTCAAGGAAGAGTCGGTGACTGAATGTGTCAAAGAGTCGGTAAAGGAGATTGTCAAAGTTCAGGTTGTTGAGGTTGAAAAACCTTGCAAGAAATGTCAAGAGCCTTGCAAGGAGTGTGTCAAGAAAGATAAAAACTATTCTGAATTGAAAAAGCTTTCAGATAATTTGTCAAGTGATTATAACAAAAACAAGCTTATGACAAATTATCCAAAGTGATTAAACAATATGAATAAGTTAACAAAGAAGATAGTGCAACGTTGTCGATGCTTAAAGCAACTTTTATCAACAAAGCAACTCTTAAGCTTGAAGTTCCAGGGAAGTTCACAAATGAGGAAGAGCAAAAAGGCACTACTTAGAAAAGAGTTCGATGTTTTCAATATTTTGAAAGGCGAAACTATGAAGCAGTTGATTAAGCGTCTACTATCACCTTGTTGTTCAAATGAAGAGGTTGGGAATTCAGAAAACAAAAAGGAGTTAGTCGACAAGTTGGCGGACGCTTTGCCTGAGGGAGAGTGGACTACGTACTTGACGATTCTGAAAAATCGTGCAGAGTATAGTGGTTACAGCCTATCAATGTTCATAGAAATGCTCGAAGGTCATGAATTAGAAATGCAGAAGATGGCCAAATCAAAAGGTGCTCAAATGCAACAAGATGTAAATCTTTACTTTATAGGTATTTTTGTTGGTACTCAAAGTCCGAGAGTACAACCACCTTCAATGCTCATAGTTCTGCAAGCCCATCTTCTAATCAATCTGGTTTTCAATCATCTTCACATAGCTCAAACAGTTTCTAAAGTCAACAATCTAGTCAATCTAACTCAAACTAGAGGATTTTAAAGTGTAACATAGCTGTGAATCTCCAAAACACACAAGATTTTGATGAACATACCGCCAAGCAGCACATCTCATTGCTCGCATATGTTCTTGAATCTTACGAAAGCCTGGTTGCTGGGAGGATAGGAAATCCATATATGACCAAGGAAGATTATGATCAGATAGAATTAGAAGAGTTAGAGCTGATCGATATTAAATGGTGCATGGCTTCTATAGTCCGAAGAGCTCAGAGATTTATAGAGATTACGAGAAGAAATAGCTTGGGAGGTTTGGATGGACGCTTGGATTTGACAAGTCAAAGGTTACATGTTTTAGATGTAGAGAGAAAGGACATTTCAAACAGGAATGTACTAACTGAGAAGTCAACAGTAATCAAAGTCTTTTGGTGGTGATTACTACAAGAAAGCTATCTATCATAAGCCGTCACCACCACAATCAAATTCCAGAATGATTCAAATAGAAGATGGTCCATCTAATGCTAAAGACAAAGCTTTAGTAGTCGCCCAAGAAGATGAAGGATTTAACTGGAGCAAGTACATTTCTAAAAACGAAAGTCTTGCACTTTTCGCAGAAATAATTGAAAAGCCTAAACCTAAAATAGAAGATTATTTTGAAGCAGTATTCAATGAAGCTCTTGAGGAAGCTGTTCTTGAAGGATATGTTCATGAACAACATGCTGAAGAAGATAATATATTGCATAATGCTTTTAGAAATCTGATTCCACCTAATATGTTTCCATCTTTTGCAGGATATTTTGATTCAAGCTATCAAGTGCAAGCAGAAGAGGAATCAAAGCCTGAATGTGTGGAATTTATAGATGTGGAAAAAGAGATAAATGCTGAGAATTTAACAGAGATTGCAAACAAGGCAATGATGGCAAACCTTAAAAAGGTAGTTTCTGATGAAGTCAAGGAACAGTCAGTGACTGAATTTGTCAAAGAGTCGGTAAGGGAGGTTGTCAAAGTTCAGGTTGTTGAGGTTGAAAAACCATGCCAGAGATGCCAAGAACCTTGCAAGGAATGTGTCGAGAAAGATAAAACTATTCTGAACTGAAAAAACTTTCAGATAATTTGTCAAGTGATTATAATGAAACCAAACAAGCTTATGAAAAATTATCTAAAGCAATTAAACAATATGAAAAAGTTAACAGTGAAGATAGTGTAACTTTGTCAATGCTTAAAGCAACTCTTATGGACAAACAAATGGCAATTAACATTCATCTGAACAAAATTGCTGAACTAACAATGAGCTTGAAAAAATGAAAATCGAAATGGAAAGGGTTAACAAATTGTTAATCAGTTATTCCACCAGTTCATATGTCATTGATCATATTCTTCTGAAAATTGAAAAGGAAGAAGTTGATAAGAAAGGTAAGAACAAAAGTGTCGGTTACAACGGTGTTCCACCACCCATGTGGGAAAGCTATGCTAGAAAGAAACCATCAGGGGTGGAAAAGGAGCTAATCTAAATTTGAAAACTGAAAAGAAATATGAGCTGCCCGAGAACATTGATGTAACATACACTAAATTAGACAATGATTGTGAATCTGATGTGGTTAAAAATGTTGTCAAAAATGTTTTAGGAAGTGAAAGTGATAGCACAAAATATGAAAGCGCTGAGTCAAATTCGAAGAAAACTAGTTCAAGTTCACCTTCTGAAAAAGAGGAGAGTTTTCATAAGAATTATCTTGATAAATTAGATTCTAGTTTGGATGATGATTCTACATTGGTTGCTTATACAATGAAAGGATCGAACAAACTATATTCTGATCAAGAATTTCCGATTCAAAATTTGAATCTTGAGAAAGTTGAACAAGTGTTTACATTGACAGAAATAAATCTTTCAGAGCTTGAAAATTTGAACGAGTCTTACTACTCCAAACCCAAAAATTCTTACAAAAATAATTACAAAGGTAAAATATCCTGAGAATAAGCGAAAAGGGTTGGGGTGTGTAAAGAAGAAAAATGATGGTTTCAAAAACCAAATTTTCAAAAGAAGGTAAAATTTGTTTTTGGATCAAGCTCGGTAAGTGAAGAGGAAAGGTTGGGAAAGGAATATTCAAACGACGAGTTCCATGCTGAAAAGAAATGTCGTGAATAGAATTTGGGTTCCTCTGTTGGAAACGACAGTAGGGCATGTTGGAAATGTAACAAAGTTGGCATATTGCACAACATTGTAATCAGAACAACCCAAAATTTGTCCACAATATTAAGAATTCTATAGAAGATGTGAAACAGAAAACCTCTAAGTTTGTACCAAAATAGATTTTAAAAAGAAATAATGAATCCAACAAAATTATGAAACCAACAATTTCAAATGTTCAAATTTGAAATTGGTTAAACTTCAACAAAAAATGAACAAAAGGATCCAAAATTTTATTCCAAAAAGGTAATTCTGAAAACATAAACTTGGGTGGTTAAAACCAAATCATCTTCTGCTGAAATCAAAACATCTGTTCCTGCTAAATCTGAGACTGGATAGGATGTTAAAGCCAAAGTGCCAAAGTTTGATATTCCGAACTCACCCAAGACCGAGAAGGCTTGGATTTCATTATTTAGGTAATTACTTATTTACATGTATAGGGGCTCCTGAGGTCAATCATTTCAAAGTGGATAATGGACAATGGAGCTTCTCGTCACATGACAGGAATGCTGGCCTTACTCTATGATGTAAAATCTATTCGTGGAAGCTATGTAGGGTTTGCGAGAAATCAAGGTGGAAGGATTGTCGGAGAAGGAAAACTTTCCAATGGTGTAGTCTCTTTCGACAAAGTCAATTACATTGCTGAATTAGGGAACAATTTACTGACCGTTTCACAGATTTGTGATAAGAAGTTTACAACACACTTCAATGATAAAGAATTTACTGAAGCTAGGATTCAAAATTCCGGAGGAGTGGATTCTCATGCGCGATCCACGAGAAAATGATCTTTATGTCCTTGACATGAGCGTCGCATCCACTACCTAGAAGTCGGCACAATGTTTCATAAAAAAGGCGACTGAAAAGGAATCGGTCTTATGGCATTGAAAGATAGGGCATATCTATTTGAGAAAAATGAACTATCTTCTGCACAACAATCTAGTGGAGAGTGTTAATCTCAAAAGTTTCCATTTAAATGACGATTGTCTTAGCTGCAAAAAAGGGAAGCAGCATAAGAAATCTCACCCGAGGAAACTTCGGAATTCCACCAAATTATCCATTGGAGAGGCTTCATATGGATCTTTTCGGGCTAGTAAATGTCAAAAGCATATCTGGTGATCTGTACTGCCTCGTTGTGACAGACGACTACTCGAGATTCTCGTGGACTATATTCCAGGAGAGTAAAGATGAGACATTTGAAAATCTTATGATTCTCTTCAGAAAGTTAGAGAACTTGTACCATCTACCAATCAGAAGAATACGCAGTGACAATGGTACCGAGTTAAAAAATAATCGAATTCTTGAATTCTGTAACGACAAAGGTATTCTTCACGAATTCAGCACCCCTTATACTCACGCAGCAAAATGGAGTAGCTGAACGTAAGAATCGTACTCTCATCGAAACAACACGCTTGATGCTCGCCGATTCAAAGTTACATGTTAGTTTCTGGAGCGAAGCCGTTGCCTCTGCTTGCTACACGTTGAACAGGGTTTTAACCATCAAGGCTCATAAGAAGATATGTGTTGAACTACTTAACTAACAAAAGCTGAATTTAGAGTTTTTGGAGCCATTTGGATATCCATGTACGGTCATAGGCCCGGATGGGAAATTTGGTGCTAGATCTTTGGAGGGGTTTTTCGTAGGTTACGCTTATCGTTAAGAAGAGTATATCTGCCTAGTCTGAACTGAGTTATTCTTGCTCAACATGTCGACTGTTAGAAATACAAAATGCCTACCCAAAAGTCTGGTGATCCGTGGATTTTATATGAGAGTTTATGGAATTCATTTGATCTGCCAGAAGAACCCAATGAATAGGAACTTGTGTTGTTGTATCAACAACAACAAGCGTCTAATCAAGAGCAAGTTCCAAGACCGATAGTGGTTACTCAACCACCTATTGGCACAAATGATTTTGGTGAAGGTCCGAGCACTACTCAAATAGAACCTGTCGTCAAACCAGTAGTAAATAACACAGAGCCCATTTTCAACCAGTCTGATGATTCTGATTCTGACGCTGGACCGACATATGATAATGATGGTGAATCTAGCTCTGATGAAGGTTCTGAGCAGATAACGAGTCTATTAATCAATCTGCAGATCCTAGCAATCCGAATAAAGCTTCAACAAGTAATCAGGTTTCTGAACAGAATATTACAAATTTGGGGAGCGGAGTAAATGTTCCTAATGAAGTAACCAGAGGAATTTGTCTTACCACCCATCAGAAAATATTATTGGAGAGCTGCATGCTGGACTTAAATACGCAATCAGATTAACAAGGATCTTAGTTGTTTTTACATCTAAATTGCACCAATTCAAGATATATACTTACATCGTTGTTTTAATTTCGCAAATTGAACTGAAATCAAACAAAGAAGCGCTTGCCGACGGTAAACGCAATGCAGGAGGAGCTGCAACAATTTGAAAAGCTTGGTGTCTGGAAGCTTGTTGACCTACCGGCTAATCACAAAGCTATCGCTACAAAATGGGTCTTCAAATGCAAAAGAGACGATTGAGGAGTAATTGTACGCAACAAAGATCGACTAGTTGTCAAAGGTTTTCATCAGCAAGAAGGCATAGATTATATAGAGCTTTATGCCCCGGTCGCCAACTAGAAGCCATCTGTATTTTCCTGGCGTTTGCGTCATGGAAAGGTTTTAAGGTGTACCAGCTCGATGTCAAATCTGCTTTCCTTTACGAAAGAGTGAAAGAGCTAGTGTATCTAGGACAACCACCGGGGTTTGTTGATCTAGCACATAAAGACAAGGTTTACTTACTAGATAAAGCATTATACGGGTTGCATCAGGCCCGAGAGCCTGGTATGAGACACTCTATCAACACCTATTAAGCAATGACTTTATTAGAGGCACTGTTGATAGCACACTCTTCACGAAAGAAGTAAACAAACACTTGCTGATTGTACAAATTTATGTGGATGACATCATCTTTGGGTCAATGAATGACGCCTTATGCAAAGAGTTCGAAGAAGTCATGAAAAAGAAATTTGAAATGAGTTCAACTGGAGAAATGAAGCTCTTCTTGGACTTTAAGTTGATCAGTTGCCTGATGGTATCCATCAGGCGAAGTACGTCCACGATATCTTAGAGAAATTTGAAATGTCGGGAATGTCACCATTATCTACCCCATTGGCAATCAATCATGGCATCTGCCCAGATGAAGATAGAGTCAAAATAGATGAAACTTTATATAGATCGATGATTGGATCGCTGATGTATCTTACAACATCCAGACCGGACATCATGTATCCAACATAACTTTGCACCCGATATTAATCGAGTCCCGAGTATCACACCTGATGATAGTCAAGCAGATTTTCAGACACCTGAAGGCTTACCCAAGCACCGGCTTGTGGTATCCATGAAACAACAACTTCAATCTTGCTGGATATTCAGACTTAGATTTCGGATGCTGTAAACTTGATGCCAAATCTACAACGGATGGTTGCCAATTCTTCGGAAGACGATTAGTAACGTGGCAATGCAAGAAGCAAACCATGTTCGCTCTCTCTATTTGTGAGGCTGAATACGTTTCAGCTTCCGGTTGTTGTTCCCAAATCTTGTGGATACAACAACAAATGAGACACTTTAGATTGTAGTTTCTTGATACGCCCATATATGTAGATAACAAGGCTGCCATCGATATAACTAACAATCTGGTTCAACACTCTAAAACCAAACACATTGAATTCGATGTCACTTTATCCATGATTGCCACGAGAAAAAGTTGATTAAAATAGAAACGATCGACACTGATGAACAAAAGGCAGATTTTTATGCAAAACCGTTTGACCGAACCAGATTTAAGTATCTTTTGAGAATTAACGGTTTGGAAAATTTAACATCAGATGGTGAAATTGAGGTTGAATCGGATCGAGTGACGAGTTTTTGTGAGCCTCATCAGTTTGTCACATTTTATAGTTTCTAGAATTTCTTTCTCTAAAAAAATCCAAAAATTTGTTTTTGATTTTAGGGGGAGAAATGGTGTAGAAAATACAAAAACATAAAAAAATGCAAAAAAATGTACAAAAACATGAAAAAAAAAAAGCAAAAAGAGTTTTTTGTGAATGAGGAAATGATAGTACATTTGTGGACTATCACAGTATTCTAAAAAGTTGCAGTGTTAAGTAGTTTAAACGGATCTCACTTAGGATGTGCCAGTAGGGTTTGCACATTCAGTAGATTGTTTCTAAGATATAAACATAAAAGTTTAACTACTTAATTAGTGGTTTAACATCTCTCGGATATATGGTCTTAGTACACCGAAATTTCGTTAGAGAGATTGTCGGATTATGAGATACCAGGTCTTTATAGATAATTGATATCTGAGGTATTATACAAGTTCTTATGATTTCGCGTCGGCAATGGAATAGAACTTGTAGAATACTTTTGTTTTAAACCCAAAACTGTAGCAAATTATAAGTATCAAAACATCCAACAATTGTAGTAAAAGATTCCAAATTGGAACAATACTTTTAAGACGAGCCTTCATCTCTTTGTCGGTATGGTGGTACTAACCTGAGCTCTCAAGGTCTTGCACTACCCAGATACAGATAACAATTAGATATATTCACCTGTAAGATGAAATACATGGAATCTTGATACAGGAGTATACTCTGAGGTGGGAAACAAGGTTAAGGCAAGTTTTCTAAAATACCTAACGTATCTTGGAACAATTGAGAAATGTGTGGACGCTTAAGAAGACAAGTATACTAACAATCTAAGTGAATTTGTTTAGAACTTAAATTCTTATTAAGGTCAACGGTACTTGTGATGTGTCTCAAAAACTGATATGATCCTCTAACACAAACTCACAAAAAATATTTGTAAATATGTTTGTACATAGTTCATTACACTTCTTTTAAAAAAACCCAAAAATATTTTTAGTGTGTTTTAGCATAAACTTTGGAAAAATCAAAAATATTTTATTTATATCTTAGTTTCGACTACCGATGATGGAAAGCGGATCTTCAAAATCTAGAGATTTGTATGCTGAGAATACCGGAGGACAACGGGTTGGGAGCTTATCTGAATTGAGAAAATGTTTTGAAAAGTTTAAAAGTTCATTAATTGGAAAACTTTACTTTGTCGGAAAACATTAGTTTGTTCACATAGTATTCAACCAAGGTCATTAACTTGGACTTGGTCAAATTAGTGGATTGTTAAAAATGGTAAAATTGAACGAAACGTTAAAATCTAGAAAAAATGGATTTATCTTCGCATGAAGATAATTATCTTCGTACGAAGATAGATGCCTATATAAGGCACTTCACACGAAGAGAAAACATATGTTACTATTGACTCTCTCTGAGTGAAGATGGACTTTTGCGTTCCAAACAACGAAGTGTTGTCCAAATCATAGCTTGTAGTGGTTGATTAGCACACTACGAACAATGCCTAAGGTAGTTTGGACTTGATTGAACTTGAATTGAATGTTAAATTGACGTTTTCAGTAAACTGGTTATAAAAACTTAGATCTAGGACAATCTAACGTGCCAAATTAAAATTGAACATATCCTTGTGTAAATCGGTGCTACTAGGTTGTTTTAGAACCATCAATTTCATAAAAAATAAAGAAAAATTTCGAGTGTTCTTGAGGTTACCTTCGCACGAAGATAAAGTGAAAAAATGTTTAAATGGTCATTTACCTTCACACGAAGTAAAATGGTCACTTCGTACCAAGTTCACTTCGCATGAAGATAAAATGTTAAAAATGTTCGAAATTTTTCTAAGTGTTTGTGTTTGTGTTTCTATAGGATAAAAAGTCTAACTTTGATAAGAAACACAACATCCGTTGTGTTCTTGATGAGAAAATACCCGAGATCGCTCTATTCGAATCGATTCTGAAGTTTATGAGCGAACTGTCAATAGCCATAGCACTTACTGATCCGCACAAAACCTATCGTTCACACGTTAAGAGGTTTTGGGAGCATGTGAAGTATGTACCAGAACGCAAAGCTATACGATCTTTTGTACGAATCAAGAATGAAGATAAGGAAGTGTTATTAGAGAATCATTGATTCAACGAGTGTTAGATTTTAAAGACAGAGACGAAGATCCTATGATGTACACAGAGCGTATGTGTGAAGCGTGTTTTTACAGAATGGGCTATAAGGATCACGTCAACACACAGTTCAACAAAGCATATCTCAGAAGACCATACAAGTTCTTCGTGCACTCTATCATTTCTGCACTAAGTCACAGGAAAGGGGAGATGATGCTATTGTAGACTATTAGATGTGTATGATCGAGACTCTTGCGTTGAGCAAGCCATATAACTTCACAAAGATGATTTTTCGAGTAAATGAAGTTGAATATTGATAAAGAAAAGTTCCTACAATACCCCAGGTTTGTACAGATGATGCCGGACGATCAATTCCCAAATCTGGTGAAAGACAAGAAAGATGTGTTGTCGTTAGATCATATGACTGGCTTATCACTGGTTAGACTGAATCAGTACTTGAAACAGACTACAGGACCAGTTGCAAGGAAATTCTTCGGGAGATTCAAGGATAAAAGGTATAAAGAACCTCCAAAAGATAAGTGTTAAAATGAGGGTAGTGGTTCTAATGATGAAGCTACACAGATGGAAGATTACGAACCCAAGAGGGGAGTATGGTACGAGAAAGAAGAGTCAAAGAAAAAGGGAACTCCAAAAGCTAAAGCTCAGAAGCGAAAGATAGAAACGGTTCTCAGGGATGAAACTAATGATGAAGAGGTGGAGATAGAGCAGAACATAGAACAAAATGTTGAAATAGAGGTAAAAGTGAGGATAAGGTGTTATGCTACCTCAGATCAAGAAAAAGAGAAAGAGAAAGAAACAGCCAGTGATAATGAGAAAGCTTCTGAGGATAGTTTTGATATCGCGATAAGATAGGTAGAACAACAAGAAAAAGAAGCTATGGATCTAGGAAAGAAAAAGGTGGTTGGTGAAGACGATGATGTCTATGTTCCGTCTGATGCAGAAACTGAAGAGGATGCACATCCCAAGAAAAAGACTACTCGGTCTCCTACTTTTAAGAAAGCAAGAAGGAAATATCAAAAATGGAAGGCATCAGAAGTTGAAAGTGTTGAGTAGCCACCACAAACACCTAATCCACCATCACCATCACCACAACCATCACCTCAACACATTACACCTCCACAACATCAAACAACACCTAAACAACCAACACCACATTCACAATCAACACCAAAACCAGCTCAAAGACAATATTTCTTATCGATTTTGGAGAGATTCTGTTTACAAAAGGATTTGATAATGAAAACTTTGACACAGACATGTTTAATGATATGAAGATTTTAGAGTTGGAAAGTGATATTAAGTTTCTAGAAGATGATTGGAAAAATCTTGAAGCTGTGTTAGCCAATTTTCTATTAGAGAATGAGAGATTGTGAAAATTGATTATGGAATATGATGTTGAGCGCCTCCATAACAATAGAAAGATGGATTTATTTCAGAAGATTCTGACTAGGAAGTTTGGCATTGATTTCGAGGCAGAATCTGATTGAGAGAGAGGAAGCCAAAGAAAGAATAGTTGAGCATGAAAAGAAAGCAGAATCTGAAGCTACAACATTGGGAAAAGGGAAAAAGAAAGTTGATGAGGTTCCTGTAATTGTACGACCTGAGCAAGAAGCTGAATCTGCGCTAGAAATTATTGCCGAAACTGTTGTGAATGAAACAGAGGTTGAAACTGAAGCTAATTCAGAACTGGTGAATTTTGTGCTTATTGGAGGACCGGTAGATTTTTCTGATATGTCTATGAGGCAAAAGGTTATTGACCAAAAGAGAATGTATGCAGAGATTGAGGTTGAAATCTATGAGTTTGACAATGACGAGGCTGATGATGATAAAGACGATGATAGTAAGAACGATGATAAGAAAGATGATGATGACAAAGGCAATGATAATGATAATACGAAAGGTGGAACAGGGTTGAGAGTTGAAACCGCAAAGATAAACGAATCATTTGATTATGATGCTTATTTGCAAGATAATGTTAATGAAGAGAATGAAGCTCAGAGACAGGGGGAGTAGAAAGATCAAGTTCACGATGCAGAACAGTCAGGAATCTTCTAGCTAATCCTTTGACCGTTGTTCCTGATTGTCAACTGCCCGAGTTTTCTTGCTAGAACATGGAGTTGAGGAAGGAGAATTTGTGCATAACTACATGAAGAAAGAAATAGCTATCATGTTAGGGATTGATGAAGAATCCTTCGAGTTCGATTTTGAAGATGAACTTAATAGCATTAGTGCTTCTGAGCCTAACAATTACACGTACAAATATGTGCAAGATGCTAACAAGTATGAAAGAGTGGTTATCGAAGATGCATCAGATGATGATGATGAAGCTGTTAAGTATTCTGGGGAAGAAACTGATGATTTTCCTATGTTTGAAGAGTTGTTTAATGAAAGTACAGATGATTTACTGAAACATAAAGTGGAAGAGGCTATGAAAGAGGGAAGTATGCCTAAACGTTTAACAAGAGAAGAAATTGTTGAAGCTAAGAAGTCATGGTTCAGAGAGCTTCCTAAAGAACGCAAATTCAGACGACCATTGGCCTTCTTTTACGCGTGATCAAGACAAATCACTAGGTGATATCCTAAGTTGGGGTTTGTTTGAGTAGTTGAATGTATATGCCATCAAGAGGGAGTTTGGTGTGCAGTATTTCAAGTATTTGTGTGATTTGAAGACGTTACCATACTCGGATGTGGAAGAGCTTGTTCAAACCAAGATGGTAAGCCTTCAGATGAAGTTCCATGATCAATGGTTATGAAGGCTGATCAAATATGAAGCAACACATGGTTTTAATCGATGAAAGCAATTTATACCAAACAAAAGAATCAAGATAGATCCTATAACAAAAGAAAAGATGTTACTTTGGTGATGAAAAGGCCGTGTGTGATGAAGAATATGTCGTTATTAAAAATAGAACAAGATTTCCATGAGATCTTCAATTGGTGGCAACTAGATTCAGAAATAGGTGAAGCAGTAATAGTGTTGAAAGCTGATGATACCTGGAAAGTCACTGAAGAGCTAACTCCACAGATGATTGAATGACAAAGGATATGGGGATTATGGAGAACTATCAGAATACTAGACCCGATGTGGATAATGAATTGCTCTGAGAATGATGTGAAGTGTTTATTGTATAACAAGATTTGTTATGATGCCAAAGACAAGACGCAAGCGATGCAATTCTAGGGTGTAATCAACGTATGTTATGCAAGAGGTATTAGTTCAGGGAAGATGTGGAGTTCGTCGTGGAGAGAGCTAGAAAAGACAGAGTATTTGAAAGAAGAAAGGCGTTTAGAAAAGATTGAAGAAAACTCTAAAGAAGCACATCTTAGGAGATTTCAGTATATAAGGAAGGTTCCACCGACTCATCAAACACCAATTCCATCAGAAGAACGTCGGAAGCCATGAAAGAATTTCTTTGGATGTTAAAGTTAAATGTTTGAAGTTTTGAAGACAGGCCAAGACTATGGCAACATCCAAGGGGGAGTTTGTTGGTGGATTATGTCTATTGTCTACGTCTTAGGGTTAGGTATGTAATAGGGCTGAGCTGTTAGAAATGTTTTGTTGTGTATGTATTTAAATTCGCACGAAGGTAGCTTACCTTCGTACGAAGGTTGTAGGATCGTTTTGTCCAATACCAAAGGTCCTAATTTGGTTATCTAGTCCATATGCGCGGAATTCATATTAAGTAGTGACAATTTACAAGATTACTTATCAATTTACTTATTTCACTTATTGTTTAACAGTTACAGATCACCGTGAAATCCAACAGGGCTTCACCATATCATTCACCAAAAGTTACAGACTCAAACCTCAACACTACTATTGATAGACTTGGAAGCTACCTTCGTGCGAGGGTAAAGTTACATTTCTACATTCAAAATTAAAAATCCAAAAAGATTTTCCTTCAAAATTTTTCATGGAAACCTAATAATGTTGAATGTGAGCCGGACCACGAAACTGTTTAGAAATTGTTTGTGTGAGGATATGAGAATGAATACATCCATGTTAAATTTTAAAGATTCAAAGAATGGTTTAATGGGGAGAATGTGATTATGAAGATATTTCCAGATCAAGTCAAAACTAGTTGTAGAAGATATCTGAGCTATGTCCAAGGGGGATTTTGTTAATACATATGTCCATAGCTAAGAAAAATTGACATTAAGTTTTGAAGACTCTAGAAGACAAATCAATATTAAAGATCAAGAGTGCGGCAACATCCAAGGGGGAGATTGTTGATGCATATGGTTGTTGCCTATGTTTGGATGTAAAAACGTTTACAAGTTATTGTTTGATGTAAGGTAGATTACCTCGTGAGAAGATAGATTACCTTCTCACAAAGCTCACTTCTCACGAAGGTGAATGTCTATATGTAGGTGTGTGTGTGTGTTCATTTGTAAAGAGAACTTTTGGTGAATGATACGGCGAAGCCCTATCGGATTTGTCGGTGATCTGTAACTGTTAGACAATCAATGAAATCAGTAAATTGATAAGTAATCTTGTAAATTTTCACTAGTTAATATGAATTCCGCGCATTTGGACTAGATAACCAAATTAGGACCTTTGCTATTGGACAAAACGATACTACAAAAATTGTGACTAAGGAATTGAGAAAATACCAACACCTTCACAATAATGATTGGTACAAACCAAAGCTTTCTTATCTTCCACATCACCTCAGTTGTCTCAAATGTTTTCTCGGCATGGGATTTACAATGGTTACAACCATTATAAAGCCATATCTTATCATTGAAAATGGCAAAATTTGTCCCAATAACCAAGACCTTCTTTTTCTAATAAAACATAACAAACCAAATACCAACTAAAAGGCATCATAAATAAAAAAGTATATGAAAAAAAAATGAAAACAGAGTATACCACTATTATGGTACCAAGAAAAGCTATAAGAATAAAATCAGTGTTTGTTGATGCAGTATGTCTATCGCCTACGTCTTACGGTCATGTCTGTGTAAGTAATAGGGAAAAACTGTTAGAATTTTGTGTTTGTAATGTTAACTTTGCATGAAGTGAAGTTCACTTCGTACGAAGGTAGATTTTACCCTCGCACGAAGGTAATTCTCAAGTCTATAAATAGGTGTGTTGAGGTCTGAGTCTATAGCTGTTTTGTTAAACTAGACAGCGAAGCTCTGTCCAAGTGTTCTCAGGATTGTAAAAGTTAATCAATATTAATGAGATAATAGTTTAAACAGTAAATCTTTATCATGTCACTTGTTAATATGAATTCCGCACATATTGGACTAGGCAAACATATTAGGACCTGAGCTTATCGGATGAGTAGATCCTCACAAGTGGTATCAAAGCTTCAAGGACTGATCTAAAGACTTGACATCAAGATTCTACTTCTTCTTCTACTCATTTTTCTTCTTTTTATCATTTCCCTTACATTGGACAGAAAAAATGGACTAAACTTTTCCAAGGCTGTTTAAAATTGACTAATAACAAACCCTTGAAAGTTTCAAACCTTAAAACAATCGGAATCATGATAAAAATGTCAAAAAATGTGAAAATCGGAACTTACATTCGCACGATCTAAAATTTACCTTCGCATGAAGATAAATTTATCTTCGCACGAAGTAAATTTTGTTGTTTCAAAACTTGTAATTTACCTTCGTATGAAGTTAAATTAACTTCGCATGAAGAGAAATTCTTGCAAAATTCAGATTTTATCTTCGCACGAAGATAAATCTAATTTTGGCATTTTACATTGCACGAAGTGAGCTTACTTTTTTGTGATTTAACTTCGTTCCAGGATCAGTTTGCACTAAAGTCGACTTCACACGAAGCAAGTTTTCAACAAATTTTCGGCAAAAATGGAGAACGAATTCTTCAACGTGTTCGCAACGTCAGCAGCCTCGACAACAGTAGTCGCTCAGAACATAAACCTGAAAACGAGATGGCCACGATGAAGAAACCCATGAAGCTTATGTGTTTAGAAGATTACCACGGATGGACCGAAAGATTTGTCAACTGGGTACAAGCAAATCACTTTAATTGCTGGTACGCCATCAAAGATAAGTCTGCCGCGCCAATTGGAGAAAATGGGTTAGAGAAGACTTTGACACAGATAACTAGTCCAGAAAAAGAAAAATTCATCCGAGAGAAGAAAATGATGAATATATTACAACAAGCCATCAAAGAAGACATTTTTATGTTGTTACAACATGATGGTGATGCACAATCCGTGTGGAATGCTTTAAGGGTGAAATTCCAAGGAAGCACCCAAATGATCAAGAGCAAAAAGGGGTTGTTAAAGAAAAAGTTTGACATCTTCAATCTGCTTAAAAGTGAATCGATGAAACAGTTGATAGAGAGGTGCTGTCATCTCGTCTTAGAGATGAAAAGGCTTGGTATTCAGACGGAGAACGAGAAGTTGGTAGATAAACTGGCTGATGCGCTGCCAAAAGGAGAATGGTCAACATATCTTAAAATGTCGAAGAATAGCTCAAAATATACAACTATGACTTTGTCAAGATTTACAGAAAACCTAGAAGGTCATGAGCTTAAGATGCAGAAAATGACCAAGACCAAAGGTTCACAAATCCAACGTGACGTGCATCTATACTACAAGGGAAATTCCAAATGCTAGTGTTCAATGTCCAAAAATACACATTGCATTCAGTGCAAATAGCTCTTCAAGTTCTTCATTTTCGAATATTGGTGGAGGTTTTCAATCATTTTCTTCTTATGAATCAAATTCACCTCAAACGCCACAATCATCACAAAGCTCGAATAGCTTTCAAAGCACCTAAAACAACTCAAACTAGAGAATTCTACAATGCAACATTGCGTGAATCTCGAGAATGCTCAAAATTTCACAGAAAATGCCGCAAAACAACGTATGGCACTGCTTACATCAGTTCTAGAGTCGTATGAAAGTCTGGTGGTCGGTAAAATTGGAAATCCGAACATGACAAAAGAAGATTATGACCAAATTGATCCGGAATATTGGAATTAATTGATATCAAGTGGTGCATGGCTTCAGTTGTTCATAGAGCGCAAAGGTTCATGGAGATCACTAGTTCAAAATAGTTTGGGGGGTTGATGGAAAGCTTGGATTTGATAAGACGAAAGTTACATGTTTCAAATGTCATGAAAAGGGAAATTTCAAAAGAGAATGTCCAAACCGAGAAGTCAATGGAAATAAAATCCATTTGCTGATGATTATTACAAGAAGGCGATCTATCACAAGACTTCACCACCGCAGACTAATACAAGAATAATTCAGATTGAAGATGGTTCATCAAGTTCAATGAACAAAGCTCTAGTTGTCTCTCAAGAAGACGAAGACTTTAACTAGAACAAATACATTTCAAGCCTGAAAGCATTGCATTACTGGCAGAAATTAGAGAGGAGCCAAAACCAGTTGAAGAAGAGTATTCTGAAGCAACCTTTGATGAATCTCCGGTTGATGAATTCTATATTCCCGAGGAAGATATTTTCCATTGTGCATATAAACATTTGGTTCCGGCTGACATTTACAAAAATTTTGAAGGTTTCTTTGAACCAAGTTATGTTGCGCACTGTGAGGTTGAAGACTTGATTGACGTAACCAAAAAAATGACCGCCAAGAACCTAATAGAGATCATAAATAAACCAATGATAGCAAACCTGAAAGAGGTAGTCTCTGAACAAGTTCAAGAAATGGTAAATGAGTCGGTCGGTGAAGAGGGTAAGGTTAAGTTAGTTGAAGTTGAAAAACCTTGCAAGAAATGCTTTGAGCCTTGCAAGGATATTACTAAAAAAGATAACAAATATAAAGAACTGAAAAAGCTCAGCGATAACTTTTCAAGAGATTACAAAGTAACTAATGAAGCATATGATAAGTTGTAAAACCATCAATCAGTTTGAACAAGCAAATCGTGAAGATAATGTTACACTGGCGATGCTTAAAGCAACTGTGATGGACAAACAAATGGCCATAAACATTCACCTTAAGACAATTGCTAAACTAAAAAGTGAATTAGAAGTTGTAAGAATTGAAACAGAAAGGGTCAACATATTGTTGATCAGCTACTCAACTTCATCGTATGTGATTGATCATATTCTTCCTAAACAACCAGAAAACATTAAAAAGAAAGAAAATGATTGTTCTCAAGACAAAGGTATGAGTTACAATTGAGTTCCACCCCCGATGTGGGATAGTTAATCAAAGAAAAAGCCTGACGGGGTGGAGAAGGCGCTAAATTTGAAACTTAAAATTGAATCAAAAGATGAGTTACCTGAAAATCTTGATGTAACTTACACCAAATTTGATGATGAATGTAAGTCAGATGTAGTAAAGATGATGGTCGAAAACGTTTTGGGAAGTGAAAGCGATAGCATTCAATTTGAGAGTGCTGAGTCAAACTTGGAGAAAACTACTTCAAGTTCACTTTCTGAAAATGAGGAAAGTTTTCATAAAAATTATCTTAACAAGTCAGAAAATAGTTCGGATGATGATCCTAATATAGTTGCATACGAAATGAAAGGATCCGACAAACTATATTCTGATCAAGAATTTCCGATTCAGAATGTGAATTTTGAAAAACTTGAAGTGTTTAAGTTGGTAGAAATGAGTGTGTCTGAGATTGAAAATCTGAACACTTCTTACTATTCCAAACCGAAACGTTCTTATAATAACAATCATAAAGGAAAGAATTATCCGGAAAACAAAAGGAAAGGTTTGGGATATGTGAAGAAGTATAACAACCGATTTCAAAAATCAGATTTTTCAAAGAAAGTAAACGTTGTGTTTGGTACGAGCTCTGTAAGGGCATGTATTTATAAGTTTAGGTTTCTCTTGTATATACTAGTTTGGCTTAGATTAGTGGGTTTTAGGCTTGGTCGATGTTATGTGGTTGCGCATAAGGGTTTGGGTTTGGCCCAGTTGTATTAGGTCATTCTATATGTTATAAATAGGATGCACCTAGTTCTTGTTTTGGTTGTTGATTGATTTGCTTGTAACCAGACGTGTACCAGACGATCCTTAGAGATCGTGTGCACTTTGATATTAATACAATCGACTTTGATCTTCATTCTTCTACATCTTTCTTTTTTTCCGCAACTTGAATAGGTTTCTGTGATATCGGATTGTAGTTTTGGGACTTACATTGGTATCAGAGCCTAAGAAGTCTTTCGTAGGCTCGGTTTTCATCAGATATTACTTGAAGATTGCTATTGTTTGTTGATTTGAAGAAACGAAAACAGAAAAGGTTGATTCTTGTTCTTTTAATTTGTTTAATATACTTTTTGTGACTGACTTTTCTGTGTTTCTGTATGTTTAGCATGTTTTTTCAATTTCAAATCTTTGTTAATCTCACTAAAAAACAGTTTACAAAAATTAAAATTTTTCAAAACTGTGTTTAAGAACATTCATAACATTCTTGAGGATTTCATTAAAACTGGTTATTTGATCTGTTTTGAATGTTTCAAACGTGTTTGCAGGTTGTTCAGGATTTTTGGTGAAAAGAAATCAATTGTGATTTGGTTTTGATCTACTAAAATCTCGGAAGTTTGTTGAATCAAATAGAAACGGGTTTCCAAAATAAATTCTTTGGAGTTCTAGTGTGCGGTTGATTGTGAAATTATGGACTCACTTGTAGTGTACGAGCCCAATTACTAAGTGTGTGGCCCAAATTACATCAGTATGCGGTCCAAACAGGGGGTGCGGTGTTAAGACATCAGTGTGCGGTCACCAATTAATTAAGTCTTTGTTTACTGAAGCCCAATACAGTGTGCGACCCAATTCTAATCAGTGTACGATCCAAGAAGGAGTGTGCGACTGAAAATATAGTGTGTGTGCTATTATTCAAACTCTTGTAATGTGCGGTTATAGAAGTGAACCTTTTGGACTATGCGGCCTCATATTTGAACCTTTTAGACTGTGTGGCCTCATATTTGGAATCTTAGATTGTGCGACTTCACGCGTTAAACATTTGGACTGTGCGGTTTTTGTAACTTAACTGTGAAACCTCTTAGATTATGTGACAGTATTTTAAACTGTTGGAACTTAAAATAAAATTGAAAATTTGTTAAGTGTTAAACTAAGTGTATTTTTCAATCATTACTTACAGTTTGATTTTTCAGCTATGGAACTCACTAACCAGATCCCGTTAAGTGACAAAGCAGCAATAAACCAGGATCATGATAACGTCATAGGAACCAACAACAGAATTCCCAGGCTGCTATTGGGGATCATTTTCCAAATAGAAGTTCAGGTTTATTCAGTTGCAATGGATCAACTGTGATCACTTACATGATAGGTTTATTCAGTTGCAATGGACCAACTGTGATCACTTACATGATAGATGAGGAAAAAGGAACTACTGCCGCCAAGCCTACATCACAATACAGTGAAAAGGATCAGGAAAAGCTTGATATTGATGCTAAGGCTCTGGCACTGCTACACTCTACATTGACACCTGAAATTGACATTGGGGTCAGGGAATCTACCTCTGCTCAAGAGCTATGGAATGGTCTTCTTGCAATGTATGAAGGAATGAGGAGATGAAAGAAAGCAAGAGGGAGATGCCGATGCAAAGATATAACATGCTCAATCACTTTCATGGAGAAACACTTGAAAATCAAATTCATGACATGCAGAACTCAGTTGTCAACAAAAAGTTGCTGAAAGCTCTTCCAAGGAATTGGGACACAAATGTTACACTGATTAAGAGAATCAAGCATCTCATTCGTATTAGTCTTGCAGAATTGATTTCTCTACTCAAGTCATATAACATGGACGACAAGCAGAGACTATACAATCATCCCTCAAGCTACAATAATGCTAGAGGTTCAACTAACACCGCCTTGGTGTCTCAGCAAGGGACTGGGTCATTTCAAATGTTTCCTTCAAGTGTTTCCAACCACCCCAACACTCCCTACAACTCAAATGCTTGAACTTTTGTCCTGTTTCCTACAAATGCTTTCACCTATCCCAGTTACTCGGTTACACGCCTACTACCCCTGTTCAACAAGTAAACCCGATTCAATCTGCACCAACTCATGCCACATCCAGTACTGCATCAAACTTCACACCTCCTTTCATGGTGTCTAAGGAATTTAAAGGCAGTATGGCATAGGGGTTATGAATTGCTATAATGCTTTCCTTGTTGGCAAGCTGACTGCCAATCACATCAGGGTAGATGAGCTACATGAAGTCCATCCTGATGACATCGAAGAAATGGATACACATGGCAAACGGCCATGGCTGTGTTTCACGCCAAGAATTTCATCATGAGAACTGGCAGAAACAGCTGGGAAGTGGCTAATAAAGAACTTTGATGGAACAAATCTAAGCTCAAATGTTTCAACTGCCACGCGCCAAGGCATTTTGCTTGTGAATGCTGACAACTAAGAAGAGAGAGATCAGACTCAAATGTAACCATCACAGTCAGCTCAGCATCAAGACCAACACCTAATGTTGTCTCTACTTCAAATGTGACTGTCACTCGCCCAGCAAACAGCTCTACGTCAAACACATCTGCTAGAAACCAAAACATAATCTCTGGATCAACTCCTACTGCAAATCAAGGAAATGCTTTAGTGGCTCAGGAATGGGGAGGATTTGATTGGTCAAATCAGATGGCTGACACACGAATCACAGAAGATAAGGTGTTTCACGCCCTCATGGCACAGATGAACAACTTCACTCCCGCTACTACCGAGGTATGTGTAGATAATACATGTTGTACTAATGCTTGTAGGGATAAGTAAGTGGTTACAAAGAGCAGGCTGACTCACTCATTATGCAACTGCAATTATCCATATCTGACTTATATCAGATTAAAAAGAAAATTAATGGATACAAGAATATGGTGGAGGCGCAAAAGCGTGATATCTGATAGTTGGAAAATGATCTTAGCCAAGAAAAATGTAGGCATCTCCACTTCAAAGAATTGTCTAAAAAGTTAACTGTTGAACTTGATAATCTAAAATCTACTTTTGAAAATACATAATTTAATTTTAAAAAGTTTGATATGTCAAGTGAAAAGGTTGATAGAATGATAAACCAACAGTTAAAATATAGTAAAAAGGAAGTTAGGAATAAAGTATTGGGATTTGTATGCATTCCTCCACCATACAATCACAATTACACCTCTATTCCTATGACTGAGTAGGAGATAGCAAACACGCCTGGCATGGAATATGGGCGAACGAGGGATGTGAAGGTTGAACCAGTTAAGTCCAAGAAAGTCAAAATCACAAGACCCGTTAAAACTGAAATTAAGTTAGAAAAACAGGCCTTAAATAAACTTTCATAAAACCTGATGATGCCTCAAAACATACTAAGACTGAATTTTGAGAAAAATGCCATTGTTGATAAACATTTTCAAGTATTAGATACTATTGCTAATTTTGAGTCAACAATTTCTCAAAAAACACCTGAATAGCAAAATCAAAGGAAAGAGTCTTAGAACATATCAACATGATTTGAGTTTGCTATAATGAATGGTTTGGCTGAATTCATCAAAGAGTTTAAGTCTAGCAAACAAACTGAATCAACTACTTCATTTGATTCCTCATGTGACTCCTCAGGAACAACTAATTGTAAAAATTTAGAATTAGTTGAACCTGATGAGTCTAGTGATGAATCATCTGAAGAAGTTGAATCAGATTAGACAAAAGCACAATCAGAATCCATAACAGAAACTTCTGTTGAATCCAGTGATGAATCATCAAGAGAAGCCTCTGTTCAGCCACAAAATATTATTGATTCTGAGACTGTTGAGCAAACGATGCCACTCGAAACTAAGAGTTTTCCTCCGGATTCAGTTGACACTATTTGTGAGAGAATGAATGTTACTAACCAGGTTACTTCACATGTAGAAGAAGTGAGTGTTGAATTTGGGTAGATGATGATGAGGATATGGTGTTTAATTGCTTGATTTAAAAATAAATTCAAAAAAACAATCGTTTAGCTTCTAAAAAGTCAAACAATATTTCGATTTCTCATGATGCTTTGAATTATGTGGGCTCTGTTATTAAGAGCGATGAATGTTTAAATACTTGCTTTGATTCAGTTTCTGATTGCTTAAATTCAGTTGTTTTGCCAAATAAATTTGATGTATCTAAGAATCTGCCAGTAAAACAAACTAAACATGGTGGAGAAACAAAGTATATCCCACCTAAATCAAGATCAAAAATTGCGTGTGATGATCATCTAGATACTAAAAAGGCAAAAACATACGAGGTAAATAAGCAATGTAGAAATCAAAGTAAGTCTGTCTCGTCAAGACCTCAGGATCCACACAGGTCTTCTATTCTGAAAGGGCTAATAGATCTCCCGCTAAGCCTCATGTGAAACGTCAAATATGTTACACATGTGGCATCGCTGGTCACATTGCAATAAATTGTCAACATCGTCCTAAAAATCTAAATGAAGGAGAGCATCAGAAGGCTCCAAAAGGGAACAACAAACGAACTAAACAGGGGACGATTGAAAAATCTAAACCTGCTAAGAGTTTGGATTCCAAGGTGAAGCCTTCTGATGAAGATTGGAACAAGGCTAAGCAACTGAACCATAAAAGTCATTTGAATTCTTCAAATTCAACATCGCAAAGTACAACGGTGGATTTGTTACTTTTGCCGGAGCCGAGAAATGAAAGATCACCCAAAGAAGCACTGTAAGGAATGGTGATTTCTGTGTCAAGGAAGTAAACTACGTTCCTGAGTTGAAGCATAGCCTGCTGAGTATCTCTGAAATTTGTGATAACGGCTACTCAACTCATTTCACCTACAAACACTGTCTAATTTTAAGACAAGGAAGCGTTATTCCTGAAAGGACTAGATTTTACTAAAATCTGACAGAAAAGGAAACGCTTATATAATTGGCATGAACAAACCACCTACTGAAAGCGTTACCTGTTTGTTTTCGAAACTCTCCGAACATAATGCCATGTGTGACACTGTCGTTTGGGACATTCAAAGGTCAAAAATCTGAATCGTCTTGCTAAATTGGGGTTGGTAAGGGATCTACCTGTAAAAGACTTCATTACTTTCAAAAAATGTGTCTCTTATTCTAACGGTTAACAACATCAAAAGCCTCACTTTCCTAAATCTATAAGCACAATTCACAGTGTGATGTAGCTCCTTCACATGGATCTCTTTGGTCCTATGAACGTGCTAAGCATCTGAGGAAAGTCTTACTATTTAGTAATTACTGATGATTGCTCACGTTTTACTTAGGTTTTCTTCTTAGCTAACAAGAGTGAGACTTCAGAGCTAAGGTGAAAGGAATTCGAAGCGACAATGGCACCGAGTTCAAGAATGCAGAGCTAGATTTCTTTTATGCTCAAAGGGGAATAACTAGACAGTACAGTGCTGCTAGAACTCCATAGCACAATGGGATTGCGGAAATAAGGAATAGAACCCTGATTGAAGCGGCTCGTACTATGGTATATGACTCCAAACTCCCATTTTATTCTAGGATGAGGAGATAAATATGGCGTGCTATGTTCAAAAAAAATTTTTAATCAACAAAGCACGCATGAACACGAGAACAAGACAGCATATAGAGTGTACAACAAGAAGACAAGACAGATTATCGAATCATTCGATGTACAATGCTTGAGGAGAACCAGACAGATGCTGGAAACGGGCCATTCACTCTCTATAATTATGCTCATTTGTTTAAATCATTTTATATTCTTGATGACTCACCTCCTGTTGTTTCTCAGATAACGCAAGTTCTTCAACTGTTGCTCCACGCCCTTCAATTGTTATGAACGATGCTGATGTTGAGGGGGATGTTGAAGTTGAGAGGGATGTTGTAGTTGTGGGAGATAGCACAACTATAGCCTCATCCTCAAATATTGCTCCTAAAATACAAGTAGTTCTGGATTATACAGATTTCTCAATGCAGAAGAGGAAGCTCTAAGTTCGTCTGACGATGAAGATTCTTCGAATGATCAGAATGATCTGTTTTCTAATGATCCAATTCAGACGAGTATGTTGTAGACGAATCAGTGGAGGAACATGTGATTAAACCTCTGGAACCAGCAGCAACTAAAAACTTGACGAATCTGCCACCAACAAGAATTGTTCTAGAAACAGTTATTCCTACTAGCATCTAAAGGGATCATCCTATTGAGAACGTGATTGGACATACATGAGTTGGGGTCTTGACTAGAAGTCAGACTACAGACATCAACACATGTTGTACTCGAGTTTCATCTCTAAAATTGAGCCTAAAACAATCTCTATGGCTCTTCAAGAACCTAGTTGGGTGGAAGCTATGCAGGAGGAACTAAATCAGTTTGACTAACTGCAAGTATGGAAGTTGGTTCGATTGCCTGCTGGAAAGAAATCACACGGAAGTCGATGGGTTTATCGAAACAAACGAGATTATAGTGGAGTGATTGTAAGGAATAAGGCAAGACTAGTGGTGCAGGGGTTCAAACAGATAGAAGGCCTTGACTACGATGAAGTGCATGCTCCTATGGCTAGATTGGAAGTAATTAGATTTTTTCTGGCCTATGCATCGTTTAAGGGGTTCAAGGTCTATCAGATGGATTTTAAGACGGCGTTCCTGTGAACGGGGATCGAGCTCCCGAAATGAGCAATCGACCTGATCTCGCTCAACTAGCAGAGGCGGAATTCATTGCTAGAGAGGTAAATATGACAAACAAGATAGTACTTACTGTTTAACTACTTCCAATGTATAAATGACGTTCAAATACAGATGCAAGTAAACAAACTGGCAGAGCTTCGCCGTACCAATTGACAAATAACTTACTAGCTCTAACACAACACTTCCTTATTTATAGGTCGACATGACTCGTATCAAAGTGCGTGCAAAACAAACAACTATATTTCGTACGAATCTGTGTTTCGTATGAGTGAGTCATTCGTACGAAACCTGTATTATTTCGTACGAAACACAGTGTTAAAACATATAAAACTTACATTTTCACATTTAAAAATTAACATGTAAACTTTATAAACATTACATATATATCCTATATGTAGGCAATAGACATTATCCACCAACAAACTCCCCCTTAGATGTTGCCGCAATCTGGATAATCTTCAAAATCTTCAAATAGATTTGACTCTAACGCCCAAAGAATCTCTTTACATGCTTTCAACGCTCCTCAAAAGCAATTGGCGTTTGATCAGTCAGAGGACGTCGTTTGAAAAACTGAAAGCTCCTTAAAGATGCTATTCTTGTACATTCTGCAATCCGAGCTTCTTTTTCTTCCTTTTTCTTCTTCTCAAGCTTTCTCCAAGTTGTTTTCCAATCCGATCCAGAATGAATCATTTGCAAAGCACACATTAATGATCTTTTGAAATTGAAGCGCTTGTTCTTGATCCTTTTCTTCGAAACTTATCAAACTATAGAATAAGCATTCTATATCTTTCTTCGAATAGTTTACTAGCCACATTGGATCTAGTACTCGAATGCCTCGACATAGACCATATATTCGTTTGTGCGCTATGATGGCTTCGGTTAGTTCCTCAGTAATCTTCCACAGTCTTCATCTGGGTGCACACATATAACAGCCTCTCTGTATTCGAATCATAATGCCACTACTTGAAGATCGTATAAAAATCCTGCTCCATCCGTTACATAGGCATATTTTTCATTACTTTCGGCCTTTTTACGACGAGCGTTACATCTTTTTCTTTCGTCACTGGATCTATCTTTGTGATGCGTCTAGGAAAGTGAGGTTTCCAGTTAATAAATCCATGTGAAGCCTCTAGCTTGATCAACTTCCAAAGCCTCCGATCATGAAATTTCATTTTGAGATTAATCATCTTTGTTTGCACTAATTCTTTAAATCCCAGTAAGGAAAGGACTTGATTTGCTGAGATATCGAAAATACTGAATACCAAACTCCCTTTTGATCGCATAGACATCCAACTCTTCGATCCAACCCCAGCTTATAATATCCCTTAGTGATATATCAGCATCTCTTGTAAAGAATCCTAGGGGTCTTTTGAATTTACGCTTAGCTGGATTAACACGAAACCATTTCTTCCTTTGTTCAACAATTTCAGCTTTAGTCATTTTCTGAGGAGTTGTTCCTTCTTTTGCAGCTTCAGATACTTTCCTTTGCAACATCTCAGAACTTTCTGCTGTAAATAGATCAGAAAACGTTGGGAAATCATATGTACCCTGATTGGCATCATTAGCATCGTCATCAGAATCACTTTCCACGACAACGTTATCATACATGTTTGCATCTTCTATGTCTTCGAAAACATAAGCATTCGGTTCAAAAACATCTATCTCATTAAGTTCATCTTCAAAATCAAAATCGAACTTCTCTTCGCTAATACCAAGCATTGCTTCTATTTCTTCTTTCGAATAACTGTGAACAAACTCCCCTTCTTCAACATCATGCTCAAGATACAATACAAACGGCTTTGGCACGACAGGAACAGAAGATGTAACATAATCTGTGAAAATTCCATGCCTGCTGAGTATCCACTGACTCATCAGCTTTGTTCATCTTTTCCTCTTCAGTAGTTTGGTTCACGAAATCATCAAAGTACTCAGAAAGATCTACTAATCATTAATATTCGAATCAATTACACGAATACCAGACCCTCCAACATTGTCATCATTATTATCATCATCTGAACTACTAGAATCCTATCAACATCAACATCATCAGCATCCTCTACTTCTGCTTCCTTTTCGGTCTCTTCAGCAGTTTCTGTACTTTCTTTTGCCATTTTTCTCTTTATCAACCAATCACTATGTCTTTGACTAATATCAAGTGAAGCTATATCCACATCAGTTGGCTTTCCTATCAGGATAAACTTTTTTGGTTCTTCATCCACCACAATATCCCAACATTTTATTGGCTCAGATTCAGCTTCTAGCACAGCTTCATCAATCACAGATTCCTCCACTATCTTTCCTTTTACTTTCCCTTGCGCGTCAGATTGCTGTTTAGACAACGTTCTCTTTCCGCAACTCTTTTCCTCGCTTCTGCTAGTTCTATTTCATCAATTGCCACAAATACTCAAACCCAACTTCTTTTCAAGAATCTTCTCAAACACATCCATTCTTCTATCGTTTCTCAAACGTTCTTCCTCGTATTCTGCCATTCTAAACGTAATCTTTCGTTTTCAGACACAATACTTGCTAACATCACTTCCAATTGTTGTTTGTCAACAATTAATCCTCCGATCCTCTCCAGCATTTCAAGTTTTTCAGCCATTAACTCATTATCTGCTCTTGCAACTCAGCTATACACACCACATTCATCGTAACCTGTTTTTGCAAGTCGTAAACTCTTGGATCATCAAACATAAATTCATCTCCTCCTAGTAAATCATCTAAACCAATCTCATCAAAAAATGATTGGGATTCAAACGGATATTGTGTAGGATGAGATTGTTGTGCACGAGAGGGTTGTGATTGCTGTTGAGCAGATTGTTGTGGCGGTGGTTACTGAACTGGCTCTGGTTCAGGAATTGATTGTTGAACGGGTCTGTTTCAGGTGCTGCGGTGCTGGCTGTTGTTGATCTGGTTCTGGATCAGGAACTGATTGTTGTTGAGGAGGTATCTCTGGTTCAGATTGTTGCTAAACTGGTTCTGGCTGCACATGATGTGGTGGAGACGGAATATTCTGTGATGGTTCCTCCACATTTTCTTCAAAAATAGGTTCAGCACCAGCTTCTGTTAGAATAACGTTCGGAGATATTCAAGCCGCAGAACGCTTCATTCTTCTTTGCTTTTTCTTGATGGGAGTTCGAAAAGCAGACTCAGTATCAGATTCAGACAGAACAAGTTGTATCATCATCGCCCGTTGCTTTTCTATTGCGTTCCTCTGCTTTGGGTTTCAATTCAGCTTGACGTTTCTTCTTTAATTTTTCAGCTCTTTTCTTTTCTCCAGCTCTTCTATCTTCTGAATCGGTACTAGATGATAGTACTTCTTCAGCTTCTTTGTCAGCTCCAAAAGCATGACGCTCAATCTCTTCAGCCATCTCTTCAACCGTTTCCTCAACTTCTGGTTCATCTCTTAACCCTGAACTTCCAGCAGTAGACGTAGTTTTTCTCTTTTTTCCCTTATATGTCGCTTTCCCACCTTTTTCTCCATTCTTTACAAACCATGGACTTCTTTTTGCAACAAACAACGATAGTGCTTTAACCTCTTCTTCATCGTCACCACTTTCATCCTTTCTCCACTTTCCTGGTGCAGGTGAAATGTAATCTTTATCAAGAATAGCACCAAACATCGGTTTAGCTACATGAGCAGACTTTAGATGCACATTCATCTTTTGTAACGTCGAAACATCCATATGTTCAAGTCTGAGGACATCGTTTGGAGATTTCTTCAAATCAGGATGCAAAAAGTCTAACATCATCTGAATGAATCTTGGATACTGCAAAAACTTTTCCTTCTGAATATTCTGAATCATCTGAGTGAATATAAACTTCGAAAAGTTGTATGGAAGATTCAACACTAATGCAGTAATCATACACATCTGATAATCCACTAAATCATCGAATCCACCTTTCCTATGACTCAAACCGTGAGTTATAACATGTGCAAGATATCTGAAAGGCGCGCTCAGGTTCCCTTTCTTGTATGGTGCAGCGTTTACAAATCCTGTATACCCCATTCTATAAAAGCATCCTTTTACCATGTATTCAGAGAAACCTGTCGAATCGTCTTTGTTATCCTTAAACTCCAAAACCTTCCGAATTAACTCATCGGTAATCTTCACTGGAATATCGACATCATCAATCTTTACAGTTGAAATAATGGCATTATCATCAATACTATACTCAGCAGCATTCCAAAAATATTTCACATGTGGAAGATATGCCGTATGTCTATCTGTTAAAGCTTTAGTCACTCTAATCCGTGTGAGAAAATCCAAAATATCTCGATACGCTGCAATATCTGGAATTGAAGCATCTGTGATACAACATAATTTGTGCACCGGAGAAAACGCAGATTTCTTGGCATGTACATAAACAATAACAACCAACCATTAGAAAATTTTAAACTTTCAAAATTTCCTTCACTACGAAACATAAAACATTTTGTTTTCAAACTTTATTCATACGAATGTTGTTCATACGATTCACTAACTTGGTACGAAATACTTTGCACTTACTCATTTTGTTTTCAAACTTTATTTCATGCGAAACAACCCAATTCCTTTGAACAAAAACTTTTCACACTTCTCCGTATGAAATGAATATTTCGTAAGAAACAACCTTCAACAGATGTAACAAAATTTTCATGCGAAACAGTTCTTTCGTACAAAAATCATGGTCGTCCCAAAACTGTCCAAGTATAATCGAACCTAAAACTTGTTGATTTTAACAAATTGATAGTCGAAATTCAGGTTATTAGAGCCGATTTTAACATTTTTATGATCAATTTTAAGTTTTACCGGTTCAATTTCCCTAGATCTAAGTTTTAGTCCGATTCGTACAAATTTTGGCATTATAACAGTATGATTTTGTCGAAATTACCTTGCCCATTGATAGAGGTGTGCCAATAAACCTCAACAATGTGAATCACAAGCACAAATACCAAGAAATGAAGATTTTAGAGTAAATTCGCACAAAAATTCCTGAATCGCTCAACAGTGCAGAGAAAGTGGTAAACTCATTTCTGTACGAAACACAGAGTATTTATACTAGACTTGTTTCGTACGAAACATCTTGAATCATAAAAAGTTTACACTGCTTCGTACTAAAATAAAGATCTCCGCATGAATTTCGATTTCGTGCGAATCAAAACTTTTCAATTTTATTTTTTGTATTTTTTGTATTTTTCATTTTTTCAGTAATTTTATCTGTTTCACAAATCCGCTTGACTAACCAAGTCCAAGTTAATGACCCTGGTTATCCAATTTGCCTTTCAAGTCCAAGTTAATGACCTTGGTTAACCATGTTTGACCAACAGATTTATTTTAACATGTAAAGTTTCAAATTAGTGAACTTTCTTGACATTTAGGTAAACGTTTTTTGCAAAAATTAGCTCCCAACCCATGATTTCAAGATTTCCTCTGCAAGATATTGCTATGAATCCAACCGTCTGCGTTTTTATCATCGGTAAACAAAAATAAGACTATCAAGCTAAGAAAACTAAAAATCTTTTTGAGTTTTGAGATATTTTTCAAAGAATAATAACATTTTTGTGAATTTTGCATTTTTAGAGGATCATTTCAAGCATATATATAAGTCATCAGTACCGTTGATCTAGAAACACCCTTTAAGCTTTTAAACAAATTTACCTAGATTGCCAATATATTTGTCCATTTAAACCTCTTCTCGTTTCTCAACTGTTTCAAGATATGTTAATGTATTATTAGAAACATGAAATAACTGTGTTTCCCATCTCAGAATATACTCCTGTATCGAGATTCCCAGAATGTCATTTTACAAGTGAATATATCGAATTGATATCTGTATATAGGGTGAATGCGAGACCTTGAGAGCTCAGGTTAGTACTACCGTACAGACAAAGAGATGAAGGCTCGTCTTTAGGTGGTTTCCACAAAGGAATCTTTTGTACTGCAAATGTCATAATTGCTTAAGACATAACCATATTTGCATGCAGCTTTTGGGGAACTAATGCGAAAGTATTATATGAGTTCTAGGCCATTGCTTCCGCAAAATCAGAAGAACTCGAATAATACCCCAGTTATCATTCAAATATAAAGACCTAGTATCGCAGAATCTGGCATTCTCTCAAATGAAATTTCGGAGTACTAAGTCCATATATCAGAGAGATGTTAACCCACAAGTTAATCAGTTTTGTATTTTAGGTTTATATCTCGAATACAATTTACTGAATGAGTGAAGTCTATTGGCATATCCATAGTAAAACTTGCTTAATTACTTTTAAAACCAATACAATTCTTTAGCATACTGTGACTATCATTTTTATTTCTATGATCACTCTTTTTACACAAAACTCTTTTTGGCTTTTTTAATGTTTTTGTATTTTCCTCAAACATTCTCCCCCTAAAATCAAAAACATTTTTTGGATTTTTTAAGAAGTTATAAGAAAGAATGTACAGAAAACGTTTAACCAATGACAAATTCACATTAAGTCGTCATCATCTCAAACTACCTCAAACACATCCCCTGAGATCATATTTTTTAAACCATTTAGCTTTAACAAATTTTTAAACTTTGATTTATCAAATCTGCTTTTTGGTCATGAGTGTGGATTTTCTCAATTCGCACCAACTTTTTCTCGTAGCAATCACGGATAAAGTGGTGTAGAAACTCGATATGTTTAGTACGTGAGTGTTGGCATGAGTTTTTAGTGATATCGATGGCGGCCTGATCATCTACATATATAGGCATATCAAGAAATTGCAAACCGAAATCTCTCATCTGTTGTTGTATCCAGAGAATCTGAGCACAACAACTGGATGCCGAAACGTATTCAGCTTCACAAGTAGAGAGAGCAACTGCGGTTTGTTTCTTGCATTGCCACGTTACCAAACGAGTTCTGAAGAACTGGCAGCCGGCCGTTGTAGACTTCGTATTCAATTTGCAGCATCCGAAATTAAAATCCGAGTATCCTGCAAAATTAAAATCATCATGTCTAGGCTACCACAAGCCGGTGCTTGGAAAACCCTTCAGATATCTCATTATGTGTTTGACGATAAGCAAGTGTGATTCTTTTGGATTAGACTGATAACGGGAGCACAAGCACGTTGGATACATGATATCTGGTCTAGAAGCTATAAGATACATCAAGAATTTGATTATGGAGCGATATAAAGTTTCATCAACTCTCTCTCCAGTAAGATCTGGACAAATGCCGTGATTTGGAGCTAACGGTGTAGATGTTGGTTTAGCTCCTGTCGTATTGAATTTCTCCAATATGTCATGAACATATTTCGTTTGATTTGATGAACGAAAATACCATCAGGCAACTGATCAACCTGAAGTCCTAGAAAGAACTTCATCTTACCCATTGCACTCATTTCAAATTTGAGCTTCATGACTTCTTCAAAGTCTTTACACAGCTTGTCATTTGTCGATCCAAAGGTAATATCATCCACATATATCTGTACGATGATTAGATGTCCATCTACTTCCTTTGCGAAGAAGGCAGAATCTATTGTTCCCCTGATAAAGCCATTGTCCAGAAGATGACTCGATAATGTTTCATACCAAGCTCTCGGGGCTTGATGAAGACCATATAATGCTTTATTACAGAAGGTAGACTTTATCTTTGTGCACTAGATCAACGAACCCGGTGGTTGGCCGACGTACACCTCCTCTTTCACTTTTCCGTAAAGGAAAGCAATTTAACATCTAATTGGTACACCTTGAACCCTTTCCACGAGGCAAAGGCCAAGAATATGCGAATCGCTTCAAGACAAGCAACTGGGCGTAGACTTCAGTATAGTTTATCCCTTCTTGCTTATGAAAACCTTGAACCACAAGTCGAGCTTTGTTCGCACCGCAACTCCTCGATCATCTCTTTTGCACTTGAAGACCCATCTTGTGTTAATCTTTTTGTGATGATCTGGCAGGTCAACAAGTGTCCGGACTCCAAGTTTCTGGAATTGGAGTAACTCCTCTTGCATTTTATCCACCCAACTTTCTTCTTTTAACGCGTCTTTCCAGCTTCCGGTTCAACCTGAGAAACGAAACAACTATAGAAAATCAAACTTGAAGTGGAGCAATACGAGTATAAAAACAGCTTGGATCTTTATTGATCTAATTGCGAGTTTGCACTCCAGTTTGTAAGCTGCCTATGATGTTCTTTGACGGATGATATGAAAGTGTTCTAGGTATCACTTTAGTTGGAACATCTACTTGTGGTTGCAAATTTGTTAGAAATTCATCAACAACCGGTATAGATGAAGAAACTTTATTCCTAGCATTAAACTGATCAACGTGTTGTTTCAGAAAGCTTTCAATCTGTTCAGATCCTTCATCAGAACTGGATCCTCCATCGTCGAAAGTTGGTACCCGATCAGAGTCAGCATCTTCATTTGGCTAGGCAGATGATTCAGCAGCATTGACATTTGGAGCAAGAACCGGATTTTGAACAGAAGAGCTTTGACCGACATCAGACGTGTTAACTGGTAATGATGTAGAAATCACCAAAGGTCTAGGAACTTGTTCTTGATTAGATAACTGATGTTGTTGAAATAACATAACAAGTTCTTCTTCAGTTGGCACATCTTGTAGATCAAACGAATTCCACAATCCATCGTAGTTAAACAGCCACGGATCCCCAGGTTTCTGCGTAGGGCTTTGACAATCTACATGCTGCGCTAGAACTACCTGGTTCAGACTCGGCAAGAAAACACGTTTTTGAGGAGTAGCGTAACCAACAAAGAAACCCTCCAAAGATTTGGCTCCATATTTACTAGCTGGGTACACGGTGATCCAAAAGGTTCCAAAAATGCTAAGTTAGGATTTCGTTGATTTAGTAACTCGAAACATGTCTTTTTGTGAGGCTTGACTGTCAACACACAATTTAGGGTATAGCATGCTGATGCTACTACTTTACTCCAAAAACTGATTTGGTTTAAACAATTTTAGCAACCCATTTCTGTGTTTCCGATTTAGCCCTTTTAACATAAAATTTTGAATCTTTTTGTTGAATATCGTGTGATGTTTCACCAATTTCAAATTTCAATTGGGATTGAACAGTTGGTTTAACATTTTAATGAGATTCAATATTCCTTTTAAGAATTTGTTTCGGCATGAACATGGGTGCTTTTTGTTTTTCATCCTTGGTGAACTTATTTGGAGAATAAACTAGTTTTGAACTTTCTTGTGAACAATATCGTGCGATATGTCCAATTTCTTGCATTTAAAACATATCCTGCTGTCCTTATGAACAGAGGTATCAAAAACCTGTTTTTGTTTTTGTTTCTCTTTTTCTTTAAGAAAATCATCATTTGATTGAGTTCCGATGACCACCTTTTCTTTCTCAGTTGTTGTCACAAAACACAAAATTGATTTTCTTTGTAAAGTTCAATTTTTTAGACCTGTTGGTTTTATGTTGCTTCTGGAAACCCAAACCTGCTCGTTTGTTTTCCGGATAATCTCCATTTTTTCGATAGTAGGGTCGGTTGTCAGTTTTTGATTTAGAATAGAAAGATGCATCATGTTTATCTAGATCATCAAGACTTACTTCCATCAGCTTGAACATTTTATCTATACAATCCTTTTTCACATTCTTGATTGGAAAATCCTCATCTGAAAATAGTTTATCAGACCCTTTCATTTTATAAAATATGACACTAGGATCATTATTTAAACTATTTTCTGATATATCATCAGACTTTGACTTCTCAGATTATTCAGGCTCAGACACTTCAGATTCATTTTTGAACACTTTTTCAACCCATTATTTACCACTTCAGAGTCACATTCACCATCATTTTTAGTGTAAGTTACATCGATATCCACAGGCAGCTGTTCGGTTTTCAATTTAAGATTTAGCGCCTTTTCCACCCTAGATGGATTTTTGCATGCATAACTGTTCCACATGGGTGGAGGAACTCGATCATAACTACCACTTTTTGTTTCACCATTTTTAGATTCCTCAGTATTTTTTATTTTTGGTAAAATGTGATCTACGACGTATGAGCTTGTGGAATAACTAATTAACAATTTGTTAACTCTTTCAGTTTCAATTCTCATTTTCTCAAGTTCACTTTTGAGCTCAGCAATAGTGTTTAGATGAATATTAATTGCCATTTGTTTATCCATAACTGTTGCTTTGAGCATCATAAGTATTGCGTCATTTTCTCCGAGTGCTTTATTATATTGTTTAACAGATGCACACAATTTGTCATAAGCTTCCTTTGTGGATTTGTAATCGCTAGACAAATTGTCTGTTAAACTTTGCAATTCAGCAAATCTTTTGTCCTTTACAAGACACTCACCACACGGTTCTTCACACTTTGAACAAGATTTTTCATTCTCAGATGACTTGTTTACCTCATTGCCATTAGCCATGCACGCTTTATTGATGTCTTCTTTCAGCAATTCCTTTTTCTCACCAACTTTGACATCTTCAACCAGTTTCTTTTGCTCTTCATCTGTTGAATGTTGGCTAGGTGCGAAATATCCTGCAAAAGTTTTTAAAACATTGTTAGGCAAAAGATGTTTGAATAGACCATTCAAAAGTTCCTCCTCCTCTGATGAGTATGATAGTAATAATCGTCATCATCAGGTCCTTCATCAAAGGATGCCCCCTATTCTTCTTCAGGTTCCTCAATAATTTCGGCCACCAATGCCAAACTTTCTCCTTTCGAAATAAACTTGTTTCAATTAAACCCTTCATCTTCTTTTGTAACAACCAATGCCTTGTCTTTAGTTTCAGGTTCCTTATCTTCAATCAGCACGATTCTAGTTCTTGGTTGAGGTTGGTGGTAAATCGCTCTTTTGTAATAGTCATCGGCGAAAGGATCAAATCCAAGTTTCCCATCCAAACCTCCCAAATTTTCTTTACCAGTGATTTCCATAAATCTCTGTGCACGTCAAACGATCGAAGCCATACACCATTTTATATCTATCAACTCCATTTCAACTGGATCACTTTGATCGTAATCTTCACGTGTCATTTCATAATTTCCGATCTTCCCAGCAACAAGGCTGTCATACAACTCAAGAACGAAGCAAGTAGAGACATATGTTGCTTTGCTGTCTTTTCGTCAAAATTTTGTGCATTCAGAAATCAACGGCAATGTTGCAGTGCAAAACTCTTTGATTTGCATTGGCTGACGAAGAAGTTTGATTGTTCTGAGGTTGGTTTGATCCGAAAGAAAATTGTTGGCTTGAAGGTGTATTTGGATCAACTGTTTGAAATGATTGGAAGCCACTTGTCTAAATTGGTGGTGTGCTTGGTAAACTATATGCACTAAAAGCGGTTTGAATCTTTGGCGCTTGGATTGAGCAGCAGAACTATTTTTGAAATAAAGATTAACATCTTGTTGCACTTGAGCAGTCTTGTTTTTAGCCATCTTTTGCATCTCTAATTCATGACCTTCCAATCTTTCGATAAAGCGAGGCAGCGAGAAATTGCTGTATTCAACTCCATTCTTTAAGATGGTTAAGTAAGTTGACCATTCACCTTGTGGCAGAGAATCAGCTAGCTTGTCAACAAGCTCTTCATTTGTCTTTACAATTCCCATTCTCTTCATATGAACAACCAGATGATAGTATCGCTCAATCAGCTGCTTTACCGTTTCACCTTTGATCAGTGTGCATAAATCGAACTCTTTGCTTAATAACGCCCTTTTGCTTTTGCGGAGTTGAGCACTACCTTGAAATTTGAGTCGAAGAGCATTCCACAAAGATTGCGCATCATCATCATGTTACAGTAAAGCCAAGGTGTCTTCTTTAATCGATTGCTGAAGAATATTTATCATTTTATTTTCGTTGATAAACCTTTCCCGTTCAACATCAAAGAATTGAGCAAGAGTCTTTTCAAGCCCATTTTCACCAACTGGTGCGATATATTTTGCCTCGATAGCAAACCAGCTAGTAAAGTGGTTAGCTTGAACCCAGTTCATAAACCTTTCACTCCAACTATCAAAGTCTTCTAGATTCATAAGCTTTGGAGGTTTTGTCATTGTCCCTATTTCATTCTCTAGATTGATGTGTTGGGTTGTTGCAGTGGTAACGACTGATGTGGCAAACGCATTGTAAAATTCCTCAGACATTTTTCCTATGAAAAATTAAGAACACACTTCTCGAGAACAAAATGATCAGATTAATAAATTTACTGTGCGGACAAGTTATTTCGTACGAAACAAGTTTTTTGTGCGATTGAGATTTTTCTTCACAAAAATAACATTTCATACGAATCAAACCGTTTTTTACGAGTGAAATATTTGTGTAGATGAATTTTTATACGAATTTGTTTGAAATTCTGAAAAATTGTATTCTGTGAAGTATTTTGCACTTATCCGTATGAGCTTTTGAGCTTGTTCGTACAAAAATTAAATCAGATTTATTTCGTTCGAAACTCGTACGAAATGATTCAAACTTCAAACTAATCAAATTTTATAGATTTCAACATGATTTAGTTCAATTTTAAGTCCGAATTATGATATGGATTTATTAGATTGAAGATTAACTTGAATTACTAAAATCCTAGTCTATTTTGTCCATGAATTCGTTCGAAATTTGTCCAAAATCCAGCATACGTCAGAAAAATGATGAAGATGAAGATATATCCAAGTCTGAACACTTAGTAACTTGTAACTACTTGTTGTCTATCTGTAGATCAGATCTCATGGCTCTGATACCACTTGTAAACGGGGATCGAGCTCTCGAAATGGGCAATCGACCTGATCTCGCTCAACTAGCAGAGGCAGAATTCATTGCTAGAGAGGTAGACATGACAAACAAGATAGTACTTACTGTTTAACTGCTTCCAATGTATGAATGACGTTCAAATACAGACGCAAGTAAACAAACTGGCAGAGCTTCGCCGTACCAATTGACAAATCACTTACTAGCTCTAACACAACACTTCCTTATTTATACGTCGACTTGACTCGTACCGAAGTGCGTGCAAAACAGACAACTATATTTCGTACGAGTCTGTGTTTCGTACGAGTGAGTCACTCGTACGAAACCTGTATTATTTCGTACGAAACACAGTGTTAAAACATATAAAACTTACATTTTCACATTAAACATTAACATGTAAACTTTATAAACATTACAGATACATCCTAGACGTAGGCAATAGACATTATGCACCAACAGTTCCTGTATGGAAAGGTGAAAGAAGAGATTTACGTATCTCAGCTGCCCGGTTTTGTTGACAGTATCCAGCTCACGTGTATAAGCTTGACAAAGCACTGTATGGGTTGCATCAAACACCTAGTGCATGGTATACTACTCTAACTGAGCATCTGCTTGCAAATAGATACACTCGTGGAATCATCGATTAAACCATGTTTATTCATAAGGTTGGAGAAGACCAAATACTAGTGCAAATTATGTGGACGACATCATCTTTGGGTCCACTATTGACTCACTGTGCAAAGAGTTTGAAGAGGTCATGAATGAGCAGTTCGAAATGAGTGCTCTGGGAGAAATGAATTTCTTTTTTGGTTTGCAAGTTCGTCAAGACTCAACGGGTATACTAATTCATCAGGGAAAGTATGTTGACGATATCATTGCAAAATTCAAACTTCAGGATATGAAGCCTACAAACACTCCTATGGCAGAAAGACCAGGTCTGACCAAAGATCTGGAAGAAGAAGCTGTTGACCAGACATTATATCGGTCCATGATTGGCTCTTTGATGTATTTGACTGCTAATAGGCTGGATATTGTGTTTGTTATGTGTCAGTGTGCACGCTATCAGGCCACTCCAAAACTTTCTCATCTAAATGCTGTCAAGAGAATCTTTTGATATCTTAAGGGCAAGCCTAGGCTTGGTCTCTTGTATCGAAAAGATTCTCCATTTGATTTATGTAATTTTTCTGACAGTAATTTGGAGGTACAGGTAGGGATATGAAATCCACATCTGCTAGATGCCAGTTCTTGAGAGATAGACTCATCTCCTGGCAATGCAAAAAGCAGCAGACTATCTCACTTTCAACTACAGAGGCTGAGTATGTAGGTGCTTCAGCTTGTTGTTCTCAGGTGATATGATCCAACATCAACTGTTGGACTATGGTTTGAATTTGTCTAACACTCCTATCTTTTGTGACAATGATGCAGCTATTCAAATAGTGAAAAATCATGTGTATTTTTCTAAAACTAAGCACATTGCCATCAAAATTCATTCATTCGTGACTCATTCAACCAGGGACTCATTTCAATGGAACAAATCCACACTGAGGACAATGCCGTGGATTTGTTCACAAAACCGGTTGATCGAGCACGTTTTAATGCTCTTCTTGAACTGCTAAAAATGGTCGAATTCGAGGACTGAACACTGTCACACAGAAAACATTTTTCTTTGTTTGTATAAATTTGTTTCCTAAAATTATTTTTCATTTATTCTTTATATTTTCAATTTTAAGCAAAATTTCGGGGGATGTAGTCTCTCAGAAAAATACAAAAACATTAAAAAATCAAAAAAGTTATAAAAATAGTTTTTGCTAAGCCTTTGATCTAACGCGGGAAATGAAATGAATTTTCACTATGTGGATTAAGGCTACTCATGTAAGACCAATATTGAAATAGTCTGACTCTAGAGCGATAGGTTGGTAGGCTTTATCTTGATGGCTAGAAACTTTGACTGGTTCTGTGTAGAACATAAAATTACACTATGATCTCAGGAAGAACGTCACTTGGAACTGGTATATTTCTATTTGAATGCTTGTGTGATGTTCCGATACACACAATCTTGGTCTAGCTTTGAAATATTTCCTAACAATCTCGTGTATCTCCTCTGTTTTGCGTATGCAAAGACCTGGAGGTGCTAGGCAACATCAGCTTCTGCTACATCAAGATACATGCTGACCTAGTTGTACATTGTTGCACTATAGATCAATTACACCCGAAAGAGGCCCTCTAGTGCCCAAAAGGAACCCAAAAAACCTATATCAAACTGAAAAATTCATTTGATTTGTATATTATATCCATCTCCCTGCAAATGATTTATTTTATTATTTTCTCAACCAAGTCCTAGCCAAGATTTCAGAATATTAGAACAGGCATGTGAAAATATGTGGTAAGGAAACTGCGTGCATGATAGAGTGTCCTTATTAAGATTCCAAGATTTGATTGTGACTTGTTTGGGTTGTTCATATTAAATAAACTAAAACATTATAAATCAGTTGCAAACCGTTATATGGAAAAGTTCTAAGGAGATAAGCTTAATAGGATAAATATACTAGCAATCGCTCGGATCACCCAAAGTAAATTAGTGGTGATAAGTGTAGTCTAGTCTGAAGTTTCGTGATTTGCTCCGTGAGGAAAAGATTTGCAAACAATTTGTGTGAGTGTGGTTGTTTGTATTACGTTGTTACCATAAATTTTTTATTAAAAATGTGACCTCGTTCAAGAATTGGAAAGACCGTTTTTGCTTCAAAATTCATTTGCTTAAAATTGGAATTTTTTTGGGACCCGGGATTAGAGTTGGGCCCACCGCACACTTGGCGGGACCCACTAAATCTCAATAGAGGAATTAATCAATGCAAGGCCCACCGCACACTTGGTGGGCCCAGGGTTTATTGATAAAGTTACTTGACGGCTATTCATGTCACCTATCACCCTATTTTCAAAAACTTGAATCACGCACACATACTCATCTTCTCAAATCATCTCTGTTATCTTCAAAGAACAAATACCTCGGTTTTTCAAGTGTAGTAAAATGTCTAGATCAAAAGCAAAGAGTAAAGGTTGGTATTAAATATATATTACTATGGTGATTTGATAAACTGATTGATTCGGATTCTTGGATAATTGTGAGCATGAAAAGGATAAATGATGATATTTTGAATGGGGTTGTGTGATAGAACCGAAAAGGGTTTTGTTCGAGTTGTAGGTCACCTAAATCTTGATAGATTTTGAAAGAATAAATCGGAGAAGATGGTGGTTGAAGGCAGCGCATGGGCAGCATGCGTCGGAAAGGGGTCGCACACTAGGTTAAATAACTAAAATACCCCCCACACACTCTGTTAATGGACATTTTTAACCTCAGAGAGAGTGCGGGGTAATTAGTCTGAGAAGGATTGACTTAACTACCCCTTGCACACCTAAAAATTGACGGTTTTACCCTCTGTAGACTGGTATATTACCAGTGTGCCACTCTAGGTGTGCAAGTTGACTTTTTAACCAATGGTTATGCGGTTGACTAGTTGATCATTTTCGTGGACGGTTGACTTGTTGACTAGAAGAAGTGTGCGACCTGCTCTTTTTACTAAATTGCCCCTCATAAATGGTGGTGAAAGACTCTTTTGCACCCGCACATTAGTATTTGGTGCGCACATTCAAGTGTGGACCGCACACTATCATATATTTGGGCCTCTGATAAATTTTTGGCCTGTTTATCAAATCTTTGGGCCCGAAGCATTTCTAAAGTCAATCTTGAGATTGTTTTTATATAATTGATTTGATCAGTTAAATTTTTTAACTCAAGGTTGATTTTTAAAATTCTTGATCAAGGACAAAAAGGCTTGACCAAGTTTACGGTCAAACTCAAGAAATTCTTGTATCGGTGTTTAATAAGGCTCGTCTAATTTAAACTGTTTGGTGCAAATACTAGAAAGAAGCCAGTTGACAAATTCATGCACGTTCCTAGATTCGAGAAAAGCATGATGTTCCCTGTTATTTGGGCGAACCTCCTAAAGCGCATGAAGTATACAAGTCTATGATAGTGGGACTAAACACATGTCGATTTGCTCACGCCTTTCGCGAAAATCAATTATCCGTGAAGTTTGGATATGTGACTTCTGGAATGTCTCTACCGCAAATAAAGGAGACACTGTAAGTAGATCTACTGTTCAAAACAAGGAGATCCTAATGACGGAACAGATGATTAGAGAGGTGTTATTGTTTGGAGATGCTGCTGACGATCCAGTAGAATATGAAAAGGAAAAGGTGATTCAAGTTCTCAACAAAATGAGTTATGAAGGATCGTATCCTCCGACTACAAAGAAGCTGTTACATCCATACTGGAGATTCTTGGCGCACGTGTATCTAGTATGCATAAGTGGAAACAAGAGTGGTATAGATGTCCTAACTATTAGACAAACTTCTGGAGTGGTGTCTTTGGTTGACGGTTGGAAGTTTAACTATTCAAAGTGCGTGTTCGACGATTTGATGGCAAATTTTAAGACGTTGAACAAGATGTATTGGTTCAAGTTTCCGAGGTTCTTACAAATGATTTTTGAAGCTTAGTATCCTTAACTACAACAGACAATGAACATTTATGACACAAATTATGAACCATATGGTATTTTCAAAGCTAAATCAAAAGAGACAAGATGTGCAAGTGATGTATCAAGACAAGAAGCCTTTCGTGAAGTTTGGTGGGTTTGCTGAAGTAGTTGAGTAGATACCAGCACCGATCAATGTTGTTGTTGCCGATGAACATGATGTACAGATTATTGATGCTCCTCCTGGATCGAGTGAGCTGATTGAGAATGTGGATTTAACTGGGGTTGAAACATAGAAGAAAATGTGTTTGAGGAGATGTTGATGGACGACACGGAGTTTAATGCGAAAATGGGTGAAATTGGAACAAAGATTAACATAGTAAGCCTCACAGCAGACAGGCCTATTGAAGATCAACTTTTGAATGTGAATCCTCCTATAATGAAGTTGTTAAGTCTATATCTGTTGAACCCGAGAATGTGACTGAAGATCCCACGGCTGATCTTAATCCTAGAAAACAAAGCAGAAGAGATCCTAGGATCAGTCGTGAAACATCTGATGTGACAAGCACAAACCCAAAACTGACCAAGCGTGTGGTTCCTGAACAACCGCCTGTTAGTGTTTTTGGAACACCTGTGAATGATGCGTTCATTGAATTTCTAACCAATTCAAGGGTTGTTGAGTATATGCCTACTGCTAAGACAGGAGAAGGATCAAGTAGTGCTCCTTCATAAGCGGATGTGCTTAAGGCAGCAACTTTATTACAGCAAGCAGTAAGAGATTATGATGCGATAGACAAAGCTACTCAATAAAAGGTTGCTAGTAGTCCACATAGTGAAGATCGGTTCGATGTTGGAGCTCTGATGAAGAGAGTCACTTCTCTTGAAGAGGATAAGATCTTTAAAGATGTACAAATTGCTAGTTTAGTGGAAAAGATAACCCACAAGAATCAGCAAATTCATGAACTTGAGACAATTCTAGAATCACTTACAGTCATGTTTATGGATCTCAAGCATAAATTAGAAGGAAAGTTTCCAAAGGAGTTTGCTAAGCCTCATAAAGAATACACTGCAGCTGAGAAAGAACAAATGGATAAAGAACATGAGGAAGCATTGAACAAGTATTTTCAAGATCCTACTCGTGGGGTGAGTCAGAAGAGAAAACAAAAGGAGGTGGTTATGAGGAATGTGGGTGCATAAAAGAATTACGGATTTCAAGACATGCCTGATCGATACGTGGTAACTACTAGGAGAGATAGATTTGATCGATATGGGAATAGATCTGGGGTAAAGAGTTGGCCGTATAATGACGAAAAAGGGATGTTTCTGGTTACAAAAAAGAACGGAAAAGTTGAATATTACAATTCGTCGAGCTCATTCAATCCTGGACTGCAGTTGATCTTCGTGAATTAAGTCAAGATAGTCAAAGTTCATAAAGAAGTGCTTGATCCAAAAAGAGTGAACCTCTAAAGACAGTGATGTGGCCTCCGACCAAGCAAGCCAAGACTATTCCATTGCTCAAAGATCTTCCTGATGACAGTTTAAGTGAATTCAAATTCGGATGTATGATCCTGTCACTGGGCAAGCTGTCATAGTTTATGAACTCAAAGAGTATCGGATCAATGCTATTGGTGATTGATGAGGTTCGGGGAAAAGGATATTCACTTGCTAGAAGATCTCAAATTCAGAGTGACCGTTAGTATGAAATATGTGCTAAAGCATTTACATGAGGGGTTGCTCAAATTATCAACATGAAGGGTTAGGGATCAGAGGAAGGATTGAAACGCAGTTGTTTGATCTGTATGTCGGTAAGAAGATATCAGCTGACTTGAAGAAGAAGCAAAAACGCAAGTAAAGCTTGATTTACCAAGACAACATAAACCTAGGGGATATTGTAAGGTCATGTATTTATAGGTTTACGTTTGTCTTGTATATACTAGTTTGGGTTGGATTAGTGGGTTTTAGGCTTGGTCGATGTTATGTGGTTGCTCATAAGGGTTTGGGCTTGGCCTAGTTGTAGTGGTCATTCTATATGTTATCAATAGGATGCACCTAGTTCTTGTTTTGGTTTTGATTGATTTTCTTGTAACGTGACATGTACTAGACGATCCTTAGATATTTTATGCACTTTGATATTAATACAATCGACTTTGATCTTCATTCTTCTACATCTTTCTTGTTTTTTCCGGAACTTGAATAGGTGTCTATGATATCCGATTATAGTTTTGGGACTTCAAAGCTCAGAAAGTGAGAAGGAAAATTTGGCTAAGTCATAGTCAAATGATGAGTTTCATGTTGAAAAGATGCATCGTGAATAGGTTCAGGGATCCTCTGTTGGAAACGACAGTAGGACATGCTTCAAATGCAATCAAGTCGGGCATATCGCAAGACGATGTCAGACAAACTCTAAACTTGTTTACAACGTTAATAAGTCGAAATATGTGAATCAGAAACCCCCAAAGTTTGTTCAAACCTAGATTTTGAAAAGAAATAATGAATCTAACAATGTGAAACCAACTAATTCAAATGTTTCAAACAAAGAAGTTGGTGAATCTTCGAGCAAAAATGAATAAAAAGATTCAATATTCTATACTAAACAAGCAATTTCAAACAACAAACTTGGGTGGCTAAAACAAAACCATCTTCTGAGAAGCTGAAAACAACTGTTCCAACAACAACTAATAAAGGGGAAGTTGAACAGATTGTTGATATCAAGAAAGAAGTTAAGAGTGTGTGTGAACCAAATTTGATATCCCGAACGCACCAAGACCATTAAGGCCTGGGTCTCCCAATTCAAGTAATATGTTAATATCATGTGCAGGGGTTCCCGAGATCGATAATCTCAAAGTGGATAATGGATAGTGGAGCTTCTCGACACATGACAGGAATGTTGGCCTTGCTATACGATGTAAAATCCATTCGAGGAGGCAACATTGGGTTCGCGGGTAATCCGGGAAGAAGGATAGTTGGTGAGGGTATTCTAACCAACAATGTGGTGTCTTTCGACAAAGTAAGCTACATAGCTGAATTAGAAAACAACTTTGCTGAGTATTTCCCATATCAGTGACAAAAAGTTCACGACACACTTTACAGATCATGAGTGTTTAATTCTGAAGTCGGGATTCAAGATACTTGAGGAATGGATGCTGATGAGAGCTCCTCATGAATATGATTTGTATGTCCTCGATATGAGTGTTGCAAAATGACGACAAAATCTACGCAATGCTTCGTATCAAAGGCAACAGAAAAGGAATCAATCATGTGGCACAGAAAAATGGGGCATTTTCATTTAAAAAATGAACTTTTTAGTCCACAATAATCTAGTTGAGGGGGTAAATTTTAAGAGTTTTCATCTGAGTGATGACTGCATAAGTTGTAAAAAAGGGAAGCAGCACAAAGAGTCGCACCAGAGAAAACTTCTGAACTCTATCAAACTCCTGCTAGAGAGACTTCACATGGTTCTCTTTGGGCCTGTCAATGTGAAAAGCAACCAGGAGATCTATATTGTCTCATTGTGGTAGACAACTATTCAAGATATGGGTGATGTTTCTGGAGAGCAAAGATGAAACATTTGAAAGTCTAATGATTTTATTCCGAAAATTGGAGAACTTGTACCATTTACCAATTCGTCGCATTCGTAGTGACAATGGTACAGAGTTCAAAAACAATCGGATGGCTGAGTTTTGTAACGAGAAGGGAATTTTGCATGAATTTAGCGCACCGTATACTCCACAGCAAAATGGTGTAGCTGAATGCAGAAAATCAAACCCAGATAGAGACGGCTAGGACCATGCTCGCTGATTCTAAACTTTCAATCAGTTTTTGGAGCGAGGCAGTGGCTTCTACATGTTATACCTTGAATAGAGTTTTGATGGTCAAGCCACATAATAAAACGTGTTTCGAGCTACTTAACAAGCAAAAACCAAACTTGAAGTATTTAGAACCTTTTGGGTTACCATGCACGGTTATCGATGCTAATGGCAAATTTGAGGCTAAATCTTTGGAGGGGTTCTTCATGGTATATGCTAGTCCACTTAGTCGAGTTTATCTTTCTAGCATAAACTGAGTTATTGATGCTCATAATGTTGATTGTCAAAGATACACGTCTCCAACACAGAAACTAGGAGATGCTTAGTTATTCAACTATGATAGTCTTGGGGATTCCTTCCAGCTGAACCGACAGAAGAGGAACTTTTGATTCTTTACCAGCAACAACAAGCGTCCTCAAAAGAACAAGTTCCTAGACCTATCGTTATAACTCAAACACTTACTGGTACTCATGATGTTGAAGCTAGTACAAGTACTCAACATCTAGATACTCAGATTGCATGAACAAGTGATCCTATTGCGAATCAAGAAATGAATGAACTAGCTCCCACGTTCGATCAAAGTGATGATTCTGATTTTGATGCTGAACCAACATATGAACGATGGATCTACTTCCGACGAAGGTGCAAAACAGATTCAAAGTCTACTTAATAATCAATCTGCTGGTCCAAGTGCTCAGAATGAAGCATCCACAAGTAATCTTGTTGCTGATCAAAACATCACTAATCTGGAACATGAAGTGAGTGTCACGAATGAAGTTATGCCGAGGGCGTTATTTTATCACCCATCGGAAAACATCATTAGAGAGTTACAGACTGGAATCAAAACGAAAAATCAGATCAATAAGGATCTTTGTTGTTTTTATTTAAAGTTGCACCTATACAAGATACTATCTCATATAGTTGGTTTATTTCGTAGGTTGAGCTAAAAACGTATAAAGAAGCTCTTACAGAAGAAAGTTGGGTTAACGCTATGCAAGAAGAGCTACAACAATTCGAGAAACTTGGAGTTTGAAAACTTGTTGGTCTACCGGATAACCACAAGAAAATCATACTAAGTGGGGCTTCAAGTGTAAACGTGATGACAAAGGAGTCATTGTTCATAACAAAGCTCAACTCGTTGTTCAAAGATTTCATCAACAAGAAGGAATTGATTATACCGAGGTCTATGCTCTGTCTCCAGATTCGAATCTATCCGCATTTTTCTGGCATTCACGTCATGGAAAGGATTCAAGGTGTATCAATTAGATGTAAAGTCCGTCTTCCTATACGACAAAGTTAAAAAAGAAGTGTACGTCGACCAACCACTGGGGTTTGTTGATCTGATACCCAAAGAAAAGGTTTATCTACTAGATAAGGCGTTATACGGTTTACATCAGGCCCCGAGAGCCTGGTACGAGACGCTTTCTCAACACCTTCTGTAGAACGGCTTCACCAGAGGAACAGTAGACAGTACCCTCTTTACACAGGAAGTTAAAGGACATCTTCTAATTTTGTAAATCTATATAGATGACATCAGATTTGGTTCTACCAACAACATGTTGTGTAAAGCCTTCGAGAAAGTCATGCAAAAGAAACTTGAGATGAGTTCTATGGGGGAGATGAAGTTCTCTCTAGGACTTCAAGTCGATCAGTTACCTGATGGAATAAGACGAAGTATGCGCACGATGTGTTGGAGAAATTTGTTATGTCGGAATCATCACCATTATCTACCCCATTGGCTCTCAATCACGGCATCAGAAAAGATGAAAAAGGAGTGAAGATTGACGAGACCTTATATAGATCAATGATTAGATCATTAATGTACCTCACAGCATCAAGGCCGGATATCATGTATCCGACATGCATCTGCGCCCGATATCAGTCAAATCCACGAGTGTCTCACATGATGATCGTCAAGCGGATTCTCAGATATTTGAAGGGTTGCCCAAGCACCGGCTTGTTGTATCCACTCGACGACAATTTCAACCTCACTGGATATTCAGATTCTAATTTCGGATGTTGCAAATTAAATGCTAAATCTACAACTGCTGGTTGCCAGTTCTTTGACACACGTTTAGTAACGTGGCAATGCAAGAAGCAAACCAAGGTCGCACTCTCTACTTGAGAAGCAGAATACGTTTCAGCTTACAGCAGTTGTTCCCAAATCTTGTCGATACAACAACAGATGAGAGACTATAGATTGCAGTTTCTTGATACGCCTATATATGTAGATAACGAGACAGCCATTAACATCACTAAAAACCCGGTTCAACATTCTAAAACTACGCATATTTAAATTCGACACCACTTTATCTGTGATTGCTATGAGAAAAAATTGGTTAGAATTGAAAAGATCCACACTGATGAACAAAAGGCAGATTTTTACACCAAAGCATTTGATCGAGCCAAATTTAGCTATCTTTTGAAACTTAACGGGTTGAAAAATTTGACATCAGGTGCGGATTTAGAGGTTGAATTCGGGATGACAAGTTGACGTGATCCTCATCGGTTTGTCAAGTTTTAGTTGTTCAAACTTCTTTCTTTAAAAACAAAAATCTAAAGATATGTTTTTGATTTTGGGAGGGGGGGGGGAAGAATATGTTGTGAAAAATACAAAAACATATAAAAATTTGAAAATGTACAGAAACATGAAAAAGACAAAATGAGTTTTCATGTAAAAAGAGGAAATGATAGTATATCAGTGGACTATCACAATATTCTAAGAAAATGTAGTGTCAAAATGTTTAAAGAGGTCTCACTGATGATGTGCCAGTAGGCTTCGCACATTCAGTAGATTGTTTTTGAGATATAAACATAAAGAAAAACTTCTTAATTAGTGGATTAACATCTCTCGGATATATGGTCTTAGTACACCGAAATTTCGTTTGAGAGATTGTCGGATTCTAAGATACTAGGTCTTTATAGATAACTGATATCTAGGGTATTATACAAGTTCTTCTGATTTTGCGTCAGCAATGGCCTAGAACTTGTATAATACTTTTGCTTTAATAACTTGAAATTGCAGCTAATTGTAAGCATCGAAAATCCAACAATTGCAGTAAAAGATTCCAAATTTGAAACACCACTTTTAAGTCGAGCCTTCATCTCTTTGTTTGTATGGTGGTACTAAACTGAGCTCTCAAAATCTCGCACAAGCCAAATACAGATATCAGTTAGATATATTCACCTATAAGATGAAATCCAGGGAATCTTGATACAGGAGTATATTCTGAGGTGGGAAACACTCTTAAGTTATGTTCTAAGACATCTAATTGACATATATCGGAATAATTGAGAAATGTGTTGGGGTTTAAGTAGATCAGTATACTAACAATCTAAGTGAATTTTGTTTAAAACATAAAGTTTTCAAGATCAATGGTACTAGTTGTCTCATAAACTGATATGATCCTCGAACACAAACTCACAAAAATATGTATGTAAATATGTCTGTACATAGTTATTGTATTTCATTTCACAAAAACCCAAAAAGATTTTCAGTGTGTTTTAGTATAAACTTTGGAAAAATCAAAAGATTTTATTTCTATCTTAGTTCGACTACCGATGATGGAAAACGGATCTTCAAAATCCATAAATGCATTATGTTGAGTGAAATCTAGAGTACAATGGGTTGGGAGCTAATCTAAAATGAGAAAAATGTTTGAAAATGTTTAAGAGTTCATTAATTTGAAACCTAAAATTGCCTGAAAACGTCAATTTGTTCATAAAGTGTCCAACCAATGTCATTAACTTGGACTTGGTAGGCAAATCAGTTAACCATGGTCATTAACTTGGACTTGGTCAACTGACAGGGTTGTTAAAACTGGTTAAAATGGATGACAAGTTAAAATTTTGAAAATTTGAATTTCACTTTGCACGAAGTGAATATATCTCTTCGTACGAAGTGAAAACCATAGATTATATAAGTCTCTTCGCACCAGAGAGTTCAACAGTGAGTTATGATGCAGATACGCAAAGAGGAACGACTTACTGAAATGTCAAAAGAAGCATCTCTTAGAAGATTTTAGTTCCTAAAGTAGGCTCCAGCGACAGATCAACACCGATACCACGTGAAGAGAGAAGAAAACCAAGAAAGAGTTTCTTTGGAAGATAGAGATTAACGTTATAAAGATTTCTTAAGTTTTTGAAGACTGAACAAAACTGCAGCAATAACCAAGGAGGAGTTTGTTGATACAGTATGTCTATCATCCACGTCTTAGGGTCATGTCTGTGTATGTAATAGGGCAAAACTGTTAGAATTTTGTGTTTGTAATATTAACTTCCCACGAAGTGAAGTTCACTTCGTACGAAGGTAGCTTTTACCTTCGTATGAAGATAACTTACCTTCGTACGAAGATAGATTCACCCTCGCACGAAGGTAATTCCCAAGTCTATAAATAGGTGTGTTGTGGTCCGTGTCTGTAGCTGTTTTGTAGATTGGAAGGCGAAGCTCTATCCAAGTGTTCTCAGGATTGTAAACGTTAATCAATATTAATGAGATAAAAGTTTAAACAGTAAATCTTGATCATGTCACTTGTTAATATGAATTCCGCACATATTAGACTAGGCAAACAGATTAGGACTTGAGCTTATCGGATAAGTAGATACTCACATTTTTGTTAAAAGAATTCATCCTCGACGCTTGAAATAACATACAACCCAACTTGGTCACAGAATGCTGATGTTGAAGATAGTTTCTCAATATACCAATATATTTATTAATGTGTTTTTATCTTATACAAAATAAATTTTTATACATGTTCATAATGATTGATAATACCATTTGTTAGTCTCAAATAATTTTAGTATGCCTTGTCTTAAATAAATTAATTTATTCAAAATCATAGTTGATGAATAGTCTAATAACATCAAATGTGTTAGAAACACTATTTTTCCTACATTATAAATATAATCAATTTAAATATCACCGAAATACAAAATGGTATTTAGAATTTAGAATATGTTATAATATAAATATATTTTGAAAATTTAAATTACTTAATAAATATCTTATATTTTACATTTGATTTGATTAAATTAAAAGATATTGTATTCAAATATTTAATTGAGTAAAGAGAAGTTAAATATCAAATTTTAAATCGTAATATACAAAGTAATTATGTATTTCAATTAAAAAGATTTCTACCATACAAAATGAAAAAAATGCTTACCAAATTGAAAACTATTTAATAGAAATGAGTTTCATATAATATAAAATTTATGCTTTAAAATTAAAAGTTAGTAAAATAATAACATAATTGGTCTTAATTTACTCCACAATTATAGTACCATCACAACTAAATCTTTTATATTCGACAATAAATAAATAAAATAAGTTTTGGTTATAATGTTGTTAAATTAGAAAGTTAATAAAAAATAGTTACAAATTAAGAATGATTGAAATTGATTCAGAAATCTGCCATAAATAAACATATTTCAAATTTCAAATTTTCAAAAATATATATATAACTGAATATTCAATAAAAGTGAGTTTCATATAATATAAAATAATACTTTAAAATTAAAATTTTGTAAAATAATAACTTGATTGTCTTAAAGTTGCTAATTTAGGAAGTTAATAAATGATAATTTTAAATTAAAGAATACTTAAAATTGATAGAAACATGGCATAAATAAACATATATCAAATTTCAAAATTTCAAAAATATAACTGAATATTTAATAAAAATGAGTTTAATATAATACAACATCTAATGCTTTAAAAATAAAAGTTAGTAAAATAATAACTTGATTGATCTTAATTTTTCTATAATTACCATAATAAGTTTTTTAGGAAGTTAATAAATGAATATTTAATAACAATGAGTTTCATATAATATAAATCTTTGCTTTAGAATTAAAAATTACTAAAATAATATCTTGAATGGTCTTAATTTGCTCTAAAATTATATCATAAAATATTTTATATTAGACAATAAACAAATAAAATAAGTTAAAGTTATAAGATTTTTAAATTAGGAAATTAATAAATAATAATTACAAATTAAAGAATGATAGAAATTGATTTAGAAGTCGGCTAAAATAAACATATTTAAAATTTCAAAATTTCAAGAATATACATAGCTAAATATGATAATTATTTAGATAATGGAATAAATATAGTAAAAAAGAGACAAAAAGAACTATTAACATTATAAATTATTAAACATGTAAAAATAACAAAATCCTTTTTTATAAAATTTCAAATATTTTTGAAATTATCTAAACATAACATAAGAACAATGAAAACAAAAATTAATTGAAAATCTAAAATCTAAAACATCTCATTAGTTAGAAAATCTATTTATTTACTTATAGTTAACAACTATTTAGGGAATTTGGATCAACTCACCATAAGGCATATTATCTCCCCACCGGTCGGCTTCAAAATCATTTGGTATTGTCTGTAAAAGAACATACATAAAAGTCAGAGTATACATATTATAAGAATAATCAACTTTAATAAAAGTAAATATAAAAAAGAATAATGTAAAATACCAAGTAGAATGATTATGAATCATTGATAAATATAAAGAAATTGGGATTCATGTTCTATGGATTCATATTTGCATAAAATCTATCATCACAATAAAAAATACATTATATAATAATAATAATAGTAACAATAATAATAGTAATAAATTATTAACAATAATAAATACAAATAATCAAAAATTATAATTGAAATGTCAATATATTGCATTTACCGTAGAATTTCTAATTGAAACTATTTTTCATTAATTCAAAAAAAATAATATCAATATTTTTCATCTTTAATAACCATGGATGAAATTTTAAAAGATCTAAAACCTAGATATTATAATTATTCAAAAAAATCTTGAATGCAACAACTATGAATTAAAACCATGAACAATCTATAAAAAAACCACAAACAATAAACCTGGACAAAAAAAATAAACAAATTTTAATAATATATACACAAACGATAAATATTTTTATGTAAAAGTTCGAAAAATCCATACAAAAAAACTTTTTGTAGGTTAACATGAGAACATCATCAAACACGTACTAATAACTTAAACCACATAAAATCCATAGTTTTTTTATTTTAGAAAAATAATAGAGTTGATACCTGAAAAACATGTTTAAACTTGTTAAAATAAAAATAAAAAACAGTAACAACATTCAACTAACCTGTTAAGTGGTTTGAAGATTCACCATTCGATTGATAGTTCAGATTTAGGGTTTCAACATAAAAGATAAAAACAAAAACATTAGTAACTTCGATTAATGTTGAACAACCAAATATAACACACAAACAACATACCTATGATTTTACCCGCATAATGAAGAAGTTGATGTCGATTACGTCGGTGTTGGTTAAAAAAAAGAACAATCAAACATCAACAACTTCGATTAATAAAAAACTCAATACATAAACAACATAAATGTATCACATACCTTAATTTTTTCGATCAGATCTGAAAAATAGTAAAAGAAGAATATTGTTATCAGGATTTGAATCAATGTTTTTAAAAAACTAATAATCTATATGATCAAAATTATGACATACATAAAGAAATTAATGGATCAACAACTATCTTCAATTTTAAAATATTGTTAATCTTTTTTAAGAAGAAAAAAAGAAGTTAGGTGAGAGAGAAAGAGAGAGAAAAAAAGAGATATCGTGTAGATATGAAATGAGATCATTATATCAATAATTGATATGTTTTAATTTATAGTATATCCGATTAAGTAAATTTTTGTGAAACAAATTATAAATCCAACCTGAATACAATTTGGATCCCACCTCCACATGGCCTAGAATTCATTCCCTCCCAAAATCACCTTGAAGCTCCGCCACAACATGTCAAATGTCTCAAATTCATCTCATTTATTATATCATTAGTGCTAATACCCGTGAACTTCACGGGTCTGACAAAATAATATGTTTTAGTGGTAATGACAAAGTACATTATACGTTTACAGTGATCATAACAAAATTTTCTGAAAGATATTATTATGGAATTCTCAGCTTCATAAAGTACATAAAGCAACCAACGTACGATTGATACAAATAAAACGAATAAATACCTTAAAACCCAACATGAGCAATATTAAAATTTAAAAAAAAAACAAATTAATAGAACATTATAATAAATTGTACCACTAAAAATGTACATTTTAAAACCACCGAAACCGGCAACTTCATATGACATGTTAATAAATAATTAATTTCAGAAAAAGAATTCTACAATATGATAATGACTTACAAAGACCAATTACCAATTTGATGTACCATATACAACCTTTAATCACTTCATACCCAATTGATGTACGATATACAACCTTAGAACCATTATAACTTCAAACCCACTCGATGTAGTATATACAACTTTAGAACATGTTGCTATGAGGCGTATGAGTCATGAACACAACATGAATACATTCTTAGTAGATATAAAGTTTATGCTACTCACTATATACAGATTTAGAATCATGAAATGTATATATAAATCTAGGGTCTCTCCTAAGGGCAATGTATAATCCTCCAGTCCCTTCGTTTCGTATAACATGTTATTAGAATCCAACCATTGAAGGATAATCTTCCAATCCTTCAATTCGTATAACCTTCATCAAACCACCTTGCCCCCGACGACATTAAAGCTTATATAATAGATAAGATAAATTTATCATTTGCTTTTTACAAATCTTCAAAAGTTGCTTGTGACAGCCTTGTCCTACTCATAAGTAGACGACCTTTCAACATGGTCAAGTCCACAGCTGAGACATCCATGGTTGTCACACGGAAGGCCATTTGGCTCAATTTGTCATTGAGGGCTAGCAAAACTTTGTCGATAACCTACAAAGAACCACTACTAGAAAACAGTCAAATTTACGACAAGCATATTTATAGCAAATCTGTGGGAAATTGGCCTCAGCTACAAATTTGCAACAAAACATGTCCATGTGAAAAATACTTGTCGGAAATTGTCATTGCGACAAAACTACCACAAAATTTACTACAACTTACCGACAAAAGATACCCATCGAAAGATTCCGACCAAATTCCTACAAACTTATTTTTATAATTTTCACACCAGCTTTGGACAAAATTGTCACAAATCCCATTTTTTAACATATTTTTTAATAGTTTATTTAAATCATTTTTAATAAAAATAATTTAAGAAAACAATTAATTAAAACAAATATTTCTTACTTTGCGACAAACTTCCCACAAATTCTAAAAATACTATTTTCTACAAAGTTGCCACACATTCTACTTTCTACAAACTTCCCACAAATTCTATTTTCTACAAACTTCCCACAATTCATGTTTTAGATTTGAGACAAATTTGCTACAATGAATAAAATAGTTTTTTGTAGTATTGCAACAAGATACCAACAATTATTAAATTTTTTTGCCACAAAATACCTACAATTATCATATTTTTTGCCACAAAATACCTACAATTATTTCAATGATTCGACAAATTTCCAACTGGTCTTAAGAAATTTCTTGCCCAATTCCTACAAAATTGTGACAATTTTTTTTTTTTGCAAAAAATTGCAGAAACTTAAAAAAAACAGAAAAAAGAACCTGTTCACAATTTTTAAATACGAATACCAAAAAACCTAATGATAAGCACGTTTTCATATTACAAAACTAATGCAATGTTAACATTTTAAAATGTAATACAAACGAAAGTTAATATGAACGTGCTTTTGTAATATGAAAAGCTTGTTTTCATATTACAAAACTAAGATGATCTTTACTTTTTTCCTAAAGTATTATCATTTCTTCCATCCTTTTTTGCCATGCTGCATTTGTGGCCCACTCCTGTTCACGCTCGGCCGCTCTTGCTCCCACTCTTGTTCCCATTGTACAAAACGAGCTTCCATATTTTTCCGGGCCTCTCTTTCTTTTTCCAACTCCGTTTAAACTTTTTGAAGCTGGAATTTATCAAAGTATACATTATTAATACATATTAAAAAAACAAATTGTAACATTAAACCCATATTTAGGGTTGTTATCTAGTTACATATTCGGTTATCGGGATATTAGGTTTAATGTGTTAAAAATAGAATGGTTATCGAGTTCAAGGTCGGGTTTGGAATGGTTCAGGTATTTGGGCTACATATTTTAAGTCATTTGGGCTGCAATTTAAATAATATTTGCAGATTGGGTTACAAAAGCACTAGCAAAACTCCAATAGTCAAATAAAACAACTTAACTTAAAAAGGTAGCAAACTCCAAGTTAATAAATAATTGTGAAACGAGTAGGCTATCTATCTTGCAGCTAACATCTTGATTTAATCAGCCTAATATGGAACTCATGGATATCTATTTTGTAGCTAACTTCTTGTTTTTTAACTTGTTTCCCGTTCACGGTTTTCTATTCCATGTGGTGACCCATAATGTAAAATAATTGTGGAATGAGTGGGCTCTATGTGGGCTGATTTTAATTAGTCTTGTTGCATAGATCACCGAAACCCAAGCCATAACCCAATGTGGTTAACTAACAATGCAAAAGTTCCTAATAGTATCGGCTTTAACCCAATGTCCTCTAGGTGTAAGCTTACAAAATGTTTGACAAGTTTCTAACACATTGTACTCTTTTAGCATTGTACTACCATATTAAAAAAACAAATCAATAAATATCATAAACCTAAAACTTTAGATACTTGTAGTTCTATATGTGAAGGATAACGGTTCTAACTAAAAGAACAATAATAATGATGATACCTCTTGTGTCTGTCTAGCATCATCATATGACCCACAAGTTGTGGAAGATGGTTTTCCGGTCACCGAAAAATGAGGATCAGAAGATCCTACCCCAAACAATTACCACCCTTACACTTGGGATGCAAACTTTCCCATATAGCCAAATCGTCACATTCTGTTTTTTCGCCGTACATCTTTTCAAGTTGTTGCGTGTACGAGACCTAAAATTTATGAAATAAAAGCTTTCAAAACTAGGACTTAAAACAATAATTATAAACAAATAAAAAATTACAACTAACATATGAATTCTTTGCATGCTCAGTAATAAACTTTAACTTGCTAAAGACATTTCCATCGATCTCCCCATCTTGTACCAGCTTTTTGCACTCCTTCTTAGCGTGTGTCTGGAAGAATACTTTCCTTAATCCAACTTTTAACCCTCTTTTTTCCTACATCAAACGGAGTAATGTAAATCATATGTACTAAATTTAGAAATAGTTCCTAAAATTTATAGTTATGATTAGCTTACCAAGTTGACGCGGTGCTCATCAAATCCTATTGACCCTCCCGTATGGCAAAATATGTCATTTTTGCGGTTGCTTTTCCCGGCTTCAGACTTTTTTCGCCATTCATAGTGTTCCAAATGTAAGAGAAAAAATGTATGTAAATGTTAAAGATAAATAAAATTTAAAAAAATATATATACAATAGTTATAAATTCTTACACTACACATTCGTTCCACTCTCAGGAGGTATCCATCTGGTGGATATCTACGTGGACATTAAATTGTATTCAGACTTTTTCGCCATCATTAGTGTTCCAAAACGTAAGAGAAAAATGTATGTAGAATGTATAAAGATAAATAGAAATTTAAAAAAATATATATACAATAGTTTATTAAATTCCTTACACTACACATTCGTTCCCACTTCTCAGGAGGTATCCCATCTGGTGGATATCTACGTTGGACATTAAATTGTATTTATCAGCTGGTATTTTATGCCCCTTATCAATATCTTTTTTTTAAATTCCTGTCTCAGATTTCTCATTATGTCTCCAAATCTAGTTTTGAGCACATTGATAAATGTATCATACATTAGCTGGTCAGTTCCTCGATTCCATCTATATTTGGTCTGTAAAATTCAAAACAAAGGTCAAAATGCCATGACTAAAAAAATAATCATAAACATATAAAAATAGTTATTGATAAGTTACCCGAAAGCGGTCGAATAGGCGCTTCTTAACATTTTGTAGGACCATTCTGAATGTGACCCAATCCCCGTCATAACATTGCTCAAATATATCCTTCACACATCTATTTACCTTCCTCTTTATAAACCTACAATATTGGAATAACAATATACCTATATTTATAACATGAAATACATGAATAAAAAAGATAAATTAAAAAGTTAAAATTAGAGATATACTTCTTTCCGTTGCTTCGTATAAATTCCTTCTCACTCTCGTCGTCATCACCATCGTCGGCATCGTTGCCACCGTCGGCGCCGCCACTGTCGGCGCCACCACCGTCGCTTCCACCACCGCCGTCGCCACCATTGTTGGCGTCACAACCACCGCCACCACCATCGATTCCACCACCACCGCCGCCACTATTACCACCACCATTGCCGCCGTCGCCACTAGCATCGTCATTGCTACCATCACTATCTCTACCATCATCCCCACCATCACCATCACCATCACCAAAATCCTTATCAAAATCATTATCATCGTCAACAATATCCCGTGATACATCATGTAACGGCGCAATGGTATTTGATATCCCAGCTAAATCATCCATCTGATCACCCTCGTCCACTTGGCTACAACTACTAGCTCCGAATCTACGATATGCAGTTGTTTTACCTTCTGGAGATCGTATCACCACATAAGGCCCATGGGTCCATACACTACTTTTATCAGCTTGTAACTTTTTATTGGGATATTTTGGATTTGACTTTTTAGATCTTTTTTTTCCTAAGGCAACATCAGCAACATCACGTGCACCTTACTAAGATTGAGATCAACAACAATGTCACTATCAATTCGTCTACTTACAACTTTCTTTATCTTTCCACCACGGAGACCACGACCACCACAATGAGCAACATTATCTTTACCACCATTCATAATGTATACAACCTGCATTTTAATATAATAAGGTCATCAGATAGATAACATAAGATTGACAAACCAGGCAGATAATATAAGATTAACAAAACCTACCATAGGAAATAACTTATAATGAACGTACCTAATGATAAATCTCAAATAATAACAAGTATACAACAAAAATCAACTTATATTCCTAAAGAACTTCTTCTTCTTCATCTAAAGGGTTATCGGAAAAAAACCATTTCATCATCATCATCGGAAGAACGATCAGAAGAAACCATTTCATCATCATCACCATCTTGGTCGTCGTCATCATCATCGTAGAATGTATCATGATCTAAGGTTTCACTCGTAGTTGCATCATTCGCTAACTCAAACCGTTCATCAGTTTGAAAGAAATCATGTGCTTCCGTGTTCCCAATTTTTGTGACATCGGTTTCAGGTGCGATGACTTCATAAATGTGCCGCGCTTTTGTCTTGACAACCGCCCATAGATCTTTTGTTTCACATGTGATGGCGGGGTATGGTGTGTAAAAAAATAGTTCCGCTTGTGATGCCAATATAAACTTGTCATCATTTTGAGATTGGCACTTGTGTCTGATATCAACCAACTTGTTTTTGTTGACTACTACACCGTATTTGTTATCAAACCATGTACATTTAAATAGTACAACGGTTTGAGGCCCATTGCAATCATATTGGAGCTCTAGTACCTCATCCAATAAGCCATAATAGTTTGACTCTTTGGAATTAAATAATTTCTCCTCTCACGCATACACCGAAGTTTGAAGTTACAAGTCCCTTGCCATGCTTTTGTGTGTAGAACTTGTAACCATTTACAAAGTAACCATTGTGAGACTGAGCGTAAATAGATGGCTCTCTTGTTAAAACTTCCAAATGTCGAGTGCTTCCATCAATTAAGCCATTCATTACCTACAGTAAAGAGCATACACACAACATATTGGTTAACGATGCACTAACATCAGTAGTTATTATGTAATTGACCTTACTTACATGGTTTTCAAACCAATCAGTAAAATGGTGATCTCTGAGAAGAAATTCGGACTCCTCTGGATACAATTGTGGCGCCACTTCATCAAACTTGTCAATGTAAGGGTAAACTTCTACACAATTTAGAAGAACATAGGTGTGCGCCTTTTTTAGTTCTTCTTTACTCATGCGTCTCCGTTTTCCGCCTTTTTCATATAATCTTCTCGATGGAACAACAAACACGCTCAATTGAGAACCTCCACCGGAAGAGCTAGAATGTTGTGGTGCGAAATTTCGCGGCTCTCGATTATGGCATGTCTCAATGGATGGGTCAAAGTATAAAGAACAATATGTGGCAATTTCATTCACTAGGTGTTCCCTCACGATTGAACCCTCAACCTTTGATTTGTTTCTAATTCTTCTTTTTATTAAACCAAGCTTCCTACATTTAGAAATGATTGAGAAGTGTTAAGAGTGCTTATGAAAATTTGAATAACATTGTTTTTCATAAAAATGAAACAATGTTATTACCTCTCGTATTGATACATCCATCTGTATTGCACTGGACCACCAAGAATAGCTTCATTAGCTAGATGTATGACCAAGTGCTCCATTGAATCAAAGAAACTAGGAGGCAATATTTTCTCCAACTTGCATGTTGTTTGAACAATATTGTGCTTCATGTTAACTAAATCATCCACATGCAACTTTCTTGAGCACAAGACCCGGAAGAACATGCATAGCTCTGTTACAGCCTCATATGTCTCTTTTGAGACAAAAATTCTAATAGCAAGCGGAAGCAACCGTTGCATAAACACGTGACAATCATGACTTTTAAATCTATGAAAAGAGTTGAGTTTCATGTTTACACAACTCCCTATGTTTGATGCATACCTGTCTGGAAATTTTAGCTTTTTCAACCACGAACATACTTTTTTAACGTCATCTTTTTTTAGACTGTAATCTCCCCTACCTTTAGTCATATTTCCATTTTTATCAAAGCTAGGGTTTAAAAGAGGACGATTACAAATATACTCTATGTCTTGCCTTGCTTTCATATTGTCTTTGGAATAGTTTGTGTTCATAATTATGTTAAATAGATTATCAAATACATTTTTCTCGATATGCATCACGTCGAGGTTGTGTTGGATTAACAACTTACTCAAATACGGGAGTTCCCAAAAGATGCTTCTTTTTACCCAATTATGTGTAATCCCAAAACTAGGTGGTTTTCTAGATCTTTCAGTACCACGAGGTTTAACATCATATACAATGGGAATATCTTTTATATCCTGCCATATTTCCTCTCCAGTTGGTTCTGGAATATCTCTTCCGCCTGAAATTGTTTTGTTTTTCCGAAAGTTAATCTTATCTTTAAGAAAAACATGATTTGTGGGAAGATGTTGTCTATGGCAGTCAAACCAACATGCTTTCCCTCCAAACTGAAGTTGGAAAGATCCCGATTTATTGGAGCAATATGGGCAAGCTAACTTACCATGCGTACTCCATCCAGACAACATTGCATAAGCAGGGAAATCGCTAATTGTCCATAGCAATACGGCCTTCATTTGAAAATTGTCACATCAATGGGCATCATAAGTCTCAATGCCATGTGTGAATAACAATTTCAGCTCGTCTATCAAAGGCTGTAGAAAAACGTCAATATTTTGTACGGTATTATTTGGACCGGGAATCATCAAAGGAAGTTGTATGTATTTCTCTTTCAAGGCCAACCAAGGTGGAAGATTGTAAACCGTGATAAACACTGGCCAACATAAGTACAGTGTCCCGCTTGTATTATTTGGACTAAATCCATCAGTACACAACCCGAGACGAATGTTGCGTGTCTCTTTTGCAAAATCAGGAAAGACCGAGTTAAAATGGTGCCAGGCTCGACCATCACTCGGATGACTCATCTCTTCTGATAGACTACGATCTGCATGCCAAGTCAAATGTTTGGCAGTTTTTTTTAGTAGAACAATCTTTGAAGTCTTGGTCCGATAGGCATGTAAGTCATCACCAACTTAGGTACTTTCTTCCCTTTTTCCTTATATATGTCTTCATTACATACTATACAACAATCCAGATCGGAATGTTGTCCATTGAATAACATGCAATGGTTTTGGCAGACATGAATCTGTTGTGATGGAAACTTTAGTGGCTTCAACATCTTTTTGGTCTCATAAAAGTTTCGAGGTAGCTTATTATCATCAGTAAGAATGTCTTTGATTATCGGAAGTAGTTTATCAAATGTGGAGTCCGAAACATTACAATCTGATTTCCAACTCAATAATTTGGTGGTGACAGAGAGTATGCTAGCGTCTTTACACCCTTCCCATAAAGGCTCATTGGATTGCTCTAACATGCGGTAGAATGCTTTTGCGTTTTGATTTGGATCTTGGTGCATACATTCCATAACCATTTGATCATATTCGGTATATTCACCAAGATCTTCATCAGCATCTTGACCCACATGTTGAGACGGTCCAGGATTTGAACATTCACTTTCATCCATCGGCTCATCAGATTCACCATGTGCATACCAAACTCGATAATCTTTCATAAATCCTTGTGAAGTTAGATGACAATCAACAACGCCTCTCGTCTTGTAGTAACAGTTTTTACATGTACTACACGGACATCTAATTAGAAACATCCGGACCCCATTTATAGTTTCCCCTTCAATGTTATTTGCGTGTTTGTATGCATAGTCCAAGAAATAATCAACATTGTGTTGAAATTGCAAACTTATAGTACTGTCTTTATTGGTTCTCACCCCGTACATCCACTCTCTATTCACCGACATTTTTTACCGATCTATAACTCAAATCAAAATGGTCAATTTTGAAGTCCAAAGACACCAAATACAAACAAGAAGAAAAGGAGTTCACTAATGACTACTAATAGGCATGCTATTTCTAGGCTTTTACAATTGTAGGCTATTATAGACATCTTGATTCTACAAATATTAAGTAAATTAACGTAAAAGTTAACAATATATGTAGCCAGCATGGCAAGTGGGACAGTTTAAGTAAAATGGCAATAACAGCAATATTTGTAACCCTGGCTCCATGAGCTCTCATTACACCAAAAGCATGAAAAAGGTGGTTATTTTTTTCAAATCTGTAACTGGTCAAACTAGTAAAACAATAAAACTAATGAAGTTGTATGTAGAGAAAACCATTAATTTGGAACAATAAATTGTTACATCAAATGAATGTATGAACATCGAGTATAATAAATTTTGGGCAGAATGAAGGGCAACCCAATCCAAGAGAATCAATAACCTACTAAGCTACTTAAATTCTTTAGATCCTCTCATACGATGGAAAATTAACAATTCAAACCTAAACTAAATGATACAAATCCCATGAGAGAGATTTGAGGTGTGTGGTTGTAAGTTTAATTAGATCATCATTTGATGTTTAACAACAAAAATATAAGAAGTGTATGGGAGTGTGCTTAACTAATTTACTAAACCTTCTTCTTTTTAAATCACGTAGGTGTAAGCAAAAGCACACACTACAAGCCAATTTCATCACACACACCATGCGATCCTACACTCAACTGTGTAAGCTATTTTACTACAGCAGAAAACATCACAATTTAAGATGAAATTTGAAGCCCTAAATAACCAAACACCCCAAATTTTGAGCTAAAATAACCACTTTTTGAGATAGTTCAGAACCCTAAAAATGAAAGAATGTGCAAATAAATGTTGAAGCAGTAAATAACCAAACACCACAATTTAACATTCTAACCTAATATTATCAACTATAGGTACGTAATAACATATACTTGTGCTGAAACCTAATTAGGGTTACGTATTAAAATGAGAATTAAAATCAAAAGCATTAAACAAATAATTAAGCCACCAAGAATTTAAGGAACGAATCACCACTGACCTAGCCCCAAATGCAAGAGTGGTTAAGAGAGAAACGTGACTTTGCTGGTGTTGGGTTTTGTTGAAGGAAGGGTTGAGACCTAATGTATGTTAAAAGAGGGAAAAGAGAAGGGAGCGGGAAATAGAATTTCCAGGGGAGGGAAACTTAATTTTTGGGAAATGGTTACCAAAAATTACTCTATGGTCACACAAACTAATATAAATGACCATATGTGTTAGCTTTTAGTCACATCACTAATAAAAAAAGATAGTTGGTCACATTTGGCCACACTTTTTGACCGCGGCTAGAAAATGTCACATTTTTTGGAAAGGCGTGGCTAAAGGCATGGCGTCGTATGGTATGGCCTGGCCTGGCATCGCGTGCGCGTGGCGTGGCGTCGCGTCGCGTCGCGTAGTGTAGTATAGTATAGTATAGTATAGTATTTTATAGTATAGTATGATATGGAATGGCGTGGCGTGGCTAAAGGCGTGGCGTGGCGTCGTATGGTATGGTATGGCGTGGCGTCGCGTCGCGTCGCGTGGCGTCGCGTCACGTCGTGTGGCGTCGCGTCGCGTAGCGTAGCGTAGTGTAGTATAGTATAGTATTTTATAGTATAGTATAATATGGAATGGCGTGGCGTGGCGTCGCGTAGCGTAGCGTCGCTGCGCGTGCGTAGCGTAGCGTAGCGTACCGTAGCGTAGTGTAGTATTTTATAGTATAGTATAATATGGAATGGTGTGGCGTGGCGTGGCGTCGATATGGTATGGTATGGCCTGGCTTAGCGTGGTGTCGAGTGCGTGGCGTGGCGTCGCGTCGCGTGGCATCGCGTGGCGTGGCGTCGCTAGAGGTGTACAAATCGGTTTTTTTCAAAAACCGGTTTCGGTTTTTAACCTAACCGGTTTTTTTCTTCAAAAAAACCGGTTTTTTATAATCGGTTCCGGTTACTAACCGGTTTTTTCAACTCAAAACAATAACCGGTCCAACCGGTTGGAACCGTTTTTTAACCGGTTTATTCCAAAAGACCGGTTTTTTTACCGGTTAAACCGGTTTTTTATGACAGGTTTTGGTTTTAAAACCGGTTTCGAAGCTCAAGATCTCTAACCGATTTACAACCGCCGGTTCGGTTCGGTTATAAAACCGGTTATAAAAAAACTGGTTAAAAAAAACCGGTTTCGGTTTTAAAACCGGTTTTTTTGTACATAACTAGGCGTCGCGTCGCGTAGCGTAGCGTAGGGTAGTGTAGTGTAGTATAGTATAGTATAGTATTTTATAGTATAGTATAATATGGAATGGCATGGCGTGGCGTGGCGTCGCGTGGCGTCGTGTGGCGTAGCGTAGCGTAGTATATATAGTATAGTATTTTATAGTATAGTATAATATGTAATGGCGTGGCGTGGCGTGCGTCGGTAGCGTAGCGTAGTTGCATCGCGTCACTTAGCGTAGCGTAGGATAGTATAGTATAGTTAGTATAGTATAGTATAGTATAGTATAGTATAGTATAGTATAGTATAGTATAGTATAGTATAGTATAGTATAGTATCGTATCGTATCGTTGTGTGGAGTGGCGTGGAGTGGCGTGGCGTCGTGGTAGAGAGGGCATGACAAAGAATATTGTGTATCTTTGTATGCTTATGGAGAATCTAGTTACAGATAAACCAATTAATCATGTTGGTGATATACAACAAAGTTTTTTATCATATAACAAATAATATAAGAATGTTGTGATGTGCAATTATCGGTAGAGGTATATTTGGATCCTTATATGCTTAATGGGATGTGTTGAAACTGGCTGAATGATGGTAGGGTTCCTCGTATTTCAAAACAACAACACATACACACTCTCATACACACAAATACGCTAACACACTTACACACATACTCATCCACATACACCAACACTAACACGTACACACGCATATGTAAATACACATACACCCACTCCCACACCCACACCCACACATACACAAATACATAGGTATACACAAACACACGTGCAAACTAACACATACACAATTAATTACATACAGGTCATACAAGTTGAAAATTTATAAGTGACTTGTATGAGTGTGACAAGTAAAAAATATATGTGTCAAAACTAACTTTATTACGATTAACCATGTATAACATAAATGAAAAAAACATAAAATAACTTTTATTTGTAGGAAAATTGTAGCAAACAAGGTCAATTTGCTACAAATTTTCCACAAATCTAACATTTTATTTTTTAAATTATTTTTTCACTAAAATTATGACATAACAAATAAAATCAGTTTTATTTGTAGGAAAATTGTAGCAAATGAGGTCAATTTGCTACAAATTTCCTACAAATTTAATATTTTATTTTTTTAAATTATTTTTTTACTAAAATTAACAAATAAAATTATTTTTATTTGTAGGAAAATTGTAGCAACTGTGGTCAATTTGCTACACATTTCCGACAAATTTAACATTTTATTTTTTAAAATTATTTTTTTACTATAATTAAGACATAACAAATAAAATCAGTTTTATTTTAGGAAAATTGTAGCAAATTCGGTCAATTTGCTACAAAATTCCGACAGATGTAACATTTAATTTTTTAAAAATATTTTTTACTAAAATTAAGACATAACAAATAAAATCAGTTTTATTTGTAGGAAAATTGTAGCAAATTCGTCAATTTGCTACAAATTTCCGACAAATTTTATATTTTATTCTTTTAAATTATTTTTTTACTAAAATTATGACATAACAAATAAAATAAGTTTTATTTGTAGGAAAATTGTAGCAAAGGGTGTCAATTTCCCCAAAATTTTCCGACAAATTTAACATTTAATTAAATTATTTTTTTACTAAATTAAGATATAACAAATAAAATCAGTTTTATTTGTAGGAAAATTAAAAGCAAAAGGCTCACTTTGCTATAAATTTCCGACAAATTTAAAAGTTTATTTTTTAAAATTGTTTTTTACTAAAATTTAAGACATAACAAATAAAATCAGTTTTATTTGTAAGAAAATTGTAGCAAATAGGCTCACTTTGCTACAAATTTCCGACAAATTTAACATTTTATTCTTTTAAATTATTTTTTTACTAAAATTATGACATAACAAATAAAATAAGTTTTATTTGTAGGAAATTTGTAGCAAATGAGGTCAATTTGTTACAAAATTGCTACAATTTCTTTTTCGTGGCAATTGTATCGAAAACTTGTGGAAAAATTTTGGGTTTTTTTTTTGTTTTTCTTTTTTGTCAGAAAATTGTAGGAAAGTTGTAGTAGTAATTGGGTTGTAAAAAATTTGTAGGAAAAAATGTATTTTTCTAGTAATGAACAGGAATAAAATATGTTTTAGAAACTTGGTTTCCTAAATCGACAGATGCTAGAATAAGCAAAAGATTAGTCGTTAAACCATGTGATTTGTCTCTTATCTCAAACGGGTCAAATCGGTAGTTAATTACAACTATCATTGTAGTAGTAGTAATAATAATAATAATAATAATAATAATCTTTGTTACACCAGTTATTTATTAAAGATTGTGTCAAGATAACTTGTTTAATCTGATACTAAAAAGAAGCCCATTTTCACCCGCTACTCAACCCCATTTGAGTCGTGGTTCATCTTAACTGTGCATAAAACTCCTTAACGTATATTATTAGTGTGATATAAATGTATTTAATTATCACACTTAGTGCATTAATTATTTATTTGCAAAAGGTTTTTAAATACGGATGAAAAACGATTAGTAGACAAGTTTCATCTCAACCGATCACTTTGTTCATACTAATAGTTAAAGATTTTTGACTTTTTGACTCTTCACTCAAACCATTTCGGCTGTGTTTTATATCCAATTGATAAGAACTGAGAACATTCCTAAATTGTAATAAATAAAGGAATGGAAGTATGAGAATGTTTTTAATGTGGGTCTATACCTGGGCAGCTTTGGTGCTGATAGGAATAATTTGGAAAAGGCCGATCTTCCGCCTCTCCGGTCCTTAAGTCCTTCATAGACCAGCTGCCACTGCATAAAGCAAATATGACCAAAGGTTCAGACCAATCTAAGACAAATTTTCCACAAATTTCAGTTTCATTTTGTTCAGGACATGACTAAGAAAATGGATGACGGGAATAAATATAAATGTGCACTATGGAAATTTTAACAAATCATAACCGAAAGTAAATAGGCGCTATGAGTGGGTATAATTGTATTAATATATTAGACTAATAAAGGCCCATAAAGGTTTCAATAAAGAGCCTACTGCCATACATCCAGGCACATCTGCACATACTATGGCTGCATCTTCCCTTAATAGGCCATTACATACAGCAAGAGCAGCATGGTAGTTATTATACTTAGTTTTTCAAAGTAGCAATATGACTATTTTAAGCACAAAATATAATAATATTTATATAACTATAAGAAAACACGACAAAGTGACAAAGTTGTTATCATAACTGAAATTTGTCAAGTCGATTTTTCATAGATAATCCCAATCTCACTCACGTAGCCGTCACACATTTACACTTGATTTCATTGCTAAGTGTTAAACCAAGCGTAAATCTATGATAATTATGCGAGTAAAACTATATTTGGCAACGAAAATAAACCTCAAAATATCACTGTTCAATATGCTGGTATATATTATTATGGTAAACAAATCACCCCTTATATCAATACAATCCAATTAACTTGCAATTTTATATAAAAGAAATAGTAACATCATGGGAACAAACACTTACCATCGCAAAAGCCACCAGTCGCCAGCGCGAGTTCATGAAACGTGAAATTCTGACACGACGGTTTAACCATTGAAACACTAACTTACTTTGTTATATGGGTTCACTTCATATTAATTTATGGGTGCACTCACATTTTTATATATACTTTTTATATGGGTTCACTCAAGCCTAGCTAGCACCTTAGTTATTGTGAGTCGATCCTTTGACGAAATAATGATTTATTTTTTATTTAATGCAACAAATCATCATTTAGTGCATGGTGTTACTCTAAATATAACTGAAACATGGATCTGTCCTACATTACACCATACAATACAACTGCAACCGAGCATGTGATTCCAGCACCACCCAAACATTTCATATTTTCAATCCTTATGGTTGTTTGTTGCGTTCCACCAAGTATGATATTATGCAATTTTTATTTTTTCTTTCTAAATACACTTTTTATATCATTTACCATAAGATCAATCCTTAGGTTAATGTAGATAAGATCTTACTGCATACAAAGCTAAACAAATGACAACAAATACATAAAGAAAATATACCAGTTATTGACACCAACCCGAAACGCATTGCTACAAAGTTATCTCTTGTTGTATCCATGAGAATTTGTTTGTTTTCCATGTATACTCTCCCGTATAGCTCAGAAGGTCCTTTACCTGCGAATTGATAAAACATACAACAAAAAGGAGCAATTATACAAAAAAGTTATAATTCCAAATAATATGACTGAACTTCTTCAAACAATTGATATTCACTAAACATCTACACTCCTTCAAATCATTAATCAAATCTTTTATCTAATAACTCAATAAAAACCACACCAAAAATCTACTTTCAGTAAGCTAATTAAGTTAAATGAATAAAGATTTAAACATTCACGATAAACATCAATCAGATGATCAAAAATGATAACTGAAAGAAAGATTGACAAAACCCAATAAATATAACAACTGTCTCTCAGAGGAATTTCATCAAACACTAAACATGCACTATTCAGCTAAACTCCTTAGATGGACTCCACCCATAATTATTCACATATATTATCTAATAATTCAATAAAAACCACAAAAATCTAGATTTAGTTAACCAATTAAGTTAAATGATAAAGATGTAAAACTTTTGCCAAAAACATTAATCAAATGATCAAAAACAGTGATTTTAAACAACCATAGCAAAAGAGATACCTCTGTTGCCATCGTCGACCGGAGTGGGCCGACAGCCCCTTTCTTGTATAAACATTAAACCGAATTTGGTAAAATGAGGAAGTCGCTTCTCCAGAGTAAGCATCCTCACCTTATTTAGAAGAAAGTGGGCATCATGCTCATAAACAAAATCATTACTCTTACTCACCGCGTGATTCGTAATCCTTAGGAAATCCCACCTACTTGTTCCATCTTGTATGCAATAAAATAAAATTAGACATTGGTTGGCTTTCAACCCATTTGAAACACACACACTGAATGAAAAACTGATCCTGTTTCAATTAATTAGAATCAAATATAAAAATCAAATAAGAATACAACCATAATATATTAACATACATCAGATCAGATTTTCTTTATTAAACACACACAGATCCCGTTTCAATGAATTAGCATCAAATATAAAAAACAACATATATAAACATCCAAGTTATGAGGGGTAGAAAACTTTTTAAAATTAACATACATCAGATCAGATTTACTTCATTAAACATCAAAAAGTGAATTAAAACGTCACAACCATGTTGACTATTAAACATAACAAACAACAAAATGGTTCAGTAAAAACGGAATCAACATATGACGAAGCCATTAGATTAATCCAACAAAAAAAATGTAAGAAATCAAACAACAATATAAACATTAGCTTACTACCTTGGTCATGAAGCCATTAGATTATCAGAAAAGATTTGTGCTCCAAGACGTGAAAACCCTAAATATGAATCAGATTCGTTAAAACCATAAATAAGAAACAGATCTAGATCTGAAATTTTTTATTAGAACCAAACATAATGTAAAAAATAAACAATCCGTGTCATACCTGATGTGATAACATGTATCCCCGAATTATAAATTTTATTAGATAGAATATATATATATATATATATATATATAACCTCTCTGTCTCTCTACCCGCTCTCTCTACTTATGCCACCACCAACAACCACTTTCCACAACAACCATCAACCTTCCCTACCACAATGCCATCATCAAACTTCCCCACCCCATCCACCACCACCACTATTAAAAAATAAAACAAGAACCCAGTTTTACTTTTCAACCATCCACCACCTCCACTAGGGATTTAGCTTTTCAAACCTACCCTTTTGTAACCGTCGAGACCTGCATTTTCACAACACTTTTCCTCATTTCCAATAACACAATCCTTTCATGTCTATGTTCACACTCCATTGCAAATCTAAACCCCAACTTGCAATCCTGAACTCCATTTCACATTATGAATTTAATCGGCAACAACAAACTAGAAATCTCCTTAGAACATGCAAATCTTCATCGAAATGAACGACCACCTGTTCCACAAACTAGAACTTGAAACCTAGAGAGGATTACTTTTCTCATAATCGTTTTTCAACACAAAATCATGATCTTTGTTTTCCCTAACTTTATTAAAAATCATTCAAACTAAACTGACCACATGCTTCTCACGAATACGATAACTGACTTATGATAGCTAATTAGGTTTTTGCATGAAACGAACGACGGTTATCACACACTTACATGACAAAAACTTGAGAGGAGTACTCTCAAGTTTTGTCAACAACTTCATCCTTGTCACCAACATTTCTAAACACCATCATACCCGGCGTTATCTCGGGCTTGAGAGTCATCTTCGGCAGTGCACATATTGTTTCGGTTGTTATCTCTTGGGAGACCGATGTGTTCGTCTAAGAGGAGGCGTGAAATTTGTTTTTGTTTTAATAGACCCATGTCTAACACGATCCTCAACCAACTTGTTAGTATTTTAGAGTGCAAATAATTGCAGTGAAGAAGCAAGGTTGAAGACTCAAAGTGGAATGGACTCGAATCAAGGATACTACCAGAGTGTTAGTTGAAGCACCCTTCGAAGATACATTTTGATCCGACTCGGTACATAGAAAATTGTATTTAATATTTAATCTTCATTTAGTTCAGCATCCGGTAATGTACTATAGAAAAAACCCACAAATAACGAGAGTATCGTTATTATATATTTCATTATTATTATCTTAAACTTGATGTGAACCCACTTCCTACATAAGGATTGGGATTCTATACTAAGTCGCCAACTCAAACAAGCCCGATGAAACAACTCTAGGTTGAATTCCAATATATTCAACTCCAACTAATTAATGAAATTATACTCACTAGAATTTCTCAAGTTGGTTGTGACCTTGGTTGCCCCGTCTACATCCGTTGATTAAGTTCTTGATGATCATTGTGGGTGTTTTGTTATGGGCTGTGTTTGTCTTCTTGATCTCAACTTTGTAGTTGGATGTTTAGAAGAGTTTGTCTATTTGATTAATCTTTTAAGTTTCTTTTTCTTTTCTTTTTAATTTAAAATTTTTTTTATAATTTATGAAAGGCCTTCTTGAGATACTAGCAGATCCAACTTGCAATTTATTCATATTAATGTAATATTGCAACTGTCGTGTGTGTTGGTTTTTGTTTTCTTTTTTATAAATCATACTTAACTTGTCACCTCGAGTGACACTTTATGAAGAATGATTGTTTCATGTTAAAAGGTGATTATATATACATGGAGAAATCTTGTATCCAAACATGATTTCATATTCTAGTCATATAATCATGTGTTATTGGGATTCAAATAAGTAAGATAGGTCTCGGTGATTCCCTCTGTTTTCATGCTCGTGAGAAAACTTATGTGTCAATAATAAATTTGAAACTAAAGGAACTGAAAACCCTTTCTTAAAAATTGAAACTCCATCCCTATTCATCATGTTTTAAATAACAAGCAAAAGGATCGAAAATGATATTCATCATTGTCTGCATGTGACTAAATGGTCTCTAGATTCAATATGACACAAATGACAAGAGATCATTTTAAAACTTTGCACTAAATTATTTCAACACAAATGACAAGTGTTACAATGACCAATACACGATCACAAAATAACATAATAACGAGAAGCGCGGTAATAAAAAAAATACAATTGAAACCATCAAGTTGATATAGGGAAGGTAGTTTAGCAACGACCCTTAGACTACAAGTCTTGTAACATGTGAATCCAAACGTCTCGTTCATGTCTAAATCTTGTGGTTTCACCCCATCACCTAGTTGCCAATCGAAATGGTAAAGCAAAGAAGCTAGAGCAAGCTGGGTATTCACCATTCCCAATGAGATTCCTGGACAAACTCTACGACCAGCGCCAAAAGGAACATAGTCGAAGTCATGACCTCTGTAATCTCTGGTTTCATCCTGAAACCTCTCGGGATTAAACACATTTGGATCCTTCCAGCTGGTAGGATCCCGAGCTATGGCCCAGTAATTGATAAGAACTCGGGTTTGTGAAGGGATTTCGTACCCGTTGATCATGCATCTTTCCATGGACTCTCGTGGGAGCAAAAGAGGAAGCGGAGGTGAAACCTAAGAGTCTCTTTGACCACAATTTTAAGGTAATTTAATTTTGGAAGATCTGTCTCTTCTAATATAGGGTTGGCTTTTTCACCGATGACCTGTCTGATCTCAGTTTGTGCTTTTTTCATTACATCGGGGTTTCTTAACAACTCTGTCATCGCCCACTTCGTTGTGTTGGATGAATTTTCAGTTGCACCTGTGAACATGTCCTATAAAAATAAAGGTTAGAGACTGATCATAACAAGGATATATATTTGACCAAATAATGCAAGCATGTTCCATGTATATGATGTTTTGAGATTTGTTTAATATAAATAATTCAGAAAACTATCCAGTAATTTGAAATACCAAGAAACTCTTACCAAGATGACAGACTTGATGTTGTCACTAGTCAATGGCTGCTCTAGATTTCCGGCCTCTTGAAGCCGGAGTAGTACATCAATAAGACACTCACGTTTTGGCTTCTCTAGTTTACGTTGGTCGAGATGGTGTTGTATTCTCTTGTCCAATATGTCATCAAGCTCCCCAAGACACTCTTCCAACCTTTTATTCATTCCGGTGAGTTTACCAACGAACCCAAGTGAAGGAAAGAAATCCCCCATCTGAAACCCCGCTGCCAAAGCTGTTGCTGCCCGGATGTCCAACCGCAACCTCAATTGATCATCCAACTTATCACCCATAGTAATCCTAGCGATAATGTTGTGATTCAAAGCAAACAGCCTTTCAACCAAGTCTACTGTTCCAAACTTTTACTAATTGATTCAACAAACAGTTTCACCTCTTCTTCGCGTATAAACCGCGTCGAATTCAAGCTTTTCGCGGTTGAGAGCTCAATAAGGCATATCTTTTTAACTTGTCTCCAATAAGACCCGTAAGGAGCAAATGCTATGTCACTATAGTTATAGCCCAAGATTTTCGGAGACACAAGCTTCGGGCGGTTTGAAAAGATATTATCATGAGTCTTCATGATCTGTCTAGCTGCCTCAGCTGAGGAGATAACAATGGTGGAGATGAAGCCGAGCTTTAGGTGCATGATTGGACCGTACTTGGCGGCTAAGTCGTTGAGGGCTCGGTGCGGTGTGGAGTTTAGAAGATGGTGCATGTTACCGATCAATGGAAGCTTTGGAGGACCAGGAGGGAGTAAGAGGTTTTGTTGACGTTTTTTCATGAAGAAGATGATGAAAGATGGTAACAGAAGAATGAGGAGAAACCCTAGTTGAACCATGTTTGAGTTGGAAATATTTTGATATCTCTTCACCACATGTGAAGTTAGTATATATACACATTCGTTCAATGATATTTTATAATACCTAAATTTGTGTACACCTTATATAAAAACCGGTGTATACTTGTATGATAACAAGCATAACTGCCGGCTAGTATCTTGGGCATATGGGGCCAAATATGCATGGCAATAGTCCAACGAAAACGATATGGGAATATGACAGAGACCGGTTCCGCTCTGTTAGCTTTTACGACTTCATATTGGACCAAACCAAAATCCCGATTTGGAGCTTAACTAAGATGAACAAAGACTAGACCAGGCCGCTCCTGGTTACTGGGCCGATTGGTGTGAACAGTTTTCGCAGACCCTAGGTAGAGTTCCTGATGCTCATAAACTGTTGAAACCAATCAGATCATTCAAACCTAAGCAAGTCGGCTGGTTTAAGATTCAACAAATTATGTTTACTGCAGGTTTCACCGATTAGGAACCAGTCGTAACTCATAACTAACTTTTGTTATTCATATAAGTTATTAAGTTATGTATATATGTGTTACCGTCAATCATCTTTATTATTTGAAAGTTTTATATGAACTAATGTTATGAAATTAAATAAATAACTAATTCAAACTGCCAAAATGAACCACTAAATCCTCAAACTAGGAAAACCGGCCCACCCAATACAACCGAATATGGCTGCTTTCTTGCTAAATTTGTAACTATCATGAGGGTTTTTTTTCTCATATACATGAGGGAATACCATAGGTATTAATTATTATATACGTTTGTTTTTTGTGAACACACCCTTTTGGTTTTTAAACTTCATGTAAATGGATGGAATTGTTGTATATGTTTATCACTTTAATTTGTTATTGAAATTTTATGCCTCCATACGATTTTTAACGCTATATATATATATATAGTTCCCGCCAATAAATATATAAGAATTGCAAATAGAAAGCATTTTAGGCTTAGATATGACAAAGTAGAAAAATAAGAATGATATTTTGGTTCACACTAATAATATTATCATCACTATGCAAAAAACCCCATTGCAACTCCAACCTCCATCAAAACCTCAATCACCAGTTCACCACTACCTCCACCGCGCAACACTCCTTCAAAACATGGAGTTTCATTTGATTATTTTCTTTCTCTATCTAACTTTTTCTCTCTACCAATTATTTGTTATGGACCGAAACCATTGCAAGGTATAAGACTTGTCCCACGTTGGTTGTATGGGCAATCAATGTGGGGTTTATATACAAAATGAGTTCTCTCACCCACCAGGCTAGTCTTTTAGATTGAGTTCTCTCATTTGGTATCTCATTCTTAACACCCGCTCTCTAAAATTCTTCAAGTTCTTATCTTATTTCTTTGGACCATTTGAGTAATGATTTGGTTCGGTTCGTATTAATTGGTATCAGAGCCGTCGTGATCCACCTTGGACCATGGCCGCTCAAAAACTATCCAAACTTGAGTTCCGTCAATGGAGGGAATCCTTTGCAAGACTCGAGTCCCGGTTTGAAATCATGTTTGCTGAGCTCCGATCGACGGAGCCACGTTCGAAGCTCACAACACCCCTACATCGCTATCACCAATTATTGCTCTGTCACCACCACCGGTTTTAGCCGCCACACTCAGTGGCGGACCTAGGATTTTTTCCATTGGGTCCTTGTTTTGTGTAATAATTTTTCACAACCAAACATTAAAATTTTCGGGTCAGTCATTGTAGTCGGGTTGTGTCCAACTAGGAGATTAAGTAGATGCATTTAGTGGACATGAAACCACTACATTATTAAGAACCATTTTTAAGCATTAAGGTATCAAATATTGGTGATTAATAAGTTATTTGGAAACAATAGCTACCTAAACAACACAACTCACATAACTTCAAAATTTTGTTTAAATTATTTTTATGAACGCCACTATATGTTGGAAGTCTTATTTGGTAATCAAATGTGAAATAAAATCATTCAGTGTCATTCAATCTATCATGTTAAAAAGCAAATTAGAGGATCAATGGGTTATGTTGCTTTAACACACTAGTTTAATTTAAATGGAAAAAAATAAAGTAAGTTTTCGTTTCTGTCCTTGAGATTTGTTTTTAACTAGTATAGTCCAAAAATATAATTTATAAAAAATCTAGCCCTAAGGTTTATATTTTTTAACACTTTCCATCCAAATGACTAATTTGGTTTGTTTTTCCTATTAAGTATTAGCTAATTGACCATAATACACTTAGGGACTAAAATGAAAGTTAATTCTTATATATAAAAAAATATTATATATTTAAAATTGTTTAATGATTAATGTTTCAAATTCTTATATATAAAAATATTATATATATTTAAATTTATATTTATATAAATCTAATTTTTTGTTTAATATTTAAAATTTTTAGAATGTTATAAAGTTTAAATAATTTAACCTCTAAAAAGATGTATCAAGAAAAACACATACACAAAGATTATATGTATGTACAAACACACACACACATAGATTATGTATATACAATAATAAATAACATATCGTATATAACCTAAACAATTCCAAGGAAATGGTATAAAAGGTTTGATGAGTTAATGATCAAATATGGTTTTCATAAGAGTTATGATATTTGTGTCTTCATTTTGTGTATTTGCTTATTAATCAATTTGGTACGATATGACAGAATACACAACACACTAACATGGACACTTTAAAGTGCGTAATCACGTATTATTAATTTTTTTAAAAAATAAACCATGGCAATACCATATGCAAATTATATTCTATACGTAATTATTTTTTACTAGCGCGTAATTATTGTGTGTTGTTATTTATTATTGTGCGTAATTACACACATATATATGTGTGTGTGTGTGTTGCATAATTATTTTACCTTAAGCGTAATATTTCTTATATATATATATATATATATATAGGGTGAGATTATTGTAAGAAAAATATAAAAGTGTAAGAAAGATAAGAAAGAATCTAAAACATTAGATATTTAATCTAATGGTTGAGATATTAATGACAATATTGTAAATAGTGTTGACTATTAAACTAATTAATTTTCTAGATTAAGGGAAGGTAAATTTAACATTTTTAAATTAAGAAACTAACATTAATGCTCGTGCAAGTTCCCCCTTCTTTTTTAAACGTCAATAACTTTTTATACGTAACTTTTTAAAAAAAAAATTACACCATGATAACGAGTATTTTTTATCTTTAATATGAGTACCATATTGATATACTTATGTAGAGAAAAAAATTACGTCTCGCTTGAATGTTTTAGTCCATGGTGTTTTTTTATGTTTATACAATGGTGTTTTAATTGTAGGGTGTTATTTTTGTTATATTTCTGTTTTCCGTAAGATGTATGCATTCAATATACATGTTATGGTGTTTTTATGAGTTAATGTGTTATTCCTGTTATATCTAATGTGATGACAAAGGTCCTTAAATTACTGTGGTTTCTGGTGTCTTCAGTAGGTTTTTGTTGCCTTCAAAAAGTTAGGGTTTTATTTCTGTTTTTATATATTTAGGGTGTTATTTCTGTTTTGATTCTGGTTAAAATATTGACTGCTGTTATATTTTGGATGTTATTCATGTTTTGATTCTGATTAAAGTATTGTATTTTAAAATTGATTTACTAGGGTGTTATTTCTGTTATATTCAATGTTAGGGTGTTCTTTATAAGATGTGTGCCTTCAATATACATGCTGTGGTGTTTTTATGAGTTATGGTGTTCTTCTGTTATATTCTGTTCTTTATAAGATGTATACCTTCAATATACATGTTGTGGTGGTTTTATGAGTTAGGGTGTTATTTCTTTATAAGATATATGCCTTCAAATTCGAAAATCCCTACAATAAAAACGGTTGCATATTTTCATTCCATAATTAGATTTTATTAGTTAAATTACACATATACCCTTAAACTATCAAAATAAAAAGGGACACGTGTCACCTCCAAAATCTTTCTTATCATTCTCACACTTTTATATTTTCTTACATGAACATCTACCTATATATATATATATCATTTTGGTCAATTAACTAAAATTAAACCGAAAAATAAAATTAAGTTACCTATTTGGATGAAAAGCGTTAAAAAATGTAAACTTCAGGGCTAGATTTGTTATAAGTTAGATTTTTGGACTAGTTAAAAAAGACAAACAATTTTAAATAATATATATAGATATATATATATAATAATATTTTTATATATAAGAATTGTTTTCTATTTCAGTCCCTAAGGGATTTTGGTCAATTAACTAAAATTAAACGGGAAAAAAACAAATTAAGTTAGCTATTTGGATGAAAAGCGTTAAAAAATGTAAACTTCAGGGCTAGATTTGTTATAAATTAGATTTTTGGACTAGTTAAAAAGGACAAACCTCAAGGACGAAAACAAAAATTTACTCAAAAAAATAAACTAAAAAACAGGACAAGTAAGACTTAAACTTGGGATCTATTTGTTGGAACATAAAAGAATTTACCACCACACCTTCTTTATTTTTAAGACTATGAGGTCCAACTAATTTATTTTATAGAGTTTTTGGAAAATTTAAGATACCGATTCTACTAATTTTTTTCAAACATTATCCGTACCATGTGGGTCCGCCCCTTGGTCACACTACCTGCCTCACCAACAAAAACAACCCCAACACCTCCACTAAACCAACACCATCGCATTACAACCGTTCCAACCCGCCCAAATCGCACACGAAACCAACCTCAATAGCACTTATCGACAACCTCAAGCATTCCCGCAACCGCATGTGTTCCCACCACACATGACACCTACAAAACCACAACATCGAGTCTTGCCATTGAATAACGAGAAACCAAGGCATCTGAGAGGCGTGATTGGAGACCACGTGGCAACCCGTTAAAATTTGCCCGAATGCAACCGAATGACGCGAATGGCGACCACTGTGGCAAGGTCATTTCGTTCTTGAGGACAAGAACGTTTTGAAGCGCGGGGGATTGATGGCCACGTTTTCCTCCTCAGAATCATTTTAGTAGTTCATTTGTTTGTTTAGTAAATCGTGGGTTACATTCTACATGTTTTCTTCAATTTATTTTTATGCATCTTATAAGTTTAGATTAGTGGGTCTTAGTGGGGTTAGTGTTGGGTTACTTTTATCCTTTTTTGAAAGGCTATAAAAGCCATGATTAGTTTAAGTAAATTGGAGGAATGAAAATGATAAATTAGTCTTCAATCTCTCTCTAAAATTCTTCAAGTTGTTATCTTATTTCTTTGAACCATTTGAGTAACGATTCAGTTCGGTTCGTATCATAAGACCCTTATCAACATGCGTGATTATATTTCTCGGGCGTTGAAACTTGATATGCTTAAAAGTTGTTGTCAAACACCGAAACTGGTTAAACATATTATTATACGTACCAGTTCATTACGATTACTGGAGGTGGGGCATGATGACCCTGTCTCAACATACTTTAAGATACTATTATTATTATTATTATTGCTACTTTTATAACAAATATATATATATATATCCATTTGACAAGGTTTGGGCTCATCATATTATACAGAAGACGTTGTATATCTAACTGACACTCGGGGGCAAAAACACAAAATGACTAGGAGCCGTTTAATGGTGTGATTCTAGCCATAACATACATAGTCAAAATACTATAATAAGGACTTGTGGTGGTATCTCATATGGATTTGTGCATTAAACTGTATGACTTGATTATAATTATTTAATGTCAAAGTAATAAGATCTGACAAAACACATACGAATATATATACAATCTAACTTTTTTTTTTCTAACGGCTAACTAAATTACCGGATAAGCATTATGTGATGTCCTCAATCAAGTAAATGCATTTTCTCCTCCATAACGGTCAGAGTTGGATGCATACACAAGCCACCAGTTTGGGGGAAAACCCGTCCGCCCGAAGGCCCACTATGGTAAACCCGGTTCAGCTCGGTTTCGAACTGACGACCTCCAAAGAGGCCTAGTTCTAAACTTCATTGCCACCACCAATGTCCTTCCTAGTGAGAGTTGAACTTAGGACCTCAAGGAGAGAAACTAAGTGACCAACCACTAGACCAACTTGTCAAGATGTACAACCTAACTATTCATGATTATACAGACATGAGCATTATCCTATAAGCTATATTAACCATTTGACAAAACTCTATTATAAATAGGGTTTTAAATCGTGTCGTTCGATGGGCTTTGGATTGACGAGTTAAATTGTTTAACCCAAAGACGGCCCCTTTATATGTATCAAAACATCAACCCTAACTCACACACATTTATAATCTCGTAACCCAAACACAACCCATTAACTTATCTATCTAAACATATCAAATGGATTGACGAGTATTAATCAATTTGCAAACGTGCTAATTGGGTTAGTTGGTAGTAGAAAATGGGTTGAACAGCTTAGCAGGTTGGCCTATTTAATAAACTAGGTTAAACAAGTCACCACACCCAACAAATTTATCAAACGAGTTAGACATATAACAACCCAAAACATAAGTATTTCCAAGTCGCATAGAAAACATCCAAAAGTGACATTTACCAAAGTGAAACCATAACCATGCTAGCAATACAACATAATTGTCAAACACAAACATTTTCTTTGAGTCATTTCATCAAACACTTAACACTCAATTAAAACATGTGGAAAAACAAAATAAAAAAGAACACAAAATGAAATCGATGGTAGCTTATTCAATAATACTCAGTGCATACATGAAATCCCTAATTAACTTTCTTCAATTGTTCGGGTTTCCCCGTTGGTTGTTTCGCCGTAGCTAATTTATAAATGGCAAAATCCTTCAATGATAACCCTTAAGAAATTAGAGATCTGATTAAACCCAATGAATAAAAATAATAAAAGTTTACGAAGTACCAATGCAATGACGTGAATAGCGATCAAGACAAGCGTCACGAACGTTGTTGCCTCAAGGATCCATGGCTAATCGGAGTTCTTGTGCTGGATTGCCATTTTTATTTTATGATTGTGTGAGATTAGGATTTAGGAAGTTAATATATTTATAATTTATAAAGTATGTGAAACTATTAACCATAATTTATATTTTTATATTAATTCATGTTAATATTGGTAAAAAAGAAGGTATAAATTTTATTTTTAACCGCCCGACTTAAAAGTTATTAAATAATTATTCTTTTGTACTTATAACTTAGTGTTTAGTGGTATAGCGTTTTGTCTCTTTACAAAAATGATGTGGTCGGACTTAAAAGTTATTAAATAATAATTATTTGGTACTTGTGACTTAGTGGTTTGATGGTATAGTGTTTGTTTCTTCCCAAAAATAATGCAGGTTAAAATGTTGACAAGTGTAAAGTTAGATTGTTTTTAAATATAAAAGATAGATGGTAGGTTTGCATTAATAATGATTTATTTATAATAAATTTGTCCTTTTGATAGTTGAACACGAAGATAGCAATTGCAAACATAACCGGAACATGATAGAATATAACCATGTTTTGAATTGTTACATTTGACAAGCAGGCTATTCGGTTGACCTATATTTTACAACCCACCCAGCCGATCATCATGTTTACAATTATATTACTTGTTTTCTTACGCTTAAATGACACATCTAGATAGATGAGTTAAAATGGTTGTGTACATGTTTCTCTCTGTGCAACCTAGGGTTGATATTGTTGACAATTCAGCCTGCTGACCTAAAACCTAAACCAAAAACAATTAACACCCTGGTTTCGCAATAAAGTCTTTTTTTTTCTCAATTTCATTTACTTTATTCATCTTAAACAAATATGTATCCTTTTAGTTGGTCCAGTTGAGTGCTTGTGATTTGTGAATCATTTCTGTTTGAGCCTGTCAGTTTCAACGGTGTACAGTTGAACCGGATAACCGGCCAAGATCAGCAGCACAAACACAACACAAAGCTAGTTTGACCGTTGTGTCATCACACAATGGTTGGCGTTTGTAAATTATTTCTATTTGAGCCAGTTGGTTCCAACAGTTTACGATTGAACTAGGCAACCAGGATCAGAAGCACAAACACAACACTGAACTAGCTTGACCGGTAATATCATCACACAATGCGAAAACGACACAATACTATCCTTGATTGATTGATTTACGACTATATCAAAACTTGGAGCGCCACTCATGTTGGGTTTAACAAACAGGTTAGCAGAGCAAATCGTTTCGTGTTACCGCCCCTAATCAAAATCAGCTTAAACCCAATTGCATCAAAACTCGACCCAAGTACACGAAGACTGGATTAACAGAAATCAACAAAACCCCAAAGGATCCACCGAATTTGGAACATTCGAATTCTCAATTTACAAGGCAAGGAGTTGAAGACTAGTAAATACAGTTTAAAACGAGATTTTTTAGCAGGGGCATAAGATTATCTGTATGTACAACACCCATAACACATGATACAACCTTCTTCAAGCACAAGCGTAAATCACCGCTTTTGGCGTTTGTTTTCCACCTGAAAAACAACCAACCTATAAAGTTAGAACCAAACACATACAAAACCACATAGAACGAACAAAAATAACCCGTCTAGGCTCGAGCACGCGGACTAATCGGAGCTTGAGCTCGCCCTCACCTTGTTTCAAGCTAAAATATACGAAATATAATACACAAAGACATGAAACAAGTTCAACTAAAATATGCAGTTACGACCGTACCTTGCCATTGGCCAGACCAGATGCAGAACTCTTATTGTGAGGTCTCTTACCATCTATGGATGAACATTCATAACACATAAAGCTATCTAGTTGCTTCGCCTGCTCAATGGTCATATTTAAACAGCCCGGATGATACCTGTAAACAACGAAGCCCATCAAACTATTATGGAACCAAGGCGATAACCTTCCCACAGACGAAGCGACAGGCATACACGCACGCTTCATGTACATGAGACGCAAAGTATTTATATAATATTTTCTATATTTGAGATACGTTTCTATCATCATGCACCCTAAATTTTAGGGGTGAGCAGAAAACTGAAAAAAAAAACCTAACCGCACAAAAAACCAAAAAAAAAACAAACCGAAATTAAGGATCGGTTAAGGTTTTACATTTTATGAAAACCGAAAAAAACGTACTGGACCCAATCACCTAAAAATCGTTTTTTAATGTTTGTTATATATTGATTTAGAAATTATTAATTTTATTTTTGGATGTTAAGCATAGCATTAACACATGTATTTATCTTTAAATGATTTATCCGTTGCCTACATGAAATAACAAAATTTAACATAAAAATTAAATGATTTTCAAAGTATTATAATATAAATTGTCTTAATAAAAACTTTGGAGAAACATAAAAATTAAATGTTAACAGTATCAATCAAATAGTTAAATATAACAATTCAACAAAGAAAGATTCTTAAATCTTAGTTTATACTTTCTATTTTTGAATCTTACGTAATTTTGTTCGAAAAACCGAAAAAAAAACCGAACCGAACCTATATTTGAATCTTACGTAAGTTTGTTCCAAAAACCGAAAAAACGAACTGAACCATCGCTAAAACCGAAACCGAATGGTTTAAAAAAAACGAAAACTGAACATAGTGGTTACGGGTATAGTTATGGTATTACCAGAAAACAGAACCGAACCGTGCACACCCTACTAAATTTTGGATATAAATAACCTCTAAATACGGTTTAATATATAAATAACCTCTATATATCATGCCATTATTTTGACTACATGTATCGTACCAGTCTTTGCAGGCTTCGCATTGTACCATCAAGTCATCAGGGTTATAAGGCATCTCGCATTTGCAATACCTTCAAAAGTCAAAACAAAAGTCATAAGTACAATAATCAAAAGTCCCATATCAGAAACGACCTTAACGAATCAACAAAGGAGAAAAACGTACACGGCGACACGGTCAGGAGTGAACCCTCCGGTTGCAGCCTTATACTCAAACCGACAAAAGTAGTCCTCCGGTCCAACATCCTCGAGCTTGGTGTAATTCTTGAAAGTATGAACGATACATTTGTCTTCGATTGTATGAGCACTTTGAACGTCATAATGATCAGATAAAAATAACTCTTTTATTCCGTGAAATTGTCGTCTTCCTCCCATTGATTCTTCGGGACGATAATACCATCTAACGCGGACCTTCACGTTTCCCTTGACGTCAGCCTCGATGCTCTCGACACGAGCCACGTATGGGGCCTTCTCGTTCTCAGCAGATCTCATCAAAACAGAATCCCCAACTTCAAAATCATATGAAAACCGAATGAACATTCAGTAAGAAGACTGTAATGTTTACGTAAATAAAGAAGCATATAAAGAACACTAATGAACGGGACTAACTAATAAGTCATAACCATGTTACTAACTAATATAATGAATGTTTTCTATACATGAAAATATGGTTAGGTTAGTTCTCTTTATAATCAGTTACCTTTAATCCTTTATAGTTATTCTTTATAATTAAAAGATAATACATCTAAAATCAAACATTTAGATACATTTGCATCATTGCATGTTATTAAAGCATGGTTTTTTGCTACAATAACATGCAATGAAGCAAATGTACCATTGTAACTATATGTTTGATTTTAGGTGTAATATCTTCTAATTATAAGAAGCATTATAAAGGATGTTAGGAAACTAACTATAAAGGGAACTAATTTAACCATATTTTCTAACTGTTGGAACATCTTCTAGTTATGGAATTTTATCACAATAAACCCTAACTAATATATTCTCTCTAACACTAACAAATATCATAAATCTTCTAAACAGTTCAAACTGAACTTTACACACAAACATATAGATTTTAGCTACCAAATATAGATCTTTCAACCCAACCGAAAACAAACCATTCTGCAATTGCATGCAATGATGTAAATGTATCTATATATCTTCTAATTATGGTAATTTTGTTACAATAAACCCTAACTAATACATTCTCTCCAATACAAACAGATGTCATAAATCTTTTAAACAGTTCAAACTGAACTTGCACACAAACATATAGACTTCAGCTACCAAAAATGAATCTTTCAACCCAACAGAAAACCAAAAACTATGCTACAATTTGACATGTATCTTCTAACTATTGTAATATCTTCTAATTATGGTAACTATGTTACAATAATTTCAGCTACCAAAATAAATCTTTCAACCCAACAGAAAACCAGAAATTGCAATCACATGCTTAGTGCTTCAGACTAGAAGCGCCGCCTTGTGGATTGTCACTTCAGAGCAAAAAAAAGCGTTTTCTAAAACGCCTCTTGCGTTCAGGCGCACTTAATTTAACCACAAATGATGCAAATGTATCTATACATATATCTTCTGACTATTGTCATATCATCTAATTATGGCAAATATATTACAATAAACCCCAACTAACACATTCTCTCTCATACAAACAAATATCATAAATCTTTTAAACACTTCAAACTGAACTTACACACAAACATATAAACTTCAACTATCAAAAACAAATCCTTCAACCGAACAGAAAACCAAAAACTATGCTGCATTTACATGCAATAATGCAATGTATCTACGTACATCTTCTAACTATCGTAACATATTCTAGTCATGGTAAATACATTACAGTAAAACCTACCTAACACATTCTCTTATACAAACAAATACCATAAATCTTCTAAGCACTACAAACATGAAATTTACACACACAAACATTTAGACTTCAGCTTGGTGTTAACTTTTAAAATGCACGCATCACACAACACAATGGTGAGATCGCATCACGCCTCAACATTAAATATTATCTATCAATATTTTTTTGGTAACTTTAAATAACGAACGCCTCAACACGTATGCAAGCGCATCAGGCATCACACATCCGCTTTTGCAATCAAATCATATAGGACCGCCACCTGCTTTTTGTAACCAAGGACTTCAGCTACCAAAAACAAATCTTTCAACCCAACAGACAACCAAAAACCACACTACAACACATGCAATGGTACAATTATACCTACATACAAATCTCACATAAACTAGGGTTTTCATATCGCATACAACATCAAAAGTCACAATTTCATAACTTCCAAACCAACTACTCCTGAAAACACATTAACGAAATCAGAGCACAAATCTGACCCAAAAGAGCACAAATTACAACAAGAAATAGCTACTACATATTGTATAAGTGTGTGATACCTCTGACTACTTTATTGGCGCCTCTGATGGTGTACGATTCCAAGTCTCGCTTACCTGGTCTGGTTTTCGCCATTTTTGACAGAAATTTGAGATCTTTCAAGTGGAGTTGATTCGGATTGCTAGATTTAGGGTTGGGATGGGGTTGGATTAATGGAAGAATCGATGATTTAGGAGCATTGTTGTTGTGTGTGTTCTAGGGTTCACAATTTTGTTTTCGGTGGTGTGGGAGTGTGAATGTGGAATTTGTTATTTATAGCCCTAGAGATAACTTAGAATGGGTGTATTTTTTATAGTTAATAGAAATAAACATTATCTCGTGTTAACATGTTATTTTTTTATTTTTTTTAACGGCCAACAAATCAATCCTGACCACTTTCGGGTTACCCACGGACAAACGGAGTACTCCAAGAGTAACCCGAGTCATCCACCACCACTTCCGGGAAAACCCGGTAACCCACCCGCCCGTACTAATTAATAACCATGTTACAACCATCACTTGTTTATGAACAGTGATGAATGTTTTCCATACATAAAAACAATATAGTGCAGAACCAAGATTATTGTTCGGGTCAAGCAATTATTTTAAAGAATGCATGAGAATAACTAATTCTTGTAGGGGTAATTACATAAATAATAACAAACTTTGGTTAGACTTATGTTTTGGTTAAAAAATATTGTTAGATTAGTTCCCTTTATAGTTAATTTCCTTTAATCCTTTATAATTTTTTTTTCATAACTAGAAGATATTACACCTAAAGTTAAACAATAGATACATTGAATCATTGCATGTTGTTTAGCTATTTGTACATAACATGCAATGAGCAAATGTATCATTGTATCAATAAGTTTGCTTTTAGATGTAATATATTCTAATTATGAAGAATGGATATAAAGGAGTTAAAGAAACTATACTAACCATATTTTCTAACTATTGTAATGTCTTCTAATTATGGTAATAATGTTACAATAAACCCTAACTGGTACATTCTATCTTAACACAAGCAAATATCATAAATCTTTAAAACACTTCAAACTGAACTTTACACACAAAAACATATACATTTCAACTACCAAAACACATAAATACAAAAATCCATTCTGCAATTAAATGCAATGATGCAAATGTATCAATATATATCTTCCAACTATTGTAATATCTTCTAACTATGGTAATCATGTTACTACAAAACCCTAAGTAATACGTTCTCTTTTAAACAAATAAATACCATAAACCTTTTGAAACACTTCAAACTGAACTTACACACACAAACATACAGACTTCAGCTACCTAAGATGAATCTTTCAACCCAACAGAAAACCAAAAACTATGCTACAATTACATGCAACAATGCAAATGTATCTATATGTATCTTCTAACTATTATAATATCTTCTAATTATGGTAATTATGTTACAATAATTTCAGCTACCAAAATAAATCTTTCAACTGCTTCAGGCTTAAAGCACCGCCTCACATCGCTTCTTGTTTATTGTCGCTTCAGAGCAAAAATGTGTTCTCTAAAACGGCTCAGGCTCGCTTTTTTAAACCAAGAATGATGCAAATGTATCCATATATATCTTCTGTCATATCTTCTAACTATAGAATCATATTACAATAACCCTAACTAATACACTTTCTCTTTACAAACAAATACCATAAATCTTTTGAACACTTCAAACTGAACTTTAAACACACAAACATAAAGACTTCAGCCACCAAAAATCGATCTTTCAACCTAGCAGAAAACCAAAATCCATACTAAAATCACATGCAATGGCACAAATATATCTACATACAAATCTCAAATAAACTAGGGTTTTCAAACAACCTACAACCCTAGATCCTAAAACAATTCCAAACAACATCAACAACTCATAACCTCACAAGTTCCAAAACCTAAAAAAGCATGATTATGGAAATCAGAACACATATCTGATCCAAACGAACACAAATAACAGCAACAAGTAGCTACTACATGTTGAATAAGTGTGTGTTGTACCTCTGACTACTTTATTGGTGCCTCTGATGGTGTACGATTCCAAGTCTCGCTTGCCTGGTCTGGTTTTCGCCATTTTTGACCGAAATTTGAGATCTTTGAGGTGGAGATGATCCGGATTGCTAGATTTAGGGTTGGGATGAGGGATTTGAGGGGTTGAATTAATGGAAGAATCGATGATTTAGGAGCATTGTTGTTGTGTGTGTTCTAGGGTTCACAATTTTGTTTTCGGTGGTGTGGGGTGTGAATGTGGAATTTGTTATTTATAGCCCTAATGATAACTTAGAATGGGTGTATTTTTTATTTTATAGTTAAAAAAATATATATTATCTCCTATAGCAAAAGCCAAACCTGGTGGGAAATTCTTCAGGCTTTATCTCTCATTATTTGTAGTTTGGTTCTTCTAATTTTCAATTATTACCTAGCATCCATTTTAACTACACGTGTTATTTTTCCTTAAATGTGAGTTTTGTTTGTTTTCATTATCTTTCTCCCTTGTCTTCTGTAGTTTCGTCTCTGTTATTTGACGACTTGTATTTTCCCACTCCTACAATAATGTCTACATATGTTATCCTTATTGTTGTTTGTTTATGTTTGTTATTTGCTCTTTGTGTCGCTTTAGTGATTATCAGTGTTTTGGCTAGATCTGTTGTTTGCGTGACTTTAGAGATGATCTGGGTTTTTGCTTTGCATGTTTGAATTTCATATTCTCTGCATTTCTTCATGATTCACTTGGTGTGATGAACTCTGTTTTTGCATTGCGTCTTTGAATTTCCGCCTCTTTGCTCTCTCTCTCTCACTCTCTCACTCTCTTCGACTTTGCTCTCACAAAGTCGTTACAAGTTCTTCTTATGTGAAATTTTGTGATTTTCTATGTAATTTTGACGTCAGGTTGTTCGTTATGTTGATTCTTCCCTAATTTTATATGGTTTTATGTTTGATTCTTTTTGGGGGTTTTTGTTTGTGTTGACGGTTGATGTTTTGGATGTTGTAGTAGATGTTACTCTAATGATTTTACGTCTTCTTTCTTTTCATGTTTGAAATTTGCCTTTGATAGTTATACATGTTTATTGTATTTGTTTTTTATGTTATTGTTGACAACTTTATAAGATTGGTTAATGTTGGAGATTTAAGGTGATTTACGACTTAAAGTCAATGAAGATGGCGATTAGCTCAGTTGATTTGTTGTTGTTATGTAGCCATGGCGTGGTTGTCTTAAGACTAGGTATCTTGACGAGGTATATTACAAACATTTGGTTTTGCTAAATGTGACACCCGAATTTTCAAAGCACAATATTTATTACTTTACGGAAAACAGGCCCAGCTTTTTCTTTTCAAACCTTACATGATAAAGGACATTATTCCCAAAATATACTAACCTCATAAACCGTTTTATTTACACATTTGTAAACACACGGGTTTAGAAAATTTCACCATGACCCTTTGCATAACGAGGAATTCTTATGAAACAAAACATATTTAACAACCAAGGTTTCTATAAAACAAACATAACCCATTATCATATTGACATACTAGCATTTCGCTAAAACAAACACTAGAATTAAACTCCAACATACAAACAATTAACTCCAGATGACCCAACAAGAAAACTCATATGTTTAGCGAACAAAACATCACTAAATCCTTCTTTCGTTGACCCTCTCCCAAGACTAGATTTCTACCACACAAATCTGTCATACAGCACCAAAAATTAAATATTTATGTGGTATACATAACATTGACTAATTATATTGCTAAACCGGAATGTTTATGAATGACTCATGGATTCTCTTCTATTTTCATGTTAGCAGTTCAAGCCATCCTATTGTTCCTCATGACTTGTCCACACCGTTCATTAATCTCTTTTGTATTAACTACATGAAGATACCTTTTGTATTAACTACATGAAGATACCACCAAAGTTAGCTATAACTAAGTAAGGACTCATAACATTATAATTATGTAAATCAAAGAAGTTTTTAATGCTTAGGATGCCTTGCAATAAAACGTCGAGTTACAATTGTACTATGTAAGATTAAATATATTATTTATAATATTTAATCATGTAGCGATTATAATCATTTATATTATATTAGATCAAAATATATTAATCCTATTATATATTAGTTGGTAATTGTTGATGGACCAAATTACACCTTATTAACTAATTAGGGTTTCCTTCTGGGTGTATATATAAGGAGATGATTAGAGAGGTTTAGGGTTGGACAATTACAATAACATCATTATCATCAAAGTCGCCACCCACCTCTCTCACCATAACCTAAACTGAATTCATCCCTAGTTTGGTTCTTACCATCGTAATCTTACACCCTAAGGAGGAACCAGATCACATTGACAACGCTGTCGGACTCCATGGCTGCGTCTCTGACTGGATTCTCTGCTTGCCTGTCTGCTGTCACAGGTATTTCTTAATGTTTTCCATTATGTTTAAACAGAACTGAACAACATGTGGTATCAGAGCGTATGTTGATAAATCAGTTCTGTTTTGAATCCGTTATTCAAAAATCTGGAAAACATAATTTTGAAAACCTAATAATAATCCAAAATCACATAAATTGTGAATTAAAATTCGATTTTTCTTTTGATGGATGTTTAATCACATCCGAGATAACCACTATTCCGAAATCCACATTAATATGCTAAAATATACAGATTTCGGGTTCCAGAATTTGGTTTTATATTTTAGGGTTCATCATTATTGTAACACCCTGTAAAATCATGTCCAATAATATAGTGACGCGTGTTGTATTTTTAATATAGTCAATTAAAGACTAATATGGACTAAAAGTGACAACATGCTCAAACTGAACCTCTGAATGACTTTCTGATGTCAACATGCATAAACCTAGCCTCTGAACGACCATTAGTGTCGTCATGCATAAAAACGTAGCCTCTGAATGACCATTAGTGTCGTTATGCATAAAACATAGCATCTGAACGACCATTAGTGTCGTTATGCTTAAACTCGGCCTCTGAGTGACCGTTGTGTCAACATGCCTAGCCTCTGAGTGACATCGGAGTTAACATGCTTATACTGAGCCTCTAAGTGATCCTTTACGTAGTCCTAACTCTCATATGTCCTATTTGTTGGATGAGAGTGATTAAATCCAATAATATATAAAAGTTGGATAATGGAGGGATCAAAAGCGTCAACATGTTAATTTATACCTCTGAGTGACCTTTTAACGAACCGAGAGCTTGACAATGTCCGGGCATAATCCCGGGTATGCCAAGAATTGGCTACGGAGGGCTAAAAGTGCCAAAAAGGCTTTTAGAAGCTTTATAAAGTTAAGGGGTTAAAAGTGTCAAAGTTTGAAACTGGCCTTGGGTCGGTCGCGGGCCGCGAGAGACATGGCCTGTGTCTCTCGCGGGGTGCAAGAAAGGGTCTGCAGCAGAAAGTTTTGCTTTGTCTCCAAACAAAACTCCAAAACCATGTTTTGAAACCATGGCTTCCCAAACTGCTATGCCACGTTTTGGGACACTTGTAAGCTCTCTCTTACACCCCTAAACACCTGGCTTCACCTCCTTTGAGTTCTCCAACTATAAATAGGTGCTTAAGTTCACATTCCAACTTGCACCTTCTCATTTATTTACTCTTCTCCCTCCTCTGGAAGTTCCTAGCTAAAAGGAGCATCCAACATAGTTCTTTTGCACCTTAGGAATCACTGGTAAGTGTTCCTTCTTTGTGCATTTTCGTTTATAGGCTTTTATAGCCAAAAGTCAAGCGTTTTACGGAAAACGCTTTGACTTTCGGTTAAGACCATTATGGTCCAGCCATTGTTCGAAATGAACATGACTAAGTGATCGTAATAAGGTAGGTGTTAGTCCCTATAAAGGCACCTCCTGAAGATCCCGTTTGCTAGACCAATTGACGGGTCAAAGTTAAGTTATTAAAAAGTCAAAGAGGCTATTTTTTGGAAAAATCATAAATTGATCTTATATATGTTATGAAACCTGTTTTGACACTTAAACAACTTGGTAATAATTATTAGACCATGTAAGAACATGTTCAGCTCGTCAATATCAGTTCTAGGGTCGGTTCGCAACCGAAAGTCGCGAAGTTTGATTTCTGCTTTGACTTTCGATTCTGACCCGATTTAGATTAGTTACCTACTGATCTAAAGTTGCATTATGATCATAATATAATGTAGCATAACCCTTGAGGTTATATTACATGATCATAATCAGAATCCAAGTTTATGCGCAAGTTCCATAATTATGTCATCTTTGACCAAAATGTCCTTTTTGTATAAAACAAGATTCTAAATGGTAATGGACTTGAAAATGAGTTTTCCACTAATGTAATATTATAAGTAGGATTGTTTGGGATGTTAAACCAAGTTATAAACTGAGTTTTCAAGCAAGTCCTTAAACTAAGTCGACAAATGACGATTTTAGCCCATGTGACTCATAAAATGGTTTTAATCAAATCTTTTCAAGCTAAATCATTTACGTACTGATATGTTATATTAAATAACATATTTTAAACATTTTAATCTGACCCTAATGTCAGTTTTCATTAAACATCGCATAAAACGTTATTTTACGACATAAGCGCCGTTTCGGCGCATAGTATGGTTTTAAACCATATTATTGACAAAGACTTGATACCTACTGATTTTAAAACTTATTTTAAACATATTTACAGTAGGTACATGTTATGAAATCAGAATCCCAAATAATTTATAAATTATGTGTAAAATGACCAAAATGCCCCTTCGGTGCATAGTTTGGTCATAAAAGGTAAATTACACATATAATTGGTATCCTACTGATATTATATTATAAATAAAATATTTTCCAGAATACTCATGATTATAAATTTAAAATATGTTCAAGTTTCTTTTATACGGTATATAATTACCGAAATACCCTTATGAGGCATAGTTTCGTTTTAAAACCATAACGGGCATACAAGTTGATATCCTACTGGTATCTTAACTTATTCAAAATATAATGGCATATAAAACTTGTCCATGACTTATCGGTTACCCGATATCGCTAATATGCGCTCGATTAACTATATGTAACTATTTTACGAAAATTAACCAAAACGGGTTTAACCTTGTCATTTAAGTCTCAAAATCCAGAATGTTTATAGTTTAGAGATATTATACAAGTCAAGGTACTTGTTGGGATTAAACTACATTCTATCCAATCATCGTTTAATCTAGCGTCTTACGTTTTGATCAAGTACGCTAGTCGGTCTAAGTCAATGACTTAAATAAAGACCGTTAGTATTTAATTGGTTAGTTTATGCCATAATCTAGACTAGAGACTTGCCGATAAATGCTATCTACACTTAGTCCTTTTGTGTACGGCTGACTTATTTAAAATTAAAAGAAGACTAGCTCAGGTAAATACTCTTAACTTATTTCCCATATATGGGCTTGGGTTACGGTAAATTATTACCGCTTGGTCGGAAGTGGGATCAATCGAACGCCGGCTCAGGACTAGTAAATCCGCATATTCTGTTTTAATCAGTTTTGTTTGATAATTTAAACATCAGGGGTTAACTACCGTGTCCTGTATATCCTCGGCTCATTACAACAGAAATGGCCACGACCTTAGCGCGGGTGTAGGCATACACCCGATAGACGCTCAATTATGCATTCCCACAAGGCTAGGAGGAATTGACTCCTTCATGAGTCCAAAGTGGTGTGTACGTTAACTGTGCCTCGGTCTCCGTACCGGGCCCCGTATGTATGGACAAACATGTAAATCTGTTAACAAGGTTGGACGGTCAATTAACCCAAGTTATAAAAAGATTTTGTGTTGATACACACTTAAAATATTTTTGAAATGTTTTCAAAATGAGTCAGTTGAGTGTATTTACCAGAGAAAGCTGACGTATTTCCAAAAGGCTAAACTGCAGGTATAATACGAAAATGGACTTGAAGTTCTGGTAGTGATAGAGGATCTTGCAAATCCGAAATCTGCCCAAGTCTGTTTTATATTCTTTCCATGTACAAATTTATGATCCGCCTGTGGATCTTCTATTACGAGCCTGTATATTATTTTGTATTTTCGAACATTCGGTTTGTAATAGAATTTTTACTCCAAGACTTCCGCTGTGTCGTGTTTAATTGACTATGATGTTATCAACTTAGTCATGATATTCCCCACCCGGGCCCACCGGTGTATGGATTTGTGTTGGAAATCCGGGGTGTGACAATTATGTTCTTATGAAATTCGAAAAAAATCCTATATTTTGGAGTTAAATGCGGATTATTAAGTGTTTTCCCAGTTTTGATCTATTTTTTATTTAATTAAATTTTCGAAATCTGTTATAAAATAAATGGATATTATTTTTGAAATATTTTGATATATTTAGATTAGCATTAAAATAGGAAAAGATCCTATAATCCCTTAATTTTTGAATTTCAAAACTTATCACAACTAACTGTCATGATTAGAGATTTCGAAATCTTGCAGGATAAGTTTCAAATGGATCCGAGACTCATCCGAGATCCCCATCTCGGACTCACTTGAGTCTCATCCGAGTTGCATATATCGGACTAACCTGAGTCTCATCGGAGATGCATATCTCGGACTAACCTGAATATCATCGGAGATGCATATCTCGGACTAACCTGAGTCTCATCCGAGATGCATATCTCAGACTAACGTGAGTCTCATCTGAGATGCATAACTCGGACTAACCTGAGTCTCATCCGAGATGCATAACTCGGACTAATCAGAGTCTCATCCGAGATGACCAACTCGGACTAATCAGAGTCTCATCCGAGATCACCGCTAACAGGGGGTTTGCTATTAAATAAATGGTTTTGTAAACACTTAATTAATTATAATAAAATAACTTTTTACAAAACCAAATAGTTTAACTTAAATGAGCTTCTGATGTATCACTTCTGCCCAAAGGTGATTTGATGCATCTATTTATTGTTCAAGTATTACGAAAAGCTATGTTAATTATGCATTATAAACGTGAATGTTTTATTTTTGACCAAAGCTGATCTAATTCATTCATGTCTAGCATACTTGACAAGTGCATAGTTAAAGGGATTGTCTCATTTCTGGCCAAAGCTGATTTGTCACAATTACTTTGCACATATACTTAGATGATTTCACTTTTGGCCAAAGCTGATTGTCTTCATTGAGTAGAATTTTAACTAAGTCTATTATTATGATGTTAGTAACAGACAATATCACAGCTTCATAACTAAAATGGTCATTACTTATGACTGCCTTAGTGTAACTTGCCCTTAGATCACATTAAGACTTCTTTTCTTAGTATCATAATTTGCTCATATTATTTCCACTATCAACGCCCAATTACGGGATTCCACCATTGACTGGTGATAACTTTGCTGCATGGAAAGACTCTCTCATGCTTACTCTTGCTTTGCTGGATTTCGATTATGCTCTAAGAGAGAATAAGCCTGAAGACCTTACTCCTCAGAGTACCGCTGCTGAGCAGCTGGCTCATGAAAAATGGACTAGGTGTAACCGCATGTCTCTCATGTTCATGAAGCAGTCCAGAAGCAATGCAATTCGAGGAGCCATTGCTGATTCTGAAGATCCTAAAACCTACTTGGCTTCTATGGAGAAGCAGTTCAAGGGAATGTCTAAAGCACACGCTAGTACTCTAATCCTCAAGCAGGTGAACACATCATGATGATGAATGACATGGCCCATAAGTTCAAGGGATTAGACATGGCAATTAGTGATGGTTTTCTTATTCAGTTCATCATGACTTCGCTTCCTTCGTCCTATGAAGCATTCAAGATCAATTACAACACTTAGAAAGAAAAATGGTCGATGAGTGAGCTGATCGCCATGTGCGTGCAGGAGGAGGAGCGTATGAAGATGATCGAACTACTGATGTTGCACACTTTACTACCTCCAGCTCTAAGAAGAGGAAGAACACTTATCCAAGGAGGGATGTTTCTAAAGTCCAAAAGCCCAATCCTAGTACAAGTGCGCCTTCCAGCTCTAAGAACTCCTTAGGCAAACCCTACTGCAAGTTATGTAAAAAGACAGGACATAAGCAAAAGGAATGCCCTGACTTTAAGAGTGGCTAGCTAAGAAAGGTAACAACTTTTTCATGATACTTGAGTCCTATAATTTAAATGTTCCTGCTAGTTCTTGGTGGTTTGATTCTGGTGGTATAACTCATGTCACTAACTCTACTCAGGGATTCCTCACAATCCGGAGGCTGGGAAGAAACCAAAGAACACTTAAAGTGGGGGATGATAGAGAATTAGAAGTGAGGGCCATAGGAACTTTACAATTATTTATGAAAACTTGTTTATGCATTAAACTTTATAATACCTTATATGTTCCTAAAGTAACTCGGAACCTTGTATCAGGACCAAAGTTAGACATAGACGGTTTTTATATTACTCATGGTCATCGCAAACTCTCTATTCTCTATGATTCTGTGGTTTATGGTACCGGCATTCTGGATGGTGGTCTCTATAGATTAGAACTAGATGATGACTTTTCCAAATCTTTGTTGTCATATAATATTAATAATCACTCACAAAGATGAAACAAAATCGAGACTTAGAGACTTCATCCATGTTGTGGCATGAACGTTTAGGCCACATCTCAAGAAACGATTAAATCAACTTGTAAAGGATGAAGTCTTATCTCCTCTCGATTTTACTGATTTTGGAACATGTGTCAAATGTCTTAAAGGTAAAATGACATTAGCGAATAAGAAGGTGCCACTAGGAGCTCTAATTTATTAGAACTCATTCATACTGACATTAGTGGTCCTTACCAAATCGCTGGCATAACTAGACATACTTCATTTATCACTTTCATTGATGATTATTCTCAGTAATATATCGGGATATTAACTACATAGCTTCCTTGTTTATATATTGTTATTATTTGTTTCTTTATTCCACTTTGAATTGGCAGGCTTTCCTTTGGCATAAAGGAGTTGTTGGTTATTTGATATCCGGAGGTTTTCGTCAAATGATCAATGTAAGTTTGTAGAGAGTCGATAATCGATTATTGTCCTTTTATGTATGAATAAAACTGTATTTCCAATTACAGGCGGTAAGTGCTACTGGAGCTTTTTTTACATGGGCCGGAGGATGAATATTATAAGGCACTACTAATGAACTGCATTTCTTATATTAATTCTTATCTATATACATATGAACGGGTCTATTGACGGAATGATACCAAATGTTATCGGAAAAGAAAATTATGTATGACCAAATGTCATACAATAGCCACACTTTAAACTATAAAATTTTGTGACTATAAATAACCACTAGCCACACCATAGTTACATTGTTTTTTTGTTGTGTGACGGAATGATACTAAACGCCATGTATGGTTGACAATAGATATCTGTATAAGACACAATTAAACCTGTTTACTGAAAAAGTACACTATTTGGTTTTTTACTTTTTAAAAATAAATAGAATCAGGAGGCTACGATCTATCATTTCTTCTCTTTGGTACATAAAACATAGAGCTGTGTTATTAACATTAGATATAAAGTAGTTAAACAAGTTGTATTCATGTTTAATACTTGTGTTATTTGCGTTGTCAGAGAACTGTTAAACCCGATAAGACACGATTTGCCAGCGTCATGGGAAAAGAAAGTTAAATGTGACTAAAGGTTGGACAATAATCACACTTATAATTACAAAATTTAATGTGGCTATACATAACCATTAGCCACACTTTCATTACTTTGTTTTTTGTTTGTAACGAAATGATAGCAAATGCCACAGGAAAAAAAACATATATGTGTGACCAAATCTTAGACAATAGCCACACCATCATCACTTTATTTATAGTGTGTGACGAACTGATAACAAATGTCATAGGAAAAACAAATATGTGTAATAAAAAATATACAATAGCCATATTTAAAATTATGAAAGTGTTTTGCGTGTCTAGTAAAAGTATTTAGCCACACTCACAATAAATTCATGTGACTATGTAATAGAACCGACCACACTTATAGTAAATTCAGATAGCCGTTGCTACCTTTTTAGCTTTACCGACAAAATCTTTGATTACAACAGCCCTTTTTGCCACACTTTTTTTAATTGATTTGTCTAAAACATAGTTTTTAGTAAACATATGTGACTATATAATAGAAATAATCACACTTAAATTAAATTCATGTGGCTGTTGCAACTCTTTAGGCACAATTAATGGAGGAAATGCTAGATTTAAAAAAATGCTGGTACCCTTTAGACACACTTTTAAGTTCCATAGCCACTAAAAAGTCTGTGTGGCCGTATGATACCTACTCGAGCTTTGGTCACACTTGACATAAAAAAAATATGTGTGGCGAAAGACATATAGTCACACTTTTTTGTGTGGCTGTATCCCTATTTTGGCGTAGTGTCAATTTATCATGAAAATACAGAACGGTACAGATGTTATCGTATGATAGTGTTGGGATGAACAAACATCTTTGTTTATGGTTTTTATCTCATAAATTTCTATTTGATGGGGTCTCATGTTTGCAATTTCATTACTGAGTCGTATGGTGATCTATATGGTGGTCTCAGGTTTGCAATTGTTAATATTTTATTCAATGTCTAAGTAATTGTTGGTAACGTTATTTTAGGGCTTTGGATTCACGCAATGCGGTGCTCATTTGGCTTCTTTAATTTGTTTGATTCTATTGCCCTTGATATTATAGTGAGTATACTAAGTGTTAACTTTCATTTTTATAATTCTATAACTTATTATGATTTGGGTTTGTTTTGGATGAAACATGCTTCTATTGCTTTATCGTGATTTATTGTAGAATGATGCAAGCTATTAGCTTTTATCTTATAAATAATTCCCTTTTGAGAGATATTTGAAACACAGAGTGTATCCTTTTTTTCCATTCCATGGGTTTGTTCGTTGTTCATATATTAATGCAATTTCCAATGTTTCTGGTTTTATAAAAAGTGATGGTGTTGTTTCTTATTTTGTCAATTTAATGGGCGCGCGCACACACCCAAACACATGGATTCTCAGATTTGTGTGTTTACTTTTTCCTTAAATTGCGATTGATTAGTCATTTGTGTTTTTTTTAAATCGTTGATTAAGCCGACGAGGACACAAATAGTGGTGTTGTGCCTTGTGGGCATGAGAGGAGGTGAAATAGAGGTTTTCAAGGAAGATCTTGCAAAATTGCTGGCTAATGGACTTGATGTTTCTATATTATACAAGTCTAATGGCAAAGAAAACACCTAACAACCTCAGGTTAAGTAATTTTGTTTTATGGCAGCTGTTACATTCACCGATGAGTTGGGATGAGATCTGTATCGGTTCGCCAAATATGGGTAGCTGTACCTGTATTTGAAGGCAAAATTCGGTAATACCGTTACCGGTACCGAAAGTACTGGTACAAAAAACTGTAGGATCTTCTTATCCAATAAGCATAGGACCTAATCTGATTAACTAGTTATGAAAATGTGCAGAATCCATTTTATAACAAGCGACAATATCAAGATTACTGTTTAAAGTTTACTGTTTCATTAATGTGGTAAACGTGTACAATCCTGAAACAAACTGTGCAGGCTTCACCGTATACTCTACAAAACTGTTACAGACTCAAGACATCAACTCACCTATATATAGACATTCCAGATTGCACGAGTTGGCTTGCTGCCACTTCGTACGAAGTGGACTCACTTCATGCGAAGTGACCTACAAAACATCAAAAAGCAAAAACAATCATAGCCCTATTACAATGACTAGACATGACTCTAAGACGCAGGCTATAGACATTATGCATCAACAAACTATCCTTGGATATTGCCATAGTCTTGGTCAATTTTCAAAATCTTCAAAAACTTTATAAAGTTAACATTCATTTTTCGAAAAAGTTCTTTCTAGGCTTCCAACGCTATTCACTTGGAATAGGTGTTTGATTAGTCGAAGGTGCCTATTTCATAGACTTAAATCTTCTTAGAGCAGCTTTCTGTGTAACAGGATCGATTCTTTCTTCTTTTCGTATTTGCATCATAAACTCTTTACGTTCTAGCTCTCTCCATTTTGACTTCCACATTTTCCCTGAATTAATACCATGTGCATATCAGATGTTAATCACACCTTTGAATTGCATCTCTTGAGTCTTTTCTCGTGTCTCGAAACAAATCTTGTTAAAGAATAGACACTTCACATCTTTCTCTGAACAGTTAACTGCTCGATTTTCTTCAAAGGCATGTTCTTCATGGCGTGTGGCCGTTTAACAATCAATGTGACATCTTTCTCTTTTGTGATACGATCAACCTTGATCTTCTTTTTTCGTATATGTGGTTTCCAGGGATTGAAACCATGAGAAGCTTCGTACTTTATCAGTTTCCACAATCGTTGGTCATGAAACTTCATCTCATAATTGATCATCTTGGTTTGTACCAACTCTTCTACGTCCCACCAAGGCAACGTCTTGATATCACTCAAGTACCTGAAGTACTGCACACCAAACTCCCTCTTAATAGCATAAACATCTAACTCTGGAATCTACTCCCAACTAAGAATATCACCCAATGATTTATCTTGATCTCATGTAAAGAAAGCCAATGGTCTTCTGAATTTATGTTCTTTGGGTAGCTCTTTAAACCATGTCTTCTTAGCTTCAGCTTTCTCTTCTTTAGATAGATGTTTAAGAACATTTCCTTCATTCACGGTTTCCTCCACCCTACGCTTTAACAAATCATCAGAAGCTTCAGCAAATATCTCCTGAAAGGTTGGGAAGTCATCTGTATTCTCTCTAGAATATTTGACTGTTTCATTGTCGGAATCATCCTCCATGACAACATCGTTATAGCTATCAACATCAACAACAAATTTGTACACATAATCTTTCAGCTTAGATGCACTAATGTTATTCAATTCCTCCTCGAAATCAAAGTGAAATGAACTCTCGTCAAAACCCAACATTTCTGCAATTTCCTCCTTGGTATAATTATGAACAAATCCACCTTCTTCAACACGAAGTTCCAAGTAGAAAACTATGGGCTTTGGTAAATCAGGAATAGCTAATATAGGTGCAGCTATGAAAATTCCTGACTGCTCTGCATCGTTTAGCAGATCCTTCGCCTCCCCCTGTCTTTGTGAATCGTCTTCTTGATCAACTGTGTCATTTAGATAAGCATCATAGTCGAATGACTCAGTGATCTTTCAGTCTAGAACAGTCACACCCGTACTTGATTATCATCATTATCATAACCTTTGTCGTCATCATCTTCTTATCGTTTCCATCAACATCATCATCATCATCCTCATTATACCCATCAACCTCTTCATCGATCTCAGCATCCAACCTTTTCTTCTCCAAATACTTTTGTTTCACTGAAATCCCAAAAACATTAACAGGCTCTCTAACCAGCACATAGTTAATTAATGGTTCAACTTCAATTTCAGGCTTTGTAGGAATAATTACAAGAATTTCATCTACCTTTCCTTTGCCTTTACCTGCTGTTACAACGTCATCTTCAAGTTTGCGCGCTCTTTTAGCCGCTTTTTGTTGTGCTTCCTCAATCTCTATCAAACCAAATTCAGCTTCAAAATCTATACCCAACTTTTTGGTTAATATTTTCTGAAACAAATCCATCTTTCTATCACTTCAAATTCTTTCAGCTTCATAACCTTCAATCAATCTTCATAATCTTTCATTTTCATAAGGAAAACTTGCTAACACAGCTTCTAAATTTTTTCTGTCATCTTCAAGAAACTTGATTCTGCTTTCTAACTCTTCAATCTTGGTATCATTGAAGAAACCATCTAATCCTCCTTCAAAATGAGTAAAAGGAATTTCACCAAAATCATCTGTTGGAAAGGATTGACATCTTTGCGCAGATGGTGGAGTTCTTTGTTGTACCGGAGGTGTTGGCTGTTTTGGTATTGAAGATGGTTGTGGTGGTTGAACATGTTGTGGTGATGGTGGAATAACATGTTGTGGTGATGTAGGTGGTTGTTGTGGTGGTGATGGTGGAATAACAGATTCAACATTTCCGGTTATAGCTTTAGCCTTAACCTCAGGTGTCTTCCTGGCTCTTTTATACTTTTAACGAGCTTTCTTTGCCACTGAGACCATGTTGTCTTCTTTTGAATATCTGAAGGCTTGCTTTTGACACGTCTAGTTTTTTTGTCGGCCTTTCAGTTGTCTCCTCTGGATCAGTAGGAACACAAGTAACATCGTTATCTCCAACCTCCTTACATTTTCTTTGTTGCTTTCTCAATTCAGCCGTTTCTTTCTCTCCAGCTTTCTCTAGATCAACACTATCATCTGAACATTCTTCACTATCACCTTCAACTACTTCTTTCTCTATCTCAACAACAATCGTTGTAACATTCACATCATCATGATCTTGATCTGATGTAGCGGGGAAAACATCGTCATGTACATTTACATTCTCATCAATTGGTTCATTTACCGGTACGTTCACTTGTATCTCTTCCTCAGACTGTTCATCTACAAGCATAGTTTGTGTAGTTGCACGTTTTCTTGCTTAAGTATGCTTCTTCTTAGGAGTTGAATGTTTCTTTTTATTCTCCTCTTTTTCAAACCAACTACTCCTTGGAACAAACCATCTAATCGTTACTCTTCATCATTCTCGGAGCTGCTTGTATCTTTCCTCCACTTGCCCTTTGGAGGTGCAACATAATTTTTGTCATGTATAACTCCAAAAAGTTTCTTTGCTATACGCTTAGACTCTTGCTTCAGATATAGATTCAATCTAATTAAAGTCTCTTTATCCATATGATTAAGTATCAATTCATCATCGACTTTCTTCTCTAAGTTTGAACAGATCATCCATCTTGGATACTAAATAAACTTTTCTCTTGTAATGTTTGACACCATCTGATAAAAATTACTTTGGTGAAGTTGTGGTAGATTTAGCATCAGTCCTGCGATCATGCACATCTGATAGCCAAGTATATCATCAAAACCTCCCTTTTTATGACTGAATGCATGTATTACTGAATGTACGAATAATTTATATGGCCTACCAAGATTAGCTTTTTTGAAGTTCAGAGCATTCACATGTCCTTTGTATCCCATCCTGTAAAAACATCCTTTCACCATTCTTTCTGGGTTGCTCGTGGGATCACCATCTTTATCTTTTAAATCCAAAAATTTTCCAGTGATTTTAACTTCGAATTCTTCATTTCCGATCTTTACCACTGAATGTATCGCTCTTGGATCAGGAACAAACCTTGCAGCATTCCAAAAACGTTCAATATGTGATTGGTAGACTTTATGTTGATGAGTTAATGCTTTCTTACCGGCAATCATCCCATAAACTCTAAGATGTCTTTAAACGGAGCCATTTCTGGTATAGTATCGTCAAGTACACAACATGTGTTGTGTATTGGCTCGAACAACGTTTTCTTTTCCTGCAAAGCATAACAAACAACACCTAGAATTTCAACACTTAGGCAGATTAGACAAAAATTTACCAAATTGTTATGTGAAATGGCATTGGTGCGAAGTTTTTTTAAGCGTTGGGCCCCTTCTTTAATGCTTTAAAAGCACTGAAACAAAACAAAAACTAAAAAGAGAAGGAATCCAGTTAGTTGCCATTACTTGTGAAATTGAAGTTTAATGGAAGAAAAAAACATTATAAAATCGATTTTGTCATTTAACCCTCAAAACACCCCTAATTATCTATTCAATTTTAAATTTTTTATCCCGAAAAATAAGATGAGCTACATGATAAAAAATTTAAAATTTAAAAAAATGAGAACCATCTTAATTTGTAAGAACTATGCGAACTAGGTCTTCCAAAGTTTTTTTTCAAAAGATTTTTTTTCTCAAAAATCTTAAGTTTAGGTTTTTGGTGGGTGGGGTGGGGTTTAGGTTTTTGAGAGGTGGCGGTGTGGGGGTGGGTTAGGGGTTTAGGTTTTTTTTCGTATTAATGCATATGTGTAGTATTTATTTTTTAGAATTTTTTTGTTATAAATTAAAAATAGCGAATTTTAAGATAAAAATTTCAAAGAAAAAAATTGAATGTGTTTTTTAGGCTTTTTTAGTTAGTTTTTCTCTCATTTAAACTAGTTTTCTCATGATCCATCCCCATTATATATTATATATATATATATTATAAATATGGATAGTTCTAATGAGAAGAAAAATTTTGTAAGAATAAAAAGAATAACTTTTAAACCAATAGAAATTCTCCATTTACTTCATTTAATATGTGTATTTAATATTATAAAAAGGGCATATAGGTAAATCTATAATTGTCATTAATTAGCTAATTAATTAAACATGTAACTCATTTTTTTCATATACTCTTTCAAGATAAAATAATTTATAGTGTAGGACAATTTTGACATGTGTATGATAATTTTAGTATGTGTAGGATAAATTTTGAAATTGTGGTAATTACAGTGTATAGGACAAATTCTAGTAAATGTAAGACATATGTAGGATAAATTTTGAGATGTGTAGCATAAAATGTTTTTGCTTTATTAATAAGAGATAATATAATTAATAAGAGGAGTTATAAACTATTTAATGTTTTACCATTATGCCCTTTCTTCTTTTTTTCTTACATTAAATTTCTTCTCAAATGAACCTTCCCTATATATATATATAATAATATATATATTATATATGGGAGGGTTTAAATGAGAACGCTGAATATCGCGAGAACCGTGAGAACGGATAAAGACACCACTAGAACTTGATAAAAACAAGTGAAATTCAAAATTTCTTTTTACACTTTCATTATTATTCGAATATAATTCTAGAAATTAAATTTACACATTTAAATTTACGTGATTCGGAAATAAAGAAAATTTACAAATGTGTAAGTTTGCCATTTACACATGTGTAAATTGTTATATTTACACATGTGTAAAAATCTAATAAGAGTGATTTTGAGAGGAAAATGAATTATTTAATGTTGTAATTTCTTTTTTTGATGTTGTATTTTAATTAAAATGATGATTGTATTAAAAAGGTGGTTTTGATTGGTTTTCTCAATCGTTCTCATGGTTCTCACAATATTTAGCGTTCTCAAGATAACCCTCCTATATATATAGGAAGGTTTAAATGAGAACGCTAAATATCGCGAGAACGAATGAAGAAACCACGGGAACTTGGTCAAAAAAATTCAAATTCAATTTTTTTTACACTTATCATTATTATTCGAATACAATTCTATAAATTTAATTACGCATTTAAATTTACGTGAATTCGGAAATAAAGAAAATTTACACCTGTGTAAGTTTGTCATTTACATATGTGTAAATTTGTTATATTACACATGTGTAAAAAAATCTAATAAGAGTGATTTTGAGAGGAGAAATAAATTATTTGATGTTGTAATTTCTTTTTTTGATATTGTATTTTAATTAAAATGATGATAGTATAAAAAATGGTTGTGACTGGTTTTCTTATTCGTTCTCATGGTTCTCGCGATATTTAGCGTTCTCATTTAAACCCTCCCCTATATATACATATATATATATATAATATACATAATATATATATATAGGGTGAGGTTATTGTGAGAAAATTTAAAAGTGTGAGAATAATAAGAAAGAATCTAAACCATTAGATATTTAATCTAATGGTTGAGATCATAGTGTCAGTTTTGTAAATAATGTTGACTATTAAACTAACTAATTTTATAGATTAAGGGTATAAAGGTAAATTTAATATTTTTAAATTAAGAAACTAACATTAATACACATGCAAAGTTCCCCTTCGTTTTTAAACATCAATAACTTTTTATACGTAATACTTTTTAAAAAAAAATACACCATAATAACGAGTGTTTTTTATCTTTAATATGAGTACCATATTGATATACTTATGTAGAGTTATTTCTGTTTTTATATATTAGGGTGTTATTTCTATTTTGATTCTGATTAAAGTGTTGACTGGTGTTATATTAGGGTGTTATTTCTATTATATTCAATATTATGGTGTTCTTTATAAAATGTGTGCCTTCAATATAACTGTTGTGGTGTTTTTATGAGTTATGGTGTTTTTTTGTTATATTTATGTTCTTTATAAGATGTATGCCTTCAATATATATGCTGTGGTGTTTTTATGAGTAGTTTTATGAGTAATTTCTGTTCTTTATAAGACGTATGCCTTCAATATACATGTTGTGGTGTTTTATAAGTTAGAGTGTTATTTCAAATTCGAAAATCGGTACAATAACTACCAAAAATCGGTTGCATATATTCATTCCATAATTAGATTTTATTAGTTAAATTACACTTATACCCTTAAACTACTAAAGTAAAAAGGGACACATGTCACCTCCATAATCTTTCTTATCCTTCTCACACTTTTAAATTTTCTCACATGAACCTCTACCTATATATATATATATATATATATATAGGGGAAGGTTTAAATGAGAACGCTAAATATCGCGAGAACCATGAGAATGAATGAAAAAACCACTATAACTTGGTCAAAAACAAGTGAAATTCAAAATTTCTTTTTACACTTGTCATTATTATCAGAATACAATTCTAGAAATTTAATTTACACATTTAAACTTACGTGAATTCGGAAATATAAAGATTTACACATGTGTAAGTTTGCCATTTACACATGTGTAAATTTGTTATATTTACACATGTGTAAATAATCTAATAAGAGTTATTTTGAGAGGAGAAATAAATTATTTGATGTTGTAATTTCTTTTTTTGATGTTGTATTTTAATTAAAATGATGATTGTATTAAGAAAATGTTTTGATTGGTTTTCTCATCCGTTCTTACGGTTCTCGCAATATTTAGCGTTCTCAAGATAACCCTCCTATATATATATATATATATATATATTATAGGGTGAGGTTATTGTAAGAAAATATAAAAGTGTGAGAAGGATAAGAAAAAATCTAAACATTAGATAATTAATCTAATGGTTGAGATATTGATGACAATCTTATAAATAGTGTTGACTATTAAACTAACTAATTTTCTAGATTAAGGGTATAAGGTAAATTTAAATTTTTAAATTAAGAAACTAACATTAATGCACATGCAAGTTCCCCCCCCCCCTCCTTCTTTTTTAAACGTCAATAACTTTTTATACTAACTCTTTTTTTAAAAAAAATTACACCATAATAACGAGTGTTTGTATCTTAAATATGAGTACCATATTGATACACTTATGTAGAGAAAAAAATTACATTTCGATTGAATGTTTTAGTGCATGGTGTTTTTTCCATGTTCATACAATGGTGTTTTAATTGTAGGGTGTTATTTCTGTTTTCGTAAGATGTATGCCTTCAATATACATGTTGTGGTGTTTTTATGAGGTAGGGTGTTATTCTTGTTATATTTAATGTGAGGACAAAGGTACTTGATTTATTAGGGTGTTATTTCTGTTATATTCAATGTTAGGGTGTTCTTTATAAGATGTGTGCTTCAATATACATATTGTGGTGTTTTTATGAGTTAGAGTGTTAATTCTATTATATTGATGTTTTTTATAAGATGTATGCCTTCAATATACATGATTGGTGTTTTTATGAGTTAGAGTGTTATTTATATATAAGATGTATGTCTTTAAATTCAAAAATCTCTACAATAACTGCCAAAAATCGGTTACATATATTCATTTAATATTAGATTTTATTAATTAAATTACACTTATACCCTTAAACTAACAAAATAAAAAGGGACACATGTCACCTCCAAAATCTTTATTATCCTTCTCACACTTTTATATTTTCTTACATGAACCTCTATCTACCTGTATATATATATATATTATATATATATATATATATATATATGATATACCTTAAAACGATTTTGAACCTTCTGGTGTGGGTTTGCAATGTTTACTAAATATGAAGAGGAGAATAAACAAATATGGAACTTCATTTGAAAAGAGATTTTGGAGGAATATAAATAAAGAAAAATTAAAATCTGGTCCAACCACCAAACTGATTCCCTGGCTCAACTAGTTGGTAGAGGCGGGTCAAGTGTACTTGTGTAGGCGCTTTTACGGTCCTGGCCAGTCATTAAGTCATTGCCTTGGTTCAAGTTCTACTTCGTATTCCCAATCGATTTCATGTGCTTGTTTATGTTCTTGATTTAAAGGAAAGTCACAAGCTAAGTGAGTATTACAAACACAGATGAATACACGTACATACATTGTGAATACTTGTGAGTATGATCTAGTTCATTCCTTAATTCTGGATTCTTAATTATTTAGTGTATGTATTAGTAAGTACACTATACTAGATTTTGAGCATAGTTTAGTACAGTTATTGATGAATACAATAAGTAAATAGGTTGTGTATCATGTATAGGATGTTGAATTGATGCTTTTACCTATTCAATAAGTAAATGGGTTGATGAATACAATAAGTAAACAGGCATGGTGGATACTGACACACACACACACACAAACATATATATATATAGATTCAACCAATATGCAAGTAGGGTTGTGTATCATAAATAGGATGCTGAATTGATGTGTTTACCTCTTCATCTTGCTCAGGGCTGCTATCACTGCTTTTGGATGAACAAACCCTGGAAACTGGTGGAGATCCTTCACTAATTCCTTCAAGAAACACTTGTACAGACGGCACAACTAGTATGGCTGCATGTATCATTTGTTTTGCACCCAAACCACCACCATGGTGGTCCACCTGTGGTGGTGACAGCAGCTGCATCTCAAGGTCCATAGGATCATCAACCCCTTGCATCATCATTTTCTGTACAGCAAGAATCAAACTACAAGTAAACACACTATTTACACAGATTAATATGCTGCATGTCAGTAAATAGAGAATGTTAGAATGATAGAACGTAGGGTTTTATCAGATAACACACACAGAAAGAGAGGAGAGAGAGAGGTGGTTGGTGATATTGTGTTTGATTTGTGTATATAGTGAAAAATATAAGAGGATACCTCAAGGAAACCACACGCGGTTTGTTGCATGAATCGTCAATATAAACTTTTAAATTACATGGAAAGTAGCACTACAAGTTCAAGGATATTCAATTAAAGTATATTAAATTCCAATGATCACTACAACAAATATGGTATCTTTTTTTCCTTATTGATGAGGAAGTGTAAAAATAGTAAGTTTGTCAAGCCTTGTAAATACATATATAGATACAAATAGTGTAATTTAAAGTAATTGTTTATCTCTATTAAAATAGTTTGAGTTTAAGTCGCAAAAAAGGATAATATGTGAACTTTAGAAGTAAATTATAAAAGATATGTGTTTACCTTTCAACAGAAAATTTAATGGACACATATTTACGCTTGTTTATTTTAAACTGTGAATTTCTTTAATTCTATTATTTGTACGACTTGAATTCAAGACCTCTAAACTTATGTGTTCTTAAAGGCTTTGCTTTGTAAATGAGTCACCAACTCTATTAATCATTTTTACATTTGTTAATCATGTATAACAACACCTCTAAACTAGGTGTTTCTAAAATCTTTACTTTGTGAATGGATCACCAACCCTATTAGTCACTTTTACATTTATATATCATGTATAAATTGCTAAATATCTATAGAACTATTAATGAACTAATTAAACGAACACAAATGTGATTAGCTTGTTAATTAAAATAAAACACTAAATAAATAATCTTTTTGCTCGTTAAATTAAATTTATTTGTAGTTGTTTTATTCGATGAACAAAGGTAAGGGTTTCTCTACTATGGGCATTTTTCGTACAAACCGTAAGAAATCTATATAGGTATTGTGTTTTAAATTTTAGGCATGTTATTTTAGATTCTTTTGGCATGGAATAATATAGAAAAACACCAAACACAACAATTTAAAACACAATGAAATGTATTCTAGGCAAGAAATCTAAAAAAACATACGTTTGTGTGTTTAAATTTAATGCCTAGAATTCATATGATTGTGTTTTAAATTGTTACGTTTAGTGTTTTTTTTCTATATCATACCATGCCAAACAAATTCAAAATATCATGTCTAAAACTTAAAACACAATGCCTACGTATACTTTATAAGAAGAATGCCATTTGTAAACTAAATCTACCCGGTGAACAAATATGAATTAACATAAAATATGTAAGATGCTATAGAACTTTTGTATGATTTAATTACACTGTCAATGGATCCATCATTTCATATTTATACACAGAACATAAAAAAATATAGTCCTGACGGTAGTATATTAAAACTCTATGACCATATTGGTTTATAACTAATTATATATGTTGCTAGAAGTCTATATGTCCAGGGTTCGCTAGTAGAATTCGAAAGCTTTGCGCGCGACTAATAGAAATAATCTTGTACAATAGTAACAGAGCTGGCCTTGGGTGTAGGCGGGAAGGACTACCGGCCAGGACATATTTTACCGGGAGGGCACAACACCGGCTGAGATTCAAATTGGTAGTAGATTTTTTTTAGTTTTTTTAAGCGTGGCCCTTCTGAATGCTTTAAAAGCACTGAGACAATCAAAATCTAAGAGAGAAGGAATCCAGTTAGTTGCCATTACTGTGAAATTGAAGCTTTAATGGAGAAAAAGACATTATAAAATCGATTTTGTCATTTAACATCAAAACACATAACTTATCTATTCAATTTAATTAGTTATCAGTAAAAATATAAGATGTAGCTACATGATAAAATTAAATTCAAACAAAGTTACTGGATATTTTGTTACTTTACTCAATTAAAGGCTTAATATAATAACCTAGTTTAAAAATTGAAAACTTTTTATCCTGATAACTATACATATTTGAGTTTGATAAAAAGATGTTGTCAAGTTTATAATATTATTAAGCAAATAAGTATGCATAATTTTGCAACACCGAAAAATAAATAAGTGTGTTTAGCGATGGGTGAGATTGTACTGGGTATGGTTAGTTGGTTGGTTGATTAACTAATTGATTGTTAACTAAGTGTGAATTATTATTTTCCGGCCCATTTGACCCGACTTGTTTTTAGCCAACCTAACTTTATTTGAGTCAACCCATTTTTTGCACCCCCTTAGAAAAAAACCTCTAGATCCGTCAATGTATATATGTTATATATTTTTTAAATAGAAAACTCATATAAACTTACTAGACTATAGACCTGTGTATTGCACAGATTGAATTAATATTTCTTTTTAAACATTAATTTTAGAAAACACATGACTACTCACATTTTTGAGGTGCATAAGTTAGTGTAAATATTTGTTTTTAAGATAGCACTTCAATAAAACGGACCCTCTAGCTAGAAGCTCGAGGGACAAAACAACTACAAAATAATATATATATATATATATATATATATATAAATTTGTATCTTTAATACTTAAATTGTTAGGTTAAATAATATATATAAAAAACAAAGAAGTACGTTTTACACAAAAATTAAAAGTTAAAATGAAATATGAAAAATAGATTTGGGCTAAAAAGTTAAATGTATACGATATCAATAATCGATTTTCATAGTAACTATTTATTTATAGTAAAACTATTTAGTTAGGCGTAGGATTTGAAATTTAACATTACAATATTATTTTGAATTTATAATTTAACTTTATCAATAATCAATTTTCCATAGTAACTATTTATTTAGGTGAAAAAAAAAACAATTAAAATCATCTTAAGAGTGATATGTGTCCTTAAATAGTTTACTTTATTATATAGTATAAAAAATATAGATACCTTAGTCTCATTTATAACTATCAATCTCAAAATTTTATAACTTAAGCCCATTCGGTATTAACCAATACCAATCTTAGTTTCAAAAAAATATATAATAATAACAATGAGAGGGAAAAAAATAGTTTGCCATATCTATTTCATTAAAGCCTAAGTGAAAAATTTTACGGCTTAAACATGATACCTTAGTTCTTTATACTGGCTTTGAATAGAAACTTATATATAAAAAATAATATTCAATTGTACAACAATAATTATTTTAAATAAAGTTGTTCACGAGCCGAGTCAAGGCCGATGGTGTCACACCCAATTTTTGATGTAGCGGAAGCGTGTCGCGAGGTGTGTCCAGAGTAGTAATCGTTGCATCCAATCAAGTAAACGACAATTATATTACAAAACATTCATCCATACTTTTTATTTAATACATAATTTACAAACCAACATTTGTTTTTAAAACCATACCACAAGTTTGAACACTGTTATTTAAAATTCAACATAAGTTTATAAAACATAACAACAAACATTCGGATTAAACACGACATCTTGACTTCACAACCAACGAACAAGATTTTCCCCGAAGGCCATCCACTAGTTTCATGTAATACATGTTAGTTTTGAAAACAACATCAAAAAAGCTAGTGAATTCATGTTATAAATTTTGTATCAAATGAATTATCAAAAACATTTGAAATAAACTGGTTTAATGTAGCTTAATGAAACTTGTAAGATCATTAGTGTGTTGCAAGGACACTAATCTGTATGCCGAATAAGGTGGCAATCAAACTTGACGATTTATTATGTGTCTGAGACACTCGTTTTAGACACAAAAGCACTCTAATAAGATCTGTTATTATTGCCGTATTAGAGTGGGGCTCGCCCAAACCCAATAGATCTATCCCCTTGTTCCTCGGTACTTGTTATTCATTAATGGCCCCAATGCTTAAGCCTTATTAGCATGTGATCCAAATATTTTCATTTTCCCAGCTATATTAATTTTAACATGTATACATCCCCGCACGTTTAAAACCATAAAAACGTTAAAATAAAAGGGGAAACATGAACTCACAGATTTGCGTTCCATTCAAATCTTATTCGATTCTTGATACTTTGTTCGTTTCTCGACCTACAAGTGTTCTAATCTATTAGACACTTAGGCTTTCGTTTGTTTTTCTTACAAGTATTTTATCTCGAATTTCATACTTGTAATTATTGGTTTTTCTTTGTTTGATATACATATATATTTTTTTCATATATATATATATATAATATTAGATTGTTTATATGTAAATGGACCTAGTCCATAATTTAATTGTAAATAACTCAATATAATAATTCATTACATATGGGCCTAGCCAAAAGTTTTGTAAGTATGGGCTTAGCCCAATTTGCTTACTTGTGTGGCCTAGCCCAATTCGTTTCAGTATGTGGGCCTAGCCCAACCTAATTTTGTTTAATAGTAGGTTAAACCCAATTGATTTATAAAAGTGGCTCTAGCCCAAGTTAAAATGAAAGATTGGGCCTAGCCCAATATAGTTATAAAAATTTGATTATGCCAAGTTTAGTTTTATAAAAGTGGGCTTTAGCACAATGTTAGTTTTCATAAAATGGACAAGCCCAATTTATTTCTTTATAAAAGTGGGCTTGGCCCAAAGTTATCTTTTATTTAAATGGGTCTAGCCTATGTAAACTTTTATAAAAGTGGGCTTAGCCCAAATTTTATTTTTATAAAAGTGGGCTTAGCCCAAGTTTGATTTTTATACAAGTGGGCCTTAGCCCAAAGTTAATTTTATATAAATAGGCTAGTCTATATATATTTTTATAAAAATAGTTTTAGCCCAATATAGTTTATATAAAAATGGGCTTAGTCGAATAATTGTTTAGTTGGGCTTATCCAAAAATATTTACCAGTAATTGTTATAACTTATAAAAATTTATTTATGAAAACTATTAGTTATAAGTTATAGATTTAAAAATTCTAGTAAATATAAGGTGTATCGGTTTATTTGTTCGTTTTGACCGTTAGGTTCACGTCGACTATTTTATTCATTTCGTCTTTGTCGTTTGTTTCGTTTATACCATATACTTTATTTTGTCCGAATTGTCCAAGTTGTCTGAATTGTCCGATGTATTATTTTATCAAAAGTGAACACTTATATATACTTGTATTCAATTTAACATGATCAAAATTATATATAGTTTTATACAAAATACATGTACACATATAAGGTGGTTTAAAATATATATATATATATATATTAAAAAAATAGATATATATTTATCTCATTTTTAGTTTAAGAAAATATAAGTAATTATATTCTTAACTTTATATCCAAATCTTTTATCTAAACATGATTAAAATTCCTAATCACTTTTAACCACCAAACTTAGTTAAATCATATCTTAATCAAGATTAATTTTTATAAAAAATTTACCATAGTTTCCTTTAAAAATATAAGTTTCCCATGTTTTTATAAATATGTTTTAAGTAACTAAACTAACTCAAATCATCATCAATCACAAATATTATGTAAATGTATTAACAAAATGTCATGAATTTGTTATAATTTTAATCTCTCTTAAAATGGAAACTTTATTATAACTTTTATACAAAATTTCTAAATCATAACTTTTATTTAATGATCTAATACATGTACGATCATCTTTAAAATATGAGATTATGTTCATGACATATTTTGTTAATGAATCTTGCTAATCTAAACATGCATGTGTTTAGATCATCTTTTTATTCACAATTATGCAAGATTCAAGTTTACTAGTTTATAACAAGTTCAAGATCATCAAATATTATCAAGAAAATCACATGATTATGTTAGTGATCTTAGATTTACTAGTCATTTATGTAACACCCCGACCGCGTAAAACAACGAACCGCGGCGGAAACGTCGGGGAGTCATGTCACAGAACTATTGTTTCACAACTCATGGAATTTTAAATTTTTTTTATTGAGTTAAATGTTTACATTGTCTTGGGATAAACAAGAACAACACATAAATAAATTGTCTTTCTGTTTTAAGTCACTAAGGCCCACGTCCATTCCTACGTGAAGCATGCATCATATTATCAAGCATTGATTCCTGAAACATATGTGAAAAGAGAGTCAGCATAAAAATGCCAGCGAGTACATAGGTTTTGTGAGTGTGTCAAATTCGTGGCTCTGTATACATATTGCAACACCTCGTCCGACTACAAGAGTCGTTAAGTGAAAACCTCGTATCAAAAGTGTTTGATATTGCAATACAATTAACCAACTAAAACAAGTTGGTTAGAGTTGTGAAAACCTTGTAGCCATGAATCGTGACCAAAACGTTTCTTTTGTAAAATAAACTTGTAATAGATTGATTCAAAAGAAAACTTCGTATGGTTTATATCTTTAAGTGAAAATCATTGTGTGACATTGTTCAAAATATTTGTCCGTGTTATAAACCATTTGCCGTGTTATAGATCAATCGTCCGTGTCATAAACAAATTGTCCATATCATAAACAAATCGTTCGTGTTTTTAATTGTGAAAAATTTTGATCGTTCTTTAATGAACACATTCAAACCTGTGTTGACTATACCACCAATGGGTATCTTTAATAGACCACCAAAGGGTCTCTTTAACTAGACTAACAAATCAACAAATGATTTGTTAATCAGAAATAGTTTCTGTCATTACCCAAACTTCCACCAAATCCAGCGAACAGTCCGATAATGGGATTGTCAGTCCTATGGTACCATAACATACTACTGGTCGGCTCGGCCAAAGCTAATAAATGTCATTCGTGTTATGGATAGCGCATCAACAAGTTGTTCACATTATTGAAATCGTATTGTTTTATATTAAATCATAGACATTGTTTTTAAAACTTGAAAATGATTTAGCACATATGAGTCATCCCAAAACATTGCGGGGAACTATGTACTCACATAAGCCTTGCGTAGTAAATATGTAGATTTGAAAAGATAGTTTAGCACATATGAATCACCCCAAAACATATAAAACGTAAAAGAGGGGAACTATGTACTCACTTTGAAAATCATTTTGTATTTATAAACCATGTATATTGTTTTGAAATCTTGAAAATAATTATAGGCACATATGAATCACCCCAAAACATTTGAAAATGTAAAAGAGGGGGCTATGTACTCACTTGGGATTGCGAAAGTGTTCTGATCAACGAAATAAACAAAGCTCAAACGTGTCCTAATGTGTCAGATAAATATGTTAGCGTGTCGGACTACAAACGGAGATTGGATAGAATGAAGTCTTATAAACCAAACGAGTGTTGGAACTCATGTGATATGGTTTAACAAACTTAACATTCTGATTTGGAAAGGATCCTAAGTGCTTTTGACCCATTATGACTCGTTAAGGTAGTTTACCCTACTTTAATGGGTCATTAGTGTAAACGTGTGATCGGATGGTTAAACATGTCCTACGATAAGTATTAAATTCCCAAGCATGTTTGAAAATGTTAAAAACATTAGTTTATATGTCAAAAATTTGGTTACATGTGTTTAAAATGGATTTATGCACAAAAGGGCATTTTGGTCATCATTTTTTAAGAACATAGAAGTAACTTATCATAACACTAACCAAACGATGTGACCATAAGGTATAACCTCAGTAGGTTATTCCCTATATAACTAGGGTCACAAATATGTGTTTGGTAGGATCCTAAGATCGACCAAACGGGTCGGATTCGAAAGTCAAAGCGGTGGTCAAGATCGCTTACTTACGACCCTAAATAAGCACTAAACTAGAAGTGACGAGTTAGACATGTCAAAATATGTCTAACTAAGTTTATAAAACTGATTTCGTATCAAAACTTGGTGTTTTAATACCCGAAAATAGTTTCGTCGTAAAATGCACATCATGCGCATTTTTAACCGAAACATTGACTCGTCTCACTTCGACTAGTAAACGTGGTAATCAGAAGGTGAAATCGTTAGTGATTATAACCTTCGTGATTACAATCACGTTTCAAAGTTCAATTGAACTTTTTATTATGCGCAAAAGGGCATTTTGGTCATCATTTTTTAAGAAGATAGAAGTAACTTATCATAACACTAACCAAACGATGTGACCATAAGCTATAACCTCAGTAGGTTATTCCCTATATAACTATGGTTACAAATATGTGTTTGGTAGGATCTTAAGATCGACCAAACGGGTCGGATTCGAAAGTCAAAGCGGTGGTCAAGATCGCTCACTTACGACCCTAAACTAAACTAGAAGTGACGAGTTAGACATGTCAAAATATGTCTAACTAAGTTTATAAAACTGATTTGGTATCAAAACTTGGTGTTTTGATGCCCGAAAATAGTTTCGTCGTAAAATGCACATCATGCGCATTTTTAACCGAAACTTTGACTCGTCTCACTTCGACTAGTAAACGTGGTAATCAGAAGGTGAAATCGTTAGTGATTATAACCTTCGTGATTACAATCACGTTTCAAAGTTCAATTGAACTTTTTTATGCGCAAAAGGGCATTTTGGTCATCATTTTTTAAGAACATAGAAGTAACTTATCATAACACTAACCAAACGATGTGACCATAAGCTATAACCTCAGTAGGTTATTCCCTATATAACTATGGTCACAAATATGTGTTTGGTAGGATCTTAAGATCGACCAAACGGGTCGGATTCGAAAGTCAAAGCGGTGGTCAAGATCGCTCACTTACGACCCTAAACTAAACTAGAAGTGACGAGTTAGACATGTAAAAATATGTCTAACTAAGTTTATAAAACTGATTTGGTATCAAAACTTGGTGTTTTGATGCCCGAAAATAGTTTCGTCGTAAAATGCACATCATGCGCATTTTTAACCAAAACTTTGACTCGTCACTTCGACTAATAAACGTGGTAATCAGAAGGTGAAATCGTTAGTGATTATAACCTTCGTGATTACGATCACGTTTCAAAGTTCAATTGAACTTTGACTTGGCCAAGTTATACAGAATTACCGGAATTTTGCCAATTGTCACATTCTCCCCTTATTCAAGAAACTTTCGTCCCGAAATTTAAGTCGTGTAATCCTTTGTGTAGGATTTCTCAACAGGTGGGGGTACTTTCTTTTGATGTCGTCTTTCCGTTCCCAAGTGAACTCAGGTCCGCGTTTTGAGTTCTAATGGACTTTAACTAATTTGATACGACTCCTCCTTGTTTTCTGAACTTTCGAATCTAAAATTTTGAAAGGTTCTCGATGAAATGATTTTGTCGTCTATATGAATTTCGTCCGTGGGAATAATTAGTAATTCACCTGAAAGACACTTTTTAAGATTTGACACATGAAAAGTGTCGTGAATGTTATTAAGTGTTTCAGGCAATTTCAGCTTATATGCGACTGTTCCAATCTTCTCCAAGATTTTGTATGGTCCTATATACCTCGGGCTAAGTTTTCCTTGTGACAAATGGAAAATAACTGGTAATTCCGTACAATCTAATCACTATTTTTATTTTATAATCTCATGCATATTATTGTAATTTAATTGCGTAACTGAGTCGTACGTCATATACTAAGTATTAGGGCAAGTAATTCATATCATAACATGTATGGTTTCCGTTACGACGCGGAACAAACCAAACAATGCCCTAAAAAGTGTTGGGCGCGGTAGCACTATTTGTGTGGCAAAACCGCTAAAACGAAACAGAGCAGCGAATAACGGCATGCTAATGCCATGATTGAGTCCATATATAAATGAAAACATTGATATGAGAACACCCATTACAAAAATACATAACTTTCCGGTACAACGCCCAACTCGCAAAATTTCCGTTTTACCAAAAAGGCGACAAATTTCAGTTTGTCCGCAATACTAATTCGGTGGATTCCGGATTTTAGAACAATAACAAAACAATGTTGAACATCCTAAAACAATATGAGAATGGAAAAAATGCATAAAAGATATCGTTTCCGGTCATTCGACAAACAGTGCACAACTTGACCGGAAAGCGACCGTTTGTCAAGCCGACGAACATTTTAGTGGCCGATAGCCTCATACAAGCATCTAGAGAGCTAGTTAAGCCTCATTTGGGACTCGGAATCCTTTCAACTATCTTGAGGTCAGGAAACACAACTTCCGAAAAGTTCGACGGCAAGATATATAAGTGCTGATATCGAGCGAACGATCGAACGAAAGGCATTTCGCCATCCTAACTCAACATATATTCGGCCAGCGAACTAGTTAAGCATATTTCTAGATCGAAAAGTGCCCTAAATAAAAGCCATGACAAATTGTGGTGGTAAAAAACCAAAGCTTCCGATACGAAATGATAAAGTTCGTGTATTAGCCAATATTATACCGATGAGCGAACTAGTGACGTTTTCGTTATCTGAAACTTATACCAATTAGTCAAGAGGACTAATTAACATGGATTAACACCCTAAACCCTAATTACTTGCTAATGATACAAGATCAACCCCTAATCACCATACTTAAATTAATTACCTAAATATCTAATAAATAAACACATGTTATGAATAGTATTTACACTTAACCCCCTCATGTGAGCCCCCACCCACTTGATTATTTGAAAATGAATATTATGAGTATGGTGTAGGATATTGATGTAATCTTTGAAAGATAGTAATTATATATATACAAGATTACACCTTATCTTCCATTATTTTTACAAAAAAATTGAAAAACAAGCCTCCCTTTCTTCCTCTTACCCCACGGCTCAAACCCACCACCACATTTTCACCACCAAACACCCCATTTTATACGCTTTAAAGCCACTACAAGATCATCCAAGGTGCTTGCAAGGATGGACGATCATTAGGGCCTTCGTTGGAGCTTCATATTCTTCCTAAATCTTCACTAATCTTGTGCAACCATTGTAAGATAAATTCCTTCATATTTTAGCTTCTTACAATGTCTAGTTTAAGGAAGTACAAGTTGACCATCTTGAAAGTGAAGAAAATATAACTCAAAACCCTAAAACTCACAAGAATAATAACACTAAATATAGTTATTATGTGTTGATTTTGTGCTTATATGTTAACTAGTTAGCATGATGATGTTGATTATGATAAAGTAAGGTGTTTAAGGTAGATGATCTTGTATGAATAAATACATAAAGGATGATTTAAACATGGTGATGTTTAAATCTAAACAAGATCATCAACTTCATCATCCATGAAGATTACTACAACTTAAAAGTGATTTATTACACATGGTAACTTTTATAAGGACTAAACACTATGATTTAAGATGTAACCATCTTAAATAGTGTAGTAATCAAGGGGTTAAAATGAAGAACTTGATCTAATGATGTAACAAAAAATGATGGTTTAAAAATGCTATTAACTGTTGAAATCTCATTATATTTTTAATAAGATTTTAACTACCAAAAGCTATGGAGATGATGTACATAAGTTGTAAACAAAATAATATGGAAGCCTTAAATTATTTGTTGATCTTGATTATGAGTTTAAACAGGGTTTAAATACGTTTTAAAAACGTGGAAAACGCCATAGTTTAGGGGAAACTATGGGAAATTTTCTAAAAATCTAATCGCGATTAAGGTAAGGGTTAAACCCTAAACACCCAAGTGTTTAGCAAGTTTATAAATATATACTTTTACAAGTTAAAAATAAGTGATCCTTATAAATATATATATGGATACTTGTGGAAATAAAAGTATATGTACATATTTTGTCACCAAGAATTATGTGTAAATACATGTGTATTGTATGTGTATGTATATAGAAGCTTAGGGTATTGACCATAAAAATACCCAACTATACACAAAATACTACAAACACTTGAAAATATTACAAAGTGTTGGTGACACAAACAAATACATTTTTACAATACGTCGAAACAATAATCGGACAAACGAAGCAATGCGGACGGTGGGCGAATGCACACAAATACACCGTCGCGTCGTTGACCAACGAATAAGTTGCCGACACAAAGAGTTATTACGACGACGAGCGATTGTCGACGGAAAAAGCATGTATTAAACGACGACGATGACAAGTCTAAAATATATATTTAGACACTTAACATATATATATGTTATCGATATCAAAACCCGGAAAGTTAAAACATAAAGAATTTACTAAGTGAATTTATTAAAGTATACAAAATAAGTATACTTACAACCCAATACTTAGTAAAATTATAACTATAAGACTTATAAATTAATGGGCTCTTGAAAATGAAGGCTAAGCCCATTTTATAAAAGACATGGGCAAGGCCCAACTGCATAAAATATATGGGCAAGGCCAAATTGCATAAAGTATATGGGCAAGGCCCAATTGTATAAAATATATGGGCAAGGCCCAATTGTGTAAAATATATGGACAAGGCCCAAAGCATATAAATTACATGGGCTAGGCCCAATGACAAGAAAACATGGGCTAGGCCCAATGACAGAAAACATGGGCTAGGCAATGACATAATTACATGGGCTAGGCCCAATGACATGAAAACATGGGCTAGAACCAAGGACATAAATTACATGGGCTAGGCCCAATGACATGAAAACATGGGCTAGGCCCAAGGACATAAATGACATGGGCAAGGCCCAATGACACGCGTACAAGGCACGAGGACATGTGAAGGGCAAGGCCAAGTTTACACACGATCTAAGAATAATAATAATATATATTTTTTTAGAAATATATGAAAATATTAATCGAACAAATGAACTACCAACACTATGATAACATTAAAAGTTGTTCTAATGTGATAAATATATACACAACAAGAATTCAAGATGAACAACTAGTACGAGGTCCAACGAGACCTAGGTGTCTAATGAAGTTAATACACATGTAGGTCACACGTGTACGGACACCGAACTTTAATAAGTACGATGTACGAACGCAAAGCTGTGAGTTCATGTCCCTCCTTTCAATTATTTCAAATTTTTGTTTTAAAACTATCGAGGGGAAATACATGTCATAACAAACGGTATGTTAGCTATGGGGTTAGTTGATAACACGATCAATGTGCGTAAGTAGGATGATGACAAGAGTAACCATTAATCACTTAGTGACCAAGGTTCAAAAGGTATAGATCTATAGAGTTTGAGGCACGCTCCACTCCTGGTTGGTATACCCTTCGGAGTGCTTTTGTGATCCAAATGATGTCAAGAGTTGTCTCGGTTTGGTTACTTACTTATAGCACATATGTCAGGGTGCTAGCTACACACTTATAGATCTTAAACTCCATGAATGCTAATAACATACTCAGATTTCATTACTGGATTACGAGCATGACATTTTATGAGAAAACAATAACTACATGAACTCGCCAACTTAATGTTGACTTTTTAAAATTACATGTATTTCAGGAACAAGACTTGAGCTGGTGATACACTACGTTATATGGGAAATAACATGACAACGAATGCCACCTTTTGGAGGATTTGTCTCATATATCCCAACCTCTTATGGGTTTTAGGAGTCAAAGCCTCAACATGGGTTACGATGAAAACAATCTTTTATTATGATGCAATGTATTTCAATCCACATTTTTTTATGACAATGTGAAACTATTTGGAAACTCAGGATTTCACTTTTGGAAACTTGTAAACATTGGTTGCAAGTTATTATAAGCATGGCATCATTGTTGATTAAAGTTGTTTACTTGATTGGATGCAATGATTACCTCATAGTCACACGTTTGAGCTTCCGCTACGATAAGGGTGTGCCAGATTGGTATCAGAGCTTCGATTGTAGTGAACCGGTGAAAAACTTTTATTATAGTTTGGTCTACAATCACTAAGGGCTCTCACATGAAAACAAAGTTTATAACATCACAAAAATGTTTTCGGAATTATGACAAAAAGACAAAAGGTTTTCATTGTGTCACGATAACATGAGGATCTATCACCCGAGCTCAGCCATAAGTAACGAAAAAGGATCAATACATGATTAGTCTATGAGAAATAGACACATTACATTATTAGACTACGTGTCGTGAACACGTTACAAAAGATAGAAATCCTGGCTAGATGGGATTTTATGTGATTATATATATAATTTATTTATATATGTGTTGTACGGAATATTTTGCCAAGAACGAAATACCTTCGACTATGGATATTATTATTATCCTTGACTCGCACAATGAGAATATCGACCTCGCGTCTACTACGGAGCTTATGGCGAACGTGGTTCCTAAGTGAGACCTTAGGATCGATTCCACATAAGGTGGTTGCTTTCCCGCGGATGCGGAGATGCCTTGCTTTGGTAGTGACGAAGAGGCAGAGGTGGTAGCCTTATATGACAACTCTATTAGCGGGACGAGGTCCCTGGACCCATATTAATCATTGATAACGACACTTTGTCCAGACAAGGAAAGGTGAAGTACTCATCTTGAAGGTGCCCCTCCAATTGTTATTGTTGCAAATTCTCTCTTTTTCTAAATCTGTCTAACGACGTGCCTGTCGCGAGTAATGTCAAGGGACGATAGCATGTGGACCATCATGAAGGTCCCTTATATGTTGAAGGTAAGTAGACAATAGCGTCCTCTCTCTGACTGATCGTTGTCTCTGAATGGTAGAACACTAGGGTGACCATGCAAGGAAATTTATTATTACGCGGGCCCACGTAATAATACCTTGCAGTGGATGAGAATCCTGGTTGACTATGCGGGTCAAGTTAAAGATCACTACCCATTCGATATTTTAAGGTTGTTCGAGTTTCTATCTAGTGGGACACTAACCGGGGTGGTTGCTATAACACCCTACGATACAGAAACACCACACGTATTTGTTCGCATCTACATTCGATCTATATCACGAGTCGATTGAGACTAGTCATCTAAAAAAACCAAAACTAGTTGGCCACCCAAGGAGGATATTTCCTCAATGGTCTAGAGTTCTTGTACATGGGTTGGTTCCATGGTATCTTATGGCACCTCATCTTATTTATTGGAAAGAGATTACATTAAACTCCGTCGTATGACATTTGTCTTATTCGAAGGGATGGTATGGCACGAGCCATGCTTCAACACCCTCATTGCATTCTATTTGATATCTATGGAAATTATAACAATCTAGCTAGAGCTCGTGGAGCTCAAGGGATATCAACGTATTCATCACATGGGTTGGTGTGGCGAAGGATTTTTTTCCTACTTTAGACGATCAAAGTCCACAAGTATGGAGTACATGCTGTAAGGTTGGAGATGACCGTTTGGTTTCTCCTCCTCAACGGTTGTATTTCCTTTCCAATTAGACATATGGCCGATACACGCAAGAGGTACCATGAATTTTGGATGGTATTCTTTATTCTTAGGCGCATGGTAGACTATATTTACTCAAATATATGTTTAGCTTCTCTTAATCTTTGGTATTAAGAAGAAACGTGACGCCAAAAGAAAGGTCTACACCAAAAGGGGTTAGTTATTCCATGACTTACTGGGTAAGCCGAACTACAGTTCTTATGGAAGGACATATGGGTGCCGAAAGCGCACGACACGAGGGTAACTTAGTGGACACTACCGGTAGTTCAAATGGTTTGGATCCCAATAGACTGGGAACGAGTGGCAGCGCTACACCTGAAGATGCGATCATACAAGGTTTTAAACTCTAAGGCTTTCCCGGACTGTAAGCTGCAAGACCTCATTGGTGCGACAGGTGCGGTAGGTTATGCCCGCTAAATTAAGACAACGGAGTCGGTTAGCAATGCTAGTAAATGCACTCCTGAGTAAACGATTAGGTAAACAATGAGTCTCCTGCTAAATGCAGCATTAACTTGGTGAAATCCTCAAGTAGAAACTTTAAGGAGTGATACTACAAAGAGGTTATCATGGGAAGAACTCAAGAATCTTATGCGAGAAGAGTAGTACTCGCTAACTATTATTCCTAGGGTAGAAACAGGTTGGTTACACTTGACGCTTTATCGATCTCTCAAGGGTTGTTCCATGCTGGGGAACACTTGATATCATACGCATTGAGCGCTACATTTGGGGTTTAGACTCTAAGAACCAAAACATGACAACATCATCCCTCCCTAACTTCATCACTCAAAAGTAACTCTTCGCAGTTAGTCTCCCAAGGATGCGGTGAGAATGGGAAAATATCAAAGAAAGGTGCGGAAAGGAAGGAAACGCATGTGGAATCTACTAGAGACAGTAAGCGAAAATACACACCCCTTAAGGCAGGATCGAGAGTGAGTAACAAACGAAAGGGAACTCTCGTGATGATAGAAATGAAGGCCACTTCAAGCATGAACATCTCAAGAATGAATCAGGCAAGTGAATTAAAGTGTGAGTGGGCAGAAACTATGGATACCCCACAAGATCCTGATGTCGTCATGCGTACGTTCTACTCTACATTCATTACGTGTCAGTTCTTTTGATACCAACACCGAGCTTAGCTAGTGCCTTCAGGTGTTAAGCTTATACTCGAATTAGAGTCTTTTAAATTAGACATGTCATCAAGTTAGCTAATGGAGAATTAGCGTTAGACTCGTCTCGTCGATACAAATCCAATGATATATAATGTCCAATTTTTTTCCTAAAAATCACACGATTCTAACCGTGCAATCAGTTTGTAAAATTGTTTACGGATCAATTTCAGTCTACCAAAAGCGTTTATTACTCACTCGGTTAACTTCCCACCGTTTCGAGTTCAACTCGGAACAATACCCAATTCGAAACAATAGTCCGAGATGGTAATCCGAATTGCTATCCGAGATGGTGATCCGAGATGGGAATCCGTCAGAAAAAAGGTATCTGAGATGTAATTCGGAACAATAATCCGAGATGATCCGAAATCAATACCAAAGATCCGAGATGCACTTTTGATCCCTGAGTCATGAGGAATCATTAAAAGGTCACCGACACGTTTCCTATCAACCAACATCTCGCATCCATCTTGTTTGATACCTGTGCGATTTTAGTTCATCTCCATAGAATTCAAAATATACTTGACCTAGAGTCAAGTAAGATAGACGTTCCCTCATTCTATTGGATTTGCTAACGGTAAATTAGTCAAGTCTGGGAAGTTTAAAAAAAGGATGCACTTTGGAACATGGAGAACTATAATTTAATATCAATCTTTTACCCGTTTATCTGGGTTGTTGCGACGTAGCTTTTGGCATAAAACTATTGACATAAAACTGAGCGGAAGTAGGTTGTCCTAAGAAAACTATCCGCATCCCCTGCCAGTCGAAGAAACACTTGTAGTACATGAAGAGAAGCACGAGCGCCCTTACGAATCATTAATTGCATGAAGGCCAGAAGTGCCTACAGAAAGGTTGCATACCCTTTCTAGCTCACATAGTCGATAAGGAAATGAGGAGCCAAAATTTGGAGGAAATAACCGTTGTGAAGGAATTCTCTCGAAGTCTTTCCATTAGACTTTTCTAGATTACCTCCGCAACGACACGACAACTATCGCATTGATTTGGTGCTAGGAGCCACACCAGTAGTGAAGCCTCCATACTGATTAGCTCCGTCATAAATGCAAAGACTATCTACACGACTACAAAAGTTGTTAGCCAAAGGATTCATTAGAACGAGTTCTTCGCCATGGGGAGCTTCGGTGCCTTTTGTCGAGAAGAAGGATGGAACCTTCCGAATGAGCATATGCTACCGGGAACTAAACACGTTAACCATCAAGAATCGGTACCCATTACCGAGGATTGACGATTTGTTCGATCAATTACAAGGGTCGAGTTTATATCCAAAGATGGATTTAAGATCCGGGTATCATCAGTTAAGAATCCAAGAGGAAAGTATTCCTAAGATGGTGTTTAGGACTAACTACGGTCATTACGAGTTCCTTGTTATGCCTTTTGGGTTAACAAACGCCCTTGCAGTATTTATGGATTTGATGAACCGAGTATGTAAGCCATACCTCAACAAGTTCGTGATAATATTTATCGATGACATATTAATATACTCGCGAACCGAGGAAGAACACGAACAACATCTGAGAACTATTTTGGAGTTGCTAAAGAAGGAGCAATTATCTGCTAAGTTCTCGATACTACCAGAGGTTTATTGAGAACTTCTCAAAAGTTGCTCAACATCTAACCTCGCTTACACTAAAGGATAATAAGTTCGATTGGGAGAAAAAGCAAAATCGACATTTCATCTATTAAAAGATAAACTATCTAAGGCGTCGATATCATCACTTCCAGACAGTACCGATGACTTTGTGGTGTATTGTGATGCATCGCATCAAGGCTTGGGTTGCGTGTTAATGCAACGTGAAAAAGTCACCGCGTACGCGTCTCGTCAGTTGAAAGTTCATGAAAGGAATTATACCACGCATGACCTAGAATTAGGTACAGTGGTATTTCCCTTAAAGATCTGGTGTGGTTATTTATATGGCACTAAGTGTACCATATTCACGGATCATAAAAGTCGTCAACATATATTCAATCAAAGGGAACTGAATATGTGCCAACGACGTTGGGTGGAATTGTTGAATGATTATGACTGTGAGATCAAGTATCACCCGGGTAAAGCAAATATTGTAGCAGATGCTTTGAGCAGGAAGGAACGAATCAAAACATTACGGGTACGAGCTTTAGAAATGATGATCCAGACAAACTTTACAACTCGAGTGCCTGATGCACAACAAGAAGCTCTAAAACCAGAAAACATTCTAGCATAATCATTACGGGGAATGAAAAATAACCGGAACCGAACAAGGATGGGACTCTATATTTCATGGGAAGGATCTGGATCCCTTATTATGGCGATTTGCGAGACTTGGTGCTGGATGAAGCACACAAGTCCAAATACTCGATACACCCAGGATCGGATAAATGATGGCCTAATCTCAAGGGAGATATTGCAACCTATGTTGGGAATGCCTAACTTGTGCAAAGGTCAAGGCCGAATACCAAAAACCATCTGGTTTATTGCAACAACCTGAGTTCCCTGTTTGGAAGTGGGAACAAATCTCAAGGGATTATATTACAAAACTACCACGGACCTCTCGAGGTCATGACATGATCTGGGTTATCATCGATCGGTTAACCAAGTTAGCTCACTTCTTACCCATCCGTGAGAAAGACAGTACCAAGAAGTTAGCTGAACTATATCTTAAGGAAATCGTGGCACGTCATGGAGTGCCAATCTCGATAATCTTTGATAGAGATGGTGGTTTCATGTCGCGGATCTTGCAATCATTTCAAACATCGTTTGGTTCTTGCTTAGATTTAAGCACAACTTTTCACCCGAAGACCGATGGTCAAAGCGAGCGAACCATCCAAACGTTGGAAGACATGCTCCGGGCATGTGTGATGGATTTAGGCGAAAACTGGGATACTCATTTACCGTTGGTAGAGTTTTCCTACAATAACAGTTATCACACCAGTATCAAGGTCGCCCTGTTCGAAGCACTATATGGACGAAAGTGCCGATCTCCGCTATGTTGGTCGGGAGTCGGTGACAGACAACTCATTGGTCCCGAACTAGTACAAGAGACCACAGACAAAATATTCAAGATTTGTGAGAGTATCAAAGCGACCCGAGATAGACAAAAGAGCTACGCAGATCGGAGATGCAAACCATTATCCTTCGAGGTCGGAGACAAAGTGTGACTGAAAGTCTCACCTTGGAAGGGAGTAACTAGATTCAGGAAGCGCGGAAAACTAAACCCGAGATACATTGGGCCTTTCAAAATTCTGGCAAAGATTGGTACAGTGGCTTATAAGTTGAAACTGCCAGAAGAACTCAACAATGTACACGACAAATTTCATGTATCTAATCTAAAGAAAAGCCTGACTAATGACACAGTTATGATCCCAGCGAACGAAAGTCATATTGATGACATACTCCAGTTTACCGAGGAACCCGTTGAGGTTATGGACTGGAAAGACAATGAGAAGTCAAATTAAACTAGTCAAAGTTCATTGGAACTCACGTCATGGACCCGAGTATACGTGGGAACGTGAAGATAAAATCAAGACAAAGTACCCCTACCAGTTCAAGGAGACTCCTTTAGAGGATGCCTCAAAGTGAATTTCGAGACGAACTTTTTTTAACAGGGGGAGTATGTGACAAATGGCAAATAACTGGTAATTCCGTACAATCTAATCACTATTTTTATTTTATAATCTGATGCATATTATTGTAATTTAATTGTGTAACTGAGTAGTACGTCATATCCTAAGTATTAGGGCAAGTAAATCAGATCATAACATGTACTGGTTTCCGTTATGACGCGGAACAAACCAAACAATGCCCGAAAAGTGTTGGTAGAAAATGTTGGGCACACTATTTGCGGTGACACTATTTGTGTCGGCAAAACCGCTAAAACGAAACAAAGCAGGGAATAACGGCATGCTAATGCCATGATTGAGTCCATATATAAATGAAAACATTGATATGAGAACACCCATTACAAAAATACGTAACTTTCCGGTACAACACCCAACTTGCAAAAATGTCCGTTTCGACCAAAAAGGCGACAAATTTCAGTTTGTCCGCAATACCTAATTCGGTGGATTCCGGATTTCAGAACAAAAACAAATCAATGTTAAATATCTTAAAACAATATGAGAATGGCAAAAATGCATAAAAGATATCGTTTCCGGTCATTCGACAAACAGTGCACTACTTGACCGGAAAGCGACCGTTTGTCGAGCCGACGAACATTTTAGTGGCCGATAGCCTCATACAAGCATCTAGAGAGCTAGTTAAGCCTCATTTGGGACTCGGAATCCTTTCAACTATCTTGAGGTCACGGAAACACAACTTCCGGAAAAGTTCGACGGCAAGATATATATAAGTGCTGATATCGAGCGAACGATCAAACGAAAGGCATTTCGGCCATCCTAACTCAACATATATTCGGCCAGCGAACTAGTTAAGCATATTTCTAGATCGAAAGTGCCCTAAATAAAAGCCATGACACTTGTGGTGGTAAAAAACCAAAGCTTCCGTTACGAAATGATAAAGTTCGTATATTAGCCAATATTATACCGATGAGCGAACTAGTGACGTTTTCATTATCCGAAACTTTTACCAATTAGTCAAGAGGACTAATTAACATGAATTAACACCCTAAACACTAATTACTTGCTAATGATACAAGATCAACCCCTAATCACCATACTTAAATTAATTACCTAAATATCTAACAAATAAACATATGTTATAAATAGTATTTACACTTAACCCCCCCATGTGGGCCCCCACCCATTTGATTATGTTGAAAAATGAAGATTATGAGCATGGTTTAGGATATTGATGTAATCTTTGAAAGATAGTAATTATATATATACAAGATTACACCTTATCTTCCATTATTTTTACAAAAAAAAATTGAAAAACAAGCCTCCCTTTCTTCTTCTTACCCCACGGCTCAAACCCACCACCACATTTTCACCACTAAACACCCCATTTTATACACTATAAAGCCAATACAAGATCATCCAAGGTGCTTGCAAGGATGGACGATCATTAGGGCTTACTTGGAGCTTCATATTCTTCCTAAATCTTCACTAATCTTGTGCAACCATTGTAAGATAAATTCCTTCATATTTTAGCTTCTTACAATGTCTAGTTTAAAGAAGTACAAGTTGATCATCTTGAAAGTGAAGAAAATATAACTCAAAAACCCTAAAACTCACAAGAATAATAACACTAAATATAGTTATTATGTATTGATTTTGTGCTTATATGTTAACTAGTTAGCATGATGATGTTGATTTTGATAAAGTAAGGTGTTTAAGGTAGATGATCTTCTATGAATAAATACATAAATGATGATTTAAAGATGGTGATGTTTAAATCTAAACAAGATCATCAAATTCATCCTCCATGAAGATTACTACAACTTAAAAGTGATTTATTACACATGAGTAATTTTTATAAGGACTAAACACTATGATTTAAGATGTAGCCATCTTAAATAGTGTAGTAATCAAGGGGGTTAAAATGAAGGACTTGATCTAATGATGTAAAAAAAAATGATGGTTTAAAAATGCTAATAAGTGTTGAAATCTCATTATATTTTTAATAAGATTTTGACTACCAAAAGCTTGGATGATGATGTACATAAGTTGTAAACAAAATAATATGGAAGCTTTAAATTATTTGTTGATCTTGATTATGAGTTTAAACAGGGTTTAAATACGTTTTAAAAACGTGGAAAACGCCATAGTTTAGGGGAAACTATGGCGAAATTTTCTAAAAATCTAATCGCGATTAAGGTATGATTAACGGGGTGATTAGTCGGACTAAACACGATTAGTAACTTAAACCGTCATGTAAGTTCTAGTGACAAGGGTTAAACCCTAAACACCCAAGTGTTCAGCAAGTTTATAAATATATACTTTTACAAGTTAATAATAAGTGATCCTTATAAATATATATATGGATACTTGTGGAAATAAAAGTATATGTACATATTTTGTCACCAAGAATTATGTGTAAATACATGTGTATTGTATGTGTATGTATATAGAAGCTTAGGGTATTGACCATAAAAATACCCAACTATACACAAAATACTACAAACACTTGAAAATATTACAAAGTGTTGGTGACACAAACAAATACATTTTTACAATACGTCGAAACAATAATCGGACAAACGAAGCAATGCGGACGGTGGGCGAATGTACACAAATACACCGTCGCGTCGTTGACCAACGAATAAGTTGCCGACACAAAGAGTTATTACGACGACGAGCGATTGTCGACGGGAAAAAGCATGTATTAAACGATGACGATGACAAGTCTAAAATATATATTTAGACACTTAACATATATATATGTTATCGATATCAAAACCCGGAAAGTTAAAACATAAAGAATTTACTAAGTGAATTTATTAAAGTATACAAAATAAGTATACTTACAAACCAATACTTAGTAAAATTATAACTATAAGACTTATAAATTAATGGGCTCTTGAAAATGAAGGCTAAGCCCATTTTATAAAAGACATGGGCAAGGCCCAACTGCATAAAATATATGGGCCAGGCCAAATTGCATAAAATATATGGGCAAGGCCCAATTGTGTAAAATATATGGACAAGGCCCAAAAGCATATAAATTACATGGGCTAGGCCCAATGACAAGAAAACATGGGCTAGGCCCAATGACATAAATTACATGGGCTAGGCCCAATGACATGAAAACATGGGCTAGACCCAAGGACATAAATTACATGGGCTAGGCCCAATGACATGAAAACATGGGCTAGGCCCAAGGACATAAATAACATGGGCAAGGCCCAATGACACGCGTACAAGGCACGAGGACATGTGAAGGGCAAGGCCAAGTTCACACACGATCTAAGAATAATAATAATATATATATTTTTTGAGAAATATATGAAAATATTAATCGAACAAACGAACTACCAACATTATGATAACATTAAAAGTTGTTCTAATGTGATAAATATATACACAACAAGAATTCAAGATGAACAACTTAGTACGAGGTCCAACGAGACCTAGGTGTCTAATGAAGTTAATACACATGTAGGTTACACACGTGTACGGACACCGAACTTTAATAAGTACGACGTACGGAACGCAAAGCTGTGAGTTCATGTCCCTCCTTTCAATTATTTCAAATTTTGTTTTAAAACTATTGAGGGGAAATACATGTCATAACAAAAGGTATGTTAGCTATGGGGTTAGTTGATAACACGATCAATGTGCGTAAGTAGGATGATGACAAGAGTAACCATTAATCATTAGTGACCAAGGTTCAAAAGGTATAGATCTATAGAGTTTGAGGCACGCTCCACTCCTGGTTGGTATACCCTTCGGAGTGCTTTTGTGATCCCAAATGATGTCAAGAGTTGTCTCGGTTTGGTTACTTACTTATAGCACATATGTCAGGGTGCTAGCTACACACTAATAGATCCTTAAACTCCATGAATGCTAATAATATACTCAGATTTCATTACTGGATTACGAGCATGACATTTTATGAGAAAACAATAACTACATGAACTCGCCAACTAAATGTTGACTTTTTAAAATTACATGTATTTCAGGACACAAGACTTGAGCTGGTGATACACTACGTTATATGGGAAATGACATGACAACGAATGCCACCTTTTGGAGGATTTGTCTCATATATCCCAACCTCGTATGGATATATAGGAGGCAAAGCCTCAACATGCTTTTACGATGAAAACAATCTTTTATTATGATGCAATGTATTTCAAACCACATTTTGATGACAATGTGAAACTATTTGGAAACTCAGGATTTCACTTTTGGAAACCTGTAAAGATGGTTGCAAGTTATTATAAGCATGGCATCGTTGTTGATTTACAGTTGTTTACTTGATTAGATGCAATGATTACCTCATAGTCACACGTTTGTGCTTCCGCTAAGACCAGGGTGTGACATTCCTTGCTTCCGAATCTAACTAAGCCTCTCCAAGGGGAGACCTTTAATAGCACTTTGTCTCCAATCTCAAAGGACAATGGCTTGCGGCGTTTATCCGTATAAGTTTTCTGTCTATCCTGAGCAGCTTTAATACGGTCTCGGATTTTAAATATTTTATCCGTAGTTTCTTTAATTAATTCTGGACCTATCATTTGTTTGTCGCCTATTTCCGCCTAGCATAGCGGAGATCGACACTTACGTCCGTATAATGCTTCAAATGGAGCAGCTTGAATACTCGTGTGATAACTGTTGTTATATGAGAAATCAACTAAAGGTAAGTGAGTATCCCAATTTCCGCCTAAGTCAATCACACAAGCACGAAGCATATCTTCTAAAGTTTGAATGGTGCGTTCTCTTTGGCCATTTGTGGGATGAAAGGTCATACTTAGATCTAAGCGAGATCCAAAAGCCTTTTGAAATGATTGCCAAATTCTTGATATGAAACGACCATCTCGATCAGAGATTATGGAAACAGGCACTCCATGTCTTGCCATAATCTCTTTAAGATAAAGTTCAGCTAACTTCTCGGATTTATCTTTCTCACGTACCGGCAAGAAGTGAGCTGATTTGGTTAGTCGATCAACAATTACCCAAATCATGTCGTGACCGCGAGAGGTCCTAGGTAATTTTGTTATGAAATCCATAGAAATTCGTTCCCATTTCTAAGTGGGAATTTTAGGTTATTGTAACAATCCTAAAGGTGTTTGGTATTCGGCCTTAATTTTTGCACATGTTAGACATTTTCCAACATAAGTTGCAATATCTCTCTTGAGATTAGGCCACCAATAGAATTCTTTAAGTTCGTGATACATTTTATCCGCTCCGGGATGTATCGAATATTTGGACTTATGGGCTTCATCTAGAATTAGGTTTCGCAGATTGCCAAAAGGAGGAACCCAAATTTTGTTTGCAAAATACAAAGTTCCGTTCTCATTTGGTTCTAATTGTTTTTCCATACCTCTAAGCATCTCTTTTTTAAAATTTCCGCTCTTCAGGGCTTCCTGTTGAGCGTCGTGAATTCGAGAGGTAAGGTTATTGTTGTAACATTTGTCAAAAACGGGTTTTCTAAACCCGCTCCGTTTGTAATCGAATATCAAGTTATAAATGTTTTGTTGCGTATTTATGTCAATTTTAATTTTTAATGTTGCATAATTAATAAACAAACTAGAATATAAAAGTTATAATTGATAAAAAGTAAAAATAAAATAAATAAAATGAAAAATAGGCTGCCGGGACTCGAACCCGGGTCAGCCGGAAAGACTCAAAGACTTAACACGCGCACTCATAACCACTCCGCCACTTGATGTTTTCTGTTAGTTCTAGGAGTCAATTAAATCTTATGTTCAACCATAAATCAACCGGTTTACGCTAACTGAAACCGTTATCGGCTTCCAAACGTCCTGGACGTTGAGTGATCACGGAATTCTGATTATAACCGATAAACCGACACTTTCAATCAATTTGATCTTGAATGGACTTGAATTCATAAGTTGATCGGTTTTAATAACCGAAAAAATCTGCACTTCCTGATTTACTCCAACCTTAGTCCTCTCTCGCGACTCAAACTCATCTGCAGACCTTCAATTTCATTTTCGCACTACTTTCAGTTCGTCTGAGCAGCTTTTTGAACTCGCCGGACTTTCGCCGGAAAACCGTGTCTTCCATCAAATCAGTAAGTCTCTCATTTCTTTCATCGTCTATCGGTTGTTAAGCTTTTGCAAACTCAAACCCTTCAATCAGAATCAGTTTCAGACGACGATATCGGATTATTAACTCTCGCCGGAAAACTTCTGAAAATTCTCAATTCTCGCTGTGAAAAGGTATAGCCTTCTAAACCTTCTGGTAATTCTTGTTCAGTGCTTCAATTTCGCATTTAGCTAATAAAAATTGTTAATCTGTCCGCTCAGACGAAATCCGTAAAAACAGAGCCGACGACTTCGCCGGAATTCTGAGATAAATCGTTTCTCCGGTATGTTACTTCCAAAATCGTCTCTGCCATTTCATTTTAGTCATTTGGATGTTTGTCAATCGAATTAAACAAGAAACAATAGAGTAATCGTAGTCTGTGATTCTGTAACGAAGAAGACGAAGTTAGGTTGTTTATAGTTTAATATAATTTGGATATTATCTCGGGTTAGACACACAGTCCAGCGGTGGATTCTGTGTGCACATATATCACACGCCGCGAGTTTGATCCTTGACACACACGTATGCTCTGTAATAAAGATGTTTTAATTTTCTAACTGAATCGGATTAACTCACGGTAGATGTTAAGTATAATAAAAATCGGTATATTAACCAGGTTAGACACACAGTCCAGCGGTGGACTGTGTGCAACACTAACCCACAGGTCCCGGGTTCGAGACCTGTTGCACACTCCGGTTCGATGATTAAAACCCTTTTTGAAAATAAAAGAATTTTGAATAAACTAAAATAGTATATAAATTTAATTAAAAATAGAATTATTTCGGGTTAGACACGTAGCTCAGTTGGTAGAGCTGCGTGCACGCGTACGAGAGGTCTCGGGTTCGAGTCCTGCCCGGCGCATACATGCACACAATAGAACCGGTCAAACGGTCAACGGTCAACGCAAAAGTCAACATTTTTTTATATTTTTATTTATTTAATTTAATTTAAAAATCAATTAAAAATACTTAAAAATAATGTTTTTTTAAAGATAGGAAATAGGCTTAAACTCACAAAAATATATCTAAAAATCCTATTAAAATTATTAATAAAATCCACTCATTTACTATACCTTCCGTTATGATTTAGGTTAGTTAATCCTCGTTGATCAATCCTTCAAACTCGTGCGCATCTCATCATCTCCAACCGAACGCACCCAATGTGAGTGAATCTTTACAAATTCCCAGTTTTAATCACGTTTTTGGGGTGTATCATGTGTCTTACCATTTATTATATTTAAATCATTGTGCATACATCATATCATGAACAAATGGGTATTCAGCTTGTATCAACTGTTTGTGTGGTTATTGTTTAGATTTAATTTATTATTTTCAGTACATGCAATATCATAGGCCGCCGCTCCCCATTACATTATGAGCGTTGAGCAGTTCCCCATTACATTATGAGCGTGAACCGGGCGTTGCCAACATACGATCGGCTCCGTTTGATTGAGCCTTGATCGCACAGACATTCATCATAGGCCGTCAGTTCCCCATTACATTATGAGCGTGAACGTGACGTTGCCAACATATATAGTTTCATTCATGTTATATATTCATGCAAGTTCATATGTTATTGTATGTTATTGTTTGTGGTTGTTATTGCTATTGTTTGATTATTTACATTTGCTCACATATGACTATTGCACAATTTTTCCTTGATAAAGATAACAAGAAATCAATAATAAATGCTTATCTAACAAGGTTCACTCGCCAACTTATGTTGACCCAAAAACCCCCATTTTTACACATGATACAGGTGACCCAGCTGCAGCAAGAAACACCTAGGATTGGCTTAGAAGAATAAACTGGTTTAGAGCTTAGATTGTTTAGTTGATTATTTTTCTTTGTATTTGTATGAACATGTTTGGATTATTGAGAATGTAATTTTGACTTAAATGAATATGAAAAATATTAGTAAATATCATGAGCTTTGGTGATAACCCAATTATGCCCCGACTCTTATTCCGCTGCGGGTCGGGGTGTGACAGATTAGTATCAGAGCCATGACTATAGGGATATAGGATAGGTTATTAGACCCTTAGAGCCTATACTATAGTTGATTAGAAATTTTTAAGATTTTTGTGTGTTACATGCAAAATTCATGATGTTTATATGTTTTATGTTTAATGTTACATTCAATGTTATGCAAGCATGTTCATAAGTACATATTATTATATAATGCCTATCATAAATCATATTCTCATAACATATCATATCCATACGAGCACACACCACATCATTTTCATGATTGTTTTTTTTCAATGATTTTGTATTTTCAAATCACATCAAAGTGAGTTCTCATGACGGGCATGTAGTAACTGGAAGGGTACAAGTACCGGTAATCGGAACGTCCTGTCTAGGCTGGCATTCGTATAAATCCAAAATAAAGGACCAGTTTGCCTACCTGGGGACTAACGATGAGAGTACGAAGTACCTATTAGGCCAAAGCATGCTATACCAAACGTCGTGTGAGCTAACCCCACTTTGAGTTGTCATTGTGTCTACACCTGGACACATTCCGACCATACATCTCGTAAACATATTTCGTGGTTTTCATTCGGGTGATGCGAGTGTTAAACCGCCAATACTAATGTGAATCCTACCAAGCCAATAGTCATGGGGGCCCACATGACTATACAGGTGAAGGTATGGGGGACATTTGAGGCCCAACATGAGCAAACCCAAGACATCCTATGGATGTAGTTGCATTATTGATATTTATGTTATTTTCATTTTCTTTAAGACACATGACACCTAAAAAGACTCCATAAACTCACAATCTTCTTATATATGTTCCTGTAGATGTCGGCTAGACAACAACGAGGGGGTAGAAGATCAGGAAGGTCACACGAACGCTTGGCCACTCAAATCGCAAAGCAAATGGCCGCGGTGCTTCCTGACATTGTGGTTCAAGTACAACAAGCTCTCGCCACAAATCCCACCAATCCTCCCCAGCAAGAAGACCAGAACATCGGCAACCCTCCTACCAAAAAGTGCTCATATAAACATTTCAAGTCTTGCGATCCTCCTAAATTTGAAGGGACCGAAGGTGTCACTGCTCTCCTCCACTGGTTTGAGGAAATGGAAAACACCTTCCTCAACTGCGATTGTCCCGAGGATCGCAAGGTACGATACGCAACCGGGAGACTATTTGGGGTAGCTCTTACCTGGTGGAATACTGAAAAGGGTAAGAGGGGGATCGAAGATGAAATGGCCTTAACGTGGGAGGAGTTAAGGGAAATCATGACGAGACGATTCTGTCCTAGAAGTGAGATTAAAAAGTTAGAAGATGAATTTCATTCATTGAAGCAAAAGGAGGGAGATCATACTTCCTACAACAAGAGGTTTTTAGAGTTGAACCAGATGGTCCCTAACTTGTTCACCCCAGTTTACCATTTAGTCGAGCATTATATTCGAGGTCTTCCCTCGAAAATTCAAGATTCAGTTCTCAGCACTTCGCCAGCAACACTTGAAGCTGCTATGGAACTAGCTACTGAACTGACCGAGAATCGAATTCGCAACGGTGAACTTAAAGAGGAGAAAAAGAAAGCCCGTTGAGGGCCAAACTTCAAACCATTCCACCTCCTCCTCTAAGTTTGCTAACAAGAGGAAACGTAACACCAGAAACTTCGCTGTCACATAAACCAATTACCCTATCCCTGCTGCACCCATTACCCAAGTTGCCCCCTCACCTACACCATATAAAAGGCCATACTCTGGCCCATTACCAAAATGCAACCGTTACCAATACCATCACTTTCCTGATCATCCTGCCAACATTGCAACGGCTATGGTCGCGCAGGTCATACTGTTCAAACCTGTCGCATACCTCAGCGAACGAACCGCCACCAGCCTTCAACCCAAACCCACCAACAAATAATGAGTCAAGCCCAACAACCCCTACTACTACCACCTACCCAACATTTAGCCCAATCATACTACTAACCCAACTATGCCATGGTGCAACCTATGCGGGCTTGCTACAATTGTGGAGATCCAAGCGACTTTAGAAACACTTGTCCACGTTTGGTGAACATTATACATGCTCAAACCCAAGCAAATCCGGTGAATCAAGCTAACCAAGATCCTCCACCCGCAAGAGGAAGAGCTTTCAACATCAACGCTAACCAGGCTAGAGCTGACAGCAATGTGGTTAACGGTACGTTTCTTATCAATGGTAGCTATGCATCCATGTTGTTTGATACTGGCGCGGATAAAAGTTTTGTGTCCTTAGAGTTTGAACCCATCCTAAACCAAATTCATGATAAGCTCATGGAATCCATAACAGTAGAAGTTGCTGACGGAAAACCGGTCTCATTAAACTCTATTATACGCAATTGTACTCTCACCTTAAACGATCACGATTTTCCAGTTGACCTCATTCCTATGAAGTTGGGAAGCTTTGATATTATAATTGGTATGGACTGGCTCAGCCAACATCAGGCTGAAGTTGTATGCCGCGAAAAGTTTATACGCATTCCTCTTTCAAACGGTCAGACTCTACGAATCTTTGGAGAAACCTCATCGAAAGGGCTCAGATTAATGTCCTGTCTTCATGCTCGAAAATATCTCCGCAAGAATTATGTCGCATTTCTAACCCATGTCGTCAAAAAGGGAACCATGGAGAAGAAACTTGAAGACATCCCAGTAGTAAAAGATTTTCCGCAAGTTTTTCCGGATGACATTTCAGGACTTCCTCCCGTGAGAGAAGTCGAATTTCGTATCGATCTTATACCTGGTGCTACACCAGTTGCAAAGTCTCCTTATAGGTTAGCTCCCTCCGAAATGCAAGAGCTAGCCAGTCAATTGCAAGAGTTGACTGACAAAGGATTCATACGTCCTAGCTCTTCACCTTGGGGTGCACCTGTCCTTTTTGTGAAGAAGAAAGATGGAACGTTTCGCATGTGCATCGACTACAGAGAACTCAACAAGTTAACGGTCAAGAATCGCTATCCATTACCTCGCATTGATGATCTTCTTGACCAACTTCAAGGCGCCAGCTGTTTTTCAAAAATCGACCTTCGTTCTGGTTATCATCAACTCAGAGTACATGAAGAAGACGTCCCAAAGACCGCTTTCCGAACTCGTTATGGTCATTATGAATTCATGGTCATGCCATTTGGTTTAACCAACGCTCCAGCTGTCTTCATGGATTTAATGAACAAAGTCTGCAAACCCTATCTCGATCGTTTTGTTATAGTCTTTATCGACGACATCCTCATTTACTCAAAGTCTAAGTCTGATCATGAACGGCATCTTCGACTCATCCTTACACTCCTAGAGAATGAAAAGCTTTACGCGAAATTTTCCAAATGCGAATTCTGGTTAAAAGAGGTACAATTCCTTGGACATGTAGTCAATGACAAGGGAATACATGTCGACCCCTCAAAAACCAAGGCGGTACAAGAATGGAAGCGCCACGTACACCAACTGAAGTAAGATCATTCCTTGGTTTGGCTGGTTATTATCACCGTTTCATTTCAAACTTCTCTCGCATTGCTGTACCACTCACGGCTTTAACTCATAAGGGAAAACCCTTCATATGGGGACCCAAACAAGAAGAATCCTTCCAAACCCTTAAACAAAAACTCTGTGATGCACCAATACTCACTCTTCCTGAAGGTTGTGATGACTTCGTGGTTTATTGCGACGCGTCAGGGCAAGGACTAGGCTGTGTTCTAATGCAAAGAGGAAAGGTGATAGCTTATGCTTCTAGACAACTCAAAACTCATGAGAAGAACTACACCACCCATGACCTAGAACTTGGAGTCGTTGTGTTCGCTCTTAAGATATGGAGACATTATCTCTACGGTACTAAGTGTGAAATATACACTGACCACAAGAGTCTTCAACATATCTTCAACCAAAAGGAGTTAAACATGAGGCAACGAAGATGGGTCGAACTTCTAAATGACTACGACTGTGAAATTCGGTACCACCCTGGCAAGGCAAATGTGGTGGCTGATGCACTCAGTCGAAAGGGTTATGCGAACTCCATTCATCTTCTATGTTCGCAGATCATAACTGACATTAAAGATCAAATTCGAGAAGCCCAACATGTTTCAGTAACGGAAGACAAAGTACGAAAGGAGCTGTCCTGTGGAACTGAACTTAAAATTGAAACTAAATCTGACGGTATTCTGTACTATCTAGATCGCATATGGATTCCTGACCACAACAACCTTCGTGAATTCCTTATGAATGAGGCACACAAAACACGATACTCTATACATCCAGGAGCCGACAAGATGTATCAAGACCTTCGGTACACCTACTGGTGGCCTGGAATGAAAAAGGATATTGCTGTTTTTGTTTCCAAGTGCCTTACATGTTCCAAGGTAAAAGCTGAACATCAAAGACCCTCAGGACTTCTGGTCCAACCTGAAATACCTGTATGGAAGTGGGAAAACATAACCATGGACTTCATTACCGAGTTACCTCGCACTTCTGGTGGGTATGACACTATATGGGTAATCGTTGATCGTCTTACAAAATCAGCTCACTTTATTCCTATCCGCGAAGATTTCAAGAACGAGAAGCTAGCTCGTATTTACATCAGCGAAATCGTAAGCCGACATGGTGTACCGTTAAGCATTATTTCAGATCGTGATGGTCATTTCACTTCATGGCAAGTCGTACAAGCCGCTTTGTGTACACGATTAGATCTCAGTACCGCTTATCATCCTCAAACTGATGGACAATCTGAACGCACCATTCAAACTCTTGAAGATATGCTTCGAGCATGTGTCATAGACTTCAAGGGTAATTGGGACGCTCATCTACTATTAGTTGAATTTTCGTACAACAACAGCTATCATTCAAGTATCGGCATGGCACCTTTTGAAGCCTTATATGGTCTTAAGTGCCGATCTCCAGTATGTTGGCACGAAATTGGGGAAGCTCAAATCACCGGTCCAGAATTGATTCAAGAAACCACAGACAAGATCCATCAAATTCGAAACAATCTTCTAGCAGCTCAAAGTCGTCAAAAGAGTTATGCAGATAAACGACGAAAGCCTTTGGAGTTTAACATTGGTGATCATGTACTTTTAAAAGTATCACCGTGGAAGGGAGTAGTTCGTTTTGGTCAAAAAGGCAAGCTAGCACCACGCTACGTAGGACCTTTCAAGATACTCGAAAGAGTAGGACCTGTAGCATACTAGCTTGATCTACTAGAAGAACTCAACAGAATTCACCCCACATTCCACGTATCAAACTTGAAGAAGTGCCTCGCTGATGAGAACCTCATATTCCTCTGGAAGATATTCAGATTGATAAATCTATGCATTTTATTGAAAGACTAGTAGAGATCATTGACTTCGGAGAAAAACGACTAAGACGAAGTCGCATTCCAATTGTTAGGGTACGCTGGGAGTCGAAACGGGGACCTGAGTTTACTTGGGAACGTGAAGACTCAATGCGCGAAAAATACCCGCACCTTTTTCCTACTACTACTACTACTTAAATTTCGGGACGAAATTCCTAAAAGTAGGGGATACTGTAACATTTGTCAAAAACGGGTTTTCCAAACCCGCTCCGTTTGTAATCGAATATCAAGTTATAAATGTTTCGTTGCGTATTTATGTCAATTTAATTTTTAATGATGCATAATTAATAAACAAACTAGAATATAAAAGTTATAATTGATAAAAAGTAAAAATAAAATAAGTAAATGAAAAATAGGCTGCCGGGACTCGAACCCGGGTCAGCCGGAAAGACTCAAAGACTTAACACGCGCACTCATAACCACTCCGCCACTTGATGTTTTCTGTGAGTTCTAGGAGTTAATTAAATCTTATGTTCAACCATAAATCAACCGGTTTACGCTAACTGAAACCGTTATCGGCTTCCAAACGTCCTGAACGTTTGAGTGATCACGGAATTCTGATTATAACCGATAAACCGACACTTTCAATCAATTTGATCTTGAATGGACTTGAATTCATAAGTTGATCGGTTTTAATAACCGAAAAATCTGCACTTCCTGATTTACTCCAACCTTAGTCCCCTCTCGCGACTCAAACTCATCTGCAGACCTTCAATTTCATTTTCGCACTACTTTCAGTTCGTCGGAGCAGCTTTTTGAACTCGCCGGACTTTCGCCAGAAAACAGTGTCTTCCATCAAATCAGTAAGTCTCTCATTTCTTTCATCGTCTATCAGTTGTTAAGCTTTTGCTTACTCAAACCCTTCAATCAGAATCAGTTTCAGACGACGATATCGGATGATTAACTCTCGCCGGAAAACTTCTGAAAATTCTCAATTCTCGCTGTGAAAAGGTATAGCCTTCTAAACCTTCTGGTAATTCTTGTTCAGTGCTTCAATTTCGCATTTAGCTAATAAAAATTGTTAATCTGTCCGCTCAGACGAAATCCGTAAAAACAGAGCCGACGACTTCGCCGGAATTCTGAGATAAATCGTTTCTCCGGTATGTTACTTCCAAAATCGTCTCTACCATTTCATTTTAGTCATTTGAATGTTTATCAATCGAATTAAACAAGAAACAATAGAGTAATCCTAGTCTGTGATTCTGTAACGAAGAAGACGAAGTTAGGTTGTTTATAAGTTTAATATAATTTGGATATTATCTCGGGTTAGACACACAGTCCAGCGGTGGACTGTGTGCGCACATATATCACACGCCGCGAGTTCGATCCTTGACACACACGTATGCTCTGTAATAAAGATGTTTTATTTTTCTAACTGAATCGGATTAACTCACGGTAGATGTTAAGTATAATAAAAATCGGTATATTAACTAGGTTAGACACACAGTCCAGCGGTGGACAATGTGCAACACTAACCCACAGGTCCCGGGTTCGAGACCTGTTGCACACTCCGGTTCGATGATTAAAACCCTTTTTGAAAATAAAAGAATTTTGAATAAACTAAAATAGTATATAAATTTAATTAAAAACAGAATTATTTCGGGTTAGACACGTAGCTCAGTTGGTAGAGCTGCGTGCACGCGTACGAGAGATCTCGGGTTCTAGTCCTGCCCAGCGCATACATGCACACAATAGAACCGGTCAAACAGTCAACAGTCACAGTCAAACTGTCAACGGTCAATGGTCAACGCAAAAGTCAACATTTTTTTATATTTTTATTTATTTAATTTAATTTAAAAATCAATTAAAAATACTTAAAAATAATGTTTTTTTAAAGATAGGAAATAGGCTTAAACTCACAAAAATATATCTAAAAATCCTATTAAAATTATTAATAAAATCCACTCATTTACTATACCTTCCGTTATTATTTAGGTTAGTTAATCCTCGTTGATCAATCCTTCAAACTCGTGCGCATCTCATCATCTCCAACCGAACGCACCCAATGTGAGTGAATCTCTACAAATTCCCCGTTTTAATCACGTTTTTGGGGTGTATCATGTGTCTTACCATTTATTATATTTAAATCATTGTGCATACATCATATCATGAACAAATGGGTATTCAGCTTGTATCAACTGTTTGTGTGGTTATTGTTTAGATTTAATTTATTATTTTCAGTACATGCAATATCATAGGCCGCCGCTCCCCATTACATTATGAGCGTTGAGCAGTTCCCCATTACATTATGAGCGTGAACCGGGCGTTGCCAACATACGATCGGCTCCGTTTGATTGAGCCTTGATCGCACAGACATTCATCATAGGCCGTCGGTTCCCCATTACATTATGAGCGTGAACGTGACGTTGCCAACATATACAGTTTCATTCATGTTATATATTCATGCAAGTTCATATGTTATTGTATGTTATTGTTTGTGGTTGTTATTGCTATTGTTTGATTATTTACATTTGCTCACATATGACTATTGCACAATTTTTCCTTGATAAAGATAACAAGAAATCAATAATAAATGCTTATCTAACAAGGTTCACTCGCCAACTTATGTTGACCCAAAAACCCCCATTTTTACACATGATACAGGTGACTCAGCTGCAGCAAGAAACACATAGGATTGGCTTAGAAGAATAAACTGGTTTAGAGCTTGGATTGTTTAGTTGATTATTTTTCTTTGTATTTGTATGAACATGTTTGGATTATTGAGAATGTAATTTTGACTTAAATGAATATGAAACATATTAGTAAATATCATGAGCTTTGGTGATAACCCAATTATGCCCCGATTCTTATTCCGCTGCGGGTCGGGGTGTGACAATTGTGAATGGTGAGTCTTATGATCGTACACGAAGAAGGTTCACTCGTTCCTTTCGACTTAGAGCATCTGCGACAACATTTCCCTTGCCTGGATGGTATTTAATTTCACAATCATAGTCATTCAACAATTCAAGCCAACGTCTTTGGCGCATATTTAACTCTTTCTGGTTAAATATATGTTGAAGACTTTTGTGATCGGTAAAGATTGTGCATTGGTGCCGTAAAGATAATGACGCCAAATTTCTAATGCATATACCACTACACCTAATTCTAGGTCATGTGTGGTATAGTTCTTTCCGTGAACTTGCAATTGGCGTGATGCGTATGCAATAACTTTCTCTTGTTGCATTAATATGCATCCTAAACCTTGATGTGAAGCGTCACAATAAACTACAAAGTCATCTACGCCGCCCGGAAGTGATAAAATCGGCGCATCCCAAATTTTATCCTTTAGTAGTTGGAAAGCTGCTTCTTGTTTCTCTCCCCAATCAAACTTTTTATCTTTCTGAGTTAGGGAGGTTAATGGTTGAGCTATCTTTTAGAATAACCAGCCAATCCCAAAAATTGGCGTACTTCGGTGGGTGTCTTAGGTGCGTTCCAATTCTTAATGGCTTCTATTTTTTATGGATAAACATGTATGCCTTTTTCCTTGACTACATGTCCGAGAAATTGGACTTCACGAAGCCAAAATTCGCACTTAGAGAATTTTGCATACAGTTTCTCCTTCTTTAACAACTCAAGAATGGTCCTAAGATGATGTTCGTGATCCCTCTTATTTCGTGAATATATCAATATGTCATCGATAAAAACTATCACGAATTTATCAAGGTAAGGCTTGCACACATGGTTCATTAAGTCCATGAACACCGCCGGTGTATTTGCTAAACCAAATGGCATAACAAGGAACTCGTAGTGACCGTAACGGGTTCGGAATGTTGTCTTTGGAACACTTTATTCTTGCACTCTAAGCTGGTTGTATCCCGACCTTAAATCAATCTTCGAGTAAAAACTTGATCCTTGAAGTGATCACAGATCATCGATCCTCGGTAACGGATACCGATTCTTGATCGTGAGTTTGTTCAATTCTCGATAATCTATGCACATTCTAAAGCTTCTATCTTTCTTCTTTACGAATAGAACTAGAGCTCCCCAAGGTGAGAAGCTTGGTCTAATAATCATTTGTCCAACAGGACAACTCTTGCATTTCCGAAGGAGCTAATCGGTAAGGGGATTCGCTACAGGTGCAGCTCCTGGAATCAAGTCTATGCGAAATTTTACTTGTCGTTGTGGTGGTACTCCTGGCAAGTCCTCTGGGAAGACTTTAGGGAATTCCTTAACAACAGGGATCTCCTTAAGTTTTGGCTCTTTGGATTTCTTGTCTACAATGTGTGCTAAGAATTCTATACATCCTTTTCGCAAGCACTTTTGGGCTTTCATACAAGAAATAATTCGTAATGGTGTTTCGCTCTTCTCGCCATGTATAAGGAGTGTTTCATTATTAGGAAGTGGAATGCGAATAATTTTGTCGCAACACACGACTTCGGCTTGATTATTGGATAACCAATCCATACCGATAGCAACATCAAAACTACCTAACTGGATGGGTAATAAATCGATGTTGAATTTTTGTCCACCTAACTCTAAAGAACATCCTTTAATAATTTCATCAGATTCAATTATCTTTCCATTCGCTAGTTCGATAGTGAATGGAATATCTAATTTATTTGAATTTAGTTCAAGTATCTCTTTAAATTCTAAAGATATGAAACTAAAATCTACACCGGTATCAAATAAAATAGATTCGAAATGATTATTGACAGGGAACGTACCAGTGATTACATTTGGATCCTGACGTGCCTTGTGAGCTCCTATTACAAAGGCTCACCCGTGGCCTTTGTTCTCCTTTGGGCAATTCTTCCTAAAGTGGCCCAATTCACCGCAACCATAACAACTTTGATTTCTTCATCGGTCGTTTCCATTTCCATAGCCTCCTTCTTTCTTGCCTTCATTCCTGTTTCCTTTGTTATTACTCCAGCAGCTTTCCGTGCGGTGTCCCAACTTCCCGCACTTATCACATTTGGTGGTTCGGCATCCACCATAATGATGATAATTGCACCTGTTGCACTTAGGTGCATTTCCAGTATAACCTCTAGGTTCTGTCTTTGTTGTCGCCACGAAAGCTTTGTTCCTTTTTGCCATGGGGGTTTCCTTCTTCTTGCTACTCGGTCGGGAACCTTTCTTGAAATGGGTAAACTTTCTCTTATTCCCATGTGAAGTTGATTCTACATGTGTTTCTTTGGGCATATCTGCATTCTTTCTCGAAAACTTATTCATTCTCATCGCTTCTTCGGTAAGACTTACTACAATCGTAATTGCCTTAATGATGGTTGTTGGATGTGACGAAGTAACCATACTTTGAATTTCCTGAGCTAATCCCCAAATGTATCATTCGATACGTTTGAATTTGGGGGATACCATATACGGAACGACTCGTGAAAGATCATGAATCGCTGAGTATAGCCATAGATGTCAGATCCAACCATCGCTATATTCCAAAACTCTGTTTCCAACTTTTGTAGTTCGGCCCTTGAACAATATTTCTCATGCATCATTTCCTTCAGTCTTTCCCAAATGATAGCATATGCTGCTGCATCTCCTAATGTTTGTACTTGCAGATTCCACCATGATAAAGCTTCGTCAATGAACAATCCCGAAACATAAAATACTGTCTGGATAGGGGAACAATTACTCATGCGGATTATAGAATCCGTCTTTTTGGTCCATCGAACAAATGCTACAGCTCCGCCTGTGCCGTCAAAGTTCAATGGTTTGCAATCTAAAAATTGCTTATATGTGCATCCTGAAATGTTGGTTCTCGAAATTGTCAGAAATATTTATTTTGCAAATAAATTATTAATGAAAATTAATTGTAAGGTTATGAGTAACCAACCATTCGTAGGATTTGTTACTATTGGTGGGGCTTGAGCTCTATCTTCATTTCTCAAATTCATGCGTTTGCTTCATGTTGAGCAATCGCATCCGCAATTGGTTGATTCAATAAAGCATCAAGCTCAGCTTGAGAAGCGGGTAGGGGAGTTTGGAGTTGATGTATGCTCCTTCTTCTTGGTGGCATGATCTTCATATATAAAATCATATAGAATGAATTAGACAAATATTTCAGATAAATATTGTCATTCATGGATCAGATAGAATAAAATATATCTAATAGAATATATATATAGGTCAAATAAATCAAATCATCTCTCACGTGAGATATCCATACAAATATCATCATGACATAAATATAATGAATAATCAACAATGCATGATAAAAGAAGGATAATCAACTTTAAAATATATATAATGTCAACTTGTTACATCATTTTTACGAAGTACAAAAATTTAATTCGGAGTTTCATCACTCCGACATACAAGTTTTATACAATATATAAACAAAAGTAGATATTTTCTTTGCATCGTTTCTTCAGAGTCTTCAAGTTGACTTATAAATATCTTCAAAATTTCCTTCAATCTTCAACTAACCTGACACGGGTACTACCTCCAAAACCTAATTACATACCAAGCTAGACTGACGGTGGGGGTGAGGGTGCAAATACGCGGATCACACGGCGGAAGTATGCCATCTCCTCCTCGATGGCACTAATGCATCTCTCTAAAGATGAGGAGGTGGCATGGGATGAAGCAAGAGATGGTGCTAACGGGGATGGTGGTGGTGGAGGTGATGATGTGGGTAGTGGTGGCTGAGATGATGATGATGGAGCATTCTGTGATGCTCGGATAGCAGTGAGTTGAGCATTAAGCTCATGCAATCATCGAAACAGAATATCGAGCTGTATCTCAGTAGATGTGAGTCTGTACATAGTGGTGGTGAGTGGAAAATGGCTCGGGTGATACGGGTCGGATGGGCTCATGCCCAGAGGTGGCTGGTCAGGTGAAATAGTAAAGTAAGGTGAAGGGTATGTGACAGTACTATGCATATGAGGTGGGGGATGGGGTAGATCTCCAGTAGTGGGGATCATAGTAAAAGGAGGATACTCAGTCATAGGCTGAGTGTATCAAACATGTGACAGTCCTGCAGTGAATGGATCTGGGTAAGAGCTGAATGTCGGTGTAACCGTAGTAGAAACAGATCCAGCAAAAGGATAAGAAGATACACGATCAACGAACTGAGAGGTACTACCAAGAGTATAATGGGATGGCCCAACAGAAAGGTGATGAAATAGATGATTAGTGTGGTGTGTGACATCCCCTAAAGGATGCAATAGTGGTGCTGACTCAGATAAATGATCGGTGTAGAATGTGTCTGGTAAAACGGGATCAACATGCATAGGTAAGATATCTGAAGATGATGATAAAGCGGTATCGGGTGAAGGCATAGGTGATAGGGTCAGAGGTGTGGAAGGTGCAGACGATGTAATGTCAATAACTGTGGCCTCTAGCTGGCTACCTCTAACATAGCAATGTCAAAGTCCTCACCAATGCCAAGGTCATCGTCAACATGCTCAACATGTATGACTATAATGACATCATCCTCAATATCAACAACAAGAGGTACAGGGTGTCCGTCCTCATCGACAACATCATCAAATGGATCTACCACATTAAGTAGTATGGCGATATAAGCAACGACATGTTCACCATCAGGGTGACCGAATATGACCATCTCATGGAAATGGGGTATAGCAAGTACATCATCCTCTAAAGGAATGTCAGCATGATCAGGCTCAGGTAAGGCAAAAGGCTGGAAGTCGATCGTCCGAAAGCTCGTCATCGGTGATGATGATGATGATGATAACAGGTGGGGCAAGATCATCTAGTGGTATGTAATCGGTGTTCGAGGCATATCCCATATAATCGGTGTCGGAGTCGGAAGACATGGTCCTGGAAAAATAATTTGTACAACTCATATATGTGAACAACTTATAATAAAATTTTGGGCAATTATATTTCAGTTTCATTGCACATCATATCATGTATCATTCTGATTCATCTTACTTTTATCGTGTCTAATCCTCAAAGACTATCTTAAATAATGTCCTTGCATTATTGTTTTGATTTATCGTTTAGTACTAGTGCACCTTTGTATACATGCCATGCGGAAAACTCTTGTTACAATTTCGTAAATAATTTATGAATTTTATAAAAGACCATTTTGAAATTGTAGACCAGACTCAAAAGAATCTTAGTTCAGTACAATAGATGCTCTGATACCAGGTCTGTCACACCCCGATTTTTATGTAGCGGAAGTGTGTTGCGAGGTGTGGCCAGAGCAGTAATCGTTGCATCCAATCAAGTAAACGACAATTATATTATAAAACATTCATCTATACTTTTTATTTAGTACATAATTTACAAACCAACCTTTGTTTTTAAGACCATGCCACAAGTTTTAATACTGTTATTGAAATTCAACATAAGTTTATAATACATAACAACGAAAATTTGGATTAAACACGACATCTTGACTTCACAACCAACGAAAAAGATTATCCCCGAAGGTCATCCACTAGTTTCCTGTAATACATGTTAGTTTTGAAAACAACGTCAACAAAAGCTGGTGAATTCATGTTATATATTTTGTATCAAATGAATTATCAAAAACATTTGAAATAAACTTGTTTTATATAGCTTAATGAAACTTGTAAGATCATTAGTGTGTTGCAAGGACACTAATCTGTATGCCGAATAAGGTGGCAACCAAACCTTAACGATTATTATGTGTCTGAGACACTCGTTTTAGACACAAAAGCACTCTAATACAATCTGTTATTATTGCCGTATTAAAGTGGGGCTCGCCCAAACCCAATATATCTATCTCCTTGTTCCTCGGTACTTGTTATTCATTAATGGCCCCAATGCTTTTCATTTTCCCAGCTATATTAATTGTAACATGTATACATCCCCGCACGTTTAAAACCATAAAAACGTTAAATAAAAGGGGAAACATGAACTCACATATTTGTGTTCCGTGCAAATCTCTATTCGATTCTTGATACTTTGTTCGTTTCTCGACCTACAAGTGTCCTAATCTATTAGACATTTAGGCTTTCGTTCGTGTTTCATACATTTATCTAGAAATTTCATACTTGTAATTGTTGGTTTTTCTTTGTTTGATATACATATATAAATTTTCTTTCAATATAATATATATATATATATATATATATATATATATATATATATATATATATATATATATATATATTAGATTGGTTATATGTAAATGGACCTAGCCCATAATTTAATTGTAAATAACTCAATCTAATAAGTTATTACATACGGGCCTAGCCCAAAAGTTTTGTAAGTATGGGCCTAGCCCAATTTGCTTACTTTGTGTGGGCCTAGCCCAATTCGTTTCGTGTATGTGGGCCTAGCCCAACCTAATTTTGTTTAATAATAGGCTAAACCCAATTGATTTATAAAAGTGGGTCTAGCCCAAGTTAAAATGAAAGATTGGGCCTAGCCCGATATAGTTATAAAAATTTGATTAGCCCAATTTGGTTTTATAAAAGTGGGCTTTAGCCCAATGATAGTTTTTATAAAATGGATTAGCCTAATTTATTTCTTTATAAAAGTGGGCTTGGCCCAAAGTTATCTTTTATTTAAATGGGTCTAGCCCATATAAACTTTTATAAAAGTGGGCTTAGCCCAAATTTTATTTTTATAAAAGTGAGCTTAGCCCAATTTGATTTTTATACAAGTGGGCCTTAGCCCAAAGTTAATTTTATATAAATGGGCTAGTCTATATATATTTTTATAAAAAATAGTTTTAGCCCAATATAGTTTATATAAAAATAGGCTTAGTCGAATAATTGTTTAGTTGGGCTTATCCAAAAATATTTACCAGTAATTGTTATAACTTATAAAAATTTATTTATGAAAACTATTAGTTAAAAGTTATAGATTTAAAAATTCTAGTAAATATAAAGTGTATCAGTTTATTTGTTCGTTTTGACCGTTAGGTTCAGTCGACTATTTTATTCATTTCGTCTTTTTCGTTTGTTTCGTTTATACCATATACTTTATTTTTTCGAATTGATCAAGTTATCCGAATTGTCCGATATATTATTTATCAAAAGTGAACACTTATATATACTTGTATTCAATTTAACATGATCAAAATTATATATAGTTTTATACAAAATACATGTACACATATAAGGTGGTTTAATAATATATATATATATATATATATATATATATATATATATATATTTTAAAAAAATAGATATATATTTATCTCATTTTAGTTTAAGAAAATATAAGTAATTATATTCTTAACTTTTTATCCAAATCTTTTATCTAAACATGATTAAAATTCCTAATCACTTTTAACCACCAAATCTTTAGTTAAATCATATCATAATCAAGATTAATTTTTATAAAAATTTTGCCATGGTTTCCTTTAAAAATAAAGTTTCTCATATTTTTATAAACATGTTTAAAGTAACTAAACTAACTCAAACATCATCAATCACAAATATTATATAAATGTATTAACAAAATGTCATGAACTTGTTATAATTTTAATCTCTCTTAAAATGGAAACTTTATTATAACTTTTATACAAAATTTCTAAATCATAACTTTTATTTAATGATCTAATACATGTATGATCATCTTTAAAATATGAGATTATGTTCATGACATATTTTGTTAATGAATCTTGCTAATCTAAACATGCATGTGTTTAGATCATCTTTTTATTATAATTTTGCAAGATTCAAGTTTACTAGTTATAACAAGTTCAAGATCATCAAAAATTATCAAGAAAATCACATGATTATGTTAGTGATCTTAGATTTATTAGTGTTTTTCAAGTGGGTTTTTATATAACTTTTATGATGATCTTGTGAAATTTTATAAAAAAAAAAGTATAACATAAGGTTTAAGATCTTACTACTAGCACAAGGCTAGGGATGATCTAAAGGATGAAGAAAATGAGTTGATCAAGAGTTCTAAGCTTCCAAAGTGAGCTCTTAATATTTGCAAACCCTTTAGATCTTCATGCAAGCTTGATTTCTTTGTGTTTTGTTTTTAAAAAGTTGAAGATGAAGATGATGATGCTTGGCCAATTTTTAGGAGTGAAAATGAAAGGAGAATGTGTTATTGTAGGTGTTTTTGGTAATGAAAGAATGAAGATGATTTTGGGTTTTGGTGTTTTGATCATGTCTTACACCACACATTCCACTAAACCATGCTCAAAATTAGACAACACAACATATTAAGTGACTAAGTGGCATGGTGGATGACACCTTGTTTCGGTGAGGTTAAGGGGGGGGGGGGGGGGGGTTGGTGTTATTATTATTTTTTTGATAAATTATATGTAATTTTTATAAACTTTATAACTTTAATAATTTTATATATAAGTTTTTATAAAAACTAATGCCCCAACCCTTTAAAGTGATGTTATAATATGCCAAAATATATCACTAGTCTTATTGTTTTGTTGTTCGGTTGATAAAGTTGGTTCGGAATCTTGTACCGAGTGATATACTGATATATTGTGTAACTTATAAAATTTTATGTTCATAATAATTTTAGTACAATTCTTATTGTCCCGTTAATTAATCTAGCTCCTCAGACTAATAATTTGGTCATTTTGAGTTCAGTTCTGGTACCGGCTTTATTGTCAGGTTTTTACTGAACAAACCGTTTAGCTTTAGATAATAAGATTTTATATGTGTTTTACATTATTTCTAACATCCATTATTATTCTTTAGCTAAAAATATTTATTTTTAGGTTTTCGGACATTTGCTGAATTGTGTTGCGGAATGCTGCATTTTTGCTGCAAAATGCTGAATTTTGCTGCAGACTTGGACAATTTGGTATTTTATATAAAAATTTTATGGTATAATAGTGCATAAATATTTTATGTCTTAATTCTGAAATATCAGACTGTACCGTACCCAGTTCTCATATTTATTTTGTGTTCGCGTCTTTGTCATTCGTCTAGGATATGGTTTTATATATTCTTGATCATGACGAATCTATTATCATACCAAACTATGATTTGATTAAATTTCTAGACTTTTAAGACTTAAAAATAAAAAATTAAGTCATGTTATACGATAAATAAACCATGTATTAGTCGTTCAAGTTGTACAGAATTATGAATTTTGCCAATTGTCACAGATTGGGCTCGGCTCGAAGTCTAACTGAGCTAGCTCCGTTTGGCTTGAACTTTGAATGATCTAGAATTTTGAGCTTGGGGTTGACTCTTTTATGACCAAGTCAACTCAGCTCAACTCGTTTTATCTCATGTTTTTAAGTATAATTTGTTATTGTTTACCCTATTCAATTTGAATTTAAGTAGCACGGATGAGATACTCAAGTTTTTAATTTATAAAGAGGAATAATCTCCTAGATTTGGTGCTAGAGCAATTCGGGACATGGCTATATAAGAGAAAGATAGAAAACTTTTTCATTTGGGCAATGTAGTATGGTAAATAACAAATGGAACAAAGGGGAAGAATTGAGCAGGAAAAAAAAAAGCAAAGCTGGCAAATCTGGAACTTAGAACCCCATTTTGGGGTAGAGAGAGGGCCGCTTACTTTTGGGCTTAAACCATAAAATAATTAATTTAAATGAAAAAAAAATTGGCCTATATAAAAATGGGTCCCGTGTGTGCTGCTTACCGAACACACCCTAAAGCTATATGGTGTGGGCCGTGGAGAGGGGAGGGCAAGCCCCTCCATGCCCCAAACATCACCTGTGCACCAACTTGGCTGGTGTTGCACCTTGGAGGCGGCAGGATGTTCAGTGGCGTTGGGGACATGTGTGAGATTGACGTGGCTTTGACGTTGTTTTCAAAAAAGAAAAAATAGTTGTAGCTAGTTATAATAAAAAAAACTAAAATTCTATTATTTATATATATATATATATAACTTAATCACCAATCTATTCAACTTATCTTCATACAAACAACTTCTATCACCCTAAAATTCCTCATTACTTAAAAAAATACAATCATCTTCTTCATTTAACGAATTCGTTTTATCATCTACATCTGACAAGGGATCTGAAATAATAATATCATCAGTTCAGAAAGTCATACAGTCTATCATTGAAGATGTTGGGAGTTCACAACCCAAAATGAGAAAATATATAATACGCGATAGTCGTTGCACATGAATTATTTGTAAGTGATTGGTTTTTCACTGAACCCCATATATGATCATAATAGTTTTAGGTGCTTTTTTATAAGCCAACGATTATTTCTAAGAATAACAACCGATTTAGAAAATAAATTTGAGTTTTTCCAAAAAAAAAACTGTGTGCATCGTGATTGGATTTAGTACGTTGCAAAAAAAGTAACGGTCGCTATTAGACAATTAGTTTATGGCACTAGTTCCGACATAATGGATGACTATTTAAAAATGTTGGAACGGGTGGCGAGAGAAAGTCTTCATTATTTTTGTGAGTATGTTATTGAACTCTATGTAAAAAGATATTTGAGAAAACCTATATTTAGTGAAATAAACAAATTTTAGAGTTTTATGTTGATAAACATGGTTTTCCCGTGACTGTGAGTAGTATAGATCGTATGGAATGGGAGTGAGAACTTTGTCCAACTGCGTGACGCAATCAACACACAAGTGGACATCATAAAAAACCAACTATGATGCTTGAAGTGGTTATATCACAAGATCTTTGGTTTTGGCATGTATTCTTTGGCGTGTCTGCTTCGAATAACCATATAAATACTATCAATCAATCACACATTTTTAACGACTATATAAATGAAGTTGGACCGAATGCCCCTTTTTTGTAAACAACAAGGAGTACAAATATGGGTATTATCTAGGGGATGGAATTTACCATGAATATGTTGTGTTTGTAAAGCATTTACACGAGATACAATAATGTTAGATGAAAAGAGACCAAAGTTTAACATAGCTCAAATGGCAGTAAAAAAAGACGTTGAACGAGCTTTTGTTGTTTTGTAATAAAGATGCTACATTTTGAGCATGACGTGTAAGATTATGAAAAAATATAGAATTAAAAATATGAGTAAGCGTGCATTATTTTACACAACATGATTTTGCAGGATTAATGATGCACAATTTGCGAATACTACAAGTAGCATACACATCCAAATAATGTAGACCTCAGCGATAAAGAGTGATGAGCAGCTCAGCGAGAATTTAAAAAAATGTATAAAAACCTTTGAGCGGATTTTATTGAATACATTGGGTGTATTCTACGGTAGTGTTTTCATAAAAATATATCAGAATATCTTTGTGATCAAATTTTTAAGTGAGGTGGTGTACTTGTTCAGTTCGTGTGATAAGTATAGTATGAAAAGAAATAAAATGACATGGTTGGTTATGAGGAAAGCCCTTAATCTTTGGGAATCTCCGGCATAAAACCTCAAGTGGTGACAAAAGTCACATGCCTCTTGTTTCTTTTATTCAATATAGGACAAAGTACAACCCAAGAACTAGAAATGATCATTTCTAAATGTTACAATATGAATGTAAATGTGTATGAGAGAGAGTGTATTACAGTGAAGTGTTTGTGAACTCGTGAACTAGTGGAGTAGTGGCCTAATACGATCATTATTGCCTCATTATATATAAAATGAAAATAACAAATATCCTGAAAACCCAGGGAATATGTCTTCTCCATCCTTGACTATTTAGACTTTTCCACACGATTTTATTTACCACATTAACGTGGACTAGGTCGCCAACCGTTATCGACGAATCAAGTCAACAATAAAAGAGGAAATATCAGTTAGTATTGCAAGTAAATTCATGATACTGAACTTAGCTGGATCCAAGATTCCAGACCATTAAATTTACCCATAAGAGGTACAATGAAGATAACGAGGATGATAATTAGACTATGTAATTGTTGATGCACTTTATGGCCGTCACTGTGCGAATATGCTAGAAAGAGTGTGTATTGAATATTGTATAGATTAGATACAAACACACGACCCAAGTGCGAACAAGTTACTGACATCGTACGAGTGACATTGTTGTTCGTACGAGTGACAACATCTCACTCGTACGAATGACCCTTCGAGTAACATTCATTGTAAAACAAGTTTCAAAACCCGCTTCGTTAAATAATTCAAGTATTTAATTTAAAGTCTTGTTGCGTATTTATTCATCATTTAATCCGAGTTATTAATTTATAGTTACTAAATGAATTAAAAGAATTAAAATATTAAATAAATAATAATAATATTAATAAATGAAGTTTTAAATAATAAAAATAAAGTCTAAGGGGCAACCGGGTTCGAACCCGGGTCCCCATCAAACATACACACAGCTTACACCACTGAGCTACCCACATCATTTGTTTTAAACCCAAAACAATTAATTTTTATACACACACAAACCTCAAACCTGCAATTCAAATTTTGGCAGAACCAGTAACCGTTGAAAACCCAATCCGAGCAATCAAGCTCAATTAACGTGTTTTCTTATGATTAGCAAGTGTAACCGACTTCAAATATCAGTTTTAACCGAAGATTCGTAATCAAATGATTTGAAACTGAAAGAATCATTGATCTTAAATTTTGATTTTGAAACCGAAATCTGTGTTTGACTGTCTACCCTATAAATATCAATCCTACATTTCGATTAAACTCGCCAAATTCAAATCAACTCTCTGAAATCTATTCTCTCTGCTCGAGTCAAGTGTCGCCGGAAACTTCTGCTCTTCGCCGGAATTCACAACCGGAAAACCGTAATAGTTCTCCAAGCAGGTATAATTATCTAAACCTCCTTACTATCTCTTGTTTAGTAATTTATAAGCTCAAGTAATCAAAACTGTTTATTCAGTCGGGATCATTTCTGGGTTTGAAATGGTGAAAAAGATGAAGTCAAGATAGTGTTTAAATATAAATAAAAACGAGTATTTAACTGGGTTAGACACACAGTCCAGCGGTGGACTGTGTGCAATTACAAAGCACACATCACGGGTTCGAGTCTCAGACACGGTCTGATTTACTTAATTAAACCCAACCTTTTTATTACTTATATATAACAGGAGTTAGTAAGTGTATAAGTTTAATTAAAAACCTATACTCAACGGGTTAGACACACAACCCAACACGAACAACGAGTCCCGAGTTCTATCCGGCTACAGAAACCGGTTTGACCATTTATAAAACCTTTTTAAATAAGAATAAAATATGGTTAAACCTAAATTGTATATATATGTAATTAAAATCAGAATTTATTTCGGGTTAGACACGTAGCTCAGTTGGTAGAGCTGCGTGCACGTATACGAGAGGTCACGAGTTCGAACCTCACTCGATGCCAACTCCACAACAGTCCGACCGGTCAGACCTGACAAGGTCTAATATTTTTTTATTACTATTTTCTTTATATTTTTATTTTAAAATCCTTTAAAAATACTTAAAAATAAGACTTTTCTAGTTTAAAATTGTAATAAATATTATAAAAATAGATCTAAAAATCTAATAAATGACATTAGTTAGAAATATTAATTTCAAATAAAAGTTATATATTTATCGAATTATTACGTGATTATTTAGGTTAGTTTCTCTCGTCGGTTGAATCCTAAATCGTGCGCGTTCGTCGTCAATCCAAGAAAACGCACCCACTATGAGTGAATCCTTACAAATTCCCCTTTTTATTCATGTTTTGGGGTGTATCATATGTCGTTTACATATTCTGGTTTATTCAAACACTTGTGCTGCTACCATTATATGATCTAACAGTTTGTGAAATGTTTGGTTGATGTTATATGTGGTTACATTTTCTCATTTCAGTGCAATCATTCACATTAGGCCCATCAGTTCCTCGTTGGATACGAGTTGAGCATCGCGTGCCTCATTAGATCGGCTTCGTTTAATTGAGCCTTGATCTCACAGTTCATCATTATCATGCTCATGTGTACATTGCTTGGTGTTATGTGGTTTGTGGATTGATTTAGATAGTACGTATGCTTATATTTGGTTTGTGCACATTTTTATTAAAATAATCAATATAACTATTTCTTTCAAATGTTTAAATGAGATTTACTCGCCAACTTTTGTTGACCCAAATCTTTATTTTACACATGATACAGGTGGACAGGCTGAGTGTCACACCCCGACCCGTAGCGAAATAGGTGATCGGGGCATGATTGGGTTAACTCGAGAGCTTATGGCTTGCTATTACTTGTTTTAAATATTCATTAATTCATATCAAGTGTCTCACAATACAAATATTCACATAAACAACTACAAACACAAGATGATGTTTATAACAAGTATATTGCACTAATTTGTTTCTTGTTAACTAAGGCCCATCCTATGTCCAATCTTCTCTTCGTACCTGTCCACCTATATCATGTTAAAAATGGTTTTTGGGTCAACAAAGGTTGGCGAGTGAATCCCGTTTAAAAATCTGAAAGAAATAATGTGTTGATTAATTTAATAAAAATGTGCATAAACCAAATATGAGCATACTTATATGTAAATCTATCCACAAACCACATAACATCAAGCAATGTACACATGAGCATGATAAATGATGAACTGCGAGATCAAGGTTCAATCAAACGGAGCAGATCTAGTGAGGCACGCGATGCTCAACTCGTATCAACGAGGAACTGATGGGCCTAATGTGAATGATTGCACTGAAATGAGAAAATGTAACCACGTATAACATCAACCAAACATTTCACAAACGTTAGATCATATAATGGTAGCAGCACAAGTGTTTGAATAAAACAGAATATGTAAACGACACATGATACACCCCAAAACATGAATAAAAAGGGGAATTTGCAAGGATTCACTCACCGTGTTTGCGTTTTTAATCCTTAGTGAAAAACCGCACGAGAATAAGAGAAAATTCAATTGATAAGCGTGATTTAAGCTAGACAAACGAATGCAACAAGAAAAAGGTAAACGTTATGCTAGGCACAGCTAAATGAACTAACATGATATGTTAGACTCGTTGAGCCTAACGACCTCTACAAGGCTACGCCAAGCCTAAAGTGTAGCCGTAAACCTTAAGGGCTATACGTTAACGAGCCTAATGCTCCTTAACTAAGAACCTAAACTAAACTAATTAAACTAAGAAAACAATAAATAAACGAATATTAAAAAAATAAAAAAATAAAATTAAAATAAAAGAAAGGAAGATTACCTCGAAGAAGAACTTTACAAAATGAGAAGAGCTTGAAGGGCAGCACCTTCTCGTCGAAAACGGAAATAAAAACTGACTACACACACACCCAAAGGGGTATTATGCTTGTGGAGCCACCAAATTGGTTATTCCACTTGTTTATACTCAAACTAGGAGTTGCAAGCTATAAAGAACTAAGCGAGAGTATTTATAGTGTTAAATGGAGCACAAAATGGTGATTGGGGCGATGTGGGATGACTTTAAAACAAGATTTTCGCGTCTTTCAAATCAGCAACAAACACCAAACTTGTTTTCGCGATTCCCGCTTCGTTATAACTCTGTTTTGCGCACGGTTTTCGCCTACGTTCATTATTTTCATAGTACTATCATATGGAAGAGAGTAATCCAACATCCATGGTGTCGAGTATTGGCTTAAACCTTGGGTCTTGATGCGAGTCGAGGGTTATGTTCTAAAACTTGTGATTGTGATTCCCGTTACGCTGGAGCTCAGTTTTATGCACCATTTGAACCTACTTGATCCTTAGTATACCAAGTATATCTTGGAGCTTTTAATGGACCAGAATGATAGCTCAAGGATGGAGAAAAGTTGGCAAGAAAGTCACTCGAAAGTCATCTTATGATAAAACTAAGAATACGACATGTAGAGCTTCTTACTTGCTATCATTTACATCTAAACCCTCCAAAACACAATGTCTTATCCTAAGGCATGTATATAATGAAGTTTGGATGATAAGAACGTTAGGATATGATGTGCTAGGCATGTTCACGAAGTCTCCAAAGTGTTTGATTAACTTAAGGAAAACCTTAGTTTTACACCTTAGAGATATGGAGGGTTGCTTCAAAATACATGGAAATGAATTTACAAGGTTGTCTAAAACATGTATAAGACTATAAATCACTAGATATGATAACATGTATGATCAAAACATAGAATCCAAGACATTTTATTGCTTAAACATTAGACAAAATTACATGGAATATGAAAACGGATCGAGTTACAAAAAAGGGTCGGGTTTTAGGATTCATTTTTTTACGAATGTTACACTGAGGAGAGGAACACTTAGGATTTGGCTTTAGAAGAAGAATAAAACATTGTTTGTCTAGAATATTTTCGTGTTTGTATGTTTTTTATGTGTTTGTTGGAATATTCTCTTTTAATTTTGAGTTAATAAATATGAAACTTAATTATAGTAAATGTCATGAGCTTTGATGAAAACCCAATCATGCCCCGACTTTTAGATCCGCTGCGGTCAGGTTGTGACAGATTGGTATCAGAGCTCTGACTATAGGGATATAGGATAGATTATTAGACCCTTAGAGCCTATACTATAGTTTATTAGATTTTAATTGCTTATGTGTTATTTGGGTACATGCAAACTCATGATATTTATTTGTTTCATATTTATTTCACACCCAAATGCATGCAAGCACACTCATTACTTAAATGTTATTGGGTGATATTTATTGTGGTATACGTATTATCAACATATCATGCTTATGCAAACACACACGTCTCAATTTCACATATTTGAACATTTATCATGTTTTCTTTCTCAAGAATTTTATATGTTTTCATATTTTTCAATCTCATCAAATTGAGTTCTATGATGGGCATGTAGTAACTGGAAGGGTACGAGTACCGATAGTCGGAACGTCCTGTCTAGGATTGGCATTCGTATAAATCCAATATAAAGGACCAGTTTGCCTACCTGGGGACTAACGATGAGAGTACAAAGGACCTATTAGGCCAAAGCATGTCACACCAAACGTCGTGTGAACTAACCCCACGTTGAGTTGTCACTGTGTCTACACCTGGACACCCTCCGGCCTTAAATCTCGCAATCATGTTTTATTATTTTCATTCGGGTGGTGCGACTGTTAACAGGCTAACACCAATGTGAACCCTACAAATCCTAGTAGTCATGGGGGCCCACATGACTACCTAGGCCAAAGTATGGGAGACATATGGGGGCCCAAACATGAGCAAAGCCCAAGACATCCTATGGATGTGGTGAACCTATTTTTCTCATTTATTTTGTGAATGTTGATTTTAAATACAACACATGACACCTAAAACGTTAAACTCATAATCTCGTTACGTATTCCTGTAAGATGTCTTCTAGACACTCACGAGGAGGTAGGAGGTCAGGAAGATCTGGCGAGCGCATGGCTGCTCAAATAGCCTAACAGATGGCCGCCGTACTTTCCGACATTGTAGTTCAAGTCTAACAAGCCCTTGCCACCAATCCCATCAACCCAATCAATCAAGAAGGTCAAAATGTTGCCAATCCTTCCACCAAGTGCACCTACAAGCACTTCAACTCCTGCGACCCTCCAAGTACGAGGGGACTGAAGGTGTAACCGCCCTCCTTCGTTGGTTTGAGGAGATGGAAAGCACCTTTCTCAACTACGATTGTCCCGATGACCGCAAGGTACGTTATGCTACCGGTCATTTGTATGGGGTAGCACTTATGTGGTGGAACGCGGAAATAGGTAGGCGAGGCATTGAAGCCGTTGTGGCCTTAACTTGGGAAGAGTTGAGGGAGCTCATGACTAGACGTTTCCGTCCAAGAAGCGAAATCAAGAAATTGAAGGATGAATTTTATTTCTTGAAACAAAAGGAGGGAGACCACATAACCTACAATTAGAGGTTCCTCGAGTTGAACCAGATGGTCCCCAACTTGTTCACTCCACTCTATGATTGATCGAGCACTACATTCGAGGTCTTCCCTTGAAAATTCAAGACTCTGTGATGAGTACTACGCCTGCAACCCTTGAGGCAGCGATGGAGCTAGCTATTGAGCTCACGGAAAATCGCATCAGAAATGGTGATTTTAAAGATGAGAAGAAGAAGGACAAGACAACCACTAAAACTCGTACCCCAAACCAAACAGGATCGTCTTCTAAGTTTGTTGGCAAAAGAAAGCGGAATGGAAAGAATTTCACTGTTACTCAAACCAATCCCCTATCACCGTTGCCCCAATCACACAAGTTGCTCCTCCTGCCGCCCCATCAAGAAACCATATACAGGATCTCATCCAAAATGCAACCGATGCCAATATCATCACCCTCCTGAGAACCCATGTCTTCACTGCACAAGTTGTGGTCGTGCAGGTCATATGATCCAAACTTGTCGCTCTCTTCAAAGACCAGCCCGCAATCAACCTCCAGTCCAACCCAACAACCAAGTGGTAGGCCAAGCTCAATACCAACAACCTTTACTTTTACCACCTGCTCAACCCAAGGCTCAACCGTACTACCAGCCCAACTATCCTATGATACAACCAGTCAGAGCCTATTTTAATTGCGGTGATCCAACCCATTTTCGAAACACTTACCTACATTTGGTGAACGTCATAAATGCTCAAGCCTAAGCTAATACAGTGAACCAAGCTAACCAAGTCAATCCGCCGGTAGAGGAAGAGCTTTTAACATCAATGCTAACCAGGTTAAAGCGAATAACAACGTGGTTAACGGTACGTTTCTCATTAACGATACTTATGTATCTATTCTATTTGACACTGGTGCGGATAAGAGTTTCGTGTCTTTATAGTTCGGATCTATTTTCGAATTACCTCTAGTCTACCTGAATCATTCATGGTGGAAGTAGCTGACGGTGAACCTATTACGTTAGACTCAATAATTCGTGATTGCACTCTTACTCTCAATGATCATGATTTTCCAATTGACCTTATCCCTATGAAGTTGGGTAGTTTCAACGTCATCATTGGTATGGACTGGCTTAGTCAGCATCACGCTGAAGTTGTTTGTTATGAGAAATTTATTCGAATTCCTCTCGCTGATGGTCAAACTCTTTGTATTTTTGGGGAAACCCCATCCAAAGGACTCAAGTTGATGCCATGCCTTCAAGATCGAAGATATCTTCGCAAAGATTACATAGCATTTTTAGCCCACATCGTTAAAAAGGAAGGCAAGGAGAAGAAGCTCGAAGACATCCCAATCGTTAAAGAATTTCCTCAAGTTATTCCCGACTACGTTTCAGGACTTCCCTATGCGAGAAGTCGAATTTCGAATCGATTTTGTACCTGGTGCTACACCAGTTGCAAAATCTCCTTATCAGTTAGCCCCTCTGAAATGCAAGAGCTAGTCAGTCAGCTGCAAGAGTTGACTGACAAGAGATTTATACGTCCTAGCTCATCACCTTGGGGAGCGCCGGTTCTTTTCGTAAAGAAGAAAGATGGAACCTTTCAATGTGTATCGACTATAGAGAGCTCAACAAGCTGACTATCAAGAACTGCTATCCTTTACCTCGTATCGATGATTTCCTAGATCAACTTTAGGGTGCCACCTGTTTCTCAAAAATCGATCTCCGTTCTAGTTATCACCAACTTAGAGTACGCGAAGAAGACATTCCAAAGACTACTTTTCGAACTCGATATGGTCACTACGAATTCATCGTTATGCCTTTTGGTTTGACCAATGCTCCTGCCGTTTTCATGGATTTAATGAATAGGTGTGTAAACCCTACCTCGATCGTTTCGTCATAGTCTTCATTGATGATATTCTTATTTATTCTAAGACCAAATCTGATCATGAGCAACATCTTCAACTCATCCTAACACTTTTGAGAACCGAAAAGCTTTACACTAAGTTTTCGAAATGTGGATTTTCGTTAAAAGAAGTACAATTTCTTGGTCATGTCGTCAACGACAAAGGAATTCATGTCGACCCTGCGAAGATCAAAGCAGTGCAAGAATGGCAAGCGCCACGCACTCCTACTGAAGTTAGGTCATTTCTTGGTCTAGCTTGTTATTATCAGCGTTTCATCGCAAAATTTTCTCGTATTGCCTTACCCCTCACAACCTTGACTGATAAGGGCAAGCCCTTTATTTGGGGGCCAAAGTTAGAAGAGGCTTTTCAAAATTTGAAGCAAAAACTTTGTGATGCACCTATTCTCACCCTTCCTGACGGTTGTGAAGACTTTGTGGTCTATTGTGACACATCAGGGCAGGGGCTAGGGTGTGTTCTAATGCAAAGAGGAAAGGTGATAGTCTACGCCTCAAGGCAACTCAAAGTACATGAAAAGAATTACACTACTCACGACCTAGAACTTGGAGCAGTCTTGTTCGCTCTAAAGATATGGAGACACTATCTCTATGGTACCAAGTGTGAGATTTGCACTGACCACAAGAGCCTCCAACATATATTCAATCAAAAAGAGTTGAACATGAGGCAACGACGATGGGTCGAACTTTTAAAAGATTACGATTGTGAAATCCGTTATCATCCTGGCAAAGCCAATGTTGTGGCTAATGCTCTTAGCCGAAAAGAGTATGCGAACTCCATCCATCTTTTATGTTCTCAAATTGTAACCGATCTTCAAAACCTAATTCGAGCAGCTCAACATATTTCTGTCACGGAAAATGATGTACGAGATGAATTGTCTTGTGGAGCTGAAAGCAAGTTAGAATCTAAGTCCGATGGTATTCTTTATTACCTAAATCGTATTTGGGTACCTGATCGGGACAATCTTCGTACTTTTCTCATGAATGAGGATCACAAAACAAGATACTCTATACATCTAGGTGCTGATAAGATGTATCAAGATCTACGATACTGTTACTGATGGCCTGGCATGAAGAAGGATATCACCATTTTTGTCTACAAGTGCCTCACATGTTCTAAGGTAAAAGCTAAACATCAAAGACCTTCAGGATTACTCGTCTAACCTGAAATACCCGTTTGGAAGTGGGAAAACATAACCATGGATTTCATTACTGGGTTACTGTCACACCCCGACCCGCAGCGGAATAAGAGTCGGGGCATAATTGGGTTATCACCAAAGCTCATGATATTTACTAATATGTTTCATATTTATTAAATTCAAAATTACATCCTCAATATTCCAAACATGTTCATACAATTACAAAGAAAGATAATCAACTAAACAATCCAAAGTCTAAACCAGTTTATTCTTCTAAGCCATCCTATGTGTTTCTTGCTGCAGCTGGATCACCTGTATCATGTGTAAAAATGGGGGGTTTTGGGTCAACATAAGTTGGCGAATGAACCTTGTTAGAAAAACATTTATTATTGATCTCTTGTTATCTTTATTATGGAAAATTGTGCAATAATCATATGTGAGCAAACGTAAATAATCATACAATAACAATAACAACAACAAACAATAACATACAATAACAAACCAACTTGCATGAATATATAACATGAATGAAACTGTATATGTTGGCAACGTCACGTTCACGCTCATAGGTAATGGGGAACGGACGGCCTATGATAAATTTCTGTGCGATCAAGGCTCAATCAAACGGAGCCGATCGTATGTTGGCAACGCCTAGTTCACGCTCATATGTAATGGGGAACAGCTCAACGCTCATATGTAATGGGGAGCGGCGGCCTATGATAATGTATGTACTGAAAATGATAAATTTAATCTAAACAATAACCACACAAACAGTTGATACATGTTGAATACACATTTGTTCATGGATATGATGGATGCACAATAGTTTATATGTAATAAATGATAAGACACATGATACACCCCAAAAACGTGATTAAAACGGGGATTTTGTAGAGATTCACTCACATTGGGTGCGTTCGGTTGAAGATGTTGGAATGCGCACGAGTTTAGAGGATGGATCGACGAGAATTAACTAACCTAAATAATAACGAAAAAGGTATGGTAAATGAGTGGATTTTATTAATAATTTTAATAAGATTTTTAGATATATTTTTGTGAGTTTAAGGCTATTTAAAAACATTATTTTTAAGTATTTTTAATTGATTTTTAAATTAAATAAATAAATAAAAATATATAAAAAAATTGTTGACTTTTGAGTTGACCATTGACCGTTGACCGTGACTGTGACTGTTGACTGTTTGACCGGTTCGCTGGTGTGCAAGTATGCGCCGGGTAAGGCTCGAACCCGAGACCTGCCACGCAGCTCTACCAACTGAGCTACGTGTCTAACCCGAAATATTTCTGTTTTTAATTATATTTATATACTGTTTTAATTTATTCAAAATTCATTTATTTTTAAAAAGGATTTTAATCATTGAACCGGCGTGCGTAACAGGTCTCGAACCCGTGACCTGTGGTTTAGTGTTGCACACAGTCCACCGCTGGACTGTGTGTCTAACCTGGTTAATATACTGATTTTTATTATACTTAACATCTTCAGTGAGTTAACCCGGTTCGGTTCTTAAAAAAAAAACATTTTTATTTCCGAGAATAGGGTCGTGATAGGAATCGAACTCGAGACGTATGTTTATTGTTTGCACACAGTCCACCGCTGGACTGTGTGTCTAACCCGTTTATTATACTGATTTTAATTAATCTTATAATCATAATCGACTTCGTCTTCTTCACTTAAGAACACAGACAACGATTAATCAACTGAACTTGCTTAATTCGATTAACAGGCGTATGAATGATTAAAATGTAATGGATAGGAAAAGGTTTTGGGAATGAACATACCAGAATGACGACTTTTCACAGAACTCCGGCAATGTCGTCGGCTCTGTTTTTATGAACTTCGTCTGAGCGGACCAATTAACAGTTTTGATTAGCTAGTTGTGGAATTGAAGTACTAAACAAGAGTTATCAGAAGGTTTAAAAGATTATACCGTTTCACAGTGAAATCTAGGAATTTTCAGAAGTTTTCCAGCGAGTGTTGATTATCCGATATCGTCGCCTGGAACTGATTCTGATTGAAGGGTTTGAGTTAGCAAAAGCTTAACAACTGATAGAAGATGGAAAAATTGAGAAACTTACCGTTTTGATGGAAGACACGGTTTTCCGGCGAAAGTCCGGCGAGTTCAAAAAGCGATTCCGACGATCAGAAATTAGAGTAAACGTGAAATTAGAAGTTCTGGGAATGTAATTGAGTCGCGAGATGGGGATTTTGTTGAAGTAATTCCAGAAGTGAATGTTTTCGGTTATAAAAACCGAACATCACATGAATTCAAGTTCATTAACGACTAAATTGATTAGAATGTCGGTTATCGGTTATAATCGAGAATCCGCGATCACTCAAACGTCTTCAACGGTTGGAAGCCGATATCGATTTCAGTTTGGCGCAACAGGTTGATTTACGGTTGTACATATGTTTTAATTGTTTCCTAGAACTCACAAAGTCATCAAGTGGCGGAGTGGTTATATGTGCGCGAGTTAAAACTTTGAGGCTCACCCGGCTGACCCGGGTTCGAATCCCGGCAGCCGGTTTTCTTTTTTATTTATTTTATTTTCACTTTTTATCAATTATAGTTTTTAAATTCTAATTTGTTTATTAATTATGCATCGTTTAAAATTAAAATAAACATAAATACGTAACGAAAAATTTATAACTTGATATTTTATTTACAAACGAAGCGGGTTTGGGAACCCGTTTTTTGACGAATGTTACAGTATCCCCTACTTTTAGAAATTTCGACCCGAAATTTAAGTAGTAGTGGTAACAGGAAAAAGATGTGGGTATTTCTCGCGCATTGAGTCTTCACGTTCCCAAGTAAACTCAGGTCCCCGCTTCGACTCCCAGCGTACCCTAACAATTGGAATACGACTCCGTCTTAAACGTTTTTCTCCAAAGTCCATGATCTCTACTGGTCTTTCAATGAAATGCATAGATTCATCGATCTGAATATCTTCCAGGGGAATATGGAGGTTTTCATCGGCGAGGCACTTCTTCAAGTTTGATACGTGGAATGTGGGGTGAATTCTGTTGAATTCTTCTGGTAGATCAAGCTTGTATGCTACAGGTCCTACTCTTTCGAGTATCTTGAAAGGTCCTACGTAGCGTGGTGCTAGCTTGCCCTTTTGGCCAAAACGAACTACTCCCTTCCACGGTGATACTTTTAAAAGTACATGATCACCAATGGTAAACTCCAAAGGCTTCCGTCGTTTATCTGCATAACTCTTTTGACGACTTTGAGCCGCTAGAAGATTGTTTCGAATTTGATGGATCTTGTCTGTGGTTTCTTGAATCAATTCTAGACCGGTGATTTGAGCTTCCCCAATTTCGTGCCAACATACTGGAGATCGGCACTTACGACCATATAAGGCTTCGAAAGGTGCCATGCCGATACTTGAATGATAGCTGTTGTTGTACGAAAATTCAACTAATGGTAGATGAGCATACCATTTTCCCTTGAAGTCTATGACACATGCTCGAAGCATATCTTCAAGAGTTTGGATGGTGCGTTCAGATTGTCCATCAGTTTGAGGATGATAACCGGTACTGAGGTCTAATCGTGTACCCAAAGCGGCTTGTACGGCTTGCCATGTTCGTGAAGTGAAACGACCATCACGATCTGAAATAATGCTTAATGGTACACCATGACGGCTTACGATTTCGCTGATGTAGATACGAGCTAACTTCTCATTCTTGAAATCTTCGCGGATCGGAATGAAGTGAGCTGATTTTGTAAGACGATCAATGATTACCCATATAGTGTCATACCCACCAGAAGTGCGAGGTAACCCGGTGATGAAGTCCATGGTTATGTTTTCCCACTTCCATACAGGTATTTCAGGTTGGACCAGAAGTCCTGAGGGTCTTTGATGTTCAGCTTTCACCTTGGAACATGTAAGGCACTTGGAAACAAAAACAGCAATATCCTTTTTCATTCCAGGCCACCAGTAGGTGTATCGAAGGTCTTGATACATCTTGTCGGCTCCTGGGTGTATAGAGTATCGTGTTTTGTGTGCCTCATTCATAAGGAATTCACGAAGGTTGTTGTGGTCAGGAATCCATATGCGATCTAGATAGTACAGAATATCGTCGGATTTAGTTTCAATTTTAAGTTCAGCTCCGCAGGACAGCTCCTTTCGTACGTCGTCTTCCATTACTGAAACATGTTGGGCTTCTCGAATTTGATCTTTGATGTCGGTTATGATTTGCGAACATAGAAGATGAATGGAGTTCGCATAACCCTTTCGACTAAGTGCATCGGCCACCACATTTGCCTTGCCAGGATGATACCGAATATCACAATCGTAGTTATTAAGAAGTTCAACCCATCTTCGTTGCCTCATGTTTAACTCCTTTTGGTTAAAGATATGTTGAAGAATCTTGTGGTCAGTGTATATTTCACACTTAGTACCGTAGAGATAATGTCTCCATATCTTAAGAGCGAACACAATGGCTCCAAGTTCTAAGTCGTGAGTGGTGTAGTTCTTCTCATGAGTTTTGAGTTATCTAGAAGCATAAGCTATCACCTTTCCTCTTTGCATTAGAACACAGCCTAGTCCTTGCCCTCACGCGTCGCAATAAACCACGAAGTCATCACAACCTTCAGGAAGAGTGAGTATAGGTGCGTCACAGAGTTTCTGTTTAAGGGTTTCGAAGGCTTCTTCTTGTTTGGGTCCCCATAAGAAGGGTTTTCCTTTATGAGTTAAAGCCGTGGGTGGTACAGGAATACGAGAGAAATTTTCAATGAAACGGCGATAATAACCAGCCAAACCAAGAAATGATCTTACTTCGGTAGGTGTACGTGGCGCTTGCCATTCTTGTACTGCTTTGATCTTTGAGGGGTCGACATGTATTCCCTTGTCATTGACGACATGTCCAAGGAATTGTACCTCTTTTAACCAGAATTCGCATTTGGAGAATTTGGCATAGAGCTTTTCATTCTCTAAGAGTGTAAGGATGAGTCGAAGGTGTCGTTCATGATCAGACTTAGACTTTGAGTAAATGAGGATGTCGTCGATGAAGACTATAACAAAGCGATCGAGATAGGGTTTACAGACTCTGTTCATTAGATCCATGAAGACAGCTGGAGCGTTGGTTAGACCAAAATGCATGACCATGAATTCATAATGACCATAACGAGTTCGGAAGGCGATCTTTGGGACGTCTTCTTCATGTACTCTGAGTTGATGATAACTAGAACGAAGGTCGATTTTTGAAAAACAGCTGGCGCCTTGAAGTTGGTCAAGAAGATCATCGATGCGAGGTAATGGGTAGCGGTTCTTGACCGTTAACTTGTTGAGTTCTCTGTAGTCGATGCACATGCGAAATGTTCCATCTTTCTTCTTCACAAAAAGGACAGGTGCACCCCAAGGCGAGGAGCTAGGACGTATGAATCCTTTGTCAGTCAACTCTTGCAATTGACTGCCTAGCTCTTGCATTTCGGAGGGGGCTAACCTATAAGGAGATTTTGCAACTGGTGTAGCTCCAGGTATAAGATCAATGCGGAATTCGACTTCTCTCAAGGGAGGAAGACCTGAAATGTCGTCAGGAAAAACTTGCGGAAAATCTTTTACTACTGGGATGTCTTCAAGTTTCTTCTCCTTGGTTCCCTTTTTGACGACATGAGTTAGAAATGCGACATAATTCTTGCGGAGATATTTTCGGGCTTGAAGACAGAACATTAATTTGAGCCCTTTCGATGGTGTTTCTCCAAAGATTTGTAGAGTCTGACCGTTTGTAAGAGGAATGCGTATAAACTTTTCGCGGCATACCACTTCAGCATGATGTTGGCTGAGCCAGTCCATACCAATTATAATGTCAAAGCTTCCCAACTTCATAGGAATGAGGTCAACTGGAAAATCGTGATCGTTTAAGGTGAGAGTACAATTGCGTATAATAGAGTTTAATGAGACCGGTTTTCCGTCAGCAACTTCTACCGTTATGGATTCCATGAGTTTATCACGAGTTTGGTTGAGGGTGGGTTCAAACTCTAAGGACACAAAACTTTTATCCGCGCCAGTATCAAATAACATGGTTGCATAACTACCATTGATGAGAAACGTACCGTTAACCACATTGTTGTCGGCCCTAGCTTGATTGGCGTTGATGTTGAAAGCTCTTCCTCTAGCAGGTGGAGGAGCTTGGTTAGCTTGATTCACCGTATTTGCTTGAGCTTGAGCATGTATAATGTTCACCAAGCGTGGACAAGTGTTTCTAAAGTGGTTTGGGTCTCCACAATTGTAGCAAGCCCGCATAGGTTGCACCATGGGATAGTTGGGTTGGTAGTAGGATTGGGCTATATGTTGGGTAGGTGGTAGTACTAAAGGTTGTTGGGCTTGACCCACAATCTGATGGTGGGTTTGGGTTGAGGGCTGGTGGCGGTTCGTTCGCTGAGGTATGCGACAGGTTTGAATGGTGTGACCTGCGCGACCACAACCGGTACAATGTTGGCAGGGATGATCAGGAAAGTGATGGTATTGGCAACGGTTGCATTTTGGGTATGGGCCAGAGTATGGCCTTTTATATGGTGCAGGTGAGGGAGCAACTTGGGTAATGGGTGCAGCAGGGATGGGGAAATTTGTTTGCGTGACAGCAAAGTTTCTGGTGTTACGTTTCCTCTTGTTAGCAAACTTTGAGGAGGAGGTGGAATGGTTTGAAGTTTGGCCCTCAACGGGGGCTTTCTTTTTCTCATCTTTAAATTTACCATTGCGAATTCGATTCTCGGTAAGCTCAGTAGCTAGTTCCATAGCAGCTTCGAGTGTTGCAGGCGAAGTGCTGAGAACTGAGTCTTGAGGGGAGACCTCGAATATAGTGTTCGACTAAACGGTAAACTGGGGTGAACAAGTTAGGGACCATTTGGTTCAACTCTAAAAACCTCTTGTTGTAGGAAGTATGATCTCCCTCCTTTTGCTTCAACGAATGAAATTCATCCTCTAACTTTTTGATCTCGCTTCTAGGACAGAAACGTCTCGTCATAATTTCCCTTAACTCCTCCCACGTTAAGGCCATTGCATCTTCGATTCCTCTCTTACCCTTTTCAGTATTACACCAGGTAAGAGCTACCCCAAATAGCCTCCCGGTTGCGTAGCGTACCTTGCGATCCTCGGGACAATCGCAATTGAGGAAGGTGTTTTTCATTTCCTCAAACCAGTGGAGGAGAGCAGTGACACCTTCGGTCCCTTCAAATTTCGGAGGATCGCAAGATTTGAAATGTTTATATGAGCACTTTTTGGTAGGAGGGTTGCCGATGTTCTGGTCTTCTTGCTGGGGAGGATTGATGGGATTTGCGGCGAGAGCTTGTTGGACTTGAACTACAATGTCAGGAAGCACCGCGGCCATTTGTTTTGTGATTTGGGTGGCCAAGCATTCGTTTGACCTTCCTGATCTTCTACCCCCTAGTTGTTGCCTAGCCGACATCTACAGGAATATACATAAGAAGATTGTGAGTTTATGGAGTCTTTTTAGGTGTCATGTGTCTTAAAAAAAATAAAAATAACATAAACATCAATAATGCAACTACATCCATAGGATGTCTTGGGTTTGCTCATGTTGGGCCTCAAATGTCCCCCATACCTTCACCTGTATAGTCATGTGGGCCCCCATGGCTATTGGCTTAGTAGGATTCACATTGGTATTGGCGGTTTAACACTCGCATTACCCGAATGAAAACCATGAAATATGTTTACGAGATGTATGGTCGGAAGGTGTCCAGGTGTAGACACAATGACAACTCAAAGTGGGGTTAGCTCACACGACGTTTGGTCTAGCATGCTTTGGCCTAATAGGTCCTTCGTACTCTCATCGTTAGTCCCCAGGTAGGCAAACTGGTCCTTTATTTTGGATTTATATGAATGCCAAGCCTAGACAGGACGTTCCGACTACCGGTACTTGTACCCTTCCAGTTACTACATGCCCGTCATGAGAACTCACTTTGATGTGATTTGAAAATACAAAAATCATTGCAAAAAAAAATCATGGAAGTGATGTGGTGTGTGCTCTCATGGATATGATATGTTATGAGAATATGATTCATGATAGACATTGTATAATAATATATACTTATGAACATGCTTGCATAATATTGAATGTAACATTAAACATATAAACATCATGAAATTGGCATGTAACACACAAAAATTTTTAAAAATTCTAATCAACTATAGTATAGGCTCTAAGGGTCTAATAACCTATCCTATATCCCTATAGTCATGGCTCTGATACCAATCTGTCACACCCCGACCCGCAGCGGAATAAGAGTCGGGGCATAATTGGGTTATCACCAAAGCTCATGATATTTACTAATATGTTTCATATTTATTAAATTCAAAATTACATCCTCAATATTCCAAACATGTTCATACAATTACAAAGAAAGATAATCAACTAAACAATCCAAAGTCTAAACCAGTTTATTCTTCTAAGCCATCCTATGTGTTTCTTGCTGCAGCTGGATCACCTGTATCATGTGTAAAAATGGGGGTTTTTGGGTCAACATAAGTTGGCGAGTGAACCTTGTTAGAAAAACATTTATTATTGATCTCTTGTTATCTTTATTATGGAAAATTGTGCAATAATCATATGTGAGCAAACGTAAATAATCATACAATAACAATAACAACAACAAACAATAACATACAATATCAAACCAACTTGCATGAATATATAACATGAATGAAACTGTATATGTTGGTAACGTCACGTTCACGCTCATAGGTAATGGGGAACGGACGGCCTATGATAAATGTCTGTGCGATCAAGGCTCATTCAAACGGAGCCGATCGTATGTTGGCAACGCCTAGTTCACGCTCATATGTAATGGGGAACAGCTCAACGCTCATATGTAATAGGGAGCGGCGGACTATGATAATGTATGTACTGAAAATGATAAATTTAATCTAAACAATAACCACACAAACAGTTGATACATGTTGAATACACATTTGTTCATGGATATGATGGATGCACAATAGTTTATATGTAATAAATGATAAGACACATGATACACCCCAAAAACGTGATTAAAACGGGGAATTTGTAGAGATTCACTCACATTGGGTGCGTTCGGTTGAAGATGTTGGAATGCGCACGAGTTTAGAGGATGGATCGACGAGAATTAACTAACCTAAATAATAACGAAAAAGGTATGGTAAATGAGTGGATTTTATTAATAATTTTAATAAGATTTTTAGATATATTTTTGTGAGTTTAAGGCTATTTCCTAACTTTAAAAACATTATTTTTAAGTATTTTTAATTGATTTTTAAATTAAATAAATAAATAAAAATATATAAAAAAATGTTGACTTTTGAGTTAACCATTGACCGTGACTGTGACTGTTGACTGTTTGACCGGTTCGCTGGTGTGCAAGTATGCGCCGGGTAAGGCTCGAACTCGAGACCTCCCGTACGCGTGCACGCAGCTCTACCAACTGAGCTACGTGTCTAACCCGAAATATTTCTGTTTTTAATTATATTTATATACTGTTTTAATTTATTCAAAATTCATTTATTTTTAAAAAGGATTTTAATCATCGAACCGGCGTGCGTAACAGGTCTCGAACCCGTGACCTGTGGTTTAGTGTTGCACACAGTCCACCGCTAGACTGTGTGTCTAACCTGGTTAATATACTAATTTTTATTATACTTAACATCTTCAGTGAGTTAACCCGGTTCGGTTCTTAAAAAAAACATTTTTATTTCCGAGAATAGGGTCGTGATAGGAATCGAACTCGAGACGTATGTTTATTGTTTGCACACAGTCCACCGCTGGACTGTGTGTCTAACCCGTTTATTATACTGATTTTAATTAATCTTATAATCATAATCGACTTCGTCTTCTTCGCTCAAGAACACAGACAACGATTAATCAACTGAACTTGCTTAATTCGATTAACAAGCGTATGAATGATTAAAATGTAACGGATAGGAAAAGGTTTTGGGAATGAACATACCGGAATGACGACTTTTCACAGAACTCCGGCAATGTCGTCGGCTCTGTTTTTATGAACTTCGTCTGAGCGGACCAATTAACAGTTTTGATTAGCTAGTTGTGGAATTGAAGTATTAAACAAGAGTTATCAGAAGGTTTAAAAGATTATACCGTTTCACAGCGAAATCTAGGAATTTTCAGAAGTTTTCCGGCGAGTGTTGATTATCCGATATCGTCGCCTGGAACTGATTCTGATTGAAGGGTTTGAGTTAGCAAAAGCTTAACAACTGATAGAAGATGGAAAAATTGAGAAACTTACCGTTTTGATGGAAGACACGGTTTTCCGGCAAAAGTCCGGCGAGTTCAAAAAGCGATTCCGACGATCAGAAATTAGAGTAAACGTGAAATTAGAAGTTCTGGGAATGTAATTGAGTCGCGAGATGAGGATTTTGTTGAAGTAATTTCAGAAGTGAATGTTTTCGGTTATAAAAACCGAACATCACATGAATTCAAGTTCATTAACGACTGAATTGATTTAGAATGTCGGTTTATCGGTTATAATCGAGAATCCGCGATCACTCAAACGTCTTGGACGGTTGGAAGCCGATATCGGTTTCAATTTGGCGCAACAGGTTGATTTACGGTTGTACATATGTTTTAATTGTTTCCTAGAACTCAGAAAGACATCAAGTGGCGGAGTGGTTATATGTGCGCGAGCTAAAACTTTGAGGCTCACCCGGCTGACCCGGGTTTGAATCCCGGCAGCCGGTTTTCTTTTTTATTTATTTTATTTTCACTTTTTATCAACTATAGTTTTTAAATTCTAATTTGTTTATTAATTATGCATCGTTTAAAATTAAAATAAACATAAATACGCAACGAAAAATTTATAACTTGATATTTGATTTACAAACGAAGCGGGTTTGGGAACCCGTTTTTTGACGAATGTTACAATTACCTCGCACTTCCAGTGGGTATGACACATTTGGGTTATCATTGATCGTCTCACTAAATCAGCTCATTTCATTCCAATCCGTGAGGACTATAAGAACGAGAAGTTAGCTCGTGTCTATATTGATGAAGTTGTAAGGCGTCATGGTGTGCCTTTAAGTATCACTTCAGATCGAGATGGCCGCTTTACTTCACGAACATGGCAAGCTGTGCAATCAGCGTTAGGTACACATAGTTCTCAGCACCGCCTTTCACCCTCAAACTGATGGTCAATCTGAGCGCACCATACAAACTCTTGAAGACATGTTGCGAGCATGTGTCATAGACTTCAAGGGCAATTGGGATACTCATCTACCATAGTTGAATTTTCGTACAACAAGAGCTATCATTCAAGCATCAGCATGGCTCCTTTTAAAGCCTTATATGGTCGTAAGTGCCGATCTCCAATATGTTGTTACAAAATTGGGGAAGCACAAATCACTGGACCTGAATTGATCAAAGAAACGACTGATAAGATTCTTCAGATCCGCAATAATCTCCTAGCAGCTCGAAGTCGTAAAAAGAGTTACGCTGATAAACGACGAAAGCCACTTGTGTTTTGTGTTGGCAACAAAGTACTTTTGAAAGTATCACCATGGAAGTGAGTGGTTCGTTTTGGTCAAAAAGGCAAGCTAGCACCACACTATGTGGGACCATTCAAAATGCTCGAAAGAGTTGGTCCTGTAGCTTACAAGCTTGATTTACCAGAAGAACTCAACAGAATTCATACCACGTTCCATGTATCAAACTTGAAAAAGTGTCTCGCCGACGACCTGTAGAAATCATGGATTTTGGTGAGAAGCGTTTAAGACGAAGTCGTATTCCAATAGTCAGGGTGTGTTGGGAGTCAAAACGAGGACCTGAGTTTATTTGGGAACACGAAAACTCAATGCGTGAAAAATACCCGCATCTCTTTCCAGTTACACCTACTACCTAAATTTCGGGACGAAATTTCTAAAAGTAGGGGATACTCGTTGTAAAACGGGTTCAAAACCCGCTTCGTTAAATAATTCAAGTATTTAATTTAAAGTATCGTTGCGTATTTATTCACCATTTAATCCGAGTTATTAATTTATAGTTACTAAATAAATTAAAAGAATTAAAATATTATATAAATAATAATAATATCAATAAATGAAGTTTTAAATAATAAAAATAAAGTCTAAGGGGCAACCGGGTTCGAACCCGGGTCCCCATCAAACACACACATAGCTTACACCACTGAGCTACCCACATCATTTGTTTTAAACCCAAAACAATTAATTTTTATACACACACAAACCTCAAACCTGCAATTCGAATTTTGGCAGAACCAGTAACCGTTGAAAACCCAATCTGAGCAATCAAGCTCAATTAACGTGTTTTCTTATGATTAGCAAGTGTAACCGACTTCAAATATCAATTTTAACCGAAGATTCGAAATCAAATGATTTGAAACTGAAAGAATCATTGATCTTAAATTTTGATTTCGAAACCGAAATCTGTGTTTAACTGTTTACCCTATAAATATCAATCCTACATTCCGATTAAACTCGCCAAATTCAAATCAACTCTCTGAAATCTATTCTCTCTGCTCGAATCAAGTGTCGCCGGAAACTTCTGCTTTTCGCCGGAATTCACAACCGAAATATCGTAATAGTTCTCCAAGCCGGTATAATTTTCTAAACCTCCTTACTATCTCTTGTTTAGTAATTTATAAGCTCAAAACAGTAATCAAAACTGTTTAATCAGTTTATTCAGTCGGGATCATTGTCTGGGTTTTAAATGGTGAAAAAGATGAAGTCAAGATAGTGTTTAAATATAATAAAAACGGGTATTTAACCGGGTTAGACATACAGTCCAGCGGTGGACTGTGTGCAATTACAAAGCACACGTCCCGGGTTCGAGTCTCAGACACGGTCCGCTTTCCTTAATTAAACCCAACCTTTTTATTACTTATATATAACAGGAGTCAGTAAGTGTATCACGAACAGCGAGTCCCGAGTTCTATCCGGCTACTGAAACCGGTTTGACCATTTATAAAACCTTTTTAAATAAAAACAAAATATGGTTAAACCTAATTTGTATATATATGTAATTAAAATCAGAATTATTTCAGGTTAGACACGTAGCTCAGTTGGTAGAGCTGTGTGCACGTATACGGGGGGTCACGAGTTTGAACCTCACACGATGCCATCTCCACAACAGTCCGATCGGTCAGACCTGACAAGGTCTAATATTTTTTTATTACTATTTTCTTTATATTTTTATTTTAAAATCCTTTAAAAATACTTAAAAATAAGACTTTTCTAGTTTAAAAATTGTAATAAGTATTATAAAAATAGATCTAAAAATCTAATAAATGACATTAATTAGAAATATTAATTTCAAATAAAAGTTATATATTTATCGAATTATTACGTGATTATTTAGGTTAGTTTCTCTCGTCGGTTGAATCCTAAATCGTGCACGGTCGTCGTCAATCCAAGAAAACGCACCCACTATGAGTGAATCCTTACAAATTCTCCATTTTATTCATGTTTTGGGGTGTATCATGTGTCGTTTACATATTCTGGTTTATTCAAACACTTGTGCTGCTACCATTATATGATCTAACGTTTGTGAAATGTTTGGTTGATGTTATACGTGGTTACATTTTCTCATTTCAGTGCAATCATTCACATTAGGCCCATCAGTTCCTCGTTGGATACAAGTTGAGCATCGCGTGCCTCATTAGATCGGCTCCGTTTAATTGAGCCTTGATCTCACAGTTCATCTTTATCATTATCATGTGTACATTTCTTGGTGCTATGTGGTTTGTGGATAGATTTACATATATGCATGCTCATATTTGGTTTATGCACATTTTTATTAAAATAATCAATATAACTATTTCTTTCAAATGTTTAAATGAGATTTACTCGCCAACTTTTGTTACCCAAATCTTTATTTTACACATGATACAGGTGGACAGGCTGAGGAGAGGAACACTTAGGATTTGGAATTAGAAGAAGAATAAAACATTGTTTGTCTAGAATATTTTCGTGTTTTATGTTTTATGTGTTTGTTGGAATATTCTCTTTTAATTTTGAGTTAATAAATATGAAACTTAATTATAATGTCATGAGCTTTGATGAAAACCCAATCATGCCCCGAATTCTATTTCCGTTCGTGGTGTGACACTTCGTACGAGTGACAACAGGCTTGCTTCACAGGAGCTGTCATGTCTATAGGTGTTGTGTGTTTATTGTTTTGTAAGTTTTGAAAGTTCCCTTAGGGGAAACGCTGGCGGATTCTCTCCAGGAACTCCGCCAGCCAGACTAGATGTATACTCTTTCGGTATGAATGAATGAAATGAAAAGCTTCCGCTGATTATGTGCCTACATGTCTATTTCATTCTGCCGAATCTGTACTATCCCCAAAACCTCCGTCTAGAACCGCCGCCGCCCACGGGACCCATAGTAATTCCATTGTTTTTGTTTTACGTATTTTTTAGTAGAAATGTTATTGTCTTTATTGGTTTAATTAATATAAATGTCCTTTTTTAATTGTTTTGTTTAATTAAAAAAGAGTTACAATAAAAAAGATTTAATAAAAAAACATGCCCCTTAGCGTTGCCCACCACCCCATGGATTTTAGGTTTTGGAGGGCAAAGCCATACTACCTAGGTGGCTTCCACATGGTAGGATCTGCCCTCTTGTCCTTGCCCACCACACCATGTAGTCTAAGGGTAAAGATCGAGGAATGGTTGCTAATTCCAATGGTTCATTAACCATGGAAGAGGAATTCTTGCAATAAAAATGATCGAGTGTTGATGAATCTAATTTTATTATTTGGTTACAAGCCTAATTATACATTTAAAAAAACATGATAGATTTGTTGTAGTGATTTGTTAACTAGGTTGAAACAGGTATGCTAATCTATATAACGCATAAAATAATGTTGAAATGATGTTAGTTATGTTTCTAGGACACAACACACTAGACACATAATGTTATTGGAGCATCTACGGATTTCTTCACAAGTTGCGGGTTCATCATGGGTTGGGCCAAGGTGGATCAAGTTCTTCATAGGTTGGGATCAAGGAGGGACTTAAAGATTAGGTTTAGAGCGACGGACAGTCTGAATGCGAAGATGAGTCTGTACGGGTGTTGGAGTGGCAACAAAAAGGAACAACGGTCTAGGAAGAGAATAGATTGATCATAATAGAACTGAGAAAGTGAGGAAGCCCTCGGTTATTGCTAACGTGTTAGAAAAGTTGAAGGGTGAAGCTTATGAGAGATCATGGAGTATTAAGGATGAGAAGGTGTGGCATGAATATCGTTGTTTGGAGAGTGTGAAAGAGGTTAAGTGTAGGGATTGATTGTTAGTTGGTAGTTCATGTTTAAAACTATTTCTGAGTGAGCTTAAATCTAGATGGAAAAGATCACACATGGTGAAGGAGAGGTGATTTTCCTCGACCCTCCTTAGAAAGATTGATTGATTAGGATGATTTCTTGGGATCTAGCCCAAGTTTTAGAGTTTGTATAGGTTTGATTTTCTATGTTTCGGTTTGTGTGTTTTTGTTGCTTTTTGTTTTTCAGGGATTCGACTCAATTTTGGTCAGGAATATCATAAAAAAACAAAGTTCTAGGTATGTTTGCACTTAATTTTATAGTTGGAAGATATTTTTAGAGGTATCGGGGGAAGAAGGAAGTGGAAACCAAAATTTTTCTAAGTTAAAAAAAAACAAAATAACATTTTGTGGAAAATGGTTCCCCGCGCCGCGTGAGGTTGTGGGCTCTATTCCTCGCGACACACAAAGATTGCAAAATTCGGAAAAAAATTAATGGTTGGCGTGTCTCTAAGGGTCAATTTCATGGCCTCGCGACATGCGCCAGAAACATCTAACTTTGTAAAAACATTAAAAGGCAGGAAGGGGTCACTAAGTGTAGCATATGCAAACTTTCAACCGTTGTACACTCTCGATCGTTTTCGTATTTAATAAATTTTATATTTTATTTACGAAATCGTACGATCGAGCGAAATGATATTCATGACATAATTGGAACAAAATCTAAGTTACGTATGCCTTTATACCCTTCATGTAGCGTAAATTACAAGTTAGAAGGGTTAAAATGACAAACAAGTGAAAATATAAGTCTGGGGCCAAAACTGCGAAAAATAGGAACTTATTTATCAGATGGCCTTACGGACCATAAGACCTAAAGCCTTACGGACCGTAAGGGACCCCCAGTTGCAGAATTTTGCTTGTTCTCCAAGTTCTGCTAAATATGCTCATTTCTTGACACCTAGCACGTAATTGCCACCCTCTTTCTGGTTCTAACACCTCATGGGACACTTGTTAACATCAAGAGAAGTCCCATAACACTTAGCATGATCTAGTTGAACTTGTTCAACTATAAATAGCCTCATATCTTCATCCATTCAACTTGCTCAATTCACTCTCTTATCTCTAGTCACTCATTTCTAGAGTTTGATTCTCTTTAAAGGCCTCCTACTGAGTTCTAATCCTTCCTAAAGCACAAGTAAGTGTTCTTCCTTAGTATTTTTCATTATTTTGGCTAGTTATGAGCCAAAAGTTAAACAAATTGACTTTTTGTTTGTCTTTTGGTTCTGACATTTTGGTCAAATCAAAGTTGAAATTGAACTTTGCAACGTGATCGTAATAATGAAGGTGTTAAGCCCTCACGATTACAGCATCTGATCATCAAGTTTAGTAGGTGAAATAACGAGTCAAACTTTTACGAAATAAAAGTCAAAATGCATAAAAGTGCATTTTACGACGAAAGTGTTTTCGGGTATTAAAACTTCAAATTTTGACACCTAATCAGTTTTATAACATTATTAGACATGTTTTAACATGTCTAACTCGTCGTTTCTAGTTTAGCGCTTATTCCTTAGTCGAAAGTCGAGCGGTTTGACTTCTGCTTTGACTTTCAAATCTGACCCGTTTGATCACTCTTAGGATCCAACCAAGCCCACTTATTTGACCATAGTAATATAGGGAATAACCCTCTGAGATTATATGTTATGGTCATGTCATTTGGTTAGTCAAATGACGAGTCAACCTTAGATACTTTTATTGGACAAAAATACCCTTTTTCGCATAAAATAATTTTAAACATATAAGATCATTATTTTTAACATTTAAATTGATCTTACAACATTATTAAACATGGTTGACATATTGGACTCGTCATATGACTCATTCGACCATCTGAACCTGTATTTACGCATACGACCCGTTAAAGTGGCATAAACCACTTTAACAAGTCGTAACGGGTCACAACGCTAGAAACCCTTTCCAAATTAGAATGTAAGGTTAATAAACCATATTATATGAGATCCTTCTCGTTTGGTTAATAAACTACATTCTATCCGATCTTCCGTTTAAGCCTCGATACACACTAACCTTAATTCTCCAACCAAATTAGGAAACCCTTGAATCACCTAAGCTTTGCTTAATCATTTGAACAAGACATATACACAATCCATGTAAGTACATAGTTCCCTCTTTTACGTTTTTCAAATGTTTTGGGGTGATTCATATGTGCATATATTTATTTTCAAGGTTTCAAAAACAATATACATATACGGTTTATATATATACACAAAAATGATTTTCATTTTGTATGAAACTTGATGGTGCATTAAACTCGACAATGGTACATTCATTTTTTATCAGGTCGACGGTAGTAGGTTATAGCACTATAGAATTGACAGTCTCATTCCCACTTCCTATGTATGTTTGGAATTTCCTCGGGGAATAACCGAATCCGAGAAATCCAAATTGATATACCCTTTCTAGGATTATCTGTCAGTCCAAACATGCTTAATGTACCGCCAACAAGCTATATTTTAGTTTCATACTAGACTTGACAAGACAATTTGGTTTTATACTCGACAAGACAATTTGGTTTTATACTCGAAAAAATAATGTTTTGAAGTTAAATTTATGTCAACCATATAAAGTTTTTCCGATTACTTGCACAATTTTACAAAACAAACATTTTTTCAAGGTTTAGGGCTACAAAGATTTTCTTATCAACTTATGTGGTTGGTTAACCTTTTTTTAACACAAAACTTGTAGCCATGAACTTGACCATAAAACCTATGTTAGTTACCAGCATTCAATGTTGACGTTATTTTCACATAAGTTTTAGGTGTTAATACATGCAATGATTATTCAATTATGCTACACATAGGAATCGACTCGGGCCTTAGTATTCTTTAATTAAAAAACAATTACTTGTACTAGTTGCATTGAAAAACAATGTTAATATGATGAAACTTTTTAGTACCATGTGTTGTGAGCAATTTGTAACTAGACTCCACAACGATTCCGCCGTGGGTTGTTTTTATACGCGGTCAGGGTGTTACACTAAGCCACCAATCTTCTTCTAATTCCTTCATACACCAGCCACCATGCAACCATTATACCTCCGCCTTCAGCCGCCATCCCTTACTACCATTTACAACCACAACAACCACCTATCCTTCATTGCCCCATATCTCGGCCCTACTCAACAACGGGTATCGTCCACCATCTCGGCTCTACTTGGTTTTTCGGTTACTGTGTGTCATCCATCAGGTACCTTTCCCTATTTTTTGTATTTTGAGTTGAGTCTTAGTGTCGTTTGGTTATCATACCATGTCCTATAATTCGAGTCGTTTGTGCTTAAGTCTTGGGTTTTTTGGTCGAGTACGCATATGCAAGTTTGTTGTCAGGTTTGTTTTGTGTACATTGAGTCTTTCTATATATGTTTGGGGTTGCTTTGATTTGAATTTTGTAGGATAAGGTTCATACTCAATCTCCATTCAAGCGGTAATTATCTGAATACCATATACTTGTTAATGGCACCCTAGATCTTTTCTGTTGAACTGCGGTTGCAACGGAAATGTTATACGATCGTTTGGAACATGATACACAAGGATTACTGTCATATTAACCAGGGGAGTCTGTTCCAACTTTATGTACATGTTATTTATTTCTATTTTAAGTCGTGTCTCGATCTATTGGGGGTGATGTAGATTTTAAGTGTGGGGATGGAAAACAGACATCTCTTTCTGTATTTTGAGCCTATGCTTTTGAAAAATAAAAAAAAAAAAAAAAAATAAAAGAAATTAAAAAATGGTCTTGATTTCTTGTAACTAAATGGAAGATTATAGGTAAAATTGGGAATTAGTTTTTCAAATATATATAAAAGAGAAATAGAAAACACATCTAGCTTGGAATGTGTTGGTAGGCCCAGCCGCCTTTGAACAGTTTTCCCCTTGGATTGTAACTAAAAAACTGAATTAATTCATGAGATCTTATGGGTTCTTACCTTAGGAAAAATGGTTAAGATGAACTGTCAAAAATAGTATAAGAGTTACCACTGTAGATTTAATAAAAATTAGTATAAGACTTACCAATGTAGATTTAAAAAGTTGTGGGTGATAAAAAAATATTTTCATAAATTGGCACTCCACTTTCTTTTTTTGAAAGTAAATTTGAAAGTTGGTGGCGCTTCACACTTCCATATTTCTATTTGAAATGAGCTAAATCAAGACACTAAGGTTTGCGTATGTATCACATACCAAGTTACAGCTTGGTTGAAACACCATTGGGCTGGATTCTAAAGAGCTTAAAGTATGGTATATGTGGCCTATATGTCATGTCGGGTTATAACTTGATTGGAACACCACTACATGCTACAGTATACATTCTAGACTACGCAAGTTTGGGTAAGATTGTTCCCATCCTTTACCGGTTTCATTTCTATGTTGGGGTATCAATTATATCGTTTAGTCATAGATTATGGCCAAGATGAGTCGATTACCAACTATGATCTGGATGACTCTTGTTAGAGGAATGGTGGAAGTCGTGTCACACCCCAACCGATGGCGGAAACATCGAGGCGGGACGAAAACAAGATTGCAAGAGACTTCATAACACTATTTATGACAATATTTAAATAATTCGATCTCACTGATACCAAAAGGACAATACATAGTTTCAAAAATGGAAATACAACAAGTTTCGAATCACATAACAACATGAATTGAAATACATAAATTTAAGTCTAGGTGTGTATCTAATCCACCCTAAATAAGTTTCTTAATCGGAAACAACTAGTTTCTGCAACATGTATTAAAATAATGATCAACAAAAGTTAGCGAGCATACAAGTTTATTTACATAGCACAATAGTGAAAAAGTTGCCTCATATCCAACATGGTAAATTGCATATTATGTTACAAACATACTAACATGTGATAACTACATGTCAATCCAAAGTTTAACGCAATCATGATTACCATTGTCACCGAAATGACAAGGTGTAAAATAGTTTATTTAACAATACCGCAAGAATACGGGCAGTGCGTTAATCCTATAGCACTATAATTGGTAAGGGAGGCTAGCAAGGTTAATGAGCATATAGACACAAGTATACATAGCATGCGATAACAAGAATAATACAAAACGGGTAGGTATGATTATAACAAGTTTTAATAGAATCGTGATTTGTATAATTGTACGTTGCACCCAAAGTGTGTAAACGGAAAAATAAGTTCAAGTATACTCACGGTTTGTGTTAAGCTTTCCGAATCCATGAAACTTGGGTGATGGAATGGGTGGACGGCGAGCCAAAGTTTCCCTATAAATGGGAACAAAGGTGAGTAAGTTTCCGGGTTAACATGACTAGTAAAGAAAGTAAATTTAACAATTACATTAGTTTATAGTCAAGTATTCCCTAAAGGGGTCATGGAGATTCCAGTAGGAGGTAGGATGATATGCATCCATTTAAACCTTGTCATAAGAATTCACCAAAGCACAACCCGAAGGTCGGTTGGTCATGAATGTACATAAAGGAAGATAAAAAAAAGTAAAAAGGATAATCATATAAGTGTGGTGTAGGACAAGTTTGAATAGGCAAGGCTTTCATGGTCCATACACTAATTCAACACACAAGCCTAGGCTTGGTTGATGTGTACACTTGAAGGTTGCTCATGAACCTCAATCAAAACAGAAAGTTTGGGTCTTCATAGGCTCCAATATCCATAGGCTACAACTACAACATGTACACAAGTTTGTTGGCTTGTCCAAGCACATGTTGGGTAGGCTATGAACATGAAGGCTATGCCAAACATGTTGAAACCAAAGAAACTGAAGGTTTCTAAGCATCTTGGACCTTCAAACAAGAGTGTTACACCTCTGAGAAATCTTGGGTAACATCCTCATTTGAAGTTCAAGATGGTAGGAAGTAAGAACAAGAGAAGAAGATAGGTGAAAGGTGAGTTCTTGCACTCACTTTTTAACTTGGAAGAATTCTGCCCTAACTTGAGTGTTGAGCAGATTATGGAGCTTAGTATGAGAGTAGGAAGGTGTAAAGGACAAATGAAGGTTAGGAGTCTTGTATTTATAGTGGGTGAAGTTAGGTGAATGTTTAATGAGGTTTAGAAGCCCATTGGTGGAGACTGGATGTGGAGGTTGGAGCCATAAATACAAGATTCAAAATTTATATTTTAGGGTGGAGGTTGGAGCCAATAATGTAGATTCAAAACGTGGGTTTTAGGGGGGGTTTGGATTTTTGTCACAAATGGTCCCTCAAGTTTGATAAGTATGCAATTAGGGCCCCAAAGTTAGGTTTTAGGGTGTTTTCGAGTGCTTTTCGTGTAATTTCAAGCGTGTAACAAGCATGTAAATATTGTAAACTTAAACGTTATGTCAAGTATGTCAATGTATGTGAAATTATGTAAAACAAGTATCGATAGTGCCGGTCGTAACATAGTTGTTGGTTATCGCACGAAATGCAAGTATAGGCGATTTAGGATCTATAACACATAATTGCAACTATAATTAACATGTCGAAGGTGTTTACAAGTATAATATGATGTATCATGATGTATAATAAGTATCAGAATCATTAATTGTGGGTTAATCACAAGTATTGCACGTAAACACGTTGAAAGTCGGTTATTTGCACGTATCGTCACATAGTTTCGAATTAGGGTTTATTGCTTGCGATTACAAGTATAAATTGAACATAACAAGTATAAATGGAACATAATTGATGTAAATATGACTTTCATTATGATCGGTGTCTCAGACTACAAGTTGAAAATACGATACAAGTACAAGTTTCCGAAAATAGAAAGTTTCCAAAAATGGAAAGTACAACAAGACTTGATAAATATGGAAAGCGTGGAAATGCAGAGCGTTACAGTCTCCCCTATTTTTGGAAATTTGGTTCTTGAAATTTATTCAAGAGGAAGGTGTAACGAAAAATGCGGATACTTGGTCTTCATATCACTTTCATGTTCCTAAGTAAACCCGGCGCCACGCTTTCCTTCCCATCGTACCTTTACTATGGGAATCCGGCTGCGCCTCAATTGCTTGATACCTCTCTCCATGATTTCGACCAGATTCTCCACAAAATGAAGTGACTCATTGATTTGAAGATCTTCGAGCGGAACTTAAAGTTCTTCATCCGCCAAGCACTTCTTGAGGTTTGAGATATGAAACGTTGGATGGACATTGTTGAGCTCTTGAGGCAAGTCGAGGCGGTACGCCACTTTGCCAATCCTTTCGGGAATCTTGAAGGGGCCTACAAAGCGAGGAGCGAGTTTATCCTTCTTACCAAAGCGAACAACACCTTTCCATGGTGATACCTTGAGAAGCACTTGATCACCGACTTCGAATTCCAATGGTTTACGACGCTTGCCGACATAGCTCTTTTGTCGACTTCAAGCCTTGAGAAGATTGTCACGGATTTGCATGATCTTATCTGTGGTCTCTTGTATGAGCTCAGGACCGGTGATTTGTGCTTCGCCAACCTCGTGCCAACAAATAGGCGAACGACACTTACGACCATACAATGCCTCAAAAGGAGCCATTTGAATACTGGAGTGGTAACTGTTATTATACAAGAATTCTATCAATGGTAAATGTACATCCCAATTTCCACTTAAATCAATTACACACGAACGGAGCATGTCCTCGAGGGTTTGAATAGCACGTTCGGTTCTTCCATCCGATTGAGGTATTAAGATTAAGATGTGTACCCATCGCGGTTTCAAATGTTTGGCCAAAGGCGAGAAGTGGAACGACCATCGTGGTCAGAAATGATGTCAATGGGGATACCGTGACGACAAATGACTTCATTCATATAGATGCGAGTTAATTTCTCAACTCGGTAGTCCTTACGAATGGGGAGAAAGTGAGCTGATTTGGTTAAGCGGTCAATAATTACCCAAATGTTGTCATGACAAGAGGAAGTGCGAGGGAGTTTGGTAATGAAATCCATGGCTATACTCTCCCATTTCCAAATTGGAATTTTTGGTTGTTCCAGTAACCAAGAGGGACGTTGATGTTCGGCTATGACTTTGGAACACGTAAGACATTTCGAAACGTAGGCAGCGATATCTTTCTTCATTCCAGGCGGCCATAAAGATGTACGAAGATCATGGTACATTTTATCAGCGCCAGGATGAATAAAGTATCGGAATTTGTGAGCTTCTTTGTGAAAGGGGATCGGCTCTCTTCTTTGAGCACCGGACCGATTCGGCTCAGCTAACTGAGGCAGAATTCATTACTAGCGAGTTGGACAAACAAACAATCAAGTATGATGCTTAAACACCTTTACTTCGTATATTAATAAATGTGAAAATTAAGACGATGTTGGGCTTGGAGCATTAAAAGTTTATTCATTAGGGATGTATTTGGGCTTTTGGGGTATTGTGGGCTTCCTAGTGCCTAATGGACCTAGGGTTGCAATTATGGGCTTAGTGGTGCTTATAAATAGAAGGGCTAGGTCAGAGAGAAAATGTTAGAGAGTTGAAAGCAAAAACTTGTATCTGACATCTTTGGTGTATGCACGTTATAATCATTGAAGTTATTCAAGTTGTTCTTCTTCCTAATCATAATTTCCGTTATTGATTAGGTTAGTGATACCTGTTTGATCCATTTACGGGACTTACAATTGGTATCAGAGCCTGCTGTTCTAATACAGGCTCTGGGTATTGCTGATTGAAGAAGTTTTTGAAGTGTGTTGCTGCTGTTTGGATCGGTTTTTGGTGTTCCGGATCACTGTTCATCGTCGGAGGCTACTGTTCCAAAGAACTTGTGAAGAATTCGGATCTGGTATTGTTCCAGATTCCGAAGAACACGAAGAAGGTTCTCACAATTCGGATTAACCACTGTTCCGGATTCCGAAGAACACGAAGGAGATCATCCATCTCGGATTGATCTCGGACTATTGCTTGTTCCGGATTGTAGTCTGAGTTACTGTTGCGGGTTTTGAATTCCTTGAATCTCGGAATTCAGTTGCAGAAAAGGCGGGGTTACTGTTACGGATTAGGATCAGTGTTCCAGATTTTCAGCAGATAAGACAGGCATTTCGGATTCTCCATTCCGGATTCTTGATTCCGGATTTATATTCAGAGTTGGTTATTCCGGATCATACATCTCGGATTCTCCATTTCGGATTTGGATTTCGGATCTACATTTCGGTCTTCTTATTTCGGATCTCATATCGGGTTTCCTATTTCGGATCTTCAAGTCGGATTCAGCAATCCGGATTGTTCATTTCGGATTCTTTAGTCCGGATTACTCATCAATTCGGAAAATCTATCCAGGTTGACCATCTTTGACTTCAGGATTGCCATTTCGGATAATCTTTCCGGGTTGACCATCTTTGACTACAGGATTGACCTTTTCGGATTCAGTACTGTTCATCAGAAACACTTAAATTTAATTAAACTTTAAATCAATTTGGTAAATTTTTAATTAATTTAATTTCAATGGCTGGATTCGTGACCGCACAAGACCTGACAACTGCCGCAATGGCTGCCCTGCAATCGCAAACTTTAGCCCTCCACCAAGAGCTGGGTCAGGTAATTGACACTTCAACCAAAGTGCCACGTTTATTGTACGGAGATGAATACTATGAGTGGAAGTTCTGCTTCAAACAGTACTGCAAGGCAAAAGAACCCGGTGTGTGGAGATGCATCATGAATGGTCCAAGAACCATAGTGTACATCACAGAGCAAGATCCTGAAATGAAAATTCCAAAGCTAGTGCACCTATGGACTCCAGAGGACATCAAGATCATAGAAGAAGATGAGAAGGCTTCTGCAACTCTAACCATGGCTCTACGACTTGATATTTCTATCGCGGTCAGAAACTGTAAAACCGCAAAGGAGGTTTGGAGTGAGTTGCAAAATCTCTACGAGGGAAATGCCGACATGAAAGCAAGTAGGGTGAATTAGCTGAATCAGCAATTCAGCTCGTTCAATCACATATATGGGGAAACCATCGAAAACCAGATATGTCGCTATGTCAAGCTAGTTTCCCAGATGATTTCAGCTGAGATCACCCTCACCAACAGTGCCATGAACCGACAGTTATTAAATTCACTGCCCAAAAGTTGGGATGCAGACGTGGGCATGATAAAAAAGACAAAGAACTTAAATGATGTCACTCTCACTGAGATGATAGCTACTATCAAATCATGTGAGATTGACAACAAGCAGAGGGAGATCAACCATCAAAGCAGTTTGACGGCCGCAGGGATGACAGGGTAGAACGCGCCTTTAATGTCACAGAATCTCATCTATAGTCCTCTGCAAGGAAATGCACAAGCACCGGGTGGATCAAATGTGGTTTACAGTCCGATTGCCATGCCTCAGAACACTCAGTATGTGTATGGTTTTCAATCTCCAAATCCTACAACAGTTTCAGCTGCTCAAGTTCACACACAGTACCATGCTCAGTATCCTAACATGGTTTTCAGTCCTGCAACTCCTCAAACAGTGCAACAAGGGTCATTCCTCAAACTGCTGCACCAGTCCCTGGACCTGCTCAACCCGTGTCCAACTCTGTGTTTCTCACTAAGGAAAACGAAGAGAAACTGGCTATTGCAGCATCAATGATCAAAAGCTTAAACGCCTTCCTGGCAGGTGATTTGACCCTTCCATCTATTCTTCCAACAGAAGTTGATCAGATCATGGAGGAGGACCTGGATGAGATCGATGTCTCTTGGAATTTAGCAATGGCTGCTTTTCGGGTCAACAAGTTTCAGAAAAAGTATGTAAGGCAACCCTTGTCGAACTTGAAGACTTGTCTCACAAAGGACAAACTTAGATGTTACTGATGTCACGAACCAGGACACTTCGCTAGGGAATGCAAGAAGCCACCATCAGGTATGTATCATCCAGGGTCGCTGATATACAGAGCAGTGACAGACAGCTGGTTCCCGTCTCCCCTTCCAAGTCAACTACGAGTCCATCAAGCAGCCCAGGCAGGAAGTCCACAGCACTTGTGGCCCAACAGCATGAGGGTTTCAACTGGGCAGATGCTGCAGCTCAAATGGAAACCTTGAATCTATCCAAGAACAGCAACAACTGCATGATGGCGCAGACAACTAAGACGCCCGATCTTTCGAAAACGGTAAATCAAATACTTTGTTCTGATAGTTGTCGTTTTAAATTATCACAAATGCGCGCCCACAATTCAACTCTAGTATTTGAATATCAACAAGTTGCGTCACAGAACATCGCCCTTAATAATAAGAACAAGCTTCTTATGGAGAAGGTCGAAGCTCAGAAACAGGATGTGGCTCAGCTAAAGCTAGACTTAAACCAACAGCAATGTTGGGTCTACGACTACAAGCTAAAACTAGCTGAAAAGGACATAGAACTTCAAGCAGCCTTAGCCAAGCTGAATTCTTTGACATGGAAGCTTCACAAAAACGAAATAAACATTAAGAAATTTGAAACTTCTAGTAAACTAGTCAAGGACTTATGTGACCTCCAGCTTAATTATCAAAAGAATTTTACTAAAGGCCTTGGGTACAATAGGGCGCCTCCACCATATAATCATAACTATACTAGAATGCCTGAATCTGAGGAAGAGGTAGAAAATGCTGAAAAAATGATGTATGGTAAACCGTCAGATTATTTATCCAAACCATGGACGCCTTATTTCCTAAAGTTCCCCAAACCCACTGAACTCAAGAGGGATGATGTCTTTGTGGCTTCTACATCACTTCCTTGTGAAACTGGTAGTCATCCCTCAGAAAGTACAGATGGATTGGAGAAAGAAGTGCCTGAGGGAGAAACATCCTCCACAAAATCTAATGAAAAAGAATCTTCTGATACTCAAACTAAACTTGTGAATGATACTAATGTGTCTAATTCATGTGCAGAAGAAGTTTTAGTTGAGGATATCACACATGGTGATGAAAAGGAATGTCTGAATACACATTCAGACAATTCAGCTGATGATTATGCTTTTTATAAACATGCCTTTGACATTTTAAATCAATTTCTTGCTGAACAATTTACATGCTCAAATAGTGTTGGTTGTGTTGAGAATTTAGACAAGTTTAATTCTGGTTTTTCATCAAATACTGATGTTTTGAACTATGCTAATAACTGTAATAACTTGTGTGATGAGAAAATGAATTTAGCTGCAGGTTCTGCATCAACAGATGATTCGGCTTCATCAGCTTCAGCTGAAGATACGGAATGTTCATCTTCAGAGGCTGCGTCTGTTGATGCATCTCCTAGGGTTGATAGTGTGAAAGTCGACCAACCAACCGGTTCTGTAAACGTTGATGGTGACATAATTCTAGAAGACTCGGGCGACTCAACACAAGGGACTGATTCTGAAACGACAGAAGATGAACACATTTTTCCTGATAATTCAAATGAAAATATTAAACCTGATCTTGAATCGTAACCTCAAACTTCTCATAATTGCGAGGTTAAACAGTCATCTGCTGAAATTTCAGAACGGGATGTCCCTGTGGAGCCACTCGTGTCCTCTACAGAATCTGTCACGAAGTGTGATTTGAAGAGTAAGACTAAAAAGAGGAGAACACGCCGATCTAAAAAGAAGAAAACCAAACAAGCGTCTACAAAAACTGAAACTGCAACTACAACTGCTGAGTTCTCTCATCAAACTGAGGAATCAACTCAGCAGTCGCACACTGAATCTGTTAAGCAACCAGCTGAACAAATATCAGTTAAAATTTTGCCAAAAGCTCCATGTTCAAAATCCTTCCATTCAAATCACAAAACTAAAAAGTGTGCTGATGGTTGTGCGCAGGACACCGTCAAGACCAAGACCGTGCATCACCCGTCAGTACCCGCCAGGAAGAAACTGACAGACAAATTGCTTAGAATTTCCTAAGCTGAACGGACTCTCTTCTTCTAGAAGAGGCAGACTGTTTCAATTGTGGATCTCCCGGGCACATTGCTCGAAATTGTCAAAAGACCTTTACCTCTTTCAAAACTTTGTATTCCAGGCATCAGAAGGCTATGTCGAATCGCCCACATGAGGCTTGATTTGTGGCTAACTCTTCTAATCAAGACTGGAACTTGTCCAAGAAAAATTCTGTTAAACCTTTGAGACCTTCAGCTTCCCAGAATCCCTCTAGCACTCCAAGGATTGTGCAGAGGTCTGATTCGGTAACCTGGAGGCCTAAGTCAGTGGCCAAGAATCAGTCTACTACCCCACTGACTAATAAATCAAAAGCATCGTCAACCTCATCCTCAACTAATCTGATCTCTTGTGAGGTTACTTATGTTGATGCTAATGGCAAGCCCAGATCTTCTATGGCCTGGGTTCCCGTTTCTAACTAGAACCTGTTGAAATGTGCAGTAACAGCTCTGGCGCGCTCTTGTTCGATTATGGTACATTGATAGCAGTTATTCCAGGCATATGAAAGGAGACATCTCGTAGTTGAATGACATTCAGTTTTTCGATGGCGGGTTTGTTTCCTTCGCAGGTGGAGAAACAGGGAAAATCACAATGAGAGGACTGTTTGCAATGGAGCCCTGAGCTTTAAGAATGTCAATTATGTACCAGAATTGAAGGGACAGTCTGTTGATTATGTCTCAACTCTGCGACAATCATCTGGATGTTCTCTTCACAGAGAAAGGATGTTATGTGCTAAAACCGGGTTTAATCATTCCAGATGATTGGATTCTTCTGAAAGCTGCCCGTAAAGAAAACGCATATGTAATTGATATGAACCAGGCTCCTTCCGACAAGCTCACTTGCCTTTTCTCTTCGACAGCCGAACATGACGCCATGCTATGGCATTTTAGACTGGGTCACATCAACATGAAGAATTTAAATCGTCTTGCAAAAGGTGGTTTAGTCAGAGATCTACCAGTTCGTGACTTCATGCAGATCGAAAAATGTGAATCATGCGCGCGTGGGAAACAACATCGACAGCCGTACAAAACCAAAGTCGTACCATCCACTTCTCAGGTCTTAGAATTGCTCCATATGGATCTCTTCGGTCCAACAGACATCCGCAGCATTGGAGGGAAGGCTTACTGTTGGTTATTATTTATTACTACTCTCGATTCACCTGGGTTTTCTTTCTCACACATAAAAGTGAAACCGCTGAGCTAGTCAAACAATTTGTCTCGCTTATGGAAAATCACACAGATTCTACGGTGAAGGCTATTCGGTGTGATAATGGGACAGAGTTTAAGAATCTTACCTTAAACTCTTTAAGGCTCCACCAAGGGGATTGACCGACAATTCAGTGCAGCCAGAACCCCACAACAAAATGGGGTTGCAGAACGCAAAAATCACACACTTATTGAAGCTGCACGCACTATGCTGGTTGAATCTGAGTTACCTCTCATCTTCTGGGCAGAAGCAATTAACATTGCATGCTATATTTAGAATCATGCCCTGATCAATAAACGCCACATGAAGACTCCATACGAAGTGGTTGAAGGTCGCAAACCTTCGGTCAAGCATTTCTGCAAATTCGGATGTCCTTGTGTTCTCCTGCTTATGGACGCTAAAGGAAAGTTTGAAGCACGCGGGGATCCTTGCATTTTCGTTGGTTATTCTAAAAATACGTCATATCGCGTTTATAACAAGATCAAGAAGATGGTGGTTGAAACCTACAATGTGGGTTGGCTGGAGGAAAATCCCAAGGATAAACGCCTTGGTCCTGACTGGTTGTATGACTACTCCACGTTATTTAATCATTTTGATGTGTCTTCTAATGTACCTGCAGGTAATAGTTCAAATTCTATCCTTCCAACGGTGCCCATTACTTCTGAAGATGATGCTGACGCTGCCGCGCTAAACGAGACTTTAAAGCAGCTAAGTGTGGATCCTCCTGGATTCAATGACGCTGTCTCGCCTTCCTCCACAGTTTCATATTCTCAAGAACCAGCTATCTCTTCGCCTGCTCAGACGGATCTTCCTGAAGATGTGGTTTCTAATCAAGAGCCTCCCACGACAAATGAAGGCCTTTCTCCTGATGTTTTGGGTTCCTCTTTGTTTCCCGAGCCTACTCCCCTTGATTGTGCGATGGATTCCTCACCACATACTTCTACTGGTGCCTCTGTTGAGGGGGAGACATCTGGAGTCGCTTCGGCTAGTGTCACTTACTTACAAACAGATGTTCTGGTTCCTGCTACACCAATACCGCAGCGCTTACAGCGTGATCACCCTGTTGAGAATATTATTGGTCCTGTCAACGTTGTTGTTCGCACACGCAGCCAATCTAGGGATATCAATACATGTCTCTATTCTTGCATTATTTCCCAAATTGAACCTAAAAGTATTGATGTTGCCTTGCAGGAACCAGGCTGGGTTGATGCCTTGCACGAGGAACTCAATCAATTTGAAAAGCTTGGTGTTTGGCAATTGGTGCACCTGTCTCAGGGCAAGCGTGCTCTTGGAACTCGCTGGGTTTTCCGCAACATGCAGGATAACACTAGAGTTATCGTTCGGAATAAAGCTAGACTGGTGGTTCAAGGGTTTTGACAGATTGAGGGTTTAGATTATGATGAGGTCTATGCACATGTCGCGCGTTTGGAGGCTATACGCATCTTCTTGGCATACGCATGTTACATGGATTTTACTGTCTATCAAATGGATGTCAAGACTGTGTTTCTATACAGCAAAGGGAAAGAGGAAATCTACGTGGCACAGCCACCGGGCTTTGCTGATCCTGACAAGCCAGATTATGCTTACAAACCGGACAAGGCTTTGTATGGGTTGCATCAAGCGCCTCGCGCATGGTATGCTACTCTTACAGAGCATCTGCTTGCTCATGACTACACACGGGGAACCATTGACCAAACTCTGTCTATCAAACGCGTTGATAAGGACATTATCCTCGTCCAAATCTACGTTGATGATATTATTTTTGGTTCCACCAATGATGGTTTGTGCCACGAATTCAAAGAAATCATGAAGAAGAAATTTGAGATGAGCTCATTGGGGGAGATGACCATGTTTTTAGGACTTCAAGTTCGTCAGAGCCCACAGGGTATACTCATTCATCAAGGAAAATATGTCCATGACGTTCTTGCCAAATTCAAGCTTACAAATTCCAAGCCTATGGCTTCCCCTATTGCAGAATGGCCTCTGCTAAATGAAGATGCTGAAGGAACTCCTGTTAACCTTACTATGTATCGCTCAATGATTGGATCACTCATGTATCTCACTGCTAGTCGGCCAGATATCATGTTTGTCATCTGCCAGTGTGCTCGTTATCAGGCTACTCCTAAACTTTCTCATTTACATGCTGTTAAAGGAATTTTTAGGTACGTCAAAGGGGCTCCATCACTGGGCCTCTGGTATCCTAAAAATTCTGAATTTGAACTGTTTGCTTTCTCTGACAGTAATCTTGGAGGTACAAGATAGGGACATGCGCTCAACTTCGGTTGGTTGCCAATTTCTGGGAGATCGCCTAATTTCGTGGCAATGCAAGAAGTAACAGACGGTTTCGCTTTCCACTGCAGAAGCAGAATATGTTGCAGCCTCTGCTTGCTGCTCCCAGGTTTTATGGATGCAACATCAGCTTGCGTATTACGGTTTGACTTATCTAAACACAGCAATTTATTGTGATAATGATGCCGCAATCCAAATAGTTAAAAACCCTGTTTTCCACTCCAAAACCAAGCACATAAACATTAAAGTTCATTTTATCCATGATTGCTATGAAAAGGGTCTCGTTAAGCTTCAACAAATCCACACTGATGCAAATGTGGCGGATTTGTTCACGAAACCCGTTAGCAACGCGCGTTTTCAAGTGCTTGTGGATCTTCTCAAAATGATTCGGTTTTCTACCTAGACAACTGATGTCATCGTGTTTGTTTACTGTTCTTATTTTCTTATCATTGCTTCATAAATTTGTTCATATATATGCACAAATTTAGGGGGAGAAATCTAAAAAAAGAAACAGTTTTTGCAAGGATAGGGAAATGAATACTTTTTCGTGATAAAATGTTTGACTAAGACATGTAAGGTATGGAAGCGGAAAAGATTTAGATCGAAAGGGATGTGTCGGTAGGTCTAAAACTCAACCGGATGGGAAAGTAAAATGATATAAACATAACGAAATATGAACTCAGTGGGTCACTTACTGTAGGCGTATGATTTTATGGTCTTAAATCTTGCGTTGATAGATAGCCAACATCTGAGGTTCGGGTTTTTATGTTGTTGAGTCATCCGGGGATATCTTGACTGCCCTTCTGTTGCATCCAGATTATATGCAGACCTAGGCACAGTCAGGATATCTTTGTAAAAGAGCCAAAATGGAAAGGCTAAAACCTAAGAGAACAGAAGTTTCTTCCTAAGTTCTTACGTATCTCATAAGATATTTGCCTAACCCTCGTCAGTTACTATTGGTCTCTCTGATGTACGGAAGTACTGGCCTGTTCACCAATAGCCTGATGTTGTAAAATAAAGGATGACCACGTTATACTCACCTACAACAATGAACTATTGTGCTTACCTTGATCGCGAGAGTATGTCATGGTATGGGACACACGAGTATCTTAGTATAATATTACCTTAAGCGTATCATAATGCCTGAACTACAAGGGTTGAGTTTTAGATTTAAATGGACAAGTATATTGACAATCGCTTAGACCAACTGAACCTACTCATACTGAAAAATGTTCCTTAGTTAGCTTTTGAAACGATCTGATCCCTTAGCAAGGCTGTGTTAAATATTTATGTATGTCTTAAATAGTTCCTCCGTATGAAATGTTAAAAGATGGTTGGATGCTTGGTTAGTTTACTTGATGAATTTTGGTGGGATGTTTTCTGTCAAGAGATATTGGGCTGGCCCAGTGTGCTTTGGGATTTGAGCTAGACTAATGAAATTGGTTTAAAGTCTGAAAACTGGAAACTCATGTTACTGTTCCGAATTGGGCTTCTTTGGGCCAAAAGGGTTACTATTCCGGATTGGGCTTTTCTGGAAAGGCCTATTTGGACTTTTCCAGACATGCCAACTGTGTTACTGTTCCGGATTGGGCCTGTCACAAGCCCAATCCGGATTCAAACTCCCAGGCCCAAGCCCATTTCAGAAATATATATTGGCATCTCTGATTTCATTTCGGATTATTCAAATCTGAATTAGTATTGTCTTCTCTGATTCTCTCTCTTTTGAATTGTACATTTCGGATAGCTCATTCCGGATTAGGTATAATTGCATTTAACATATGTATTCCGGATGAAATTAATGAATATTGAATGCATTTCGGATCGTATTCCGGATTGATCTTCAAGTTTTAAGCATTTCCGATTACATTCCGGATTGGTATTCATCCGAAATGATGAACTCGGATATCATTTCGGATTGGATCTTCATCCGGAATGCCTATCCATCCGAGATACAATACATAATCGGATTGCATCTTTGACCATGTTGTTTGACCTCCTTCAATCCGGATTAATGAAAGGGTTCATTCCGGATTCATTTTGAACTGTTAGTAATCCGGATGCGAAGTTTTGAACCTTTTCAACTGTTGAACCCCTTAACTAATTTGAACTAGTATTAATTTGAACCTTGACTTCTGTTTGACCTATCCAGTTAGTTTTTAACTGCTATATTGTTTAACTCTGTTAACTTCCGTTAGTTGGATTTAACTTGGTTGATTTTTGACAGATATGGTGGAAGAAGCATTTAACGCGGTGATTCTGGTTGAGGAACAATTCAAAAACTAGGTCGGGTATCTCTTAGACCCGCCAGCAGAGTTCTTTCAGGAATTTCAGGTGATGATAGTGGGGCTCAACGCTTGCAAGATTGCATACGCCCTCCGTGCTAACCCTGTGATATAAAGAGATATGTCCATTCGTTTTGGAATAGAGCACGTATTCAGCCGAGGGGTGAAGATGGTAGACCATTTATTCGTTCGCATATTCAAGGGAAAGAGATTGTGGTGAACAAAGCTTGTGTGAGAGAGGTGTTGCAGCTTCCAGGTACTTTCAGTGATCCAACCACTTACGCCAAAGAAAAGGTGTTGCCTGTGCTTATGGAGATGGGATATGAGGGTTCTTATCTGCCACTGTTGAAGAAAATGTTTCCGGCATACTGGAGGTTGCTCGTTCACATGTTCATGCAGTGTGTGTCGGAAAACAAGGGCGGTCTGGATCAGCCAAATCAAGCCCAGACATCTGTGATAGTTTCGTTAGTCATGGACTAGAAGTATAACTATTCTGGTTATATCTTTGATAACATGAAAAAAATCGTTAGAGCAGTCCAAGAAGCAGATGTTCCTGTTATACCCACGTTTTGTCCAGCTCATACTTGATGCCTGCTATCTTGATTTGGCGAAAGATGCTACAGATGCTAACCTGCTTAATATGAAGCTGATGGTGCCTACTATTTTTGCCACAATGAAGAAGAACCGCTCTACGTCAGTGTTTGTAGGTCGTTTTCCTCTGAAGAAGTTCGGGAAGTTTTTTGAAGTTGTTGGTTTGCATGTTCCACCACCTCCTCCACCTCTAGTAAACGACATATTGGCCGAAGAACACGACATATCTGCAAAAGAAAAGGAGATAGAGGTAGAGGATTTAGTCACTGATGATGAAGATGATGTAGTCCAAGCTTTTCTTGACGATCTTGATGAGTTTAATGCCACATTGACTCCCACTTTACCAGAGTGGTCATTTGAGAACTTAGAAGCCTTGATCACTCACTTGAAAGATATCCAAGAGAAACAGGGTGATCCCCCACTCGACATTCCATCTTTTGATACACCAACCACTCAGATGGAAGAAGATGACGAAGATGAGGTACCGTTGATCAAAAGGCGAAGAACTGGGCCGAGCATTTCATCTAGTACACCTGAAGCTCCTGTTGTTTTCACTGTTGCTGATTCTGATTTGATCATATCTACTGTTGCTGAGGTTACTGTTGCTGAATTTGTTGCTCATACGTTGATGGTAGACACACCTATTTCATCTGCACAGCAAACTGCTCCTATCATTACACAGTCTACAGTTGTGTCGATTCCTACTGACACGGCTCTGCAAATGATGGAATTTGGAGGTAGTTCGTCAGGTGCTGGTGGTTCGGAAGTGGGTGGTAGTAGAATCGGTTGTACTGATGATGTGGCTGACGATTATGTGCGAATATATGAGAAAAGGGCATTCGAGTTCGGTGGATTGGATAGTGATGACAATGATACAGAGGTGGATGTAGTTGATTTGAAGAAACGGGTGGTTGTGATGGAACAAGAGGTTATTTTAAAGGATGCTCAGATTGCCTCTCTGCGGAATCGTTTAGACTTTCGAGATCAAACTATTGATCGGCTGCAGGGAGATGTCATGATGCTTATGACTCTTGTGTTTGATTTAAGGGGCAAGCTAGAAAACAAGTTTGGAAGGGACTTTAGTGATCCAACTGATGATCTGATGAACGTTGAAACTAGACATCGTGCGGCACAACAGCGTATGGCTGAAGAAACTGAAGAACAGAGATTGGCAGCTGCGCAGTTGGCAGTCGAACGTCAAGCAGGTCTCGATGATTATATGAGCGATCAACGCAGAAAGTACCTCTAGTCAGAAACGTGCTGCTAATCAGAAGAAGAAGAAGCAAATGGACTTAATGAAGAATGTTAACGCGAATCCACTGCATGAGAATTTTCAGCTGAAATATCCAAGAAATCAGTCCGAGGGATATGTGATGGAGTTGGGATCAAGTTATTATAGTAAGGTGGGAAATAAGTCGAAGGTGCTCAGTTGGATGTATGATCATGTTAAAAATATGTGGATCATCGTGCGCCAGGATGGAACCCGTGAATACTATTCGAAAGAGTCGCAATTCGAGACATGGACTAAAGTTGCATTGACTGATCTTTTGAGAGCTGCATACACTGATGATGACACTACAGAGCATGGACCGGGGTGGAGATTCTTTAAGAAACTTGAACGTGAAGTTAGGAGCGGATTTAAGAACATGAAGACTGCTGAACCGTACTTGAGAGCAGCTAAGGGAGTTCGCGATGCGCACACGGGTAAGCGGTTCAAATCGGTGATGTGGCCGCGAATAGACAAAGAATTAGTTATCGCGGTTGCTCCTACCTTTCCGAGGGGAATTCTGAAGAACTTCAACTTTTGGTTATACGATCCTAAAGTCAGAAGTGTTGCTATTGTGACCAAAGAGAAGCAGGGTCAATGATGTGGTGGATTTGGTTAGCTTTCACGACGAAGACTTACAGGTTCTTGCGTCGCATCAAATTAGAACTGCTGAGCGGTACGAGGTTTGTGCTAAAGATTGGACGGCTGTGGTTGCTGGTATCATCGCTAGACGATTAGGTGTACACACTCAACCGAAAGACCAATGAAGTAAACCTAGGGGAGAATGTTAGGCTTGGAGCATTAAAGGTTTATTCATTAGGGATGTATTTGGGCTTTTGGAGTAATGTGGGCTTCCTAGTGCCTAATGGACCTAGGGTTGTAATTATGGGCTTAGTGGTGCTTATAAGTAGAAGGCTAGGTTATAGAGAAAAGGTTAAAGAGTTGAAAGCAAAAACTTGTATCTGACATCTTTGGTGTATGCAAGTTATAATCATTGAAGTTATTCAAGTTGTTCTTCTTCCAAATCATAATTTCCGTTATTGATTAGGTTAGTGATACCTGTTTGATCCGTTTACGGGACTTATAGACGAGTAAACAAATGAAGAGCGCTTCGTCGTAGTCAACACCAACAGTGAGTGAGGTTGTTGGCTCGTGCGAGTGGTGCCTCGTACGAGTGACAAGATGTCACTCGTACGAGCCATATAAAATACATTAAAATATGACAACTTAAGCCCAATATACACGACCGACATATCCTAGACATAGGCAATAGACATTATGCACCAACAAACTCCCCCTTGGATGTTGCTGCAGTCTTGGATAGTCTTCACAAAAATTTCTTCAAAATTCTTCAAAAAAACATTTGTCCTTTAGTGTCCAAAGAAATGTTTTGGTGGCCTGCGACGCTCCTTAGAAGATATCGGCGTTTGGTCTGTAGGAGGAGGCCGATTGTAAGTATTGCCAAACCGAAAACTTCTCAGTGATGCAATCCTAGCTCTCTCAGCAATCCTTTCAACATTCTTTTCCTTCTTTCGCTGCTCCTTCTCTTCAAGCTTTCTCCATGAAGTGTTCCATGTTTTTCCTGAATGTATATCATTAGCAAAACAAACATCAACAATCTTCTGGAATTGCAGCGCCTGCTCTTTATCTCTCTCTTCATAACTGATCTTACTATAGAATAAACATTCGATATCTTTCTGTGAGCAGTTTACTAGCCACATCGGGTCTAGTACTCGAATACTGCGCCATAAACCATATATACGTTTGTGCGCAATGACGGATTCGGAAAGTTCTTTAGTAATTTTCCAAGAATCTTCATCCAGTTGGACACAAATAACAGCTTCACCTATGCTTGAATCATAGTCCACCATTTGAATATCTTGTGAAAATCTTGCTCATTTTAATCAGAGGCATGTTCTTCATCACTCGAGGCCTCTTAACAATCAAGGTCACATCCTTCCCTTTCGTAACTAGATCAAACTTCGTGACTCTTTTAGGGAAATGCGGCTTCCAGCAATTAAAACCATGAGTAGGTTCAAGCTTCATCAGTTTCCACAACCGCTAGTCATGAAATTTCATCTTCAGGTTAATCATCTTTGTCTGCACCAGTTCTTTGATATCCCAGAACGGCATGGTCTTTAAATCGCTTAAGTGCCAGAAGTACTGGAGCACATATTCCCTCTTTATCGCATATACGTCTAGTTCCTCAATCCATCCCCAGCTAATAATATCCCGTAGAGAAATATCAGCATCACGTGTGAAGAATGCTAGGGGACGTTCGTATTTACGTTTTTCTGTTAATTCCTTAAACCACAGTTTCCGCATTTCAGCTATCTCCTATTTTGATAATCGTTTAGGCACCGTTCCCTGCTTCAAAGCCTCTTCTACTTTACGTTTCAACAGGTCATCGCTTTCGGCTGTGAACATTTCGCTAAAGGTTGGGAAGTCATCTGTACCCTCACCGGCATCATTTGTAGTATCATCGTCATCGGAATCATCCTCCATGACAACCTTATTGTAATCATGTGCTTCAAAAAAGTGTTCGAAGAGATAATCTTTAGGCTGGATTGCACTAATGTCATTTAGCTCATCTTCGAAGTCAAATTCAAATGAATCTTCGTTCACACCTAACATTTTCGCAACCTCTTCCTTTGTATAATTGTGGATATATTCACCTTCTTCCATATCATGTTCCAAATAGAAAATCTTTGGTTTAGGCACGACAGGAACAGTTGACATAGCAGTCACTGTGAGAATTCCTGCCTGCTGAGAATCCTTCGATCTATCATACGACTCCCCTGACCTTGCTCATCATTAAGTTGGTTGGCCGAATCATCCAAGTACACAGAATAATCAATTTCATCATTCATTCCAAAATCTGTTACAAGAATGCCCGAACCTCCCTTATCACTATCATCATTCTTTCTATCACTATCAGATGTTTTCTTTGATGCATCACCTGCTTCGTCTAAGTCCTCATCAACTTCTTCAACAACTTCATCAATAGAATCAATCTCTGCATCAATCTCTTTTATCATCTTTCTTTTCTTCAACAACTCTCGATGTTTCTCAGAAATATTTGACATGTCGATATCCACATCCTTCGGCTTTCCTATCAACACAAAATTCATCGTTTGTGCAGACACAATTACATCAGAAGATACTAGCTCAGATGCAGCTTCTGGCGTAGCTTTTTCTACCATAGGATCCTCTCCAACCTTTTCTTTCCTCTTGCCTTGAGCGCCAGACATCTCTTTAGTAATTTGTTCTCGCTCTGCCACCCTTTCCCTTGATTCCTACCTTTCTATTTCATCGATTTCCACAGCAAGATTAATCCCGAGCTTTTTGATAAGAATTTTCTGAAACAAGCTCATCTGTCTATGATTCCTGAGGCGTTCTTCGTCATATTCTTCCATACACTTCCATAGCCTTTCGTTTTCCGACACAATACTTGCTACTATAGCCTCGAGATTCTGTCGATCTTCTTCTAAACTCTTAATGCGCTCCTGCAGCTCGGCAATCTTAACGTTGTTCAGCATGACTTGATTTTCTAACTCTGTAATCCGTGAGTCATTGAACATATCGGCCAAAAACTTTGCGCCCCCAGGAATATCCCTGAAATCAAAGTCAAATTGATCTTCTAATCTGGATCCCTTTGGAAATTGGGGGGAGATTGAGTCGTATGAGGTTGTGGGGTGGGTTGTGGTGATAATTATGGAGGTGGTTATGGTGATGGTTGTGGAGGTGGTGATGGAGGGGTTTGTGGCGATGGCTCAAATGTAGATGCTTCTGCAGCATTCTTCTTCAGTTTACGCTTAGACCGAGCTTTTGGAGAGTCTGTCTTTCTAGATGTTGGCCTCTTCAAACGTCGTGTTGTTAGCCTCTTAGATGTCTTAAGAACAGGAGTATCGCTATCAGACTCAGATGGTACGTAAATGGTATCTTCTTCACCTGTCTCTTTTCTTTTCCTCTCCTCAGCCTGTCGTCATTCTTCAGCCAAATGGTCTAACTCTTTTTCTTTGGCTCTTTCTTTTTCTCCAGCAATCCTATCCTCTGAATCAGTACTAGAGGAGGATGCCTCTTCATCTCTACCGACTTCACCACCAAATGCCTGTTGCTCTATATCAGCTACAATGGTCTCAACATTCTATTAAGTCTTTGGCTCATCGATCAAACTAGTGCCAACTGATGCACGTTTGCTGAGGGGCAGAGGAGGAAGATGTGGCAGCTTGTTTTCATTTTGTCCCCTTACCCCCTTTTTATCTTCTTTTGTGAACAAAATGTTTCTCTTCGATACCAATCCATCCAATGCGTCAATCTCTTCATTCTCATCCCCACTGTCATCCTTTCTCCACTTCCCCTGGGCGGTGCCACATAATAATTTTCTGTATAGCTCCAAAAACAGGCTTGGCATTTGGAAAGGCTTTTAAATGAAGATTCATCTTTTTTAGAGTAGACATATCCATATGTTCAAGCCTGAGAATATCTTCTCTCTTCTTCTTCAGATTGTCGTGGAGATGATCCAACAACATTTGCACAAACCTTGGGTACTAAAGAATTTTTCTCGCTGAATATTCTGTACCATCTGCATAAATATGAGCCTCGAGAAGTTGTACGGCAGATTCTGGATAAGTGTTGTAATCATGCACATTTGGTAATCAATCAAATCATCAAAACCTCCCTTTCTGTGACTTAGGGCGTGAATAATACAATGAGCGATATATCTGAAAAGCGCGCTCAAATTACCCTTCTTGAACAGTGCAGCTTGACGTATCCTGGATATCCCATTCAATAGAAGCACCCCTTGACCAAGTATTCCAGATATCCAATAGGGTCTTTAGCTCCATCCTTGAAATCTAACACTTCTCGATCAAATCTTCAGTGATTTTCACTAGGATATCTTCGTTGTTGATTCCCACTGCAGAAACTATAGCATTATCTTCTTCATCAAACTCTGCAGCATCCCAAAAATATTCGACGTGTGATCAGTAAGCCATGGTCTGCCAGTAAGAGCCTTCGTAATTGGCAGTAGACTCAAAAAATATAGCACTTCTCTATACGCTACGATCTCTGGAATGTTTTCATCTAATAAACAACAGATGTTGTGGAATGGCGCAAACGAAGATTTCTTGATCTGCATAGACAAAAATTTCAAACACTTTGAAAAATTTTCAAAAATTTCAAATCTTTGACACTCGTACGAGTCACCATTCATACGAGTCAGATAATTACTTGACAGTTTAGGTGCAAGTTTGAACAAACCCGCTCGTACGAGTGACTCCTCGTACGGGTCATATTGATACTTAACAATTTAAGGTTTGAACAGACTCGCTCGTACGAGTGACTCCTCGTACGGGTCAAGAATTTCATAACATTAAGGCCTTACTCGTACGAACGATCACTCGTACGAGTGATGAGAATAATCTGATAAAAAGCCTACTCGTACGAGCGACTATTCATACGAGTCATGAATCGCACAAAATAACACCTTTTCAAACCGAACTTAAAACGTGTAAATTTTAACAATATGAAGATTTAGAGGTTAAAAGGGCCGATTTGTACGATTTTAAGTTCAATTTTACATTTTACCAGTCCAATTATCCTAAATCTACATTTTAATTCTTTTTGGTCCAATTTCGGCATTATAACGGCTCAAATCTTGAATTAGTACATTTCCCATCAAAAGAGGTGTGCAAATCAACCTCCTCGAAGTCAAAGATACGTGATACGATCAAGAGAATGTGAAGTAGGAACTGGATCACATAGAGAGTGTTTTCAATCGCACAAAGTCACTTATGTGACTCGTGCGAGTGAAAGCCCCTTTTATATTCACCAAGTCATTCGTACGAGTGATGCCTCGTACGAATAAGGCCTTTTATCACTCGTACGAGTTAGATAGTCACTCGTACGAGCAAGTTCCTTTCACTTGTTTTTCCTTTTGATTTTTTGTGAAAATATATGTTTTTTCTTCCCACTCACTTGACCGAGTCTAAGTTAATGACCCCGGTTAACCGATTTGCCTATCAAGTCCAAGTTAATGACCTTGGTTGACCGTTAAATAACCAAAACAGATTTCTTTTAAAAAATTTAAAGTTTCAAGTTAATGAACTTTGTGACGTTTCAGAACTTTCTTCTTTTTAGATTAGCTCCCAGCCCGTGATCTACAGCTATCTCTCAACAACTGTCGCTTTGACTTGGACTAACGGTATTTTCATCATCGGTAGACGAAAAAACTAAGTTAAAATTTAAATCTTTTTGTGTTTTTTCAAAGTTTTTCTAAAAGAAAACTGGAAATCTTTTTGGGTTTTTCTGAAAAGAAAGATAAAGTAAATAAAGATGTATTTATATACATATTTTTGTGAGTTTGCGTTAGAGGATCACATCAATAATCTAGACAAATCGCTAATACCGTTGATCTTGGTAATAATTTTAAGGTCCTAAACAAATTTACTTAGATTGCCAATATACCTATCCACTTAAACCTCTACACGTTTATCAATTGTTTCAAGATTGTTAGGTAAATTTAAGGAATATGAAATAACTGTGTTTCCCATCTTAAAATGTACTCCCGTATCAAGATTCCCAGAATTTCATCTAACAGGTGAATATATCTAACTGATATCTGTAAATGGGGTGAATTGCAAGAACTTGAGAGCTCAGGTTAGTATTTCCATACAGAGAAAGAGATGATGGCTCGACTTTAGGTGGTGTTTCGTTTAGGAATCTTTTTGAACTGCAGATGTCATATCTTTTTATGACATATACTCATTTTTATGCAGCTTTTGGAGGTGAATAATGCGTAAAGTATTATACAAGTTCTTAGTCATTGGCGATGCAAAATTAGAAGAACTTGGATAATACCCCAGATATCAATTAATATATAAAGATCTAGTATCACAGAATCTGGCATTCTCTCAAACGAAATTGGGAGTACTAAGTCCATATATACAAGAGATGTCGACCCACAAAATACTGAGTTTCTCTTTTAGGTTTATATCTTGCAAAAATAATTTACTGAACGTGTGAAGCCTACTGGCACATCATTAGTAAGACCTATTTTAAAAAGTTGTTTAAATCATTCCATTTCTTTAGCATACTGTGATAGTCCGCCGATGAAATATGATTCTCTCTTTTTCACAAAAACTCTTTTTGTCCTTTTTTAATGTTTTTGTATTTTTCACAACTTTTCTCCCCCTAAAATTAAAAACATATTTTTGGGTTTTAATTTTTTAAGAAAGCAAGAAAAGTATTTACATAAAAACATATGTCATACCGATCAGAATTACGTTAAGTCCTCGTTATCCTCGAATTCAACCTCATTTCCATCCATGATGTCAGATTTTTTAAACAATTTAATTTCAAAAGATTTTTAAATCTTGATCTATCAAAAGCTTTGGTGTAAAAATTTGCTTTTTGGTCATTAGTGTGGATTTTTCAATTCTAACCAACTTTTTTCTCGTAACAATCACGGATAAAGTGGTGTCGAATTTCTATGTTTTAGTGCGTTAGTGTTGAACTGGGTTTTTAGTGATATCAATAGCCGCCTTGTTATCTACATATATAGGCGTGTCAAGAAATTGCAGTCCGAAGTCTCTCATCTGCTGTTATATCCAGAGTATCTGGGAACAATAGGTGGAGGTTGAAACATAATCAGCTTCACACGTAGAGAGAGCGACCGCGGTCTGTTTCTTACACTGCCACGTTACCAAACGGGTTCCGAAGAACTGGTAACCAATCGTTGTAGAATTAGCATTGAGCTTGTAGCAACCGAAAGCAGAATCTGAATAACCCGCAAGATTGAAGTCTCATGTCGAGGATACCACAAGACGGTGCTTGGACATCCTTTCAAGTAGCGCTTTGATTCTTTTGACGGCTAATAAGTGTGAATCTCTTGGATTTGACTAATAACGGGCGTAGAGGCATGTAGGATACATGATATCGTGTCTTGAAGCTGTGAGATACATCAAGGATCCGATCATGGAGCGATATAATGTTTCATCGACTTTTACTCCATGAATGTTTGGACAAATGTTGTGGTTTGTAGCTAATGGAGTTGATGCTGGCTTAGTTCCTGTCATGTCAAATTTCTCTAACACATCATGAACATACTTCGTTTGGTGAATGAAGATACCATCAGGTAATTGTTCAACCTGAAGTCCTAAGAAAAATTTCAACTCCCCCATCGCACTCATTTCGAACTTCTTTTTCATGACTTCTTCAAAGTCTTTACACAACTTATCATCTATCAATCCAAATATGATATCGTCCACATAAATTTTTATGATAATCAGATGACCATCCACTTCCTTGGTAAAGAGGGTATTGTCTATTGCACCTCTTGAGAAACCGTTTCCGAGAAGATATTTGGAGAGCATATCATACCAGGCTCTCGGGCCTGGTGCAGTCCGTATAACACTTTGTTTAATAGATAGACCTTATCCTTGTGTATCGGATCGACAAACCCCGGTGGTTGGCCGACATACACCTCCTCGTTTATCTTTCCGTAAAGGAATGCAGACTTCACATCCAAGTGGTACACCTTGAAACCTTTCCATGATGCAAAGGCCAAGAAAATGTGGATAGCTTCAAGACGTGCGATAGGGGCGTAGAATTCATTGTAGTCTATCCCTTCTTGCTGATGGAAGCCTTGGACCACGAGCCGAGCTTTGTTTCTAACCACAATACCTCTATCATCTCTCTTGCACTTGAAGACCCAACGAGTATTGATCTTTTCATGATGATCAGGTAGGTCAACAAGCTTCAAGACACCAAGTTTCTGGAATTGAAGCAACTCTTCTTGCATTGCATCCACCCAGCTTTCTTCCTTCATGGCGTCTTTCCAGTTTCCTGGTTCAACCTGTGAAACAAAACAACTGTAAGAAGGTCTGGTTTGTAGTGGAGCAACATTTGTATAAAAGCAACTCAGATCCTTATTGATCTGATTTCGAGTTTTCACTCTGGTTTGTAAGTTGCCAATAATATTCTTTGACGGATGGTAAGATAGTGTCCTTGGCATCACTTCGCTTGGAACGTCAATTTGACTTCGTTGATTCGTGACAACTTCATCAGCAACCAGTTCAGAGGATGTAGCTTCATTTCTATTATAGGATTCATCAGCTTGAGTGTTCAGAAAGCTTTGAATTTGCTCTGATCCTTCATCAGAACTGGTTCCTCCATCGTCAAAAGTAGGTTCACGATCAGAATCGGCATCAATTGGTTGATGGGCAGATGTTTCGGCAGTATTCAAGACTGGTACGGTTACTGATTCTTGCAGAGTATTGCTCCGGCCTACCTCAGAAGAGTTAGAGACAGGTAGTGATGGGGAAATCACCAACGGTCTTGAAACTTGCTCTTGATTGGAGATTTGATGTTGAAAAAACATAACAAGTTCTTCTTCTGAAGGTACTTCTGGTAGGTCAAATGAATTCCACAACCCGTCATAATTGAACAGCCACGGATCACCAGGTTTCTGCGTAGGCGTTGTATATCTTTCACAATCAACATGTTGTGCAAGAATAACCTGGTTAAGACTCGGCAAGAAGACTCTCTTTTGTGGACTAGCATAACGACGAAAAAACCTTCCAAGGATTTGGCTCCAAATTTACCGTCCTGGTCTAGAACAGTACAGGGCGATCCAAAGGTTCCAAAAACGTTAGGTTTGGCTTTCGATGGTTTAGTAGCTCAAAACATGTCTTGTTGTGAGGCTTGACTGTCAACACACGGTTGAGGGTGTAACACGCAGATGCGACTGCTTCGCTCCAGAAACTAATTGGAAGTTTTGAATCAGCGAGCATTGTTCTGGCAATCTCAATCAGTGTGCGATTCTTACGTTCAGCTTCTCCATTTTGTTGAGGAGTATAGGGAGTGCTGAATTCGTGAAGAATACCCTTATCATTGCAGAATTCAAGCATTCTCTTGTTCTTAAACTCAGTACCATTATCACTGCGGATTCTCTTGATTAGCTAGTGATATAGGTTTTCCAGCTTCCTAAAGAGAATCATAAGACTTTCAAACTTTTCATCTTTACTCTCCAGGAAGAAAACCCATTAGAATCTTGAATAATCATCTATCACGACAAGGCAATATAGATCTCCAGAAATACATTTCACGATCACTGGCCCAAAGAGATCCATATGAAGCCTTTCTAGTGGAAGCTTAATAGAGTTAAGTAGCTTTCTCGGGTCTGATTTCTTATGCTGCTTCCCCTTTTGCAGCTCAGACAATCATCTAAAAAATTGAAAATTCTTGAGATTAACACCCTCCACTAGGTCGTTATGCACCAATTAATTCATATTTCGTAGGTGAATGTGCCCCATCTTACGATGCCATAAGATTGACTCTTTCTCGGTAGCTTTAGATACAAAGCATTGAACCTTCTTTAACGTAGTGGATGCGACGCTCATGTCTAAGACATAAAGATCATTTTCTCGTGGAGCGTGCATGAGGATCCACTCCTCAGAATTTTGAATCTTGGTTTGAGAATTAAGCATTCCTTATCAATGAAGTGGGTTGTGAAATTCTTGTCATAGATTTGCGAGATGCTGAGTAAGTTCTTCTCAAGCTCAGCGATATAGTTCACCTTATTGAAAGATACACTCCATTTGTGAGAATACCTTCATTTACTATTCTTCCTCCATGTGTCCCTGCAAATCCAACATATCCTCCCTGGATAGCTTTTACGTCGTATAACAACGCAAGCATCCCTGTCATGTGTCGGGAAGCTCCACTGTCCATAATCCACTTTGACATGATTGACCTCGGGAGCCCCTGGACACATGTGGAAGAAATTGTTTAAAACAGAGAAACCCAAGCCTGCTTGGTCTTGGGTAGGTTTAGAATATCAAACTTTGGAACTTTGATCTTAACATCTTGTTTGATTTCTGTTTTAGCTGGAATAGGTGTTTTCATTTCTATTGAAGATGGTTTAACTTTTGCTACCCAAGTTTGTGTTTTCAGGATTGCCTTTTTGGAATAGAATTTTGAATCCTTTTGACGATTCTTGATAGAAGTTTCACTAAACTCAAATTTGGAATTAAGTTGAATTTTTTATGTCACATTTTTATTGGATTCATTATTTCTTTTCAAAATTTGTTTTGCTACAAACTTGGGTGCTTTTTGCTTCACATCTTCTGTAGATCTGCTTGAGTTATAAACAGGTTTTGGATTTCTTTGTGAACATTGTCGTGCAATATGCCCGACATTGTTACATTTATAGCATGTCTTGCTGTCATTTCTAACAGAGGAATCTAAATCCTGTTTTCTACTCTCCTTTTCCTTTTTAAATTCAGCATTGGATTGTTTACCAATGCTCTCTTTTTTTTTTCAGTGTTTGTCCCATAGACAAAATCAATTTTCTTTGCAAAGTTTAATTTTTGGGAACTTGTTCTTTCTTTACTTTTGATAACCCAAACCTGCTCTCCTATTTTCAGGATAATGCATGTCCCTCTGATGGTGGTTTTTGTAGACACATTTTTATTTAGAATAAAAAGATGCATCTCGTTTTTCTAAATCAGAATGACTGACTTCAACTAGCTTGAACAACTTATCAACTCGATCAAGATTAACATTCTGAATTGGGAAATCCCCATCGGAATATAATTTATCAGATTCGTTCATTTTGTACACGACTACATTTAGATCATTGTTTAAACTATTTTCTAATGATACAACATCCAGTTCAGATTTCTTGAGATTCAATTCTGCACTTTCAGCTTTGTCAGACTCATGTTACAAAACATTTTCGACCACAGTTTTACCACTTCAGATTGACAGTCATTTTCTGTTTTGGTGTATGTTACATCAATGTTCGCAGGCAGCTCGTTTTTCTTCTTAGTATTCAATTTTCAATTGAGCGCTTATTGTCTTCCTTGCTTTCAATTTTTGGAAGAATGTGATCAATGACGTACGAACTGGTAGAATAACTGACTAACAACTTGTTAACCCGTTCTGTTTCGATTTTCATTTTCTCCGGCTCACTTTTAGCTCGACAATTGTATTTAAATGAATATTGATGGCCATTTGTTGTCCATTACAATTGCCTTGAGCATCCAAAGTGTCTTGTCATTTTCTCTGATCACTTGTTCAAATTGTTTAATTGTTTTACTTAATTTGTCATATGCTTCTTTTTTTGTATTATAATCACATAAAAATTATCTGCATGACTTTTCAGCTCTTTGTATCTCGTTTCTTTTTCGACACACTCAATGCATGGCTCTTTCCACTTCATGCAAGGTGTTTCTTTTATTGAATCATTTACTGACACATTTACCGATTTGACTCTAGCTTCCTGAGCTTCCTCAGTAACAACCTCATTCACGTTAGCCATTAGAGCTTTGTCAGCTATGTCAATTAGATTCTCCAAAGTCAACTCCTTGGTCACATCAATCATCTCCTCTATTTCAGGCTTTTTCTCTTCTTCACAAGGTGGTTGATAGCTTGAGTCGAATTAACCTGTAAAATTTATAAGAATGTCAGAAGTCAAAAGATGTTTAAATGCACAATTTAAAAGTTCTTCTTCTTCTAACGACATGTTGTAATATTCTTCTGGTGCTTCGTCAAAGGATGCCTCAGCAAATTCTTCTTCTGCTTGTTTTGGTTCTTCAAATATCTTAGCTACCAGTGCGAGGCTTTCATTCTTTGTAATGTATTTGTTCCAGTTAAACCCTTCATCTTCTTGGGTAACAACCAAAGCCTTATCCTTTGAATTTGATGGACCATCTTCGATCTTCACTAACCTTGTCTGAGGTTGGGGTCGATGATATATGGCTCTTTTGTAATAATCATCTGCAAATGGATTCTGATTTCCTTTGACTTCCCTGTTTGGGCACTCCTCTTGAAATGTCCCTTTTCTCTGCACTTGAAGCATGTAACTTTAGCCTTATCAAAACCGAGTTTTTCGTCAAGACCTCCTAGACGTCTCTTCCTGTGATTTCCATAAAGCGTTGAGCTCTACGGACTATTGACACCATGCACCACTTAATATCAATTAATTCCAACTCAACTAGATCAATTTGATCATAACTTTCTTTGGTCATTTCAGGATTCCCAATCCTTCCGGCTACCAGACTTTCATATGATTCGAAAACTAATACAAGCAAGGCCATGTGTTGTTTGGACGTGTGTTCTGTGCATTTTCAAGATTCACAGTAATGTTGCATTGAAGAATTCGCTGGTTTGAATTAGGTGGATTGTTTTGACCGTTCTGAGGATTACTTGAACTTTGTGAAGAATGAGGAGCTTGAGGAGAAATAGGGTTGCATGATGAAAATGATTGAAACCCACTGGATTGGTTTGATGGTGGACTTGTAGCATTGTTGGCGCTGAAGGCGGTTTGAACCTTGGGACTTTGTATGTTATCAGCAGAACTACTTTTGTAGTATAGGTTCACATCTTGTTGCATGTGAGCGCCTTTGTTCTTTGCCAGTTTCTGCATTTCTAGCTCGTGACCTTCTAATCTTTCAACAAATCTTGGCAATGTGAAGTTACTGTATTCCATTGTCGTTCTTCAGAATAGTTAGATAGGTCGTCCACTCTCCTTCTTGTAAAGAATCAGCCATTTATCAACCAGTTCTTTATTGGTTTTAAAGATCTCCATTCATTTCATCTGAACCACCAAATGACAATATCGTTCAATCAACTGCTTTACTGTCTCACCTGTCATCAGAGTTAAAATCTCGAACTCCTTTCTTAGCAGCGGTTTTCTTCCTTTTCGAGGTTGAGAACTTCCTTGAAACTTAAGTCTTAAAGCATTCCACAGAGACTGAGCGTCATCATCGTGTTGAAAAAGTGCCAGGATATCTTCTTTTACTGCCTGTTGCAGTATGTACATCATTTTCTTTTCGTTGATAAACTTTTCTCTCTCTATATCCGTTAGCTGAGCCAGCGTCTTCTCAAGACCATTCTCATCGGTAGGTGTTGTGTAATTTTACTCGATGACAAACCAACATGTGAAATGATTGCTTGTACCTTGTTTATGAATCTCTCACTCCAACTATCATAATCTTCTAAGTTCATGAGCTTTGGAGGTTTCGTCATGGTTCCCATTTCGTTCTCAAGATTCATGTCCTGTGTTGCGGTAGTGGTAACAGCTGAAGCAGCAAACGCGTTAAAAAACTCTTCTTCCATTAAATCTGTAATTTTTAGAAACACAAACTTTTGACAACACTGATTAGAGATAATTTGACGAAAACACGAAAGTTAAGAAAAATCCTCAAAATGTCCTTCGTGCGAGTGACTTAATACTCGTGCGAGTCAGGTGACTCGTGCAAGCAAGTTACTCGTGCGAGAGAGAGAGAGTTACTCATACGAGCGATTATTTGTGCGAAACACTTGCTCGTACGAATGACTATTTTGTAACTTGAAAATTTTATGAAAATTTAAGAAAACTTGTTTTCTTGGTCATACGAGTGGCTAATTCGTACGGATGGCCGTTCGTACGAGCTGTCCTTCTGCTCGTACGAGTAGCTCAAGTCAACAAACAGATGTTTTCTACAATTTTCGTCATGATTTTGGTCGATTTTATATTTGTAAGTTTCAGGGATTTGTTAGAGTTGATATTAATGTGTTATACTTAAATCCTAGTCCAATTCGTCCATGAAATCCTCTAGATCTGAAGTATGTACGAAAAAGATTAGATATAGAAAATCTTCAATGGTTGATTCTACATAGTCAACTGCTGAAACTTGTTGGTTGTCTGCTGAAACTTGATGTTTGTCCTCAAATCAGGCCTCATGGCTCTGGTACCACTTGTGAGAGGGGATCGACTCTCCATTTTGAGCACCGGGCCGATGCGACTCAGCTAACAGAGGCAGAGTTCATTGCTAGCGAGTTGGACAAACAAACAATCAAGTATGCTGCTTAAACGCCTTTACTTCGTATATTAATAAATGTGAAAATTACAGACGAGTAAACAAATGGACAGGGCTTCGCCGTAGTCACACACCAATAGATTACACACAACACTCAAGCTCCACTATTTATAGGCCAACATGGCTCACACAGGATGAGGTTGTTGGCTCGTGCGAGTGGTGCCTCGTACGAGCCACAACAGCTCACTCGTACGAGCCATATAAAATACATTAAAATGTGACAACTTAAGCCCTATATACTCCACCGACATATCCTAGACGTAGGCGATAGACATTATGCACCAACATTCTTTCATCAAGAAGTCACGAAGGTTGTTACGATTATGGATCCAAACGCAATCAAGATAGTAAAGAATACCATCAGTTTTAGACTCGAGTTGGTTTTCAGCACCACAATTCATTTCGTTGGAGAGGTTGTCCTCATTGATGGACAAATACTATGCTTCACGAATACGCTCTTGGCGGTTATACAAGGTTTGATAACAACGAACACTCTTTACATGAGTTTTACGACTAAGAGTGTCGGCCACAACATTCACCTTAATAGCGAATCTCGCAGACATATTGGAACAATTTCGAAATAAAAAAGTTCATTGGGTAACCACCAATGCTCATAAAAAAGACCTTTATTGATATGTGATATGACGATACTAACGATACCAAATGCAATGACCCATGCATTTCCACGGACATTGCTAGACTCTATGGACTCAATGAATACGTAATTAAGTCTAATGCAAGCAATTAGTTTAATAAATAGCGATTGGGTTGTACGGATTATCCTGAAAATTTGCCAGTTGTCACAAACATTATGAACCAGAAGTTCAAAGGATAATTCACTCACAAAGATTAGCTAATCAATTACCAGACGCGTTCACTTACCTGAAAAAAATGACTAGATAAGTCATATATGCCAACTAATAATGCTCCAACTAACACAATTGTCTCAAAAGGACAACATATATTGGTAATGAGTCTATGGCATGCCTGAAGCGTGGTAGACTAGTCGATTCCAAAAATAAAAATCCTCAAGAAAAGGAGCTAGTAATGAAGATGATCAAGTCGAGGTATGTAAAAGGATCTCCTAAAGAGACATTCGACATGAAGTTTCAAGAAGGACCTCAGGTAGATACCTGAAAGTAAAGAGATCTCATTAAATTTATCATGTCTAAAAGTACATGGAATCAAAATAAAATCAACGTCGTTACGCTTTTGTATATAATATAGCGCTTGCAATGATGAAGTGACGAGAATCCAGATTTAAGATCTATCTATTAATGAATACAAAGATTTTATTGGCCAAACAGAAAGACGCAAATGAGACAGAGTTGAAGTCCCTATTGAAATGAAAAGTTTTCGGACCAGAAGTCCATACAATGAAGGTTGTAAAATATATTACATCAAACAAGTTTTTTATGCGAATAAATAATGGAAAAGAAAATGTTATAAGGCAAAGGATTTTGCAAAGACCTGGAATTGATTATGAGGAGAGGTATTCTCTAGTGGTAAATGCAATAGCTTTCCAATATTTAATTAGTCTGGTATATAAAGAGAGAACTAATACGCGTCTTATGAAATTTATGTATCACGTGATACTGAAAGTCATGTAAAATAAGTTTTCGAAAAGCATTATGATTTTCTAAATATAATTGGAAATCTTGATGAGTGTCATAAGGTAGTTATGTGCCTAAAAGGTTACTTAAAACATCTTAAGGATGTAACTTTTGTGCACCAATACACGTACATAGAAAACTTATACCCAGTTATTGTGTCTCAATAGATAGTGTACACGCATGGTACAATATGGATTTTTGAGATAAAATCAAGTATTCATGACATGTTTGCATATGATTTAGAAATATATGTGTTAAATGAGCAAGTTTATGCAGCAAAACTCTCTTGAATGCACATGTATATTTCGATAACATGGAAAGAATTTCCTCATGCATTGATATCAAAACTTTAATACGTATTATATGAAGTTGACAAAATATGTGTGTACTAAAATAGTCGGGTCGAGTGTTGTACAACTCGAGATATTCAGATAAAAGGGATATAAGTTTGATAAAAATAGCCATATTTTTATCAAAAAAAAGTTCTTTTAAAAGTTCACTATAATCACAGTTTACAGTGATGATGCATACGCATCATCGAGAGAAATTGTTGAGCTTTTAGAGGAAAAAATTTTTTAAAGACCTTGACATAATGTAATTATTGCTTGACCTACACTTCGAGCATACATCAAGTCATTTTATTATTACATGGCTTATCCTTTGAGTACATTAAAGGTTGTTCAATCACTTGTTATAAGAAATGACTATGATCATCTTCTACTAAAGTAGAGATTTTCATTCAAGAGTACCATAGTTAAATGCATTCGTGCATCAATATGTCTTGCTAGCTATGCATGATTATAAATCTTTCACGTGAATTTATTGTCAAGATATATCTTATGTGAAGCGAGAAGACATTGGAATTAGTCAAAACAAAATTTTCAGTATGAACGATATTTGATAATATTTTACTAACCCATGAAAAAACGTCTGGTTAGTCTTGTAGATTTGAGAATGTAACATAACACAATCGTGGATTGTATATCTGTTTTCAAGGGGAAGCACCAAGAGCCTCATGTAAAGATCATACAACATTGCTCAAAATAAGGCATTGTACTTCAAATGATCAAGTGACATTCTATTGGATACAAAAGCTTTGAGCAACTTTCAGAGAAGATCGGCACACGTAACTTAAAGGCTACTTATTTAAATGAGGGGGAGTATCATACAAGTTGCACTTTTTTCCTTTCACTAAGTTTTATCCTATTTGGAGTATGCTTTTTTATAAGACAACATTATTAGGGGAAGACAATACGTATTGCACTCTTTTTCCCTTAGCAATGATTTTGTCTCAATGGGTTTTCCTTCAAGGTTTTTAATGAGACAGCATCTTTACATGTATTAGGTTAATAACCAAGGGGGTGTTACAAATAAATATTATTATGGTTATCAACTCATATATAGATTTTATCTTGTTTACCAAGTTTCCCTCTCCTACATATATTCTTTGTATTTTATTATAAACACACACCTATCAATAATATAAATATCTTTCTCCCTATATCTCTTTTTATATTGTTTAGTTATTAGGCTTGTGTCATAACAATATTATGTTTGTAGTTGATAATTAACCCAAAACCTTAATTAAGAGTGAAAGAAGAAAGAACTGAATAAGAGTCTGAAGTTCACTTACCACAAACGTGAACAAGTTTAGTTGGTGAAATATTGATTTTAAGTAGTCACAAAACTAGATAAGCTTACTTGGTAAAATATTGATAATTTTGAAGTGACAGGTGACTATAAAGCTAAAATAATTTAACTTGTGAAATAATTACAATTTTCGAATATGTAATTACTAAAATACTTACATGGAAGTAATGAAAATACGATCAAATGATTCATAAAAGTACCAGAAGGAAATACATGTAAAGATGATGTCTCATTAAAAACCTTGAAAAACCCATTAAGACAAAATCATTGCTAAGGGAAAAAAAGCGCAATACGTATTGTCTCCCCCTAATAATGTTGTTTATAAAAAAGCATACTCCAAATAAGATAAAACTTAGTGAAAAGAAAAAAGTGCAACTTGTATGATACTCCCCCTTATTTAAATTAAGTATCTTTAACTTACGTGTGCCTTAGTTTGAAAAGAAATTAATGTCACGAATGGCTAGAACATTAAATATAACTGGATCAAGCAACTTATACACACAATCTTTTGTCATAACTTACCATGACTTTTTCTATTAATGTATCAAACATTCTAACCCAAAACAAGAACTCACAGTAAGAAATATAACGGCTTACACTATCTATTTATGTTAAAAAAATTGACTTGATTGACCTTAAACTAACTCTTAACTCCTAAATAGAACAACTTACACTATCTATTTATACTTAATAAACTTTGTTAAACAAATTGACTTGATTGACCTTAAACTAACTCAAACTCCTAATAAAAGCAAACATTAAACTACTAGATAAACATTATAGATAAAATTTATATTCAACCCTTTCGGTTTATCACCATGCTTTCAAACATAACAACTAAAAGTATTACATCAGTTCTCTATATCTCTATAATTATACTAAAAAATATACTTTTTCTTCTCTCTTTTTTAATTAAATAATATTTTTTATACTTTTATCATTACATTTTTCTTCTTCTACACCCACAACCACTTATAAACAGTATTAAATTAAAATATTATAGAGAGTGAACAATGACCCTCCAAATTTATATTTTGTTTACCTTACTCTTAACCACTCAAAAAATAGAGAGAATACACTCACATAAATATGAAGGTTAATTGTGAATGCTACCAATCAGAATTAAATTCATCATTCTCCGCTTAATTTTGTTTATCCCACAAGATCTTTGATCCTTAAGAGGGGTAGGGGCACTCCACTATGATGGTTTTCTATCACTCACAATATCCAATTCAGGTTCCGCCAATTATCGAGCTTCATTCCATCACTAGTGATGATTTTACTAGGGGTGCCCATCAATAGTGATGGTTTTTTTTTATTTTTAAAATATAAATTAACAATAAAACTCCAATCAGTTGCAATACTTCAAGATCTAAAAACTTCAATCAAAAACTCCTTAAACCAACACCAACAAAAAAACAACTTACACCTTCAAGTAACACTCAAACCCACAAACAATCAAAGTGTTCCTATAGATCACAAAATACAAAGCCAACATAGATATACGTATACGTATATATACCAGACATTGGCATGAAAGATGTGGAGGAGAGATCAGGGTGGTGGAGGATGCTCCGGTGAACGCTGCCATGAATGGATCGGATCGGGTTGTAGAAGGATCGGCGGACGCTACAATGTATTGTGATCATCATCAACGGTCATCAAATTCAATTTTCAACGCATGATGCCGATGACACGTTGTGGAATCCACACATGGGAATTAGGGGCACGGCGGTGTTTGACGTTGGTTCTATGGTCACGGGGCTCCCCAATACTCGCACCTCGTTAAAATTAATTCTTTGACCACCATTATCTTAGAAGATTTCTCCTTTTCATTGTCTTACTACTTCATCTCTTCAATACTTGCTTCTTCTTCCTATCCATTTGGGCCGAACAATTTCACATATCTCATTAATTTGAGGAAGCCCATCGTTGAGATATTCACTATTTCATTTGGCCCAGCTGGGAACTTATCAATCTTTCCTTGTAGACTGTAGTCCAACTGTTGCATACGGCCCAATATCTACATTTACATTCTCAAGCACTATCTTCGGCTGTGGCCTGTGGGTTGGCAAGTCTAATCCGCCCCGAACCCAAAAGTTTTACTTTAACCCGAATATGAGCGGAACAAGAAAATGGTGTCATACATATGAACACGAACACAACCCAGATATTTGTGGGTTGACTCGAACATTAACTGTACAACATTTTTTTTGTTTGGTTTTCACAAGTTAACATATTAAAATTAAAGCTTTACATTTTAATTATGAAATCTTATGTCACTAAAAGTTACATTTTAATTATGAAATCTTATTTCAATTTATCTTTTAAGTTATAATTATGGTATAAAATACCTACCTTGGCTGACATGAAGCGTCCCATTTAACTAAATGGATTCACAGGTTCAACTTGAAAGTTGAAACTAACCCGAACCCGCTTGAACTAAATCCAAACCTGCGAATTTCGTATTAGGTTCGTATCGTGTGTCCGAATGGTGACCGAAATGTACACCCTAAGTTTTATATGTTTTCCAAAATATACTTTTCTTTATATTGGTAAACAAAAATTCCTTAAAGGAATGCTTTTCATACTGATAATATTTCTTTAAATAATTCTAGAAGAAAAAAAAAAGGTGAAAACTATCGTAAGAAACACTTGAATTTACAAGAAAATAAGGAGTTAAAAGGAAAGAAAGATCCATCTTCAATAGAGAATTGTTTTATTCACCATCAAGATGTGTTTAAGCCATGGTTGTAAAACAAGGTCTTGAAAGCTGAGTAATCGCTACAAGGTAGGTTGCTGAGGCCCGAGTACTTCTTGTCTAGGCTAAGTACTTCGCGAGCAAGGTCAGACATAGCTTATAGGTATGGGTACCCACTACCCTCAACTTTCACGACGTAGTGTAATTTTTTTTTTTACTTTGTTTTTGTAATTTCCTACTCTCAAAAATATTATGTTACCCCTGAGATTATTTTAGACCACCCCTCAAAAAAGTATGGCTTTTATTGAAAACACAACTGCAAAATAAACACGTCACTATAATTAAAACTCAATAACCCACATAATTAAAACACATAAGCCCACAAGGTTAGTTAAACTTAAAGCTCAAAAGATTTGAGTTTGATTTTGAACAGAACAAACAAACACACGACGTGCAAATCATCAAGTCCGCGACCTCACTTCCGATCGCCTCCCACCTCCACTCCCCGCCCATTTTCTAACGCCGCCACTTCGCCTCCCACTAACAGGGTTCTGATTGGCAAACGCCTCCAAATTTCCAATCTCAAATCTCCATTGTAAAGAGGGTATGTGCAAAATTGCTAGTTTTAAATTCTAATAATTATGTGGAAATTGCAATTGTTTATGGTTTGATGGTTTATAATTTTATGTGGAATTGATAATGGTTTATGTAAAATTTCTTGTAGGTTTATGTACAATTGATTGTAGAATTTCTAAGGTATATATTATTATGTACAATTGATTATAGATCTTCAAATGCTTATATCATTATACGTAACATCCCAATTTTTGGATGTATGATAAATATACAAGTAAACCTCTTTATAATGTGTAAATAAATATCCTCGTGATATGTGTTAATAAGTAATCTTTATATCTAGTAAGTTAAAGAATTTAAGATATGGTTAATGATGGTTAATAATATGATTACCAAATTCGGTAACATTTAAACACAATAAGCTGATTTAGCTCTAAAGGATGCCACGCTTATTTTTATTCTCTCTCCCATAAAGTTGTGTGTGTGCTTTGTGTGTACATGCAATCGGCCAGCAAAGGAGAATAGAAGAAGAAACAATGTGATCAAACTTCAAACTGGAACTAGATCTGTTCAATAATCCATCTTTTCATCGTCTCTTGGTGATTTGAAATCCGAACTTCAACATCTGGTAAGTTCTTCAAATCCTAAGTAGGTTTCTTTGATGCGAGACGATTATTCTCTCGGGTTTTAGTAGTTTTGTAGTATACTTTGTTTATATTATTGATGAGTTATAGTATAAATTTGAGATTTTGAGTGAGTAAAACTGGTTCGAAAGACTGACATGCTCGAAATCATTGTCGTGGTGTGTTTGACACGACAATGTGTTGCTAGATTGAAAATTAGTTTGTTTAAAATACTGGTTTAAAGGATTATTATATGACAAAAAAATATTATGCAAATTGACGTTTCAAATGGTTTGACAGATTGCAGATTATAAACAAGTCGATGGGGCTACTGAACACCTAAGGTAAGTTTCTTGACCGTTCCTCTCGTTATGAACAATTATATGGATATACTATTTACTAACTAATTTGATTTATCATATTGGGAATGAATTGAGTTATTGTATTATAACCTTGTTATCTTGGATTGTATACTTAGATTTGTTATTTCAATCTGCATTGCAATGTAACAATGACGGGGTAACGTGACTTCAAACATGGTGTAGTTGTTCTTACCTATGGAAGTATTACATACTATTAATATTCATACTATGTTTGATTATAAGACCATGGTATGTGTTGAAAGGTTTCGAATACATAGAATCCGAACTAAAATTAAATGAGTATAATAAGATACTTCACTCTTTGAAAGAATGTACTACAAGTATTTAATTAATGTTTTCATCAATAATATACTTATATGGTGCCTTTGGCCTTTCAGGTAAACACCTTGATGGTTGATCTACTACGAATTCTTGTTCTTGGATTGAAAGAAGAAGGCAACCTTAGTAGTTAACTTTCATTGAAATTTGTTTGTGTCAATTTATACAACCCCACCCATAATGGTTTTTGTATATATAGTTAAACATGTAAATAATCTAGGTTTTGCTTCCGCTGAAGTAGTTTAATGTGTTTACATTGGGACTTTTTTGCAAATACAAGTTTAGTAACTTCTTATGTTTTTATAACATAATTAAAGAAAGTGTGTGTTGCATTATAACATTATATTGTTCATCTATAAAATGTTTTTAATTTTATATTTTTCACCTATAAAATGTTCCTGATTTTATATTGTTCACTCATAATTTTAGGGTTTATGTGCAATTGTTTGGAAGATGAAACAACAATCAACTAAACCATCTCTTATTATCAATTTGTATAAAAAAAGGCCCTAGAAAATGATGATATTGGTCCAACTCCAAGTCCAAACAATGTTAATAATGATATGCAAGAGAGAAAAAAATGTTTATATTGTAAAACAGTAGGTAAAATTTTCTTTTTTGCAACTCCAAGTCCAAACATTGTTAATAATGATATGCAAGAGAAAAAAAGTTGTTTATATTGTAAAACAGTACGGTAAAAATTTCTTTTTTTGGTACATTTTATAAAAGCAGGGTAAAAAAAATACTTTTTTGAATGGTACTTGTAAAATTTTGGTCTAGATGCACCACTGTTCACGAGTACTCTCCGTCTAGGCCGAGTACTTCCCGGGTAACTATGATTAAGAAGCGTCTAGCGACTTTAAGCTGATAGAGTTCACTAGGACAACAGCTTACTAATTTGGTAGTGATAACCTCGTCTTGTTTCACTAATATGGTTGTAATCACCTCTTATCATTTCACTAGTATGTTAGTGATGATTAATAACAAAACGTGTTTACAAGTGTTAGTGTTAAACTAGTATATTAAGCCCCTCGTGTTGCGGCTGGCGGCGTAGAACAGTGCCAAGTAGCCCCAACGCCAACAATCAACAAAATCAGAAAAAAACGAGAAAAACTTGTAAAATAAAAGAATAAAAAACGAAAAAAAATAAAATCAAACGAAAAGTAGAATAAAAACGTTAGACCACGCACATGAAACGTAAGACATAGAAAACAATAATTAAGTTGATCTACAATTTGTGTATTGTGACGGGGACGTTAGACGGGAAAGAAATAGGCATAAAAAATGTTGAACCACACACGAATGTTACGGTGTATGAACTTGCAAAATTTAGACTGAAACATAAAACCGAAAATTTTGTAAAATATAAAACAACTGGTATATTAGCACTTCTTTTTAGAAAATACTCTCATTTGCTTTTTTGCACTTCATAATAATGTTTATTTAGAAGGTTTAAAAAAAGCTCAACCTTCTGGTTAAAACACATAAAACAAATAGAGTGGATTATAAGAAACAATATACTATTTCTTATTGTATTGATCTATATTATATAATAAATAAATTATTTGGGGGACATTTGTTATCATACTAGGCCATATCTAATGGGTAATTTGTATTTTTGTTTAATCTCTTCAAATTAATTATAGATAACCTTTCTACTAAATATTACTTAGTTTAATATCTTATGGATAAGTGATCTCAATTGTTTTTTTCACGCCTAAATATTTTTTTTTTGAAAGACGGTGATTCAATAAAACGAAAACAAACTTAAGCAAGATGCTCAAACCTAAATAAATGGATAAACAAATTTTAGAGATAAGAAATGATCCCTATATATTATTTCAATCGTATGAATTATATCTTTTTATCCTTTAGTGTTTTGTAATCCGAATCTAAAATAATAAGAATTCAACTCGTATAATACACATGACATTTTAAAGATATAACTTTTTTTATTATTTACTATGCAAAATTAAATTTATTCAACCCGTGTAATACACATATTTTTAAAATGTAACTTTTTTATTATTTGGTATATAAAATTTCATTTATTCAACACGTATAATATAGTTCTTAAAAATATAACTTTTTATTATTTAGTCTATAAAATTCATGTATTTAATCTATGTAATACATGATGTTATAGTTAAATAATTTTATAAAACAAATAGGTGGGTTATAAGAAACAATATACTACTTTTTTTATTGTATTATAATTTAATAAAATTAGGGAAAGAGAAGGTAGAAAGCAAACACGTGGGAGGATAAAAAGTTGAAAACAATTGAAGGTTGTAAACTGGCTTTTAGACTTGTACTTGCTGCTGTTGCACTGAAGCAAACACCCTTTTGTCATTTGAGATATATATAATACATAAATATTATCACAATATATAATAAATAATATCACAACCTCGCTTCTATTATTCTCGTGGATCTCTGATATTGATAACAGAATGTGGAGTTCAGATCAATTTAGGTTGCGTATAGTGTTTTTTCTTTGCAAGAGGTTGCTTGTATATATGTTTATGGTACAAGAAAAAAATTTGATAAAGAGTGCACAATGCCACCACGCCATAATCGTGCTCACATAGATGGGCACGGTGAAGCATCGTCTAGAGTACCTTCGATCGTGCTTATAATTTCTTGAAATAAATGTTTTTAAGGGGATTTCCTTGATACTCGAACTACAAATTGACAAGTAGTAAGACAAGTAAGTTCACCACTAGATTCATTATAAAGAACTCTTTTCAAGTATTTTAGCATGGTTGGTGAATGAAATATCAAGTCAAATTCCTAAATCACATAAATCACTTGTGTTCCTTTATTTTTCTGTTTGCTTAGTCGTTTGTGTTCGTGTGTGGTTTTCTGTTCTGTTTTGTCATTGCCGCTGGTCAACTCCGGTCAACAGTTGACCAGTAAAAGCTGGTCAAACAAAAAGTTAACAACAGCAGTTTTGTTTCTTCTTCTCTTTTCCTGAACCGCCGTGATACTTGTTTTGAACAAAAACAAAGAACCTTTAATACCGCCGATTCTTCCATCCTGGGTATCGTGCTAACCTTCAAATTCTGCATTTAAACATTTCAAGTAAAGCATAATATCCCAAGCTAACATGCAACAGACCTATGTAATATAAGTAAATGTTACCTCTGAATGGGAGAACTAACCTTGTTTCAAACCTTTTAGCACAATCAGAGCGAATCACTCCGGCCTCTAAAAACAAATAGTGCCGTAAACAAGTCTTATGTTGTTAGTCACGTTACTGTGTATTTTTTTAGACTTTTTTAGACAACTGAAGTGTTTACTTTACAAAGTGATACATCAGTTATCCAACAAATATACAACATAACGGAAATAATATCAAACTACATAATTATTGAAACCAAATATAAAATCATCATCATCATACTCAGTAAATCCCACCAATAGCAAAGCTAAGGTAGGGTCTGAGAAGGGTAGATGTAGACAACCTTACCTCTACCCCGTAGGAACAGAGAGGCTGCTTCCGGTGAGACCCCCGGCTCGATTGTAGTTTTGTATCAAGTCTTGGACCTAAGGCACATAACACTCAAACAATCAGGATAGAGACCGATTGGTGCATGTACCCCCGTGTCTTTCGGCTACCAACGCCACCACATGATGCATGATTAACCATCCGCCGCTTTTAATGTTATTTTCACGAAATTAGTAAAATAACGTTAAAGTTAGTACCATTTCACTTTTGCCCCCCGAGCGCCCACACATATATATATTATATGTGCACACCGCAAGCTAGGCAAAACCAAATATAAAATATAGGTTGATAATAAATGTAGATCATCAGGTTAAAAGTGACTAATGCCCAAAACTCATTGTTTCAGAACAATTAGTAAAAGTGATGATGGGATTCAACAGCAGCATCTTGTTCACACAGGGATCCTCCTGTACGGATAGTAGAAATCAGGGAGACTTTAATTTAAGAAGCTACAAGCTATGTTCAACAATAACATAAGAGTAAAAGAAAAAACAAACAAGTCAGTTGAAAGTTGAAACCTTCGCATTCAGGCTTCATTTAAATGCAGGATGTTAAAAGAGTATAAAATAGAATATTAGTTGATGTGTTAGTTAGTCGGTTACACTTAGTTAAGTGGTTAACTAGTAAGCTGTATAAATTTATGTAGATACACAGTTATGGGTATTGTATCAACTTGTAACTTACATCATATTTTTCACATTTTCCAGTTTTATTCTCTCCCTCTAGATTAGATTAGAATAGATATTTATACAAACTTACTTAGTTGTGCATGTGCTGCAAAAACTAACTGTCCTCTTTTCCTTTGTTTCTTTTTTTTAAATATATAATCATAAATTAAACTATATTATTTAGTTTTCCTTAGCTTCTTTGGTTGTCATACAGCTTCTTTAGTTGTACATAAATAAATTACCAAACATAGGATAGCTAACTTTTTTTATATTATTAAATTGTATGTACTTTTTTATTACCTAATATTTGGTGTTTAAGAACTAGAATAGAAAAAATATTTTCATATAATTAGTTTATAAGTATCTAGGTTGTACATAAAGCTTATTAGTTGTGGAATGTAGTGAATACTATCTAGAATTAATTATATATATATAATATGAATGCCTAACGTCTCGCGTACGTGAAGCTCTCAGGACCTAAGCGCCTCAGAGCACCACGCGTTTTTAAAAACCGAGAGGGAGGAATGAATATGAGACGAGCTCAATTAGTTGTGGTTCATTAGTCGCATCAAGGTTCGTGCCGCCACTCCCCAACAGTGTCATATAGTTATGTCACTAATATAATAAAGGGTCTATATATTCACACCCATCTGCCTATTTAGGGTTCCTTTCTCCGACCACGTTCCTGCCCTCGTACAATGTCAAATCAGTCACATCAGACGGGGCGTCTAGCCCTAGACGGACCCCGAAGACGACCTGCCCAAGACGGGTCGTCTAGGCCTAAACGACCCGTCTTGAAGGTTGATTTTGACTTTGGTGGTCTGCATGCATGTGAGTAAAGTAGTAAAGTGATACGCCGTATATTTATTTGTTAAATAGAGCCATGCAGAGCATTTGATGTCACAGAAATTTTGCACTTCGTCGTCGGAATTCTCTGCGTCTTCTTCTTTGGCTTATATTACTTCATTTGATATCATTCAAAGTTGGTGAAATGTCATCATACTAGGACGGCAACTATTTCTTTGGGCCGTATTCTGGCGAGTCATGGGTGCCCGAAGCCAATCCGGTAACAGTTATTAGGTTAAACTAGTTGTTGTTTTAATTATTTACTAATGATGATACTGTTGTTAGGGGGAGACCGCTGTTCCCAATTCTAACGAGCAAGAGGAGGTTGTGTCAAGTGTAGAAGAAATCAAAACAAACCGTTTATAGATTTGAACGAGCTTCCTCCCGTTGATGAAACATCCCATGTGGACGACTCGTACCAAGTTGATGCACCATGTTATCCTGCACATCATGGGTTTCCGGATTATCGATACGGGTGTGAATACTAGTACGTGCAACAACACGGTCCAGATGGATACGGAGGAGACTGTTACGAAAGTTACAATGCAACACATTCTTTGTACTGTCAACAAGTCTATCCTAATGGTGGAGGATATGGTAGTGAGGCACCCCCATGCGCAGACAATCCATACCTCGCAGAGACGGTATCAAAACTTATTTATTTATGTTGTGCAGTTGAGTAAACATTAAATCTAACATAACGCTATCGATTTTACAGGTTTTCAACTCTCTAGATGAGCTAAAAAACTGGGCACAGGAAACGGCAAAGGCGGATGGTTTCGTTATTGTGGCCCGACGATCAAAGAAAATTGTTGGAAGGACCGGGAGGCTATGGCTTGAATGTGACCGTGGTGGTGAGCACCATACAACAGCAACGGTTTTTGTACATCTAATACCACTTCATACAAAAACCCTCATTCTTCCGATTCACTGTCGACGTAATTAATGTACAAAAACCATTGTATAATTAATAGGATTCTATTTAATTAATATGAAATTTAATATAAGCCGACATTCCTTCAATATACACAAGGCACAGCAATTAAACCATACAAAGCCCATCTAAAAACCAACTAACTCCGGGTATTGAAAAACATCAGCAATCATACTCTCCGAACTCTCACAACCCAAATTTCACTACTCTTGGGGCGACGGTGGGTTGTGAGAGTTCGGAGAGTATGATTGCTGATGTTTTTCAATAACCGGAGTTTGTTGGCTTTTAGATGGGCTTTGTATGGTTTAATTGCTATGCGTTGTGTATATTAAAGGAATGTCGTCTTATATCAAATTTCATATTAATTAAATAAAATCCTATTATTATACAAAAAATGTTATTAATTGTCATATACGACTCTTCTAGACCTAGACGACCTGTCTGTTTATTACCGGAAGACAATTTTACCCTGTATTGCACTCCGTCTAGACTGAATTCAGGGGTAAAAGGGTAATATTGTCCTATTAGACGACACGTCTAGACTTAGACGCCCCGTACATATTGAAAGACTCAGGTGGTTAATTACCATTTTACCCCTGAATTAGGCCTAGACGGGTGGCCATTCAAGGGTAAAATGGTAACTCACCATAGATCTCATAGTGGCGTCTAAACCTGTACGCAACGTCTATGGCGAATTACTATTTTGCCCCTAAGTGGCCACCCGTCTAGGCCTAATTCAGGGGTAAAATGATAATTACCCACTATGAGTTGTATAAGACTCGGGTGGTTAATTACCATTTTACCCCTGAATTAGGCCTAGACGGGTGGCCATTCAGGGGCAAAATGGTCTTTCACCATTTATACTAGACGGGTCGTCTAGCTCTAGACGCCGCGTCTATGCAGCGTATATGATTGGTCAGGCAAGACGCCCAGCCATATAAGACCTGCAACCAAAACACTCACAAACACACACAGATACGTATTTGCCCCAATTCAGCGTATTTGGACCGTATTTTTTGCGAATTGAAGCATCTATTGTACGTATTCGAACCTATACTTCAATAATCTTTAATGTATTATGCATTTAGACCGTATATTGTGTGTGAATTTGATGTTTTTTGGGGTTTATTGGCTGTGTTATTTAAGTGTGTGGGTTTTTTTTGAACAAGACAGGGCGTCTACCCCTAGACGACCCTAATAGATGACCACTTTATTTATTTTTTCTTTTATTTAACTTATATAATTTAATGTTTTAATATTATGTGTTAATATTAGGTTTATTGTTATTATTTGTGTTACATTGTTAATATAATCGCAGATTAGTTATGGAGGAGATTGGAGATCCGATACACGGGGGCCCATATCCGCATGGTCCGCGCCGGGCTCCGCCAGCGTCGGCAGATCCGCTACACGGCCACCCCTATCTTGAGTTCCCGCCTGACACCAAGGTCGCCCGTTTTTGCGGGAAGCTACACCGGATGCACGTCGGATCTCACGCGGTGGTCGATTGGGATGCGATCGAGGCAATTGGTGAGACGCCGAGACTGCGTTTTTTCATTTCCGTTGATTCCCGTGGCACCGTCTGTTTGACTTGTTGGCACGCCGAGTTATAGTGAGTTGCTCATCGAGTTCCTGTCGACCTTCACGTTCCACCATCCACGGGTCGACCAGCCGCCTCACCAGCCACAGGGTCCCCCCCCCCTCCGCCTGAGGTTTCATTTAGGCTTGTCAGTGTGTGACGTTCGATGACGCTTGCTGAGTTTGCCGTTCATTGCGGTACATACCTGCAGGAGGAGATTGCTACGGATGTTTATACGGAGGGGCTAGTGGTGGTGGATAGACCCACTCTTCTGGGATTTTGGGAGGTGGTCGCAGGCCATGACACTTGGGAGCATGTCAGGGTGAAGGGGAGGATTTCACACGTTGCCGACCCGTTGTACAGGTACGTACGTTTATTAAGGTAATTATTTGATTATTATTACTACGAATTAATTTCCGTATTTCGCTAATATTATGTGCAGGTATCTACATCGGATGTTCGCTACGTCTATTACCGCTCGCGGACACAGCCGTAAGTGGTGTACGAGCACCGATTTATTTTTCTACTATTGTCTATTGTTACAGAAGGTCGTGCGCACTTGCGCACGGTCTCGCCCAGTACTTCGCCTCCGCCCGTCACCGACAGGAGCACGACTTTTGTACGGCGGGGCGTACGTCACTGTGATTGCCCGGTCGTTGGTCTTCTGTCGGAGACTGGCCCACACTTGCAGTCGGCCATACCTTCCACGCGGATGGGTTTTCAGATCTTGCGGGGGATGAAGCTGGTGAAGAGGTTCGGCGTGCTAGGCGAGCGGTTTAAAACCCGCGAAGGTGAGCCATGGATTCCGGAGCCGCTGCCAGATCAGTTCGATCCAGTCTATCCGCCGGCAGATGAGGCAACGGTCGTCCAGGACCCTCCGGTTGATTTAGACGGACCGGCACCGCCACCACCACCTCACAGTCGCCCCAGTTTCTGCAGCACGTCATTCCAGGTCATGCCCCGGGAGGTGCAGCATACCCGCGCTTACGAGCCGACGTCGACAGGCTTATGGATCTCATGGGCTGGGTGGTTCGGGAATTACAGGATAGACGTGAGAGAGACGGATTACCTCCCATGCCGCTCCCACCACCTCGAGCACCACATCAGTAGCAGCAGCCGCAACAGCCAGATTCCGACTCCGACTCGTATGCATAGACGTTTTGTATTTAGTATTCAGTTGTACAGATACATATTGTTATGGATGTAGAAAGTTATGTTATATCTGTTATATTTAACTTTGTTTTCAGTTATTCGATTACTTGATGATCGTTTGTGTTAAATCGACGTTGAAATGTAATACGGAAACACACATATACTTCTTGCATTCTTCTTAAAATGTTGAAAACAGTATTAAATTTAAATATTAGTTTTTTAAAAAAATACAATGTAAAAACAATTAAATATTTAAACGATCGAAAACGCTAACTTATTTTTATACAATAAACAAAACTTTTTAAAAATCTCAAATAACACCACCAAAAAAAGTTCAACCTCCAACAACATCCAATTTACCCCACCAAAACCACCCTTTTTCAACCTCCAACAACAACCAATCTACCCCACCAAAACACCCCTTTTCCAACTAAAAAAAAACATGGTCCTAGACGGTCTTAGTCTAGACGGCTCGTCTACACACATAAATTTCTACGCCTGCCATGCACCTGCTGACCCCTAAAAATCAGTGCATAGACGGGTCATCTAGGCCTAGACGACCCGTCTAGGGCTCAAGGGTGTCCAAATAGGCAGCAGGGGTGTCCGGATAGATTGAGCCTATAATAAATAGTTCAGTATTCGCGTTCATAGAATAAATATTTGTAGAGCGGAAAACACAAATTGCTGACCTTAAGAATTACAGACATATTCAAGTTGCAGTAGTCCGTGAACTCTGTCTAATCTGGAGAATATCAACACAAACAAACAAACGTCAAACTAAGTAGTATCAAATCTGAAACAAATTAGTTACAAAGTGTGAAAGCTGTCTAAAATACTAAACATACTCATAATCTTTGATGATTCTTCGTTTGAACTTGAAGCCATCGATATTCAGAGTTCTTTGCCTTCATAGACTTCAGTTGACATACCAAAATGTCAACCATGATATATGAATTAGTACCAATCGGTTTCAACCAAATTCTTCAGAAGTTGGATCACTCAAATCATCGACCGGTTTCAAATTGATTCAAAGCTCCATTTTATACAGTATATTCCCGACACGCGACACCAATAAAGCAAAACAAGATTATATAACTTATATTCCGTTCCAAATGCACAAATCTATCTATAGATCATCAACCTCTTTAACAACACTGGAAACCAATATATACCACGTTACATCATTCGGTACAAACCCTTTAGCAACACCTCTATTTAAAAGCAAGTATGCATCATCAAACATGCTTTCTTTACAATACGAAGATATTAAAGTATTATACGTAACGACATCAGGATTCATCCCTTTAAACCGCAAGTTTTCAAACAAATTCACAGCTTCTTGAACATTACCCATCTTGCATAACCCATTAATCAAACTGTTATATGTTACAATATCCGGAACCATCCCTAAATGCACCATATCCTTCAAGAAATCAAACGCGCGTTGCACTTTACCTGTTTTGCACAACCCGTTGATCAACAGATTGCACGAAACCGTACTCGGGTTCACACCCTTCTCCACCATCTCCTCAAACAACCTCCATGCTTTTTCAACAGCTCCGTCTCTACATAACGCCTTTATTAACCCGTTATACGTTATTTCATCAAGCGGGCATCCTCTGAATAACATGTCGTTCACGAGCTTAAACGCTTCGTAAATCGCACCGCATTTTAGAAAAGTGTGGATCAACGTGTTGTAAGTGACAGTATCCGGAACAATACCCTCCAACACCATGTCTTGGAACGTTTTTAAAGCGGTTTCCATGTCGTCAACGTCACACAGCCCGAAGATTAACGAGTTAAATGTGTAAATGTCGGGTTTGCATCCTTGGATGCGCATGTCGTGAAACATGTTTAACGCTTCGGGGATGTTTCGGACTTTACATAGAGCATGTATGATGGAATTGTATCCCACTGTATTTAACCGAAGCCCGTTTTTCGACATTTCATGCATAATCTCACCGGCTTCTTCTAATTGTTGTTCCTTGCAAAACCCGTCGATCAAGATTGTGTATGTAACGATGTTCGGCTCACACCCTTTTAACGTCATCTCGTTTATCAACTCATGAGCTGAAACTAAACGCCCGGTTTTGCATAAACCACGAATGAGTGTATTGTACGTATGAATATCCGGCTGGCAGCCGTTTCTAAACATGTTATCACTAATTACTGCTTTACCTTCGTCGAACTGCCCTTTCGATATAAACCCATTAATTAACATGTTAAACATGAAGCTATTCGGTTCAGGGACTTTGCTAAGAAGAACCTTAGCTTCTTCAACTTGACCTGTTCGACACAACCCGTGAATAAGAACTCCGTAAGTTAAAGCATTCGGATTAAACCCACGAAGAAGCATTCGATCAACTAACTTTGCAGCTTCGTGAATTCGTTTCACCCTACAAAGACCGTGAATAACATCATTAAACGTCTCGACATCTGGAATGCACCCCATGAGAATCATCTCCTCAAAAAGCTTCAACCCTTCATCAACTCTATCGAACTTACACAACGCGTGCAACAACGTCTGATAAACCACCGCATTCGGCACACACCCGTACTTCGTCATACCCCGTAACAACCCACACGCCGCATCCATCTCATTAACCTCACACAACCCCTTCATCACAATCGAAAAACTAAACACATCCGGCGTAATGCCTCTCTGAAGCATTTCATCGAACACATTGCGTGCAACTTTCGAACATCCCCCTTCAACCAACACATCCAACACCGTATTATACGACTTACACCCGGGTTCACACAAAAACACAGACCTCATCTCCAACAGCAACCGTGTCGCCTGACCCGGCAACCCGGCCCGTTGATAATGCCTCATAACCATAACAAAAACAGTTTCTTGAAACACAACACCTTCCTCTTTCATCTGCAACAACAACTTATCAACAGTTTTAAACTCACCAAAGCCAGCAACTTTATCAATTAAAGTATAATAAACATCAAAAGTATTGCAAAAACTCTTCTGGGTATTGGCCCAATTGAATAATTGGAGTGAAGTTGATAGATCTAGTGGGAGTTTAAGAAGTTTTTGAAGCTGAATTGGGGTGATTCGGTTGAGGCTTTTGCTCAGGTTTTCGATGTCGAAGGGTTTTAGCAATTGGGTCCAGTCTGTTTCGGATTGTGAACAGTTGTTGCGGGTTGAATGGGATGAATGTGGGGTTTTGATCGGGGGTTTTAGGGTTTTGAGCATGTGGGTTGGTGAAAGATTGGATCTTTTTAGCATAATGTGAAGGATTTGAGGTGGGGATTGGGAGAGTTTAAGAGGGTTTGTGTAAGATCATGTGTTGAAGTTGGAAGAATTTGATTTGGGGGAGTTTGGTGGGAAGACGAGTGAGACATCAATGCGAGCTTAATTTGGGGTGTTTGTACTTGATGTCTTTTTTTTAATGATGAACAAAAGTTTGATTATCCATTTAAACCTAATGGTAAAGGGTCACATATGTTTAGGAACCCCGACAAACTCCGACAGTGCTAGAAACTCAATTTGTAAATTTATCATTCAAAGGCCTACTCTAATAAAACTACTGGTTTGACGACACTCCTAATACCACACCAAAATTGATAGGTATTGTTTGGTTTGTTGGAATTTATATTTGTTTGAGATTAAAATTCAACATAAAATGTTATTTTTTATATAAAAGAAAGGGATTTAAATGGCAGGGGATTTTATAAAATTCTTCAAAAGGTGATTTTATAAATTTGGGTGATTTTTGAAATCTTGAATAGTTTAGACATATTTTAAACCCTCCAGTGAACTTGGGTTTTTACAATTTGGACAAATATACCTACAAGCTCTCTTGTCTTATAATTGAACTGTACTTATATTTTATTCTCTCTAAGCAGCTGACTTATAGTATTTGAATTCAATATAATTTCTTCAAGGTGACTTTCATTATATGTTTCTGATTTTTCTTTGGTTTTCATCTTGTGTGCGGTGTATTTGTGTGTAAGCATTGATTTGTGTATTTAGAATAAGAGTAAATTACAAAAAATCGTCTTTTGTGTTTACATTAGATTGCAAAGTGTGTTCTTTGTCTTCAAAAAGTACAAAAACATCCTCGATGTTTACAAACTCTTACACATTATATCCTTTAGTCTTAATTCATAGTTTATAGTTAAATCTGAACAAATATACTTCAAATGAGGCTATTTTGGATATTTTACCCTAAATGCTAAAATAAGTAATCATAAAAATAATAAATACTTTTTTAAATACACATATATATATGTAAACTCTCTCTCACACACATTACTAGACACCCACCACACCACCCACCTGTCACCCGCCATTGAGCTCAAAGCCCCAACTGGTTCCTTCTCTAGTACCCTACACCAACATCCAAACACATTCCAAAGATCAACAAATCTGACATTCTTACAAGATTCTAACCTGTCGGGGAAGGATTCAGAATTTTAACCATAACTCAAGACAGATAAAAGTGTTTACTATGCTGAAAAGAACATTTAAAGGACATGAACAGGGATCACTTCAGATTGCGAGAAAAAAGGTAATACGTTTTCTTTCAAAAATCCCCAAATCCTCATATATACCAATATTGAGACACTGATTATAAAAATTTTACAACAGTCATCGCAATTTGTGATGAATATTGCCCTAATCATAAACAATTTTAAAACAAACTGAATAAAACGTAAAAAGCCAAAATTAAAAGGAGGCAAACACAAACGGTGTCATCAGTAACAAACTGAAATTAAAAAGAAATCATCAGGCTAAATCGAAAAAATCAAATCCAGAAGTTAAATCGAAAACATCACAAGCATCTGCGAAGAACATGAGCACATCACTGGATGGTGGGTGGGTGGGTGGTGCGGCGGGAGAGGGGTGGTGGCTTGTGGGTAAGATGATGGTTAAGGATTCAGATGGTGGTGATTATGCGATGGGAGAGGGGGTGGTAGTTAGGATTCAGATGGCGGTGGTCGATTGGCGGCAGAGGTGGTCATGGTCGTGCGACGTAACGTGCAAGAGTTTGCGAATCATTTTTTTTTTTTTTACGTTTTGAAGACAAATGACACACTTTGCAATATAAGTGTCAACATAAATGACGATTTTTGTAATTTACTCTTAGAATTATTCTAGGTCTACCTTTTTGGAATCTAGTTCAATTTCAGAAACTTATAGTTGTCTTAAAAAAAGTAAATTACATTTTTGTGGAATTTAGGGCATTTGAATCTAAAATGACTCGAAATCATAAAAGGTGTAGAACGAACTATAAAACCACAAGTGTACATGCGTGAGTTTAAAGTGAGCGATAATTGCGTCCATTATATATACTAAAGTTGAACACACCAACTGTCATGTTGGATACACCGTTTTAATGGAGAAGGGGTGTTTACATAATCGAGAATCATTACAACACCAATGTTGACACATTGTAGCAATATTAGACTCAGAATTGCAATTGAATTAGACATCACGGTTGTAGCCAGTTTAGGGACATCATATCATTAACATTGCAAATGCTTTTATTGTCTTTACCAAGGAAACACATATTTCAAACTCACAAAGAAAGTCACCTTAATATTTTTTAACTTGCGTTTTATAGAGTTTTATAAGAAATTTTAGTATGTGTTATAGGAGCCACATAGGATAAGAAACACAGAACACCATTGAGAGGCAAACGTAAAGACAATGGGCGTGAGGGAGGATATGGTGTTGTTTTTCTCCATTTTTACAATTAAATAACATACAAACAAATCATTTGAAGCCACATCACCCAATCACCTAACAATCATATTTCACATGATCATAACACATATGCGAGTGTGAAACACCCACGGCCTATATGGTGATTTTTTCACATTTTACATTGACCATAACAATAGTATTAGCGATAGTCCAACAAATGGCATCAATAAACTTTATTTGATGTGTTGCCTGGCATCCTATACTTTGTATATATACTTTATATACATATCTAATGCTTGAGTGACAATAATTTAACAGTTTCAAAGAGGGCACTAATAAAAAAAAGTATTTCCTGAAATAACATGTAAAGCTATATGTATATAACTAAAAATATTAAAGCAAACACGAAAATCCAAAATCAACATAAACAGAATGTTTTAAACAAAAAAAAAGCCCCACACCCACCCCCTAAATCAACCTTACAAGTCAAAAGTCACTTTACCTATCATGTGATAATATTTCCCGGGCAAGGCCCAAAAAACGGTTTATAACCCGAATCGGTTTGGGCCAAACCAGTTTGAACCTAAGGTATAAAAAACCGGATCGGTTTACATCCGAACAAGTTTGGGCCCAAACCGGGTAAGCTCAAGCCCAAACCGGGCTTTCAAGACGAGTCTTAAAGTCATGCTTTTAGGGCAAGGGACCAGGATAGATCATGTTTTGTCCAACTAGATCACACCACAAAATCATACGACACACTTTGAACTAAAATCATACTCTAAACAAAACCACATTACTTACAGAATAACGTAACATATCCTACAAAGGGTGGGAATCTCAGTTCTAATGTTCAACCCAAATAACAGTGGTTCTAAAGCTTAAAAACCCAATGTAACATATCCTACAAAGGGTGGGAATCTCAGTTCTAATGTTCAACCCAAATAACGGTGGTTCTAACGCTTAAAAACCGAATGTGGACACTTACTACAACAAACCACACTGAGCAGTGTGTGTTTGAAGAACGGTTCTTGCAGCCTCTTTGACCATTTGACCACTTGCATAGTGATGTCTACAAACCGGCATGTATACATCCGCCCCAGCAACCAGTTCTCTCTCGGTTTCGTCTGTCTTCCGTAACGTAAAAGATGCGGGCTTTCCACACAGCTCGCATTTTGCCTTTAACTTAGTTATAGAGTCTGCAATCGGTATTATATCAAGCACTCCAAAGCTCCTTCTGCAAACAGTATATGAAACATTCAATCATCAGATAACATCATAACAATATATTGAGTTAAATTGAAGACTATTCGGCATTACCTTAAATAGTCACCATCTAAACCAGCAACAATTACGGTTTTACCATCATGGTCAGCGGCTTTGATGCAGAAATCATAGAGGTCTTCGAAAAACTGAGCTTCATCGATTCCGATCACCTCTAGCTATTACCACCGCACAACAGCCGAATGAAAGAAAAAATTATTATACAAACTACATGCCATTTAAAAAAACAACAAACGGTGTTTATCTATTTTCCATCAACCAAAAGGCTACCGCAGTTTTTATTCTCCCGCCATGCAATGGGGCCCACACACATATATATATCAGAGATGGCTAGGCCTGTAAACGAGCCGAACATTCATGAACTGTTCAATGGGAAGTTCATTAAAATAAACGAACAAACATTAACAAATTTTTTTGTTCATTTAATTAAACGAATGAACACAAGCACATGTTTTGTTCGTTCATTTATGTTCATGAACGTCCGTTTATGTTCGTTATGTTCGTTTAAATTTTAATAACTACATAAGTAGTGATATTCATAAAAATATAAACAATAAACGAGATATCTAACTACTAATATAAAAATAACCAATTGATAATTAGACTTCCTAGTAATAAAAAATTGGCTTTCGAATTGAACTTATCGTAATTAGTCACTAGTTTATATAAAAAAAAACTATGTTCGTTTGCATTGGGTCAATTATGTTCATTTGCATTTGTATGTTTATTAAATTATGTTCGTATATGTTCGCCTGTTTATGTTTGTGAACTGTTCTTTTAGGTTTTAAACGAACAAACATAAACGAACACGGACATGCTCATTTTTAATGAACAAACATGAACATAAAAGTGTTTGATTATATGTGCGTGTTTGGTTAAAGTTAAATGAACGAACACAAACATACACACATTCGTGTTCGTGTTCGTTTACAGTTTACCAAATTCAAAACTCAATACCAAATTCAAAACTCAAAAAATAAGTTTCGCATTGAAGTTACCTTATGATACGCTTCAAGACCGATTCTTTCTTTGAATGATGATAAAGCAGTCAGTGGCCAACATGGTAACTTCTCTCCATCATGCGTCACAATGGAATCCAATGCATATCTTGTATCCTTGCTGGACTTTATAATAGCTACATTTCTGTGTGAAAATAGATACTGAATGATTAACGTATTCACCAGAAAAGTCAATAATTCTTCACACTAGATTCCAAAGCAAAAGATAAACGCAAAGAGACATCTAGCTAAATACCATAAGGAACACAAATAATAAATGCAAACATGAATAAATGGCATTTTAGTTGATGTTTCTTATAAGAAATCACCAATGATATTGCTATTCAAAAAGCAATAGCTCATGAAACTGAAGCTTTAATAAATAGAGTGACCAAAAATCTCCAGTGGTAGTAGACTATACTAACTAGAGATGGCAATCTTGACCCATTTACTTGCAAACGAGTCAGTTCAAGTTATGTTTTGTATCTAACAGTCCAACGGGTAAAATGAAAAGAAACACTCAGCTTACAATGATACAGATCAGATAAGTTGAAAGTAACCCAATGTGTTTTTATGCATACAATGTCAATAAAATTATTCAATTAATTAGATTTTTACTAAGACAACAAAACTATTGAAATCATATTGGACATAATACTTGGAGTAAAGTACACGGATGGTCCTGTGGTTTACCAAAATTCTGGATTTGGTCCCTGGCTTTCCAAAGTACACGGATGGTCCCTGTGGTTTGCACTTTATAACGATTTAGTCTCAACCAACAAATCCATCATCATTTCTCATAGCCATATTAAAGATAAGCATGGCCCACATGCATAAATCAACACCGTTTCACCAACAGCAACTGACGTGGAAGAGTGAGTGCGTTTCACATTTCACCCACATGAAGTAACTAACTTATTAGCTAGAACCGATGAAATCCGGAAAATAGCCTGTGTTTTTTAAAACACAATTCATATCCTTGATCACCTCATATATCTGTTCGGTTTGCTCATGCATGTTGTGTCCCATAAAGAAAACGTGAACCGTTTTTTGCACCTCGATCATACTATAACCGGGCTCCTTTTTCATTCCGAGTTCCTTTAACCCGCTTCTAATCTCCGCAACATTATTCCACTGATCAAAAGTAGCAAATGCATTCGATAAAACCACATATTTACCAACATTATCCGTTTCCAACACGAAGTAATTTTTCGCAGCAATTTTCATCATTTCCATGTTTCCGTAAACCTTACACGCCTGAAGAAGCGCGCCCCATATCACCGGATGTCGTTTACACGGTGCATTTTTTACAAACTCGTAAGCTTCGTCTAACTTTCCCGAACGTCCTAGAATGTCCACCATTGCTGCGTAATATTTTTCTCCGGGCTGAATCCCATAATCGTTTTTCATAGAATGGAAGTAATCCCGACCTTCGTCAACCAAACCTCCGTGACTACACGCGGAAAGAACCGCAAGAAAAGTGACATTGTTCGGTCTAAACCCTTCGTCTATCATCCTATCAAAACATTCCAATACCTCGTTGACTCTCCCGTGTTGACCATATCCGGATATCAACGAAGTCCATGTAATAACGTTTTTATCCGATGACTTATTAAATACTAGATGCCCGTCATACGAACAACTACATTTGAAATACATATCAATAAGCGCACTATTCACAACAACGTTACCACGTATATGGTTTTTAATCAAAACTGCATGCGCTTGTTTACCCTTCTCTAGCATCGCCAGAGTGGCACAGGCCCTAAAAACCGACGCGAAAGTGAACTGGTCTGGCATTAAACCACTTCGTCTCATTTCATCGTAAAGATTTAATCCCGTTTCTTCGAGACCCTTTTGCACGTACCCTGCAATCATGGCGTTCCATGAAATCACGTTTGGCGTGACTAATGTATCAAATATAATATGAGCGTAACTAGATCTCCAGACTTTGCATACAATATTAACAACTTGATCTTCAAATACGTGTTCGGAACCAACCCAGTCGTGACCATTTGTGAATGGATTCTTCGGCCAAGATGATAACTTTTTTTGAATATGCAATCTTGCAAAAGAAGAGAATACGTCTCGGAGTCCACCTGGCGTCCGGTATGACATAGTAATCGAATTGCTTCTACCAGTCGTCCGGAAAAACATAGGTTCTTCAATGTCGCATCCATGCTGACAATAACGTGTGGGACCCAAGCCTGAAATCTGGGAATACCTTACTAGTGATAATTGGTTTCAGCTATTGGAGCAGAAAGCAAAAAGTAAATTTTCCAATAACCACTTGGTTTAAATGAGGATAATGTAGAAGAGTTGTACTAAAACCAACTAACATCTGAATATTACAGAACTGACTAATTTTTTTACATAATTCTATCAATCATGTTACAATAGTCTTTCACACACAGTGCATAATATTAATATCCACATAAGCTGCACAAACATGAACTATTTATGTACACAACCAATTAAATACAAGCATGTGGCTTTTACCTGTATGACTAACAGCAGGTAAAAAAGAGCGGTAAACAAGCCGAGCCAGCTTAGCTAGTTTATGTTAACGAGCTGAAATGTTGAGCTTGAGCTCGTGAAGCAACTCATTTATTTTGTAAAACAAATAATTATATATTTTTAAACATATTGATATATATTAAAACAAATAATTATATTTTTAACGCACACACAATGCAGAATTTATAATTTGTGTATATATTACATTTCGTGTTATACTGTTGGGTTATTATATATATTACTTACAAAGTTTGTTAATTTCTAAGCCTAAGGTACAACCTCAATTATGCTTTTTTTCTTATTTATTCTTTTTTTTACTTTAATCCCAATATTTTTATCTTTTATAATTTAACCCAAAAACTTTTTTACTTTCAACTTTGGTCCCCTAACTTTTCATCTTTTACAACTTTTCCATTTTACATTTCGTTCTAAATTTTGCGAGTTAACACGCCGCAACGTGCGCGTGTAGTTCAACGTTCTTACGTCTATTTTCCCCCCATTTAACGCCTCGTCGCAACGCACTGGTCCTAGATCCACTTAGTTATTCATTTCTATGTTTTAGGTTTCTGTCTAATTTTTTCGCATTAGCCCGGCGCAACAGGCTTGCGTGGTTCAACGGTTTTTACGTTTACTTTTGTTCGGTGCTACTTTTTCCGTTTTTTATTTCTTTTGTTTATGAGCTTTTCAGGTGTTGGTGGTCCATGACGGTGGTTTGGCATTGGTACTACTTGACACCGTTTTATGCACCCGCCGCAACACGGGGGCTTAATACTAGTTTTATATATATATATAGAGGGTAGGGTTCATTTGAGAATCACTCTTATTGCGAGAACCATGAGAACCAATGTGAACACAAAAAATACCTAAAAAGCACAATTTTTTTATATTTTTTAAAAAATCGCTATATTTCGTCACTAAAAGTAATTCGAGTAACAATTATCGATGCACATGTGCATATGTATCATTTCTTTGACAAATTCCGTAATACATTAACAAGTATATAATATAGTTACTTGTTAATGTATTACGGAATTTGTCAAAGAAATGATACATATGCACATGTGCATCGATAATTGTTAATCAAAAACTTTTTTAGTGACGAAATATAGCAAACTTTTTAAAAAAATATTAAAAAATTTGTGTGTTTTTCAGATTTTTTAGGTATTTTTGGTTGTGTGTTTCCACATGTCCTTGTCTACTCAAAATAATATTTAGTTTGGTTTTCCATTTGCAAAATGGGTTCCTATGATCCTTATCATATATATATATATATATATATATATATATTTATTGATAATTATAGGAGCTAACGAGGCTATGGAGCTAACTAAACAAGCTGAGCCGAGCTTACTTTAGCTCGAGCTAGTCTCATTTACACATGAGCCACTCTCAAGCAAGCTTTTTTCGAGCCAACCGCAATCCACAATAACCATATATAAAAAGTTCAATAACGTTACTAACTTAACAAACAATCCAAACAACAAACCTGCCATTGGAGCTTTCAGACTTAATCCGTCGGAGCAAAGTAGTGGTTTTTCCGGCGAACATGGGCCCCACAATCACGTGAACTTCACCCTCCGGTTGATAACACCGGCCGTTTGCATCTGTGCTTGAAGAATAGCAACAGAACGACGATGAAGGTGATCTATGAGAACGTAATCCACGGAGAAAATTAGGGTTTTTAACAGATACGAAATTGTAAACTGAGGATAAGGGGTTATGGGGATTAAATACAAGATTTGGGGATAAGATTGAGGGTGATCTTGTTGAAAAGATTAGTGATTTCATCATTAGTTTAGGTTAGGTTAGAAGATGTAGAGTGAAATGTTGTGGAGATTGTGGAATTAGATGAAACTTAGGGTTTAGGGTTTTAGGGATTTTGACGAAAGGGATATATGTTTGGAAAAGAAAAAGGATAGAGAAAAAGAAGTTATTAGTTATGTAATAAGTCCCAACACCTCCCTCAACTCCATACAGAGGTTCCTTCCTTAACTCTACGTAGACATTTGCGTCATCAAACATGGAAAAGATGGTTAAGGATGTGGTGATGAGTCTTTCTATTTATTATATATTTTTTTAAATTAAATAATTTAATAATTAAAATAATATATAATTTAAAAGTGACAAGGGAAATGAGACTGATGATGGTGATGATTGGGAGTGTGTTGTCTCCGGTTAACACATAGGTGAATGATGGTGACAATGATGGTTGATGATAATGATAGAGGTGGTACTATGTAGTTGTTTCTGACGACGATAAGGTTGGTGGAGTTCGATGATGATGACGAATGAGGTTATCGCGATGTAGATGGTGGTTGGATGAATGACACCGATGGTCATGATTGTTCTCAAGCCTTAGGTTGATAATCAAACGAACACGAAAGTTGAAAAAAAACAATTATATTGAATAACTCTCAATCTTATTAATCAGAAAATAACTCAAAACTAATTACTCTTCTTTTAACCTTAATCATAACTTTGATCAGGTTATATAGGACATGACTTAGTTACAATTAGAGTAGGACTCAACTTCGTAATTAGATTACAATAGAATAAACCCCCATGTTTATCTAACCTATCTATTATAAATTAAATAAAACTCATTTAATTTATCTCTAATTAACTTAACCAAATAACCGATTTTAATCCATAACTCGACTTAGGCGGCCCAACCTAAACCACCCCATTCCTCGAGATCGGCCCAACCCAAACCACCCCATTACTCGAGATCGGCTCAACCCACCTCATTGGCTCGAGGACGGGAATTGCGTCCAACAGGTTCAAACAGTGGTTGCGAATCTATGATGGTGGTGTTCTATCATGGTTAAAGTGGTGGTGAAACGCAGAGGTGGGTTAGGGAAGAAGAAGACGATGAAAAGGGGTGGGTAAAAGGGTGATTTACTTGACTGAACAACACAAATTAACTGTGTTTCAATTAAAGGTTGTAACATGCACCAAATAATAGGTTGTTGTACTTTTTAAGCTAAAAAGCATAACATGCAATTTTATACAAGCATAAAGTTTGTATTTGTAATCTTGTCTAATAAGAAAATAATGTACAAAAAGAAAATTAAGTTGTTTAAAAATATAGATGAAGAAAATTATTATTTATTATTATTATTATTATTTTCAAAAACTGAAATCTATCTAACTCAATGGTTAAGAAAATGAAGAGGACTGGGGTTGATAGTAACATAGAACAGAAACTCAGGATCATGCTCGAATACGTCCATTTCTTCGGGACTCGGTGAGACTATGGCTAACACCACAACCTTTCAATGTTTCATTTAAATTCAATAACCTATCACCTCCTGCATTCATGGCATTAAACCATATCGGCTTTCCCATTCAAATCCAAGTTATAAATTCTACTATTCAACAGGCTCAAAGCTATGATGCCGTCTCTTTCCCCTATCATATCCATCAACTGATTTAATCTTCTTAATAGCTCATTGATGGACTCAACAGGCTCGAAGCTATCATGCCTCGTACCAAATCTGTTGCGGGTTCGGGGTGTTACAGTATTCAATGAATTCAAACACAAGCATACGAGTGTGGTTTTCTACAAAGTGGCACACTTCAAACATACACGAATCCTTGCAAAATTTCAACTTAAGACGAGCTTTGCAATCAGTAACTTTAAAGGAGGTTTGTTGGGGGTGTTTATCAGTTCTGTTTAGACATAATGGAAAACATGAATGAAATACCTGTGATGGTAGACAGGCCAGTAGAGAATCCAGTAAGAGACGCAGCCATGGCGTTCGACATCTTTGTCAGTGTGATCTGGTTCTTCCTTAGGGTGTAAGATTATGATGGTGATAACCAAACTAGGGATGAATTCGGTATTAGGTTATGGGAGAGACATGGGCGATAATAATGATGATGTTATGAGTAAAAGTGGCTAACCCTAAATCTCTCTAATCATCTCCTTATATATACACTCAGAAGGAAATCCTAATTAGTTAATAAGGGTAATATGGTCTATCAACAATTACCAACTAATATATAATAGGATTAATTATTTTGATCTAATATAATATAAATGATTATAATGGCTACATGATTAAATATTATAAATATAATATATTTAATCTTACATTCTCCCACTTAGCCGAGTAATCATTTATCTTGAGTATTAGATTAGTCTGATCAGAGTTAATACTCATTTTAGCTTTAAACTAAGAACCGTAGCAGAGAAATACAGCCGTTGATGTAACATTTGTCGAAAACGGGTTTTGTCACACCCTCAATTTCCACTTGCGGAGTTTTACCGCGAGGCGTGTGAACAAACCAGAATCTGAAACACTAGTACGTCGAACGACTCTATATGATTTGATAATACGTTTTCCAAAATCATTTGTTGTAGATTTTATATTGTCTAAATTAATTACCAATATTTAGCAGAGCATTAGTTTTTAAAGTTGAGCGGAAGCATAAAATAAATAGTGAAGCGGGCGCCAACACAAACGCCAAAACAAATGAAAAACCCCAAAACAATATTGCTAAATAAGACTCGATAAAAGATGTCTTGTTCAATGCATGTGCGTGCACCTAGAGCTCCTAGCGTCCTGAGAAACATGTAAAGAAACAAGTGTCAACATTAAAGATGAGTGAGTTCACAGGTTTTCATAAATTCGTTTGTTCGGTTATAGTTTGTTTTCTCCGTTATCCCTAACCCGGGATAACGTATTGGTTCCATTATTCCAACCCGGAATAATAAGTTGTTACTTCCAATATTCCAAACCCGGAATATTAAGTTGTTGTTTCCATTATTCCAAACCCGGAATAATAAGTTGTTGTTTCCATTATCCCCAACCCGGGATAATATCGTAGTTTCGTAATTAAGTTCAATGTTAACATATATAGGTAGCTAGCCTAAAGTCATGTCACGTAAGAGTTCGCGATCGAAGCTGACTGTTGTGCCTCCGTTTTGCCAGGCCTATCACTGACCATGGCGAAGTTAGGCCAAATTATTCACCCGTTGACCATACCCGGTCGGCTAGCGCGACTAGCTCGGATGGGCTTGTCGGGCCCAGTAGTACTACTTATAATTCCCCCGCTATTAAACCCAATACTAACGATCCGAGAGATTGACGAGGACTTAAGTGATAAAGCTGCTTAGTGACCATAACATTACATTAACATTAACTTAGTTACCGAATAGTTATGTGACGTTAAATTCGTATAACGTAAAGAGATTGAGTTTGAGAGTGTATACATGTTTCTCCCCCTGTTGTTTAAAAACCGGATAAAGTTAGGGGCCGTGAACTCACCTTTATTTGCTCGGTTAGTGTAGCAAAGAAGTTATAAGAGATGGGACCGCTAGTTGCGTCCTAACAAACCAATTAATTCCAAGTCAGTGTGTGAACACACCAATACAAATTCTACACGTAATTTACGCACACAGTGATACACACATACAACATATCTAACACTCAAACATGCATGAAAGTATCCTCATGTGATCATAGTAATCAAACAACTTATCATGAACATAATCCAATCCATGCCACAATTTGGTGCACACAATCACAATTTATCATTTTCAGCTTAACACTCATAATTCAGCTGTTTTCTAGGATTTTTATAAAATAGTTCCAAGATTCCAAAAATTCCAATATTTTTACAGTAGGTGACAGTTATACCATAGAAATTTATATAAATTTTACAAGTCCTAAATCTTTACCAATTAACCATAAATATTAATATACTAGGCTGCAGTCTGGTTTATCACTTTCTGACTACAGTCCACGGAAGAATTTATTTAAAAATCACTGATCGTCCAAATAACAAAATTCCAGTTGGAGTTGCCCGGAAATTTCCATACCTAGTTGCTGTACAAAATTCATGACTCAACTCTCTACTGATTTTAAAATCCAACTTGATAAACAACCAACAAAATTTCAGAATTTTCACAGCTTTAGTTACTGAACTTATTTGGCCCTTTAAAAGTATCAAACGACTTCAGAAAATTATGAATCCAGCGCCCTTAGATTCGTTATTCAAATCTCTACGTTCTAGACATCAGAAAATCCGTTTTTCGACAACTAATGACCGAGTTACAGCCAGATGAAGTCGGCTGTAACTATTACTCAGCAACTGTTTTCAGCATATTGTTACCATTAATTCGCACAATCCGTCAATATTATTAACCTAGGCGATCAAGAACCGGTTTTTCTAATCATAATTCAATACCTATAACATATCCATGCAAACCCTACTCAATAACTCTAGTCTTTATAAACAAAACATAGTCGCAAGCTATGAGTTCCGAAAACAATCATGCATATAAACAACAATCAAATCAGCCGATTACATTCAACATATAAAATCCGAAACAACTAATCAATTAATCATTCAAGCATATATATATATCCGAACATGATCTCGTAATCAAAGATGACCCTAACCTTGAATAATTAGGTAAACAAGCCGGGACTTGGACAAGAAGTATCCGGCTGTTCTAGAAAAATCGCGACCGAGAGGATGATGATAGAGTAGGCTGTTTTGTTGATCGAATAGAGGTGCACAAGGACTGTTTGCGATCGGGAGATGATGATGGCGATGACTGCTGCTGCTGCGACTGAGAGGAAAGAAAAGAACAAGGAAAGGAGCTGTTTGCGATCACAAGGCTGCCGACGGCAGTTTTCTTTTAGGGTTTGTGTTTTTGAATGAAACATGCATTGTGAGTTTGTATATATAGGCGCAACAAGATGATAAGGGTTACGGTTTTAGTTGGAGCTCGTGACCGAGAGACTAGGGCGGTCGGTTTGGTTTTGATCTTGTGGCCGAGGACTTAGGTTGGTTTGGTTTGATCTTGCGGCCGAGTAGTTAGAGTTTAAGGTTTAGGTTTGAGCTCGGTTTGGGTTTGATCCTTGTTCTCGGCCGAAGACTTGAGTTAAAGTTTAAAACTTTGTTAACTCCTAGAGTCACAAGGAATCAAAGTTGGTTCGTGTCGCGGTTCGGTTCGGTTCGTGTACATATCTACCATAATTATTTATAACTAAACAATCACACAAACACACATCACGTATTCATTAACTCGTACACGTTTAATACTTAGCATATACTTTATTCGACAAGTGTCGCGTTTAAGTTATCCGAAAAACCCGGGATGTCACATTATCCCCATGTTGAAAGAGTTTTCGTCCCGAAAATTGAGTAAACGCGGTTTAGAATGTAGCGTACATGTTTAGAGTGCCACGCACAAAGAGTTAGTTCATTAATGATGGTACACAACGTTACAAGAAGTTCCCAAGTGCCATACACAAGAATTTAGTCAACAATAGTACACGAAAGTATGAGAAGTTTCCAGGTTGTCACATCATCCCCATGTTGAAAGAATTTTCGTCCCGAAAATTTAGTTACTGGTATCGTTAGTTTGCTGCTCAGTTGCGAAGAGGTGTGGGTATTTGCTTTTCATTTGATCCTCTCTTTCCCACGTGAACTCCGGTCCACGCTTAGAGTCCCAACGAACCTTAACGATCGGAATTTTGCTGTGCCTTCGAGTCTTGATCTCACGATCCATGATCTCGATAGGCTGTTCCACAAAGTGCAGTTGTTCATCCACTTGGATCTCATCCAATGGAATAACTAGAGTTTCATCTGATAGACACTTCTTCAGATTTGACACGTGAAATACGTTGTGAACTCCACTGAGTTCGGCAGGAAGGTCTAATTGATAAGCTACGGGTCCAATGCGTTTCAAGATTACAAACGGGCCTACGTACCGTGGGTTAAGTTTGCCCCGTTTTCCAAAACGGATTACGCCCTTCCAGGGTGACACCTTTAGTAGGACGCGGTCGCCTACTTGAAATTCGAGCGGTTTGCGTCGTTGATCAGCGTAGCTTTTCTGTCGATCTCGTGCCGCCGCCATGCGGTTTCTGATTTGTAAAATCTTTTCAGTAGCCTCAAGTATCAACTCAGGGCCTGTGATTTGACTGTCACCGACTTCTGCCCAACAGACCGGCGATCTACATTTACGACCGTATAACGCCTCAAACGGTGCTGCCGAAATACTCGTGTGATAGCTGTTGTTATATGAGAATTCTACTAGAGGCAGGTGAATTTCCCAACTATTTCCGAAGTCTACTACGCATGCTCTAAGCATGTCTTCCAAGGTCTGTATGGTCCTTTCGCTTTGACCATCAGTCTGAGGGTGATAAGCTGTGCTCATATCCAGGCTGGTTCCCAACGCTTTCTGAAGTGACCGCCAGAAGTTGGACGTGAAGCGAGCATCTCTGTCTGAGATGATGGACGTTGGCACTCCGTGTCGAGAAACTACTTCCTTAATGTAGATGCGAGTCAACTTCTCCATCTTATCTGTTTCTTTAATAGCTAGGAAGTGTGCGGACTTAGTTAAACGATCCATGATCACCCAGATGGTATTGCAACCACCCAAAGTTCGCGGGATTTTAGTGATGAAATCCATTGAGATCTGATCCCATTTCCACACTGGGATCTCCGGTTGTTGGAGTAGCCCCGATGGCTTTTGATACTCCACCTTGACTTTTGCACAAGTCAAACATTTACTCACGTAGGTGGCTATATCGGCTTTCATGTTGGGCCACCAATACGCAGCTTTAAGGTCTTGATACATCTTATCCGAACCCGGATGGACAGAGTATCGGGATTTGTGAGCTTCATCCATGACTAGCTCTCTGAGATTTCCGTAGAGAGGTACCCATATGCGATTCATGAAATACCGGGCTCCATTGGGCTTTACTTCCCAATCGCGTTCCATTTTCCCACCGATTCAGCTTTGATGTTTTCCTCCTTAACTGCTTCTAACTGGGCGTCGCGTATTTGTTCGGGTAGCCCCGAATGTATAGTGAGTTGTAATGCTCGTACACGACGAGGTTTCAAGTGTTCCTTCCTACTGAGGGCATCAGCTACCACGTTAGCTTTACCCGGGTGATATCGAATGGCGCACTCATAATCGTTGAAGAGTTCGACCCAGCGACGCTGTCGCATGTTCAACTCCTTCTGATCAAAGATGTGTTGGAGGCTCTTGTGGTCTGTAAAGACTGTGCACTTCGTTCCATAGAGGTAGTGTCTCCAAATCTTAAGTGCAAAAACTACTGCTCCCAATTCCAGGTCATGCGTTGTGTAGTTTTTCTCGTGAACCTTCAGTTGTCGCGACGCATACGCGATGACCTTATAGCGTTGCATGAGTACGCATCCCAATCCCTGAATGGAAGCATCACAATACACTACAAAGTCATCTGTCCCTTCCGGCAAGGACAGAATGGGTGCACTGCAAAGTTTCTGCTTCAGCAATTGAAATGCCGCTTCCTGCTTGTCACCCCAAGCATACTTGATGCCTTTCTGGGTGAGGGTAGTAAGCGGTTGTGCGATCTTTGAGAATCCCTCGATGAAACGTCTGTAGTAACCAGCCAATCCCAAAAATTGGCGGATCTCCGTCGGTGTCTTAGGTGCTTCCCAGTTTTTGATGGCTTCAATCTTGGCAGGGTCTACGTGGATACCCTTTTCATTCACGATATGCCCGAGAAACTGAACTTCCCGAATCCAGAAATCACACTTCGAAAGCTTGGCATATAGTTTTTCCTGTTGGAGTAATCCTAACAGTAATCGTAGATGTTCAGCATGTTCTTTTTCACTTTTGGAGTAGATGAGTATGTCATCGATGAACACAATGACAAACTTGTCGAGGTATGGTTTACACACGCGGTTCATGAGGTCCATGAACACCGCAGGTGCGTTGGTAAGACCGAAGGGCATGACCAGAACTCATAATGGCCATACCGAGTACGAAATGTTGTCTTAGCGATATCCTCCTCCCTGACGCGTAGCTGGTGGTAACCAGACCGTAAATCAATCTTGGAGTAGTAGCTTGACCCTTGAAGTTGGTCGAAGAGATCGTCGATGCGAGGTAACGGGTTCGGTTCTTGACAGTAACCTTGTTGAGTTCCCTGTAGTCGATGCACATGCGGAAAGTCCCGTCCTTCTTCTTGACAAACAGGACTGGAGCTCCCCATGGCGAAACGCTTGGTCGGATAAACCTTTCTCTAAAAGTTCCTGAAGTTGGGTAGACAGCTCCTGCAGCTCGGCTGGAGCTAGGCGGTATGGAGCCTTGGCGATAGGAGTTGCATTGTTTGCCAATTCGATTTCAAACTCCAATTGTCGATGGGGTGGAAGACGAGGTAGTTCTTCTGGGAATACATCGGAAAAATCATGGACGACAGGGATGTCTTCTATACGTTTCTCGTCCTTAGGCTGTTTGGTAATCAGTGCGAGTAAAGCGAAGGAGTTCTTTCTCTGAAGATACTTCTGCGCTTGCATGTAAGAGATGATGTTGGTGACGGCGCTTGCCTTATCGCCATGTACCGATCAGGATTTCGGCGTTAGGGAGCGGTATACGGATAGATTTTTCAAAGCAGAGAACTTCAGCCCGGACGTCGGATAGCCAGTCCATTCCACTACCACGTCAAAACTACCCAGGGTAGTTGTCATCAGATCAATGGTAAAAGTGTGGCCCGCGAGTTTGAGTTGACAGCCGGATACTATTTGGGTCACATCTACAGATTTACCATCGGCTAATTCTATAACATAAGGGGTCTCTAATGGTTTAAGCGTGAGATTTAGGTTCTTCCTAAAAGACTCAGATATAAAGCTCCTATCCGCACCCGTATCAAAAAGCACAGAAGCAAAATGTTCATTAAGGGGAAACTTACCGGTGACCACGTTCGTGTCGTTTCTGGCCTCTCCGCGGCCCAATGTAAATGCACGACCTTTAGCACCTCCGGTGCCACCGTTCCCATTATTGTTGTTGTTATTATTGTTGTTGTGGTTATTGTGGTTGTGGTTGTTTCCACCATTATTGTTGTTGTTACGCAACTGTGGGCAGTCTCTTCTGAAATGAGCAGTACTACCACACTGATAGCATCCCCGATTAATACCCTGCTGCTGACCCTGGGGTTGATTTTGATTTTGTCGGGACATGATTTCCCCACGACAATCCTTTGCCACATGTCCCATCTTGCCACATCGTTGGCAGCGATTTCCGGCACAAGGGCCGTTATGATGGAGATTACAGCGGTTGCAATTGCGGCTTTCGACCTGCATAGCCGCTTGCGTTCGTTGTGATGTTGTTGTTGTTGTTGGCAGGATGATTTTGGTGACCCCGGTGGCTGTTGTAATGATTGAACCGTTTCTGGTTCCCCTGCTGCGGATGAGATGACGAAGACTGTCGAATAGTTGAGTTTTCAAACTTTCTTTTGTTATCCGGGGAACTTCAGTTGTACCCCGTGCTGGCAGCTTCTTTTGATCCACCGCCTTATCGGTGAGTTTGTGAGCCAATCGGATTGCTTGATGTTCAGTTACAGGGTTACTAGCCATTACCATACCCTGAATTTCTGGAACCAGACCCCCAAGATAGAACTCGAGTCTTTTCTCCACAGTGTTGGCCAATTCGGGACATAGAAATACCAAGTCATGGTGTTTTGTGGTGTAAGCTTCAATTTCCGATCCCACCATCTTGTGGTTCCATAAGGCTTGCTCCAATTGTTGCACTCTGTCTCGTGGACAGTACTCCTCTTTGATTAGGGCCTTGAACTCGGCCCAGGCCATTGCATTCGCAGCTATAAGTCCACGTGTTTGGACTTGTGCATTCCACCATGTCAGTGCCCCATCTTCCAGTGTTGAGGCTGCGTATTTGACCTTGTTGGCCTCTAAGCAGTTGCACATTTCAAAAACGGATTCCGATTTTTCGATCCAGCGGACCAGTCCAATGGGTCCTTCCGCCCCCGAGAATTTGCTTGGCTTTGCGTCAAGGAACATCTTGTAGGGGTTAAAGCCCCCTCCTGTTGACAGAGAACAGGAAGTCAGCAAGGAATTTTACTAGCCTCACTATTAGATTTTCACGCGAAAATTTAATAATGGTTACCTGTCGGTTGGTTCTGAACACCCGCTAAAGCTGCGTTCACGTGCTCTTGAATCATGGCAGCTAGCTCTTCGGGCGTCAAGTTAAGGTTTCCACGTCTTCCAGTTGCCATTTAGATCTTCGAAACACAACACAAACACACCCCGATAAGTCTATATATCCAATATAGTTATCCTACTTCGTACTTTAATAATTATTAAATTATGTCAACTCAATATGTTAAATAGTCAAAAGAAATACTTGATTAACTGAAATTTCAACGTCTTACAAAAGTGCAAATCAAACATACGAATTCACTATAATGTCTCAAGTTTAAACACAAGTGGGAAAATAAATAGACTGAAGGAAATAAACAAAATAAACGAAACGTGTCAGTCGTCTACGTCTCCATCCCCCAAGTCACTGTCGTTGCTGTCATCCTGCGCGGCATTTCCAGCTTCTACAGCTGGGTCCTCCTCCGGATCCTCCTCTGGATCCTCCTCAGGGTCCTCCTCTAGATCCTCTTCCGGATCCTCCTCTACCGGCACTGGAGGGGCCGGTGCTGGTGTAAGTGCTTGATTTTGCAGTTCCTGAATGTTCCAACTATTTTCCAGGACTCTGTCCTCAAGCCAGTCAGCTCTTATCTGCTCAGCACGCAGATCTCTGGCTATGGTGTTACGAGCTATCTTACTCGTACGATGCTCTTCCTCGAGCGAGTCGGTCTTACCTGTAAGTTGTCGGATCATCCATCCTTGTGCTAGGATGGTTTCCTGCATTCTTTCTAGCTGTTTTTGTTGTGTATGTACCAGGATTCTAAGTATGTCAATTCCTATTTCTACAGGGTTAACCGGTTCAACCGTACAACAATAGTTGGGCGTAACGACGACTCCTCCCCAGAGCGAGCCTTTTGCTCGCAGCTGAGCGTGTCTCCACGCCATAAGATGGTATGGGTTCCACCATTGGTGCCTTTCCTGGTGCCCTTGGTGGCGTAAATCTGTCGGATGATGATGATGATGATGACGATGAGGATGATGACATTGCCTGTTAGGTCGTGTAGTTAGTTACGAGTTGTTTTCACTTCTTATTATGAAGGCATAATCTACATAACACAGTTGTGGTAACAAGATATAATAGTTCGGTGTCAAACTAAGTCTAGTATCGTGAAATCGGCTATAGTTTAGGTCTACTTCTAATGCAAACCTGGTTCTCTATAGCTAGTGGCTCTGATACCAATCTGTCACACCCTCAATTTCCACTTGCGGAGTTTTACCGCGAGGCGTGTGAACAAACCAGAATCTGAAACACTAGTACGTCGAACGACTCTATATGATTTGATAATACGTTTTCCAAAATCATTTGTTGTAGATTTTATATTGTCTAAATTAATTACCAATATTTAGCAGAGCATTAGTTTTTAAAGTTGAGCGGAAGCATAAAATAAATAGTGAAGCGGGCGCCAACACAAACGCCAAAACAAATGAAAAACCCCAAAACAATATTGCTAAATAAGACTCGATAAAAGATGTCTTGTTCAATGCATGTGCGTGCACCTAGAGCTCCTAGCGTCCTGAGAAACATGTAAAGAAACAAGTGTCAACATTAAAGATGAGTGAGTTCACAGGTTTTCATAAATTCGTTTGTTCGGTTATAGTTTGTTTTCTCCGTTATCCCTAACCCGGGATAACGTATTGGTTCCATTATTCCAACCCGGAATAATAAGTTGTTGCTTCCAATATTCCAAACCCGGAATACTAAGTTGTTGTTTCCATTATTCCAAACCCGGAATAATAAGTTGTTGTTTCCATTATCCCCAACCCGGGATACTATCGTAGTTTCGTAATTAAGTTCAATGTTAACATATATAGGTAGCTAGCCTAAAGTCATGTCACGTAAGAGTTCGCGATCGAAGCTGACTGTTGTGCCTCCGTTTTGCCAGGCCTATCACTGACCATGGCGAAGTTAGGCCAAATTATTCACCCGTTGACCATACCCGGTCGGCTAGCGCGACTAGCTCGGATGGGGCTTGTCGGGCCCAGTAGTACTACTTATAATTCCCCCGCTATTAAACCCAATACTAACGATCCGAGAGATTGACGAGGACTTAAGTGATAAAGCTGCTTAGTGACCATGACATTACATTAACATTAACTTAGTTACCGAATAGTTATGTGACGTTAAATTCGTATAACGTAAAGAGATTGAGTTTGAGAGTGTATACATGTTTCTCCCCCTGTTGTTTAAAAACCGGATAAAGTTAGGGGCCGTGAACTCACCTTTATTTGCTCGGTTAGTGTAGCAAAGAAGTTATAAGAGATGGGACCGCTAGTTGCGTCCTAACAAACCAATTAATTCCAAGTCAGTGTGTGAACACACCAATACAAATTCTACACGTAATTTACGCACACAGTGATACACACATACAACATATCTAACACTCAAACATGCATGCAAGTATCCTCATGTGATCATAGTAATCAAACAACTTATCATGAACATAATCCAATCCATGCCACAATTTGGTGCACACAATCACAATTTATCATTTTCAGCTTAACACTCATAATTCAGCTGTTTTCTAGGATTTTTATAAAATAGTTCCAAGATTCCAAAAATTCCAATATTTTTACAGTAGGTGACAGTTATACCATAGAAATTTATATAAATTTTCCAAGTCCTAAATCTTTACCAATTAACCATAAATATTAATATACTAGGCTGCAGTCTGGTTTATCACTTTCTGACTGCAGTCCACGGAAGAATTTATTTAAAAATCACTGATCGTCCAAATAACAAAATTCCAGTTGGAGTTGCCGGAAATTTCCATACCTAGTTGCTGTACAAAATTCATGACTCAACTCTCTACTGATTTTAAAATCCAACTTGATAAACAACCAACAAAATTTCAGAATTTTCACAGCTTTAGTTACTGAACTTATTTGGCCCTTTAAAAATATCAAACGACTTCAGAAAATTATGAATCTAGCGCCCTTAGATTCGTTATTCAAATCTCTACGTTCTAGACATCAGAAAATCCGTTTTTCGACAACTAATGACGAGTTACAGCCAGATGAAGTCGGCTGTAACTATTACTCAGCAACTGTTTTCAGCATATTGTTACCATTAATTCGCACAATCCGTCAATATTATTAACCTAGGCGATCAAGAACCGGTTTTTCTAATCATAATTCAATACCTATAACATATCCATGCAAACCCTACTCAATAACTCTAGTCTTTATAAACAAAACACAGTCGCAAGCTATGAGTTCCGAAAACAATCATGCATATAAACAACAATCAAATCGGCCGATTACATTCAACATATAAAATCCGAAACAACTAATCAATTAATCATTCAAGCATATATATATATCCGAACATGATCTCGTAATCAAAGATGACCCTAACCTTGAATAATTAGGTAAACAAGCCGGGACTTGGACAAGAAGTATCCGGCTGTTCCAGAAAAATCGCGACCGAGAGGATGATGATAGAGTAGGCTGTTTTGTTGATCGAATAGAGGTGCACAAGGACTGTTTGCGATCGGGAGATGATGATGGCGATGACTGCTGCTGCTGCGACCGAGAGGAAAGAAAAGAACAAGGAAAGGAGCTGTTTGCGATCACAAGGCTGCCGACGGCAGTTTTCTTTTAGGGTTTGTGTTTTTGAATGAAACATGCATTGTGAGTTTGTATATATAGGCGCAACAAGATGATAAGGGTTACGGTTTTAGTTGGAGCTCGTGACCGAGAGACTAGGGCGGTCGGTTTGGTTTTGATCTTGTGGCCGAGGACTTGGGTTGGTTTGGTTTGATCTTGCGGCCGAGTAGTTAGAGTTTAAGGTTTAGGTTTGAGCTCGGTTTGGGTTTGATCCTTGTCTCGGCCGAAGACTTGAGTTAAAGTTTAAAACTTTGTTAACTCCTAGAGTCACAAGGAATCAAAGTTGGTTCGTGTCGCGGTTCGGTTCGGTTCGTGTACATATCTACCATAATTATTTATAACTAAACAATCACACAAACACACATCACGTATTCATTAACTCGTACACGTTTAATACTTAGCATATACTTTATTCGACAAGTGTCGCGTTTAAGTTATCCGAAAAACCCGGGATGTCACAAGGTTTTACCAAACCCGCTCCATTTTGTAATCGAATATCAAGTTATAAATGTTCGTCGCCTATTTATGCTTATTTTAATTTTTAGTGATACATAATTAATAAACAAACTAAACCATAAAATTTATAATTGATAAAAAATATAAATGAAGTGATTAAAAATAAAAAGGGGCTGCCGGGACTCGAACCCGGGTCAGCCGGGTTGTAACTCCAAAGACTTAACACTCACACGCATAACCACTCGCCACTTGTTTGTTTTCTGTCAACTCTAGGAAACAAATAAGTCTTATATACAAACCAAGATAAACCGGTTGCGCCAACTGAAAAACTGAAAATCGGCTATTCAACCGTTCTAAACGTTTGAATAATCGCGATTTCAGGTTTATAACCGATGCACCGACAATTCTAATCAATTCAGACTTGAATTGACTTGAATTCGGATGATGATGGGTTTTATAACCGAAGCTATCCAATAATCCGAATTACTGTAATCAAAGATCTTCTTCACGACTCAGAAACATTCCACAAACCTCCAATTACATTTCCACACACTTTACAGTCCACCGGAGAAGTTTATTTTGCTCGCCGGAAAATTCTGCAAGTTCGCCGGAAAAACCGTATTCTTCATCAAAACGGTAAGTCTTTCAATACCGTCGTAGTCTAACAATTGTTAAGCTATTTCTAACTCAAACCTTTCAATTGAAATCGAATTCAGACACTGTTATCAGATAATTCCAGTTCGCCGAAAAATTTCTGGAAATCTTTATCTTCGTCTGTGAAACGGTAAGGACCTTCAAACACACTTTTAACGTTTGTTTAGCACTTCAATTTCATGATTAGCTAATCAAAACGATTAATTGATTTGCTCAGTTGAAGTTCTTAAAAACAGAGACGACGCCTTGCCGGAACTCTGTAATAAATCATTCACCGGTATGTTTACCTCTAATTATCATCTTTGCTATCTCATATTAGTCTGTGCAATGTTTAACAATCGAATTAACAAGATTTAATGGTGTAATCTGCTGTCGGTAAAATCCAACGAAGAAGATGAACTGTGATAACATTATAAGTATAATTAAAATTGGTATTTTAAACGGGTTAGACACACAGTCAGCGGTGGACTGTGTGCAAATAATACGCACACGTCACGAGTTCGATCCCTGATACACGCACCCTCTATGTAATAAAATGCCTTTTTGTTTAAAGCTGAACCGGGTTAACTCCGTTAGTTGTTAAGTATAATAAAATTTGTATATTAACCAAGTTAGACACACAGTCCAGCGGTGGACTGTGTGTAACGTTAAAGCGCAGGTCCCGGGTTCGAGACCTGTTAGTGGCACCGGTTCGATGAATTAAAATGTTTTTGAAATTAAAAGAATTTTGGATAAATTGAATTAATATATAAGTATAATTAAAAACAGAATTATTTCGGGTTAGACACGTAGCTCAGTTGGTAGAGCTGCGTGCACGCGTACGGGAGGTCTCGGGTTCGAGCCTCACCCAGCGCAATACAATTACACAATAAATTGGTCAACAAGTCAAACGGTCAACGGGTCGCAAAAGTTCAACACATTTTATATTTTTATTTATTTAATTTAATTTAAAAATCAATTAAAAATACTTAAAAATAATGTTTTTAAAGATAGGAAATAGCCTAAACTCACAAAATATATTAAAAATCTTATTAAAATTATTAATAAAATCCACTCATTTACTATATTTTCCGTTATTATTTAGGTTAGTTAATTCTCGTTGTCCCGCTCTTCCAACTCGTGCGCATCTCACCATCTCAAATCAAACGCACCCAATGTGAGTGAATCTTTACAAATTCCCCGTTTTAATCACGTTTTGGGGTGTATCATGTGTCTTGCTATATATTATATTTAAATCATTGTGCATACATCATCTCATGAACTTGTGTATTCAGCTTGTTTCAACTGACATTGTGGTTATTGTTAGATTCAATTTATTATTTCAGTACATGCAATTTCATAGGCCGCCGCTCCCCATTACATTATGAGCGTTGAGCATGTTCCCCATTACATTATGAGCGTGAACCTGGCGTGCCAACATACGATCGGCTCCGTTTGATTGAGCCTTGATCGCACAGACATTTATCATTTTCAGTACATGCAATACGATCGGCTCCGTTTGATTGAGCCTTGATCGCACAGTTTCATTCATGTTATCTATCGTATGATGTTGGTATGTTAATGTATGCTATCATATGTTATTGTATGTTATAGTTGTGATTGCTATTGCTACTGCTTGATTATTTACATTTGCTCATTTATGATTATGCACAATTTTTCATTGATAAACTAACAAGTAAATCAATAATAAATGTTTATCTAACAAGGTTCACTCGCTAACTTATGTTGACCCAAAAACCCCCATTTTTACACATGATACAGGTGAACCAGCTTGCAGCCAGAAACACATAGGATTGGACTAGAAGAATAAAATAATTTAGAGCTTGGAATTATTTTGTTTGGTTATTTTCTTTGTATTGTATGGACATGTTTGGATTATTTGGAATGTAATTTTGACTTTAATAAATATGAAACATATTAATAAATATCATGAGCTTTGGTGATAACCCAATTATGCCCCGACTCTTATTCCGCTGCGGGTCGGGGTGTGACAGATTGGTATTAGAGCCATGACTATAGGGATATAGGATAGGTTATTAGACCCTTAGAGCCTATACTATAGTTGATTAGAAATTTTTAAGATTTTTGTGTGTTACATGCCAAATTTCATGATGTTTATATGTTTTATGTTAAATGTTACATTCAATGTTATGCAAGCATGTTCATAAGTATATATTATCATATAATGCCTATCATGAATCATATTCTCATAACATATCACATCTATGAAAGCACACACCACATCATGATTGCTTTTACAATGATTTTTGTGTTTTCAAATCTCATCAAAGTGAGTTCTCATGACGGGCATGTAGTAACTGGAAGGGTACCAGTACCGGTAGTCGGAACGTCCTGTCTAGGCTGGCATTCGTATTATTCCAAAATAAAGGACCAGTTTGCCTACCTGGGGACTAACGATGAGAGTACGAAGTACCTATTAGGCCAAAGCATGCTATACCAAACGTCGTGTGAGCTAACCCCACTTTGAGTTGTCATTGTGTCTACACCTGGACACATTCCGACCATACATCTCGTAAACATATTTTGTGGTTTGCATTCAGGTGATGCGAGTGTTAAATCGCCAATACTAATGTGAATCCTACCAAGCCAATAGTCATGGGGGCCCACATGACTATACAGGTGAAGGTATGGGGGACATTTGAGGCCCAACATGAGCAAACCCAAGACATCCTATGGATGTAGTTGCATTTTGATATTTATATTATTTTCAGTTTCTTAAAGACACATGACACCTAAAAAGACACCATAAACTCACAATCTTCTTGTTATGTTCCTGTAGATGTCGTCCAGACAACAACGAGGGGGTAAAAGATCAGGAAGGTCTCACGAACGCTTGGCCACACAAATCGCGAAACAAATGGCCATGATACTGCCTGACATTGTGGTCCAAGTACAACAAGCTCTCGCCACAAATCCCACTAATCCTCCCCAACAGAATGACCAGAACATCGGCAACCCTCCTACCAGCAAGTGCTCATACAAACATTTCAAGTCTTGTGATCCTCCTAAATTTGAAGGGACCGAAGGTGTCACTGCTCTCCTCCATTGGTTTGAGGAAATGGAAAACACCTTCCTCAACTGCGACTGTCCTGAGGATCGCAAGGTGCGATACGCCACCGGGAGACTATTTGGGGTAGCTCTCACCTGGTGGAATACTGAAAAGGGGAAGAGGGGAATTGAGGATGCAATGGCCTTAACTTGGGAGGAATTAAGGGAAATCATGACTAAGCGTTTCTGTCCTAGGAGTGAAATTAAAAAGTTGGAGGACGAATTTCATTCTTTAAAGCAAAGGGAGGGAGATCACACCACCTATAACAAGAGGTTCTTAGAGTTGAACCAAATGGTTCCTAATTTGTTTACCCCAACTTATCGTTTGATCGGCATTATATTCGAGGACTTCCCTCGAAAATTCAAGATTCAGTTCTCAGCATTTCACCGGTAACACTTGAAGCTGCTATGGAGCTAGCGACTGAACTGACCGAGAATCGAATTCGCAACGGAAGTTTAAAGAAGAGAAAAAGAAAGCCCCTGTTGAGGGTCAAACTTCAAACCATTCCATCTCCTCCTCTAAGTTGCTAACAAGAGGAAGCGCAACACCAGAAACTTCGCTGTTACACAAACCAACTTCCCTATTCCTGCTGCACCCATTACCCAAGTTGCCCCTTCACCTGCACCATACAAAAGTCCATACTCTGGCCCACTACCAAAATGCAACCGTTGCCAATATCACCATTCTCCTGATTATCCTTGCCAACATTGCACCGGCTGTGGTCGCGCAGGTCATACTGTTCAAACCTGCCGCATGCCTCAGCGAACGAACCGCCACCAACCTTCAACCCAAACCCACCAACAAATAATGGGTCAAGCCCAACAACCCCTACTATTACCACCCACCCAACATTTAGCCCAAACATATTACCAACCCAATTATCCTATGGGTCAACCTATGCGGGCTTGCTACAATTGCGGAGACCCAAGCCATTTCAGAAACACTTGTCCAAGGTTGGTAAACATTATTCATGCTCAGGCCCAAGCCAACCCGGTGAATCAAGCGAACCAAGCTCCTCCACCTGCAAGAGGAAGAGCTTTCAATATCAACGCTAATCAGGCTAGAGCTGACGGCAATGTGGTTAACGGTACGTTCCTTATAAATGGTAGATATGCATCTATGTTATTTGATACTGGTGCGGATAGAAGTTTTGTGTCCTTAGAATTTGAACCTATCTTAAACCAAAATCGGGATAAGCTCATGGAATCCATAACGGTAGAAGTTGCTGATGGGAAACCAGTTTCATTAAACTCTATTATACGCAACTGTACACTCACCTTAAACGACCACGATTTCTCAGTCGACCTTATTCCTATGAAGCTGGGAAGTTTTGATATCATAATAGGTATGGACTGGCTCAGTCAACATCAGGCAGAAGTTGTATGTCGCGAAAAATTTATACGTATCCCTCTTTCAAATGGTCAGACTCTTCGAATCTTTGGAGAAACCTCGTCGAAGGGGCTCAGCTTAATGTCTTGTCTTCAAGCCAAAAACATCTTCGCAAAAATTATGTCGCGTTTTTTAGCTCATATCATCAACAAGGGAACTATGGAGAAGAAACTTGAAGACATCCCAGTAGTAAAAGATTTCCTGCAAGTTTTTCCTGATGACATTTCAGGACTTCCTCCAGTTAGAGAAGTCGAATTCGTATTGATCTTATACCTGGTGCTACACCAGTTGCGAAGTCTCCTTATAGGTTAGCCCCCTCTGAAATGCAAGAGCTAGCCAGTCAATTACAAGAGTTGACTGACAAGGGATTCATACGTCCTAGCTCATCGCCTTGGGGTGCACCTGTCCTTTTTGTAAAGAAGAAAGATGGATCGTTTCGTATGTTCATCGACTACAGAGAGCTCAACAAATTAACAATCAAGAATCGCTATCCTTTACCTCGCATTGATGATATTCTTGACCAACTTCAAGGTGCCAGCTACTTTTCCAAAATCGACCTTCGATCTGGTTATCATCAACTTAGAGTACATGAAGAAGACGTCCCAAAGACCGCATTCCGAACTCGTTATGGTCATTATGAATTCATGGTCATGCCATTTGGTTTAACCAACGCTCCAGCAGTCTTCATGGACCTAATGAACAGAGTCTGCAAACCTTATCTTGATCGATTTGTTATAGTTTTCATCGACGACATTCTTATTTATTCAAAGTCTAAGTCTGATCATGAGCGTCATCTTCGACTCATCCTTACACTTCTAGAGAATGAAAAGCTTTACGCCAAATTCTCCAAATGTGAATTCTGGTTAAAAGAGGTGCAATTCCTTGGACATGTAGTCAATGACAAGGGAATACATGTCGACCCCTCAAAGATCAAAGCGGTACAAGAATGGCAAGCGCCACGTACACCAACTGAAGTAAGATCTTTTCTTGGTTTGGCTGGTTATTATCGTCGATTCATTTCAAACTTCTCACGCATTGCTGTACCACTCACGGCTTTAACTCATAAGGGAAAACCTTTCATATGGGGACCCAAGCAAGAAGAAGCCTTCCAAACCCTTAAACAAAAACTCTGTGATGCACCAATCCTCACTCTTCCTGAAGGTTGTGATGATTTCGTGGTCTATTGCAACGCGTCAGGGCAAGGATTAGGCTGCGTTCTAATGCAAAGAGGAAAAGTTATAGCTTATGCCTCGAGACAACTCAAGACGCATGAGAAGAACTACACCACCCATGACCTAGAACTTTGAGCCGTTGTGTTCGCTCTTAAGATATGGAGACATTATCTCTATGGTACTAAGTGTGAAATATACACTGACCACAAGAGTCTTCAACATATCTTCAATCAAAAGGAGTTAAACATGAGGCAACGAAGATGGGTCGAACTTCTAAATGACTACGACTGTGAAATTCGATACCACCCTGGCAAAGCAAATGTGGTGGCCGATGCACTTAGTCGAAAGGGTTATGCGAACTCCATTCTCTTCTATGTTCGCAAATCATAACTGACATTAAAGATCAAATTCGAGAAGCCCAACATGTTTCAGTAACGGAAGATGATGTACGAAAGGAGATGTCCTGTGGAGCTGAACTTAAAATTGAAACTAAATCTGACGGTATTCTGTACTATCTAGATCGTATATGGATTCCTAACCACAACAATCTTCGTGAAATTCTTATGAAGGAAGCTCACAAAACGCGATACTCTATACACCCAGGAGCCGATAAGATGTATCAAGACCTACGATATACCTATTGGTGGCCTGGAATGAAAAAGGATATTGCTGTTTTTGTTTCTAAGTGCCTTACATGTTCCAAGGTGAAAGCTGAACACCAAAGACCCTCAGGACTTCTGGTCCAACCTGAAATACCTGTATGGAAGTGGGAAAATATAAACATGGACTTCATTACCGGGATTACCTCGCACTTCTGGTGGGTATGACACTATATGGGTAATAATTGACCGACTTACAAAATCAGCTCACTTTATTCCTATCCGCGAAGATTTCAAGAACGAAAAGCTTGCTCGTATTTATATCAGCGAAATCGTAAGCCGACATGGGGTACCGTTAAGCATTATTTCTGATCGTGATGGTCGTTTCACTTCGCGAACATGGCAAGCAGTACAAGCCGCTATGGGTACGCGATTAGATCTCAGTACCGCCTATCATCCTCAAACTGATGGTCAATCTGAACGCACCATTCAAACTCTTGAAGATATGCTTCGAGCATGTGTTATAGACTTCAAGGGAAATTGGGACGCTCATCTACCATTAGTCGAATTTTCGTACAACAACAACTATCATTCAAGCATCGGCATGGCACCTTTTGAAGCCTTATATGGTCGTAAGTGCCGATCTCCTGTATGTTGGCACGAAATTGGGGAAGCTCAAATCACTGGTCCGGAATTGATTCAAGAAACCACAGACAAGATCCATCAAATTCGAAACAATCTTCTAGCGGCCCAAAGTCGTCAAAAGAGTTATGCAGATAAACGTCGGAAGCCTTTAGAGTTTAACAAGGTGATCATGTACTTCTAAAAGTATCACCGTGGAAGGGAGTAGTTCGTTTTGGTCAAAAAGGCAAGCTAGCACCACGCTACGTAGGACCTTTCAAGATACTCGAAAGAGTAGGACCTGTAGCATACAACTTGATCTACCAGAAGAACTCAACAGGTTTCATCCCACATTCCATGTATCAAACTTGAAGAAGTGCCTCGCTGATGAAAACCTCCACATTCCTCTGGAAGATATTCAGATTGATGAATCTATGCATTTTATTGAAAGACCAGTAGAGATCATGGACTTCGGGGAGAAACGTCTACGACGGAGTCGCATTCCAATTGTTAGGGTACGCTGGGAGTCGAAACGGGGACCTGAGTTTACTTGGGAACGTGAAGACTCAATGCGTGAAAAATACCCGCATCTTTTTCCTACTACTTCTACTACTTAAATTTCGGGACGAAATTCCTAAAAGTAGGGGATACTGTAACATTTGTCGAAAATGGGTTTTACCAAACCCGCTCCATTTTGTAATCGAATATCAAGTTATAAATGTTCGTCGCCTATTTATGCTTATTTTATTTTTTAGTGATACATAATTAATAAACAAACTAAACCATAAAAGTTATAATTGATAAAAAATATAAATGAAGTGATTAAAAATAAAAAGGGGCTGCCGGGACTCGAACCCGGGTCAGCCGGGTTGTAACTCCAAAGACTTAACACTCACACGCATAACCACTCAGCCACTTGTTTGTTTTCTGTCAACTCTAGGAAACAAATAAGTCTTATATACAAACCTAGATAAACCGGTTGCGCCAACTGAAAAACTGAAATCGGCTATTCAACCTTCCAAACGTTTGAATAATCGCGATTTCAGGTTTATAACCGATGCACCGACAATTCTAATCAATTCAGACTTGAATTGACTTGAATTCGGATGATGATGGGTTTTATAACCGAAGCTATCCAATAATCCGAATTACTGTAATCAAAGATCTTCTTCACGACTCAGAAACATTCCACAAACCTCCATTACATTTCCGCACACTTTACAGTCCACCGGATGAAGTTTATTTTGCTCGCCGGAAAATTCTGCAAGTTCGCCGAAAACCGTATTCTTCATCAAAACGGTAAGTCTTTCAATACCGTCGTAGTCTAACAATTGTTAAGCTATTTCTAACTCAAACCTTTCAATTGAAATCGAATTCAGACACTGTTATCAGATAATTCCAGTTCGCCGAAAAATTTCTGGAAATCTTTATCTTCGTCTGTGAAACGGTAAGGACCTTCAAACACACTTTTAACGTTTGTTTAGCACTTCAATTTCATGATTAGCTAATCAAAACGATTAATTGATTTGCTCAGTTGAAGTTCTTAAAAACAGAGACTGACGCCTTGCCGGAACTCTGTAATAAATCGTTCACCGGTATGTTTACCTCTAATTATCATCTTTGCTATCTCATATTAGTCTGTGCAATGTTTAACAATCGAATTAACAAGATTTAATGGTGTAATATGCTGTCGGTAAAATCCAACGAAGAAGATGAACTGTGATAACATTATAAGTATAATTAAAATTGGTATTTTAAACGGGTTAGACACACAGTCCAGCGGTGGACTGTGTGCAAATAATACGCACACGTCACGAGTTCGATCCCTGATACACGCACCCTCTATGTAATAAAATGCCTTTTTGTTTAAAGCTGAACCGGGTTAACTCCATTAGTTGTTAAGTATAATAAAATTTGTATTAACCAAGTTAGACACACAGTCCAGCGGTGGACTGTGTGTAACGTTAAAGCGCAGATCCCGGGTTCGAGACCTGTTAGTGGCACCGGTTCGATGAATTAAAATGTTTTTGAAATTAAAAGAATTTTGGATAAATTGAATTAATATATAAGTATAATTAAAAACAGAATTATTTCGGGTTAGACACGTAGCTCAGTTGGTAGAGCTGCGTGCACGCGTACGGGAGGTCTCGGGTTCGAGCCTCACCCAGCGCAATACAATTACACAATAAATCGGTCAACAAGTCAAACGGTCAACGGTCAACGGTCGCAAAAAGTTAACATATTTTTATATTTTTATTTATTTAGTTTAATTTAAAAATCAATTAAAAATACTTAAAAATAATGTTTTTAAAGATAGGAAATAGCCTTAAACTCACAAAAATATATCTAAAAATCTTATTAAAATTATTAATAAAATCCACTCATTTACTATATTTTCCGTTATTATTTAGGTTAGTTAATTCTCGTTGTCCCGCTCTTCCAACTCGTGCGCATCTCACCATCTCAAATCAAACGCACCCAATGTGAGTGAATCTTTACAAATTCCCCGTTTTAATCATGTTTTGGGGTGTATCATGTGTCTTGCTATATATTATATTTAAATCATTGTGCATACATCATATCATGAACTTGTGTATTCAGCTTGTTTCAACTGTTTGTGTGGTTATTGTTAGATTCAATTTATTATTTCAGTACATGCAATTTCATAGGCCGCCGCTCCCCATTACATTATGAGCGTTGAGCATGTTCCCCATTACATTATGAGCGTGAACCTGGCGTGCCAACATACGATCGGCTCCATTTGATTGAGCCTTGATCGCACAGACATTTATCATTTTCAGTACATGCAATACGATCGGCTCCGTTTGATTGAGCCTTGATCGCACAGTTCCATTCATGTTATTTATCGTATGATGTTGGTATGTTAATGTATGCTATCATATGTTATTGTATGTTATAGTTGTGATTGCTATTGCTACTGTTGATTATTTACATTTGCTCATTTATGATTATGCACAATTTTTCATTGATAAACTAACAAGTAAATCAATAATAAATGTTTATCTAACAAGGTTCACTCGCCAACTTATGTTGACCCAAAAACCCCCATTTTTACACATGATACAGGTGTACCAGCTGTAGCCAGATACACATAGGATTGGACTAGAAGAATAAAATGATTTAGAGCTTGGAATTATTTTGTTTGGTTATTTTCTTTGTATTGTATGGACATGTTTGGATTATTTGGAATGTAATTTTGACTTTAATAAATATGAAACATATTAGTAAATATCATGAGCTTTGATGATAACCCAATTATGCCCCGACTCTTATTCCGCTGGGGTCGGGGTGTGACAGTTGAATCATCATTCGACCAGGACCCCATTAGTCATACTATAGCCTCAATTTAAAACCTAACAGTTATGATCAAAATACGCAAGTAAGCCCTTTAAAGTTTATTTGTATTTATATTTGTCTATGTGTCATTATACCGACAGAACATATGTTAGAGACATACAAAATCAAACTGATGAGGAAAATTAATAATTAATCATTCATAGTATGATATGCAGTTGTACATAGTCATCAATAAACCGTCATTATTATAAGCGCTTACACAATAGTTGTGGGTGATAGACTTTCAGTTATAGGATCCTTAAGCATATCATAAATGCATTCGATACAAAGATTTAGTTTCCTCAATTCGTTCATAAACGAATAATTAATTTTGTATTGAAATTAAATGCAGCACCTCTCGAACTGTTACTGTCCAAGGAGACATGGTAGTTGTCTTTATCACAATAAGTCTTCAGTATATAATTTATATGGAGTTAATAAACTTATGAGTCCACTGATAAATTTTCAACAACATTTAGTGACAATTCTTTGTGATCACCAACATATTATGTCATTATATCTTAGGTTGTTGTTATCAGTTCATTATGACTCTTCCATGAGATAGGTTTTGTATGCTGACATAAGGATATGCCCCGAAACTACATATTGTCATCTTTGAATATTACAAAGTTAGAGTAATCAACCAGTTTGAGTTCTCACTTCTTCTTTAAATTATAGTCTCTCGTTTCCTTTATAATATTTTAATACTACATAAGATGCTTCACTTAATATAGACATCTCTAGTGTGTTGCAACGTGAGTAATATCTAAACGAGTATAGACTTAAACTACATAAGGCTTCTAATTAATGAAGCGTAAGGAAATAATCTCATTTACCCTATTATCCTCTAAAGGAGAGCAATATTGTTTGTTACATATGTAAGAACCCATTTAAAGTTAAACTTATGAAATGAAAATAATGTCTCATTAGGTCTATCTTGGTATGTTATGATATCTATTACATAAGAGATATCTCTGAGATCTATTATATCAAAGTTTGTTTTTAACAATGCTTTGACTTATGTAACATATACTTGTCAAAAAATGTCATCTTTATATAGACAAATTTATTTTTGTTGCTCCCACTCATTTTGAGGTAGGTAAATTAATCCACTTGGTTCTTGATGAAAATAATTGTGTTAAGATTTCATCGCATTATGATGTTTGCATTAACCCATACATGGATTTTATTGGCTTATAAATAAACTTTTCCTTAAGTTTAGAACTTTCAGGTTATTTTATAAACATGTAAATATGTCAGCCAGTTGTTAGGAAAGTTGTTTTAATGTTCATCTAATGTAGCTCTAAATTGTTATAAGCTACCAGAACGGTGATGATCCTCAAAAAAATCTTTTGTAATATAGGTAAGAAGATTCTTTGATAATTTATCTCTTCCTGAGTATAACCTTTGACAATCAATCACGCATCTTGGTGTCTTAACGTTTATATTAGGATTTGGTTTGATTATGAACACTCTTAAGTAATTCAATAAATCCCATACGTTATTCGAACACATAAAATCAGTTTTACTATAAAACAATTTTATTCCATTGAGAATGATTGATTGACGCTAATGGTTTAATTAGAAGAGATGAGATCAGTAAACTTTTCCAAAATCCACTTCAACATTGTTAGGAAGGTTATTAATCTCAAAGTTAATAGGTTTTTAAACCTAGATGACCTCCTGAGTTGATTATTGGGTTTATTAGAAGTTTCAATTTTGTGGATTAGCTCTTGGTTAGGTTGCTATCATTTTCAGGATTCTAAGTGTGTAAGAGTTGGTGCAGTATGATGTACAAGAGGTGTAAACGGAGTTAAATTCGGAGTAAAAGTTAGTGACTTTCTTCTCCCCGCCTCTTGTATTCCTTCCAAGTCATGATAAAGACTTTACTGCCTCACTGACCTTAGAAGTCTTTAGGAACTCAACATGATTAGGGTCAATATTTAACGACCAACATATTATAATAGAGAAACAAATTAAGGAGGTTAGTTGTTGTACTTTCTCTTGTTTAGGATTATATAAGTTTAGGTAAGAAATCTAATTTGCCCACAGTTAAGCAACATTGAAACTTTTGTAAGAGTAGCATTAGATTTTAAGGAGACAAGCTTTGATGAAATAGTGCCGAAATGGAGCAATGTCTTTACAAGAGGTGTAAATTGAAGTAATTTGAAGTTTTCACTCCCCACCTCTTGCAACTTTTGCAAGTTATAATTAAGACACTTAATGCTCCCACTGATCTTTGATATCTCTAAGATTGCTACAAGAGAAATTTCAATGAGGTACGTGACGTGGGAACCTATCATATATATGTTAGACTTTACTTGATTTCCTTAATGTCCAGATGTCATAAGAAGCTTAAGGACATATTTAATAGAAATCATATTAAGTATATATATGAGTAGATTTCTTTAAGACTATGGGTCATATGAGACAAATTTAGATACAAGTGGATAGTCTTTAAATGATAAATTAATTGTGTCTGAATATTCCATTTTGAATAAGTTCCAAAAATGTCAACGAAATATAACTTATAGTGGATCCATACTTATTTCTTTAGCCAAATAATATTTTAGGGCTTTTAATATCATGATTTAAAATCACTTAGAATGAGATTAGATGAAAAATCATCCTCACTAACTATGTCATGATTTCTCATGAATTAGGTTATAATGGATGAAAAGTGTAAGGTATCATCTAGTTTCATCTTATTAATGTTTCTATTCAGATATTGAGAACAAATAATATGAGAGTTTAAGGTAAGTGTGACTTTATGTTGACTATGCAAACCTCAACTGTCATAATATAGCTTTACTATTGATACTAAATGCTGATTACTTTCCAGAATATGTAATGTATCATAAAGCGTAAGTAGAAGACAACTTTTCATGGTTCTTATAGCCTTAACATATAATTTTGTCACTAACTCTCATTTTAGTTATTTGTTGAATTCTAGTAAGGAAACATTTAGAACTAGAGTCAACTTATCAGGTGTTAATTGGAATATTAAAATTATCAAACTTAAAGATCATTAAAAGGCGACTACCTATTTTATCCAACTGTTCTTTTGAATTATGAATAATCTCTTTGCTTATGCCTAATGACATAATTAGGCAGTGAGTTTCTCCTTGAAGAACCTTAGAGTTGGATTTACTACTTGTATTTTGTCTATGAACTTTAGAAGTATCATCTTTTAGGTTTTAGTGGTAATGAGATGAATTGCATCTTATTTTCCAGTTTTAAGCATTTCTTTTCTTGTACGTATGTTGCTGATCAACACACTCATTTTCCTTTGGTACTTTTAAGTGTTATAGTTGATTTATAAGGCATCAAATTGTACTAGTGGAAAAGTTAGTAGAAATGCACTGGAAAAATGTACTTATTTCTATGAGTAAGCCCTTTATTTTATGGGTCATGGTATTGTACATTATGATTTATTCACAGATACCATTTAACCTTTATAGTTTAGAATTTGAAATGAAGACATGCACCTTAGAAGTTCCTCTAAATTCCATAAAATTAGATTAGTCTTAGGAAAAACATAATCTGGAATAACTTTAGTGATAGCAATTATGTTAAATGAGTTCTTGATTATCATAAGAGACATTCTGTTCAACTTATCCTATTCATCATACTCTACTTTGCTTCTGTAGCACTTTTATCAGGAGAGAGCAATAGCATTATCGTGTCTTAAGGGATAATCAAGGATTTAATTAAAGAGCTAATCTTATAGAAACTTTAAGTAAAGCAAAACATATTAGGTATAGGATTAGAGTGGATGAGATAATGTTTTATAGAAGAAAGTTACAGTGGGTGTTACAAAATATGATCATAAGATTAGTGAAGGATCATTAATGTGAGGATCATTATTTGAAGAAGTTGTGATATGTCTATTACTAACATCAAAATAATAAACTTATTTGAAAATTCTACTTAAATAAAGACAAATCAGCTTTGGCCAGAAGTGTAATCATATAAGTATGTGTGCAAAGTAATTGTGACAAATCAGCTTTGCAAGAGACAATCACTTTAATTATGCACTTGTTTAGTATGCTAGACATGAATGAATTAGATCAGCATAGGCATTCACGTTTGTAATGCGTAATTAACATAGCTTTTGTAATACTTGAACAATAAATAGATGCATCAAATCACCTTTGGGCAGAAGTGATACATCAGAAGCTCATTTAAGTTAAGCTATTTGGTTTTGCAAAATTATTTGATTATGATTAATTAAGTATTTACAAAATTTTGTTCACAATAATTGCCTAATTTAGTAATGAGATTTCGGATAAAATCTTGGATTTCGGATTAGTCCGAGATAGGCATCTCGGGTGAGTTTCGTGAGATGGGCATCTCGGATGAGACTCAAAATTAGTCCGAGATAGGCATCTCGGATAAGACTCAAAATTAGTCCGAGATAGGCATCTCGGATGATTCTTGAATGTGTCCGAAATGATCATCTCGGATAAGTTTCGGATTAGTCCGAGTTGGTCATCTCGGATAAGACTCTGATTAGTCCAAGTTGGTCATCCCGGATAAGTCTCTGATGAGTCCGAGTTGGTCATCTCGGATAAGTCTCTTTGAGTCCAAGATGGGCATTTCGGATAAGACTCTGATTAGTCCGAATTGGTCATCTCGGATAAGTCTCTTATGAGTCCGAAACTTATCCTGCAAGATTTCAAAACTCTAATGATGGCAGTTAGTTGTGATAAGTTTGAAATTCGAAATTAAGGGATTATGGGATAATTTGTTTCCTTTTTAATGTCAATTAAGTTTATCTAATTATTTCGAAAATTATATCCTTTTATGAAATAACAGATTTCGAAAGTTTTAACTAGATAAAATAGATCAAAACAAAGAAAAACACCCCATATTCCGAATTACATTCCAAAATATAGGAATTTCTTCGAATTTCATAAGAAGATGTGATGAACCCTAAAATATAAACTTAAATTCTTGAATAGTAATCCGAAATCTAGGATTTTGATGATTTCGGAATAGTAATTTATCCATTAAACAAAAAATCCGAATTTTAACTCACAAAATTTATGTGATTCCGGAACAGTATTTTCGAATTATTATTAGGTTTTCAAAATTCTGTTTCTAGGTTTTTAATCCCAGAATAATGGATTCAAAACAGAACTGATTTATCAACATATGCTTTGATACCACATGTTGATCAGTTCTGTTTAAACATAATGGAAAACATGAATGAAATACCTTGATGGTAGACAGGCCAGCAAAGAATCCAGTCAGAGACGCAGCCATGGAGTTCGAAATCTTTGTCAGTGTGATCTGGTTCCTCCTTAGGGTGTATGATTATGATAATGATAACCGAACTAGGGATGAATTCGATTTTAGGTTATGGAGAGAGAGATGGGCGATAATAATGATGATGTTATGAGTAAAAGTGGCTAACCCGAAATCTCTCTAATCATCTCCTTATATATACACCCAGAAGGGAACCCTAATTAGTTAATAAGGGTAATATGGTACATCAACAATTACCAACTAATATATAATAAGATTAATATTATTTTGATCTAATATAATATAAATGATTATAATGGCTACATGATTAAATATTTCTTATAGGGGTTCATTTAACTATTATCCATGGAGTCAAATTTTCTTTTAAACTAAGGCTTCCAAGCTTTAGAACACAACATGTACATGTGGGTAACAACACCCTTGATCTCTTGATTGTACAAAAATCCAACAGAGAAATTAACTACACAATTCAGCATAAGTTTATACATCGCCACGACATCATCCTAACTCTGAAACTTGGTGCCCTCAAAGGGTTTATAGACTATGGTAACATTTGGACACTAGTATCTCTGTATCTCTGGTTCCGTTTGGAGTATCAAATTGCTCTGAATCTGTGGGTATAAATGGGTCAAGAAATAACATATATGTACAATACTATAATACAAAATACCGCCCATGTGAATGAATGCATAAAATAAGACATGTATATAACATGCTTCACCAAACGGCTAACATGTATCTAAAAAACCATACGTCCAAAGATAATACATCCAATATATCTAAAAGATACAAAATTAAGGTAGTAAAAAACTAAAAAGAGTGTTCAACAAAACCTAACACACCTAGACATAAATAGAAAGACAAAAAAATGCCAAAAAACAAAGAAGATAAGAATGCATGTCCGAAAATAACAAAAACAACACATATGTAATAAACAACACACCAACTAAATAAATGCAGATTGTGCCCACTAACTAAGTATGCAAAAGGCCTATCAAAACTAGGTAAAAAAAAGTAATTGTACAAAAAATTACAAGAAAGTGTTTTGCAAAGATCAAACTGAAAACAAAGTCATTAGCCACACAAAACTGTACTAAAAGGTTAAAATGGAAACATAAAAGTCTAACCTTCACGTTCATCTTCAACATTCAAAGAGGGTGGTTAATTGGGTCTTGAGCCTCTATAGGGACTAGACCTAGTGTTAGAACAAGACCCAAACTCGAAGGACTGGATGCAATCAACATGAGGACCCAGGTTTATGTTGAAAACATTCTGAATGGGAGTACAATGAGGATCACTAGGACACTAATTGAGTTGAGGGATGGATAATCAGCAGAATTTGGAGTTGGGGTTTGTTCACCATAAATTATAGCAGGAAGGAAAGAGAGAAAAGAGGTGGTGAAATCTAAAAATGAGAATGAAGAAATTGGAATGTAAGGGGAGGTCATAGCAAATCTAAGAGGGAAAACCTGAGGAAGATAAGATAAATGGGAAAAGACCAAAATAACCTTGAATATTGGTTGAAAAGGTATAATGAGTTGGAGTAATTTTATTAGCGGGGAGGAGTTTAATAGTCCTTCCAACTCAAGGTAGTGTCCATTGGATCCTAATTCTATATATGTGTATGTATTGCTAGTCATCATAATACTATTTATTTATTAGCTATACAGTTATTTTTAATTGTTAAAACGTGCTAATAGCGTTTGAAATTTTATAGTGTGTATTATAACATTTGCTTGTTTCTCCGTTCTTTGGTCAAAAAGTGCAACATCATTTAACCCATTATGCAACAAAACCAAGTTCATTGGTAAACCTCATCGTCGAAAACTATCACCATGGCGGACTGCCATCATCATCAATGGAATACAATGACAACTTTCCGCTCAGCTCCGCCAACTTTATAATGCGACAAATCTGCCCGATAATACACATTCATAACTAAGTTTTGACAAAAATGAGATACGTAACCGAAAACGATACCATGGTCGGCGAATCTCATCTCAGTCCCCCTAAAAATGGCTTGCAGTTGCCAATTTACAACCCATAAACCATTGTTGTCACAGCTGGGGCCATGATAGTGGCACCTTCCCTTCGATGTTGCTTTTCAGCCACCCCAAAATTATTAAATTTTATTTGTTTTGCTAGCCATGTACTTGAAAATTTTTAATTTTATTTAACTTGAAACTTTGTCTAGTAGTGCTTCAATATAATAACTTTATCAGGTGGAAAACAAACTTTTCTTTTTCGATATGTATTTTGATAATGTTATTAATATTTGTATGTTAAGAAGTTTAGAAGTATCATTTGAGACCTTATTTAACGATGGAAATCAAAAATTATATCAAACATTTTATGGTTATGTTGATATATACATAACTCATCATATTCTAATTTATTGTTGTTGCTAAACATGAATTTATATAATAATAAGAATGGAAAGAAAAAAATGTACTTGAAAATCGCATCCAATATTTTTCAACAAAACAAAAGTTATAACTAATACCCATGGAAATGTCGATACCCGACGTGTAATAGGATGGTATAGAACATTGTTTACAATTGGGCATAAGATTGGGATTTCCAATATGGGTCTTATTTTTGGCTCCCAATATTGTCTTCTTTGCCTCTAGCCTAGTCCTTTATACCTCTAATTCAATTCAATTCAATCTTGCTTCTCTTCTTCCCCGTTGCTTCTTAGGAATTCCCTAAAATTCCATTTCTAGTCTTTTACCTTTGTGCATGCTCATTCCACCACCAGGATTCTTATGCACACATGTCTTTCCTGTTGTAACCCCAAGGGTGGTCGCCTTTTAGCCTCCTACATCTGGTCTGCGTCCCAACACATCCAACTAATTCCCTTTGAACATTGTAATATTTCATCATTCAATTAACTCTGACATCAAATAATGAATTCATATATAAGACGAAGCCAACATTCGCTTGTCCCTATTTGTTCATTTAATTGTTATTCATGGAATATTACACTTATCTTTTTGTATCGAGGACATTGTTATTCACGTTATGCTTTTTGAGTGCATCTTGCAATCTTATTATCTGATATATGTATATATAATAATGATATGAAATAAAAACTGAATATTATTGAATATAAAACAAACTTTCAAATTACATATCATATCGTATCGTATCATATCATATCATATTATATTAAACATGGCGTATTTGGCATGCTAGAAACGTGAAGGTCTTTGAGCAGACTCTCATTCCGGTCTAAAAGACTATGGAGCTCATCAAAGAGGATTTGTTTTTGTGGGTTTGAAGTCGAACAAACATCCCTTCTCCTGCGTGGGATAATGGGTTTTGTTTGATGTTCGTGATCTATTGTAATTTCTTTTCTTGACGTTTTGTATCTTTTTTCCCTAGCTTCTGGCTGGGCTATATATATATATAGGAGGGTTATCTTGAGAACAAATATTTTTGTGAGAACACTAAGAACGATTTCCATCCATTGATCATCCTAAATTAAGGACTGAGAATTAAAAGACTAAATGGGCATTATTGTCAAAAATCAAAACACAAAAACCCCTCAAAATCTTTCAACAAAAAATAACGATGAAAAAACCTTAAATTTTTTAAATCACAAACCCTTCAATCGATCTGTGAGAATGAATAAAAAACATTCCGATCGATCGCTCACCTTGTTTCATCTCCTTCTTCATCCTCCCCAACAACATGATTATCTCCATTCACGACTCTGTAAGTTCTTCTTCGATTTTGTACTTTTCACGATTGTACTTTTTCGATTTCGTTTGTTTTTTGTTTTGCCATTGTATTCTTTTTCTGTGTGTTGATTTTGGTATTATAGCTCTGATTATGTTAAGCTGACTTGAACATTAGGTTAAGGTTATTTAGATTGTTAGGTTATGCTTCTGAATAGTTGAGGTGTTTACTTCTTGTAGTTTTGGTTATTTGATTTGATAAACTGTGGAAATACGACAATTTATATGATTTTTGAGGTTCCCTTGAGTTGGAGATTTACTTCAAAACATGAAAGCTAGTTAGAACTAGCGTGGTTGTATTAATTCTTAATAGTAAACTGTAATTATTTGATGACTAAAATCTAAAGCTGAAACATTAAAGCTGTGTATTTTGAATTTCCATTTTTGAGTATTTTGTATTATAGTTAAAAGTAGCGGACTCTTTAGACTAGGAAGTAGATATCACGAGTTAATTAGTGTATATGATGTTTGAAATGTTGTTATAGTTAGATAGATGTGTATGGCAAATACTAATAATTTTGCTTTTATTAAACGTATGTTCGATAGTTAATTGCAATAATTAGCTTGTTGTAACATTAGTTTGCTTCAATAGTTGTTTGTGGAGGAAACCATGTTCTCCCTGTTCCTGCATTCACACTAATAAGTGGTGAGAAACATGCTGGAAACAATTAGGCTATACAAGTAAGCTAGTGTTTAACTTTATATTGTTCATTGTTGTGGATTTGGTCTTATTTGGTCTACGAGTCAAGCCTAGAAACTATTATCACCTCAAACAAATAGTTGCAGATTTTTCAAAGGAAGTAATGTTGACACTAGACACTCATTCAATGACCATACGGTAGAATGGTTGTCTTAGCATGTGGAATTCCACCATAAGGACATACCTATGTGTTAGTAGTCGAGGCTATGTATATATGTTGGAATAGAAATTTGTGAAAGCTTGCTTAGGTACAATTTCTTGTCATTAGAAGTTTATAAATTATGAGTCTAATCAGTTATTATTTTATTGAGGTTGGGTATTAGAGTGGTATTGACATGAGATGTTACACCCCGACCCGCAGCGGAAAAGGTGATCGGGGCATGATTGAGTTATCATCAAAGCTCATGACATTTATTTTAACGTTTCATATTCATTAATACACTTTAATGGAAAATTACAATCAATATTACAACATGTCCTAAATATCAATCTAGGCTTCATTGTTTTCTTCTAAGGCTTTTCCTATGTTTTCCTTGCTTCATCCTGTTCACCTGTATCATGTGTAAAAGGGTTTTGGATCAACAAAAAGTTGGCGAGTGAATCCTAGGGAAAACATTTGAACAAGTTTATTTAATTGATTATGAAATAAAGTGCACAACCACACATGAGTAAAAATAGATGTAAACTTATTCATAAATCAATTTAATATTAAACAATACACACATGAACAATAATGGATCGTTTAGAGGCACGCGTTGCTCAACTCGTCTCTCACGAGGAACTGATGGGCCTAATGAATGAATTGCATAACCATGATAATATGAAAGACATAACTACCAACAATATAAACTCAATAATACACACATGAACAATAATGGATTGGTTTTGAGGCACGCGTTGCTCAACTCGTCTCCTACGAGGAACTGATGGGCTTAATGAATGAATTTCATATAAGTTGACAAAATGAAATACATAATCACAACAATATAAACAATCTAAGTTTAGATCACGATATGGTATGGCACAAGTTTAAATAAACGAGTTAATTATTTTGTGACACATGACACACCCCAAAACGTGTAATTAAAAAGGGGGAGTTGTAAGATTCACTCACAGTGGGTGCGTTCGGGTTGATGATGTTGAATGCACACGAAGTGGTTTTAACCACGAGTGAAATTAACCTAGAAATAGCATTATGGTTCGGTAAGTAAACGGATTTTATTAATCCATTTTAGTAGGATTGTTGGGTGTATTTTTGTGAGTTTAAGACTATTTTCTAACCTTAAAAATGTTATTTTTAAGTATTTTTAATTGATTTTTAATTAAAATAAATAAATAAAAATAATAAAAAAATTGACTTTTTTGACCGTTGGTTACCATTGACCTTGACTGTTTGACCGGTTCGTATGCGTGTAAGTGTGCGCTGAGTGAGGCTCGAACCCGAGACCTCCCGTACGCGTGCACGCAGCTCTACCAACTGAGCTACGTGTCTAACCCGAAATATTTCTGTTTTTAATTATATTTATATATTAATTAGATTAATCGAAAATCAGCTTATTTCTAAAAAGATTTTAATCAGTGACTCGGTGCGCTCCACAGGTCTCGAACCCGGGACCTGTGGTTTAGGTTAACACACAGTCCACCGCTGGACCCTGTGTTTAACTTGTTATATAAACCGATTTTTATTATACTTAAATACAAACTAAGTATTTTCATTTCTGACTTATTTAAAAAGTTAGATAATTGTCCGGATCGATGCAGTAGACTGGACTCGAACTCGTGTCCTGTGATTAAACATACACACAGTCCACCTTGGACTGTGTGTCTAACTTGGTTATTATTCCGGTTATTAATAAACTTAACATGTAACAGTGGTGACTCCGGTTCGGTTAACAAAAAAGGCATTTTTATTAAGGCAACATGCGTGGGACAAGATTCGAACTCGAGACGTTAGTGTGTTTAATGTGCACACAGTCCACCGCTGGACTGTGTGTCTAACCCGAGTTATAACTTGATTTAAATTAAACTTATAGACAACGGACACTTCGTCTTCTTCGTTAGATTTTAACCAGAATCGGAAGTCCGACTGGTTCGATGTTTTAATCGTGTTCTTTAGTGTTTTGAGGTTAATTACAGGTGAGATATATAAAAAGAAAGAAGATTTAAGCATAAGGTATACCGACTGGACTCCTCTGTTTCTCCGGCGAAACTCCGGTGACAGCAAAAGATTCCGGCGACGTGTGTCTTGCGGCAGAGAGTCTTCAGCAAGTTTGAAAAGGATGTGGGTGACTTCGGTATAAGCTCAGGGGTTTCAGTAAGGCTCAGAAGTGAAGGGCTCGGTTTTCCGGCGAGGTACAGAAGTTTTCCGGCGAATGGATTTACGTCGGGTAAAGGTGGGGTTTTGAGCGAAAAAGCTAGCAGAGGTTCGAGGAGGTATTTATAAGGCAGGTTATCGATGAATTTGGTCCAATTTCCGACTTGATTCAAAGTCATTACGTTTTCCGGCGGTTATAGCTTGTGTCGCGGACTCAGGCGTCGGTTATAACGATGCAGTGTTTAAATGTTTACGTTATAACTGAAGTAACCGTCCAATCTCGCGAGATCGCCGGGATTTCGACGACTGCATTTGGGCGCCGGTTTTTGAATTTGGGAATCATGATATGAATAAATTGATTCTAATAATTAACAAGAAACACTAGTGGCGCAGTGGTTTAGTGTGTGTGTGTGTTAAGTTGCTGAACCGGTTGACTGACCCGGGTTCGAAACCCGGCAGAACCATTATATTTTTATTTCATTATTTTTAACAATTTTTCAAAAACAAACTATATATTCCAATATAATAATTAATTATGTATCGTTTAAAATTAATTTGGGCATTAAATACGCCACGAAATTTTAAACTGATTGTTCGGTTAATAAACGGAGCGGGTTTGGTAAAATCCGATTTTGACGGATGTTACAGTATCCCCTGCTTTTTAGAAATTTCGTCCCGAAATTTAAGTAGTGATATATTTGACTAAAAGAATGATGGTGTTTAGTTTGACAGTTACATACTTAGAAGAAAAGTAAGAGTTTAAATTTTTGTTTTGGGGGTAACGTCCCTTGTAAGGGTTAAGTACCCTATTACAGGAATCGTTTTTTGTTGCCTACTGTAAAAGTATTGATAAGCAGAATTGATTCGCTAAATATGATATCATGCATAAGAGTTTGGATATTTTGGAAGGATATGGTTATATCCTAAGGCAAAACTTCTAATACTACAACCTACATGGAACTTCTCATAACCATCTAACAATACCTCTGATCCTTTGACAAGAATACTTATATATAGGAAGTACCAGCGGCGTATCCACCATATTCTTGTCAAATTTTCATTGATTTTATCAGTAAGTTATGATTGGTTCTATGACTATAGAACATAAATAAACACAACAGCTAATATTTGAATCCACTATTCTGATAGCATATATGTTTGAATGGTGACAGTTCCTCTCTCGTTTGTTATGATGGAGATGTTAGTTTATGTAGAAATGGAACACAATCCGATTTCTTTAAATAGCGAGATGATATAAATGTAACACAAATTTTAACCCATGGCAATACTAAATTCTACATGGAACTTTTCATAACCGCCTGATAATGCCTCTGATCCTTTGGCAAGAATACTTATATATAGGAAGTACCAGCGGCGTATCCACCATATTCTTGCTAAATTTTCATTGGTTTTATCCACAAGTTATGATTAGTTACCAAGAAACTACTAAATCCTACATAGAACTTCTCATAACCGTTTGACAATGCCTCTGATCCTTTGACAAGAATACTTAATATAGGAAGTACCAGCGGCGTATCCACCATATTCTCGTCAAATTTTCATTGGTTTTATCAGTGAATTATGATTAGTCCTATGTGACTCTACAACCAATACAACAAACACAAAAATACTGAAAATGAAAAATGTCTGTGCGATCAAGGCTCAATCAAACGGAGCCGATCGTATTGCATGTACTGAAAATGAAAATGTCTAGTGCGATCAAGGCTCAATCAAGCGAAGCCGATCGTATTCATGTACTGAAAATAATAAACTTAATCTAAACAACAATCACAAAACAGCTTATACATGGAACCTCTCATAACCGCCTGATAATGCCTCCGATCATTTGACAAGAATACTTATATATAGGAAGTACCAGCGGCGTATCCACCATATTCTTGTCAAATTTTCATTGACTTTATCCACAAGTTATGATTAGTTCTATGTGACTCTACAACAAACACAACAACCACAAGATACTGATAATGAAAATGTCTGTGCGATCAAGGCTCAATCAAACGTAGCCGATCGTATTGCATGTACTGAAAATGAAAATGTCTGTGCGATCAAGGCTTCAATCAAGCGGAGCCGATCGTATTGCATGTACTGAAAATAATAAACTAAATCTAAACAACAATCACACAAACAGCCTATACATGGAACCTCTCATAACCGCCTGATAATGCCTCCGATCCTTTGACAAGAATACTTATATATAGGAAGTACCAGCGGCGTATCCACCATATTCTCGTCAAATTCTCATTGACTTTATCCGCAAGTTATGATTAGTTCTATGTGACTCTACAACAAAACACTACAACCACAAGATACTGATAATGAAAATGTCTGTGCGATCAAGGCTCAATCAAACGGAGCCGATCGTATTGCATGTACTGAAAATGAAAAATGTCTGTGCGATCAAGGCTCAATCAAACGGAGCCGATAGTATGTGGGCACGCCAGGTTCAACCTCATAATGAAATGGGGAACATGCCAACGCTCATAATGTAATGGGGAGCGGCGGCCTATGAAATTGCATGTACTGAAAATAATAAACAATAATTACTCAAACAGTTTACACATGGAACCTCTCATAACCGCCAGATAATGCTTCTGATCCTTTGACAAGGATACGTATATATAGGAAGTACCAGCGGCGTATCCACCATATTCTTGTCAAATTCTCATTGGCTTTATCCTTAAGTTAGGATTGGTTCTATGTGATAAAGAAAAACATAAAACTAAACGATTGGAGTTGAATCTGGATTTTCGGTGAAGAGGACTAGTTGGGTATCTTCGTTTGGACCGTCAGTATCTTCGACAGGATTGGCGTTGATGTTGAAGACTCTTCCTCTTGCTGGTGGCCTAGGGATTTGGTTTTCTTGATTTACTTGGTTAACTGGGTTTGATTGGGCTTGAGCGTTTATGATGTTAACCAATCGAGGGCACGTGTTTCTAAAGTGGGTAGGGTCGCCACAATTGAAACAAGCTCGAACATATGGGAACATGGGGTATTGGGGTTGTTGATAGGTTTGGTTCATGGTTTGAGTAGGGGGAGAGACTTGGTTTTGAAAGGTGCGGCAAACCTTGCTCAAATGACCATAGCGTTCACAAGTTGCACATAGTCGACAAGGTAAGGTAAGGGGATGGTGATAAAAACAGTTGTTGCATTGAGGGTGAGGTCCAAGATATGGTTTCTTATTTGGGTAGGTTGAGTTGGGTGCCACTTGAGTGATTGGGATAGCTTGGATGGGTATGGCGTGTGAAATTGGTTGATTCCGTTGGATAGCAGCGAAAAGTTGCCCGTCTCTTTTTCTCTTAGAAGTGGGTTGAGAAGGGGATTCGGTTTGGGTGGAGTCGGAGGTTTCAGTCGATGCTTTATCCTTCTTCTTCTCCTCCTTGAAGTCTTTGTTCCGGATTCGGTTCTCGGTGAGCGCTGTTGCTAGCTCCATTGCTGCTTCCAAAGTTGCAGGCGTGGTACTTATTACAGAGTCTTGAATCTTTGACGGAAGACCACGAATGTAGTGCTCGATCAAACGGTAGAGGGGAGTGAACATGTTGGGAACCATCTGATGTAACTCGAGGAATCTTTTGTTATATGTGGTGTGGTCTCCTTCCTTTTGCTTCAACGAATAAAATTCATCTTCTAATTTCTTGATTTCGCTCCTTGGGCAAAATCGTCTGGTCATGATTTCCTTCAATTCGTTCCAAGTTAAGGTCATAGCATCTTCAACACCTCGTTTGGCCTTCTCTGTATTCCACCAAGTAAGTGCTATTCCATATAATCGACCGGTAGCATATCGCACTTTGCGATCATCGGGGCAATCGCAATTTAGAAAAGTGTTCTCCATTTCTTCAAACCAATGGAGGAGAGCGGTGACACCTTCAGTCCCTTCGTATTTCGGAGGGTCGCATGATTTGAAATGCTTGTAGGTGCATTTAGTGGTATTTGGGGGAGAGTTGATAACGTTTTGATTTTCTTGATTGACAGGATTAGCGGTAAATGCTTGTTGGACTTGGATGACAATGTTGGGTATTACGGCAGCCATTTGTTGAGCGATTAGGGTAGCCATGCGCTCGCGGGCTTTGCCTGCTCTCATCTTCCTACGGGCGTGGTTAGAAGACATCTACAAGGAATACATGTCAAGAGTATGAGTTGAATGCTTTTGGGATCATGGGTCGCACCAGGAATGAACATTCATAAAATAATTATAGAAAAATAAATCTACTACATCCATAGGATGTCTTGGGCTTTGCTCGCCATTAGGCCCTACATGCCGCCATACTTCACCTTCGTAATCATGTGGGCCCCCATGAATACCGGGTTTTTCATATGGGTCGCATGTGTTAGCCTGGTTGCGTACACTAAAACCCGGAGAAAATCGAGAAATATGTATACAACGTGTGATATTCGGAATGTGTCCAAGTGTAGACACGGTGACACCTCAAAGTGGGGTTAGTTCGAACGACGTTTGGTGTGGCATGCTTTGGCCTAATAGGTCCTTCGTACTCTCATCGTTAGTCCCCAGGTAAGCAAACTGGTCCGTTATATTGGATTTATACGAATGCCAACCTAGACAGGACGTTCCGACTACCGGTACTTGTACCCTTCCAGTTACTACATGCCCGTCGCAGAACTTACTTTGATGAGATTTGAAAATTGCAACAAAATCTTTGAATAACAAAAGTATGAAGATGAATTAAATATATGAACATTTATATATGTATAATGAATGTGTATGTAAGTATGTATGTTTGACTGTAAATATAAACAAATATGAAACAAATAAATATCATAAGTTTGTATGTAACCACCTAATCAATTAAAATTTAGGCAGACTATAGTATAGGCTCTAAGGGTCTAATAACATATCCTATATCCCTATAGTCATGGCTCTGATACCAATCTGTCACACCCCGACCCGCAGCGGAAAAGGTGATCGGGGCATGATTGGGTTATCATCAAAGCTCATGACATTTATTTTAACGTTTCATATTCATTAATACACTTTAATGGAAAATTACAATCAATATTACAACATGTCCTAAATATCAATCTAGGCTTCATTGTTTTCTTCTAAGGCTTTTCCTATGTTTTCCTTGCTTCATCCTGTTCACCTGTATCATGTGTAAAAGGGTTTTTGGATCAACAAAAAGTTGGCGAGTGAATCCTAGGGAAAACATTTGAACAAGTTTATTTAATTGATTATGAAATAAAGTGCACAACCACACATGAGTAAAAATAGATGTAAACTTATTCATAAATCAATTTAATATTAAACAATACACACATGAACAATAATGGATCGTTTAGAGGCACGCGTTGCTCAACTCGTCTCTCACGAGGAACTGATGGGCCTAATGAATGAATTGCATAACCATGATAATATGAAAGACATAACTACCAACAATATAAACTCAATAATACACACATGAACAATAATGGATTGGTTTTGAGGCACGCGTTGCTCAACTCGTCTCCTACGAGGAACTGATGGGCTCACAGTGGGTGTGAATAAGTTTGGTACCATCTGGTTCAACTCCAAGAACCTTTTGTTGTAAGTAGAGTGATCACCATCTTTTTGTTTCAAGGCATGAAATTCATCTTCCAATTTCTTAATTTCACTCCTAGGACAGAATCGCCTAGTCATGATTTCCCTTAACTCCTCCCAAGTTAAGGCCATCGCATCTTCCATTCCCTCTTTCCTTTCTCCGTATTCCACCAAGTGAGAGCTACACCAAGTAGTCTCCCGGTGGCATAACGAACTTTGCGATCCTCAGGACAATCGCAGTTTAAGAAAACGTTTTCCATCTCCTCGAACCAATGTAGGAGAGCAGTGACTCCCTCAGTCCCTTCGAATTTTGGGGGATCGCAGGACTTAAAATGTTTGTAGGAGCATTTGATGGTAGGAGGGTTGTTGATGATCTGGTCCTGTTGTTGAGGAGGGTTAGTAGGATTTGCAGCAAGGGCTTGTTGTACTTGTACTACGATGTCAGGTAATATCGTGGCCATTTGATTCGCGATATGAGTGGCCAAACGTTCCCGAGAATTTTCCGATTTCCTACCCCTTCGATGCGATCTAGACGACATCTGCAGGATCATAAAATGAGAAGATTGTGAGTTTATGGTATCTTTTTAGGTGTCATGTGTCTTTAAGAAAATGAAAATAACATAAATATCAATAATGCAACTACATCCAAAGGATGTCTTGGGTTCGCTCATGTTGGGCCTCAAATGTCCCCCATACCTTCACCTATATAGTCATGTGGGCCCCCATGGCTATTGGCTTGGTAGGATTCACATTAGTATTGGCAATTTAACACTCGCATCCCCGAATGCTAACCACAAAATATGTTCATGAGATGTTTGGTCGGAACGTGTCCAGGTGTAGACACAATGACAACTCAAAGTGGGATTAGCTCTCACGACGTTTGGTATAGCATGCTTTGGCCTAATAGGTATTTCGTACTCTCATCGTTAGTCCCCAGGTAGGCAAACTGGTCCTTTATTTTGGATTTATACGAATGCCAGCCTAGACAGGACGTTCCGACTACCGGTACTAGTACCCTTCCAGTTACTACATGCCCGTCATGAGAACTCACTTTGATGGGATTCGAGAATATAACCGGGTTAGGCACACAGTCCAGCGGTGGACTGTGTGCAAAACAAACTACACGTCGCGCGATCGAGTCCCGTCACAAGCACCGGTTCAATGAGATTAAAACGTTTTGCAAAATAAAGGAATTTTCGGTAAATTCGAATAAGTGTATAAATATAATTAAAACTGGATTTCTAACGGGTTAGTCACGTAGCTCAGTTGGTAGAGCTACGTGCGCGTGAACGGAAGGTCACCGGTTCGAATCCCGCTCGGCGCAAGTATTACCGCTGACCGAACCGGTCAACGGTCAACGGTCAAACAGTAAAAAAAATATTATTTTTTTAAATATTTATTTGTTTAATTTAAATTAAAAATCAATTAAAAATACTTAAAAATAACATTTTTAAGGATAGAAAATAGCCATAAACTCACAAAAATATATCTAAAAATCCCATTAAAATCTTTAATAAAATCCATCCATTTAATATAATTTTTCCCATTATTATTTAGGTTAGTGATTCCTCGTTGACTCGCTTCGTCTAAATCGTGCGCATCTCACCAACTCAAATCCAACGCACCCAATGTGAGTGAACCCTTCAAATTCCCCGTTTTAATCACGTTTTTGGGGTGTATCACGTGTCTTGTTCATTTACATATTATAATCAAGTTATTGTGCATACATCATATCATGACATGTGTATTAATTGTTGCTGTTAAGTAGTTATTATTGTTTGCAAATTATCATTTCAATACATGCAATTGCCGAGGCCGTAGCTCCCCATCCATCGAGGTTGAGTTTGATCCCCATTTTATTATGCGGTTGATCAGGGCGTGCCCGCACGATCGGCTCCGTTTGATTGAGCCTTGATCAGTCATTTCATTTTACATTTCAATACATGCTGGCATTCGTATAAATCCAAAATAAAGGACCAGTTTGCCTACCTGGGGACTAACGATGAGAGTACGAAATACCTATTAGGCCAAAGCATGCTATACCAAACGTCGTGAGAGCTAATCCCACTTTGAGTTGTCATTGTGTCTACACCTGGACACGTTCCGACCAAACATCTCATGAACATAATTTGTGGTTAGCATTCGGGGGATGCGAGTGTTAAATTGCCAATACTAATGTGAATCCTACCAAGCCAATAGCCATGGGGGCCCACATGACTATATAGGTGAAGGTATGGGGGACATTTGAGGCCCAACATGAGCGAACCCAAGACATCCTTTGGATGTAGTTGCATTATTGATATTTATGTTATTTTCATTTTCTTAAAGACACATGACACCTAAAAAGATACCATAAACTCACAATCTTCTCATTTTATGATCCTGTAGATGTCGTCTAGATCGCATCGAAGGGGTAGGAAATCGGAAAATTCTCGGGAACGTTTGGCCACTCATATCGCGAATCAAATGGCCACGATATTACTTGACATCGTAGTACAAGTACAACAAGCCCTTGCTGCAAATCCTACTAACCCTCCTCAACAACAGGACCAGATCATCAACAACCCTCCTACCATCAAATGCTCCTACAAACATTTTAAGTCCTGCGATCCCCTAAAATTCGAAGGGACTGAGGGAGTCACTGCTCTCCTACATTGGTTCGAGGAGATGGAAAACGTTTTCTTAAACTGCGATTGTCCTGAGGATCGCAAAGTTCGTTATGCCACCGGGAGACTACTTGGTGTAGCTCTCACTTGGTGGAATACGGAGAAAGGAAAGAGGGGAATGGAAGATGCGATGGCCTTAACTTGGGAGGAGTTAAGGGAAATCATGACTAGGCGATTCTGTCCTAGGAGTGAAATTAAGAAATTGGAAGATGAATTTCATGCCTTGAAACAAAAAGATGGTGATCACTCTACTTACAACAAAAAGTTCTTGGAGTTGAACCAGATGGTACCAAACTTATTCACTCCCACTGTGAGCCCATCAGTTCCTCGTAGGAGACGAGTTGAGCAACGCGTGCCTCAAAACCAATCCATTATTGTTCATGTGTGTATTATTGAGTTTATATTGTTGGTAGTTATGTCTTTCATATTATCATGGTTATGCCTCAAAACCAGATGGCAAGCGTTGTAAGATTCACTCACAGTGGGTGCGTTCGGTTGATGATGTTGAATGCACGCGAAGTGGTTTTAACCACGAGTGAAATTAACCTAGATAAATAGCATTATGGTTCGGTAAGTAAACGGATTTTATTAATCCATTTTAGTAGGATTGTTGGGTGTATTTTTGTGAGTTTAAGACTATTTTCTAACCTTAAAAATGTTATTTTTAAGTATTTTTAATTGATTTTTAATTAAAATAAATAAATAAAAATAATAAAAAAATTGACTTTTTTGACCGTTGACCGTTGACCGTTAACCATTGACCTTGACTGTTTGACCGGTTCGTATGCGTGTAAGTGTGCGCTGAGTGAGGCTCGAACCCGAGACCTCCCGTACGCGTGCACGCAGCTCTACCAACTGAGCTACGTGTCTAACCCGAAATATTTCTGTTTTTAATTATATTTATATATTAATTAGATTAATCCGAAAATCTGCTTATTTCTAAAAAGATTTTAATCAGTGACTCGGTGCGCTCCACAGGTCTCGAACCCGGGACCTCTGGTTTAGGTTAACACACAGTCCACCGCTGGACTGTGTGTTTAACTTGTTATATAAACCGATTTTTATTATACTTAAATACAAACTAAGTATTTTCATTTCTGACTTATTTAAAAAGTTAGATAATTGTCCGGATCGATGCAGTAGACCGGACTCGAACTCGTGTCCTGTGATTAAACATACACACAGTCCACCACTGGACGTGTGTCTAACTTGGTTATTATTCCGGTTATTAATAAACTTAACATGTAACAGTGGTGACTCCGGTTCGGTTAACAAAAAAGGCATTTTTATTAAGGCAACATGCGTGGGACAAGATTCGAACTCGAGACGTTAGTGTGTTTAATGTGCACACAGTCCACCGCTGGACTGTGTGTCTAACCCGAGTTATAACTTGATTTAAATTAAACTTATAGACAACGGATACTTCGTCTTCTTCGTTAGATTTTAACCAGAATCGGAAGTCCGACTGGTTCGATGTTTTAATCGTGTTCTTTAGTGTTTTGAGGTTAATTACAGGTGAGATATATAAAAAGAAAGAAGATTTAAGCGTAAGGTATACCGACTGGACTCCTCTGTTTCTCCGGCGAAACTCCGGTGACAACAAAAGATTCCGGCGACGTGTGTCTTGCGGCAGAGAGTCTTCAGCAAGTTTGAAAAGGATGTGGGTGACTTCGGTATAAGCTCAGGGGTTTCAGTAAGGCTCAGAAGTGAAGGGCTCGGTTTTCCGGCGAGGTACAGAAGTTTTCCGACGAATGGATTTACGTCGGGTAAAGGTGGGGTTTTGAGCGAAAAAGCTAGCAGAGGTTCGAGGAGGTATTTATAAGGCAGGTTATCGATGAATTTGGTCCAATTTCCGACTTGATTCAAAGTCATTACGTTTTCCGGCGGTTATAGCTTGTGTCGCGGACTCAGACGTCGGTTATAACTGATGCAGTGTTTAAATGTTTACGTTATAACTGAAGTAACCGTCCAATCTCGCGAGATCGCCGGGATTTCCGACGTCTGCATTTGGGCGCCGGTTTTTGAATTTGGGAATCATGATATGAATAAATTGATTCTAATAATTAACAAGAAACACTAGTGGCGCAGTGGTTTAGTGTGTGTGTGTTAAGTTGCTGAACCGGTTGACTGACCCGGGTTCGAAACCCGGCAGAACCATTATATTTTTATTTCATTACTTTTAACAATTTTTCAAAAACAAACTATATATTCCAATATAATAATTAATTATGTATCGTTTAAAATTAATTTGGGCATTAAATACGCCACGAAATTTTAAACTGATTGTTCGGTTAATAAACGAAGCGGGTTTGGTAAAATCCGTTTTTGACGGATGTTACATGAGACATTTTAAAGAATGAGATTTGGTGTTCGTTTTAAACATGTGTAAAACAAAAACTTTGTCATATACACCTGTTAAACTAAAAATTTACACATGTGTACAACATAAACAGTTACACATGTGTAAAACTAACACTTACACATGTAAAACAGAAACTTACACATGTATAAAACGGAAACTTTATGAAACAAATCTACACATCTTTAACTGAGAATTTACACATGTGTAAAACTAAAACTTACATGTGCATAAAACAAATTTACACATGTGTATCTGAGAATTTACACATGTGTAAGTCAGAATGATAATTTGTTTATAATGCCATGTAAAACAAGTGACTTAAATATTGGTTTGGGGATGTGAAAATCAGGTTGGGTTTGGTGTTTGCATGTGATTTCTTTGGTGTATGTCTATTTGGAGTTTGGGTAGATTGAGGAATGAGAATGATGTTGCTTCTTGGTCGAGCTCAAGGTTTTGGGAAACTCAAGATGGACTCTCTAATGCTATGCTTTATATGTTGTTTTAATGTTTTTGTCGTGCTTGATTGTTTTTGTTTTTTGGATGGTTTAGCTTGTATGAAACTTGATTGTATAGATTCATTTTTATGTTTGACTTCGGCCGGTTGTAGCTTTAAGTCTAGAATAGCTTTTTTTATTTCTAGTTTAGCTCATGGTCAGGACCTTGGTAGGTTCTAATTGTTAGACCATAGCTAAAGGTTTGGGGTTGGTGTCTTCCTTAGGGTATATCCTGGGAAGCCCACTGCCCGTACGTTGTAGATATCTTTGTTTATTACACATAATAAGCATCTTATTTATGTGTAAATTGCTTAATCACACAAACACAATATTAACTAAGATGATTTACACATGTGTAAACAACTTACAGATGTCCAAACTTTCATGTCTATGCCTATTTTTAAAAATTCTTGTGATTTACACATGTGTAAACGTTCATATCTATTCTACACATGTGTAAATGTTTGTTTTGTGTTTTACACATGTGTAAGTTGTTCACTTGACTTTTCTATTTATGATATACATATGTTCAGGGGTATTACACATGTGTAAGTTTGTTCCTTGTCAGCTATTCATTTTTGTTTTACACATTTTCAGTTGAATTACACATGTGTAAAGTGTTGTTTTACACATTTTCAGCTGAATTACACATGTGTAAACTGTTTTGTGGTCACTTATTCATTTATGTTTTACACATTTCCAGCTCATTTACACGTGTAATTTAGTTGCACATATGTAAAATAAACACAAATATGTGACGGGAGAACAATTTACACATGTGTAATTCAGATGCACATATGTAATACATACATATATATATAACAGTGAACAACTTACACATGTGTAATTAGTTACATTAATGTAAAACTGAGACAAATATGTGAAAGTGAACAATTTATGCATGTGTAATCTAACAGCATATATTTATAACAAACAAAGATATATGATAGTGAAATATGAACCATATGTGTTTTTTAAATGCATATTCCTGTCTCAAATGTAACCAAATTCACTGTACAAACAACCATGAAAATAAAGGTTAACCTCATAAGAATACATGATACTCACACATTCATAAAAATACACTTACACATATGTATAATCAACTATTACACATACATAAATATGAATACACACATAAGATTCCTTGAAGCACCATCAACATTCGCATTCATCTGATGCATCCTTGCAAGCAACCTTTTCACTTCCGTATCATACGTGCGTATGCATACACGCCCATATATATTCCAACATTAAAATAGTCTTTTACAATAATAGCATATGTTAAAAGTCTTTGAACACACAATTAACAATCATAACTCTCATTCACCAGTGATCCTTTTTCAAGCCCCATCGATACGGATATGCTTTTCGCCACCGGCTCGTGACAGTGAACAAATTTATACACGTGTAAAACCTATTACATAAAAATAATTGAACTTTAGTTAAAATAAAAAATTGTATGATGCAAGCTATTACTTACATAAACACAATTGGTTTAAACGTTATTTTAGCTAATAGGATATCAAATTTATAAAATGCTTTTGACCACTAGAATTTCATTTAAACTATGCAAATTAGAAACAAAACAAAAAACTCACTTTGGCATTTTAACAAACAGGTTATGTGCAATGAGAATGAATACAATAATTCCTTTCCATGTCCATACATTATCCCTAAATTCAACAAACTCAAGACATTTAATGGAAAGATGAAAGAATCACCCAAAAAAGATAAAAAAAAAGGCCCAGTAATTTCAAGGTTCGTGAACAACCTATTTAAAGATATTCATCATTTCATCTGGTCATAATCTAATTAATAAACAAGGGCCAATTTTTAAGATTTCATGTTATACAAATACATCACATAACCACCTAAATCAATAAATCTACAATCTTGATATTGAATTAATGGTGAGTTTGACCCAAAATTGGTTATTACTATAGAACCACCTAATATCAAAATCCACTAACCACCAATTATCACCTAAAATTGAGACAACAAAACAACAATTAGGTCAAATTCAAAACTCAAAAGACAAATACACAATGCCAATTTTAGAAAAGTAGTGAAAATCAAGCGATTTAAACAAAAACTTCAAAACAGAGATCGACCGGCAAAAATAAGATATCGATTGATACCCGTCCTAAACGATTCAAGGACTGGTCGACAAAAACCAAAGTTCGATCAGCTCCTCCGAGGATCTTGTGCGTTCCATGGTGGTAGAGGGCTGCAGAATTGTTGTTGGTGCGCTGTTGGAGATGAAGAGATCAGGCAGGGTTATTCCTAGAATGATTCTTAAACAATTTTACCAATTTACCCTTTTAATTAAAACACAAAGGAAATAATTGACTGGCTAAGGTTTGTTCTCATAGTTCTCATAAAAGATGGGTGTTCTCATTTAAACTCTCCCTGTATATATATAGGGGATCGTTATCTTGAGAACAAAGATTTTTGTGAGAACACTAGGAACAATTTCCATCCATAGATCATCTTAAATTAAGGGCTAAGATTAGAGTGGTTTAAATAAGGAGGAAACCTAAGATAAAAAAACTAAAGGGGTGTTATTGTCAAAACCCAAAACATAAAACACAAAAAACCTTAAGTCGATCGTGTAAAAAAACCCCTTCAATTTCAGACAATCTCTGTATAAATTAAACCTCCAATCAGTCTCGATTTGAACCGATTCCCCTTCAATGTCAATCAATTTATGTGTGAAAAAACCTTCGATAGTATTGATTTGAACCAATTTAACTGGTGAGTTCTTCAGTTTTGTCAATTTTTTTCATGTGATTTGAGCTTTCTAGTTCAATTTTTGCCCTAGTTTAACAAAATCGGCCAGTTTGTAGTAAATTAGGTTAGATTAGCAACGATATATCATTAGAGAACCGAAAAATTGTTTACGATAATTGTGTTGTTGAATTGTTGTATGATTTGAGCTTGCAAGTTTGTGTTTTTTACCCTAGGTTTAGTAAAGCATTCGGTTTATAGTAAGTTAGGTTATATTATGCAACGATAGATCGTTAGGGAATCACAAATTGTTTGTGATCGTTGTGTATTTTGAATTAGGTTGTATCAAAGTTATTGTTTAATTTGTTGTTGTATGTTAATGGTCTTAACTGACTTCACAAAGTTGATAGGGATTGAAATATGTCCAATAGTATGATTTTTTTGATAATGTTGGTGTTAATCATATTAAATGTTTGTTCAGCTGTGAATCGGTTTAATCAGTGTCAATGAGTTCTTTAGTTTTCTTGTTTAACAAGTGAGTTCTTTAGTTCATATTAGATGTTAAATGGTTGTTTTATATTTAGTGAAACTTTATGATTCTGGAAGTGAATGAAGAATTGTCAAATCGGTATTTAAATTATGAAATGATTCACATTTTATAAGTTTTCCAACGTCTATCAGTAACACTAACATGATTTACGATTCAATGGTTTATTACCAGTGTTTTATTGATGCTAATGTTCCTTAGGGTATCTAAACACGATAGATGTAATAACGTTAATGTAAATATAGAGATGGCCATCATGTTGCTCTCTTACTAAGTTTAGCCTTATATTTACTGATGACTTGTTTTGAAAGAAGGTGTTGTTGCAAGTTTAGAGGTGTTAATCAAAAGGTTTAACAGGAAGGAAAATGAAGAATGAAAAGTAAGGAAATTACACATGTGTAAATAAGTTGTTTACACATGTGTAAATCATTTTACTGACTATTATATTTGTGTAATTAAGCAATTTACACATGTGTAAGTAAAATGTTTATTCAAGTTGTTTAATTACATTTGTTGTATTAACAAAAGCAATAAGGAGTGGTGAACAAAAAAAAAGAAAAAAAATAGATTGTGAACACGATTATGGAAAAACAGCAAAGAAACTCCATTTAGTTGCCACACGTGCAGGTATGTAATATAATAATATATATTAACTTAATAGTTATATATATTAAGGTTTATACATGTGCAAATCATTTAAGTCAAGATTGAATTTGAGTGATTAAGCAATTTACACGTGTGTAAATCAACTTAGTCAATATTGAATTTGAGTAATTAAGCAATTTACACATGTTTAAGCAGAGTGTTTACACATGTGTAAATCATCTTAGTTAATATTAAATTTGAGTGATTAAAAAATTTACACAGATGTAAATTGTAACGCCCCAAAACCCGAACGTTTAATTTACCAGTATGTTTCATTATTTTATGACATGAGGTGGGTTAACTAATTAAGTTAGTTAACTTAGTTAAAAATACAAGTTAATTAGTAAGGAAGGAATATGTGACCAAACAAAAAAATTAACTAAACTAAGCGATTAAAGTTGGGCATGTTGAAAAGTTAAGTTATTAAAAGAAAAAGAAATAAAAAATCTAGTGAATATGTGTGTGCATATGTCGATGTACAAAGAGAGAGAGATAGAAAGAACTCTCTCAAGTTCAACATATCACAAATTTAACCAAATCAAGATCGAATTGAGTGATGATACCTTGCATGGAGGAAGAATTCTCATAATCTCATCCTAACAAACATGTGGTAAGTTATAATTTTTTATTTTGTGATTTTGTATAAAGTGGGTTATTGAACAATCCATGAATTAGTATGAATTTAAGCATGAATATGTGTTAGAATCACCATATGGAACATGAGTTATGAATGATTTTGAGTAATTTGATGTTTGAAGGTGAAACCCACCATTGGTGGTGAAGGTGGCGACATGGGTGAATCACCCATGTCTAATTCATGTTCAAATTGATGTATTTTGTAGTATGTGACGTATACTTGTTATCTAGGTTGAGTATGGTATGGAAATTTGTTTGATATTTAGTTGTGTTGATGAATAGAAGTGATAAGTATGAAGAAAAGCATGACATACTTGTACATTAGGCTTAGAAAGTAGTATGCACACCAAGTGTGTGATAAAATCCATGTGAACGGGGGATCGGCTCCTCCGATGAGCAACCGATCTGATCTAATTCAGCTAGCAGAGGCGGAATTCATTGCTAGAGAGGATGACAAACGAACAAGAAAGATCTTACTGTTTAAATGCTCTGAATGTATTGATTGAAGTGCAAAGTACAAGGCAAGTAAACAAATCAGCAGGGCTTTGCCGTACCAACTGAACTAACACTTCTTAGCTCTGACACAACACTCCTCTATTTACAGGTCGACATGACTCGCACTTGAGTGTGTGAACAGAGACTGTGATTCGTGCGAGTGATTGCCTCGTACGAGTGATAGAGTGTCACTCATACGAGTCAACTAACTTACTTGTACGAGTCTCTACAAAACATATAAAATAAATAATAACATTTATACAAATGACGTTTAAGCCCTATATACAATATCAACATATCCTAGACGTAGGCAATAGACATAACGCACCAACAAACTCCCCCTTGGATGTTGCCGCAATCTGGATAGTCTTCAAAAAATCTTCATATGATTTGACATTTAACGACCAAAAAATCTCTTCGGTGGCTTGCGACGCTCCTCAAATGCTATTGGCGTTTGATCTATTGGAGGAGGTCGATTCACTGTATTGCCAAACCGAAAACTCCTTAGCGACACTATGCGAGCTCGCTTCGCTATTCTAGCTTCCTTCTTTTCCTTCTTCTTTTGCTCGGTTTCCTCCAGCTTCCTCCAAGATGTGTTCCATGCCGATCCAGAATGTATGTCACTGGCGAAACATACATTAACAATCTTTTGAAACTAGAGTGCTTGTTCTTTATCTTTCTCTTCATAATTGATCTTGCTATAGAACAAGCAATCTATATCCTTCTTCGTACAATTGACTAGCCACCTTGGGTCTAGTACTCGAATGCCATGCCACAACCCATATATTCGTTTGTGGGCTACGACGGCTTCGGATAGCTCCTCTGTTATCTTCCACGAGTCATCATCAGGGTGCACGCAAATTACAGGCTCTCCTGTATTAGAATCATAGTGCCACCACTTGAAGATTTTGTGGAAATCCTGCTCCATTTGTATCATAGACATGTTCTTCATTACTTTCGGCCTCTTTACAATGAGCGTAATATCCTTCTCCTTAGTCACTGGATCTATCTTCGTAATGCGTCTCGGAAAGTGAGGTTTCTAGTGAGTAAATCCATGTAAAGCTTCAAGCTTAATCAACTTCCAAAGCCTCTGGTCATGAAATTTCATCTTGAGATTGATCGTCTTTGTTTGCACCAACTCTTTGATATCCCAGTAAGGCAAGGACTTGATGTCGCTCAAATATCAGAAGTACTGAATACCAAACTCTCTTTTTGATCGCGTAAACATTAAGCTCTTCAATCCAACCCCGCTTATAATGTCCCCTAGAGAAATATCAGCGTCACGTGTAAAGAACGCTAAGGGACATTTGAATTTACGCTCTGCTGGTGATCTCTTGAACCACTTTTTCCTCATCTCGACAATTTCAGATCTGTTTAACTGTTGAGGAATAGTTCCCTGCTTAGCAGCTTCTACAACTTTACGTTTCAGCACACCTGCATTCTCTGCTGCAAATAGTTCAAAAAAATAGGGGAGTCCTCTTTACCCTGATCGGCAATATTAGCAGCATCGTCATCAGAATCATCCTCCACGACAACTCGATCATAATCGTTAGCTTTTTCAACGTGTTCAAATACATAATCGTTTGGCTCGAACGCGCTAATCTTGTTCAGCTCATCTTCGAAACCAAACTCAATTTTTTCTTCATCCACGCCTAACATTTCGGCAATCTCTTCCTTAGAATAGTTGTGGATAAATTCTCCCTCCTCAACATCATGCTCAAGATAAAAGATCTTTGGTTTCGGAACAACAGGAATGGTAGATGTATCAATTACCGAGAAGATTCCTACTTGCTGAGCAATAGAAGGACCTTCAGTTCTGTCCCTATCACCTTCCTTAGTCGTTTGATTTGCACAGTCATCAAGATACACAGAATAATCAATCTCTTCATTCAAACCATAATAGGTTACACGAATACCAGCACCTCCTACATTATCATCATCATCACCATTATCAAAATCCGAATCACCAGATAACACATCATCTAAATCTTCATCTTCTTTCTCAGCATCTTCCTCAAATTCTTCAACCGCTTTCTCAATCTCTTTTTCTAACTTTTTCTTCAATAGACATTCGTGGTGTCTCACAAAAAGATCTGACATATCAATCTCCCCATCCTTAGGCTTCCCGATCAGCACAAACTTGTTCGACACTTGATACAACACGATATCTGTGATCACTGGCGCAGATTCAGCTTCTGGCGCAGTTTCAACATTCACGGGATCCTCTACCACTTTCTCTTTTCCTTTGCCTTGTGCGTCTGCTAGTTCTTTAGCAAGACGTTCTCTTTCAGCAACACGCTCTCTGGCCTCTACAAGTTCAATTTCATCTATCTCCGTAGTTATATTTACTCCCAGCTTTTTCGCTAGAATTTTCTCAAACATATTCATTCTCCTATCACTTTGGAGCCTTTCCTCTTCGTATTCGGTCATTCGGAGTCGTAAACGTTCATTCTCTGACACTATACTTGCGAGCATGGCTTCTAATTGTTGTTTATCTTCATTCAACACATTAATCTGCTCCTGTAATTCCGCAATTTTGATCGTGTTTAACAAGACTTGTTTCTGTAGTTCGTCAACACGCGGGTCGTTGAACATGTCTGTAGTAAAGTCTTCACCCCCTGGAATGTCTCCAAAATCAAAGTTGAAATCAAAATGAGACTAGGGTTGCGAATATGCGGCGGCAGCTGCGGTGTAGCCTGTCGTGGTGTTGGTTGTGGAGGCGGCTGAGGTGCTTGCTGTTGTGGCGGAGTAGATTGACGTGGTGGTGATTGTGGTGCAGATTGTCTTGGTGGCGATGGCGGAATTTGTGGAGTCGGTTCAAAACAATCTCTTCTTCAATCGACTGCTCTTGCACTGTCTCTTTGGATTTAACAATAGGAGACTCAGAGCTTCTAGCTGCTTGGCGCTTGAAACAACGTGTCTTTTTCTTTGCTGGTGTGTGTACAGGAGTATCATCGTCTGAACCCGAAGGTATATATGTAGAATCATCATCACCTGCCGCTTTGTGCTTTTTCTCTTCAGCTTTTTCTTTTTCTCAGCCAGACGCTTTGCTTCTATCTTTTTGGCTCTTTTTCTTTTACCTGCTCTTCGATCTTCTAAATTAGTGCTAGAAGATGAAGCTTCTTCAGCCACTGTATCTCCACCAAAAGCTTGTCTTTCAATGTCTGCAGCAATATCTTCAATATTTTTTCAATTTCTGGTTCATCTCTTAACCTAGAACTTTCGGCTGCTTGCTTTTTCTTTTGAAGTGCAGAAGTAGAAGATGAAGCTGTCGTCTTTCTCTTTGGACCCTTTTCTCCATCTTTCACAAACCATGAACTACGCTTAGCAATAAAATCGTCTAGCGCATTCAACTCATCACTCTATCCCCACTCTCTTCCTTCCTCCATTTTCCTAGAGCTGGAGCAATGTAATCTTTATCAACAATAGCACCAAAAACCGGCTTAGCATTTGGGAATGTCTTCAAATGTAAATTCATCTTCTTGAGAGTCGAGACATCTATATGTTCAAGCTTTAACACATCGTCCTTTTTCTTCTTCAAATTCGGGTGCATGTGATCTAACAGCATCTGAACAAAACTGGATACTGCATGAACTTTTCCCTCTGTATATTCTGCACCATCTATGTAAAAATAACCTTTGAAAAGTTATATGGAAGATTCAGAACCAATGCAGTAATCATACACATTTGGTAATCGACCAAATCATCAAAACCCTCCTTTGCGATGACTCAATGCATGAACAACAATGTGAGCTATATAACGACGCACTGAGGTTTCCTTCTTGAAAGGTGCGGCGTTCACAAATCCAGCATATCCCATCAGGTAAAAACAACCCTTCACCATATACTAGGAAAATCGGGTAGGATCGTCTACATTATCCTTAAAATCCAAAACTCTCCTGATTAAATCTTCCGTGATCTTCACCTGTATATCCTCAGCGTCTATCTTCACAGCCAAAACTATTGCATTCTCTTCAGCATCAAATCCTGCCACGTTCCAAAAATATTCAACATGGGATCCGTATGCTGTATGACGATCAGTAAGCGCTTTGGTAATCGGGATTCTGCTCAGAAAATCTAACACGTCATGATAAGCAGCAATCTCTGAAATAGAATCGTCCAGCAAACAACAGATATTGTGGAACGGAGAGAAGGACGTTTTCTTGACCTGTTCACAAAGATAATTCAAACCGTTAGAAAAATTTTCAAAACTTTCAACATATAAGATCATTCGTACGAACCATACATCCGTATGAGTCAATAGATATACAATTTTTACAAGTTTGGATCAAGACATCACTCGTACGAATCACTACTTCGTACAGGGGACTGAAGACTTAGTCCTTTTTCCAAAAATTTTACCAAACTAGCTTCGTACAAACAATGCTTCGTACGAATCAACAATACTCAACAAATTTCAAAACACAGTTTATACGAACGGTCCTTCGTACGAATCCTAAACCGTACCAAATAACACCAAGTTTAAACCGAACCTAAAACATGTTGTTTTTTTAACAAATTGATAGTCGATTTATAGGCTATTGGGGCCGATATTAACGTTTTTAAGATTAAATTTTAAGTTTTACGTTCTAATCTCCCTAAATCTATGGTTTAAGTCCATTTGGTCCAAATCCGGCATTATAACGGCTAAGAACAGGCAATAGTACCTTTCCCACCGAAAGAGGTGTGCGTATCAACCTCCCCAATGTAATGATACACAGTATATGTCAAGAAAATCGAAGATTAGAACTGATTCGCACAAAAAGCTCTCTCAGACGCACAGTAACAGAATGTTGGCTCGTGCGAAGAAGATGCCCTTTTATATTAGTTTAGTGTCGCTCGTACAAACCAAAGGCTTGTGTGAATGAACACTAAATGTCATTCGTACGAGTTAGTGAGACTCGTACGAATCAGTTCTGAAATTGTTTTTAAACTTTTTGATATTTTATGCAATTTTATCTGTTTAAAACCCACTTAGTTAACCAAGTCCAATTTAATGACCCAGGTTACCTGATCTGCCTACCAAGTCCAAGTTAATGACCTTGGTTAACCATGTTTGACCAAAACAAATTTATTTTGAATTGTAAAGTTTCAAATTAATGAACTTTATTAACGTTCAGGTAAATTTTTCGTTTATATATTAGCTCCCAACCCATGGTCTTCAGATTTCCTTCAGCAAGACGTCGCCATGACTTCAACTATCAGTGTTTACATCATCGGTAGACTAAAACAAAACTAAAAAGCTAAGGAAACTAAAAATCTTTTTGGGTTTTAGGATTTTTCGACAAGAAATAACAAGTAAAGATACATATTATTGTGAGTTTTGTGTTTTTAAGAGAATCATATCAAGTGTTTAACAAATCACTAGTACCATTGATCTTGGTATACTCATTAAGCTTTTAACCAGATTTACCTAGATTGCCAATATTCTTATCCACTTAAACTTCTTCTCGTTTCTCAACTGTTTCAAGATATGTTAATATTAGGAACATGAAATAACTGTGTGTCCCATCTCAGAATATACTCCCGTATCGAGATTCCCAAAATTTCTTTTCACAGGTGAATATATCCAATTGATATCTGTAAAGGGGTGAACTGTGAGACCTTGAGAGCTCAGGTTAGTATTTCCATACAGACAAAGAGATGAAGGCTCGTCTTTATGTGGTGTTCCATAAAGGAATCTTTTGAACTGCAGCTGTCACAAAGTTTATGACATAATTATTTTTTATGCAGCTTTTGTAGGCGAATAATGTGTAAAGTATTATACAAGTTCTAGGCCATTGCTAACGCAAAATCAGAAGAACTCGGATACTACCCCAGATATCGATTAAATATAAACACCTAGTATCGCAGAATCTGGCATTCTCTCAAACAAGATTTCGGAGTACTAAGTCCATATTTTCGAGAGATGTTAACCCACAATTATTAAGTTTATCATTTAGGTTTATATCTTGAAAACAATTTACTGAACGAATGAAGCCTTTTGGCATATCCTCAGTAAGACCTGTTTAATTACTTGTTTAACCATTCCATATCTTTAGCATACTATGACTGTCATATTGATATAATATGATTTCCCTTTTTCACAAAAACTCTTTTTAACTTTTGAACTGCAGATGTCATAAAGTTTATGACATACTTATTTTTTATGCAGCTTTTGTAGGCGAATAATGTGTAAAGTATTATACAAGTTCTAGGCCATTGCTGACACAAAATCAGAAGAACTCGGATAATACCCCAGATATCGATCAAATATAAACACCTAGTATCACAAAATCTGGCATTCTCTCAAACGAAATTTCAGAGTATTAAGTCCATATATCCGAGAGATGTTAACCCACAAGTTATTGAGTTTATCATTTAGGTTTATATCTTGAAAACAATTTACTGAACGAGTGAAGCCTTTTGGCATATCCTTAGTGACCTAGGTTTAATTAGTTGTTTAACCATTCCATATCTTTAGCATACTGTGACTATCATATTGATATAATATGATTTCACTTTTTCACAAAAACTCTTTTTGACTTTTATAATGCTTTTGTATTTTCCCAAAATTTCTCCCCTTAAAATCAAAAACATATAGTTGGATTTTTAGAGTTTTTAAGAAAGAATATACAAAAAATTCGTCAAACCGATGAGTATCACGTCAAGTCGTCATCATCCTCAAGCTCAATCTCATGTATAACCCTGATGTCAGATTTTTCAACCATTTAATTTTAAAAGATTTTTAAATCTTGTAAGATCAAAGGCTTTGGTATAAAAAAATGGTTTTTGGTCATCAGTGTGGATGGGGGATCGGCTCCTCTGATGAGCAACCGGTCTGATCTACTCAGCTAGTAGAGGCGGAATTCATTGCTACAGAGGATGACACACGAACAAGAAAGATCTTACTGTTTAAATGCTCTATTGACGTGCAAAGTACAAGGCAAGTAAACAAATCAGCAGGGCTTCGCCGTACCAACTGAACTAACACTTCTTAGCTCTGACACAACACTCCTCTATTTATAGGTCGACATAACTCGCACTGGAGTGTGTGAACAGAGACTGTGAGTCGTGCGAGTGATTGCCTCATACGAGTGACAGAGTGTCACTCGTACGAGTCAACTGACTTACTCGTACGAGTCTCTACAAAACATATAAAATAAACAATAACATTTAAATAAATGACGTTTAAGCCCTATATACAATATCAACATATCCTAGACGTAGGCAATAGACATAATGCACCAACAAACTCTCCCTTTTCAGCATAAATTTTAGAATCCATTTGATGATATTTAGTTGTTATTTCACCAATTTTAAATTTAGAATGACGTTGAATAATTGGTTTAACATTTTTGTAGGATTCATGTGTTCTTTTCAAAATTTGCTTTGGCGCAACATAGGTGCCTTCTGTTTCTCGTCCTTGGTGAACTTTTTAGAATGAGAAACAAGTTTTGGAGATTCTTGTGAGTAATATCTTGCAATATGCCCAACATTTTGACATTTGTAACATGTCCTACTGTCCTTTCGAACAGAAGATTCCAAAACTTGTTTCCTTTTCTCTTTCTCTTTCTTGAAATCATCATCCGATTGTGTTCCGATGATTTCTTTCTCCTTTTCTGTTGTTGTCCCAAAAACAAAATTGATTTTCTTTGTAATGTTTAGTTTTTGGAACTTCTTGTTCATTCTTCGCTTTTGGAAATCCAAACCCGCCCTCTTATTTTCAGGATAATCTTTGTTTTTGTGATAGTAGGGTCTGATGACACATTTTGATTTAGAATAGAATGATACATGATGTTTATCTAAATCAGCATGACTTACCTCCACAAGCTTGAACAATTTATCAATACGATCCAGATTCACGTTCTGGATGGGAAAGTCCTCATCAGAAAATAGTTTATCAGATCCATGCATTTTATAAACTATGATGTTTGGATCTTTGTTTAAACTATCTTCCATTGTTTCAACATCAGATTCACTTTTTAACACATTTTCGACCACTGTTTTAACCACCTCAGAGTCACATTCAGATTCAGATGTTGTGTAAGTTATGTCGATGTTTGTAGGCAACTCGTTTGATTGTTCAGTTTTTAGCTTAAGATTGAGTGCCTTTTCCACCCCTGATGGCTTTTTACAAGCATAACTATTCCACATAGGGGGTGGAACATGATTGTTACTCGCACTCTTGTTTTCAACCTTTTCTGATTCTTCTTTATATTCAATTTTTGGTAAAATGTGACCAATGATGTAAGAGCTTGTTGAATAACTGATTAACAACTTGTTAACCCATTCATTTTTAATTCTTACCTTCTCAAGCTCACTCTTTAGCTCAACGATAGTTTTATGTGAATATTAATGGCCATTTGCTTGTCCATTACTGTCACTTTGAGCATAAAAAGAGTTCCATCATTTTCTCTGAGTGCTTTTTCATATTGTTTAACAGTTCTGCTCAATTTGTCGTATGCTTCTTTAGTTGATTTAAAATCACTTGACAAATTGTCTGTTAAACTTTTGAGCTCAGTATATCGTGTGTCTTTTATAACACATTCATTGCATGGCTCAATACATTTTAAACATGGTTTGTTAACTACAAACTCACATTTGGACTCATTTACCTCATTAATGTTTGCCATGTATGCTTTTGAAGTCTCATCAGCCAACTTCTCCATCTATTCATCAACTTTCTGTTCAACATCAGACGTCTTCTATTCTTCGTAAGATGATCGATGACTTGATACAAAGTAACCTACAAAAGTTTTCAACATATAGTTAGGCAGAAGGTGTTTAAATGCACTGTTTAAAAGTTCCTCATCTTTTGATGATGTGTGATAGTAATAATCATCTTCTGGTGCCTCATCAAAAGCTGCCTCCGATTCTTCTTCAGGTTCTTTGATTATCCCGGCAACCAAAGCCTAACTCACAGTCTTCAAAATTTCTTTGTTCCAATTAAAGACCTCATCTTCTTGAGTAACCACTAGTACTTTGTCTTTGGTCTCTGGTTGTCTATTTTCAATTTGCACCATGCGAGTTCTTGGTTGAGGACGGTGGTAGATAGCCTTCTTGTAGTAGTCATCGGCAAATGGGTTCTGGTTACCCTGAGCTTCTCTATTTGGGCATTCACGTTTAAAATGACCCTTTTCCCGACACTTAAAACAAGTAACTATAGATTTATCAAATCCAAGTTTTCCATCCAAACCTCCCTAGTTCTCTTTTCCCGTAATTTCCATGAAGCATTGTGCACGTCGAACAATAGATGCCATACACCACTTTATGTCGATCAACTCCATCTCTACTGGATCAATCTGATCATAGTCCTCTCTGGTCATTTCAGAATTTCCAATCCTTCCTGCTACAAGACTGTCATACGACTCGAGAACCGATGCTAATAGTGACATATGTTGCTTAGCGGTTTTCTCATCAAATTTTTGTGCATTCTGGAAATCGACAGCGATATTGCATTGTAGCACCCTCTAAGTAGGATTTGATTGACTGGTCTGGTTGAGTTGGGGATTGCTCGATCCATGTGATGACTGTGGGCTCTGAGATGCATTCGAATTGACTGTTGCAAATGATTGAAAACTACTGTTTTGATTTGACGGGGACTCGGTGTGCTGTAAGCGCTAAAGGCAGTCTGGATCTTTAGAGATTGTATTTGAGCAGCAGAACTATTCTTGAAGTAAAGATTAGCATCGTGTTGCACTTGAACGTTCTTGTTCTTTGCCATCTTTGCATTTCAAGCTCATGTCCCTCCAATCTCTCAATGAAACGTGGTAATGAGAGATTACCATATTCAGATCCATTCTACAATATGGTGAAATAAGTAGACCATTCGCCTTGTGGCAAGGAATCAGCGAGTTTATCAACAAGTTCTTCGTTCGTCTTAACGATTCCCATTCGCTTCAGTTGCACCATCAGATGACAGTATCTTTCAATTTGCTGCTTAACCGTCTCTCCTTTGATCAACGTAAAGATATCAAATTCTTTACTCAGCAACGATCTCTTCCCTTTAGCAATTGGGCACTTCCCTGGAACTTCAGTCGAAGAGCATTCCACAATGATTGTGCATCATCATCATGTTGTAATAACACCAGTATGTCCTCTTTGATGGATTGTTGAAGAATGTTCATCATTTTCTTCTCATTAATAAACTTTTCCCTTTCATACTCTGAAAATTGAGCCAATGTCTTCCCGAGACCGTTCTCTCCAACAGGTGATTGGTACTTTTCTTCGATAGCAAACCAACAGGTAAAATGATTTGCCTGAACCCAGTTCATGAAACGTTCGCTTCAACTATCGAAGTCTTTGAGGTTCATTAACTTTGGCGGTTTCGTCATAGTACCCATTTCGTTCTCGAGGTTCATGTTTTGTGCTCCAGCAGTCATGACTGCTGATGTAGCGAATGCGTTATAAAATTCTTCAGCCATTTTTCTGCAAAATGTTTAGACACACACTATCGAAAAACTGGTTAGAACAGTAAAACTTTTTCTGTGCGGATGACAAAAACAGATCGTGCAACCAAAATCCGTTCGTACGACTCAGATACTCGTGCGGACAAGATGATTCAAATAAGCTATTCGTGCGAATAGGAAAACAGCTCGTACGAATGAACAATTCCCTCGTACGAATGAGTTGCTCGTACGAGTGTATAATTCGTGTGAATCACATATTCAAATTTTCAAATTGTAAATTTTAATATTTTCTTATTACTCGTTTGTACGAATGAATTAACTTGTTCTGACAGTCGTTCGTGCGAGTGGTCTCTCTACCTGTACGAAACAACTTAGGTCACAAAACGGATGAATTTTATCAATTTTAACATGATTAAGCTTGATTTTAGAGCTGAAATTGTTAAGGATTGTTTAGAATAGATTTTAACGTGATATCCTAGAAACCTAGTCCAATTTGTCCATAATTTCGTCCAAATCCGATATCAGTTTGGGAGAAATGTAGAAGTAGAAAGCTGCAACAGTGAATCTGATCTGAAACAGTTGGTAGCCTGTAGAACCTTGACGTTTGTCAGTAGATCAGGCCTCAAGGCTCTGATACCACTTGTGAATGGGGGATCGGCTCCTCCGATGAGCAACCGGTCTGATCTAACTCAGCTAGCAAAGGCGGAATTCATTGCTAGAGAGGATGACAAACGAATAAGAAAGATCTTACTGTTTAAATGCCTATTGACGTGCAAAGTACAAGGCAAGTAAACAAATCAGCAGGGCTACGCCGTACCAACTGAACTAACACTTCTTAGCTCTGACACAACACTCCTCTATTTATAGGTCGACATGACTCACACTGGAGTGTGTGAACAGAGACTGTGAGTCGTGCGAGTGATTGCCTCGTACGAGTGATAACGAGTCAACTGACTTACTCATACGAGTCTCTACAAAACATATAAAATAAACAATAACATTTATACAAATGACGTTTAAGCGCTATATACAATATCGACATATCCTAGACGTAGGCAATAGACATAATGCACCAACAATGCCTAAATGGCAATGATATGTGAAATTGTATGCACGTAGTAGGTAATTATATATGTAATGCAACTATGATGTATTGATAGTGAAATATCATGAGGAATATGTTCTTGATGAATTCCAGGTGAGAAGGTAGTTAATGTGTTATTCAGTAGAGGTATGCTTTAGGAGTTTGCCTAGATGCTTGTGTGATGTAATATACACCATGTGAATTGTGATTTAGAAGTAAATGTTAAGCATACGAGAATCCTAAAAAAGGATAAATTCGGAATGATGTCCGGTCAGCTAAGTACGGGTTATAAGTTAGGTATGAAGATATAAAAATGCTAGTGTGGATGGGATGCATTATGTATGTGTATGTAATTTGGTGATCATGTAGTTGTATATGTCATACAATATGAGTATGAAATGCGTATGATGTTAATACCATGGTACACCATATTAAGGAAGATTCATGTTCATAGGTTGAAAGGGTGTAAGTAAGACAGTTGACTTTCTAAAAGTCAACACTCTACGAAAATCATGGATAGGCTTTCAGACACAATTGTAAGAGTAGAAGTCATGTGTTATGTACTAGATGATTTATGTGCTATATATGATGATAATTGAATTTGCTTGGATTTGGAACAAGGTGACTATTCGTATGTGACTTATGTATGCGGTAATTGACTAATGAAAGTCAAGTAATGTATGAATGGAAAGAAATGAATATTTGTATGCATGATTATATATGCTAACCATGGTATGAACATAATGACATGTAAGGACGAGAATCTTATCAATCGAATCAAGCACGGAGGACAACGGGTCAAGATGAGCCAAGGGAGCAAGCGTGATTTCTAGACGTATAAGGTAAGTGATTTCCGAAATTAAAATTCATATTAGTATTTCCTGTGATAGCAGCATCTTAGAAAATCATATAAAATCACGTATACATTGTATGGAGACGTTCTTATATGCTGGAAAGGTATTTTAATAAGCTATGTTTCATTCTTTTACTTGAGAACCTGATTCGAAAGTTAAAAGGGTGAAAATGTAGAATTACAGCAGCATGATTAATTAGTACAGCATGCTGATTTAAAATAGTATTAAGAATTATCATATAATAGATTGGTTAAAGTGTTTATCCGTCATGAACGGGTCAAACGAACGAAGAATGCTTTATTGAAAGAATGGTCAAAGTGTTTACCCGTCATGAATGGGTCAAACGAACAAAGAATGTCACGTGTTAAGTGACGAAACTAATACATAAGCATGTTTATATATGGAAAATGGTGTGTCTAACAAAGTAATGTACTTGGAGGAAATTGAATTATTGTGATTGTATATATGTATATAAATAAAATTTACATTGAGTATATGTAGTACGAATTTATAGGTGTATACACGGGTATGGGAAACATAAGTACGTGCTCGGATATATAAACGTGAATGCATGTGATGTAACCTAATTAACATAGATTTAATAGAATGTGTTTATGAGAAGTTATGGGTTTCAATATGTTTAAGGGTGCATGTTACTAATCATGTTATTGTTGAGAATGAACTGAAAAGCGCAAGTATGATAACGTTGGGTCAAGTGAGTTGATGCCGGGAAGTAGCGAATGAGTTTGGAAGGATGATCGAATAAGACATCTTGCGTCGTTAGAATGCAATAAGGTCTTTTAGCTAGATGTTTATAATATAAGTATGATGTCACCATACACTAAAGTTTCAGTTGTTTATAGTGACCGTAGGTTACACAAAACATTACTATTTTTCACGTGGGACAAGCGGGTGAAGTTCGTGTTAGAGAACATAAATTGTACAGAAGGCTGGTCACTTTGTTCGTATTCACATGTTATATCGGTATATTAATTAAAGATGAATGATGTAATATTTTTTAAGGATCCGTTTTTAAATAGTTTTCGAGTTTGATAGAACATTTATAAAGAAAGAAATTTTATGGTACGCATTTCTGCTGCATCTTTTCGATTAAAACATGATAAGGTATTATATAAATAAGTTGTTTACATATGTGTAAGTAATCTACTTGCACATGTGTAAATCATCTTAGTTAATATTCAATTTGAGCGATTAAACAATTTACACATGTGTAAGTAAGTAGTTGCAAAACTTCTACTAATGCATATTAAAAATGTTGTTTAAAATTGTTTTATGTTTATAGAGATAGAAATAAGGGGCCAAAAGAGAAAAATAGAAGGAGCTAGACCAAAAAAGGCAACAAAAACAAAAAAACAAAATACTGACGAAACATGCTAATTGGGGTGTTGTGGTAATTAGGAATATGAAGATGCTCGTGGTTAGTTTGTATATAGATGATTGGGTTAGTTGTGTAATGACCACTATCCGTTTGATCATGGTGTTCTGTTAGTGTTTCGGGGCTGGGCAATAAAGGGGCTGCTGGGTTTTGTTGTTAATAGGTGGGTTTGGATATATGGCCGATTTGGGGATGTGAAAATAAGGTTTGGTTTGGTGTTCGCTGGTGATATTCTTTGGTGTATTGTATTTTTGGAGTTTGGGCAGGTTGAGGAATGAGGATGATGTTGCTACTTTGTCGAGTTCAATATTTTTGGAAGCTCAAGATGGACTCTCGAATGTTTTGCTTTAGACGTTGGTTTAATGTTTTGGTCGTGTTTGATTGTTTTTGTTTTTTTTATGGTGTAGGTTTGATGTGGGCCAGGTATGACTTTAAGGCTAGAATAGATTATTTTCGATTTCTAGTTTTACTCATGGTCGGGGCCTTGTTAAGTTCCACTTGTTAGGCCATGGCTTATGGTTTGCGGTTGGTGTCCTCCTTGGGGTATATCTCGGGAAGCCCAATGCCTATAGATTATAAATATTTTTTTTGTTATCAATAAAATATATTCGTCATCTTTTAACAAAAAGAGGATTATATGAACAGTTTACACATGTGTGAAAGACATATTACATAATGATACATGACATTTACACTAATGTATAACACGCACCTACACATATGTAATACTTGATGTGGTGCGTTCGGATGTGTGAATGCACAGGAGATGTCTAAGGAAGTTTCAATGATGTTGGGTTTTGTTTTGGCTATTCTGGTGGTCGAGCACATTTACCAGGAACTACGTATGGAAACCAATAATTAGACGTCCTCTATCACCAATGTTTAGGTTTCATATTCCTAGCAACTAAATGATCATTATAGGCAATTTTTGCCTTGTAGACTCGTTATTTCCCATAAGGAATGTTAGGAAAAGAAGGTACATCGAAGCCAAAACAATTTCTATATGTTTTTACATATGTAAATCATAAATATAAAGGTTTGCACATATGTAAAAAAACACATATATGTGATAGTGAACAAATTTCACATGTCTACATCAGTTGCACATATGTAAAATTGACACAAATGTGTGATAGTGAACTGTTTACACGTGAACATTAGCTCCACATATGTAAAACATACATAGATATATATGTTATAATGAATATTTTACACATGTGTAAGACATATTACGTGAGAATAAATGACATTTGCACATATGTAAAACACATATTTACACATATGAAAAGCGAACACTTATACATATGGAATATTATGACAAAAAGGAAAACAAACTTATACAGAATAATAATGGAACATTGTCATAATAAGATATAAAAATGTATAATCCACCATCAGAATAAACTATTAAGTTCGCCCCATGAAATGTCAAATGTTAGAACTCATACTAGATGGATTCCTTATTCAAACTAAAATTTACAGCAATAAATGAAACTCCATTCGCTATGACCATATTCGTTGGAATAATTATCTTCATAACAAAACTACTTCATTAGTTAGATTTTCTTTTCGGACGATTCCGAGAACCAAGGTAGCCAAGTTTGCCACATGACTAGCACTTCCCTTTCTTTTTCTTGCTTTTAACTTTCGCTACAAAAAAGGGACAATGGGGTAGGGAGCAATGTAGAAATGTTTATGCTTTGTGACAACATTAGGTATCTAATTTAGAAACATCAAAGTCCAATTTAGTGAATACCATACCAACAATAGGTTTATGATCTGTGATAACATGAGGTATCCAATATCTAGTCACATTCAGTAAGTCGAACATACTACTGCAAATAAGATTAAAATATGCAATGTGTAAATAGTAAATTAATGTGGAAATATTAGCAACTAGAAGAGTGAAATCGGTAAACCCACATAATAATACAACTAAGGGTGCAAACAAAGTTAGTCGCTTGGAGCTACTTAAGATTGACTTGTTAAATGCTTGAATCAAACTTAAAGGGAACTTGATCGTAAGCTCAAGCCTAAACTATAGCGTGTTTAACAAACAAGGCAAAGCTTCATACATCAAGCTTGAATGAACTCACAAGCCTAGTAACTAATATATATAATAAAATTTATATAACATATGATTGCAACATAAATACAAGTATACACGTAGTTAAAAAAACACTAATTACGTTATCATATATAGTGTTATCAACGTTATTTGCAAAATGGTGTAACTGAACTGAACTCTAACTTATACTGTCTATAACTTATTTAGCCGAGCTTTAACATTACTAACAATCATGCTCAAATTTGACCTCTCTAAACTTAAAATGTTAATGAGCCAAGCTAGACTCAATTGCACTCCTAAATATATAGAAACTAAAAAATGCATAAAATTTTAACTAAGATAAGTATCAACGAAATAACCTACCACTACTAAGCATAACCTCTGCTTATTAACTAACAATGATTAATTATTCCACAAACAGCAACATATATATTATTCCCATTAAAAAAAGAATATAATAAAAGCATTAAACAGCAGTTTTAGACGCAACAAATATCCAAAATGAGTTAACAATAGAAATTTGGCAAATAAAAAGAAAAACTAATTCAAAATCTTTTCCAACAATGACAGGGCAAAAATCAAACATATTGACGCGATATAAAAATTTGAATCAACTGAACACACTTCCTCAAGGCTATAAATTGTAAATTATTTGTAAATTGATGCTTAGAAAAACAACAAGACTTTGTAAATTAGTGGTTACAAGTTAAGTTTTTAATTATTATTCTAGAAGGAACATTCTCTTATTTACAAATTATCAAAACTCACAAATTACTCAAAAAATGATAAAATTTTTACTGTTCGACTCACAATTCCCTACATATGATTTAGGGCAAATCAAAACTAGGTAATCATGCATCTGAATGATAAGACTGTAATGCACCAAATAAAAACTAATTAGGGCAAATCAAAAATTGAAATTGTAGCATAAACAAAAGTAACTTGAATAAAAAACTTAGACCTATAGAATATGAACGAAATCGATTGAAGATCGGTGAATAATGGAGATTATCCAAGAACCTGAATCCAAAATCGGATGAAAACTAGGTAGTCATGCATATGAATGATATTGTATGAGTCTAAAATCGACTAAAGAATGATATGAAGATTGACATGATTTATGAAATAGGAGAAAGTAGTGTGAAGGATATAGTAGATTAGTTTGACGTTGAATCAAAAATCAAATGAAAATACCTGCAATTGGAATCGTTGAATGTGATTTTAACCTTAAATCTTAATTCGAATAATAAGAAATAAGATGAAAATTCAAATGCCATTGTTGATCTTCAAGTGTTATTTTGATGGAAAAGGTTTTGAGCGTGATTTGCCTGATAATGGAAAGGGGGATTGGTAAAATTACCAATTTAACTTTTCATTAAAACATGAGGGGAAAAATAAATGAGTGACTGAGAATTGTTTTTATAGTTCTCACAAAAAGTGGGTGTTCTTATTTAAACTCTCTCCCACACACACACACACACATATATATATGTATGTATATGTATATGTAAGGGAAAGTGAATATGGTGCTGTTATGCATCTAAGCTTACACGCGAAACCAATCAAAACTACATCGTTTTGATTATATTTAAATAAATTATAATAAATTATTTACTCTTACGCTGTATTCCCGAGTTCATTAAAGAAGGAAAAAAGGATTTGGAAGGATGTCAAAATAAAGTCGTGTTCCTAAGGTTTTTTAAAAGATAGAAATGGAGTGAAAAAGAAGGAAAACTTCTAAATTAGAAAGATTTGAAAGGAAAATGTTTTTTATACATAAAATCCTTACTTTTCTTTTCATTTTCTTCAAACTCGGGAACACGTTAGCTAATTAAAAATTTTCTTTCTACTCCTTTTAATTTCTCTCCTTAATCGATTTTCTTTTCTTTTCTTTCGGGAATACAGCATTAGTGTTCCTATTTTTTTCTCTAATAGTAGTAGTTCGGCATGTATTGTTCATTTATCTGTGTTTCGATCAAAATAGTGAATATACCCTAAACCGAGTTCATGTTTGATTATTACGAAGAGATTAATTTTAATGCTTTGTATTTTGCATTGATTATTACGAGCAGATTAATTTCAGTGTTTTATATTTGCCAAGAACAAAAAGAGGTTTTGTGAATAACGAATTGATGGAAAGGTTTTAAATCCTTGCAGTTTCATGATTTTCAAATTGGTTGAAAGCAATTTAAAAATAATAACTGATTTGGTTCCATCTATAGTTATCATCGTGAAGTTTCTGTTAATGGAATCTGAAAGAAAATTATACATGAACAATGTTTCACTACCACTGACGAAGGTTGAGCATTGTGATATGGAGCCATGAAGGGGTTTAAGTTGATGCACCCTAATATGTAATGGAGGATCATTTTTGTATTATATAACCCCAATTTAATTCGATTGGGAGAGCATAAAGAAAATTGAAGCAAAATTACACTTGGTTTAAGTTATGAGGGGAGGAAAGATGTGTTCTTCTTTATCAAATTCATCGATTAAGAAGAAAGTATCAGGATGGTGAAGAAATACTAGTTGAATTACTTAATTAAATATTAGTTGAATATAAACAAAACACGTAGTTGAATATAAACGAGACAACGATAGCAACTCTGGCGGAGACATGGTAGCTTTTGTCCGATGGGTAACTATTATCAAACATCTTCACTCTTTATCTCTTCGTTTTGCTTAATTTGACGGTAAAACCCCATATTTTCCTCTAGATTCGCGTTCTGATTACTGTTAGCGATACAATAATAAACACTCACTGATTTGTATTTCTGAATTTTGATTAATATTGGAGTGAAATTAAACGTACAACCTGTAAATTTGATGTCGAAGGTGTTAAGAACATGAGTCATTACAAATGAGCTATAAGAACACGAGCCAAAATCTTTCTGAATCTACATTTTAAGTAGTTTATTACATTTTGTGATGTATTATCTGTCACTATAATGAGGTTGATTTTGTGTTGTGTAGTGAAAATGGTTGACACCAAGGCAATTTGTGACTACTAGACTTCTTTTAAGGAAGCAATTTGTGAGTTTTTTTTTGCATTTGTTACCGTGAAAAATGCTTTGTTTTTCAAGTTAACTTTTTTATGCACTTGTGCGTTGTTTTTATTTTGATCGAATTTGTTCTAAATCAGTGTGGTGCCTCGAAATCTGGAAATCCTGCTCAAATTTGGTCTGCATTCCAAAATAGGTATGTTTGATTTTATTGAATTTGGTTTGGGTTTTGCAAATTGAGCAACTATGCTTGCTATCTGTTTGATTTTGTTGAAATTAGTTTTGGGGTGACCTTCTTATGTTTATGCTATAAGTTTGTTTAGGGCCTAAATATGGTATTGAATTATCATTCTCATACTAACTGCAACCCAATTGATTATCAAAAGTAAATTCGCTTACATTCCTTTATTTTGATATCACTTTCATAAGTATCAAGATTTTTTAAAATAATCTACACCATTTAAGAGCATCCCAATGGATGATTTTCGGGGCGTGTTTTGCTCACATGGGGATAAAGGGAGGAGAGAGGGGAGTTTGGGCTGTAACTGATCATTACAATTTTGTTGCATCCAATGATTATCTTATATCCAAACATCCTGAAAAATCATGCACTGTATAGAAATTTCGGATTACAAAGGATGTACTTAGAGATAAATAAAGCAATGAGGTATGATCTTTTTCCAAGTATTGTATATTTTTATTTTGCAAAGTTTTTGGCAGTTCATACAAAATATTTTTATTCTGATAGGACTTGGTCAAAGGTAAAAATGGAATTTGGCTCTTGCAAAGTTGATTGCTATAAGATCTGACAAAGGTATGGTGGTTCAGGCCACAAGAGGAGAAAGAAGAGTATAGGTTGGTTGCAAATAGGATTGTATATTTATTTCAACAGTTTATTTCGTTGACATATCGGTATTACATTGCATGCCAATTTACTTGCAAACAACATACAAAAAAGGAGACCCATTACTTGCGCACATGTAGACCTCAGACTAATTTGCCAAAGAGTGCTGCTCATCGGGCGAAAGATGCGCTGGCACAGCCGTTGCCGCATAAGCGTGAGCGTCAGTCTACGCAACTCAGGTAATGTTGATTAGTTAAATATCGTTTAATACCTTGTTTGTAGCAAATACAGATGGTGTCCATGTTGCGTTGCGAGGGCCTTATGTTGCTGGAGATGCACTGTTGATAGGGTCGCCTAGGTTGGAACCATTGTTGGGAGAGCATGTTTTGAAAAGATGAAAAGTTATTGTTGTCTACAAAACCCAGGTTGGATTTGTGGAGTTTGTCTGCTCAAAGTATGGGGGTTTTAGTTGAATTTGATTTAGTTTTGAATAACCTAACAAAGGTATATTTGTGATTATACTTTTCTGTTTGAAAAACGTTACATGAATTTGTACTAATTATATAATATATAAAGAATGAATCCTGTTAGTTTTACAATTTTTCTGATGTCGGCAACTGTAAAATGGCTCATGCAGTTCCTTCACTTTTTTTTGGTAAGCAACTCTGTCCCAGGTCTCCCATGGGCACCTTACACTTTTGAGGCTGGTCTTACATTTTGGTCAACTTGGCATTGTTTGCTGCAATAGTATATAGCAGTTTTGAATATACCTAGCAATTATGATCCACTTTTGTTTGTCTGGGTCTAATTATATAACACAATGGTTCAATTTGGGTGTAATTTGGTCCTGCTTATATGGTTGGTATATATATTGTGGTTCTCTTCTTGCAACCCAAAATTTTGAATCATTTATATGGTATGCTTATTTGTAAACATTTCGAGAAGATATTTGTTTTAGACCGCTTAATAAAACCGTATCTATCAATTGATCGAATTGAGAGTAAGGGAAAGCTAATCATTTTGCAATGCCATTCGAAAACACCAATGCCTTTCGCAGAAAAACACTAGTTGAATTTATTTCTTATTAAAAAATCGATGTGATTCAGTGGTTTAGAAAACGAAGACGACTTGGGTTGACAGTAGCATAAGACAGGACCTCAGGATCATGCTTGAATATCTCCATTTCTTTTGGACTCAGTGTGACTATAGCTTCAACACCACCCCCTTTTAGCGTTTCATTCAAATGCACTAACCTAGCAAGTCCTGCATTCATAGCATAAAACCATATCGGCTTTCCCCATCCAAAATTTAAGTCATAAATTCCACTATTCAACAGGCTAGAAGCCACAATGCAATCACCTTCCCTTATCACATCCATCAACTGATTTGATATTCTCGATACCTCGTTGAATGTCTCATGTCCCTTTTCCCCTTTCATGGACTCGATGTGACGCGAGTTGATTTTTGCTACTGATTCTCTTATATCACCCATCAGGGTTGGCAACTCCAGATGCCTCTCGGGGAAGCATACCGCAACAGCTCCATCAAGAAGGTTTCCAACTGAGTTGTTAGGCAAAGGAGGCGATGCCCTTTTCCGAAAGTTAACCGATGTGAACAAAAAATGAGGTGACTCTAGACCAAATGGCCTTACTTCAGATGCTGCTTTTGCAACAGCTTTCCAAACTATAGCAGTTGTGGCCTCCATGCGAGTTGGTGGATGTCTTGAGCTCTTGCTGACAACCGGTTGGGTCTTGAGCAAAGCCAAAGCCGTTGAATCAAAGACAAATCTTTTCGTACAAAGCCTTTCGGTTGCTATTAACTTGGAAGGCGCCGAGTATTCCAAACAAGGATTGTTAGGAAATATCTCCGAAGTGACAAAACTTGGCGAAATTGTTTCTGGAGAACCTCTAGCAGCCGCAGCCCACGCTTTCATAAACATGTAATATGTGTGTCCATCAAAAATCTTGTGTGACATGGTTGTGGAAATCCCAATCCCACCACAAAGGAAAAAGTTCACCTAGCAGATATTACGCGAATGTTAGTTAATTACATATATAAGTATATAACGCGCTATGATAGAATGATACGATTAATAGTTACCTGAATACCAATTACATAATTTCCAATTGAGGATTCTACGGTGCAAGGGCTTTCAGGTATCAACTCTCTCACTTTTTCATCATCCGGATGACATAGAAAATCTTGGAGCTTATCGTTAACTCTGGCCTCCACGTAATAGATTCCTTCATCGTTGCAGTCGATTTGCAAGCTGTCCATAAATTTTCCAGCAAAAGGGTAGAATCGGGTAAGAATCTTAGCTAAAGTCTCCTTAAGATGTTTTGATCTTTTGATTACTACATCCTTAACAGCTAGGAAAAAATACGATCATAGGGGAGTATATGTCGAACATATATTGGTCTAGAATGGAGAGCTTGAAGGTTCTTAGATTATGTGGAGTTGGAGAAGTTGGTTTTATGGTTTCTCTTGAAATTATTTCAAGATCAACATTCTTAACACCCTTTTTAATCTTGTTAACATCCTGCAACCTGCAGAAATAGTAATAAACCACAACCTACGCATGAGTAACATGTTTGAATTATGTTCATGTGCAGACAACACAAAAAGATCAAGGTGGCCATTGCTAACCTGTGTGCGGATTCAGTAATATCTAGAATTCTCGAGGTGCTATAATATCGACCTGATAACAAGAATGAGCACTGTAGATGATAGGACTTTGGCCACCTGATGGGGTTCAAAGTGTCGAAAAACTGAGGAAAAGAACCTCCATGAAGATGACATCGCTGCGAATTAAGGACACGTCGGGTTGCTTTATGGCTGCAAATAACCACTTCATTGTCTTTAGATGATGATCAGCTTCACAACACACTCCCATCTTATAGAATACAAAGCTGATTCAGTTTGACTTGTACATTATATAATTATATTCTGTTATGCATTATATGTTCATTTTATGCGGCTCTACCTTCTGGCTATTGAAGCCGCCTTCATAATTGAAGTTAGAGACGGTAAGGCCAAGATCTCATAGTTTGCAAAGTTGTATACAGTTGAAATCTGATTTTCCAACAAGTAAATGGAATATATTGTACTGGTATAAAATTACTCATGCACCTATGCTTAAATGATAAATAATATGCAAGTATAGTTAAATAAATAAATAATACATAAAACATTATTATTTGAGTAAAGTACAAGGATGGTTCTGTGTTAACTAAAATTTTCGATTTGGTCTTTATCTTTCCAAAATTACATGGATGGTTCCCGTTGTTTGCAGTTTGTAACGTATCTAGTCCAAGCTAATATATCTAAATGTTTTAGCATGTCTAACTTAGAGACTAAATGCATTACAAAATACAAACCACAGGGACCATCCATATACTTTTGAAAAAAATTGAGGACTAAATGCGTTACAAAGTTCATACATATGGACCATCTATGTACTTTTGAAAGATAAAATATAGATCTAAAATTTTGGTAAACCACAAAAACCATCCGTACACTTTACTCTTATTATCTTATAAACTTTTAATAACTTTTAGTCGTTTAAAAAAGCTTGACAATATCTTTAAAAAGTAAGGCAATGTGATCAATAAAAATAAGTAGGGAAGTTATGAGAGTTTTTTTAAATTCAAATGTTACATTTATCCTACTTTCAAATTAAACTAAATCATACATAATTTATCTTATATCAGTAATTGAACCATAGTTTTTTCACAAAAAGCAAGAGTCTCTACTAGTCTACCATCCAACCGCAAAAGCTGGAATGTTAAAGTTTGAGTTTACATATACCTGAAACGCAAAAAAGTTTAAGTAACTCTATTTTAAATGATGTTATTTATTCTATTTTTTAATAGCTAAACTTGCATACCATAAAGATTAAACCCATGACCTTTTACTACTTTAAACCCTATTTAATTTACCAACACCACTAGACTATTTATAAGTGAATAATGATGTTAATTTTTGTATTTGTAAATGTATGGGTTTTCCAGAAAAATCTTAATTAGTGACAGGAGGTGGGATTAATATAATAAGAATAAGAAGTAAAAGATAAAGAGAAATTGAACGATAGGATAAAAAAATTATTTACATAAAAAAATGAATACTGGTTGCCATATCCTTGCCCTTTCCATTGTTTACATAAAATTATAGAAAAAAAATTGAATACTGGTTGCGATATCCTTGACCTGGGAAAGGGCATTATTTGCTATGGATAAATTTTTTTAATATATCTATGTTTAAAAAAATGTCATGACACATTATTAAACATATGTTTGTTTATAGTATATAATTTTTATTTCTAGAATTTATTTATTTTAAATTATCTTCCTTTCCTGTATTTTGTATTTATTTACTATTACTGATCTCATTTTTTTTGTATCTGACTATGTGTTAATTTGTAAGAATTTGTTGCATTAAGGTGTTGTATGTCTTTTTATTTGGTTTATTTGTGGTTAATATTGTTGTACTTTGTGGTTTTTTTTAATATTTTATGGGTATATAACCCTAACACTTCCCGCCCCCCACTTTTCTCTCTCTTCATTTCCTCTACCTACTCCACTATTCCACAACTACCTCTCATCTTTGACAGTCAACCTCTTGCTTTTCGGCAACCAATTTTCACGGTGAGGTTATCTGCTTCTTTTTTATTAAACCCTTTAGGGTTTTGCGGGTTTACTTTCGTGTTGTCTTTTGGTATCTTTTGACGATACGTTGAGAATTGCCATTTTTGGGCTTGGTTGCTTCGATGACTATAAGGATTGTCTCATTCGAGAACTGATTTCATGTATTCATGTTTCTGGTTTATATTTTGTGTGATGGTCTGGTTTTTTCGTGATGATACATTGACACTTGGTTGGATTTATGGAAGTCATTTGACCGTTGACATTTAACATTTGTTGTATGCTTTCTTTGCCGTTTTTTGTGGCTTTGGTGACATACTATACGTTTGGTGACGGTGTGGAAGATCTCATTCGAGAACCTTTGCGTTTCATTGTTTGGTTTCCTGAAGTGTTTCCGTTTGATGTTTTTTTATGATCATGGGGTTGTCATTTTGGGTCTCCATGAAGATGGTTATGGCTTCATCTAGGAGACCCACGTGCTTGATGAAGATGATGATATACTCATCCGAGAGTTTGGCTATTGCTTGTCTATATTGGCTATGATCTTGTTTCCTCATTGGGCGTGGCGACCTTCGTTGCAGCCATGGCTGAAATCTAAGCCACAAACCCTTTGATTCGTATTGGCTTTTTTTCTTTTGCATTCGGGTTGTGATTGTGATGTTCATTATTCTAAGCCTACGGTTAAGTGGTTAATAGTGTTGTAGTTTCATATTGTTTTGTTGTATATCGGTTGGGTATATAAGCCTCCTTTTATGAAAGAGGCTATAATCCTAGTGTCCATTGTCGTAAACATGTGGTGTCGTCTTACAGACATCAGTTTCTATAAATATTTTCTTTTTACCTCTAAATGCATTACATTGTTATACACGATGTTATTTGGTTTCTTAATGGTTAATGTTGTTGTACATTATTTGTCTATATGACCTAGATGCTCTATTTGTGCATACCGGATATTTGGTGATTAGTTTGCATGTATATTGGCTATGATGACGTGATTTATTTAGGCGCAACAACTGAGACGGTTTGAACAAAGGCAACCAGTTGTAGCCAATTTTTTAACCTTACAATTGATATTCAATTTGTTGTTTTATGGTCTCCTATTTGGATCCATATTTCGAAGCTGAAAGGCGATGATAAATGAGTTGTGGTGGCTATGACAACTTTTAATATGCTTTCGGTTGCACTATTGCACTGTTGATAGGGTTATTATCTTATTTAAATAAACTCTTTTTCTTACAAGATGTGGACTTCAAGCGAGAATTACCATGTTTTTGAATGTCTCTAAAATACGGATGTCAATGGTGTAACATCTTGTAAATTTCGTGTTCGGTAATATACTGACACGTGTACATGCCTCGAATATTCAAAAAATGAGTTAGCCACTTAACTCCTTAAACGAATCCAAAAATCTAAACTTTTTTTTAACATGACCATAGCTTACTGTCCGGACCATAAGCTACGGTCCAGGCTTTCTGGTTAGAATTTATAACTAACCGTAAGCTATGGTCTGGGAACCGTAACTTACGATGAGTCACTAGAACTTCACTCTTACACCATTTTAACTTTCAACTAATAACCGTAAGGCCCCTAGACTTTATTATTACATTTTCCTTGCATAAGCAAGTCATTTTTCGACCCGAACGACTGCCGGTTAAGGTGATATCTTGTGATTCACCGTTCTTGAGTATCACACATATTCATCGAACCTTAAACCTTACTAGCTTGGGTGATTTAACCCATGAAACCGTAAGTATTCCTATCTTTCACATTTAAGCTAGTAAACGCTTCTAAGTCGTAAGAACACATAGTGTGACACTCGTTAATGTTCGGTTACTCGTACTCTTCTTCAATACATCTCGTATTGAACGAATAGACCAAGTTGTATCATTATGTCATTGGATATAAGTCAAGGGACAATTCATGACAATCCGGACTAAAAGTGTCAAAACCCCAAACTTCTGTCAAGATGCTACCTCTCCTGCAAAATGCCACACTCTTACAGCTCTTGACACCTTGGTAGACCCTTGTGAAGATCCTACAACACCTCTAACACTGGCTTCATCTTCACACACCTTCTTTCACTATAAATAGCCCACTAGTTCACCTCATTTCCTTGCTCATCCACTCTTTCTCCTCTCTATTACACTCTTGTAAGTTCCTGACCATTTAGGAGCTTCCCTTTGAGTTCTAAGTTTCCTTTGGATCACTTGTAAGTGTTTCATCTCTGCTCTTTTCTTTTTATAGGCTTTTAATAGCCAAAAGTCAAGCATTTTCGACAAATGCCTTGACTTTCGGTTAAGACCATTATGGTCCAGCCATTGTTTGAAATGAACATGGCTAAGTGATCGTAATTAGGTAGGTGTTAATCCCTTAAAAGGGCACCTCCTAAGGATCACATTTACTAGGTTAATTGACGAGTCAAAGTTTATGTTTTAAAAAGTCAAACGAGTCAGATTTCATAAATATTATAATGTGAGTTTATATGTGTTATAAACATGTTTTTGACACTTAAGCAAGTTGGTAATAATTATTAGAACATGTAGAAACATGTTCGATCCGTCAATTTCAGTCCTAGGGTCGGTTCGCAACCGAAAGTCGCGAAGCTTGACTTCTTCTTTGACTTTCGATTCTGACCCGACTTGTAGTAGTTAACTTCTGACTTATGGTCACATTATGATCGTAATACAATGTAGCATAACCCTCTGAGGTTATATTAAATGATCATAATCATAATCTGAGTTTATGCACAAGTTTCGTAAATGTCAATAGTTGACGAAAATGCCCTTTTTACATAAAACAATGTTTTAATCAACAATGAACTAGCAAATGAATTACTTACTGATATGTTAATGTAATTGACATATTATGATGTTAATATTCTGATCATAAACTAATTTTAGTATAATATCGTAAACTATACTTTTTAAATAACCAAAATGCCCTTTCGGTGCATAGTTTGGTCTTAAACTATAAATCACACTAATGTGTGACTTCTTACTGGTAATATATCACAAATTAAGTATTTTTAAGAATGTTTATGATCATAATATCAGAATACATGCAAGTTCCTTTTATACAACATATAATTACCAAAACGCCATTGTGAGGCATAATTTCATTTCAAAACCTTTCGGGCATGTAAGTTGATATCCTACTCATATTACAACTTATTTAAAGTATAATGACATTTAGAACTTGTTCATGACTCATCCGGTTACCCGATATCGCTTATATGCATATGGTTAAGTATATATAAGTAGTTTACGAAAATTAACCAGAACGGGTTTAACCTTATCATTTTAATCTCAAATTCCCGAATGTTAATTGTTTACCCATATTATATAAGTCTTAAGTACTTGTTGGGTTAAAACTACATTCTATCCGGTCATCGCTTAATCTAGCGTATCATACCGTTTTGATCCTTTACGCTAGTCTGTCTAAGTCGATGACTTAATTAAGACCGTTAGCATTTTAATTGGTTAGCTTATGCCATAATACAGACTAGAGCCTTCAGGTAAATGCTATCTGCACTAACTTCATTTTGGATACGACTGAGATATTAAAGCTTGCATTTTTAAAATCAAGACTAGCTCAGGTAAATACTCTTGACTTATTTTCCCTATAAGGGCTTGGGTTACAGTAAATTATTACCGCTTGGTCGGAAATGGGATCAAACGAATGCCGGATTGTGGCTAGTAAATCCACATATTCTGTTTTGATCAGTTTTGTTCCATAACTTAAACATTGGGGGTTACGACCGTGTCCTAGATATCTTGGCTCATTACATTAGTTAATGGCCATGACCAAAGCACGGGGTGTAGGCATACACCTGACAAAAGCGAATGCTAAAATATTTTTACCCACAAGTTGGGGATAACTCCTTCGTGGGTTCATAAGTGGTGTGTACGTTAATCATGTCTCGGTCTCTGTACTGGGCCCCATATGTATTGACAAATATGTAAAGCGCCTTAGAAGGTTACAACGCTGACTTTCCTACGTTATAAAATATTTGTGCCCTGTGAACTTGAATCTAATTTTTAAAATGTTTTCAAAATGAGTCAGTCGGGTGTATTTACCAGCGAAAGCTGACTTATTTTCAAAAGACTAAGATGCAGGTACAATACGAAGTAGGCTGGAAGCTGCTCGGTAGTGATATAAGAGGATCTTGTAAATCCTTAGATCTGCCTAAAGTCTGTTATACATTTTTGTACATTTTATGATCCGTCTGTTGATCTTTCATTACAAGCCGTTTATATATTGTTTTTCGTACTTTGAACATTTGGTTTGTAATAGTAATTTAAAATCCAAAACTTCCGCTGTGCTGTGTTTAATTGATTATGATGATATCAACTTGCGTCACGATATTCCCACCCGGACCCACCGGTGTTTGGTTGAAAATACGGGGTGTGACAGGCCATTATCGCAACATTCACCTTCTCATACCCAAAACTCTTATCACTCGTACCATTCACATCATTCACACCACTCTCACTATTCCCATCATTCTTATCATGATGAATTTAACCCCAACCAATACTTTAATACACCCCCAGCCGACCAAAACCAATTAGACCAACCCAATCCCATGGACGAGGACTCCGACCCAGAGATGCCGTCAGGATCACACACGCATCCCATTGAAATTTCAAGCGATTCGAACTCTTACGCCGGATCGCCATACCAGGTCCTAATGAGTGGGACCAATATTGGAGACAATTTACCTTTCCTAACACACCTTCTCACCACTCCCCGACACCTCCTGTACAAGAAGATGTTCAATGGAACCGGTGGAACAATCTCAACCGCCACCTGAGCCACCAAGGAGGAAACGTGGAGCGCGTATGTCGGTACGTGTGGTCAACGGTCGGGATCGCTGCCACCTTTGCCCAAACCTTACCCAACCATCCAAGAGGATCCACAAATGGGTGGACCCTCCAATGCTTCACCTATGGTGGAACCGACACCACCAGTGGTTCAATCACCACCATCGGGTTATAATAACCCTATTCTAACATATCCGGATATATCTAGATATGATCCTTTTAACCCATCTACGCTAGTAGATTACCAAGCATTGTCGCATGACCCTTACATGCAAGCGGTTATGTATAACGCACTTTACCCGTCTCCTTTCCACCCGTTTATCCACCTACTAGATATCCAAGTTATGGGTACCAGTATCCTGTTATGCCACAACCACAACCACAACCACAACCTTTGCCACCACTCGAGGCCATTAACGGGCCTTGGAACGAATGAAGGAAATGCAAACAAGCGGAGAAGACGGAGAAGAAGACGAATAAGTTCTTCAAGAAGCTCTCCAAGTTGGTTATGGGAAAGAAGGACGAGTGAAGTCTTTTCTATTATTATGTTTAGTCCCTATGTAGAATTGTTATTTCTTTAGTCCCTGCGTGGACAAGTTATTTCTTTTAGTCCTTGCATGGACAATTAGTTTTGTTTATTTATTTCAAGTATTGTACTTTCTATTATCATTTAAGGAAATATTTTGGAAATTATATATATATATTATTATATATATATATAATATATATATGTACTCACCTCTTCAAGCGATTGTCTCGATTTTACTCGAAATTTATGATCAACTATATAATTCTAAAAGATCTTAATGGTTTTGATTAGCCAAATGGAAAGTCCATATTAATTGGCCAAATTATAAATGATAGTTAAGGATGAATAGCCTTTATCATGATAGTTAACGAAGAATTATCCTTCTATCCAGAGGTGGTGGACTATGTTCAAGCCTCCAAGTCGTTAAGGTCAATGCGACCGTGACTATTAAGTCGACCATTAAGATACTCCTATGTTAACATTCAGGAATGTTCACACTCCTGGTAGCGTGACTTGAGGAACAACACTAACCGTCTACGTAAATGGACTATGTCTAACCTATTATATAACCTATGTGATCAAATTTGATCCCGGCTAATATCATCAATGCGATGATAATGATTAAACATCCATTATAGTAGTGTATGTAACTGAGCACTACGGGCCATAATTAAACATCCATTATGATGTAGTGCCTACGGCCATAATTGAACATCCATTATGATGTAGTGCCTACGTGCCATAATAAATCCATTAGTGATGTAGTCCTACGGGCCATAATAAAATCCATTAGTGATGTAGTTCCTACGGCCATGATTAAACATCCATTAGTGATTGTAGTGTCTAGGACAAAATTAAACAACCATTATTGATGATTTTGCCTTGTGCAATATTATATCAGTCAATTAAGACAAGACATTGTAACCCTTTTGTTCCTATCCCAAGGTGATGATTATACTACCTCATAGTCTATAGACAATGAATCATGTCAATATCATAGTATGTTGATTAATCCCATTTAACATCCTAGTTGATGTTAATGTGATTTGTTTACATGCCAATATGCCGTATTTTTATGTCCATTATGACGCATGTGCCATCTATATGTCCTTAATAAGCCAATATGCATTTTTAATGTCCTTCGTGACAAGCCTATGAGCTATTTATAATTGTCTAATGACAATGACAGTTGTGACATTATGATCCACTGTCTAATAATATATGGACTATGTCCAAATTGTAATTTACCTTTGATGGTCCTTTTGAGACCTAGGCCAAATATAAATAACATTCATTTAAAATGTTAAGCTTGACAGTTGTGATTCCATGCACACTGGTTCAAATAGGCAAATGATTTATATATCCAAACTTTATAGCCTATATGGTTATTAATACCATGTCTAATATAAAATTTAATTTGGTATATAGTACGCAAACATCAGAGATGGCTAACTCAGATGAGGCGCAAAGTAGTCGTCGTGATAATAGTACTAACAAAGCTAAAAATATAGCCATCAATAATGATGATTTCCAAGCTCGCATTGATGCAACTGTCGGAAAAGCCATGGAGAAATTTAAGGAAGTGAGCGCTACTCGCTCCAAACCTTTATCTAATTCCACCATCATCAGCTCGAAAGGAGAGCTCTGTTCACTCTTTAAATGCGAAGAGTGAACCAAAGAAACTAGAATTCAACGATAGGTCCCGTTCTTCTAAAGACGGATGTACCTATAAATACTTTGTCTCCTGCAAGCCCCAAGATTTTAATGGAGAAAGGGGAGCTTGGGATGGCTTGATGAGATGGAAACTATTGTAGATATCAGCGAATGTGCTGATAAGGATGTGATGAAATTTGTATCCCAATGGCGATGCCCTAATATGGTGGATGGCCATGCTCCAGTCAACATGAAAAGTACACCTATATAACTTGGGATGGATCAAGTTTGCGGACCTTGTTAAGGAAACGTACTGCCCACCTCATGAGGTGGAAAGATTGAGTAAGATTTTCAGACTCTTACAATGAAAAATCTGGACTGTCAGAAGTATGTAACCGACTTTAGTTCCTTATCCAAATTAGTATCTTATCTTATTTCACCTGAACCCAACGCATCATGCGTTTTATAAATGGGTTAGCGCCTGAGTTTAAAGGCATGGTGAAGGCTGCTCAGCCTACTAGTTATACGTCTGCTGTTGACCTATCTCTCTCTTACTTAGATCTAGTGAGACAAAAGTCAGTCAAGACTGAGACTAACGGGAAAAGGAAAAGAGAGGATGGTAACGCCCAAAGATTTAATAAGATGAATAAGGGGAGATTTGGGTTCAGAAGGAACCAAGATAAGTCGGGCGTGACGCCGACATGTAAGACCTGCAACCGCAAGCACTGAGGACAATATAATTTTGATCAAGAGGCTAAACCCTGTGGTATTTGTAAGAAAAAGGGGCATAAGACCCTAGAATGCAAGGATCTTAAGGATACCGTATGCTAATGCTGCAATGAAAAAGGGCATATTAAGACTAACTGCCCTAAGAATCTCAAGAGTAATAATGCAAACTCTAGAGAGGCCAAGAAAGGAAATGCTCGTGCCTTTCAGATGAATGCTAGAGAGGCTGTTAATGACAACAATGTCATAACAGGTACATTCCTCATTAATGACATAAATGCTAGAGTTCTTTTTTATTTGGGTGCGAATAAGCCATTTCTGGACTTTAAGTTTAGCAAATTATTAAACTTACCCATAAGAACTCTAGACATAACTTATGAAGTAGAACTTGCTGACGGAACCTTAGAAAAATCATCTTCCATTCTTGATAGATGTTTTATATCCATTAAGAATCATTCAATTCCTATCTTTTCTGCCAATTAAATTGGCGGGGTTGGATGTTGTAACATCCGTCAAAAACCGGATTTACCAAACCCGCTCCGTTTATTAACCAAACAATCAGTTAAAAATTTCGTTGCGTATTTAATGCTCAAATTAATTTTAAACGATACATAATTAATAAATATATTGGAATATATAATTTATATTTGAAAAAGTATTAAAAATTGTGGTTTAAAAATAAATTAATGCTGCCGGGTTTCGAACCCGGGTCAGCCAGAATTCAAGCAAAGACTTAACTTCCAACCATTCAACCACTGTGCCACTTGTGTTTCTTGTTTATTATTAGAGACAATTAATTCATATCATACATTTCGAATTCAAAACCGACGCGCCTAATTGCAGTCGTCGGAAATCCCGACTATCTCGCCAAGATTGGACGGTTTCTTCAGTTTTAACGTAAACATTAACTACTACATCGGTTATAACCGACGCCTGAACCCACGACACAAGTTATAACCGCCGGAAAATCATTAACCGACAAATCAAGACGGAAATCAGACTAAATACGTCGATGTTCTGCCCTATAAATACCCCTTCTAACCTCTGTTAGCTTTTTCGATCACAATCACATACTTTCCCGACATAATTTCACTCGCCGGAGAATTTCTGCAACTCGCCGGAAAACCGAGCCTTTCACCTCTGTGCCTTACTGAACACCCAGAACTCATACCGAAGCCACCCACACTCATCTCAAGCTCCCTGAAGACCCTCTGCCGCAGGACACACGTCGCCGGAATAACTTGCTATCATCGGAGTTCCGCCGGAGAAACAGAGGAGTCCAGTTCGGTATACTTTACACTTAATCTCTCATTCTTTTTATTTATCTCACATATAATTAATCATAACACACTAAAGAACATGATTAAAATCGTTGAACCAGTCAGTCACCGTTTCTGGTTAAGTATAACGAAGAAGACGAAGTATCAGTTGTATATATGTTTAATTAAAATCAAGATATATCTCGGGTTAGACACACAGTCCAGCGGTGGACTGTGTGCAAATAAAACAAGCTTACGTCTCGAGTTCGATTCTTGTCCCACGCATACTCGCCTTAATAAAAATGTTCCTTTTTTATTTACCGAACCGGATTCATTTCATATAGATGTTAAGTTTAATAAAAACCGGAATAATAACCAAGATAGACACACAGTCCATCGGTGGACTGTGTGAGCGTTTAATCACACGTCACGAGTTCGAGTCCGGAATACCGCACCGATCTGGACAATTATCAAACTTTTTATATTAGGCAGAAATGAAATAATGAAGTTTGTATATAAGTATAATAAAAATCAGATTATATAACAAGTTAGACACACAGTCCAGCGGTGGACTGTGTGTTAACCCAAACCACAGGTCCCGGGTTCGAGACCTGTGGAGAACACCGGTTCGATGCATTAAAATCGTTTTTAATAAATGATTTTCGATTTAATTCAACTAGTATATAAATATAATTAAAAACAGAAATATTTCAGGTTAGACACGTAGCTCAGTTGGTAGAGCTGCGTGCACGCGTACGGGAGGTCTCGGGTTCGAGCCTCACCCAGCGCATGAATTTACACAGCCTGACCGGTCAACAAGTCAACAAGTCAACGGTCAACAGTCGCAAAAAGTCAACTTTTTTTATTATTTTTATTTATTTATTTTATTTAAAAATCAATTAAAAATACTTAAAAATAACATTTTTAAGGTTAGAAAATAGCCTTAAACTCACAAAAATATATCCAATCATCCTACTAAAATTGATTAATAAAATCCCCTTATTTACCAAACTATTATGTTATTATCTAGGTTAGTTTCACTCATGGTTAAATCCAACTTCGTGCGTATTCAACATCATCAACCGAACGCACCCAATGTGAGTGAATCTTACAACTCCCCTTTTTAATTACACGTTTTGGGTGTGTCATGTGTCACAAAAATTAACTCGTTTATTTAAACTTGTGCCATACCATATTGTGATCTAAACTTAAAATGTATATATTGTTTGTAGTTATGTATTTCATATTGTCAAGTTATATGCAATTCATTCATTAGGCCCATCAGTTCCTCGTGGGAGACGAGTTGAGCAACGCGTGCCTCAAAACAATCTATTATTGTATGTGTGTGCATTATTTAATGATTAATCGTTTTTGTGAATCAGTTTACATCTATTTTTTTACTCATGTGTGGTTGTGCACTTTATTTTATAATCAATTAAATAAACTTGTTCAAATGTTTTTCATAGGATTCACTCGCCAACTTTTTGTTGATCCAAAAACTATTTTTACACATGATACATGTGAACAGAATGAAGCAAGGAAAACATAGGAAATGCCTTAGAAGAAAACAATGAAGTTTAGAATGATGTTTAGGACATGATGTAATTATGATTATATGTTTCCCTTTAAATTATAATAATGAATATGAAACGTTATAATAAATGTCATGAGCTTTGATGATAACCCAATCATGCCTCGATCACCTTTTCCGCTGCGGGTCGGGGTGTGACAAATTGGTATCAGAGCCATGACTATAGGGATATAGGATAGGTTATTAGACCCTTAGAACCTATACTATAGTTGACTAGATCTTAATTGTTCATGCGGTTACATGCAAACTTATGATATTTATTTGTTTCATATTTGTTTATACTTACAGTCATACATACTTACATACACATTCATCATACATATTTCAATGTTCATATATTCAAATCATAATCATACTTTTGTTATTCAAAGATTTTGTCGCAAATTTTCAAATCTCATCAAAGTGAGTTCTGCGACGGGCATGTAGTAATCGGAAGGGTACGAGTACCGGTAGTCGGAACGTCCTGTCTAGGTTGGCATTCGTATAAATCCAATATAACGGACCAGTTTGCCTACCTGGGGACTAACGATGAGAGTACGAAGGACCTATTAGGCCAAAGCATGCCACACCAAACTTCGTTCGAACTAACCCCACTTTGAGGTGTCACCGTGTCTATACCTGGACACATTCCGAATATCATACGTTACATATTTCTCGATTTTCTCCGGGTTTTAGTGTACGTAACCAGGCTAACACATGCGAACCATATGAAAAACCCGGTATTCATGGGGGCCCACATGATTACGAAGGTGAAGTATGGCGGCATGCAAGGCCCAATGACGAGCAAAGCCCAAGACATCCTATGGATGTAGTAGATTTATTTTTCTATATTTATTTTATGAATGTTCATTCCTAAATACGACCCATGATCCCAAAAACATCCAACTCATACTCTTGATATGTATTCCTTGTAGATGTCTTCTAGCCTCGCCCGTAGGAAGACGAGAGCAGGAAAAGCCCGCGAGCGCATGGCTGCCCTAATCGCTCAACAAATGGCTGCCGTAATACCCAACATTGTAATCCAAGTCCAATAAGCACTTACCGCTAATCCTGTCAACCAAGAAGATCAACACATTGTCAATCCTCCCCCAATTACCACCAAATGCACCTACAAGCATTTCAAATCCTGCGACCCACCAAAATACGAAGGGACTGAAGGTGTCACCGCTCTCCTCCATTGGTTTGAAGAAATGGAGAACACTTTTCTAAATTGCGATTGCCCCGATGATCGCAAAGTGCGATATGCTACCGGTCGTTTATATGGAATAGCACTTACTTGGTGGAATACAGAGAAGGCTAAACGAGGTATTGAAGATGCTATGACTTTGACTTGGGAAGAGTTGAAGGAAATCATGACAAGACGGTTTTGCCTAAGGAGCGAAATCAAGAAATTAGAGGATGAGTTCTTTTCGTTGAAGCAAAAGGAAGGCGACCACACCACATACAACAAAAGATTCCTCGAGTTAAATCAAATGGTTCCCAACTTGTTCACTCCCCTCAACCGTTTGATCGAGCACTACATTCGAGGTCTTCCGTCAAAGATTCAAGACTCTGTAATAAGTACCACGCCTGCAACTTTGGAAGCAGCAATGGAGTTAGCTACAGAGCTCACCGAAAACCGAATCCGGAACAAAGACTTCAAGGAGGAGAAGAAGAAGGATAAAGCATCGACTGAAACTTCAAACTCCACCCAAACCGAATCCCCTCCTCAACCCACTTTTAAGAGAAAACCAGATGGGCAACTTTTCACTGTCACACAACGTAATCAACCAATTTCAAAAGCCATACCCATCCAAGCTATTCCAATCACTCAAGTAGCACCCAACTCAATTTACCCAAATAAGAAACCATACCTTGGACCTCACCCTCGATGCAACACCTGTTTTTATCACCATCCCCTTACCTTACCTTGTCGACTATGTGCGAATTGTGGACGCTATGGTCATTTGAGCAAGGTTTGCCGCACCCCTCAAAACCAAATCTCACCCCTTCCTCAAAACATGATCCAAACCTATCAACAACCCCAATACTCCATGTTCCCATATGTTCGAGCTTGTTTTAATTGTGGCGATCCTACCCACTTTAGAAACACGTGCCCTCGACTGGTTAACATCATAAACGCTCAAGCCCAATCAAACCCAGTTAACCAAGTAAATCAAGAAAACTCAATCACTAGGCCACCAGCAAGAGGAAGAGTGTTCAACATCAACGCCAATCCTGTCGAAGATAATGACGGCCCAAACGAAACCACCCAACTAGTCCCCTTCACCGAAAATCAAGATTTAACTCCAACCGCTTAGTTTTTTTGTTTTTCTTTATGTTATCTCAATTTTCCAGTATCCCAGTTATAAATGGGAATCTTATCCAAGGATATTAATGCAAATTACTATTTCAGTTTATTTTTGTTTTAAAGTCACATAGAACTATTCATAACTTACGGATAAAGCCAATGAAAATTTGACGAGAATATGGTGGATACGCCGCTGGTACTTCCTATATATAAGTATTCTTGCCAGAAATATTTCAGGTTAGACACGTAGCTCAGTTGGTAGAGCTGCGTGCACGCGTACGGGAGGTCTCGGGTTCGAGCCTCACCCAGCGCATGAATTTACACAGCCTGACCGGTCAACAAGTCAACAAGTCAACGGTCAACAGTCAACAGTCGCAAAAAGTCAACTTTTTTTATTATTTTTATTTATTTATTTTATTTAAAAATCAATTAAAAATACTTAAAAATAACATTTTTAAGGTTAGAAAATAGCCTTAAACTCACAAAAATATATCCAATCATCCTACTAAAATTGATTAATAACATCCCCTTATTTACCAAACCATTATGTTATTATCTAGGTTAGTTTCACTCATGGTTAAATCCAACTTCGTGCGTATTCAACATCATCAACCGAACACACCCAATGTGAGTGAATCTTACAACTCCCCTTTTTAATTACACGTTTTGGGGTGTGTCATGTGTCACAAAAATTAACTCGTTTATTTAAACTTGTGCCATACCATATTGTGATCTAAACTTAGAATGTATATATTGTTTGTAGTTATGTATTTCATATTGTCAAGTTATATGCAATTCATTCATTAGGCCCATCAGTTCCTCGTGGGAGACGAGTTGAGCAACGCGTGCCTCAAAACAATCTATTATTGTATGTGTGTGCATTATTTAATGATTAATCGTTTTTGTGAATTAGTTTACATCTATTTTTTTACTCATGTGTGGTTGTACACTTTATTTTATAATCAATTAAATAAACTTGTTAAATGTTTTTCATAGGATTCACTCGCCAACTTTTTGTTGATCCAAAAACCATTTTTACACATGATACAGGTGAACAGGATGAAGTAAGGAAAACATAGAAATGCCTTAGAAGAAAACAATGAAGTTTAGAATGATGTTTAGGACATGATGTAATTATGATTGTATGTTTCCCTTTAAATTGTAATAATGAATATGAAACGTTATAATAAATGTCATGAGCTTTGATGATAACCCAACCATGCCTCGATCACCTTTTCCGCTGCGGGTCGGGGTGTGACAGATGTAGTCTTAGGCATGGATTGGTTATCCCATAACCAAGCTCGCATTGCCTGTGATAAGAAACTCATTGAAATTAAAACCCCATCTGGTGAAATGATCACCATTTTTGGAGATTTACCCTATGGATTGCCAGACAAGGTGTCGTTATTCAAGGCATCCAAGTGTTCAGGAAACTGTTGTGTCATTTATATGGCACAAATCACATTTAACGAGCCTAAGCCAAACATTGAAGACCTTCCCATCATCCCGGAATATTCCGATGTCTTTCCTGAAGAATTACCAGGTCTACCTCTAGATAAGCAAGTGAAGTTTTGGATTCACATCCTACCTTGACCCGCACATGTAGCTAGGGCTCCATATCGATTAGCACTGACGGAAATGAAGGAATTGAGAGTACAATTGGATGAGCTTTTAGAAAAAAGGTTTCATGCAACTAGTTCCTCACCTTGGGGAACTCCTATTTTTTTGTTAAGAAAAAGGATAGTTCAATGCGAATGTGCATTGATTACCGCGAACTAAACAAGATAACAATCAAGAATCGTTATCCCCTGCCCAGGATCAATGATTTGTTCGATCAACTTCAAGGGGCTAGTTACTTCTCTAATATCTATTTGAGATCAGGATACCATCAACTGAAGGTTAGAAGTGAGGATGTTCCCAAAACTGCCTTTAGGACCCGTTATGGTCATTACGAATTTCTTGTGATGCCTTTTGGGCTCACAAATGCACCTGCAACATTCATGGATCTCATGAATAGAGTCTGCAAGCCATACCTAAATAAGTTTGTCATTGTCTTCATAGATGACATACTTATCTACTCTCGTAATCAAGTTGATCACGAGAAACATCTTCGGTGCATCCTAGAATTACTAAGGCAAGAGAAGCTTTATGCTAAGTTCTCTAAGTGCGAGTTTTGGCTTAGAGAAGTCCAATTTCTTGGACATGTTGTAAGTGAGCGTGGTATCCAAGTGGATCCCACTAAGATTGAAGACATAATGAATTGGGAAGTACCCAAAACTCCATCGGAGATTCGTAGTTTCTTAGGATTGGACGGTTATTATAGGAGGTTCATTGAGAACTTTTCGAGGATAGCCACCTCTTTAACTACCTTGACCCGTAAGAATGTCAAGTTTGACTGAGGTCCAAAAAAACAAGAATCTTTTGAGATTCTGAAACACAAGTTGAGCAATGCTCCTGTGTTATCTCTACCTGAGGGTATTGAGGATTTTGTCGTTTACTGTGATGCCTCGCATACTGGCATGGGCTGTGTGCTAATGCAAAAAAGGCAAAGTGATTGCTTATGCATCACGATAATTAAAGGTGCACGAAAGGAATTACACCACCCATGATTTGGAATTGGGTGCTGTTGTATTTGCACTTAAGTTATGGAGACATTACTTATATGGCACAAAGTGTATTATATACACTGACCATAAGAGCCGTCCAACATCTGTTCAATCAGAAGGAATTGAACATGCGACAGCGCCGTTGGATAGAAACACTTAATGATTATGATTGCGAAATTCGCTATCATCCCGACAAGGCAAATGTCGTTGCTGATGCCTTGAGTCACAAGGAAAGGGTTAAGCCCATTAGGATTAACGCCAAAAGCATTGAGCTCAAAAATAGCTTGAATGAGAAGTTATTAGATGCGCAAAAGCAAGCCCTATTAGAGGCTAATATTCCTAATGAGGGATTAGGCGGAACTGTTGATTAGTTTAAGCCTGGAAAGGATGGAATCCTTAGATTCAATGGAAGAATCTGGTTCCAATATTTGGAGGACTTAGAGAACTAATCCTCCAAGAAGCACATAATTCGAGATACTTAGTTTCACCCAGTTGGTGACAAAATGTATCAAGATTTGAAAAAGAATTATTGGTGGATGGGTTTAAAGAAATCCATAGCCACTTATGTAGCTAGTGTCTGACGTGTTCGCAAGTTAAAGTCGAACATCAGAAACCGTCAGGACTTCTACAACAGCTTGAGATTCCCACTTGGAAATGAGAAATGGTAACTATGGATTTAATTACCAAGTTACCTAAAACCAAACGTGGCAATGACACGATTTGGCTCATTGTGGACAGGATGACTAAGTCAGCACATTTCTTGCCAATTAAAGAGACTAATTATTCTGTTAAGTTGGCAAAGCTATATGTGGACAAGATTGTGTCCCTACATGGTGTGCCGGTATCTATTTATCTGATAGAGATACTAGATATACATCTCACTTTTGGAAAAGTTTCCAACAATCTTTAGGCACAAGATTGAACTTTAGTATGGCTTACCATCCATAGATGGATGGAAAAAGTGAGCGTACTATCCAAACTTTGGAAGACATGCTTAGAGCATGTGTGATGATTTAGGAGGAAGTTGGGATGACCAATTACCCTAATAGAATTCTCCTACAATAATAGTTATCATACAAGCATCAAGGCTGCTCCTTTTGAAGCCTTGTATGGGAGAAAATGTAGAACGCCTGTTTGTTGGGCTAAAGTTGGGGAAGCCCAACTATCAGGACCTGAGATTGTCCTAGAGACCACGGATAAGATAATGCAAATCCACGGGTCGACTCAAAGCTGCCCGTGATAGGACAGAAAAGTTATGCAGACAAGAGGCGAAAACCTCTTAAGTTCCAAATAGGGACAAAGTATTATTAAAGTTATCACCCTGGAAAGGTGTGATGCTTTCGGAATGAAAGGCAAGTTAAGCCCGAGATATATTAGACCATTCAGGTAATCGAATGTGTCGGTTCTATAGCTTATAAGCTCAAGCTGCCTGAGGGAAACTCAATGGAATCCATGATGTGTTCCACGTATCTAATTTAAAGAAATGTCTAGCCGATGAGTCACTAGCAATGTCACATCAAGATGTGCAAATTGATAAAAACCTGAGGTTCACTGAGAAACCAATTTCGATCGAGGATCGACAGGTTAAAAAGCTTCAAAGAAAGTTTATACCTATTGTAAAGGTTAAGTGGGATGCCCTTCGAGGCCCGGTATACATGAGAGGTTGAGTCCACTATGCGACAAAAGCACCCCCATCTTTTTTGAAAAAAATCTCGAGGTCGAGATTTCTTTTAAGGGGGTGAGGATTAACACTCGTAAAATTCGTGTTCGATAATATACTGACACGTGTACATGCCCTCGAATAATTCCAAAAATGAGTTAGCCACTCAACTCCTTAAACGAATCCAAAAATCTAAACTTTTTTTAACCTAAACCCTAGCTTACTGTCCGGACCATAAGCTACGGTCCAGGCTTTCTGGTTAGAATTTATAACTAACCGTAAGTTATGGTCTGGGGACGTAACTTACGATGAGTCACTAAACTTCACTCTTACACCATTTTAACTTTCAACTAATAACCCTAAGGCCCCTAGACTTTATTATTACATTTTCCTTGCATAACCAAGTCATTTTTCGACCCGAACGACTGCCGGTTAAGGTGATATCTTGTGATTCACCGTTCTTGAGTATCACACATCTTCATCGAACCTTAAACCTTACTAGCTTGGGTGATTTAACCCATGAAACCTTAAGTATTCGTATCTTTCACATTTAAGCTAGTAAACGCTTCTAAGTCGTAAGAACACATAGTGTGACACTCGTTAATGTTTGGTTACTCGTATTCTTCTTCAATACATCTCGTATTGAACGAATAGACCAAGTTGTATCATTATGTCATTGGATATAAGTCAAGGGACAATTCATGACAATCCGGACTAAAAGTGTCAAAACCCAAACTTCTGTCAGGATGCTACCTCTCCTACAAAATGCCACACTCTTGCAGCTCTTGACACCTTGGTAGACCCTTGTGAAGATCCTACACACCTCTAACACCTGGCTTCATCTTCACACACCTTCTTTCACTATAAATAGCCCACTAGTTCACCTCATTTCCTTGCTTATCCACTCTTTCTCCTCTCTATTACACTCTTGGAAGTTCCTGACCATTTAGGATCTTCCCTTTGAGTTCTAAGTTTCCTTTGGATCACTTGTAAGTGTTTCATCTCTGCTCTTTTCTTTTTATAGGCTTTTAATAGCCAAAAGTCAAGCATTTTCGACAAATGCCTTGACTTTCGGTTAAGACCATTATGGTCCAGCCATTGTTTGAAATGAACATGGCTAAGTGATTGTAATTAGGTAGGTATTAATCCCTTAAAAGGGCACCTCCTAAGGATCACATTTACTAGGTTAATTGACGAGTCAAAGTTTATGTTTTAAAAAGTCAAACGTGTCAGATTTCATAAATATTATAATGTGAGTTTATATGTGTTATAAACATGTTTTTTACACTAAAGCAAGTTGGTAATAATTATTAGAACATGTGGAAACATGTTCGATCCGTCAATTTCAGTCCTAGGGTCGGTTCGCAACCGAAAGTCGCGAAGCTTGACTTCTTCTTTAACTTTCGATTCTGACCCGACTTATATTAGTTAACTTCTAACTTATGGTCACATTATGATCGTAATACAATGTAGCATAGCCCTCTGAGGTTATATTAAACGATCATAATCATAATCTGAGTTTATGCACAAGTTTCGTAAATGTCAATAGTTGACTAAAATGCCCTTTTTACATAAAAAAAATGTTTTAATCAACAATGAACTAGCAAATGAATTACTTACTGATATGTTAATGTAATTAACATATTATGATGTTAATATTCTGATCATAAACTAATTTTAGTATAATATCGTAAACGATACTTTTTAAATAACCAAAATGCCCTTTCGGGCATAGTTTGGTCTTAAACTATAAATCACACTAAAGTGTGACTTCTTACTGATAATATATCACAAATTAAGTATTTTTTAAGAATGTTTATGATCATAACATCAGAATACATGCAAGTTCCTTTTATACAACATATAATTACCAAAACGCCATTGTGAGGCATAATTTCATTTCAAAACCTTTTCGGGCATGTAAGTTGATATCCTACTCATATTACAACTTATTTAAAGTATAATGACATTTAGAACTTGTTCATGACTCATCCGGTTACCCGATATCGCTTATATGCATATGGTTAAGTATATGTAAGTAGTTTACGAAAATTAACCAGAACGGGTTTAACCTTATCATTTTAATCTCAAATTCCCGAATGTTAAATGTTTACCCATATTATATAAGTCTTAAGTACTTGTTGGGTTTAAACTACATTCTATCCGGTCATCGCTTAATCTAGCGTATCATACCGTTTTTGATCCTTTACGCTAGTCTGTCTAAGTCGATGACTTAAATAAGACCGTTAGCATTTTAATTGGTTAGCTTATGCCATAATACAGACTATAGCCTTCAGGTAAATGCTATCTGCACTTAGTTCATTTTGGATACGACTGAGATATTAAATCCTGCATTTTAAAATCAAGACTAGCTCAGGTAAATACTCTTGACTTATTTTCCCTATAAGGGCTTGGGTTACAGTAAATTATTACCGCTTGGTCGGAAATGGGATCAAACGAATGCCGGATTGTGGCTAGTAAATCCGCATATTCCGTTTTGATCAGTTTTGTTCGATAACTTAAACATTGAGGGTTAACGACCGGTCTTGGATATCTTGGCTCATTACATTAGTTAATGGCCACGACCAAAGCACGAGATGTAGGCATACACCCGACATATGCGAAGGCTAAATTATTTTTACCCACAAGTTGGGGATAACTCTTTTGTGGGTTCATAAGTGGTGTGTACGTTAATCATGTCTCGGTCTCTGTACTAGGCCCCATATGTATTGACAAACATGTAAAGCGCCTTACAAGGTTACAACACTGACTTTCCCACGTTATAAAATATTTGTGCCCTGTGAACTTGAATCCAATTTTTAAAATGTTTTCAAAATGAGTCAGTCGGGTGTATTTACCAGCAAAAGCTAACGTATTTTCAAAAGACTAAGATGCAGGTACAATACGAAATAGACTGGAAGCTACTCGGTAGTGATATAAGAGGATCTTGCAAATCCTTAGATCTGCCCAAAGTCTGTTATACATTTTGTACATTTTAGGATCCGCCTGTGGATCTTTCATTACAAGTCGTCTGTATATAATTTTTCGTACTTTGAACATTTTGTTTTTAATAGTAATTTAAAATCCAAAACTTCCGATGTGCTGTGTTTAATTGACTATGATGATATCAACTTACGTCACGATATTCCTCACCTAGGCCCACCGGTGTTTGGTTGAGAATACGGTGTTTGACAAATGGGTCGGGTTCGGTTTGGGTATTGGTAATCTCATACCCATACCCGGTTATAACATCGTGTCCGGTACCCGAACCAGTACCCGTCGGGTATTTGTCATGTAATTACCCGTCAAGTATTTGTTGGGTAAATTACCTGTCAGATATCGGGTATACTCATTAGTTTGTTAAAAAATATACGTTGGGATTTCCAAATACATTTCTTTACTATTTTAATTATCATATAATATTATTTATACAACTATTACAAAAAATAAGGTACATTACATGAATATAAGTTTTATCATAAATTGAATAATAACTTTATAATACTTATACACTTATATGTATATATTCACAACATACAAAATATAAATACTATAATCAAATACATATACTAAAAGAAATTTATTTTTCAGATTATGAACATACTAAAATAAATCACTAATAGACAAAGGTTAATGAAAAATAAAAATATAATTTAAAAAAATTCGGGTATAACAGTTAGTTCGGGTAAACGGGTATGTGGTTTCAGGTAATCGGGTCGGGTATCACCTAATCCCGTACTCGACCCATACCCGTGAAAGATTTTAAAACTAATCCCATACCCGCTAGGTATCTGGTATACCCGTCCCATTTTTGTCAGGTTTCGGGTATACCCTCGGACTCGGGTATTTTTGTCATCCCTACTACAAAAGATACTTTAAGGTGTTGTAGGAATCCGATCGTCGTATCACCGAGAAGCTCAGTGAACTGATATAAAGGGTGGCTACCATTCGGAAGAAACAAGCGGAGCTACAAATATCTGTTGACACAATTCGCACACTTTATGAAAATGCAAATGTCATTAAAAAATTAGATAAAGGTTTAATATACAATAAAGTACGAATATTAGTTGTAAATTTTGTGTTATATTATTATGCAATGTTACACTTCTACTAAAACTGGTTTTTAGTTTTTTTCAAAAAGATTTTTTTAAAGAACAACGTATTTTAGAAAGAAAGGTTACAATAAACTCACCACATATAAACATATACATATACTACATATACATATACATATACATATACATATACATATACATTGGGTTAAAATGAGAACCATCTTAAGTTGTGAGAACCTTGAGAACTAGGTCATCCAAAAGGTTTTTCCGAATTTTTTTCTCAAAAGTCGTAAAAAATCAATTGTTTCAGCAAAAAAAATTTAAAAAATGCCCATACCTGTTATGAATCATTATCTTTAATGTGTGACTATCCACGTGTCTTCATAATGTGGTGACTTTCCAAGTACTTAACTCACATGTCTTCATAATGTGGTGACTCTCCAAGTACTTAACTCCCATCTTTGTAAGCCTATAAATAGAGGCATATGTAGTTCATACTTTACATCATAAGACTGAGTTCTTCAATTCTTCAGTCTATCTTTCTCTCTATATAATCTCTATAATTCTTGTTTACATATATCATATATTGGTTGCTATTAGTCCGTTGTTTTACAACACATTATCAGCACGACTTGCTTTTGGAGTTAGATCGTATTATCACAAAGTAAATTAACTTTTATTGTTCTTCATTCTCTTAAATGTATATTGCAATTCATACAATGTTTTGTTTAAAGGACCATTATGATATTATTGTCATTTATTTTTGTTTAATCTAAACAATGGGGGGTGAAAATATTTTCTATTTTCTTTTAATGTTAAGCCATGGAACTTTATTCTATCTTTCACAATCAAAAGTTTTGTTTTTAATGAATCCTAAGAGTTTTCCATAGAAAAATATAGTTAAAAACACATATTTTCCTTTATTATATTATGCTTGATTATAATGTGATGTTGCTCACTGTTGTATCTATTTTCATCCTAACAAACAAAAGAATTTCATAAAGTAAACCAATAGCCAACATGAACTCGAACACCTATGTTGTTATTATTATAAAGAATTTGATCCCATTCTTTCTTCCATATTTTCTTTATTATGTTTTGTTAAATGACAATAAATTTGATAAAATTAGGCTTTAACCCCTTGGGTTTGCATGTGTCTATTAAAATTCCTTTTATGACAATTATGATGAGATAAATTGAGATATGATAAATGATTGTTTATAACCTTATGAGTTTGTCAGGCTTATAGAACTAATTATATTAAGTCATGTAATTTACATATTTATTTGTTTGGATTTATTTAAGTTTGTAAAACATACAAAAATAATTAAATAAATAAAACAAAACACACTGTAGTATAATTTAGTATTTCACTTACTGGTTACATTTTCGTTAATACCAAGATTATTGTTATAACTTTATAGTTTATTATGTTATCACAATGCGACATTAGTATATCATTATTTAGCATAATAATAATTAAGAGGGAGAATTTTGACGAAGTAAAAGGTATATGTATTTAAATTATTGGCCTCTTCCATCTATTAACTAACCTAATATCTTTATATGCATGGATATATCATATACAAATATTTTAAACAAACTTTAATTAGTAATGACTGAATTACATTATTATTTTGTTAGTCTTGTTTTATTTTATAGTCAATAATGGTTACTAAATTTTATTTAATTATGATAACATGCATTAATTCACTACGTATTTCTTTAATATAGTTAGCTATGTTGAATCTTGCAAAGCTTGAGTTTATGGCTTTGGACATCACTGGAATGGGCTTTGGATGCTGACATCCATCTAAATGCCAATAACCTTGGGGAAACAATTAAAGCAGAAAATAAAACAAATACCCAAGATAAAGCAAAGGCAATGATTTTCTTACGCCACCATATTCATGAGTCCTTGAAAATGAATATCTCACTATCAAAGATCCACTCGTCCTATGGACCAATTTGAATGAAAGGTATGACCATCAGAAAACAGTAATATTACCAAGAGCTCATATGAATGGCTCAATTTAAGGTTGCAAGACTTTAAGTCTATAAGTGAGTATAACTTGGCAATGTTTAGAATCACGTCACAGTTGATTCTATGTGGTGAAAATATTACTGATAAGGAGATGTTGAAAAAAACATTCTCCACCTTTCACGCCTCAAACATTGTCTTGCAACAACAATATCGTGAAAGGGACTTCACCAAATACAGTGACTTAATATCATATTTGTTTGTGGCTGAGCAAAATAAGCTACTAATGAAAAACCATGAAACTCGTCCAGTTGGTACAACTCCATTCCATGAAGTGAATGTGGCGACATATAATGACCAAAGTAGAAGTCACGGACGTGGTCGTGGCTATCAACGTGGGCGTGGTCATGGTCCTGGTCGTGGACGTGGATATGGTCGGGGGAATTATCATGGTGTTCAATTTAAAAACAAAGAAACCCACCAGAAGTTGCATGATTATGAAAAGAAATCCAATGATGGAAAAGGTAAAAAGAAAAATGAGACCCCATCGAATGCATGCTATCGATGTGGAATTAACAACCACTGGGCTGGTACATGTAGTACAACCAAACACTTGTTAGAGCTTTACAAACAATCTATAAAAGAAAAAGGAAAAGGAATAGAGACAAATTTCACATATGAAGATGGAAATGTCGGTGTCCCAAGTGGTGAAAAGGACCTTACTAATGCAACTAATCTGGATTATGCTGATTTCCTTATTGAGCAAGCAAAATTGGATTATGGTGATATCATGGCTGCTACCAACTAGTTGGATGCTTGCAATTTTCCTTATGCGTGAATGATTATATTTAAAATTATATTATTTCCTTGATGTTTTATCGAGACATTTTATGGGATTTGTTATGTTTGAACCATATTTTTAAAATTTTGTTCTGTTTTGAAGCATATATAGTGTTCAACTAAACATCCTATTAATGGTGAAGATGTATGTCTAATAGACAGTGCTACTACGCATACGATTCTAAAGAAAAAGAATTATTTCTCTAGTTTAACAATGAAAGAAGCAAGCGTTGGTACTATATCTGGTAAAACAAAATTAATAGAAGGCTTTGGAGAAGCTGATGTAGTTCTACAAAGTGGAACTTTGCTCAAAATTAACAATGCATTATTTTCCCCACTATCTCAAAGAATTCTAATAAGCTTTAAAGATATTCGTCTAAATAGATATCATCTTGAGACTACAAGTAAGGGACATGCTGAGTACCTTCAAATCACAAGTATGATTTTGGGTAAAAAGCATATATTAGAGAAGTTGCCTGCATTTTCCAATGGTTTGTATTCTACTAAAATTGGTGTAGTTGAATCAAATGCAATCATAAAACAGAATTTTATGGACTGAGAAAATTTTATAATTTGGCATGACCGATAGGCCATCCCATATCAATAATGATGCAAAAATTATAGAAAATTCATGTGGTCATTCTTTGAAGAACCAGAAGATTCTTCAATCTAAGGATATTACATGTGTTGCATGCTCACAAGGGAAGTTGATCACTCGCCCATCACCAGTTAAGGTATGGACAAAATCCTTGAGTTTTTTAGAAAGAATACATGGGGATATTTGTGGGCCTATACACCCTCCTAGTGGACCATTTATATACTTTATGGTCTTAATTGATGCATCAACTAGATGGTCACATGTGAGTTTACTATCAAGTCGCAATATGCTCAATTAATAAGGCTAAGAGCACATTTTCCAGATTATCCCATAAAGAAATTCGGTTGGACAATGCTGGTGAATTTACATCCCAAACCTTCAATGATTACTGCATGTCTATTGACATAAGTGTAGAGCATCCTGTACCTCATGTACATACACAAAAGACTTGCGGAATCGCTTATCAAGCGACTTCAAACGATTGCAAGACCAATGATTATGAAATCAAAATTTACCAGCATCTGCTTGGGGGCATGCAATTTTACATGCAGCAACACTAATTCGCATCAGGCCGATGAGTTACCACACTTCCTCCCCATTAAAGTTGGTTTTTGGTTAGGAACCAGATATTTCCCATCTAAGGATTTTCGGTTGTGCCGTATATGTTCCTATCGCTCCACTACAACGCACAAAGATGGGACCTCAAAGGAGATTAGGAATATATGTTGGGTATGAATCATATCAATCATTAAGTATTTAGAGTCATCAATAGGTGATTTATTTACGGCTCGATTTGGTGATTGTCATTTTGTTGAAACAACATTCCTAACATTAGGGGAGATAAAAAGCAGCTGAAAAATAATAATATAATTTGAATGAATTATCATTGTCTCATCGTTGATCCTTGAACTAAACAGTGTGAACTAGAAGGTAAATGGATAATTCATTTACAAAGATTAGCAAATCAATTACCAGACGCATTCGCTGACCCAAAGAGAGTGACTAAGTCACACATACCAGCTGCTAATGATCTAGTAAAAATAAGTGTCCCAGAAGGACAACCACATGTTGGAAATGAGTCTAATGCACGCCTCAAACGTGGTAGACCAATCGGTTCTAAAGATAAAAATCCTCGAAATAAAAAGGAGCAAATAATGGAGATGGTCATTTGAGGTAATGATAATGCCAAGAAAAGAGTCTCCTGAAGAGACACTAGACATGATGGTTCCAGAAGAACCTCAGGTACCTGAAAACAAAGAGATCTCAATAAATTATATCATGTCTAAAAAGGTATGGAACCGAAATGAAATCGACGTCGATGACAGTTTTTCATATAACGTAGCGCTAGAAGTAATGGGAAATAGTGAGGATCATAAACCAAAATCTATTGAGGAATGTACAAAAAGAAATGATTGGCCAAACTGGAAAGACGCAATTAAGGCATAATTAGATTCCCTTAATAAATGAGAAGTTTTTGGACCAGTAGTCCCTATACCTGAAGGTGTAAAGCCTATCGAATATAAGTGGGTCTTTGTGCGAAAACGTAATGAGAAAAATGAAATTGTACGATACAAGGCAAGATTAGTAGCACAAGGATTTTCGCAAAGACCTGGGATTGATTATGATGATACATATTCTCCGGTGATGGATGTGACAAATTTTCGTTATCTTGTTAGTCTGGTAATACAAGAAGGGATTGACTTGCGTCTAATGGATGTTGTGACAACCTACCTCTATGGCTCACTTGATACTGATATTTACATGAAACTCCCTGAAGGATTCAAATTGCCAAACTCATGTATATCTAGTTCTCGAGAACATCTTTCAGTTAAATTAAACAAATCATTATATGGGCTAAAACAATCTGGGCGTATGTGGTATAATCGCCTTAGTGAGTATTTGTTGAAAGAAGGTTATAAAAATGATTCAATATGCCCATGTATCTTCATAAAAAGGTCAGAATCTGAATACGTTATAATTGTTGTATACGTTGATGACTTGAATATAATTGGAACTCTAGAGAGCTCTAAAAGGCGGTTGAATATTTGAAAAGAGAATTTGAAATGAAAGACCTTGGCAAAATAAAATTTTGTCTCGGGTTACAAATCGAACATCTTAAGGGTGGAATCCTTGTGCATCAACAAAACTACATACAAAAGTTATTCAAAAGGTTCTATATGAAAAAATCACATCCATTGAGTACTCCAATGGTTGTAAGATCTCTTGATGTCACGAAAGACCCATTCCGACCTCTGAATGATGGAGAGAAAATTCTAGGTCCAGAAGTACCATATGTAAGTGCAATTGGTGCACTAATGTCTCTTGCTAGTCATACACGACCAGATATATCATTTTCTGTAAATTTATTGGCAAGACATAGTTTATGCCCAACAAAGAGGCATTGGAATAGAGTAAAACAAATATTTTGATACCTTCAAGGTACAAATGATATGGGTTTGTATTTTACTAATGAATCGACAACAAGTTTGGTTGGTTTTGATGATGTAGGGTATTTGTCTGATCCTCACCTTGGAAAATCTAAAACTGGATATTTATTCACAAGTGGAGGTACTGCTATTCATGGCGTTCTGTAAAGAAACAACCACAACTACATCATCTAATCATGCAGAATATTGGTGATTCATGAAGCCAACCGAGAATGTGTTTGGTTAAGGAATGTAATACAACACATTTATGGGTCTTGTGGCATTTCTCTGAGAGATAAGGGACCAACAGTTTTACATGAAGACAACGCAGCATGCATTGATCAACTTAAGGAAGGATACATCAAAGGAGACAGAACGAAGCACATTTACCAAAGTTCTTTTTCACACATGATTTGCAAAAGAATGGAGATATTACTGTCCAACAAATTCGTTCTAGCGACAATTTGGCAGACCTGTTTACTAAATCATTTCCAACATCTACATTCAAGAAAACGATTCATGGGATCGGGATGCGTCGACTCAAGGAGCTTAAATCATCAGGGGGAGAATAATACGCCCTGCACTCTTTTTCCCTTAGCTATGGTTTTATCCCACTGGGTTTTCCTGGCAAGGTTTTTAACGAGGCAGCATCACCAAGCGTATTATAAGAATAATATATTATTTTGTTACGTGGATAGTCAAGGGGGAATGTTATGAATTATTATCTTTAATTTGTGACTATCCACATGTCTTTATAATGTGGTGACTCTCCAATTACTTAACTCACAGTTCTTCATAATGTGGTGATTCTCCAAGTACTTAACTCCCATTTTTGTAAGCCTATAAATAGAGGCATATGTAGTTCATACTTTGCATCAATAAGAATGAGTTCTTCAATTTTTCTTTCTATCTTTCTCTCTATATAATCTCTTTAATTCTCGTTTACATATATCATATATTGGTTGCTATTAGGCCCTTGTTTTACAACAATGCCCACATTTACATGAGGCATAAAAATACTTATCTTCGTACAAAATTTAAACCAGCGCATAAAAAAACTTGTATCAGTCAAAACTACCGACTCGACAAATTTTTTAAATTTTTTTATAGATGTGTTTATAGTATTTTTCATCTACGTTTGTGCAAGAAAAATTTAGCTTAATTCGTGCGGGATGAAAAAGTTCTCACGGTTCTAACAACTCATGGTGATTTTCATTTGAACCGAGCTCTAACTTCATCAAGAAACCATGCTTTGCTATTTTGATACCATGGAAAAAGCAAAATAACTTAATACCTTGTCTCTATGTAAGTATATTTCTTTCTAGCAACATGAACATCTTGCATAAGATTAACATGTCCATATATAAATTACTACTAGAGAAAGCCAAGGGCTACCATAATCTAAGGAAGATGAAGACCAAAGGGTTGTCTTAATAACATAGAGATAATTCCGATACTACTAGAGAAAGCCAAGGCTACCATAATCTAAGGAAGATGAAGACCAAAGGGTTGTCTTAATAACATAGAGATAATTCCGAACAGATGAAGGGAAAAAGGATTGATGAAGAACAAGCAAATGAAGTGGTGTAGTGTCCCAAGATTCTCACCAACCACAAAGCATGCCATCATGAGTGAAAAACGCTTCGAACAAAGGAAGTATGTAAAAAAACGGTGGGTTAATCACGGGGGAACTTCAAAAAATGGGGAACCAAAGGGTAACCGGCCATAAACTCCGATTGAACTCATTCTAACGAAGTTAGAACCATCTCGTCGAACCCTAACACTAAACCCTAAAGCTATACCCTAATTCTAAACTATAAACCCTTAAAGGAAAACCCTAAACGTAAATTCTAAACACTAAAACTAAACCCATAAAATATAAACTCTAACCCTAAATATATAAAATTAGGGTTACACAAGCCAGTCTCAACACCGCTAAAATGGGTTCAATTGAAGTTCGTTTGAGCCGGTTCTTTACCTTTTTTAGCTCCGCCAATGAACCTCCGCCTATGTAAGAATACCCGTTAGAGATCCACATTAGGAAACCTAAAGAGTCCACCAACGATATCACTTGCCTGAGTTGCCCTATAAGCTAATAACGCATCTCCCCTTAATTTATCTGACCCCATCGTTGTAGAAGAATGGGCACGAAAAAACAAAAATTCGTAAACATATCAGTTGTAAATGCTCTTACAGCCTTTGATTTGGTGGTATCATCGTCAGACATAAGCCAAGAGGTTGTGGGGTTAAGTAGTTTACGGATATAGTTTGTGCATGTATATTAATATTTAATTTAATACATTGAATGACATATAATAGAAACATATGAATAATAATTACATCCAATAAATAATGAACAGAATTTATTTCGTCGTAAAAACTGGAACTAAACTCAATGCTTAAGAAATCGAAGAGGACTAGGGTTGACAGTAGCATAGGATAGAAGTTCCGGATCACGCTCAAATATCTCCATTTCTTCTGGACTCAATGTGACTATGGCTTCAACACCACCACCCTTCAATGTTTCATTCAAAGCCAAAAATCTACCAAATCCAGCATTCATAATATAAAACCATACCGGCTTACCCCATCCAAAATTCAAGTTATACATTCCACTATTCAACATGCTGGAAGCCATGATGCAATCTCCTTCCCTTGTCACATCCATTGGTTGCTTTAACTTTCTCAATATCTCATGCCCCTTTTCCCCTTTCATGGACTCGATGTGATCTGAGTTTATTTTTTTTATTGATCCTCTTAGTTCACCAATCAATGTTGGCAAGTGTAGTTGCCTTTTAGGAAAGCATATCGCACCCGCTCCATCAATAAGGTTTCCAATTGAGTCTTTGGGCAAAGGAGGTGATGTCCTTTTCCTTAAGTTGACCGCTGAGAACAAAGCATGACGTGACTGTGGACCAAATGGTCTTACTTTGGATGCTGCTTTCGCGATAGCCTTCCATATTACAGCAGTTGTGGCCTCCATGTGGGTTGGTGGATGTCCTGAGCTAGGCGTGACAACCGTTAGGTTCTTGAGAAAAGCCAAAGTTGTTGAATCAAACACAAATCTTTTTGTACTAAGCGTTTTCATAGCCATTATTTTGGATGGCGACAAGTGTTCTAAATGCGGATTGTTAGGAAAGATTTCAGAAGCCACAAAACTTGGTGACACTATACCTTGTGAACCTCTTGCAGCCGCGGCCCATGCTTTCATGAACATGTGAAATGTGTGTCCATCAAAGATCTTGTGTGACACACTTGTGGAAATCCCAATCCCACCACAGAGAAAAAAGTTCACCTGACAGAGAGATCTCGAACGTTAATTAACTATGTATACAACACTAGAATCAAATAAGATGACTAAAACTTACCTGAATACGAATAACATAATTTCCTAATAAAGATTCTGAGATGCAAGGGCTTTCAGGCATCAACTCTCTCACTTTTTCATCATCTGGATGACAAAGAAAACCTTTGAGCTTTTGGTTTACTCGAGCCTCAGAATAATAGACCCCTTCATCGTGGCACTCGATATGCAAGTTTGCCTTAACTCTTCCAGCAAGAGGGTAGAATTGAGTAAGAATCTTAGATAAAGCCTCCTTGAGATGTTTTGATCTTTTGGTTACTACATCCGTAACACTTGTGTTGTTGGTACAAGGAAGAAATAAGATCAAAGGGGTGTAGACATCAAACATATATTGGTCTATAATGGAGAGGTTAAAGGTTCTTAGATGATGTGGAGTGGGAGAAGCTGGTTTGATGGATTCTCTTGAAATTATTTCAAGATCAACATTCTTAATAATGTTTCCAAGCTTGTTATAAGCATATGGTAACCTGCAAAAATTGCATTAAAACACAACCTACACATGAGTTACATGTTTAAATCTAGTTCATATTTACACAACAAAAAGATCAAGGTTGCAATTGCTAACCTGTATGAGGAGGATTTAGTAACATTTTGATATGTCGAGATGCTATAATGTCGACTAGAAAATAAGGATGAAGCCTGAATTTGATAGGATTTTGACCACCCAATGGTGTTGGAAGCATGGAAATATCGAGGACAAGAACCTACATGAAGAAGAAGATACTGTTTAGATACAAGGACATGTCGGGTTGCTTTATGGGCTGAGGATATCCACTTCATTTTGTATGGATGATGAACTGATGATCAGCTTAAAAGTACACTCTTCATTATATAGGACATATGCAAAGCTGTTTCTATTTGACTTGTGTTGTATATAATTATTCTGTAAAGCATTACAACTATTTTATCGTATATAATATATGACGTCTCACGTGCTGTATGCGCTTATAATCTTTGAGCTTTGGTTTACTCGAGCCTCAGAATAATAGACCCCTTCATCGTTGCACTCGATATGCAAGTTTGCCTTAACTCTTCCAGCAAGAGGGTTGAATTGAGTAAGAATCTTAGATAAAGCCTCCTTGAGATGTTTTGATCTTTTGGTTACTACATCCGTAACACTTGTGTTGTTGGTACAAGGAAGAAATAAGATCAAAGGGGTGTAGACATCAAACATATATTGGTCTATAATGGAGAGGTTAAAGGTTCTTAGATGATGTGGAGTGGGAGAAGTTGGTTTGATGGATTCTCTTGAAATTATTTCAAGATCAACATTCTTAATAATGTTTTCAAGCTTGTTATAAGCATATGGTAACCTGCAAAAATTGCATTAAAACACAACCTACACATAAGTTACATGTTTAAATCTAGTTCATATTTACACAACAAAAAGATCAAGGTTGCAATTGCTAACCTGTATGAGGAGGATTTAGACATTTTGATCTGTCGGTTTGATAGGATTTTGACCACCCAATGGTGTTGGAAGCATGGAAATATCGAGGACAAGAACCTACATGAAGAAGAAGATATTGTTTAGATACGAGGACATGTCGGGTTGCTTTATGGGCTGAGGATATCCACTTCATTTTGTATGGATGATGAACTGATGATCAGCTTAAAAGTACACTCTTCATTATATAGGACATATGCAAAGCTGTTTCTATTTGACTTGTGTTGTATATAATTATTCTGTAAAGCATTACAACTATTTTATCGTATATAATATATGACGTCTCACGTGCTGTATGCGCTTATAATGTATATATATGTGTGGACGTTCGGAGGGCAAAAGTGAAAGTGCACAAATTTTAACGCTATTTTACTAGTTTGGTGAAAATAACATTAAAAGAGGGGGATGGTTAATCATGTATCATGTGATGGCGTTGATAGCCGAAAGACAAGGGAGTACATGCACTAATCGGCCTTTGTCTTAATTGTTCAGTGTTATGTGCCTTATGTCCAATGCTTGATGCAAAACTACTATCGAGCCGGGGGGTCTCACTGGAAGCAGCCTATTTATTCCTACAAGGTAGAAGTAAAACTGTTTAGATCTTACCCTTCTCAGACCGTACCTTAACTTTGCTATTTGTGGAATTTACTAAGTATGATGATGATGTTGTATATAATATATAACCTTTATTCTTTTATTAGTGTGAGCCATAGAGTTAATATTTGCAGGTTGGTGGGTTTCAAATTAAAGGGTTGAATTTTTTAACCCTAACCCGACTCGTGTATATATTTGTGTCGTGTCAAACACATTTTAAATCGTGTGTGTTCGGGTCATGGTTAAGGTCAACCGTTTTATATTCGCTGGTAAATATAAGTAATACTTAACTTGGTAACAATTAATGTAAGTGAAAAATGAAACTTGTCTAGTAATTGGTTTCTTGTAGATAAAATTTTGTTTTATTATCTCTTATTCCCTATTAGCAAAATTGTGTTTATATTTAGTTAAATAAATATTACATGAAGCGAATGAAAATGAATTAACAAAATTGTGTTTATAAGAAGTGAATGAAAATGATAGAAGATGAGTTTAGAACAACTAAAAATAAAATTGTGGAAAGTAAGGAGTTTATGAAAGGATTCAAAAGAGGAAATTAATTTCAATCTCAAAATTAAATTGTTAATGCCTGAGAAAATAATAAAAATTATTTATCGGATTCAAAAAAAATTAATCGGATTAACATTTCAATCCACTAATTAATGGGTCTTGCTTGGATTGACCTATATTTTTAACAATCATGTTTGGGTTAATCTATTTAATAAACAAGTCATGCCATATAACCTAAAACTTGTATTTTATTAACATGTTCATGTCATGCCATAAAATGTCATATTAGAAATTGTCACCCTATTGTGTTTACAACATATAGAATAAGTTGTAGTGATATATATAGCGATGAACCACTAAATTTTCATGGGAGTCAAAAAATTTCGATGCTCGATTGTCTCCCACTAAATTTTATATTTTCCTATCTGTATAGATCTAGTCGAGTCAAAACATATGCGGATTAAAAAAAAGCATAAAAGCAAATCAAATTTTAAATGCATAATAAAATATGTTAATCGTGATTACAAAATGCATAATAAAAATAATATCTCACAGTTTCTCTCTAAAGATTTCATGGTTTGAAAACATCCACCAACGTCACATGCCATCTTTCTCAACATCTTACTTTACCCTATATTATTACTTCTCTCCACACATATATAAATATAAAAATACCGTTGAGATGCTTGAGCCGCCCGCATCACATCCACTTCATCGTCATGTCCTCGATGTCGTATTTATAAAAATACTAAACAGGGTGCACAAAAACATGATCTATACAGTAATTATGAGCTGCTTTTATATCTATATAAAAAAATAACTTAAACATGTGCCAAGTGTATTGTATTTAATTTCTATATGTTATAGTAACTAGACACAAGAAAACATGTATTACAAACTTACATTTCGAGTAATTCACGTGCATTCGTTATCATTAACGCACAGAAACTTCGTAATATTCAATTTTGATATGTTGTAGAAACTAGAGACAAAAAAACCTGCACTACAAACTTGCAGCTCCAGTAATTCCATGCATTCATTATCATCATCACCAAGAAACTTCTTAATATTTTACTGGAATGTTGTATTTAAATAACTACAACTTTCTACATTTAGCTAATAACATTTTCAACTTACAAATTATACCACAGCACTCCCAACTTATTTTCCTCGGACACTCGCAAATTCACTGACATCAGATGACACGTCGCTAAACAAGTACCATATCAGATGTCACGTCAGCAAAATATGTCATTTCAGATGCCACGTCAACAAAACAAGTGTCATGTCAAAGTGTCATGTTAGATAGCACGTTAGCAAAAAGGTCATATCATTTGGTACATTAGCAAAAAAAAACTAATTGAGTTAGGTTTTAGTTAGTTTGATAGTACCAAAGGAAAATAAGTTGAAAGTTGGGAGTGTCATGGTATAATTCGTAAGTTAGAAGTGTTATCAATCAAATAGTAAAAGTTGAGGTTATTTAAATCTAAATATCCCTATTTTACGTAACATATAGCATTTTGTTACAGATTTGTACTTATATTAATCACATAAGATGTGACACATAGTATTTTATTATAGATTTATAGTTGTACTAATCACATAAGAATAGCAATTAAATACAAGTACTTTGTTACAGATTTATAGTTTGAATTAATCATTTAAGAATAGCATATAAATACAACAATACGTGTGTTAAGCTTTCTTGAATACTCATTTCTTACCAACTATTCAAAATTAGTTATTTCATCTATAATTATTACAGATGAAATTCTTTTATGATGTTGTAACTACAAATGAAATTTTTTTATGATTCACGAAGGTCAATTAAACTAAATAAACTAAACAGATGTACATGAACTTAATCCCATTCTTAGTGATGGCAGAGATGGTCAAACAAACAAATAAACACACGGAAATATGGGGATAAAAAATGCAACTCTTTTCTTGTATTTAAATCAAACTAGTAATTATACCCCGCGCTTTGCTGCGCGTGCGGCGTTTCGGATGCGTGTCGGCTAACGGTAGACATAGAGAACACTGAGAACACACACTCGGCGTGGCGTTTCGGAGGCGTGTCGGCTAACAGTAGACATAGAGAACACTGAGAACACAAAAGTGTGGGCGCGACGTGTCAGCTAGAGTTAACATTGTCACTTTGAATGCTACCCATAAAACGTTGAGAACACAAAGTGCTGGTGCGACGTGTCGGATAGCCGCAAGGGTGTTATTCAATGTTTTATAAAATGTCAAGTATGATGGTGAGATCGTCTAGATATAAATTTAACTAAAACCTACAGTTGAATTTCTTTCTTATTTCATGTCATCCAACCTATAATTTATTTTAGCCACAAATTCAAACACTACTCATTTAATACTTTAGTTCATTCTTATATATTTTATCATTAAGTAGTTGTCATCTTTGATCAGATAATTCATCACACACACAAATGTATGTAGGTGAGAGAGAAACATAAATTTGTGTTTAGAAAACAAATTTCCCATGACAGTTGGACAAAACCTGCAATGTGTGCTGTCATATCATACCAAAAAAAACATTTAATAACATCCACACCCTCTTATCTCTCTCTCATAACCCCATGGCCTCCGCCGGTTTTCGAGTTTTCCGGCCAACAATCACCAACCCCATCGATCTCTCTCGCTCCCGATCTATCGCGACCCACCTGACTGGATCTATACATGGACTACATGTAGGACATGCGCTACTGATCTGACCCGCTCCAACCATTTTATATATCAGTCCTCTCGATCTCCAATTTTAAACGGCTACCTGATCATAACCATGTAATGAAACTTTATGGCCGCCGCCTTTCCGGAGAACTTGCAGCAGCTGATCCAAGTGAAAATAAGACATGCAATCGGAGCTTCACTGGAAGTCCAGAACCCTTTTCGCCACCGGCGTAAGCGCGGCTAGGTCTTCACTTCTCCATCAGCTTTATCACGTCCTTCGAATCCATTTTCGTCCCCCTTTGACCCACCAGTTGCTACTTAGCGTCACTGGACACGACCATGTAGGTCACCGGAGAATGCTACTATCACACCCTGACCCGCAGCGGAAAATGGTAGTCGGGGCATGATTGGGTTTTCATCAAAGCTCATGACATTTACTATAAAGTTTCATATTTATTATTTCCAATTTAAAGGAGAAATTACAATAAACATACAAACACAACATGTTCTAAACACAACATACATGAACTCTTTATTTTTCTTCTAAGGCAAATTTCTAGGTGTTCCTTGCTTCAACCTGTATCATATGTAAAAATGGTTTTTAGGTCAACAAAAGTGGCGAGTGAATCTTATTTAAACATTGGAAAGAATTAATTATATTGGTTATTTAAATAAAAATGTGCATGAACCAAACATGAGTAACCGCATATATAAATCTAACCACAAGCCACATATTACCAATCAATGCACATACAAACATGATAAATGATGAACAATGAGATCAAGGCTCAATCAAACGGAGCCGATCTAATGAGGCACCTGATGCTTTAACTCGTCTCCAACGAGGAACTGATGGGCCTAATGAATGAATTGCACGCAACTGACAAAAATGTAAACACGCAATACAACAAACAACATTTACATCACACGTTAGATCATATAATGGTAATAGCACAATTGTTTGAATAAACGAAATATGTAAACGACACATGATACACCCCAAAACATGAATAAAAAGGGGAAGTTGTAAGAATTCACTCACAGTGTTTGCGTTTTTAACCCTTAGTGAAAAAACCGCATGAGAATAAGGAGAAAATCCAATTGATAAGTGTGATTAAGCTAGACAAACGAATGCAACAAAAAAAGTAAACATTATGCTAGGCATAGCTAAATGAAGGAACATGATATGTTAGACTTGTTGAGCCTAACGAACCTCTACAAGGATACGACAAGCCTAAAGACGAGCCTAAACTAGGCTACCTTAACGAGCCTAATGCTCCTTAACTAAGAACCTAAACTAAACTAATTAAACTAAGAAAGTAATAAATAAATGAATATTAAAACATAAATTATAAATAAAAGAAAATAAAAGAACAAAGAAAGGAAGATTACCTCGAAGAAAAACTTTACAAAATGAAAAGAGCTTGAAGGGCGGCACCTCCTCGTCGAAAGTGGAAATAAAAACTACTACACACCACACCCAAAGGGGTATTGTGCTTGTGGAGCCACCAAATTTGATTATTTCACTTGTTTATACTCAAACTAGGAGTTGCAAGCTATAAAGAACCAAGCAAGGGTATTTTAGGTGTGAAATGGAGCACAAATTGGTGATTGGGGCGATGTGGGATGACTTTATAACAAGATTTTCGCGTCTTTCAAATCAGCAACAAACACCAAACTTGTTTCCGCGATTCCCGCTTCGTTATAACTCCGTTTTGCGCACGGTTTTCGCCTACGTCCATTATTTTCAGAGTACTATCATATGGAAGAGAGTAATCCAACATCCATGATGTCGAGAATTGGGCTTAAACCTTGGGTCTTGATGCGGGTCGAGGGTTATGTTCTAAAACTTGTGTTTGTGATTCCCGTTACGCTGGAGCTCAGTTTTATGCACAATTTGAACCTACTTGATCCTTAGTATATCATGTATATCTTGGAGCTTTGAATGGACCAGAATGATAGCTCAATGATGGAGAAAGAAAGTCACCCGAAAGTCATCTTATGACAAAACTAAGAATACGACATGTAGAGCTTCTTTGCTATCATTTACATCTAAACCCTCCAAAACACAATGTCTTATCTTAAGGCATATATATAATGAAGTTTGGATGATAAGAAGGTTAGGATATGATGTGCTAGGTATGTTCACGAAGTCTCCAAAGTTTTTGATTAACTTAAGGAAAACCTTAGTTTTAGACCTTAGAGATATGGAGGGTTGCTTCAACATACATGGAAATTAATTTACAAGGTTGTATAAAACATGTATAAGACTATAAATCACCAGATATGATAACATGTATGATCAAAACATAGAATCCAAGAAACTTTATTGCTTAAACATTAAATAAAATTACGTGGAATATGAAAACGGATCGAGTTACAAAAACGGGTCGGGTTTTAGGATTCATTTTTTTACGAATGTTACAGTCTCCCCTACTTTTGAAAATTTCGTCCCGATATTAAGAGGTAACCGTTTAGCCATTTAACATTTGGGTGGTAGGTAATTCAAAAGGGATTGCAGTGTTTAAGGATTTTGGAAATGAAAATTTTAACAAAAGTTTGATGTGGTGGAGTGGCTCAAGTGTTTCGTTTGTTGGCGAGACCCGGGTTCGAATCCTTGGTCCGCTATTTTATATATATTTTTTTAAATTCAAAGTTTTGAAATGTTACAAATCAGACCCCTTAACTCTACTATCCGAACTAACTTGGCTACCAACTCATATTACCTTAAAACTCACTTTAAAACCTAACAAAGCTAACTAGATTTTATTAATGATTTTAATTGTGATATTAATTAAATTAAACTAATAAATAAATAAATCGATAAATGAGTTTAAATTTAAGAGTAAAATCTTTCAACGGTTATTTATTTCGCGAAATTTCCGAGGATTAAAGGTTAGGATCCGGATTTCAAAGTGGGTCGGACTTCTGGATACCTGTTTTTTGCGGATGTTACAGTCTCCCATACTTTTAGGAATTTCGTCCAAAATAAGGAGGGAATCGTTCTTGAGGGTTAGCTAATAGGGTTTTTTATATATTGGATCTCGAGTATACTAGGTAACAAAAATCTCGATGATGCTAAGGATATACATAACTAGGTGAGTGTGAAGCTTGGATTTTGATTGAGGCGGTAACGTTCCTAGTAAGGGTTGAATGCCCTGCTACATGAATCGTTTTTTGATGCCTGAGGTGTAGAAGTGAAAAGCATAGTTTGAAATTTAATATATATTATAATCAGAGTACAGCTAAAACCAAAGCCAACTACCCTCTAAGGGTTATCTTCAAATAAAAACGATAAAATAAATAAGAATGGTAAAAATGATTTAAGTCAATTGAACTTAAATATGGGGTTGACATTAGTTTACGAGAAAACAATTTAGGGGAAGCACATAAAGACAATATCTCATTTAAATCTTACTAAAACACAAACACCCAAAGTTTTTTAAATGTGAAAGGGTAGGTTTAAAACCAAACATAACCTCATATGGACCCTTATCAACTAACACAGATAAAGAAAGCCTGTTAATAATATATACAACAGTTAGTACACAATCTGACAAAAACCTTAATAGTAGGCCTCTAGATACATCAAAGCCCCGGCTATATTTAACAGATGTCTATGTTTTCTTTCAACCACACAATTCTGATATGGTGTATAAGAACAACTACTTTGATGTAATATAACTTTGGTTTTACAGAAAGCATTTATTTGATTATTCATAAATTTTGTTTCATTATCACTTCTAAAAACTTTTATTTTAGTTTTGAATTGTGTCAAAATCAATTCATAAAAACTTAATATATTTTCAAACACTTCCATTTTATTTTTAAGCAAATAACACCAAACAGTTCTAAAGTATTTATCAACAATTGTAAGAAAGTATTTATACCTTGTATAACTAGTGACTTTGTATGAACCCCATACATCATAATGTTTTCCTTAAGACTTTCTCTCTCCACATGCAAGTCATATGTCAATTCCTCCTCTATTCTAAATTGTCTATAATTTTTTTTCATACGATGTTATTTTTTACAAAAATAATCACCATAACGACGAATATAATTTATCTTTAATTTGAATCTGATATTGCTATATAATAAAAAATAAAATAAAAAGTTATATCTTTACTTGGTTTCTATGCATTATGTTAAAATTTTTAGTCATTGTGTTTTTTAATTGGGTTTTGGTCATTAATGTTTTTTACTATGGTTTCTATACATTGTGCTATTTGTCAGAACCTATAACACAATGTTATTTTTGGTCCCTTTTAAGTTTTTTATTATTAGAAAACATAACACAATGTATGGCACAATTAAGATGGTTTTTTTTGCATTTTGATAAAGGTTTTAGTCATTGTGTTTTTCAACCGAGTTTTGGTCATTACGTTTTTTACTAGGGTTTCTATACGTTGTGTTATTATCAAAACCTATAACACAATGTTGTTTTGGGTTTTGTCTATTGTGTTTTTATTATCTGACACAATGAAGATAGATTTTCTATACATTATGTCTAATTTTCCGTCTTCTTGTTTTTCAATTAGGTTTTGGTCTTACATTTTTCCTAGGATTCCTACACATTGTGTTATTATCAGAATTTATAACACAATGTTATTTTGGATTCCGTCCATTATGTATTTATTATCAGAAGCTATAACACAATGAAGATAATGTTATATTAGGGTTTTCTATACACTGTGTTATTAGTTTTAGTTATTGTGTTTTTCAACTGAGTGGGTTTTCTATATACTGTATTATAGGTTCTGATCATTGTGTTTAGTCTGTTATCCATTATGTTTTCGTCTTTTTGTCTATTGTGTTTTTTGTCCTACTGTCCATTATGTTTAATCTATTGTCTATTGTATTTTAGTCTGTTATTAATTGTATTTTTAGTATGTTGTCCATTGTTTATTAGTTTATTGTCGATTGTGTTTTTTATCTGATGTCAACTATGTTTTTAGTCTACTTTCCATTATGCTTTTAGTCTACTTTCTATTGTGTTTTTAAATATAATACTCATTGTGTTTTCCGTTATGTCCATTATGTTTTATGCAACTAAGTTTTCAAATTTTTTTTCCAAAAGTATAATAACAGAATATTAATGTTAAAGATTAAAATGCTTGGTATATTTTTTGAAAAATAACAAATGGCGTATAAAAAAGTTATGAATTTTTAAAAATGGAATGGAAATAACATATGGAAATAGCATATGGCTTGCATGTGCATGTTTTTAGGCATGGGACTTGCATATCCTTATTCTTTTTTTTTCTTTTAGACAAAGTACCGTTCCCACTTGATCCTTTTTTAAAAATTTGTCATTTTATGATGACTTCTTACACTTCTTATTTATTTTAAAGTTTATAGAATATCTTAACCTCAAATTCTAATTATAAGATTAAACTAACTTGTTCTCAAAATAAAATTATTCCTATAATAATGATCGATAGCTCTAAACAAAAATAAACAACACTTTAAAAACTGATACCATTTTATTTCAAAATTAGTAGTTCATCGAGGACCAACATGCAAAATGAAGATTGTTAATTGTTGTCACAAACAAGATGGAGTGATAGGTAATATTAACATAGCATGTAATATGTATTAAAATTCATAGATGACTTAAAATATTTTAAGTAGATTATTAGAAATTAAATACACCTACACATAAGACATTCCCTGTAACCGTTTATCCCTATCTCTCTCGTGTATCTTACAAACTTAAAGTACAAGTATACTATGTGGTTTCGGTGGTTTATAATTGGTTTCTACTCAACATACCACTCCAAGGTTGTCATCACAAATTTGACCATCGCCGATCAACAAGAAAAATCACTAATGAAGAAACATTTTGCGATTCTTATCAAACCCCAGGTCGAGTCGCAAAAGCCGACCGGTCACACTTCTATTTCTTAGTTGAACTAAGTTAAATTCAATTGTTGAGTTTCTTTCCATCGAACGAGTTGGTTTGATTGTGATTCGATCAAAAGGAGGCAAATTGTAACACCCCAATCCGTTGGGTTGCGTGTCACTACAGCAGTGGTTCAGAAACACAAGACTTAATTTTTCATTAGTTAAACCAAAGTTGGATATACATCATAGAAGTTAGGACAAGCCTGAGGGTCTAATACATCTTCTTCAGAAAACACAAAGTCAACTGACATCTTTCGATTAATCTAAAAGCTTGAAATGGTGTTTGTTTTATAAAAAAGATTTGTGCGAAAAGACCACGCGTAGAGATTGACATCTGCAGACTATTTTTTTTCAAAGACGTTTCATTAAAATAAAGTCTACGCGAGCTCTTCTTGGTGCAACTTGGCCCAACCACTTTTAAGATCTTCTAAGATCTGCAGAGGGTTAAACATCACCACCCACCACCACCTACCACTGTTCGTCATCACCACCACCATCCACCACTGACCACCACCATCTACCACCACAGTCCCACTACCACACACCACCCCACCACACCACCACCGTCCATACTCTACCTCTAATTTATTTTAGAAGTCTAATATGTTAAAAACAAACAAACTTCTTCTTGCAGACTCCAGAGTTTGGTCCACCTTCTTCTACAGATGTGGTCCGTAGATTGTAGACATTTTACCTCTTTAACAACAAATTGCACCTTAGTGTTTTCCCTTGATCCCCCCAAGGTATCTTGTGAACCTGAAGTGTGCAAAAAGGTTTATTGTAACACCCCAAAACTCGAATTTCAAATTCGAGTAACACATTTCCATCTGAATATAGCATGAAATAAAATACTAGGCTAATTAATCAAGTTAAACACTTGGTCAAACTAGTAAGGAATGAATTTGTGACCAAGTAGCAAACAATAGGGACTAAAGGTAAAGTTTTGGGTTGAAGTTTTAATTACAATGAAAGTGCAGCAGTTTAGTGTGTGTGTCGAAACCCAAGGAGGAGAAAGAAGAGGGCTCTCTTAATCACCCTAAAATCCAGAAATGCATGATTGAATTGAGTCAAAATCCTTGCATGAAGGAAGATTTCCAATCATCTAAGGATATAAAATATATGGTAAGTTCTAATTGTGATTTTGTGATTTTGCAAAAAGTGGGTTTATGATCAATCCTTGAATTTGTATGAGATTATGCATGCAAGTGTGTTAAAATCACCAAATAAAACTTTGCATATGAACAATTTCAAGTAAATTAATGTTTTTACATGAAACCCATTTGGTAATGATGAAGGTAGCGCAACCATGGGTGTATCACCCATGTCGAATTCTTGTGCAATTTTAAGTATTATATAGTACGTGATGGATACTTATTAGTTAGGTTTAGTATGGTATGAAATTATTTGATGTTTTCTTGTGTTGATGAATGAAGGTGATGAATAGGAAGGAAAGAATGAAATACTTGTACATTACCTTAGAAAGTAGTACGCACACCAAGTGTTCGATGAAATGTCTAGGTAAAGTTAGAAAGTGGAATTGTATGCAAGAACTTAGTAAATAGATTAGAATGAGATAATAATGTAAGTACTAGTAAGTTTACATGAGGAATGTGTGTTTCAATTAATCCATATGAAGGTTTCGTTTGATTTCAAGAATTGGTGGAAGTATGCTTTAGGAACTTGTACTCTATGCTTGAATGTATGATACACCTTATTGTTTAATTGATTTTGTGGTTGGGATCAAGAGGTGAAATTGGTGTCATTGTATGACGTGTAACATACTAGTAAGAATGATTTTAGGATCATGTTAAATTAGTAAATCTTTAATGATGTTGTCAATTGTAGAATCATGAGAATACTAGTATGTGTGATATTGCATATAAATGACTAGGTGTATATATGTGTATGTAACTAGATGATTACATGGTTATATGCATTTTAATACATGGGTGTGAAATGTTTATGGTGCTATTAGCATGATCAACTAAATCGATATAGACATATGTTCCTAAGTTAGAAGTTTGTCTACTTGACCGTTGACTTTCTGAAAAGTCAACGAGTATAAGAATAGCATCATTAGAAATCCTAATATGATTGTATAACTAGGAGAATCGAAGGATACATGATAGATCAATATATGTTAAATTTGATGGTATGTTAAATTGTGTGAATTTGGAATGATGCATTGTTGAATCTATGCCTCCTGCTTGTTAGAATTAACTACCGAAAGTCAAATGCGAGATATGAATTAGTTATGATTGGTGATATGTAAAATCATGTATGTTAACAATAATGTGAATGTGGTGACATGTAAGGATAAGCATCATGTCAAGATGACGCAAGAACGGAAGGCAAACGGGTCAAGAGGAGGCGAGTAAGTGATCATGAATACGAACGTTTAAAGTAAGTGATTTCTAGCCTCACTTTCTATTATTTAATGGAAATTATGCATTCTTGTTTACTGGGAATCACAAAAGGATGAGCATGCAATGGCGGTAATAAGGTAATTATGACATAAATTTATTATACGTAGTTGATTTTGTTTGGAAATCACATGAAATAAGCAAACGGGTCACAAATACAAAAGTAAGACATGATAGATCAATATATGAGAATCAAAGGATACATGATAGATCGATATATGTTATATTTGATGGTATGTTAAATTGTGTGAATTTGTAATGATGCATTGTTGAATCTATGCCTCCTACTTGTTATAATTAACTACAGAAAGTCAAATGCGAGATATGAATTAGTTATGATTGGTGATATGTAAAATCATGTATGTTAAACAATAATGTGAATGTGGTGACATGTAAGGATAAGCATCATGTCAAGATGACGCAAGAACGAAAGGCAAACGGGTCAAGAGGAGGCAAGTAAGCGATCATGAATACGGACGTTTAAAGTAAGTGATTTCTAGCCTCACTTTCTATTATTTAATGGAAGTTATGCATTCTTGTTTACTGGGAATCACAAAAGGATGAGCATGCAATGGCGGTAATAAGGTAATTATGACGGAAATTTATTATACGTAGTTGATTTTGTTTGGAAATCACATGAAATAAGCAAACGGGTCACAAATACGAAAGTAATACATGATAGATCAATATATGAGAATCGAAGGATACATGATAGATCAATATATGTTATATTTGATGGTATGTTAAATTGTGTGAATTTGGAATGATGCATTGTTGAATCTATGCCTCCTGCTGTTAGAATTAACTACCGAAAGTCAAATGCGAGATATGAATTAGTTATGATTGGTGATATGTAAAATCATGTATGTTAACAATAATGTGAATGTGGTGACATGTAAGGATAAGCATCATACCAAGATGACGCAAGAACGGAAGGCAAACGGGTCAAGAGGAGGCGAGTAAGCGATCATGATTACAGGGCGTTTAAAGTAAGTGATTTCCGGCCTCAGTTTTTATTATTTAATGGAAATTATGCATTCTTGTTTACTGGGAATCACAAAAGGATGAGCATGCAATGGCGGTAATAAGGTAATTATGACGGAAATTTATTATACGTAGTTGATTTTGTTTGGAAATCACATGAAATAAGCAAACAGGTCACAAATACGAAAGTAATAAAGCAAATTGTGGAACTTGTTGTAGTAATAGGAGGATTAGTGTTGGAATAATATGAGGGCTTGGGAAAAAGTTAAATTATGTTTTGGGATCCTAAGGGTGTGCGAAGGGGGTTGAAATTGTCAAAATAACAAAAAAGGGCGCTGAACCTGGATGTCGCATCACTGACGCGACGTCCTGATGGTCGCCACTACCGACGCCCAATGTTGCTGTCGACGCGGGTTTGATGCAGGAAACCAGTTTTTTCGCGTTTTTCTTTGTTTCCAAGGCCCCTTTAAACTTCCTAAAGAAGCCTACTATAGAGTTTGGTGTGGTTCAAGTAAGGACCGGAAAACATGCGAAAACTTGTAAGAAGATGCAGCATGTATGTTGTGTGCGTAAATGTGAATTTCATTATGCATGAGGCTAATTCTTGTATGTACGACTGTACTTAAAAGTAATATACGTGTGAATGGATGGAACTAGTACATAAGGAGGTTTAGAAATGGAAAATAGTGTACATAATAAAGTGTGGTACTAGAAAGAAATTAAGTGAATGTATTAGTATATGCGTATGCAGATACGAATTCATAGTGCACGTATATAGTATGAACTTGCATATGTGTATATGAGTATGGGACAAGTAATGTATCTGTTGCTTATATGAAGGTGTGTAATTCGTGATGTAGTTTAATGAATGTAGATTAATGGATTATGTTTAAGTGAAGTTATGGGTTTTCAATATGTTTAAGAATACCATTTTCTAATCATGTTATTGTTGAGAATGAAATGAAAAGTGCAGGTATGATAACGTTGGGTCCAAGTGAGTTGATGTCGAAAAGTAGTTTGGAAGGATGTTCGGAACGAAATATCTTGCGTCGTTAGAATGCAATATGGTCCTTTAGCTATATGTTTATAATATAAGTATGATGTCATCATCTATTAATGTGTCGATTGTTTATGGTGACCACAGGTTACACGGATCATTACTAATTGCCACGAAGGACAAGCGGGTGAAGATCGAGTTAAAGAACGTGGGTTGTATGGAAAGGTGGTCACTTAGTTTGTATTCGCATGTTATTTTTGATATATAAATTAAGGGTAAATGATGTAATTCTTTTAAAGGAGTCATTTTTAAATGGTTATCAAGTATGTTAGAATATTTATAAAGAAAGAAATTTTAAGGTTCATATTTTCCGCTGCAACTTTTGGTTAAAACATAGTAGGGTCTTACATTTACGGAATGAGTCGAACGCCTAACACGAAATACTAGGCTCAAATAGCAAATCATAATATCTCATAATGTAAAATGATAAGAAGAAAAATGAAACCAAGCATAACATATAACTGAAATGAACCATATCTTACGGATGTACCCATAAGCATAACTGAGTACGATAATTCATGACGATATACAAAGGACCACTACTATATATCAATTTCATGAAATGGCGTATGTTATCATACCCACAACCATCTCTTGAAACTGAAACTGAGCTATGATCAATCCATACTGATAGGTTGATTATACTAAAATCTTAACCAATTTAATTTTGCTAATTATGTGAAATATACTCTTGAATGAACTAGTTTGAGATGGTTTGTGTCTTGTAGGCCTTGAAAGTTTAAGGTGCGTTTGGTAGGTTTTCTGGGTCATTAAGAGCGAAGACATGTAAACCGGGGACGCGAAACGAATTAACGAAGCAAAACGAGCATATCTCAGGCTAAGAAAGGAGTTACGAGAGCCATAATATATGAAATTGGGATGTCCCGGCTAGCTGAAGAAGCTAATATGGTCAGAAAGCCCAAACGGGCGTTCCAGATGCTAGTACAGATGCCTTGGATGGTGTTAGTGTCTAAGATGGGCGCTGGCAATGAGTGGGCAGCGTCCAACTTCATTTGGGCGCATCCTAGATGCCCAGGTTAGTGTCTGGGACACCGGGCATTGTGATAATTTGGTAAAAACTCCCATTTTGACTAGTTTTAATGACTATTTCAATTTCCTTCACACACGCATTTTAGGGCTTCCATAAGGTGATGTCATAGTTTTTCAAGGTTCCAATTGATCCATTATCACATTCCATCAAAGTTGAGGATTAATCAGCAACCATGAGTGGGTAATCTCTTCATGATCATCCATGGGAGTAGGTTTCTAAGTTTTCTAGGGTTTTTCTTACATGTTTTGGTTTGATACATTAACTTGTAATCTTTTGGTTGAAATTGTATGGATTGGATTTTAGTATTGTTTTGAACTCATAATTGTTAAGATTTTCTTACATCATTGAGAATGAGAGATGATTACTAATATTAGTTTTGATTCTTGCTAGGTTTTGTGCATTGTTCTTGATTTATAAAACATGCAATTGTCTTTAATTCATATTGTGATGGCTTTGTTGCACCAGTTATATATGAGATGATTGTTGATGTCTAAGATTAGGTTTTAAAATTAACAAACTCAACTAACCATTGGTGTTCATAACATAATCAAACCATTTATGTGAGATGGCTTTAGATACTTGTTACTCTGAAACTAGAGTGTGATTCTTTTCCAAATATTGTTTATAAATCTATTTAATTATCGTTTTGATAATCATTGTTCCAAATAACATCCTTGTCTTGTATTCTACAAACCAATTGGAATCACATTATTGGTTCCCACTTTCAAATATATTTTTAAAGATAAATAACAAGCTTCATAATTGTCCCATTTAATTAACCTAAATCTAAACACTGACCACAAACTCTTTGTGGTTCGACACAATTCTTACCACTAGCTATATAGGTAAGGGTAAATCTACTTTTGACCAGACACTTGACATACGATCACACACACCACCTAATAGCTATGTACAAATGTACTTAAAAGACGTTGTGAACTAATCTCTCCAACACAGGAGGAGTACATGTTTTCGATGCCACAACAACATGCCAATGGGACACACTACAAGAAGCGAGCGCTTACGGTAATGGAATACTGAAAATCTGAGTCAGATAATGTGATACAAATAGCATTTGCAACTGATAACGCATATAACATATATATTCATCAGAACATGCAATAATTAGCACAATATAATCCTATCGCATGATGTCAAACTCATATTCGGTAACAACCATAATTAGGACATAAACGAAACGACTAGTGAAACGAATTCATGATCAAAGGTGTTAGGAGTTCCAAAGGTGATATATATAATCAACAGGTTTTGTACCAATAAAATAAAGTAAACAAAAGGAAGTGAGAGTAAGGCTCAGTACCTAATGCGATGATTCAGAGTAAAGTTTATCTATTAGATCATTCGTACGTTCAATCCTATATTTGTTTTGATGGGTTCAATAAGAATTTATGAACATTTGATGACTTATATAAGTCTATCATGCCATATTTATTTATCATATGCAAGTTTAATATTTAGAGGATTAAATAAGTCATCTATTTATTATGCATATTTTACATTATTATTTTGTATAAGCATGATTACATAATTTAAATTGATATTTTAGCCTATATTATAGATTATAGACCAGATTTCTTTTATTATAAAAGTATTTTAAGTGTTTATCGTATTTCTGAACTCTTAACATATTAGTTTTGAAGACTTCATAATCATATCATGAACTTTAGATTCAGTTTAAAAGACTTCAAGCTTAGTTTAAAGACATCAAACTTAGTTTAAAAGACATATGAACTCCTTTAATGGCATCTGGTTTAGTTAAGAAAAACATCAGAAGTACTTAAAAGACAATTAGTTAGTTTGGAAAATATCAGACGTAGTTCAAAAGACATCATATTAAGTTTGGAAGACATAATATTGAAATTAGAAAAACATCAGATGTAGTTCAAAAGACTTCAAATGTAGTTTAAAAAACATCAGATGTAGTTCATAATACTTCATTTTAGTTTAGATCACTTTTGATGTACTTTATAGACATCAATTTTAGTTAAATATACAACAAAATTACTTTTAGCACATTGATTTAGTTTGATAGTCATCAAAAGTGATTTAGGATTACTTATTTGACTTCATACTTCGTTCGGACACTTATCATTTTGGAGTTGACTAGCAGTTTATTAGAAGTCATTTAGACTTGTCAGAACTTAGCAGAAGTCGTCTGAACTTATTAGAACTAGTTTATACACTTTAAAACCAGTTCACAAGACCTATAAAAAGTTAAGAAGACTTGATTGAGTTCAAAACTAGCTCCAAAAGTGACCAAAATAAGTCAAAGAAAATGTTTAAGGATATTTTGAAATTCTTATCCTTAATATTTAATTATCAAAGTTAAATGGTCGCTAATCATTTTAACCGATATTTCAAACGTATTAAAATCTAATAATAAGTATTATTAATTGTATTATTATCAACAATGCATGTATTAATATTATGATTACTAATATTATTCATATTGCTACTATTATGTAGTGGTAAAAATAACAAGATTGTTAAATACGTTGGTGGCTGCCAATAAGGTGTTTGGTCTCGGTTACGTTTATAAGAGCTGGGTTTTCTTCGGCGGGAATGAAACAAGATGATGAAAACAAACAATCGGATTTTCTATGTGTAGGCAAGGTTGAGGTTACAAGTTGTAAACCGTTATAGAGGTTATGTTGAATATCTAGTTTAGAATTAATGATTCATGTATAGGAGATTTAATCTCATCCATCTAATATCAAGTTGCATGATGTTTGTCAGATAAGACACGTATTTTATTTTCACTTTATTTTAATATATACATATACTTCAATTCAAAGGTGAAATCCTAGTCATGGGATTAGTTTCTAGAAACCTTATCTACCTTCAACATTTCCTACTAGTCCATATGCTAAATCAATTTATCACTAGTTTGCCACGTAGTAAAAAACCCTTCAATTTATTTTCAAGGTTTATGACAAAAGGTTTCGTATTATCATTATTATTTAGGTAGTTATTGAAAAGAATTACTACTCAGATAAAACTAAAAAAGAAGTACGTAAATTTTGGGTTATTTCACAAATACATCAAGGAGTTGATTTGAGTGGTGCATCTATATGTTTTTATTGAATAGAGAAGGTCAAGAAAAGAAAGTCCTTACACAGGCAGAAAAGAGACACAATATTTTTTCAGTAGACCTACTTTTCAAATCTCTCTTATGTTTTATCAAAGACACATGATCAATTGGAACCAAAAGATAGAGAAGATTGTGAAACTTCCAGCGTAGTGTTGACGACCTTAAACTATAGAAGATGGATCATCAATGTGAAGGAGATTATGAACACCCATTGGATTTGGGAAGTTAATGAACCTGCGAAAGGGGTGGTTATAGACGATAGAAAGAACAATATAGAAATAGCGTTCATGTTTCAAACTTTGGTGGATGACATCTGATGATAGTTGGTATGCACAAGAATGCTAAGCAAATTTGCCATGCTTTGAAGGTTCCTTTTATTGGACATTTTCATGTATTGGCGGACGAACAAGCTAGGGAAAAGATTGATCATGAAGAGTAAAAAGCACTAACGTGGAAGTAGATAAAGAACTTGTGATGACTGATATACTCACTTGATAATGCAAAGACTGAAGATCAAGATTTGGAATTTCAGAAACCGAGTTGGATTACTCTTGATGAGCAAATTTATGTTTATGATAGCCCGAGACAAGTTCCACCCAAAGATAATAAAGTTAATGATGGGTTGAAAAGGTTATGAAGAATGGAACAAGACAACTCAAGAGCCCGGACAAACGAGGTGTGTATCTTAAGATTGCAAACACTAAACTTAATCTTAGTCGCCCGCGATCAAACCTGGCTAAGCGATTTGTTTATGCTCGAGCGTTCAAAGACCCGACTGTTCAAGTTGGACTGGACAGTGGAACAAGGAGCAAGATTTTTTTCTTGGAGTTTACCAGGCCATAAGAAGCGAGCTAGAAAAGAAAATTTGACTCAGGAGAAAAAAAAAATTGTTGTTAAAAGAAGTAAAGTGACACGGTGTGAGTGTGGTATAACTTTTAGCATATTTTTAACTCTTTTCTTTAATCAAGCTTAAAATTTATAGAACACGATACAATACAATCATTCTCTACAACACGTTAGGGCAAGTGCACCCATCATTGGCGTAGTATAGTGATGATAAGATACCAAGGTCATCCAAGGACACAAGAGCTTTTAATACCGGAATATCGTCAAAATCTAATCTAAACAAAAATTTGAGAAAAGATGTTAGTAAGTTTTTTTTTTTAAAAAAGAAAGATAAAAGAAATGAAAATAAAATGTTAGTAAAAACAATAAACAAAATAGAATCACTTGGTTCTGACTCCCCCTTTATGTACTCTTTGATGATTTCCACACTTTAAGTTTTTAAGAGATTATCTTAGTTATTGTGGCATGTCCCTCTTTTGGAGGCAACGCTACCCTCATTCATATTGGTCTGAGTTAGCAGGGATACAGTCCCAAAAGGTCGGATTATTAAAAGATAATTAAATAAGTTATTAATGTAATATATGGGATGTCCCTCTTTTGGAAGCAACGCTACCCTCGGCCATATTGGTCTGAGTCAGCAAGGATACAGTCTAGACAGGCCGAATTAAAGTTTTAACAGTAATTTATTTATAAGGGATTTAAGTCGTTTTTTACTTCCCCGATTTGATGCTATCTGCCTCAAGAGAATTCCTAATAAGCTTAAATCAAGTACTCAGGATCTATACACTGAACGAGGCAAGAACTTTACCTAAACCATCCTTCTAACCTCCTTCCAGGCAGTTAACGTGCTTTATATAGACGATAAAGACATGAATGAGTGAATCAACAAAACATGAATAACAGATTGAGTAAAATTAACTTTCAATATAAAAAAATGGTTATTAAAGTCATTAATACAAACCCAAATAAAAAGTAGCCAAAGCTTGGGAATCAAAAGTAATACAGAACATTTGTCTTTACCAAGTGATGTAAGAGATTAGCCAAACATGGCCTTTGATTGACAAGAACTCTTACGATCAATCTTGGCCCGAGACTACTATACACACTCTAAAGGTGGATAATAGAGGAATGTGGTGGATGATCGCGTTAGTAGTGGTGGAATGGTGGCAAGTAGGAGAGAAGTGGTTTGCCAAGGAATAGGTTGGAAGTGAACCAAGCCTCTCTATTTATAGCTGAAATTAGTTTCTTCACATAGCCTCGTGCCCAAGAGGCATGACCCCATGTCCTTCTTTCTCTATCTTCATTTAATGCCCGGTGTCAGGTCATATACACACATGGTCCCGTGTGACAGTAGGCACGACCCTGGTCAACTTTTTGGGGTCCATTGGGAGATTATGCATATCCGGAGTTGACCAAGGCCCCATGTTCATAAGACACGGCCCCGTGTCTCTGGTCTGTTGTGTTTTGTCTTGATCTGCATGGCCTTGAACACACTATAGTAGGGTACGGCCCCGTGTCTGGATGTCACGGCCCCGTGATTGTCTTCTGGATTGTTGTTTTGGTCTTGGGGTGTAGCTTGGAGGGTAGGCATGGTGTGTTAACTCTTCTTTCTTGTATTTGTATTGGTTATTGCCATTAATATGTTTATTTTGTACGTTTAAGCTCATTTAGTCCTGAAAATCAAAAGTATACAAGCAACCCACTTTTCCAACATTAGTACATAAAAAGGTTTGGCTTTAAGCCTTGCTTGATATAATCTATAAGTTGCGTTTTGCGCATATCAAATGCCCCCACACTTGAATCTTTGCATGTACTCAAGCAAAACTCTTTAATATTGCTTACACACACAAATAGAAGAGGTAGAGAAGAAGTTTTGGGTCTTGCTTAAAGTGTCGGGTATCCAAGTTCTTTTTTATTTTGTTTTTATTTTATTTACAATCCTATTCGACATGATTTATATAGAACATTTTTTTAGAAAAATATAGTTTTGGGCATAACATGCTTCTTAAAATTCCGTTAAGCTTTATACAATTTGACATGTCTCACAAGTGGTCACTCAATACTCGGACGAAGATGTATAAGTGAAACGCTTGGACCCGGTGTGGACTTACTCCTACCATAGGCTTGACAAGCAATCAAACCTCTTCCTTTTTGACATGATCTTTGTAAATATCAAGAGGACTTTAAATGGTAAGTTTTGGCTAGGAGTAGGGACTTTTTTGTTGGGAAAGTGGCGAAAGGTGTAAAATTGTCGATTTTTTTAAAAAAATTATTTATGACTTCGATACAAACAATATAATCTATAAACTTTAAGCAAGATTTTGGGACTTGTTTAATTATTTCAAGCAACTAAGGATTTTTTTTTTTGAGTAAATATACACAAGATAACTAAGTCACTTTTTTACATTTTTCAAAAGAACCGAATTTTTACTAAAATAAAGGGTGTAAAAGTAAAAAGGTTTATGGGTGACGGGTGGTTGTTACAAAATGTATTTTGTGGGTTTTAAAACGAAAGGTTTAGGCTCAAAGGGGTTAACTAGGGGATTTTTTTTGTTTTGGTGGGGAGATAAAAAGAAAAATAAGGTTTAAGTGAAAAAGGGTTATAGTCCTAATGCCTCAATCATTTATTTACTTGGATTTGTCAGTAAAGACCGCGAATGCATTGTCTTGGCAAGTTCTCGATTCGTAAGAACCATACGGGCTATCACACAACAAATGAAAAGTGAATATTTAGTAAAGATATGGTATTGTATGCTCAGTAAAGACTCGGAACCACTATTTGTGGGAAAACGGTTAAAAAGTGTGAAAATGTATATACAATCAAATTTTACAAAGAATTGTCATGCCTTTTATAACTTTGTTCTTATATGGTTCTTTTTATCATGGTGTTATGGGTTGTAAATTCGTAAAAACAATATTTTTAGAACTTTGGTTTTCCAACTTAAACCAAGACAAGATAAAGAAAACAAAGAAAAATTTTGAAAAAGATTTGGTGTGTTTAGCTGTTCCAAATTGAGTTTTGTGTAAGCTTGTCTAGGACAAAAGATTCAAGGTCTCCTGTCCCCCCCCCCCCCCCACACACACACACTTAAATTGTACATTGCCCTCAATGTGTCCAAAAAGGGATTGAAAATGATTAAATGTGTAAAAGTGGGTTTAAAACAACACTTTTCAGAAACTAAGGAGTGGGCACGGGGGCGTGTTATGGAGGTACAGCCCCGTCCCTGACAGCTAGTGTTACTTTATTTTTGAAAACTTACAAAAGGTAGGCATGGGCCTGAGCCTAATAGGCACGACCCCGTGTGAGAGATCCAGTGACCAAATTTTTGTAGCTGGTAAGAGGTACGGAGGGGCCTGCTTACCTCACACGGCCCTATGCTAAACTTACTATAATGAAGATTTCGAGGCGAAGGACCTTCTTCTTGTTTATTGGGTTCTTGATTCAAGATCCTTTGACTGGTTTCAATCCCCTTTTGAGTGTGTTTATTCCTACAAAGAGAAAACTTATAACAAAAGCATTACCTAAAAACAAAACTAAATCTTAAACGTGATTGTTCTTTCGAAAAGGAAGCCATACTTTTGAAATTGGAACAAGTATGCTTAAGTAAACTACTTTTATTAATTCATAGTCCATGGAATGCCTCCATGCCACGTTTATTGGGACCTTCGCTTGACCTAAGATCAGTCAAATGTTAACTCGCATCCTAGGTGGCACTGGCTGAGAGCATAGTCCAAGCTCGAGTCTATTGCCTTAATGTAGTTGACCGGATCATCCTCCACGCGTTGTCCCACTTCGAACTTCACTTCCTTGTTGCCAACCCTCAATGTTAGCTTTCCATCACTCACATCCACCATGGCAGTGTGCGGTGGCAAGGAACGGTCTTCGTAGTATGAGTGGGATCTTGGTGTCTCCTTCCATGTCAAGGATTACAAAGTTAGTCGGAAAGACCAATTCTCTGACCTTAACCAAAAGATTCTCTATGACACCTTGAGGGTACTTAACCGACCTATCTTCAAGTTGGATGCTCATCCGTGTAGGATGCAGCTTCCCTACTCCGAGTCGTTTGAACATGGAGGTAGGCATTAAGTTAATACTAGCTCCTAGGTCGGCAAACGCATTTCTTATTGGCGATCCCCTAATGGAGCAAGGAATTATGATGCTTCCGGGATCAATCTTCTTTTGGGGGAGTTTTCTAAGGAGTACCACCAAGCATTCTTCACTTTGGCTAACTTGTTGATTTGATTCAATCTTCCTTTTGTGGGTAAGGAAGTTTCTCATCAATTTGGAGTATTTTGGCCTTTGTGTGAGGACTTCGACAAAAGGAAGATTGATATGAGGTTGATTTAGGAGGTTTACGAACTTGGTGAATTGCTCGTCGGTCATTTGGTGAAGTAAAAAGTCAGGGTAGGGCACCGGTGGTGGTTTGGTAGGATCAGTGTTGTGGGTTTGGGTGTTGTTTTGGTTATTGGTTAAGGGGGTGTTTGCGGGTTAGTTAGTTTGTGGAGTATTTTGAGGTGAAGTGATTTCATCATCAGGCCTTAACTTCCGGTTTCTCAAAGTGATAACGTTTACTTGTGCTTTTGGGTTTGGTTTAGTCTTGCTAGGTAGGGCACCTTGTGGTCTTTCGGAGAAATTTTGGGTGAGTTAGCTTACTTGTTTTTCAATGTTTTGTATACTAGCCCGTTGGTTTCAAAGTTCGGCTTCAGTTTGTAGGAACCTTTCTGAGTACCGTTTGTCATATTCGAAGAAAAGACGAGTGATGAGGTCCCCAAGCCTTTCTCTTCCTCCTTGTTGTTATGGGTTAGCATTGTTGCCCGTTTCGAGGTTGTTGTTGAAAGTTGGGTCATTGGCTTTGATCTACCTCCCAGCTCTCTCCACCTAAAGTTGGGGTGATTTCGCCATTCGGGGTTGTAGGTGTTACTTGGAGGTCCCAGTGGTCGAGGACATTTATTGAGGTAGTTCACCATTTCCGTTTGGTTCTCCCCATCTTTCATGCAACTCCAGTTTTCATGTGGTCCGCCACATCCTTCACAAGCCATAACCAAAGCAGTTTTTGTCAATTCATCTATAGTTAAAGATTCGATTTGGGCTTGTAAAGAAGTGGTTTCATCCACTTTGTGGGACCCCGAGGCTATGGATTTTGGGCCCCTAGGGGTGTTCCATTGAAAACTATTTTGAGCAATTTCTTCATTTTGGTTGTAGATTTCGACGGGTCGTCGATTTCCAAGGAATCCCCAGGAGTTTGAATTGGGGATTTGCCTTGTGTGTGGTAAGAGTCCATTATAGAAAATGGACAATTGTTGCCAAACCTCTAGACCGTGATGTTGGCATTTCCTTAATAACTCCTTGACATTTTCCAATGTCTCGTACAAAGATTCCCCCTCCACTTGAGAGCATGAGTTAATATCGGTCATGAATTTAGCGGTTTTAACGGGAGGGAAATATTTGTAGAGAAATTTTTGGGCAAGTACATCCCAAGTGTGCACGGACCCATTTGGGAGGGTGTTGAGCCAAGCCTTAGCTCGCTCCTTGAGTGAAAACGGGAACATACAGAGCCGGATAGCGTCATTGGAGGCTCCGTTGATATGAAAAGTATCACATATTTCCAAAAAGTTGGTAATATGTAAATGGGGATCTTCATTAGTTAGGCCGTGAAAGGTGATGGAATTTTGGAGTATTTGGATTAGGTGTGGTCGAAGCTCGAATTTGTTAGCGTCGACGTAGGTAGGTTAATAGCGTTCCTCGATTACCGACTGTAGGCCGTAAGTAATACATAAGTGTAACACCCTGTAAAATCGTGTCCAATAGTATAGTGACACGTGTTATATTTTTATTTTTAGTATATTAAAGACTAACAGGGACTAAAAGTGTCAACATGCTCAAACTAAGTCTCTGAGTGATTTTGATGTCAACATGCATAAACCGAGCCTCTGAGTGACCATTAGTGTCAACATGCTTAAAATATAGCCTCTGAGTGACCATTAGTGTCAACATGCTTGAAATATAGCCTCTAAGTGACCATTGGTGTCAACATGCTTAAAACTTTGCCTCTAAGTGACCGTTGTGTCAACATGCTCAACCTCTGAGTGACAGCGGAGTCAACATGCTTATAACGAGCCTCTGAGTGATCCTTTACGAAGTCCTAACTCTCATACGTAAATATGTGAAAGTTGGATAATGGAGGGATTAAAAGTGTCAACATGTTAACTTATACCTCTGAGTGACCTTTTAACGAACCGAGAGCTCGACAATGTCGGGCATAATCCCGGGTATGCCAAGTATCGGCTACGGAGGGCTAAAAGTGCTAAAAAGGTGTTTTAGGAGATTTTAAGGGTGTTTAATAAGTAGAGTGGCTAAAAGTGACAAACTTTAATTCTGCCCATGGAGCGCTCGCGGGGCGCGAGAGGCCTGTGTCTGCATAAAGTTTGCTTAGCCTCCACACATATTGCCAAAAACCAGTTTTTTCGATGGACTTTCAATCAGCTATGCCACGTTTTAGGACACTTGTAAGCTCCCTCTTACACCCCTAAACACCTGGCATCACCTCCTTTGAGTTCTCCAACTATAAATAGGTGTTCAAGTCCACCATTTGAACTTGCACCTTTCTTATTCATAACTCTTCTCCCTCCTCTGGAAGTTCCTAATTGAAAGGAGCATCCAACTTAGTTCTCTTGCATTCTAGGAACCTCTTGTAAGTGTTCCTTGCTCTTGCATTTTCGTTTATAGGCTTTTATAGCCAACAGTCAAGCGTTTTACAGAAAACGCTTTGACATTCGGTTAAGACCATTATGGTCCAGCCATTGTTCGTAACGAACATGGCTAAGTGATCGTAATAAGGTAGGTGTTAATCCCCATAAAGGGCACCTCCTAAAGATCACGTTTGCTAGACCAATTGATGGGTCAAAGTTATGATATTAAAAAGTCAAACATGCCATTTTTCGGACTAATCATAAATTGATCTTATATATGTTATGAAACTTTTTTGACACTTAAACAAGTTGGTAATAATTATTAGAACATGTTCGGCTTGTCACACCCCGACCCGCAGCGGAATAAGAGTCGGGGCATAATTGGGTTATCACCAAAGCTCTTGACATTTACTATTATGTTTCATATTTAATAAAGTCAAAGTTACATTTCAAAAATCCAAACATGTTCATTCAATACAAGGAAAATAAGCCAAGCATAAAAATCCCAACACTAAATCGTTTTATTCTTCTAGTCCAAGTCCTATGTGTTCCTAGCTGCAGCTGCTTCACCTGTATCATGTGTAAAATGGGAGTTTTTGGGTCAACATAAGTTGGCGAGTGAACCTTATTAGATAAACATTTATTAATAAATTAATTGTTAGTTTATCAATGAAAAATTGTGCATAACCATAGATGAGCAAATGTAAATAATCAAGTAATGGCAAATAGCAATCACAACTATAACATACAATAACACATGGCAGCATACATGAACATACCAACATCATACTGTGAATAACATAAATGAAACTGTGCGATCAAGGCTCAATCAAACGGAGCCGATCGTATTGCATGTACTGAAAATGAAAATGTCTGTGCGATCAAGGCTCAATCAAACGGAGCCGATCGTATGTGGGCACGCCAGGTTCAACCGCATAATAAAATGGGGAACATGCTCAACGCTCATAACGTATTGGGGAGCGGCGGCCTATGAAATTGCATGTACTGAATAATAAATTGCATCCAATAATAACTACTAACAGCAACAAACTGAATACACAAGTTCATGATACGATGTATGCACAATGGTTTAGTAATAATATATATATACAAAGACACATGATACACCCCAAAACGTGATTAAAACGGGGAATTTGTAAGATTCACTCACATTGGGTGCGTTGGATTGAAGATGGTGAGGTGCGCACGAACTAGATGAGCGGATCAACGAGGAATACTAACCTAAATAATAATGGAAAAATATATTAAATGGATGGATTTTATTAAGGATTTTAATGAAATTTTTATATATATTTTTGTGAGTTTATGGCTATTTTCTATCTTTAAAAATGTTATTTTTAAGTATTTTTAATCGATTTTTAAATTAAATTAAATAAATAAAAATATAAAAAAAAATTATTTATTTAACGTTGACCGTTGACCGGTTCGGTCAGCGAATTAATCTGCGCCGGGTGAGGCTCGAACCCGAGACCTCCCGTTCGCGTGCACGCAGCTCTACCAACTGAGCTACGTGTCTAACCCGAAATAATCTTGTTTTTAATTATATTTATACACTTATTCAATTTAACCGAATTTCCTTTATTTGCAAAAACATTTTAATTCAATCGGACCGGTGCTCGTGACGGGTTTCGAACGTGCAACGTGTGGTTCATGTTGCACACAGTCCACCGCTGGACTGCGTGTCTAACCTGGTTACTATCCCGGTTTTTATTATACTTAACAACTAACTGGGTTATCCCGGTTTAGTTTTTAAACAAAAAGGCGCGTTATTATATAAGGTGTGCGTGTAGCAGGGATCGAACTCGGGACGTGCGTGTGTATTTTGCACACAGTCCACCGCTGGACTGTGTGTCTAACCCGTTTAAAATACCGATTTTAATTAATCTTATGTTATGTTGCGTCTTCATCTTCTTCGTTGATTTTACACAGACAAACTTATTCCGACTGTTATGACCGATTCATGACATATACGCTTTTCAGACATTATCAGTAATTTAAAAGTAGAGAATGGAGAGAATTTAAGGAAAAAGATATACCGATTGATGTTGTTCACAGAATTCCGGCGGAGGTGCGTCGGTACTGAAAGTGAACTCCGGCTGTTGAAACCAATTAACAGTTTTGTTCGATTATTTAAGAAGTTGAGTCACTTAAATAAGGTTTAACAGAAGTTTAGGAGATCATACCCATTCACAGTGTGATTCCGGCAGTTTCAGGAGTTTTCCGGCGAAGGTAAGATTTTCGATAAACGTTGACTAGGATCGATTCTGATGGTGGAGTTGTGTTAGTGACTGATTAATCACATGATTGAAACAGAAAGAGTCGGAGGATATACCGTGTGGATGTGAGTCCTGGTTTTCCGGCGACTTGCAGAATTTTTCCGGCGGTCTGATTCAAGCTTCTCCGGTGGACTGTAAGGTTGCGGAAATGCAATTGGGAGTCTTGCAGAGTGATTTGAGTCGCAGGAAAGGTCTAGGATTGAAGTAATCCGAGAATTGAAGACTTTCGGTTATTAAACCGATCTACTTCCAAATTCCAGTTATACTCATGGCAGCATTGATTGGAATCGTCCGTTTATCGGTTATACTCGCTGAATCGAGAGTATCCGAATCGATTTGGGTGATTGATAACCGGTTTCAGTTACAATGTGTAAAATCGATTGATTTACCTTAGTCCATAAAAACTATTTGTTTCCTAAACATGACAGAAAACAAACAAGTGGCGGAGTGGTCTTGTGAGTGTGCGTCAAGGCTTTGATGTGTAACCGGCTGACCCGGGTTCGAGTCCCGGCAGCTTCATAATTTTTTTATTAATTTTATTTTTAACTTTTTATCAAATATAATTTTTATAGTTTAGTTTATTTATTAATTATGTATCGTTTTAACTCAAAATAATCATAAGTATTTAATGTAACTTTTATAACTTGGCACTTGATTACAAAACGGAGCGGGTTTTGAAGACCCGATTTTTACAAATGTTACAATATCCCCTACTTTTAGGAATTTCGTCCCGAAATTTAAGCAGTTGAAGTAGTAGGAAAAAGATGCGGGTATTTTTCATGCATTTAGTCCTCACGTTCCCAAGTAAACTCAGGTCCCCGTTTCGACTCCCAGCGTACCCTAACAATTGGAATGCGACTTCGTCGAAGACGCTTCTCCCCGTAGTCCATGATCTCCACTGGTCTTTCAATAAAATGCATAGATTCCTCAATCTGAATATCTTCCAGCGGAATATGGAGATTCTCATCAGCGAGGCACTTCTTCAAGTTCGACACGTGGAATGTGGGATGAATCTTGTTGAGTTCTTCTGGTAGGTCAAGCTTGTATGCTACAGGACCTACTCTTTCGAGTATCTTGAAAGGTCCTACGTAACGAGGTGCTAGCTTCCCCTTTTGACCAAAACGAACTACTCCCTTCCACGGTGATACTTTTAAAAGCACATGATCACCAATGTTAAACTCTAAGGGCTTCCGTCGTTTATCTGCATAACTCTTTTGACAACTTTGAGCTGCTAATTGTTTCGAATTTGATGAATCTTGTCTGTGGTTTCTTGGATCAATTCTGGACCAGTAATTTGTGCTTCCCCAATTTCGTGCCAACAGACAGGAGATCGGCACTTACGACCATATAAGGCTTCAAAAGGTGCCATGCCGATGCTCGAATGATAGCTGTTGTTGTACGAAAATTCAACTAATGGTAGGTGGGCGTCCCAATTTCCCTTGAAGTCTATGACACATGCTCTAAGCATATCTTCAAGAGTTTGAATGGTGCGCTCAGACTGTCCATCAGTTTGAGGATGATAGGCGGTACTGAGATCTAATCGTGTGCCCATCGCGGATTGTACTGCTTGCCATGTTCGTGAGGTGAAACGACCATCACGATCAGAAATAATACTTAACGGTACCCCATGTCGGCTTACGATTTCGTTGATATAAATACGTGCAAGCTTTTCGTTTTTGAAATCTTCGCGGATAGGAATAAATTGAGCTGATTTTGTAAGTCGGTCTATAATTACCCATATTGTGTCATACCCACCAGAAGTGCGAGGTAACCCGGTAATGAAATCCATGGTTATATTTTCCCACTTCCATACAGGTATTTCTGGTTGGACTAGAAGTCCTGAGGGTCTTTGGTGTTGAGCCTTCACCTTGGAACATGTGAGACACTTGGAAACAAAAACGGCAATATCCTTCTTCATTGTGTTCAGCCTTCACCTTGGAACATGTGAGACACTTGGAAACAAAAACGGCAATATCCTTCTTCATTCCAGGCCACCAATAGGTGTATCGTAGGTCTTGATACATCTTATCGGCTCCTGGGTGTATAGAATATCGCGTTTTGTGAGCTTCATTCATAAGAGTTTCACGAAGATTGTTGTGGTTAGGAATCCAGATACGATCTAGGTAATACATAATATCGTCTGATTTAGTTTCAAGTTTTAGCTCGGCTCCACAGGACATCTCCTTTCGTACATCTTCTTCTGTTATTGAAACGTGTTGGGCTTCTCGAATTTGATCTTTAATGTCGGTTATAATTTGCGAACATAGAAGATGAATGGAGTTCGCATAACCCTTTCGACTAAGTGCATCAGCCACCACATTTGCTTTACCAGGGTAGTATCTAATTTCACAGTCGTAATCATTCAGAAGTTCGACCCATCTTCGTTGCCTCATGTTTAACTCTTTTTGATTGAAGATATGTTGAAGACTCTTGTGGTCAGTGTATATTTCACACTTAGTACCATAGAGATAATGTCTCCATATCTTAAGAGCGAATACAACGGCTCCAAGTTCTAGGTCATGAGTGGTGTAGTTCTTTTCATGCGTCTTGAGTTGTCTCGAGGCATAAGCTATGACTTTTCCTCTTTGCATGAGAACGCAGCCTAATCCTTGCCCTGACGCGTCGCAATAGACTACAAAATCATCACAACCTTCAGGAAGAGTGAGGATTGGTGCATCACAAAGTTTTTGTTTAAGAGTTTGAAAAGCTTCTTCTTGCTTGGGTCCCCATACGAAAGGTTTTCCCTTATGAGTTAAAGCCGTGAGTGGTACAGCAATGCGAGAGAAGTTTGAAATGAACCGACGATAATAGCCAGCTAGTCCAAGAAAAGATCTTACTTCAGTTGGTGTACGTGGAGCTTTCCATTCTTGAACGGCTTTGATCTTTGAAGGGTCAACATGTATTCCCTTGTCATTGACTACATGCCCGAGGAATTGCACCTCTTTCAACCAGAATTCACATTTGGAGAACTTGGCATAAAGCTTTTCCTTATCTAGAAGTGCAAGAACGAGTCGAAGATGACGCTCATGATCAGTTTTAGATTTTGAATAAATAAGAATATCTTCGATGAAGACTATAACAAATCGATCAAGATAAGGTTTGCAGACTCTGTTCATTAGGTCCATGAAGACAGCTGGTGCGTTGGTTAATCCAAATGGCATAACCATAAATTCATAGTGGCCATAACGAGTTCGAAAAGCAGTCTTAGGGACGTCTTCCTCATGCACTCTAAGTTGATGATAGCCAGATCGAAGATCGATTTTTGAAAAGCAGCTGGCACCTTGTAGTTGGTCAAGAAGATCATCAATGCGAGGTAAAGGATAGCGATTCTTGATTGTTAACTTGTTGAGCTCTCTGTAGTCGATGCACATACGAAAAGATCCATCTTTCTTCTTTACAAAAAGGACAGGTGCACCCCAAGGCGACGAGCTAGGACGTATGAATCCCTTGTCAGTCAACTCTTGCAATTGACTGGCTAGCTCTTGCATTTCAGAGGGGGCTAACCTATATGGAGATTTTGCAACTGGTGTAGCACCAGGTATAAGATCAATACGGAATTCGACGTCTCTAACTGGAGGAAGTCCTGAAATGTCGTCAGGAAAAACTTGTGGAAAGTCTTTTACTACAGGAATGTCTTCAAGTTTCTTCTCTGTGGTCCCCTTCTTGATGATATGGGCTAAAAACGCGACATAATTCTTGCGAAGATATTTTTGAGCTTGAAGACAAGACATTAAGCTGAGCCCTTTCGACGAGGTTTCTCCAATGATTCGAAGAGTCTGACCGTTTGAAAGAGGAATACAAATAAATTTTTCACGACAAACAACTTCCGCCTGATGTTGACTGAGCCAATCCATACCGATTATGATGTCAAAACTTCCCAGCTTCATAGGAATAAGGTCAACTGAGAAATCGTGGTCCTTTAAGGTGAGTGTACAGTTGCGTAAGATAGAGTCTAATGAAACTGGTTTCCCGTCCGCAACTTCTACCGTTATGAATTCCGCGAGCTTATCCCGATTTTTGTTTAAGATAGGTTCAAATTCTAAAGATACAAAACTTCTATCCGCACCAGTATCAAATAACATAGAGGCATATCTACCATTTATAAGGAACGTACCGTTGACCACATTGCCGTCAGCTCTGGCCTGGTTAGCGTTGATATTGAAAGCTCTCCCTCTTGCAGGTGGGGGAGCTTGGTTTGCTTGGTTCACTGGGTTGGCTTGGGCCTAAGCATGAATAATGTTAACCAGCCTTGGACATGTGTTTCTGAAATGGCTTGGGTCGCCGCAATTGAAGCAAGCCCGCATAGGTTGGCCCACAGGATAATTGGGTTGGTAGTATGTTTGGGCTAAATGTTGGGTGGGTGGAAATGGTAGGGGTTGTTGGGCTTGACCCATTAACTGTTGGTGGGTTTGGGTTAAAGGTTGATGGCGGTTTGCTCGTTGAGGCATGCGGCAGTTTTGAACAGTATGTCCTGCGCGACCGCAGCCGGTGCAGTATTGGCAAGGATGATCAGGGGAATGGTGATATTGGCAATGGTTACATTTTGGTAACGGGCCAGTGTAGGGTGTTCTGTATGGTGCGGGTGAAGGAGTGACTTGAGTAATGGGTGCAGCAGGAATAGGGGTGTTGGTTTGGGTAACTGCAAAATTTCTGGTGTTGCGCTTCCTCTTATTAGCGAACTTAGAGGAAGGAATGGGGTGGTTTGAAGTTTGTCCCTCAACAGGAGCTTTCTTCTTCTCTTCTTTGAACTTCCCGTTGCGAATTCGGTTTTCGGTCAGTTCAGTTGCTAACTCCATAGCAGCTTCAAGTGTTACTGGTGAAACGCTGAGAACTGAATCTTGGATTTTCGAGGGAAGTCCTCGAATATAATGTTCAATCAGACGATAGGTTGGTGTGAATAAATTTGGAACCATTTGGTTCAACTCCAAGAACCTCTTGTTGTAGGTAGAGTGATCACCCTCCTTTTGCTTTAGAGCATGAAATTCATCCTCCAACTTCTTAATTTCACTTCTAGGACAGAAACGCCTAGTCATGATTTCCCTTAACTCTTCCCAAGTTAAGGCCATCGCATCTTCAGTTCCCCTCTTCCCTTTCTCAGTATTCCACAAGTGAGAGCTACTCCAAGTAGTCTCCCGGTGGCGTATCGAACCTTGCGATCCTCAGGGCAATCGCAGTTTAGGAAGGTGTTTTCCATCTCCTCGAACTAATGTAGGAGAGCAGTGACACCCTCGGTCCCTTCAAATTTAGGAGGATCACAGGACTTAAAATGTTTGTAAGAGCACTTGTTGGTAGGAGGGTTGTCGATGTTCTGGTCCTGTTGTTGGGGAGGGTTTGTAGGATTTGTAGCAAGGGCTTGTTGTACTTGTACCACAATGTCAGGCAATATCGTGGCCATTTGTTTCGCGATCTGAGTGGCCAAACGTTCCTGAGACCTTCCCGATCTTTTACCCCTTCGTTGCTGTCTAGACGACATCTACAGGATCATAAAATGAGAAGATTGTGAGTTTATGGTGTCTTTTTAGGTGTCATGTGTCTTTAAGAAAATGAAAATAACATAAATATCAATAATGCAACTACATCCGTATGATGTCTTGGGTTCGCTCATGTTGGGCCTCAAATGTCCCCCATACCTTCACCTACATAGTCATGTGGGCCCCCATGGCTATTGGCTTGGTAGGATTCACATTAGTATTGGCAATTTAACACTCGCATCCCCCGAATGCAAACCACAAAATATGTTCATGAGATGTTTGGTCGGAACGTGTCCAGGTGTAGACACAATGACAACTCAAAGTGGGATTAGCTCACACGACGTTTGGTATAGCATGCTTTGGCCTAATAGGTACTTCGTACTCTCATCGTTAGTCCCCAGGTAGGCAAACTGGTCCTTTATTTTGGATTTATACGAATGCCAGCCTAGACAGGACGTTCCGACTACAGGTACTGGTACCCTTCCAGTTACTACATGCCCGTCATGAGAACTCACTTTGATGAGATTTGAAAACACGAAAATCATTGTAAAAACGATCATGATGTGGTGTGTGCTTTCATGGATGTGATATGTTATGAGCATACGATTTCATGATAGGCTGTATATGATAATACATATAAATATCATGAAATTTGGCATATAACACACAAAATTCTTATAAGTTTCTAATCGACTATAGTATAGGCTCTAAGGGTCTAATAACCTATCCTATATCCCTATAGTCATGGCTCTGATACCAATCTGTCACACCCCGACCCGCAGCGGAATAAGAGTCGGGGCATTATTGGGTTATCACCAAAGCTCTTGACATTTACTATTATGTTTCATATTTAATAAAGTCAAAGTTACATTTCAAAAATCCAAACATGTTCATTCAATACAAGGAAAATAAGCCAAGCATAACAATCCTAACACTAAATCGTTTTATTCTTCTAGTCCAAGTCCTATGTGTTCCTAGCTGCAGCTGCTTCACCTGTATCATGTGTAAAATGGGAGTTTTTGGGTCAACATAAGTTGGCGAATGAACCTTATTAGATATATTAATAAATTAATTGTTAGTTTATCAATGAAAAATTGTGCATAACCATACATGAGCAAATGTAAATAATCAAGTAATGGCAAATAGCAGTCACAACTATAACATACAATAACACATGGCAGCATACATGAACATACCAACATCATACTGTGAATAACATAAATGAAACTGTGCGATCAAGGCTCAATCAAACGGAGCCGATCGTATTGCATGTACTGAAAATGAAAATGTCTGTGCGATCAAGGCTAAATCAAACGGAGCCGATCGTATTGCATGTACTGAAAATGAAAATGTCTGTGCGATCAAGGCTCAATCGAACGGAGCCGATCGTATGTGGGCACGCCAGGTTCAACCGCATAATGAAATGGGGAACATGCTCAACGCTCATAATGTAATGGGGAGCGGCGGCCTATGAAATTGCATGTACTGAATAATAAATTGCATCCAATAATAACTACTTAACAGCAACAAAGTGAATACACAAGTTCATGATATGATGTATGCACAATGGTTTAGTAATAATATATATATACAAAGACACATGATACACCCCAAAACGTGATTAAAACGGGGAATTTGTAAGATTCACTCACATTGGGTGCGTTGGATTGAAGATGGTGAGGTGCGCACGAATTAGATGAGTGGATCAACGAGGAATACTAACCTAAATAATAATGGAAAAATATATTAAATGGATGGATTTTATTAAGGATTTTAATGAAATTTTTAGATATATTTTTGTGAGTTTATGGCTATTTTCTATCTTTAAAAATGTTATTTTTAAGTATTTTTAATCGATTTTTAAATTAAATTAAATAAATAAAAATATAAAAAAAATTATTTATTTAACGTTGACCGTTGACCGTTGACCGGTTGATCAGCGAATTAATCTGCGCCGGGTGAGGCTCGAACCCGAGACCTCCCGTTCGCGTGCACGCAGCTCTACCAACTGAGCTACGTGTCTAACCCGAAATAATCTTGTTTTTAATTATATTTATACACTTATTCAATTTAACCGAATTTCCTTTATTTGCAAAAACATTTTAATTCAATCGGACCGGTGCTCGTGACGGGTTTCGAACGTGCAACGTGTGGTTCATGTTGCACACAGTCCACCGCTGGACTGCGTGTCTAACCTGGTTACTATCCCGGTTTTTATTATACTTAACAACTAACTGGGTTATCCCGGTTTAGTTTTTAAACAAAAAGGCGCGTTATTATATAAGGTGTGCATGTAGCAGGGATCGAACTCGGGACGTGCGTGTGTATTTTGCACACAGTCCACCGCTGGACTGTGTGTCTAACCCGTTTAAAATACCGATTTTAATTAATCTTATGTTATGTTGCGTCTTCATCTTCTTTGTTGATTTTACACAGACAAACTTATTCCGACTGTTATGACCGATTCATGACATATACGCTTTTCAGACATTATCAGTAATTTAAAAGTAGAGAATGGAGAGAATTTAAGGAAAAAGATATACCGATTGATGTTGTTCACAGAATTCCGGCGGAGGTGCGTCGGTACTGAAAGTGAACTCCGGCTGTTGAAACCAATTAACAGCTTTGTTTGATTATTTAAGAAGTTGAGTCACTTAAATAAGGTTTAACAGAAGTTTAGGAGATCATACCCGTTCACAGTGTGATTCCGGCAGTTTCAGGAGTTTTCCGGCGAAGGTAAGATTTTCGATAAACGTTGACTAGGATCGATTCTGATGGTGGAGTTGTGTTAGTGACTGATTAATCACATGATTGAAACAGAAAGAGTCGGAGGATATACCGTGTGGATGTGAGTCCTGGTTTTCCGGCGACTTGCAGAATTTTTCCGGCGGTCTGATTCAAGCTTCTCCGGTGGACTGTAAGGTTGCGGAAATGCAATTGGGAGTCTTGCAGAGTGATTTGAGTCGCAGGAAAGGTCTGGGATTGAAGTAATCTGAGAATTGAAGACTTTCGGTTATTAAACCGATCTACTTCCGAATTCCAGTTATACTCATGGCAGCATTGATTGGAATCGTCCGTTTATCGGTTATACTCGCTGAATCGAGAGTATCCGAATCGATTTGGGTGATTGATAACCGGTTTCAGTTACAATGTGTAAAATCGATTGATTTACCTTAGTCCATAAAAACTATTTGTTTCCTAAACATGACAGAAAACAAACAAGTGGCGGAGTGGTCTTGTGAGTGTGCGTTAAGGCTTTAATGTGTAACCGGCTTATCCGGGTTCGAGTCCCGGCAGCTTCATAATTTTTTTATTTGTTTTATTTTATCTTTTTTATCAAATATAATTTTTATAGTTTAGTTTATTTATTAATTATGTATCGTTTTAACTCAAAATAATCATAAGTATTTAATGTAACTTTTATAACTTGGCACTTGATTACAAAACGGAGCGGGTTTTGAAGACCCGATTTTTACAAATGTTACACGGCTCGTCAATTTCAGTTCTAGGGTCGGTTCGCAACCGAAAGTCGCGAAGTTTGACTTCTGCTTTGACTTTCAATTCTGACCCGATTTAGATTATTAGTTGTTGATCTAAAGTCGCATTATGATCGTAATATAATGTAGCGTAACCCTCTGAGGTTATATTACATGATCATAATCAGAATCTGAGTTTATGCACAAGTTCCGTAAGTACGCCATTTTTTACTAAACTACCCTTTTTGCTATAATCAAGGTTTTAATGATAATAAACTTGAAAAAAACTTTCCTATTGATATAATAGTATAAGTAGGATTATTTGGGATGTCAAACCAGATTATAAACTGAGTTTACAAGCAGGTCCTTGAATTATGTCGATAAATGACTATTTAGCCCTTGTGGCTCATAAAACGGTTTTAATCAAATCTTTTCAAGGTAAATCTTTTACCTACTGATATGTTATATTAAATAACATATCTAATACATTTTAATCTAACCTTAACATCAGTTTTCATTAAACATAAGACGTCATTTTACGACATAAGCGTCGTTTCGGCGCATAGTATGGTTTTAAACCTTTGACCAAGATTTGTTACCTACTGATTTTAAAAATTATTTTAAAATTTTTTATAGTAGGTACATATTACAAACTCAAAATCCCAAATAATTTTTAAACTATATGTTAAATGACCAAAAATGCCCCTTCGGTGCATAGTTTGGTCATAAAATATAAATTACATATATAATTGATATCCTACTAATATTATATCATAAATAAATCATTTTTCCAGAATACTTATGGTTATAACATTAAATTATAATCAAGTTCCTTTTAGACAATATGAAATCACCAAATACCCTTATGAGGCATAATTTCATTTTAAAACCTTAACGGGCATATAAGTTGATATCCTACTGATATTGCAACTTATTAAAATGTATAATGGCATATAGAACTTGTCCATGACTTATCCGGTTACCCGAAATCGCTAATATGTGTACGGTTAAGTATATGTAACTATTTTACTAAAATTTACCAAAACGGGTTTAACCTTGTCATTGAAGTTTCAAAATCCAGAATGTTTATAGTTTACCCATAATGTACAAGTCAAAGTGCTTGTCGGGTTTAAACTACATTCTATCTGGTCATCATTTAATCAAGCGCTATACGTCTTGATCCTGTACACTACTCGCTCTAAGTCTATGACTTAAGTAAGACCGTTAGTATTTAATTCGATAGCTTATGCCATAATCCATACTAGAGCCTTCCGGTAAATGCTATTTGCACTTAACTCATTTTGAATACGGCTGAGATATAATCTTGCATTTTAAACAAGGCTAACTCAGGTAAATACTCTTGACTTATTTTCCCTATACGGGCTTGGGATACGGTAAATTATTATCGCTTGGTCAGAAATGGGATCAATCGAATGCCAGATTGTGGCTTGTAAATCCGCATATTCTATTTTAATCAGTTTTGTTTGATAACTTAAACATCGAGGGTTAAATTACCGTGTCCTAGATATCCTCGGCTCATTACATTAGATAATGGTCACGTCCTTAGCGCGGGGTATAGGCTTACACCTGATAGACGCTCAAATGCAAATTACCCAAGACGTTGGGGATAACTCCTCTGTGAATTCTAAGTGGTGTGTATTTAATCATGTCTCGATCTCTGTATTGGGCCCTGTATGTATGGACAAACATGTGAATCTGTTAACAATGTTACAAAGTAACTTTCCCAAGTTATAAAAGATTTGTGTCATATGCACTTAAATCTAATTTTTAAAATGTTTTCAAAATGAGTCAGTCGGGTGTGTTTACCAGTGAAAGCTGACGTATTTTCAAAAAGATTAAACTTGCAGGTACAATACGAAATAGGCCGGAAGCTGCTCGGTAGTGAATAAGAGGATCTTGCAAATCCTTAAATCTGCCCTAAAGTCTGTTTTATATTCTTTCATTGTACATTTTATGATCCGCCTGTGGATCTTCTATTACAAGCCTGTATATTATTTTGTATTTTAAACATTCGGTTTGTAATAGTAATTTTACTTCAAGACTTCCATTGTGTCATGTTTAATTGACTATGATGTTATCAACTGACGTCACGATACTCCCCACCCGGGCCCACCGGTGTATGGATTTGGGTTGGAAATCCGGGTGTGACAATAAGAGTTCATTGATCTGCCATGGTGAGGTTTTAGGTCAAGGCTTTATGTTGGTTTTTAGCTTGGAGTCTCTTTTTAGGAAGCGCTTGGGTTTTTCTAGTGGCACTTTTATGTCTTTGTCGGAGTTGGAGGACATGAACAAGGTCGTATTTTCTGCAGGTTATACGGAACAGTATAAGTTTCTGCAAACAAAAACAGAGAATGTGTTGATCAGTTAACAGGCATGGCCCCTTGTGTTGATAGGCACGGCCCTGCTGTTGAGATAAAGTTTCTGTTTTCAGGTTCCCAGATACTAGAAGTGTGGCTCAGCCCCATGTTGAATTAGGCATGGCCCCGTGCTTCATTCCAGTAACACTAGAAAACAAATTCTTTAGGTACTGTAAGATAGACACGACCCTGTGTTAAGCCTTTTGGAAGTTAAGCACATTCTCGTATTTGATCAGGCACGGCCCGTGCTGAACCTGCAGAAAGTGAAGAAAATGCAGAAAAAGAAGAAATATACTAAAAAGAAAAAATAAAGAAGATTAAAAATGATTAGGCCGCCGATTCTAAACTTTCTCAAAATCCTTGTGTCCCTGGCAACGGCGCCAAAAACTTGACGTGATGCGAGTGTGGTATAATTTTGGTATATTTTTAGCACATTTTACTCGTTTATCAAGCTTTAAATTATAGAACATGGTCAATACAATCATTCTCTACAACCCGTTAGGGCGTGTGCACCCATCGTTGGCGTATTATAGTGATGGTAAGATACCGAGGTCGTCCAAGGACACAAGAGTTTTTAATACCGGAATATCGTCAACTTCTAATCTAACCAAAAATTTGAGAAAAGATGTTAGTAAGTTTAAAAAAAGAAAGATAAAAGGAATGAAAATAAAATGTTAGTAAAAACAATAAACAAAATAGAATCACTTAGTTTCGACTCTGCCTTTATGTATCATTTGATGATTTTCGCACTTTTGACATTTTAAAAGATTATCTTAGTTATTGTGGCATGTCCCTCTTTTGAAGGCAACACTACCCTCAGCCATATTGGTCTGAGTCAGTAGAGATACAGTCCCGTAAGGTCAGATTATTAAAAGATAACTAAATAAGTTATTAATGAAATATTGCATGTCCCTCTTTGGAGTCAATGCTACCCTCGGCCATATTGGTCTGAGTCAACGGGAATATAGTCCTGCAAGGCCGGGTTAAACTTTTAATAGTAGTTTATTTATAAGGGATTCAAGTCGTTCTTACTTCATCCAATTTGATGCTATCTGCCTCAAAAGAAGTCCGAATAAGCTCGAATCAAGTCCTCCTAGGATCTATACACTTAACGAGGCAAGAACTTTACCCAAACCACCCTTCTAACCCCTTCCAGGAAGTTAACGTGCTTTATATATACCGTAAAGACACGAATAAGTGAATCAACAAAACATAAAGAACTGATAGAGTAAAATTCACTTTAGTTATAAAAACACTAGTTATTAATACAAACCCAAATAAAAAGTAGCCAAAGCTTGGGAATCAAAAGTAATACATAGAATATTCGTCTTCACCAAATGATGTAAGATATTAGCCAAACATGGCCTTTGATTGACAAGAACTCTTACGAGCAATCTTGGATCCCGAGACTACTGCACACAATCTAAAGGTGGATAATGGAGGAATGTGGTGGATGATGATGATGGAATGGTGGCAAGTGGGAGAGAAGTGGTTTGCGAAAGGATAGGTTGGAAGTGAACCAAGCCTCTCTATTTATAGCTGAAATCAGTCTCTTCACGCGGCCTGGTGCCCGGGAGGCACGACCTTGTGTCCTTTCTCTATCTTCATTTAATGCCTAGTGTCAGATCGTATACACACACGGTCCCTTGTGACAGTAGCCACGGCCCCGTGGTCAGCTTTGTGGGGTCCATTGGGAGATTATATATCTGGGTGTAGACCACGGCCCCGTGTTCATGAGACATGGCCCCGTGTCTCTGGTCTGCTGTGTTTTGTCTTGATCTATATGGCCTTGAACACATTTTGTAGTAGGGCACGGCCCCGTGTCTGGATGGCACGGCCCCATGATTGTTTTCTGGATTGTTGTTTTGGTCTTGCGCTGTAGCTTGGAGGGTAGGCATAGTTTGTCAACTCTTCTTTCTTGTATTTGTGTTGGTTTTTCTGTTAATTTGTTCATTTTGTATCTTTAAGCTCATTTAGTCCTGTAAATCAAAAGTATACAAAGAAACATATTTTTTTCCAACACAAGTACATAAAAGGGGTTGGTTTAAGCCTTGTTTGATGTAATTTATATGTTACATTTTGCGCATATCATAAAGGGCATGTGAAACTTAGCCATTGGATTGAATAGTGGTATCTTGTATGATTTTGATGTTCACTTAAAGTTCAAGTCAAGATGTAATCCAAGAATCAAAGTTAAAGAGCTACCAATATTGCTCGGGATCAAAGACCTAGGAGGTATCGTATATCAAAAGACCGGTCTAATTAATGGTTTTGTGAATTGATTTAATTTTAACTTGGTGAGCAACTTAAGAGTTTTTATATAAAATGAGACTTGCTAATTATATACCAAAGTAACAAATTACAAACAAGTGGCAGGTAAACGGGCAACAAGCTGCGCCGCAACCCCTTTTGAATTGCAAAACCAATCCTACTAAAGACGAAACGGCCCTTAAAGGTTGAAAGATTACTATCCACAACCTGTTGGACCCTGTTTAGAAATTCCACAGCCTCTGGGGCTAGGGACCCAAATGTATCAAAAGCGAATGGGATAAACACGTGTTGATTCTCTAAACAAGCCTTCTCGTGTTTAGCGACCTTGCATGATTCCACCTTTAACGCAGCCTGGCCAGCAACAAACCCATTATCCCTGAGTCCAACAAGAGGGGACACTCCTGTAAGGTCCACACAATGTGTTTTTACCCTAGCCCACCCAAACACAAGAATATCAGCTGGCCGAAGAGTAAACCTCCCGTCGTGCGGATCCGTCAGAAAGTTCACCGGAGTCTCCTTTTTCGCCGAAATCCCTGCCCGCTTTAGAACATCGTAGAGAATATCCCTTACCAAATCATGTCGGTATTTAAAACCATGTAACTCCTTACAATGGACCGCATGTTCGACGAAAGTATCTAAACAAGCCTTGCGACAAACTGGGCAGGGTTTGGGACAATGGACCGCATATTCGCCGAAAGTATCTATAAATAGGAGTCTATAGTTTTGACATTCTATGTATCACCAACGCAATAAATGATTTGAGTTATATTCTTTTTAATTTGTGCGTTCAATAGAGACAGGGTTTGGGACTTGATGGGTAAATTTAAGAATATATCGGTGTAATTTAGAAATATGAGTAGTTAGATACTAGCAAAGTAACATTTACCATTTAAAAAATAACATTTTTATATTTTGTAATTGAATTCCTCCGACCTTACAAAAAGTGCATAATTGCATTTATAATCGCCCTTAAATTTTATTGTGAAATCCCCCGAGACTCCCCGTTACAAATCGAAGGGAGGCATTTGATTTTTGTAGTGTCACAATACAAGGTTAAAAAATTCGATTTATTAAAGAAATAAGTATGATGGTGAATGTGTTGGCATTTGACTTTTTGACCTTTGCAATGTGTTGGCATGTTATAAATGATATGGTGCCATTTTCATTTTTTAAGACTTCTTCATGTTGGATTGCCATTAAGATATGGGAAGAGGTACTAGTTTCTAGATAAGTCTTGCAATTTAAAAGTGTGTTAGGAGATCTAACAGTACACATAGACCTAACAAAACATGTTCCTAGAAGTGTGTACGCGTATTTAGTAGGAAGAATCTTTGTTGCCTTGTTGGTTATATTCCCTTTGACATGGCAAGTGTGCAACTTAACACCTTCCTTGGGTACTTGGGTTTGATGTATATAGAATAGTAAATCATATTTTAATACCAGTGGGAGTAGGAGCCATCCCTAAGAATCCCCATATTTCAGTTGCCATCTGCGAGTAGAAAAAACGAGCCTCTAGATAGATTATTAGGCCATTATCACCCTTTCGCCAAATTTGCCGCTCGTTTATTTTTCAGACTTTCCATCTTTGTGTTTTTAAATGGATTTAAATTTAAAAGTTATTGAATTTAATTAGGTTAATGAGAGTTGGGTTTATTTGTTTACTAGTGGGTTGGTACGTGCGATGCGGCGAGTGTCACCAAGGCTTTTTTGGAAAAAAAACAATCTAACCCGATTTATTTTAAGCACTGATTATACTCGGGCTTATTATTATTATTATTATTATTATTATTATTATTATTATTATTATTTAGATACTTTGTAATTATATACTTAAGTATTTAAATAGTATTTAGTTGTAAAATATAAATAGTAAGGGTGGCTTTTTGGGAAAGCGCAATCTAACTCGACCTGCCTTATACGATTTTTTATTTTGGGTATTATTATTATTACTACTATTATAATTACTATTGTGAAACAACAGTCTATTAACAACTAATATATCTGTATATAAACATGAAAGCTAGACTATGAAATCATGTAGAGAATAAAACATGGAGAATTCTTATTCATTGATCTAACATCATATACAAATACCATTATATATAGGCACTCACATTAGTACAATAGTAAATAAGATAAAGGGGTTATACATGTGGAAAGTCACTACATAATGGATGCATTCATAGATAGGGGTTATACATGTGGAAAGTCACTACATAATGGATGCATTCATAACACTCCCCCTTGACTATCCACATGATGGAATACTATTCTTTAATACGCTTAATGATGTTGCCTCATTAAAAACCTTGCTAGGAAAACCCAATGGGATAAAAGCTTAGCTAAGGGAAAAAGAGTGCAACGCGTATTGTCTACCTCTGATACTTCCGGATCAGCTATGTTGTCTCAAAAAACTTTACTAAGAAAACCTATTGGGTTAAAACTTGGTTAAGGGAAAAAGAATGCAATTTGTATAATGCTCCCCCTTATTTTTACATGTATCCTATAAGTGGCTCGTGTCGGACTTCTTTAAAAGTTGCTCAAAACTTTGTAATCCATTGATGTGCAGCTTGATATGTCGCTTGATCCATTAATGGGAAATCCTTCAATGAACATTGATGTATGATCTTCATGTGAAACTTTAATTATTTCTTCTTGTAAGTAGATACCATAAGATTCACGAATGTGTTTTGTTACATTCCCTGCATTTATAAAACTAACCAAACTTGTTGATGGGTTAGTAAAATATGAACACATACCTTTCGTACCTTAAGGGTATAGAAAATAAATGTTTTACTCACTACACTATCTCCTCGTCGTACACGAGTTAAATCTTGCCAATGAATTTAATGGTATATGTTCGTGTATAGCTAGCAAGATATATTAATACAATTTGTATTGAATATGGTACTTCATGACCAAGGATCTTTGCTTCTTTGATAGAAGATGATAAAAGTCATTTTTATCTATATCAAATATTTGAACATCACTAAATGTTAAGCTTTGTCCATATGAAAATGTCCAACATTTTCTAGATGTATTATGATTGATGGATATAATATAAACGCATGTCCTACGTGTCGAGCCATAAATTTGCAATATTGTATTTCATTTTCAAATTCTTGCTTAAATATTTGAGCTCTTTTTTTTCTCTTCGGGAGATTCAATGACATCATCAACAGATATTACAATACTTGTAAACCTGATATGGTTCTTTTAATGAAAACAAATGGACCAACTTCACCATATGTATTTCTCGAATTCGAGCTCACTGGTGAGTCAATTATATCATATTTGACTCTACTATTTTAGTCCACACATATTTTGTCAACTTCATATAGTATGTTCTTGAGGTTTTGACATCAATGCTTCTAGCATTATCAATCCATGAGGGAATTCGTTCCATCTTATCCATATATGCATGTGCTTTCACTCTTCAGAAGTTTTCCTATATAAATTTGCCCATTTAACACATAGATATCTATATCATGTAAAAGTGTCATGAACACTTGCTTTTATCTCCAAAATCCATATTGTACCATGCGTGTACACTATTTATTGAGATATCACAATCACTGGGTACAAGTTTTCAATGTATGTTTATTGGTGCACAAGAATTACATCGTTAATTGCTTTAAGAAACTCATCAGGAGTTCAATCGTATTCAAAAATGAATTTGTATACAACGATCATATTGTTCTCGAGAACTTACTTTACATGAATTACATAATTTAAATCCTTCAAGGACTTGCATGTAAACTTTAGTATCTAAATGATACATAACATTTATAAGACGCATATCAATTCTCTCTTTATATTACCAGACTAATTAAATATTGGAAAGCTATTGCATCCACCACTGGAGAATACATCTCCTCATATTTAATCATAGGTCTTTGCGAAATCCTTTGTGCCATCAATTGTTGATCCACATAAAAGACCTAATTATATTAAATATATTTTACAACTTTTTTATGGACTATTGGCCCATAAGCTTTCCATTTCAATAGAGCATTCAACTCTGCATTATTTGCGTCGTTTTATTTTGGCCAATCATTTCTTTGTATTTATTCATAGGCAGATTTTAAATCTTGATCCTCATTATTTCATCTTTTTAAGCGCTATATATACAAAAGTATAACGACATCGATTTTGTTTCGATTCCATACACTTCTAGACATGATATAATTTACTAAGAGCTCTTTATTTTCAGGTACATGAGATTCTTCCAGAACCATCATATCTAATGTCTCTTCAAGAAACCCTTTTTTTTACTATAACCTCGACTTGACCATCTTCTTCATTACTTGCTCCAATTTTTCGAGGAATTTTTATTTTCTTGGAATCGACTAGTCTACCACGCTTCAGCCGTGCAATAGATTCATTAATATATGGTTTGCCCTACTAGGACAATTAACTTAATTGGAGCATTAGCAGTTGACTACGTGACTTACTTAGTCACTGTATTTAGGTCAGTTAACATGTCTGGTGATTCATTCTTTAATCTAGGTAACGAATTATCTTTTGAACTTCTTGTTCACACAATTTAGTTTGAGGATCAATAATAATTCATGCATACCCATTCCTTTTTCAACTGCCATTAATCTCCCCCTAATGTTGAAAATGTTAATTTACTTAAATTTATTTAACGAGCCATAAATAAATCTCTCGTTAATTGCTCTAAGTATGTAATCATAAATAGTATTTTCATCCAACATATATACCCAACATTATTTGAGTTTCAATCTTTATGCGTTGTGGTGGATATATTCCAATGTACACCGCACAATAAAAGGTTTGATGGGAAATATTTGGTTCCTGACCAAAACCAACTATAATGGGGAGAAACTATTACAACATGTTGGCTTGATGTGAAATAATGTTACCGCATGTAAAATCACATGTGCTCAAATATGAACTTTTGCTCTCTTGATTATTGGCTTTGTAATCATTTTGTAGACGTTTGGTCATCGTCTTCAACAAAAGCAATTTGTGTCTTAAGCATTTAGAAAGTTCAATACTTATTCCAATAATCATTAGCAACAAGGAAATTAAATTCAATGTTATAACCACCATAAATATGATAATATGGAATAATATGCTTGCTATCTCATTAGCTAAGCTACACACAACTTCAAGTTGTAAATTTGATGACCATTTAGACGATGCATCAATTTAAAAACACTAAACTGTATCATGTTTGGATATACACATCCTTCATTCATTCCATAATATTTTAGGGATTCACACCCTACTTTGGTTGGTAAATAATTAACTTTTGTTGAGAGCAACTATGACATGTTTAATTATCATGAAGAATCTTCTGGTTATTCATTAAGTTTCACATCATTATGGGCACGGTGTGGTCTAACCGGTCACGCCAACATATAATTAAGATCCATAAACTTGTGGTTTATGATATTGTATATGTATCACTTGCACGTATGTAATACAAAACATAAGATATGAAAGAATGTATTATAACTTCAAAGTTCAAACCATCGTGTTATGTAATCACTAGTTTATCACTTTTGGTGGTCGATCTCATCATGACTATCATTATAATACTGATATTCGATCTCATTATTAGCTTGACTATCTTATATTTTCTGATAGTTTGATCTCTTATTAACATGATGATTGTTGCACTTCTAATGGTCAATCTCATTATTAATATGATCATCATTACAATTTTGTAAATGATGCCCATGATTACAATGATCAATATATATTCACTTCATGAATCAGAGTAAAACCATACAATTTTTATGGTTTTTCATTATTTTCTCGAACATATAGATATACAGTCGTTTCAAACCGTTCATACCCTTTAAATGATATTGCTACTTCAGGAGTATATTTGAGGTTTGACAAACAAAATTTGTTTTATCCGATTTCCCTTATAAATAAACTTCTCTTCGTATAATGTCAATTGAGAAGTAATTATATGTCCGAGTCATATAATATTTCTTTTATACTTGATAATGAGATACAAGGAGCATGACACTTTGGGTGTCAAATCGAAGCATATTTCTACTTTTTCATGAGAATGACAATAAACCACAACTTTGGTTTAGTCGTTTTATTCGGTATTATCCATGCAAAGAAGTGACAGCATATAGAATACAAGTTATAGATGGCAACAAATCATACAATACATTACCTTATGGCATGTCATCATATAAAAACAACTTATAATGCGCCTTTATAAAATAAGAAACCTTTTTATCACTAATAAGCAAACGCATATAATTTATGTAATAACTTATTATGGTATAACCAAACATAAAAATATCTTATATATTTTTAGCACTTTAAAACTTAATCATATATCTCTTTCAAGTTCTCAGATTATTTATTACTTGCATTTGAAAATTTTATTCGAAAATTGTAATACTGATGAATTACATAACATACTCATTTTTTTTCTTCTCAAATATTGATATTTAAACAACTAACGACATCATATAAGCAATCTATACATTGTACATATGAAATAATAGTAGTAGTCACTATTTTATACTAGCAATAGTAATAGTTAATATGAAAATACATTGTTAAACATTATGACATGGCATAATGAATGCATGAGAGGTACAGACTTCGCTAGAAATGGTTTCTTTAAAAATAACTAATGATATCTAGCAATATTAATCTATTATATGAATTTCTTATATGCAAAATTTGTTATAGCATTAACCTTAGTATAAATACCAAATGATATTTGTATAATCATGTTATAACAATAATAATAATAATATATTGCATTATAAGTTGTATTGTTTATTTAAAACTAAATCAATTGATGTTTATAAATAGAGGATTAGTATCCAATGAGCACTAGTCACATAACTCATTTAAATCTAATTATGTAAAAGTCTTTTGACATGCTATGTATTAACAATGACTAATAAAAACAATTAATTAACTAGAAAAATGAAAATCTAGTACATCCATGATATATATATTACCACCAATACAAGCATATATGCCTAATACAATTGCATTGTTTAGTCCATAAATATTGAGTTTCATACTTTGTAATATTAAATATTGAATTTAATTGTTTTTCATGGATTCTAAAAGCACATATAATATTCTCTAGATTGCAAATTAACTTCATTAAATCAAAATAATTCAACAATTTTATTTACAACTTAACAAGGTTAATAAAAAAGCATAAATATATGATTATGGTGGCTCCAGGAATATGTAGATGAGCATCACTAAATTGTAAGAGTCCTAAACAACATATATTATAATTAAATTAACTAATTAAATGATAATCCAGCCAATTTAGAATAATAGAAGAGATCATTTGTAAAAAAGAAAAATAAAATAGATATACGTAATATCGTCGTCGTCAACGAAAACTATAGTTATTCAATTAATAATGAGTATTAGAAAAAGATGAATTAGTCAATTGTAACGTCATAATTTATGATGTAACATCTAAATCCTGATGAATACCAACATGCTAATATATATATATATATATAATAACTTCTAAAAGCAAATGAATATATATATATATTATATATATATATATATATAAAGAGTTCAATCATGAGACTACATCCTATAATTTATAGTATGATTAGTTTTAAGTTTATATATGTATATTAGTAAGTGCCACCAGTAAGATTGATGTATTACCATCATCAAATATAATATGAAAATCAAATATAATATGAAATAATCATACAAAGAATCATAACTTTATTAGTAGAGATTACAGATCCAAAGATCAAACGTTTTGTCAGCAGTGGCTACGCATCTACGGTTTCCAACTTTCCATCGCATAAGAAAACCATCTTTCATCATTTTGGATAATTATTGGGTTGCTTTCTCAACGTGTGAGATTGAGTTAGGCTGAAAAATAATGCACATCAAAGGCAAGGAAAAAGGGATACCAAGGGTGGCAAAACACATGTAGCACGTTCGTGCTAATAACGTATTGCAAAACAATGGTCTATTAGCAACTAATATATCTGTATATAAACATGAAAGCTAGACTATGAAATCATGTAGAGAATAGAACATGGAGAATTCTTATTCATTGATCCAACATCATATCCAAATGTCATTATATATAGGCACTCACATTAGTACAATAGTAAATAAGAGAAAGGGGTTATACATGTAGAAAGTCACTACATAATGGATGCATTCATAGATAAGGGTTATACATGTGGAAAGTCACTACATAATGGATCCATTCAAACAATTACAATGTAAACAATTAGTAATTATATACTTAAACTTAATTAAATTTAAATGTTAATGAATTCTATAATTATAATTTCAACTAATTTTATTTATAAAATGATATTTAATATTTATTAATTTGTTGAATTTAATATTTCTTTTATTCATTTTTCTTTTAATAATATGTTTGCTATTTAATAATATACGTATTTGTCAGGTCGGGTCAAGCAGCATGTCGCGTCAGAATAGGTCATATATAAATTTAAATTTTAATGAATTCTATAATTATAATTTCAACTAATTTTATTTATAAAATGACATTTAATATTTATTAATTTGTTGAATTTAATATTTCTTTTATTCATTTTTCTTTTAATAATATGTTTGCTATTTAATAATACGTATTTTTCAGGTCGGGTCAAGCAGCATGTCGCGTCAGAACAGGTCACATTAAAAGGGTTATTTTAGTATGGAAATGATCACTTGAGAAGAAACTTAATGTAAGAAGAAAGAACAAAGGATATAGTGGTAAAATACTATATAGTTTATAACATCTCCCATTAATTTCTCTCTCTCTCTCTCTCTCTCTCTCTCTCTCTCTCTCGTTAATTAAACAAAACACTTTATGATACACATTTCAAAATTTATCCTATGTATATCAAAATTTATCATATATATTATCTTACACATATCAAAAATTTTCCTTCATCATAAATTAGGTTGCTTTAACGAATATATTTTAAAAACAAATTACAGGTTTAATTAGTTAGCTAATTTAAGGGAATATGATAAATTAATTAACATTGTAAATTTACATATATCTCTTACAAAAATACATTAAATACACATATTAAGTAGAACATCTATATTAGTTTAAAACTTGTTATTTCTGTTCTTATAAAAGTTTTCTTCTTATTTGAACCATCCACTGTTTTAGTTTCATAACTATCTAATTATTTAGTAATTACATACTTAATACGTAATTTAAATAGTATTTGGTTATAAAATTATAAATAGTAAATTTAAATTTAAAAATTAGTTTAAAGTAAATAAGATAATAGTTAATATAGTGAATAATCTCATAATGTATTGCATAGAGTATTTGTATCCTACGCTTCAAATTTTGTAACATACGTTTTTAAAAGAATTGTAAAATTACATCTACATCTGTGACACCCCGGATTTCCAACCAAATCTCGTTGGGCCCGAGTGGGGAATATCGCGACGTAAGTTGATATCATCATAGTCAATTAACACAGCACAGCGGAAGTCTTGGAGTTTAAAATATTATTACAAACCAAAATGTCCAAAATTCGAAAATAATGTACATATGGTTTGTAATAAAAGATCCACAGGCGAATCGTCAAATATACAAAAGATGAACATCAGACTTTAGGCAGATCTAAGGATTTGCAACTTAGTCTTTTGAAAATACGTCAGCTTTCGCTGGTAAATACAATTAACTGACTCGTTTTGAAAATATTTCAAAAATTGATATAAGTGCACAGGGCACATGAAAATCTTTTATAACTTGGGAAGTTAAGCTTTTAACCTTGTTTACAGGTTCACATGTTTGTCAATACATATGGAGCCCAGTACAAAGACCGAGACATGATTAACTGACACACCACTTATGAACCCACGAAGGAGTTATCCCCAACTTGTGGGTAAAAAAATATTTTAGCATTCGCATATGTCGGGTGTATGCCTACACCCCGTGCTTTGGTCGAGGCCATTAGTAACTTAAATGAGCCAAGGAGATCTAGGACATGGTCGTTAACCCCCAATATTTAAGTTATCAAATAAAACTGATCAAAACGGAATATGCGGATTTGCTAGCCACAATCCGGCATTCGATTGATCCCATTTTTGACCAAGCGCTAATAATTTACCGTAACCGAGCCCGTATAGGGAAATAAGTCAAGAGTATTTACCTGAGCTTTTACTTAACTTTTAATAAGCAAAGTTTATATTAACTCAGTCGTTTAATCATTAGAATAGTGCAGATAGCATTTACTGGAAGGCTTCTAGTCTGGAATAATGGCATAAGCTAACCAATTAGAATGCTAACAGTCCTATTTAAGTCATAGACTTAGACCGGCTAGCTTAAATGATCAAAACGGAACAATACACTAGATTAATCGATGACCGGATAAAATGTAGTTTAAACCCAACAAGTACTTAAGACTTGTATGTCATGGATAAACAATTAACATTCTGAAATTTGAGATTAAAATGTAAAGTTAAACCTGTTTCGGTTAATTTTTGTAAACTAGTTACATATATACTTAACCATACGCATATATTGGATATTGGGTAACCGGATGAGTCATGAACAAGTTTTATATGTCATTATACTTTAAATAAGTTGTAATATCAGTAGGATATCAACTTATATGCCCGTTGAGGTTTTAAAACGAAACTACGCCTTATAGGCATTTTGGTTATTTATATGACGTAAAAAGGAAACTTGCATATACTCTAATGTTATGATCATAAACGTTTTGGAAAAATACTTAATTTGTGATATATGATCAGTAAGATAGCACACATAAGTGTGATTTATGGTTTATGACCAAATTATGTACCGAAAGGACATTTTGGTCTTTTAAAAACATAAATTACGATATTGTAATAAAACTTAGTTTATGATCAGAATCATAACATCATAATATGTTAATTATATTAACATATCAGTAGGTAAATACATTTGCAAGTTCGTTGTTGATTAAAACCTTGTTTTATGTAAAAAGGGCATTTTAGTTAAAGTTTGACATTTAACGAAACTTCTGCATAAACTCAGATTATGATTATGATTATGATCATGTAATATAATCTCAGTGGGTTATGCTACATTTTGTTACAATCATAATGCAACTATAAGTCAGTAGTAAATTAATCTAAGTCGGGTCAGAATCGAAAGTCAAACTTCATGACTTTCGATTACGAACCGACCCTAGGAGTGAAATTGACGAATCGAACATGTTTCTACAAGTTCTATTAACTATTACCAACTTCTTTAAGTGCAACACCATATAAAATCGTGTCCAATAATATAGTGACACGTGTTGTATTTTTAATATAGTCTATTAAAGACCAATAAGGACTAAAGGCGTCAACATGCTCAAACTGAGCCTCTGAGTGACGGTCCGATGTCAACATGCATAAATAACAGCATCTGAGTGACTGATATGTCAACACGCTTAAATCATTAGCCTCTGAGTGACTGATATGTCAACATGTTTGAAATTTGTCCTCTGAGTGACTGATATGTCAACATGCGCAGCCTCTGAGTGACATCGGAATCAACATGCTTATAATAAGCCTCTGAGTGATCCTTTACATAGTCCTAACTCCCATATGTCCCGTTTATTAGACGAGAGTGATTAAATCCATTATTATATGAAAGCTGGATAATGGAGGGATTAAAAGTGTCAACATGTTAATTCTTACCTCTGAGTGACCTTTTTAACGAACCGAGAGCTCACAATGTCTGGGCATAATCCCGGGTATGCCAAGTATTGGCTACGGAAGGCTAAAAGTGCCAAAAAGGTGTTTAAAAAGGTTTTTAGAAGCTTTAAAGTTAAAGGGCTAAAGTGTCAAAATCTGAAACTGGTTATGGGGCGGTCGCGGGCCACGAGAGACCAGGCTTGGGTCTCTCACGGGGTGCGAGAACAGGTCTGCTGCAGAAAGTTTGGCTTGGCCTCCAAACAAAGATCCAAAACCATTAATTCGAAACCATGGACTTGTAATCAGCTATGCCACATTTTGTGACACTTGTAAGCATCCTCTTACACCCCTAAACACCTGGCTTCACCTCCTTTGAGCTCTCCAACTATAAATAGGTGATCAAGTTCACCATTTGAACTTGCACCTTTCTAAATCACAACTCTCTCCCTCCTCTGGAAGTTCCTAGCTAAAAGGAGCATCCAACATAGTTCTTTTGCACCTTAGGAATCACTGGTAAGTGTTCCTTCATTGTGCATTTTCGTTTATAGGCTTTTATAGCCAAAAGTCAAGCGTTTTACGGAAAACGCTTTGACTTTCGGTTAAGACCATTCTGGTCCATCCATTGTTCGAAATGAACATGGCTAAGTGATCGTAATAAGGTAGGTGTTAGTCCCTATAAAGGGCACCTCCTGAAGATCACGTTTGCTAGACCAATTGACGGGTCAAAGTTATTATATTAAAAAGTCAAACAGGCCATTTTTCAGAAAAATCATAAATTGATCTTATATATGTTATGAAACCTGTTTTGACACTTAAACAAGTTGGTAATAATTATTAGAACATGTAAGAACATGTTTGGCTCGTCAATTTCAGTTCTAGGGTCGGTTCGCAACCGAAAGTCGCGAAGTTTGACTTCTGCTTTGACTTTCGATTCTGACCCGATTTAGATTAGTTACCTACTAATCTAAAGTTGCATTATGATCATAATATAATGTAGCATAACCCTCTGAGGTTATACTACATGATCATAATCAGAATCCAAGTTTATGCGCAAGTTCCATAATTATGCTATCTTTGACCAAAATGCCCTTTTGCATAAAAAATGTTTTAAATAGTAATGAACTTAAAAATGAGTTTTCTACTGATGTATTATTATAAGTAGGATTATTTGGGATATTAAACCAGGTTATAAACTTAGTTTTCAAACAGATCCTTAAACTATGTCGATAAGTGACGGTTTTAGCCCTTGTGGCTTATAAAATGGTTTTAATCAAATCTTTTTAATGTAAATCATTTACCTACTGATATGTTATATTAAATAACATATTTTAAACATTTTAATCTGACCTTAACATCAGTTTTCAAAAACATCGCATAAAGACGTCATTTTACGACATAAGCGTCGTTTTGGCGCATAGTATGGTTTTAAACCATATTATTGACCAAGACTTGATACCTAATTATTTTAAAAATTATTTTAAACATATTTACAGTAGGTACATGTTATAACTCAGAATCCCAAATGATTTATAAACTATGTGTAAAATGACCAAAATGCCCCTTCGGTGCATAGTTTGGTCATAAAAAGATAATTTACACATATAATTGACATCCTACTGATATATATCTTAAATAAATTATTTTTCCAGAATACTCATAATCATAAACTTAATATATATTCAAGTTCCTTTTATACGACATATAATTATCGAAATACCCTTATAAGGCATAGTTTCGTTTTAAAACCTTAACGGGCATACAAGTTGATATCCTACTAATATTTTAACTTGTTTAAAATACAATGGAATATAAAACTTTTCCATGACTTATCCGGTTACCCATTATCGCTTATAAGCGTACGGTTGATTATACGTAACTAGTTTACGAAAATTAACCGAAACGGATTTAACCTTGTCATTAAAGTTTCAAAATCCAAAATGTTTATAGTTTACCCATATTATACAAGTCAAGTACTTGTCGGGATTAAACTACATTCTATCCAATCATCATTTAATCAAGCGTTATACGTAATGATCATGTACACTATTTGGTTTATAAGACCGTTAGTATTTAATTTGCTAGCTTATGCCATAATCCAGACTAGAGGCTTCCCGGTAAATGTTATCTGCACTTGATACTATTGTATACGGCTAAGTTATTTAAAAATAAAAGAAGAAGACTAACTCAGGTAAATACTCTCGACTTATTTTCCCTATACGGGCTTGGGATACGGTAAATTATTCCCGCTTGGTCCAAAATGGGGTCAATCGAATGCCCGTTTGTGGCTAGTAAACCCCATATTTCGTTTTAATCAGTTTTGTTTGATAACTTAAACATCGAGGTTAAATTACCGTGTCCTGGATATCCTCGACTCAATACATTAGTTATTGGCCACGACCTTAGCGCGGGTGTAGGCATACACCTGACAGACGCTCATATGCAATGTTCCCAAGATGTTGGGGATGACTCTTTCGTGAGTCCTGAGTGGTGTGTATTTAATCATGTCTCGGTTTCTGTACTGGGCCTTGTACGTATTGACAAACATGTGAATTTGATACAAGGTTGTGAATTCAACTTTCCCAAGTTAATAAAAGATTTTGTGTCGTTTTGCACTTAAAAATCATTTTAAAGTTTTCAAAATAAGTCAGTTGGGTGTACTTACCAGCGAAAGCTGACGTATCGTCCAAAGGCTAAACTGCAGGTACAATACGAAATAGGCCAGAAGCTGCTCGGTAGTGAATACGAGGATCTTGCAAATCCTTAGATCTGCCCTAAAGTCTGTTTTATATTCTTTCTTGTAAATTTTATGATCCGCCTGTGGATCTTCTATTACGAGCCTGTATATTATTTTGTATTTCAAACATTCGGTTTGTAATAGTAATTTTACTCCAAGACTTCCGTTGTGTTGTGTTTAATTGATAATGATGTTATCAACTTACGTCACGATACTCCCCACCCGGGCCCACCGTTGTATGGATTTGAGGTTGGAAATCCGGGGTGTGACAGGTTGGTATCAGAGCCAACGTTTGAGAGAATTAAACACTATCCTTCTTGTGTTTAATCTCAAACTTACATGAGCACATTCCTTAGACTTCCGAGTCTAGGCATTGACCTAGGATTACTCATTTCATTATTAAGTTACTAGTATTGTTTTTGAATTGATTTTTGACAGGAAAATGCCGCCACGTGTACAAGGACAAAGCGGGAGAGGAAAAGGTCCAATGAGGGGAGGACCATCGGGGTGCATCCCCCCTCAACCTCACAATTCAGACCCTTACCAAGAATCAGGGAATTCATCTCCATGGTAACCAGCGAGACATTCCGTCTCTAATAGACACTCGCCCTCACATTCCCAAAATTCTTACCACTCTCACCACTCCTACCATTCTCACCATTCACGTTCTCATCACTCTTACCATGAAGAATTTAACCCTAACCATTACTTTAACACGCCTCCAGCCGATCAAAATCAGTTAGACCAGCCAAACCCTATGGACGAGGACTCCGACCCAGAGATGCCACCGTCGGGATCAAATATGCATCCCATTGAAATATCAAGCGATTCGAACTCCTATGCTGGATCGCCCTACCAAGGTCCTAATGAGTGAGACCAATATTGGAATCAATTCACCTTCGCCCACACTCCTTCTCATCACTCTCAACCACCCCCAGTACAAGAAGATGTCCACATGGAACCGGTGGACCAACCTCAACCACCACCTGAACCACCAAGAAGGAAGCATGGAGCACGTATGTCAGTACGTGCCGGACAAAGGTTGGGATCGCTGCCACCTTTGCCCAACTCTTACCCCACAATTCAAGAGGACCCACAAATTGGTGGACTCTCTAATGTTTCACCTATAGTGGAACCAACACCTGTTGTTCAACCACCACCATCGGGTTATACTAACCCAATCCCCACATATCCAGATACGTCTGGATATGATCCTTTTAACCTGTCTACACGGTAGATTATCAAGCATGGTCGCAAGACCCCTACATGCAGACGGTTATGCATAACGCACTTTACCCGTCTCATTTCCCACCTACTTTTCCGTCGACTGGATATCCAACTTATGGGTACCAGTATCCGGTTATGCCACAACCACAACCACAACCTCCGCCGCCACTAGAGGCCATTAATGAGGCCTAAGAAAGAATAAAAGAAATACAGCAGCAGACGGAGAAAACGGAGAAGAAGACAAACAAGTTCTTCAAGAAACTCTCCAAATTGGTCAAGGGAAATAAGGACGAGTAAAGTCTCTTCTAATTATATGTAGTCCCTACAAGGACATTGTTGTTTCCTTAGTCCCTGCGTGGACATGTTTATTTCCTTTAAAGTCCTTGAATGGACAGTTTATTTCATTTTCTATTATTGTAATTTCTTATGGAAATTTAATGAAGTACTTTGGAATTATATATATATGTATTCATCCTCTTGAAAACGAGTGTCTCGATTTTATTCGAATTTATGCTCTGCACTATAATTCCAAAAAGATCTTAATGGTTTTCATTTGCCGAGTGGCACAGACCACATATTTGGCCAAATATATAAATGATAGTTAAGAACGGAAGGGTCTTCTATCATGATAGTTAAGGGAAGTTATCCTTCTATCTAGAGGTGGTGGACTAGGTTCAAGCCTCCAAGTCATTAAGGTCAATGTGACCGGGACTATTAATCAACCATTAAGATACTCATATGATAACATTCAAGTAATGTTCATACTCTTAGTAGTGTGACTTGAGGAATCACGCTAGCCTTCAAGGTAATGGACTATGTCCTAACCTTATAAAGCTCTTGTGATCTGTTTGATCCCGGCTAAATATCACCAGTGCGGTGATAAATAAAACATCCATTAGAGATGTATTTTAAAGAGCCCTTGTGATCTGTTTGATCCCGGCTAAATATCACCAGTGCAGTGATAAATAAAACACCCATTAGTGATGTATTACCCTTTCGGGTTATGAATTATTTTATATAGCCCTTGTGATCTGTTTGATCTCGGCTAAATATCACCAGTACGGTGATAAATAAGACATCCATTAGAGATGTATTTTATAAAGCCCATGTGATCTATTTGATCCCGGCTAATATCATCAGTGCGATGATAAATAAAACATCCATTAGTGATGTATTACCCTTTCGGATTATAATTTATATAGCCCATGTGATATGTTTGATCCTGGCTAATGACACCAGTGTGATGACAAATAAAACATCCATTAGTGATGTATTGCCCTTATGGCTAAAATTTATTTTATATAGCCTATGTGATCAGCTTGATCCCGGCTAAATATCATCAGTACGGTAATAAATTAAACATCTATTAATGATGTAGTGCCTATGTGCCCTATTTTACATCCATTTGAGATACAAGTCTATATGCCATATTTTATGTCCATTAGTGACAGGCCTATGTGCCATAATTTAATTTCCTTTGTGACAAGCCTATGTGCTAAATATAATTGTCTATATGACAATGACAGTTGTGACATTGCGATCCCCTGTCTAGTAATAAATGGACTATGTCCAAATTGTAATTTTCCTATGATGGTCCTGGTAAGACCTAGGCCAACTATAGTTATATTAAGCCTAAGACTTGTGATGTTATTCACACTAGTATAGGCAATGGATTTTCTTATATCCAATGTTTACAAGCCGATATGGTTACTATACCATGGCTAAGAGAAATTTTATTTGGTATATAGAACCAAAGCTTTGAAGAATGGCTAATTCTAATGAGGCACAAAGTCGCCATCGGAACGTCAACTCTAAGGACGCCGAAAATGTAGCCATAGATGATAATGACTTCCAAGCACGCATTGATACGGCTGTGGAAAAGGCCATGGGTAAGGCCATAGAGAAGTTAAGAGAGTCGAGTGCTACTCGCTCTAGCCATTATCAATTACCCCATCCTCAGCTCATAAAGAGAGCTCTATTCACTCATCAAATGCGAAGAGTGAACCAAGGAGGATAGACCTTGCTGATAGGTCCCATTCATCTAAGGACAGATGCACCTATAAGTACTTCGTCTCCTATAAGCCATGAGACTTTAACGGGGAGAAAGGAGCTGTAGAAGCCCTAAAGTGGCTGGACGAAATGGAGACTATTGTAGACATCAGCAGCTGTACTAAAAAGGATGCGGTCAAGTACGTATTGCATTCCTTTAAGGACGATGCCCTAACATGGTGGAAGGCCATGATTCAGTCAACAGGTAAAGTATACCTGTATAATCTGGGATGATCTAAGTTTATGGACCTTATTAAGGAAACCTACTGCCCACCCCATGAGGTGGAGAAAATAGAGGCAGACTTATTGTCTCTTTCAATGAAAAACCTAGACTGTCGGAAGTATGTCTCCGATTTCAATTCCCTGTCTAGGTTAGTTTCCTATCTAATCACCCCAGAATCCAAACGTATTGCGTGTTTTATAAATGGATTAGCGCCCGAGATTAAGGGCATGGTGAAGGCTGCTCAGCCTACTACCTATAGGTCTGCTGTTGACCTATCTCTCTCTCTCACCCTTGATCTTGTAAGGCAAAAGTCAGTTAAGCCAGAAACTGACGGAAAAAGAAAGAGAGAAGATGACAACTCCCATAAGTTTAATAAGAAAAATAAAGGGAGATTTGGGTTCAAATGGAACCAAGGCAATTCGGTTGTGATGCCATTTTGCAAGACTTGCAATCGCAGACACTGGGGACAGTGTAATTCTGATTCACAAGCTAGACCTTGTTGTATTTGTAAAATGAAAGGGCGTAAGACCCTAGATTGTAAAGATCTTAAGGATGTTGTATGTTATATCTGCAATGAAAAAGGGCACATTGCAACTAACTGCCCTAAGAATTCAAAGAATAATAATCCGAAGCCTGGAGAGGCCAAGAAGGGGAATGCACGCGCTTTTTGACTGACTGCTAAGGAAGCTGTTAATGACAACAACGTCATAACAGGTACTTTCCCCATTAATGATATTTATGCTAGAGTTCTTTTTTATTCGGGTGCAGATAGATCTTTTGTTGATCATAAGTTTAGTAAATTGTTAAACCTACCCATAAGAACTCTAGATAAATTTTATGAGATAGAACTTGCCGATAGAACCTTAGAAACTGCATCTTCCATTCTTAATGGATGCTCTATATCCATTAAGAATCATTCCATCCCTATCTCTCTTCTGCCAATGAAATTATCGGCTTTCGATGTTATCTTAGGCATGGATTGGTCATCTCATAACCAAGCCCGCATTGCCTGCGATAAAAAGCTCATCGAAATTAAGACCCCATCTGGTGAAGTGATCACCATTCCCGGAGACTCACACTATGGATTGCCGGACAAGGTTTCATTATTTAAGGCATCCAAGTGTTTTGAGAAAAGGTTGTGTCATCTACATCGCACAAGTAACCATAAATGAACCTAAGCCGAACCTTGAAGATCAACCAGTTATATCGGAGTATCCCGATGTTTTCCCTGAGGAATTACCAGGCCTACCTCCTGACAGACAAGTGGAATTCAGAATTGACATCATACCAGGATCAGCACCCGTAGCTAGAGCTCCATATAGACTAGCTCCAACCGAAATGAACGAGTTAAGAGTTCAACTGGATGAATTCCTGAAGAAAGGATTTATTCAACCTAGTTCCTCGCCTTGGAGAGCTCCAATCCTCTTCGTTAAGAAGAAAGACGGATCAATGAGGATGTGCATCGACTACCGGGAGTTGAACAAGTTAACAATTAAGAATAGATATCCTCTACCCAGGATCGATGATTTATTCGACCAACTTCAAAGGGCTAGTTATTTTTCTAAAATAGATTTAAGATCAGGATATCACCAGCTGAAGGTTAGAAGTGAAGATGTTCCTAAAACTGCCTTCAGGACCCGATAAGGTCACTTTGAATTCTTAGTGATGCCTTTTGGGCTCACAAATGCACCAGTAGCGTTCATGGATCTCACGAATAGAGTCTGCAAGCCATATTTGGATAAGTTTGTCATTGTCTTCATAGACGACATACTTATTTATTCTCGTAATCAAGCTGATCACGAGAAACATCTTCGGTGCATCTTAGAACTCCTAAGGCAAGAGAAGCTTTATGCCAAATTCTCTAAGTGCGAGTTTTGGCTTAGAGAGGTCCAATTTCTTGGACATGTGGTAAGTGAGCGTGGTATCCAAGTGGATCCCGCCAAAACTAAGGCCATAATGAATTGGGAAGTACCCAAAACCCCAACAGAAGTTCGTAGTTTCCTAGGACTGGCTGGTTATTATAGAAGGTTCATTGAGAACTTCTCAGGAATAGCCACTCTTTTGACTACCCTGACCCGTAAGAATGTTAAGTATAATTGGGGTCCAAAGCAACAAGAATCTTTCGAGACTCTTAAACACAAGTTAAGCAACGCTCCTGTGTTATCTCTACCTGAGGGTATTGAGGAATTTGTGGTCTACTGTGATGCATCGCACACTAGCATGGGTTGTGTGCTAATGCAAAAAGGCAAAGTGATTGCCTATGCATCACGATAGTTAAAAGTGCACGAAAGAAATTATGCCACCCACGATTTGGAATTGGGTGCCGTTGTATTTGCACTAAAACTATGGAGGCATTACTTGTATGGCACCATGTGTATTATATACACTGACCATAATAGTCTCCAGCATCTGTTCAATCAGAAGGAATTGAAAATGCAACAACGCCGTTGGATGGAAACACTTAATGATTATGATTGCGAGATTCACTACTATCCCGGCTAGGAAAATGTAGTTGCTGACGCCTTAAGTCGCAAAGAAAAAGTTAAACCTATAAGGATTAACACAAAGAGCATTGAGCTCAGAAATAGCTTAAGTGAAAAGCTATTAGATGCGCAAAAGCAAGCCTTATTAGAGGCTAATATTCCTAATGAGGGATTAGGCGGAACTGTTGATCAACTAACGCCTGGAAAGGATGGAATCCTAAGATTTAATGATAGAATTTGGGTTCCAAACTTTGGAGGACTTAGAGATCTAATCCTCCAGGAAGCGCATAATTCAAGATACTCTGTTCACTCGGGTGGTGACAAAATGTATCAAGATTTGAAGAAGAATTATTGGTGGTTGGGTTTGAAGAAATCCATAGCCACTTGTGTAGCTAAGTGTCTGACGTGTTCGCAAGTTAAGGCCGAACATCAGAAATCGTCAGGACTTCTACAACAACTTGAGATTCCCACTTTGAAATGGGAAATGGTAACAATGGACTTGATTACCAAGTTACCTAAGACCAAATGTGGTAATGACACTATTTGGGTCATTGTAGAAAGACTGACTAAGTCAGCACATTTCTTGCCAATTAAAGAGACTTATAATTCTGATAAGTTGGCAAAGTTGTACGTGGACAAGATTGTGTCCCTGCATGGTATGCCAGTATCTATAGTATCTGATAGAGATACTAGATACACATCTCACTTTTGGAAAAGTTTTCAACAATCGTGAGGCACCCGATTGAACTTTAGTACGGCTTACCATCCACAGACTGATGGTCAAAGTGAGCGTACTATCCAAACTTTGGAAGACATGCTTCGGGCATGCGTGATTGATTTAGGTGGAAGCTGGGATGACCACTTGCCCCTAATAGAATTCTCCTACAATAACAGTTATCATACAAGCATCAAAGCTGCTCCTTTTGAAGCCTTGTATGGGAGAAAATGCAGAACGCCCGTATGCTGGGCGGAAATTGGGGAAGCCCAACGATCAGGACCTGAGATTGTCCTGGAGACCACGGAAAAGATTGTGCAAATCCGTGATCATCTCAAAGCTGCCAGAGATAGGCAGAAGAGTTATGCAGATAAGAGGCGTAAACCTCTTAAGTTCCAAGTATTGGACAAAGTCATGCTGAAAGTATCACCCTGGAAAGGTGTGATGCGTTTTGGAAAGAAGGGCAAGTCGAGCCCAAGATATATAGGACCCTTCGAGATAATTGGATGTGTCAGTACTGTAACTTTAAGCTCAGGTTGCCAGAGGAGCTTAGTGGAATTCATGATGTATTCCACATATCTAACCTTAAGAAATGTCTAGCTGATGAGTCGCTAGCAATGTCGCACGAAGATGTGCAATTGATGAAAACCTGAGGTTCGTTGAGAAACCAATTTCGATCGAGGATCGACAGGTTAAGAAGCTCCGAAGAAAGATGATACCTATAGTAAAGGTTAGTGGGACGCTTTTAGAGGTCCTGAGTATACATGGGAGGTTGAGTCCACTATGCGACAAAAGTACCCTCATCTTTTTGAATAAAATCTCGAGGTCGAGATTTCTTTTAAGGGGGTGAGGATGTAACACCCTGTAAATCATGTCTGATAATATAGTGACACGTGTTGTATTTTTAATATAGTCTATTAACGACCAATAAGGACTAAAGGCGTCAACATGCTCAAACTGAGCCTCTGAGTGACGGTCTGATGTCAACATGCATAAATAACAGTCTCTGAGTGACTGATATGTCAACATGCTTAAATAATTAGCCTCTAAGTGACTGATATGTCAACATGCTTGAAATTTGGCCTCTGAGTGACTGATATGTCAACATGCCCAGCCTCTGAGTGACATCGGAATCAACATGCTGACAGATATGTTAACATGTTTGAAATTTGGTCTCTGAGTGACTGATATGTCAACATGTCAGCCTCTGAGTGACATCGGAATCAACATGCTTATAATAAGCCCCTGAGTGATCCTTTACGTAGTCCTAACTCTCATATGTCTATGCTATTGGACGAGAGTGATTAAATCCATTATTATATGAAAGCTGGATAATGGAGGGATTAAAAGTGTCAACATGTTAATTCTTACCTCTGAGTGACCTTTTTAACGAACCGAGAGCTTGACAATGTCCGGGCATAATCCCGGGTATGCCAAGTATTGGCTACGGAGGGATAAAAGTGCCAAAAAGGTGTTTAAAAAGGTTTTTTGAAGCTTTAAAGTTAAGGGGCTAAAGTGTCAAAATCTGAAACTAGTTATGGGGGCGGTCGCGGGCCGCGAGAGACCAGGCTTGGGTCTCTCACGGGGCACGAGAACAGGTCTGATGCAGAAAGTTTGGCTTGGCCTCCAAACAAAGCTCCATAACCATTAATTCAAAACCATGGACTTGTAATCAGCTATGCCACGTTTTGGGACACTTGTAAGCTTCCTCTTACACCCCTAAACACCTGGCTTCACCTCCTTTGAGCTCTCCAACTATAAATAGGTGATCAAGTTCACCATTTGAACTTGCACCTTTCTAAATCACAACTCTTCTCCATCCTCTGGAAGTTCCTAGCTAAAAAGGAGCATCCAACATAGTTCTTTTGCACCTTAGGAATCACTGTAAGTGTTCCTTCTTTGTGCATTTTCGTTTATAGGCTTTTATAGCCAAAAGTCAAGCGTTTTATGGAAAACGCTTTGACTTTCGGTTAAGGCCATTATGTCCAGCCATTGTTTGAAATGAACATGGCTAAGTGATAATATTAAGGTACGTGTTAGTCCCTATAAAGGGACCTCCTGAAGATCACGTTTGCTAGACCAATTGACGGGTCAAAGTTATTATATTAAAAAATCAAACAAGCCATCTTTCGGAAAAATCATAAATTGATCTTATATAAGTTATGAAACCTGTTTAGACACTTGAACAAGTTGGTAATAATTTTTAGAACATGTAAGAACATGTTTGGCTCGTCAATTTCAGTTCTAGGGTTGGTTCGCAACCGAAAGTCGTGAAGTTTGACTTCTGCTTTGACTTTTGATTCTGACCCGATTTAGATTAGTTACCTACTGATCTAAAGTTCACATTATGATCATAATATAATGTAGCATAACCCTCTGAGGTTATACTACATGATCATAATCAGAATCCAAGTTTATGCGCAAGTTCCATAATTATGTCATCATTGACCAAAATGCCATTTTTACATAGAACAAGGTTTTAAATAATAATGAACTTAAAAATGAGTTTTCTACTGATGTATTATTATAAGTAGGATTATTTGGGATATTAAACCAGGTTATAAACTTAGTTTTCAAACAGATCCTTAAACTATGTCGATAAATGACGGTTTTATCCCTTGTGGCTTATAAAATGGTTTTAATCAAATCTTTTTAAGGTAAATCATTTACCTACTGATATGTTATATTAAATAACATATTTTAAACATTTTAATCTGACCTTAACATCAGTTTTCAAAAACATCGCATAAAGACGTCATTTTACGACATAAGCGTCGTTTTGGCGCATAGTATGGTTTTAAACCATATTATTGACCAAGACTTGATACCTACTTATTTTAAAATTATTTTAAACATATTTACAGTAGGTACATGTTATAACTCAAATCCCAAATGATTTATAAACTATGTGTAAAATGACCAAAATGCCCCTTCGGTGCATAGTTTGGTCATAAAAAGATAATTTACACATATAATTGACAATCCTACTGATATTATATCTTAAATAAATTATTTTTCCAGAATACTCATAATCATAAACTTAATATATATTCAAGTTCCTTTTATACGACATATAATTATCGAAATGCCCTTATAAGGCATAGTTTCGTTTTAAAACCTTAACGGGCATACAAGTTGATATCCTACTAATATTTTAACTTGTTTAAAATACAATGGAATATAAAACTTTTCCATGACTTATCTGGTTACCCATTATCGCTTATAAGCGTACGGTTGATTATACGTAACTAGTTTACGAAAATTAACCGAAACGGATTTAACCTTGTCATTAAAGTTTCAAAATCCAAATGTTTATAGTTTACCCATATTATACAAGTCAAGTACTTGTCGGGATTAAACTACATTTATCCATCATTGTTTAATCAAGCGTTATACGTAATGATCATGTACACTATTGGTTTATAAGACCGTTAGTATTTAATTGGCTAGCTTATGCCATAATCCAGACTAGAGGTTTTCCCGGTAAATGCTATCTGCACTTGGATACTTTGTATCGGCTAAGTTATTTAAAAATAAAAGAAGAAGACTAACTCAGGTAAATACTCTCGACTTATTTTCCCTATACGGCTTGGATACGGTAAATTATTCCCGCTTGGTCCAAAATGGGGTCAATCGAATGCCCGTTTGTGGCTAGTAAACCCCATATTTCGTTTTAATCAGTTTTGTTTGATAACTTAAACATCGGGTTAAATTACGTGTCCTGGATATCCTCGGCTCAATACATTAGTTATTGGCCACGACCTTAGCCGGGGTGTAGGCATACACCTGACAGACGCTCATATGCAATTTCCCAAGACGTTGGGGATGACTCTTTCGTGAGTCCTGAGTGGTGTGTATTTAATCATGTCTCGGTTTCTGTACTGGGCCTTGTACGTATTGACAAACATGTGAATCTGATACAAGGTTGTAAATTCAACTTTCCCAAGTTAATAAACGAATTTGTGCTGTTTTGCACTTAAAAATCATTTTAAAGTTTTCAAAATGAGTCAGTTGGGTGTACTTACTAGTGAAAGTTGACGTATCGTCCAAAGGCTAAACTGCAGGTACAATACGAAATAAGCCGAAAGCTGCTCGGTAGTGAATAAGAGGATCTTGCAAATCCTTAGATCTGCCCTAAAGTCTGTTTTATATTCTTTCTTGTAAATTTTGTGATCCGCCTGTGGATCTTCTATTACGAGCCTGTATTATATTTTGTATTTCGAACATTCGGTTTGTAATAGTAATTTTACTCCAAGACTTCCGTTGTGCCAAATTGAAAATGATGTTATCAACTTACGTCACGATACTCCCCACCCGGCCCCACTGGTGTATGGATTTCAGGTTGGAAATCCGGGGTGTGACATTAAGTGTCAAAACATGTTTATAACATATATAAACTCGGATTATAATTTTTATAAAATATACCCGGTTGACTTTTTAAAACATAAACTTTGACCCGTCAATTGACCTAGTAAACGTGATTCTTAGGAGGTGCCCTTTTAAGGGATCAACACCTATCTAATAATGATCACTTAGCCATGTTCAACTTGAACAATGGCTAGAACATAATGGTCTTAACCGAAAGTCAAAGCATTTGTCGAAAATGCTTGACTTTTGGCTATTAAAAGCCTATAAAATAAAAGAGCAGAGATGGAACACTTACAAGTGATCCAAGAGAAGTTTAGAACTCAAAGGGATGCTACTAGATGACCAGGAACTTCCAAGAGTGTAATAAGAGAGGAGAAAAGGGAATGAGCAAAGAATGAGTGAGTTTGATGGTCTATTTATAGTGCAAGAGGGTGTGTGTGGATGAAGCCAGGTGTTAAAGGTGTTGTAGAATCATCACAAGTGTCTAGAAAGGTGTCAAGAGCTACAAGAGTGTGGCAATTTGCAGGAGAGGTGGCATCTTGACAGAAATTTAGGATTTTGACACATTTAGCCCCTCAAAAATAGTTTTATGGATTGTCATGAATTGTCCTTTGACTTTTATTCAATGACATAATGACACAATGTAGTTCTTTTTCTTCAACACGTATGTGTTGAAGAAAAGTGTGAAAAACCGAACGTTAACGAGTGTCACACTAGGTGTTTTTGTGTTTTATACGTAGTTACTAGCTTAGAATACGATAAATTCGAATTCTTATGGTTTTATGGGTTAAATTACATAAATTAGTAAAGTTAAACGTTCGGTAATAATGTGGAACACTCAAGGGTGGTGAATCAAAAGATATTGTCTCAACCTAGAGACGTTCGGGTCAAGAGGTGACTTGATTAAGCAAGAAATACAAAAATAATGAAGTCTAGGGGCCTCTGGGTCATTTGCTAAAAGTTAAAACAATAAAAGAAAAAGGTTTTTGACCCTCGCCGTAGGCTACGGTCACCAGACCGTAGCTTACGGTCAATATAAAAACAATTCAACATGTAAGGACCGTAGCTTGCGGTCTTTGACCGTAGGTTACGGTCAGGCTTAATCATCTGATTTAGCAAAGCCGAACCGTGGCTTATGGTTTGGGACCGTAGCTTACGGCCCGGTATGAGAAATTTTTGTGAATTTGATACGTTTGGTCTAGTGGAGCGTTAAACTTAAATGTGGCTTTATCCGAGGGTGTGTACATGTTACGGTATATTACCGGACGCGAAATTTTCGAGGTGTTACAACATCACGGAGATGTTTTATATAATAATATAGATATGTGCCTATAATAGATTTAAAAATATATTAGGTTTTAATTAAACAATTATATGCTTTGTTTAAAAAACTATGTATATAAAGTAAAATAAAAAACAAATAAAAGATTTGGGCCCTATGGGAGATTGGGCCCGGTCACCCACATTTCCCCTTCCATGAGTTGGCCTCGTTAGGAGTCCCTCATGCGATGCACTAGCAATCAATTCGGTTTCGTGTTGTGTGGTTCGTTTTGTTATAGTAACTGTAACGCCCATTTCATGTTATTCATAAAGTATAAAATAAAGTTCATATTTCATAATATTTTACGAAATGAACACACATGTCATACTAAATTTAAAATTTACCAAAACATGTAAAATTATTTGTTTTACAAAAGATTAAATTAGCATGCGGAAGTTAAGTTCTTCATTGTGTTCAGTTCTTCTTGTTACTTGATCTTCATCCTTAATCCCCTTAGCAATCACCTATGGATCAAATTTTATTATCAACATTAGATATAGTGAGTGTATAACGTATCTAGATAGACCCATATATCCAAAACAACAAACTAAAACTTTTTGTTTGAGGACCCGCCGTAAGCTACGGTTGGGGACCGTAGCTTACGGTACACATCTTCTGTCCGAGACAGCAGGTCTTAACCATAAGCTACAGCTGGGAACCGTAGCTTACGCTGCAGCCCAGCTGCAGATTTTTCACTTTAGGTTCTTTTACGAAAACGTCCATAACTTCTTCATTATAAATCCCATTTGCTTCAAATTTGTTTCTATGTGATCGTAAATCGATCACTTACATTTTAGATTTAAACATGTCATTCAAAGTAGTGAATTTCTTACCCTTTATGCTAACGACGTAAAATTGATTCACGTAGTATTTTGACCCGTTAATCTATTCGACCACATTTCTTTCATTCTTATGATAAAAATGAGTTCCTTGCGGAAGCTCAACCCTCATCTAAGTTTGTTAACTCAAGTTTACACATACGTCACTTGGCTTACGTCTTTGCTATACCTTTTCTTTCCCTTTTATTTTTTACCCATTTGGCTATTTTAACCAAACAAGAAACCTCTTTTCAACCGTATTATGAATTTACGGTTTACGATTGGCGTTCCCATTACCCGGTTTACGCGTTCGCATAATCTTGGTTAACTATGTGAACTCCATCACTTACGAACTAATTCCGACTTATGTTCCATCACTAATTACTCGTTTGGTTCATTCGTTCGAAATCCATCGCTTATGAATGAACCAAATTTCTTTTTAGTACTACTTCATTTATTATCACACTAACAAACAAGTTTATGAATGAAATCATATAAGGTGTAAAACCACGTACCTCAAAGCTTCCCTTTCAATCGCGCATCTACTTCGGCTTAGGCACTAGATGCTTAACCCAATTTGCCTATAAAGTCCAATCCAATTTACCATTTAGAACTCATAGCATAACATACGACACGAATCTATCAAAATCTCATTTATAAGTTCTCTATCATGATTCTCTTATTCCTTTTTAACAAATTTATCTTCACTTAGGCATCATATCAAACACCTTATAGGCATGGATTTTTACACTAAACCTATTTGGTTCTTATTTCCTGAATTTGTCATATTTTAACATCATATGAGTTAGTGTGATTAGTATGTTCAGCTAACATCTAATATTCATTATTCTCAAATCAGATACATCAATTTCAACATCACAATTCATGTATCCAACCCATTTACTAAAACCCACTTACATAACCATGGCCACTTACTCAAACACTCATATCATAGTGTTTGACAACTATTCTTCATCTTGGTTTATTCTAAAACATGTATTCTACTCTTAATCTACTTTAATTTCTACATAAGTTTATTCTAAAACATGTATTCTACTCTCAATCTACTTTAATTTCTACAACTTATGCAGGAATTGTAGTTTCAAGAACCCAATAAATCTTCATAACATCATCAAATATCAAATTTAACATACCTCATGATCTCTTTGACTAGATGATCACTAAAATCGTTTCATGCATGAACTCAATTCCTCTTTCAATTTTGATCAATTTAGGTAATATAGGGTTTGGTGTTCTTCTTGCTCCTGGTCGTTCAACTAAAACACACAAGTGTGTGTTTTAATTTGATTTTTTTCTTTTAAATAAAACATAGTTCTCCTATTGACTATTTTGGTCCCTCAAGTTTTCTTCTTTATAAAAAGGATCAAAATTTATAATTTTGTTAGTTACTATTTATTGTCAACTTGGTTAAATATCCCTAATTATATATATACATATATATATAATATATATACATATATATACATATATATATATATATATATATATATATATATTTGTCATTTCTGGGAATATATATATATATATATATATATATTATATATTTGTCATTTCTGGGATGTTACAAATCCACCCTCCTTAAAAGGGGTTTCGTCCTCGAAACACGTGTATGTACCAAATAGCGAGGGGTAGAGTCATTTCATCTCTTCTTCGGGTTCCCATGTAGTTTCCGATCCCTTCCGATGCTCCCATTTGACCTTCACTTGGTTGATCTCTTTGTTCCTCAATCCTTTTACTTTTCGATCAAGGATTTGATTTGGTATAGCTATGTAGTTAAGCTTGTTGGCAACTTCTATATCACTATAAGGTACATATGTCGTTTCATTCGCCAAACATTTGCGAAGGGTGATACATGGAAGGTGTTATGTATTTCACTTAATTCATCCGAAAGTTCTAGTCACTAAGCCACTTTCCCCACCCGACTAATAAGCTTAAATGGTCTGATAAATCGTGGACTCAATTTATCCCTTTTTCTAAATCGGATAATCCCCTTCCACTGTGATACCTTTAGCATTACTCTATCGCCTACTTGAAATTCGATAGGTCTCTGTATTTTATCCGCATAGGACTTTTGTCGATCTTGGGCAGCCCTTAGATGGGCTCTTACTGTGTCAATCTTTTCGTTCATGACTTTAATCACATCTTTGTGGGCAAGTTCTCTAGGTCCTATTTCACTACAACATACGGGGGTTTGGCATTTTCAGCCATAAAGCATCTCCTATGGCGCCATACCAATGCTCGAATGATAGTTGTAAGAAAACTTGACTAGCGGTATGTAGGCATCCCAACTACCGCCAAAGTCAATAATACACGCCCGAAGCATATCTTCCAATGTTTGAATTGTTCGCTCGCTTTGCCCGTCTGTTTGAGGGTGATATGTTGTACTAACTAACAGCTTGGTACCTAATTGTTCTTGAAATTTTTCCCAGAATTTTGAAGTGAACCTAGCATCTCTATCTGACACGATGGATACGGGCACTCCATGACGTGTGATAATCTCGTTTATATACACCTCTGACATCTTTTCGGAAGTATAAGTTTCACGAATGGGAATGAAATGTGCACTCTTAGTCAACACCCAAATGGGGTCAAAACCTCATGCTTTCTCGACAATTTAGTCAATAGGTCCATAGTGATATGTTCCCATTTCCAAACGGGTATGTTTAACGGTTGTAGTTTTCCATATGGCTTTTAATGTTCTGCCTTTACTTGTAAACAAGTTAGGCATTTTTCGACGTATTTCACCACATCTCTTTTCATCCCAGGCCACCAATAATTTCGTTTCAAGTCTAGGTACATTTTGGTCGCTCCCGGGTGAATTGAATAACGTGCCTTATCGGCTTCATTAAGTAAGAGGTCCTTAACACCACACGTGTTTGGAACCCATATTCTACCAAATCGGGATTTCAACCCGTTATCTCCGTTCACTAAATTTTTCACTTGTCCCTTCACTCGTTCCTTTCTCAAATTTTCTTCTTTTACCGCTTCAATTTGAGCTTCTCAGATTCGTTCAAGCAAACCCGAAGTTACCACAAATTGCATCGACCATTCTCGAATAGGAGTGTATCCTTCCCTTCGACTAAGGGCATCAGCCACTACGTTGGCTCTTCCCGGGTGATAATGTATTTTGCAATCATAATCTTTCGTTGTCTCCAACCAACGTCTTTACCTCATATTTGATTCTTTTTTGTCAAAGAAATATTTCAAACTCTTATGATCGGTGAAAATAATGCATTTCGTCCCGTATAGGTAATGCCTCCAAATCTTTAAGGCAAATATCACTGCTGCCAATTCGAGGTCGTGAGTCAGATACTTCTTTTCGTGATCTTTCAATTGTCTCGAGGCATAAGCAATTACCTTACCTCGTTGCATAAGTACACACCCAAGACCTAGGTGTGATGCATCTGAGTATAGTACCAAATCGTCGGTGCCATCTAGCAAAGTCAACACTGGTGCACTGGTCAACTTTTCTTTGAGCAAATGAAACGCCCTATCTTGTTCGTCACTCCAGATGAACTTTTCATTCTTACGAGTTAGTTTGGTTAGTGGTGAGGCAATCTGGAAAGTCTTGAATAATCTCCTGTAATAGCCTACAAGTCCTAAAAAGCTCCTAATCTCCGAAGGGTTTTTGGAGGGTTCCATTTCGATACTGCATCTATCTTGGACGGATCGACTAATATTCCATCGGCACTAATGACGTATCCTAGGAATTGCACTTACCGGAGCCAAAAGGCGCATTTCAAAAAATTAGCATAAAGTTTTCCCGTCTCAATGTTTTTAATATTCTTGCAAATGATGAGCGTGATCTATCTCGCTTTTCGAATACACTAAGATGTTGTCGATGAACACTATCACTGACTTATCAAGCATTGGTTTGGAAACCCGGTTCATAAGATCCATAACAGCCGTGGGTGCATTCGTTAGTCTGAAGGACATCACTAGAAATTTGTAGTGTTTGTATCGTGTACGGAACGTTTTTTTCGGCACATCTTCTTTCTTTACCCTCAGTTGGTGATAACCCGACCTCAAGTCAATTTTTGAAAACCAACTCGCACCTTATAGTTGGTCGAATAAATCATCTATTCTTTGAAGTGGGTATCTGTTCCTTACCATAAGTTTGTTCAGCTCACGGTAATCGATACATATACGCATGCTCTTGTCCTTCTTCTTCACAAATAATACCGGTGCTCCCCAAGGGGAGACACTTGGCCGAATAAATCCCTTATCTAGTAATTCTTGTAAGTGTGACATTAGTTCCTGAAGTTCCGGTGGTGCTAATCTATATGGTGCCCTAGCCACCGGTTTCGCACTCGGGACCAATTCAATCCCGAACTCTATCTCACGCTCAGGTGGTATACCTGGTAAATCTTCTTGGAATACATCTTCAAAATCTCGTACGACGGGTATGTTTCCAATTTTGGGCAGCTCTTTTTCTGTATCATGCACATAAGTCAAATAAGCCTTGCGCCCACGTTGTATGAGTCTTTGGGCTTTCATTACTTAGCATACCATAAGGTTACAACTCTTTTCTCCATAAATAGTGGTATGCCTTCCGCTCGGAGATGTTAGTTGTATCTCCTTGCGAAAACATATTACCTTGGCGTGGTAACGATGTCACACCCCGACCCGCAGCGGAATAAGAGTCGGGGCATAATTGGGTTATCATCAAAGCTCATGATATTTACTAATATGTTTCATATTTATTAAATTCAAAATTACATCCTCAATATTCCAAACATGTTCATACAATTACAAAGAAAGATAATCAACTAAACAATCCAAAGTCTAAACCAGTTTATTCTTCTAAGCCATCCTATGTGTTTCTTGCTGCAGCTGGATCACCTGTATCATGTGTAAAAATGGGGGTTTTTGGGTCAACATAAGTTGGCGAGTGAACCTTGTTAGAAAAACATTTATTATTGATCTCTTGTTATCTTTATTATGGAAAATTGTGCAATAATCATATGTGAGCAAACGTAAATAATCATACAATAACAATAACAACAACAAACAATAACATACAATAACAAACCAACTTGCATGAATATATAACATGAATGAAACTGTATATGTTGGCAACGTCACGTTCACGCTCATAGGTAATGGGGAACGGACGACCTATGATAAATGTCTGTGCGATCAAGGCTCAATCAAACGGAGTCGATCGTATGTTGCAACGCCTAGTTCACGCTCATACGTAATGGGGAACAGCTCAACGCTCATATGTAATGGGGAGCGGCGGCCTATGATAATGTATGTACTGAAAATGATAAATTTAATCTAAACATAACAACACAAACAGTTGATACATGTTGAATACACATTTGTTCATGGATATGATGGATGCACAATAGTTTATATGTAATAAATGATAAGACACATGATACACCCCAAAAACTATATTAAAATGGGGAATTTGTAGAGATTCACTCACATTGGGTGCGTTCGGTTGAAGATGTTGGAATGCGCACGAGTTTAGAGGATGGATCGACGAGAATTAACTAACCTAAATAATAACGAAAAAGGTATGGTAAATGAGTGGATTTTATTAATAATTTTAATAAGATTTTTAGATATATTTTTGTGAGTTTAAGGCTATTTTCTAACTTTAAAAACATTATTTTTAAGTATTTTTAATTGATTTTTAAATTAAATAAATAAATAAAAATATATAAAAAAAGGTTGACTTTTGAGTTGACCATTGACCGTTGACCGTGACTGTGACTGTTGACTGTTTGACCGGTTCGCTGGTGTGCAAGTATGCGCCGGGTAAGGCTCGAACCCGAGACCTCCCGTACGCGTGCACGCAGCTCTACCAACTGAGCTACGTGTCTAACCCGAAATATTTCTGTTTTTAATTATATTTATATACTGTTTTAATTTATTCATAATTCATTTATTTTTAAAAAGGATTTTAATCATCGAACCGGCGTGCGTAACAGGTCTCGAACCCGTGACCTGTGGTTTAGTGTTGTACACAGTCCACCGCTGGACTGTGTGTCTAACCTGGTTAATATACTGATTTTTATTATACTTAACATCTTCAGTGAGTTAACCCGGTTCGGTTCTTAAAAAAAACATTTTTATTTCCGAGAATAGGGTCGTGATAGGAATCGAACTCGAGACGTATGTTAATTGTTTGCACACAGTCCACCGCTGGACTGTGTGTCTAACCTGTTTATTATACTGATTTTAATTAATCTTATAATCATAATCGACTTCGTCTTCTTCGCTCAAGAACACAGACAACGATTAATCAACTGAACTTGCTTAATTCGATTAACAGGCGTATGAATGATTAAAATGTAACGGATCGGAAAAGGTTTTGGGAATGAACATACCGGAATGACGACTTTTCACAGAACTCCGGCAAAGTCGTCGGCTCTGTTTTTATGAACTTCGTCTGAGCGGACCAATTAACAGTTTTGATTAGCTAGTTGTGGAATTGAAGTACTAAACAAGAGTTATCAGAAGGTTTAAAAGATTATACCGTTTCACAGCGAAATCTAGGAATTTTCAGAAGTTTTCCGGCGAGTGTTGATTATCCGATATCGTCGCCTGGAACTGATTCTGATTGAAGGGTTTGAGTTAGCAAAAGCTTAACAACTGATAGAAGATGGAAAAATTGAGAAACTTACCGTTTTGATGGAAGACACGGTTTTCCGGCGAAAGTCCGGCAAGTTCAAAAAGCGATTCCGACGATCAGAAATTAGAGTAAACGTGAAATTAGAAGTTCTGGGAATGTAATTGAGTCGCGAGATGAGGATTTTGTTGAAGTAATTCCAGAAGTGAATGTTTTCGGTTATAAAAACCGAACATCACATGAATTCAAGTTCATTAACGACCGAATTGATTTAGAATGTCGGTTTATCGGTTATAATCGAGAATCCGCGATCACTCAAACGTCTTGGACGGTTGGAAGCCGATATCGGTTTCAGTTTGGCGCAACAGGTTGATTTACGGTTGTACATATGTTTTAATTGTTTCCTAGAACTCACAAAGACATCAAGTGGCGGAGTGGTTATATGTGCGCGAGTTAAAACTTTGAGGCTCACCCGGCTGACCCGGGTTCGAATCCCGGCAGCCGGTTTTCTTTTTTATTTATTTTATTTTCACTTTTTATCAATTATAGTTTTTAAATTCTAATTTGTTTATTAATTATGCATCGTTTAAAATTAAAATAAACATAAATACGCAACGAAAAATTTATAACTTGATATTTGATTTACAAACGAAGCGGGTTTGGGAACCCGTTTTTGACGAATGTTACGGTATCCTCTACTTTTAGAAATTTCGTCCCGAAATTTAAGTAGTAGTGGTAACAGGAAAAAGATGTGGGTATTTCTCGCGTATTGAGTCTTCACGTTCCCAAGTAAACTCAGGTCCCCGCTTCGACTCCCAGCGTACCCTAACAATTGTAATACGACTCCGTCTAAAACGTTTTCTCCAAAGTCCATGATCTCTATTGGTCTTTCAATGAAATGCATAGATTCATCGATCTGAATATCTTCCAGGGAAATATGAAGGTTTTCATCGGCGAGGCACTTCTTCAAGTTTGATACGTGGAATGTGGGGTGAATTCTGTTGAGTTCTTCTGGTAGATCAAGCTTGTATGCTACAGGTCCTACACTTTCGAGTATCTTGAAAGGTCCTAAGTAGCGTGGTGTTAGCTTGCCCTTTTGGCCAAAACGAACTACGCCCTTCCACGGTGATACTTTTAAAAGTACATGATCACCAATGTTAAACTCCAAAGGCTTCCGTCGTTTATCTGCATAACTCTTTTGACGACTTTGAGCCGCTAGAAGATTGTTTCGAATTTGATGGATCTTGTCTGTGGTTTCTTGAATCAATTCTGGACCGGTGATTTGAGCTTCCCCAATTTCGTGCCAACATACTGGAGATCGGCACTTACGACCATATAAGGCTTCGAAATGTGCCATGCCGATACTTGAATGATAGCTGTTGTTGTACGAAAATTCAACTAATGGTAGATGAGCGTCCCAATTTCCCTTGAAGTCTATGACACATGCTCGAAGCATATCTTCAAGAGTTTGGATGGTGCGTTCAGATTGTCCATCAGTTTGAGGATGATAAGCGGTACTGAGGTCTAATCGTGTACCCAAAGCGGCTTGTACGGCTTGCCATGTTCGTGAAGTAAAACGACCATCACGATCTGAAATAATGCTTAATGGTACACCATGACGGCTTACGATTTCGCTGATGTAGATACGAGCTAACTTCTCGTTCTTGAAATCTTCGCGGATCGGAATGAAGTGAGCTGATTTTGTAAGACGATCAATGATTACCCATATAGTGTCATACCCACCAGAAGTGCGAGGTAACCCGGTGATGAAGTCCATGGTTATGTTTTCCCACTTCCATACAGGTATTTCAGGTTGGACCAGAAGTCCTGAGGGTCTTTGATGTTCAGCTTTCACCTTGGAACATGTAAGGCACTTGGAAACAAAAACAGCAATATCCTTTTTCATTCCAGGCCACCAGTAGGTGTATCGAAGGTCTTGATACATCTTGTCGGCTCCTGGGTGTATAGAGTATCGTGTTTTGTGTGCCTCATTCATAAGGAATTCACGAAGGTTGTTGTGGTCAGGAATCCATATGCGATCTAGATAGTACAGAATACAGTCGGATTTAGTTTCAATTTTAAGTTCAGCTCCACAGGACAGCTCCTTTCGTACGTCGTCTTCCGTTACTGAAACATGTTGGGCTTCTCGAATTTGATCTTTGATGTCGGTTATGATTTGCGAACATAGAAGACGAATGGAGTTCGCATAACCCTTTCGACTGAGTGCATCGGCAACCACATTTGCCTTGCCAGGATGATACCGAATTTCACAATCGTAGTCATTAAGAAGTTCAACCCATCTTCGTTGCCTCATGTTTAACTCCTTTTGGTTAAAGATATGTTGAAGACTCTTGTGGTCAGTGTATATTTCACACTTAGTACCGTAGAGATAATGTCTCCATATCTTAAGAGCGAACACAACGGCTCCAAGTTCTAGGTCGTGAGTGGTGTAGTTCTTCTCATGAGTTTTGAGTTGTCTTGAAGCATAAGCTATCACCTTTCCTCTTTGCATTAGAACACAGCCTAGTCCTTGCCCTGACGCGTCGCAATAAACCACGAAGTCATCACAACCTTCAGGAAGAGTGAGTATAGGTGCGTCACAGAGTTTTTGTTTAAGGGTTTGGAAGGCTTCTTCTTGTTTGGGTCCCCGTAAGAAGGGTTTTCCTTTATGACTTAAAGCCGTGAGTGGTACAGCAATACGAGAGAAATTTTCAATGAAACGGCGATAATAACCAGCCAAACCAAGAAATTATCTTACTTCGGTAGGTGTACGTGGCGCTTGCCATTCTTGTACTGCTTTGATCTTTGAGGGGTCGACATGTATTCCCTTGTCATTGACGACATGTCCAAGGAATTGTACCTCTTTTAGCCAGAATTCGCATTTGGAGAATTTGGCGTAGAGCTTTTCATTCTCTAAGAGTGTAAGGATGAGTCGAAGGTGCCGTTCATTATCAGACTTAGACTTTGAGTAAATGAGGATGTCGTCGATGAAGACTATAAAAAAGCGATCGAGATAGGGTTTGCAGACTCTGTTCATTAGATCCATGAAGACAGCTGGAGCGTTGGTTAGACCAAATGGCATGACCATGAATTCATAATGACCATAACGAGTTCGGAAGGCGGTCTTTGGGACGTCTTCTTCATGTACTCTGAGTTGATGATAACCAGAACGAAGGTCGATTTTTGAAAAACAGCTGGCGCCTTGAAGTTAGTCAAGAAGATCATCGATGCGAGGTAATGGGTAGCGGTTCTTAACCGTTAACTTGTTGAGTTCTCTGTAGTCGATGCACATGCGAAACGTTCCATCTTTCTTCTTCACAAAAAGGACAGATGCACCCCAAGGCGAGGAGCTAGGACGTATGAATCCTTTGTCAGTCAACTCTTGCAATTGACTGGCTAGCTCTTGCATTTCGGAGGGGGCTAACCTATAAGGAGATTTTGCAACTGGTGTAGCTCCAGGTATAAGATCAATGCGGAATTCGACTTCTCTCAAGGGAGGAAGTCCTGAAATGTCGTCAGGAAAAACTTGCGGAAAATCTTTTACTACTAGGATGTCTTCAAGTTTCTTCTCCTTGGTTCCCTTTTTGACGATATGAGTTAGAAATGCGACATAATTCTTGCGGAGATATTTTCGGGCTTGAAGACTGGACATTAATTTGAGCCCTTTCGATGGGGTTTCTCCAAAGATTCGTAGAGTCTGACCGTTTGTAAGAGGAATGCGTATAAACTTTTCGCGGCATACAACTTCAGCATGATGTTGGCTGAGCCAGCCCATACCAATTATAATGTCAAAGCTTCCCAACTTCATAGGAATGAGGTCAACTGGAAAATCGCGATCGTTTAAGGTGAGAGTACAATTGCGTATAATAGAGTTTAATGAGACCGGTTTTCCGTCAGCAACTTCTACCGTTATGGATTCCATGAGTTTATCACGAGTTTGGTTGAGGGTGGGTTCAAACTCTAAGGACACAAAACTTTTATCCGCGTCAGTATCAAATAACATGGTTGCATAACTACCATTGATGAGAAACGTACCGTTAACCACATTGTTGTCGGCTCTAGCTTGATTGGCGTTGATGTTGAAAGCTCTTCCTCTAGTAGGTGGAGGAGCTTGGTTAGCTTGATTCACCGGATTTGCTTGAGCTTGAGCATGTATAATGTTCACCAAGCGTGGACAAGTGTTTCTAAAGTGGTTTGGGTCTCCACAATTGTAGCAAGCCCGCATAGGTTGCACCATGGGATAGTTGGGTTGTTAGTAGGATTGGCTATATGTTGGGTAGGTGGTAGTAGTAGAGGTTGTTGGGCTTGACCCACAATCTGATGGTGGGTTTGGGTTGAGGGCTGGTAGCGGTTCGTTCGCTGAGGTATACGACAGGTTTGAATGGTGTGACCTACGCGACCACAACCGGTACAATGTTGGCAGGGATGATCAGGAAAGTGATGGTATTGGCAACGGTTGCATTTTGGGTATGGGCCGGAGTATGGCCTTTTATATGGTGCAGGTGAGGGAGCAACTTGGGTAATGGGTGCAGCAGGGATGGGGAAATTTGTTTGCGTGACAGCAAAGTTTCTGGTGTTACGTTTCCTCTTGTTAGCAAACTTTGAGGAGGAGGTGGAATGGTTTGAAGTTTGGCCCTCAACGGGGGCTTTCTTTTTCTCATCTTTAAATTTACCGTTGCGAATTCGATTCTCGGTAAGCTCAGTAGCTAGTTCCATAGCAGCTTCGAGTGTTGCAGGCGAAGTGCTGAGAACTGAGTCTTGGATTTTCGAGGGGAGACCTCGAATAGTGTTCGACTAAACGGTAAACTGGGGTGAACAAGTTAGGGACCATTTGGTTCAACTCTAAAAACCTCTTGTTGTAGGAAGTATGATCTCCCTCCTTTTGCTTCAACGAATGAAATTCATCCTCTAACTTTTTTATCTCGCTTCTAGGACAGAAACGTCTCGTCATAATTTCCCTTAACTCCTCCCACGTTAAGGCCATTGCATCTTCGATTCCTCTCTTACCCTTTTCAGTATTCCACCAGGTAAGAGCTACCCCAAATAGCCTCCCGGTTGCATAGCGTACCTTGCGATCCTCGGGACAATCGCAATTGAGGAAGGTGTTTTCCATTTCCTCAAACCAATGGAGGAGAGCAGTGACACCTTCGGTCTCTTCAAATTTCGGAGGATCGCAAGACTTGAAATTTTTATATGAGCACTTTTTGGTAGGAGGGTTGCCGATGTTCTGGTCTTCTTGCTGGGGAGGATTGATGGGATTTGCGGCGAGAGCTTGTTGGACTTAAACTACAATGTCAGGAAGCACCGCGGCCATTTGTTTTGCGATTTGGGTGGCCAAGCATTCGTTTGACCTTCCTGATCTTCTACCCCCTCGTTGTTGCCTAGCCGACATCTACAGGAATATACATAAGAAGATTGTGAGTTTATGGAGTCTTTTTAGGTGTCATGTGTCTTAAAAAAAATAAAAATAACATAAACATCAATAATGCAACTACATCCATAGGATGTCTTGGGTTTGCTCATGTTGGGCCTCAAATGTCCCCCATACCTTCACCTGTATAGTCATGTGGGCCCCCATGGCTATTGGCTTAGTAGGATTCACATTGGTATTGGCGGTTTAACACTCGCATCACCCGAATGAAAACCATGAAATATGTTTACGAGATGTATGGTCGGAAGGTGTCCAGGTGTAGACATAATGACAACTCAAAGTGGGGTTAACTCACACGACGTTTGGTATAGCATGCTTTGGCCTAATAGGTCCTTCGTACTCTCATCGTTAGTCCCCAGGTAGGCAAACTGGTCCTTTATTTTGGATTTATACGAATGCCAAGCCTAGACAGGACGTTCCGACTACCGGTACTTGTACCCTTCCAGTTACTACATGCCCGTCATGAGAACTCACTTTGATGTGATTTGAAAATACAAAAATCATTGTAAAAAAAAATCATGGAAGTGATGTGGTGTGTGCTCTCATGGATATGATATGTTATGAGAATATGATTCATGATAGGCATTGTATAATAATATATACTTATGAACATGCTTGCATAATATTGAATGTAACATTAAACATAAAACATATAAACATCATGAATTTTGCATGTAACACACAAAAATTTTTAAAAATTCTAATCAACTATAGTATAGGCTCTAAGGGTCTAATAACCTATCCTATATCCCTATAGTCATGGCTCTGATACCAATCTGTCACACCCCGACCCGCAGCGGAATAAGAGCCGGGGCATAATTGGGTTATCACCAAAGCTCATGATATTTACTAATATGTTTCATATTTATTAAATTCAAAATTACATCCTCAATATTCCAAACATGTTCATACAATTACAAAGAAAGATAATCAACTAAACAATCCAAAGTCTAAACCAGTTTATTCTTCTAAGCCATCCTATGTGTTTCTTGCTGCAGCTGGATCACCTGTATCATGTGTAAAAATGGGGGTTTTTGGGTCAACATAAGTTGGCGAGTGAACCTTGTTAGAAAAACATTTATTATTGATCTCTTGTTATCTTTATTATGGAAAATTGTGCAATAATCGTATGTGAGCAAACGTAAATAATCATACAATAACAATAACAACAACAAACAATAACATACAATAACAAACCAACTTGCATGAATATATAACATGAATGAAACTGTATATGTTGGCAACGTCACGTTCACGCTCATAGGTAATGGGGAACGGACGGCCTATGATAAATGTCTGTGCGATCAAGGCTCAATCAAACGGAGCCGATCGTATGTTGGCAACGCCTAGTTCACGCTCATATGTAATGGGGAACAGCTCAACGCTCATATGTAATGGGGAGCGGCGGCCTATGATAATGTATGTACTGAAAATGATAAATTTAATCTAAACAATAACCACACAAACAGTTGATACATGTTGAATACACATTTGTTCATGGATATGATGGATGCACAATAGTTTATATGTAATAAATGATAAGACACATGATACACCCCAAAAACGTTATTAAAACGGGGAATTTGTAGAGATTCACTCACATTGGGTGCGTTCGGTTGAAGATGTTGGAATGCGCACGAGTTTAGAGGATGGATCGACGAGAATTAACTAACCTAAATAATAACGAAAAAGGTATGGTAAATGAGTGGATTTTATTAATAATTTTAATAAGATTTTTAGATATATTTTTGTGAGTTTAAGGCTATTTTCTAACTTTAAAAACATTATTTTTAAGTATTTTTAATTGATTTTTAAATTAAATAAATAAATAAAAATATATAAAAAATGTTGACTTTTGAGTTGACCATTGACCGTTGACCGTGACTGTGACTGTTGACTGTTTGACCGGTTCGCTGGTGTGCAAGTATGCGCCGGGTAAGGCTCGAACCCGAGACCTCCCGTACGCGTGCACGCAGCTCTACCAACTGAGCTACGTGTCTAACCCGAAATATTTCTGTTTTTAATTATATTTATATACTGTTTTAATTTATTCAAAATTCATTTATTTTTAAAAAGGATTTTAATCATCGAACCGGCGTGCGTAACAGGTCTCGAACCCGTGACCTGTGGTTTAGTGTTGCACACAGTCCACCGTTGGACTGTGTGTCTAACCTGGTTAATATACTGATTTTTATTATACTTACATCTTCAGTGAGTTAACCCGGTTCGGTTCTTAAAAAAAACATTTTTATTTCCGAGAATAGGTCGTGATAGGAATCGAACTCGAGACGTATGTTAATTGTTTGCAAACATACTATTGTTTAACTATTTATTAATTGATTTTTAATTAAATAATAAATAAAAATCATAATGTTGTCTTCTTGCAAGACCAGACCGATTGACCTGAACTGTGACTTAATTCGATTAACGGTTGATGATTCAAGTAACGGAGGAAGGCTTGGAAGAACATACCCGATACGCGTCACGAGCTCTCCAATGGTCTCTGTCTATATGAAACTTCGTCTGAGCGGACCAATTAACAGTTTTGATTAGCTAGTTGTGGAATTGAAGTACTAAACAAGAGTTATCGGAAGGTTTAAAAGATTATACCGTTTCACAACGAAATCTAGGAATTTTCAGAAGTTTTCCGGCGAGTGTTGATTATCCGATATCGTCGCCTGGAACTGATTCTGATTGAAGGGTTTGAGTTAGCAAAAGCTTAACAACTGATAGAAGATGGAAAAATTGAGAAACTTACCGTTTTGATGGAAGACACGGTTTTCCGGCGAAAATCCGGCGAGTTCAAAAAGCGATTCCGACGATCAGAAATTAGAGTAAACGTGAAATTAGAAGTTATGGGAATGTAATTGAGTCGCGAGATGATGATTTTGTTGAAGTAATTCCAGAAGTGAATGTTTTCGGTTATAAAAACCGAACATCACATGAATTCAAGTTCATTAACGACCGAATTGATTTAGAATGTCGGTTTATCGGTTATAATCGAGAATCCGCGATCACTCAAACGTCTTGGACGGTTGGAAGCCGATATCGGTTTCAGTTTGGCGCAACAGGTTGATTTACGGTTGTACATATGTTTTAATTGTTTCCTAGAACTCACAAAGACATCAAGTGGCGGAGTGGTTTATATGTGCGCGAGTTAAAACTTTGAGGCTCACCCGGCTGACCCGGGTTCGAATCCCGGCAGCCGGTTTTCTTTTTTATTTATTTTATTTTCACTTTTTATCAATTATAGTTTTTAAATTAATTTGTTTATTAATTATGCATCTTTAAAATTAAAATAAACATAAATACGCAACGAAAAATTTATAACTTGATATTTGATTTACAAACGAAGCGGGTTTGGGAACCCGTTTTTTTACGAATGTTACAAACGAGACAACCAATCCATTCCAATCACTATTTGAAATTCCCCCATCGACATGGGTATCAAGTCTACTAAGTAATCCTCTGCTTCAACGTTCATTTTCCAATCCAGGCATATATCACAACAACAATTTTATTATTATTACCTACTTCTACTTCCATTGGCATAGGTAGTTTCGTTAATATAAATGAAGGATGTTGAATAAAGCTATGTGAAACAAAAGATTTATTCGCACCCGTGTCAAACAATACGCGTGCAAGAATATTATTTACGGTAAATGTACCTGAAACCACATCGGGTTCAATCTTAGCTTCGGCCGCAGTTATTTGGAAGGATCTTGCCTTTGCTCTTAGAACTTCCGTTTTAGTGTCGGGTATCATCTTCTTTTCTGCCAATTCTAGGCATTCAGATTTCTTGTGACCCGGTTGGTAATATTTGTAGCATACCGACACCTTGCCAGGGCAAATTGAAGCTGCGTGTCATGTCTTACCGCATATAATACATGGTTTATCTGTAAAGTAGCATTCACCCCGATGCCCACGACCGCACGTCTTGCAGTTAGGTGATCCCCCTTTTGCACTCGTTTTCTTTGAGGACTCAGTTATCTTTGGTTTCTTTGTGGGGCTTGGGTTTGCATCTAACCCCCTCCTTTCACCTATTTCAACTTGTTTTCTCAGCTCAATTTCACGCTCCCGTGCAGCATTGATAATCTCTGTGAGATTCTTATAATTTAAGGGAGTCATAAACTCCCTACATTCTGCACTCAACATATTGTGGTAGTGATATACCTTTTGTTCCTCAGTTTTTACCAACTCATCACTAAACCTCAACTTATCCGGGAATATTCCTATGATCTTGTCGATTGTTTCACCCTTATGCCTTAAATGCATAAATTCTTCCTTTATCTTGTTGTCACAGCCCTGGGGCTATGGTGTTTGAGGAAGGGTTCTTTAAATTCTTCCCAGGTCATGGCTCGCGTAGCCTCAACCCCTTGTTCATTCTTAAGATTATTCCACCAATTCTTAGTTTGGCCTCTCAGTTGGCCAGTTCCGTAGACTACGAAATCGTTGGTGCCGCAATGCATTCTTGCAAAGATACCCTCCATATCACTTATCCATCTTTGACAAGCAATTGGGTCAACTTCTCCGTTATAAATTGGGGTTTTGCATGCCATGAACTTGTCATAAGGACAAGCTTTCTTCTCTTTGTGCTTGTTTCTTTCTTGATTAAGACTTTCTTTCAGTTCGTTGATTCTTTCCTCAACAGTCGTGAGTATAATGGTTTGTAGCCTTTCTATGAATCCTGGAAGGCTAGCTTCAAGAGCTTTTCCGACTTCTTCGGAAATCTTTTCTCGTATCTCTTCGGTCATAAGGGATACCGTATCATCACCGGTTCCACTCGACATCTCTTAACTGAAATGTTCATAACAGTTTGATAAATAACTTGTTTAATCATCTCCATATCATCATATGGTGATTTATTCTCATCATTTAATAATGTACAAGGTGTATCTTTCTTCTTTGGTTTGGCCAATTATACAACTTGGATTGACCATTCATGCTTAGTGCATTTTTCCGGGATCGGGTGTATAATTACACTCCTCCCATATACTTTACTCCATTTCTTTTCCAAAATATTTTTTATTAAGGTTTATTTCATAACCATCCTTACCGGATGTCCTGATCAAGCTTTGAACCGAACACATTCATTAACCTTAGGCTCTGATTACCAAATTTGTAACGCCCATTTCATATTATACATAAAGTATAAAATAAAGTTCATATTTCATAATATTTTATGAAATGAACACATATGTTATACTAAATTTAAAATTTACCAAAACAAGTAAAATATTTGCTTTACAAAAGATTAAAATAGCATGCGGAAGTTAAGTTCTTCATTGTGTTCGGTCCTTCTTGTTACTTAATCTTCATCCTTAGACCACTTAGCAATCACCTATGGATCAAATTTTATCATTAACATTAGATATAGTGAGTGCATAACGTATCTAGATAGACCCATATATCCAAAACAACAAACTAAAACTTTTTGTTTGAGGACCCGTTGTAAGCTATGGTTAGGGACCGTAGCTTACGTTACACATCTTCTGTCCGAGACAGCAGGTCTTAAGCGTAAGCTACGGTTGGGGACCGTAGCTTACGCTGCAGCCCAACTGCAGATTTTTCACTTTAGGTTCTTATACTAAAACGTCCATAACTTCTTCTTTATAAATCCGATTTGCTTCAAATTTGTTTCTATGTGATCGTAAATCGATCACCCACATTTTAGATTTAAACATGTCATTCAAAGTAGTGAATTTCTTACCCTTTATGCTAACGACGTAAAATTGATTCACATAATATTTTGACCCGTTAATCTATTCGACCACGTTTCTTTCATTCTTATGATAAAAATCAGTTCCTTGCGGAAGCTCAACCCTCATCTAAGTTTGTTAACTCAAGTTTACGCATCCGTCACTTGGCTTACGTCTTAGCTATACCTTTTCTTTCCCTTTTTATTTTTTTTACCTGTTTGGCTATTTTAACCAAACAAGAAACCTTTTTTCAACCGTATCATGAATTTACGGTTTACGATCTGCGTTCTTGTTACCCGGTTTACGCGTTCGCATAATCTTGGTTAATTAAGTGAATTCCATCAGTTACAAACTAATTCCGACTTATGTTCCATCACTAATTAATCGTATGGTTCACTCGTGTGAAATCCATCGCTTATGAATGAACCAAATTTGTTTTTAGTACTACTTCATTTATTATCACACTAATAATCAAGTTTATGAATGAAATCATATAAGGTGTAAAACCACGTACCTCAAAGCTTCCCTTTCAATCGCGCGTCTACTTTGGCTTAGGCACTAGATGCTTCACCCAATTTGCCTATAAAGTCCAATCCGATTTACCATTTAGAACTCGTAGCATAACATACGACACGAATCTGTCAAAATCTCATTTATAAGTTCTCTATCATGATTCTCTTATTCCTTTTTAACAAATTTATCTTCACTTAGGCATCATATCAAACACCTTATAGTCATGGATTTTTACACTAACCCTATTTGGTTTTTATTTCCTGAATTTGTCATATTTTAACATCATATGAGTTTATTGTGATTAGTATGTTCAATTAACATCTAAAATTCTTTATTCTCACATCAGATACATCAATTTCAACATCACAATTCATGTATCAAACCCATTTACTAAAACCCACTTACATAACCATGGCCACTTACTCAAACACTCATATCATAGTGTTTAACAACTATTCTTCATCTTGGTTTATTCTAAAACATGTATTCTACTCTTAATCTACTTTAATTTCTACAACTTATGCAGGAATTGTAGTTTCAAGAACCCAACAAATCATCATAACATCATCAAATATCAAATTTAACATATCTCATGATCTCTTTGACTAGATGATCACTAAAATCGATTCATGCATGAACTCATACTCAATTCCTCTTTCAATTTTGATCAATTTAGTGAATATAGGGTTTGGTGTTCTTCTTGCTCCTGGTCGTTCTACTAAAACACACAAGTGTGTGTTTAATTTGATTTTTTTCTTTTAAATAAAACATAGTTCTCCTATTGACTATTTGGTCCCTCAAGTTTTGTTCTTTATAAAAAGGATCAAAATTTATAATTTTGTTAGTTACTATTTATCGCCAACTAGGTTAAATATCCCTAATTATATATATATATATATACGTGTATATATATATATATATATATTTGTTATTTCTGTGATGTTACAGTACCATACAATACGAATACTCTGTATATATAGCATCCGAAAAAAAATCCAAAGAAATAAAGTCATGAACTACTCGAAAGGTTATTGACAAGTGATTTTCATCGATCAAAAGTCATGATATGTTCAAAAAGATACTGACACACAGTTTACATTGATGGAGCACCGCAAAAAAATACCGATGTCGGTATCAGTATGTATTATATGTACTTAAGTTGTAATTACAAATGTATATGTGCTCAGAGGATATCTAAAGGACTAAGTATACTTTAATTGAATTAATATTTGCACAATTAAAAATAGGATGTTTTAAAGATTAACTTAACATAATTTATAACTATCACGTCAAACTTATTTTTAAAAGACATCTTGATGACGATACGTATTAACATGTGGATTGAAAATAGGATGTTTAAAGATTAACTTAACATAATTTATAATTATCATGCCAAAACTTATTTTTAAAAGACATCTTGATGACGGTACGTATTAACATGTGAGATACATGGATTTTTTGTACGCCTAAATGTTTTATTAGTAAGTATGTTATATTTACATGTCTAATAGAAGATATTCTAAATTTGTAAAGTGATATAGTACTAAAGTGTGGATCGGAATTAAAAGCAACGACAAGAAAATACACATGTGAATTGGTCTGTCTCAAAGTCTCGGACATATCATGTTAGTAAACTTTAAAAACAGCGTGTCACTATAATTTTATAATAAATAAACCAAAGTTAAGTTCATATAAGTTAATAACAATAACACATATATACATTTAATAATTACATTCATCTTACACATATACATTTAATAATTAATTCATTCATCTTTACTTAAAACGAGTAAATAAATCTTACACATATACATAATATTAATAATTAAATTCATTCATCTTTATTCAAAACGAGTAAATAAGCAAAGTTCCGTAAAGTCAAACTCAATTAATTAAAGCATGTGATCACGTATGACAACTTAACTTTTTTAACAACAGTTTTTTTATACATAAATACCATCTGACATAAGTGAACTTTTTTAACAACAGTTTTTATGTATAACTACCATTCAACATAACTAGGGACGAGAATCTGGAACGAACTGGGTCATACCCGACTCACCGAAAACTTAGAGTACGGTATAAAAAGAACCAATGGCCAGACCTAGGTTGCCATTTTGGGTTTGGGGTTTTCTTGGTCTTGGCTATTCAGATATTCGAAATTTTGAGGTTGGCATGATTCATGAGAGGATGACACGTAATTCAAGAAAGCTTGTTGTTTGATCACTTTGATAACATGTGCCTAGCAAAGTTGATTCAAGATATCATCACGAAAATCACACTACTTTTAGACGTGTTTGTTTAAAAATGTGGAAAAAGCTAAAAATATATTAATTACAGGTTTTGAGAAATTAAATACTGTTGTTAACTGAACTATCATGTTTGGTAGTCTCCACATGGTTTACCGCATTTGTACCTTTGTGTTATCGCACATTAGGTTGGTTCTGATACGTGACAAATGATGAAGGGTACGATTGTGTTCAAATTATCTTAATATCCCGGAGAAAACTTATTATTATAATTTAGATAAAGTAATAAAAATTTTAAATTACAAGAATAATACTTCCTATATCTTTTAATAACGCCTCAAACAATACAAACACGGTTTAATATACGGGTACTTAAACTAGTACAAAATATAGCAAATCTTAAAGGCAAAATCACCGTGGAAGAATAAATACAGGATTGTGAAGTATCAAAAGGATGGACGCTTCCATTTCCGATGACGAAATCGCTTATGATGAATTTGTACGCTCAAGTGGTCCATATAGTAGAAATTGAACACTCAACGACGACGCTTATACATTAAAAGATATAATGTATTTGTGATCTACTACTTGTGTGTGGGGGAGGGGGTCATTTTCTTCTCATTTGAAATAATTTTGAATAGACCGTGATTCTACTACTGGTCCGCTCCCAAAACATCGTTGGTCTTGATCTTAAAAACTGGTACAATCATTGATTCACTATTTCCACTTATACAGTCTCGGTTTAGTCTGGTCCGGTCTATGAATCCTATCATCAACCCGTGAACAACCTTAGTTTCGTAAATCGGTATGTCATAGGTGCATTTGAAAAACTAAACATAAAAGTACATTCTTATAAATAAACAATGGAAAAATATATATATAACAACCGGGTACAATTTACTATATTTTTATACCGATAAAAATAAACATGTTATATTGATGTATTCAGATTTATTAAAACATTATATATTAAAAACCTTAAAATAAAAACAAAATACAACTTAAAATAAAAAAAAAAACAAAAATGTCAACACACGAATGGTCATGAGTATGGCGGTATTAGGTATACACGTTTATAATCTTAAGTTATTTAAAAATATCCTTCGAAATGCCCATTACCTCTAGAATTAATACTCACCTCAAAAACCAAAATGAGCTCAACTACACTTCTAAAATTTCTTTGATTTTAACAATTTCATACTTCTATCAACTAAAACATACTATTTATAAATTTCTAAAATTGATATAAATATTAATATATACACGTAAGCGGGTCCGGTTAATGGGGCGGGTATCACCTAATTTCATACTCATCCCAAATCCACAAAATAGGGATATGTAAGAAAATTTCCAAATTTCTAAAACAAATTCCATACCCAAATACCCATTCCGAATATTTAAGATTTTCCAATCGGGTTCGAGTTTTTGTTTTCCGTCCCATCATGAAGGTATCAATAACATTGGAAAAGTGTGAATAGAATAAGCCTTTTTTATTAGAAAAATCACACACGGTTCCATCATTTCCAATATCAAGTATGATACACACATGTCAACACTGTGATTCAAACGACTCCATGATTTTCAAATCGTTCACTGTCAATGTGCCTGAATGATCAACATCAAGATTCTTGAATCCTTCAACTACAACTGCAATATCTTCATTGCTCACCTTCCCCATCTCTCTCAGCTTATACAACACATATTCTGCAGCACTGCATAAACAAATAGACCATAGAACCACATAGATATACCATATATGTTAATTAGCATCCATAGTTGATCAACCATGACGGGTTGGTAGATTGAATTCTTCAACCCGAACACGACCCATATAATTTTTTCTGTCAAAAACATCATCCTGACCTGGACACACAAAAAATCGTGTAACCTGAATGTTACTTGTTTAACCCATTTATCAAAACATGTCAAACGGGTTGATGGTTTGGTGGGTAGCAATCAAGTTGTGAACGTGTTAATCTGGTTGGTGTTAATCAGGGTGTTATGTTTAATAAAAAAAAGTTTGCGGGTCGACGTGTTTATTTACGTTAAACGTGTTAAACAGGTCACACCTAACACGACCCATTTAATTAAACAGGTCAAACCGAACACAAAAAGTCAATCCAAACACGGCCTGTTTAATTAAATAGGTCAAACCAAACACGATCCGTTTAATTGAAAAGTCAACCCAAACACGACCCGTTTGTTAAAGGGAACACAACCCGTAATTAAATGGGTTAAATATGACAACCCGAAACCTGATCGTGTCGGGAATTGTCACCACTAGTTTTAAGTGTACCTGACGACTTTGTCATCATCGAGATCGGCTTTTTCAAGATCTTGGATCGTCAGTTTCCGGTTAAGCACCCAATGTACAAGCGCTTGTCGTCTGTTTTCAGTCCATAGTTCAACCAAATACACAAACAGTTGTGCTAAAGACACTGTAGTCACCAAGATCCAAAAAACGGCAAACAAACGCCCTGCTCGGGTTGAAAAACTCTTATCCCCATACCCGAGAGTCGTGATCGTTGCACAAACACAATAAAAGGCCTCAAAGTAGCTTAACTTCTCAACAAAAGACAAGAACAATGTTCCAAGAGTCATGAGAAAGACAATAAGTGTAAGATTAGTAAGAAACCTGTACTTGGCTTTATTTGTTTCCGCTTCTTTGAGTATGTCTTCCGGACTGTTTGGACCGGTTGTTTCGTGCATGTGCATTGCTTTTACAAACAATATTTCCTGCCTTTCAACAATGTAATCTGCTACTTTACTAAGAACAAAGCCACCGAGAGCCAAGCCCGTAAACACAAAAACACAAGCTAAAGACTTTGCCAATCTGGTTTCTGGTCCCACATCGCCGTATCCTGCAGCTGTCATCGTGATCACACAGAAATAGACCGCGTCCAGGATCTTGTTGGTTTTTTTGCCACTGATTTGATCTTGGATTAGTGAGAAACATACCGTGCCCGTGGTCAAGTATGCAGCAAGGATAACTGACATATGTTTTAAACTAATATGGTTTGTTATAAGAGGTTGGTCTTCATGTATTTTTACTTTTTTGAGTAGCGCGTCTTGCGTACCATGATCTGCCATTGTGTGATCAAGCCAAGACGGTCTTATTTGGAGTAGTAAAGATCATTTACGACGCGTACGCGTTCTTCAAAAAGTTGTTGAATGGGGAAAGAGTTTGATGGAAAAGGATTATTTTGTACCAATGAAGTGTTTTACTATATGACAAAGCTTGGAACATATGATTGAGAACAAAATATGGAACATATACAAGGTTAATAGCTTGTTACATGTTATTGTACAAACATGACTATATTCTCAATCTATTTAATGGGAAACTGAGTATCAAAATCCTTAAGTTATGCTAAAGTAACACCCTAAAATTTTGGACTGATTTTTTTTAAATATATCCAACACTCTTATCTTGATCTCTATCTATGAATATTTTATCCTCTGTGTTGACACTTTGTGTCTAGAAAAACCGAAAGGAATTGAATACCATTCATCAAACAGAAAGAGATAAATTAGACCATCAAGGTAAGAGATTTTGTTGAATTTTCAAAACATAAGTCCAAAATTTTGTGGTACCGAGAGATACAAGTGGGCCATTTTTGGTAAGCAGAACTGCTGATGTGAGATGAACCGGAAGCTGAGTTACAGTGCCAAAATGCAAGTACGGTGCATTGTCATCATGCCGATTACCAAGGCATCGTGATCAGTTTACTAGACACTAAGCCAGTGGCGGAGCTTGAACGAAAACTCAGTGGGAGCAGACTCTCAATATCCAAATCAATGTGTTGGCACAAAGTGCGGCGTTGGCAAGACAGTTGGATGTTTACAAGGCATCGTGGACAGTTTACCGGACATGACAGATGGACCCAAAATGCATGCATTGAATAGCGAGATTGATATAATACCGCAACTTAACACATCTATCGATTGTTAAACGTGGGTTGTATCTTTTTGTTATTGCAAAAGACATAAGCTACAAAATAAGTCAATAGGTATGCAGGAGCACTAATTATCATCTCACATTGTTCACAAAAGAATAACAAGATCAAAAACTATGGTATTTTGCTATAGGCATTAAGCAACAAAACAGTAATACAATCAACCAAATCTATGTTTACAACCACCACAATCATTGCAAAATTTACTAATAGTTAAGTTCATAACTAAAATCAGTAATACCAACCATAGCAGAAACCACCTGAGACACAATATAAAACCCACCTCCAAGAATGGTCAAAACAAGAATAGCAGAAATGGGATTCTTCAACAACTCATAAAGAGGCTGAAAAACTGCATACAACACACCACTACTCACAGTCAAAGCATAAAGCCCATATCTCCTCATATTATCCCAAAAATCTTCCATCAATGGGCCTTCAGGCCCAAAAGCCAATGCCTTTTGGTGGTCATCAGAGCCCATAACCAGCATCACAACCCCTAGAGTAACAGCCCCCACTATCAAACACCTTGAAGAATTTTCTTCAGAACCAATCAAGTTCTCAACTTTTTTTGATACCCCAAATGGGTTTGTTTCTTTATCCCCAAAAAGTAATGGGTTTGTTTGTTTATCCTCAAAAAGTTTGTTAATGGGGTCAAATTTGATGGTTTTGGGTGTGGGTTTGACTTTTTGGGAGTCAAACATCATGGGTGTGTTTGAAAGGTTGAATCTTGGAGGGGTTTTGGTGATGAGGTTGAAGTGAGTTGGGGTGTAGAGTTGAGTTCTCAGAGTGATGGTCTTCATGTTGGTTGTTTTGTGTGGGTTTTTTGAGTGTAGAAAATGAATGTGTAAGGGAAGATAGGAAGATATACGGTTGAGTGGTGGTTATACGCTGATCTTTATTGGATTTCTTATTTATAGATTTGAACACCAAGCTTTTGTATTTTGCCAAATTGCCCCAAAAGGATGTTTTTTTCTTCCACTTGTATTATCTTCATATTTCTTGACTTTAATAGCATTTTTTATAAACTTGTATATTATATAGTTCTATTGATGCATTTAATGAATAATTAATATGTAAATACGTATATCTAAAATACACCGATCAGACTCACTGGCCCGAATCGATTCACTATTGGGGGATACTGAACCAAATTATAAGTTTACTTTTGCTTTGAAGTTTTGAACTCATTGGATTCTTATATATTAAAACTCTATTATAATAGTTTGCTTAATTTATTTTTACTACTATAATCGTTTGCTCATTTTACTTTTACTACTATGATTTGATTCACTTAAAAAAATCACACATGAGGTCATTAAAAGTTAAAATGAAACCATTAATGAACATCAAATTATGATAAAAGATATGGATAAGGAATGGATTATAATTTGGTTTAAGATCCCTACTTTTAAATTTGTAATAGTCTATGTTTCAGTTTTATTTAAAGTTGGTATTTACTGTTTAGATATGAATATGGATATACACATATCAATGAAATTGAACAAATTGAACAACTATACGGGAATAGTGTGTACCTTAAGATTTAGTGTAACATCTTTGTAAAATAGGTCTCAAAAATCTGTTCAGTTTGAAAATTCAAGTATTCAATGTTTTTGTTATACATTTATTAGTATTTACCAATTTATTCTAATAATCTTTATTAATAAATAAAATGCATATTTAAAATAATATTCATTAAGAAATAAATAAATTAAATCATTATATAGTAATAAAATAAAATAAGTTAATAAAAATATATATATATATATATATAAGAGTAACCGGGAATCGAACCCGGGTCACTCACATGGAAGACACATCAAAACACCGCTACACCACACACACTTATTGTGTACAGTTGGAATCAATTAATACATATAGTGAATATGTGATCACCTGCAAATTCAAAATCATCAAGTCAATAACTGCCCCACTGATTCAGCGATTAATCATCAATTGATTGATTATAATCGTCAACCAGCATCCAATCGTCAATCATAACTTAATTAAAATCAAACCGTTTGCAAAATCATCGACCTTGATTTCTCCGTTTCAAAATCGAAAACAAATCATCCTAGCAGCATATAAATAACCATTGGAAGGCAGATCCAAACTCGTTCACACTCTTAAAATCTCTCTAACCACTCAAAACAATTCTCTGTATTCGAAAAACACTTCGTCGGAATTGGGTGTGGTTGCCGGAAATAGCGTCGGAGAAATCAAGACATTTTTACGTTGGTACAATCTATCTCTAAACTTCATTTCTTTTGTGGTTTATATAATCTAATTCAATTAGCAAGTTCAAAATAAAAAGCTGTTTGAATTAGCAGTCGGGTTAAATGTTGAGTTTTTATATGAAGAAGATGAAGTTTATGATGTATATTAGTATAATTAAAAACGGGTATTAAACCAGGTTAGACACACAGTCGAGCGGTGGACTGTGTGCAATGCGATCAAGCACGTTCCGGGTTCGAGCCTCTCTTGTCACCGATTTCCTGAAATAAAAACCAAAATTTTTATACTTAATCATATCTACGCGTAACATGTATATAAATTTAATATAAATCAAGGGATATACGGGTTAGACACACAGCCCAACTGGTTGGGCTGTGTGCACGCATATATCAGGTCGCGAGTTCAATATGGGGTAGACACCGGTTTGATTGATTTTAAAATCTTTTTAAATTAAGTGATTTCTGTAATACTTTAAAATGAATATAAATTAAAATCAGAATCCTTTTGGGTTAGACACGTAGCTTAGTTGGAAGAGCTGCGTGCACGCAACCGAGAAGTCACGAGTTCGAGCCTCACCACACGCATCTTATACCACAGTCCCGGTCAGACCCTTGTCAGTCTGACAAGGTTTTTATTTTTTTTATTTTTTATTCTTATTTCATTTCACTTTATATTTTTGTATGTATATTTTTAATTAAAAATTAATTTGAAACACTTAAAAACAAGATTTCTTAGGATTAAAAATCTCGATAAATACTACAAAAATAACCAAAAAAACTAACAAAAAGAATTTAATCAAAATAATAATTTGTTTATATTTACCGAATTATCGCGTTATCATTTAGGTTAGATTCCTTCATCGAGTAAATCTTAAATCGTGCGCCATCGCTATCAACTCCAAGGAACGCACCCACTGTGAGTGAATTCTTACAAATTCCCCTTTTTACTTATGTTTTGGGGTGTATCATGTGTCGTTTATACATTTCATTTATTCAAAAACTTGTGCTATTACCATTTTATGATCTAACGTGTGATGTCGATGTTATCTGTTGTATTGCGTGTTTATATTCTTGTCAAGTTGCATGCAAATCATTCATTAGGCCCATCAGTTCCTCGTGGGAGACGAGTTGCGCATCAGGTGCCTCATTAGATTGGTTCTGTTTGATTGAGCCTTGATCTCATTGTTCATCATTTGATGTGTGTGTGTGCATTAATTGATATTATGTGTTTTGTGATTAAATTTACCTATACGTATATTCATATGTGGTTATGCACATTTTTATAACCAATATAACAAATTCGTTCAAATGTTTTTATAAGATTCACTCACCAACTTTTGTTGACCCAAAAACCATTTTTCTTTTTACACATGATACAGGTGAACATGTTGAAGCAGGGAACACATAGGAATTTGCCTTAGAAGAAAAATAAAGAGTTCATGAATGTGGTGTTTAGAACATGTTATGCTTATATGATTGATGTATTTTCTCTTTTAAATTAGAAATATTAAATATGAAATTTTATAGTAAATGTCATGAGCTTTGATGAAAAACCCAATCATGCCCTGACTACCATTTCAGCTGCGGGTCAGGGTGTGACAGATTGGTATCAGAGCTTTTGACTATAGGGATATCGGATAGGTTATTAGACCCTTAGAGCCTATACTATAGTTGATTAGATTTTAATTGTTTATGTGGTTACATGCAAACTCATGATGTTTATTTGTTTCATATTTATTACACGCACAAATGCATGCAAACACTTCCACCATAATTTTGTGTGATACTTAATGAGTTATACTTGTTGTCAAACATAACATGCTTACATATACATTCATCACGCATATTTCAAATTTTCACATATTCAAATCATCCTCATATTTTCTTTATTCAAGATTTTGTGATGTTTTCATTTTTCGATCTCATCAAAGTGAGTTCTACGATGACATGTAATAACTGGAAGGGTACAAGTACCGGTAGTCGAAACGTCCTGTCTAGGTTGGCATTCGTATAAATCCAATATAACGGACTAGTTTGCCTACCTAGGGACTAACGATGAGAGTACAAAGGACCTATTAGGCCAAAGCATGCCACACCAAACGTCGTTCGAACTAACCCCACTTTGAATTGTCACTGTGTCTATACCAGGACACCCTCCGACTTTATACTTTGCAATCATGTTTTACGATTTTCATTCGGGTGGCGTAAATGTTAATAGGCCAATACCAATGCAAACCCTACCAGAGCCCAGTAGTCATGGGGGCCCACATGACTACCAAGGCCAAGTATGGGGACATATGGAGGCCCAAGCATGAGCGAAGCCCAAGACATCCTATGGATGTAGCAAATTTATTTTTTTTCTTTTGTTTTGTGGATGTTCATTTCTAAATACGACACATGACACCTAAAACGTCAAACTCATATTCCCGATACGTATTCCTTGTAGATGTCTTCTAGTCACTCTCGTAGAGGTAGGAGATCAGGAAAATCCCGTAAGCGCATGGCTTCCCAAATCGCTCAACAAATGGCCGCCGTAATTCCCAACATCGTAGTTCAAGTCCAACAAGCTCTTACCGCTAATCCCATCAACCCAACCAACCAAGAAGATCAAAACGTTGTCAACCTTCCCCCAAATACCACTAAATGCACCTACAATCATTTCAAATCCTGCGATCCCCCAAAATACAAGGAACTGAAAATGTCACCGCTCTCCTCCATGGTTTGAGGAAATGGAAAACAATTTTCTCAATTGCGACTGCCCCGATGATCGCAAGGTGCGATATGTTACTGGTCGTTTGTTCGGAGTAGCACTTACATGGTGGAATACAAAGAAGGGCAAGCGAGGTGCTGAGGATGCTATGACTTTGACTTTGGAAGAGTTGAGGGAGATCATGACAAGACGTTTCTGTCCAAGAAGCGAAATCAAGAAATTAAAAGATGAGTTCTACTCCTTGAAACAAAAGGAGGGCGATCACACCACATACAACAAGAGATTCCTTGAGTTGAATCAGATGGTCCCCAACTTGTTCACTCCCCTCTACCGTTTGATCGAGCACTACGTTCGGGGTCTTCCTTCAAATATTCAAGACCCTGTAATAAGTACCACACCTGCAACTTTGGAAGCAGCAATGGAGTTAGCTACAAAGCTCACCGAAAACCACATACGGAATGGAGACTTCAAGGAGGAGAAGAAGAAGGATAAAGCATCAACCGAAACCTCAAACTCAATCCAAACCAAATCCTCTTCTCAACCCACTTCTAAGAGAAAACGAGATGGGCAAAATTTCGCTGTCACCCAAGGCAATCAACCAGCTCCACAAGTCGTACCCCTCCAAGCTATCCCAATCACTCAAGTAGCACCCCAACCCTACTTACCCAAATAAGAAACCTTATATTGGACCTCACCCTCAATGCAACACCTGTTTTTATCACCATCCACCTACCATACCTTATCGACTGTGTGATAATTGTGGGCGTTATGGTCATTTGAGCAAAACTTGTCGTACCCCTCAAAACCAAGCTTCACCCCCTACCCAAAACATGATTCAACCCTACCAACAACCCCAAAACCCCATAGTTCCATATGTTCGAGCTTGCTTTAATTGTGGCGACCCTACCCATTTTAGAAACCCGTGCCCTAGGTTGGTTAACATCATTAACGCCCAAGCTCAAGCAAACCCAGTTAACCAAGCAAATCAAGCAAACCCAGCTCCACCACCAGCGAGAGGAAGAGCTTACAACATCAACGCTAATCCAATTGAAGATAATAACGGCGCAAACGAACAACCTAACTAGTCTTCCATCACCAAGAGTCAAGACTCAGCTCCAACCGTCTAGTTCTTAATGTTTTTCTCAATCTTTGTATCCTTATTTTTAATTTGGGAATTTATGTATCCAAGAATTTTAATGCAAATTGATATTATTGTTTTATTTCATATCTTTACTCATCAATTTAATTTTCATATCATCATACCTCATGACGCATCTCGCCTCATCAATTAAAGAAGTTGGGTCGTGTCTCACTTTTTCATAGACTGACCCCTTCATCATAACAAACGGGAGAGGTACTGTCGTCATTCAGTCACGTATTCTTTCAGATTTGAGACTCAAGCTTTGGCTGTTGTGTTTATGTTTTAGAGTCACATAGAACTAATCATAACTTACTGACAAAGCCAATGAAATTTGACAAGAATATGGTGGATACGCCGCTGGTACTTTCTATATATAAGTATTCTTGTCAAAGGATCAAAAGCATTGTCAGGCGGTTATGAGAAGTTCCATGTAGGCTTTAATATTATCATGGTTGAAGTTTCTGTATAACCTTATCTTTTCAACACATCAACCCTCTCAAAACTCTTATGCATGAGAGCATATTCAGTCAATCAACCCTGTTTATCAATGTTTCTCATTTCTATACTTTAGGCATCAAAAAGCGATTCCTGTAGCAGGGTATTCAACCCATGCTAGGAACGTTACCGCCTCAATTAAAATTCAAACCTTCACACTTTTCTGGTATGTAATTGTCAAAATTAAAACACCACCCCTCTCTTTTATGTTAAGAGATATTCACTCAGGGTACGTTGGGAGTCGAACACGAAAACCCAATGCGCGAAAAATGCCCACATCTTTTCCTAATTACCACTTCTACTTAAATTTCGGGACGAAATTTCTAAAAATAGGGGATATTATAACATCTGTGTAAAACGGGTCTCAAAAACCCGCTCAGTTTGAAAATTCAAGTATTCAATGTTTTTGTTATACATTTATTAGTATTTACCAATTTATTCTAATAATCTTTATTAATAAATAAAATGCATATTTAAAATAACATTCATTAAGAAATAAATAAATTAAATCATTATATAGTAATAAAATAAAATAAGTTATTAAAAAATATATATATAAAAGAGTAACCGGGAATCGAACCCGGGTCACTCACATGGAAGACACATCAAAACACCGCTACACCACACACACTTATTGTGTACAGTTGGAATCAATTAATACATATAGTGAATATGCGATCACCTGCAAATTCAAAATCATCAAGTCAATAACTGCCCCACTGATTCAGCGATTAATCATCAGTTGATTGATTATAATCGTCAACCAGCATCCAACCGTCAATCATAACTTAATTAAAATCAAACCGTTTGCAAAATCATCGACGTTGATTTCTCCGTTTCAAAATCGAAAACAAATCATCCTAGCAGCCTATAAATAACCATTGGAAGGCAGATCCAAACTCGTTCACAGTCTTAAAATCTCTCTAATCACTCAAAACAATTCTCTGTATTCGAAAAACACTTCGTCGGAACTGGGTGTGGTTGCCGGAAACAGCGTCGGAGAAATCAAGACATTTTCACGTTGGTACAATCTATCTCTAAACTTCCTTTCTTTTGTCGTTTATATGATCTGATTCAATTAGCAAGTTCAAAATAAAAAGCTGTTTGAACTAACAGTCGGGTTAAATGTTGAGTTTTTATATGAAGAAGATGAAGTTTATGATGTATATTAGTATAATTAAAAACGGGTATTAAACCAGGTTAGACACACAGTCCAGCGGTGGACTGTGTGCAACGCGATCAAGCACGTTCCGGGTTCGAGCCTCTCTTGTCACCGATTTCCTGAAATAAAAACCAAAATTTTTATACTTAATCAGATCTACGCGTAACATGTATATAAATTTAATATAAATCAAGGGATATCAGGTCGCGAGTTCGAATATGGGGGTAGACACGGTTCGATTGATTTTAAAATCTTTTTAAATTAAGTGATTTCTGTAATACTTTAAAATGAATATATGTATATTAAAATCAGAATCCTTTTGGGTTAGACACGTAGCTCAGTTGGAAGAGCTGCGTGCACGCAACCGAGAGGTCACGAGTACGAGCCTCACCACACGCATCTTATACCACAGTCTGACCGGTCAGACCCTTGTCAGTTTGACAAGGTTTTTATTATTTTTTATTTTTTTATTCTTATTTCATTTCACTTTATATTTTTGTATGTATATTTTTAATTAAAAATCAATTTGAACACAAAACAAGATTTCTTATGATTAAAAATCTCAATAAATACTACCAAAATAACCTAAAATCTAACAAAAAGAATTTAATCAAAATAATAATTTGTTTATATTTACCTAATTATCGCGTTATCATTTTGGTTAGATTCCTTCATCCAGTAAATCTTAAATCGTGCGCTATCGCTATCAACTCCAAGGAACGCACCCACTGTGAGTGAATTCTTACAAATTCCCCTTTTTACTTATGTTTTGGGGTGTATCATGTGTCGTTTATACATTTCATTTATTCAAAAACTTATGCTATTACCATTTTATGATCTAACGTGTGATGTAAATGTTATCTGTTGTATTGCGTGTTTATATTCTTGTCAAGTTGCGTGCAAATCATTCATTAGGCCCATCAGTTCCTCGTGGGAGACGAGTTGAGCATCAGGTGCCTCATTAGGTCGGCTCCGTTTGATTGAGCCTTGATCTCATTGTTCATCATTTGATGTGTGTGTGTGCATTAATTGATATTATGTGTTTTGTGATTAAATTTACATATACGTATACTCATATGTGGTTATGTACATTTTTATAACCAATATAACAAATTCGTTCAAATGTTTTATAAGATTCACTCGCCAACTTTTGTTGACCCAAAAACCATTTTTCCTTTTACACATGATACAGGTGAACAGGTTGAAGCAGGGAACACATAGGAATTTGCCTTAGAAGAAAAATAAAGAGTTCATGAATGTGGTGTTTAGAACATGTTATGCTTATATGATTGATGTATTTTCTCTTTTAAATAGGAAATATTAAATATGAAATTTTATATGTCATGAGCTTTGATGAAAAACCCAATCATGCCCGACTACCATTTCCGCTGTGGGCCAGGGTGTTAACGGTTACATGGCACGTTAACTGATATTACATATCATTCCCTCCTTGTATTAAAGGGCGTTAAAGGGATTATTTGTTAATATGTTAACCGGATGATAAAAGATTGAATTAAATATTTTTTTAAACACTAAAAATAGAGTTATATTTCATTGGAGTGAGACAGAGCGAAATAGAGAAAATAGGTGATATGACACGTAGGTAGAGTTAAGTAGAGTTAAAGTATACTCCGAGGCCTAAGTATCGGTTATTAACAAAATAATGATGTATGATTATAGATACTAACATAACCCCGATACGGATCTCATCTCTATACGTGCCTTTGGATTATATAACTAGAAACAAAATGTTAAGATGGAGAGATTTTATAGTTTTACTTGTAAAATACGACCTACAAAAAACCAAAATGATTATTTTTAAAATGTTCTAAATTATTTATGATAGAACAAAAAGAATTTCTGAAATGTTCTTATAATAAATATGAATGAACCCCTCAATTTGGAGAATGATATTAATAGTGGACAAGTACCTACTACCTATTTAAAGAAACGGACCAACAAAAAAGATTGGAAGGCTTGTATTAATAAGTTTTGTTTAGATAAGGGTCAACTATTCTTCATTTTTATGTGTTTCACAACATCTTACATGTTTGTATGCACTTAAAAGATAAGGGGCCTATCTATGTGTTAATAATACGAGTTACATAATATCAAAAACATATATCTTTAAAAAGATCCCATGTCTCAAAACACCACCTTGTAGATACCATATTTATTTAAAAATAAAACCATGGTTGTAAAAATTTTGACTAGTCTTTGATTAATTACTAATTGGAAGTTCACCGATTAATGGCTGATTAATCGCTAGACGGTCAATGGCGGTCCTATTCTGGCCAAATTTTGGCTAGATCCTGGCCAAATTTCGACCAAACTTTATAAATTTCAGCAATTACTTAAAAAGATGGGTCAATGAGTGGTTAAAATATGTCTACTTTAAATACTATATATAAAAATCCAAATCAGATCAATCCCTATTAATCCTGATTAATTCCAATCAATCCCGATTAATCGCTAATTGGTACCCCACCGACCGGCTAGCGTGGTACCAACTAGCGTCTAGTAATTCGTACAACACTGGATAAAACCTTTTATTAGAAAACACGTCTACTTTAAAAAACTATATATAAAAATCTCAATCAGATCAATCCCTATTAATTCTGATTAATTCCGATCAATCCCTATTAATCTCGATTGATCGCTAATCGGTACCCACCAACCGACTAGCGTGGTACCCCACCGACCAAAATGCTCTTAATCATAACTTGTAGTGGAGTTGATGGTGTGATTCAACTTGTTTTGACAAAAATCTTGAGCCAAACAACTAACTACGGTTTTGTAAAACGACAACTTAAGTTGTATCAGTCAAAATAACCAGTTATGGTTGTTTAAAAGTTCGATTATGGTAGTTTGAACCGATTCATTATTTGTTATTGTTATTGTTATTGTTATTGTTATTGTTATTGTTATTGTATTATTATTATTATTATTATTATTATTATTATTATTAGTATTATTATTAGTATTATTATTATTATTATTATTAGTATTATTATTATATTATTATTATTATTATTATTATTATTATATTATTATTAGTAGTGAGTAGTAGTATTATTATTATTATTATTATTATTATTATATTATTATTATTATTAGTAGTAGTATAGTATAGTAGTAGTATTATTATTATTATTATTATTATTATTATTATTATTATTATTATTAGTATTAGTATTATTATTATTATTATTATTATTATTATTATTATTATTATTATTATTATTATTAGTATTATTATTATTATTATTATTCAACATCGTTAGATTGTGTTAAAAACTTTAAAATGATAACAATTATTCATAAATGTCTAAAACTACCAGACGAATAGTTGAACAGTCAAAACTGAACGATACAAATCTCAAACCAGCCTTTCCCAGCCTACTTGCTTTGATTTAGATGGTTCAGATCAAAGTTTATATAAACTCCCTTAATTCAACAGAATATAATAATTTGAAAATTTCAAAGGTGATGAATAATAATGCCACTTTCAATAAAAACAAGCAGAAAAAACCATTCTTGAATAAAAGTAAAGAAATATACTAAATATGGACTAATTTCATTGATCCCAATTTAGCATCCAACAAGAGTATTTCCCACCAAATATTTCAAACAACCAAATCAGTAAAAAAACCCCAAAATAAGTATGGATTCAAAGACCACATTACCTTACAAAAACTATAACCTTTCTGGGAATGACATAAAAAAAAGTTTAAAAAACCAACAAATATCAATTCTTTTCTTTTCTTTTCCATATATCTTGATGTCACCATAACTAATGACACCACCTTTATCTGCAATCCAAGATTCACATCTTATATGAACTCACAGTTCAAAAAACCTATTTTCAAAACCAAATCATGTAATGTGTACTGTATAACACGCGCTCCGATTTGATCTAACCAAATGTACGCAATGTACCTTTTGTCGTGGGGTGTGTTTTATGAATACATAAAATCCTTCAATCTTTCTTCTCTTCATAAGTGCATATCTCCATTTAGCAATCTTCCTACGCAGCGATCCCTGAAACCAAATAAAACATTTGACAAACACCCGTCTTTATTTAACATGTTTACCGTATGAACTATGATATACAATCGTTCAATGATTGTTATATACCTCTATTTGATCTATTCGTGACACTATAACCGACGTAACCAACTGAGTTTTTGGGTATACCATCCGACGCTCCAGTTCCGAGATTATATCCAAACAAATCAGATACTTCAAGCTCGGGAGATGATGCCCGCCAAGTGGGGTCCGCAAATAATGAACCGCCGCTACCACCACTACCGCTGCCACCAAAAATTTTATCGCCGCCAACGTCATCATCATCAATCACGCCGTACGAATAAGCCGCGTTGGTAATCCTGTTCCCGGTGCTCCTATGCCCAACAGTACTCGCTTCATTGCCATAGTTAAGATTACCACCAACGAAACCAGAATTACCACCACCGACACCGACATCGCCAACTTGACCACCATTGGAACTACCCCAAATTGGTCCAATCCCGCCAGACCCATTTCCCGTAGCCAAAACGTTGCTCAAATTCTGGCTCCCGTTCGCCCACATGTTATGATTAGTCGGGTTCAAAACCAACCCATTTCCCGCACCACCACCTCCTCCCAGCCCGTACCCAAAAGGATCAGCATGCCTATTTAAACCTACATTATACGCTGGACTGATCGCACGTGTGTATCCAATATTAGAGTTATAACTTCCATAGTTTATACCCAAAACCAAATCAAGATTCATTCCCATATTATAACTAGACGGACTAAATGGTGGATAGCCAGATCGACCGACAGAAACCGGGCTAAATCGACCATCCATTCTCGGTCCATAACTTGGACTATTATACCCCTGACTTAAACCGTAGTTAAGAAAACTACTAGCTCTAGTTAAACCGTAGTTAAATCCACTTATCGGGTTCCTGTTAAGACCAGGAGAACTAGAAGACTCTTTCGGAACCGCACGTTTGACTTCGACCATTTTACCATTGAGTTCGTGGAAAGTCAGAAGCAACGCTTTATCAACGGATTCTTCGGAATCGTAAGTGATGAATCCGAAGCCTCTAGGCCTCTGTGTGTTGTGATCGTACATCACCACCACGTCGGTTATTGTTCCGAACTGGTCGAAATAGTTCTTGAAATCGTTCTCGGTGACCGAGGATGCCAAACCGCCGACGAAGATCTTTTTTGTGCGAATGGGACCCGGCGAACTGTGAATGCTGCTGCTGCTTCTGTTGAGAATCTGTTGATCATCGCGTGGAACAGCCTTCTTTGCTTCTACCTGTAGATCGAAATTTAAACGAATGTTGGGTGTGTTTGGATGTGGGATTATCACATTAAACTAAGCATGTAAACAAACCGAGCGTTCGATGTTCAATGGAAAGTTTGTTTGAGTCAAGTTTATTTGATAAACAAACAAGCATAAACACATGTTTTGTTCGTTCGTGAATGTGTGTTTACGTTTGTTTATTTACGCTCATCTAAGAAACATACATACTCAGTATAATCCTACACATAGCAGAGCTATTGGTAGAGTCTCGACTAACAAAATGAACAAATGAAGACGAACGCGTTCACTTTCTTCATTCATGTTGGTTAATTTGCATATGTTTATGACCGTTCATTTATGTTTGTTTAGAATATAAGCGAACGAACACGCACACATTCATTTCCTTAACAAATGAACATAGACAAGAATACCCGTTCAATGAAATGGTCGTGTTCATTCGTTTGTTCAGTTAAAGTTAAACGAACGAACATGAACAAGCCTCATTTGTGTTCATTTGTTTCATTTACAAGCCTATATAAAACATAAAACATAAAACATAAAACAATAATAATACAAAGTGTTGGGTGTTCAAATAAGCATACGGTATTGTTGAGTGTTTGGCAAATTATGATCACTTATATCAAAGACTAAACAAGATTACACAACTTACAGTTCTACCATCAATCATATGTTTTTCTTTCACAACTCTTTCAGCAACAGCCGGGTCAGAAAACACAACAAACCCAAACCCACGAGCACGACCAGTGATCCGATCCTTCATAATTATAGCTTCAATCACTTCACCAAAAGATTGAAAATACCCCTTTAACCTTTCTTCATTTGTATCCCATGAAATCCCACCAATAAACAGCTTCCCATACTCCATTTCCATTCTAATTCTACACAATCAAAAACACAAAACCAACAATTCCGCATCAAAAAAACAACTTCACCAACTAATCCACACAAACACTATACCATATCCACCCACACAGATCTCATCAAACCCATACACAACAACCACAAACATATACAAACATAAGTACATAACATATTCAGTCAATACTTTCATCAAACACCTTATGTGCATAACCATAAACAAGCTAACAACACACACAAGGTCCCAATTTTGACAAAAAGATTCTCACCACAAACTAATACAAAAAGGGTATCCTCAGATTCAATCAAAAAACCATCGGATCTTCCACAGATCAATATTCAATTAATCAAAGCTCCTACAACAAAAAGTTAATATTTTTAATGTAAATTAACATCGAACATCAACAACCCATGATCGATATAATCATATAGTTACCAATTAAGATATAAAGATTGAGAATTCAAGATCTGATTGGTGGAAGATCTGTAAATATTGTTACATAAGATGTGGGAGATTGAAGAAGATGGCTGTTTAGCTACCCTCTTCTTCACGGGTAAGAAAATGTGGAGACCATGAGAGAAGAGGAATGAATGAAGGGGTGACTGCAAGGTTTTAAATTACTCATCTCACGCGATTTGAAACAATTTTTTTTATAATCTTCAATGCTTTGTGAAAATTGGATGTTTGTTGTATTTTTTTTGTATTTTTTTGCCATAAATAATGACGCAGTGTGAATCGTGTCATGTTGAGAGAAAAGATATGTAGTTTTATTTGTGTAAAAAAAACCATCCGACCTGCACCACTTAAAATCGTGCAACTAAAATACGATCTTTTTAAGTTATTCATGTTATTGTGTCAAGTGGATTGGTGGGTACTATAACTAGTTGCTAATTTATTGATTGGGTTGGTGGGTATTAAAAAATGGATTAACCTGGATAATGGATCTACATGTTTAATCAAATTAGTTGGTGACTGGTTTAACTAAACTAGATCATCCCAAATACGACATGTTTTATTAACAGGTTAGATTTGACATCCCTATAATCCAAAATTTGATAAAATGATTATATTTATTTAAACTAGAATCAGTACCCACAACAATAAGGAACAATGACAACTTTAAATTAGAATTAGTATTCGTCGAATTGCTATTATAAATAGTACAATAAAACACAACACATTTAAAGGTAAACTACTATTACAAAAAGTTTTAAAAAGATACAATATCAATAATTTTTCTTTTTTTACCTACTCGACTAAAGCTAATGCACTTAACCTATGCTAATGCATCTTCGTGATACAACTGCTTATCCCGTCTTCGTTAAGCGGGTGCCTGTCCAACTGGTCTAGCCGGTTGGTCTCATTTTGGACCTCAACTTTCCTTCAATAGTCAGTCTCTTTTTGGATCCCAACCTTCCTTTATTGTGAAAAAAGTGTCCATCAACGTTAGGCACATTAACTTTGAAGTGATTGCTTAAAAGTTGGGTTTTTTGGCAAGACCTCTCCTGCCCATGGACAAGCATGACCTTCTTCTTGCATGTTGGCTCAACCTTTATTGGAACATTAACCGGAACATGTGGTGGATGTGGGGGTAAAGCATCTGTAACACCAACATTGCATGTTCATGGATTCATATGATGAGATTACCATAAAGAACAAATCGAAGGAACATGTCAAAAAATCATAAACGATTCAAAACTCATATCATAATGACATATATTAGAAAATATTAAAGACGAATATAAAAATCTCACGAACCTGTACCGAATGTCGGTGCGGGTTTGCAGGCCTATGTTGAACTCCATAAACGGTCACGAAGAAAACAAGGTTGGAAGGTAGAAAACCTACGAATGCGTCAGAATAATAGCTTCCAAAATGAAGTCGCCAAGAAAAAACTACAACATAATATAAGAAAAACAATAAATCTCACACATACTTAAACGTAGGCTACCTATGTTGCAAACTGAAATAAACAACTATAGAAACATCAACAGTAAAAAATAGAAGAATTGAGCCTGCTACGACATAACACAACAGTTTTAGGTTGTATGCATAAACAACCATATCAAATTGTTCCAAGAATCCAAATTGTTAAGAATCAACACGACTATCACACATTACATAGTCACATGACCAGCTCAGAATCCCCACAAAGATACGTATTATCTCAAGCAGATAAATGCGCCATGGCTACATAGTTAACGACGGCAATGTGAAAGGCAAATTAAGCACATGACCATGTTCAATAATGCACCAGACATGCACAAACAACCATGACCCTCAACTAAACACTTAAATAACGAAGCTCATAAGTGTAGTATGGCGGCAACATACAATACGAAGCTAAGTCCTCACCAACATCATAACTTTCACTCTAGGAAAAAGGTTGTTTTTAGCCACCTAATTGAACCAAGTTATACATTAGCCAACAACAATATGATAGGACCAACAAAGGGCATCCAAATAACATTCCACATCCAAATGGCTATAATCAACATCAAAACACCAATAAAACAAATAATCATAAGCAATAAACGGCTGCACTTTAGGTTACCAACCCAAGTCCAAAGCAACATCATAGGTAATAATCTCGAATGAGCCATAAGTTGTCTTCACCAACCAAACATACAAACATCACAAAGGCTAACAACATTTGTAAAACAACAAAACATCATGGATGGACATCATCGTTACACCTTTACAAACCCTTAAAACGAATGTTTAAACAATAGATGGCTACAGTTTGGATTATCAAGCCATGTATAAATGCACATCATAGGTTGTTTGAACAACTCAGGCTAAGAAACTTGCACATCAGCCAACAACAAAAGAACTCATATGCCCATAATCAACATCAAAACAGGCATAAAAAAACTCATAAGCAATAGACGCCTACAACACAAGTTGCCAAGCCAAGCCCAAACCAACATCATAGCCAATGGTCTCCTATGAGTAATAGGTCATCTTCATCGATCCACAACGAAATGTCACAAACAAAACTACGACTGTAAAACCACAAAGGATCTCCTGTGAAAATTATCATTACACCATGACAAAAACGTTAAGAAAACTCTAAAAGGTCTTAACCAAACATCGAAAAACAACTCTAAAAAATCACGGTCAAATAACAACATTATGTGTTTCATTCAGCCCCCGTTCATATAAAAAATAAATGCGCCAACAGATCCTTCATAGAGACACAAAACCCAGATTAGAAAATCAAAATAGGCACCGCAAGTCGTCGTCTTCAACAACGGAAGAACAACCTCAAAAAACACCATGCAACAACAAATCATTAACAACACAAAATCCTAACATTAAACTTCAAACAGAACCTCCGAAGTGTGATACGCAGTTTCTAACTACGCAAACACGTAAAAATGGAACGAAGAGAACAACAACAACAACAATCAACTTGTAAACATCGTAGAGGCCAATGATCGGAGCGAGTCGGACCTTCGCAGGCGGAGGTCTTCAAAGAGGCAATGGTAGTTTGTTTGTCGTAGAGATACAATGGAAACTTTCGAATGAAGCCAAAACCCACTTAAATACCCACTAAATAAAACAACTCGGAAAACCAAAGTTATAAACCGAAATTACACACTAAAACCCTAATGCGGGAGATACAACCAGGTGAAACATAAATTTGTTGCAAATTAATAATGTATAAATTATTATTAGACGATGTAAACCATTATTAATTATTATATCTTTTAAATTAGATTATTAAATAATTTTGACTGAACACTATCTATAATATATAATGACATATTTAGTAAAATATTTTAGAATAGTTTTTAACCTTTTTTTAAGAAAAGATATGCTTTATTTTTATGTTGTAAAAGTGGAAGGTGCGTTACGTATTTATTTTGTTATATATCACAAGTCACAACGTCTACACTTTTGGGGGCCGCACGTCAACTATGGCATATAGTAGCAATATGAAAAAAATATGAAATGTTGATTTTATATGATAAATCAATACCTCATTAAAGTTTATGATTCTCAATAATATTTAAAGATTTCAGCACAGCATTTTCAAAAGGACTTTTGGCCTTAAAAAACAAGGAAATATCATAAAAAACTAACATAATTTCTCATTTTATATTTGCATACGAAAAACCAACATACTTTCTGTTTTGTCTCATAGAAGTCCCTCGGCAATTTGTTTAACATTAAAGTCCCTTCACATGTTAGATTTGAATAAATATGACAAAAATAACTTAAACTATTTGCAACCGTTAAAGGTGTCCATCGGTTTTTTTTGGTTTATTTGATTATTTGGTTCCTTTTATTCGGTTTGAAAATTTTTGGGTTAAACCAAACTAAACGGATTTTAAGTACTTCAAAACTGAATCATAAACTGCATTCGAATTTGGTTTGGTTTCGGTTGCAACCGAATACAACGAATTCATATAATTGGGATTATTCTACTAAATATATAGTATGGTTTATTTGGTTACCCGGTTTATTGGACTACATATAAACCGAAATCATTCTATTCGGTTCTGGTTTACTCGTCTTTTGTTTGATTTTCGTGTTTAACTGTTTTCGGTTCTATAGCAATGACCTATGAATTTTCAAACATAACTTCATGTAACAAGCTTTGAAAAAGTTTTTGTCATAAATTTGTTCAAATTTAACATGTGCATAAACTTTAATGTTTGCAAAAAAATTGTTAAGAGATTTTTCAGAGATAAAACAGAAGGATGTTAATTTTTTAAATACAAAAAATTATCAAGGTACTTTTATGAGAAATATGAAAAAGTATATTGATTTTTTATGGTATTTGCCATAAAAAATATCGTCTTGAAGCCACTGATCGGATTAATAATGTTTTGTCAAATGTTATTGTACTAAAAGTTAAACGTTTAGATTATGAACAATATATGTTGTCACAACATGTATTCCTTTTCTCTTTCATGTTTCTTTTTTAGTTGTTGATTTCTTGTTCTTCTCACTTGTCTTTTATGAAAGATGCATTAAATAACATTACTTGCTTCATAAACATGTTCTTTCTTATTTTTAATTGTTCCTCCTCCGTCTTATTTCTATATTTACACCGATAGATTCCTATTTTGTTTCTAAATTATTTTATTGTGTTATGGAAGTTTCAGTGAAACTACTCGACTTTGTCAGCAACCTAGTAAAGACACATTTGGTAGGATGATACATTGTGTAGCATCGTGGAATTGCTGTGTAATTATATTAGTATTATATTAGAAATAAAATGATGTAAGATAAATGATAAATCTTTTTGTATAATTGTATTATATATTTAAGAGGTTGAATTGTAAATGTTGAATGTTTCAATATATTTTGAAAAAAAAACAAAATAGACTTTAGAGGAAAATGGTATAAAAGTTGAAAAGGAGGACATTGAGTGGTCATATGTGACAAGAGTTGGAATTAAAAAGTCTCGAAAAAAAGAGAAAAAGAATGATGTTTTGACTTGGTTCAACATTTGAAAGAAAAGTGGCTCTTCTTGAACTTTCAGGTGTTCTTTTAACTCTTTTAACTAGAATCTGGAATTTTTACTATATATTTATTTTGATGCGACTCTTTCCGTTATTATATCTTTTTAACGGCAAATTTGGATAACTGACGAATTACTAGAGTATAATCGTACCATTAGCAGCCATCCGATCATATCCATCTCCAGTTCTCCACTAGGCATAATGCCTATACACAAATTCAGGAGGAAACCCAATAAATCTGAGAAACCCCTCTTGTGGGAATCGAACCCATGACCTAATGAGATGCCACTAGGTTATAACACCATGGGCTATTCCGTTACTATCTATATCTTAGAAATGCTACAAATGATTTTTAAAAATTGTTGGGTTTAATAAACTTAGAAATATAACAAGATTAGGTACATATGTAGTCAAAATTACTTAAAAGTTTTGAAAATTTGAGAAATTCGTATACAAGACACAAAATTATTACTAAAGAATGTTTAGCAACATCATTGTAAGCGTTTTGAAGGGCTGAATCTTATATTGGAAAGAAAAAAGAAATTTGAGAGATAGATAGAAAAAAAGTGATTTATAACTTAAACATGATTTGAGTAATCAGGAGGTCAATTTGACTAACTATAGTTCTAGTTAAGCGAACTTTTGTGTTGAGGGCTTAAAATTGCTAAAATGATGTACAATGAGATTTTGGTGGACTTTTGTAGAAACGAACCAGCCGATTGAAAACTCAAAGTAGTTGGTGCTTATGTTAATACTCCATCATGGTGATAATTTAATCCTAGAAATATGATTAGGGTTACAATTATTTATGCATATTGGGGTAGAGCTGGGTTCAATTGGCAGTCATTGGAGTGAAGATGTTGTTTCTCTTAAAGTCAAGGGTTCGAGTCCCATCAAAGACGAATTTGATGCAATTTAAGCCATTAAATTTAACTTAAAATCCTACTTTATAAAGTTGGTGTGGCTTAACATAATTGATTAGAGCCGTACCCATTATGAATCATAACTTTTTTACTACATGTTCAAATTGGTCAAAAATGTAAAAATTCACACATTAGGTTCAAATGGCTAATGTGATAAAGTTAACCTAAAGTTGAGATAACATGGGGATCATTATGACAAAATATGGAGGTTTTTTTAAAAGAAGATTTTGACCGGACTCCCAACTCTTCAGCTTACATAACCATGACTATGTAAGTTGTGTGTAGTTTGTGTTCAGCTTGGTTAAAAATTGAGATTATGCTTAAAAAATTATCACGGATATATGTTTTCATAGTTGTGCCAGACACTGACAGCTATAATGGTGTGCCGGGATCACTTCTACACAAGGCTCGTGATTTCGAGAGACATGTGACTTTTTAAAAAAAAAATCATATATATATATATATATATGTTACTTTTTATTTTTTTTAAATAGTAAACACATATCAACTCTAATATAGGATCATTTACAAAACATTTTTTGTGGTTTAGAATTTAGCCACTTAACATTAGGTTTATTGAGCCTAATACTAATTTGATTTAAAAAATAAAATAAATAAAACATAATTATAAAGGCATAAGGGCGTATTTTTTCGAGTTCGAACAGGATATATTAATTTTTAGAGACGCCACTGGCAAACAGAAGGGAAAAATTATCATGATAAAGCAATAATGTAACATCCATTTCATCAAAAGGTCAAAACGTTATAAAACTTAAAGTTCTGTACCGTAATATAAATTTTTTGTCAAAATGCCCCTTGTAGTTATACAAACCAAACACGAATGCTAAATTTTTAAACGAGCATTAGCCTAAACTACTGTATCAAAATACAAACTTTAAACTTACGCACAAAAGACATAAGTATTAAAGCGGCATTTACAACCCAAAAAGTAATTTGTTTTGACCCATTTATATCAAACTTGAACCGGAAGCGCGTAAAGGGCAATGCGGTGTTCGTTACAGGCGCGCCATTATCAAGATTGCAATTTTCCTATCATACACAACACAAATACATTTATTAGTATGTCTCATTGAACATAACAATTTCATCCTTCATTATTTACATTCCTTGCTTACAACAATTTCACCTATGACGAACCTGTAGTTATCATTCCTTTAGTATCAAATATACAATTCATCCGACCCATTCATAATAGGTCAATACAATGACCATTTCGTCCTTATTACAATTTCATCCATCTCAACCCGTTTACAACGAGTCATTTCATTTACAATCTCATCACCATACTATCCATTCATTTTGACCCATTTGTAATGTGTCAATACACAAACTTTACAATATAACAATTTTTTCACTGTTCAACATATCGATTTACCATACATTAAACTATAACTAACAAAGTAGTAGTAATATAATGAAACTATATCATGATTTACATTAAGATAAAACAAAGTTCATATGAACTTACCTCTGTCTTGCTTTGCTTGCGACCCGAATTGGCTCGTGTTCTCTTCCTTCACTCCTACAATTTCATATTCAACATTCTTTTAATCTCATGCTTTCATCTCACATTTACATTAACATAGAGAGCTAACAACTCATCATTTTACCAATTCTAATCATTTAACTTCATTTTCAAATGAAATCATCATCATCACATAAAAACCACTACCTAAAGCATTTCATCTAACATATGGAGTGCATACCATTAGCAAAGCATGGTGTACAAGTATCTTATCATAACCTTATTAGTTCATGTCAAGATCATCAAATTTAACTAATTTCATATAACCTTCATTCTAAATCAATTTCATCTAATAAATACTCATTATAAGCAACTTCATACATAATCATTACACTAATTTGCACATAATTCAACATTACACTTCACAATACTCCTATTTCAAGTGGGTTTTCACTTTCAATCATCAATTCAGCCGAATTCAAGCATAATTCATGTTCTATGTGGTGTTTCTAACCCACAATCATACTATTGGGGAATTTTTAGAGACCGAATGATCAGAGAGGCATGTATTCACTCTCAGATCAAATTATTTCGGTGGTTCTACCGAATAATTCAATCGGATACAACTCTGATTTTTTTTAGAATTGGAACAACAATATGCGTTTTGGTGGAACTCGTATGAACCAGATCAAGACCAAGAAAAACACAACAACGAATTTAGGGGATAACTTATAATTGCTACTTCGGCAGTTATTAGCGGTTAAATTTCAAATTTCAACCCCAGCCAGGGGCTCTGCCCCTTGGACCCTGCTCCCAGGGGCGCTGCCCCCGAATCCGCGCCAAGGGGGCGTGGCCTCCTTGGAATCCCCTTTCGGGGCTCGGCCCAAATACTTGGAATCACAACTACTTGGAATTTCAATTCATGCATTCGATTTCAGTCCTAGAACACCTTTGATTCCGTGAATTTTTGTTGTTGAAAGAGAAGGGTTTTCTCCTTCTCTCCCTCCCTCTCGTGCGACACACACACACACATCCTACACTTTTTTTTGTTTTAAACTTCCATACAAATGTGCACTTTCACTCCCTATAGTTTTCATTTGTTATTTATTCAAGCACACTTCATTCTTTCCACACAATAGTCATACTATTTAACTTAGTTAGTCAACTCAAGCTATTATATTACATACTAAGACATTTAAAGGCACAATAACTCAATTACCAATTTTTGGGATGCTACAAGTAAAACATGGATATTTGAGAGGATCGACTTCACAAACAAAAGGCGTTCAGAGAGAGGGTAGTTGGCATTGCCCACTAGTCATTCAAAGTACTTTACTCCAAAGGTGGCTACGGTGACGATAAGTTTTTTAAATTAGTTTTAGTTGTATGATTGTTATGATGATATTAGTGTGTTGCTAATCTTGGATGAGGGTTGAGATAACTATTTGAAACATGTAATGTAAATGTTTTACTTAAAGTCGTTATAGGAATATAGTGTTAAATGCAGAAGAAATGTTGTTGCCACCTCGGCTTTATGACCACTAAAAACTATAGACATATGTTCATGTTGAGCCTAAGCTAGACATGAGTTGACCCATGGTTGTGGGAATGGAGAGTTATATGCAAGTACTCCTCGATTTTGAGAACACTCAGGATCCCCAATATGCATGACTAGTGATTCTGGCAGTTGCATCACTTACCCTCCAGGTTATATCTGAAGAGACGCGTTTCTTATAGAAGCTCATTATTTTTTATGTCGACAAACGAATGATTAATTAATGAATATTTGTATAATGTTTGTAAACGAAACAAGCATGAAAGGTGAACATGTAGGCGCAGCCGGATGCTAAATCAAATAAAGAGTATATTATAGCAATATACATAAAAATATTACAGCTGAATTTTACACTATTTGTTTATTAAGAATCAACATATTATTCTAAGGCAAATTGCTGATGAAACACAAGTGCTTAATTATTTAAATAAAAATGAATCAAAATTATTAGTTATTAATACATATACTACAAAAATGGAGAAAATACGAAGAAGTCTTCATCATAGACAGTTTGGGGTATATATTTTCTGGTCGGCCACCTTTTTAATTTACAAAGTTGAAATTTCCATTCCTCTATCATGATGTCACGTGCAATCCATTTATACATAAGATAATAATCTAAAAATGATCAGTGATTTTTCTTTTTTTTTTCATTTAGAGTTCACATTGATCATTCTTAGGTACTTACTATTGAGTATAATTGAATGTTATCGTGTTATAAAGTTATGTTGTAGTTGATTTTATGAGAACTTCAATATTCGTAAACTCTTTAGGCTTTTATCACATTGAGAACAACTAAGAAAAACAGAATTTATAGATTTGAATTCAATTCCAAGAACAAATGTGGAATTCGGTTTAAATAAGGTCTAGCTAATATTCAAAACCCGAATTTGTTATTCGAAATCGTTTTGAATTTTAGATTCTTCAAGTCTGATTCGAATAAAGAACACTTTTATTATATTCTGGATTTTATTATATTCCCTCGTGAATTTCCTTTATCGGATATTGGCTTTGTTCTGGGCCCATGCATCGGAGTAGCGGTGCGAGGTAGCCTTTTTTGTAGAGGACTTCATCCTTGCAGTACATACTGTCTTGACTTGATGCAAACCCTTTCGGCCTCTGTCTGATCATTTGGTACTTCACTATTTCTTAGGAATTTGATCAAAGGGGTCATCCAGTTTGGTCCTTCTTCGGGTGATTACATCTTGCACTTCAAGTTCTTAGATGGATGACGTTTTTAATACCTCGACTAATACTTTTTTGGTGAGGTGAGCAAATGTGAGGGATGCGAGTTTGCTTAGTGCATCAGCCTTCTTATTTTGTGATCTTGGAACCTGTTTGGTGGAACATGATTGGAATGTATTCATGAGTTCCTTTGCTTTCTCTCTGTACTTGTAAGTCCACTTGGAGGATCAAGATAAGCTACTTCCTTGTTGTGTAACACACACACGAGTGCGGAATCCAAGTGTATATTCAAACCAAAGCAAGAGCACAACCAATATAACAAGAGATATATCTTCAAATGTTCACTATTTTTTATTTGTAGAGAGACCCATTACATAACTCTTGAATAACTGCTTATCTCTCTATACACCCCCAGTGTTCTCTCTTGTGCTAGGCTCACCTAAAGGTTCACATCAAACTAGTGCTAGTTGATGCGAGTTACTTCGGAAACAAACGACTAAAGTCAAATTCATTTGGGGTATTCTCTCAATTCCAAAAAAGCAACGGGATCAAGTATGAGTTGTCGATCAAAATATATATGGATAGAACCTATAAAGGGGGCTCGACAAACAAGTAATTCTGCTGGGCTATTATCCTTTTTTAGGTTCATTAGGATTCTTGTTGGTTGGAACCTCGAGTTATCTTGGTAGAAATTTGATATCTTTATTTCCGTCTCAGGAAATCGTTTTTTTTTTCACAAGGAATTGTGATGTCTTTCTATGGGATCGCGGGTCTTTTTATTAGATCCTATTTGTGGTGCACAATTTCGTGGAATGTAGGTAGTGGTTATGATCGATTTGATATAAAAGACGGAATAGTGTGTATCTTTCGTTGGGGATTTCCTGGAAAAAATCGTCGGTCTTTCTCCGATTTCTTATAAAAGATGTTCAATCCTCAGAATAGAAGTTAAAGAGGGTATTTATGCTCTGTGTCCTTTATATGGATATTGAGGCCAGGGAGCCATTCCATTGACTCGTACTGATGAGAATTTTACTCCGCGGAAATGGAACAAAAGCTGCTGAATTGGCCTATTTCTTCGTGTACCAATTGAAGTATTTTAAGAAATGAGCCGATAAATGAATGCTTTCTCACCAGAGGGCAAAAACGCAAGAATCCTCTTTTTCTAGAACATAACTTAATTGAGGTTTCTTAAGAACATTCATTCGAGTCAAAGCAACATATATGGAACAAGTATAAAAAAAACTCTTTTGGGGATCTTTTATATGTATCGAAATATCCACAACTCAATAAAAAAACCTAGTGTCACTCAGTGTCCCCTACTGAACTGTGAAATGCATGTCTGTATTTATAGTACCAACACCCAGCAACATACAAAGAATGTTACTGTTCGTACGAAGTACCACTACAAAGCACGAAGAACATTCAGAAAAGGTTGCTCGTGTGAACCGCCTATGGCTTGTACGAATAACCAACTTGCTCGTATGAAAAGTAATTCTTTCTTGAGAGGGTCACTTGTACGAACAAGTAATGGCTCGTACGAGCAAGCAACTTACTCGTACGAGCACAGTTCACTCGCACGAATAATTGTTCTTCGGAGAACGTGCTAACAGACATGCCGTACAGACAACAAGATCAGAAACACAAGACTTAACAATATGTACACATGCAATGTTTTACAACACAGACAAACTAAACGTCATACTAAATCAAGATAGGAGGATATCTTAATTTAGTTGTCACGACCAAACTTTACAGACGCAACAAACAAAGACGTACAATTACTGGCGTAACTAAGAGTAAGCGACAGACACAAAAGTGTATCAACAAACTCCCCCTTGGATGTTGCTTGGTCTTTGGTCTTCATTTCTAATGGCTTTCTTCTGACTATGAGCTTCCGGCATGAATACCAAACTGAGTCGAACCGAACCGAGTCGCATCCACACAAATATACATCAACAGTACTTCTTCATGTTAGGTTCCTGTAGCTATATTTACTTGGTTTGAAACAAGTAAAAAGTCTGTGAAAACTTGAAGCTTTTGGACATCCATCCTTTTGGCGAGCTTGAGTCCGACAATGAGTGCTTCGTACTCGGCCTCATCATTGGTCGTCTGAAATTCAAGTCAAAGAGCATATGTAAACTCTAATTTTTCGGGGTTGATTAACACTAGGTCGGCCCCTGACCCTTCAAGGCTGGAAGATCTAGATGTATAAGAATTTATACATCTTTTAAACGTCAAATATTCCCTATTTATGCGAAACTCGTTGTGTTTTCATTGATCTTGATACTCTTTTGAGTTGTTTGTGAAAATACAGGTCCGGGCTTCGGCCGGGTGATGAAACAAAGGCTTTTGGAGCAATTTGGAGCAAAAATGGAACATTTCAGCCAAACTGCAGATATGGCGCGACCGTGCAACCATAGGCACGACCGTGCCAAGCCTCCGGACCCCGGACACTATCATCAGCACTATCATCAATCTAGCGAAACCAGACTAGTCCAACAACTGGCATGGTCGTGCCAACCCCTAGCACGACCGTGCTCGTGTCATCCCAGCTTATGATCATGAAACGTCCTTCATAGTTTTACTGCTGAAAAGTTATAAGGTTTCATAGTTTTAAAAGGTAGTTAAAAAATTCCCATTATACCCTTGAGATTAATTATGATAAACACGGCTAACAATTTTTTTTACTACATGAACCAAAAACTACTAACTTCCTAGGATATTACATTTTCTTAAAAAAATAATCTTAAAGTAAATTTATCATTTACAGACCCAAAAGTAGATTGACTCGTTTGTCGTTAACGATGCGGAAGCATAAAGAGGGCAAAAGTGTGTTCGTCCGATCCAGCGTCATCACTACAAATGGGCTTTACCTATACATCACAACAAGTTTGGTTAACGTTTCACATGATAAATAATACGTTTGTTACTAATAATTTATAAGACTAACAACATTAGAACATTGACCGTTTGGTTTAGTTTAACATGAACCCATTCTTTTTACCTTTTCTTTCTTATCCGGTTGACCCGTTCTCAACGAGTCAACGCGACAACATTCTTTTAATATTTTCTTTCTTACCGGTTGACCCGTTCTCAATGAGTCAATGCGACAATATCTTTTAATCTTTTCTTTCTTACCCGTTGACACGTTCTCAACGAGTCAATGCGACAACATTCTTGTAATCTTTTCTTTCTTACCCGGTTGACCCATTCTCAATGAGTCAAGGCGACAACATTCTTTTAATCTTTTCTTTCTTACCCGGTTGACCCGTTCTCAACGGGTCAACGCGACAACATTCTTTTCTCTAGTTTAGCATTCTATTCGATAAGCTTATTAGCTTAGTATCGACAACGTAATCATTCCTTCATCTTAGAATAGAAATAGTTCAAATGTTAAAATTTAGTTTAGATAAGTAACATACCTCGGTCTTGATTTCCTTGTTGTTTCGAGTGACTTGAACCTTCTTCCTTTATACTATACACAACCCGTTCATACTTTAAGTTCATGTTTTGTACTTACTCCATATATTTTCTTGGTAAAACATCATAAAAACTTAACACGTTACTCATTTACATATCACTTTATGATCATCATGTAAGGTTCAAGTTCAATTACAGAATTCTAAATCAAAACATTTCATCAAACACTTGGTGTGCGCACCACTAACAAAGCATGATGTACAATTATTCTAAGCATCACCTTACTACTTCACATCATGGATCAACAAATCAACCAAATTCTCATGATTCTCATTCAATATCAATTTCCTCTAGCATATACTCTACTACACGTAATTCATACATCAATTTTGCATCAAATTTTCACCTTCAAGATCATCCTGTTCGTTAAGTGGGTATTATTTCAAATCATTCAAATAACCTAAATTAACATAATTCATCTTCTATGTGATGATTCTAACTAATATTCATGCCTAATTTTTTTAATTTCACGAGTTAATAATAACCCACTTCACCAAAGATCATCAAATCACACAATTCAACTTACCTTTTGTTTAAGATGCTTGGATGACTAAAGAATTAAGCACATGCATCCAGATTTTGTTCTTAATCAATTCCAATTTGCTGAATTTGTGGGAAGAAGGGTTTCCCTTCTTCTTTCTTCAATCCAGGCGACACACACACACTAGAAGTGTGTGTGTGTGTGTTTTAATTTTATGTTTCATTAACTCACTTTCCTACTTATCCAAGTTTAGTCCCTCAAGTTTGATGTTTATTATTATTATAACTAAACATACCTCTTTTAGTTAAAACTTTACTTGTATTTTAACTAAGGTTATAATTCTTGTCACCATTTAACCAATATTCATACTTATTACAAACACACACACTATATATATATATATATATATATATATAAATTTGGGGTGTTACAAATCTATCCCCTTAGAAGAGGTTTCGTTCCCGAAACCTGATTACGTACCAAATTATTCCGGGTAGTATTTACGCATCTCATCTTCCGCTTCCCAGGTGAGATCCGAACCCTTTCTATGTTGCCATTGGACCAAAACTTTCTTATGGTTTTGTTGCGAAGGTGCTTAGCTTTAAAATCTTTATAGCCACCAGTTTTTCGATATAACTCATTTTTTATCCAACTCGATATCATCAAAGGGCACGTAAGCGGTTTCATCCACAAGATATTTTCTTAGTTGTGACACATGAAAGGTGTCATGTATTCCATCCAACGCCGGTGGTAAATCCACTAATACACCATCTTTCCAATTCAAGCTTTAACTTTAAAGAGCCCAATGTAACGGAGACCAAGCTTTCCTCGTTTACGGAACCGAATCGCTCCTTTCCATGGTGAAACCTTTAACAACACATGATCCCCCATTGAAACTCGATGGGTCGTCTTCTTCGATCTGAATAAGCTTTTTTTCGGTCTTGTGCCGCTTTCAATCGGGCTCGTACGATATCGATCTTCTCATTGTTTTCGCTACTACGTCTTTAGGCGCAATATCTCTTTGACCTACTTCCCCCCAACATATAGGGGTTCTACACTTTCTTCCAATTCAACATCTCGTATGGTGCCATCTGAATGCTATTTTGATAGCTGTTATTGATGCGAACTCAACTAACGGCAAATGGTCATCCCAATTTCCTTCAAAATCTAAGACACATGCTCTCAACATATCCACAAGTGTTTGATTAGTCCTTTAGATTGTCCATCCGTTTTTGGGTGATAGGCGGTACTAAAATGGAGTTTTGTTCCCATTTGTTCATGAAATATTTGCCAAAAACGTGATGTAAATCTAGTGTCCTGATCCGACACAATGGAGATGGGTACTCCATGATGAGCTACAATTTCGTTTGTAAAAATCTCTGCATCCTTGTTGACAAATAAGCCTCTCGGATAGGTAAGAAGTGGGCGCTTTTGGTGAGTCGATCCACAACTACCCATATGGCATCATGTCCCTTTCGTGTTTTGGGAAGTTTAGTCACCAAACTGTTATTACATTTTCCCATTTCCACATCAGAATTTCCAAAGGTTGTAATTTACCGTACGACTTCTGATGTTCCGCCTTCACTTGTGAACATGTTAAACATTTAGCGACATGCTTGACAATATCTCGTTTCATTCCCGGCCACCAGTAATTTCTTTTTAAATCTTGATACATTTTTGTTGCTCCTAGATGTATCGAGTATCGTGATTTATGAGCTTCTTCTAGTAACCCCGTCTTTATTTCGGATAGCCAAGGAATCCAGATTCGCCTATACCGAGTTTTGAGTCTACTTGCATTCTCCTCTAGTTTATCCACAATTCCTTTTGTCCTTTCTTTCTTAGGATCATCTGCATTTAATGACTTGATTTGTGCTTCACGTATCATTTCAAGGAGATGAGGCGTAACAATCATTTTCATAGACTTTACTTGAATCGGGGGTGGATGTTCTTTTCGGCTAAGAGCATCTGCCACTACGTTTGCTTTACCCGGATGATAAAGGATTTCACAATCTAATCCTTAATCAGTTCTAACCCCATTCGTTGTCTCATATTGAGATCTTTTTGTTCAAAGAAGTATTTGAACTTTTTATGATCCGAGTATATGTGCACTTTGTTCCATATAAATTATGTCGCCTAATTTTAAGGCGAACACCACAGCGGCCAATTCTAGGATCGTGTGTTGGGTAATTTTACTTCATGTGGTTTGAGCTGTCTTGAGGCATATGCTATAACTTTGCCTCGTTGCATTTAAACCTCCTAACCCCTGACGCGAGGCATCCGTGTACACAAACTAACTCTTCCATTCCATCTGGCAGAGTTAACACCGGTGAATTAGACAGTCTCTCTTTCAAACTTGAAATGCTTTTTCTTGTTCGGGTCCCATACAAATTTCTCACTTTTCTTTGTTAATTTGGTCATGGGTAGGGCTAATTTGGAGAAATCTTGAATAAATCTTAGGTAATAGCCCGCTAGACCCAGAAAGCTTCTTACATCGTTCGGATTCTTTGGAGGGATCCATTTTATAACTGCTTCTACCTTTGACGGATCCACTAAAACACCATCTTTATTAATTACGTGGCCGAGAAATTGCACTCTGAGCCAAAAGGCACACTTAGAAAACTTCGCACATAACTTTTCTTTACGAATAATTTCTAACACTTCACGCAATGGTTTGCATGATCGGCCTTGCTCCGGTAATACACTAAGATGTCATCTATAAACACTATTACAGATTTATCTAGCAGGGGTCGGCATACTCGATTCATAAGGTCCATAAACACAGCCGGCGCATTGGTTAGCCCAAAAGACATTCCCAAAAACTCATAGTGTCCATATCGAGTTCTAAACGCAGTTTTTGCCACATCTTCTTCACGTACTCTCAATTGGTGATATCCCGAGCGCAAGTCGATCTTTGAGAACCAACCTGACCCTTGCAGTTGGTCAAAAAGGTCATCAATTCTGGGTAAAGGATATCGATTCTTAACCGTTAATTTTTTTAACTCTCGATAGTCGATGCACATGCGCATAGATCCATCCTTCATCTTCACGAATAGCACAGGAGCTCCCCAGGGTGACGTACTCGGGCGTATGAAGCCCTTATCAAGTAATTCTTGTATCTGGGTCATTAACTCCCGCATCTCTGTAGAGGCTAAACGATAGGGAGCTTTAGTTACCGGTTTCGCACTTGGGTTTAGATCAATGCGAAACTCCACGTCTCGCTCAGGAGGGAGTCCCGGTAATTCATCCGGAAAACACATCCGGATATTCATTAACAATTTCTACAACATCAAATTTTGGCGCATCCTTAGAGGTATCTATTATGTAAGCTAGGAACGCCTTACGTTCATTTTGTGCGTATTTGAATGCCTCTATAAGGGTGCATAGCTTCATCTCAATTTTTCTTTCTCCGTAGATGCTTACCCATTTCTCACTCGGAGATAGCACTCGTATCATTTTAGTCTCACATTGAATTTCTTCATGGTATCGGGATAGCCAATCCATGCCTACTATTACTTTGAACTCTCCCAGTAACATGGGCACAAGATCTATTTCAAATTCCTCGTCTTCTATAAAAATTTTACAATTTTTACATACTTCGTTCAATAAGTAGTTCTTGCTATCAGCTATTTCTACTTCTAAAGGTATTGGCATTCGCTCAGTTTTAAAAGAGGGATGGGTTATAAGTTCGCGTGATACAAATGACCTACTTGCCCCAGAATCAAACAACAATATTTGTAGGTATTAAATTGATTAAGAAAATACCTGACACAACATTCGGAAGTGCCTTAGCTTCCTTGGTGGTGATTTGGAACATTCTTCCTTTAGCTTTTGGGGTATTATCTTTCTTCCCATCATTACCCCTTTTCTCCTTCAGCTTTGGGCAATCTGCCTTGACATGTCCTGGTGAGAAACAATTGAAACAAGTTCTGGCCGTACTTGGGCATTTGTAGTATGGGTGCCCTTCTTGTCCGCAATTGTAGCATCCTTTCTTACCCAACAAACATTCCCCTGAGTGAAGCTTTCCACAAGTTTTGCATCGAGGAATGCCACTGTTCACATTATTCTTCTTGTTGTAATCATAGACTTTTTGTTTCTTGGCTATACCCTTTTCCATCGTCCTCTTCTCCCCCCGTTCTACTTGACGCTTGAGCTCTATCTCTCGATCCCTGCCCAGTTATCATTCATTCAAAGTCTCACACTTCTAGGGAGTATGAACTCCCTAATTTCCGCCTTTAACATGTCATGATAACGGTTAATCTTCATTCTCTCTGTCTTCATAAGGTCTTGGCAAAATTTTAACTTGTCAAGAAACACATTTGTGATCTCATCAATAGATTCCGTGGCTTGCCGAAGGCGTAAAAACTCTTCTTGAATTCGATCAACTGCAGACTTCGGGCAGTGGAACTTTAAGAAAAGTTCCTTAAACTCTTGCCATGTAAGTTCCTGAAGCTTCTCTTCCCCCAATTCCTTGCAATGGGCATCCCACCAATCCTTTGCCTGGAGTTGGAGTTGGCACGTTGCAAACATCACTTGATCCTCTTTTTACACCTGCTTCGAATAAAGACGGCCTCCATGTGGGAAATCCATCTTTGACATATGATAGGATCTATTTTACCATCGTACGTGGTAGGGTTACAAGCCATTAAGTCCCTATACGTGCACCTACGGGCCCCCTTTTTGTCTCGAACCCCGCCTATCCATTCTTTCAGTTCTTCAATCTTGCTAGTCACAATAGCCTCTACTGTTTCTAGAACACGACTTTCTCCTTCTTGCGCTAGTTGAGGCAGACTGGCTTGCATAGCTTTTGCCACTTCCTCTGAGATCTTTTCATTCATTGCTTCTTGACGGGCCAACTCGTTATCATTCAAGTCTCTTTCTTCTTCCATCTACATAAACATATGTTACTTTCATTGTAATATTCATTCTTCAGCTTGTCATGATTGTTCATAGCTGTCACACCCTCAATTTCCACTTGCGGAGTTTTACCGCGAGGCGTGTGAACAAACTAGAATCTGAAACACTAGTACGTCGAACGACTCTATATGATTTGATAATACGTTTTCCAAAAATCATTTGATTAACCAATTGTCGTAGATTTTAGATTGTCTTAGTTAATTACTAAAGTTTAGCGGAAGCATTAGTTTAAGTGGTTGAGCGGAAGCATAAAATAAATAGTGAAGCGGGCGCCAACACAAACGCCAAAACAAATGAAAAACCCCAAAACAATATTAGTAATTGAGACTCGATAAAAGATGTCTTGTTCAATGCATGTGAGTGCACCTAGAGCTCCTAGCGTCCTGAGAAACATGTAAAGAAACAAGTGTCAACATTAAAGATGAGTGAGTTCACAGGTTTTCATAAATTCGTTTGTTCGGTTATGAGTTTGTTTTCCCCCGTTATCCCTAACCCGGGATAACGATTTAGTTCCATTATTCCCATCCTGGAATAATAATGATGTTGGTTCCATTATTCCAAACCCGGAATAATAAGTTGTTGTTTCCATTATTCCAAACCCGGAATAATAAGTTGTTGTTTCCATTATCCCCAACCCGGGATAATATAGTTGTTTTGTAATTAAGTTCAATGTTAACATATATAGGTAGCTAGCCTAAAGTTATGTCACGTAAGAGTTCGCGATCGAAGCTGACTGTTGTGCCTCCGTGTTGCCAGGCCTATCACTGACCATGGCGAAGTTAGGCCAAATTATTCACCCGTTGACCATACCCGGTCGGCTAGCGCGACTAGCTCGGATTGGGCTTGTCGGGCCCAGTAGTACTACTTATAATTCCCCCGCTATTAAAACCCAATACTAACGTCCAAGATATTGACGAGGACTTAAGTGATATAGCTACTTAGTGACCATAACGTTACATTAACATTAACTTAGTTACCGAATAGTTATGTGACGTTAAATTCGTATAACGTAAAGAGATTGAGTTTGAAGAGTGTATACATGTTTCTCCCCCTGTTGTTTAAAAACCGGATAAAGTTAGGGGCCGTGAACTCACCTTTTGTTGCTCGGTTAGTGTAGCAAAGAAGTTGTAAAGGATGGGACCGCTAATTGCGTCCTAACAAACCAATTGATTTCACGTCAGTGTGTGAACACACCAATACAAATTCTACACTTAATTTACGCACAAAGTGATACACACAAACAACATATCTAACACTCAAACATGCATGCAAGTATCCTCATGTGAACCTAGTGATCAAAACAACTTATCATAAACATAAACCAATCCATGCCACAATTTGGTGCACACAATCACAAGTTATCAAATTTCAGCTTAACACTCATAATTCAGCTGTTTTCTAGGATTTTTATAAAATAGTTCCAACGTTCCAAAAATTCCAATATTTTTACAGCAGGTGCCATTTATACTTTAGAAATTTATATAAATTTTCCAAATCCTAAATCTTTACCATTTAACCATAAATATTAATATACTAGGCTGCAGTCAGATTTATCACTTTCTGACTGCAGTCCACGGAAGAATTTATTTAAAAATCACCGATCGTCCAATTAACAAAATTCCAGTTGGAGTTGCCCGGAAATTTCCATACCTAGTTGCTGTACAAAATTCATGACTCAACTCCCTACTGATTTTAAAATCCAACTCGATAAACAACTAACAAAATTTAGGATTTTCACAGCTTTAGATACTGAACTTATTTGGCCCTTTAAAAATATCAAACGACTTCAGAAAATTATGAATCCAGCGCCCTTAGATTCGTTATTCAAATCTCTACGTTCTAGACATCAGAAAATCCGTTTTTCGACAACTAATGACCGAGTTACAGCCAGATGAAGTCGGCTGTAACTATTACTCAGCAAACTGTTTCAGCATATCATTATCATAAACTCGCATAAGCCGTTCATATGATTAACCTAGGCGATCAAGAACCGGTTTCCTAATCATAGATCAATACATATAACATATCCATGAAACCCTAATCAACATCTTTAGTTTTTATAAGCAAACACAGCCTAAAACTTTCAGATTTCGAACAACATCACATGCAAACATTATTAACAAATCGGCTAGCCTAACTTTTCATTCAAACATACTTGGCAAACTTATAAGTTCCGAAAGCAATCATACTTGTAACAACGATACATCAGCCGATTCAAACATATATAATCCGAAAACAACATAATCGTTTCATTCAATCATTCAATCCGAAAAAACAACAAAATCAAAACACATGTAACCGAATATGATCTTGTAACATATGCTGAATTCTAACCTTTAATAACTAGGTAAATAAGCCGAGACTTGGACAAGAATGATCCGGCTGTTCAAGCAAGATCACGACCGAATGAACGAAGAATCTGCTGTCGCGACCGGAGATGAAGATGCGAGGCTGCTGCTGCTGCGACCGAGAGGAAAGAAAAGGGAAGGCTGTTGCGCGATCAATGGAACAAGAGTAAGGCAGCCGACGGCTGTTTTGCTATTAGGGTTTGTGTTGTGAAGGAAGCATGCATGGGGGTTTGTATATATAGGCGCAAAAGGGATAAGGGTTACGGTTTGGCTTGAGTTCGTGGCCGAGGAACTTGGGTGGGTCGGTTTGGGTTTGATCTTTGTGGCCGATTAGTTTGAGCTTAAGGTTTCCTAGAGTCACAAGGAGTTCGGTTTGTGTTTGATCTTGCGGCCGATTAGTTTGAGCTTAAGGTTTGGGTTAGAACTCGGTTCACTCCTAGAGCCACAAGGAGTTTACGGTTGGTTCGTGTCGCGGTTCGGTTCGTGTACATGTTTATTATATATATGTATATTTTGTAACTAACACAATCACATAATCGCACATTACGTATTCACTAACTCGTACATGTTTAACACATAGCATATAATTCACTCGACAAGTATTACGTTTAAGTTATCCGAAAAACCCGGGATTCACATTATCCCCATGTTGAAAGAATTTTCGTCCCGAAAATTGAGTAAACGCGGTTTAGAATGTAGCGTACATGTTTAGAGTGCCACGCACAAAGAGTTAGTTCGTTTATGATGGTACGCGAAGTTACAAGAAGTTCCCAAGTGCCATGCACAAAGATTCCCAAGTGCCATGCACAAGGACTTAGTTATCAATAGTACGCAAAAGTATGAGAAATTTCCAGGTTGTCACATCATCCCCATGTTGAATAGAATTTTCGTCCCGAAAATTTAGTTACTGGTATCGTTAGTTTGCTGCTCAGTTGCGAAGAGGTGTGGGTATTTGCTTTTCATTTGATCCTCTCTTTCCCACGTGAACTCCGGTCCACGCTTAGAGTCCCAATGAACCTTAACGATCGGAATTTTGCTGTGCCTTCGAGTCTTGATCTCACGATCCATGATCTCGATAGGCTGTTCCACGAAGTGTAGTTGTTCATCCACTTGGATCTCATCCAATGGAATGACTAGAGTTTCGTCTGATAGACACTTCTTCAGATTTGATACGTGAAAAACGTTGTGAACTCCACTGAGTTCGGCAGGAAGGTCTAATTGATAAGCTACGGGTCCGATACGTTTCAAGATTACAAACGGGCCTACGTACCGTGGGTTTAGTTTGCCCCGTTTTCCAAAGCGATTACACCCTTCCAGGGTGACACCTTTAGTAGGACGCGGTCGCCTACTTGAAATTCGAGCGGTTTGCGTCGTTGGTCAGCGTAGCTTTTCTGTCGATCTCGTGCCGCCGCCATGCGGTTTCTGATTTGTACAATCTTTTTCAGTAGCCTCAAGTATTAACTCAGGGCTGTGAGTTGACTGTCACCGACTTCTGCCCAACAGACCGGTGATCTACATTTACGACCGTATAGTGCCTCAAACGGTGCTGTCCGAAATACTCGTATGATAACTGTTGTTATATGAGAATTCCACTAAAGGCAGGTGAATTTCCCAACTATTTCCGAAGTCTACTACGCATGCTCTAAGCATGTCTTCCAAGGTCTGTATGGTCCTTTCGCTTTGATCCATCAGTCTGAGGGTGATAGGCTGTGCTCATATCCAAGCGTGTTCCCAACGCTTTCTGGAGTGACTGCCAGAAGTTGGATGTGAAGCGAGCATCTCTGTCTGAGATGATGGATGTTGGCACTCCGTGCCGAGAAACTACTTCCTTAATGTAGATGCGAGTCAACTTCTCCATCTTATCTGTTTCTTTAATAGCTAGGAAGTGTGCGGACTTAGTTAAACGATCCACAATTACCCAGATGGTATCGCAACCACCCAAAGTTCGCGGGAGTTTAGTGATGAAATCCATCGAGATCTGATCCCATTTCCACACTGGGATCTCAGGTTGTTGAGTAGCCCCGATGGCTTTTGATACTCTACCTTGACTTTTGCACAAGTCAAACACTTGCTCACGTAGGTGGCTATATCGGCTTTCATGTTGGGCCACCAATACGCAGCTTTAAGGTCTTGATACATCTTATCCGAACCCGGATGGACAGAGTATCGGGATTTGTGAGCTTCGTCCATGACTAGCTCTCTGAGGTTTCCGTAGAGAGGTACCCATATGCGATTCATGAAATACCGGGCTCCATTGGGTTTACTTCCCAATCGCGTTCCATTTTTTCCACCGATTCGGCTTTGATGTTTTCCTCCTTAACTGCTTCTAATTTGGCGTCGCGTATTTGTTCGGGTAGCCCCGAATGGATAGTGAGTTGTAATGCTCGTACACGACGAGGTTTCAAGTGTTCCTTCCTACTGAGGGCATCAGCTACCACGTTAGCTTTACCCGGGTGATACCGAATGGCACACTCATAATCGTTCAAGAGTTCGACCCAGCGACGCTGTCGCATGTTCAACTCCTTCTGATCGAAGATGTGTTGGAGGCTCTTTGTGGTCCGTAAAGATTGTGCACTTCGTTCCATAGAGGTAGTGTCTCCAAATCTTAAGTGCAAACACTACTGCTCCCAATTCCAGGTCATGCGTCTGTAGTTTTTCTCATGAACCTTCAGTTGTCGCGACGCATACGCGATGACCTTATCGCGTTGCATGAGTACGCATCCCAATCCCTGAATGGAAGCATCACAATATACTACAAAGTCATCTGTCCCTTCCGGCAAGGACAGAATGGGTGCACTGCAAAGTTTCTGTTTCAGCAATTGAAATGCTGCTTCTTGCTTGTCACCCCAAGCATACTTGATACCTTTCTGGTGAGGGTAGTAAGCGGTTGTGAGATCTTTGAAAATCCCTCGATGAAACGTCTGTAGTAACCAGCCAATCCCAAAAATTGGCTGATCTCCGTCGGTGTCTTGGGTGCTTCCAGTTTTTGATGGCTTCAATCTTGGCAGGGTCCACGTGGATTCCCCTTTCATTCACGATATGCCCGAGAAACTGAACTTCCCGAATCCAGAAATCACACTTCGAAAGCTTGGCATATAGCTTTTCCTGTTGGAGTAATCCTAGCAGTAATCGTAGATGTTCAGCATGTTGTTCTTCACTTTTGGAGTAGATGAGTATGTCATCGATGAACACAATGACAAATTTGTCGAGGTATGGTTTACACACGCGGTTCATGAGGTCCATGAACACCGCATGTGCGTTGGTGAGACCGAAGGGCATGACCAAGAACTCGTAATGGCCATACCGAGTACGAAATGGCGTCTTAGCGATGTCCTCCTCCCTGACGCGTAGCTGGTGGTAACGGACCGTAAATCAATCTTAGAGTAGTAACTTGACCCTTGAAGTTGGTCTAAGAGATCGTCGATGCGAGGTAACGGGCATCGGTTCTTGACAGTAACCTTGTTGAGTTCCCTGTAGTCGATGCACATGCGGAAAGTCTCGTCCTTCTTCTTGCAAAAAAAGGACTGGAGCTCCCCATGGCGAAACGCTTGGTCGGATAAACCCTTTCTCTAATAGTTCCTGAAGTTGGGTAGACAGCTCCTGCAGCTCGGCTGGAGCTAGGCGGTATGGAACCTTGGCGATAGGAGTTGCATTATTCGCCAATTCGATTTCAAACTCCAATTGTCGATGGGGTGGAAGACCAGGTAGTTCTTCTGGGAATACATCGGAAAAATTACGGACGACAGGGATGTCTTCTATGCGTTTCTCAGTCCTTAGGCTGTTCGGTAATCAGTGCGAGTAAAGCGAAGGAGTTCTTTCTCCGAAGATACTTCTGCGCTTGCATGTATGAGATGATGTTGGTGACGGCGCTTGCCTTATCGCCTTGTACCGTCAGGATTTCGTCGTTCTAGAGCGGAATACGGATGATTTTTCGAAGCAGAGAACTTCAGCCCGGACATCGGATAGCCAGTCCATTCCGACTACCACGTCAAAACTACCCAGAGTAGTTGTCATCAGATCAATGGTAAAGGTGTGGCCCGCGAGTTTGAGTTGACAGCCGGAAACTATTTGGGTCACATCTACAGATTTACCATCGGCTAATTCTATAACATAAGGGGTCTCTAATGGTTTAAGCGTGAGATTTAGGTTCTTCCTAAAAGACTCAGATATAAAGCTCCTATCCGCACCCGTATCAAAAAGCACAGTAGCAAAATGTTCATTAAGGGGAAACTTTCCGGTGACCACGTTCGAGTCGTTTCTGGCCTCTCCGTGGCCCAATGTGAAGGCCGACCTTTGGCACCTCCTGTGCCACCCGTTTCCATTATTTTGTTGTTGTGGTTATTGTGGTTGTGGTTGTTCCCACCATTGTTGTTGTTGTTACGCAACTGTAGGCAGTCTCTTTTGAAGTGAGCAGTGCTACCACACTGATAGCATCCCCGGTTAATACCCTGCTGCTGACCCTGGGGTTGATTTTGATTCTGTCGGGACATGATTTCCCCACGACAATCCTTTGCCGCATGTCCCATCTTGCCACATCGTTGGCAGCGATTTCCGGCACAAGGGCCGTTATGGTGGAGATTACAGCGGTTGCACTGCGGCTTTCGACCTGCATAGCCGCTTGCGTTCTGGTTGTTGTTGTTGTTGTTGGCGGACTGATTTTGGTGACCCCGGTGGCTGTTGTAATGATTGAACCGTTTCTGGTTCCCCTGTTGCGGCTGGGATGACGAAGACTGTCGAGCAGACGAGTCTTCAAACTTTCTTTTGTTATCAGGGGCAACTTCAGTTGTACCCCGTGCTGGCAATTTCTTTTGTTCCACCGCCTTATCAGTGAGTTTGTGAGCCAATCGATTGCTTGATGTTCAGTTGCAGGGTTACTAGCCATTACCATACCCTGAATCTCCGGAACCAGACCCCCAAGATAGAACTCGAGTCTTTTCTCCACAGTGTTGGCCAAATCGGGACACGAAATACCAAGTCATGATGTTTTGCGGTGTAAGCTTCAATTTCCGATCCCACCATCTTGTGGTTCCATAAGGCTTGCTCTAACTGTTGCACTCTGTCCCGTGGGCAGTACTCCTCTTTGATTAGGGCCTTGAACTCGGCCCAGGCCATTGCATTCGCAGCTATAAGTCCACGTGTTTGGACTTGTGCATTCCACCATGTCAGTGCCCCATCTTCCAGTGTTGAGGCTGCGTATTTGACCTTGTTGGCCTCTAGGCAGTTGCACATTTCAAATACGGATTCAGATTTTTCGATCCAGCGGACCAGTCCAATGGGTCCTTCCGCCCCCGAGAATTTGCTTGGTTTCGCGTCGAGGAACATCTTGTAGGGGTTAAAGCCCCCTCCTGCTGACAAAGAACAGGAAGTCAGCAAGAAATTTTACTAGCCTCACTATTAGATTTTCACACGAAAATTTAATAATGGTTACCTGCCGGTTGGTTCTGAACACCCGCTAAAGCTGCGTTCACGTGCTCTTGAATCATGGCAGCTAGCTCTTCGGGGTTAAGTTAAGGTTTCCACGTCTTCCAGTTGCCATTTAGATCTTCGAAACACAACACAAACACACCCCGATAAGTCTATATATCCAATATAGTTATCCTACTTCGTACTTTAATAATTATCAAGTTATGTCAACTTAATATGTTAAATAGTCAAAAGAAATACTTGATTAACTGAAATTTCAACGTCTTACAAAAGTGCAAATCAAAACATATGAATTCACTATAAAGTCTCAAGTTTAAACACAAGTGGGAAAATAAATAGACTGAAGGAAAATAAATAAAATAAGCGAGACGTTCAGTCGTCTACGTCTCCATCCCCCAAGTCACTGTCGTTTGCCGTTCATCTCGCTGGGTCCTCCTCCAGATCCTCCTCTGGATCCTCTTCAGGGTCCTCCTCTGGATCCTCTTCCGGATCCTCCTCCACCGGCACTGGAGGGGCCGGTGCTGGTGCAGGTGCTTGATTTTGCTGTAGCTCCTGAATGTTCCAACTATTTTCCAGGACTCTGTCCTCGAGCCAGTCGGCTCTTATCTGCTCAGCACGCAGATCTCTGGCTATGGTGTTACGAGCTATCTTACTCGTATGATGCTCTTCTCGAGCGAGTCGGTTTTGCCTGTAGTTGTCGGATCATCCATCCTTGTGCTAGGATGGTTTCCTGCATTCTTTCTAACTGTGCTTGTTGTTTATGTATCATGATTCTAAGTAGGTCAATTCCTACTTCTACAGGGTTAACCGGTTCAACCGGCACAACAATGGTTGGGCGTGATGACGACTCCTCCCCAGAGCGAGCCTTTTCCTCGCAGCTGAGCGTGTCTCCACGCCATAAGATGGTAAGGGTTCCACCATAGGTGCCTTTCCTGGCGCTCTTGGTGGCGTAGGTCTGTCGATGATGTGACGATGATGATGATGACATTGCCTGTTAGGTCGTGTAGTTAGTTACGAGTTGTTTTCATTTCTTATTATTAAGTCATAATCCACATAACACAGTTGTGGTACATCGCATAACAAGATATAATAGTTCGGTGCCAAACTAAGTCTAGTGTCGTGAAATCAGCTATAGTTTAGGTCTACTTCTAATGCAAACCTGGTTCTCTATGCTAGTGGCTCTGATACCAATCTGTCACACCCTCAATTTCCACTTGCGGAGTTTTACCGGAGGCGTGTGAACAAACCAGAATCTGAAACACTAGTACGTCGAACGACTCTATATGATTTGATAATACGTTTTCCAAAAATCATTTGATTAACCAATTGTCGTAGATTTTAGATTGTCTTAGTTAATTACTAAAGTTTAGCGGAAGCATTAGTTTAAGTGGTGAGCGGAAGCATAAAATAAATAGTGAAGCGGGCGCCAACACAAACGCCAAAACAAATTGAAAAACCCCAAAACAATATTAGTAATTGAGACTCGATAAAAGATGTCTTGTTCAATGCATGTGAGTGCACCTAGAGCTCCTAGCGTCCTGAGAAACATGTAAAGAAACAAGTGTCAACATTAAAGATGAGTGAGTTCACAGGTTTTCATAAATTCGTTTGTTCGGTTATGAGTATTTATTTCCCCCATTATCCCTAACCCGGGATAACGATTTAGTTCCATTATTCCCATCCTGGAATAATAATGATGTTGGTTCCATTATTCCAAACCCGGTAAATAATAAGTTGTTGTTTCCATTATCCCCAACCCGGGATAATATAGTTGTTTTGTAATTAAGTTCAATGTTAACATATATAGGTAGCTAGCCTAAAGTTATGTCACGTAAGAGTTCGCGATCGAAGCTGACTGTTGTGCCTCCGTGTTGCCAGGCCTATCACTGACCATGGCGAAGTTAGGCCAAATTATTCACCCGTTGACCATACCCGGTCGGCTAGCGCGACTAGCTCGGATGGGGCTTGTCGGGCCCAGTAGTACTACTTATAATTCCCCCGCTATTAAAACCCAATACTAACGATCCGAGAGATTGACAAGGACTTAAGTGATATAGCTACTTAGTGACCATAACATTACATTAACATTAACTTAGTTACCGAATAGTTATGTGACGTTAAATTCGTATAACGTAAAGAGATTGAGTTTGAAGAGTGTATACATGTTTCTCCCCCTGTTGTTTAAAAACCGGATAAAGTTAGGGGCCGTGAACTCACCTTTTGTTGCTCGGTTAGTGTAGCAAAGAAGTTGTAAAGGATGGGACCGCTAATTGCGTCCTAACAAACCAATTGATTTCACGTCAGTGTGTGAACACACCAATACAAATTCTACACTTAATTTACGCACAAAGTGATACACACAAACAACATATCTAACACTCAAACATGCATGCAAGTATCCTCATGTGAACCTAGTGATCAAAACAACTTATCATAAACATAAACCAATCCATGCCACAATTTGGTGCAAACATTCACAAGTTATCAAATTTCAGCTTAACACTCATAATTCAGCTGTTTTCTAGGATTTTTATAAAATAGTTCCAACGTTCCAAAAATTCCAATATTTTTACAGCAGGTGCCATTTATACTTTAGAAATTTATATAAATTTTCCAAGTCCTAAATCTTTACCATTTAACCATAAATATTAATATACTAGGCTGCAGTCAGATTTGTCACTTTCTGACTGCAGTCCACGGAAGAATTTATTTAAAAATCACCGATCGTCCAATTAACAAAATTCCAGTTGGAGTTGCCCGGAAATTTCCATACCTAGTTGCTGTACAAAATTCATGACTCAACTCCCTACTGATTTTAAAATCCAACTCGATAAACAACTAACAAAATTTTAGGATTTTCACAGCTTTAGATACTGAACTTATTTGGCCCTTTAAAAATATCAAACGACTTCAGAAAATTATGAATCCAGCGCCCTTAGATTCGTTATTCAAATCTCTACGTTCTAGACATCAGAAAATCCGTTTTTCGACAACTAATGACCGAGTTACAGCCAGATGAAGTCGGCTGTAACTATTACTCAGCAAACTGTTTCAGCATATCATTATCATAAACTCGCATAAGCCGTTCATATGATTAACCTAGGCGATCAAGAACCGGTTTCCTAATCATAGATCAATACATATAACATATCCATGCAAACCCTAATCAACATCTTTAGTTTTTATAAGCAAACACAGCCTAAAACTTTCAGATTTCGAGCAACATCACATGCAAACATTATTAACAAATCGGCTAGCCTAACTTTTCATTCAAACATACTTGGCAAACTTATAAGTTCCGAAAGCAATCATACTTGTAACAATGATACATCAGCCGATTCAAACATACGAAAACAACACAATCGTTTCATTCAATCATTCAATCCGAAAAAACAACAAAATCAAAACACATGTAACCGAATATGATCTTGTAACATATGCTGAATTCTAACCTTTAATAACTAGGTAAATAAGCCGAGACTTGGACAAGAATGATCCGGCTGTTCAAGCAAGATCACGACAGAATGAGACGAAGAATCTGCTGTCGCGACCGGGAGATGAAGATGGCGAGGGCTGCTGCTGCTGCGACCGAGAGGAAAGAAAAGGGAAGGCTGTTGCGCGATCAATGGAACAAGAGTAAGGCAGCCGACGGCTGTTTTGCTATTAGGGTTTGTGTTTGTGAAGGAAGCATGCATGGGGGTTTGTATATATAGGCGCAAAAGGGATAAGGGTTACGGTTTGGCTTGAGTTCGTGGCCGAGGAACTTGGGTGGGTCGGTTTGGGTTTGATCTTTGTGGCCAATTAGTTTGAGCTTAAGGTTTCCTAGAGTCACAAGGAGTTCGGTTTGTGTTTGATCTTGCGGCCGATTAGTTTGAGCTTAAGGTTTGGGTTAGAACTCGGTTCACTCCTAGAGACACAAGGAGTTTACGGTTGGTTCGTGTCGCGGTTCGGTTCGTGTACATGTTTATTATATATATGTATATTTTGTAACTAACACAATCACATAATCGCACATTACGTATTCACTAACTCGTACATGTTTAACACATAGCATATAATTCACTCGACAAGTATTACGTTTAAGTTATCCGAAAAACCCGGGATGTCACAATAGCAATTGTTGTTATATTTCATATTTGAAGTGTTCATTCTGTATAATGATCATAAATGATCAAGAATCATCCACTCTATTTCAATAATTCGTAAAACTTATTCCTTTATACATTCTTACTCTTTGTTTTGACATGTTACGTTCCTGACATACTTTATCATGGTTTCATAAATAAGTTTATACAATTTCTTACAATTAAATTTCGCTTTTCAGGTTCAATATGTGTTACGGATTGTGTTTTAAGAAACTTGGTTAATAAAATGTGAAAAGAAAACATGTTGGGTTCTGGAGGGCCGTCGACGACGCCCTTCAGATTGTTGCGTTGGAACTAGGTTGCGTAGACAATAGGTCTGGCCGTCGGAGAATAGGGGTAGCGTCGGCGAAGCCCTAAGTGGCCGTCGCGACACCTTATCTGTTCTGCAGACGCAGTTTTTTCCGTTTTGAGCTCATGGAACCCGTTCGCGGCTCTCGATTCAACCCGAACTGCCCCATATTATCCGCAACATTACACAACACCCCGTAGTCATCCATACATAAATCTGTCACATACTTATGACTCATAGTAAAGAACACTTACTTGTTTGACGCCACGAAACGAACACACATGTGCATGAGCCTTCGGCTTGAGTTCAAGCACTTCGACTCATGCTTGAATCCCTCAAACCTAGGCTCTGATACCAACTTGAAACGTCCTTCATAGTTTTACTGCTAAAAAGTTATAAGGTTCCGTAGTTTTAAATGGTAGTTCAAAAGTTCCCATTATACCCTTGAGATTAATTATGACAAACGCGGCTAACAATTTTTTTTACTACATGAACCAAAACTACTAACTTCCTAGGATATTACATTTTCTTAAAAAAGTAATCTTAAAGTATATTTATCATTTACATACCCAAAAGTTGATTGACCCGTTTGTCGTTAACGATGCGGAAGCATAAAGAGGGCAAAAGGGTGTCCGTCCCGATCCAGCGTCATCACTACAAATGGGCTTTACCTATACATCACAACAAGTTTGGTTAACGTTTCACATGATAAATAATATGTTTGTTACTAATAATTTATAAGACTAACAACATTTGAACATTGACCGGTTTGGTTTAGTTTAACATGAACCCATTCTTGTTACTTTCTCATTCTTACTCGATTGAACCATTATCAATGAGCCAACGCAACAACATTCTTTTTACCTTTTCTTGCTTACCCAGTTGACCCGTTCTCAACAAGTCAAAGTGACAACATTCTTTTAATATTTTCTTTCTTACCCGCTTGACCCGTTCTCAACGATTCAATGGGACAACATTCTTGTAATCTTTTCTTTCTTACCCAGTTGACCCGTTCTCAACGAATCAACGCAACAACATTATTTTAATCTTTTCTTTCTTACCTTGTTGACCCGTTCTCAATGAGTCAATGCGACAACATTCTTTTAATCTTTTCTTTCTTACCCGGTTGACCCGTTCTCAACGAGTCAACGCGACAACATTCTTTTCTCTAGTTTAGCATTCTATTCGATAAGCTTATTAGCTTAGTATCGACAACGTAATCATTCCTTCATCTTAGAACAGAAATAGTTCAAATGTCAAAATTTAGTTTAGATAAGTAACATACCTCGGTCTTGGTTTCCTTATTGTTTCGAGTGACTTGAACCTTCTTCCTTTATACCTATACACAACCCGTTCATACTTTAATTTCATGTTTTGTATTTACTCCATATATTTTCTTGGTAAAACATCATAAAAACTTAACACGTTACTCATTTACATATTTACTTTATGATCATCATTTAAGGTTCAAGTTCAATTACAAAATTCTAAATTAAAACATTTCATCAAACACTTGGTGTGCGCACCACTAACAAAGCATGATGTACAATTATTCTAAGCATCACCTTACTACTTCACATCATGGATCAACAAATCAACCAAATTCTCATGATTCTCATTCAATATCAATTTCCTCTAGAATCTACTCTACTACACGTAATTCATACATCAAGTTTGCATCAAATTTTCACCTTCAAGATCATCCTGTTCGTTATAGTTCTACATCAAGTGGGTATTATTTCAAATCATTCAAAACACCTAAATTAAACATAATTCATCTTCTATGTGATGATTCTAACTAATATTCATGCCTAATTTCTTTTAATTTCACGAGTTAATAATAACCCACTTCACCAAAGATCATCAAATCACACAATTCAACTTACCTTTTGTTTAAGATGCTTGGATGACTAAAGAATTAAGCACATGCATCCAGATTTTGTTCTTAATCAATTCCAATTTGCTGAATTTGTGGGAAGAAGGGTTTCCCTTCTTCTTTCTTCAATCCAGGCGACACACACACACTAGAAGTGTGTGTGTGTGTTTTAATTTTATGTTTCATTAACTCACTTTCCTACTTATCCAAGTTTAGTCCCTCAAGTTTGATGTTTATTATTATTATAAATAAACATACCTCTTTTAGTTAAAACTTTACTTGTATTTTAACTAAGGTTATAATTCTTGTATATATATATATATATATATATATATATATATATATATATATATAACTTTGGGGTGTTACAGATCAGCTCATTTCCAAGATTGAAATATTCATTGCCGAGTACGTTACGATGAGCACGGCTGTGCGACCCTTTGGCATGATCGTGCCACCTCGGGGAAATTTTAGCAGGATATTTCCAGATTTGGTAGCAAACATGGTCAACAGCTCAGATAGGTATCTGACATTTACCAAGCACGACTGTGCCAAAAGGTGGCATGGTCGTGCCAACTCTCTAGTAGCATAAATACGTGGTTTCAGCTTATTTGAAGGGGAGTTAGAGCATTTTGGTGAACTTTTCTCTCAAGATTCTGGTCTTGGAAGCTTGTAGAGTGAAGAAGGAGCCTTGAGGAAGGTTGTATCACTTGATTATCAACTCATTTTACCATTTATCTTGTCTTAAACTTTAGTTATCCACTTGTTATTCGTGAACAATTTACATTATTTTGCATTTGATTTAGTTGTCACGAGCCTTATAGGATAAACATTTGTGTTGCTTAAACATTGTTGAAGCTAATGAACATGTGATAACATGGAAATAGATGTGGTGATTGTTGTTTGTTAATCTTCATGGTGATATTTGATCTTGTTCTTGGAGTTCATGTTCATGATTAAAGTCTTTGTTCTTGAATGTTTGGTCATAAGTATTTACATTTTGTGTTGGAAAGCCCATGTAGAGATTATGATTGTTGAAGATTTTAACTTGTTGATATGACTCATAGCATGAAAGTAGGAATGGTAATTGCTAACATGATGAGAATGGTTATTTGATTATGTGTATGAATTCTTGCATTTAGATTTGGAAAGATCATATGAGTGTTTATATGGATTCTGTAGTTTGTGTTTATGTTGGGTTGATGATTTTGGCCAAGATTGTTATCTAGCATGACCATGCTTGTGATTCATATCAAGAACATGTTGAAGATGTCACTTACTTGAAACCAAGTTAGGGTGATTAGTGTGTTGTTCATATTAGTTTTCCTTGACTTTAGAGTTAGGAGTTTTGACAAACAAATAACTCATTATTAAAGATTAACATCAAATTAGCAAGTGAAACTAAAAGAATAAATCTTAGGTGATTAGAATGTTGTTTCATTATAATTTTCCCAAGATTTATAAAACTAGGGAGCCTTGAATGGAAACTTAGTTGAATCTAGAACTTGCATCACCATTAGTTTTCCTTAAATGTTGTCATATGTTTATTAGTGGATACTTAGTTTAAGCAACCTCTCTTATCGTTCTTTATTAATTTAGTTAGTTAATTGTTATTTTTACATGATAGTTTAAAATCAAGAAATCAACTCATCCATTGAAAAAGGTTTAAAAGTAACAAGGATTTAGTATTGAGACACCGAGTCCACGGATTGATATCCGATTCTTACCGACTGCCACTTGACGGGTACACTTGCCCTTTGTGTGTGTAGTTAGTTTAAGTAAAAACCATTTTTAAAACCCAATTTGTGTGAAAGAAAATTATAGCTATAAAAATATATTCAATTCACGCACATCAAGCTCCATCGGTAAAAAACTTCCAGGCAACTAAGTCAGATGGTGTAGTTATAGTTGTGTTAACTTTCGTTGATGTTTCTTTTGGAATTTCCACAATGAAATCTGCCAAGATTTGGGCCTTGACAACCTTTCTTGGGGTATAGGTGATGTTGTGTTCATCTAATTCCATGACCCATTTGGCTAATCGTCCAGAAATTTCAGATTTCTCAAGCACATTTTTTATGGGTTGGTCAGTGACCACTTGTATTGGATGTGCTTGAAAGTACCTTCGAAGCCTTGTGGCTGTTTTCACTAGGGCTAGAGCAAGTTTTTCCAACGGAGGGTACTTGGTCTCTGGTAGTTTGAAAGTTTTGCTGAAGAAGTAAACGGGTACCTGAGCTTTGTTTCGTTCAATGGCCAGGACCACGCTGATAGCTTCCTCAGCAACTGAAAGATAGACAGAGATCAGCTCTCCTGTTTCCAAAGAGGCAATGTCTGGGAGCGAAGCCAGGTGGTTCTTCATTTGATTGAAAGCTTCGTCTGTCTCTTCAGTCCATCGGAAGTCTTTCTTGTTTGTGCACCCTTGATGGGTTTTGAAGAAAGGCAGGCATTTTTCTGCTAGCTTGGATGTGAAACTGTTGGGCTTAGATTGCTAAAGGTTTACTCATTAGGGGTTATTTTGGGCTTTGGTGTACATTGTGGGCTTCCTAGTGCTTAATGGGCCTAGGGTTGTAATAGTGGGCTTAATAGTTCTTATAAATAGAGATGCTAGGTTATTGAGAAGGGGTTAGAGAGTTGTAATCAAAGAACTTGTATCAGACATCTTTTGGTGTATGCAAGTTGAAGTTATTCAAAGGTGTTCTTCTTCCTAATCATTATTCTGCTTTTGATTAGGTTAGTGATACATGTTTGATCCGTTAACAGGACTTACAATTGGTATCAGAGCCTGCTGTTCAAATACAGGCTCCGGGTATTGCAGATTGAAGAAGTTTTTTGAAGTGCGTTGCTGCTGTTTGGATCGTTTTCTGTTCCGGATCACTGTTCATCGTCGGAAGGGTTACTGTTCCGAAGGATTCGAAGAAGGTTTGAAGAATTCGGATCTGGTACTGTTCCAGATTCTGAAGAACACGAAGAAGGTTCTCACATTTCGGATCAACTACTGTTCCGGATTCCGAAGAACACGAAGGTGATCATCCATCTCGGATTGATCCCGGACTGTTGCTCAGTCCGAATTGCAATCCGAGTTACTGTTGCGGTTATTGATTCCTTAGATCTCGGAATTCAGTTGCAGGAAAAGCGGGTTACTGTTACAGATAAGGATAAGGATTCCGGATTCATCAGATAAGACAAGCATTCCAGTTTTCTTCATTCCGGACTCTCCTCTCCGGATTCATATTCAGAATTACTTATTTCGGATCATACATCTCGGATTCTCATTTCAGATTTGCAATTCAGTCTTCTCATTTCGGATCTATCAGATTCCTGGTTCCCATTTCGGGTTTTTCAAGTCGGATTCTCCATTTTGGAATCATCCTTCCAGATTCATCAATCCGGATCATCATCAACTCGGATACTCTTTCCGGATTTGACCATCATTGACTTCAGGGTTGACCATTTTGGATTAGATTCGGATTTCGGATTTGACCATCATTGACTTCAGAGTTGAGCATTCCGGACCAACTTCGGATTTCATACTGTTCATCTTAGAAACTTAAAACTAATTAATTTTAAATTGGTTTGGTAAATTGTAATTTAATAATGATGGCTGGATACATGACCGCACAAGATCTAATGAATGCCACTCTGGCTACCCTGCAATCGCAAACACTGGCCCTCCCTCAAGAGCTGGATCAAGTAATTGGCACTTCCATCGAAGTGCCACGTTTATTGTATGGGGATGAATACTACGAGTGGAAGTTCCGCTTTGAACAGTATTGCAAGGCTAAAGAGCCTGGTGTGTGGAGATGCATCATGAATGGTCCAAGAACCATAGTTTACAGTACAGAGCAAGATCCAAACACGAAAATTCCCAAGCCCATGCACCCATGGACTCCAGAGGATATCAAGATAATAGAGGAAGATGAGAAGGCCTCGGCTACTCTGACCATGGCCCTTGGACTTGATATCTCTATCGCGGTTAGAAACTGTAAGATAGGGACATGCGCTCAACCTCGACTGGTTGCCAATTTCTGGGAGATCGCTTAATCTCGTGGAAATGCAAGAAGCAATAGACGGTTTCGCTTTCTAACGCAGAAGTAGAATATGTCACAGCCTCGGCTTGCTGCTCCCAGGTTTTATGGATGCAACATCAGCTTGGGGATTACGATTTGACTTATCTGAACACAACAATTTATTGTGATAATGATGCCGCTATCCAAATCGTTAAAAACCCTGTTTTTAACTCCAAAATTAAGCACATAAATATTAAAGTTCATTTTATCCGTGATTGCTATGAAAAGGGTCTCGTAAAGCTTGAGCAAATCCACTGTAACATCCGCCAAAAACCGGATTTACCAAACCCGCTCCGTTTATCAACCGAACAATCAGTTAAAAATTTCGTTGCGTATTTAATGCCCAAATTAATTTTAAACGATACATAATTAATAAGTATATTAGAATATAAAAGTTACATTTGAAAAAGTATTGAAAATAATGAAATAAAAATAAATGGCTGAAGCTGGGTTTCGAACCCGGGTCAATCAGATACAGCAACGACTTAACTCACATCCCTACAACCGCTCCGCCACTTGTGTTGTTTGGTGAAATACTGAAACAATTAATACTTAATATAAAACTCGAAGTCAAAAATCTGTCACTCAGCGCGCCCAAATCATTCTCGCCGGAAATCCCGACGAATTCAATCATTAACGTTTTCTTTTGTTATAACGGATGCATTTACAACCAACGCCGGTTATAACTGAAGAACATTAAGGTCACTCATTCAAATTATCAACCATAACCGAAAAATGTTAAATGCGAAACTGGAAATGCAATTAAATATGAGTTATGCCTTATTCACCGGTTGAGCTCGCGAGTTTATCAAGATTACGCTATCCATTTCGCTCAGAAAAGCCTCGACGTAGTCAACGGAATTCTCTGCAAATTTACCGGAAATTATCGCCGGAAAACCGAGTTCAACCCATCTTTTCTTCTCACCCAAAAATAAGATCATAGGAATCATACTGTCATCACTCCCACTCACCTTAAACCTTTGAAGAATCTCTGTCGCAAGAAATTTCACTCGCCGGAATTCTCTGCAAGTCGCCGGAAAACCGAGACTTTCATCTACACGGTAATTACCTCGATGTTTCTGTTTCATTCCATTATAAGACAAGTTCTAACACCATTTCATCGCTCAGAATCAACCTCAGACGACATTTTCGGATTTTTCTGTTTTCGCCGGAAAATTTCTGAAAGTTTCAGAATCACGCTGATAACCGGTATGATCATGTAATCTACTGATAATCATTACTCATTAGTTCAATTTCATATCTAATCCCTCCCAACTGCTAATTGACTCTAACAGCCGAAGGTCACCTGAACAGAGCCGACGAGCTTCGCCGGATTTTCTGAAGAAGACGATCTGTTCGGTATTTTCTTTCCCCAAAATCTTCGGTTCAATACTTTTCAATTGTTCATCTTGTTCATTAACCGAACTAATCAAATAGCAGTTAGATAACCGTTGCCTGAGTTTTGAACGAAGAAGACGAAGTAGTTATAATATAAGTTTAATTAAAATCAGTTTATGAACGGGTTAGACACACAGTCCAGCGGTGGACTGTGTGCGAACAAAAACACGCATACGTCCCGAGTTCGATTCTTGACACACGCACCTTCGCAGTAATAAAATGCCTTTTTGTTTAAAACTGAAGCGGGTTAACTCCGTTATATGTTAAGTATAATAAAAACTAGGATATTTACCAAGTTAGACACACAGTCCAGCGGTGGACTGTGTGCCAAACTAAACCACAGGTCCCGGGTTCGAGACCTGTGGAGTGCACCGAGTCGTTATGTTAAAATCTTTTTAAAATAAATGATTTTCGGATTAATCTAATTAGTATATAAATATAATTAAAAACAGAAATATTTCGGGTTAGACACGTAGCTCAGTTGGTAGAGCTGCGTGTACGCGAACGGGAGGTCTCGGGTTCGAGCCTCACCCGACGCAAACACTTACACAATAAAGCCGGTCAACAAGTCAACGGTCCACGGTCAACGAGTCAACGGTCAAAAAGTCAACATTTTTTTATTATTTTTATTTATTTATTTTATTTAAAAATCAATTAAAAATACTTAAAAATAACATTTTTAAAGTTAGAAAATAGCCTAAAACTCACAAAAATATATCCAAAAATCCTATTAAAGTTGTTAATAAAATCCATTTATTTACCTTACTTTCCTTTATTAATTAGGTTAGTTATTCCTCGACGATCAATCCTCTAAACTCGTGCGTATTCATCATCATTCACCGAACGCACCCACTGTGAGTGAATCTCTACAAATTCCCCGTTTAAATCACGTTTTTGGGGTGTATCATGTGTCTTACTATTTACTATATTTAAATCATTGTGCATACATCATATCATGAATAAATGTGTATTCAGTTTGTATAAACTGTTTGTGTGGTTATTGTTTAGAGTTAATTTATTATTTTCAAGTACATGCAATTTCATAGGCCGCCACTCCCCATTACATTATGAGCGTTGAGCATGTTCCCCATTACATTATGAGCGTGAACCTGGCATGCCAACATACGATCGGCTCCATTTGATTGAGCCTTGATCGCACAGACATTTTTCATTTTCAGTACATGCAATACGATCGGCTCCGTTTGATTGAGCCTTGATCGCACAGACATTTTTCATTTTCAGTACATGCAATACGATCGGCTCCGTTTGATTGAGCCTTGATCGCACAGACATTTTTCATTTTCAGTACATGCAATACGATCGGCTCCGTTTGATTGAGCCTTGATCGCACAGTTTCATTTATGTTATATATTTATGCAAGTTGATATGTTATTGTATGCTGTTGGTTGTTAATGTATGTTATTGTTTGTTGTTGTTTGATATCGTATGCTAATGGTTTGTGATTGTATGCTGTTGGTTTGTTAATGTATGTTATTGTTCGTTGTGGTTTGTTATTGTATGCTAATTGATGTTATTGTATGTTTATTTACATTTGTTCATATATGAATATTGCAAGATTTTTCCATATTATATACAACCAGAAATAAATAATAAATGTTTTCTATCAAGGTTCACTCGCCAACTTTTTGTTGATCCAAAAACCATTTTTACATATGATACAGGTGAACAGGATGAAGCATGGAAAACATAGGAAATTGCCTTAGAAGAAAAATAATGAAGTTTAGAAGGATGAGTAGAAAATGTTGTATTTGTTTAATTATGATTGTATGTTTCCCTTTAAATTGAAATAATAAATATGAAACGTTATAATAAATGTCATGAGCTTTGATGATAACCCAATCATGCCCCGATCACCTTTTCCGCTGCGGGTCGGGGTGTGACATCCACACTAATGCAAATGTGGCGGATTTCTTCACGAAACTCGTTAGCAACACGCGTTTTCAAGTGCTTGTGGATCTTCTCAAAATGATTCGGTTTTCTACCTAGGCATCCTCTGTCTTTGTGTTTTGCTTACTGTTCTTATTTTCTTTTCGTTGCTTCATAAATTTGTTCATGTGTATGCACAAATTTAGGGGGAGAAATCTTAAAAAACAAAAGATTTTTTACAAGGATAGGGAAATGAAATACTTTTTCGTGATAAAATGTTTGACTAACACATGTAAGGTGTCGAAGCGGGAAAAGATTTAGATCGAAAGTCATGTGTCGGTAGGTCTAAAATTCAATTGGATGGGGAAAGTCAAATGATATAAACATAACGAACTATGTACTCAATGGGTCACTTACTATAGGCGTATGATTTCATGGTCTTAAATCTTGCGTTGATAGATAGCCGACATCTGAGGTTTCGGGTCTTTATGCTGTTGAGTCATCCGGGTATATCTTGGCTGCCCTTCTGTTGCATCCAGATTATATGCAGACCTAGGCACAGTCAGGATATCTTTGTAAAAGAGTCAAAATGGAAAGGCCAAAACCTAAGAGAACAGAAGTATCTTCATAAGTTCTTACGTACCACACAAGGTATTTGCCTAACCCTCGTCAGTCACTATTGGTCTCTCTGCTGTACGAAAGTACTGACCTGTTCACCAATAGCCTGATGTTGTAAAATATAAAGGATGACCACAGTATACTCACCTACTACGATGAATTGTTGTGCTTACCTTGATCGCGGGGGTATGTCATGGTATGGACACACAAGTATCATAGTATAATAATACCTTAAGCGTATCATAATTCCTGAACTACAAGGGTTGAGTTTTAGATTTAAATGGACAAGTATATTGACTATCGCTTAGACCAATTGAACCTGCTCATACTGAAAAATGTTCCTTAGTTAGCCTTTGAAATGATTTGATCCCTTAGCAAGGCTGTGTTAATATTTATGTCTGTCTTAAATAGTTCTTCTTTGTAGAATGTTAAAAGGTGGTTGGATGCTTGGTTATTCTACTTGATGAATTTTGGTGAGATGGTTTCTGTCAAGAGATATTGGACTGGCCCAGTGTGCTTGTCACACCCCGACCCGCAGCAGAATAAGAGTCGGGGCATAATTGGGTTATCACCAAAGCTCATGATATTTACTAATATGTTTCATATTTATTAAAGTCAAAATTACATTCCAAATAATCCAAACATGTCCATACAATACAAAGAAAATAACCAAACAAAATAATTCCAAGCTCTAAATCATTTTATTCTTCTAGTCCAATCCTATGTGTTTCTGGCTGCAGCTGGTTCACCTGTATCATGTGTAAAAATGGGGGTTTTTGGGTCAACATAAGTTGGCGAGTGAACCTTGTTAGATAAACATTTATTATTGATTTACTTGTTAATTTATCAATGAAAAATTGTGCATAATCATAAATGAGCAAATGTAAATAATCAAGCAGTAGTAATTGCATTCACATCTAAAACATACAATAACATATGATAGCATACATTAACATACCAACATCATACGATAAATAACATGAATGAAACTGTGCGATCAAGGCTCAATCAAACGGAGCCGATCGTATTGCATGTACTGAAAATGATAAATGTCTGTGCGATCAAGGCTCAATCAAACGGAGCCGATCGTATGTTGGCACGCCAGGTTCACGCTCATAATGTAATGGGGAACATGCTCAACGCTCATAATGTAATGGGGAGCGGCGGCCTATGAAATTGCATGTACTGAAATAATAAATTGAATCTAACAATAACCACACAAACAGTTGAAACAAGCTGAATACACAAGCTCATGATATGATGTATGCACAATGATTTAAATATAATATATAGCAAGACACATGATACACCCCAAAACGTGATTAAAACGGGGAATTTGTAATGATTCACTCACATTGGGTGCGTATTGGAGATGATGAGATGCGCACGAGTCGGGAGAGTTGAACAACGAGAATTACTAACCTAAATAATAACGGAAAAATATAGTAAATGAGTGGATTTCATTAAGGATTTTAATGAAATTTTTAGATATATTTTTGTGAGTTTAAGGCTATTTTCTATCTTTAAAATTATTATTTTTTAGTATTTTTAATTGATTTTTAAATTAAATTAAATAAATAAAAAAATATTGTTTATTTTTGCGTTGACCGTTGACTTGTTGACCTGTTGACCGGTTCGGTCAGTGTGCATGTATGCGCTGGGTGAGACTCGAACCCGAGACCTCCCGTACGTGTGCACGCAGCTCTACCAACTGAGCTACGTGTCTAACCCGAAATAATCTTGTTTTTAATTATATTTATATACTAATTCGATTTATTCAAAAATTCATTTGTTTTAAAAAGAGATTTTAAATCATCGAAACGGTGACACTAACAGGTCTCGAACCCGGGACCTGTGTTTTAACGTTACACACAGTCCACCGTTGGACTGTGTGTCTAACTTGGTTAATATATAAATTTTATTATACTTAACAACTAACGGAGTTAACCCGGTTCAGTTCTAATCAAAAGGCATTTTATTACATAGAGGGTGCGTGTATCAAGGATCGAACTCGGGACGTATGCGTGTTTTTGTTCGCACACAGTCCACCGCTGGACTGTGTGTCTAACCCGTTCAAAATAACAATTTTAATTATTCTTATAGTGTTATCACAGTTCATCTTCTTCGTTCGTTTTTTTACCGGCAGTAGATTACACCGTTATATTTGTTTAGTTCGATTGATATACATTGTACAACTAATATGAAATGGCAGAAACGATAATTAGAAGTAAACATACGATGAACGGTTTATTTCAGAAATTCCGGCAAGGTTGTCGGGTTCTCTGTTTTTGTGCTCTTCAACTGAACAAGACAATTAACCGTTTTGATTAGCTAATCGTGGAATTGAAGTGATTAACAAATGTTAACAGAGTGTTTGAATGTCCTTACCGATTCACAGATAAAAATAGAGATTTTCAGAACTTTTCCGGCGAACTGAAATTATCCGAAAACAGCGTTTGAATTCGATTTCAATTGAAAGGTTTGAGTCAGAAATAGCTTAACAATTGTTAGACCACGAAGAAATTGAAAGACTTACTGTTTTGATGAAAAGTATGGTTTTCCGGCGACTTGCAGAATTTTTCTGGCGAGTTCAAATAGCTTCTCCGGTGGACTGTAAAGTGTGCGGAAATGTAATTGAAGGTCTTGTAGGGTATTTTGAGTCGCAGGAGAGGTCTAAGATTGAAGAAATCCGAGAATTGAAAGTTTTCGGTTATTAAACCGATTCACTTCCGAATTCAAGTTTCATTCACGGTAGAATTGACTGGAATTATCAGTTTATCGGTTATACTCATTGAATCGCGAGTATCCAGATCGTCTTTGAGTGTTTGATAACCGATTTCAGTTACAATTGGCGTAACCGATTGATTTACATTTGTCTATAAGATCTATTTGTTTCCTAAAGATGACAGAAAACAAACAAGTGGCGGAGTGGTGATGTGTGTGTGTGTGTTAAGTCTTTGGATTTAAATTTCCGGCTGACCCGGGTTCGAGCCCCGGCAGCAACATTTTATTTTTATTTATTTTGTTTTCACTTTTTATCAAATATAATTTTTATAGTTTAGTTTGTTTATTAATTATGTATCATTAAAAATCAAAATAACCATAAATACACAACGTGACATTTATAACTTGATATTCGATTACAAAACGGAGCGGGTTTTGGAAACCCGTTTTTGACAAATGTTACAGTATCCCCTACTTTTAGGAATTTCGTCCCGAAATTTAAGTAGTAGTAGGAAAAAGATGTGGGTATTTTTCGCGCATTGAGTCTTCACGTTCCCAAGTAAACTCAGGTCCCCGTTTCGACTCCCAGCGTACCCTAACAATTGGAATGCGACTTCGTCGTAAACGTTTTTCTCCGAAGTCCATGATCTCTACAGGTCTTTCAATAAAATGCATAGATTCATCAATCTGAAAATATTCCAGCGGAATGTGGAGGTTTTCATCAGCGAGGCACTTCTTCAAGTTAGATACGGGGAATGTGGGACGAATCCTGTTGAGTTCTTCTGGTAGATCAAGCTTGTATGCTACAGGTCCTACTCTTTCGAGTATCTTGAAAGGTCCTACGTAGCGTGGTGCTAGCTTGCCTTTTTGACCAAAACGAACTACTCCCTTCCACGGTGATACTTTTAAAAGTACATGAAACTCCAAAGGCTTCCGTCGTTTATCTGCATAACTCTTTTGACGACTTTGAGCCGCTAGAAGATTGTTTCGAATTTGATGGATCTTGTCTCTGGTTTCTTGAATCAATTCTGGACCAGTGATTTTAGCTTCCCCAATTTCGTGCCAACATACTGGAGATCGGCACTTACGACCATATAAGGCTTCAAAAGGTGCCATGCCGATGCTTGAATGATGGCTGTTGTTGTACGAAAATTCAACTAATGGTAGATGAGTGTCCCAATTTCCCTTGAAGTCTATGACACATGCTCGAAGCATATCTTCAAGAGTTTGAATGGTGCGTTCAGATTGTCCATCAGTTTGAGGATGATAGGTGGTACTGAGATCTAATCGCGTACCCATAGCGGATTGTACTGCTTGCCATGTTCGTGAAGTGAAACGACCATCACGATCAGAAATAATGCTTAACGGTACCCCATGTCGGCTTACGATTTCGCTGATATAAATACGAGCTAGCTTTTCGTTCTTGAAATCTTCGCGGATAGGAATAAAGTGAGCTGATTTTGTAAGTCGGTCAATTATTACCCATATAGTGTCATATCCACCAGAAGTGCGAGGTAACCCGGTAATGAAGTCCATGGTTATATTTTCCCACTTCCACACAGGTATTTCAGGTTGGACCAGAAGTCCTGAGGGTCTTTGGTGTTCAGCTTTCACCTTGGAACATGTAAGGCACTTAGAAACAAAAACAACAATGTCCTTTTTCATTCCAGGCCACCAATAGGTATATCGTAGGTCTTGATACATCTTATCGGCTCCTGGGTGTATAGAGTATCGCGTTTTATGAGCTTCTTTCATAAGAATTTCACGAAGATTGTTGTGGTTAGGAATCCATATACGATCTAGATAATACAGAATACCGTCAGATTTAGTTTCAATTTTAAGTTCAGCTCCACAGGACATCTCCTTTCGTACATCATCTTCCGTTACTGAAACGTGTTGGGCTTCTCAAATTTGATCTTTAATGTCAGTTATAATTTGCGAACATAGAAGACGAATGGAGTTCGCATAACCCTTTCGACTAAGTGCATCAGCCACCACATTTGCTTTGCCAGGGTGGTATCGAATTTCACAGTTGTAGTCATTTAGAAGTTCGACCCATCTTCGTTGCCTCATGTTTAACTCCTTTTGATTGAAGATATGTTGAAGACTCTTGTGGTCAGTGTATATTTCACACTTAGTACCATAGAGATAATGTCTCCATATCTTAAGAGCGAACACAACGGCTCCATGTTCTAGGTCATGGGTGGTGTAGTTCTTCTCATGCGTCTTGAGTTGTCTTGAAGCATAAGCTATAACTTTTCCTCTTTGCATTAGAACGCATCCTAATCCTTGCCCTGACGCGTCGCAATAGACCACGAAATCATCACAACCTTCCGGAAGAGTGAGGATTGGTGCATCACAGAGTTTTTGTTTAAGGGTTTGGAAGGCTTCTTCTTGCTTGGGTCCCCATATGAAAGGTTTTCCCTTATGAGTTAAAGCCGTGAGTGGTACAGCAATGCGAGAGAAGTTTGAAATGAAACGACAATAATAACCAGCCAAACCAAGAAAAGATCTTACTTCAGTTGGTGTACGTGGAGCTTGCCATTCTTGTACCGCTTTGATCTTTGAGGGGTCGACATGTATTCCCTTGTCATTGACTACATGTCCGAGGAATTGCACCTCTTTTAACCAGAATTCGCATTTGGAGAATTTGGCGTAAAGCTTTTCATTCTCTAGAAGTGTAAGGATGAGTCGAAGATGACGCTCATGATCAGTTTTAGATTTTGAATAAATAAGAATGTCGTCGATGAAGACTATAACAAATCGATCAAGATAAGGTTTGCAGATTCTGTTCATTAGGTCCATGAAGACTGCTGGAGCGTTGGTTAAACCAAATGGCATGACCATGAATTCATAATGGCCATAACGAGTTCGAAATGCGGTCTTTGGGACATCTTCTTCATGCACCCTAAGTTGATGATAACCAGATCGAAGGTCGATTTTGGAAAAGTAGCTGGCACCTTGAAGTTGGTCAAGAAGATCATCAATGCGAGGTAAAGGATAGCGATTCTTGATTGTAAATTTGTTAATCTCTATGTAGTCGATGCACATACGAAACGATCCATCTTTCTTCTTTACAAAAAGGACGGGTGCACCCCTAGGCGATGAGCTAGGACGTATGAATCCCTTGTCAGTCAACTCTTGTAATTGACTGGCTAGCTCTTGCATTTCAGAGGGGGCTAACCTATAAGGAGACTTTGCAACTGGTGTAACACCAGGTATAAGATCAATACGGAATTCGACTTCTCTAACTGGAGGAAGTCCTGAAATGTCATCAGGAAAAACTTGCGGGAAATCTTTTACTACTGGAATGTCTTCAAGTTTCTTCTCCATGGTTCCCTTTTTGATGATATGAGCTAAAAACGCGACGTAATTTTTGCGAAGATATTTTTGGGCTCGAAGACAAGACATTAAGCTGAGCCCCTTCGACGAGGTTTCTCCAAAGATTCGAAGAGTCTGACCGTTTGAAAGAGGAATACGTATAAATTTCTCGCGACATACAACTTCTGCCTGATGTTGACCGAGCCAGTCCATACCAATTATGATATCAAAACTTCCCAGCTTCATAGGAATAAGGTCGACTGAGAAATCGTGGTCGTTTAAGGTGAGTGTACAGTTGCGTATAATAGAGTTTAATGAAACTGGTTTCCCGTCAGCAACTTCTACCGTTATGGATTCCATAAGCTTATCCCGATTTTGGTTTAAGATAGGTTCAAATTCTAAGGACACAAAACTTCTATCCGCACCAGTATCAAATAACATAGATGCATATCTACCATTTATAAGGAACGTACCGTTAACCACATTGCCGTCAGCTCTAGCCTGATTAGCGTTGATATTGAAAGCTCGTCCTCTTGCACGTGGAGGAGCTTGGTTCGCTTGATTCACCGGGTTGGCTTGGGCCTGAGCATGAATAATGTTTACCAACCTTGGACAAGTGTTTCTGAAATGGCTTGGGTCTCCGCAATTGTAGCAAGCCCGCATAGGTTGACCCATAGGATAATTGGGTTGGTAATATGTTTGGGCCAAATGTTGGGTGGGTGGTAATAGTAGGGGTTGTTTGGCTTGACCCATTAATTGTTGGTGGGTTTGGGTTGAAGGCTGGTGGCGGTTCGTTCGATGAGGCATGCGGCAGGTTTGAACAGTATGACCTGCGCGACCACAGCCGGTGCAATGTTGGCAAGGATAATCAGGAGAATAGTGATATTGGCAACGGTTGCATTTTGGTAACGGGCCAGAGTATGGTCTTTTGTATGGTGCAGGTGAAGGAGAGACTTGGGTAACGGGTGCAGCAGGAATTGGGAGGTTGGTTTGTGTAACGGCGAAGTTTCTGGTGTTGCGCTTCCTCTTGTTAGCAAACTTAGAGGAGGAGATGGAATGGTTTGAAGTTTGACCCTCAACAGGGGCTTTCTTTTTCTCTTCTTTAAACTTCCCATTGCGAATTCGATTCTCGGTCAGTTCAGTCGCTAGCTCCATAGCAGCTTCAAGTGTTACCGGTGATGTGCTGAGAACTGAATCTTGAATTTTCGAGGGAAGTCCTCGAATATAATGCTCGATCAAACGATAAGTTGGGGTAAACAAATTTGGAACCATTTGGTTCAACTCTATGAACCTCTTATTATAGGTGGTGTGATCTCCCTCCTTCTGCTTTAAAGAATGAAATTCGTCCTCCAACTTTTTAATTTCACTCCTAGGACAGAAACGCCTAGTCATGATTTCCCTTAACTCCTCCCAAGTTAAGCCCATTGCATCATCAATTCCACTCTTCCCTTTTTCAGTATTCCACCAAGTGAGAGCTACCCCAAATAGTCTCCCGGTGGCGTATCAAACCTTGCGATCCTCAGGACAATCGCAGTTGAGGAAGGTGTTTTCCATTTCCTCAAACCAATGGAGGAGAGCAGTGACACCTTCGGTCCCTTCAAATTTAGGAGGATCACAAGATTTGAAATGTTTGTATGAGCACTTGCTGGTAGGAGGGTTGCCGATGTTCTGGTCATTCTATTGGGGAGGATTAATGGGATTTGTGGCGAGAGCTTGTTGTACTTGGACCACAATGCCAGGCAGTATCGTGGCCATTTGTTTCGTGATTTGTGTGGCCAAGCGTTCCTGAGACCTTCCTGATCTTTTAACCCCTCGTTGTTGTCTGGACGACATCTACAGGGACATACATAAGAAGATTGTGAGTTTATGGAGTCTTTTTAGGTGTCATGTGTCTTTAAGAAAAATGAAAATAACATAAATATCAATAATGCAACTACATCCATAGGATGTCTTGGGTTTGCTCATGTTGGGCCTCAAATGTCCCCATACCTTCACCTATATAGTCATGTGGGCCCCTATGACTATTGGCTTGGTAGGATTCACATTAGTATTGGCGATTTAACACTCACATCATCCGAATGCAAACCACAAAATATGTTTACGAGATGTATGGTCGGAATGTGTCCAGGTGTAGACACAATGACAACTCAAAGTGGGGTTAGCTCACACGCCGTTTGGTATAGCATGCTTTGGCCTAATAGGTACTTCGTACTCTCATCGTTAGTCCCCAGGTAGGCAAACTGGTCCTTTATTTTGGATTTATACGAATGCCAGCCTAGACAGGACGTTCCGACTACCGGTACTGGTACCCTTCCAGTTACTACATGCCCGTCATGAGAACTCACTTTGAAGAGATTTGAAAACACAAAAATCATTGTAAAAGCAATCATGATGTGGTGTGTGCTTTCATGGATATGATATGTTATGAGAATATGATTCATGATAGGCATTATATGATAATATATACTTATGAACATGCTTGCATAACATTGAATGTAACATTTAACATAAAACATATAAACATCATGAAATTTGGCATGTAACACACAAAAATCTTATAAGTTTCTAATCAACTATAGTATAGGCTCTAAGGGTCTAATAACCTATCCTATATCCCTATAGTCATGGCTCTGATACCAATCTGTCACACCCCGACCCGCAACGGAATAAGAGTCGGGGCATAATTGGGTTATCACCAAAGCTCATGATATTTACTAATATGTTTCATATTTATTAAAGTCAAAATTACATTCCAAATAATCCAAACATGTCCATACAATTTAAAGAAAATAACCAAACAAAATAATTCCAAGCTCTAAATCATTTTATTATTCTAGTCCAATCCTATGTGTTTCTGGCTGCAGCTGGTTCACCTGTATCATGTGTAAAAATGGGGGTTTTTGGGTCAACATAAGTTGGCGAGTGAACCTTGTTAGATAAACATTTATTATTGATTTACTTGTTAATTTATCAATGAAAAATTGTGCATAATCATAAATGAGCAAATGTAAATAATCAAGCAGTAGCAATTGCAATCACATCGAAAACATACAATAACATATGATAGCATACATTAACATACCAACATCATACGATAAATAACATGAATGAAACTGTGCGATCAAGGCTCAATCAAACGGAGCTGATCGTATTGCATGTACTGAAAATGATAAATGTCTGTGCGATCAAGGCTCAATCAAACGGAGCCGATCGTATGTTGGCACGCCAGGTTCACGCTCATAATGTAATGGGGAACATGCTCAACGCTCATAATGTAATGGGGAGCGGCGGCCTATGAAATTGCATGTACTGAAATAATAAATTGAATCTAACAATAACCACACAAACAGTTGAAACAAGCTGAATACACAAGTTCATGATATGATGTATGCACAATGATTTAAATATAATATATAGCAAGACACATGATACACCCCAAAACGTGATTAAAACGGGGAATTTGTAATGATTCACTCACATTGGGTGCGTTTGATTGGAGATGATGAGATGCGCACGAGTCGGGAGAGTTGAACAACGAGAATTATTAACCTAAATAATAACGGAAAAATATAGTAAATGAGTGGATTTTATTAAGGATTTTAATGAAATTTTTAGATATATTTTTGTGAGTTTAAGGCTATTTTCTATCTTTAAAAATATTATTTTTAAGTATTTTTAATTGATTTTTAAATTAAATTAAATAAATAAAAAAAATAAAAAAAATATTGTTTATTTTTGCGTTGACCGTTGACTTGTTGAACGGTTCGGTCAGTGTGCATGTATGCGCTGGGTGAGACTCGAACCCGAGACCTCCCGTACGTGTGCACGCAGCTCTACCAACTGAGCTACGTGTCTAACCCGAAATAATCTTTTTTTTAATTATATTTATATACTAATTCGATTTATTCAAAATTCATTTGTTTTAAAAAGAGATTTTAAATCATCGAACCGGTGACACTAACAGGTCTCGAACCCGGGACCTGTGTTTTAACGTTACACACAGTCCACCGCTGGACTGTGTGTCTAACTTGGTTACTATATAATTTTATTATACTTAACAACTAACGGAGTTAACCCGGTTCAGTTCTAATCAAAAAGGCATTTTATTACATAGAGGGTGGTGTGTGCTTTCATGGATGTGATATGTTATGAGCATACGATTTTCATGATAGGCATTATTTGATAACACATACTTATGAACATGCTTGTACGATATCAAATGTAACATTTAACATAAACATATAAACATCATGAAATTTGGCATATAACACACAAAAATTCTTATAAGTTTCTAATCGACTAGAGTATAGGCTCTAAGGGTCTAATAACCTATCCTATATCCCTATAGTCATGGCTCTGATACCAATCTGTGACACCCCGACCCGCAGCGGAAATAAGAGTCGGGGCATAATTGGGTTATCACCAAAGCACATGACATTTACTATTAAGTTTCATAATTAATGAAGTCAACGTTACATTTTCAAACCTCCAAACATGTTCATTCAATACAAGGGAAAATAACCAAACATAACAATCCAAATACTAAATCGTTTTATTCTTCTTCCAGGTCCTATGTGTTCCTAGCTGCTGCTGGTTCACCTGTATCATGTGTAAAATGGGAGGTTTTGGGTCAACATAAGTTGGCGAGTGAACCTTATTAGATAAACATTTGATAAGGGTTTTATGGTTAGTTTATCAATAAAATATTGTGCATAATCATAAAAGAGCAAAAGTAAGTAATCAAGCATTGGCAATAGCAATTACAATTATAACATACAATAACACTTGATAGCATACATGAACATACCAATATAATACGATAACTAACATAAATGAACTGTGCGATCAAGGCTCAATCAAACGGAGCCGATCGTATTGCATGAACTGGAAATGTAAATTGAACTGTGCGATCAAGGCTCAATCAAACGGAGCCGATCGTATTGCATGAACTGGAAATGTAAATTGAACTGTGCGATCAAGGCTCAATCAAACGGAGCCGATCGTATTGCATGAACTGGAAATGTAAATTGAACTGTGCGATCAAGGCTCAATCAAACGTAGCCGATCGTATTGCATGTATTTAAATGTAAAATGAAATGACCGATCAAGGTAAACGGAGCCGATCGTGCGGGCACGCCACAGATCAACCGCATAATAAAATGGGGATCAAGCTCAACCTCATGGATGGGGAACTGCGGCCTCGGCAAATGCATGTACTGAAATAATAATTTGCATCCAATAATAACTACTTAACAGCAGCAAACTGATACACATGTCATGATATGATGTATGCACAATAGTTTCGTTATAATATGTAAATAAACAAAGACACATGATACACCCCAAAAACGTGATTAAAACGGGGAATTTGAAAGGTTCACTCACATTGGGTGCGTTGAATTTGAGATGGTGAGATGCGCACGATTTAGATGAGCGAGTCGACGAGGAATACTAACCTAAATAATAATGAAAAAAAATATATTAAATGGATGGATTTTATTAAGGATTTTAATGAAATTTTTAGATATATTTTTGTGAGTTTATGGCTATTTTCTATCTTTAAAAATGTTATTTTTAAGTATTTTTAATTGATTTTTAAATTAAAATAAACAAATAAATATATAAAAAAATATTATTTTTCTACTGTTGACCGTTGACCGGTTAGGTCAGCGGTAAATTCCTGCGCCGGGCGGGATTCGAACCGGCGACCTTCCGTTCACGTGCACATAGCTCTACCAACTGAGCTACGTGACTAACCCGTTATAAACTCAGTTTTAATTATATTTATATACTTATTTGAATTAACCGAAAATTCCTTTATTTACAAAAACGTTTTAATTCAACTGGACCGGTGCTCGTGACAAGATTCGAACGCGCGACGTGAAGTTCATTTTGCACACAGTCCACCGCTGGACTGTGTGTCTAACCCAGTTATATTCTTGGTTTTTATTATACTTAACAACTACCTGTTTTAACCCGGGTTAGTTCATGATTAAAAAGGAATGTTATTACGTAAGGCATGCGCGTAGCAAGGATCGAACTCGGGACGTGTATATGAAATTTGTACACAGTCCAACGCTGGACTGTGTGTCTAACCCGTTTAAAATACCGATTTTAATTATACTTATGTTCTGATAGAACTTCATCTTCTTCATCAGATTACACGGACAGCATAAATCGACTGGTTAGGATTGATTTGTGATTTACAAAGTTTTTAAACATTAATAGTAATTCAAGAGTAAGGAATGGAGAGAGTTTAAAGAACATAATTTACCGATTGATGATATTCACAGAAAACCGGCGGAGGTTCGTCGGTACTGGAAATGAACTCCGACTGTTGAACCAATTAACAGTGTTGATTGATTATTCACAAAGTTGAATCACCTAAACAAGGTTTAAAAGAAATGTAGAATATCTTACCAGTTCACAGGGGGTTTCCGGCAGTCTCAGAAACTTTCCGGCGAAGGTAAGATTTCCGATAAACGTTGGCTAGAATCGGTTCTGATGATGGAGTTGTGTTAGAGACTTGCTAATCACATGTTTTAAACAGAAAGAGTCGGAGGAATTACCGTGAGAATGTGAGTCCCGGTTTTCCGACACAAATGCGACGAAAATGAAATTGGATATTGTTGTGATAGTTCTGAAACGTGCAAATGAACTGGAGCTCGAATTAAATCAGAACTTGAAGAAATATTCGGTTTCAAAAGCCGAAAAGATGAAGCTTTAAGTTCAATCACTTCTGACTTAATTAAAAACCGTCGCACATCGGTTATAACTGAATTGTGAGGTAAACAATCGATTTGACGATTGGTTTGCCGATTATCGGTTTTCAGATAGCATCAACGGTTAAATCGAGTTTGAGTATAAGTTCCTTTTGCTTTCCTAGTGTTAACAGAAAACACGTTGTGGCGGAGTGGTTTAGGGAATGGGTGTTAAGTCGTTTAGAGACTCAGCTGACCCGGGTTCGAGTCCCGGCAGCTTCAAATATTTTTTATTTATTTTATTTTAACTTTTTATCAAATATAATTTTTATAGTTTAGTTTATTTATTAATTATGTATCGTTTTAACTCAAAATAACCATAAATAATTAATGCACTTTCATAACTTGGTACTTGATTACAAAACGGAGCGGGTTTTGGAGACCCGATAGTATCCCCTACTTTTAGGAATTTCGTCCCGAAATTTAAACAGTTGAAGTAGTAGGAAAAAGATGCGGGTATTTTTCACGCATTGAGTCTTCACGTTCCCAAGTAAACTCAGGTCCCCGTTTCGACTCCCAGCGTACCCTAACAATAGGAATGCGACTTCGTTGTAGACGCTTTTCTCCATAGTCCATAATCTCCACTGGTCTTTCAATAAAATGCATGGATTCATCAATCTGAATATCTTCCAGTGGAATATGGAGATTCTCATCAGCGAGACACTTCTTCAAGTTCGACACGTGGAATGTGGGATGAATCCTGTCGAGTTCTTCCGGTAGGTCAAGCTTGTATGCTACAGGACCTACTATTTCGAGTATCTTGAAAGGTCCTACGTAACGTGGTGCTAGCTTTCCCTTTTGACCAAAACGAACTACTCCCTTCCACGGTGATACTTTTAAAAGCACATGATCACCAATGCTAAACTCCAAGGGCTTCCGTCGTTTATCTGCATAACTCTTTTGACGACTTTGAGCCGCTAGAAGATTGTTTCGGATTTGATGAATCTTATCAGTGGTTTCTTGGATCTATTCTGGACCGGTAATTTGTGCTTCCCCAATTTCGTGCCAACAAACAGGAGATCGGCACTTTCGACCATATAAGGCTTCAAAAGGTGCCATGCCGATGCTCGAATGATAGCTGTTGTTGTATGAAAATTCAACTAACGGCAGGTGGGCATCCCAATTTCCCTTGAAGTCTATGACACATGCTCTAAGCATATCCTCAAGAGTTTGAATGGTGCGCTCAGACTGTCCATCAGTTTGAGGATGATAGGCGGTACTGAGATCTAATCGAGTGCCCATTGCGGATTGTACTGCTTGCCATGTTCGTGAGGTGAAACGACCATCACGATCAGAAATAATACTTAATGGTATCCCGTGTCGGCTTACGATTTCGTTGATATAAATACGAGCAAGCTTTTCGTTCTTGAAATCTTCTCGAATAGGGATAAAATGAGCTGATTTTGTAAGTCGGTCTATAATCACCCATATAGTGTCATACCCACTAGAAGTGCGAGGCAACCCGGTAATGAAATCCATGGTTATATTTTCCCACTTCCATACAGGTATTTCCGGTTGGACTAGAAGTCCTGAGGGTCTTTGGTGTTCAGCCTTCACCTTAGAACATGTGAGACACTTGGAAACAAAAACGGCAATATCTTTCTTCATTCCAGGCCACCAATAGGTGTACCGTAGATCTTGATACATCTTATCGGCTCCTGGGTGTATAGAATATCGCGTTTTATGAGCTTCATGCATGAGTGTTTCACGAAGATTGATGTGGTTAGGAATCCAGATACGATCTAGGTAATACAGAATACCATCGGATTTAGTTTCAAGTTTTAGCTCGGCTCCACAAGGACATCTCTTTTCGTACATCTTCCTCTGTTATTGAAACGTGTTGAGCTTCTCGAATTTGATCCTTAATATCGGTTACAATTTGTGAACATAGAAGATGAATGGAGTTCGCATAACCCTTTCGACTAAGTGCATCAGCCACCACATTTGCTTTACCAGGGTGGTATCTAATTTCACAGTCGTAATCATTTAGGAGTTCGACCCATCTTCGTTGCCTCATATTTAACTCTTTTTGATTGAAGATATGTTGAAGACTCTTGTGGTCAGTGTATATTTCACACTTAGTACCATAGAGATAATGTCTCCATATCTTAAGAGCGAATACAACGGCTTCAAGTTCGAGGTCATGAGTGGTGTAGTTCTTTTCATGCGTCTTGAGCTGCCTCGAGGCATAAGCTATGACTTTTCCTCTTTGCATGAGAACGCAACCTAATCCTTGCCCTGACGCCTCGCAATAGACTACAAAATCATCACAACCTTCAGGAAGAGTGAGGATTGGGGCATCACAAAGTTTTTGCTTAAGAGTTTAAAAAGCTTCTTCTTGCTTGGGTCCCCATACGAATGGTTTTCCCTTATGGGTTAAAGCCGTGAGTGGCACCGCAATGCGAGAGAAGTTCGAAATGAACCGACGATAATAGCCAGCTAGTCCAAGAAAAGACCTTACTTCAGTTGGTGTACGTGGAGCTTGTCATTCTTGAACTGCTTTGATCTTTGATGGGTCAACATGTATTCCTTTGTCATTGACTACATGCCCGAGAAATTGCACCTCTTTTAACCAGAATTCACATTTAGAGAAGTTGGCATAAAGCTTTTCCTTTTCTAGGAGTGCAAGAACAAGTCGTAGATGACGCTCATGATCAGCTTTAGATTTTGAATAGATAAGAATATCGTCGATGAATACAATAACAAATCGATCGAGGTAAGGTTTGCAGACTCTATTCATTAGGTCCATGAAAACAGCTGGTGCGTTGGTTAATCCAAACGGCATAACCATGAATTCATAGTGACCATAACGAGTTCGAAAAGCAGTTTTAGGGACGTCTTCTTCATGCACTCTAAGCTGATGATAGCCAGATCGAAGGTCGATTTTCGAAAAGCAATTGGCACCTTGTAGTTGGTCAAGAAGATCATCTATGCGAGGTAAAGGATATCGATTTTTGATGGTTAACTTGTTGAGCTCTCTGTAGTCGATGCACATACGAAAAGATCCATCTTTCTTCTTTACAAAAAGGACAGGTGCACCCCAAGGCGATGAGCTGGGGCGTATGAATCCCTTGTCAGTCAACTCTTGCAATTGACTGGCTAGCTCTTGCATTTCAGAGGGGGCTAACCTATATGGAGATTTTGCAACTGGCGTAGCACCAGGTATAAGATCGATACGGAATTCGACATCTCTGATTGGAGGAAGTCCTGAAATGTCGTCAGGAAAAACTTGTGGAAAATCTTTTACAACCGGAATATCTTCAAGTTTCTTCTCTGTGGTCCCCTTCTTGATGATATGGGCTAAAAACGCAACATAATTCTTGCGAAGGTATTTTTGAGCTTGAAGACAAGACATTAAGTTGAGCCCTTTCGACGAGGTTTCTCCAATGATTCGAAGAGTCTGGCCGTTTGAAAGAGGAATACGAATAAATTTTTCACGACATACAACTTCCGCATGATGTTGACTAAGCCAATCCATACCGATTATGATGTCGAAACTTCCCAGCTTCATAGGAATAAGGTCGACTGAGAAATCGTGGTCGTTTAAGGTGAGTGTACAGTTGCGTAAAATAAAGTCTAGTGAAACTGGTTTTCCGTCCGCAACTTCCACCGTTATGGATTCCACGAACTTATCCCGATTTTTGCTTAAGATAGGTTCAAATTCTAATGACACGAAACTTCTATCCGCACCAGTATCAAATAACATAGAGGCATATCTACCATTTATAAGAAACGTACCGTTGACCACATTGCCGTCAGCTCTGGCCAGGTTTGCGTTAATATTGAAAGCTCTTCCTCTAGCAGGTGGAGGAGCCTGGTTCGCTTGATTCACAGGGTTGGCTTGGGCCTGAGCATGAATAATATTGACCAGCCTTGGACATGTGTTTCTGAAATGACTTGGGTCGCCGCAATTGAAACAAGCCCACATTGGTTGGCCCATAGGGTAATTGGGTTGATAGTATGTTTGGGCTAAATGTTGGGTGGGTGGAAATGGTAGTTGTTGTTGTGCTTGACCCATTAACTGTTGGTGGGTTTGGGTTATAGGTTGGTGGCGGTTTGTTCGTTGAAGCGTGCGGCAGTTTTGAACAGTATGTCCTGCGCGACCGCAGCCGGTGCAGTATTGGCAAGGATAATCAGGGGAGTGGTGATACTGACAACGGTTACATTTTGGTAATGGGCCTGTGTAGGGTCTTTTGTATGGCGCGGGTGGAGGAGTGACTTGAGTGATGGGTGCAGCAGGAATAGGGGTGTTGGTTTGGGTGACTGCGAAATTCCTGGTGTTACGCTTCCTCTTGTTAGCAAACTTAGAGGAAGGAGTGTGGTGGTTTGAGGTTTGTCCCTCAGCAGGGGCTTTCTTCTTTTCCTCTTTGAACTTCCCATTGCGAATTCGGTTTTCGGTCAGTTCCGTTGCCAACTCCATGGCAGCTTCGAGTGTTACCGGTGAAACGCTGAGGACCGAATCTTGGATTTTCGAGGGAAGTCCTCGAATGTAATGTTCGATCAGACGATAGGTTGGAGTGAATAAGTTTGGAACCATTTGGTTCAACTCCAAGAACCTCTTGTTGTAAGTAGAGTGATCACCCTCTTTTTGCTTCAAGGCATGAAATTCATCCTCCAATTTCTTAATTTCACTTCTAGGACAGAATCGCCTAGTCATGATTTCCCTTAACTCCTCCCAAGTTAAAGCCATCGCATCTTCAGTTCCCCTCTTTCCCTTCTCAGTATTCCACCAAGTGAGAGCTACACCAAGTAGTCTCCCGGTGGCGTAACGAACCTTGCGATCCTCAGGACAATCACAGTTTAAGAAAACGTTCTCTATCTCCTCGAACCAATGTAGGAGAGCAGTGACTCCCTCAGTCCCTTCGAATTTTGGAGGATAACAGGACTTAAAATGTTTGTAAGAGCACTTGATGGTAGGAGGGTTGGCGATGTTCTGGTCCTGTTGTTGAGGAGGGTTAGTAGGATTTGCAGCAAGGGCTTGTTGTACTTGTACCACGATGTCCGGCAATATCGTGGCCATTTGATTCGCGATATGAGTGGCCAAACGTTCCCGAGACTTTCCGATTTCTTACCCCTTCGATGCTGTCTAGACGACATCTACAGGATTATAAAATGAGAAGATTGTGAGTTTATGGTGTCTTTTTAGGTGTCATGTGTCTTTAAGAAAATGAAAATAACATAAATATCAATAATGCAACTACATCCAAAGGATGTCTTGGGTTCGCTCATGTTGGGCCTCAAATGTCCCCCATACCTTCACATACATAGTCATGTGGGCCCCCATGGCTATTGGCTTGGTAGGATTCACATTAGTATTGGCAATTTAACACTCGCATCTCCCGAATGCAAACCACAAAATACGTTCATGAGATGTTTGGTCGGAAGGTGTCCAGGTGTAGACACAACGACAACTCAAAGTGGGATTAGCTCACACGACGTTTGGTATAGCATGCTTTGGCCTAATAGGTACTTCGTACTCTCATCGTTAGTCCCCAGGTAGGCAAACTGGTCCTTTATTTTGGATTTATACGAATGCCAGCCTAGACAGGACGTCCCGACTACCGGTACTAGTACCCTTCCAGTTACTACATGCCCGTCATGAGAACTCACTTTGATGAGATTTGAAAACACGAAAATCATTGTAAAATCAATCATGATGTGGTGTGTGCTTTCATGGATGTGATATGTTATGAGCATACGATTTCATGATAGGCATTATTTGATAACACATACTTATGAACATGCTTGTACGATATCAAATGTAACATTTAACATAAACATATAAACATCATGAAATTTGGCATATAACACACAAAAATTCTTATAAGTTTCTAATCGACTATAGTATAGGCTCTAAGGGTCTAATAACCTATCCTATATCCCTATAGTCATGGCTCTGATACCAATCTGTGACACCCCGACCCGTAGCGGAAATAAGAGTCGGGGCATAATTGGGTTATCACCAAAGCACATGACATTTACTATTAAGTTTCATAATTAATGAAGTCAACGTTACATTTTCAAACCTCCAAACATGTTCATTCAATACAAGGGAAAATAACCAAACATAACAATCCAAATACTAAATCGTTTTATTCTTCTTCCATGTCCTATGTGTTCCTAGCTGCTGCTGGTTCACCTGTATCATGTGTAAAATGGGAGGTTTTGGGTCAACATAAGTTGGCGAGTGAACCTTATTAGATAAACATTTGATAAGGGTTTTATGGTTAGTTTATCAATAAAATATTGTGCATAATCATAAAAGAGCAAAAGTAAGTAATCAAGCATTGGCAATAGCAATTACAATTATAACATATAGGTATGACTTGATAGCATACATGAACATACCAATATAATACGATAACTAACATAAATGAACTGTGCGATCAAGGCTCAATCAAACGGAGCCGATCGTATTGCATGAACTGGAAATGTAAATTGAACTGTGCGATCAAGGCTCAATCAAACGGAGCCGATCGTATTGCATGAACTGGAAATGTAAATTGAACTGTGCGATCAAGGCTCAATCAAACGGAGCCGATCGTATTGCATGTATTTAAATGTAAAATGAAATGACCGATCAAGGTAAACGGAGCCGATCGTGCGGGCACGCCACAGATCAACCGCATAATAAAATGGGGATCAAGCTCAACCTCATGGATGGGGAACTGCGGCCTCGGCAAATGCATGTACTGAAATAATAATTTGCATCCAATAATAACTACTTAACAGCAACAAACTGATACACATGTCATGATATGATGTATGCACAATAGTTTCGTTATAATATGTAAATAAACAAAGACACATGATACACCCCAAAAACGTGATTAAAACGGGGAATTTGAAAGGTTCACTCACATTGGGTGCGTTGAATTTGAGATGGTGAGATGCGCACGATTTAGATGAGCGAGTCGACGAGGAATACTAACCTAAATAATAATGGAAAAAAAATATATTAAATGGATGGATTTTATTAAGGATTTTAATGAAATTTTTAGATATATTTTTGTGAGTTTATGGCTATTTTCTATCTTTAAAAATGTTATTTTTAAGTATTTTTAATTGATTTTTAAATTAAAATAAACAAATAAATATATAAAAAAAATATTATTTTTCTACTGTTGACCGTTGACCGTTGACCGGTTCGGTCAGCGGTAAATTCCTGCGCCGGGCGGGATTCGAACCGGCGACCTTCCGTTCACGTGCACGTAGCTCTACCAACTGAGCTACGTGACTAACCCGTTATAAACTCAGTTTTAATTATATTTATATACTTATTTGAATTAACCGAAAATTCCTTTATTTACAAAAACGTTTTAATTCAACTGGACCGGTGCTCGTGACAAGATTCGAACGCGCGACGTGAAGTTCATTTTGCACACAGTCCACCGCTGGACTGTGTGTCTAACCCAGTTATATTCTTGGTTTTTATTATACTTAACAACTACCTGTTTTAACCCGGGTTAGTTCATGATTAAAAAGGAATGTTATTACGTAAGGCGTGCGCGTAGCAAGGATCGAACTCGGGACGTGTATATGAAATTTGTACACAGTCCACCGCTGGACTGTGTGTCTAACCCGTTTAAAATACCGATTTTAATTATACTTATGTTCTGATAGAACTTCATCTTCTTCATCGGATTACACGGACAGCATAAATCGACTGGTTAGGATTGATTTGTGATTTACAAAGTTTTTAAACATTAACAGTAATTCAAGAGTAAGGAATGGAGAGAGTTTAAAGAACAGAATTTAATGATTGATGATATTCACAGAAAACCGGCGGAGGTTCGTCGGTACTGGAAATGAACTCCGACTGTTGAACCAATTAACAGTGTTGATCGATTATTCACAAAGTTGAATCACCTAAACAAGGTTTAAAAGAAATGTAGAATATCTTACCAGTTCACAGGGGGTTTCCGGCAGTCTCAGAAACTTTCCGGCGAAGGTAAGATTTCCGATAAACGTTGGCTAGAATCGGTTCTGATGATGAAGTTGTGTTAGAGACTTACTAATCACATGTTTTAAACAGAAAGAGTCGGAGGAATTACCGTGAGAATGTGAGTCCCGGTTTTCCGGTGACTTGCAGAAAATATCCGGTGAACTGTTTCAGATGATCTTATGGTTCACAAATGCGACGAAAATGAAATTGGATATTGTTGTGATAGTTCTGAATCGTGCAAATGAACTGGAGCTCGAATTAAATCAGAACTTGAAGAAATATTCGGTTTCAAAAGCCGAAAAGATGAAGCTTTAAGTTCAATCACTTCTGACTTAATTAAAAACCGTCGCACATCGGTTATAACTGAAATTGTGAGGTAAACAATCGATTTGACGATTGGTTTGCCGATTATCGGTTTTCAGATAGCATCAACGGTTAAATCGAGTTTGAGTATAAGTTCCTTTTGCTTTCCTAGTGTTAACAGAAAACACGTTGTGGCGGAGTGGTTTAGGGAATGGGTGTTAAGTCGTTTAGAGACTCATCTGACCCGGGTTCGAGTCCCGGCAGCTTCAAATATTTTTTATTTATTTTATTTTAACTTTTTATCAAATATAATTTTTATAGTTTAGTTTATTTATTAATTATGTATCATTTTAACTCAAAATAACCATAAATAATTAATGTACTTTCATAACTTGGTACTTGATTACAAAACGGAGCGGGTTTTGGAGACCCGATTTTTTTTACAAATGTTACAGTACAAACTAATATGAAATGGCAGAAACGATAATTAGAAGTAAACATACCGATGAACGGTTTATTTCAGAAATTCTGGCAAGGTGTCGGTCTCTGTTTTTGTGCTCTTCAACTGAACAAGACAATTAACCGTTTTGATTAGCTAATCGTGGAATTGAAGTGATTAAAAAATGTTAACAGAGTGTTTGAATGTCCTTACCGATTCACAGATAAAAATAGAGATTTTCAGAACTTTTCCGGCGAACTGAAATTATCCAAAAACAGTGTCTGAATTCGATTTCAATTGAAAGGTTTGAGTCAGAAATAGCTTAACAATTGTTAGACCACGAAGAAATTGAAAGACTTACTGTTTTGATGAAAAGTACGGTTTTCCGGCGACTTGCAGAATTTTTCAGGCGAGTTCAAATAGCTTCTCCGGTGGACTATAAAGTGTGCGGAAATGTAATTGAGTATTTTGAGTCGCAGGAGAGGTCTAAGATTGAAGAAATCCGAGAATTGAAAGTTTTCGGTTATTAAACCGATTCACTTCCGAATTCAAGTTTCATTCACGGTAGAATTGATTGGAATTATCAGTTTATCGGTTATACTCATTGAATCGCGAGTATCCAGATCGTCTTTGAGTGTTTGATAACCGATTTCAGTTACAATTGGCGTAACCGATTGATTTACATTTGTCTATAAGATCTATTTGTTTCCTAAAGATGACAGAAAACAAACAAGTGGCAGAGTGGTGATGTGTGTGTGTTAAGTCTTTGGATTTAAATTTCCGGCTGACCCGGGTTCGAGCCCCGGCAGCAACATTTTATTTTTATTTATTTTGTTTTCACTTTTTATCAAATATAATTTTTATAGTTTAGTTTGTTTATTAATTATGTATCATTAAAAATCAAAATAACCATAAATATACAACGTGACATTTATAACTTGATATTCGATTACAAAACGGAGCGGGTTTTGGAAACCCATTTTTGACAAATGTTACAGTGCTTTGGGATTTGGGCCAGTCTAATAAAATTGGTTAAAAGTCTTAAAATTGGAAACCCAAGTTACTATTCCGGATTGGGCTACTTTCAAAAGGTTACTGTTCCGGATTGGGCTTTTCCGGAAAGGCCCATTTGGACTTTTCGGACATGCCCACTGTGTTACTGTTCTGGATTAGGCCTGTCACAAGCCCAATCCGGATTCAAAATTTTAGGTCCAAGCCCAGTCCGGAAGCATATAGGCATCTCTGATCTCTCATTTCTTATCCACATATTCTGAAATCAAATTTCTTCTCTGATTCTCTCTTCTCGAATTGTGCATCTCGGACATTCATTCGGATTAGGTATAACTTGCTTGAATATATGAATTCCGGATGAAAAATATTAATATTTAATGCATTCCGGATTGTATCTCGGATTGATCTTCAAGGTCTTAGGCATTTTGGATTTCATTCCGGATTGGTATCCATCCGAAATGATGAACTTGGATTTCATCTCGGATTGGATCTTCATCCGGAATGATAATCCATCCGAGACACTATTGGTAATCCGGATTGCACTTTTGTCCGAACTGTTTGACCTCCTTCTAATCCGAATTGATGAAAGGGTTCATCCGGATTAAACTTGAACTGTTAGTAATCCGGATTTGAGGTTTTTGAACCTTTCATCCGGTTTGAACCTTTTCAACTGTTGAACCCTATAATTAACTTGAACTCTTGTTAATTTGAACCTTGACATCTGATTGACCTATCCAGTTAGTTTTAACTGCCATACTGGTAAACTCCGTTAACTTCTGTTAGTTGGGATTAACTTGGTTGATGTCTTGACCGATATGGTTGAAGAAGTTCGATGCTGTGATTTTGGTTGAGGAGCAATTCCACAACCAAGCGGGGTATCTTTTAGACCCGCCAGCAGAGTTCTTCCAGGAATTCCAATATATGATTGTGGGGGCTAAACGCGTGTAAGATTGCATATGCCCTTCGAGCTAATCCGGTTATCTACAGAGACCTTGTACATTCATTCTAGAAAAGAGCACGATTTCAGCCAAGAGGTGAAGATGGAAGACTGTTTATCCGTTCACAGATACAGGGCAAAGAGATAGTGGTAAACGAAGCATGTGTGAGAGAGGTGGTGCAGATTGCCGATACGTTTAGCGATCCAACCATTTATGCCAAAGAGAAGGTGCTTCCTGTGCTGATGGACATGGGCTATGAGGGATCGTATCCACCACTACTGAAGAGGATGTTTCCAGCTTATTGGCGGTTGCTTGTTCACATGTTTATGCAGTGTGTATCGGAGAACAAAGGCGGTCTAGATCAGCCGAATCAAGTCCAGACATCTGCTATAGTTTCGTTGGTTATGGACTGGAAGTATAACTATTCTGGTTATATCTTCGACAACATGAAGAAAATTCTAGAGCAGTCCAAGAAGCGAATGTTTCTTTTGTATCCGCGTTTTTTCAAGCTAATTCTAGATGCCCGCTACCCTGATTTGGCAAAGGATGCGACAGATGCCAACTTGCTTAACATGAAGCAGATGGGGCCTACTATTTTTGGTACAATGAAAAAGAACCGCTCTACATCTAAGACGGTGTTCGTCGGTCGATTTGCTTTGAAGAAGTTCGGGAAGTTCACTGAAGTTGTTGGTTTGGATATTCCACCCCCTCCTCCTCCTCCAGTCAATGCTATAGTGGCCGAAGAACACGATATACCTGCCAAAGAGAAAGAGAAAGAGATAGAGAAAGAGGACTTAGTTACTAATGACAAAGCTGATGTTGGGCAAGCCTTTCTTGAAGATCTTGCAGAATTCAACGCACTTTGACTCCCGTTTTACCAGAGTTATCATCGGAGAATTTAGAAGCTTTAATTGCTCACTTGAAGAATATTCAGGAGAAACAAGGTGATCCTCCACTTGATATTCCACCTATCGTTGCGCCGACTGCTCTGGTTGAGGAAGATGACGAAGATGAAGAAGATGAGGTGCCATTGATAAAAAGGAGAAGAACCGAGCCAAGTATTCCATCAAGTGAACCTGAAGCTCATGTTGTTTTCACTGTTGCTGAACCTGAGTTGATCACTTCTATCGTTGCTGAGTCTACAGTTGCTGAATCTATTGTTGATACTTTGATACTTGACACACCTGTTATATCTGCACAGCCAACCACTCCTATTATTACGCAGTCGATGGTTGTTTCTATTCCTGCTGACATGGTTCTACAAATGATGGAGTTTGGTGGAAGCTCATCAGGTGCTGGCGGTTCTGAAGCAGGTGGTAGTGGAGTTGGTCGTACTGATGATGTTGCTGGAGATTATTTACGCAGATCAGAGAAAAGGGCATTTGAATTCGGTGGAATGGATAATGACGATGATGATACAGAGGTTGATGTAGTGGATTTAAAGAAAAGGGTGGTCGTTTTGGAACAAGAGGTTATTCTAAAGGATGCTCAAATTGCCTCTCTGTAGACTCGTTTAGACGTCAGAGATTAGACTATTGATCAGCTGCAGGGAGATGTCACCATGCTTATGACTCTGGTTTTTGATTTGAAGGCCAAGCTGGAAAACAAATTCGAAAGGGAATTCAGCGATCTAACAGAAGACCCGATGAACATTGAGAATAGGCATCGTGTGGCGCAACAGAGAATGGCTGAGGAAACCGAAAGAACAGAGATTGGCAGTTGAGCAGTTGGCTGCTGAATGCCAGCTGGTCTGGATGATTATATGAGCGATCCACGCAAGAAGTTTACTGATAGTCAGAAACATGCCACTAGTCAGAAGAAGAAGCAAATGGTTTTAATGAAGAATATCAATGTGAATCCGCTTGATGAGAACTTTCAGCTTAAGGATCTAACGAATCAGTCGGAGAGATATGTGATGGAGTTAGGGTCGAGCTACTACAGTAAAGTAGGAAACAAGTCCAGGGTGCTCAGTTGGATGTACGACCATGTCAAAAATATGTGGATTATTGTGCGTCAGGATGGAACACGTGAATATTATTCCAAGGAATCGCAATTCGAGACGTGGACTAAGGTTGCTTTGACTGATCTATTGAGAGCTCCGTACACTGATGATGACACTACCAAACGTGGACCCGGATGGAGATTATTCAAAAAGCTTGAACGTGAGGTTAAGAGTGGATTCAAGACTATGAAGACTACTGAACCATATTTGAGAGCGGCTAAAGGAGTTCGTGATGCACACACTGGCAAGAGATTCAAATAAGTGATGTGGCCGCCGGCTGACAAAGAATTAGTTATTCCGGTTGCTCCTACCTTTCCTCGGGGGATTCTCAAGAACTTCAATTTTTGGCTATACGACCCTAAGGTTGGAAGCGTAATGATAGTAACAAAGGAGAAAGCGTTCAGAGTTAACAATGTGGTAGATTTAGTGAGCTTTCATGACGAAGACTTGCAGGTTCTTACGTCACATCAAATTCAAACTGCTGAGCTGTATGAGGTTTGCGTGAAGGATTGGACTACAACAGTAGTTGGAATCATAGCTGGCAGGCTCGGTGTGGATGCTCAACCGAAAGACTAATGTAGTAAACCTAGGGTAGATTGTTGGGCTTAGATTGCTAAAGGTTTACTCATTAGGGGTTTGGGCTTTGGTGTACATTGTGGGCTTCCTAGTGCCTAATGGGCCTAGGGTTGTAATAGTGGGCTTAATAGTGCTTATAAATAGAGATGCTAGGTTATTGAGAAGGGGTTAGAGAGTTGTAATCAAAGAACTTATATCAGACATCTTTTGGTGTATGCAAGTTGAAGTTATTCAAAGTTATTCTTCTTCCTAATCATTATTTCCGCTTTTGATTAGGTTAGTGATACCTGTTTGATCCGTTAACGGGACTTATAGAAACGCTTCAAGGCTGTAAGCTTTCCGTTCAGGCTTTCCATCTCTTTCTTGGTTGTGGGGACTTTGTGTCGAGGATGGCTTTAACCTTGTTAGGGTTAGCCTTTTTGCTTTGTTTTCCCACTATGTGGCCTAAGAACTTCCCTTCTTCAAACCCAAATGAGCATTTTGCAGGGTTAAGCTTCATGTTGATCTTTCTTAGGTTTCGGAAAGTTTCTTGTATATCACCAAGCATTTGATCCTCACTTTTACTTTTGATTACCAAATCATCAACTTAGGCTTCCATGTTTCTTCCAATTTGTTTGACGAATGCTTTATCTACCAGACGTTGATACGTTGCTCCCACATTTTTCAAACCGAAAGGCATTTTCTTGTAGCAAAAGATACCTTTATTGGTGTGGAATGTTGTTTTCTCTTCATCTTCTTGCTTCATTTGTATTTGATGATAACCTTTGTATGCATCAAGGAATAATTTGAAGGGGAAGCCTGTGAACGAATCAACCTTTAGGTCGATTTCTGGTAGGGGATAGCAATCTTTCGGGCATGCTCTATTTAGGTCTTTGAAGTCAATACACATTCTCCAGGATCCATCCGGTTTAAGGACCATTGCCGGGTTGGCTTTCCAAGAATTATACTTGACTTCTCGTAGGATTCCGGCTTGAACAAGCCCTTCAACTTCCTGGCAAGCCGCAAGGCTTCTATCTGGTGCTAGGCTCCTCTTTGGCTGTACCACGGGTTTTACATCAGGTGAAATTTTGAGCTCATGTTCGGCAATACTTCGGGGTATTCCAGTCATGTCTTCGAGACACCATGCAAAGATGTCCACGTTGTGCAAGAGCAGCCTCTTGAGGTGAGAGAGGGTTTCTTTGGTAAGGTTGGTATTTACCCTTATCCTTTGTTCAGGATATTTTGGGTTAATGATCCATCCTTGTTCGTCGTCCTTGTTCTCTTTTGAATTTTCTCCTTCAACCAAGAAAGCTTCTTGTGTTGGATAAAGGGTTGTTATTCCTCGTTCGGTGGGGACTTTTACGGTGCCTTGGCCAACTGAAACAACCATTCCAAACGCACTTTGCCCTGGCCTTCCTGTGATAACATCATAGTTGAAGGGAATGTTGATCACCACAAAGGTGAGTGGTTTGGTTCTTTCCACTAAAACATACATTGAGGGTTAGTTGGCCCAAAGGCTTGATGGGTATATCGACAATACCTTTAATAGAGGATTCAGATGGTTGAAGCCTTGAAGATTCATCATTGTTGAGACGATTGAAGCATTTCTCAAACATATTTTCTGTTGCTGCCCCAGTGTCGATGTAAGCTTTGTGTGTATTGGGAGTTCCTAACATAGCTTCCACCACTAGGGGTTTTGACAACAAGTCCCCTTCAGGCGGTGGGAAGCAGACGCATTGTCGTTCCCAAGCCTCCAAGCGTGGTCGTTTGTGGGCAGCTTTTCCATCAACATCTACCATGTTTACTTTTTTTCTTTTTCCTTCATCCATCTTGTTTCTAACCCCTTTCACCAAGTGGGCTAATTTTCCAGACTTAACAGCCTCCTCAATTCTCTTATTGACTTGAAAGCAATCGTTTCTATGGTGGCCTTTTTCTTCATGAAACTCGCAGTATTGGGTGGAGTTTTTGTTCCTCTTGCTTTTGGGTAGAGGCCGAGGGGGTCAAAAGTTGTGCTTTACTTCTTCGGTGGCCAAGATTTCTTGTGGGGTTTTGGTCAGAGCTGTAAAGTTTATGGTCTTTTCTCGGCTTGGAGGGTTCCGACCTTCAGGCTTTCTGATGTCTGAACCTTGAAGCGTTTATCATAAGGACCAAAGTTTCCTCTTTTCCTGCTAGGACTGTTGCTTCGCCAACTAGGAGCTCTTTTCCTTTGTTCTTTAATGTCAACAGCTTCCTCTCCGCGAATGTGAGCTTCAGCCCTTTCCAGGGCCTCTTCAAGGGTTTTAGTAGGCATTTGTTGAAGTCTCCTGTGAGGTACTTGGAGGTGATGGCATTCATGAATCCTGCCACCCTCATCTTTTCATCAGCACCTACGTAGGTTAACCCTTCTTTCTTGTATCTCTCGATGAATTCTCTGAGACTTTCATCATCTCGTTGCTTTATTTGGAAATAACTTTAGCGTCTTTGACGTACCTCCGTTGCTGTGAAAAGTTGGCTAAAAAACCTTTGCTTAGATCATCGAAGGTTCGAATGCTTTTGTCAGGTAGGTCGTTGAACCATATCCGGGAGGACCCTAGAAGGGTTTGCATGAACATGAGGTAGCATTCAGCGTTGGACCATTTTTCAATCCTAGCTGCCCTAGTGAAGATTTGGAGGTGGTCCTCTGGATCTTCTGTTCCATCATATGTTCTTATATGGGATGGCATCTTTATCCGAGTTTGAGAATCGTAGTCGACGATTTGTTGGGAAAAACTGGATAAATTGCTAGGCTTGTAGGGTTTAGCGAGATCTTCTTCTGTTCTCGAGGTTGGGTTGTTGTGTGAGGTTCCGTGACGAGTGGACAACACTTGATCAATGAAGTGTTGCCAAGGGAACTGCTCCATCATCTGTGTCATCAACTGGGGGATGAGGTTGAAGCCTTCAAGGCTTCCAGTTGTAAACATGCAATTTGTTCCTGTGGGAGCACTCATGGCGGCACTTCTAGCCAAAGGTAAGACTGCCATGGCATGTTCCCATGTGGTGGCAACTGGAGGGGGAACACTTGAAGCTGGTGACCGTAGTAACTGCTCGAGAGTGGTTTCACTTCCAAGAGGTGCGCCGGTTACAGCAGGTTGAGAAGTGAATAAGGGGAAAGCAGTTGGACTATAAAGGCTTGGGTTAAGTGTTTGGTTCATCCCACTTGGACCAGCTTTGAAGCATGAGGTGGCCATACACGATCTAGTGTAAGGAAGAGGTTGAGGTCCAGGTGACAATGAAGGTTCAGACTCGTCGTAGTCTTGTCTTATTCTTACCCCCTTTTCCCTTTCTTGACTCACATGCTGGTTGAGAAGGGATCTCAGCTGTAAGAAGTTTCGAGCTACTTCCTCGGGTATCAGGTCGATGCATTATGGTGTACTTGCAGTATCAACTTGGGGAGAGGGAACCCCCGAGCGAGAAGTGGTTGGTGTCTGAAAAGAGGAGAATTCTAGGAATATGATTCCCGTCGGAGTGCCTCCCGGGGTAGAAAATGGTGTGATCGTAGCCAGTGATGTTTGGTCAGTGTTAGGTGTTGAAGTTCGTGATACTTGGTTAACTTCACCGGGAGACTCGCTTTCAGACATGGCGAACTTGATGGTAATGGAGCTACACTACTGGTCTTTTAAGACAGGTAGCGGCGTAGCCCCATGGTGGGCGCCAACTTGTTGCTGCAACAAATATAAGATCAAGGATAGTGACTGGGTGGGTTAGGCAAAAGGGTTCAAGGGTTCCGGTTTTCCTAACGCATGTCGTGGGTTCCCCCCACATTTGCAACACGTGGAGAGAGATCACCATTATTGGTTATTCACTTTTAGATTCTGGATTGAGAAGTACTCAACCCAGAATGTTAGCATCAAATGTGATGTAGTGTTAAGTGAAGAATAGAACAAGCATAGAGCAAGTTCTAGAGAGAGAGGAATACGATCAGAGACTAAGAGTGATCTTCCCTGATCTGGTGTGTTTTCTGAATGATAAGGGGCCATGCTTTATAGTGAAGGGATTCCCTATAAGAAGAAACCTTTGAGTGATGATCTCTGGTTATAGTGGCGGGCTTACCCTTTTTGGTAGGTTGAAGGGTTTGGACATGCGGGTAAAAGGGTGTGCTCTTGCACATGCTCTGTTGCGGCTGTGTAGGAGAATGTATACGTAAAGTGTTGATGTGACAAGGCACTGTTCTCATTCTTTTTGCTGTTCACGACAGCTTGTTGATTTTGAACGCTTTTGCCTTTCAACCCTTTAAACTATTTTGTGCAAGTCATTTTATTAAGTCTTGACCTACCTACGTCATCACTTGTTTTCCCGCTCTATCCCTTGAGAACACTTTTTCAATGCCCAAAAGAACCTCCTGTGACAACCAGTACTTTTCGGTTTTTAATTACATGAATAACGAACATTAAGACATTAATACGTAGCGTAATTTAACATAAATTAACTTAATTTGGCCTTTGGAAAGCCTAGGAGCGTCTACTTGATTCACGTTACGTGATTTGGCTATATTCAAGAATTTTAGCGCGCAATTGAACTTTAAGCGAACTGACAACGGATAAATACCAACAACGCATAAAAGTACAAATTTTGTGCTTATATTTACCGTATATTTATAATTATACGAATTATTTGGATTGTCGGACATCACAGAGCACAAACGCAGAAGTTGCGCGGAAACAAGAATGCACCGGCAATCAACAACGAAATGGAAGCACCGAACTCGAGTTACGTCTCAATATTAACATATTATGATATATTTAGATTCGTTGTCGAATCTTTATATTCACGGCTGAAAACAAATAAAAACGGATAGAAACGATGACCGTAGTGACCTATGCGATTTAACGCAACCGACGAACGCACGCAATAACGACTTACGACATGATTCTATATACTTACGACCCTAAATAAGCAGTATACGACACATTACGAAGTTTGGGAGCGAAGGCGAGCCTTAAAAACGTTATTGGGCCGCACTGAAGAATTACACACACTAACGGGCTTTAGGCCCAACCCACCTAAAACCCTACATATTTAAACTCCCACCTACTTTCTCTAATAAATCGGCCGACCACCACCCTTGGTGGCGGCGCACGGCGGTGGCAGCCGAGCCACCTTGGGGCGGAGGTGCACAAGAGGACCTCCACCACCATAGGCGGCGGCGCTATGGTGGGTGGCGCCGGGTTCAAGCGAGGGAGAAAGAGAGAGAGATAGCGGCAGAGAGAGAGAGAGACAGATCGAAGGAAGAGAGAGTTCAAGAAGGGAAGGAGAACAGACCACCCTTGTTACGGTGGCGCGATCTATAGCCTTAACCCTAGTTTGATAGGATTAACAATAGTTAGTACTAATCAATCTTAGCACTTCATATGCTACTATCAAGGTTTGGTTTTAAAGTAGTTTAATAAGCATTATATTTCATCACTCTAGTCATTCTTTGTTGATTTGATCCTAGATGGTTATATCTTCTTTACACTTGATTATCTTCCATAGTTAATTAAAGTATTAGTTTTTTTTATGTAACACTCGTGATATTTCAGCTGTGTTTTGCCATCTGGTTATTCCAGTTTACTTGTATCTCAATCTTAATCAAAAGAAAACTTTAGAATATATTCTTTCCATAACAATGATAATATAAACAACTATAAAAACACAATAATTTTGAGATAATGATTTAATTGATTATTTGTTACTTGTAGTTATTAAAACAATAATTGTTAGTTCATAATTTTGAGGTTAATTAAAGTGTTAAAAACGTATATAATATTTTAAAGTTATCTTTTTCTCTGGATGATTAGTATGATTTAAGTAATATTAACGTTCATGTAGAAAAATGGTTTTACAAACCGATTTTTGGAAGTGAAGTAATTAAAAAAAGTAATTACACATTTATTTTTAGTAAAATAGGAGTGGGGTTTATGACTTTCCAAACGACCAACAATTATTGCATATTATCCGTTTTAACCGAATATAATCTGGATCGGCACTCTCTAAAAGCTTCTATATACTTTCTCAAAAAAAAATAAAAGAACACAAAACCGACAGAATGGGGTGTTGTTGCTCTATAATGGATCTCTGATATCTATATCAGTGAGAAAACCTATATTATAAGGAATGATTTAGAGTGATTTTAAATGTTTGTGAGTGGAGGAGAGAAGAAAAGAGAAAATTTATATAAATGTTACTGTTTATTTATAAATATATGAGAAACACTGTTCACCTCTTATAAATTTTTTTAATGTTTTTAAATATGGTTGTCAGTGAATGAGAGAAAAAAGATAATAATAAAGGTATAAAAATATTATTTAATTAAAAAGGAAGAAGAGAGAAAAAAATAGTAATTTTTAGTATAATTACATATATACGGATAAAGAATCCAATGTCCATCATCACTTTAAGTGAAATACCATTATGATGTCGTCATCAACCACCACTTCTATACTCCAGTGGTCCCACAAGGGGGTTCCCATATTTATTGGGTTTCCTCCTTAATTGGTGTATAGACACTATGCCTAGTGCAGATTGATAGATGGCGACAGCAGGTGCGACACCGCAGTCGGCGACGTTAACGGTGGTAGACGGCTCGGGTTGGTTTGGGTTTACCTTGAACAAGGTCAACTTGGGACTCGGTTCGGTTCAAGTCTCGATTCAGATCCAAGTTTGGTTGGGTCAAAGTTAACCTCAGATTCACTCGGGTTCGGGGCATATTAGGTCTCATTTCATGTTTCGGGTGTTTCGTTTCAACTTGGTTCAGTTATGGTTCAACTCGGTGCAACTCTGTGCAACTCGGTTCGACTCAGTTCAAGCTCGGGTCGGTTCAACAAGTCAAACAACAGTCAAAGTGTAGCTTCGGTTCAGTTTTAGTGTTCGGGTCAAACCTGGTAAACTCAGTCAACCCGTGTCAAACCCGGTCAACGTAAGTCAACTGGTCAACTGCGGTCAGACTCAGTCAAACCTTGGTCAACGTGGTCAACTACGGGTCAACTCAGATTTGGGTTCGGGTCAAACCCGGTCAACGCAAGTTTTGGTAAAATAATATTAACGCAAAGTTATTAAATAATTATTTAAGTTTCGTTTTAACGCGACATCGAACTCTAACCCAAACCAACTAACAAAATCGTAAGAAAATAAAATCCGTGAGCTTGTACGTGGTTTTGATTATACATCTTGCATACATATACAAATATTTATATTGGACAAAAACCGAATCGACACGTCGTTACTATATATATATAAAGTGGACTTGTATTCGACAAATGTTAGGATCTGAGTTTTAAAACTGTTTATGAAAGTTCTAAACGTGATAAGTGAAAGAAGATAAATCCAATGAACTTGCAGCAGAATAGTAGAACTTTAATTCACAACAATTGAGAGATTGTTTTCATTGTCATGCTTTTCGAATTAAGATTACTTGCGTATGACTCACAATCTCCCCCTCAGCCACATAATGTAAGAAAGATAGATTCGACTGATAATTGAGGAAAGTGATCAAATAGAACAGTACAGATACTGTTCTATTTATACTATAATCCTAACCACTGAGCATCTTATTATGATGTCAGCATGAAAGTGACACTTAACAATAATAACAAACTAATAATATCTGCTAAGCTTCACTGCTATACACTAAACATTACAAGGACTGATAGAAAACACTGCCCCTCTGTTGATCTTCAGCAGATCTTTGCCTTGACAGACCTTTAGCTTTGATCTTCAGCAGAGCTTTTCCTTGGCAGACTTTTAGCTTTGATCTTAGCAGAGCTTTTCTTGGCAGACCTTTTAGCTTAAGTCATCAACAGAGCTTGTCTTTAACAGAGTATAGCTATGGCAGACCTTGAACATTTAGTCTTCAGCAGAGCTTAACTTGGCAGATGTTAAATTATCATTTGGATCAGAGGTTTGTAGTATATTTTGGCTTTCTATCATCTGTTCTTTTGTAGGGTTCAATCCCAACAACCTCCCCCTAGAACAGATGATGCTAAAACTAAACTTTATTTCTAATCTTCAGTTCTCATCAATGATTTCCTTATTTGTCCTTTGAATTAAAGTTCAAAATCCAGGGCAATCATGTCTTCTACATCCATTTCAAGTTCAAGATTCAGCAAGTCTTGGAGATCAGCTGCATCCAGACCATATGCATCCTCCATCTTTATCTTTTGAACTCTACCATCTGACCTGAGCAATGTCAATTCATGGTTATCTTTGTTAGACTTCCATTTTAGAATTTTTGAGTTAGATAGTTTTCTTGGGAGTAGGGTTATTTTTGATGAGTTTGGTGATGTTGCTCTACGTACAAGTGTTGAGAGTGAGGCTCTGAGTTTGTCACTTGCAGCATCTGTATGAAACAAAAGTTGATTCTTTATTCCCTCTTTTCTCAATTCTTCATCCATCCTTTGATCTTCTTCTTCTACCTGCTTTTGCCTTTTTGCTTGATTCAAGGCAATGGTGGACAAGCTGGTGGTTGAAGTTAATCTTTTTGGAGCAAGGGTCTGTTTAAGAGCAGAGGTTGTTTGGTCATAGATTGGCTTTCTCGAAATAGAAGGATCCTTTTTTTTTCTTAATTCTTCCAACCTTCTGTAGGTATCTACCACTTTAGATTCAGGCCATCGAGCAATTTACCTTGTTGTTCCATATAACGCATCAACAAGTTCGGCTTTCATTCTTTTAATCTTTAGAGCATGGTCTTGGCTTTCAATTTTGGCCCTTTTCAAACAGGAGGAGTAGGCTTCTTTGAAGGATCTTTGAGCATAGAATGAATTCTTTCAATTTCTTCTTTAAGCTCATTAGCCGACCAGCCTTTAAATTGTGACCTTGTTGCTTTATAAGGCTTATGCTGTAACATTTGTCAAAAACGGGTTTTCCAAACCCGCTCCGTTTGTAATCGAATATCAAGTTATAAATGTCTTGTTGCGTATTTATGTCCATTTTAAATTTTTAATGATGCATAATTAATAAACAAACTAAATTATAAAAGTTATAATTGATAAAAAGTAAAAATAAAATAATTAAAAAGAAAATGAGGCTGCCGGGACTCGAACCCGGGTCAGCCGGGTTGAATCTCAAGGTCTTATCACCCACACATACAACCACTCCGCCACTTGATCTTTTTGTGAATTCTGGGAAACAATTAAATCATATGTTCTTCTGAGAATCAACCTGTTGCGCCAACTGAAACCAATATCGGCTTTCAAACCGTTCAGGACGGTTGAGTGTTCGCGGAATCTTAATCATAACCGATAAACCGACGTCTTAAATTGAATTCAGATGATGTTTGATTTTATAACCGAAAATATTCATTCTTGGAATTACTTCAACAAAAGCTTCATTTCGCGACTCAATTACACTCCCAGAACTTCTATTCTCACGTTTACTCTCGTTTCTGATCGTCAGAATTACTTTCTGATCATCGCCGGAATTCTCTGCAAGTCGCCGGAGAACCGTGCCTTCCATCAAATCAGTAAGTCTCTCAATTCTTTCGTTGTCTATCAATTGTTAAGCTATTGCTAACTCAAACCCTTCATTCGGAATCAATTTCAGACGTCGATATCAGATAATTCCCTCTCGTCGGAAAACCTCGGAAAATTCTTATCTTCTGCTGTAAAACGGTATAGACATTCAAACCTTCTGCTAACTCTTGTTTAGTACTTCAATTCCACAATTAGCTAATCAAAACTGTTAATTTGTCCGCTCAGTTGAAGTTCATAAAAACAGAGCCGACGCCTTGCCGGAATTCTGAGATAAATCGTTCTCTGGTATGTTACTTCTAAAAAATCGTCTCTGTCATTTCATATTAGTCTGTTGAATGATTGTCAATCGAATTAAACAAGAAACAATAGAGTAATCGCAGACTGTAATTTTTTAACGAAGAAGACGATGATAGTTTGATTATAAGTTTAATAAAATCTGGATATTATCTCGGGTTAGAAACACAGTCCAGCGGTGAACTGTGTGCAAATACATATCACATGCCGCGAGTTCGATCCTTGTCACACGTATGCTCCGTAATAAAAAAGTTTTGTTTTTCTAACTGAATCGGATCCTTTTCGCCGTTAGATGTTAAGTATAATAAAAATCTATATATTAACCAAGTTAGACACACAGTCCAGCGGTGGACTGTGTGTAACGTTAAAGCACAGGTCCTGGGTTCGAGACCTGTTGACAGCACCGGGTTGATGATTAAATTTCTTTTTAAGAAATAAATGAATTTTGAATAAACTAAATTAGTATATAAATATAAATAAAAACAGGATTATTTCGGGTTAGACACGTAGCTCAGTTGGTAGAGCTGCGTGCACGCGAACGGGAGGTCTCGGGTTCGAGTCCTGCCCGGCGCATACATTTACATAATAAAACCGGTCAAACAGTCAATGGTCAACGGTCAACGCAAAAGTCAACATTTTTTTATATATTTATTTATTTAATTTAATTCAAAAATCAATTAAAAATACTTAAAAATAATGTTTTTAAAGATAGGAAATAGCCGTAAACTCACAAAAATATATCTTAAAATCCTAATAAAATTATTAATAAAATCCACTCATTAACTATACTTTCCGTTATTATTTAGGTTAGTTAATCCTCTTTGTTCAATTCTTCCAACTCGTGCGCATCTCATCATCTCCAACCGAACGCACCCAATGTGAGTGAATCTTTACAAATTCCCCGTTTTAATCACGTTTTTGGTGTGTATCATGTGTCTTACCATTTATTATATTTAAATCATTGTGCATACATCATATCATGAACAAATGTGTATTCAGCTTGTTTCAACTGTTGTGTGGTCATTGTATAGATTTAATTTATTATTTCCAGTACATGCAATTTCATAGGCCGCCGCTCCCCATTACATTATGAGCGTTGAGCAGTTCCCCATTACATTATGAGCGTGAACCTGGCGTTGCCAACATACGATCGGCTTCGTTTGATTGAGCCTTGATCGCACAGACATTTATCATTTTCAGTACATGCATACGATCGGCTCCGTTTGATTGAGCCTTGATCGCACAGACATTTATCATTTTCAGTACATACATTTATCATAGGCCGTCCGTTCCCCATTTATGTTATTGTATGTTATTGTATGTTATTGTATGTTGTTGTATGTTATAGTTGTGGTTGTTATTGCTACTGTTTGATTATTTACATTTGCTCACTTATGATCATTGCACAATTTTTCCTTGATAAAATAACAAGAAAATCAATAATAAATGTTTATCTAACAAGGTTCACTCGCCAACTTATGTTGACCAAAAAACCCCCATTTTTACACATGATACAGGTGAACCAGCTGTAGCAAGAAACACATAGGATTGGCTTAGAAAAATAAACTGGTTTAGAGCTTGGATTGTTTAGTTGGTTATTTTTATTTGTATTTGTATGGACATGTTTGGATTATTGAGAATGTAATTTTGACTTTAATAAATATGAAACATATTAGTAAATATCATGAGCTTTGGTGATAACCCAATTATGCCCCGACTCTTATTCCGCTGCGGGTCGGGGTGTGACAGATTGGTATCAGAGCCATGACTATAGGGATATAGGATAGGTTATTAGACCCTTAGAGCCTATACTATAGTTGATTAGAAATTTTTAAGATTTTTGTGTTACATGCCAAATTTCATGATGTTTATATGTTTTATGTTAAATGTTACATTCAATGTTATGCAAGCATGTTCATAAGTATATATTATCATATAATGCCTATCATGAATCATATTCTCATAACATAACATATCCATGAAAGCACACATCACATCATTTTCATGATTGTTTTTACAATGATTTTTGTATTTTCAAATCTCATCAAAGTGAGTTCTTATGACGGGCATGTAGTAACTGGAAGGTTACAAGTACCGGTAGTCGAAACGTCCTGTCTAGGTTGGCATTCGTATAAATCCAAAATAAATGACCAGTTTGCCTACCTGGGGACTAACGATGAGAGTACGAAGTACCTATTAGGCCAAAACATGCTATACCAAACGTCGTGTGAGCTAACCCCACTTTGAGTTGTCATTGTGTCTACACCTGGACACATTCCGACCATACATCTTGTAAACATATTTTGTGGTTTTCATTCGGGTGATGCGAGTGTTAAATCGCCAATACTAATGTGAATCCTACCAAGCCAATAGTCATGGGGGCCCACATGACTATACAGGTAAAGGTATGGGGGACATTTGAGGCCCAACATGAGCAAACCCAAGACATCCTATGGATGTAGTTGCATTATTGATATTTATGTTATTTTCATTTTCTTTAAGACACATGACACCTAAAAAGACTCCATAAACTCACAATCTTCTTATGTATGTTCCTGTAGATGTCGGTTAGACAACAACGAGGGGGTAAAAGATCAGGAAGGTCTCACGAACGCTTGGCCACACAAATCGCGAAACAAATGGCCGCGGTGCTTTCTGATATTGTGGTTCAAGTACAACAAGCTCTCGCCACAAATCCCACTAATCCTCCCCAGCAAGATGACCAGAACATCGGCAACCCTCCTACCAGCAAGTGCTCATATAAACATTTCAAGTCTTGCGATCCTCCTAAATTTGAAGGGACCGAAGGTGTCACTACTCTCCTCCACTGGTTTGAGGAAATGGAAAACACCTTCCTCAACTGCGATTGTCCCGATGATCGCAAGGTACGATACGCGACCGGGAGACTATTTGGGGTAGCTCTTACCTGGTGGAATACTGAAAAGGGTAAGAGGGGAATCGAAGATGCTATGGCCTTAAAGTGGGAGGAGTGAAGGGAAATCATGACGAGGCGGTTCTGTCCTAGGATTGAGATTAAAAAATTGGAGGACGAATTTCATTCTTTGAAGCAAAAAGAGGGAGATCATACTTCCTACAACAAGAGGTTCTTAGAGTTGAACCAAATGGTCCCTAACTTGTTTACCCCAGTTTACCGCTTAATCGAGCATTATATTCGAGGCCTTCCCTCGAAAATTCAAGATTCAGTTCTCAGCACTTCGCCAGCAACACTTGAAGCTGCTATGGAATTAGCTACTGAATTGACTGAGAATCGAATTCGCAACGATAAGTTTAAAGAGGAGAAAAAGAAAACCCCCGTTGAGGGCCAAACTTCAAACCATTCCACCTCCTCCTCTAAGTTTGCTAACAAGAGGAAGCGTAACACCAGAAACTTCACTGTCACACAAACCAATTTCCCTATCCCTGCTGCACCCATTACCCAAGTTGCCCCTTCACCTGCACCATACAAAAGACCATACTCTGGCCCATTACCAAAATGCAATCGTTGCCAATACCACCACTTTCCTGATCATCCCTGCCAATATTGCACCGGCTGTGGTCGCGCAGGTCATACTGTTCAAACCTGTCGCATACCTCAGCGAACGAACCGCCACCAGCCTTCAACCCAAACCCACCAACAATTAATGGGTCAAGCCCAACAACCCCTACTATTACCACCTACCCAACATTTAGCCCAAACATACTACCAACCCAACTATCCCATGGTACAACCTATGCGGGCTTGCTACAATTGTGGAGACCCAAGCCACTTTAGAAACACTTGTCCAAGGTTGGTGAACATTATTCATGCTCAAGCCCAAGCCAATCCGGTGAATCAAGCTAACCAAGCTCCTCCACCTGCAAGAGGAAGAGCTTTCAACATCAACGCTAATCAGGCTAGAGCTGACAGCAATGTGGTTAACGGTACGTTCCTTATAAATGGTAGTTATGCATCCATGTTGTTTGATACTGGCGCTGATAAAAGTTTTGTGTCTTTAGAGTTTGAACCCATCCTAAACCAAAATCGTGATAAGCTCATGGAATCCATAAAAGTAGAAGTTGCTGACGGGAAACCGGTCTCATTAAACTCTATTATACGCAACTGTACACTCACCTTAAACGACCACGACTTTCCAGTTGACCTTATTCCTATGAAGTTGGGAAGTTTTGATAGCATAATTGGTATGGACTGGCTCAGTCAACATCAGGCAGAAGTTGTATGCCGCGAAAAGTTTATACGCATTCCTCTTTCAAACGGTCAGACTCTACTAATCTTTGGAGAAACCTCGTCTAAAGGGCTCCGATTAATGTCCTGTCTTCAAGCTCAAAAATATCTTCGCAAGAATTATGTCGCATTTTTAACCCATGTCGTCAAAAAGGGAACTATGGAGAAGAAACTTGAAGACATCCCAGTAGTAAAAGATTTTCCGCAAGTTTTTCCTGACGACATTTCAGGACTTCCTCCCGTGAGAGAAGTCGAATTTCGTATCGGTCTTATACCTGGTGCTACACCAGTTGCAAAGTCTCCTTATAGGTTAGCCCCTCTGAAATGCAAGAGCTAGCCAGTCAATTGCAAGAATTTACTGATAAAGGATTCATACGTCCTAGCTCCTCGCCTTGGGGTGCACCTGTCCTTTTTGTGAAGAAGAAAGATGGATCGTTTCGCATGTGCATCGACTACAGAGAACTCAACAAGTTAACAATCAAGAATCACTATCCATTACCTCGCATTGATGATCTTCTTGACCAACTTCAAGGCGCCAGCTGTTTTTCAAAAATCGACCTTCGATCTGGTTATCATCAACTTAGAGTACATGAAGAAGACGTCCCAAAGACCGCTTTTCGAACTCGTTATGGTCATTATGAATTTATGGTCATGCCATTTGGTTTAACCAACGCTCCAGCTGTCTTCATGGATCTAATGAACAGAGTCTGCAAACCTTATCTCGATCGTTTTGTTATAGTCTTCATCGACGACATCCTCATTTATTCAAAGTCTAAGTCTGATCATGAGCGACATCTTCGACTCATCCTTACACTCCTAGAGAATGAAAAGCTTTACGCCAAATTCTCCAAATGCAAATTCTGGTTAAAAGAGGTGCAATTCCTCGGACATGTAGTCAATGACAAGGGAATACATATCGACCCCTCAAAGATCAAAGCGGTACAAGAATGGCAAGCGCCACGTACACCAACTGAAGTAAGATCTTTCCTTGGTTTGGCTGGTTATTATCACCGTTTCATTTCAAACTTCTCTCGCATTGCTGTACCACTCATGGCTTTAACTCATAAGGGAAAACCTTTTATATGGGGACCCAAACAAGAAGAAGCTTTCCAAACCCTTAAACAAAAACTCTGTGATGCACCAATCCTCACTCTGCCGGAAGGTTGTGATGACTTCGTGGTTTATTGCGACGCGTCAGGGCAAGGACTAGGCTGTGTTCTAATGCAAAGAGGAAAGGTTATAGCTTATGCTTCGAGACAACTCAAGACTCATGAGAAGAACTACACCACCCATGACCTAGAACTTGGAGCCGTTGTGTTCGCTCTTAAGATATGGAGACATTATCTCTACGGTACGAAGTGTGAAATATACACTGACCACAAGAGTCTTCAACATATCTTCAACCAAAAGGAGTTAAACATGAGGCAACGAAGATGGGTCGAACTCCTAAATGACTACGACTGTGAAATTCGGTACCACCCTGGCAAAGCAAATGTGGTGGCTGATGCACTTAGTCGAAAGGGTTATGCGAACTCCATTCGTCTTCTATGTTCGCAAATCATATCTGACATTAAAGATCAAATTCGAGAAGCCCAACATGTTTCAGTAACGGAGGATGATGTACGAAAGGAGCTGTCCTGTGGAGCTGAACTTAAAATTGAAACTAAATCTGACGGTATTCTGTACTATCTAGATCGCATATGGATTCCTGACCACAACAACCTTCGTGAATTTCTTATGAATGAGGCTCACAAAACACGATACTCTATACACCCAGGAGCCGATAAGATGTATCAAGACCTTTGATACACCTATTGTTGGCCTGGAATGAAAAAGGATATTGCTGTTTTTGTTTCCAAGTGCCTTACATGTTCCAAGGTGAAAGCTGAACACCAAAGACCCTCAGGACTTCTGGTCCAACCTGAAATACCTGTATGGAAGTGGGAAAACATAACCATGGATTTCATTACCGGGTTACCTCGCACTTCTAGTGGGTATGACACTATATGGGTAATCATTGATCGACTTACAAAATCAGCTCACTTTATTCCTATCCGCGAAGATTTCAAGAACGAAAAGCTAGCTCGTATTTATATCAGCGAAATCGTAAGCCGACATGGTGTACCGTTAAGCATTATTTCAGATCATGATGGTCGTTTCACTTCACGAACATGGCAAGCAGTACAAGCCGCTCTGGGTACGCGATTAGATCTCAGTACCGCCTATCATCCTCAAACTGATGGACAATCTGAACACACCATTCAAACTCTTGAAGATATGCTTCGAGCATGTCCATAGACTTCAAGGGAAATTGGGACGCTCATCTACCATTAGTTGAATTTTCGTACAACAACAGCTATCATTCAAGCATCGGCATGGCACCTTTTGAAGCTTTATATGGTCGTAAGTGCCGATCTCCAGTATGTTGGCAGGAAATTGGGGAAGCTCAAATCACTGGTCCAGAATTGATTCAAGAAACCACAGACAAGATTCATCAGATTCGAAACAATCTTCTAGCGGCTCAAAGTCGTCAAAAGAGTTATGCAGATAAACGACGGAAGCCTTTGGAGTTTAACATTGGTGATCATGTACTTTTAAAAGTATCATCGTGGAAGGGAGTAGTTCGTTTTGGTCAAAAAGGCAAGCTAGCACCACGCTACGTAGGACCTTTCAAGATACTCGAAAGAGTAGGACCTGTAGCATACAAGCTTGATCTACCAGAAGAACTCAACAGGATTGATCCCACATTCCACGTATCAAACTTGAAGAAGTGTCTCGCTGATGAGAACCTCCATATGTAACATTTGTCAAAAACGGGTTTCCAAAACCCGCTCCATTTTGTAATCGAATATCAAGTTATAAAAGTCACGTTGAATATTTATGAGTATTTTGATTTAAAATGATACATAATTTATAAATAAACTAAACTATAAAAATTATATTTGATAAAAAGTTAAAACAAAATAAATAAAAAAAGAAATGCTGCTGCCGGGACTCGAACCCGGGTCAGCCGGTTTACAACTCCAACGACTTACACACACACTCACATCACCACTCCGCCACTTTGTGTTTTCTGTTATCTCTAGGAAACAAATGAGATTTATACACAAACTCGGTTAAACCGGTTGCGCCAACTGAGAAACAGAAATCGGCAAATCAATCGTCAAATCGCTTGATTACTCGCACATTCAGCGATGCACCGATGATTTTTAATCAAGTCGGAATTGATTGGACATCAAGTCTCATCATTATTGGTTTTTATAATCGAAAAATAATCAAGTCCAGATTACTTCAACTCCAGACCCCTCTCGCGACTCAGAAACATCATACCAACATTCCATTTCACTTTCTTTACACTTTCAGTTCGTCAGAACGCTTAAATCAACTCGTCGGAATTTTCTGCAATATTCGCCGGAAAACCGTATTCATCCTCAAACGGTAAATCTTTCAATAAACATTGTAGTTCAACAATTGTTAGGCTATTTCTAACTTAAACCTTTCAATTGAAATCGAATTCAGGCACTGTATTCAGCTAATTTCAGTTCGCCGGAAAAATTCTGAAATCTCTATATTCATCTGAGAATCGGTAAGGGCATTCAAACCCTCTGTTAACATTTGCTGATCACTTCAATTTCACGATTAGCTAATAAAAACAGTTAATTGTCTTGTTCAGTTGAAGAGCATAAAAACAGGGACCGACACATTGACCGTAAATCTGAAATAAACCGTTCATCGGTATGTTCACCTCTAATTACCGTCTCTGCCATTTCATTTAAGCTTTAAGAATGTTTGTTAATCGTAAAAACAAGGAACAGATTAGTGAATCAGTTGACTGTAATCTGAATGTAGAAGACGAAGTTAGTTAAGTTATAAGTTTAATTAAAATCAGTAATATGAACGGGTTAGACACACAGTCCAGCGGTGGACTGTGTGCAAAACATATACGCATGTCCCGAGTTCGATCCCTGATACACGCATTCCTTATGTAATAAAATGCCTTTTTGTTTGAAACTAAACTGGGTTAACTCCGTTAGTTGTTAAGTATAATAAAAACCGAGATATTAATCAGGTTAGACACACAGTCCAGCGGTGGACTGTGTGCAACACTGAATCGCACGTCACGAGTTCGAAACCCGTCACTGGCACCGGTTCGTTGAATTAAAATGTTTTTGAAATTAAAAGAATTTTGGTTTAAACAGAATTAGTATATAAATAAAAACAAGATTATTTCGGGTTAGACACGTAGCTCAATTGGTAGAGCTGCGTGCACGCGTACGGGAGGTCTTGGGTTTGAGCCTCACCCGACGCAAACTATTTCGCTGACCGAACCGGTCAACAAGTCAACGGTCAACGGTTAACGGTCAACGCAAAATAAACAATTTTTTTATTTTATTTTTATTTATTTAATTTAATTTAAAAATCAATTAAAAATACTTAAAAATAACATTTTTAAAGATAGAAAATAGCCTTAAACTCACAAAAATATATCAAAAAATTTCATTAAAATCCTTAATAAAATCCACTCATTTAATATATTTTTCCGTTATTATTTAGATTAGTATTTCTCGTTGTTCCGCTCATCTAATTCGTGCGCATCTCACCATCTCCAATCCAACGCACCCAATGTGAGTGAATCTTTACAAATTCCCCGTTTTAATCACGTTTTGGGGTATATCATGTGTCTTGATATATATTATACTTAAACCATTGTGCATACATCATATCATGAACTTGTGTATTCGGTTTGTTTCTGTTGTGTAGTTATTGTTGGATGAAATTTATTATTTTCAGTACATGCAATTTCATAGGCCGCCGCTCCCCATTACATTATGAGCGTTGAGCATGTTCCCCATTTCATTATGAGGTTGAACCTGGCGTGCCCACATACGATCGGCTCCGTTTGATTGAGCCTTGATCGCACAGACATTTTCATTTTCAGTACATGCAATACGATCGGCTCCGTTTGATTGAGCCTTGATCGCACAGTTTCATTTATGTTATTTATCGTATGATGTTGGTATGTTCATGTATGTTGTCATATGTTATTGTATGTTATAGTTGTGATTGCTATTTTGCCACTGCTTGATTATTTACATTTGCTCATTTGTGATTATGCACAATTTTTCATTGATAAACTAACAAACAATTCATTAATAAATGTTTATCTAATAAGGTTCACTCGCCAACTTATGTTGACCCAAAAACCCCCATTTTTACACATGATACAGGTGAACCAGCAGCAGCTAGGAACACATAGGATTGGACTAGAATAATAAAATGATTTAGAGTTGGGATTGTTATGTTTGGTTTATTTCCTTTGTATTGTATGAACATGTTTGGATATTTGGAAATGTAACTTTGACTTTATTAAATATGAAACATATTAGTAAATGTCATGAGCTTTGGTGATAACCCAATTATGCCCCGACTCTTATTCCGCTGCGGGTCGGGGTTTTGACAGATTGGTATCAGAGCCATGACTATAGGGATATAGGATAGGTTATTAGACCCTTAGAGCCTATACTATAGTTGATTAGAAACTTATAAGATTTTTGTGTGTTACATGCCAAATTTCATGATGTTTATATGTTTTATGTTAAATGTTACATTCAATATTATGCAAGCATGTTCATAAGTATGTATTATCATATAATGCCTATCATGAATCATATAATCATAACATATCACATCCATGAAAGCACACACCACATCATGATTGCTTTTACAATGATTTTTGTGTTTTCAAATCTCATCAAAGTGAGTTCTCATGACGGGCATGTAGTAACTGGAAGGGTACCAGTACCGGTAGTCGGAACGTCCTGTCTAGGCTTGCATTCGTATAAATCCAAAATAAAGGACCAGTTTGCCTACCTGGGGACTAATGATGAGAGTACGAAGTACCTATTAGGCCAAAGCATGCTATACCAAACGTCGTGTGAGCTAACCCCACTTTGAGTTGTCATTGTGTCTACACCTGGACACGTTCCGACCAAACATCTCATGAACATATTTTGTGGTTTGCATTCGGGTGATGCGAGTGTTAAATTGCCAATACTAATGTGAATCCTACCAAGCCAATAGCCATGGGGGCCCACATGACTATATAGGTGAAGGTATGGGAGACATTTGAGGCCCAACATGAGCAAACCCAAGACATCCTATGGATGTAGTTGCATTATTGATATTTATGTTATTTTCATTTTCTTAAAGACACATGACACCTAAAAAGACACCATAAACTCACAATCTTCTCATTGTATGATCCTGTAGATGTCGTCTAGACAGCAACGAAGGGGTAAAAGATCAGGAAGATCTCAGGAACGTTTGGCCACTCAGATCGCGAAACAAATGGCCACGATACTGCCTGACATTGTGGTCCAAGTACAACAAGCCCTCGCTACAAATCCTATTAACCCTCCCCAACAACATGATCAGAACATCGACAACCTCCTACCAGCAAGTGTTCATACAAACATTTCAAGTCTTGTGATCCTCCTAAATTTGAAGGGACCGAGGGTGTCACTGCTCTCCTACATTGGTTCGAGGAGATGGAAAACACCTTTCTAAACTGCGATTGTCCTGAGGATCGCAAGGTTCGATAAGCTACCGGGAGACTATTTGGGGTAGCTCTCACTTGGTGGAATACTGAGAAAGGGAAGAGGGGAACTGAAGATGCAATGGCCTTAACTTGGGAGAAGTTAAGGGAAATCATGACTAGGCGTTTTTGTCCTAGGAGCGAAATTAAAAAGCTGGAGGACGAATTTCATTCTCTAAAGCAAAAGGAGGGTGATCACACCACCTATAACAAGAGGTTCTTGGAGTTGAACCAAATTGTTCCAAATTTGTTCACCCCAACCTATCGTCTGATCGAGCATTATATTCGAGGACTTCCCTCGAAATCCAAGATTCAGTTCTCAGCGTTTCACCAGTAACACTTGAAGCTGCTATGGAGCTAGCAACTGAACTGACCGAGAACCGAATTCGCAATGGGAAGTTCAAAGAAGAGAAAAAGAAAGCCCCTGTTGAGGGTCAAACTTCAAACCATCCCATTTCTTCCTCTAAGTTTGCCAACAAGAGGAAGCGCAACACCAGAAATTTCGCTGTTACTCAAACCAACCTCCTAATTCCTGCTGCACCCATTACTCAAGTCACTCCTTCACCCGCACCAACAGAAGAACTTACACTGGCCCGTTACCAAAATGCAACCGTTGCCAATATCACCATTCCCCTGATCATCCTTGCCAATATTGCCCCGGCTGCGGTCGCACAGGTCATATTGTTCAAACCTGCCGCATGCCTCAACGAACGAACCGCCACCAACCTTTAACCCAAACCCACCAACAAATAATGGGCCAAGCCCAAGAACCCCTACTATTACCACCCACCCAACATTTAGCCCAAACATATTACCAGCCCAATTATCCTATGGGTCAACCAATGCGGGCTTGCTACAATTGCGGTGACCCGAGCCATTTCAGAAACACTTGTCCAAGGTTGGTAAACATTATTCATGCTCAGGCCCAAGCCAACCTGGTGAATCAAGCAAACCAAGCTCCTCCACCTGCAAGAGGAAGAGCTTTCAATATCAACGCTAACCAGGCCAGAGCTGACGGCAATGTGGTTAACGGTACGTTCCTTATAAATGGTAGATATGCATCTATGTTATTTGATACTGGTGCGGATAGAAGTTTTGTGTCTTTAGAATTTGAACCTATCTTAAGCAAAAATCGGGATAAGCTCACGGAATCCATAACGGTAGAAGTTGCGGACAGGAAACCAGTTTCATTAAACTCTATTATACGCAACTGTACACTCACCTTAAACGACCACGATTTCTCAGTCGACCTGATTCCTATGAAGCTGGGAAGTTGTGATATCATAATCGGTATGGATTGGCTCAGTCAACATCAGGCAGAAGTTGTATGTCGTGAAAAATTTATTCGTATTCCTCTTTCAAACGGTCAGACTCTTCGAATCATTGGAGAAACCTCGTCGAAAGGGCTCAGCTTAATGTCTTGTCTTCAAGCTCAAAAATATCTTCGCAAGAATTATGTCGCGTTTTTAGCTCATATCATCAAAAAGGGAACCATGGAGAAGAAACTTGAAGACATTCCTGTAGTAAAAGACTTCCCGCAAGTTTTTCCTGACGACATTTCAGGACTTCCTCCAGTTAGAGACGTCGAATTCCGTATTGATCTTATACCTGGTGCTACACCAGTTGCAAAGTCTCCTTATAGGTTAGCCCCCTCTGAAATGCAAGAGCTAGCCAGTCAATTACAAGAGTTGACTGACAAGGGATTCATACGTCCTAGCTCGTCGCCTTGGGGTGCACCTGTCCTTTTTGTAAAGAAGAAAGATGGATCGTTTCGTATGTGCATCGACTACAGAGAGCTCAACAAGTTAACAATCAAGAATCGCTATCCTTTACCTCGCATTGATGATCTTCTTGACCAACTACAAGGTGCCAGCTGCTTTTCAAAAATCGACCTTCGATCTGGCTATCATCAACTTAGAGTGCATGAAGAAGACGTCCCTAAGACTGCTTTTCGAACTCGTTATGGCCACTATGAATTCATGGTTATGCCATTTGGTTTAACCAATGCACCGATTTGTTATAGTCTTCATCGACGATATTCTTATTTATTCAAAATCTAAATCTGATCATGAGCGTCATCTTCGACTCATCCTTGCACTTCTAGAAAACGAAAAGCTTTATGCCAAATTCTCCAAATGTGAATTCTGGTTAAAAGAGGTGCAATTCCTCGGGCATGTAGTCAATGACAAGGGAATACATGTCGACCCTTCAAAGATCAAAGCGGTTCAAGAATGGCAAGCTCCACGTACACCAACTGAAGTAAGATCTTTCCTTGGTCTAGCTGGCTATTATCGTCGGTTCATTTCAAACTTCTCTCACATTGCTGTACCACTCACGGCTTTAACTCATAAGGGAAAACCTTTCATATGGGGACCCAAGCAAGAAAAAGCCTTTCAAACTCTTAAACAAAAACTTTGTGATGCACCAATCCTCACTCTTCCTGAAGGTTGTGATGATTTTGTAGTCTATTGCGACGCGTCAGGGCAAGGATTAGGCTGCGTTCTAATGCAAAGAGGAAAAGTCATAGCTTATGCTTCGAGACAACTCAAGACACATGAAAAGAACTACACCACTCATGACCTAGAACTTGGAGCCGTTGTGTTCGCTCTTAAGATATGGAGACATTATCTCTATGGTACTAAGTGTGAAATATACACTGACCACAAGAGTCTTCAACATATCTTCAATCAAAAGGAGTTAAACATGAGGCAACGAAGATGGGTCGAACTTCTAAATGACTACGTCTGTGAAATTAGATACCACCCTGGTAAAGCAAATGTGGTGGCTGATGCACTTAGTCGAAAGGGTTATGCGAACTCCATTCGTCTTCTATGTTCGCAAATTATAACTGACATTAAAGATCAAATTCGAGAAGCCCAACACGTTTCAATAACGGAAGAAGATGTACGAAAGGAGATGTCCTGTGGAGCTGAGCTAAAAATTGAAACTAAATCTGACGGTATTCTGTATTACCTAGATCGTATCTGGATTCCTAACCACAACAATCTTTGTGAAATTCTTATGAATGAAGCTCACAAAACGCGATATTCTATACACCCAGGAGCCGATAAGATGTATCAAGACCTACGATATACCTATTGGTGGCCTGGAATGAAGAAGGACATTGCCGTTTTTGTTTCCAAGTGCCTTACATGTTCCAAGGTGAAGGCTGAACACCAAAGACCCTCAGGACTTCTGGTCCAACCGGAAATACCTGTATGGAAGTGGGAAAACATAACCATGGATTTCATTACCGGGTTACCTCGCACTTCTGGTGGGTATGACACTATATGGGTAATTATAGACCGACTTACAAAATCAGCACACTTTACTCCTATCCGTGAAGATTTCAAGAACGAAAAGCTTGCCCGTATTTATATCAACGAAATCGTAAGCCGACATGGGGTACCGTTAAGCATTATTTCTGATCGTGATGGTCGTTTCACTTCACGAACATGGCAAGCAGTACAATCCACTATGGGCACGCGATTAGATCTCAATACCGCCCATCATCCTCAAACTGATGGACAGTCTGAGCGCACCATTCAAACTCTTGAAGATATGCTTCGAGCATGTGTCATAGACTTCAAGGGAAATTGGAACGCCCACCTACCATTAGTTGAATTTTCGTACAACAACAGCTATCATTCAAGCATCGGCATGGCATCTTTTGAAGCCTTATATGGTCGTAAGTGCCGATCTCCTGTATGTTGGCACGAAATTGGGGAAGCTCAAATTACTGGTCCAGAATTGATCCAAGAAACCACAGATAAGATCCATCAAATTCGAAACAATCTTCTAGCGGCTCAAAGGCGTCAAAAGAGTTATGCAGATAAACGATGGAAGCCCTTAGAGTTTAACATTGGTGATCATGTACTTTTAAAAGTATCACCGTGGAAGGGAGTAGTTCGTTTTGGTCAAAAGGGCAAGCTAGCACCACGTTACGTAGGACCTTTCAAGATACTCGAAAGAGTAGGTCCTGTAGCATACAAGCTTGATCTACCAGAAGAACTCAACAGGATTCATCCCACATTCCACGTGTCGAACTTGAAGAAGTGCCTCGCTGATGAAAACCTCCACATTCCTCTAGAAGATATTCAGATTGATGAATCTATGCATTTTATTGAAAGACCAGTAGAGATCATGGACTTCGGAGAAAAACGTCTAAGACGAAGTCGCATCCCAATTGTTAGGGTACGCTGGGAGTCAAAACGGGGACCTGAGTTTACTTGGGAACGTGAAGACTCAATGCGCGAAAAAATACCCGCATCTTTTTCCTACTACTACTACTACTTAAATTTCGGGACGAAATTCCTAAAAGTAGGGGAGACTGTAACATTTGTCAAAAACGGGTTTTCCAAACCCGCTCCATTTGTAATCGAAAATCAAGTTATAAATGTCTCGTTGCGTATTTATATCCATTTTAAATTTTTAATGATGCATAATTAATAAACAAACTAAATTATAAAAGTTATCATTGATAAAAAGTAAAAATAAAATAATTAAAAAGAAAATGAGGCTGCCGGGACTCGAACCCGGGTCAGCCGGGTTTAATCTCAAGGTCTTATCACCCACATATACAACCACTCCGCCACTTGATCTTTTTGTGAATTCTGGGAAACAATTAAATCATATGTTCTTCTGAGAATCAACCTGTTGCGCCAACTGAAACCGATATCGGCTTTCAAACCGTTCAGGACGGTTGAGTGTTCGTTGAATCTTAATCATAACCGATAAACCGACGTCTTAAATCAATTCAGTCGTTAATGAAATTGAATTCAGATGATGTTTGATTTTATAACCGAAAATATTCATTCTTGGAATTACTTCAACAAAAGCTTCATTTCGCGACTCAATTACACTCCCAGAACTTCTATTCTCGCGTTTACTCTCGTTTCTGATCGTCGGAATTACTTTCTGATCGTCGCCGGAATTCTCTGCAAGTCGCCGGAAAACCGTGTCTTCCATCAAATCAGTAAGTCTCTCAATTCTTTCGTTGTCTATCAATTGTTAAGCTATTGCTAACTCAAACCCTTCATTCGGAATCAATTTCAGACGTCGATATCAGATAATTCCCTCTCGCCGGAAAACCTCGGAAAATTCTTATCTTCCGCTGTAAAACGGTATAGACATTCAAACCTTCTGCTAACTCTTGTTTAGTACTTCAATTCCACAATTAGCTAATCAAAACTGTTAATTTGTCCGCTCAGTTGAAGTTCATAAAAACAGAGCCGACGCCTTGCCGGAATTCTGAGATAAATCGTTCTCTGGTATGTTACTTCTAAAAAATCGTCTCTGTCATTTCATATTAGTCTGTTGAATGATTGTCAATCGAATTAAACAAGAAACAATAGAGTAATCGCAGACTGTAATTTTGTAACGAAGAAGACGATGATAGTTTGATTATAAGTTTAATAAAATCTGGATATTATCTCGAGTTAGACACACAGTCCAGCGGTGGACTGTGTGCAAATACATATCACATGCCGCGAGTTCGATCCTTGTCACACGTATGCTCCGTAATAAAAACGTTTTGTTTTTCTAACTGAACCGAATCCTTTTCGCCGTTAGATGTTAAGTATAATAAAAATCTATATATTAACCAAGTTAGACACACAGTCCAGCGGTGGACTGTGTGTAACGTTAAAGCACAGGTCCCGGGTTCGAGACCTGTTGACAGCACCGGGTTGATGATTAAATTTCTTCTTAAGAAATAATTGAATTTTGAATAAACTAAATTAGTATATAAATATAAATAAAAACAGGATTATTTCGGGTTAGACACGTAGCTCAGTTGGTAGAGCTGCGTGCACGCGAACGGGAGGTCTCGGGTTCGAGTCCTGCCCGGCGCATACATTTACATAATAAAACCGGTCAAACAGTCAATGGTCAACGGTCAACGCAAAAGTCAACATTTTTTATATATTTATTTATTTAATTTAATTCAAAAATCAATTAAAAATACTTAAAAATAATATTTTTAAAGATAGGAAATAGCCGTAAACTCACAAAAATATATCTGAAAATCCTAATAAAATTATTAATAAAATCCACTCATTAACTATACTTTCCGTTATTATTTAGGTTAGTTAATCCTCTTTGTTCGATTCTTCCAACTCATGCCATCTCATCATCTCCAACCGAACGCACCCAATGTGAGTGAATCTTTACAAATTCCCCGTTTTAATCACGTTTTTGGGGTGTATCATGTGTCTTACCATTTATTATATTTAAATCATTGTGCATACATCATATCATGAACAAATGTGTATTCAGCTTGTTTCAACTGTTGTGTGGTTATTGTATAGATTTAATTTATTATTTCCAGTACATGCAATTTCATAGGTCGCCGCTCCCCATTACATTATGAGCGTTGAGCAGTTCCCCATTACATTATGAGCGTGAACCTGGCGTTGCCAACATACGATCGGCTCCGTTTGATTGAGCCTTGATCGCACAAACATTTATCATTTTCAGTACATGCAATACGATCGGCTCCGTTTGATTGAGCCTTGATCGCACAGACATTTATCATTTTCAGTACATACATTTATCATAGGCCGTCCGTTCCCCATTTATGTTATTGTATGTTATTGTATGTTATTGTATGTTGTTGTATGTTATAGTTTGTGGTTGTTATTGCTACTGTTTGATTATTTACATTTGCTCACTTATGATCATTGCACAATTTTTCCTTGATAAAATAACAAGAAAATCAATAATAAATGTTTATCTAACAAGGTTCACTCGCCAACTTATGTTGACCCAAAAACCCCCATTTTTACACATGATACAGGTGAACCAGCTGCAACAAGAAACACATAGGATTGGCTTAGAAGAATAAACTGGTTTAGAGCTTGGATTGTTTAGTTGGTTATTTTTCTTTGTATTTGTATGGACATGTTTGGATTATTGAGAATGTAATTTTGACTTTAATAAATATGAAACATATTAGTAAATATCATGAGCTTTGGTGATAACCCAATTATGCCCCGACTCTTATTCCGCTGCGGGTCGGGGTGTGACATATGCTTCATGACATGATCAAGATAATCTTCATTCATCGCTAGATCATCAGTGGTTGGCTATTCAGACATAGACTTACTTAGCTCCTTAGTAAGTTCTTCAATGCTTTTAACTTTGCTCAGTTGATACTGTAAGGAGAGTTGTAAAGCCATGTCATCTTTGTCTTTTGATTTGTCTTTTGCTATGTGCTCAGCTTGTCTAGCCTTTGGTTTAAGATGCTCATCCAAGTTCCTAGGCTTTCGATACCCCAGCAAGGAAGGGAAGTCTCTTTTTGTTGGATCTTCTATTTTAAAGAAAGCTTCAATCTCACCTTTTACTGCAAAATTTTCCAATGGGTATAATGCACCCATAGGAAGAAAAGAAGAGGATAAGTGCGTTATCGGAAACGGAGCTTCAGAATGCGGAGGTGATGAGGATGGTTGTGATATAGGTTGTGAAGAAATAGGAAGTGGTGATTGGTAATCTTCATCATCAACCACAAAAGTTTTTCTTTGCGTTGGAATTTAAGTTTGGGTGAAGTGGGGTGTGTGGGAATTCGGGATGGTGTGGGCAATTGTTCAGTTGTAGTTGGAAAGGTAATCACGGCAGTGGTTTGGATAACATCTGCTGATCCAACAGCTGTTATTCCAACATCTGTTGTTACAACATCTGCCTTCTCAGTAGTGTCACCAACCTCTGTTGGGATAGTTGTGGAGGATACATAAGCAATAGCTGCAGCAGTTGTTGTAGAAGGAGTGGAAGTTGAGTGTCTTACTTTTCTATCAGATTTCCTTCTTTTTGAAGTGCCAACATCTTCTTTTTCAAGCTGCTTAGCCTTTTCTTCTTCAATAAGCATAAGAGCCTTTGCTTCCAGTGTATCTTGTCGCTTCTACTTTTCAAGGGCAATTCAATCTGTCACACCCTGACCCGCAGCAGATATGGTAGTCAGGGCATGAATGGGTTTTCATCAAAGCTCATGGCATTTACTATTATAAGAGTTTCATATATATTATTTCAAATTTAAAAAAAGAAATATTTCAACCAACACAAAATCCATACAAACACAAAATGTTCTAAATAAGATATTCAAGTACTTTATTTTTCTTCTAAGGCCCAAGTCCTATGTGTTCCTTGCTTCAACCTGATCACCTGTACCATGTGTAAAAATAGAGTTTTGGGTCAACAAAAGTTGGTGAGTGAATCTCGTTCAAACATTAGAAAGAATTGATATATTTATTATTTTAATAAAATGTGCATAAACCAAATATGAGCAACGTATATGTAATCTAACCACAAACCACATAATCATCTAGCAATGTACATGTGAGCACGATAAATGATGTGCTTTGAGATCAAGGCTCGATCAAACGGAGCCGATCTAATTAGGCAACGCGACGCTCTACCCGTATGTAACGGGGAACAAATGGGCCTAATGTGAGAGCTTGACTGAAATGAGAAATGTATAACCACAAATAACAATAAACCAAATAACACATAGCACGTTAGTTCATAATGGTAATAGCACGAGTGTTGAATAAATGATATAAATAAAACGGCATATGATACACCCCAAAACATGAATAAAAAGGGGAAGTTTGTAGGAATTCACTCACAGTGGGTGCATTTTGATTTGATGAGGAGTGCGCACGTTTTGAAGATACCAACCGACGAGAAAAACTAACCTAACTATTCACCTAATAATTTGGTATATATATATATATATATATATATATATATATATATATATATATATATATATATATATATATATATATATATATATATATATATATATCTTCTAAAATTAGTATTTTTATTTAATAAATTTCATTAAACTTTTTAGATCATTTTATTGTATTATTAGAATATATTTTATGGTTTTTAAAGGAAAATAAATAAAATTTTAATTAAAAAATTGTTTCTTTTTCGGACCGGACCGGCCAGAATACGCTGAGTGTGAGGATCGAACTTGAGACCTCCCGTTTACGTGCACGCAACTCAAAACTTAGCTACGTGTCTAACCCGAAATATATTGAAATTAATTACATATATACACAAACTGAGGAAAATCATATTTCTTAGTTAATTAGCAAGGTTTTTTTGTAAATTATAAGAACCGTATAACCGACCGGACTCGAACCCTGCCCCTTGCTTCGTCTTGCACACAGCCCGACCAATGGGCTGTGTGACTAACCCGAAAGATATGGGATTTTAATTAAATTTATATACTTCTTAAGTCGTTTTATATATTAGTTTTAAAAAGGGGTTGCAATATATAGCAAAATCGGCAGCGTATGAGAGACTAGAACCCGGGACCATATGTTCCAAATGCACACAGTCCACCACTGGACTATGTGTCTAACCCGGTTAGAAGATCATTTTAAATTTATTTATATTTTGATTCAACTTCATCTTCTTCACCTCATATCTACTGTTTGCAAATCCGATGAAACTTATCAGAAGATTTGTGACAATTACTGAATGGATTCAAGGGTGTTTATACCGAACAGGAGGTGGTCTTGATTTCTCCGGTGAAGTTCCGGCGACAAGCGACTTTCTGGCGAAGTACAAATTTTGCTAACAAAGACTTGCAGAGAGTTTGTAATGTGTGCAGGTGTGTTCTAACTGATTCAGAAGGTCCTATTTATAGAGTAAGGCAAGGCTCGATTGAAGTTTCGATTTCAGTCAAGGATTTTAATGCCGCGATGATTGTGTGACAGTTTTTAGGGTTAATGATTCCACTGATTGAATCGCGTATATGATTAGGATCAGTTACAAAGGTTACGGGTTTCGTAACTTGATGAATTTAGCCGTTTTTGGGCAGTTACCGTTTTGAATATCGTAACAAGAGTAACGAGCATATAATGGGTTATTTGTCTTGGTTCTAACAGATGTTATATGTGTGGTGTGGTGGTGTGTTGTGAGTTGGATTTGGGTGGAGACCCGGGTTCAATACCCGCGGTCCACACCCTTTGTTTTTTTTATTTTATTTTTATTTTTTTATTATTTTTATTTTATTTATTAACATTATTAGTTTAACTTTATTATTTTATTTATTGTTTAATACTATTAATATAACGAATTTTAAAAGCTTAACACAAATGCGTAGCGAAACATCATAACGTATAATTGAATTACAAAAAGGAGTGGGTTCTAGAACCCGTTTTACGACAAATGTTACAGCATTCCCTACTTTTAGAAATTTCGTCCCGAAATTTAAGTAGTTGTAGGTTTGTCTTTGAAGAAGTGAGGGTGTTTTTCGCACATTGAGTCTTCGTGTTCCCAAGTAAACTCAGGTCCTCGTTTTGACTCCCAACGCACCCTTACTATTGGAATTTGACTTCGCCTTAAACGTTTTTTCACCGAAGTCCATAATTTCTACAGGTTGTTCTACGAAATGCGTCGATTCATCAATCTGAATATCTTCCAACGGTATATGGAGGTTTTCACCGGCAAGACACTTTTTCAAGTTGGATACATGGAATGTGGGATGAATCTTGCTAGTTCTTCAGGTTGGTCAAGCTTGTATGCTACAGGACCCACTCTTTCGAGTATTTAAAATGGTCCAACATAGCGAGGTGCTAGCTTGCCTTTTTGTCCAAATCGAACAACTCCCTTCCATGGTGATACTTTCAAAAGTACTTGATCGGCAACACAAAATTCGAGCGGCTTGCGTCGTTTATCTGCATAACTCTTTTGACGACTCTGAGCTGCTAGAAGATTATTGCGGATTTGGAGAATCTTATCGGTTATTTCTTGGATTAATTCTGGTCAAGTGATTTGTGCTTCACCGATTTCGTGCTAACATACCAGAGATCGGCACTTACGACCGTATAATGCTTCTAAAGGAGCCATACTAATGCTCGAATGGTAACTATTATTGTATGAAATATTCGACTAATGGTAGATGAGTATCCTAATTGCCTTTGAAATCGATGACACATGCTCGCAACATGTCTTCAAGAGTGTGTATGGTGCGCTCAGATTGTCCATCAGTTTGAGGATGAAAGGCGGTGCTGAGATCTAAACGTGTACCTAACACTGATTGCATGACCTGCCATGTTCGTGAAGTAAAACGTCCATCTCGGTCCGATATGATGCTCAAAGGCACACTGTGTCGACTTACAATTTCATCAACGTAAATACGAGATAACTTTTCTTTTTTGTAATCTTCGCGGATTGGAATAAAATGAGCTGATTCAGTACGGCGATCGACAATAACCCAAATCATGTCATGCCCACTTGAGGTGCGAGGTAACCCGGTAATAAAATCCATGGTTATGTTTTCCCACTTCCAAACGGGTATTTCGGGTTGAATGAGTAATCCTGAGGGTCTTTGATGTTCGGCTTTAACCTTCGAACATTTGAGGCATTTGGAGAAAAAAATGGCGATATCCTTCTTCATTCCAGGCCACCGGTAAGAGTATCGTAAATCTTGATACATCTTATCAGCACCCGGATGTATAGAGTATCGTGTTTTATGTCATGAGAAAAATACGAAGATTGTCACGATCAGGTACCCAAATATGATTTAGATAGTAAAGGATACCATCAAACTTGGATTCTAACTTGGTTTCAGCTCCACAAGATAGTTCATTTCGTACATAATTTTCCATGATAAAGGTATGTTGAGCTTCGTAAATGCGGTTCTAAAGGTCCGCTACGATTTGAGAACACAAAAGGTGAATGGAGTTAGCATACTCTTTTCGACTAAGAGCATCTGCTATGACATTGGCTTTACAAGGATGATAACGGATTTCATAATCGTAATCATTCAAAGTTCGACCCATCTTCGTTGCCTCATGTTTAACTCTTTCTGATTGAAGATATGTTAAAGGCTCTTGTGGTCAGTGTAAATCTCACACTTTGTACCATAGAGATAATGTCTCCATATCTTTAGAGCGAACACGACTGCTCCGAGTTCTAGGTCATGAGTGGTATAGTTCTTTTCATGCACTTTGAGTTGTCTTGAGGCGTAGGCTATCACCTTTCCTCTTTGCATTAAGACACACCTAGTCCCTTCCCTGATGTGTCACAATAGACTACAAAGTCTTCACAACCGTCAGGGAGAGTGAGAATAGGTGCATCACAAAGTTTTTGTTTCAAGGTTTGAGAAGCCTCTTCCTGCTTGGGTCCCCAAACGAAGGACTTGACCTTATGAGTCAAGGCTATGAGTGGTAAGGCAATACGAGAGAAATTAACGATGAAACGTCGATAATAACCAGCTAAACCGAGGAATGATCTAACTTCGGTAGGAGTGCGTGGAGCTTTCCATTCTTGCACTGCTTTAATCTTTGCAGGGTCGACATGAATTCCTTTGTCGTTGACGACGTGACCAAGAAATTAAACTTCTTTTAACCAGAATTCACATTTCGAAAACTCAGCGTAAAGCTTTTCAGATTTCAAAAGTGTTAGGATGAGTTGAAGACGTCGTTCATGATCTGATTTGGCCTTGGAATAGATAAGAATATCATCGATAAAAACAATAACGAAATGATCAATGTAGGGTTTGCACACCCTATTCATCAAATCCATGAAATCGGCGAGAGCATTGGTCAAACCAAAAGGCATGACCATGAATTCGTAGTGACCATAGCTAGTTCGAAAGGCAGTCTTCAGAATGTCTTCTTCACGTACTGTAAGCTGATGATAACCAGAATGAAGATCAATATTTGAGAAACAGGTGGCACCCTGAAGTTGATCTAGAAGGTCATCAATGCGAGGTAAAGGATAAAGGTTCTTAATGGTCAGCTTGTTGGGCTCTCGATAGTCAATACACATTCGAAAAGTTCCATCCTTCTTTTTGACGAAAAGAACCGGGCACCCCAAGGTGATGAGCTAGGGCGTATGAATCCTTTGTCAGTCAATTCTTGCAACTGACTAGCTAACTCTTGCATTACATATGGGGCTAACCGATATGGAGATTTTGCAACTGGAGTGGCACTAGGTACAAGATCGATTCGAAATTCGACGTCCCGCACAGGAGGAAGTCCTGAAACGTCGTCGGGAAAAACTTGAGGAAAATCTCTAACCACCGGAATATCTTCAATTTTCTTTTCCTTGCCTTCTTTCTTGACGATGTGGGCTAGGAATGCTATGTAATCCTTTCGAAGATATCTTCGAGCTTGAAGACATGACATTAACTTGAGTCCTTTGGATGGGGTTTCACCAAAAATACGAAGAGTTTGACCTTTGGCGAGAGGAATTCAAATAAATATTTCATAACAAACGAATTAAGTGTGATGCTGACTAAGCCAGTCCATTCCAATGATGACGTCAAAACTTCCCAATTTCATAGGAATAACATCGATTGGAAAATCATGATCATTGAGAGTAAGTGCAATCGCGAATGATAGATCTACCAGTAATAGGTTCACCGTCTGCTACTTCCACTGCAAATGATTCGGCTAGACTAACACGAGGTAAACCAAGAATAGATTCAAACTCTAGGGACACAAAACTCTTATCCGCGCCAGTGTCAAAAAGAGTAGATGCATAACAACTTTAATAAGGAACGTACCGTTGACCACGTTGTTATCCGCCCTCGCTTGATTGGCGTTGATGTTAAAAGCTCTACCTCTTGTTGGCGGATTGGCTTGGTTCACAGGATTAGCTTGGGCTTGAGCATTGATGATGTTCACTAAACGCGGGCAGGTGTTGCGAAAGTGAGTTGGATCTCCACAACTGTAACAAGCTCGACAGGTGGCATCATAGGGTAGTTAGGTTAGTAAAAGGGTTGGGCCATTGGTTGAGCAGGTGGTAATAGTAAAGGTTGTTGGTAAGGAGCTTGGCCCACCACTTGGTTGTTTGGTTTGGCTTGAGGTTGGTTGCGGGCTGGTCTTTGAAGAGAGCAGCAGGTTTGGATTGTATGACCTGCACGGCCACAACCTATGCAGTGAAGAATGGGTTCTCAAGAGGGTGGTGATATTGGCATCGATTGCATTTTGGGTGAGGTCCTGTATCTGTTTCTTGAATGGAGCGGTAGGAGGAGCAACTTGGGTGATTGGAGCGGCGGCATTGGGTTGGTTGTTGGGTTGGTGATTTGTTTAATGACGGCAAAATTCTTCCCGTTTCGCTTTCTCTTGCCAGCAAATCGAGAAGAGGATCCAGCTTGAGTTGGGTTAGAGTTTCAGTTGGTGTTTTATCTTTCTTCTTCTCGTCTTTGAAATCCCCGTTCTTGAGTGATTTTCGGTGAGCTCAGTAGCTAGCTCCATTGCTGTCTCCAGAGTTGCAGGCTGTACTCATCACGGAGTCCTGAATCTTTGAAGGAAGACCCCAAGGTAGTGCTCGATCAAATGGTAGAGAGGAGTGAACAAATTGGGAACCATTTGGTTTAACTTGAGGAACCTCTTGTTGTCGGTTATATGGTCTCCCTCTTTCTGTTTCAAGAAATAGAACTCATCCTCAAACTTTTTAATTTCGCTTCTTGGGCAGAAGCGTCTTGTCATAAGCTCTCGAAGTTGTTCCCAAGTTAGGGCTACCGCGGCTTCGCGACTCGTCTGCCCTTTTCAGCATTCCACCACGTTAGTGCTACCCTATATAGAGACAAGTAGCATAACGAACCTTACGGTCATTGGGGCAATCACAATTAAGTAAAGTACTCTCCATCTCTTCAAACCATCGAAGAAGAGCAGTGACCCTTCAGTCCCTTCGTACTTTGGAGGGTCACATGAGTTGAAGTGCTTGTAGGTGCACTTGGTGGTGTTTGTGGGAGGGTTGACAACATTTTGACACTCTTGATTGATTGGGTTGACAGGATTAGCAGCGAGAGCTTGTTGGAATTGAATCACAATATCAGGAATTATGGCGGCCATTTGTTGGGCTATTTGGGCAGCCATGCGCTCGCCGGATCTTACTAATCTCCTACCTCCACGAGAGTGCCTAGAAGAAATCTACAGGAAATACGTAACGAGATTATGAGTTTGGCGTTTAGGTGTCATGTGTTGCATTTAGAAATTAACATCCATAAAACAAATGAGAAAAATAAATTTACTCCATCCATAGGATGTCTTAGGCCTTGCTCATGTTTGGGCCCCCATATGTCCCCCATACTTGACCTAGGTAGTCATGTGGGCCCCCATGACTACTAGGACTTTGTAAGGTTCACATTGGTTTTGGCCTGTTAACACTTGCACCACCCGAATGAAAATCGTAAAACATGATTGCGAAATATAAGGTCGGAAGGTGTCCTGGTGTAGACACAGTGACAACTCAAAGTGGGGTTAGTTCACACGATGTTTGGAATGGCATGCTTTGGCTTAATAGTTCCTTCGTACTCTCATCGTTAGTCCCCAGGTAGGCAAACTGGTCCGTTATATTGGATTTATATGAATGCCAATCCTAGACAGGACGTTTCGACTACCGGTACTTGTACCCTTCAAGTTACTACATGCCCATCGTAGAACTCACTTTGATGAGATTGAAAAATGAAAACATCACAAAATTTTGAGAAGAGAAACATGAAAATGTTTTAATATGAGAGAATTGAGACATGCGTGATGCGTATATATGTAAGCATGTTATGTATAACACATTAAATATCACACAAAATCATAGAATAGTGGGAGTGCTTGTATGTATTTGTGTGTGGAGAAATGTAAAACAAGTAAATATCATGAGTTTGCATGTAACCAACACGTAAGCAATTAAATTCTAATTGACTAGAGTATAGGCTCTAAGGGTCTAATAACCTATCCTATATTCCTATAGTCAAGAGCTCTGATACCATTCTGTCACACCCTGACCGCAGCGGATATGGTAGTCGGGGCATGATTGGGTTTTCATCAAAGCTCATGACATTTACTATTATAAGAGTTTATTATATATTATTTCAAATTAAAAATAAATATTCGAACCAACACAAAATCCATACAAACACAAAATGTTCTAAATAAGATATTCAAGTAACGCTTTATTTTTCTTCTAAGGCCCAAGTCCTATGTGTTCCTTGCTTCAACCTGATCACCTGTACCATGTGTAAAAATAGAGTTCTGGGTCAACAAAAGTTGGCGAGTGAATCCCGTTCAAACATTAGAAAGAATTGATATATTTATTATTTTAATAAAATGTGCATAAACCAAATATGAGCAACGTATACGTAATCTAACCACAAACCACATAATCATCTAGCAATGTACATGTGAGCACGATAAGCGATGTGCTGTGAGATCAAGTCTCAATCAAACGGAGCCGATCTAGTTAGACAACGCGATGCTCTACTCGTATGTAACGGGGAACATATGGGCCTAATGTGAGAGCTTGACTGAAATGAGAAATGTATAACCACAAATAACAATAAACCAAATATCACATAGCATGTTAATTTATATAATGGTAATAGCACGAGTGCTGAATAAATGATATAAATAAAACGACACATGATACACCCCAAAACATGAATAAAAAGGGAAAGTTTGTAGGAATTCATTCACAGTGGGTGCGTTTTGATTTGATGAGGTAGTGTGCACGTTTTGAAGATACCAACCGACGAGAAAAACTAACCTAAATATTCACTTAATAATTCGGTAAATATATATAATATATCTTTTAAAATTAGTATTTTTATTTAATGAATTTCATTAGACTTTTTAGATCATTTTATTATATTTGTTACTATTTTTGTGCTTAAAAAGAGGAATTATTAGAATATATTTTATGGATTTTAAAGGAAAATAAATAAAAGTTTAACTAAAAAAATTGTTTCTTTTTCGAATCGGACCGGCCAGAATTCGCTGCATGTGAGGATCGAACTCGAGACCTCCCGTTTACATGCATGCAGCTCTACCAACTGAGCTACGTGTCTAACCAGAAATATATTGAAATTTAATTACATTACTGAGGTAAATCATATTTCTTAATTAACTAAAAAGGTTTTTTTTGTAAATTATAAGAACCGTGTAACCGACCGGACTCGAACCCGCGCCCCTTGCTTCGTGTTTGCACACAGCCCGACCAATTGGGCTGTGTGACTAACCTGAAAGATATGGGATTTTAATTAAATTTATATACTACTTGAGTCGTTTTATATATTAGTTTTAAAAAGGGGTTGCAATATATAGGAAATCGACAGCGTATATGTTCCAAATGCACACAGTCCACCACTGGACTGTATGTCTAACCCAGTTAAAAGATCATTTTAAATTTATTTATACTTTGATTCAACTTCATCTTCTTCACCTCATATCTACTTTTTGCAAATCCGATGAAACTTATTGGATTATTTGTGACAATTACTGAATATAAATAATAAGAAAGTTGAAAAGGATTCAAGGGTGTTTATACCGAACAGGAGGTGGTCTTGATTTCTCCAGTGAAGTTCCGGCGACAAGCGCCTTTCCAGCGAAGTATAAATTTTGATAACAAAGACTTGCAGAGAGTTTGTAATGTGTACAGGTGTGTTCTAACTGATTCGGAAGGTCCTATTTATAGAGTAAGGCAAGGCTCGATTGAAGTTTCGGTTTCAGTCAAGGATCTTAATGCCGCGATGATTGTGCGACAGTTTTTAGGGTTAATGATTCCACTGATTGAATCGCGTGTATGATTAGGATCAGTTACAAAGGTTGAATTTCAAAAGAAAACGGATTTGGTAACTTGATGAATTTAGCCGTTTCTGGGCAGTTACCGTTTTGAATATCATAACAAGAGTAACGAGCATATAATGGGTTATTTGTCTTGGTTCTAACAGATGTTATGCGTGTGGTGTGGTGGTGTGTTGTGTGTTGGATTTGGGTGGAGACCCGGGTTCGATACCCGCGGTCCACACCCTTTGTTTTTTATTTTTTATTTTATTTTTTTAATTTATTAACATTATTAGTTTAACTTTATTATTTTATTTATTGTTTAATACTATTAATATAACGAATTTTAAAAGCTTAACATAAATGCGTAGCGAAACATCATAACGTATAATTGAATTACAAAACGGAGCGGGTTCTAGAAGCCGTTTTACGACAAATGTTACACTTTCAGCCTCCAAATTTAGAGTCTCATAAATCTCTTTTCCAGAGAATGCCTCAGCAGAGCCTGCAGCATTACTTGGCTGTTGTTGCACCATAGATTTGACAGCTGGATCAGGCTGCAACCTTCGCAATGAATTATTCTCCCCTTTTTGGCATCATCTTCTTTGAGAATAACAACCGAGGCAGAGCCAATAACTTGCACTAAAGGTCTTTGATAGCCCTAATATCAGCCCGTGTATCCATATAATGAGCATCGACCATATTTCTCATCAACTTCATGTTGTTCTCATGTTGTATATCACAAAGTTGTCTTTGAGCAATAAAAGTTGGTTGCATGACATTCCATAGCTCAGCAGTAGATATAGATGAAGAAGGTTGACTTTGAGAATGTTGTAGCAGTTGAGTCATAATGGATTTGATATCACCAATAGATGATTCCATGGCAGAGATCCTCTCCGTCAATTCTTGATAATGTAATGTGTCACCTAAGTTAATAGGATCATCCAAATTCCTACTAGAGTTAGTTGTATTTGGTGCATCATCCTGAGGAGTTTCAAGGAAATCAGCACTAAATGCCCCATTGTTCGTGGTACTAGGGACTTCCAACTGGCTCAGAGGTTACTGTTTTAGCCTCAGCAGTTGTTGCCTTCAAAGAAGTTTTACTGATGTAACCACTGTCCAACTGAGCCACTGTTGTGACTGCAGTTGTAGTAGCTGCTTCACTTGAATTACCACCAAGAGTGACAAGTAACTCCTGGGGTGTAGCCTCCTCAATTATCTGTGGGCTAGCAGATAGAGTTGTCGCAGACGCAGTCATTTGTGGAAGTTGACTCTCAGTAATGGGTGAGTGAGAGGGACTGCTTAGTGTCTGAGTTTTCCCTATTACTTCAAACAAAGGTATGAAAGTGGGTGGTATTGGAGAAGTGGGTAAGGGAGTAGAAAGAGACATAGCCCTAGGAGAGGGGCTGGAGAACAGATGTTCAATTGAAACATCTGCCTCATATTATGGTGTCCCTGTGTGTACAACTTGTTCCTTTTGTGAGGAAACAAGAGGAGCTTAAGCTGGTGGAGATCTTTGAACCAATTGTTGTGAGGAAGTAGCAGCAGTGGTTGTTAGTGGCTTTTGTGTTGTCACCAGTAAGACATCTGGGATCTCATCTTCTTCCAGAGCTACCGTTTTGGGGCGTTTGGAGGGCTTGGTGGGTTTGGTGGATTTCTTTTTGGGGATGGCTGGTGTGGGTTGCATAGCATTGGTTGTAGTGCTGTGGTCACCAGGAGCAGTGGGCTCAACAACCGATGAAGAAGCAGTGGTTGTAAAAGATGTCAAAATATGCTCAGTTGCCGTTGCTTTGGTTTTCAACACCTTAGGTTTTGGGGTTGAGAGTCTAGTAAAAGTTTCATGTTTAAGGATACCAACTTCACAGATGGCACCTTGTTGAAAATCAGAAACAGAAACTTCTTTTTGTAAATAAAAACTCAACAACCTAGGGTGTATCAAAAAAGTTTTTCCCTTTTTAATATTATTAAGGTTTGCAACAAAATCCGAAAACAAAACCTGAGAAAAGTTAAATTAAGATTTGGTTAAAATAGCATAACCCAGGTATTGAATGTTTAAAGGTATTTCGTTGAAAGCAGTGGTTTTGGCTGACAAACAGAGCAAAAGGGTGTGGAAAAATTTTCATGTCAGCGGGAAATTCAGGTTTGAAAATAGTAATACCAGATAACTGACCTTCATATCCTCGCTCAATGAATTCTGCATGTAAATCTTTTTTTGAGAAATATGTGGGGGCATCAAGGTCATTAAGACCAAAAATGGTGGAGATAGTGGAAGGAGAGATTTTGACAAGTGACTGTCCAATGTTTGATGTGATGGCAAAGGGCTTTTTGTTCTGTACTTGAAGTTCAGCGTTTGCCCAAAACTGATGAAAGCTTTCGATGTAGATAGGTGCTTTGGCAAGTAACACATCTTTGTATGATGATGTTTGTAGAACATCGATCATGGAGTGAAATGCGGTATTATTGTTGGTTTTTCAAAAATTGGAAGGTAATTTGGGGAGTTTTAATTATGAGGTTCATGGTGAAGAAGTAGGGTTTTGAGAAGAAGAAGAGTATTGGAGAAATTTATGAGAGATTTTTGTGTTTGAAATTGAAATGGCAAGTAGAAACTCTGTTTGGATGAAACAGGGTTTATAAAGAGAAAAAGTGAATGCTGACGTGGCAGCGGTTTCCAGAAGATCTGATGGCTATCATCTGTGCACGTGTAAACTCTGTTGGATAATGGATGACAGTTTTTTGGTAACCGCTGCTAGAGACCAGCAGTGGTTCTAAACGGTGGAATGAGCAGTGGTGATTTACACTATCAGAGGATATATTATTAGTGGATTGGGAAAAACAGTGGTTTCACCTACAGTGGAAGAAGGAATAGAGGATATATTGTGAACAACGGATAGATTTTCATGCCAATAAGAGGTTTTGTGAAAAAGTGGGTGTGAACAAACTTTAGAGATATGTTGAAAATTTCAATTTTAGCTATTTTTAATGATGAAAGATGATTTTTCTGAACATATTTTAATGCTTTTTACACATGGAACCCAAAAATTTGTTTTTATTCCATGTTTAGCATACCCAGTCTAGAGATCAAACGTCCAAAGGTAGATGTATCTAGTGCTTTTGTTAGAACATCTGCCAGTTGATCTTTAGTTGGAACATGATGAAGAGAAATCAAACCTTTTTCATAGCAATCTCTCACGAAGTGATGTCTGATATCAATGTGTTTGGTGGTAGGATAAGATACTGGATTTTAATGATGTTTTCAGCTGCTTAACTATCTAACATAAGAGGAGTCTTTAAAGCAGTTACACCAAAATCCAATAACTGATCTGAAGCCACAGGAGTTGAGCTTGCAGCAACAATATACTCAGCCTCTGCTGTGTATGTTGAGACTGCAACCTGCTTTTATCTCTGCCAAGACACTAAGTAATTGCCTAGGAATTGACAGCCTCTTAAAGTGGACTTCCTTGTGGTGATGCATCCAGCAAAATCACTGTCTAAGAAACCTGAAAGCTCAATATTTCCATTAGCAGGATACCAGATACCAAGTGTGGGAGCACCTTTTATGTATCTGAATATCCTTTTTACAACAATGAGATTGGACTTTCTAGGTATTGACTGGGATATGGCACAAACACATGTTTCAAACATGATGTTTGTCCTTGATGAAGTTAGGTACAATAATGAACCTATCATGCTTCTATAAAGAGTTTGATCAACCAAGTCATCTTTTTCTTCAACAGTGACAAGCTTTGTGGTTGCCATGGGTATGCTACATGGTTTGCAATCATTCATATCAATTTTTTAAGCAGTTTGTTGACATACTTACTTTGATGAATTAATGTACCATTTTGCAACTGTTTTACTTGGAGACCAAGAAAACACTTGAGCTCACCCATTGCACTCATTTCAAACTCTGCTGCCATGAGTTTTCTAAACTCTTCACACACACACATGGCAGTGCATGTGGATCCAAAAATGATATCATCCACATAAATTTGGACAAGCATCGAATTCTTTCCTTTCCATTTAAAAATAAGGTTTTGTCAATTTTACCCCTTGAAAAACCAATGGACAAGAGAAAGGTGAGAGAGTTTCATACCGGGCTCTAGGTGCTTGTTTCAAGCCATACAAAGCTTTGTTAAGCTTGTATACATGATCAGGATAAAATGCATCTTCAACGCCAGGAGGTTGACAAACATATACCTCTTCTTTGATTTTGCCATACAAGAATGCACTTTTTATATCCATCTAAAACACCTTGATGTTGTGGTTGACAACAAAAACTAAAAACAATCTGATGGCTTCTAATCTTGCTACAGGAGCAAAGGTTTCATCATAATCAATGCGTTCTTCTTGTCTGTAGCCTTGAACCACAAGCCTAGCTTTATTCTTGACAACAATACGCCCCTCATCAGTTTTGTTTTTAAAGACCCATTTTGTGCCAATTGGATATACATCCTTTGGCAATGGTACAAGTTCCCATACTTGTTATCTTACTGGAGGAGCTCTTCTTGCATGGCTTCTACCCAATTATAGTCTTTCAATGCCTCTTGGTACTTTATAGGTTGTGTGAGAGATAGGAAACCAGCAAAAAGACAAATGTTTTGGGATTGGCTTCTGGTGAGAACCCTTTCATTTATGTTGCCAATGATAAGGTCTGATAGATGGTTTTTAAGGTAGATTAGATCTCCCATGTATGGAATGATGGCATTTTGAGGTAAAGGCTGCATATGTGAATCATCTAAGCTAACATCTATTGGCAATTTTGAAGAACCAATATCTGTTTGAAATGGAGATCGAGGAATTGATTGATAGGTGTGAAACCATGATGATTTTTGTCCATAGTGGTTGGACTTTTATCAACAGAGGTTATGGTTGATGAAATAGCAGAGGATTGAGGATCAGCAGTGGTTGATCTAGCAGTGACATAGTTTTCACAGTTGTTGACAACATTTGTTCCTCTGATGGTGAATGTGGCTTTATACTGTGGAATCACAATGCCATATCCATAATCATGATATGGAGACTGTGGTGTACCTGCATGTTCAGTCTTAACAGACACATATTCAAAAGTGAATTTGTCTAAATCAAAAAGTTCAGCAGGATTTGCTGGGATTTTTAATGAAGAAAGTTCATTGAACTTTATATTCAAGGTCTCTTCCACACACCTAGTCCTTGAATTAAAGACTCTGTAGGCTTTAGCAGTGGTTGAGTATCCCAGAAAATAACCACAGTCTACTTTGGTTGCAAATTTTGATATTGAATCTTTTAAATTCAAAATAAAGCACGGGCAGCCAAAGATTTTAAAATAGGAGATCAGTGGTTTTATCTTGTACAAAGTTACATAAGCAGTGGATTGATGTCTGGGGTTGATTAATACTCTGAACATAGCAAGCAGTGTTTACAGCATCTGCCCAAAAGGACAAGGGTAAACCAGAGTTTGCAAGCATAGTTCTAGCAGCTTCAATTAAAGTCCTGTTTTTTCTTTCAACCACCCCATTTTGTTTTGGTGTTCTTGGAATGTTGTGCTGCCTTACAATTCCTTTTGACACAGAACTCATCCAGCCCCTTATTTCTAAACTCTGTGCCATTGTCACTCCTGAAGACTTTTACTGGCAGGTCAAATTGCTTTTCAACTTGTTTCACAAATCCTTGCAAAATGTCCGCAGTTTCATCCTTAGAGTGCAAAAAGTAAGTCCATGTAAACCTTGAAAAATCATCAACAATTACTAGACAATATCTCTTTTTACTAAGGCACATGATTTTTACAGGGCCAAACAAGTCCATGTGTAACAATTGTAGACATTAACTTGTTTTGGACTCACCAATTGGTTTGTAAGAACTTTTGTGTTGTTTTCCTTTTAAACAGGAAACATAATGTTCTTCTTTTGCGAAAAGTTTTTGTGGTAAGCCTCTTACAAGGCCTTTTTTAGAGAGTGTGGTAATAGTTGTCGTATTTGTGTGTCTAAGTCTTTTGTGTCATAGTTCTATCTCTTTGGTAGAGGCAGCTAAGAACAGACAAGCATCAGTCATTGGATTATCTTTCAACATATCAACCACATACACATTGCCACTTATATGAGCAACAAGTTGTGCTTTGCTCCCGACTATGATTTGATCAATCTTTTTAACCACATTTGGCCCAACAATCTGACAAGTTTTCTGTAAGACCCTATCTTACCTAGCTGAATTTCCATTAGAAATTTTGCATTTTAACATATAATTTCGAATTCGCGTAACTTAAATTTTCAAGTTTATTAAAACTTTTTCAACATATTAAAACATTTTAACATGTTATCATTGATTTGTTTCGAAACAATAAAACCAGTTGCGGAAGCTTCGTCTTTGATCGTGTTCGGTTCTTTGTAATGCTTGGTCTTCCTCCGGTGCTCATCTTCTTCACCTATATTTCATAATTTATGAAATATGTTAGTTATAGATAAATTATAATACGATCGATTAAACCCAAGGGCTTAAAACAATAAAAAAAGATCTAGATTTATGACCTCACCGTAAGCTACGGCTGGCCACCGTAGCTTACTGTCCAGCCTTACGGCCCAGACCTTCTGTCTTATGGTCCCAACCTTCTGAACCATTACAGCAGCTGCCTACCGTAAGCTACGGTAGACCACCGTAGCTTACGGTGGCTTGCTGTAGATTCTCTCTTGTTTGCCGTTTAGTTACGGAAACTTCCGTAACTCATTCAATATTAATCTGTTTTACTTGAAACCTATTTCTAATTGCTCGTAAATTGTCTTCTTACATATTTAACCCGAAATCCTTGACCCGGATACTTATTCCCTATGACTTAAGCATTTATTACCGGTTTATATTCTTATTTTCCCATTTTTGCTCAATTTGCCCTTTAACCCCTTTTAATGAAACTATACATTTACGCATCCTTTTCAGTATGCAATAACACTTTATTTTTACCCGTATAGTTTTCTTAATCAACTAAACCTTTATTTATATATTATTTGACCTGTTGGATTGTTTTAGCGTAATCCAATGCTTATTTCAACCAAACCTTATCTATCTTATTGTTTTCACACTAAGATATCTATCTACTTCCAATTGTCCGAAATTTGTTTATCTACGTGTTAATCTGAAATCGTTATCTCGGATTCTTAATTCTTATGGACTACGCATTCATTCATGGTTTATGTGTATATTCATTTTGACCCGTTAAGAGATTTAAGCGTATAGACTTAAATCTCATTTCCTCTTACTTGTTTCTTGTTTTCATACAAAATATATTTATTTACATTCCCACAACTATAAATTGTGGTGGATAGGGTATATAATGCTATATTTTCAATTCTACCCTTTGATTTGACATTTTTACGAAAATATCTAATGTGAGACATTAAGCCGAAACGGCTTATGCTTTTCACTTTTACATTACCAAAGGGATCTATTTTATTATAAAACTCATTTTCAAACTAATATTAGAGTCATTTACTTAATTCATCATTCGAGGGCATTTTGGTCAACTTAGTCTCTTCTTTTACGATGAAGGACTTACTAGAACATGTTTTGACCAAAATGAACATCTAACCATAATCTATGAAAAATCATTATGTTCTTAAGAACATAATGTTTACGGATTAGATTATTGGATTTCACCTTAGGTAATCCATTATTCATATATGACTCGTTTAACTCTCATCGGACCTTTAAGTCCTTATTGAGAGTTTTAACCCGTTACACGTACCTCGTTCAGCTCATACATTGATCCGTTCAAATATCATGCTCTGTTCTTTCTAAGAACACAAAAATTCAACAAGCAATATTAGTCATCATCGTCAAATGGTGATACTGTCACCATTTGACCCGTTTGGTCTAAATAACCACTTGTCATTATGAGTTGGCACTTAATTGCCATTTCATCTATTTAACCCATTTTGTTTTACACTATATGATCATATTACTTAAGAATTATCTCTTAATTCACTTGACCCATTATGGCTTATGTCTTATGGTATCCTTTTCAAAACTTCTTATTTAGTCGTCATCACAAAACTAATTTACCGTTTTACCCCTTTTACCATAAATCATGGTTTAATACCATTTTCATTTATTCCAACCATATATGTCCGTATTGGAACTTTTATATTTGGGAATCTTGTTCCGAATACCCAAAACGCCTATTCCAACTACATAAGTAATTATACTATTTGAAAGTTGTAAGTTTACTTACCTTGAATTCCTATTTATGCCTTCTTCCGCGTACTTGTTCCGTTTAACCCGCTTCTTCCCAAGCCTCCACCTAGCTTGTCAAGCGTGTAAACTATCATTTATTGTTCAAGATGGTTAGGTTAGTCATCATCTAACACAACTATTCTACCTTACGGATTTTATATCAAATTTATCAATCTTATACAAGAACTTGGGATTGTTTCATCACTATGAAACAACCCATTGCATCATATATATGGGATTTACCCAAACATTAAACTTAGCCAAATACTTTAAACATTCACATGATGATTTTAAGCATCTATTAACATGTGTTTAACATAAATCTCATCTTCTCATCAAAACCCATTTCAAGTCATGTATGAACATCTATTCGAACCTCTAATTTGTTCGAATATCTTATACATACATACAACTATGATGATCCTAAACACTTATATATCATTAATTTCATCATATAATCAAAACCTACGTTATAATCTACTTGTTAATCACTAACAAGTAATCTTACATCAACTAGTGCATAATTTCTTTATGTCTAACGAAATCAAGCATACACATACACTCAATTTCATCTTTGGATCATCATCCAACAATTTATTTGCAAGTATCCATTGTCTAAATTTATAACTTTCATCAATCCAAGTTTTTAGACATACCTCATGATCCCCAAATCAAGTTGATCAATAATACGGTTCATGCATCGATTTGGTGTCCATTCCCTTTTCAATTTGGTGATTCTTTGAAGAAACTAGGGTTTCCCTTGTTTCTTCTCCTGCCCATCGACATATACACACACTAAGTGTGTGTATTATGTGTTAATTTTTGTTTTAATAAAACAAGTTTTCTTTCTTGGCAGCTTTGGTCCCTCAAGTTTAGTTTTAATTATAAATGAGACTACAACTCATTGTCTTGTTATTTATATACATGTTATTAACTAGGTTAATTTGTCCCTAGTCATTTTTTTACGGGTTCACTTTTACCTCTAACGGTCTTTTACCCGCTCTTTAATATTAATGTGGTTTGATTACCAACCCGTTTTTGGGGTGTTACATTTTCTTAGTAAAGAATGACCCATAGCCTCTGTCACTCATTTGTGAAACACTAAGAAGATTAAATTTCAATTGTCAATAAGATTGACATTTTCAATTTGAGCTTCCTAGCCTGAACTGTTCCAGAACCAAGTACCTTTCCTTTTCCATTATTACCAAAGGATATATCACCACCCTCCATGAGCCATAAAGTCTTTGAGAATGGCTCTACATCCTGTCATATTCCTAGAGCCTCCACTATCTACATACCATAAACTATCAAGGAAAGTAGAAGCTCCCTGCATAATGGTAAATAATTAGTTCAATTAGGTTCCCAAAGCCAAAATGGCTTTGGAAGGGGTCTCAACATTTCAGCCTCAAATTTGGAAGAATGAGCAAAGGTTTGAACTTATCTTTGTAACATCTGTTGAGGCCCATCTCCTGTTAGATGATAGTATCCATGAGGATACCTATTCATCTTGGTTTAGAGAGCTTTTTTGTAACTCTCATAACTAAGAGGTACCTTTTGGTAAATTGGTTGGCCATATCCTCTTGGGTACTGGTTGGTAGGTGGAGCATTTGTTACCTGTACCTCTCTTGAAGTAGAGGTTTTGTTCAGTGCTTTGGTAACAGATGTTTCAACGACACGAAAGTCTATTTAGACTTTCCTTTTGCAGTACTTGTCTTTGAACTCTCCAGTGTTTTGGATTTATACGCACTCTTTTTCACATCAAAGTTTTTGAGATAAACACACTCTTGAGTTTTATGATTTGTTTTATTACAGATTTTGCAATTTGGAGAATTAATGATCTCACATGTTTTGTTGATGTCATAAGCTTTTAGAAGAAGACAGTTTTTAGTAACATGATTCCTCTTTTCACAGAAATCACAAAACAAGTTTATGATCTTTTCTTTCTTCTTTCCCTTTTCAGACTTTTTATCAGTAGATGTTCTAACCTTTGCTGGTAAGTATGAAATGGGAATGATTCTAGCCTTTGGTGCTTTGACACCTTCATTGGTTGAAAAATCCATTGGCTTAAAATTTTCAAGAATGTCACATTCTTCAGACCTTTGTGGGTTTAAATTGATATTTTCCAATCTCCTCAAAGGTTGAGGATCCCTCATGTCTTTCTAGAACGATTTTATCACTTTTTATCTATGACTTTGATTTCTTGACCAGCCAAGTTTGTTGGAATAATTTCAACCACACCAGAATCATTTTCATAGCATTTCCATAAACTTGGTCATTTTCTTGAATCAATGCCAAATTTTATGTTACTTTTGACCTGGTTTTCCAACAAGATCTCATAACCTTTGCAGGATTCCACCCATTTTTCACAAATGATTTGGGTGGATTTCAACTCCTTTTTGCAAACTTGATATTTTTCTATCATGGTTTGGAGTTGATCCTTGGTTATGCTTGCTTCATATTTCAAGCTGCTGATTTCGGAATCCTTTTCAAGAAATTTTGATTTTAACTCTTTGAAAGTTTTTCAAATTGCAATTCATCCTCTAAAATCTTATTTCTAAGTTTTCATTCACCTCTTTTATGTTAGCAAAAGCTATGATGCATTTATCTGAACATAGGTCATTTAGGACCTGAGGAGATACATTAGTAGCAGCCATCAGGGCACAATCACATTCACCTTCACAAACACTAGCCTCCTATGGATCAGACAGAGGTTTCACATCTTCATCAGCACTTTCTTTTGTAACCACTGTTTCATCATGAACATTAGACTCAACAGATTTAGATCCCACCTCCTCAATTCAACACCCAACCTTGGACTCTAATGCCATAAAGCAAAATTCATTTTGTTTCTTTTCAAGTCTGCAATTAGAGTAGTGGTTTGAGCAACTTGTTGTGAGGTTGCATTTGAACCTGAGGAGCTGATACTTGAACATACTGAATTTGAGGAACCGTGGTTTGAATATATTGCATTGGAACAGTGGTAGCAGGGTGTGCAAAGTGAGCAGTGTTTTGGATGTGAGGAGCATGGGTATATTGGGAATAATGGATAGTGTTTTGAGGTCTAGGGCTAGGATGTGTGACAATTGGTCCAGTTGATTGAGACTGACATTCTCTAGCAAAGTGTCCTAGCCTGTTACACTTATAACATTTAATTTTTTATTTATCCAACCCATCTTTTGTCCCCCCCCCCCATGCAAACCTGGGAACTTCCTACCAGTTCTCTTGTAATACTTGTTAGCCCTGACACTTAACAGAGCCAACTGGTGCAAAATGTCCATCTCCTCCAAATCTGATGGATCAAAATGTTGAAGATCACTCATATAAAGCATAAGTTGTCAGAAGTTTGGCTTTCCCCATTAGCAGCAAATGCGTATTGGGTGTGTAAGGATCAGAATTGAAACCAGAAGTTATATCAATGAAATAATCATAATTCTCATCTTTACTACTGCCAATGACTTCTTCTTGGCCAAAGAGAGCTATGCTACCAAATGTATAGTCATAGTCACTTTGCCAGACTCTTGTAGCTTCTTTTTCTGGTTCAGCTCTCCCTCATAAGTGAGGACCCTACCATGAAGCTGAGTAAGACTCATTTCTTTGAACCCAACTGAATTTCTAGTAACGAAAGCTATAGTGTCCCACTTGTCTTGTAATGATCTAAGAAAACGACTATTTAGAGTCGTGTTTGCAGTGTAACATTCACCAGTTTAAGTTCACTAATAAGACAGCTAATTTTCGAACTGTTGGGTTAGTGATTCTCCTTTAACATGACAAAACGTTTCATATTTCTGATTTAGAACCTCTTTGTTGTTTTCAATCACTTCCTTGGTCCCACGAATTGCTCTTTCAAAGCATCCCATAATTACTTTGCAGTGTTGCAATGCAACAGGCTAGCATAGATATCGTTTGGCAATGCAAAGGCCACGATGGTGAATGTCTTTGCATCTAGCTCTATTTTTTTTGAAATTTTGCTCGGAATATTTTCGGATTCTTTGGTACTTTGACCTTAGGGTCCTCTGTACTCGGTATCATTAGAACATGAGGTCCAAAGATGACCGACTTCCAGCAACGGTGTTTTGCTGAGCAAGGACATGACCCATCCGTCTTTGCCAGATATTATACTCAGATCTGACAAGGATCGGTGGTTTAAACATGGTGTCGGGATTCTTTTAGAATGTAATTAAACTATGTTTTTCAATAAAAACGAATAGATTGAATTAGCAGTGAGAGCTGATCTATTTTAATCAAATGATGTTGAATCAAATTCGATTGACTAGGCTCTGATACCAATTGTTAAGATCTGAGTTTTAAAATTGTTTATGAAAGTTCTTAAAGTGATAAATAAAAGAAGATAAATCAGATGAACTTGTAGTAGAACTTTAATTCACAACAGTTGAGAGATTGTTTTCATAGTCATGCTTTTCGTAATTAAGATTACTTGCATATGACTCACAATCTCCCCCTTACCTAAGATCACTAATTTGTTCGTACAGAATGTAAGAAAGATAGATTCGACTGATAATTGATGAATGTGATCTAATAGAACAATACAGGCACTGTTCTATTTATACTACAATCCTAACCACTGAGCATCTTATTATAATGTCAGCATGAAAGTGACACTTAACAATAATAACAAACTAATAACATTTGCTAAGCTAACAACCGCTATACACTAAAATTACAAGGACTGATAGAAAACACTGATGATGCATCCTCTGTTGATATTCAGGAGAGCTTTACCTTGACAGACCTTTAGCTTTGATCTTCAGCAAAGCTTTGCCTTAGCAGACTTTTAGCTTTGATCTTCAGCAGAGCTTGTCTTGGTAGGCCTTTTAGCTTAAGTCTTCAACAGAGCTTGTCTTCAACAGAGTATAGCTATGGCAGACCTTGAACATTTAGTCTTCAGCAGAGCTAGACTTGACAGATGTTACATTATCATCTGGATTAGAGGTGTGTAGTATATTTTGGCTTTCTATCATCTGTTCTTTTGTAGGGTTCAATCCCAACAACAAAAGTTTATATTTGATGTCACACCCCGACCCGCATCAGATATGGCACAGGGTATGATATGATTGTTTAATAGCTTTTTACATTTATTTAAAGTTTGAATATTTATTATCATCAATTTTAATTTGTCTCACATAACCAAATAATTGTTTCAAATAAAACCATAATATCCAAATACAAAAGATAACATAAGTCTTGATTTATTTATTCTAAGGCACAATCTTATGTGTCTTCTCAAGTAGCTATCAACCTTGTGTACCTGTTTCATGTGTAAAACAAATTTGGATCAACAATAGTTGGCGAATAAATCTTTATATGTTTTTATTTAACTTTAAAAGTTTAGTTGATTTTATTTAATAAAAATTATATAACATGCAATATTAAGTGTAACAGGTGATATAAATCAATTAATCCGAAAAACAACCAATCCGTAAGTAAATGATATAACATGACATAGCGAAACATAAGAAATGAAACAATGATGCGATTCAAGCCCCGCATGGCGAAACGCGATACTATGAAACAATAATCGATTCAAGCCCCCAAAAGGAAAAAAGCGAAACTATGAAATCTATGACATAAAGCGGTAAACATGTATAGCGTATGAATGAAACAAATAATGCAACATACAAAACAAATAGGAGCACATATGACACTTAACTTGGCATATTATTGAAAAAGTATACGGATCATATGAAACATGACACATGAAACACCCCAAAAAGTTAAAGTGACAAAAAGAGGAAAAGTAAGATTTACTCACAGTTTTGCGTTTCGTTAAAACCTGCTAATTCGCACGAATAACGAAAGAGAGATAACACCAAAATACTTAAATAAAATAACACAAGGAAAAATATATAAAAATATTACAACCCAATACTTGGGGTTTCGTCCTAAAATAAATATTACTATGTAATTAAATGTCATAGGTAAATATATCTAATGTTTATGTGACAAATTAGTCCCACTAATAATAAATATTTATTTCAAATGTATAAACTATTTTTGTGACCTTTCAATATATATCAATAATCATTTAAGAAAAAAAAACATAATATATATATATATATATAAGGTTTTTATGAGATAGCTTTGATGACAATAAAGTGTATCTTTTTGTATGTTCATTTTAATAACCATAACTTATACATATATTTTTTTCATATTTCCTAAAATTGCCTTAATATATATATAGGGTGAGGTTATTGTGAGAAAATTTTAAAAGTGTAGAAGGATAAGAAAGAATCTAAACCACTAGATATTTAATCTAATGGTTGAGATCATAGTGGCAATTTGTAAATAGTGTAGACTATTAAGCTAACTAATTTTCTAGATTAAGAGTATAAAGGTAAATTTAACATTTTTAAATTAAGAAACTAACATTAATGCACATGCAAAGTTCCCCACTTCTTTTATTAAATGTCAATAACGTTTTATACGTAACACTTTTTTAAAAAAAATTACACCATAATAACGAGTGTTTTTTTATCTTTAATATGAGTACCATATTGATATATTTATGTAGAGAAAAAAATTATGTCTCGCTTGGATGTTTTAGTCCATGGTGTTTTTTCTATGTTCATAAAATGGTGTTTTAAATTGTAGGGTGTTATTTCTGTTATATTTCTGTTCTTCGTAAAATGTATGCCTTTGATAGGCATGTTGTGGTGTTTTTATGAGTTAGGTGTTATTCCTGTTATATTTAATGTGAGGACAAAGGTCCTTGCATTGTTGTGGTTTCTGGTGTCTTTAGTAGGTTTCTATTGCCTTCAAAGAGTTAGGGTGTTATTTCTATTTAATTTATTTAGGGTGTTATTTCTGTTTTGATTCTGATTAAAGTGTTGACTGGTGTTATATTAGGGTATTATTTATGTTATATTCAATGTTAGGATGTTCTTTATAAGATGTGTGCCTTCAATATAACTGCTGTGGTGTTTTTATGAGTTATGGTGTTATTTCTGTCATATTTTTGTTCTTTATAAGGGCCTTCAATATACATGTTGTGGTGTTTATGAGTTAGGATGTTGTTTCTGTTATATTTTTGTTCTTTATAAGATGTATGCCTTCAATATACATGCTGTGGTGTTTTTATGAGTTAGGGTGTTATTTCAAATTCGAAATCCCTACAATAACTGCCAAAAATCGGTTGCATATATTCATTTCCATAATTAGATTTTATTAGTTAAATTACACTTATACCGTTAAACTACCAAAATAAAAAAGGACACATGTCACCTCCAAAATCTTTCTTATTCTTCTCACACTTGTAAATTTTCTTACATGAACCTCTACATATATATATATATATATATAGGGGTTATTGTAAAAAAAAGATGTTTTTTTGTGAGAAGGGTAAGAAAAAATCTAAACCATTATTTAATCTAATGGTTGAGATCTTGATGGCAATCTTGTAAATAGTGTTTACCACTAAAATAATTAATTTTATAGATTACGGGTATAAAGGTAAATTTAATATTTTCAAATTAAGAAACTAACAATAATGCACATGCAAATTCCCCCTTCTTTTTTAAATGTCAATAACTTTTTATACGAACTCTTTTTTTTTAAAAAATACATCATAATAACGGGTGTTTTTTTATCTTTAATATGAGTACCATATTGTTATACTTTTGTAGAGAGAAAAAATAACGTTTCGATTGGATGTTTTAGTCCATGGTGTTTTTTCAATGTTCATACAATGGTGTTTTAATTGGATGGTGATTCAAGGCGTTGTGTTTTACAGTAAAACACTATGAACATAAAATAAGACACCATAGCATTGCAAATAATGACCTACTACCAGAAATAACACTATATAACACTATACATCCATCATAGACCTGCTACCAGAAATATATGGCACTATAAAACTATATAACACTATACATCCATCATAGACCTGTTAAAGAATACTTAACACTATAACACTATACATCCATCGTAGACCTGTTACAAAATCGTATTCCTATAATAATGGGTGGCAGTTATAGAAGGTTATCAATTAGTTGAATAAATGAGAAAGTTACTTGTTTACCTTTTTAAATTAATTTAGATTGAGGACACATATTATCTCCACAATATTTCTCACACGTCTCACACTTTGGGCCCTTTTTACGGGATCCTCTACTTATATATATATATATATATATATATATATATATATATACATATACATATACATATATATATATATATTGCATATTCTATCTATATCTATTTAATAGGTGATAAGATATTATAATATAACCACTTGAGTTGTCCATATTTGTATGCAAGACAAATATACATATATTTTTATAAAAATCTGACTTTTTATATGAAGTCCTTGAATTTATAATTTGATATAAAATATTTGGGAGTCAAAACTCATGTGACATAAAACACTACCATCATTTGATCAAAATGAAACCAACTTTAAAACATGATTATGAACTAATTTTAACAGTAGTAAAAATTATGAAATTTTAATATTTTTATGAATCTAGTTTAGAATTATAATACTTTGCAAACACAATTTCTATTTTAAATCAAAACACAATTATAACTACTATCAAAACTCAAACTATCTTAAACCCCAAGTATTATAAAAATGTAAATTGCAAGGAAACTAAAATATGAACATGAAACAATAAGGAATAAAGAAATATAAAGAAGTGAATAATATTAAAACTACCTCCTATGAAAAAGAGAGGGTAAAGAGATGGAGATGATGACGATGTTGGATTCTTGCTCCTCCTTCTTGGTTGTTTAGGAAAACTTGCAAGACTTCAATGGTGGTGGCTAGGGTCACTTTGAGAGAGAGAGATGGTGGTGGCTGGTTTTTTAGAGAAAAGATAGAGATATTGGAATGACAAAAGAAATAGAATTGTGTTAGGTCCTAGAAGTGTGAGACTGAAGCATCAAATATACGCAACGGTCTATGGTGGTTAACTGGGGTTAACTGGGTTAGTTTGTATTAGGTTTGTACCTTTATAGGTCATTTGGGCATGCCATAGGCCATGTGGGCCAGGCAAGCCCATGAGGGGCATGCCTTACCCTATGTATATAAGCTAAGCTTATTCATTTCTAGGGTTAAGACTTTTGGGATTTCTCTGGAGAGAGCCTCCATCTTGTACCAGACGGTTTTGCTTGTTCAAGTAATAGAATCGTGTGCAATGTGTTAAAGTTATTCGTGTTGTTCTTCATCTTTTCAGTTTTCTTGAAGATCACCAAGTTTGGATTCGCCCAATATTGGTGATTGTGTGATATCGTTGATAGATCCGGATTTACGGGACTTACAAATTGTGATTCACTTTTTAAAAACATGACATTATATTTGATTAAAAGTATAAAATCTTGTCTTTTTAAAAGAGATTAAAAAATATTTTTTATTTAAGATTATGCGGCCGATAAATAAGAAATAAGAAGAAAAAATAACTATGTTAATTTTTATTATTAACATATATATATATATATAAAGAATTAATACAGCTGCTTAATTTGTTTTTCTCGTATAACTTGAAAATATACGTTTTATAAAAATTCGAATATACCATTGGAACGAGCGCATTTATCTCTATGATATGACCTAAGTTTCATAAAAATCGGAAGTAGAGTAAAAAATAATATATTTTATTTATAACGGCTCGAACAGTTTACAAACGTTCGGATTCAAATTTTTTCAAAAGGGTACCCTTCTTGGTGGATGTTACATTTGAAACACGACGGAAAGTCATATATATATATATATATATATTGTTATTACATAGATTGTTGCGTTTTGAAAACATTTATCGACAACTTGTATTGTCGGGATTGTCCAAAAACAGAGAAAACTCTGCCCATTTTTGATAAATCCATAGTACGAAACGTGTTTTAGTATAAAAACGAAACCTATCGGGATTCAAAATATTTTATAAAATAAATATAAGCGCATATTCATTCTCGACGACACTTTATAACTCGTAAAACAAGTTGATACGATTTAACAAACGTGGTTTACTAGTTAACCGAACGCGAAACTTTTTATAAAATAAATATAATTATTTATATTTATTTCAAACGTCTAAATGTAATTCGACGCATCACCGCATCACCGTACGATCTTCACTTACCTTACTGCCCGAAGTCATTTTGATAACAAACATACGAGAATCAGTTATAACAAACGAACTACATATAAATTATTACGATGAATATCTACAAGACGCGAGACTATTATCGCGACTATGCAACGTTTATGTATATATGCAAATATGTATATGTATATATATATAGTTACATTTACCTACGTACATGACGACTCCTTGGAAACCATACAAATACTTATTACAAGTTTACGACGTGTATCATTTTTATACAAAAACTTGTTTGCGTACACGCGCGACCAGTTCGGGACGACTAATACGATTCTATAAGTATATTTATATTTTTTATATAAATATGTTGATATATATGGTGCTAGGTTTTTTAGAGACAAGATAGAGATATTGGAATGACAAAAAAATAGAATTGTGTTAGGTCCTGAAAGTGTGAGACTGAAGCATCAAATATACGCAACGGTCTATGGTGGTTAACTGGGGTTAACGGTTTAGTTTTATTAGGTTTGGACCTTTATAGGTCATTTGGGCATGCCATAGGCCATGTGGGCCAGGTAAGCCCATAGGCAAGCCCATGAGGGGCATGCCTTACCCTAGGTATATAAGCTAAGCTTATTCATTTCTAGGGTTAAGACTTTTAGGATTTCTCTAGAGAGAGCCTCCATCTTGTACCAGACGGTTTTGCATGTTCAAGTAATAGAATCTGCAAGGTGTTAAAGTTGATTCAGTGTTGTTCTTCATCTTTCGGTTTTCTTGAAGATCACCAAGTTTGGATTCCGCCAATCCTTGGTGATCGTGTGATATCGTTGATAGATCCGATTAACGGGACTTACAAGTGGTATTAGAGCCTGTTGAATCTATTTTCAGGCTCAGATCTGATATCACACTGATTCTGTTGGTTTCTGCTGAAAACAACATTTGATCAACATTCAGCATTTGGATCAACATTCAAGCATTTCGGATCAACATTCAAGGATTTCGGATAAATTCTTTGAATTTCGATAGATTTCGAATTGATTCGGATTAATCTGTTGAATTTCGACTCGAAATCGTTGATGATCCCGAAGAACACGAAGAAGATCATCCATCTCAGATTGATTCCGGACAACTGTTCATCAGCCTTCTCAACAACCTTATTGGATTACTAGCATTCCGGATAAGGATTTGTATTTCGGATCAGGCTCTTATCTCGGATCATAGGTGTTCATCTCGGATTGCATCTCGGATTGTATTTCGGATTGCATCTCGGAATTAACACATGCATCTCGGATACTATCTCGGATCACTGTTCCGAATCACCATCTCGGATTAGTATCTCGATCACTGTTTTGAGATTCCATCTCGGATTGTTAATCCGAGTTAGTGTTTCAAATTCGATACTGTTCTGAATTGTACCCCAAAGGTGGAAAGTTAACCAGCTGACGTAACCGAGTTAAACGTTTTCGCACACAGACTTGATCCATAGACAATCTGGACAAACGGGTTGCACGGTTAGACTCGTGTGATTTTTAGGACAAAAAACAGTTTGGTAAAAACTCCTAAAATCACTATCGGACATTATATATCATTGGATTCATATCGTCGAGACGAGTCTAACGGTACATTTTGGTGAAAACAGTTTTCAGACATTTTTTATCGTGTTTACGGTACGGTTTCAATTATCCGAAGATGTTTACAACCCAAGCTCAGCACTCGAACATAGTTTTCAGTCCAGCCCAAAATCAAAACCCGAACCTGCGGGATGAAGTGAAGGAAAAGCTGAATGATTTTATGGAAACTACAATGTTGATCCGGTTGCCGACTATGTGATGCATTTGCTTGAACGTGGGAGGAAAAGAGGAAGTGGAGATGAGATGAATAGCGTCTTGGGTGATGACAAAGACTCCTTTGTATCTTGGTTGTGGGATCATTTACAATCAAACCAAGATCTCCAAGATCTATACACTAAATCAATAGAGTCTCATCCTGAAAAAGTGTTCGAACAGAAACCTCAAGCCCAGTAAGCAGCAATCAGCAGCCCAACACCCCAAACTCGACCTCAAGCCCAAACTCACGCTGACAAATCAAGCTCGCCCATTGACACAGTCAACTATCTTTTGTGCACTGAACCTTGCAGGAATAAGGTTGCTGAACTCAGGGCTCTTAATTCCAAAATGGTCGATGAATACAACAATGCAATGGCTCAGTGCATCAGCCTTCGAGAAAGTAACAAGTTACTCACAAAAAAGGTTGAAGCACAAAAGAAAGACATAGCTCAGCTCCACTTGGACGTAAATCAACAGAAATGTTGGGTGCATGATTACAAAACCAGATTAGATTCAAAAACCATGGAATGCGACTTGGTAAGAGTTGAGCTGGGACTTCTTACTGGAAAATATCAACAAAACAAAGTTAATATAAAGAGGTCTGATACATGCAGCAAGCTTGTTCAAGACGTGTGCAATGTGCAACTGGCATATAAGGAGAACAAAGGGAAAGGGTTAGGATCCAATCAGGTTGCCCCACCGTATAATCACAACTACACAACGATGCCTGAAACCGACGAATATATTGAGAAAGCACAACATATGGTGTACGGCAAACCCAGTGATTATATGTCAGACACATGTGAACCATCTGGTGTTGTTGACTCTTCTAATGAGTCAGCTGATGAAGAGAGAACTGACGTGAACAAGGCTCCAAATGCCAAACTGAACAATCTAACCTTCTGCTACTGATGAAAAGGTTCAGAGCAAGCTAAAAGAACATAAACGAGCAAATCGGAGACGAAGAAAGTAGAAGTCCAACCGTCAAGGACAGTCACGCTCTCCAAAATCATCAGTGGGCAGCAATAGCCTTCAAAAGGCTAGTGTTGTGAAAAATACTTTTGTTAAGCCGGTCTTTAATTGCAAATGTGAAAAATATGCTTTTGACCGTGCTAGCAAAGCTTTTCGAAAGGTTGGGGAGATTTCTGAACAAGACTTGCAGTCTAAACAAAACAAGAAGAATCCAAAGAATCTCCACAACAGAAGAAGGCTCTTGCAAACAACAAGTACAAACATCCAAATTCATCTTCATCTGCAAGAAACGTGCAAGGAAATCAAGCACATAAGGGATCAGTTCATCCTTCAAGGGCTGCACGAGCAAATCAAGCTGATCGGAATGGTTTACATGTGAAGAGACAAACGTGCTTCAATTGCGGCATTCCTGGTCACATCGTTCGAAACTGTACACGTAGTCCCCATGTTCCGTATCAAGTTCAAAATCAGAAGGTTACACCTAAGGATAACAATCATTCGAAGCCGATGAAGGTATCATCACCTAAGGCAATGAAGAATGTGAATCCCAAGGTTAAACCATCTGACGGGGATTGGAATGTTGTCATGTTGCCAAAAAAACCAAGGCTGTTCAAAACAAAAATCTTTTTCTAAAATGACTAAACCTGAAACAGCCAAAGTTGCTCAGTCAAAGGCAAAAACCGCATTTGTTAAGACAAAGCAGATTTGGAACCCAAATCCAAGGCAGTAGCAACATCACCAATCCTTGAAACAAAAGGGGATTTGTGTCTGAAAGAGGTGTCTTATTTTGATGCTTCAGGGAAACCCATACCACGATGGCCTGGGTTCCACTGTCTTACTAATCTTCTTATTTTTTAGGAACAACAAAGGAGGAGTTGTTGACAATCTCTGGAATGTTGATAGAGGTTATTCCAGGGACACATCGAATAACATCTCACTGTTGCAACAAGTTCAAATTTTTTTTACGATTGTGATGTTTCCTTTGAAGGAGATGAGGTAGGTAAGAAAAGATCAGCGAAAAGGTACAAATTAAAACTCCATGCTTTAATTTTGAAATTGATTAGTCATTAGTCTAATGACGGAACGGTTAAGCAAAAACAACAAAAATATTTTTTTTTCTTTCATTTAAAACTTTGTACATACGTTTTCTTTATTAGATAAGTTTGTGCATAAAGTATGATGCACAAATTTAGGGGGAAGAGGGGGATATATATATTGTTGTTTTAGGGGAGAAAATCAGAAAATACAAAAACATTTGAAAAATATAAAAATACAAAAACATTTGAAAAACAAAAAAATATATAGATTCAAAAAGTCTTTTTAGATGAGAAATGACATGAATATTCGTGATAAAGGGTGTGACTAACACATGTAAGGTGTCGTAGCTGAAAAGACCAGGATCTAATGTGATATGTCGATAGGCTTAACGTTCAAAGTGATTAAAAGATACTAAGCGACATAAACATAATGACTATGTATCTTATGGGTAACATACCATCAACGTATGATTTCATGGTCTTAAATCCTGCATTGATAGATAGCCAACATCTGAAGTTTCGGGTCTTTATGTTGTTGAGTCATCCGAGGATATCTTGGTTGCCCTTCTGTTGCATCCAGATTATATGCAGACCTAGGCACAGTCATGATATCTTTAAAAGAGCCAAAATATAAGGGCCAAAACCTAAAAGAAAGGAAATCTCTTTATGAGAAAGTTCCATGAATTCCTACGTACCACATAAGGTATTTGCCTAACCCTCGTCAGATACTATTGGTCACTCTGCTGTACGAAATACTGACCTGTTCACCAATAGTCTGACGTTGTAAAAGATAAAGGATGATCTCAGTATACTCACCTGCTACGATGAACCGTTGTGCTTACCTTGATCGCGGGGGTATGTCATGGTATGGGACGCACGGATATTATAGTATAATACTACCTTAAGCATATCACGAAGTTGAGAAATGAAAGTTGAGCGTTAAAGTTTAAGTGGACAAACATATTGGCAATCACTTAGACCAGTCTAAATAAGTTTGTACTGAAAAGTGTTCCTTGGTCCGCCTGAAAACGATTTTGATCCCATTGCAATTGTATAGTTGTAACTACTGAGTTACTTTCTTTGTGTATTTGTATTTCTGTTTATGTTCTTATATTTAAAAATTTAAAAATATATAAAATTTAAAAAATAGAGTGCTTTATTTGTTTTATTAAAAATTACTAATCGTTCTTGAAGATTTGACTAATCATCAAAGGATGATGAAAGAAATTTGAATTCTGATCCGAGTACAAGTACTTGGATGTACCAAGTATTCATGTGGTACTCTCCCTGTTGCATAAGAAGGTTTGGTTATAAATTTCTGAGAATGTGCAGATCTTGATTTAGATCAAGAAACATGGGTTGCTGAAATTGAGATGTTGTTAGTTGCTGACAAAGCATAAAGCATCACAACAGCAAAGTGTACCTGAGTTAGAAGAACCAGATTCCATTCATCATCTGACAGTGATAGTATATTGAAGAGGTACCTGTGAACCTTCTTACTTGGAAGCGTAAAATTGAAGAAGAAAAGAGTTGCTGAGGTTCCTCCTCTCACATTATTTTTGACAAAGATGTTTCAAGCAAAGCTGATCAAGATCCTGATATGAAGCTAACCACAACAGCTAAAGAAAGATACCAGTGTTGAGAGTTCGTTGAAGTGTGAGGTCCTAGATGTCACACCCCGACCCGCAGCGGAATAAGAGTCGGGGCATAATCGGGTTATCACCAAAGCTCATGATGTTTACTAAAATGTTTCATATTTATTAAATTCGAATTACAACTTCAATATTCAAAACAAGTTCATATAGTTACAAGGAAAAAGAAACTAAGCAAAACAATCCAAAGCCTAAATGATTTATTCTTCTAGGCCGTCCTATATGTTTCTTGCTTCAACTGGATCACCTGTATCATGTGTAAAAATGGGGAATTTTGGGTCAACAAAAGTTGGCAAGTGAACCTTGTTAAAAACATTTGTTATTGATTTCTTGTTGTATTTAATATGGAAAAATTGTGCAATAATCATATGTGAGCAAACGTAAATGAACAAACAATCACAAACCACCTTGCTTGAGTATATTACATGAATGATAATGTATTGTGAGATCAAGGCTCAATCAAACGGAGTCGATCGTATGTTGGCAACGTCACGTTCCGCTCATAGGTAATGGGGAACATACGAGCCTATGATGATGAATGTGAGATCAAGGCTCAATCAAACGGAGCCGATCGTATGTTGGCAACGCCACGTTCTGCTCATAGGTAATGGGGAACAGACGAGCCTATGATGATGTATGTACTGAAAATGATAAATTTAATCTAAACATTAACCACACAAACAATTGATACATTTTGGATACAAATTTGATCATGGGTATGATGGATGCACAAGTGTTTTAATGTAATAAATAATAAGCGACACATTATACACCCCAAAATGTGATTAAAACGGGGAATTGGTAGAGATTCACTCACATTGGGTGCGTTCTTTTGATGATGTTGAATGCGCACGAGTTTCGGGATTTGATCGACAAGGATAAACTAACCTAAAATAATAGCGAAATGGTTCGGTAAATAAGTGGATTTTATTAACAATTTTAATAGGATTTTTAGACTTATTTTTGTGAGTTTAAGGTCATTTTCTAACTTTAAAAATATTATTTTTAAGTATTTTTAATTGATTTTTAAATTAAATAAATAATAAAAAAATAAAAAATTTGACTTTTTTTTTCTGACCGTTGACCGGACCGTTGACCGGTAGGACAGTGGTAATTGGTGCACTGAGTGAGGTTCGAACCCGGGACCTCTCGTACGCGTGCACGCAGCTCTACCAACTGAGCTACGTGTCTAACCCGAAATATTCTATGTTTTAATTTTATATATATATATACTAATTAAATGTTAATTTATTTGGTTTATATTAAAAGGATTTAAACTGGTTGAACCGGTTGCAGGGAAGCCGGATCGAACTCGGGTCCTTTGGTTTGTAAGCGCACAGCCCAACCAGTTGGGCTGTGTGTCTTGTCTGTTTAATTTACGGTTTATTTTAATCTTATAGACATACCGTGGCTTGATCTGATTCTGTTTAAAAAAATTGGTTTTAATTCGGAAAGTCGGTGCGTTTGTAAGGTTCGAACTCGAGACGTGCGCTATGTGTTTGCACACAGTCCACCGCTGGACTGTGTGTCTAACCCGGTTTAATATCTTGTTTTAACTAAACTTATACATAATATTCAACTTCGTCTTCTTCATTCAAAAACACAGACAAACGATATTCGACTGTTCTGGTTTAAATCATTCGTCGAACATATAAGTGGTTGATATGTAATGGATAAAAAAAATTACGGAATCGAATGTACCGAACAGACTGTTTTTCTCAGAATTCCGGCAATGGTCGTCGGCTCTGATTTGTGAATTCCGTCTGATTGAATCAATGAACAATTTTGATCGATGAGTTGTGAAATTAAATGACTAAACAAGAGTTATCAGGAGGTTTAGATGATTATACCGATTTACAGTGTGATTTCAGAAATGTCCAGAGATTTTCGGGTGAGTGCAGAATATCCGGTAACGTTGTCTGGGACCGATTCTGGTTGAAGGATTTAAGTTAGTATAAGTCTAACAATGGATTGAAAACGAAAGAGTCGAGAAAATTACCGATTTGATGTATGTCTCGGTTTTCCGGCGAAAGTCTGGCGATAGCAGATAGTGATTCCGACGAACAGAAGCTAGAGTGAAAAATGAAATTGAGGGTGTTGCGATTGTTTCCGAGATGTGAGACGATGGTATTATTAGTGTAAATCAGGAGTAATATGATTTCGGTTTTCAATCTCGAAAATCATATGAATCGAGTTCATTGAAGACAGAATTGATTAAGAACGTGGGTTGTAATTGGCATTGAATCATCGGTTACACTCAGAACTCGCGACCACACCAAAGGTTTTCTGGTTATTTGAAAGCCGTTGAGCGGTTTCAGTTCTTGGCGCAAACAGATGAATTCACGGGTGCAACTTAAGTTTTATTTGATTCATTGATTACACAAACGAGTCAAGTGGCGGAGTGGTTAAGTGTTTGTTTGATAAACTAGCTGACCCGGGTTCGAAACCCGGCAGCTTGATATTATTTTTTTTGCACTTATTTTTACTTTTTAATAATTATAGTTTTTAAATTCTAATATGTTTATTAAATATGTAATGCTTAAAATTAATATTAATCATAAATACGCAACGAAATTTTATAACTGATTATTCGATTAATAAACGAAGCGGGTTTTGAAACCCATTTTTCGACGGATGTTACAGTATCCCCTACTTTTAGAAATTTCGTCCCGAAATTTAAGTAATAGTGGTAACAGGAAAAAGATGCGGGTATTTTTCGCGTATTGAGTCTTCACGTTCCCAAGTAAACTCAGGTCCTCGTTTCGACTCCCAGCGTACCCTAACAATTGGAATACGACTCTGTCTTAAACGTTTCTCTCCGAAGTCCATGATCTCTACTGGTCTTTCAATGAAGGCATAGATTCATCGATCTGAATATCTTCTAGGGGAATATGGAGGTTTTCATCGGCGAGACACTTCTTTAAGTTTGATACGTGGAATGTGGGGTGAATCCTGTTGAGTTCATCTGGTAGGTCAAGCTTGTACGCTACAGGTCCTACTCTTTCGAGTATCTTGAAAGTCCTACGTAGCGTGGTGCTAGCTTGCCCTTCTGGCCAAAACGAACTACTCCCTTCCACGGTGATACTTTTAGAAGTACTTGATCACCAATGTTAAACTCCAAGGGCTTTCGTCGTTTATCTGCATAACTCTTTTGACGACTTTGTGCCGCTAGAAGATTGTTTCGAATCTGATGGATCTTGTCTGTTGTTTCTTGAATTAATTCTGGACCGGTGATTTGTGCTTCCCCAATTTCGTGCCAACATACTGGAGATCGGCACTTACGACCATATAATGCTTCGAAAGGAGCCATGCCGATACTTGAGTGGTAACTATTGTTGTACGAAAATTCAACTAATGGTAGATGAGCATCCCAATTCCCTTTGAAGTCTATGACACATGCTCGAAGCATATCTTCAAGAGTTTGGATGGTGCGTTCAGATTGTCCATCAGTTTGAGGATGATAAGCGGTACTGAGTTCTAATCGTGTACCCAAGGCGGCTTGTACGGCTTGCCATGTTCGTGAAGTGAAACGATCATCACGGTCTGAAATGATGCTTAAAGGTACACCATGACGGCTTACGATCTCGCTGATGTAGATACGAGCTAACTTCTCGTTCTTAAAGTCCTCACGAATCGGAATGAAGTGGGCTGATTTTGTAAGACGATCAATTACCCATATAGTGTCATACCCACTGGAGGTGCGAGGTAACCCGGTAATGAAATCCATAGTTATGTTTTCCCACTTCCATACAGGTATTTCGGGTTGGACTAGAAGTCCTGAGGGTCTTTGATGTTCAGCTTTTACTTTGGAACATGTAAGGCACTTGGAAACAAAAACAGCAATATCCTTTTTCATGCCAGGCCACCAGTAGGTGTATCGAAGGTCTTGATACATCTTGTCGGCTCCTGGGTGTACAAAGTACCGTGTTTTGTGCGCCTCATTCATAAGGAAATCACGAAGGTTATCGTGATCGGGAATCCATATGCGATTTAGATAGTATAGAATACCGTCGGATTTGGTTTCGATCTTAAGTTCTACTCCATAAGACAGCTCATTGCGTACGTCGTTTTCTGTTACAGAAACATGTTGAGCTTCTCGGATTTGATCTTTGATGTCGGTTATGATTTGCGAACATAGAAGACGAATGGAGTTCGCATAACCCTTTCGAATGAGCGCATCGGCCACCACGTTTGCCTTGCCAGGATGATACCGAATTTCACAGTCGTAGTCATTAAGAAGTTCGACCCATCTTCGTTGCCTCATATTCAACTCCTTTTGGTTAAAGATATGTTGGAGGCTCTTGTGGTCACTGTATATTTCACACTTGGTACCGTAGAGGTAATGTCTCCATATCTTAAGAGCGAACACAACGGCTCCAAGTTCCAGGTCGTGGGTGGTGTAGTTCTTCTCATGAATTTTGAGTTGTCTAGAAGCATAAGCTATCACTTTTCCTCTTTGCATCAGTACACAGCCTAGTCCCTGCCCTGACGCGTCGCAATAAACCACGAAGTCATCACAACCTTCAGGAAGTGTGAGGATAGGTGCGTCAAAGAGTTTTTGCTTTAGAGTTTGGAAGGCTTCTTCTTGTTTGGGTCCCCATACGAAGGGCTTTCCTTTATGAGTCAAAGCCATGAGTGGTACAGCAATACAGGAGAAATTTGCAATGAAACGGCGATAGTAACCAGCCAAACCAAGAAATGATCTTACTTCGGTAGGGGTTCGTGGCGCTTGCCATTCCTGTACTGGCTTGATTTTTGAGGGATCAACATGAATTCCCTTGTCATTGACGACGTGTCCAAGGAATTGTACTTCCCTTAACCAGAATTCACATTTTGAAAACTTAGCGTACAGCTTTTCTGTCCTTAAGAGTGTAAGGATGAGTCGAAGGTGTCGTTCATGATCAGACTTAGACTTTGAGTAGATGAGGATGTCGTCGATGAAGACTATGACAAAACGGTCGAGATAGGGTTTGCAGACTCTATTCATTAGATCCATGAAAACAGCTGGGGCGTTGGTTAAACCAAATGGCATGACCATGAATTCGTAATGACGATAACGAGTTCGGAAGGCGGTCTTTGGGACGTCTTCTTCATGTACTTTGAGTTGATGATAACCAGAACGAAGGTCGATTTTTGAAAAACAGGTGGCGCCTTGAAGTTGGTCTAGAAGATCATCGATGCGAGGTAATGGGTAGCGGTTCTTGACCGTTAACTTGTTGAGTTCTCTGTAGTCGATACACATGCGAAACGTTCCATCTTTCTTCTTCACAAAAACGACAGGTGCACCCCAAGGCGATGAGCTAGGACGTATGAATCCCTTGTCAATCAGCTCTTGCAGTTGACTGGCCAGCTCTTGCATTTCGGATGGGGCTAACCTATAATGAGATTTTGCAACTGGTATAGCTCCAGGTATAAGATCAATGCGGAATTCGACTTCTCTCACGGGAGGAAGTCCTGAAATGTCGTCAGGAAAAACTTACGGAAATTCTTTTACTACTGGGATGTCTTCGAGTTTCTTCTCCTAGGTTCCCTTTTTGACGACGTGAGTTAGGAATGCGACATAATTCTTGCGGAGATATTTTCGGGCTTGAAGACAGGACATTAATTTGAGTCCTTTCGAAGGGGTTTCTCCAAAGATTCGTAGAGTCTGACCGTTTGTAAGAGGAATGCGAATGAACTTTTCGCGGCATACAGCTTCAGCATGATGTTGACTGAGCCAGTCCATACAATTATAATGTCGAAACTTCCCAACTTCATAGGAATGAGGTCAACTGGAAAATCGTGATCGTTTAGGGTGAGAGTACAATTGCGTATAATAGAGTTTAATGAGACCCATTTTCCGTCAGCAACTTCTACCGTTATGGATTCCATGAGTTTATCACGAGTTTGGTTGAGGATGGGTTCAAATTCTAAGGACACAAAACTCTTATCCGCGCCAGTATCAAATAACATGGATGCATAACTACCATTGATGAGAAACGTACCGTTAACCACGTTGTTGTCAGCCCTAGCTTGATTGGCGTTGATGTTGAAAACTCTTCCCCTAGCAGGTGGAGGAGCTTTGTTAGCCTGGTTTACTGGATTTGCTTGAGCTTGGGCATGGATGATGTTCACCAAGCGTGGACAGGTGTTCCTGAAGTGGTTCGGGTCTCCACAGTTGTAACAAGCCCGCATAGGTTGCATCATGGGGTAGTTGGGTTGGTAGTAGGATTGGGCTACATGTTGGGCAGGTGGTAGGAGTAAAGGTTGTTGGACTTGACCCACTATCTGATGGTGGGTTTGGCTTGAGGGCTGATTGCGGTTCGTTCGCTGAAGTGTGCGACAGGTTTGGATGGTGTGACCCGCACGGCCACAGCCGGTGCAATGTTGGTAGGGATGTTCGGGAAAGTGATGGTATTGGCAACGGTTGCATTTTGGGTATGGGCCGGAGTATGGCTTTTTATATGGTACAGCTGAGGGGGCAACTTGGGTGATGGGTGCAGCAGTGATAGGGAGGTTTGTTTGTGTGACAGCAAAGTTTCTGCCGTTTCGTTTCCTCTTACTTGCAAACTTTGAGGAGGAGGTGGAATGGTTTGAAGTTTGGCCCTCAATGGAGTTTTCTTTTTCTCGTCCTTAAATTTGCCGTTTCGGATGCGATTCTCGGTAAGCTCGGTAGCTAGTTCCATAGCGGCTTCAAGTGTTGCAGGCGAAGTGCTTAGTACCGAGTCTTGAATTTTTGAGGGGAGGCCTCGAATATAGTGTTCAACTAAGCGGTACACTGGGGTGAACAAGTTGGGGATCATTTGGTTCAACTCTAAAAACCTTTTGTTGTAGGAAGTATGATCTCCTTCCTTTTGCTTTAACGAGTGGAATTCATCCTCTAACTTTTTGATCTCGCTTCTTGGACAGAAGCGTCTCGTCATGATTTCCCTTAACTCCTCCCATGTTAAGGCCATTGCATCTTCGATTCCTCTCTTACCTTTTTCTGTATTCCACCATGTAAGAGCTACTCCAAATAGTCTCCCGGTTGCGTAACGTACCTTGCGATCCTCGGGACAATCGCAATTGAGGAAGGTGTTTTCCATTTCCTCAAACCAGTGGAGGAGAGCAGTGACACCTTCAGTCCCTTCATATTTCGGGGGATCGCAAGACTTGAAGTGTTTGTAAGAGCACTTTTTGGAGGGAGGGTTGTCGACGTTCTGGTCTTCTTGATTGGGAGGGTTGATGGGATTTGCGGCGAGGGCTTGTTGGACTTGAATTACGATGTCAGGAAGCACCGCGGCCATTTGTTTTGTGATTTGGGTGGCCAAGCGTTCGTTTGAGCTTCCTGACTTTCTACCCCCACGTTGCTGCCTAGCCGACATCTACAGGAACATACATAAGAAGATTGTGAGTTTAAGGAGTCTTTTAGGTGTCATGTGTCGTTTTTAAAAAAAACATAATTATCAAAAATGCAACTACATCCATAGGATGTCTTGGGTTTGCTCATGTATGGGCCTCCAATGTCCCCCATACCATCGCCTGTATAGTCATGTGGGCCCCCATGACTTATTGGCTTAGTAGGATTCATATTGGTATTGGCGGTTTAACACTCGCATCACCCGAATGAAAACCATGAAGTATGATTGCGAGATGTATGGTAGGAGGGTGTCCAGGTGTAGACACAATGACAACTCAAAGTGGGGTTAGCTCACACGACGTTTGGTATGGCATGCTTTGGCCTAATAGGTCCTTCGTACTCTCATCGTTACTCCCCAGGTAGGCAAACTGGTCCTTTATTTTGGATTTATACGAATGCCAAGCCTAGACAGGACGTTTCGACTACCGGTACTTGTACCCTTCCAGTTACTACATGTCCGTCATGAGAACTCACTTTGATGTGATTTGAAAATACAAAAATCGTTGCAAAAATCATAAGAACTGTGTGGTGTGTGCTCTCATCGATATGATATGTTATGAGGATATGATTCATAATGATCATTGTATAATAATATGTACTTATGAACATGCTTGCATAACATTGAATGTAACCATAAACATAAATCATATAAACATCATGAATTTTGTATGTAACACATAAACAATTTTAAAATTCTAATCAACTATAGTATAGGCTCTAAGGGTCTAATAACCTATCCTATATCCCTATAGTCATGGCTCTGATACCAATCTGTCACACCCCGACCCGCAGCGGAATAAGAGTCGGGGCATAATTGGGTTATCACCAAAGCTCATGATGTTTACTAAAATGTTTCATATTTATTAAATTCGAATTACAACTTCAATATTCAAAACAAGTTCATATAGTTACAAGGAAAAAGAAATTAAGCAAAACAATCCAAAGCCTAAACTGATTTATTCTTCTAGGCCGTCCTATATGTTTCTTGCTTCAACTGGATCACCTGTATCATGTGTAAAAATGGGGAATTTTGGGTCAACAATAGTTGGCGAGTGAACCTTGTTAAAAATATTTGTTATTGATTTCTTGTTGTATTTAATATGGAAAAATTGTGCAATAATCATATGTGAGCAAACGTAAATGAACAAACAATCACAAACCACCTTGCTTGAGTATATGACATGAATGATAATGTATTGTGAGATCAAGGCTCAATCAAACGGAGCCAATCGTATGTTGGCAACGTCACGTTCCGCTCATAGGTAATGGGGAACATACGAGCCTATGATGATGTATGTGAGATCAAGGCTCAATCAAACGGAGCCGATCGTATGTTGGCAACGCCACGTTCCGCTCTGGGGAACAGACGAGCCTATGATGATGTATGTACTGAAAATGATAAATTTAATCTAAACATTAACCACACAAACAATTGATACATTTTGGATACACATTTGATCATGGATATGATGGATGCACAAGTGTTTTAATGTAATAAATAATAAGCGACACATGATACACCCCAAAATGTGATTAAAACGGGGAATTGGTAGAGATTCACTCACATTGGGTGCGTTCTTTTGATGATGTTGAATGCGCACGAGTTTCGGGATTTGATCGACAAGGATAAACTAACCTAAAATAATAGCGAAATGGTTCGGTAAATAAGTGGATTTTATTAACAATTTTAATAGGATTTTTAGATTTATTTTTGTGAGCTTAAGGTCATTTTCTAACTTTAAAAATATTATTTTTAAGTATTTTTAATTTATTTTTAAATTAAATAAATAATAAAAAAATAAAAAATTTGACTTTTTTTTTTGCTGACCGTTGACCGGTCCGTTGACCGGACCGTTAACCGGTCGGACAGTGGTAATTGGTGCGCTGAGTGAGGTTCGAACCCGGGACCTCTCGTACACGTGCTCGCAGCTCTACCAACTGAGCTACGTGTCTAACCCGAAATATTCTATGTTTTAATTATATATATATACTAATTAAATGTTAATTTATTTGGTTTATATTAAAAGGATTTAAACTGGTTGAACCGGTTGCAGGGAAGCCGGATCGAACTCGGGTCCTTTGGTTTGTAAGCGCACAGCCCAACCAGTTGGGCTGTGTGTCTTATCTGTTTAATTTACGGTTTATTTTAATCTTATAGACATACCGTGGCTTGATCTGATTCTGTTTAAAAAAATTGGTTTTAATTCGGAAAGTCGGTGCGTTTATAAGGTTCGAACTCGTGACGTGCGCTATGTGTTTGCACACAGTCCACGTCTGGACTGTGTGTCTAACCCGGTTTAATATCTTGTTTTAATTAAACTTATACATAATATTCAACTTCGTCTTCTTCATTCAAAAACACAGACAAACGATATTCAACTGTTCTGGTTTAAATCGTTCGTCGAACATATAAGTGGTTGATATGTAATGGATAAAAAAATTACGAAATCGAACGTACCGAACAGACTGTTTTTCACAAAATTCCGGTCGTGGGATCTGATTTGTGAATTCCGTCTGATTGAATCAATTAATAATTTTGATCGATGAGTTGTGAAATTAAATGACTAAACAAGAGTTATCAGGAGGTTTAGATGATTATACCGATTTACAGTGTGATTTCGGAAATGTCCAGAGATTTTCCGGCGAGTGCAGAATATCCGGTAACGTTCTCTGGGACTGATTCTGGTTGAAGGATTTAAGTAGTATAAGTCTAACAATGGATTGAAAACGAAAGAGTCGAGAAAATTACCGATTTGATGTATGTCTCGGTTTTCCGGCGAAAGTCCGACGATAGCAGATAGTGATTCTGACGAACAGAAGCTAGAGTGAAAAATGAAATTGAGGGTGTTGCGATTGTTTCCGAGGTGTGAGACGATGGTATTATTAGTGTAAATCAGGAGTAATATGATTTCGGTTTTCAATCTCGAAAATCATATGAATCGAGTTCATTGAAGACAGAATTGATTAAGAATGTGGGTTGTAATTGGCAATGAATCATCGGTTACACTCAGAACTCGCGACCACACCAAAGATTTTCTGGTTATTTGAAAGCCGTTGAGCGGTTTCAGTTCTTGGCGCAAACAGATGAATTCACGGGTGCAACTTAAGTTTTATTTGATTCATTGATTACACAAACGAGTCAAGTGGCGGAGTGGTTAAGTGTTTGTTTGATAAACTAGCTGACCCTGGTTCGAAACCCGGCAGCTTGATATTTTTTTTTTGCACTTATTTTTACTTTTTAATAATTATAGTTTTTAAATTCTAATATGTTTATTAAATATGTAATGCTTAAAAAATTAATATTAATCATAAATACGCAACGAAATTTTATAACTGATTATTCGATTAATAAACGAAGCGGGTTTTGAAACCCGTTTTTCGACGGATGTTACACTAGAAGTTTGAGACTGACTTCCACAACACTTACAGCATAGCGACAACCATAGTCTCTGTTGAAGACGTTGCTGAATTTATGTTATCAAGACAATTTGATGCATCAGTCTAGGGGGAGATTGTTAGGTCCTAGAAGTGTGAGACTGAAGCATCAAATATACGCAACAGTCTACGGTGGTAAACTGGGGTTAACTGGGTTAGTTTGTATTAGGTTTGGACCTTTATAGGTCATTTGAGCATGCCATAGGCCAGTGGGCCAGGCAAGCCCATGAGGGGCATGCCTTACCCTAGGTATATAAGCTAAGCTTATTCATTTCTAGGGTTAAGACTTTTGGGATTTCTCTGGAGAGAGCCTCCACTTGTACCCGACGGTTTTGCTTGTTCAAGTAATAGAATCGTGTGCAATGTGTTAAAGTTGATTCGTGTTGTTCTTCATCTTTTCGGTTTTCTTGAAGATCACCAAGTTTAGATTCCGCCCATCATTGGTGATTGTGTGATATCGTTGATAGATCCGGATTTACAGGACTTACAAATTGTGATTCACTTTTTAAAAACATGACATTAGTATTTGATTAAAAGTATAAAATCTTGCCTTTTTAAAAGAGATTAAAAAAATATTTTTTTATTTAAGATTATGCGGCCGATAAATAAGAAATAAGAAGAAAAAATAACTATGTTAATTTTTTATTATATTATATAATATATATATATATATATATATATATATATATATATATATAAAGAATTAATACAGCTGCTTAATTTGTTTTTCTCGTATAACTTGAAAAGTATAACGTTTTATAAAAATTCGAATATACCATTGGAACGAGCGCATTTATCTCTATGATATGACCTAAGTTTCATAAAAATCGGAGTAGAGTCAAAAATAATATATTTTATTCTCGAACTAGTTTACAAACGTTCGGATTCAATTTTTTTCAAAACGGGTACCCTTCTTGGTGGATGTTACATTTGAAACACGACGGAAAGTTATATATATATATATATATATATATATTGTTATTACATAGATTGTTGCGTTTTGAAAACATTTATCGACAACTTGTATTGTCGGGATTGTCCAAAAACAGAGGAAACTCTGCCCATTTTTCGTATAAATCCATAGTACGAACGTGTTTTAGTATAAAAACGAAACCTATCGGGATTCAAAATATTTTATAAAATAAATATAAGCGCATATTCATTCTCGACGATACTTTATAACTCGTAAAACAAGTTGATACGATTTAACGAACGTGGTTTACTAGTTAACCGAACGCGAAACTTTTTATAAAATAAATATAATTATTTATATTTATTTCAAACGTCTAAATGTAATTCTACGCATCACCGCATCACCGTACGAACTGCCCGAATCATTTTGATAACAAACATACGAGAATCGGTTATAACAAACGAACTACTATATAAATTATTACGATGATTATCTACAAGACGCGAGACTATTATCGCGACTATGCAACGTTTATGTATATATGCAAATATGTATATGTATATATATAGTTACATTTACCTACGTACATGACGGCTCCTTGGAAACCATACAAATACTTATTACAAGTTTACGACGTGTATCATTTTTATACAAAAACTTGTTTGCGTACACGCGCGACCATTCGGGACGACTAACACGATTCTATAAGTATATTTATATTTTTATATAAATGTGTATATATATAATCTAAATCTCTCAGGAACTAAGTGTTTCCAAAACTTAGTAATTATCACCGACAATAAATGGGATTAAACGAGTATAACATTATCATTCCATCAAGTTAACAACACCTCCATAGGGTCGTTTGGTTAACGATTTGGTGGAGCTCGGTGACATGAAGTTTAGCCATGATTTTTGTAGAGACTGATAATTTTGATTCCTCGATCGGAAGGTTATAGATTACGTGCTAGCAAGTTTACGTTTTGGAATCATATTATGCTAACTTTGCACTGGATATCGAGGTGAGTTTATAACCTCTACTTTTTATAGTTTTACATTTTTGTAAATGTTTTCGGGTGTGGAAAGACATGCAAGTTGTGACATTTGTGCCTTTTCAATCATTGCACAATTACAAACAATTTCGTATTCAATGAAACCTTGTTTTTTATTTCCAAATAATTTTTGTATTCAATAAAATCTTGTATTTTATTGATGAGAATGAAAAAATGTCAATCGTTGCACAATAATCGTTGCACAATTTCGATCATTTTCGTGTTCGTTAAAGCGTTTTACGCATTTGCGAAACGCGTAACCGTACAAACCGAACGAACCGACATCCATGACATTTTCGGGCATAATACAAGTTACACATGTCTTAACACCTTTATATAACCTAAATAATAGGTTAAAGGGGTTAAAATGGCAAACAAGTGAAAATACAAGTCCAAGGGTCAAAAATGTCAAAAAATAATAAATATTTTTGCTTCTTCACCAAGTTTGCCACTTATCTCCAATTTTTAACACCTAGCACTTACTTTGTCACACTTAATATGGTGTTGACACATGTTAGGACACTAATCCACACATGAGGACACTTGCCATCACCTCTTAATCCTAAAATACTATAAATACCCTATGATTCTTCTATTTTTTTTCACACCACTTCAAAACACTTCAAAGCAAAGTGTGAAGTTCTTTTTTCTATCCTTCTTGGAGCTTGTTTCCAACCTTTGAAAGCCTCCTATCTTGAGTTCCAAAAGTGTTCTTCAACACGAGTAAGTACTCTTCCTAGTTCTTTAATTTTCTTTTTTTAGCTATTTTGAGCTAAAAGTCGAACAGTTTGGCAACCTGATTGACTTTTGGTTCTGACCATATTTGGTCAAGTCAAAGGTCAATTGACCTTTGAAACGTGATCGTAATCACGAAGGTTATAATCCTTAACGATTTCACCTTCTGATTACCACATTTACTAGTCAAAGTGACGAGTCAAAGTTTCGGTGAAAATGCGCATGATGTGCATTTTACGACGAAACTATTTTCAGGTATCAAAACACCAAGTTTTGATACCAAATCAGTTTTATAAACTTAGTTAGACATATTTTGACATGTCTAACTCGTCACTTCTAGTTTAGTGCTTATTTAGGGTTGTAAGTCGAGCGGTCTTGACCATCGCTTTGACTTTCGAATCCGACCCGTTTGGTAGATCTTAGGATCCTATCAAACACATATTTGTGACAATAGTCACATAGGGAATAACCTACTGAGGTTATACCTTATGGTCACATTGTTTGGTTAGTGTTATGATAAGTTACTTCTATGTTCTAAAAAAATGATGACCAAAATGCCCTTTTGCGCATAAATCCATTTTAAACACATGTAACCAATTTTTTGACATATAAACTGATTTTTTAACATTTTCAAACATGCTTGGGCATTTAAGACTTATCATAGGACATGTTTAACCATCCGATCACACGTTTACGCTAATGACCCGTTAAACTTGCGTAAGCTACCTTAACGAGTCATGATGGGTCAAAAGCACTTAGGATCCTTTCCAAATCAGAATGTTAAGTTTGTTAAACCATATCACATGAGTTCCAACAGTCGTTTGGTTTATAAGACTCATTCTATCCGATCTCCCGTTTGTAGTCCCGACACGCTAACATATTTATCTGACACATTAGGACAAGTTTGAGCTTTGTTATTTCGTTGATCAAGAACACTTTCGCAATCCTAAGTGAGTACATAGCCATCCCCCTCTTTTACATTTTCAAATGTTTTAGGGTGATTCATATGTGCCTATAATTATTTTCAAATTTTCAAAACAATATACATGGTTTATGTATACAAAATGATTTTCAAAGTGAGTACATAGTTCCCCTCTTTTACGTTTTGCAAATGTTTTGGGGTGACTCACATGTGCTAAATCATTTTCAAGTTTTCAAAAACAATGTCTATGGTTTATATATAAAACAATATGATTTCAATAATGTGAACAACTTGTTGATGTGTTATCCATAACACGAATGACATTCATTAGCTTTGGCCAAGCCAACCAGTAGTATGTTATAGTACCATAGGACTGACAATCCCATTATCGGACTGTTCACTGGATTTGGTGGAAGTTTTGGTAATGACAGAACTGTTTCTGATTAACAAATCATTTGTTGATTTGTTAGTCTAGTTAAAGAGACCCTTTGGTGGTCTATTAAAGATACCCTTTGGTGGTATAGACAACACATGTATGAATGTGTTCATTAAAGAACGATCAAAACTTTTCACAACTAAAAACACGGGCGATTTGTTTATGGCATGGACAATTGGTTTATGACACGGACAATTGATCTATAACACGGACAAATGGTTTTAAACAATGTCACGCAATGATTTTCACTTAAAGATATAAACCATACGAAGTTTTCTTTTGAATCAATCTATTACAAGGTTTTTACAAAATAAATGTTTTTGTCAAGATTCATGGCTACAAGGTTTTCACAACTCTAACCAACTTGTTTTAGTTGGTTAATTGTATTGCAATATTAAACACTTTTGATACGAGGTTTTCACTTAACGACTCTTGTAGTCGGACGAGGTGTTGCAATATGTATACAAGGCCATGAATTTGACAGACTCACAAAACCTATGTACTCACCGACATTTTTATGCTGACTCTCTTTTCACGTATGTTTCAGGAATCAATACTTGATAATATGATGCATGCTTCATGTAGGAATGGATGCGGGCCTTAGTGACTTAAAACATGAAAGACAATTTATTTATGTGTTGTTTCTGTTTATCCCAAGACAATGTAAACATTTAACATAATCAAACATAATTTTGGATTCCATGAGTTGTGAAACAATAGTTCTGTGACATGACTCCCCGACGTTTCCATCGCGGTTCGTTGTTTTACGCGGTCAGGGTGTTACAAAGTTTTGCAAAAGTACACAAAATTTCGATGAACGAAAACTATATGTTTCTAAAGCATGATACGGATGAATTTCAACAAACTCAAATGGTTTACGAAAAGATTATGCTACACATACCGGTTTTACAAAACACACGCGTATTTTCGAAACGTGCATGTGTTTCAAGACTAGTGACGGAAAGGCCCTGGTTACAATGGGACTGGGTTGTCCTGCATACAAATAAGAGGACTGGTTGGCCCTACTTACAGACTCAAATGGGCTAGGCCCATTCTCACTTGTGCAATGCACAAATACTCTAGTGGGCTAGGCCCACATATGCTCATGCGAGGCACGAAGTCTCAAGGACTGGATTGTCCGCTACTCAACTCTAAGGGCCTTAGGGTCGCTTAAAACTGTACAGTAAAGTGCTCGCTACATATTGGAACTATAACCACCTGCTAGTCTACCGTCTTGAGTAAACGATTTGGCGAGACATTTCCTAGCACGGGGTGAGTTATAGGCTCATGCGGGCATTATGTCTTTGTCGTATGCAGACATCGACGGTTATACAAGTTTTACAAACACAAGGTTTTCAAATGACATGCCAAGGAACAATGGTTTTACTATGATTTCTCACACTATTTAAACCGGTTACTAAAAAGATTTATTTCAAATCTTTTTTAAACAAAATATGAATTCGCCAACTTTATGTTGATTTTTCGCATGTTTCTTTCTCGGGTCACATATTCAAATTATGGTGCGGTTGGAATAGGAGAATCCACGGGGATTCGAGTACTTAGCGGGCGTTCTTTTTCTAGAAGTCTTGGCATTTTACACTTCCGCTGTGCAATTAAGATACTAGCCAGATCACACCAACTTTGACGTTAGCGGGTGTGACACCTACATCTTCAAACTTATGCACACGTGGTATTCTTTTATTTTAACCATTACATTGATCAACTGTTATGAACGATAGCATTTGTTAATGTAGGGATAGTTCACTTGATAGAGACATGTATTTTTTAAAAGGGAGGTCCTAAATTTTAATATGGACAGATTGAGTAGTTTAAAATAAATGGTGTAAAGTAGGATAGGAACTAGAAATAATAATTATCGTTAAAAGAATTAATAGCATTTAGATACAAATTCTGGTTATGTGTGTGTTTTTTTTAATGTTTCAGTTTCACTCTTATCTAATAAATAATATATATACTTTAACTCATTTAATTTTTAAATAATATTTTATTAATTATTTAATTTGTTTTATTCTAATAACTATCGTTCATTAATTAAAAAAATATACACGTAATGGTGTTTTGTTTTGTCTCAATATTCCGATATAAGTTTTATCGCAAACGCAATTGTACTCAAAATAAAGTATTATTTAATATCGTAAATTACATGGAATACCGGTACCTTAACAATTGAACCTATGTTGGTAGAACAACATTGGTACCGGCATCGGCATCGATATTATTGGAACTGTTATCGGTAATCATGAAACACATGTCAATATCCTTTTAGCCATATGATCATGACATTATTTTTTAAGTTACATGAGACAACTTTTATGTAATTAAACAATTGTAAATAAGCTTTATAATGTTGTGATGCAACACATTTTATTACAGATACCACCCAAACAATATCGCTATCAATGCCTGTTTTTATTTTTATAACTTTTGGTTTTAATACGAGTCGGTTTCGGCATTACTACCAGGAGCGAAGCGGTACTATACCATAACATAACTTTGTAACTCACAACTTTATGTTTGTAACTTTTGCTTGATTAGGTCTAATATTATTTTAAACATTGTTTTGTGTTTTGTGCATATACTGAATTTCCACCAAACCACGTGAGAATTATCACTAGCTGTACACATAAGTCAGATAATTAGTAAAAATATGTTATGTTATTTTAATTAATTTTGATCATATTTTGTTTTTCTCGTATCAGTTTAAGACATAATATCTTACTATATTCTGAGTATTCCTTTGCGGCGTGACTATTTTTTATCTACGTCGTGATATAACTTTTTTATGAAACCGAGTTGTGAGTAGTAATTGAAACACAAACATACGTGAAATTAAAGGTACCTCACATCTTTATATAAATCGATGTCGTTTAACCTTTTCATTGTTCTAATTGAAAATATATTATTGCGACGTGCTTAATTTATTTTTAAAACTCTGAGTATGCAGTCATGATGTGCCTATTTTTATCTGTAAAAATTCAAATTGTGAATAGTAATGTCATCAAGTGACTGAAGCACAAAAATAAATGTAATCAAAGTTGTCTCATGATTTATTACATTAAAAATGGTACCTCGTGTTGTGACATTCTTAACCATAAAAAGTAGACATTCTTTGTGAAATTGATCACCCAAATGACATCACACCCTTTAACCTCCTGAATTTGATCACTAAGTCAATGCTGAACAACTTTGGTTTACCATATTTATGAATTATGATTCTTAACTTGTAATATTGGGAACATAATTTACCAGCTCAAACTTGATTAAGTGTGGATACTTTGATAATCCAGTTGATTAGGTTTGCTATGGGACTTGGGTTTTTTAATATATAAAAAAAAGCGCCTAAGCGCTTGCGAGGCGATCAGGCGATCGAAGCTTTGGTTCTGTTGCTCCTTTTCACTTTTATTCAAGTTAGGTTGGCATTCAAACAAAGTCTCTATTGAAATATAACATTATCATCTCCATTTTGATATAAAAACAACTTTCTAGTCCTTTCTTTATGCTAAATACCTTCAAAACACTATATTTGATCATCAATTGACTATTTCATATGGCCCGATCGTATGCTCCTTTGAACCCAATCAATCATCGAATTATGTTATATAAACCGTTGGGAACAAATAGTTCCAAAACATAATCCGTATTGATAATAATATCCTATTGGTGAGGGATAGAGGTTGAAAAATGAGCGAGTTTGATTTTTTATTATTATCCTTATTTGAAAAGTTCGTGCTCGCTAAAACATAGGTTTTACTAGTTATAAGTAAAGGGATCGAAACTGTGGATTATGGTTGATATTTGTAGAATGCGCCCCACGACTTTGGACGACAATTTTTGGCCAAAATTATCTCACGTTCCGTTCGTTCAGGTGATGGTTATAAATAAACTCGGTTTTGGCCAGATTGTATACTCACTAGTGTAAATGTGGACAAAGGTGATTCATAGATTGAACGATGTAATCATCGTGTATTTGTTGTGATAATTCATGATGCTGAGGTTTTTATTTTATTTTATGTAAAACTAAAAATATGAAAAAATCAAAAGCTCCCAAACTAAGCTATCCCCGCTTGTTAAAATCTTTATAAATCTATGTTATATTACAGTTATTATCTTAAATATTAAATTATTTTAGTCAGACTCACCTTCTTTTTATATCATCACATGTTTCCTCTCTCGTTTAATTTTCATATTATAAATTAGCAACATTTTGTTGTATTATAATGTCATACCCTAAGCATGGGGTGTTAAAAAAAAAGTTTGATTTTCTCTTTTAACCCAAAGATTTTCATATTTTGTATTTTAACCCCCCTTTTAATTTTTTTACTTTTAACCCAAAGTTTTTCATATTTTATAATTTAACCCAACACTTTTTTATTTAAAACTTTGGTCCCCCATACTTTTGATCTTTCGCAAGTTTTTTGTTTTACGTTTTGTTCTAAATTTTGCAACCTAACACGTCGTAACGTTCATGTGAGGTTCAACGTTTTTTCTCTATTGTTTCACATTTGACAGTCCCGTCACAACGTGTCTATTTTCCCATTTAAAAGTTTTACGTTTCTGTTTAATTACTTCGCATTAACACACACTATAACGGATGTGCGTGGTTCAACGATTTTAAGTTTGTTTTTTGTTCGGTTTAATTTGTTTCATTTTATCTATTTTATTTTTACGAGTTTTTCTGATATTGAGAGTCGATGCCGGTATGGCATTTGTGCTACTTGGCATGGTTTTACGAACGTTCTTAACCTATTAAATTTTTTACTAATATTTTGTTTCGGTTTACCCCTATACTTCCTTTAATTAAAAATTGCTTTTTACGTGCATATTTTATGTACGTGTAGGTATAAATATGATTTGTTATATATTTCGACGTAAACTTTTTTTAGAAACGACTCAGGTCAAATGTAATACATTTTTGTTTAAAGAAACCATTTTTACGTGCATATTTTTATGTACATTTCGTTATAAATTCGAGTTGTTCTACGTTTCGGCGTAAACTTTTTGTTAAATGATTCAGGTCAAATATAATATGTTTTCGTGCTTATTTTATGTATGTTTTGTAAATTTTGTTTCGAATCGCGTGGAGTCAAATTATGGTTTCTTTTTCCCCTTTTTTCGAAAGCTCTAATTAATCTCTGTTGATTACATGTGTCAGTTTTTCCTTCATACTCGTTATGTTTTCTGTATATGAGTTGGATCACATATAACACGTTATGATTGTACGATATGAATTTGATTTACTTTACGTTTTAATCCAATCTCAATGCTTATACATGTTACATTGAGTTCAATTGGATACGTCGAAACGCGTGTTTTCATATGGTTAATGCATCACATAGTGTTTGGACTAATCCATTCAATGTTTGCGGTGTATCCGTGCCGCGATGCGGACGGGTCTTAATGCTAGTTAACTTACAAATTTTCAAAAACAAAAAAAGTTAATTAATTTACCATTTCGAAGAAGAATTAAAAATACAACCAAGTTCTATTGGATATGAGGGACGCATGGTCGGTCGGTGACATCACCGCATGAACATTGGTCTTGTTAACATTTTATGAAAGTTGTTTTTTTTTTCACATTATTATTGTAAGCGTCACCCTTTTACACACTTAATAACAGTGACCGGATTTGGGCATAAATTGTGCTGCAAATTAGGGTGATAAAAAAAATTAAATACTGAACGATAATCGAAAAAACTGTAAAAACAAACCAAAATTACTGATACTTTGAGAAATTGGAAGTTCGGTCAAAAATTTTTTATGACAGAGTTGTATGATTTTATTATTATAATTATATGTTAGGATAATAAAAATAATTAAACCGAACCCTCACTAAAACCGATATGTGTAATTTTTATTTTATTTATATACATTACATTATATGTTGGATAAGTTTTGTTACAATTTCTATAAATAATGTATTAGTCATTCTCCCTTGTAAAAGAGTAAAATGCTAAAATGGTCCCTGAATTTAAGACACTTGACACTTTAATATAAAAATGAAATATTTTGTATCTGGATCCTGAGGTTTCATTTTTGTTGTCATTTAATGAAGAAGCAAGCCACTTAAGAAGGTTGGATTTGGGTACTAACTTTAACGGGGGATTTCTTTGAGCACTTTAGGGTCAGATCGGACCGATTGAATCTGTAAAAATCGACCGTCGTTAGCCTCGCCACAAGAAAGGAATCCTCTCTGTGGCCCCCCTCCAACTTGAGAGCAAGTGGCCGTACTTAACTGGAAACTAATATGTAAGAGTTGTAGAGATTGCATAACCTCATTTGTGTTGAGGTCAAGAGTAAATATTCCATGTTGCTTGTCAATATCGAATACGTAGAGGGAGCCTCTTGGGCATAACCGTTTTTGGCTGACGATCCCTTTTTCATTTATTGGTGGTCACATAAACATGCACTCCCTACAACTTGCCAATGCCAAGGTAGGAGGTGATGGGTGGAACGGACAAAATCCGGATCCCTGATCCATATACCGTATGCGGGCAATGTTTAATGATACTCAACCGCGTTGTCATGTTTCGTAATACACCTCATCAATCGACCATAGACAAAATTAACCCAAGCACCTTTCTTGCTAAAAAGAAATAACCGAAATCATCGGCTACAAAACTATGAAACCCAAAATATTGGTAATAAGTTTGGTCTCGAACCAATCCATATTCATCCCTAAACTGTAAGTCTTGAATATATTAATATTCTTTGGACATCATTTAAAGCTTGATACTTTGATTTTTATCTTCCCTCTTTACACTTGTTTTCAGAAGGGTGGGGAGCAACCTCAAGTTTGTAAGTTGGGAATGATAACATATAAAAGAAAACAATAATAAAAAAAGGTTTTGCAATCGTCAGTTGTTTGAATTGTTACCAAGTAATCATGTATTACTATATATTTATAAATGCACATCAAAGGTCAATACATAGATTATTTGGTACATATGCTTCATTGTTGGCATAAGCCACATGAAATGAACCATGTGTCTTAAGATCACATTTTTTTGTGGTTACTTCAAATTATACATGTTGCGATAGCCATTAGCGGGAAGAAGTTATGTTTTTGTACATTGGTGGAACAACGCTACATGTTTTCCGACTCCATTTAGATCCCCATACATATAAATTTTGTATCTTGAAACCACATTTTATGACACGTTGACTTATAAATTATACCCAACACACAGGCCGACCAATGCTGCAAACTATTGAGTTGCAAAACTGGCGGGTCGGTTTGTTTAACGGATAGAAACAGGTTCGGGTCCAAACATGCAGCTTTATGGTGCATATATGCATTTGCTTGTATCTGTCTATTTCCAGGTGAGATTTGGATTTTGTACGGTTTTGATTGATGTAAAATTGTTGACATAATGAACACATTTGTCTTGGAGATTTAACTGTATTACAACCCGAATAACCTCAATAAGAAAAGATTTATAGCCATAACTTACCGCTAGTCAGCATCAACACATGTATAGTAATTTAGCTGCTAAGGCGTTTTCTAAGCACGGCTTGGGCCCGCTGCTCAAATTTCGGTAGGACCCAATCGTGCTGAACTATGTCCAGACCATCTTTTTCGGCGCCCAAACTCTGCCAATTCAATGAAATAAAATAAAGATCAAGATTCACTCGTCCAGGATGCAAAACGACTCGAAACCGGCTCACTAAAAGCTTGAATCAAGCCGAGCTTAAACGAGCACGAGCTTATTAAGCTTGACTAGGTGCGTGAGCCTAAACGAGCCTGTACAAGTCTATTATTTATATAATAATATTTAATATTTAATTAATGTAATAAAAATATAAATACATAATAAATAACAAACATAATATTATGATAAAAAGTAATTAAATAATACATATTATGTTATATCTAAAAATTATAAATATAAATATATACAAAAAATAATATCTATTGAAGATAAAGATGTGTACCTTGGATGGATCAAAGCCGAATCCGCTCATTTGCATCATACGTTGTGTATCGTCTGTAGCTGCATTGTTAAATAACGACAAGAACATGTGTAAGTAAATTCCCAATAGATGCTCACTAAAGTTAATGGTGTGATTAACAATTTAAAAAAACTCTATTAACTAATTAAAAGTTAGAAGTTCAAAGCACAAACTAACCATTTTCCTCTCCCAGAATAAGACTAAACAGACCTCTCAATCCAAACAGATTAAGGAAGTACCTGATAAAGACAAAACATATACGGTTTCAATTAGTATTACCGTATTACTGATTATGAAGGAAAAAGAACCGAAGAAGCCGACTATATACATGCGCAATGGCATACCAAGAACGACTGCTGACATAGCTGACATCAACGGTACTCAAATCGATCCCGTTTTGTAACATGGATCTAAACCTCTGAGTCAGTGGAAACGGTATCTTTGCTGGATAAACAAACACATGAATTAAAAAAAATCCGCACACCATTACAACAATATATCAGCCTGGTTCAAAAAAGCGTGAGGCGTTGCACTATGTACAACCAAAAGCTGAGTCTATCTCATCCGTTTTACATAACAACCTTTTTATCAAGAAAATCTTTCATAATTTTTCATCCCTAACTTTGTTTTTACATATCGGCCTCCTACAGACCTTAACTTTGACCAATTTTTTTACCAAAAAGTACAAACGGCGCCGCCAGCTCGCGTCCTGCGTTTGCGCATCAGCGCGCCTTTTAAAACTACGGGTGCTAAACGGGCCGTATTCGCAGGTTGGCGGGTCCAGCCCGAAAATTGTGTTAGACATATGAACCTGAACATGACATGTATATTCGCAGGTTGACCCGAATATTTTTTTTTGCATATTATAACTCTAAATGTACATATTTACAACAACAAAAATATACATGTATATAAAACAATGATATATTAATTATAAATCCATCAATTTATCTTTTAAGTTTTAAGATTTTAGCATAAAATATCCAACCAAGTTAGTTTGTGACACAAAACACATATTAAGAAAAAAAAAATTTAAAACGGGTTAAACGGGTCACCTGCGAGCACGTCGGGTTGACACAAACCCAACCCGTTTAGCTAAATGTGTTCGCGGGTTCAACCCGAACCCGTTTATACTAAACCCAAACCCGCAAATTTCATGTTAGCTTCATGCTGTGTTTTCGGATCGTCTCATAAATTCACACCCCTATTAAAACCAAGTAGAATTGAAGCAACAGGAAATACTTTACAAAACAAAAGATCAAACTATATGTTGGAAAACGGTAAACCGACAAAGTTGCATGTTAAAGGTACAACAGAACCAAAATGGACGCATACCTGCAACAAATCCGGAAAAGAAGAAGTTAACCCACGCAAAAGTGAGGGTCTGTGCACGAAAAAGGGGGGGATAGAATCAGATCTCTTATACAAGAAACTGTACTTTTGTTGAAACTTGTTAACAATGTAGAACAGCATACCTGCGGTATGATCATTGAAAGATTCTTCTTCATCATATCCATAGCCATGTTCGGATCAGAGAACATTTGTGCCTGCGGATTCTGAGCCTGCCCCTTGGGAACATGAAGTAAACCATTTTCCTGCAAAGCGAAGAGTGATGTCATCTGATTATCGTATAATTCCAGGCCATTTTTAGCGGTTTCAGACCGGCTCACACAGATCATTTTCCGGTTCAGTGCGCCTATGCGCCTTGCTGCACGCAAGGTGGCTTGACTGAATAAAATAAGAAGATATCACTTAGGGCCCCGCATTTAAGGAACCCTCAATTTTCTTGATTATACACTAAAACCATATATCAATTTTTTTATCATATGAATATGGTTATGCAAGTTTTGGTCTGTCAACAAATTAGAAAGGACCGGGATAAAGAAATTTTGGCATTTACCTTTGTGACTATTTTTTTTTTCTTTTTTGCGTTTCACAAGTTGGATTTGAATGGGTGACTCAGGGTTTAGCTTTGTTTAAATTTCAGTATTGCCAAGAAGAGCAAAGAATCAGTATACTTTGAAAGGTTTTCTTTTCACTAAAACTCACTCCAACTTTAATATGTGTAATTGTTTGCCTTTTAGAAATCGTATACGAAACAGGTGTGTCGTCGTATTTCCAAGTGTTATGATCTTAAGCAAAAAAAAAATTTATTAATGAAAAGAGCCCTGATTTTAAAATCCGCATTGGGCCCCAAAAAGGTTGAGCTGCCCTGCATGGTGGTTTGGCTAAGCCAAGCAGAGCTGAGCCTCGGCACCAAGACGCGCGCCATTGGTGCGTTCAACCACATAGTTTGAATGTAAAGTAAAATCTTTCTCTAAAATCACATAAATTATCTTCATCATTTAACAAACACGGACTAATCTTCGCAACATATTTCCCTCACATCACACATTTAAAAAAAAAGCCTTTAAAAACATTAACTGTGAATAACTAACTTAACCCTCTTCATCCAACAATCTACTACAAAATCATCTTCAACAATCGCAAACCCCCCAAATCAACAAACACACTTAACACATCAAACTAAAACCCTACCTCATTGGTATAATAAACTTTCCGAGCCCGAAACGCCTTAAGCGGAATAAACCCAGCAGCCGCTCGAAGGTTTCGAGCCCTAATTACAACCTGCCTACAAAATCCCCAACAAATTCAGTCATACACGAATACAAATTAATCAAAATACAACAAATAACTAGCTAACTAACTGACCCTTCTTTGATGATTTTGGCATCTGGTGATTGAGTGGTGCGCATGAGCTTGGAAACGAAGTAACGGAGGATTCCGATGAGAACCATGACGATTGATAGGGGGATTAGTACCCAGTCTCTGATTGCTGTGTCTAAAACTAGTTCTTCTGCCATTCTTGATCGGATCGGATCTCTCGTTTGATCTGTTCTTGTTAGTTGTTTACCAGAAGCTAGGCTTTTGTCTGTGTAATCCACTAATTCCTTTTTAAGTTTCTACTACCCACACTAATCGAGGCCCGTTAAGACTCTAGTAAGAGTGAGATGCTTTTTAATTTGGGGAGTACACTTATTTAATACCAGAAAGTCGTTCTTTTAATCAATTTAGAGAGTATAACAACCTAATACAAAAAGTTGTTGTTCTAAAAAAACTCCTTATTTATACTTTCATAACTTTATTAATATAGAATTTAGTCAAATGTCTAATACAACAAAGACGTTTTTCTAATCAATTTGAAGAGTACAAGAAAGTCGTTGTTCTAAAAAAACTCTTCCCATACTTTCATAACTTTTAATAGAATTTACTCAAATGTCTGGTTTGAATACTTTGTTACTTTCATCCAAATTTTTTTATTATTCTTTTCTAGTTTTTGTTTTAGTGTCACCAAAGAATCATCTGATCATATCCCAACTAGATAATAATGTCTATAGTGATGGGTTATTTTAACATTTCGTACTTATGTTTATTTTAATCGTTTTTACCCCTATTTACTCCCCTCCTTTACAAATGGTAAAAACCCTAGATTTCACCATCGTACGCATTTCACCATAAGAGTAATAATTAAACTTCAAACTTAGTTCACAATAAATTAAAAGACGATTAAAGCGTCAAGTGATAAAATGCGGTTCAAAAATGATGAGTTTAATCCATCTATGGAATATGGTTTGATCATCTAACAACACAATTAATTTTTCTCTGTTACATAAATCATTGCTAATGGGTTTTCTTTACACTTTGATTTCAGCTAATAATTATATGTGCAAAATCTAACATATTTTTTATATCAACTGGGGCGCATTTCGGTCGTTTTTTTTTTGTATAAGTAGTTATTTGTTTGCTTTTGATTTTCAGGGTTAAAACTGCGTAAAACGACAAAATGAGCAAATTCTCGGCAAAAAACAAGACTTTTTTTAAGAAAACGGACAAGTCATACACCCTTGTGTTTGTTCCCCTCTATAAAAGACAAAAGAAGCCATTTGTCACGGGGTCGTGCCTGATCAAACACACTCCCGTGTTACACTAATCCAGATAAGACAAAATAGGCCACACGCCCTGTGGCATATCATTTAGAAGATGACAGATTGAAGAACAATGGGACCCACAAAGTTGGTTAGACCATGCCTAAGTGTAACGTTCTGTATTTTTTATTCTTTTCCATTTTTAATGTAATTCGTATTTTCATTTCTATCCTTTGTAATTTGAGACTTGATCATAATAGAAATGATATTTTATACTATTTTTGCCCAATCATACTTGCATAATACGTAAACATTCACGAATAAAAGATAAAAGATAGATTTATTTCATATGTTTTAAACTTCTTCTAGGCTGGTTCCAGGCCATTTTTAGCGGTTTCAGACTGGCTCACACAGATCTTTTCCTCGTTCAGTGCGCCTATGCGCCTTGCTGCACGCAAGGTGGCTTGACTGAATAAAATAAGAAGATATCGTTTAGGCCCCTGCATTTAAGGAACCCTCAATTTTCTTGATTATACACTAAAACCATATATCAATTTTTTTATCATATGAATATAGTTATGCAAGTTTTGGTCTGTCAACAAATTAGACGATTGATAGGGGGATTAGTACCCAGAGTCTGATTGCTGTGTCTAATACTAGTTCTTCTGCCATTCTTGATCGGATCGGATCTCTCGTTTGATCTGTTCTTGTTAGTTGTTTACCAGAAGCCAGGCTTTTGTCTGTGTAATCCACTAATCCCTTTTTAAGTTTTACTACCCCACACTAATCGAGGCCCGTTAAGACTCTAGTAAGAGTGAGATGCTTTTTAATTTGGGGGAGTACACTCATTTAATGCCAGAAAGTCATTCTTTTAATCAATTTAGGGAGTATAACAACCTAATACAAAAAAGTTCTTCTAAAAAAACTCCTCCTATACTTTCATAACTTTATTAATATAAGTAGGAGCAAATTCGCGATAAAAAACAAAACTATTTTTTTAAGAAAACGAAAAAATCATACACCCTTGTGTTTGTTCCCCTCCATAAAAGACAAAAGAAGCCATTTTCACGGGTCGTGCCTGATCAAACACACTCCCGTGTCACACTAATCTAGATAAGACAAAATAGGCCATACGGACGGGACACGCCCTGTTGCATATTAATCAGAAGATGACAGATTGAAGAACAATGGGACCTACAAAGTTGGTTAGACCATGCCTAAGTGTAACGTTCTGTATTTTTCGTTCTTTCCTATGTTTAATATTATTCGTATTTTCATTTCAATCCTTTGTAATTTGAGACTTGATCATAATATAAATGATATTTTACACTATTTTTGCCCAGTCATACTTGCATAATACGTAAACATTCACGAATACGCATTTTGATTCAAAACCGAGCCATACCTCGAGTTTATATTTTCTTTGAATATTATTCACACGTGTTATTATCATATACATGCTTAGAAACACCTTAAATGTTCAAAACATTCAAAACAATACATTTATAGCACCAAATAACAAGCAAACCAAGTGCAAGGACTAAAATTAAATTTTTGACATTTTCTTGGGTCCTTGCAGACCATATACTCAAGACTTTGTGGTCCGCAAGGGATCTGTCTTATAGAAACTTGCTAGCTTGCGAATTTTGGTCCATTTTCCCTCCTTTCAACTCCCAACCATCTCATTTAACACCCAAACCCTAATTCTACTTATAAATACAACCCCTACCACCTCCTAAACACTTTCCACACTTCAAACACGCTCTCTGACACTCTCAAATCACCAAGAACTTCAACTTAGGGAAGAAAACTTTAAGTTCAAAAAAGTGAGTTTTGAGCTTCTTTCTTCCATTTTCTTTTGTTTTTCTTCCTCTCCTTCCTTGAAATACCTCTAGGAGTATTACTACTTGTTTGCCAAGGTAAACAAGCATGGTAAACCACCATTTTGAGTCTAAGTTAAGTTTTTTCTTGTTTTTTTAAAACTTTTCATACATGCTCATTTTTACTTTATTTTTGGAACATTCTCATACTAAACCAAGTCACTAACAAACTTCCATGTTGAAGGCCTTGTGTTAAGGTTTTGTTCTAGAAATTTTGAGGTTCATATGCCTCCATTTCACACTTCCTAAGTCTCTAAGTAATTTTCAAGCAATAAAGTGAGCAAACTACACCAAGTCTCCAGCCACACAATGTTGGAAGCACTCGTCTAGATATACCTCACTTGGTTACTTAGCAAAATAGATAAGTTAATTATGTATTTCATTACTTATATTCATGACCATCTGAATCATCAACTATGTTGATGATTTTGTGCACTGGTGAATTCTTTAGGTTAACTGAATTATCCTACCTCTAATGTTTGACAAACTTGACTATATACATAATATATATATATGTATATAATACTTATTTCAAAAAACAAGCCATTATATCAATCAATTCATGGTTGAATATGATATGGAAAGGTGGAGAAAGAGAAATATATTGATCTTGGGCTTCTAATGAGTGTTTAGCAATCATGAAAAACACAAACTAAAAAATAGTGTCCAGATAAGTGTCTAAAGCAATATATGTTTGATGTGCGTGAATTAAATGTATTTTTATTATTATAATTTTCGTTCACACAGATTAGGTTTTAAAATAGTTTTTACTTAAAACCAACTACACACACATAGGGCAAGTGTACCCGTCAGGTGGTAGTATAGTTCGCTGGTAAGAACCGGATATCAATCCGTTGACTCGGTGTCTCAGTACTAAATTTTCGTTACTTTTAAACCTTTCCAATTGATGAGTTGGTTTTGTTCCTAATTTATCATGCAAAATAATAAACTACTACTAAACTAGAGAATGACAATTTCTAAGAAAGGGTTGCCTAAACTAAGTATCCACAAACAAACATGTGACAACTAATTGGAGGATCAATAGTGATGCAAGCTCTAAGTTAACTAAGTCTCCAATCAAGGTTTCCTAGTTTAATAAACCTTAGGAAAACTAAAATGAAATAATCACTCTAATCACCTAAAAATTATTATTTGAAGCTCACTTGCTTAGTTAGTGTTAACCTTTAAAAAGAGTTATTTGTTTGTCAAAACTCCTAACTCTACAAGTTTGGGAAAATTACCATGAACAACATAACAATCACGCTAACTTGCTTTCAAGTAAGTAGCACTATCATCATGTTCTTGACAAAAAACCACAAGCATGGTCATGCTAGATAACAATCTTGGCCAAAAATCATCAATCTAACACAAACACAACTATAGAATCCAAGTAAACATTATTATGATTTTTCCAAATCTAAATGCAAGAATTCCTACACATGTTCAAATCATCATTCAAGTCATGTTAACAATTACCATTCCTAGTTTCATGATATGAATCATGCTAACAAGTTACTAAGATTCAATAATCATAATCTTTACATGGGCTTTCCAACACAACATGTAAATACTTATGACCAAACATTCAAGAACAAGGACTTTAAGCATGTATTAGAACCCAAGAACAAGATTTAAGCACTACTATGAAGATTAACAAAAACAATCACCACATCAACTTCCATGATTATCACATATTCATAAGCTTCAACTAGTTTAGGCAACACCAAATGTTTATCCTACAAGGCTCATGATAACTAAGACAAACATAAAGTAATATGGATTGTGCATGAATAACAAGTGAAATACTAGTGTTTAAGACAAGGTAATTAGCTAAATGAGTTGGATTATCAAGTGATACAACCTCCTAAAGGCTCATGCTTCAATCTCCAAGCTTCCAAGATCAGCTTCTTGAGAGAGAAATCCACCCAAATGCTCCAACTCCCCTTCAAATGAGCTGAATTCACGTGTTTAAGCTACTGGGCATTTGGCACGACCGTGCCACCATTTGGCATGGTCGTGCTTGGTAAGTGCCAGGTGCCTTTCTGAGTTGTTGACCAAGATTGATGCCAAATCGGAAAGATCCCGCTAAAATTTCCCCGAGGTGGCACGACCGTGCCACCATTTGGCACGGTCGTGCTTATCGATATCGCACTCGGAAATGACTAAGTTGAACTCGGAAACTAGCTTATCAGAGCCTGTGATTGCACGCGCACGGTCGTGCCAAGTGTTGATTTGGCTCGGATTGTGCAGTCTTGTGATAGTGCTTGTGATAGTGCCGACTTCTTGATGCTTGGCACGGTCGTGCCAATGGTTGGCACGGTTGTGCCATATCTGGCAATTTGGCAGATATGTTCCATTTTTGCTCCAATTTGCTTCAAAATCCTTTGTTTCTTTACCGGGCCGAAGCCTGGACCTGCATTTTCACAAATAACTCAAATGAGTATCTAAATCAATGAAAATACGACAAGTTTTTGCGTAACGGGGTCTATTTGACGTTTTAAATATGTATAAATTCTTATACATCAAACATCCCCACACTTGAACTTTGCTTGTCCTCAAGCAAACTAAAACAAACTAAAACTCTCTAAATGGCAATAACCTCAACTAGCATTTTATACGCACAAACAAATTACTCGGGCTAGAAAAATCAAGGACTACTCGACATGATGGAAAAAAAACAAAAAGGTATATAAAATAAGTTTATGAGCAATGGTCCATCTTGGAAATCCCTACAAGTCTACCTCACATCCTCACAATGTTCACACACACTCGGCTAATATATGGGGCACATACGATTTATGGAGTATGTGTTAAACACTCGATGCACGACGATGACTATTTGATATCATAAGCTTGTGAAAGGATCGAATTTAATCACTCGACAAAAGCATAACATGAATCATGAGGTCTTATTCGGGTTGTAACTTGGCTAGGGTCAAGGGTATGGAAGTGGATATTTAAAGTGGCTAAAACGTTTGTAACCCGGCGGTTCGACTAACTTGAAACAAAAGAAAATAAGAACTATACAATTTAATATTATCTAACCAAGAGCTAATCAACGGATTTAGCTTTTCCACTCCAAAATTGCTCTAATGAAGCTACTTGGTAAGGCTTTTTTAACTATAATCGTTTTTCTCAGTTTGTTTTTTTTTTGCACATCCTTGAGAGGGAAACTAAGTACGTCTACTTAGATAAAAACTCTACCCCATGATGTTGCCACTATAAACTAAGATACTATACAAAAGTAATAAGTTAATCGCTAACCAAACCGGGCTTCCAAACAAAAATGGGTTAAAATATAAAAGGCTAATTTGGCTAAGTGGCTATGATTTAGTGGTTTAAAAGAAATGAAAGGGGAAGACTCAAATTGGTTTAACTTAGGGAATAATTTGGGATGAGGGAATACATAAAAATTGGTTAAAACCAAAAGGTTTCCTGTACCTCAATCATTTTCATGCTAATATTCGCCTTGCGGCCTCGAAATGTATACCTAACACAAATTCTAAATCACAAAAGTCATCCGACTCACTCAATCTTTGCCCGCAAAAACATGAGCAAAATAATTCTAAAGCTACAAAGGCTCAAAAATGACTCACGAAACGGGCGTATTGGGTAAATATGCAAGGCAAACAAGTAGGTCAATCGCTTGATTTCTCATGCTCAAGTGTATACAATTTTTTTTGTGGTAATCCTCACGCGAGCGAGCCCTTTTTGCGTTCACCCTTTGTATATTTGTCAAAAAATTAGTGTTTTATAAAAATTTGTTGGGTTGATTATTAAGCCACAAAAAATCATTCAAGAGAGCTTTATTTTATTTTATTTCTTTACTTTTTATTTATTTATTTATTTATTTTTTTATTTTTTATTTTTTTTAACATGACAACAAAGCTCAAGCGCTAAACCACCTCCCACACTTGAAATGTACATCGCCCTCGATGTACACAAAAACAAATATATGAAAACATATATAATGAAAGCGGAGGAAAATGGGAACATGAAAACTCCCCTGAAATGAAACGGCATGAATGGAGCGAAGTGACAAGTAAGGAGCAACCGCAACAACCGCCAAGCAACCAACAAACCAACCTCTCAACCAAGCAACTACACACTAGCAAACAAGATCAAATACACAAAAGATTACCCAACCCATGTACCTTGCCTTGTTTATTTAAACCACTAATCATAATAAAAGGAAATAAAAGATCACAACGGAGGGGTGTACGGACGGTGCAAAATGGCACACCCCTCAAACACGAAATGCAAATGAAGTACGACAGGAGCTGTAAGATCAGGGTCGGCCGCCAGATCTGAAGGACCGGTATCGTCCCGGCGGTCAAAACGGGATCTCCTAGTGAAGTGCGGCGGCGGCTGTGTGTACGGATGACCGAGCGAGCTTGCTAGATGTTGCTGAGACCCGAATAACCAGTCGAAGTTACACCTACTTTGCTCGTACATATCTTCCATAAAATTACCCTGACGATGCTGCTCAGCGCGGATCAAGTCCACGTCGTGTCGTACAGCTTGCTGCTCCAATGCTAGCCCATCCATTCTTCTCCAAAGATCCACTGTAGACGGTTCATGCGGACCATATGCACCCTGCTCGTAACCACCACCAAAACCACCAAACAAGTGCTCCCAACTTAGGCTTCCAAAACCCTTGCCTATTTCACCCATCAGGGTCTGCTCCTCCAGCAGCCTCACCTGGCCCGAATCCTGGAGCATCCTGCATGTGGACGTCCTTGGCTCCACCAACATCGCCTATCTGGATCACTTTCTCCCTCAGGGAGTGGGTCCCAAATCCTACCCAATCGATTCCACCAACTGCGGGATGCCATTAACCTTACGAATCATATGCATGGCAGTCAGCTGTGCCACATCAAGTAATCCATAATCACAAGTTACGGTAAGATCATCCAACCGCACCCTGTAGTGCCTAGCTAATTGGTGGCGAATGCACCACCACAGATCCTCGATGTGGGGATCGACCCAATACCCCTTTGGATGGACTCTGCAACACTAACTGCGACATTGCAGTTGGACCCGATATGATGCAATAGAGGTGGAAAAGGTCGCGGGTGGTGATGTTTCCAGTGCTATCACCCCGACCGCCGATTACGTGGAAGATGGCTCGCTCTATGATGCGGTGCAACGGGTCAAGAATCCATGTGGCTTTGGCTCGGCGTGGATCCCAGGCCCGGCCCGGTACAGTGATCTGATCCCAGAATGCTATCTATCAGCCTCCCATTCTTGCAGACTGATGTGAAATAACTTTGGATTCGATCTCATCCTCCTCATATAATCCAAGTATCTGACCAAACCTTGTGATCGATTGATGATGCCACTTTCTTCCCAGACGGTAACTAACACCAACTCTTTTCTCATAAACATCAGGGCAAGGAAGATAAACTGAACAGGCAAAAAACTCGATAACTAACTCGACATATTGGGGCTCCGCCATTGCGAAAGGCGAGACCAAGGAGGGGTCATGAGCTCCTCAAATCTTTCAGTCTGACCGAGTAGGTCGAGATCGACCTTTGCATCGTCCTCATAGGCTCGATTAAGTGCCTACGAGCCCACAATCTTTCAACCTTGCAATACAATGCCCTTCCCTGGCATTGTCGCTGAAACGAAGAAATGGGTGATTCATCTGCAAGAATAGAACAAAATCAGCAATTATTCAGCAACAAAATTAAAAAAAAAAAACCATCTGGACAGTTGGCACGGTCGTGCCTGGGTTTAGCACGGTCGTGCGTGGATGAACAACACAGATTTTATGAAGTTTCTGGAAAAATTATGAAGTTCTGGGTTTATTCTTCAAGTGGCATGGTCGTGCCTGGGTTTGGCATGCTCATGCTTGACCTGGTTCTGATAAATCTAAGCAAGTGTTGAAGATCTGGAATTTCTTATGAAGAGCACGATCGTGCCAGGCCTTGGCACGGTCGTGCTTGACCGATTTTCTGGGCAAATTATAAGACAGTCACAAATTATGAACGGCACGATGGTACCAACCCTTGGCACGGTCGTGCGTGACGTAACCCAGATTCTCGAAATCGCTCAAAACGCACCCAAAAACCCGATTTTTCCATCTTTTTGCTTAGGGGTTTTGTAAATCGGTCACTTATGGTCAATAACAACACAACACTAAAAAAAGGCTTGAATCGGGTGATTTAGACCAAGCCCTAAAAACAAAACATAAACTACCATGAAGAAAAACCTAAGACTAAAGAACTTAACAAAGAAGGAGAAGGATTCGTACCTGGAATGATTTTTGGATGAAAGAAACTAGTAATCTTGGAGGAAGCTAGGAGATGCAAGGGATCCGTGAGTGTTCTTGATGGGTTCAAGTGAGGTGAAGAAGGTTTAAAGAGAAGTGGTTGAGTGTATTATTGGTGGGTGCTATTATTGGTTCTGCAAAGGGCTGACACTAGCAGGCCTGGTAGTGCCAGAATTTTCGGTTGATAGTGCTGATTTTCGGTTTTTTTTTAGTTTAATTTTGAAAAACATAGTTTGTACAAAAATTAATTTAGAAACTAAAGGGTGGAAATAAAAATGAGAATTAAATGGACTCCTTGAACCCGGGACACTCACGAAGCATCTCCTACCAATAAAATAGCCGAACTAACATACCTGAGAGCCGGCAACAAGCACTAAAATCCCTCGCGACCAGAACAAACCGCAACCTGAAAAAAAGAAAGACAATCAACCGACACAATATATATCAAAAACGGGCTAAGTTTATTTACGAGTCTTCAGCTAGACTCACCACCCCGCATTCATTTGTTCCTAGGGTGGAGGGTAACAACCTCCTCACTCTGATCAACGGGCCCTCCAACATAAGCCTTTAACCTATGCCAGTTGACCTTAAACAACCGGCCATCCTCGTGACCTATCTCCACTGTCCCGTAAGGAAACACTAACCGTACAGTGTAGGGACTGACCATCGAGACTTGAGCTTACCAGGAAATAAGCTCAGACGAGAGTTGTATAACAACACATGATCACCCACTTAGAATTCTTTCTTGTCCTTCAAGCGTCTATCGTGCAACATCTTGGTACGTTCCTTGTATAGCTTGGAGCTCTCATATGCCTCATTCCTTATCTCCTCAATCTCGTGGATCTGCACAAACCTGTTCTCGCTCGCAGCAGCCATATCAAGATTAACTGTCTTCAAAGCCCAATAGGCTTTGTGCTCGAGCTCCACAGGAAGATGACAAGACTTTCCATAGATCAATTTAAACAGTTGTGGTGCCTATAGGAGTCTTGTAGGCTGTCCGGAAAGCCCACAGTGCATCATCCAACTTCTCGGACCAATCCTTACGGCTAGAGTTAACCGTCTTCTCCAAAATCCGCTTGATACCCTGATTAGTGACCTCGACCTGCCCACTCGTCTGTGGGTGGTATGGTGTAGAAAACCGATGCTGCACAGCATATCGGGACAATGCTTTCTCAAGCTGTGCATTGCAGAAATGAGTCCCACGGTCACTAATCAATGCCTTAGGGGCACCAAATCGAGCAAACAACTTCTTCAAAAATTTCACCACTACTCTAGCATCATTTGTGGGTAAAGCCTGTGCTTAGCCCACTTAGACACGTAGTCAACAGCAACTAGAATATAGCGGTTACAAAAAGAAGTCGGAAAGGGACCCATGAAGTCTAGCCCCCATACATTAAAGATCTCACATACTTGGATGCCGTTTTGCGGCATCTCATGGCGTGCTGAGTTGCACCATCTCCCGGAGACTCAGTCTCAATCTCCTCATCAACCTCATCATCAATCGGCTTTGGTGAAGCAGCCGAAGTGATGGGCTCAGTGGTCTTGCCGCTTCTCAACGTGATGGCCTTCGCAGTAGCATTCGGATTAGGCTCCGTATTGCTTGGAAGGCCCCTCTGTTGTCTCTCAGACAACATCTTGGCAATCTGGCCAACTTGGTTCTCTATGGTCTGCATGGAAGCCTTTTGGCTTCTCAACTCACTCCCGTGCCTCGTGAAACGACCGTCATACTCCTTGAAGCGCTTTTCATTTTCGATTCTTTGAGAATTTTGACCAGCTAAGAGTTGACTAAACTTTCCTGAACACTAGGTTCATTAGTGGAAGCATCTGCTGAGGCCGAGGTGCACCGTATCCTCCAAGAGCTGGGGGCGTGGAGCGAACCCGAGTGGATGCTGATTTGACGCTTCAGACTTCCATAAATCTACATGCTAGGACGTACTGTTTCCTCCAAGAAGCTGTAGGGATTATGCTGAGGACGGTACTGGTTTCCCATAAAATCTACATGCTCGTGCGACACCTCTCTAGCCTGAAAATCGCCTACATGATATGCTCCCCCACTCGAGGAACCACTCGAGTGGATCTCCATCACTCGATCAAACTTTGAAGATAAGGCATCCATTCGTGCTGTGATGGCGGTGAAGTCATTCACGTGATGAACTCCCTGTCTAGAACTCTTCCCTCGCGATGGCTGCTGTGTCCGATTCTTCAAGGCGCATTTCTCTAATATCTCAAATGCCTCGTTGGCATTTTTCGTGCCTATGTCTCCGCCTGAATATGTATCGACCATCATCTGCCCTTGACCATCCAAACCATGGTAGAAGATCTGACATTGTTGCCACTTGGGCAACCCGTGGTGTGGGACCTTTCTCATGAGCTCTTTAAACCGCTCCCACGCCTCATAGAGGGGCTCATCATCGTCCTGTCGGAAGTTAAGAATCTTGGTTCTTAACCGAACAGTTTTCTCTGGGGAAAATATTTCTGAAGGAACTTCTCAGCTAATTGATTCTACGTAGTGATAGATCCAGCTGGAAGTGAAAGAAGCCACTCTTTATCTCCATCACGTAAAGAGAACAGAAAGAGCCGAAGACGTATTGCATCCGATGATGCATCACGAATGGTGAATGTGGCACAAACCTCCAGAAACCCCGCGGTATGGACACTAGGATCCTCGTGATCCTTGCCATAAAACTGAACCGCATTATGCAGCATCGAAATGGTACCAGATTTGATCTCGAAATTATTATTATTTATTGTGGGTACATTGATGCTCACAGGTAAACCCTCAAGTGAAGGTTTCCTATGTCGTTTAAGACCCTCGTTTCCTCTTCGTCTGCCATTTCTACGTAAACCTCGTGAAATGTGTCGTCTCCCAACGCGTCTGCCTCAATTGTGGCGGCCACCCTGCGGGCTCGCTCCCGCAATCTTTGATGAAAATTGTGCTCCGGTTCTGATGAAGGCTCAACAACTTCAGCAACTGGGGTTGAGGACATGCACGACCTGTAAGGAAAAAGAAGTAACACAATGCCCTATGTATACACAAAAATAAAAAGGATTAATTAATTACTTAACATATTTTTTTTCAATTAATCATGTGAGACAAATAAAAACAACTAGACAAAACTTTGTACACTTTTCACAATGGTTTAATAAATAACTCCAACCATTCTTGAGAAGACCGAGTCCCCTGCAACGGCGCCAAAAAACTTGATGTGCGTGAATTAAATATATTTTTATTATTATAATTTTCGTTCACACAGATTAGGTTTTAAAATAGTTTTTACTTAAAACCAACTACACACACATAGGGCAAGTGTACCCGTCAGGTGGTAGTATAGTTCGCTGGTAAGAACCAGATATCAATCCGTGGACTCGGTATCTCAGTACTAAATTTTCGTTACTTTTAAACATTTCCAATTGATGAGTTGGTTTTGTTCCTAATTTATCATGCAAAATAATAAACAACTACTAAACTAGAGAATGACAATATCTAAGAAAGGGTTGCCTAAACTAAATATCCACAAATAAACATGTGACAACTAAGTGGAGGATCAATGGTGATGCAAGCTCTAAGTTAACTAAGTCTCCAATCAAGGTAACCTAGTTTAATAAATCTTAGGAAAACTAAAATGAAATAATCACTCTAATCACCTAAAAATTATTATTTGACGCTCACTTGCTTAGTTAATGTTAACCTTTAAACAAGAGTTATTTGTTTGTCAAAACTCCTAACTCTACAAGTTTGGGAAAATTACCATGAACAACATAACAATCACCCTAACTTGCTTTCAAGTAAGGAGCACTATCATCATGTTCTTGACGAAAAACCACAAGCATGGTCATGCTAGATAACAATCTTGGCCAAAAATCATCAATCTAACACAAACACAACTATAGAATCCAAGTAAACATTATTATGGTTTTTCCAAATTTAAATGCAAGAATTCCTACACATGTTCAAATCATCATTCAAGTCATGTTAACAATTACCATTCCTAGTTTCATGTTATGAATCATGCTAACAAGTTACTAAGATTCAATAATCATAATCTTTACATGCGCTTTCCAACACAACATGTAAATACTTATGACCAAACATTCAAGAACAAGGACTTTAAGCATGCATAAGAACTCCAAGAACAAGATTCAAGCACTACTATGAAGATTAACAAAAACAATCACCACATCAACTTCCATGATTATCACATATTCATAAGCTTCAACTAGTTTAGGCAACACCAAATGTTTAGCCTACAAGGCTCATTGTAACTAAGACAAACATAAAGTAATATGGATTGTGCATGAATAATAAGTGAAATACTAGTGTTTAAGACAAGGTAATTAGCTAAATGAGTTGGATTATCAAGTGATACAACCTCCTAAAGGCTCCTTCTTTAATCTCCAAGCTTCCAAGATCAGCTTCTTGAGAGAGAAATCCACCCAAATGCACCAACTCCCCTTCAAATGAGCTGAATTCACGTATTTAAGCTACTGGGCATTTGGCACGACCGTGCCACCATTTGGCACGGTCATGCTTGTAACATCCGTAAAAAACGGATTTACCAAACCCGCTCCGTTTATCAACCGAACAGTCAGTCAAAATTTTCGTTGCGAATTAAATGCCCAAAATATTTTTAAACGATCCGTAATCAATTATTATACGCGAACATATATTTAGTTTTTGAAAAACTGTCAAAAAACGCAAAATAAAAATGATTTGTTTCAGCCGGGTTTCGAACCCGGGTCTGTACCGAGTCAGGCAATGACTTAACAACTCACACACAAACCACTGCGCCGCTTGTTATGTTTGATGAATAACAGAATCATTTAATTGATATAGTGACTTTACAAATTCAAAACCGGCGCCCAAACGGTTCAGTCGTCGGAATCCCGGAATATTCGCGAGCCTTAACTACGATTTACGTTATAACGTAAACCTTTAATCAGACGTCGGTTATAACCGATGTTTGAAGTCCGCGACACTTTTCAAAACCGCCGGAAAATTTAAATAACGAACACAGTCCAAAATCAGACCAAATACATTTCGATTATTCCCTATAAATTCAACCACAATCGTCTGCAAACCTTTTCGCTAAAAATCACGTCTTTTCACGGCGTAATTCCACTCGCCGGAATTTCCCTGTTCGTCGCCGGAAAACCGGTTTCCCCATTGCCGAGCTTTTCTGGACCTCTGAAGCTTATACCGGTGATACCCTTACCTTTTCCAAACTTTTCGGAGACTAGCTGCTACAAGGAACACGTCGCCGGAGGTGAATTCTGTCGCCGGAGTTCTGCCGGAAAACAGAGAGTCTTGTCGGTATATTTCTCCGCCCAGTTTCTTTTCCTTTTCACTTTTATCTTATCTTAATCGACGGTAAAACACTAATAAAACGGATAAAATCTTGAACCAGTCTGTCACCGATTTCTGGTTATTCTTTCGGTGAAGAAGATGAAGACTTGTTATCATATAAGTTTAATTAAAATCATGAAATAAATCGGGTTAGACACACAGTCCAGCGGTGGACTGTGTGCACATATAAAACGCAAAACGTCTCGAGTTCGATTCCCGTCTCACACACGCTGCCTTAATAAAATGCATTTTTTTGTTACTGAACCGGATCGCCTTAGTTATATGTTAAGTATATTGATAACCAGAATAATAACCAAGTTAGACACACAGTCCAGCGGTGGACTGTGTGTTTGTTTATATCACAGGTCACGAGTTCGAGTCCGGTCCTCAGCACCGACTCGGACAATTATCTTTTCTTTTAAATAAGGCAGAAAAGGAAATATCTATTTTGTATTTAAGTATAATAAAAACCGAATATTATAACATGTTGAACACACAGTCCAGCGGTGGACTGTGTGTTGGATTGAACCACAGGTCCCGGTTCGAGACCTGTGGTGTGCATGACCGTTTTGTTTAAACCGTTTTTAAAATAAAAAGGATTTCTGTTTAAACTAATTAGTGTATATATATAATTAAAATCGGATATATAACGGGTTAGACACGTAGCTCAGTTGGTAGAGCTGCGTGCACGCGTACGAGAGGTCTCGGGTTCGAGCCTCACTCAGCGCACAATAATCTGTCAACGAACCGGTCAACGGTCAGGTCAACGGTCAACCGGCCGGTCAACGGTCAGAAAAAAAAAATAAATATTTTTATTATTTTTATTTAATTTTTTTTTATTTAAAAATCAATTATAAATACTTAAAAATAACATTTTTAAGATTAGAAAATAGCTTCAAACTCACAAAAATACACCCAACAATCCTACTAAAATAGTTTAATAAAATCCGTTTACTCACCAAACCATAATGCGATTTATCTAGGTTAAATCTCACTCGTGGTTAAAACCACTTCGCGTGCATTCATCATCATCAACCGAACGCACCCACTGTGAGTGAATCTTACAATTCCCCCTTTTAAATTACACGTTTTGGGGTGTGTCATGTGTTATAAATTAATTAATTTATTTATTTAAACTTGTGCCATACCACATCATGACTTAATCTTAGATTGATTTATTGTTGTGATTTATTTATATTCCGTTTGTCAAATTACACGAAACTCATACATTAAGCCCATCAGTTCCTCGTGGGAAAACGAGTAGAACATCGCGTGCTTCAATTCAAATTCATTATTGTTCATGTGTGTTTTCATTGAGTTTATATTGTTTGTAGTTGTGTTATTCATATTATCATGTTTATGCAATTCATTCATCAGGCCCCTCAGTTCCTCGTGAGAGACGAGTTGAGCATCGCGTGCCTTTAATTGTTTCCATTATTATTCATGAGTGTTTCATTTAACATCTTATGATTGTTGATCAAGTTACATCTAATTTTACTCATGTTTGGTTGTGCACATATTTCATAATCAATTTAAATAAATTGCTCAAATGTTTTCCATAGGATTCACTCGCCAACATTATGTTGATCCAAAAACCTTTTTACACATGATACAGGTGAACAGGTTGAAGCAAGGATAGCATAGGATATGCCTTAGAAGAGAACAAAGGAGTTAGATTGTTAGTTAGATCATGTTGTAGCAATCATTGTAAACTTTCATTTAATTTGTATTAATGAATATGAAACATTTAATAAATGTCATGAGCTTTGATGATAACCCAATCATGCCCCGATCACCTTATCCGCTGCGGGTCGGGGTGTGACAGATTGATATCAGAGCCATGACTATAGGGATATAGGATAGGTTATTAGACCCTTAGAGCCTATACTATAGTCTGCCTAAATTTTAAATTGATTAGGTGGTTACATACAAACTTGTGATATTTATTTGTTTCATATTTGTTTACATTTCAGTCAAACATACATGCTCATATACATGTTCATTATACATATATACATATTCATTATACATATATCGATGTTCATGTGTTCAATTTATTTTCATACTCTCGCTATCCAAAGATTTTATGCAATTTTCAATTCTCATCAAAGTAAGTTCTGCGACGGGCATGTAGTAACTGGAAGGGTACAAGTACCGGTAGTCGGAACGTCCTGTCTAGGCTGGCATTCGTATAAATCCAATATAACGGACCAGTTTGCCTACCTGGGGACCAACGATGAGAGTACGAAGGACCTATTAGGCCAAAGCATGCCACACCAAACGTCGTTCGAACTAACCCTACTTTGAGGTGTCACCGTGTCTACACCTGGACACATTCCAAACATCGCACGTTGTATACATATTTCTCGATTTTCACCGGGTTTTGTGTACGCAACCAGGCAGAAACCGTGCGAACCATATGAAAAACCGGTAATTCATGGGGGCCCACATGATTACATAAGGTAAAGTATGGCGGCATGACGGGCCTAACAGCGAGCAAAGCCCAAGACATCCTATGGATGTAGTATTTTTGGTATAATTATTTTATGAATGTTCATTCTTGAATGCGACCCATGATCTCAAAAGCATCCAACTCATACCCTTGTCATGTATTCATTGTAGATGTCTTCTAACCTCGCCCGTAGGAAGATGAGAGCAGGAAAAGCCCGCGAACGCATGGCTACCTTAATCGCTCAACAAATGGCTGCCGTAATACCCAACATCGTAATCCAAGTTCAACAAGCACTTACCAATAATCCTGTCAATCAAGTAAACCAAAACATTTTCAACTCTTCCCCAAACACCACTAAATGCACCTACAAGCATTTCAAATCATGTGACCCTCCGAAATATAAAGGAACTGAAGGTGTCACCGCACTCCTCCATTGGTTTGAAGAAATGGAGAATACTTTTCTAAATTGCGATTGCCCTGATGATCGCAAAGTGCGTTATGCTACCGGTCGACTATATGGGATAGCACTTACTTGGTGGAATACAGAGAAGGCCAAACGAGGTGTTGAAGATGCTATGTCCTTAACTTGGAACGAATTGAAGGAAATCATGACCAGACGATTTTGCCCAAGGAGCGAAATCAAGAAGCTAGAAGATGAATTTTACTCATTGAAGCAAGTGGAAGGAGACCACACCACCTACAACAAAAGGTTCCTCGAATTTCATCAAATGGTTCCCAACATGTTTACTCCCCTCTACCGTTTGATCGAGCACTACATTCGTGGTCTTCCGTCAAAGATTCAAGACCCCGTGATAAGTACCAAGCCTGCAACTTTGGAAGCAGCAATGGAGCTAGCAATAGAGCTCACCGAGAACCGAATCCGAAACAAAGACTTCGAGGAAGAGAAGAAGAAGGATAAAGAATCAACTGAAACCTCCGAATCCCCTTCTCAACCCGAATCCCCTTCTCAACCCAAACCTAAGAGAAGAAGAGTCGGGCGACTTTTCGCTGCTACTCAACGAAATCAACCAGTTTTTCACGCTATACCCATCCGAGCTGTCCCAATCACCCAAGTGGCACCCAACTCAGCTTACCCAAATAAGAAACCATATCTTGGACCTCACCCTCAATGCAACCACTGTTTTTATCACCATCCCCTTACTTTACCTTGCCGGCTATGTACAACTTGTGGACGTTATGGTCATTTGAGCAATGTTTGTCGCACCTTTCAAGACCAAACCTTTTCCCCTACTCAAAACATGGCCCAAGCTTATCACCAACCTCAATACCCCATGTTTCCATATGCTCGAGCTTGCTTCAATTGTGGCGACCCTACCCACCTTAGAAACACATGCCCTCAATTGGTTAACATTATCAACACTCAAGCCCAATCAAACCCAGTTAACCAAGTAAACCAAGAAAACCCAACCACTATGCCGCCAGCAAGAGGAAGAGTCTTCAATATCAACGCCAACCCTGTCGAAGATAATGACGGCCCAAACGAAGATACTCAGCTAGTCCTGTTCGCCGAAGATCCAGATTCAACTCCTATTGTTTAGTCTTTCTTTATCACATGTGTAGACTGTTAGAGAAATTATTGGATATTATATATTATATATTGTTTTCGGTATATGCTTTTGCCGAGGCCGTGGCTCCCCATCCATCGAGGTTGAGTTGGATCCCCATTTTATTATGTGGTTGATCTTGGCGTGCCCGCACGATCGGCTCCGTTTGTTGAGCCTTGATCGGTTACGTAATATTACATTTCAATACATGCAATATGCTCGGCTCCGTTTGATTGAGCCTTGAGTACACAGATTTATTCTCATTTCCAGTTCATGCAATATGCTCGGCTCCGTTTGATTGAGCCTTGAGTACACAGATTTATTCACATTTCCAGTTCATGCAATATGCTCGGCTCCGTTTGATTGAGCCTTGAGTGCACAGTTCAATTTACATTTCAAGTTCATGCAATACGTTCGGCTCCGTTTGATTGAGCCTTGAGCGCACATACAATTTCATTATCAGTATCTTGTGGTTGTGGTGTTTGTAGTAGAGTCGCATCGAACTAACCATAACTTTCGGATAAAGTCAACGAAAATTTGACAAGGATATGGTGGATACGCCGATGGTACTTCCTATATATAAGTATTCTTGTCAAATGATCGGAGGCATTATCAGGCGGTTATGAGAGGTTCCATGCATAGGCTGTTTGTGTGGTTAAGTTATTCATATTCAGTACATGCAATATGTTCGGCTCCGTTTGATTGAGCCTTGAGCACACAATTTCAATTTCAGTACATTCAATATGTTCGGCTCCGTTTGATTGAGCCTTGAGCACACAATTTCAATTTCAGTACATTCAATACGTTCGGCTCCGTTTGATTGAGCCTTGAGCGCACATCCATTTTATTTTCAGTACATGCAATACGATCGGCTCCGTTCGATTGAGCCTTGATCGCACAGATATATTTCATTTCAGTAATTTATGTTTGTTGTATTGATTGTAGAGTTATAGGACTAATCATAATTCACTGTTAAAACCAATGAAAATTTGACAAGAATATGGTGGAAACGCCGCTGGTACTTCCTATATATAAGTATTCTTGTCAAAGGATCAGAGGCATTAACGGATGGTTATGAGAAGTTCTATGTAGGATTTATTAGTTTCTTGGTAACCAATCATAACTTGTGGATAAAACTAATGAAAATTTGGCAAGAATATGGTGGATACGCCGCTGGTACTTCCTATATATAAGTATTCTTGCCAAAGGATCAGAGGCATTATCAGGCGGTTATGAGAAGTTCCAGGTAGGATTTATTATTGCCTTGGTTGGAATTTGTGATACATTTATATCATCATGTTATTTAAAGAGATTGGATTGTGTTCCATTTCTACATAAATTAACCTCTCCATCATAACAAACGAGAGAGGAACTTCCATCGTTCAAACATATATGTTATCAGAATGTGGATTCAAATATTTACTGTTGTGTTTATTCATGTTCAAATATTCGCTGATGTGTCTATTCATGTTCGAATATTTGCTGTTGTGTTTATTCATGTTCAAATATTTGCTGATGTGTTCATTCATGTTCGAATATTTGCTGTTATGTTTATGTTCAAATATTTGCTGATGTGTTCATTCATGTTTGGATATCAGCTGTTGTGTTTTTATTTATGTTCCATGTAGATTGTAGTGTTAGAAGTTTTGCCTTAGGATATAACCATATTTTTCCCAAACGTATCTAAACTCTTATGCATGATATCATTTTTAGCGAATCATTCCTGTTTATCAATATTCATACAGTAGGCAACAAAAAGCGATTCCTGAATAGGGTACATAACCCTTACAAGGAACGTTACCGCCTCGAACAAAAACTTAAACCCTCATTTTTCTGAGCATACAACTGTCAAACAAAACGTCATCATCCTTTTTAGTCAAAATATATCATTATTTAAATTTCGGGACGAAATTTCTAAAAAGCAGGGGATACTGTAACATCCGTAAAAAACGGATTTACCAAACCCGCTCCGTTTATCAACCGAACAGTCAGTCAAAATTTTCGTTGCGAATTAAATGCCCAAAATATTTTTAAACGATCCGTAATCAATTATTATACGCGAACATATATTTAGTTTTTGAAAAACTGTCAAAAAACGCAAAATAAAAATGATTTGTTTCAGCCGGGTTTCGAACCCGGGTCTGTACCGAGTCAGGCAATGACTTAACAACTCACACACAAACCACTGCGCCGCTTGTTATGTTTGATGAATAACAGAATCATTTAATTGATATAGTGACTTTACAAATTCAAAACCGGCGCCCAAACGGTTCAGTCGTCGGAATCCCGGAATATTCGCGAGCCTTAACTACGATTTACGTTATAACGTAAACCTTTAATCAGACGTCGGTTATAACCGATGTTTGAAGTCCGCGACACTTTTCAAAACCGCCGGAAAATTTAAATAACGAACACAGTCCAAAATCAGACCAAATACATTTCGATTATTCCCTATAAATTCAACCACAATCGTCTGCAAACCTTTTCGCTAAAAATCACGTCTTTTCACGGCGTAATTCCACTCGCCGGAATTTCCCTGTTCGTCGCCGGAAAACCGGTTTCCCCATTGCCGAGCTTTTCTGGACCTCTGAAGCTTATACCGGTGATACCCTTACCTTTTCCAAACTTTTCGGAGACTAGCTGCTACAAGGAACACGTCGCCGGAGGTGAATTCTGTCGCCGGAGTTCTGCCGGAAAACAGAGAGTCTTGTCGGTATATTTCTCCGCCCAGTTTCTTTTCCTTTTCACTTTTATCTTATCTTAATCGACGGTAAAACACTAATAAAACGGATAAAATCTTGAACCAGTCTGTCACCGATTTCTGGTTATTCTTTCGGTGAAGAAGATGAAGACTTGTTATCATATAAGTTTAATTAAAATCATGAAATAAATCGGGTTAGACACACAGTCCAGCGGTGGACTGTGTGCACATATAAAACGCAAAACGTCTCGAGTTCGATTCCCGTCTCACACACGCTGCCTTAATAAAATGCATTTTTTTGTTACTGAACCGGATCGCCTTAGTTATATGTTAAGTATATTGATAACCAGAATAATAACCAAGTTAGACACACAGTCCAGCGGTGGACTGTGTGTTTGTTTATATCACAGGTCACGAGTTCGAGTCCGGTCCTCAGCACCGACTCGGACAATTATCTTTTCTTTTAAATAAGGCAGAAAAGGAAATATCTATTTTGTATTTAAGTATAATAAAAACCGAATATTATAACATGTTGAACACACAGTCCAGCGGTGGACTGTGTGTTGGATTGAACCACAGGTCCCGGGTTCGAGACCTGTGGTGTGCATGACCGTTTCGTTTAAACCGTTTTTAAAATAAAAAGGATTTCTGTTTAAACTAATTAGTGTATATATATAATTAAAATCGGATATATAACGGGTTAGACACGTAGCTCAGTTGGTAGAGCTGCGTGCACGCGTACGAGAGGTCTCGGGTTCGAGCCTCACTCAGCGCACAATAATCTGTCAACGAACCGGTCAACGGTCAGGTCAACGGTCAACCGGCCGGTCAACGGTCAGAAAAAAAAAAAAAATATTTTTATTATTTTTATTTAATTTTTTTTTATTTAAAAATCAATTATAAATACTTAAAAATAACATTTTTAAGATTAGAAAATAGCTTCAAACTCACAAAAATACACCCAACAATCCTACTAAAATAGTTTAATAAAATCCGTTTACTCACCAAACCATAATGCGATTTATCTAGGTTAAATCTCACTCGTGGTTAAAACCACTTCGCGTGCATTCATCATCATCAACCGAACGCACCCACTGTGAGTGAATCTTACAATTCCCCCTTTTAAATTACACGTTTTGGGGTGTGTCATGTGTTATAAATTAATTAATTTATTTATTTAAACTTGTGCCATACCACATCATGACTTAATCTTAGATTGATTTATTGTTGTGATTTATTTATATTCCGTTTGTCAAATTACACGAAACTCATACATTAAGCCCATCAGTTCCTCGTGGGAAAACGAGTAGAACATCGCGTGCTTCAATTCAAATTCATTATTGTTCATGTGTGTTTTCATTGAGTTTATATTGTTTGTAGTTGTGTTATTCATATTATCATGTTTATGCAATTCATTCATCAGGCCCCTCAGTTCCTCGTGAGAGACGAGTTGAGCATCGCGTGCCTTTAATTGTTTCCATTATTATTCATGAGTGTTTCATTTAACATCTTATGATTGTTGATCAAGTTACATCTAATTTTACTCATGTTTGGTTGTGCACATATTTCATAATCAATTTAAATAAATTGCTCAAATGTTTTCCATAGGATTCACTCGCCAACATTATGTTGATCCAAAAACCTTTTTACACATGATACAGGTGAACAGGTTGAAGCAAGGATAGCATAGGATATGCCTTAGAAGAGAACAAAGGAGTTAGATTGTTAGTTAGATCATGTTGTAGCAATCATTGTAAACTTTCATTTAATTTGTATTAATGAATATGAAACATTTAATAAATGTCATGAGCTTTGATGATAACCCAATCATGCCCGATCACCTTATCCGCTGCGGGTCGGGGTGTGACAATGCTTGGTAAGTGTCAGGTGCCTTTCTGAGTTGTTGACCAAGATTGATGCCAAATCCGGAAAGATCCCGCTAAAATTTCCCGAGGTGGCACGACCGTGCCACCATTTGGCACGGTCGTGCTTATTGATATCGCACTCAGAAATGACTAAGTTGAACTCGGAAACTAGCTGATCAGAGCCTGTGATTGCAAGCGCACGGTCGTGCTTTGGGTTGGCATGGTCGTGCCAAGTGTTGATTTGGCTCGGATTGTGCAGTCTTGTGATAGTGCTTGTGATAGTGCCGACTTCTTGATGGTTGGCACGGTCGTGCCATATCTGGCAATTTGGCAGATATGTTCCATTTTTGCTCCAATTTGCTCCAAAAGCCTTTGTTTCTTTACCGGGCCGAAGCCCGGACCTGCATTTTCACAAATAACTCAAATGATATCTAAATCAATGAAAATACGACAAGTTCTCGCGTAAACGGGGTCTATTTGACGTTTTAAAGGTATATAAATTCTTATACATCAATGTTTTATGTAAATTTTATACTCGTACACCTTTGTTTACCTTTTTAGGGTAACTTTGGTGATTTCATCCTTCAAAACTGCTCACTCGCTTTTTATGGAAAATCTTTGCAAACCGTGAGTTCATACTTGACCCTCTAACGCTTTATATACTATTTGGGTTGCAACATGTATCCATACTATATACACATACACACACATACAAACAAACTTATGCAAACACTCAATCCTTAAACATGCTTATTTGTTATGTTAATTTGTTATACATGCTAAAACATTCTTATGCTTTACTATATATCATTAACCTTGCAAGCCTCCCTTAACATGTATAGCGCTATAGGATTAGCAGACCGTCTGTTTTATGGGTCATTGTTAAGTTATCTTTACGGTCTTATTACTTTCGTGATAAGGTTACACTAGTGCCAAACTTTGGATTGATATTTAGTCTTTGCATGCTAGTATGATACATAACTTAGCAAACTTTAAACATGTGGATTTGAGATTTATTCATACATAAGCAAACTAGTATGCTCACCGACATAATTTGTGTTGAAGGAGATTTTATACATGTTACGGGAAATATTTGATGATGATATTACGAGAAAAGACTTAGGGTGGACTTAGATACTTACCTAGTTAAATTATGAATTTTGATACTTTTAGTTTGATATTTCAATTGTTGTATTTTTCTCTTTGAACAATGTAATGCTTGTTTTGACGAAATGAAATGAAATTTTGAATTTTAAGATATTATCGCAATTTTAGTGTCATTTTATCTTTGCATTTTATTATGTCTCGCCTCGATATTTCTGCCATCGGTTCCGATGAGGTGACACTCAACTCACATGGCCCCTGATGTAGCTGCAAGATACATAGTATTCTTGTATGAAAAGACCTGTATTTAAGATGAATTACCTCAAATTGATAAGGATAGATAATTGATTTGCAGGTAATTGGTGAAAAGAAGATGAAATGGATGTAAAAGATACTTTTGGAACAAAAGACGAGAAGTTAAGGTGAGAGATAAAGAGTACGACCCGTACCTGAGTCTAAGAAGTACGGTTCATACCCGCCACTAGTAAGAAGAGTCAGATCAACAATGGAAATTGGACCCTTAATGGGCTAGGACAAGTTAAGTGTGGTTCGTACCCTTTAAAGCCCATTACGACCCTTATCAATGTCGAAACCCTAAAACGCCTATATATACTGCGATAGGAAACCCTAAAACATAACTTTTTGTTGACTGGAATGAAAGAACATGCTGCAAAATTAGTGTTTGGAGGAAACAGAAGCGAAAAGGCGAGAGAATTGAAGATTGTATACTCACTAGCGTGAATGTGGACAAAGGTGATTCATAGATTGAACGATGTACATCGTGTATTTGTTGTAATAATTCATGATGCTAAGGTTTTTTTTATTTTATTTTATGTAAAACTAAAAAAATGAAAAAAATCAAAAGCGAATTGCGATGAACGTGGATCGAACACGTGACCTTCAGATCTCACTCCCAACTGAGGCTATCCCCGCTTGTTGAAATCTCTATAAATCTATGTTATATTACAGTTATTATCTTAAATATTAAATTATTTTAGTCAAACTCACCTTCTTTTTATATCATCACATGTTCTCTCTCTGAGTTAGTTTTTATTATAAATTAGCAACATTTTGTTGCATTATGATGTTATACACTAAGCATGGGGAGTTTTTTAAATAAAAAAAGTTTGATTTTCTCTTATAACCCAAATATATTTTTTATTTTAACCCCCTTTTCAATTTTTTTACTTTTAACCCAAAGTTTTTCATATTTTATAATTTAACCCACCACTTTTTTATTTAAACCTTTGGTCCCCCATACTTTTTCTTTCGTAAGTTTTTTGTTTTACGTTTCGTTCTAAATTTTGCAACGTAACACGCCGTAACGTTCATGTGAGGTTCAAAGTTTTTTCTCTACTTTTTCACATTGACGGCCCGTCGCAACGTGTCTATTTTCCCCATTTCAAAGTTCTACGTTTCTGTTTAATTTTTTCGCATTAACACACTATAACGGGTGTGCTTGGTTGAAAGATTTTAAGTTTGCGTTTTGTTCGGTGTAATTTATTTCATTTTATCTATTTTATTTTTACGAGTTTTTCCGATATTGAGACTCGATGCCGTTGTGGCATTGGTCCCACAAGGGGGGTTCCCACACACATTGGGTTTCCTCCTTAATTGATGTATAGTCATTATGCCTAGCACAAATGGATAGATGGTGTAATTTCGCCGATAACATGATGATACTTTAGTAGTTTGTCAGTGATCTAAATTTAGGATTAAAAAAAACTAAAGGTAATAAATACCATTAAGATGTCGTAATCAACCACCACTTCGTCAACAACCAAACAAGGTAATAAGTAGTATTATGATGTCGTCATCAACTAAGGTAAAAAATCCAATTTGGTTGTTTAAATTGATTCATGCACACACGAACACATTCTGGATATTATTATAATCCACAATTACTCCACTATGAGATTTCTGAAGCTACATAAATGGATACAATCATGTATTTTGATGAGAGTAATATTAGTGTACAAAACCACTTGATGATAATGTGTGGCATTGCTACTTAGAGAAGAAGACGATTGTGAATTGAGTGACAAATCCTCTTCCTCATCTCTTCGTCGTTTGTGAAATCGCCTAATGTGTTCAATAAATCAATTCTCAATCAGTTGAAATCTTCTCCTTTCTCACACGCCTCTTCCTTCCACAATAAGATTCACAAACCCTAATTCATCAATCGCTGCTCTTTTCCTCTCTAGTTCTTCCTCTGCCAGTTTGTTCTTCATTAATCGCCACTATTTTCCTCCCAGCAGTTCCTCCATAACAACGATAGTTACTCGATTTCGTCTCGATTTGTTCTCCTATCCTGATGTTTGGCATCCAGGTAACAATCGTTGTATCATTTTGAATATACGATCTTAATCCTTTATATGTTTACCAGTTTAGGGTGGAATCAACAAAAAGATCATCACTGATACAGATCCGACATCGGTATCTTCTGATTTGGTGTGCATAACCTTCAACTTTAACGCTTGAAGGTAATATTGATTTTAATTTTTGAATTTTGTTACTAAATTGCTTATCATCACCAGAATTTGAAGAAGCGGGTTGACAATTTTGAAACTTTTTTACTCCTTGAAGAATCCCAGGTTAGTTATATGTTTGTTGTTGTTCTTAAATATTTTCTGAAGTTGACTATTAAAGGTATGTTATGGTAAATCTAGCTTAGATTGTTGCAAGTTTGAAAAGGGATTTGATTGTATTAGGGGATATGAGAATTTTGAGTGTAGTTCAGATGAGGGGGAAAATGCTACTGAACTGAGTATATCACTAAAGTATACTACATTAAGAAAGTTGGATTGCAGATTGCCAAAAGAGAAAAGTTGCTGCTGAACATAACTGGGCTGTTAAAATAAAAAGAAAACAGAGCAAAGGAAATCTTGGCTTGTGTTGAGAATTTAAAGGTTTGCTATGTTAAATCTTTCATTAGTGTCTTTAAATATGTTTGCTTACTATATTTGTGGCTTCCTTAAACAAAATAGTTTATTGAAATAAAACCTGAATTGATAATGTGGGAAATTTTTGTTTTGTCGGTTGCCTTGGCATAGGACATGTTTAATTCTTTTCATCTCTTTAGTAGTGTTCCTTCTTAATCTAACATTGAAGAATAAGCTTATTATCTATGTTCTATACACAAGATACATAGTGTTCTTTCTTAATCTAACATTGAAGAATAAGCTTATTATCTATGTTCTATACACAAGATACATAGGGAAGTCCTAATTTGTCTTTAGTACTTTTCTTTACTCATTATAGAGGCTTATATTCAAGATTATCGATGACTTTCCTAATTTGTGTCTGTTATAATATTCTTCCATGGTGGTAGCTTTACACATTCATCTGCAAATATTGCAATCTATTACCTTCTTTGTCGCCGCCTTACAGGTCTTTGTAAGGCGGTGGTGGTGTCTCTAAACTACTGGCGAGCCCCTAAAGACCCTTATCCCAGTGCCTATGATGATTACAGGACAACCCTTGAATGCGTCAACTCAAGGCCTTGGCTGCAGAGTAAGGACTTAAGATATGTTTTCGTCTAAAAAATGGATACCACATTTGAGGTCCTAACATTGCAAGAATTCTTGTTATATGTTTTTCTAATTTAAATAACGAGTTATATACATCAATTATCGAGTCCAAAGGCTGGTGAACAAATGTTCTTCATTGTTCTGCATCTTTTGAAATTGTAGATTGATGGTAGCTTTGTTGTTTGTGTTAATGGTATACTAACAACAAATTGACTTTACAGGTAGGCAACCAACGGAAGGAAAAGAACATCATATTGGAATATCAAAGGTGAGTTAAGTGATGCTCTTCAAAGTAATATATTATCCATCAAAATGTGAAGTTATTACCAGAACTTTATAGATTTTCAGTACTTTTTTTTAACTTCAGTTTGGTGGAAAAACCGTCTTTTATAATGGCTATTATACAGCCCTATATAGTTGAGAAATACAACCACATATTAGATATGTCATCATTTCGTGCGAAGTGGGCTCACTTCGTGCGAGGTGACTGTCACGTCGTGCGAAGAGATTCAGTCTGCACGAAGGGGTCTGTTTGGTGCTTAGGCTATAGACTAGGCCGAATCATGTAATTCTACCAATTCCCTATAGTTATGGCTCTGATACCAATCTGTCACACACCAACCGATGGCGAAACATCGGGGTGGGACGAAAGAGATTGCTCAAGAGATCATAACGCTAAAAATGTGACAAGTATTTAAATAGCAAAATTTCATTTCCTTAACAAAGAGCAAGTACAATAGTTTGAAATCAAATACAACATAATTAGAACAAAATTCAAGTACTACAACGTTAATAATAAAATTATAGATGAGTATCTAAGTCGTCATACTCGTTTCCAATGTCATCATCATCAATAATCAACCTGCAATACATGTTAAAGATAGTTCAACACACAAGGCATTGGCGAGCATACATGTTTGAATAATAGCATAGTATATACGTTTAAACATCTTCATGCATAATTGTCTATTCTTGAGGCTAACATACATTAAACTTATCATGCATAAGTATACTAGTCAACCCAAAGTTTCCCGCAAGCATAATCTTTTCAAAATATGAAAGGACCAGATGTGTATAACTTAACATAACCCTAAGTTTACTAGGCGGTGTGTTACTCCTATAGCGCTATACATGTTAAGGGGGCTTGATCAAAGTTAATGACCGAGTATAAGCATATCGAGTATAAACATGTGTGATTTCAAGTTTAGCACAAGAGCATGTATAAAGATTGTTTTGAAATTGAGTATAAGCATGTTTGTGTAATTTTGCATAATGTACATGTATTGCACCCAAAGGTGATAAAGCGTAAAATGGGATCGAGTATGCTCACAATTTTGCGAGCTTCCTAGTTCCGTGCGTAGAGTGTTCAGGTGATGCAACCCGAAGTTACCATGCATTGGGTAAACAGGTGGGCATGAGTATACTGAATCGGACGATAGATCTAGATTCTGAAGCAAAAGGTATAGGAAGAAAACGGGAAAAGTGCCACTTCTTACGAAGTGGACTAACCGCCTCGTGCGAGCTGACTTGCAACTCGTATGAGTTGACTGGTACTTCGTACGAGTTGACTTGCACCTCGTATGAGTTGACTGTTCACCTCGTACGAGGTGACAGTCCTGGAACGTATTAGCCCGTTTTGTACCCATTTCGACACTGATTTCTGTGAATGGGGATCATGATAACGACAGAATAGTCTGGGCCATAACACTAGATCAGAATGTGATTAATGTTACGTCCAGACTGGTTTCTTAAGAAAATACAAAGAATAAGTATAGTTTATGTATGGCTTAGTCACGTTTGTCATAGAAGTCAAGCATGGAGATGTGGAACTTAATTTGGGTAGCCAAAGCTCCCAACGTTCTTACTAGTCGGAACTCCAATCCTAATCCTATGGGGATAATGGACCAAGTGGACTTACAACACTTGTTGCAAAAGAAAATAAAATAAAAGTAGAAGGAAGGTTGTGGAATCACAAGTTGTTAGTGAGCTAAACTCACTTAGACAATCTGAGATACTTTGCTAAAAATCCAGGAATTGGAGTATGGAAGTGAGAGTATTTGGAAAGTGAGAAGTGGTGAAGTGCGTAGGCATTTATAGGAAAACAGCCGGTTCGTATGAGTTGGAGCCACTTCATACGAGTTGGGCATCACCTCGTACGAGGTGGCCTCACTTCGTACGAGGCAGTACATTTCGTGTAAGGCTGGGCCTGGTTTGAGTTTTTTTGTATGTTTAGCTGGTTTTTAAGTGTTTTAAGCATGCACGAATGATGTATGAGTATAATAGTGCATAAAGTTGAGTATTCGAGCATTTAAGTATGAGTTTCTTGCATATAATCACGTATCAAAGTTTGTAAAGTATGAACCAAACGTATTAAAATGTATGTGTATTAAATAAAGTTTCATTATGATCATAATATCGGAGTACAAAGGTAAAGCAAAAGAATACAAGTACGATACAAGTTTCCAAATATAGAAATACGAATCACTTTTTAAATAAGGGAAGTTTGCGAATGCAGAGCGTTACATGAGCACTTTTAAATGTTATATGCTAAATGTTATGTGCCTTAAATGATAATACGTGATTTATTTCTATTCTATAGTTTATGCTTTTTAATGCTACACTTGCACACACTATACAATATAAGATTAAGTTTCTAATTATTCCATTGATATCCTTAATCACACAAAGTCTAAGTCAATTTAATATTCAATTCATGTCAATCATACTTGATGTTATTTCTATTTCATTTTGATATTTCAAATTTCAGTTAAATTTCTCAATCTCGTCACAGTGAGTTCTTGTGACGGACGTGTAGTAACTGGAAGGGTTAAATATCGGTAGTCGGGACGTCCTGTCTAGGCTGACAATCATATAAATCCATTAAGGACCAGTTTGCCTACCTAGGGACTAACGATGAGAGTACCGATACCTATTAGGCCAAAGCATGTCACACCAAACGTCACGAAAACTAATAACACTTTGATAAGTCAATGTGTCTGTGTTAAGCCATGGATATCTTCCAATATCTTTTCATCTCACCCCAACTTGAGTCGTTTAACATTCATTATTTTTCTTTGGGTTAAGTGAACGTCGATGGGTAAACATAAGTGAAGCATGCGAAAACTCGGTAATTGCAGGGGGCCCACGTGATTACGAAAGTGACGCATGGAAGGCATACCAAGCCTTACGATGCACCGAACCTAGAAATGTTCAATATTCCATTTCGGAATCACAAAAGAACTGTGGTATTTGCAACGGATCTGGTCACAAGACACACGAGTGTAGAGACATCAAGAACGCGGCTTGTTATGAATGTGGTGAGAAAGGCCACATTAGGACTAATTGTCCTAAGAATACAGGCGACAGAAAGGCCAAGGCTAATGACGCCATGAAGAGCAATGTCAGGGCCTTCCAGCTGACCGCAAGAGAAGCGGTTAGTGATACCAAAGTTATAATGGGTACGTTTCTCGTTAATGATATTTTTTCAAGAGTCTTATTCGATTTTAGAGCCGATAAAAGTTTTGTAGACCATAAGTTTTGTGAATTAGTAACCTACCCTTCAAAGACCTAGGATTAACATATGAGGTCGAAATGGCCGATGGAAAAATAGAGAACTTCTGACGTGTGCGTATATATACATATTTTTATAATGAATTTTACACACAACTCGGTTTTAATATTTATAAAAATGATTTATACCTTAACATTAAAACACACACAAAAGGACAAGTATACCCTATCATATATGTAGTAAAGTATGGGTAAGAACCAGATGTCGATCCATGGACGCGAGCGGACGCTTATATACTAAACCGTTGTCATTAGTTTACCAGTAAAAGATAGGTGAATGAGTTTTTAACTAAAATTATCTAAAAATATATTCTAAAACATAAAAGACTCCAAATACAAAAATATAATTTTTTTATCATGCTTTATAAACAACCTAAGCATGTAAAGTAAGTTGGAAATGTCACAAAGGCATTTGATCAATCTTCCAATTATAAAGACAATTAGTATCCCTTTCGGGAATCCTAACATGATAATCCCTCAGAAAGTTAACGCGATAGACAATTATTCATTAACGAGCTATTAAAATATTTTCATGTGAATCTTTTAAAAATAACTTTGTCATCCTTTAAGAGTTTTCTAACCCCACTTATCAAGGAAAGCAATACCTAATCACAATACGACCACCGAGAAGCATAATGTAGACATATCACAAACCATTCCATTTTGCAAGTCTTGAACACAAATCTACTAAGTTAGCCGTTTCAACCAAAATTACTAAACAAAGATTATGAACCGTGTCAAGAACTCACTGTTAAAGCCCTTATGTGTAAGAAAGCATTCTTGATCAAAATCAGATTTATCTTTTATTAAACCAATACCCATTTCTAGTTTCACTGTGTAAACACATTAATAAGTTAATAGTTTACTAACAAATAATTAATTAAGGGGGGGGGGTGTTCAACATATCCTAACTAACCATTCATTAATCATCCAAGATAAACAACCACAATCAAGAATCCAACATCAATGAAACAAGTTTTCCATATGATGGAATGGGATTGGAATGGTGTTTAACATGTTTAAGTGATTAGCCTTATGAGTTTTTATGTGTTTAAATGTGTGAAATTGAATAACTATAAGAAAATGGTGTTTTGTAGGTTAAACACAAGATTGGACGTGTTTTGAGGAAAAAAATGGAGTGGAATTAAAGATCTTAGGAGATGGAATGATAGAGGGATGAATTACGAAGACGTGTACGAAAACGGTGCGTAAAACGGAGCTAAAACGAAGAAGTTATGAAGAAAACAGTTTTGGAAGGGATCTGCCGACCATAAGCTACGGTCAGTCGACCATAAGCTACGGTTAAGACCAGAAACTCTCTACCGTAACTTATGGTCCGTAGACCATAGCTTATGGTAGGACATCCGGAAAAACGTGAATTTGGCTTGTTTTTGAGGTATAAAAGGTTTCCTAAACCCTAATTCGGGTTTATCACTTCCTTCGACGAAATTGGGGATTAAAGGAGCGGACTTTTGGCACTTTTCACCTGCAACCATCATCATTCTACCAAATTGAAGATTAAGAACATGAATCCAACTGTTTCTCCTGCCTGTGAAGATCACGTGACCGAGATGAGCGGCTAATCCTTTTATGGTTTCCCGGGTGGAGGATTCTTGTAAGTGACTAGGTTTATGTGTTGAACTCTTGTTAGAATCCGGTAATCTAAGCATTCGATGCTTTTTACCGGTTGATTTGATTCGATTGATTGTAACGATTGTTCTTACTTTAATTCTTAATTCGAACTCATTCAATTCCCGAGATTTCTTGTAATTGGGATACATTTAATAAGGGTTAGGGTTAGTAATTGCAATTGGTAACTTATATGATAACCTTCCATTGTATGCAATCGAAGTAAGTAGTCGTTAGGTTACCACAATTGATTGATCAAGTTATACAATTATGTTTATGTAATTGTAAACAATTAAACATATAACCGATGTTGCTTTGAATCTAAAATTGGAGGAACCATTGTTCTTCCAACTGATAAAAAAACTCAATTTAGATCGTTTAATTTAGAAAATCAACAAATTCACAATCAAGTTTTCATTTTCTGTAATAGATAATCAATACTTGACATTGCAACACTTTCCACAGTACTCCCTTGGTTCGATACCCGGCTTATTCTATCTACGTAGTGTAGTTCGGTTTTTGATTGACACTAACGACAGTCATCAAAATGGTGCCGTTGCCGGGGAGTCGTGCGAAAAGTGTTTCGTTTTAAGTATCTTTAGAAAAATAGCTAAAAAGTCAAAAATAAGGTTTACTTTGTTTTGTTTGGAATTACGCGAGGTTTTTTTTCTTGTTTGTACTTGTGCAGGTGATCTGGAACGTGCATGCATCATACTCGGAAGTCTGGGAAGTCTTCACCGCTAGTATTCGATCTAGAAATCGAGAGGACAGTTTGGAAAACCCGAGTTATTCATAGAGAGAACAAAATTTTGCATTCTCCAACAACTACATCCGAACCAATGGATACCTCAGAAAACCAAGATAAGCAAACAGCTTCACAAACTCAATTTTCACCAACTCCTACACAACCATCGCCTAACACCACCATACCATCTCAACCACCACCACAATCCATCCAAACCACCGCTACCCAAATTCCAACAATTCCACTGCCACCGTTTCCTAATCTGGATAACCTTCCACCACCATTGCCATATCAACCCTCATCTTCTCAACAACCCCCTTCACTCTACCCTTCACCCAACCAACTACCATTCAACACTCCTTGCCGTACGTGAGACTAATTTAAGATGAGAAACCTATTCCACCGAACCAAACTTAACCCTTGAGCTCATCAACCATATTGCCCATACCTCTTACTATCAGTCGTCTCAACACCAGTTCTTCAAAGCTTCAATGATTGATCAAGGAGATGTTCAGGAATTCAGATGGATCATGATGAGCATGGAATTCGGGGGAACCAAGGTATAGGCAAGTGATGATAGCTGGATGATTAGGGGTAGAGCCGGGTACAACAATAATGTTATCCACGGGCCAGTAATCAGCAATAAGGCTTTGTTCGACGAAAAAAATCCATGCCACCACCGGTTCGGCAAATACAGTGTAATAGATACATGTTCTGCAATGGCCACTCCCGAGAAACTTGGCTCCATCGGTCAACCAACCTGAGGGCATTCCTAGAAGATACAATCGAGGACCAGTACGGGTGGTCGAAAGTCATTTCAAACCCGAAATTGCTAACAACCCATCTCCGGTTGTCATACCTAATTACATGGTCGATCGTTTGAGGTTAGAGCATAGTCCATATCTAGTTTGCCTAAGCATCATGGACTGGCCACAGAAGAGCCATATATGCATATAGTCGCCTATGATGCATGTTGCAACACTATCGGGGGTTAATGCTTTACACCCAATGATGTGAAATTGGTACTCTTCCAATTCACACTTGAAGACAAGTTACAACAATGGTTCCATTCATTGCCTTCAGCTTCTATCTTTACTTGGCCCGAGATGCAACAGTCGTTCCTGGATGAGTTTTATACGCCTCAAAGGACCAACGATGCTCGAAAAGATATCAGGAACTTTCAGCAACAACCCGGTGAGCTATTTCATGAGTCCTTTAACTGGTTCAAGATATTGTTGAAGAACTGCACACATCATGGAATACAAATGTGGGAGTTACTTAATTCCTTTCACGAGGGATTAACACCAGAGGATGCACGGGATCTTAGTTCGATATCGAATGGCACCTTTGGACAAATTATGAGAATGTGGACTGGGACTATTTAGAGAAAATGGTAAGTATGTCAAAAAGGAAAGCTCAATCTTCAAGAAGAAGTCGACATGCGGTATTGAGAGCCGCAGAGAACCCACCTGAGGTCGGGGGACAGTTCCCGATGTGCGGGCATTGTGGAGATCTAGGGCACATAGCTTTCAGTGTGTATGATGAAGTGAATATAATGAAAGGTAATGGGAATAGATACTCAGGATTTCAAGGTAATAACCAATTTTTCCAGCCCGTAATCAGACTAATCATCAAGGGGGTAACAATTTTGGCTATCAAAGATGCTACCACCAGGGTAGTGGTCAGGGCAGTAGTGAGATGATGGAGATGCTGAAGGCAATGCAAGCAGAGATTCAGAAGAGGAATCAAATGGATGACGATCTGGCACAAAAAGATGAGATGTGGGACAAAGCCATCCAATCCCTGACCACACAGATGGGGCAGCTGGCTAGTGAGGTAGCATCATTGAAGCAACAGAAGGGGAAGCTTCCCAGTGATACGCAAACTAACCCGAAGAACACAAAGAATATACCGATCAGTGGGGTAAGTTTCGTTCCTAAAAATGATAAATGTTTAACTGCTTCTGTTGTTTATATGATGGCAGGTGTGACTGAAGCAAATGAAGAAGGTATTGGAGGTGATTCAGGGGAACCTGTCGTTCCAATAAGAGCGGGGAAGTTTAAGATCCATCGAGCATTGCTGGATTATGGAGCCGGGATGAGTGTCCTCCCAGGAAGCTTGTATGACCATACGACTTTGTCATCTGCAAGCATGTGATAGCATGGTGATGTTCGCGGGCGCGACTTGGAAACAACCCGGGGAGTTATGAAGGATGTAATGATCCAACTCGGCGAGTTTTACTACTCGGTCGATTTTATGGAGATCGGTTACGCACCGGTAAAGACCTACGAGCAGCCGCAGGTAATACTGGGACGCCCATTCTTGTATACAGCAAACGCCAAATTGATTGCCGGAATGGGATGGTCACCCTGAGCTACGAGAATCGTAAGTTATGCTTCAATGTGTTTTTAAAGTCAAATTTCTTACGATCTTCTTGATGATTTCGGTCATGCGGGTGCTTCTGATGAGTTTGGTTCGAGTGGTGTTGATTTTGACAGGTACACGAAGAGGACCAATAGAAATCAGGCGAAGAAGGCTAGTGTGAGCAGGACAGTAGGCGAAGGAAAACCACCCGATGGTGGGATTAGATGGGTGATCAGGCTGAATTTGACCCCAATTGGCGTGAAGCTGCAAACTTCCCAAGAAATTGGATGGAGAGGTATGGATATGGGAAAGCAAGGGTTCATCTGAACCACCTTGAGCACGTCAGGTACGGTCTGGCTGAAGACCTAAAACTTAGCGCTCTCGGAGGCAGCCCGAGGATGTAGAGTATTGTACTTTGGTTGGTTTTGTTTGGTGTATGTTTGTGTTGTGGCAGGTTTCTACGCTTCAATCCTCACGGATGCAACGAGTCAAGTGTGGGGAGGTTTGGCAACATTCCCGGTGAGATATAAAAGAATCCATGGATGCGTCTATTCCAGTTAGAGCGCAACAGCCGCATCATTACAGATACATGATCAGGTGCATGTGTTTATCTATCTTGTGTTTTAGTTGTTTTTGTGTATTTGGTGGTGTGAAATTTTTGTGTTGGGGAATGGTGTTATCTGTTGAGTCGAGTAGGTTGTTAGCCGTTCATGGTTTGTAGGTGGTATATCTCGAGTTCAGATTTTAAGTTTCACTATACATTGGGACAATGTATCCCAAGTGTGGGGATGCGGTAACTCGAGATAAGGTTGGTAAATGATGGTCTCAAATGCTTGAATTGGGTAAAAATTAAATTTTTTTGAACATTTGAAACATGTTGCGTAAGATTTTTGCACAAAAATGGAAAATGATAGGATAATTAGATTGTTGGTTTCAATTATTATACATACGAGATAATAAAATGCTCGAAAACGCTTCTAATTTAGGATATGTGGGTAGGCCCAGCCGGTTGAAAGGTTCCTTAGGATTGAGATAAAATACTTAAATATTAGGAATCTTGTGGGTTCTCGCCTTAGGAGCTATAGCAAAGCTGAAACTGTAGAGAGTGTAAGGGATTCTGGTATAAATAAAAAGCTTATAAGTATTCCGATTAAATGGCACACCTGTTTCTTTTTATGAAAATAAATCCGAAACAAGGTGGCGCCTGAAAATAAATTCCATTTATCCATTATATTGAGCTAGTTGTGTATTGACAAAGCCTATGGTATTGCCATGGGGATGGGACTCATGTGGTACATACCCTCTAGGTGGAGTTAGAAAAGAAAGAAAAAAGTATGTGAAACTTATGGCATTAATCACTGGGATGGTGACTCGGGTGGGGTATGTCCGCTAAGTTGATCGTATTCAAAAGCATGTCGAAGCTCAAAACCATCATTCATTATCCATCATATTCTTATCAGGAAATATATAAAAGTTTGTTATATAAGACAGTAATTTCATTAGCTTAAAACGGGATTAGGTGGCGTATGGTTTTTAGGTGTGAGATCCATAGATGACAAATGCGATTGAACTTAATGAATTATGATTAAGGGCTTGGAAACTGGTGGTTGGGTTTAAGTGGAGCATATACCTGCAATCTTAGTTAATGTGTGAGTAGACTTGTTAATAAGGTAACTGAATAATTTGAAAGCCAGTGATTTGATTGTGATTCCATTGCAAATAATTTTTCGGGATGAAAAAAGATAAGTGAGGGGATGTGATGGAATGGGATTGGAATGGTGTGTAACATGTTTAAGTGATTAGCCTTATGAGTTTTTATGTGTTTAAATGTGTGAAATTGAATAACTACGAGAAAATGGTGTTTTGTAGGTTAAACACGAAGATTGGATGTGTTTTGAGGAAAACAAATGGAGTGGAATTAAAGATCTTAGGAGATGCATAATAGAGGGATGAATTACGAAGACGTGAGAAAACGGTGCGTAAAACGGAGCTAAAACGAAGAAGTTATGAAGAAAACAGTTTGGAAGGGATCTGCCGACCATAAGCTACGGTCAGTCGACCATAAGCTACGTTGAGACCAAAAACTCTCCACGGTAGCTTACGGTCCATAGGCCATAGCTTACGGTAGGACATCCGAAAAAACGCGAATTGGCTTGCTTTTGAGGTATAACAGGTTTACTAAACCCTAATTCAGGTTTATCACTTCCTTGGACGAAATTGGCAACTTGTAAGACCTATCTTACTTTCCCGAATTTCTGTTACAATTTTTGTATTTAAACATATAATTGCGAATACAAGTCACTTAGATTTGCAAGTTTATTAAAACTTTTAAATATATTTAAACAATTTAAATGTTAACAATGATTAGTTTTGTATAATCAAAACCAAGTGCGGAAGCTTCGTCTTTGATCGTGTTCGATTCTTCATATAGCTTGATCCTCCTCCGGTGCTCCCAAACATCACCTAGATTTCATATTTTATGAAATACGTTAGTTATAATAAATTATAACATAACAGAATAAACCCGAAGGCTTAAAACAATAAAATCAAAAATTTAATTTTAGGCTTCACTGTAAGCTACGGCTGGCCACCTAGCTTACGGTCCAGCCTTACGGTAGGCAGCTGCTGTAAGGGTTAAAGGAAGATCAAGAACATGAATCCAGCCGTTTCTCCAGCCTGTGAAGATCATGTGACCGAGATGAGCGGCTAATCCTTTTATGGTTTCTTCAGGGTGGAGGATTCTTGTAAGTGACTAGGTTTATGTGTTGAACTCTTGTTAGAATCTGGTAATATAAGCATTCGATGCTTTTTACAGGATTTGATTCGATTGATTGTAACGATTGTTCTTACATTCAATTCCCGAGATTTCTGTAATTGGGATACATTTGATAAGGGTTAGGGTTAGTAATTGCAATTGGTAACTTATATGATAACCTTCCATTGTATGCAATCGAAGTAAGTAGTCGTTAGGTTACCACAATTGATTGATCAAGTTATACAATTATGTTTATGTAATTGTAAACAATCAAACATATAACGATGTTGCTTTGAATCTAAAATCCAAAGGAACCATTGTCCCTCCAACTGAAAAAAATTCAATTTAGTTCGTTTAATTTAAAAAATCAACAAATTCACAATCAAGTTTTCGTTTTTGTATAGATAATCAGTACTTGACATTGCAACACTTTCCACATACTCCCTTGGTTCGATACCCGACTTATTCTATCTACGTAGTGTAGTTCGGTTTTTGATTGATAGTAACGATAGTCATCACCCGTGCAACAACAAGTGTCATCGTGCCGTCAGCTGTAGGGTATGGGCCAGACAAGTGGACGATTGGGCGACAAAACTTTCAGATGTGCATGGTCGTGCACGTGGGACGCACGGTCGTGCATGGTCTTCAAACCAGTCTGTTGTTTAGTGTTCAAGTAGTGCACGGGCGTGCACTTGGGCTGCACAGTTGTGTGTGCCGAGAAATCAACTACGCTGCCTTGTGCACTGCCAGTGCTCTCGGGGTCGTGAGTCGTGCACAGTCGTGCCGATGGTTTGCACGGCCGTGCATGAGCTATAACATCAATAGATTTGCAGAATTCACCCGAAATGCTCGTAAATCCTACTTTTTCTCCAACTTTATCTGTGGCACGCCATTTAAGACCTGTTATACAAAAGTGCCCGATTAAGTACCTAAACAACGAAGTTTTAGTCAAAAACGCGTAAAACAGGAGTAAAATGGGGGACTTAAATATGTATAATTTAGCGTATACCAAACCTCCCCACACTTGGACTTTGCTTGTCCTCAAGCAAACTTTAAACAAAGAAAAAGAACGAAGTCTCCCGAAGGACCCAAACATCTAACAATTTACAAAGCTACAAATTATTCGATGGTCAATCGGTTTTCCAAAAAGTCAACATCAAAGATTTCAAACAAAACAAGCATATGCGAATATAAGCAAAGATAACCAAAAAACAATGATTCCACTTCCGATCGACTTAACATGCAAATCCTCGCATTTCACACAATGTTCACATACACTCGGTTATATTTATGAATCGCACATGTAATGTGTATGTGTAAAACACTCGACCCAAGGCAATGAATCATGCAATGTCATAAGCTTGTCAAAAGATCTAATCTCCACAAACTAACATACGAAAAAGCACAAATCAAGAGGTCTTTACGGGTTGTGATGATAGGCAATGGTTAAGGGCAGGGAATGGACATTTAAAAGTGGTTAAAGGGTTCAAACTCGGCGGTTATTTCTAACAAGCGTAAATGAATCACAACTATTACATAAGTAACGCATAAAAGGATGATTTTAACCATATCGAGCTAATCAACGAGATTGTACTATTCAACACTTAAAATTGCTCCAATTTGAACGTCTTTCTTCTATTTTCGATCGCTATTTTCTGATTTTTTTTCAATGATAAAGTAATTAAAAACATTCGCAAGTTAAATAATAACCATAACCGAGTTTTAACAAAAAGGTTTAACAATAAAAAGGTGAATTTGGCTAAGTGGGTTAAATGGGTGAAATCGAAAAACACCGAAGTAGACTCAACATGGTTAACTAATGGAATGATGGCAGGTACGGAAAATAAATAAAGAAAAAGGCTAACACAAGAAGGGTATCCTAAGTGCCTCTATCACATTCATGCCTTTTTCACATATTCATGATCTTGAAAAGTATACTAATGACAAGTTCTAAATCACATGAAACATCGGCTCACTCGTATCCGAACAAAAAAGCATGTTAAGAATTGAAAGGCTAAATATGCTCACATAAATGAAGGAATGGGTATGAATGTAAAGATAAACATGCAAGTTTTTCTTTTTGTTTGTCACTCTTTTATTTATCATTTTCAAAATCAATTTGGCTTGCCGGTTTTGATCGTGTTATATATATAGGAGGACAAACAAAGTTACGCGAGTTAAACCCCTCCCCACACTTGAACCTCATATTGTCCCCAATGTGAACCAAAAATTAGTTAAGCAACTATCAATAGCTAAACTAAAGTGTGAAACAGGCGAATAATACTCACATAGAGTTGAAGACGACTTGGAGAAATTTGACTTGGCTGTCTTTCTTCCCAACTCTGTGTGCGTCCCCATATACCTGCAAAGCTCGTCATACTAACCAAAAGACAGGACAACACAATCGATCAAAAGATCAGATAAATAAAGCCCTATCCATCAGTTAAAATTAAATAATACAAGAAATACTAAAGAGTTTTGAAAAACAATACATAGTCGAGGATTTTTAAAGAAAACGTGGTCAAAATGAAAACCCCAAAAGAAACAAAGTAAACTACAAAAATAATCAAAGAAAAAGACACCAGCAGCCTCAGATGGTACACTCCCGCCTCCTACTAATCCTCCTCATTGTCTTGGCTGTGCTCCAGATGAACCCACCAAAATCATATCCTGGGTTCCCAAATGGGATCTGCGAGGATTGCCAAAGTAGTTTGGAAAGGCTTTGTGGAGCCCTCCGAAGATATACGAGAATCCAACGTGCATCTCTTCTCGCATTGTGTTTTGGTTCACCTGCATTTGTTGAAATTGCTGGTAGAACTCTAGATAAGAAGGGATGCCAGGTGCCAATCTTGCTGCGCTTGATATTCATGCTGGTGTTGGTGCTGGTACTGATGCTGATGACCTGGTGGTGGTCCTAAGTATGCTTCCTCGTGAACATGTGCCTCGTGGTCGTGCTCCATGTCTACATTCTCTCCTGCCTCATCCTCTGGTAGCGGTGGAAGTGGGTCCCAAATCTCCCCATTTAAGCCCCACAACCTTGGGCTGTGTTCGGTATCCACTGTCAAACCCATTGCTTTCAAAGAACGAAGGTCCACTTACCCCCGTGTGAACCAATGTCAGACCGCTGACTACGTCGTCTGTCATGACCCCGATGGCGTATGCAAGCTGGGTCCATATTCCCCACAATGGATCTTACTGCTCGTTGACCTGCCCGCACTGTTCATAAAGAATTCAGCCATTCGTGCGACAAGGTTAACGTGCACCCTGTTCACTATGGAATACAAAAAGAGCAAGTCCGGTGTGGGACAGTTCCCAGAACTGTCCATGCAACCACAAATGGTGTGACTCATAACCAGATGAAGAACCCTGAGGAGTGGGTCCCTCAGTCTCGACGCCTTTGCCTTTCTAGCCTCGTAGGGTTAGCCCGACTGCCACCTAAGCCTATAGATCCACTCTCTCCTCATCACTGTCGAATTTGTAAATGTTAGTAAAAAGCTCGGAGTCTAATTCTTCTTCACTGTAGATGCCTAATTTTCTACCGAGCTTTGCCACTGGCCACTTGTGCCATCAACCTCCGAGTCTAAATTGTATACTCTTTGCAGTCCTACATTTCGGGTTTTCGCTTCTTGGTTTGTTATATGAATAAGAAACGAAAAACTCCAATGTAAGCTCTAAGTAGACAGGTCGTTCAGTATTCAATAATCTAGCCATCAGATAAGAAATCATGTTTTGAAGTCTTTCGGATTGATTTAGGGCCTGCATTACCGCCCAACTTAGCTTCCTAGGCTCCCCAATCTGACCTCTTCAGTTCCATAGAGCTTGCAATTTGTTAACACATGGTCATTCTTTCGGTTTACTGGATGAATGGATGGTCCATCTATATTTAGGAACACAGTAATATTAGACCAGGTTCAAAACATTTTAAGTCCGGCATCAGAACAGTGTTTTCAGCACGTTGTGTTTGTTTCTCAGGTAACGCATGGTCGTGCGGGCCAAGGCACGGCTGTGCGGATCGAAATCGCAGGTCTGGTTACCGGTTTCAATGCACCGACTTGGGACTGCACTACCGTGCGGATCAGGCGAATGACTGTGGTCGACTGCAAACCGCTAAAAATCATTCCATTCACTGATTTCAACCATTTTATCTTAAATCAAAGCATTTTCTCAGTGAATGGACCATGGGTTCGCGATTAGGACTTGCGATTCGTACAAAGTGTCAAGAATTAGGGTTTGATTTGCTTTTATGAAGAAAACCCCAAATTTTCTTGAACAAGAACCCAAATTTACTACTAAAATTAGAATAAAAGTACAAAATTAGTAAGAATCCATACCTTGTTCAAAGATTTGAAGGAGTTTCTTACAAAGAATGGTGAGTTTTTGGAGTGGGAGGAGCAAGAACGGCTGTATGAATTAGGGTTACAGTTTAGAAAAGGTTTTTACTGAAAAATCGTTTTTATACCACAGTAAATTAACTGTTCAGAAAAACTCGTGTACGGGCATGTGCAGATGTGCATGGTCGTGCAGTGTCAAAAACGCATGATGTGGTTTAAAGCTCTCAGCACACACGGACGTGCGTCAGGCCGCACAAGGGTGCATGTCTGAGAAAGCAGGTCGCACGGTCATTCGTTGCAGATGCAATTATGAAGTGCACGGCCGTGCAGGCATGTGCACGGTCGTGCAACATCTGTGCATTCTGTAGACAGACTTCACAAAATGCTCCCAACTCCGGTTTTTCAGCAGAATTCACCAGTTTTCCAAGTTTTTACCTGTTTGTGCAGATATTTTAACTTCGGAACTTCGCAAGGTATGAATCAAAATTGTACAAACCTACAAATTACCGAAAAAATTAGTAAAGCACGGAATAAACATGAAAAAGTTAAATATTTAGAAATTTACCCCTAACGTGCTAAACACGCCCGCTAATTTTTTTCAACGAGTAGATCACGACTCCCTTCCCCACAGTTGTTACGCGTGCGGGGCATGGAATTCGATCACCTCCACCGCCAAATTTGTAACACCTCGTAAAATTCGTGTTCGGTAATATACCGAACAGTGTACATGCCCTCGAATAATACCTCAAATGAGTTAGCCAGTCAACTCCTTAAACAAATCTAAAAAACAAAATTTAAACCTGACCGTAGCTTACGGTCCCGGACCATAAGCTACGGTCCAGGCTTTCTAGTTAGAATATAAAGCTAACCGTAAGCTGCGGTCCGGTGACCATAGCTTACGGCAGGCTATTAGAACTTCATTTTACACCATTTTAACTTTCAAATAATAACCCAAAAGCCCCTAGACTTTATTATTACATTTTCCTTGCATAACCAAGTCATTTTTCGATGCCAACGACTCCCGATTAAGGTGATATCTTTTGATTTACCTTTCTTGAGTATCTCAAATCTTCACCGAACCTTTAACCTTACTAGTTTGGGTAATTTAACCCATGAAACCAAAAGTATTCGTATCTTTCACGTTTAAGCTAGTAAACACTTATAAGTCGTAAAAACACCTAGTATGACACCAGTTAACGTTCGGTTATTCGTACTCTTCTTCAATACATCTCGTGTTGAACGAAAAGACCAAGTTGTATCATTATGTCATTGAATACAGTCAAGGGACAATTCATTACAATCCACAAAACTATTTTTGAGGGACTAAAAGTGTTAAAACCCCAAAATTCTTTCAAGATGCCACCTCTCCTGCAAAATGCCACACTCTTGCAGCTCTTGACACCTTTCTAGACACTTGTGAAGATCCTATAACACCTCTAACACCTGGCTTCATCTTCACACACCTTCTTGCACTATAAATAGCCACTTCGTTTACCTCAATTCGTTGCTCATTTAGTCTTTCTCCTCTCTATTACACTCTTGGAAGTTACTGACAATTTAGGAGCTTCCCTTTGAGTTCTAAGTTTCCCTTGTATCATGTTTAAGTGTTCCATATCTGCTCTTTTCTTTTTATAGGCTTTTAATAGCCAAAAGTTAAGCATTTTCGACAAATGCTTTGACTTTCGGTTAAGACCATTATGGTCCAGACATTATTTGAAATGAACATGGCTAAGTGATCGTAATTAGGAAGGTATTAACCCCTTAAAGGGGCACCTCCTAAGGATCATGTTTACTAGGTCAATTGACGGGTCAAAGTTATTGTTTTTAAAAAGTCACACGAGTCAAATTTTATAAATATTATAATCTTAATTTATATATGTTATAAACATGTTTTTGACACTTAAACAAGTTGGTAATAATTATTAGAACATGTGGGAACATGTTCGATCCGTCAATTTCAGTCCTAGGGTCGGTTCGCAACCGAAAGTCGCAAAGTTTGGCTTCTGCTTTAACTTTTAATTATGACCCGACTTAGATTAGTTAACTTCTGACTTATGGTTGCATTATGATTGTAATACAATGTAGCATAACCCTTTGAGGTTATATTACTTGATCATAATCATAATCTCTGAACTTATGCACAAGTTCCGCTAAAATGTCAATTTTGACTAAAATGCCCTTTTTACATAAAACAAGGTTTTAATCAACAATGAACTTGCAAATGAATTACTTAATGATATGTTAATGTAATTAACATATTATGATGTTAATATTCTGATCATAAACTGATTTTAGTATAATATCGTAAACTATACTTTTTAAATGACCAAAATGCCCTTTCGGTGCATAGTTTGGTCTTAAACCATAAACCACACTTATGTGTGACGTCTTACTGATAATATATCACAAATTAAGTATTTTTCCAGAATGTTTATGATCATAACATCAGAATACAAGCAGGTTCCTTTTATACGACATATAATAGTCCAAAACGCCTTATAAGGCGTAGTTTCATTTTAAAATCTCAACGGGCATATAAGTTGATATCCTAATGATATTACAACTTATTAAAGTATAGTGACATATAGAACTTGTTCATAACTCATCAGCGAATGAATATCGCTTATATGCGTATGGTGAAGTATAGGTAACTAGTTTACGAAAATTAACCGAAACGAGTTTAACCTTATCATTTTATCTCAAAATCCAGAAAGTTTATTGTTTACCCATATTGTACAAGTCTTAAGTACTTGTTGGGTTTACTACATTCTATCCTGTCATCACTTAAGTTAGCATATCGTACCGTTTTTGATCCTTTAAGCTAGTCGGTCTAAGTCTAAGACTTAAATAAGACCGTTAGCATTTTAGTTGGTTAGCTTATGTCATAACCAGACTAGAGCCTTCCAGTAAATGCTATCTGCACTTATTTCATTTTGAATACGGCTGAGATATTAAATCTTGCATTTTTAAATCAAAACTAGCTCAGGTAAATACTCTTGACTTATTTCCCTATACGGGCTTAGGTTACGGTAAATTATTACCGCTTGGTCGGAAATGGGATCAATTGAATGCCGGATTGTGGCTAGTAAATCCGCATATTCCGTTTTGATCAGTTTTGTTTGATAACTTAAACATTGGGGTTACCGTGTCCTGGATATCCTTGGCTCATTATATTAGATAATGGCCACGACAAAAGCACGGGGTGTAGGCACACACCTGGCAGATGGGAATGCTAAATTATTTTTACCCACTAGTTGGGGATAACTCCTTCGTGGGTTCATAAGTGGTGTGTACGTTAATCATGTCTCGGTCTCTGTACTGGGCCCCATATGTATGAACACACATGTAAAGCTATTAAAAAGGTTACAAAGTTAACTTTCCCAAGTTATAAAATATTAGTGCCATGTGCACTTACATCTAAATTTTAAAAGTGTTTTAAAAATGAGTCAGTCGGGTGTATTTACCAGCGAAAGCTTAAGTAATTTCAGAAGACTAAGCTTGCAGGTACAATACGAAATAGGCTGGAAGCTACTCGGTAGTGATATAAGAGGATGTTGCAAATCCTTAGATCTGCCCAATGTCTGTTAAACATTTTTGTACATTTTACGATCTGCATGTGGATCTTCTGTTACAGGCCGTCTGTATATTATTTTTTGTACTTTGAACATTTGGTTTGTAATAGTAATTTAATTCCAAGACTTCCACTGTGCTGTGTTTAAATGACTATGATGATATCAACTTACGTCACAATATTCCCCACCCAGGCCCACCGGTGTTTGGTTGAAAATACGGGGTGTGACAGGTTGGTATCAGAGCCAACGTTTGAGAGAATTAAACACTAGCATTCTTGTGTTTAATCTTAAACTTACACAATAACACATTCCTTAGACTTCCGAGTCTAGGCTTTGACCTAGGATTACTCATCTCATTATTAAGTTATTATTATTGTTTTGACTTGATTTTAACAGGAAAATGCCGCCAAAATTTAGAGGACAAAGTGGAAGAGGAAAATGTCCAATGAGGGGAGGACCATCAGGGCGCATCCCTTCACAACCTCACAACTCAGATTCCTCCAAGATTCATGAGATTCGTCTCCTTAGCAACCAGCGAGACACTCTGTCTCTCATAAATACTCGCCCCCACATTCCCAAAATTCTTACCACTCTCACCACTCCTATCATTCACACCACTCTCACCATTCCCATCATTCCCATTCGTACTCTTACCAAGAGTACGAGGAAGAGGTAAAGGACCTATGAGGGGAGGGCCATCTGGACGTATCCCTTCACAACCCCATCACTCGAATCCTTATGAGGATTCAGGAGTTCTTGGCCACTAGCGAGACAATCACCTCCTCATACACAAAACTCATACCACTCTTACCATTCTCACCATTCACACCATTCACATCACTCTCATCATTCTCATTATATCATGATGAGTTTAACCCTAACCACTACTTCAACATACCCCCAACTGATCAAAATTAGTTAGATCAACCCAACCCTATGGACGAGGGCTCCGACCCAGAGATGCCACCGTCAGGATCGCATGGACACCCTATCGAAATCTCTAGCGATTCTAACTCCTACGCCGGATCACCATACCAAGGTCCTAACGAATGGGACCAATATTGGAACCAATTCACTTTTGCTAACACTCCTTCCCACCAGGTCCTCAACACCTCCTATACAAGAAGACATTCAAATGGAACCTATGGAGCAATCTCAACCACCACCTGAGCCACCAAGGAGGAAACGTGGAGCACGTATGTCGGTACGTGTGGGTCAACGGTCGAGTTGCCGAAAACCTACCCTACCATTCACTAGGACCCACAAATGGGTGGACCCTCCAATACTTCACCTGTGGTGGAACCGACACCACCACCAGTGGTTCAACCACCACCATCGGGTTTTAATAACCCTATTCCTACATATCCGGATATAACGGGATATGATCCTTTTAACCCATCGACGCCGGTAAATTACCAGGCACTATCGCATGACCCTTATTTGCAAGCGGTCATGCATAATGCACTTTACCCGTCTCCTTTCCCACCTGCTTATCCACCTACTGGATAACCAAGTTATGGGTACTAGTATTCTGTTGTACCTCAACCACAACCACAACCTCCGCCGCCACTTGAGGTCATTAATGAGGCCTTGGAGCGAATGAAGGAAATGCAACAGCAAGCGGAGAAGAAGACGAAGAAGTTCTTCAAGAAGCTCTCCAAGTTGGTTAAGGGAAAGAGCGTCTTGAATACATCCCTAATTCTGAGCTTCATGTTACTCCTACCAAGAAACATGTCAGGTAAGGGCATCCCGATTGGATTAAATGGGATGACAGTTAAGAACGAGTGAAGTCTCTTCTATTATTATATTTAGCCCTGCGAGGACATTGTTATTTCTTTAGTCCCTGCGTGGACAAGTTATTTCTTTTTAGTCCTTGCATAGACAATTAGTTTTATTTATTTATTTCTAGTATTGTAACTTCTTATTGGCGTTAATGAAATATTTTGGAATTATATATATATATATTTTCATCATCTTCAAGCGAACGTCTCGATTTTACTCGAAATTTATGATCAGCTATATAATTCCAAAAGATCTTAATGGTTTTGATTAGTCAAATGGCAAAGTCTATATTAATTGGCCAAATTATAAATGATAGTTAAGGATGAATAGCCTTCTATCATGATAGTTAAGGAAGAATTATCCTTCTATCCAGAGGTGGTGGACTATGTTCAAGCCTCCAAGTCGTTAAAGTCAATGCGACCGTAACTACTAATCGACCATTAGGATAATCTGTGTTAACACCAAGTAATGTTAATACTCTTGGTAGTGTGACTTGAGGAACCACACTGGCCATCTAGGTAATGGACTATGTCCTAACCTTATATAGCCTATGTGATCAAATTTGATCCCGGCTAATATCATCAAATGCGATGATAATAATTAAACATCCATTAGTGATGTAGTGCCTACGGGCCATAATTGACATCCATTAGTGATGTAGTGCCTACGGGCCATAATTAAATATCCATTTGTGATGTAGTGCCTACGGGCCATAATTGACATCCATTATTGATGTAATTGCCTACGGGCATAATTAAACATCCATTAGTGATGTAATGTCTATGGACCATGATTAAACATCGATTAGTGATGATTTGCCTTTGAGCAATATTATATTGTCAATTAAGACAATGACAGTTGCAACCTTATGGTTCCCTCTTCAGGATGGTGAGCTATGATCAAGCCTCATAGTCTATATGATCAATGAGATCATGACTAATATCATCAGTGCGATGATTATCTATCTTAACATCTAGGAGATGTTAATTGATTTATTATAATTTTGCCCACGGGCTAAGTTATAATTGTCAAACATGACAATGACAGTTGTGGTTAATATGACTCTCTGCCCAAAATTATGTCCATAGTGATAGGCCAATGTGCCGTATTTTTATATGTCCTTAGTGACAGGCCAATGCGCCGTATTATTTTATGTCCTTAGTGACAAGCCAATGTGCCATATTTTTATGTGTCCATAGTGACAGGCCTATGTGCCGTAATAATAAGTCCATAGTGACGGGTCTTAGTGACATATTTTACGTCCTTAAGAGACAAGTCAATGTGTTGTATTTTTATATCCTTAGGGATAAGGCCTATGAGCCATATTTTAGATGTCCTACAAGACAAGCCTATGAGCTATTTATAATTGTTTTATGACAATGGCAGTTGTGACATTAAGATCCACTGTCTAAAATATATATGGACTATGTCCAAATTGTAATTTGCCTTTGATGGTCCTTTTGAGACCTAGGCCAAATATAGATAACATTCATTTAAAATGTTAAGCCTGACAGTTGTATCTCCAGCTCATGCCCTTCTAATCTTTCGATGAATCTAGGTATTGAGAAATTACCATACTCGGTGCCATTCTTTAGAAAAGTCAACAAGTAGACCATTCTCCTTCAGGTAGAGAGTCTACAAGCTTATCGACCAATTCTTCGTTTGTTTTTACAATTCCCATACGCTTCATTGGTACCACCAGGTGACAATACCTTTCAATCAACTGTTTCACTGTCTCTCCCTTGATAAGAGTAAAAATATCGAATTCTTTACTTAGTAGCGCTATCTTTCCCTTTCGCAGTTGCGAACTTCCTTGGAATTTGAAACGTAAGGCATTCCATAAAAACTGAGCATCATCATCGTTCTGTAATAGTGCCAAGATCTCTTCTTTTATTGCTTGCTGCAAGATATTCATCATCTTCTTTTCATTAATGAAATTTTCTATTTCGAGCTCTTAGAGTTGAGCTAGAGTTTTCTCAAGACCAGTTTCTCCAATAGGAGCCTGATATTTAGACTCAATAACAAACCAGCAAGTGAAGTGGTTAGCTTGAACCCAGTTCATGAACCTTTCTCTCAAGTTATCGTAATCTTCTAGATTCATAAGCTTTGGAGGCTTCGTCATTGTTCCCATTTCATTCTCGAGGTTCATATTTTGTGTTGCGGTAGTGGTAACAGCTGAAGCAGCAAATGCGTTGAAAATTTCTTCTTCCATTATATCTGTAATTTTTCAGAAACACAAACTTTCGACAACGCTGATTAGATATAAATTGACACGAACACGATAGTTAAGAAAACTCCTTCGAAAGTCCTTCGTGTGAGTGAACTAATACTCGTGCGAGTCAGGTGCTTTGTACGAGCAAGGCTTCGTGCGAGCAAGGCTTCGTGCGAGAGAAAGAGTTACTCGTGCAAGTGACTCTTCGCGTGAATCACTACTCATGCGAGTGACTGTTTTAGAAGTTAAAATTTATAAGAAAAATGGTTTTTCTTGCAAGTGATAGGTCGTACGAGTGGCTATTCGTACGGATGGCTATTCGTATGAGTTATCCTTCTGCTCGTACGAGTAGCTCAGGTCAACAAACGGATGTTTTCTGCAATTATCGTCATGATTTTGTTTGATTTTAGATATGTAAGTTTCAGGGATTTGTTAATGTTGATTTTAACGTGTTATACTAAAATCCTAGTCCAATTCATCCATGAAATTCTCTAGATCTGAAGAATGTATGAAGAAAGGGTAGATATAGAAATTTTCAATGGTTGAATCTTGATTTTCAACTGCTGAAACTGGTTGTTTGTTTGCTGAAACTAGTTGTTTGTCCTCAAATTAGGCCTCAAGGCTCTGATACCACTTGTGAGAGGGGATCGGCTCTCCTCTGTGAGCACCGGACTGACTTGACTCAACTAACAGAGGTGGAATTCATTGCTAGAGAGTTTGACAAACGAACTATCAAGTATACTGCTTAAACGTCATTACTTCTTATATTAATGAACGGGGAAAGTTACAGACGAGTAAACAAACAGACAGGGCTTCGCCTCAATCATACACCAATAGCTATGACACAACACCTAAGCTCCACTATGTATAGGCCAATATGGCTCGCACAAGGAAGGTGTCACTCGTACGAGCCACAAGAGCTAACTCGTATGAGTGACAAGGTGTCACTCGTACGAGCCACAAGAGCTAACTCGTACGAGCCATCTAATATACATAACATCTGAAAAATATAAGCCCTATCTACATGACCGACATATCCTAGACGTAGGCAATAGACATTGTGCACCAACAACTAATAAGTGCCTTCAGGGCACCAAGCTGGGCAAACAAACTCTTAAGAAACCTCACAACCACCCTGGCATCATTAGTGGGTAAAGCTTGCGCCTCGGCCCACTTTGATACATAGTCAACCGCCACCAGGATGTATTTGTTGCCGCGTGAGGATGGAAACGGGCCCATGAAGTCGATACCCCATATATCGAACACGTCCCAAACCTGAATTGAATTCCGAAGCATCTCATCGTGCGCGGATATATTTGTCGCCCTCTAGCAAGCGTCTCACGCTCTCACCCATTTCTGCGTGTCATGAAAGATTGTGGGCCAATAAAAACCGGTGTCTAACACCTTTTCCGCAGTGTAGTTTGCTCCGTGACGACCTCCGGTGGGCCCCTCGTGACATTGGTGCAAAATGTCAGCTGCCTCCGCTCCGAACACACACCTCCGAATCAGCTGATCCGCTCTAACTCGAAACAAGAACTAATCATCTCAAATGTAATGCTTAAGATCTGCGAAGAACTTCCTCTTTTGCTGATGTGTCAATCCTTTGATAAGGATTCCACAAACGAGGTAGTTCGCAAAGTCAACAAACACGATCACTCACTTCCACACTCATGAGGAATTCGTGGGGTAATTATCATTTATTGGTTCCTCACGTGCACCCTCGGAATCTCCACGCTCAAGTCTTTAGAGATGATCAGCTGCAACATTCAACACACCCTTCTTGCCTTGGATCTCGATATCAAACTCTTGTAGCAACAAGATCCGCCTAATTAGACGTGGTTTTGCGTCTTGCTTGCTGAAAAGATATCTAATAGCCGCGTGATCCGTATACACAATCGTCTTGGACAACACACGATATGATTTAAACTTGTCGAATGCAAAAACTATAGCCAAAAGCTCCTTCTCCGTGGTAGTGTTATTCTCCTGAGCATCATGCAAGGTCTTGCTGGCGTAGTAGATCGGGTGGAAGTGCTTGTCCTTCCACTTCCCCAAGACTGCCCCATCACGAAATCGCTCGCGTCACACATAATCTCAAATGGCAACGCCCAGTCTGGTGCTACCAAAATAGGGGTTTCAATAAGCTTTTGCTTCAAAAGGTTGAATGCCTCCACGCATTCACCCAAAAACACAAATGGGAGCGTCCTTCTCCAACAAACGGGTCACGGGTCTCGTGATTTTTGAAAAATCTTTAATGAATTGCATGTAGAACTCGGCATGACTAAGAAAACTCTGGATTGCTCTAACTGAGGTCGGGGGTGGAAGTTTAGAAATGAAGTCCACTTTGGCTAGATCAACATCTAACCCGGCTTGCGATTTTGTGCCCGAGAATTACCCCTTCCTTCACCATGAAGTGGCATTTCTCCCAGTTGAGCACAATATTGGTCTCCTCACACCTCATTAACAACCTTTTCAAACTTTTAAGACAATGATCAAAGGAACTCCCAAAAACAGAAAAATCATCCATGAACACCTCCATGGAGTCCTCAATCATGTCATGGAAAATAACTACCATGCAACGCTGAAACGTTGCTAGTGCATTACACAACCCAAAACGCATACGCCGGTTGGCGAACGTGCCAAAGTCACGCCTGATCCTCAGGAGCGATAGGAATCTGAAAGTAGCCCGAGAACCCATCCAGAAAATAATAAAATGACTTCCCCGGCAGACGTTCCAACATCTGATCGATGAGTGGAAGCGGGAAGTGGTCCTTTCGGGTGGCATCATTGAGTTTGTGGTAGTCAACGCAAACTCGCCATCCGGTGACTATACAGGTCGGAATAAGCTCAATCCTATCGTTTGAAACTACAATCACGCCTCCTTTCTAGGGCACCACCTACACGGGCTCACCCAAACCGAATCAGAGAGGATAGATCAACCTTGCATCTAGCAACTTAATCACCTCTTTCTTCACGACGTCTTGCATATTCAGGTTTAACCGCCTCTGAGGCTGCGCACACAGCTTGTAGTCATTCTCCTTCAGAATTTTATGAGTGCAAAAGGAAGGATTGATGCCCTTGATATCCATAATCTTCCACGCCATGGCTTTCTTATGAAGTTTTAGAACCTTGAGAAGTTTTCTCTTTTCCTCTTCCACCAAAGATGATGAAATGATGACTAGAAGGCGACACTCCTCATCAAAGAGTGCATACTCGAGATGCGGTGGGAGCTCATTCAGCTCCAATGACGATGGATCCTCAACTGAAGGCTTCGACTTCTCTTCAACTTCATGATCAATCTCCACAAATCTATCCGGACTCTGGGAACCATCATCACCGATTTGATAAACCGGATGCTCAACTCCATGGCCTCATGCGTAATGCCATTTAGGTCCCCACACAAGAGGTGTCTGTCCGAATCGATCTCCTCAATCGTGCCTTGGAAATGAGAGCTCACAAAAGTATCAACAATGCCAACATAATAGAGCGTATCATCCTTGCCTTGACATTGCGGATACTGCATTGACCGTTTAATGTCAAAGGTTACATGGTCGTCATTAACCCGAAGCGTGATCTGGCAAGCGACCACATTAACAATCGTCATTGCGGTGTTGAGGAACTGGCATCCGAGTATCAAAGATACTTTCGAGTCTTCATCCATATCCAGAATAACAAAATCCACGGGAAATACGAATTTGTTGATCTTAACAAGAATATTTTCAACGAACCAGCGTAGATATATGATTGAACGATCAACAAGTTGAACGCTCATCCTCGTGGGTGACAGCTCACCCAGATTCAGTTTAATAAAAACCTTATACGACATAAGGTTTACGCTTGCTTCCAAATCAGCCAATGTGTGACTGATAGACATGCTGCCAATAAGACAAGGAAAGGTAAAATTACCCGGATCTCCCATCTTGTTAGGTAAATGGTTTTGGAGAATAGCTGAGCAATTTTCATTCATCAACACACAAGACATGTCCTCAAGCTTTTGTTTGTTTCTAAGGATGTCCTTCAGAAACTTCGCGTACTTAGGCATCTGAGCCAACGCCTCAACAAATGGTATGTTCATATTGTCACACCCCGACCCGCAGCGAAATAAGAGTCGGGGCATAATTGGGTTATCACCAAAGCTCATGATGTTTACTAAAATGTTTCATATTTATTAAATTCAAATTACAACTTAAATATTCAAATCAAATCCATACAATTACAAGGAAATGAAACTAAGTAAAACAATCCCAAGCTTAAACTGATTTATTCTTCTAGGCCTTCCTATGTGTTTCTTGCCTCAACTGGATCACCTGTATCATGTGTAAAACGGGGATATTTTGGGTCAACAAAAGTTGGCGAGTAAACCTTGAGAAAAACATTGTTATTAATTTCTTGTTGTATTTAATATTGAAAATTTGTGCAATAATCACATGTGAGCAAACATATATATATAACAAAAACACAAACCACATTGGATGAGTAAATGACATGAATGATGATGTATATGAGATCAAGGCTCAATCAAACGGAGCCGATCGAGTGACATGAATGATGATGTATGTGAGATCAAGGCTCAATCAAACGGAGCCGATCGAATGAGGCACCTGATACTCAACCCGTATCCAACGGGGAGCTGATGGGCCAAATGAAATGCATGTACTGAAAATGATAACTTCAATCTAAACATAATTCACACAACGATTGATACATAATTGATACACATTTTATCACGGATATGATGGATGCACAAGTGTTTAAATATAATAAGGAATTAAACGACACATGATACACCCCAAAATGTGATTAAAACAGGGAATTGGTAGAGATTCACTCACAGTGGATGCGTTCTTGATGATGATGATGCGCACGAATATTAGGATTTGATCGACGAGGAAAACTAACCTAAAATAATAACGAAATGATTCGGTAAATTAGTACTTTTAATTTATACTCTTAATGTGATTTTTAGATTTATTTTTTTGAGTTTAAGCAGGTTTTCTAACTTTAAAATCTTATTTTAAAGTATTTTAAATGATTTTCTGATTAAATAAATTAATAAAAATAAATAAAATTTTTTTGACTTTTTGACTGTTGACTGTTGACTGTTGACTGTTGACCGTTGACCGGTCGGACTGTTTGTAATTATGCGCTGAGTGAGGTTCGAAGTCGGGACCTCTCGTATGCGTGCACGCAGCTCTACCGACTGAACTACGTGTCTAACCCGAAATATTCTCTGTTTTAATTATATATATATACTAATTAACTTTTATCTTATTTAATTTATTTCAAAAATGATTTAAAATGGCCGAACCGACTTCAGTGACCCGGAGTCGAACTCGAGACGTTCGGTTCGAGTACGCACAGCCTAACCAGTTGGGCCGTGTGCTTAACCTGTTTAATTACTGAATTATATTATATTTATATACATGTTGAAAGGTTATCTAAATAGGTTTAAAAAAAGGATTGGTTTTATTTCTGAAAGTCGGTAACATGTCCGATTCGAACTCGGGACGTGCGTATTATGTTGCACACAGTCCACCGCTGGACTGTGTGTCTAACCCGGTGAAATATCCAGTTTTAATTAAACTTATACACATTGTCCGACTTCGTCTTCTTCGTTTAACATTTCAGAACAGTGAAATCCGGCTGTTCTGTTTAATCGATCTTACTGATATTTGATTGAATTGAAGAGCGAAATGAAATGACAGGGTATACCAGAACGGCGAGTTTGCTTCAGGTTTTCCGGCGAAGTCTCGTCGTCTCCGATCTGCCGATTCCGGCTGAGGGAAACTGTTTAACAGTTTTGATTACTAGATTGAGCAATTAGATTATAAATCGAAAGATAGCAAGAGAAATTTAGATGATTGTACCGTCTGAAGAAAATCGCGGTTTTCCGTTCAGTGATTCCGGCGAAATTGGAATTTCCGGCGACGTGCTAAAGCTTCGAGAAATTGTGCGATTTTGAGCGAAAAGGTCACCAGAGGTTTGGGTGGGTATTTATAAGGATGAACAGGATGTATTGGGTCCGAATTATGGTCTTGATTCGCGGTCAAAACTTTTCCGGCGGTTACGACTGGAATTGGGGGTTAGACATCGGTTATAACCGATGTCGAAATTAGTTCACGCGTTTCAGTCAAAGAAAACGGTTGTGATTTGCGAAATCGTCGGTCTTTCCGGCTATTGCCGATTGGGCGCGCTGATTTCCGGTTTGACATTTGGATTTACTTTAAATGTTATTTGTTTCTGTATTTGGCATGAAAGAAGTGTGTGGCGGAGTGGTGTGGTGTGTGTTTGTGCTTATGGGCGACCCGGGTTCGAAACCCGGCAGCCTCATTTTATTTTTTTATTCACTTATTTTTATCATTTATTAATTATAGTTTTTAAATTCTAAAATGCTTATTAATTATGTATTGTTTAAAATTAAAATGAACAATATATACACACCGAAAATTATAACTGAATATTCGATTAATAAATGAAGCGGGTTTTGAAACCCGTTTTTCGACGAATGTTACAGTATCCCCTACTTTTAGAAATTTCGTCCCGAAATTTAAGTAGTAGTGGTAACTGGAAAAAGATGCGGGTATTTTTCGCGCATTGAGTCTTCACGTTCCAAGTAAACTCGGGTCCTCGTTTTGACTCCCAACGTACCCTGACAATTGGAATACGACTTCGTCTTAAACGCTTCTCTCCGAAATCCATAATTTCTACTGGTCTTTCAATGAAATGCATAGATTCATCGACTTGAATGTCTTCTAGAGGAATGTGGAGGTTTTCATCGGCGAGGCACTTTTTCAAGTTTGATACGTGGAATGTGGGATGAATTCTGTTGAGTTCTTCTGGTAAGTCAAGCTTGTATGCTACAGGACCTACCCTTTCGAGTATCTTGAAAGGTCCTACGTAGCGTGGTGCTAGCTTGCCCTTCTGGCCAAAACGAACTACTCCCTTCCACGGTGATACTTTTAAAAGTACTTGATCACCAATGTCAAACTCCAAGGGCTTTCGTCGTTTGTCTGCATAACTCTTTTGACGACTTTGTGCCCCTAGAAGATTGTTTCGAATTTGATGTATCTTGTCGGTTGTTTCTTGAATTAATTCTGGACCGGTGATTTGTGCTTCCCCAATTTCGTGCCAACATACTGGAGATCGGCACTTACGACCATATAAAGCTTCGAAAGGATCCATGCCGATACTTGAATGGAAGCTATTGTTGTACGAAAATTCAACTAATGGTAGATGAGCGTCCCAATCCCCTTTGAAGTCTATGACACATGCTCGAAGCATGTCTTCAAGAGTTTGGACGGTGGATTCAGATTGTCCATCAGTTTGAGGATGAAAAGCGGTACTGAGGTCTAATCGTGTACCCAAGGCGGTTTGTACGGCTCGCCATGTTCGTGAAGTGAAACGACCATCACGGTCTGAAATGATGCTTAAAGGTACACCATGACGACTTACGATCTCGCTGATGTAGATACGAGCTAACTTCTCATTTTTGAAGTCCTCGCGAATCGGTATGAAGTGAGCTGATTTTGTAAGACGATCAATGATTACCGATATGGTGTCATACCCACTGGAGGTGCGAGGTAAACCGGTAATAAAATCCATGGTTATGTTTTCCCACTTCCATACAGGTATTTCGGGTTGGACTAGAAGTCCTGAAGGTCTTTGATGTTCAGCTTTTACTTTGGAACAGGTAAGGCACTTGGAAACAAAAACAGCGATGTCCTTTTTCATGCCAGGTCACCAGTAGGTGTATCGTAGGTCTTGATACATCTTGTCGGCTCCTGGGTGTACATAGTACCGTGTTTTGTGCGCCTCATTCATGAGGGAGTCACGAAGGTTGTCGCGATCAGGAATCCATATGCGGTTTAAAAGTATAAAATACCGTCAGATTTGGTTTCGATTTTGAGTTCCTCTCCCCATGACAGCTCATCGCGTACGTCGTTTTCTGTTACAGAAACATGTTGAGCTTCTCGGATTCGATCTTTGATGTCGGTTATGATTTGCGAACATAGAAGACGAATGGAGTTCGCATAACCTTTTCGACTGAGTGCATCAGCCACTACGTTTGCCTTGCCAGGATGATACCGAATTTCACAGTCGTAGTCGTTAAGAAGTTCGACCCATCTTCGTTGCCTCATATTCAACTCCTTTTGGTTGAAGATATGTTGAAGACTTTTGTGGTCAGTGTATATTTCACACTTGGTACCGTAGAGGTAATGTCTCCATATCTTGAGAGCAAACACAACGGCTCCAAGTTCCAGGTCGTGGGTGGTGTAATTCTTCTCATGAACTTTGAGTTGCCTAGAAGCATAGGCTATCACTTTTCCTCTTAGCATTAATACACAGCCTAGCCCTTGCCCTGATGCGTCGCAATATACTACAAAGTCATCGCAACCTTCAGGAAGTGTGAGGATAGGTGCGTCACAAAGTTTTTGCTTTAGAGTTTGGAAGGCCTCTTCTTGCTTAGGTCCCCATATGAAGGGTTTTCCTTTATGAGTCAAGGCCGTGAGTGGTACAGCAATACGGGAAAAAATGGCAATGAAGCGGCGATAGTAACCAGCCAAACCAAGAAATGACCTTACTTCGGTAGGGGTACGTGGCGCTTGCCATTCCTGTACTGCCTTGATTTTCGAAGGATCGACATGTATTCCATTGTCATAAACGACATGTCCAAGGAATTGTACTTCTCTTAATCAGAATTCGCATTTTGAGAACTTAGCGTAGAGATTTTCAGTCCTTAAGAGTGTAAGGATGAGTCGAAGGTGTCGTTCATGATCAGATTTAGACTTGGAGTAGATGAGGATGTCGTCGATGAAGACTATGATAAAGCGGTCGAGGTAGGGTTTGCATACCTTATTCATTAGATCCATGAAGACAGCTGGGGCGTTGGTTAAACCGAATGGCATGACCATGAATTCGTAATGACCATAACGAGTCCGGAAGGCGGTCTTTGGGACGTCTTCTTCACGTACTCTGAGTTGATGATAACCAGAACGAAGGTCGATTTTTGAAAAGCAGGTGGCGCCTTGAAGTTGGTCTAGGAGGTCATCGATGCGAGGTAGTGGGTAGCGATTCTTAACCGTTAACTTGTTGAGTTCTCTGTAGTCGATACACATGCGAAACGTTCCATCTTTCTTCTTCACAAAAAGAACAGGTGCACCCCAAGGCGAGGAGCTAGGACGTATGAATACTTTGTCAGTCAACTCTTGCAGTTGACTGGCCAGCTCTTGCATTTCGGATGGGGCTAACCTATAAGGAGATTTTGCGACTGGTGTAGTGCCAGGTACAAGATCGATGCGGAATTCGACTTCTCTCACAGGAGGGAGTCCTGAGATGTCGTCGGGAAAGACTTGTGGGAATTCCTTCACCACTGGTATATCTTCGAGTTTCTTCTCCTTGTTTCCCTTTTTGACGACGTGAGTTAGGAATGCGACATAGTTCTTGCGGAGATATTTTCGGGCTTGAAGGCAGGACATTAATATGAGTCCTTTCGAAGGGGTTTCTCCAAAGATACGTAGGGTCTAACCGTCTGCAAGAGGAATGCGAATGAATTTTTCGGGGCATACTACTTCAGCGTGATGCTGGCTGAGCCAGTCCATACCGATTATAATATCGAAACTTCCCAACTTCATAGGAATGAGGTCAACTGGAAAATCGTGATCGTTTAGAGTGAGTGTACAATTTCGTATAATAGAATTTAATGAAATGGGCTTTCCGTCAGCAACTTCCACCGTTAGAGATTCCATGAGGTTATCACGAGTTTGGTTGAGGATAGGTTCAAATTCTAAGGACACAAAACTCTTATCCGCGCCAGTATCGAATAACATGGATGCATAACTACCATTGATGAGAAACGTACCGTTAACCACGTTGTTGTCAGCTCTAGCTTGGTTGGCATTGATGTTGAAAGCTCTTCCCCTAGCAGTGGAGGAGCTTGGTTAGCTTGGTTTACCGGATTTACTTGAGCTTGGGCATGGATGATGTTCACCAAGCGTGGACATGTGTTCCTGAAGTGGTTTGGGTCTCCACAGTTGTAACATGCTCGCATGGATTGCATCATGGGGTAGTTGGGTTGGTAGTAGGATTGGGCTATATGTTGTGCAGGTGGTAGAAGTAAAGGTTGTTGGGCTTGACCCACTATCTGATGGTGGGTTTGGGTTGAGGGTTGATTGCGGTTCATTCGTTGAAGCGTGCGACAAGTTTGAATAGTGTAACCCGCACGGGCACAGCTGGTGAAATGTTGGCAAGGAGTTTCGGGGAGGTGATGGTATTGACAACGGTTGCATTTTGGGTATGGGCCGGTGTATGGCTTTTTAAATGGTGCAGCTGAGGGAGCAATTTGGGTAATTGGTGTGGCAGTGATAGGAAGGTTTGTTTGTGTGACGGCAAAATTTCTGCTGTTTCGTTTCCTCTTACCAGCAAACTTTGAAGAGGAGATGGAATGGTTTGGAGTTTGGGCCTCAATGGGGGCTTTCTTTTTCTCATCCTTGAATTTGCCGTTTCGGATGCGATTCTCGGTAAGTTCGGTAGCTAATTCCAGGGGAGGCCTCGAATGTAGTGTTCAACCAAGCGGTACACGGGGTGAACAGATTAGGGATCATTTGGTTCAGTTCGAGAAATCTTTTGTTGTAGGAAGTGTGATCTCCTTCCTTTTGTTTCAACGAGTGGAATTCATCTTCCAACTTCTTGATTTTGCTTCTTGGACAGAAGCGCCTTGTCATGAGTTCCCTTAACTCTTCCCATGATAAGGCCATGGCATCCTCGACTCCTCGCTTACCCTTTTCTGTGTTCCACCAGGGAAGGGCTACTCCAAACAGTCTCCCTGATGCATAACGTACTTTGCGATCCTCGGGACAATCGCAATTGAGGAAGGTGTTCTCCATTTCTTCAAACCAGTGGAGGAGGGCAGTAACACCTTCGGTCCCTTCATACTTTGGGGGATCGCAACATTTGAAGTGTTTGTAGGAGCACTTTTTGGAGTGAGGGTTGGCGACGCTCTGGTCTTCTTGATTGGGAGGGTTGATAGGATTTGCGGTGAGAGCTTGTTGAACTTGAATCACGATGTCAGGAAGTACCGCGGCCATTTGTTTAGCAATTTGAGTGACCAAGCGTTCATTGGATCTTCCTGACTTTCTACCTCCACGTAGTTGCCTAGCCGACATCTACAGGAACATACATTGGAAGATTATGAGTTTAAGAAGTTTTTAGGTGTCATGTGTCGTTAAAAGAATACAAATAACATAACTATCAATAATGCAACTACATCCATAGGATGTCTTGGGTTTGCTCATGTTTGGGCCTCCAATGTCCCCCATACCATCGCCTGTATAGTCATGTGGGCCCCCATGACTATTGGCTTAGTAGGATTCACATTGGTGTTGGCGGTTTAACACTCGCATCACCCGAATGAAAACCATGAAATATGATTACGAGATGTATGGTAGGAGGGTGTCCAGGTGTAGACACAATGACAACTCAAAGTGGGGTTAGCTCACACGACGTTTGGTATGGCATGCTTTGGCCTAATAGGTCCTTCGTACTCTCATCGTTAGTCCCCAGGTAGGCAAACTGGTCCTTTATTTTGGATTTATACGAATGCCAAGCCTAGACAGGACGTTCCGACTACCGGTACTCGTACCCTTCCAGTTACTACATGCCCGTCATGAGACTCACTTTGATGTGATTTGAAAAATACAAAAATCGTTGCAAAAATCATGGGAATTGTGAGGTGTGTGCTCTCATGGATATGATATGTTATGAGGATATGATTCATGATGAGCATTGTATAATAATATGTACTTATGAACATGCTTGCATAACATTGAATGTAACAATAAACATAAAGCATATAAACATCATGAATTTTGTATGTAACGCATAAACAATTTAAAATTTTAATCAACTATAGTATAGGCTCTAAGGGTCTAATAACCTATCCTATATCCCTATAGTCATGGCTCTGATACCAATCTGTCACACCTCGACCCGCAGCGGAATAAGAGTCGAGGCATAATTGGGTTATCACCAAAGCTCATGATGTTCACTAAAATGTTTTATATTTATTGAATTCAAATTACAACTTAAATATTCAAATCAAATCCATACAATTACAAGGAAATGAAACTAAGTAAAACAATCCCAAGCTTAAACTGATTTATTCTTCTAGGCTTTCCTATGTGTTTCTTGCCTCAACTGGATCACCTGTATCATGTGTAAAACGGGGGATATTTTGGGTAAACAAAAGTTGGCGAGTGAACTTTGAGAAAAACATTGTTATTAATTTCTTGTTGTATTTAATATTGAAAATTTGTGCAATAATCATATGTGAGCAAACATATATATATAACAAAAACACAAACCACATTGGATGAGTAAATGACATGAATGATGATGTATATGAGATCAAGGCTCAATCAAACGGAGCCGATCGAGTGACATGAATGATGATGTATGTGAGATCAAGGCTCAATCAAATGGAGCCGATCGAATGAGGCACCTGATACTCAACCCGTATCCCACGGGGAGCTGATGGGCCAAATGAAATGCATGTACTGAAAATGATAACTTCAATCTAAACATAATTCACACAACGATTGATACATAATTGATACACATTTTATCACGGATTGCACAAGTGTTTAAATATAATAAGGAATTAAACGACACATGATACACCCCAAAATGTGATTAAAACGGGGAATTGGTAGAGATTCACTCACAGTGGATGCGTTTCTTGATAATGATGATGCGCACGAATATTAGGATTTGATCGACGAGGAAAACTAACCTAAAATAATAACGAAATGATTCGGTAAATTAGTACTTTTAATTTATACTCTTAATGTGATTTTTAGATTTATTTTTGTGAGTTTAAGAAGGTTTTCTAACTTTAAAATCTTATTTTTAAGTATTTTAAATGATTTTCTGATTAAATAAATTAATAAAAATAAATAAAAAAATTTGACTTTTTGACTGTTGACTGTTGACCGTTGACCGGTTGGACTGTTTTTAATTATGCGCTGAGTGAGGTTCGAACTCGGGACCTCTCGTATGCGTGCAAGCAGCTCTACCAACTGAGCTACGTGTCTAACCCGAAATATTCTCTGTTTTAATTATATATATATACTGATTAACTTTTATCTTATTTAATTTATTTCAAAAATGATTTAAAATGGCCGAACCGACTTCAGTGACCCGGAGTCGAACTCAAGACGTTCGGTTCGAGTACGCACAGCCCAACCAGTTGGGCCGTGTGCTTAACCTGTTTAATTACTGAATTATATTGTATTTATATACATGTTGAAAGGTTATCTGAATAGGTTTAAAAAAAGGATTGGTTTTATTTCTGAAAGTCGGTAACATGTGCGATTCGAACTCGGGACGTGCGTATTATGTTGCACAAGTCCACCGCTGGACTGTGTGTCTAACCCGGTGAAATATCCAGTTTTAATTAAACTTATACACATTGTCTGACTTCGTCTTCTTCGTTTAACATTTCAGAACAGTGAAATCCGACTGTTCTGTTTAATCGATCTTACTGATATTTGATTGAATTGAAGAGCGAAATGAAATGACAGGGTATACCAGAACGGCGAGTTTGCTTCAGGTTTTCCGGCGAAGTCTCGTTGTCTCCGATCTGCAGATTCCGGCTGAGGGAAACTGTTTAACAGTTTTGATTACTAGATTGAGCAATTAGATTATAAATCGAAAGATAGTAAGAGAAATTTAGATGATTGTACCGTCTGAAGAAAATCGCGGTTTTCCGTTCAGTGATTCCGGCGAAATTGGAATTTCCGGCGACGTGCTAAAGCTTCGAGAAATTGTGCGATTTTGAGCGAAAAGTTCACCAGAGGTTTGGGTGGGTATTTATAAGGATGAACAGGATGTATTGGGTCCGAATTATGGTCTTGATTCGCGGTCAAAACTTTTCTGGCGGTTACGACTGGAATTGGGGGTTAGACATCGGTTATAACCGATGTCAAAATTAATTCACGCGTTTCAGTCAAAGAAAACGGTTGTGATTTGCGAAATCGTCGGTCTTTCCGGTGACTGCGGATTGGGCGCGCTGAGTTCCGGTTTGACTTTTGGATTTACTTTAAATGTTATTTGTTTCTGTATTTGGCATGAAAGAAGTGTGTGGCGGAGTGGTGTGGTGTGTGTTTGTGCTTATGGGCGACCCGGGTTCGAAACCCGGCAGCCTCATTTTATTTTTTTATTCACTTATTTATTTCATTTATTAATTATAGTTTTTAAATTCTAAAATGCTAATTAATTATGTATTGTTTAAAATTAAAATGAACAATATATACGCAACGAAAATTATAACTTAATATTCGATTAATAAACGAAGCGGGTTTTGAAACCCGTTTTTTCGACGAATGTTACACATATGCAATTACTTAAACATCTCAAGGAACTTACCATATTGTTCTTCGTTCCTTTGCTTCTTCAGCCTGCCCGGATACGGAACTAGAGGAGTATAGTCTGTAACTGGCTTATGGAGTTATGTTGTACTTGCTTGGACTCGCCTAGCGTGCACCTCGTCCGAAGCATCAGTATGGACCATCTCAATGATTGGTTGTGAGGCCGATATGTCAGGTCCAGTGGCTTTACCACTCCTCGTCATCATGACATTAACATGCCCTCTTGGATTTGGCTCTGTATTACCTGGAAGGCCACCCTGAGGCCTTTCGGATAACATCTTAGCCAACTGGCCAACGTTATTCTCAATGGCTTGGATGGAGGCTTTCTGACTTCTCATCTCCCCTTCTTGGGCCGTGAACCGCTCCTCATGCTGCTGATAGCGTTTTTCAGCTAACTGATTCGCATTATTAGAGTTGTTTAGATGCCGTCATCTCTTCCAGCTTAGAGTTATTTTGAGGGGCTTGCTGCTGGGAACTGCTCCCAGCACCCTGATTGTGGTACATATTCGAATGTGGCTAGTGGGATTGACCATGAGACTGAAAAGACTAAGCATGAGACAGTTGTGGCGTGGGAGCGCACTTAGCGTATCCGAGTGGGTTTTGGTTACCTGAACCAGCGTTCCACCCAAAGTTTAGGTGATTCCTCCATCCTGGATTGTACGTGTTGCTATAGGGTTATTTTGGGGTCTAGTTTGATTGCCCAGGTAGTCCACCTCCTCGTGGCCTATAAACGTAACATCATGCTCACCCCCACCTAGCTCGTGTGAAATCCCACATTGCTCACATGAAGATTGAACCCGCGAAACCTTATGGGCTTGATCAAATTTTGCTGCCAGGGCTCCAATCTGCGAAGTAAGAGTTGTATACGTATCAACAGCATGCACTCCTGAATGAGATGATGTCCTAGCTCTCTCCCCAACTTGACGAGAACTCGACTTCAATGCAGCTCTCTCAATAATCGCGTAAGCTTCATTCTGTGTCTTCGTTCCAAGATCACCCATGCGTACACGTCCAAACGCTCATGCGAGTCATAGTTGAGTCCCTGGTAGAAAGTCAATACAAGTTGTCTTTTGGACCACCCATGGTGTGGGACATCAATAAGAAGATCTCTAAACCTTTCCCAAGTCGTGTGTAAGGATTCTCCATCATCCAGTCGGAATGTCATGATACGGTTCTTTAACTTGGTTGTTTTCTCTATAGGAAAGTACTTCTACATGAACAGCTTTGCCATCTCATTCCAGGTAGTAATGGATCCTGCGGGAAGTGATCTCTAAATTCGGTGCCACCATAGTAGGTCGAGCGATGCTAGGCTGCAAGCCTTCACCTCCTGGACGGCCGGTCTCATTCAACGGCCGGTCGTCGTCAGCCATGGTATTCCCCTCCTCTACCTCTGATATCTCACTCTTAGCAAGTATCACCGGCTTATCAACTGCAGCTGAGATTTATTATGCAACAATGCGGGACCTTTCTTGAAGTCTCCTACTCCTACCCAGGTCACGCTCCTGTCCGTTAGACGGCTCAGTAGCAGCAGGCGCGGGGTTGAGGACATCAACCTGTAAGAAAAGGATAAGCACATCCCGAAACAAATAAATAAATACAATATAATATAATAATAATTTTTTTGCTTGGAAGGATAAATATTATTTTACAAATAAATACCCAATCAAATAATTCGAATTCAAACAAATAAATAAGTAAATAATCTTGCAAAAAATATATATATCACAAATAAATGAACAAATAAACAAGTATTCACAAGCATGTACACCGGTAGAAGAATAACTCGGTTCGTTTCAAAAGCTCGTCGCCTCCCCGGCAACGACGCCAAAAACTTGACGTGTGCGTATATATACATATTTTACAATGAACTTTACACACGAATTCGGTTTTAATATTTATAAAAATGATTTGCACCTTAACATTAAAACACACACAAAAGGACAAGTGTACCCTATCATATATGTAATAAAGTACGGGTAAGAACCAGATGTCAATCCATGGACGCGGGCGGACACTTATGTACTAAACCGTTGTCATTAGTTTACCGGTAGAAAGATAGGTGAATGAGTTTTTAACCAAAATTATCCAAATATATTCTAAAACATAAAAGACTCCAAATAAAAAAATATATTTTTTGTCTTGTTTTGTAAACAACCTAAGCATGTTAACTAAGTTGGAAGCGTCACAAAGGCATTTGATCAATTTTCCAATTATAAAGACAATTAGTATCCCTTTCGGGAATCCTAACATGATAATCCTTCGGAAAGTTAACGCGATAAACACACTTTAACCACCTAAAATTATTCATTAACGAGCTATTGATATATTTTCATGCGAATCTTTTAAAAAAAGTTAGTCATCTGTTAAGAGTTTTTTAACCCCACTTATCAAGGAAAGCAATACCTAATACAATACGACCACCGAGACAAGCATAAAGTAGATCATATCACAAACCATCCATTTTGCAAGTCGTGAACACAAATCTACTAAGTTATCCATTTCAACCAAAATTAATAAACAAAGATTATGAACCGTGTCAAGAATTCGTAATAACACCATCTAACCCGTTAAAGCCCTTACGTGTAAGAAAGCATTCTTGATCAAAATCAGATTTACCTTTTATTAAACCAATACCCATTTCTAGTTTCATAGGTGTAAACACATTAACAAGTTAATAGTTTACTAACAAATGATTAATTAAGCGGGGGTTTTCAACATATCCTAACTAACCATACATTAATCATCCAAGATGAACAACCACAATCAAGAATCCAACATCAATGAAACAAGTTTGCCATATGATTATCAAAATTCAAACATGAAAAAGTTGCTAAAGCTACATACAAACAAGATTACAAACTAGGTATGTTCATGCAACAAGTATATTAATGTCATTACAATAATACATAAACATCAGCTCAATGCTTACAAATTCTTAAAATGTATGTTAAGAACAAGAAACCAAACCATAAACAAGCAAGGATTTGATGGATTGGATGATGGATGAGCTTCTTGCAACTTTGAGGATTGAAATCGACCCAACCAGGTAGCTCTCGGACCCAAGAAATACGCTCAAAAACTAGGAAAATTACCCAATAATTTGATCAGTAGTGTCTGCTCTGTTTTATAGAGATTTTCATTTCGGCACGGTCGTGCACATAAAGTGCAAGCCCATGCAACAACAAGTGTCATCGTGACGTCAACTGTAGGGTATGGCCCAGACAAGTGGACGATTGGGCCGCACGTGTGCACGAATGGCGCATGCCGAGAAATCGGCTGCACTGCCTTGTGCACTGCAAGTGCTCCCAGTGTCGTGAATCGCGCACGTTTGTGCCGATAGTTTGCACGACCATGCATGAGCTGTAACATCAACTAGTAATGGCCATATAAAATACGCGCATGGTACTCCCAGAAGACGTTGTATTAAAGGTGGTGTGTACCATCATCTCATACCGACATAGATTTCTAGTACCCGGCTGTATTGACAAGCATGTAAAGCTTGTGACAAGAAATCTACCCCAATGAAATACTAAATGATTAACCCATGGGCTATAGTAATATGTATTAAATGATTTATGAAAATGATTTTTAAAGGTCTCGGTTAATTGCATTTAGCTGAGAAAGCTGACGTATCTGCAAAAGATTAGACCGTAGGTAACGAACCTTGAATATAGGGTGGAATGGCATGGTCAAACGAAAAGCTTTAGAATTTGCGACTCCACTGTTTAAAGGCCTATGATATCCTTAAGCTCGCTTTTATATTGGATCCTACTTGTGAGACATTGTATCAAACACTTATGAATTTTATTTAATTAATTTGAAGTTTTATATTATTACTTTAACATCCTTCTTCCGCTGCATATTTGTGAAACTGTTATCAATCGTCTCATATAAACTCACTGACCAGGCCAACCGGAAATTGGGGTGTGAGACTTCTTATGTTAGTTTACAATTCTGCGTGGAGGAATCATCCTAACTTTAGTTGGAAAAATTCTTCAACCTATGCTCCATTACGATTTACCCAGAAAAATCCAACTAAAGATTCGAAACCTGATGTGGAGGAGCTAATGATGAAGTACATTGAAGTGAACAACATACAAATGAATAATACTGAAGAAGACTTGGAACTTCAAAGAGCTTCTTTACAATGTTGGTGCATAATGTCTATAGCCTACGTCTTAGGGTCATGTTGTAGATGTAACAGGGCTAAAATGTTAGATTTATTAATGTCTTTGTATGTATATGGGCCACTTCGTACGAAGTGTTACTCACCTCATACGAAGTGATACATGTCACTTCGTACAAAGTGCTATTCAGACTAAGTAGCATGTCCCCCTCGTTGGAAGTTGTGTGTCTATATATAGCTAAGCTAGGTTTTGAGTCCTTAGCTGTTTTTCTGATTGTAAGGCGAAGCCTTGTCAGTTCTGTTTCTGATTTGTAAATGTTTATTCAAGATTAATGAAGCAGAAGCATTGAAACAATATATTTGATCTTGTCAACTGTTAATGATGAATTCCGCGCACGTTAATTAGCTCAAGTCAGGTCCTGTGCTTTCGAAGGAGAGCCGATCCTCCCACAAGTGGCATCAGAGCCTGGAGACCTAATTTGAAGGCAATTGATCAGTTTCAGCCATTGAGGACTTCTTATTCTACTCCTTATTTCTATCAAATCTGAATGAATTCATGGACAAATTAAACTAATTTTCAAGTATAACACGTTAAAATCAATTTAAACAAACCCTTGAAAATTTCAGATCTAAAATCAACCGAATTCATGTCGAAAACTGCAAAAGGCACGAAACTTTGAATACACTTCATACGAATTGTTGATATCAACTCGCACGAAGTGACAACTCGCACATAAAGTGCAAGCCCGTGCAACAACAAGTGTAATTGTGACGTAAGCTATAGGGTATGGGCCAGACAAGTGGACGATTGGGCGGTAAAACAGCATGTTGTTTAGTGTTCAGGTAGTGCACGTGGGCTGCACGGTCGTGCATGTGGGCTGCACGGTCGTGTATGGCCTTCAAAGCAGTCTGTTGTTTAGTGTTCAGGTAGTGCACGGGGGTGCACTTAGGCTGCACGGCCGTGCGTTCTGAGAAATCAGCTTAACTGCCTTGTGCACTGCAAGTGCTCCTGGGGTCGTGAGTCGCGCACGTTTGTGCCGATGGTTTGCACGACCGTGCATTAGCTGTAACATCAACAGATTCTGCAAAATTCATCTGAAATGCTCGTAAATCCCACTTTTTCTACAACTTTGTTTGTGGCATGCCGTTTAAGACCTGAAAATACAAAAAGTGCCCGATTAAGTACCTAAACAATGAAGTTTTAGTCAAAAACGCGTAAAACCGGAGTTAAATGGGGGACTTAAATATGTATAATTTAATGTATATCAGCTTCCAAAAGTTCTAGAGGGTTGTGTTATAACCATCAATGGCCAACCTATTCCCATAAGTCTCCACCTATGACTCTTGTGGGATTCGATATAGTTCTAGGCATGGACTTGTTATCCCATAACTAGGCCCGAATTGCATGCGATAAAAAACTTATCGAAATTAAATTATTTTCTGGTGATTCAATCATCATTCATGGATATCATTATTATGGATTGCCTAAGAAAGCATCCCTTCTTAAGGCGTCTAGATGTCTGAGAAGAAGATGTGTCATCTACATGGAACAAGTAACCGTTGACAAACCAAAGCCAAAGATTGAAGATATCCCTATTATATATGAGTATCTAGAAGTATTCCCAGAAGACTTGCCCGATCTGCCCCAGATAGGCAAGTGGAGTTTAGGACAGAAATCCTTCGTGGATCGGTTCCGATAGCCAAGGCACCATATCACCTTGCACTAACGAAGATAAAGGAACTAAGGACACGGCTTGAAGGACGGTTAGAGAAAGGTTTTATTCAACCTAGAACTTCCCCCTAGGGAGCTCTCATTGTATTTGTGAAGAAGAAAGACGGTTCAATGCAGATGTGCAATGACTATCGTGAGCTGAATAAGATAACGATCAAGAATCGTTATCCCTTGCCAAGAACAGATGACCTATTCGATCAATTTCAAGGAGCAAGCTTCTTTTCCAATATTGAATTAAGGTTAGGATATCACTAGTTGAAGGTGAAAAGTGAAGATGTTCCCTAGACTACATTTAGAATAAGATATGGTCATTATGAATTCCTTGTGATGCCCTTTGGGCTCACCAATGCACTTGCAGCATTCATGGACCTCATGAAAAGAGTCTGCAAACCATATCTAGACATGTTTAAATTTTCTTCATATATCACATACTTATCTATTCTCGCAATAAAGAAGATCATGAAAAATGTAACATCCGTAAAAAAACGGGTTTCCAAAACCCGCTTCGTTTATTAATCGAATAAAAGGTTATAAAATTTCGTTGCGTAGTTTTGATTAATTTTAATTTTAAACGATACATAATTAATAAACATTTTGGAATTTAGAAACTATAATTATTAAAAAGTAAAAAAAAAAGTAAATAAAAAAGAAACGAGGCTGCCGGGTTTCGAACCCGGGTCAGCCGGAAGAACAAAGAAACAACCAACACACATCTCACCACTCCGCCACTTGACTTGTTTGTTGATATAATGAAACAATTAATACGTATATTGAAACTCCAAAATCAAACTCAGTGATTCAGCGCACCCAATTACACTCGCCGGGAATACCGACGATTTCGCCAATTATCGACGGTTTCTTTTGACTCAACGCATGCATTAACCTCGACATCAGTTATAACCGACGTCTAATCCCGCAAACTCAGTCATAACCGTCGGAGAAAGTCTTGACCATGAATCAAGACTCAATTTGGACTCAATTCATCATGATTCTTCCTTATAAATACACCCCCAATCTCTGGTAATCTTTTCGCTCAAAATCGCACAAATTCTCGAAGAAATTTCACTCGCCGGAAATATTCTGTATTATCGGACTTTCGCCGGAAAACCGAGATATACATCAAAACGGTTAATTTCTCGATTCTTTCGTTTTCAACCCATTCTTAGACTTATACTAACTTCAATCCATCAACCAGAATCAATCACAGACGACGTTGCCGGATATTCTACACTCGCCGGAAAATTTCTGGAAATTTCCGAAATCACGCTGTGAATTGGAACGAACATCTAAACCTTTTGATAATCCTTGTTTAGTACCTTAATTGCACAACTCATTTATCAAAACTGTCGATTGGTTCACTCAGACGGAGATCGCCAATCAGAGCCGACGCCCCCTTGCCGGAAACCTGAAGTAAACACGCTGTTTTGGTACACTCTGTTCTATAATCCCGTTTACTATTACATTTCAACTGATTATAAGTTTTGATAATCAACTTAAACAAAACAGTCGGAACTCACTGATCTGGGTGTTTGTAAACGAAGAAGACGAAGTCAGAAATAAGTATAAGGATAATTAAAATCACATAATCAAACGGGTTAGACACACAGTCCAGCGGTGGACTGTGTACGCAAACAAAACAAACATCACGAGTTCGAATCTTGCAACACACCGACTTTTCGAATTAAAACCAATTTTTTTAAAACAGAATCAGAACAGGTTCCAGTATGTATATAAGATTAATATAAACCGTAAGTTAAACAGATAAGACGCACAGCCCAACTGGTTGGGCTGTGCGCTTACAAATCAAGGGACCCGAGTTCGATTCGGTTTCCCTGCAACCGGTTCAACTATTTAAATTCTTTTAATATAAAACCAAATAAATTAAACATTTAATTAGTATATATATATAATTAAAACATAGAATATTTCGGGTTAGACACGTAGCTCAGTTGGTAGAGCTGCGTGCACGCGTACGAGAGGTCTTGGGTTCGAGCCTCATCCAGCGCACACATAAGTCACAGTCCGACCGGTCAACGGACCGGTCAACGGTCAACCCAAAAAGTCAACATTTTTTTATATTTTTATTTTTTTATTTAATTTAAAAATAAATTAAAAATACTTAAAAATAATATTTTAAAGTTAGAAAATGACCTTAAACTCACAAAAATAAATCTAAGAATCCTATTAAAATTGTTAATAAAATCCACTTATTTACCGTACCTTTTCGTTATTATTTAGGTTAGTTATTCCTCGTCGATCAACTCTCTAAACTCGTGCGCATTCATCATCATCAAACGAATGCACCCAATGTGAGTGAATTCTTACAAATTCCCCTTTTTATTCATGTTTTGCGGTGTATCATGTGTCGCTTAAATTAATTCGCTTATTCAAACTCGTGCTATACCGTTATATGATCTAAACTTAGAATGTAAATATTGTTTGTTGTTATGTATTACATATTGTCAAGTTGTATGCAAATTATTTATTAGGCCCATCAGTTCCTCGTGGGAGACGAGTTGAACAACGCGTGCCTCAAAACTCATTCATTAGGCCCATCAGTTCCTCGTGGGAGACGAGTTGAACAACGCGTGCCTCAAAACAATCAATTGTTGTATGTGTGTGCAATATTTAATATTATGTGTTTTGTGAATAAATTTACATCTACATTTACTCATATGTGGTTATGCACTTTATTTTATAATCAATACAATAAACACGTTTAAATGTTTTCATAGGATTCACTCGCCAACTTTTTGTTGATCCAAAAACCATTTTTACACATGATACAGGTGGACAGGATGAAGCAAGGAACACATAGGAAATTGCCTTAGAAGAAAAATAATAAAGTCTAGAAAGATGTATAGAACATGTTGTACTTGTATGATTTGATTGTATGATCTCCTTTAGATTGTAATAATAAATATGAAACATTATAATAAATGTCATGAGCTTTGATGAAAACCCAATCATGCCCCGATCACCTTTTTCCGCTGCGGGTCGGGGTGTGACAGATTAGTATCAGAGCTTTTGACTATAGGGATATAGGATAGGTTATTAGACCCTTAGAGCCTATACTATAGTTGATTAGATTTTAATTGTTTATGTGGTTACATGCAAACTCATGATGTTTATTTCTTTCATATTTATTACCTACACAAATGCATGCAAACACTTCCAATATTACATTTTGTGATACATAATGAATTATACTTACAGTCAAACATACATACTTACATACATATTCATCATACATATTTCAATGTTCACATATTCAAATCATCTTCATACTTTCGTTATTCAAGATTTTGTCGCATTTTTTTCATTTTTCAAATCTCATCAAAGTGAGTTCTACGACGGGCATGTAGTAACTGTAAGGGTACAAGTACCGGTAGTTGGAACGTCCTGTCTAGGTTGGCATTCGTATAAATCCAATATAACGGACCAGTTTGCCTACCTGGGGACTAACGATGAGAGTACGAAGGACCTATTAGGCCAAAGCATGCCACACCAAACGTCGTTCGAACTAACCCCACTTTGAGGTGTCACCGTGTCCACACCTGGATGCACTCCGAATCTCATACGTTACATATATATTTCTCGATTTTCTCCGTGTTTTAGTTTACGTTACCAGGCTAACACATGCGAACCATATGAAAGACCCGGTAATCATGGGGGCCCACATGATTACGAAGGTGAAGTATGGCTGCATGCAAGGCCCAATTACGAGCAAAGCCCAAGACATCCTATGGATGTAGTAGATTTATTATTCTATATTTATTTTATGAATGTTCATTCCTAAATACGACAAATGACCCCTAAAACGTCCAACTCATACTCTTGATACGTATTCCTTGTAGATGTCTTCTAGTCTCGCTCGTAGGAAGATGAGATTAGGAAAAGCCCGCGAGCGCATGGCTGCCCAAATCGCTCAACAAATGGCTGCCGTAATACCCAACATTGTAGTTCAAGTTCAACAAGCCCTTACCGCAAATCCCGTCAATCAAGAAGATCAAAATGTTGTCAACCCTCCCCCAAATACCACTAAATGCACCTTCAAGCATTTCAAATCCTGCGACCCTCCAAAATACGAAGGGACTGAAGGTGTCACCGCTCTCCTCCATTGGTTTGAGGAAATGGAAAACACTTTTCTAAATTGTGATTGCCCCGATGATCGCAAGGTGCGATATGCTACCAGTCGTTTGCTTGGAATAGCACTTACATGGTGGAATATAGAGAAGTCCAAACGAGGTGCTGAGAATGTTATGACTTTGACTTGGGAAGAGTTGAAGGAAATCATGACAAGACGGTTTTGCCCAAGGAGCGAAATCAAGAAATTGGAGGATGAGTTCTATTCTTTGAAACAAAAGGAAGGCGACCACACCACATACAACAAGAGATTCCTTGAGTTAAATCAAATGGTCCCCAACTTGTTCACTCCTCTCTACCGTTTGATCGAGCACTACATTCGAGGTCTTCCTTCAAAAATTCAAGACCCTATAATAAGTACCACACCTGCAACCTTGGAAGCAGCTATGGAGTTAGCTACAGAGCTCACCGAGAACCGCATACGAAATAAGGACTTCAAGGAAGAGAAGAAGAAGGATAAAGCATCAACTGAAACCTCAAACTCCACCCAAACCGAATCCCCTTCTCAACCCATTTCTAAGAGAAAACGAGATGGGCAAATTTTCGTTGTCACTCAACACAATCAACCAGCTTCACAAGCCGTACCCCTCCAAGCTATCCCAATCACTCAAGTAGCACCCAACTCAACTTACCCAAATAAGAAACCTTACATTGGACCTCACCCTCAATGCAACACTTGCTTTTATCACCATCCATCTACCTTACCTTGTCGACTATGTGCGAATTGTGGACGCTATGGTCATTTGAGCAAGGTTTGCCGCACCCCTCAAAACCAAACCTCACCCCCTACTCAAAACATGATCCAAACATATCAACAACCCCAATACCCCATGTTTCCTTATGTTCGAGCTTGTTTTAATTGTGGCGACCCTACCCACCTTAGAAACACGTGCCCTCGATTGGTTAACATCATAAACGCCCAAGCTCAAGCAAACCCAGTTAACCAAGCAAATCAAGAAAACCTAACCACTAGGCCACCAGCAAGAGGAAGAGTTTACAACATCAACGCCAATCCTGTTGAAGATAATGACGGCCCAAACGAACCACCCAACTAGTTTTCTTCACCAAAAATCAAGAATTCAACTCCAACCGCCTAGTTTTTATGTTTTCTTTATGATTATCTCAATCTTCACGTATCTCAATTATAAATTGGAAATTTTATCCAAGAATCTTAATGCGAATTACTATTTTAGTTTTGTTTTATACTCATTGATTTAACATTCATATCATCATAACTCACGACGTATCTCTGTCTCATCATTTAAAGAAGTTGGGTTGTGTCTCACTTCTACATAGACTAACCTCTTCATCATAACAAACGAGAGAGGTACTGGCATCATTCAAACATGTATACTTTCAGAATTTAGACTCAAGCTTTGGTTGTTGTGTTTGTTTATGTTTTAGAGTCACATAGAACTAATCATAACTTACTGATAAAACCAATGAAAATTTGACAAGAATATGGTGGATACACCGCTGGTACTTCCTATATATAAGTATTCTTGCCAAAGGATCAGAGGCATTGTCAGGTGGTTATGAGAAGTTCCATGTAGGATTTAGTAATGTCATGGTTGAAGTTTGTTTTATACCCACTGATTTAGCATTCATATCATCATACATCTCAACGTATTTCAATCTCATCATTCAAAGAAGTTGGGATGTGTCTCACTTCTACATAGACTAACCTCTTCATCATAACAAACGAGAGAGGTACTGTCATCATTCAAACATGTATACTTTCAGAATTAAGACTCAAGTTTTGGTTGTTGTGTTTAGAGTCACATAGAACTAATCATAATTTACTGATAAAGCCAATGAAATTTGACAAGAATATGGTGGATACGCCGCTGGTACTTCCTATATATAAGTATTCTTGCCAAAGGATCAGAGGCATTGTCAGGCGGTTAGGAGAAGTTCCATGTAGGTTTTAATGGTAGAAGTTTTGTTTTAGGGTATAACCTTATCTTTCCAAACGTATCAAAACTCATATGCATAAAATCATACTTAGTCAATCAACTCTGTTTATCCATGTTCCGTATTCATACACTTTAGGCAGCAAAAAGCGATTCCTGTAGCCGGGTATTCAACCCTTACTAGGAACGTTACCGTCTCAAATAAGATTTAAACTCTCACCCTCTTCTAATTATGTAATTGTCAAATTAAAACATCCTCCCTCCAAGTCAAATATACCACTACTACTTAAATTTCGGGACGAAATTTCTAAAAGTAGGGGATACTGTAACATCCGTAAAAAAACAGGTTTCCAAAACCCGCTTCGTTTATTAATCGAATATCAGGTTATAAAATTCTGTTGCGTATTTTTGATTAATTTTAATTTTAAACGATACATAATTAATAAACATTTTAGAATTTAGAAACTATAATTATTAAAAAGTAAAAATAAAGTAAATAAAAAAGAAACGAGGCTGCCGGGTTTCGAACCCGGGACAGCCGGAAGAACAAAGAAACAACCAACACACATCTCACCACTCCGCCACTTGACTTGTTTGTTGATATAATGAAACAATTAATACGTATATTGAAACTCCAAAATCAAACTCAGTGATTCAGCGTGCCCAATTACACTCGCCGGGAATACCGACGATTTCGCCAATTATCGACGGTTTCTTTTGACTCAACGCGTGCATTAACCTCGACATCAGTTATAACCGACGTCTAATCCCGCGAACTCAGTCATAACCGCCGGAGAAAGTCTTGACCATGAATCAAGACTCAATTCGGACTCAATTCATCATGATTCTTCCTTATAAATACACCCCCAAGTCTCTGGTAATCTTTTCGCTCAAAATCGCACAAATTCTCGAAGAAATTTCACTCACCGGAAATATTCTGTATTATCGGACTTTCGTTGGAAAACCGAGATATACATCAAAACGGTAAATTTCTCGATTCTTTCGTTTTCAACCCATTCTTAGACTTATACTAACATCAATCCATCAACCAGAATCAATCACAGACGACGTTGCCGGATATTCTACACTCGCCGGAAAATTTCTGGAAATTTCCGAAATCACGCTGTGAATTGGTACGAACATCTAAACCTTTTGATAATCCTTGTTTAGTACCTTAATTGCACAACTCATTTATCAAAACTATCGATTGGTTCACTCAGACGGAGATCGCCAATCAGAGCCGACGCCCCCTTGCCGGAAACCTGAATTAAACACGCTGTTTTGGTACACTCTGTTCTATAATCCCGTTTACTATTACATTTCAACTGATTAAAAGTTTTGATAATCAACTTAAACAAAACAGTCGGAACTCACTGATCTGGGTGTTTTAAACGAAGAAGACGAAGTCAGAAATAAGTATAAGGATAATTAAAATCACATAATCAAACGGGTTAGACACACAGTCCAGCGGTGGACTGTGTGCGCAAACAAAACAAACATCACGAGTTCGAATCTTGCAACACACCGACTTTCCGAATTAAAACCAATTTTTTTAAAACAGAATCAGAACATGTTCCAGTATGTATATAAGATTAATATAAACCGTAAGTTAAACAGATAAGACGCACAACCCAACTGGTTGGGTTGTGCGCTTACAAATCAAGGGACCCGAGTTCGATTCGGTTTCCCTGCAACCGGTTCAACTATTTAAATTCTTTTAATATAAAACCAAATAAATTAAACATTTAATTAGTATATATATATATATAATTAAAACATAGAATATTTCGGGTTAGACACGTAGCTCAGTTGGTAGAGCTGCGTGCACGCGTACGAGAGGTCTCGGGTTCGAGCCTCACCCAGCGCACACATAAGTCACAGTCCGGCCGGTCAACGAACCGGTCAACGGTCAACCCAAAAAGTCAACATTTTTTTTATATTTTTATTTATTTATTTAATTTAAAAATCAATTAAAAATACTTAAAAATAATATTTTTAAAGTTAGAAAATGACCTTAAACTCACAAAAATAAATCTAAGAATCCTATTAAAATTGTTAATAAAATCCACTTATTTACCGTACCTTTTCGTTATTATTTAGGTTAGTTATTCCTCGTCGATCAACTCTCTAAACTCGTGCGCATTCATCATCATCAAACGAACGCACCCAATGTGAGTGAATTCTTACAAATTCCCCTTTTTATTCATGTTTTGGGGTGTATCATGTGTCGCTTAAATTAATTCGCTTATTCAAACTCGTGCTATACCGTTATATGATCTAAACTTAGAATGTAAATATTGTTTGTTGTTATGTATTACATATTGTCAAGTTGTATGCAAATTATTTATTAGACCCATCAGTTCCTCGTGGGAGACGAGTTGAACAACGCGTGCCTCAAAACTCATTCATTAGGCCCATCAGTTCCTCGTGGGAGACGAGTTGAACAACGCGTGCCTCAAAACAATCAATTGTTGTATGTGTGTGCAATATTTAATATTATGTGTTTTGTGAATAAATTTACATCTACATTTACTCATATGTGGTTATGCACTTTTTTTATAATCAATACAATAAACACGTTTAAATGTTTTCATAGGATTCACTCGCCAACTTTTTGTTGATCCAAAAACCATTTTTACACATGATACAGGTGGACAGGATGAAGCATGGAACACATAGGAAATTGCCTTAGAAGAAAAATAATGAAGTCTAGAAAGATGTATAGAACATGTTGTACTTGTATAATTTGATTGTATGATCTCCTTTAAATTGTAATAATAAATATGAAACATTATAATAAATGTCATGAGCTTTGATGAAAACCCAATCATGCCCCGATCACCTTTTTCCGCTGCGGGTCGGGGTGTGACAAAAAACACTTGAGATGTATACCAGGATTGATAAAGCAAGAAAAGCTTTATGCAAAATTCTCCAAGTGTGAGTTCTGGCTCAGAGAAGTTCAATTTTGGGACACGTGATTAGCGAGCATGGTATTCAAGTGGATCCTGCTAAGATAGAGGCTTTCATGAATTGGGAAGCTCCCAAAACACCTTCTGAAATTTGCAGTGTCCTGGGACTAGCAGGCTATTATCGTAATTTTTTTCAAGAATAGCTCCCAGAGTGCATTAACTCGGAAGAATGTGAAGTTTGATTAGGGTCCCAAGCAGAAAGAATCTTTTAAGATTCTGAAACAGAGACTAAGTAATGCTCCCGTCATGTCTCTACCCGAAGGAGTTGAAGATTTCGTTGTGTACTGTGATGCCTCGCACACGAGACTGGGTTGTGTGTTAATGCAAAGAGGTAAGGCGATTGCCTATGCATCACGACAACTTAAAGTGCACGAAATTTTCAGATACTAGATTTCACTATCCAAATCTGTATCCAAAGTTTCGGATATCCGAAAGTTTGGATTTCCGTTCGGATAGTGAATCGGATATCTGAATATCCAATTTTTTATTTAATTTTTATTTTTTTATTTTTTGATATTCGCAACCGGATATTTCGGATAGTTTTGGATATCCGAATATAAGTTTCGGATATTTCATACATTTTTGGATATTTTTCGGATATTTTTCAGATACTTCGAATATTCGGATATCCGAAAAAAATAAAAATTAAATTTTCGGATATTATATCCGAAATATCCAAAAGTTTTTAAAATCACTATCCAAATCCGAAAATTCGGATATCCAAAATTTTGGATATTCGAATTTTTGGATATTTCGGATTTGGATATCGGATATTTCGGATCAGATTTTCGGATACAGATAGTTTTAAACACCCATACAAGTCACATAAAAATGTGAAGTCATCTTATTTTGTATGAGAATTATCCTATACCAAAGTAACATGTGTATCTCTTATCTACTATTATCTTACACACAAAGGAAACTTAACCTGAAGACTTATCTGAAATCCTATTATCCACTACTATAAATAGACCCTAAAACTAATACATGTTTCCCGCATCTCCATTGCCTACGTACCACCCTTGAACCACCGAAATTAACGTCACGCACAACCGATAATTCTCGGCATCCATTGTCTTCCTGATCTAGTGTACATCTCGAGCGTAAGGATTTCGTGTAGTTGTAGTCTATTATTCCAGACCACGATCATCTTTTAAGGTACGGATAGTCTAAGCGCTTTTTCATTGGATATGTATTTTTGGCCTTCGGGCATTTGATTCCTAATTTTATAATTTCATCAAATATCTATTGCGAAAAATGTTTAAAAGAATGATTTATGAAATCTAAATTTTATAAGTTTTGAAAGGTTACAAGTTAATAATTATATAATTATGTTATATGAAAATTGGTACCCAAGTCTATCACCACCTGGGGAGCTGACCCCAGGTATATCGTTGTGGCATAGAACGATGTAGTACTAACTGAGGCAGTACGTTGAGATCACAGCGTCTCAATCTGTTAGCTTCATGAGCATTCTTATACATTATGTACAATCCGGAGACGTATGGATCGATCTTAGGAAAAAGTAAATATAGTTTGGGAATAGGTAAGTGTGATTTGCCCACACCCTATTCTATCTGGATGCTTTGGGCTCGCTACCCTGCATCAATATGTAACTAATTGAAGTTTGTTGGGCTTTTGGTACATTATCTGAAACCGATTTGCCAATTTGAAACATTATGATTTGAACTTAATATATGAACATTTTTTTAAAGTGAAGCCTTTTAAAAGAAGGGTAAACATCGAAAATGGTCCCTGAGGTTTACATACAATTGTCAGATCCATCAAAAAAACTTTTGTTTCTCAACTGGATCATTGAGGTTTTAAAATTGTTGTCAAATTCATCCATTTTTCAAACTCTGTTAAAAAAACATTAAATAAAAAGTATTTTTGTTATTCTCTTTTAACTCTAATTTGTTTAATCCTAAATTGACCTACCGAATCGCCAAAGAAAGAAGTGGTATGCCCGATTTATTTTGATGATTTATTCGTAAGTCGGTATTCTTATCATCACTTTATTACGAATTAAGTTATATCCATTAAATTGATCAATATTAATGCACACTGGATGCCTTTATTGGTATTCTTTCATTAACTTATAATTTCGTTATATATAAATACAAAATGATGCAAAGAATCTAAATGCCTTATTGACAACATATATATGAAACATATTTTTTCAAGAGTAGCTGGAACTCTTGTTCACTGTAATATGATTGCTACATTTGGTTTTCATTCCTTCACATTAGGTGATCCTAACAAATCAGGTTAATACACACCGGAAGGGGTACAGAAACCAGAGGCAATGTCAATTATCATGAAAGGGGTCACCTTTAAATTGGTGTATTTCTTACGCTAGAAAGATTGTGAGTTGATGTAAAGATCAAACTTACTTATTAATTACCTTTCAAAAACAAACAAACTTACTTATTAATTGGTTATCACTTCTGCGGTTGGTATATATATTTAGAACCAAGACTAAATAGGAAACTCATAATATTGTATCCTTATTGTCTCTTTTGAATTGGCTACGTATTTCAACAATCCATGTAATATGTTTCTATGTTTTAATATCACTTTCAAGTAATTATATAAATTCAATGTCTGTATGAACAATAAAATATGCATAGAAGTTTTTGCGTTGTAATTGGTTGTTCAAAATATGCGCCAAAAAAATGGTTTATTTAATATTAGTTTTTAATGAGGTTAGAAAAGTGAATTTTGAAACTTCAGTGGTTCAGTTAAGAAAAAAAAAATTTGGATGGATTTAGAAGTTGTATCCAAACCTCAAAGACGATTTTGGCAGTTTACTCTTAAAAGAAAATTAAAAAAACCTTTTTTATACCCTCTATCCGCTCACTGGGCAAAACTTTTAAATTTTGCTCAGACGTACATTTTTGGTGTTTTCCTTCTTTACGTCAGGTTCTCAAGATGATCGGAACGGTACATGGAAGAGTGTTCGAGTGTATGAAAAGAGATCATTGTAGAAATAAATGTATTAACCTAGACATGGTATTTCCTTTGGAATAATGAATTGTCACATTTAAGTATTAATGGAATTATGTTTATGATCTGACTCTATAAAAGTGACACGTCAGCCCATTCCGGGTTGGGGTGTTAAAGTTAATTGTAATGATACTGATACCGACTACCGAAAGATTAACATGGACCATTGTGACACCCTAAGCAAATCCCACATCGGCCTTAGCCAGGAGAGATTCTTAGTTCATAAGACATTCCCCGCCTCTTATATCATCAACGCGTCTTAGGCTTAGTTGGCTGTGAAGCACATCAAAACACCACAGTTAAGCGTGCTCAGGTGGGAGTAGTACGAGGATAGGTGACCTCCTGGGAAGTCTTCACCGTGGCGACAAAAAACAAAGCCGTGAGTTCTTGGATTGGCAACCCATTGGGAGCAAAGCAGACAATATTGACGGTGCGAGGGGCCGGATGTTACAAATGGTATCAGAGCCACTCCTGTGTTGTTTGGGATGGTGGGGCAAAACTAATTGAGGACGATGAGTCCTTAGGGGGGGTGATTGTAATGATACTAATACCGACTACAGAAAGATTAACATGGACCATCGTGACACCTGAGGCAAATCCCACATCGGCCGTGGCCAGGAGAGATTCTTGGTTCATAAGACATTTTCTGCTTCTTAAATTACCAACGCGTTTTGGGCTTAGTTGGTTGTCGAGCACATGAAAACTCCAGAGTTAAGCATGCTAGGGTGGGAGTAGTACTAGGATGGGTGATCTACTGGGAATTCTCCACCGAGGCGACCAAAAACAAAGTCGTGAGTTCCTAGATGGGCAACCCATCAGGGGCAAAGAACACAATATTGGTGATGCGAGGGGCCGGCTGTTACACAATGGATTTGATTACCAAGTTACGAAGAACAAATCGTGGCAATGATACCATATGTGTTATAGTCGACAGACTGACTAACTCAGCCTATTTTATGCAAATTAAAGAAACATATAATTTTGATAAATTGGCCAAGTTATATGTTGACAATACAGTATCTCTACATGGAGTACCGTTGACTATAGTATCCAATCGTGATACTCGATACACGTCTCATTTTTGGAAAAGTTTCTAACAAGCTTTAGGCACTCGCCTAAAATTTCAGTACAACTTACCATCCATAGGCGAATGGTCAAAGTGAGTGTACTATTCAAACATTGGGATACATGCTGAGAGTATGCATGATTGATTTAGGTGGTAGTTGGGATGACCACCTCCCTCTAATTGAATTCTCCTACAACAACAGCTATCACACTAGTATAAAAGTCGTTCCATTTGAGGCTTTATACGCGAGAAAATGTAGAACGCCTTTTTGTTGTGCAGAAGTTGGAGAGAACCAATTATCCAGACCAGAGATAGTTCTTGAGACCACGTATAAGATAGTACAAATCCGTGACAGAATCAAAGCACAGACAAAAGAGCTATGCTGACAAGAGAAGAAAACCTCTTGAATTCCAAATCAGAGATAAAGTCATGTTAAAAGTATCACAATGGAAAGGTGTGATGAGATTTAAAAAGAAGGGCAAGTTATGCCCAAAATATATAGGACCGTTCGAGATAATTGAATGAGTTGGTTCCGTAGCTTATAAGTTTAAGCAACCCGAGGAACTAAGTGGGATACACAATATATTTCACATATCAAATTTGAAGAGATGTCTAGCTGATGAATCACTAGCCATAACGCATCATGATGTGCAAATTGATAAAAAAAATAGAGGTTCATTGAAAAACCTTTATCGATGAGGATCGACAAGTTAAAAATCTCAGAAGGAAAAAGTTCCCCATTGTGAAAGTAAAATAGGATTCCTGTCGTGGCCCAGAATACACGTGGAAAATTGAGACGAATATGAGACAAAAGCACTCCTATCTATTTGAATAAAATCTCGAGGATGAGATTTCTGTTAAGGGGGTGAGGATGTAACGTCCCGCAAAAATATATCGAATTATAACGCGACACGTGTCCAATCTATCCAATTAATTCCGATTTATGGAAGGAGAGGGACCAAACACGTCAAAATGGGGAAAAAAATTTAAGTATATGGACCGAAAATGCAAAAATCCCAAAATTCAGCTTCTAGGGGTCCCTTACAGACCGCAAGGCTTAGCCATTACGATCCGCAAGGGAGGTTTAAACCAGATTGCGCGCCAAGAGTCCTTATGGGCCGCAAGGCATATCCCTTACGGTCCGTAAGGGATGCCTAGTGACAGCAAATTGGCAGCTGGCCTACCATTGCTGCTATGCTGCCACATCTCCACGATTTTGCCACTCTTTCTCCAGCTTATGACACCTAAGATGCCACTAATCAGCCTCTAATCAGCTGGGATTACACTTAGCATGATTTAGGAGCATTATGAGTAGTATAAATATCATACTTGGTGTTCATCATAACTCACACCTTCAAATTCACTCTAAAACACTTCTGTGGAGCTTCTCTGGAGACTAGGAGCTACTCTTAAGTGTTCTTTGTAGTTCCTCATTCCTAGTAAGTGTTATCCCTTGTCCAATTTCATTATTTTAGTTAGAATTCAACTGAAAGTCAATCAATTTGATTTTTCGTTTGACTTTCAGTTCTAACCACTATGGTCAAGTCAAAGTTCAAATCGAACTTTCCTACGTGATCGTAATAACGAAGGTATGAATCCTCTGCGACCATACCCTTCGACGATCACGTTAAGTAGGCAAACTAATGAGTCAAGCATGTTATATCTAAAAGTCAAAACTAGTAAATATGCATTTTACGATAATAGAACTTTTAACTATCTGAACTAATTGTTCTGGCATCATATCAGTATGTATAGACTTATAAAACGTATTTTAACATGCTCAATTCATCATACTCAGTTTAGACCTCAATTCTGTATAGAAAGTCAAGTAGTTTGACTTTTTTTTTACTTTCGATTCTGACCTGTTTGGTCTACTTTAAAACCCAATCAAGGCATGTTTTGCAACCATACTATAATAGGGAATAACCCTATGAGGTTATACCTTATGGTCATACCATTTGAAGGGTAAATCGACAAGTCTACTATATGTCAAAATGCCCCTACGACATAAAAATGGTTTTAAAACCTACAAGACATATAATTTGACCTCGAAACTGATTATATAACATTTGGAATATGTTTTAACATGACGGACTTGTCATAGACCCATTCGACCATCTGATGTCGTGTTTACGCTAATGACTAGTTTAATATATGTTAAATGTAGAAACTAGTTGAATTGGGTTTAATTTTTTTTAAATCATTCCAATCAGAATGTTTGGTTAAATAACCCATATCCAACTAGCCTTCACACTCGGAAGGGTATAAACCACATGCTACCCGGTCAACGCTTAATCTAGCGAAACCGAACAATATTATAAGTAGCGAGTCAAGTAATATAACTTACAAAAAAGACTCGTGAACATTCTAACGGATATATAAATTTGTTTCATTATGCACTATAGAGCCTTCTAGATAATCGTGCCAAGGATATACAACTTGAATATCGGCTTTACTTCAAAGACTTCAGTTTATTAAAGCAAAGGTAAATACACTTAGCCTAGTTTTATTTGAAAACTTGGGATATGACATTAGCCATTTCTAACGGGTATTATATAAATGGACAAATCCTTTCATAAATATAAAAATCCGGTTTAATTTGTACTGCTTGAATAACATTAAACACTGGGGGCAATGGTACTGTGCCCGGACGTCCCGACTCATCAACTAGTAATGGCCATATAAAGGTGGTGTGTACCATCATCTCATACCGACATAGATTTCTGGTACCCGGCTGTATTGACAAGCATGTAAAACTGGTGATAAGAAATCTACCCCAATGAAATACTAAATGATTAACCCATGGGCTATGGTAATATGTATTAAATGATTTATGAAAATGATTTTTAAATGTCTCGGTTAATTGCATTTAGCTGAGAAAGCTGACGTAATTTCAAAAGATTAAAGCGTAGGTAACAAACCTTGAATATAGGGTGGAATGGCATGGTCAAACGAAAAGCTTTAGAATTTGCGACTCCACTGTTTAAAGGCCTATGATATCCGTAAGCTCGATTTTATATTGGATCCTACTTGTGGGACATTGTATCAAACACTTATGAATTTTTATTTAATAAATTTGAAGTTTTATATTATTACTTTAACATCCTACTAAAGCGGATTACGATCAAATCAACCCCGAAGAATTAGAACTGATAGACATCAAATGGTGCACAGTCAATATAGTCGGAAGAGCTTAGCGTTTCATGGAGATAACCGGGTGTAACAGTTTGGGAGGTTTGGATGGAAAGTTGGGTCTTAATAAGTCAAAGGTGACATGTTTTAAGTGCCGAGAGAAAGGACACTTTAAAAGAGAGTGCCTGAACTGAGAAGTGCAGGGTAATCATAATCCTTTCTGTGATGATTACTACAAGAAAGCGATATATCATAAAACTTCTCCTCCTCAGACATCAACTAGGATGGTTGCAATTGAGGATGGCTCGGCCAAATCAAAGGCACTCATGATGGCTCAGGAGGACGAGGGTTTTAACTGGAATGAATATATTCCTAAGAAGGAAAGTTTGGCACTGCTTGCTGAAATAGTTGAAGAACCAGTGTTTGGTAAGGTAGTCGAGGAGAGTTCGATTGAAGAAAGTGACATAGTGTTTGGAGAAATTCCTGACCTTACTATTGAAGAGTGTGCTGAGGCGATTTACTATGAACAGTGTGCTGAGGAAGATTTAATTCAACATGCATTTAAAACTACGATTCATCCTGATGTCTATAATTCTTTTGAAGGTTCCTTCGTAGAATCAAGTCAATACCAGTGTGTACCAAAACCAGAAGAATCCGAGAAGCCAGTTGAAGAAATTATCGATGTTACGAAAGAGATGAATGTATAAAACTTGAATAAGACGGCCGATAAAACAATGTTGGCTAAGATGCAAGAGGTAGTTCCTGAACAGAGTAAAGATGGAATGAAAGAGTTGGTCGTTGAGTCAGTCAAAGAGGTCAAGGTTGTGATTCAAGAAATTAAAAAACCATGCACGAAATGCCTGGAGCCGTGCAAGGATGCTTAGAAAAGGAATTAAAAATTAAAAAACTTAAAAAATATACTGACAATCTTTCAAGTGACATGAAAGACACAAAAGTTGCTTATGATAAATTAAGCAGGTTAATCAAAAAATTTCAAGAAGTCATTAGAGAGGACATGGCAATAAAATCAATGTTAAAAGCTACAGTAATGGACAAACAAATGGCGATTAGCTAAGCTAAAAATGAACTTGAAGCCATAAATATTGAGTCTGAACGAGTCAACAAATTGTTGATTAGTTACTCAACTTTTTCTTACGTAATTGATCATATTCTTCCACAAAAACTTGAGAAATATGAAAAGGAAGAAAATGAATCTGAAATACAAAAGAAAAGTTTGCGTTATAATCAATGTCCACCCCCAATGTGGAACAAGTATTGTAAAAAATATCCGGATGGGGTGGAAAAAGGCACTTAACCTAAAGCTTACAACTGGATAAAAAGAAGATGAGCTGCTAGAAAACATTGATGTAACCTATGAATGCCAATCAGATGTTGTGAAAAATGTTGTCGAAATTGTATTGGGGAGTGAGTCTGATAGCACTGATTTTGAAAGTGTTGAGTCAAATCTTGAAGAATCTTAATCAAGTTCACATTCTGAAAACGATGAAAGCCAGATTATAAAAAGAAAATTGATTTTGTTTTTGGAACAAGCACTGTGAATGAGAAAGAGAGTTTGGGTAAACAATCAAGTGATAAATTTAAAAGGGAAAAGGAACGCCGTGAAAAGCTTTGGATTCCTCTGTTGGAAATGACAATAGGAAATGTTACAAATGCAACAAAGTCGGTCATATTGCTGACAATGTTCTCAAAACACTCCAAAACTTGTTTATGGTGTGAGAAAGTCTATAGAAGATGTGAAACAAAAAGGCCCTGAGTTTGTGCCAGCACAGATCTTAAAAAGAAACAATGAATCCATAAAAAATGTGAAGCCAACAATTGTAAACTTTTCAAACTTTGAAGTTAGAGAATCATCAACCAAAAACGAACAAAGGCACAAACTTGGGTAGTTAATGTCACACCCCGATCCGCAGCGGAATAAGAGTCGGGGCATAATTGGGTTATCACCAAAGCTCATGATATTTACTAAATGTTTCATATTTATTAAATTCAAGTTACAACTTAAATATCCAAACAAAATTCATACAATTACAATAAAAGGAAACTACATAGTTATTCCAAAGTATAAACTTTTTATTCTTCTAGGCCTTCCTATGTGTTTCTTGTCTCAACTGGATCACCTGTATCATGTGTAAAACGGGGGAGATTTTGGGTCAACAAAAGTTGGCGAGTGAATCTAGATAAAACATCGTTAATAATTTCTTGATTTATTTAATAAGGAAAATTTGTGCAATTATCACATGTGAGCAAACATATATAAATAAACAATCACACACCACTTTGGATGAGTATATAACATGAATAATGATGTATGTGAGATCAAGGCTCAATCAAACAGAGCTGATCGAATGACATGAATGATGATGTATGTGAGATCAAGGCTCAATCAAACGGAGCCGATCGAAATGAGGCACCTGATACTCAACTCGTATCCCACGGGGAGCTGATGGGCCTAATGAAATGCATGCACTGAAAATGATACTCCAATCTAAACATAATTCACACAACCATTGATACACATTTGATACACATTTGATCACGGATATGATGTAAGCACAAGTGTTTAAATAAAATATGAGAATTATACGACACATGATACACCCCAAAACGTGATTAAAACGGGGAATTGGTAGAGATTCACACACAGTGGATGCGTTTCTTGATGATGATGATGCGCACGAATATTAGGATTCGACCGTCGAGGAAAAACTAACCTAAATAATAACGAGACGGTCCGGTAAATAAATAAATTTTATTTGGAATTAATGTTTTTAATTAGTGCTCTTAATGGAATTTTTATAGATTTATTTTTGTGAGTTTAAGGACATTTTCTAACTTTAAAAATATTATTTTTAAGTGTTTTTAATTGATTTTTAAATAAAATAAATAAATAAAAGGAAATAAAAATTTTTGACTTTTTGACCCCGTTGACCGTTGACCGGTCGGACTGTGGTTTGTATGCGCTGAGTGAGGTTCGAACTCGGCACCTCTCGTATGCGTGCACGCAGCTCTACCAACTGAGCTACGTGTCTAACCCGAAATATTCTCTGTTTTAATTATATATGTATATTGATTAACTTTTATCTTATTTAGTTTATTTCAAAAATGATTTAAAATGGCTTAACCGACTTCAGTAACCCGGAGTCGTACTCGAGACGTCCGGTTCGAGTACGCACAGCCCAACCAGTTGGGCTGTGTGCTTAACCTGTTTAATTACTGAATTATATTATATTTATATACATGTTGAAAGGTGATCTGAATTGGTATAAAAAAAGATTGGTTTTATTTCTGAAAGTCGGTACATGTGCGATTCAAACTCGGGACGTGCGTATTATGTTGTACACAGTCCACCGCTGGACTATGTGTCTAACCCGGTGAAATATCCGGTTTTAATTAAACTTATACACATTGTCCGACTTCGTCTTCTTCGTTTAACATTTCAGAACAGTGAATTCCGACTGTTCTGTTTAATCGATCTTACTGATATTTGATTGAATTGAAGAGCGAAATGAAATGACAGGGTATACCAGAACGGCGAGTTTGCTTCAGGTTTTCCGGCAAAGTCTCGTCGTCTCCGATCTGCAGATTCCAGCTGAGGGAAACTGTTTAACAGTTTTGATTACTAGATTGAGCAAGTAGATTATAAATCGAAAGATAGCAAGAGAAATTTAGATGATTGTACCGTCTGAAGAAAATCGCGGTTTTCCGTTCAGTGATTCCGGCGAAATTGGAATTTCCGGCGACGTGCTAAAGCTTCGAGAAATTGTAGGATTTTGAGCGAAAAGGTCACCAGAGGTTTGGGTGAGTATTTATAAGGATGAACAGGATGTATTGGGTCCGAATTATGGTCTTGATTCGCGGTCAAAACTTTTCCGGCGGTTACGACTGGAATTGGGGGTTAGACATCGGTTTAACCGATGTCGAATTTAGTTCACGCGTTTCAGTCAAAGAAAACGGTCGTGATTTGCGAAATCGTCGGTTTTTCCGGCGACTACGGATTGGGTGCGCTGATCATCAGTTTAACTTTTGGGTTTACTTTAAATGTTATTTGTTTCTGTATTTGTCATAAAAGAATTGTGTGGTGGAGTGGTGTAGTGTGTGCTTGTGTTTGTGGGCGACCCGGGTTCGAAACCCGGCAGCTTCATTTTATTTTTTCTTCACTTATTTTATTATTTATTAATTATAGTTTTTAAATTCTAAAATGTTTATTAATTATGTATTGTTTAAAATTAAAATGAACAATATATACGCAACGAAAATTATAACTGAATATTCGATTCATAAACGAAGCGGGTTTTGGAAACCCGTTTTTGGACGGATGTTACAGTATCCCCTACTTTTAGAAATTTCGTCCCGAACTTTAAGTAGTAGTGATAACAAGAAAAAGATGCGGGTATTTCTCGCTCATTGAGTCTTCACGTTCCCAAGTAAACTCAGGTCCTCGTTTCGACTCCCAACGTACCCTGACAATTGGAATACGACTTCGTCTTAACGCTTCTCTCCGAAGTCCATGATTTCTACTGGTCTCTCAATGAAGTGCATAGATTCATCGATCTGAATGTCTTCTAGCGGAATATGGAGGTTTTCATCGGCGAGGCACTTATTCAAGTTTGATACGTGGAATGTGGGATGAATTCTGTTGAGCTCTTCTAGTAGGTCAAGCTTGTATGCTACAGGACCTACTCTTTCGAGTATCTTGAAAGCTCCTACGTAGCGTGGTGCTAGCTTGCCCTTCTGGCCAAAACGAATCACTCCCTTCCACGGTGATACTTTTAAAAGTACTTGATCCCCAATGTCAAACTCCAAGGGCTTTCGTCGTTTGTCTGCATAACTCTTTTGACGACTTTGAGCCGCTAGAAGATTGTTTCGAATTTGAATGACCTTGTCGGTTGTTTCTTGAATTAATTCTGGACCGGTGATTTGTGATTCCCCAATTTCGTGCCAACATACTGGAGATTGGCACTTACGACCATATAAAGCTTCGAAAGGAGCCATGCCGATACTTGAGTGATAACTATTGTTGTACGAAAATTCAACTAATGGTAGATGAGAGTCCCAATTCCCTTTGAAGTCTATGACACAGGCTCGAAGCATGTCTTCAAGAGTTTGGATGGTGCGTTCAGATTGTCCATCAGTTTGAGGATGAAAAGCGGTACTGAGATCTAATCATGTACCCAAGGCGGTTTGTACGGCTTGCCATGTTCTGTGAAACGACCATCACGGTCTGAAATGATGCTTAAAGGTACACCATGACGGCTTACGATCTCGCTGATGTAGATACGAGCTAACTTCTCATTTTTGAAGTCCTCGCGAATTGGAATGAAGTGAGCTGATTTTGTAAGACGATCAATGATTACCCATATGGTGTCATACCCACTGGAGGTGCGAGGTAACCCGGTAATGAAATCCATGGTTATGTTTTCCCACTTCCATACAGGTATTTCGGGTTGGACTAGAAGTCCTGAGGGTCTTTGATGTTCAGCTTTTACTTTGGAACAGGTAAGGCACTTGGAAACAAAAACAGCGATATCCTTTTTCATGCTAGGCCACCAGTAGGTGTAGCGTAGGTCTTGATACATCTTGTCGGCTCCTGGGTGTACAGAGTATCGTGTTTTGTGCGCCTCATTCATAAGGAAATCACGAAGGTTGTCGCGATCAGGAATCCATATGCGGTTTAAATAGTATAGAATACCGTCGGATTTGGTTTCGATTTGGAGTTCCGCTCCACATGACAGCTCATCGCGTACGTCGTTTTCTGTTATAGAAACATGTTGAGCTTCTCGGATTCGATCTTTGATGTCGGTTATGATTTGTGAACATAGAAGACGAATGGAGTTCGCATAACTTTTTCGACTGAGTGCATCAGCCACTACGTTTGCCTTGCCAGGATGATACCGAATTTCACAGTCGTAGTCGTTAAGAAGTTCGACCCATCTTCGTTTCCTCATATTCAACTCCTTTTGGTTGAAGATATGTTGGAGACTTTTGTGGTTAGTGTATATTTCACACTTGGTTCCGTAGAGGTAATGTCTCCATATATTGAGAGCGAACACAACGGCTCCGAGTTCCAGTTCGTGGGGGTGTAATTCTTTTCATGAACCTTGAGTTGGCTAGAAGCATAAGCTATCACTTTTCCTCTTTGCATTAATACACAGCCTAGCCCTTGCCCTGATGCGTCGCAATATACTACAAAGTCATCGCAACCTTCAGGAAGTGTGAGGATAGGTGCGTCACAAAGTTTTTGCTTTAGAGTTTGGAAGGCTTCTTCTTGTTTAGGTCCCCATCTGAAAGGTTTTCCTTTATGAGTCAAATCCGTGAGCGGTACAGCAATACGGGAAAAATTGGCAATGAAGCGGCGATAGTAACCAGCCAAACCAAGAAATGATCTTACTTCGGTAGGGGTACGTGGCGCTTGCCATTCTTGCACTGCCTTGATTTTCGAAGGATCGACATGTATTCCCTTGTCATTAACGACATGTCCAAGGAATTGTACTTCTCTTAACCAGAATTCGCATTTTGAGAACTTAGCGTAGAGCTTTTCAGTCCTTAAGAGTGTAAGGATGAGTCGAAGGTGACGTTCATGATCGGATTTAAACTTGGAGTAGATGAGGATGTCGTCGATGAAGACTATGACAAAGCGGTCGAGGTAGGGTTTGCATACCCTATTCATTAGATCCATGAAGACAGCTGGGGTGTTGGTTAAACCGAATGGCATGACCATGAATTCGTAATGACCATAACGAGTCCGGAAGGCGGTCTTTGGGACGTCTTCTTCATGTACTCTGAGTTGATGATTACCAGAACGAAGGTCGATTTTTGAAAAGCAGGTGGCGCCTTGAAGTTGGTCTAGGAGGTCATCGATGCGAGGTAGTGGGTAGCGATTCTTAACCGTTAACTTGTTGAGTTCTCTGTAGTCGATACACATGCGAAACGTTCCATCTTTCTTCTTCACAAAAAGAACAGGTGCACCCCAAGGCGAGGAGCTAGGACGTATGAATACTTTGTCAGTCAACTCTTGCAGTTGACTGGCCAGCTCTTGCATTTCGGATGGGGCTAACCTATAAGGAGATTTTGCGACTGGTGTAGGCCAGGTACAAGATCGATGCGGAATTCGACTTCTCTCACAGGAGGGAGTCCTGAGATGTCGTCGGGAAAGACTTGTGGGAATTCCTTCACCACTGGTATATCTTCGAGTTTCTTCTCCTTGTTTCCCTTTTTGACGACGTGAGTTAGGAATGCGACATAGTTCTTGCGAAGATATTTTCGGGCTTGAAGGCAGGACATTAATTTGAGTCCTTTCGAAGGGGTTTCTCCAAAGATACGTAGGGATGCGAATGAACTTTTCGTGGCATACTACTTCAGCGTGATGCTGGCTGAGCCAGTCCATACCGATTATAATATCGAAACTTCCCAACTTCATAGGAATGAGGTCAACTGGAAAATCGTGATCGTTTAGAGTGAGGGTACAATTTCTTATAATAGAATTTAATGAAACGGGCTTTCCGTCAGCAACTTCCACCGTTAGAGATTCCATGAGGTTATCACGAGTTTGGTTGAGGATAGGTTCAAATTCTAAGGACACAAAACTCTTATCCGCGCCAGTATCGAATAACATGGATGCATAACTACCATTGATGAGAAACGTACCGTTAACCACGTTGTTGTCAGCCCTAGCTTGGTTGGCATTGATGTTGAAAGCTCTTCCTCTAGCAGGTGGAGGAGCTTGGTTAGCTTGGTTTACCGGATTTGCTTGAGCTTGGGCATGGATGATGTTCACCAAGCGTGGACATGTGTTCCTGAAGTGGTTTGGGTCTCCACAATTGTAACATGCTCGCATGGGTTGCATCATGGGGTAGTTGGGTTGGTAGTAGGATTGGGCTATATGTTGTGCAGGTGGTAGAAGTAAAGGTTGTTGGGCTTGACCCACTATCTGATGGTGGGTTTGGGTTGAGGGTTGATTGCGGTTCATTCGTTGAAGCGTGCGACAAGTTTGAATAGTGTGACCCGCACGGCCACAGCTGGTGCAATGTTGGCAAGGAGTTTCGGGGAGGTGATGGTATTGACAACGATTGCATTTTGGGTATGGGCCGGTGTATGGCTTTTTAAATGGTGTAGCTGAGGGAGCAATTTGGGTAATTGGTGCGGCAGTGATAGGAGGGTTTGTTTGTGTGACGGCAAATTTCTGTTGTTTCGTTTCCTCTTACCAGCAAACTTTGAAGAGGAGACGGAATGATTTGGAGTTTGGGCCTCAATGGGGCTTTCTTTTTCTCATCCTTGAATTTGCCGTTTCGGATGTGATTCTCGGTGAGTTCGGTAGCTAGTTCCATTGGGGCTTCAAGTGTTGCAGGCGAAGTGCTTAGAACCGAGTCTTGAATTTTCGAGGGGAGGCGTCGAATGTAGTGTTCAACCAAGCGGTACACGGGGGTGAACAGATTAGGGATCATTTGGTTCAGTTCGAGAAATCTTTTGTTGTAGGAAGTGTGATCTCCTTCCTTTTGTTTCAACGAGTGGAATTCATCTTCCAACTTTTTGATTTCGCTTCTTGGACAGAAGCGCCTTGTCATGAATTCCCTTAACTCTTCCCATGATAAGGCCATGGCATCTTCGACTCCTCGCTTACCCTTTTCTGTGTTCCACCAGGTAAGGGCTACTACAAACAGTCTCCCTGTTGCATAACGTACCTTGCGATCCTCGGGACAATCGCAATTGAGGAAGGTGTTCTCCATTTCTTCAAACCAGTGGAGGAGGGCAGTAACACCTTCGGTCCCTTCATACTTTGGGGGATCGCAAGATTTGAAGTGTTTGTAGGAGCAATTTTTGGAGTGAGGGTTGGCGACGCTCTGGTCTTCTTGATTGGGAGGGTTGATAGGATTTGCGGTGAGAGCTTGTTGAACTTGAATCACGATGTCAGGAAGTACCGCGGCCATTTGCTTAGCAATTTGAGTGGCCAAGCGTTCATTGGATCTTCCTGACTTTCTACCTCCACGTAGTTGCCTAGCCGGCATCTACAGGAACATACATAGGAAGATTGTGAGTTTAAGAAGTTTTTTTTTAGGTGTCATGTGTCGTTAAAAGAATAAAATAACATAACTATCAATAATGCAACTACATCCATAGGATGTCTTGGTTTTGCTCATGTTTGGGCCTCCAATGTCCCCCATACCATCGCCTGTATAGTCATGTGGGCCCCCATGACTATTGGCTTAGTAGGATTCACATTGGTGTTGGCGGTTTAACACTCGCATCACCCGAATGAAAACCATGAAATATGATTGCGAGATGTATGGTAGGAGGGTGTCCAGGTGTAGACACAATGACAACTCAAAGTGGGGTTAGCTCACACGACGTTTGGTATAGCATGCTTTGGCCTAATAGGTCCTTCGTACTCTCATCGTTAGTCCCCAGGTAGGCAAACTGGTCCTTTATTTTGGATTTATACGAATGCCAAGCCTAGCAGGACGTTCCGACTACCGGTACTCGTACCCTTCCAGTTACTACATGCCCGTCATGAGAACTCACTTTGATGTGATTTGAAAAATACAAAAATCGTTGCAAAAATCATGGGAATTGTGAGGTGTGTGCTCTCATGGATATGATATGTTATGAGGATATGATTCATGATGAGTATTGTATAATAATATGTACTTACGAACATGCTTGCATAACATTGAATGTAACAATAAACATAAAGCATATAAACATCATGAATTTTGTATGTAACGCATAAACAATTTAAAATTTTAATCAACTATACTATAGGCTCTAAGGGTCTAATAACCTATCCTATATCCCTATAGTCATGGCTCTGATACCAATCTGTCACACCCCGACCCGCAGCGGAATAAGAGTCGGGGCATAATTGGGTTATCACCAAAGCTCATGATATTTACTAAATGTTTCATATTTATTAAATTCAAGTTACAACTTAAATATCCAAACAAAATTCATACAATTACAATAAAAGGAAACTACATAGTTATTCCAAAGTATAAACTTTTTATTCTTCTAGGCCTTCCTATGTGTTTCTTGTCTCAACTGGACCACCTGTATCATGTGTAAAACGGGGGAGATTTCGGGTCAACAAAAGTTGGCGAGTGAATCTAGATAAAACATCATTAATAATTTCTTGATTTATTTAATAAGGAAAATTTGTGCAATTATCACATGTGAGCAAACATATATAAATAAACAATCACAAACCACTTTGGATGAGTATATAACATGAATGATGATGTATGTGAGATCAAGGCTCAATCAAATGGAGCCGATTGAATGACATGAATGATGATGTATGTGAGATCAAGGCTCAATCAAACGGAGCCGATCGAAATGAGGCACCTGATACTCAACCCGTATCCCACGGGGAGCTGATGGGCCTAATGAAATGCATGAACTGAAAATGATAACTCCAATCTAAACATAATTCACACAACCATTGATACACATTTGATACACATTTGATCACGGATATGATGTAAGCACAAGTGTTTAAATAAAATATGAGAATTATACGACACATGATACACCCCAAAACGTGATTAAAACGGGGAATTGGTACAGATTCACTCACATTGGATGCGTTTCTTGATGATGATGATGCGCACGAATATTAGGATTCGACCGTCGAGGAAAAACTAACCTAAATAATAACGAGACGATCCGGTAAATAAATAAATTTTATTTGGAATTAATGTTTTTAATTAGTGCTCTTAATGGAATTTTTATAGATTTATTTTTGTGAGTTTAATGACATTTTCTAACTTTAAAAATATTATTTTTAAGTGTTTTTAATTGATTTTTAAATAAAATAAATAAATAAAAAGAAATAAAAAATTTTGACTTTTTGACCCCGTTGACCGTTGACCGGTCGGACTGTGTGTTTGTATGCGCTGAGTGAGGTTCGAACTCGGGACCTCTCGTATGCGTGCACGCAGCTCTACCAACTGAGCTACGTGTCTAACCCGAAATATTCTCTGTTTTAATTATATATATACTGATTAACTTTAATCTTATTTAGTTTATTTCAAAAATGATTTAAAATGGCCGAACCGACTTCAGTGACCCGGAGTCGAACTCGAGACATTCGGTTCGAGTACGCACAGCCCAACCAGTTGGGCTGTGTGCTTAACCTGTTTAATTACTGAATTATATTATATTTATATACATGTTGAAAGGTGATCTGAATAGGTTTAAAAAAAGATTGGTTTTATTCTGAAAGTCGGTACATGTGCGATTCGAACTCGGGACGTGCGTATTATGTTGCACACAGTCCACCGCTGGACTGTGTGTCTAACCCGGTGAAATATCCAGTTTTAATTAAACTTATACACATTGTCCGACTTCGTCTTCTTCGTTTAACATTTCAGAACAGTGAATTCCGACTGTTCTGTTTAATCGATCTTACTGATATTTGATTGAATTGAAGAGCGAAATGAAATGACAGGGTATACCAGAACGGCGAGTTTGCTTCAGGTTTTCCAGCAAAGTCTCGTCGTCTCCGATCTGCAGATTCCGGCTGAGGGAAACTGTTTAACAGTTTTGATTACTAGATTGAGCAATTAGATTATAAATCGAAAGATAGCAAGAGAAATTTTGATGATTATACCGTCTGAAGAAAATCGCGGTTTTCCGTTCAGTGATTTCGGCGAAATTGGAATTTCCGGCGACGTGCTAAAGCTTCGAGAAATTGTGCGATTTTGAGCGAAAAGGTCACCAGAGGTTTGGGTGGGTATTTATAAGGATGAACAGGATGTATTGGGTCCGAATTATGGTCTTGATTCGCGGTCAAAACTTTTCCGGCGGTTACGACTTGAATTGGGGGTTAGACATCGGTTATAACCGATGTCGAATTTAGTTCACGCGTTTCAGTCAAAGAAAACGGTCGTGATTTGCGAAATCGTCGGTTTTTCCGTGACTGCGGATTGGGCGCGCTGATCATCAGTTTGACTTTTGGGTTTACTTTAAATGTTATTTGTTTCTGTATTTGTCATAAAAGAATTGTGTGGCGGAGTGGTGTAGTGTGTGCTTGTGTTTGTGGGCGACCCGGGTTCGAAACCCGGCAGCTTCATTTTATTTTTTCTTCACTTATTTTTATTATTTATAAATTTTAGTTTTTAAGTTCTAAAATGTTTATTAATTATGTAATGTTTAAAATTAAAATGAACAATATCTACGCAACGAAAATTATAACTGAATATTCGATTAATAAACGAAGCGGGTTTTGGAAACCCGTTTTTCGACGGATGTTACAGTTAAATCCAAACCATCTTCTGCAATTAAGAAATCAACCACTGTTCCAACCAAAACAAAAGATAAAAGGTGGGACAGGGTATTGAAGTCAAGAAAGAAATTAAAATCATTTGTGAACCAAAATTTGATATCCCAAACCCACCCAAGACCATTATGGCTTGGGTTTCGCTATTCAAGTAATTTGTTTGATTCCATGTATAGGGGCTCCCGAGGTCAATCATTTCAAAGTGGATAACGAACAGCGAAGCATCTCGGCACATGATAGGAATGCTAGCCTTACTTTACGATGTAAAATCAATTCGTGTAGGCTATGTAGGGTTTGCGGGTACTCAAAGTCGAAGAAGGAATTCTCACGAACGGCGTGGTCTCTTTTGATAAAGTCAACTACATCACAGGATTAGAGAACAATTTGCTAAGCATTTCACATATTTGTGATAAGAAGTTTACAACTCATTTTACTGATAAAGAGTGCCTCATTCTAAAGCCGGGATTCAAAATTCCCGAGGAATGGATCCTCATGCACACACCACGATAAAATGATCTCTATGTCCTTGACATGAGTGTTGCATCCACTACATCTAAAGCCAGTTAATGTTTTGTAACAAAGGCAACATAAAAGGAATCGATCTTATAGCATCGAAAGATGGATCATATCCATTTACGAAAGATGAATTATCTGGTGCACAACAATCTGGTGGAGGGTGTGAATCTTAAAAGTTTTCACTTGAATGATGATTGCATTAGCTGTAAAAAGGGGAAAGCAGCACAAGAAATCTCATCCAAGAAAACTATTGAACTCTATAAAGCTGCCACTGGAAAGGTTACATATGTATTGGGCCAGTTAATGTTCAAAGTATATCTGGTGAACTATATTGCCTTGTTGTGACTAACGACTACTCAAGATTCTCATGGGTTCTAGTTCTAGAGAGTGAAGATGAAACGTTTGAAAATCTGATGATTCTCTTCAGAAAGTTGGAGAACTTATACCATTTGTCAATCAGAAGAATACATAGTGACAATGGTACCGAGTTCAAAAACAACAGGATGCTCTAATTCTGCAATGCTAAAGGTATTCTTCACGAATTCAGCGCCCCCATACTCCGCAACAAAATGGAGTAGATGAATGGAAGAATCGCACTCTCATTGAAACAACACACACAATGCTCGCCGATTCGAAATCGCATGTCAGCTTTTGGAGTGAAGTAGTTGTCTCTGCTTGTTACACGCTAAATAGAGTATTAACAGTAAAGGATCATAAGAAGACATGCTTTGAGTTGATAAACCAACGAAAACCAAACCTGGAATTTCTAGAGCCGTTTAGATCCCCATGTATGGTCATTGACCTAGATGGTAATCGGTGCTAGATCTCTAGAGGGATTTTTCGTGGGATACGCTAGTCCTCAGAAAAGAGTTTATCTGCCTAGCTTAAACCGGGTTATTCTAGCTCAACATGTTGACTTCCAGAAATACACGTCTCCAACACGGAAGCCTGGTGATCCTTGGATGTTTAACTACGAGAGTCTGTGGAATTCTTTTGATATGCCAGATCCCGGAGCACTCCGCACCAAGTGCACCTCACACCAAGTATTGTGTAATTTTTGTCAAAATTTTCTAAGTGTTGAACCTTTTGTGTTTGCAGGAAAAGAAGATGCCGTTCGAGCCTATTCATAACATTTGCTGACTTCTGGATGATAAGATCCAAAAAATCGCTCCTTTCAAAGATATACTAGAGTTTATGGGACGATTACCGGTGACAAAGGCATTAACTCCTAAACACAAAGTCTACCGATCACATATTGAACGTTTTTGGGGTGCTGCTAGATATGAGGAAAATCCAAAAGCTATCATTTCTGCAGTAGCTATCGACGATGAAAAGTTTGAAGTTAAAATCACAGAGGAGTTGATACGTAGAGTACTAGACTTCAAAGACAAAGAAGGTGATCCAACGGGCTACCCATAAATAATGGTCAAGGGATGCTTTTATCGCATGGGTTACGAAGGCCACGTAAATGCCAAAAATTTCAAGAAAGCAAACCTTGGCAGGCCTTACAAATTCTTGATGCACTCAATCATACACACGCTCAGTCATAGAAAAGGATGTTTGACGACATTTTTGATTATCAGATGTGTATGATCATAGCTCTTGTACTAAACTTGCCATACAACTTCACGAAGTTAATTTTTGATCAAATGGTAGTATCCGAGATTTTTGGAGACGATGCTAGATGATCTGTTTCCTAACTTGGCAAAGGAAGATGATGATGAGCTTGTGTTGGAGCATATGGATAGAGAGACCCGAAGATGATGATGAGCTTGTGTTGGAGCATATGGATAGAGAGACGTTGGTCTGATTGAATCTATACTTGAAGCAGGAATCTAAACCTGTTGCAAAACCAGTCTTTGGAGCTATTAAGGATAAAGACTATGTAGCACCTCCAAAGGTTAAATGGAGAAAAGATCCGAGTGGAGATGAAAAGGATGAAGTTGCTTGTCTGGAAGGGTTTATTCCAAAAAGAAGTAGTTGGCACGAGAAGGAAGAAACTAAGAAACGAAAACGAGGAACTCCTAAGAAGCAAGCTGTTGGAACCTCATTATTAACATAACAAAGAAAGCGTGCTATAGTTACAACTTTACTGTTGGATGAACCTGAGGAAACACCTGTAAATGAACCAGTAGCTGAATCAGTGGCTGAAACAACACATGAAGATGTATTCTCTATTACTTCGGATAATGAAGAGGTGAATGTGATTAAAGTTGCAGTTGAAGCTGAGAAAGTAGTTGAAGGTGATAGTGAAGAGGCTTCAGAGGATACTTTTGATAAAATGATAAAAGCTATTGAGATAAACGAAAGAGAAAGAATGGCACAAAGAAAGAGAAAGGTGGTAGGTGAAGATGATGATGTTTATGTTTCATCTGAACCAGAGTCTGAAGAAAATACTAAAAGACTAAATCAGAAACATAGATAAAGACAACAGGATCTCCTGCAGCCAGAAAAGCATGTCCAAAGTACAAAAGAGGTAGGAAGACACCTGAAGGGGTTGCTCCAACTGTTAATGTTGAGACTGTTATTCCTCCATCACCACAACAACCACCACAAACACCTGTTATTACCCCTCAATTACCACCACACCCTCTATCACCACAACATAACGCACCTCCACAACCATCACCACCAAAGTAGCCGACACCCCCTATTCAACCACGTTCTGCACCATAATCTGGTCCAAGACGTTCTTTGGCTGATAAATTTCCAGAAGATTTTGGTGATATTCCATTTTCGAAAGGGTTTGATACAGATATGTTCAATGAGACAAGATTAATGAGACAGAGACCAAGATGAAAGAATATGAAAGCCGAATCAAGTTTCTCAAAGAAGATAAGAAAAGGTTGGAAGCGTTGCTGGCTATGTTGGTGGGTGATAATGCAAAGATGGGTGATCTAGAAAACAAGATTAAAGAAAATGATGCTACCATCAAATAGCTTGAAAGAGAGAACATGCACTTGCTGTCAATGCTTACTAGTGTCACTGCTGAGATGAAAGGTTACATCTGGTGGTTAAAGATCTGGAGACAGAAAAAATAGAAAATGCTAAGAAATTTGATATGTTGTTTAAAGTGCTCCGCAAGAGATATGATATCAATTTATGCTGAACATGATGAGATAAAGATCGAAGAAGCAAAGTTGAGATCCACTAAAAGGGCAAAGAAAGTAAAGGAAGATGTTGTTGCGACTGGTAAAGGCAAGAATCCGATTGATGCAATGCTTATCATTGAGCCTTCTACACCTGCTGCTGATTCAGAGCTGCCCATTAACTATGTGATAGTTGGGAAAATCGCCGATGTTACTGAAATCTCTAAAAGGCACCAAAAGTACTTGGAAAGAAAACAGATTTACTAAGAGATTGATGCTGAGATTGATGCTTACGATGAGAATGAAGATGATGCTGATAATGATGAGGGTGATAAGCACGATGATAACAACAATGACAAGAATGACGATAAGAAAGACGATGATGATCAGGGCAACAATGATGATAATGATCAAGGGGTACATGGTTGATTTTTGAAAGTGCGAAGATTAATGAATCCTTTGACTATGGTGCCTTCTTAAATAATTCAGTTAATCAAGAAGATGATACCTAAAGACAGGGGAGACGAAGAACCCTGTGAATGAAGCTGAGTAGTTAGGAATCCTCACAGCTGTTCATGTATCGGCTGTTCCTGACATGCAAACACCAAGGGTTTTCTATCTTAAGCATGATGTAGAAGAGGGTGAATTCGTTCATAACTACACTAAAGAAGCAATTGCCAAAATGTTAGGTGTAGACGAAGAATCCATTGTATTTGATGTTGAAGATGAATTAAACAACATTAGTGCTTCACAGCCTAATGATGATCTTTATAAGTATGTGTCAGAAGCTGATGATTATGATAGGGTTGTCGTGGAGGATGATTCTGACGATGATGCTATTCTAAATATTCTGGTGAAGGAACAAGTGACTTCCTAACCTTTGAAGTGTTGTTTTTTGAATCGAATGATGATTTGTTGAGAAGAAAGGTCGAGGAAACTGTGAAAGAAGGAAATATACCTAAATGTTTCTCTAAAGAAGAGATAGCTGCAGCAAAGAAGTATCGGTTCAAGGAGATGCCACAAGAAAGAAAGTTCAAACGTCCATTAGCTTTCTTTACTCGTGATCCTGACAAATCCTTGGGAATATACTAAGTTGGAGATGGATAGAAGAGTTGAATGTTTATGCGATAAAGAGAGAGTTCGGTGTTCAGTATTTCAGGTTCTTAAGTGACATCAAGACGTTGACATTTTGGGATATTAAAGAGTTAGTTCAGATGAAATGTATCAATCTCAAGATGAAGTTTTATGATCAACATCTGTGGAAATTGATAAAGTTTGAAGCTTCACATGGTTTTAAATACTGGAAGCCACGTATTCCAAAAAGAATTTTCAAGTTTGATCCAGTAACGAAATAGAAAGATATTACACTAATTGTGAAACAGCCACATGTTACGAAGAATATGCCGGTGATGAAGATTGAACAAGATTTTCATACAATATTCAAGTGGTGGCTTATGACTCTGAAACAGGAGAAGCAGTGATTTGTGTACAACATGATGAGGATTCCTGAAAAAATCACTGAAGCAGTGATCACACAAATGAATATATGGCTTATGGAGGGGAATTCGAATTCTAAACCCGATGTGGCTAGTAAATTGTTCGAAGAAGGATATTGAATGTCTATTCTACAACAAGAATAGCTTTGAAGAGAAAGACAAAATGCAGGCATTGCAGTTCCAGCAGGTTATCAATGTTTATTATGCTAACGATATTAATTCAGGAAAGATATGGAATTCGAATTGGAGAAAGCTGGAAGGCAAAGAGGAATGAAAGAAAGAATGAAACGAAGCAAGAATTGCTGAACAGGTTAGAAAGGCATCATTGAGAAGGTTTCAGTATGGAGATACCTACAACAGACCTCCTCCCACATATCAAACGCCTATTCCATCTGAGGAGTATCGTAGACCAAGAAAGCATTTCTTTGGGCGATAACTGTTAAAGATTTGAAGTTTTTGAAGACTGACCAAGACTACGCCAATATCCAATGGGGATTTCGTTGGTGCATAATGTTTATAGCCTACGTCTTAGGGTCATGTCATATATGTAACAGGGCTAAAATTTTAGATTTGTTGATGTTTTGTATGTATATGGGCCACTTCATACGAAGTGCTCTTCGGACAAAGTGGCATGTCCCCCTCGTGTGAAGCTGCGTGTCTGTATATAGCTGAGCTGGGGTTTTGAGTCCTTAGTTGTTTTTCTGATTGTAAGGCGAAGCCCTGTAAGTTCTGTTTCTGATCTGTAAACGTTTATTCAAGATTAATGAAGCAGAAGCATTGAAACAGTATATTTGATCTTGTCAACTAGTTAATGATGAATTTTGCGCACGTTAATTAGCTCAAGCTGGGTCCTGTGCTTTCGGAGGAGAGCCGATCCTCCTACATACAAAACATTGAAAAATGTTTAGGTTAGTTAGTTCAGAGAATGACTAAAGGGAAGCCTAGTGATTTACCTTCAAATATTGTGATACATCCAAATGCTACCACGAAAGCTATTACAACAAGGAATGGCATAGCTACTAAGGATCCCATTGCCTTGTCCCTGAGGTTTGCTAACAACTCCAGGTTTCATCAACCTTTAACATATTTCGTTCTTGAAATTTCTAAGTTTGAGCACATTTCATCCCTAGTCCTAATGCATGTTACTTCTCTGTTAATTACCCCCACGGCGTGCCCTCACGTGAAGGGTAATATCTCAGCTAGATCAGGGAGTAAACTGCAATTTTTGTCCCTCAAGTTTGCTCCAAACATCAGGTTTGTCCACCTTTTCACTCTCTATCTTTGACGTTTCAAGTCTTAACATGTTTCGTCCCATGTCATAACGCTCGTTAACTTCTTAGTCGATTAAATTGTTTTAACCCTAGGTAACCAATCATCTTCATCCACACAAAAAAGCTAGTTCACCACCACCAAATCCACCACCGCGACCACTAATATCATAATTTAAAATGCAATTAATCCATTATCTTAACTTATCTGTCATTTAATCTCATTATACGAACTGAGGTACGAATAATACGATTAAACCCTCAATCTATTTATATATATATATATATATATATATGTATATATTCATATATACGTACATTCTCTCACCTAGGGATTGAATTCAATTGAAATATTATTAAATCACTCAAAACACTGCAGTTTGTGTGCATGATTCTGATATGATATTTGAAATTATGCTCACTATGCGTGGAGAAGATTAAGAAACCTACACCACTATCACAACCTCCATTACATCTTCAAATGATAAGATTTGTTTGGCTGCAAAAAAATAATAAGAAACCCCTATGTATTGTTTGGTATGGAAAAATGAAAGGCATAATGGAATCGACTTTGTGAAAAAAAAAATGGTATTTGGTTAGTTAACAGAATAGAATCACCTATTACACAAGGAATCTCATTCCCTCCAAACACCCATAATTTCCATCCACCCCTCTGCTTATTTCCCATTCCATTGTCTCTTTCACCTTTTATCACCACCACCACCACCACCACCCACTACCATCGCCCCACCCACCACTGCCCATGGCGTGATGTGAGCGTGTATGAATTTTAATATATTTTTAAGCACTTTTACTCGTTTATCAAGATTTAAATTTATAAAACACGATATAACACTATCACTCTCTACAACACGTTAGGGCAAGTGCACCCATCGTTAGCGTAGTATAGTGATGGTAAGATACCAAGGTCGTCCAAGGACACAAGAGTTTTTAATCCCGGAATATCGTCAACGTCTAATCTAACCAAAATTTTTAGAAAATATTTAAAATAAAGGAAGAAACTAAAATAATAAAAGAAACAAATAGACAAGATAGAATCACTTGGTTCCGACTCATCTTTTACGTATCCTTTGATGATTTCCGCACTTTGGGTTTTTAAGAGATTATCTTAGTTATAGTGACATGTCCCTCTTTTGGAGGCAACACAACCCTCGGCCATATTCGTCTGAGTCAATAGGGATACAGTCCCGCAAGGCCGGATTATTGGAAGATAATTAAGTAACTTATTAATGCAAAGGCATGTCCCTCTTTTGGAGGCAACGCCGCCCTCAGCCATATTGGTCTGAGTCAGCAGGGATACAGTCCCGCAATAAGGGATTCAAGCCATTCTTACTTCCTCTGATTTGATGCTATCTGCCTCAAAGGAAGTCCTAATAAGCTTGAATCAAGTCCTCGTAGGATCTATACACTGAACGAGACAATAAATTTACCCAAACCACCCTTCTAACCCCCTTCCAGGTAGTTAACGCCCTTTATATAGACCGTAAAGACACGAATGAGTGAATCAACAAAACATGAAGAGATGATAGAATAAAGTTCACTTTCAATATGAAAAACTAGTTATTAAAGTCATTAATATATACCCAATAAAAAAAGTTAACCAAAGCTGGAAATCAAAAGTAATACATAAAAGACTTGTCTTTACCAAGTGATGTAAGAGATTAGTCAAGCATGGCCTTTGTTTGACAAAAACTCTTACGATCAATCTTGGATCCCGAGACTACTACACACTCTAAAGATGGATGATGGAGGAATGTGGTGGATGATAGTGGTATTGTGGTGGTGGAGTGGTGGCAGGTGTGAGAGAAGTGGTTTGCCAAGGGATGGATTGCAATTGAACCAAGCACCCCTATGTATAGCTGGAAACAGATTGTTCACACGGCGTCGTGCCTTCTTCTTACATGTCTTCATTTAATGAGCCGTGTTAGTCCGTATGCTCACATGGCCCCATGTGTACTTGCTGTACTATCCAAGATTCTGCAAATATGGGAGTTGACCACGGCCCGTGTCCATGGGACACGGCCCCGTGTCTCTTGTCTTCATTTGTTTGTCTTTTCTTCTGGAATCTTGAGTGGCACGGCCGTGCCTTGGTGGCACGACCCGTGCTTGTCTTCTGATTTGTTGTTTTTGGTCTTGGGGTGAAGCTCAGGTGGTATGAAGTGTTAACTTGCTTCTTTTGTATTTATGTTGTTTTTGCCGTTAGTTTTGTTCCTTTTGTACATTTAAGCTCTTTTAATCAAGAAAATTAAAAGTATACAAAGAAACATACTTTTTCCAACATTAGTACATAAAAGGGTTGATGTTATACCTATCTGATATAATTTATATGTTGTATTTGATGCATATCACCCACTACCGCCACCACCACCCACCACCGCCACCAACCACTCTTACCGGTTCTACCCACCACTATCACTGCGACTCACCCACCACCGCCACCAACCAGTGTCACCAGTTCTACCCACCACCATCATTGTGACTCACCCACCACTGCCATCGCTACCTCCACCACCACCATTGCCTACCACCAACACCCGCCACTAACTACCAATTTTATTCCTTCGTCTTTTTCTATCTAACACAAAGTAATAATTCATTTCATTTCCACATGGTAACCGAACAAGACAATGAAACGGGAATGATCGATTTCATTCCTCTGTCCATTCCATTACCCCGTTTTTAAACCTAATTTTAAAGGCGTTTGTCTCATCATTCTAGGGTTTATGTGGGAAGAAGATGACTGATTACCTAGGGTTAAAATGATTTAACGGGCGCTAGGACCATGGACGAAACATGTTAAGAAGTGTTAATGGTGGAAAAAAGTGATGTTTGGCTCATTATATCTTCAACATTTATAAAGGATTAACAGCTACCTGCATGGCAGGTGGCTGTTGGCTATTTTAATTTTTTTTCTCTTTTACCCATTATTATGTAGATTATAAGTAATATTGCACAAAGCATTTCACAAAGTCCACGTTGCCCCCATTTTTACAAGTAAGGTTTTGAAGGGTAATCTTTATTTTTAATTTTTCAGGCAACAAATATATAAAAGAAAATTGTTATTTTAGTCCCCGAGATTTCGCTCAAAATGTCATTTAGTTCAAATAGTATTTTTTTCTCCTCTAGGTCCCTAAGAATTCCAATTTCTTACCATTTTGATCCAACACCCTAACTTCATCCAAAAGTCTCGATTAACTTAGGGGGTATATTAATCATTTTACTAATTTGTTTTTGGTTTTCTATTTTAATTTATATTTATTTACTTTAAAATAAAAAGATATAATTTTTTTTATAAAACCTACAACTAATCCCACCCACAAGCCCTCGTCTCTCTCTTCCTCTCCCCCTCTCTTTAGAACACCACCATCACCTCCACAACCACCCCCACCGTCACTACCACCTCACATCACCATCACCACCTCGCCGTAACATCCAGTGCCACTACAATATTGTTTTCTCCAATTTTAGGCTCCGATGGTTGCCCATAGCATCCAACAACCCACGTCAATCATCATCATCTGCTTCACATTCATCATCATCCTCTCTAATTTCAGGCACCAATTGTTGCCCCTTGGCGGCAATGTTATCAGCAAATTGCCGTTCTAAACCCAAACCGACGGTCGTCACCCTAAATTAGACGTTTCACGTTATTATAACCTGCAACCTTTAATTTCCGTTCAAAGGTTTAAACCTGCAAATTAGAAACCCTATTTCCATTCAAAGCTTTCAACATGTAAGTTTACTTGCATATTTATTTCATGAACTGTTTAATCAATTAGGTCAAAAGATAGGGTTTATTTTTGGGGTTTTGGTGACTTGTAAGAAAATGGGTTTTTTGGTGATTTATTAGATATTGGGGATTAAGAGAAGAAAAGTGAGAGAGAGTGCGGGAGGGGGGTGTTGGTGGTGCGTGTTACATCTGGCTGGAAAGGTAGAGGTGGTGGTGATGGTTGAAGGTTGTGATGATGGTGGGGTGAGTGATGGTAGTGGTGGACGATTATGAAGGTGGTGGGTGGTGGAGGTGGTGGAAAGTTATGATGGTAGTGGGGTGGGTGGTGGAAGGCTATGAGGGTGGAGGCGGTAGGTGGAAGGCCGTGATGGTGGTGGTTGTAGTGGAAGATATATATATTTTGAGAGAGAGAGAGAGAGATGGATAGAAATAGGGGTATAGTGAGAATCTGGCTGTATATATATATATATATATACGAGAAGGTTATTTAAGAAAAAATTTAATGTGAGAAGAAAAAGAAGAAATGACATAATGGTAAAATATTAAATAATTTATAACTCCCTTGATTAATTATGTTATCTCTAATTAATAAAACAAAAATATTATATCCTACACATTTCAAAATTTATCCTACATATATCTTTATATTTATCGGTATTTATCCTACACACGTGTAAAAATACCCTACACATTTCAAAATTTATCCTACACATACTAAAATTTATCCTACACATGTCGAAAATTGTCCTTCACCATAAATTATTTTATCTTGAAAATGTATATTAAAAAAAGAGGTAACTTTGCTAAATAGTAAACAAGTTTTATAAGTGTTCCAATTAGGTCACTCATAATTTTTTTTGTTCCAATTAGGTCACTAAAGTTCATTTTGATGTTCCAGCCTTAGATATTTTACTTAAATAGAAGGTTGCTCATCCTACATTGCATTTATTTAAGTTTTTCATTAAAAAACTACAAAAATAATTTTTAAGAAGCTGTAAAAGAATTTAAAAATTACGAAAATATATATATTTATTGTAGTATTATTATTTTTATTTATTAATAATAATATTAATATATGCAGATGTGGTTAAAAAATAATTATCTATTAAATGATAATACAACAAAATGCTCATATCAAAACCCTCATCCTTTTAATCGTCCCTGCGACTTTGCATCATCCAAAATTCCAAATTGATAACAACAAACCATATATTAGTACTTTGGTTACTTACTTTTGAGAATCCCATTTTCTTATTTCTAAAACTTGCAGCCTAATTGCTCTATCAATGTCGGCGAAGAGTGGTAGGTTAACGATGTAGGGTTTTTTTTTAATATGGTACATCAATCGAAGATTGCAGGTGCTGTTTAGATTTGATATTTGATAACTTTTGTTAATTAATTATTTTAGCATGTTTATAAAAATTAATTAAATAATTAAATACCATATATGATCGTTTACCTGCTATTCAGGTAATTTATATATGATTAGCACATAGAATAAACTTCAATGACTTAAATAGAACAAATTTTTTTATGAGTGACCTAATTATAACACCTCTAAAACTTGGTTACCATTCTATAAAATATTCCCTTAAAAAATGAGTTACAAGTTTAATTAATTAGCTAATTAATGACAATTATAGATTTACATATATGTCCTTTTTCATAATATTGAATACACACATTAAATGAAGTAAATGGAGAATTTATATTGGTTTAAAAGTTATTTTTTTATTCTTACAAAATTTTTCTTCTCATTTGAACTCTCTACTATATATATATATATATATATATATATATATATATATATATATATATATATATATATATATGGGAAGATTCATTTCAGAAGAAATTTAATGTGAGAAGAAAAAGAAGAAATGGCATAATGGTAAAACATTAAATAGTTTATAACTCCTCTCATTAATTATGTTATCTCTAATTAATAAAGCAAAAACATTTTATCCTACAAAGTTCAAAATTTTTCCTACATATGTCTTACATTTACCGGAATTTACCCTACACACATGTAAATTTATCCTACACATTTCAAAATTTCCTACACATACTAAAATTTATTCTACACATTTCAAAAATTGTCCAACACCGTAAATTATTTTATCTTGAAAGAGTATATAAAAAAATGAGTTACAAGTTTAATTAATTAGCTAATTAATGACAATTATAGATTTACCTATATACCCTTTTTCATAATATTAAATACACACATTAAATGAAGTAAATGTAGAATTTCTTATTAATTTAAAAGTTATTCTTTTTATTCTTACAAAAATTTTCTTCTCATTGAACTCTCCAATATATATATATATATGTGAAGGTTCTATGAAGAACACTAAATATTGTGAGAACACGCAGAACAATATGAATAACCCATTTTATTAATTCTATAAACCTAAACTGAAAATGTTACAAATGTAAGATTTATTGTTTGTCACACTAGAATTCAAAACAAGATATGAAAATTTTTCAATTTTTATATAACCTACACATATGTAGGTTTTGTGTAGGTTAAATTACCTATATGTATGTAAATTATTTATAGATAAAAATATATGGTCTTTTTATGTATATATAATACACATATGAATGTAAGAAACATAATATTTAAAAAAATATGAATCTTAAATCCCAAAATTTAGTGATTTAAAGTTTTTTTTTTGTTCTCGCAATAATTAGTGTTATATATATGTGTGTGTTTGTGTGTGTGTTTTAGTTAAAGGTTCATTCAATAAAAAAATAGAAAAACTAAATAAATATGTAAAGTGACAAAACTGCCCTTAAGTTATCTAAGACTTTTGGATGAAGTTAGGGTGCTGGATCAAAATGGTAAAAGATTAGAAATCTCAGACACAGAGAGGAGAAAAAAACTATTTAGATTAAAGTGACATTTTAGACCAAACCTTAGAGACTAAAATGACAATTTACTCAAGAATTTTTTAACTCCTTCCTTCCTTCCTTTATAACCAAATCTATTTTAGAAAATGAGTAAACCGTCAAAATGTTCCCGGAGGTTTGGTCACTTTTGCCACTTTAGTCTAAAACTCAAACCTTTTGAATTTGGGCCTCTGTGGTTCAATTTTGTTGCCATTTTCATCCGAAATCAAAATCTGATCAAATTTTTCAGTTAACATCTATTTTTTTTTTGTCTTTTTCCTTATTTTTAATGAAAGGCAAAATGGTCTTTTAACGTTTTATTATAACAAATTAAAAAAATTTGACCATTTTGCCCTTAATTAAAAGAGAGGATAAAGACAAAAAAAAACTAGATGTTAACTGAAAAATCAGACAAGTTTTTGCTTTTGGATGAAAATGACAACAAAATTGAAACCACATGGACCTAGATTCAAAAGATGTGAGTTTTGGACTAAAGTGACTAAACCTCAGGAACCATTTTAGTAGTTTACTCTTAGAAAATTTATAATATTTTGTTTTTCCTGTTTTGTAGTGTAGGTTGAATCTTACTTGACTTAATAGACATAGTGTGTTTACTATGTGTAGATATCCTTTTAGTTTTTCTCTTTTGGTTACTACACTGAGTGTCGGTACTATATTAATCCTTACAAAACGAAAGAAATCAATAGCGATTGAATTCCCGTCGCGTAGCGTGGGCAAATATTGCTAGTTTATATCTATGCAGTTAATATCGGTGATATGTCGGTTATATCGGTCCCCTAGTAAAATATCGGTATCAAATATCGGTACCGATATTATCGGCGATATCACCGATATTTGACCGATATAACTGATATCACTGAATCATTGGTGTTACATTGCTATATATGTAAATTCTGTATTATATTAAAATTACCAATATCCCACCAATATCTTACCAAGATAACCTATATCTCAAACATCGGTATATGACCGGCATCCGATATTTTACGACATTAAGTGCATATTTTTATATCCACTGGGTAGTATATAAAAAAGTCTCCAAAACTTATCCAGTGAATTACAAAGAGGTTTAGCAACCAAAAAAAATTACAATCCCTATTTCCACTAGATGATGAAGCTCTGTTAGAACTCATAATCCCACTGAAGAACAATCATTCATCCTCATGGCGCAAATTGTAAGCATAAGCCAGCCAAATCCATCCAAAACCCTAGCTATCAGATCCGGTCTCCCTCTATTAAACGCTCCATCAATCAATTTGAGCCGCCGTCAACAGATAAGCCATAGCTGGAGTTCTCTACCACGTCACCTAAAATCCAACGGCAAAGTTTACTGCCTCTTTTCGGATAATCGAAGCAAGGTATATCATCAATTCAGTTGCATATAGTTTGTATACTTTCAATTTGATTATTACGGTTGTGATTGTGGTTCAGTTTGTGTGTTTTATTGGTTGTTGAATTTGGTTAGTTGTTGTAAGTTTTAGCATATAACTGAATTAACCGAAGCGAAGCGATTATACATGTAACATAATGAGTAGATATGCTCATCAAAATGGAACATATAAGGGAAAGATGTAGATGTTAGGAAATAAGGGTTAGGTATTATTTACTTTTTGGTAGATATACCCATAGTTGTCAATAGCGAGCGTAGCGATCGCTATAGCGCGCTACATAGCGTAAAGGTCTTGGCTCGCTATCAGGGTTGCAACGATAGATAGCGACTATGTATTTATTTTTTTAATATAAATGGCAATTAAATATAGCTGGATTTTAGTTTTTTTTAAATACACATGTAAAATAGCATATATACCAAACTATTTTGATATAATATACGTATAAAAAATTTTAAATTTTTTTCGAGTGTATCGCTATTTATAAAATAGCCGCTTGCTATTTATCGCTATTCGCTATGTAGCATATATGTAGCTTATCGCTATTTGTCGTTATTCGTCATTAACAACTATGGATATACCCCTTGTACCAACCGGTATTGTCTGCTTTGACGACGGGGACCTCATGGATTTGTTTTTGGTTGTTGAGTGGAACCTTGTCATGAAGTCACCCATCATGGACGACTCCCACTCAAGCATGGTTGTGATATTTGAGGCGGCCGGTGGGCATTCTTTATATAGAACGATGTGAAATTCGCCAAACGTGTCACTCTTCGCCTGCTTGTGTTGTTGAGGTTGTATTACTGAAAGTACAAAAGTGCTTAGAAACAGTTGACCTGTATAATATTTGAAGTGCTTAAAAGCAGGTCTGACTTCTATAAAGCAAAAAAATAAAAACGTGCATAGAAGTTGTCATTTTGTAAGACATCATGATTCAGTCTTTGGTAATAATATTTGGCTCCCCAGGAAAGTTGATTTAAGACATCTGCATATTACATTATTATTTGTTGATGAGCTTTCATTCTTTCCGGTCCCAGGTTGGTTCTAACTTCTAACGTTACGAAGTCTGTCGGTTGTATAAAGTGTAATCTATGAGCGAGCTTAGCTTGTATCACTTCTTTCTTACTAGCCGGTGTAGAACTTGTCACCATTGTTCTGTGAAGCTCATCTCTTGCGCTTATGCTCTCATCACCAGAAGCCAGCTTCATAACAAATTTTATGATGCAGCCATTCTATCTTTTGGGTCTATGAGGTATCATGAATTTGCGATGGTGAAATTTAGAGAGAGAATATGTACAAAGAGGAGAGAGAACGTATATTCCATTAATTTTCGGGTCGTGTATTACAAGTAAAGGCTTCTGCTTATGTATAACTTTACCCTAACAAAGGGAATTAACTAAGTTAACAAACTGAAATGAACTTTTGCACTTCTACTCTATGATGTGATAGCTTTTACATTTTATACTCTTAGTCTGATACATTCTACCCTTGCCTTCTCTTTACACTCCCCAACAAGTTTAGGGTAGAATGGTACTATACTCGCAACAATGTTGATTCACAGTGACTACCATGGTAAAAACATTATAATAGACAGCGTTCGTTTCACGGAATGGAATGGAATCTTGATGGAATTGAAATGTTGATTCCAGTTCTTATTTTGTTGGTTTTAACAAAAATATGAATCGAAATTGAACAATAACATAGGAAATGGAATCTACATTCCAATTCCATACGGATTCCATTCCATTTTGTAAAACAAACACACCTAAATTCCAAATCAAATTTCAATTCCTGCGCAAATTCCAATTCCATTACATTCCATGAAACGGACGCTACCTTAGTTTCAACATACGAGGGCTTGATAACTCGAGTCTTGATTTGATCTCTAACATAGTTATAGTCCATCTGTTTAGTTCTGTATTTGCCCACCCAAAACTTCTGAAGATGTGCACATGTGCCTGTGATTGCTGCTTTAGAGCTGGTATTTCGACCCATTTACATATGAACGGCCGAATGGGCCATTAAATCTTAAACAGGTAAAATAGAAAGGGAATGGATCAAACGGGTTGAAAGCGTATGAAAATGTATTTTTAATGCATAAAACTGTTGGAACTATTTTTGTCAACACTCAAAAGTTTGAGGATCTAAATGGTTTAATTTTATTTGTATTTTATTTTAGTAGGAAGATTTTGGATTTATACTAGTTATTTGTTTAGGGTTTATGTACCTTCAACTTTAATCAAAGAGTTTTTTCTTGTTAAATCTATTGTTTGATTATATTGACGAAAGCCTGATTTCCAACTAAAACCTCATAAATTATATTATTAAAAGATCTAGATAGTCATTATAGTAATATTGTTTCTATAGTTTTATTACTATATTAATTATTAATCAAAACTTTAAAATAGTCAACTGACCCATCTTGCCACCTCTGTCTGATTTTTTTTTATTTATTTTGCTTTTGTTGATCTAGAGATGACAAAAATGTGCTTTTTCCTTTTGCGCGTCATTTGTTTCAGGATCAAGCTAAAAAAGCCCTAGAAAGCGCACTAGGTGGCAAGAAAACAGAGTTTGAGAAGTGGGACAAGGAAATAAAGAAGAGAGAGGAAGCGGGTGGTGGCGGTGATGGCGGCGGAGGGTGGTGGCGCAGATGGTTTGGTGGGTCAGACGGTGAGCATTTCTGGCATGAAGCACAACAAGTCGGTCTTACCCTCTTAGCACTTGTTGTTGCGGTAAATACATTATTCTTCCCCTCTTCTAAGGTTTAAATGGGTTGTGATCAAATATGAAACGGGCTGATCTTATACAATATTTCGTTTTAATTTTCCATTAGTAGTCTCCGATTTGTCGCTGTCGGAGGTTCACCGAGTATTTTATCTAATCGGCCAATTAATCATTAGGCAGTCAATAGTGGTCAAATCCAGTCCTAATTGGCCAAAAATCGGTGGCAATCTAGCGATTCCGGCCAGATTCCAAAACCTGTAAATTTCAGCAATTAATACTCTCTACTTGAAAATATGGGTCGAAGAAGGTGTTAAAACATGTTTACTTAAAAAATACATAAAAAAATGTATGCATATACATATAAAACTGAAAATTACATATAAAATCCTAATTTGATTAATCCCGATTAGTCCTGATTATTCGCTAGTCAGTACCCCACCGGCCGACTAGCGCCTAGTGTTTCTTACAACACTGGTTTAGTTAAACAAGTTAAATCACTGGACACAACATGTTTAAGAAACCAGGTCAACCCAAACACAATCTGTTTATTAAACAAAGATTATTTTAGTGTCTCATGAATTGTCACCTTTGTAATAATCGGTTTAAAAACACACATCCAAACACCTAACTATATACATTTTTTTTGTGTTTGTAGTTTCTGATACTTGCAAAAGGTGATGTCCTGTTTGCGGTTCTTCTCAATCCCTTACTGTTCGCTTTACGAGGCCCGAGAAATGGATTTCGTTACATAGTGTCGAAAATTCGTGGACAGGCATCTCCATCCGCTTCTACATCTGATAAAGTTACTAAACAAGAATTATACGCTCGCACTTCTGCCAAAGAATCGGTTGCTAGCAAATGGGCTAGCTAGTGATTCATAGCTTTGGGGTTTATTGTTTAGAGTTACGGTTGAAGTTTTGTATTATGCTATTATCCGTAAGAGGTAGTGTTATTTCTGCAGAAAATGATTGAAGTCATGAATTTATTTTATTGAAAATGTTTATAAGTGGCGATTAATGTTTGCTTCTTATAATCATCAAGTTCTTTACATGTGTTCATGTCTTTTGCTTTGAGTTGAAGGAAGTTGTACACCGTAACATTGGGTTTGGTTGTAGGGGTGTTCATTATGAAAACAGATTGCTCTAGGTCCCTAACAGGACTGTAAACCGAAAACTATGAGTGGTAACACGAGCGAGTCAAGTTGGGTTTGGGTCAAAATGGGCAGCTTTAAAACCATGCAAAGTGGGTTTATGTCGAAACAGTAACCACATTAGGCTAAACAAGCTGCCGGGTTGGGTTTGGGTTGAAACGGGAAACTTTAAAAACTTGTAAACTGGGTTTGTGCCGAAACACAAATCTGGATTAGGCTAAACGAGCTGGTCAGGTTGGGTTCTCTGGTCAAAAAAGACTACTTAAAAAAAACCAAATGGATTTGGGTCAAAATACTAATCTGGATTAAACGAACATTGTAGTGGCAATGTAACATCCAATGTAATACCTTACTATAGGGAAGGAGATAGTAATGAGAGAATAATGTAACATCGGTTGAGGACCCAGGTTTTATTTGTTGGAGGTGCGGATGAGGGGTTCAACCAAATTTTTAAGGGGTGCGGTCGGGTTTTTTGTCTAAAAGATATACTAATTTATTTTTTCAATGAGTGGTGTCCGCCCACCCACCAATACACATAGGTCCACCCCTGTAATGTATATAGATAAGCATAAAAGAGATCATCACACAAACGCACAAGAACCTTAGCGGTTCATAACTTCATATAAATATTAAACATATCGCTTTACCATTATGATTTTAATGGAGGATGTATGGATCGATCACTGTATACTTATATTATGTTATGGTATACAATATGATGAGAACTCCCAATCAATACATGCCATGTGTATAGTTACTAGGATTACAAATTTAGGAGTCTCAAGCTTGAAGGGTTGAATTCTTTAGTCCAAACATGATTCGTACATCTATTCTTGTCTTGTCATGTAGGACCTAGTTAAAACAATGTTGTGTTAGGTCGACCCATATAATGTTTATTTGTGAGAATATATAATATAGCTAGTGAGCTAGTAACAACTTATAAAATCATTACTCGGGTTCGAATGAACCTTTTTATGTAATTGTCATTTTATCGTTTTTCTTTATTATATCTCACCCCAATTAACAAACTCGGCTTCACGTACTAAACTTTAGATTAGAAGCGATTAAAAAATGAATGGAGAATAGGTGGTTAAAACTAATGAATAAACTTTTAGAAATTAAGAAATGACAAGTATTAGACGGATTTTTTTAAAAGTCAATACTTTATATTTTTAATAAATTTTAATTTTAAATAACTTCACTAAATCTAAATATGAACTTTTAAAGAAGACCTTTAAATAGGTTAGCCCATTTATCATATAGGTTGTGATCGGATAACCCAGTTATTAAATGTGTAATTAGCCCATCCAAAATCTGTTTATTTTCATGTCATTTTTAGGTTGTGTAAGAATTACCACCCCTAATTATGATACAAGTGTTACGATTATTAAGAATTTGGGATCAATACAAGTATTTTCTGTGTTTTGCTATGTTTTGCAAGCAAGGCTTCATAAAAAGAAAAAAAAAACATCACCAAGAATTTTAGTGAAGGTATTTATTAGCTTCATTAACATTAGACTTTGTAAGATGTGACACTTTAAATATCAATCTTCCCAGTATTTCATTCCGGGATTAGTTGTTACAAGGCTTACTTCGACTCGTTCCTGGGCAGAATTAAAGTGTTTACGGGTCACAATGGGCAGGAGAACAGGTATCGGGCTTCGGCCACAGAACAAATAGTCAAATAAAAGAGTTGCAACTAGCGAGCTGGGTTATAATTTGATTGTAATTCAAATCAGTTTGTAACTTTATTCTTAGCCGGTTTGATTCAGTTTTTATAGTATAGTTATTACAGGTGTACCAATTTGGATTCAACTAAAATGTGTCGTATTAATATGTGAACCATGAATTCTTGGGACAATTAAGAGACTATCATATCACACATTTTTGCCAAAACACATTCTGATACGAACTGAAATGACCATTTTTAAAACGACCCATTATCCCTTCCATCTTGCCAGGTCGAATTGCAAAAGTACAATCCCTCTCAGCCAGCAAACGAAACCTCCAAATATAAAAACAAAAATAATCCTTCAATTGTTTCATAAAATTCTAAACAAAACCATACTAGGATATGTTACACCAAACTATAAGCTGTAAAAAAGCCCTAATCTTGTCGAGTCATAATTCAAAAACCATATTAAAGAAAACAAAACTCTTGAAAAGAAAAAAAGAACAGATGTTACCTGCTACCTTTGCGGGCCACGAAAGCCGTTATCTACCTCGGCCAGCATCTTACTGCGTCTTCGGCTTCTGGATCTTCACATAGGGAAGAATCCCCATAGCATAAACGACTTTCGGGCTCCATTCTCGTTGTTGGGCTCGGCAGAACATCAAAAAGGTGTTTGCAAAGTAAGAATTAAAGCCCATTAAGACATGCCACAAGGCGTGACCTTGCGGGTTAACGGGCCAACTAGAAATCTGGTTGCAGCCGAAACGGTCAGCCAACCAACACAAACTACCGAGCACAAGGGTAGCAAGATAGAACTTTGCGAGCCGTTTTGCGGGTATATCTTGTGTGTATATGTAATATTTGTACACCCGAGGAACGCATAAGAGGCACAACATCACGTAATGAACTTTGAACCCGATATCAAAACGGGTCACGGAATGGAGGACCGCGAAAGAGATACCGTACAAGAAGAGGAATGTCGGCATTGTGCTACGGTAGTGCCAATCAGGCGAATAGAGGATGTAGATGTAGAGGAGCATTTCCCATACCATTGGAGTTTCGTCACTTTGCTGTTGCCTGTAACAAATTATTCTCATGGTTAACTTTTTAACAGTAAAAAGAGTAAAATGCCATTTTCGTCCTGAGGTTTGGCCAGTTTTGCGACTTCCGTCCAAAGGTTTGTTTTTCATCTGGTTCTAAAGGTTTGAAATCTTGCCATTTTCATCTGGCTGGTTAACTCCATCCATTTTTCTCCGTTAATTCAGGAGTATTTCCGTCCTTTATGTTAACTTAAAGAGCAATTCGGTCTTTTTCACTTTATGTACAAGCATTTAGCACAATGTACAAGTATTCAAAAGGCCGAATTGCCCTTTAAGTTAACAAAAATGACAAAAATAACCCTTAATTAACAGAGATAAATGGATGGAGTTAACGAGCCGTATGAAAATTGCAAGATTTCAAACTTTTTGGATCTTTATGCGAAAAACAAACCTTTGGACAAAAGTCGCAAAACTGGCCAAACCTCAGGGACGTAAATGACATTTTACTCTATGTCAATATATAATACATTCAAAACCATATGAATTATAATTATAAAAACGTTTAATATGTAAAGAAAAACTACAGTATCACAAAATTCCAATTTTCCTGTACCCCCTGTGCTATAATAAGATTTAGCACGGAGGGCAAAGGAAAAGTAGGACGGTAAAAAAATGCATGTTGAAAATTGTTTACTTACACATGTTGTAGTGTGGCATGATACATCATGCTTCCAATAGCAAGTGCCATATTTGACAAGTGTAGGACGCTAAATCTCTTCTCATAACGTTGTATCAATGAGCTTAGAAGGCCGATGAGTGCCAAAAGAATGCATGGGATCGTTGAGATGGTGTTATAAAACTCAGCAACGTATGAAGAAACCACATAGTTCTTCTCACACCATTCATGGGACGATGTGACCGGCCCCCAGAAGCTTGATATACTATCTGCCATGTAAATGTATATGTTCTCACCAGGCAATATGTTGCAACTATAGCATCACTTTTGAAATCTTGCTTTTAACTGTTTGAAGCGTCAACTGATGTAGCTGCACCCAACAAAAGATAAGTTACTTTATGAAGATATGAATACCAAAAATCAAAACCACATGAAATGAATAAACATTTGAAACTCATATTAACATATTAATTACATTTTTAACATCTGAACCAATAACACTAACCTACACACTAATTCACACCTTAGAACACTAAAACCACATCCAAGCTGAGTAAAAACATTCTAAAACAGTAATCAAAACCTTGCAATTTCAACAATCAATTCAAAATTCATCGATTTCGCAACGTTTTAAGCTAAAAACTCAAAACACAACGATGAAACTGTAATCGCGTAAGCAAAACCTAATTCCACCGAAACAACGATTCAATGTAGAAGCAAAAAATTGAAACTCATATTAACATCATAATCACATTTTTAACATCTGAACCAATAACACTAATCTACAAACTAATTCACAACCTAAATCACTAAAAACCACATCCAGATTGAGTAAAAACATTCCAAAACAGTAATCAAAAGCTTGCAAGTTCAACAATCAATTCAAACTACATCGATTTCGCTACAATTTAACCTAAAAAACTCAAATTACAACGAAGAAACCGTAATTGCGTAAACAAAACCTAATTATACCGAAACTATGAGATCTAATCATACGATGTTAATGGATTCGATCAAATAAAAAGTGCTATTGTAATCGATTGAGTTGAAATTGTAGAAAAAAGAAATACCTAAATAGAGAATATTGAAGAGAAGAACCCTAGATCGGTGGTTATGAGTGCAAAAGATTATTGATCGGAACGAGAGAAAACTCTTTTTGGGGAATTCACATCTCACCGTTTTTTACATATATAATTTTTTATTTTTATTTCATGTCTATTCTAAAGGAATATTATATGAACCAAAGTGTGAACAAATAACCCCAAAGTTTGAATAAATAACTAAAGTCATAATATACATCATGATTTAATAATACTTGTATAGCTTTACAATATATATAGTTTATGTTGTCAAATTAATTGAGCAGAGGTCTTATTGGAGGCAGTCTTTCTATTTTTATGAGGTAAACCTAAGACTGTCTACATCTTATTCTACTCAGATCATACTTTAGCTTTGCTATTGGTGAGATTTACTTAGTATGATGATGATGATGTTGTTGTTGTAAAACTAGTGGGATTTCTTCGCGTCATGCGGCTGGAATTTGAGTTTGTAGATATCGGTTTGGTTTGGACACCGTAGAATAAAATCGTGATATGTTAAAAGGATATCGATATGTGTTTTAAATCGATTAAAAACCATTAAAAACAAATAAAGTTGTAATATGCCAAAATGATATTGACATGTGTTTTACATTGATAAAACCATAATAATGGATACCATTATTGGTATTAATGTCGATATCAGTTTGGTTTATAAAAAAAATTACACCAAAACGCCAAAAAATGCAGCATGTTTGCATGCTTAGCTTATTTTTTTTTTTTTTTGAATTAAGTGAAAACTAAACTGATTAAAGTCAAATGTAATTTAACATATAATAATAATAATAATAATAATAATAATATACATTAAAATTAAGCTTTTGAAGTGGTGGTCAAATGTTAGGATGAGTACATGTGCCGTGCATGATTTGAACTTCTAATATTATGACACTTAACCACTAAAATTAGGAGAGAAACTTTGTTTGGGCTTGGGGAGGCCTCAAACCCCCCCCCCCCCCCCCCCCCCTCTCTTTCTCTATTTTTTTTCTTTAAAATTTTCTGCCTATATGTAAAAGTTCAAGATTCGCCACTAACTAGAATGTCCTCTTAGATACGACCAAATGATATTTATGTGTAAAAAAGTTGTTAGAAAATAAAAATTAAATTAAATTATGAGCTTATGTTCATCTAAAAATTGGATAGATAAGCAATGACTCGATAAGCTTATGCCATAGAAAACGCAATAATAGTAAACCACAACAGGAAAGCTTTTCTAAAAAATCTCTTTTTTAGAAGAAACATATAATGGTGATGTCCCTTGAATAATAACATGATGCCACGTTCCTTGTTGCTTTCATTGAGCCTTGTTTGAATGTGATGCATATAGTCATTTTATAATTGGACAAGAATTTTATCACTGTGCTAAGGTCCACATGTGAATTATAGAGTATATGAAATAATGAGCGACAAGAATTACAAGTTAATGTAGCGGAATAAAACAAAACACAACGAATTACAAGTCTGGGAGGGTGGGTTGGGTTACCACGTTCTGTTCTTTGGACAGAAGGGTGATCCTGGATGTCCGAGCCTTTGTTGTTTAGTATTTTCCTGATGTGACAGGTTGGTTTTTAAAATTATTTTTGGGTTTCCTTAACGTGGATGCTTGAGGTTACAACTTTAGAGCACAAAATTGAGATAGAAACCAATGACACAATTATGGGTTGTTTATTGATTTTGAGTGTAGCACATTCAATTGAAACTATGGCTTGTATTATCCGGATCACAATGCTTGAGTGTGACACATTCAATGAAAGTATGGCTTGTATCATCCGAATCACAATGCCCGTAAGTCTGGTCGTTGGAAGGGATTTTACCAAAATTTAAAGTTGATGAGTCGAAAACTTGGTGTTTGTCTTCAGCTTGTATTAGCCGAAGAGCTCATTGAACCGACCTTGTGAGCATGGTAAGGCTTTGTCTTCAGCTTGTATTAGCCGAAGAGCTCATCGAACCGACCTTGTGAGCATGGTAAGGCTTACGGTAGCACCATGAATGCAATTGTGCTGACCGAAAGGTTGTCATGGTTATGTGACGGGAGTATGGGATTGACAAAACAATTTTGGAGGAAAGTTCATGGAGGTTACATGGGTGTGTTGCAATTCATAAACGCAGCAAGAAGATGAGGGTTACTTAAGAGGATGATTCTGTTGCAATACTACGCTGGATGATGCCTGGATATTGGCGTGCAAGTGGAGTGCTTCTATACTGTGACGGTGAAAGTAATGGGCCGGGTATGACTAATGAGATGGGTTTTGGTAATCCAAGTCTCAAACCCAGTTATTAAATTGTGTATCATGCATGTAGGTTACCTGTTAATCAGGTATGACTATAGGACGGGTTTTGGTAATCTAAGTCTCAAACCCGGTTATACAATTATGTCCCTTAACCATCGGGTACCCGTTACTAAACACCAATCGGGCTCACGGGTATCTAGTATACGTGTTTATGATCTTACATGGTTAAAGTTTTTATATTTATAAGTTTTTGATAACTTAGAAATATAGAATGAGGTATGTATGCATGCTATTAATAGCATCTAATAAAAAAAAGATTAGTAATTTTAAAATACAACACATAATACATTGATAGCTATTGACAAGTTATGAACCATATCATTGTAATAATTAAATACTAGAATTTGAAGTTATCTTGGTGTCATCAACTTGAGATGAACATGTTTGGAGGTAAAAAGTAAAGAAACAAATCGACATTATTCGAAGAACATAAGTACAGAAACTTGGCATAACTGCATCACCTTTTTCGTTATCATTCCTTTATTGCAGCAGTCTCCTCTTCGTTAAAGTAGTCGTGCCTGCAAATACAATACAAACATGACGATCATCATATATCACCATGCATTTCGACTTTCAACATCGTTAATCATTTTCAAATAGTCAAATCTTTCAGGCTTTTACTCCCCAATATACATCTACAAATATAAAAAAACCAATTTGTAGAAAAAAAAATCAATGCCTACTTTGACTTACCGGATTTTCCGAGAGAGTTGATACAATCCTGTTCCCGCCATTGCAACATTTACACTAAAAAGATTCCAGTTTTTCTGTAATCAAGCATCAAACAAGTCAAAATCAAGAAAAACACAGCTTATGTGAGAAGTATATGAATTTGCTATTTAAAAGGCATTTGTTCGTATTCTGCAGGAAACCCACAAAATTTTAAAATGATCCAACTCTACACAACACAAAATTGAATTGAAAAGTAAGTTGTTGCATCGTCCTTTTTGAATTGAGATAATTTGTAGAACAAGCAAATAAGCAGTTTTAATAATAGAGATGAATCTGCCATGAACACTATTCTGTTTTTGGTCATAATAACATATAAAAAAGATGATAAAGAAACAAGTTTACCAACTTTAATGACTAAATTGTCATTGTGACCAACTGAAAGCCTTTTGCAAAGCTTGGTTTTATAAAGCGTGTGGCGACCTGATGCGATTTTATCCCAAAAACCGATGTGTGATGCACGTGCATTATGTCCCGAGGCGTTCGTTATTAAAAAATACCAAAAAAATGTTTATAGATTATATTTTAACTTGTTAACTTTAAAACACTAATATATAAGAGGTTCTCATCATCTCTAGTCAGATTTGTTCAAATACTAAAACCCATTACACAATTGACGGTCAGATTTTTTCAGACCACATCATGTGATGCATGCATCATGGAATCGCATCGCGCGATGCGATCTCACCACCGCATCATGTGATGCACGCATTATGCGCTTCTGACGGGCGCATTTTATAACCAAGTTACAAAGTATGTTACTATTTATGACATTGCCATGTGGATGCCATGTCAGCATTCTTACCAGTTGAAAAAGTTATCATGTGACCAAATTGACACACTTTGTAGTTACAAAATGTGTTACTATTTATGACATTGCCATGTCACCATTCTTACCAGTTGAACAAGTTATCAGGTGACCAGGAGAAACACTTTGTACAATCACTAAAATTGTAGAATGGAACCTTGGAAAAAGTACATTGCTATTTTATGACAAAAACCCTTAAAATTATCTAGTTATTCATCGTCATAATTACGACTTGATGGCGTTAATCAGCGTCTAGAAGTTCAATTATTTCTCTTTAACAATGGGTATGTTCCCCATATGATAAATGTCTACCATTTAAGTTTTAACTTAAACCGTGTGACAAATCAAACCTGGAAAATTTTACGGTACAGAACATATAGAGTATAATAAATTGACTTACCGGAGTGATTACCATGCTGTAACGAGACCAGATAACTCCAGTCGCTGTGACAGCTGCAAACAAATGATAAAGAGGTAAAGATCGTACCAATTGTGAGATCAATGCTCCCTCCTTCCCCAAAGAAACAATCTATTTTGTATATTAAAAAAGAAATAAGAGCAAAATGCCATTTTCGTCCCTGAGGTTTGGCTCTTTTTGCGACTTCCGTCCAAAGGTTTGTTTTTCCGCATCTGGATCCAAAAGGTTTCAAATCTTGCCATTTCATCCGACCGGTTACCTCTATCCATTTTTCAACGTTAAGCCATTGGTATTTTCGTCTTTTTAGACATTTTTTTGTGATGATTAAAGGGTTTGGGTGTGGAGAAAGTCAGCACAGGTGGATCTTTATTCCTTAATAGTGTTCTTTATTTTAACAAAAAAATGTCTTAAAAGATGGAAATGCTCCCCATTTAACGGAGAAAAATAGACGGAGTTCACGAGTCGTATAAAAATAACAAGATTTCAAACCTTTTGGATCCAGATGCGGAAAAAACACACTTTTGGACGAAAGTCGTAAAACTGGCCAAACCTCAACGACGAAAATGGCACTTTACTCTTTTAAAAATACTAACTAGTTTTTTAATATATCCAACAAATGACATAGATTTTCATTTCTTTTCTTTTTTTATATCCAATATGTTACGGTCCTGATGCTTTATATAAACTTTAATGCAGCAACCAAAAAGACTCTAGTCAATTATAAGATTAAAAGTAATCAACTTTAAAAGTCAAAAAGGGAATCTTTTTTTGGCGAAGGAAGGAATGAGATACCAAAAGAAGCAAATGCAAGCAAAATAATATTTGCAGCAAATAGATACCGAATTGTTGCGGGTATGAAAGCTTCTCTGGTGGCTTGGCAAAGTCTGCAATATTAGCGATGCTGATGCCCCACTTAAATGTTGGAGCCCAGAAATGAACTGTAAACACATTAATCGGTTAATATATAAACATACACGAATAATAAGTGAAGCAACTTTATTAACAATTGATATTTTCGAAGATTTTACGACAGTTATTTTTTTTATCTTAATGGTTTGTTGTCTGATTTACTTCTTTAACATATATTACCTGTCTCAAAACATATATAGTCCTACATGATTCCTAAAGTACAATATAATGATTGTAAGCACAATGTTCAGACTTTCCATTTCCTGTAATTAACGTTGCGCACTTGCGCTGTGCATAATTATCCATCCTAACACTATCACTCACGTAGGTCTAAGCAACATAGTACACAACTACAACATCAAAATGTTAGCATAACAAAAGCAATGACAAACCTTGGTTGCAAAGGACCTAAACTGGCTATCATTATTTGTATTATGTATACTCCTTCAGAATGCTATTTTGGTAAAAGTTCATAATAATAACAATTAATAAACAACATTTTCCTTCTCCTCTATTAAATTATGACAATCAAACTCGAACTTTTTTTTTCAAATTTTAAATTACAAGTACATACTAATCCTCAACTACATACACTTAATCCAAGTACTCGAAGATTCCCATGGCTTCTATCGACCAATAATGTTATGACATCTAAGACAAATCCCTCCTGAAATACCACCTAAGCTTTCGAACGCATTAGTGATGTGTACCAGTAGCGGGTCAACAACAGCCAACTTGGTCAACAAGGAATTCATGCATACGTGGAGTAGGCAATTGAGTTCTTGCATTTTATCATAGTTATCAAAGTCGTGAAGCGCACTCAAGGCATTAAGGCTCCGCCTAGGGCCTAGACGAAAGGCGCAAAAAAAAGTGTGGGCCTCAGAAAATAAAAGCGCACTTTAATAAATAATAAAAAATATGTTTTGTAATGGAAAATAACACTTCCTTCAAGTATCAAAATATCAAAATACCATAATCTTCAACACAAAGAAACAAAATCGGCTCAAATAGCAAAATATACCAAAACCAAAGTGTTCATAAAGAAATAAATAAATAATGTAGAACTAATCAGAGAACCAAAAACTTCAGAATGCAGAATTAAATCAGAGAACAAAAAATACTGCAGAATGGGAATTAAATCAGAGAACAAAACACTATAAATACTGCAGAATTTGAACCTGGATGTGAATAATACGGTCTGAGATATATGTTTTTTTGAAAGGCTGATATTATAGTGATATAGTCAGTTGCCATTAGTCCTATAAATACTGCATATAAAAAGGAATTTCCGAATTTAAAAAAAAAAGAAGAGATTAAAATTAGCATTTATCAGCTGCGCTCTAGATACCTGGGAAGTAGAAGCGCGCTTCGCCCAGAGAAATCGCCAAGGCACCAAAATCGACCGCTTAAATAACTATGCATTTTATTAGTATTAAGCTTTTTATTTTATTAAGTTTTTTTCCAATTACGTATTTCAGTTATGGCTAGAATAAATGAGATCATGGGATGCCATGATACCACGTAATAGTTCGTGTTCCTTATTTGTTGCTTTTGTTATTAGCAACGCTCCTTTTTATAGGACCTCTAAAATTGTTAATTGGTATGAATGGAAAATTAGTCGAAAAATTCTCTTTAAATTGCTTTCTGGTTTCTCTCTTTGGCCAACACATCAATTAGCTACGGATGAATTAAAAATCAACAGTTAACCGTGCTTGGATGGAGCAATACAGGATATGTGATATGCCCTAAAGTTTTCACTCAAGTAAACAAAAACAGATCAATAATCTCCCCATTCAAAGCTAACAATATTGGTTGCAACGAGCGACCCGGTGTTACAGTAAACCCGTTAACAACACACTCGTGTATTTTTTTCTTACTTGTTATCCTTTACTTACTACTTTCCAAATTCTTACTCTTTATTCATTCCTTTTTATTTTATTCAAAGTTTTATTAAAGGGACTAGTTAACCAAAATGAAAATACGTATGTTTTCATATAAATAAATATCAACCCTCTCAACTATACCCCCAACCAATCACCACCACTACCACAACCACCTTCTAAAACCACCACACCACTGCCACCCATATCCGACACTCACTGACCACCGTTCACCACCACAACCGTTGTGCCCTACCTTCACCGACCACCACCACCACTGTGCCCCACCATTATCACCACCACAACCGTTGTGCACCACCGTCACCCACCACAGTGCCCGTGCCCCACCGTCACCCACCATTATCACAACTGGTCCAAACTCCTTCTCATCATGATCATCCTCATCGCCACACCACCACCATCTCCGCCACAGCCACCGTCGTCGCTGTTACTAGGCGGAAACTTCATTCCTCATCTCCATCGTCACTTTCTAGTTCAGGTTTTGATCGAAAGCCGCAGTAACAGTCGCCATGTTTCCTAGGTTATCCAATTTAGATGATTTTAACTTGTATACAAACAGACTGTTGCGTGAACTGCTAGGGTTTCTGGAGTGTAGAAGAATAGAAAGCTTGTAGTTGAATAATGGTTTGAAGTTGATCATTAACTGCTTTGGTGATTTGTTTCTTCCTGGTGAATCATAATCACGGACCTCGTGGTAGAAGAGCCATGGTTTTGATTTGTCGGCGGACTGACAGTTATTTAGAAATTGATTGAATGGTGTAAGGTTGAAACTGATTTTTTTTTAATATGGTAAAATTCGAGCTCAAATCTTGATTACAAACAAAATGATCAAATGTGAAATGCAGTAACAATATTAGAACTACAAATGGAAACGGATTATGTCGTCTTGCTTGCCTATCGGCGCTATAGATGATAACTTTGAAATAAAAACATACATATTTTCATTTTGGTAAGGTAGTTACACAAATAGTTCCTTTAATAAAAGTTTAAAATAAAATAAAAAGAAATGACAAAATTACCCCTGACTAACAGAGTTAATGAAAGGAATTAAGTTAGTTGGACCAAATGACAATAGTGAAACATTTTTGGACCTATAGGCGATAAATGAAACTTTTGGACTATACTAGCAAAATTGCCCAAAGCACAGGGACCATTTTCGCATTTTACTCTAAATTTTGATTACCATTTTTATTATTTTTTTAACTAGTGGGATTCTCGCGCCTTTCTTTGCGGGCCATTGATCATTATCAGTCTGTTTCATTACAGTACCAGTACTGTATCGGCACTTGACATAGCAATCGATGCCAACTGACACATTTTTTACATTGATTAAAAACCCATAAAAATGAATACCCGCACTGATACCGGTTTTGTTTGTTTGGTGTCGGTCAGTTACGATACCGGTATCGTACAGACACTCGATATAGCTTACGATACCAAAAAATACTTTATTGCGAAAATTACTTTGTGTTTAATGAATTTTATACCGGCATACCGCCATGTCGAAAATTCTATAAAAACGAATACAATACTGACGACGTGCGAGCATGGTATACTTTGTAGTATATTTTTAGCACTTTTACTCGTTTATCAAGCTTTAAAATTATAAAATACGATATGACAGGATCACTCTCTACAACACATTAGTGCAAGTGCACCCATCGTTGGCGTGGTATAATGATGGTAAGATACCGAATCGTCTAGCGACACAAGAGCTTTTAACACCAAAATACCGTCACGTCTAATCTAACTAATTTCTTTAGGAAATGATGTTAGTAAATAAAATTAAAAGAAAATAAAATATTAAAAGAAACAATAAACAAGATAGAATCACTTGTTCCGACTCCTCATTTAAGTATCCTTTGATGATTTCTGCACTTTGGCCTTGTTAATAGATTATCTTAGTTATAGTAGCATGTCCCTCTTTTGGAGGCAACGCTACCCTCAGCCATATTGGTCTGAGTCAGTAGGGACACAGTCCCGCAAGGCTGGATTATTGAAAGATAATTAAGTAAGTTATTAATACAAAATATGACATGTCCCTCTTTTGGAGGCAATGCTACCTCGGCCATATTAGTCTGAGTCAGCAGAGATACAGTCCTACAAGGCCGATTTAAAGTTTTAATAGTAGTTTATTTATAAGGGATCAAATTCGTTCTTACTTTCCCTGATTTGATGCTATCTGCCTCAAGAAAAGTCCTAATAAGCTTGAATCAAGTCCTCACAAGATCCATACACTGAACCAGTCAAGAACTTTACCCAAACCACCCTTCTACACCCCTTCCAAGCAGTTAACGTGCTTTATATAGACCTTAAAGAAACAAATGAGTGAATCAACAAAACATGAAGAGATGATAGAATAAAGTTCACTTTCAATATAAAAAACTAGTTATTAAAGTCAGTAATACAAACTCAAATAAAAAGTTAACCAAAGCTTGGAAATCAAATGTAATACATAAAAGATTTGTCTTCACCAAGTGATGTAAGAGATTTAGCCAAGCATGGCCTTTGTTTGACAAGAACTCTTATGATCAATCTTGGATCCTAAGACTACTACACACACTCTAAAGATGGATGATACGTGTCAAATGCAACATATAAATTGTATCAAATACGGTATAAAATCAACCCTATTTAGTACTAATGTTGGAAAAAGTGTGTTTCTTTGGATACTTTTGATTTTTAGGATAAAAAGAGCTTAAATGTACAAAAGGAACAAATTAATGACAAAATCCAGCATAATTATGAAAGACGGGAAGACAACACACTACACCAACCCCCAAGCTTCACCGCAAGAACAAATACAACGAATCAGAAGCGGCATGGGGTCGTGCCCCTTCAAGATTCCAGATCTGAAGAAGACAAACAAGGCGGACAAGAGACATGGGGTCGTGTCCCACTGGACACGGGGCATGGTCAACTTCCAGATACGCGTATCTGGGATAGTATAACAAGTACAATAGCCACGGGGCTGCCGTTGACGCACGGGGCAATGTAGCAGGCTGATCTAACAACAAAATTAAATAAAGACAGAGAAGAAGGAAGGCATGGGGTCGTGTGAGCACGTTAACTGCCTGGAACGGTGTTAGAAGGGTGGTATGGGTAAAAGTTATTGGCTCGTTCAGTGTATAGATCCTGCGAGGACTTGGGTCAAGATTAATAGGACTTCCCTTGAGGTAGATAACATCAAATCGAGGGAAGTAAGAACAGATTGAGTCCCTTATAAACAAACTACTATTCAATCTTTAAACCGGGCTTGCGGGACTGTATCTCTGCTGACTCAGACCAATATTGTCGAGGGTAGCGTTGCCTCCAAAAAAGGGACATGCCACATTTTGCATTAATAACTTACTTAATTATCTTTCAATATTCTAGCCTTGTGAGACCGTATCCCTGCTGACTCAGACCAATATGGCTGAGGTATCGTTGCCTCCAAAAGAATGTTGTGCCACTTTAACTAAGATAGTCTCTTAAAAAACCCAAAGCATGGAAATCATCAAAGGATAAGTAAATAATAAGTCGGAGCCAACTGATTCTATTTTGTCTATTTATTTCTTTTATTACTTTAGTTATTTCTTTATTTTATCAAAAATTTTCCTAAAAATTTGACTAGATTAGACGTCGACAATATTCCGGTATTAAAAGCTCTTGTGTCCTTGGACGACCTCGGTATCTTACCATTACTATACTACGCCAACGATGGGTGCACTTGCCCTAGCGTGTTGTAGAGAGTAATTGCTGAATATCGTGTTTTTGTATATTTAAAGCTTGAATAAACGAGTGCAAATTACTTAAAATATATCAAAAATTATACACACACTCCATCACGTCATATTTTTGACGCTGTTGCCGGGGACACAAGAATTTTAAGAAAATTTTAAATCAGCGACCTAATCAATTTAATGCTTTTATAACTTTTCTTTTTAAGTTTTTCTTCTTTTTTTCAAACTTTTCTTCTTTTTGCAGAAACAACACGGGGCCGTGTTTGATCAACACATGACCGTGTCTAACCTGCACCACAGAAAAGAATCTGTTTTCTGGTTACTAGAACCAAGACACGAGGCCGTGTCCAACTTCCAGTATCTAGGAACTTGAAAAAAGTATTTTTTTTTTTAAACAACACAGGGCCGTGCTAACTTGACACATGGTCGTGCTATTCATCTGACCAACAAATTTTTATGTTTTTTTTCGCAGAAAGTCACGCCATCCCGTATAAATTTCCAGAAATACAATCTGGTGTATGACCTCCACCTCCGACAAAGACATAAAAGCGTCGTTAGAAGAACTCGAGCGTTTTTTTTCGGAAAAGACTTCAAGCCAAAAACCAACAAAAAGCCTCAACCCAAAACCCCCCTTATGGTGGATCAACGCGCTCTCATGGATTACCTACGGTCTATAGTGGGTAATATTGGAGCCACAATTAACCCTCCTAGTGTCGATGCCAATAACTTTGAGCTTCGACCACACCTCATCCAAATGCTCCAAAATTCCGCCACCTTCCATGTCCTATCCGATGAAGATCCCCATTTACATAATACCAACCTTTTGGAAATATGTGATACCTTTCGGATCAACGGAGCCTCCAATGATGCCATCCGGCTCCGTATGTTCCCTTTTTCCCTTAAAGGCCGAGCGAAAGCTTGGTTAAACACCCTCCCAAGTGGGTCCGTGCACACTTGGGATGAACTTGCCCAAAAATTCCTCTACAAATACTTCCCTCCCACTAAAACCGCCAAACTCATGATCAAATCAACTCTTACTCACAAGATGACGGGGAGTCTTTGTATGAAACATGGGAAAAGTTCAAGGAGTTAATGAGTAAATACTCGTATCATGGTCTTGAACGTTGGCAACAAGTGTCTATTTTCTACAATGGACTCTTATCACACACAAGGCAAATCCTTGATTCCAACTCCGGGGGACTCCTTAGGAATCGGCGACCCGAGGAAATCTACAATCAAATTGAGGAAATTTCTCAAAACAGTTTTCAGTGGCACACACCACGGGGTTCAAAATCAATTGCCCCGGGTACTCATAAAGTGGACAAAAACACCTCTTTACAAGCCCAAATCGAAGCTTTAATTAAATAAAATAGTTTCGGTTATGGCTTGCGAAGGGTGTGGCGGACCACATGAAAACTGGAGTTGTATGAAAGAAATGGAAAATCAGACGGGAGTGGTAAACACCTTAACAACCACCCTCGTCCATCTAGTGGACAAGGTAACACCTTTATCCTCGAATGGCGAAATCACTCCAATTTTGGTTGGAGAGATTCGGGAGGTAGCAACCAACAAGTCAAAGCCAACGATCCAACTTTCAACAACAACCCCGAAAGGAGCAATAAGGCTTCCAGCCACAACAACAAGGAGGAAGAGAAAGGCTTGAGGACCTCATCACTCGTCTTTTCTCCGAATCCGAAAAAAGGTACTCGTAGAGGTTCCTACAAACCGAAGCCGAAATAAGGAACCTACGGGCTAGCATGCAAAACATCGAAAAACAAATAAGCTAACTTGCCCAAAATTTCTATGAAAGACCTCAAGGAGCCTTGCCTAGCAACATGGAAACAAACCCAAAAAACCAAGTAAACGCTATCAACTTAAGAAACCGAAAGGTAGGACCCAAGGACAAACCAACACCCCAACAACCCGACTCACGACCCACAAAAACACCCATAACTAATAACCAAGAAAATACTCAACCCCAAAATAACGCACCAACCAAACCCCCTCTGGTCCTTTACCCCGGTCGTTTACTCCTACAAAAGACCGACGAGCAATTCACCAAGTTTGATAGCCTGCTTAAACAACTCCATATCAACCTTCCTTTTGTAGAAGTCCTCACCTAAATGCCAAAGTATTCCGAATTCATGAGGGACTTCCTAACAAAAGGAAGATTAAATAAATTTAACAAGTGAACCTAAGTGAAGAATGCTCGGCGGCACTCCTTAACAAACTCCACCAAAAGAAGATTGACCTCGGAAGCTTCACCATCCCTTGCTCCATTTGAGGGTCACCCATAAGCAATGCTCTTGCCGACCTAGGGGCTAGCATTAATCTAATGCCTGCCTATGTGTTTAACCATCTTGGACTAGGAAAACCTCATTCCACAAGGATGAGCATACAACTCGCGGATAGGTCGGTAAAATACACTCAAGGTGTCATTTGGTAAAGGTCGGAGAATTTGTATTCCTGGCCGACTTTGTAATCCTAGATATGGAGGAATACATCGAGATCCTGCTCATATTAGGAAGATCATTCCTTGCCACCGCACGAGCAATGGTGGACATGAGTGACGGAAGATTAACATTGAGGGTAGGCGACAAGGAGATCAAGTTCGAAGTGGGACAATGGGTGGATGATGACCCAGTCAACTACATCAAAGCTATAGACTCGAGCCTTGACTACGCCATTCGTCGATGCAATTTCGGGTGCGAGTCATCCCGCTCGGGTAACATTTGACCGACTTTGGGTCTAGCCAAGGACCCTTATAAATGTGGTGTACCATGGAGGCATTCCATGGACTATCGTTAACTTAATTAGTTTAAATTTTAGTGTAATATTTAGTTTAATCTTTTTCTTTAAGAAATCTCCTCGTAGGAATAAATTACACTCAAAGAAAGGATGAAAATGGCCAAAGGAGCGTTGAGACAACACCCCATGCATGAAAACAGGCACTTCTCGAAGCAAAATCTTCAAAATAGTAAGTGCAGCATGGGGCCGCGTAAGGTAAGCACGCCCCCGTGCCTCTAGTTTGCAGAAAATATTTTGAATCTGGAACATTAACACGAGGCTGTGACTCATGGGCACACCCCTGTGCCTGGCTTCTGGAAAATTTTCGTTACTAACACTTTTTACACGGGGCCGTGTCTTATGGGCACACCCCCGTGTTTGCCTTCTAAAAATGTTACCAAGAACCTAGTACTGGCACTTTTGACAGGGGCCGTGTCGCCATAGCACGCCCCCGTGCCCAGTGCCTGGTTTTGAAAAAGTTTGTTGTTTTTTAACCCACATTCACACATTTAATCATTTTGTTTAGGTATTTTTAGTGAGCATGCGATCCATTGTAAGAGGTTACATGGGTTTAATTAAATACATGCATGATTTGGGTAGGGATATCCTTTGTGACGTCCTAAAGCAGACAGGGATTCCGGCTAAAAAGGAAGCTCCGGTGAAATTTCTGACGGATCTGCTCGATAGGAGGTCTACACTTCGGCCAGCTGATATTCTTATGTTTGGGTGGGCATGGGAAAACACACTTATGTGGACCTTACAGGAGTGTCCCATAATGTAGGGCTTAGGGATGATGAGTTTATTGATGGCCAGGTTGAGTTGAAGGCGGAATCAGGCAAAGTTGCTAAACACAAGAAAGCTTGTTTAGAGAATCAATACGTGTTTATCCCATTTGATTTTGATATATTTGGTTCTCTAGCCTTGAAGGCCGTAGAGTTCCTCAACAGGGTCCAGCGGGTCGTGAATAGTAATTTCTCGACCCTCAAGAGTCGTTTCATCTTTAGTAGGATTGGTTTTGCAATTCAAAAGGGGGTTGCGATGTACCTTATTGCCCGTTTACTAGCCGTTATTTTTAATTTATTTTATGGATAATTAAGATAGTTGAATGCTTAATTAACAACAAAATATGGCTGGGTTGTCTTAAGTGTACCTAGATTGAACAAAACTCAACGCCACACCCAATAAGGGGGGGGGGGGGGGGGGGGGGGGTAGGTTATAAGTTTCAAAAGAATTTAAAAAAATCTTTTTTAACCTCATAATCTGATTTAGATATATAGAGATCTGCTGTTATAATTTAAACAACTGTTAGATATGAGTGTAAGCTCGGTAAAAGAAGCATATTACTATATTTGCTACAACTAGAGCTTCTTGAATTGTCATTTAATAGAGAGGGAATATGAATAAAATGAATAATTTTTTTTTAATTTGATATATGTGATTTCATATGTAAGGTTAGATGTCCAAGTAAGAGTGTTATGATCCATAAGAGTTGAGGGAGGAGCGAGCCACATTGGCTGTCACACCTTGACCCGGATATGGCTGACGTGTCACTATTATAGATATCAAAAACCAAACACAATCCATTTAACGAAGGAAAGTTAAGTCCGAAAGATAAACAAACGTCTTAAAACAGACCAAGAAATCCTAAGTCTTAATTAATTTGAATACTGAAATAAATAAAAGTCTTGATTCTTGAACTGCATTTTACTCTCATCACTACTGGTTCCCCCGATTACCTGTAAACAAAAAGACAACATAACAAAGAAAACTACGACTAAACCAAAGATTGCTCAGTAACAGAAAAATCATCGGTACAAATAAAGAACAGACATAATAAAGTACAAACCATCACCACCTCAACCTCTCGCCTTCACCTAATTAACCACCACAACACTGCCACCTAAACCACATCACCACAGCGCCGTCACCTAACCGCGCACACACACACTGTCTATCTATTTCGCCCAATTAATTCTTCTTGGTTCTGACCATGGCAGCCCCAGATCCACCACTGCGGTTGACGAAATGGCAATAGAAATTTTGTCATTGTCTCCGTCTGGCCGACTCAACTGTAAAAACCCTAAAACCAAAATTTTCGCCGCCATTTATCTAGAGATCGGTTCATCTCTGCCAAGAAAACACACCGCGGCGCCGCTACACTTATCACCGCCACACACCGAGAAGCAAATTTCTTGTTATCCAGAAGAACATTTTTTATTTTGACTTCATCTTCCTCTCTAAAGCATTTTCTCTTTCTGACTCCCTTTTTAAGGATAGGACGAAAGTGTGATTACATTATTGGACTAAGGGAAAATGATATAAATTTGATTTAGAAAAAATATGCTATTTCAATTTAATCTTACCCATTAGCGACATACTAATTTTCGAAATATTACAAACATTATTTTTCATAACAAATTATTATTTTATTATATTTAATTTCGGAATATTACATTAGCTCACAATCTTGGTTTTAGAAAGCGCCCCTGCAAGACGACCAGGCGTATACCGGATCGCTTTGTGTCACACAAGGTGAGTTACGTACGAAAAGCACGCTCCTATGTTGCTTTTTCTGAGGAAATCAAAGGCGCAAAGTGTGCGATTTATTTACACAGACATGAAATCAAAGTTTTATGCTCAAGAATAGAGATGAAAGACGAAGAAAATAAGCTTACTTGTGATGATGATCAAGAAACACAGTTAAAATGGAACATACGGCCTTGGAGATGGAGGCTGAGAGACAATGAAGGCTGTGTTTGTTTCATCTATTTTAACCTAAAACACTTTTATTAAGTTACACATTTCATTCTTCATGGTTTTGTTGAATCAATTTTCATCTAAATGTTTTTAGTTAAGTTACACATTTTCATTTTTTTTTCAAACTTTAACCTAAAACTTTATTTATTATGTTTATTTGTTTTTTTTCTTATTTCATTAAAAGTTGTGCTTCTTCAAGTTGTACATATAGCTTTTTTATGTTGTAAACAAAGGTTACTTATAGATTAAATGATATATATTTTAATTATCTAATTTTTTAATGTAAAAAGATTAAGATAGTAGTAAATATTATATCAAACTAACTTAAAAATGTTATATTCATACTTTGCGCTTCACGTACGAAAATCCTGCCGCTTTTACACTTTGCGTTTCACGCCTCGATTTTATACCTTATCGCTTTTACGCGTTTCGCGCTTTAAAAACAAAGCTCACAATCAATGAAAAAGCATGCTGGGCTAGTGAGTGGAAACTCCGTCTAAACGCTCACATTAGTGAGCCATTTATGTTTAAAGATTTAATTATTATTATTATGATTGTTATTATTATTATTATTATTATTAGATCACATCTCCTTAACTACAAAAGTTTTGATTTATTTATTTTTTATCATAACTTTTATAGGTTTTGATCTTGGTAAGAGTTTGTTATTTAGATTCTATGTTCTTTAAATTCAAAACTAAAACTTAATACATAAATACTATATTATAGTAACAAGTTAAACGATATCAATATTTAATATCTTATTATTATTAGTATTATTAATTTTGAGCATATTTTATTGTTTTCTTATAACTTTTTAAAATGGGATAGGTCTAAATATTTGAGTATGCATTTAAAGTGTTTTATTTTTTAACTATGTTTTAATATAAGTTTTCCTCAAAACTAAGTCGTGAATAGTAAAATACCAGTGATCCAAACAAATATATATATGTCTCCAAAGTTGTATCATGGTTTAGTTTTTTTCTATGTAAATAGACGCATTTGACTTCTTTTCGAACGTTAGTACCTGTATTGGCATTATCCGAATCGGCATAGTTATTCGTTTTATGATTTTCGATCGTTAAAAAATGTGTGTAGATATCATCTTGGGTGTACATTGTTCGGTTGTTATACTGAGCGTTGATATCGTACACATGTTGTAACAAACCAAAACGATACCAACTAAATGCCCGTCGTAACGCGCGACAAATCCCACTAATTTAATATTAATTCAACACGTGATTGGTTAAATTTAACTAATATTAGGTTAAATAATCGCTCACCACTCACAAATATAACATATGATGAGTGAGTAAATACCTATCACGCTTATGTGACGCCTAAACGACGATGCCCCCCTCATCATTCTCGCTAGGTATACGTGCCCTAAGCGACGATGCCCACCTTCCAAACCTTTTTAGTCCCTTTTTTTTTATATTATGCGGAAATTACAATAGATTACATACTAGTATTGAGGACCACAGACTGATAATGGCATATGTAATTTAGTTAAACCATTAAAACTATCCGTGTAAAATTCTAAACCTTAAAACTTATATATGATAAAGATAGAATATGATATCGTATGAAATGAAAACAAACAAATATCTATACTTTATTTTTACATAATTTCTGCTTCGATTTGAATCATAAATTTCATGCAACGTACGATATATTAAATTTGTTCATATTTAGATAATATGTAATTTATTAGTTTTTTTTTAATATTATATTATATATTATTTTACAGAACTACTTGGTGTCTGCATTATTTTTAATCTTTTAATGCATTTGTTCTCAGCATACATACATGATGCATCTTTCAATCCATGTGTCCCAAGCATGCATGCATGCATAGATACATAGTAAATTATCACGTAACCTATGCACATTTTGAAAACGACTTTTAATCTTTGTGCCCAAAGCCAACGTGTACCAACGTTTGTTTTTTCTGTTTGATATTTGTGAGAGACCAAATTACCCTTGTAAACATTTCTGCCGGTGACCAGAACCCTCTCCGGCAACCACCAATATTCAACTGTCGTTAGCTCACTATTTTTTTCTTTTACGTTTTCGTCTATTTCACGACCCACATCAAACCCAAAATCCAAACGAATGGCAGCAGGTCAACGACCAGAAATCATTAATCCCAAAATCAGATTCTCTGATCTCTTTGATGATAGTGGTGGAAGGTGTTGTTTTGATTAAAGGGGTTTTATCATGGATCTGCCGTAGCTGAGATGAAGATGAAAACTGAAGTCTGAACCAGCGGAGATCCTGGGATTTTTTTCAGAGTTCCTATATATGTTTTCACGAATAAATTCCAAAGTCGAGTGGGTTTCTGAGAATCCGATAACTGGACTAGATCTGCCCCAGGTCTGAACTCGCCGGAAAATCATCTAGGTGAGGTGAGTTTTTCTTTTTTGATTCCGACTTTTTTTTTTTTTTAACATGAAGATGAAGGGTATTTTTGTATTTTACTGTAAACACAAACTAGAACTTTTTAACAAAAAGTCAAGTAACCAACCCATTAAACAGAAGCAGGTGCAGCAGGTCCAAAGTCCCTTCCCATCGTCAAAGTATGGATCATAATGCCAGGTAAATCATCTTCAACACTTGATATCTTTCTATATTGCTATGATTTTTTTGTACCTTCACTCACCACTCCACCGGACGCGTCCTCACTCACCCATAATGCGGGCGTCCTCCAACCGTCTCCGGGAAGCAACCACTGCTTCACTCATGCGTGCGTCCTTCCACCGTCTCAGGGAAGCAACCGCTGCTTCACTCATGCGGGACCGTCTTCCAGGAAGCAACCGCAGCTTCACTCATGCGGGCGTCCTTGGACCGTCTCCGGGATGCAACCGCCTCTTCACTCTCGTCCTCCCACCGTCTTCCGGGATGCAACCGTGGCTTGCTCATGCGGGCGTCCTTCGACCGTCTCCAGGATGCAACCGCGGCTTCACTCATCCTCCCACCGTCTCCTGGAAGCAACCGCCGCTTCACTCATGCGGGCGTCCTCCCACCGTCTCCCACCTTCTCCGGGAAGCAACCGCGGCTTCACTCATGCGGGTGTCCTTCCACCGTCTCCTGGAAGCAACCGCCGGCTTCACGCGTACTCATTAAATAAAGACCAACGCACATATCAAAACCGATCTCTGGCAGCCTTCCAGCAAGAACAGATGGATGAAGTCGTGGAGTGGGGTTGCGTCTAATAATAATAATAAATATATTTTGCTAAATAATTTAGGGGCAACAAAACCCAGGACCGAATCCGAATAAGGTGAAAATGTGAACCGAAGACCGGACCAATTTTGTGTGGTTTGGATCCGTGTTAGACAGGATCGGTCCTGGTCTTTTCATTGGTTTTCTCCGGTCCGCCCTCAAGATGCTCACTCTTGGGTGATCATGGTTCAGGTCTGAACCGGACCGAAACCGAATAAGGTGAAAATCGAGGAGCGGACCAATTTTGTGTGTTTCGGGTCGGTTTATCGGTTTTGTCAGGTCGCCCCACAAGATGCTCACACCTATACCTTGAAACCTTCTGCGTTTTAAGATGGAGTGGAGCACAGCCACTATACATTAGAACACTAGATACGGCTAACAAAATGGATTACCAATCAATGAAAAAAGCATGTCATCTTATCTACACTAGTAGCATGATAGTTTAGCTTGCAGTATGATATTATATGTTAGTATTCGAAAAAAAATAAAATAAACAAAACTGAACATTTAATTTTTGAGGCTTTTAAAATAACCACATATATTCTCCTTGGACTACTTGTTAGACAAGAGCAAAAATAATCATATATTTTTGGGGGCAACGAGACTCTCCAATTTGAAGAGTACGACAGTCTAATACAAGGAAGTCGTTCCTATATTTATCATATTGAAATGACACCATAATATGCAAATAATATCGTATCCTACGTTATAATAAATACTTAATTTCTCAAGCAATCATCTAAAGCCCTTTTTATCTCATTGTAATTTTCACTTAAGATGTGGTATTTTTTAATAAAAAGTAAACCTTGTAGCATCTACATTTAAATATGGAAATCTTCCTTACGTGGGTTATTAACTACAACGATTCTTTTCAGGTCGTTAACAATGTACGGGATTTTCATAGCGATTATGGCTATACTAGTGGGAGCGATTGTTCAGATGACTGATTGCAAGGCCCAAGAGAACAAGATACGACTAGGAATTTGTTTAGTAACATTGGTTATGAATTTTGTTGCAGCACTATGGACTCCATATGCAGCGTTCTCCGCATTGTTACCCGAATGGTTTACTTGGTATGGTGTTATCATCATATACATCTTTATCACCATTATGGAAGGTCACAGAATCCTGGAATTCATACTCAGTTGGCCTCGTCTATTCTTTAGAGATTATTGTTTGCCTCAATGAATGCTAATTAATGTCATACTCATGTGTTGTTGGTATTGGTATATTGTTATTTTGTAATATAGAGAGAAACTCAAAGTGATGTCTGAATCAAAAACTCATAGCAAATTGTTATTTTGTAATATGTGAAACGTTGATGCATTTGATTTATTTGAGAACAACTGAATTCACCATAGGCTATGATTCTATTAAGTTAGTCAAATGCACCATTTTTATGAGTTGGTAGTGGTTGAGAAACACTCATTTTATAAGTCTTTTGGGTTCATGAAACGAGTACAAAATTCATGATACGATATTCTATTTCAAAATCAAAATTCGCAACATCCAAAGTTTAGGGATGATCTTGTTAATGAACTTTGGTCTAGAAAGAGAGAGACCAAGGAAGAGAAACAATTGGTTAATCATAGAAATTGAAACTCGAAGAATTGATCTTCACTAACTACACAATCATCTTGGTAAGCTTACTTTTTTACATTCCTCCATTTCTAAGTTTTAACGTTTGGACTTGATGATATTTAAAAAAAAAAGGGTACGGTACCCCTGACCGCGGGAGGGTTCTCCCTCCCCAAGCTAGCTTAGCCCCATAGCTGTCTGGCGGTTACTACCCAACATGATTATTCGGGCCGAGCTGGACTCGAACCCGTATCCTCCCGTTTTAAATGGGTGAGGCTGGCCACTGGGCTATATCATCAAATACTAGGTTTTAAGGTCTGGATGAAGTTTGATGACATTTATAACATCAAATAAGGAGTATATGGTGATTGTAAGCTAGTAAGATAATTCATTTAAGCTTATTGATGACTAGAATTTATATATTAATAATTATAATAACCAAATCGTAAATTCACAACTACATTTCATTACAAACTATCAAATTACAGAATTTATTAATTTTAATAAAATCAAATTATTCTAACAAACTAACAATTATCTATACCTTCGTCTTGACTCAACAAAGCTACATTTGTTAGATTTTAGTCCATTGATCCCGTCTTGCGTTCGTTTCATGTTTTCATTAAGTAAGTGGATAGTTTCTTGCATTTCATTAATTTGTGATTGTGAGTTGGACACTAACGTGTTGTAAAAACATGCATTTATTCTATGTATTTTGTACATTTTTAGATAGTTTTAGTGTCATATTTATTATATTTTAGATTGTATTGTACCGTATTGTATTAGTTTGTATTTATGTAGGTTGCTGTGCATAAAAATGATCAAAAACGAGAACAAAAACAACAAGAATCGAGCAAATAGGAGCAAGCAATGAAGCCCGGGGGCCAAAAATGATTTCGGGTGCGAGTCATCCCGCTGGGTAACATTTGACCGACTTGGGTCTAGCCAAGGACCCTTTATAAATGTGGTGTACCATGGAGGCATTCCATGGACTATCGTTAACTTAATTAGTTTAAATTTTAGTGTAATATTTAGTTTAATCTTTTTCTTTAAGAAATCTCCTCGTAGGAATAAATTACACTCAAAGAAAGGATGAAAATGGCCAAAGGAGCGTTGAGACAACACCCCATGCATGAAAAACAGGCACTTCTCGAAGCAAAATCTTCAAAATAGTAAGTGCAGCATGGGGCCGCGTAAGGTAAGCACGCCCCCGTGCCTCTAGTTTGCAGAAAATATTTTGAATCTGGAACATTAACACGAGGCTGTGACTCATGGGCACACCCCTGTGCCTGGCTTCTGGAAAATTTTCGTTACTAACACTTTTTACACGGGGCCGTGTCTTATGGGCACACCCCCGTGTTTGCCTTCTAAAAATGTTACCAAGAACCTAGTACTGGCACTTTTGACAGGGGCCGTGTCGCCATAGCACGCCCCCGTGCCCAGTGCCTGGTTTTGAAAAAGTTTGTTGTTTTTTAACCCACATTCACACATTTAATCATTTTGTTTAGGTATTTTTAGTGAGCATGCGATCCATTGTAAGAGGTTACATGGGTTTAATTAAATACATGCATGATTTGGGTAGGGATATCCTTTGTGACGTCCTAAAGCAGACAGGGATTCCGGCTAAAAAGGAAGCTCCGGTGAAATTTCTGACGGATCTGCTCGATAGGAGGTCTACACTTCGGCCAGCTGATATTCTTATGTTTGGGTGGGCATGGGAAAACACACTTATGTGGACCTTACAGGAGTGTCCCATAATGTAGGGCTTAGGGATGATGAGTTTATTGATGGCCAGGTTGAGTTGAAGGCGGAATCAGGCAAAGTTGCTAAACACAAGAAAGCTTGTTTAGAGAATCAATACGTGTTTATCCCATTTGATTTTGATATATTTGGTTCTCTAGCCTTGAAGGCCGTAGAGTTCCTCAACAGGGTCCAGCGGGTCGTGAATAGTAATTTCTCGACCCTCAAGAGTCGTTTCATCTTTAGTAGGATTGGTTTTGCAATTCAAAAGGGGGTTGCGATGTACCTTATTGCCCGTTACTAGCCGTTATTTTTAATTTATTTTATGGATAATTAAGATAGTTGAATGCTTAATTAACAACAAAATATGGCTGGGTTGTCTTAAGTGTACCTAGATTGAACAAAACTCAACGCCACACCCAATAAGGGGGGGGGGGGGGGGGGGTAGGTTATAAGTTTCAAAAGAATTTAAAAAAAATCTTTTTTAACCTCATAATCTGATTTAGATATATAGAGATCTGCTGTTATAATTTAAACAACTGTTAGATATGAGTGTAAGCTCGGTAAAAGAAGCATATTACTATATTTGCTACAACTAGAGCTTCTTGAATTGTCATTTAATAGAGAGGGAATATGAATAAAATGAATAATTTTTTTTTAATTTGATATATGTGATTTCATATGTAAGGTTAGATGTCCAAGTAAGAGTGTTATGATCCATAAGAGTTGAGGGAGGAGCGAGCCACATTGGCTGTCACACCTTGACCCGGATATGGCTGACGTGTCACTATTATAGATATCAAAAACCAAACACAATCCATTTAACGAAGGAAAGTTAAGTCCGAAAGATAAACAAACGTCTTAAAACAGACCAAGAAATCCTAAGTCTTAATTAATTTGAATACTGAAATAAATAAAAGTCTTGATTCTTGAACTGCATTTTACTCTCATCACTACTGGTTCCCCCGATTACCTGTAAACAAAAAGACAACATAACAAAGAAAACTACGACTAAACCAAAGATTGCTCAGTAACAGAAAAATCATCGGTACAAATAAAGAACAGACATAATAAAGTACAAACCATCACCACCTCAACCTCTCGCCTTCACCTAATTAACCACCACAACACTGCCACCTAAACCACATCACCACAGCGCCGTCACCTAACCGCGCACACACACACTGTCTATCTATTTCGCCCAATTAATTCTTCTTGGTTCTGACCATGGCAGCCCCAGATCCACCACTGCGGTTGACGAAATGGCAATAGAAATTTTGTCATTGTCTCCGTCTGGCCGACTCAACTGTAAAAACCCTAAAACCAAAATTTTCGCCGCCATTTATCTAGAGATCGGTTCATCTCTGCCAAGAAAACACACCGCGGCGCCGCTACACTTATCACCGCCACACACCGAGAAGCAAATTTCTTGTTATCCAGAAGAACATTTTTTATTTTGACTTCATCTTCCTCTCTAAAGCATTTTCTCTTTCTGACTCCCTTTTTAAGGATAGGACGAAAGTGTGATTACATTATTGGACTAAGGGAAAATGATATAAATTTGATTTAGAAAAAATATGCTATTTCAATTTAATCTTACCCATTAGCGACATACTAATTTTCGAAATATTACAAACATTATTTTTCATAACAAATTATTATTTTATTATATTTAATTTCGGAATATTACATTAGCTCACAATCTTGGTTTTAGAAAGCGCCCCTGCAAGACGACCAGGCGTATACCGGATCGCTTTGTGTCACACAAGGTGAGTTACGTACGAAAAGCACGCTCCTATGTTGCTTTTTCTGAGGAAATCAAAGGCGCAAAGTGTGCGATTTATTTACACAGACATGAAATCAAAGTTTTATGCTCAAGAATAGAGATGAAAGACGAAGAAAATAAGCTTACTTGTGATGATGATCAAGAAACACAGTTAAAATGGAACATACGGCCTTGGAGATGGAGGCTGAGAGACAATGAAGGCTGTGTTTGTTTCATCTATTTTAACCTAAAACACTTTTATTAAGTTACACATTTCATTCTTCATGGTTTTGTTGAATCAATTTTCATCTAAATGTTTTTAGTTAAGTTACACATTTTCATTTTTTTTTCAAACTTTAACCTAAAACTTTATTTATTATGTTTATTTGTTTTTTTTCTTATTTCATTAAAAGTTGTGCTTCTTCAAGTTGTACATATAGCTTTTTTATGTTGTAAACAAAGGTTACTTATAGATTAAATGATATATATTTTAATTATCTAATTTTTTAATGTAAAAAGATTAAGATAGTAGTAAATATTATATCAAACTAACTTAAAAATGTTATATTCATACTTTGCGCTTCACGTACGAAAATCCTGCCGCTTTTACACTTTGCGTTTCACGCCTCGATTTTATACCTTATCGCTTTTACGCGTTTCGCGCTTTAAAAACAAAGCTCACAATCAATGAAAAAGCATGCTGGGCTAGTGAGTGGAAACTCCGTCTAAACGCTCACATTAGTGAGCCATTTATGTTTAAAGATTTAATTATTATTATTATGATTGTTATTATTATTATTATTATTATTAGATCACATCTCCTTAACTACAAAAGTTTTGATTTATTTATTTTTTATCATAACTTTTATAGGTTTTGATCTTGGTAAGAGTTTGTTATTTAGATTCTATGTTCTTTAAATTCAAAACTAAAACTTAATACATAAATACTATATTATAGTAACAAGTTAAACGATATCAATATTTAATATCTTATTATTATTAGTATTATTAATTTTGAGCATATTTTATTGTTTTCTTATAACTTTTTAAAATGGGATAGGTCTAAATATTTGAGTATGCATTTAAAGTGTTTTATTTTTTAACTATGTTTTAATATAAGTTTTCCTCAAAACTAAGTCGTGAATAGTAAAATACCAGTGATCCAAACAAATATATATATGTCTCCAAAGTTGTATCATGGTTTAGTTTTTTTCTATGTAAATAGACGCATTTGACTTCTTTTCGAACGTTAGTACCTGTATTGGCATTATCCGAATCGGCATAGTTATTCGTTTTATGATTTTCGATCGTTAAAAAATGTGTGTAGATATCATCTTGGGTGTACATTGTTCGGTTGTTATACTGAGCGTTGATATCGTACACATGTTGTAACAAACCAAAACGATACCAACTAAATGCCCGTCGTAACGCGCGACAAATCCCACTAATTTAATATTAATTCAACACGTGATTGGTTAAATTTAACTAATATTAGGTTAAATAATCGCTCACCACTCACAAATATAACATATGATGAGTGAGTAAATACCTATCACGCTTATGTGACGCCTAAACGACGATGCCCCCTCATCATTCTCGCTAGGTATACGTGCCCTAAGCGACGATGCCCACCTTCCAAACCTTTTTAGTCCCTTTTTTTTTATATTATGCGGAAATTACAATAGATTACATACTAGTATTGAGGACCACAGACTGATAATGGCATATGTAATTTAGTTAAACCATTAAAACTATCCGTGTAAAATTCTAAACCTTAAAACTTATATATGATAAAGATAGAATATGATATCGTATGAAATGAAAACAAACAAATATCTATACTTTATTTTTACATAATTTCTGCTTCGATTTGAATCATAAATTTCATGCAACGTACGATATATTAAATTTGTTCATATTTAGATAATATGTAATTTATTAGTTTTTTTTTAATATTATATTATATATTATTTTACAGAACTACTTGGTGTCTGCATTATTTTTAATCTTTTAATGCATTTGTTCTCAGCATACATACATGATGCATCTTTCAATCCATGTGTCCCAAGCATGCATGCATGCATAGATACATAGTAAATTATCACGTAACCTATGCACATTTTGAAAACGACTTTTAATCTTTGTGCCCAAAGCCAACGTGTACCAACGTTTGTTTTTTCTGTTTGATATTTGTGAGAGACCAAATTACCCTTGTAAACATTTCTGCCGGTGACCAGAACCCTCTCGGCAACCACCAATATTCAACTGTCGTTAGCTCACTATTTTTTTCTTTTACGTTTTCGTCTATTTCACGACCCACATCAAACCCAAAATCCAAACGAATGGCAGCAGGTCAACGACCAGAAATCATTAATCCCAAAATCAGATTCTCTGATCTCTTTGATGATAGTGGTGGAAGGTGTTGTTTTGATTAAAGGGGTTTTATCATGGATCTGCCGTAGCTGAGATGAAGATGAAAACTGAAGTCTGAACCAGCGGAGATCCTGGGATTTTTTTCAGAGTTCCTATATATGTTTTCACGAATAAATTCCAAAGTCGAGTGGGTTTCTGAGAATCCGATAACTGGACTAGATCTGCCCCAGGTCTGAACTCGCCGGAAAATCATCTAGGTGAGGTGAGTTTTTCTTTTTTGATTCCGACTTTTTTTTTTTTTTAACATGAAGATGAAGGGTATTTTTGTATTTTACTGTAAACACAAACTAGAACTTTTTAACAAAAAGTCAAGTAACCAACCCATTAAACAGAAGCAGGTGCAGCAGGTCCAAAGTCCCTTCCCATCGTCAAAGTATGGATCATAATGCCAGGTAAATCATCTTCAACACTTGATATCTTTCTATATTGCTATGATTTTTTTGTACCTTCACTCACCACTCCACCGGACGCGTCCTCACTCACCCATAATGCGGGCGTCCTCCAACCGTCTCCGGGAAGCAACCACTGCTTCACTCATGCGTGCGTCCTTCCACCGTCTCAGGGAAGCAACCGCTGCTTCACTCATGCGGGACCGTCTTCCAGGAAGCAACCGCAGCTTCACTCATGCGGGCGTCCTTGGACCGTCTCCGGGATGCAACCGCCTCTTCACTCTCGTCCTCCCACCGTCTTCCGGGATGCAACCGTGGCTTGCTCATGCGGGCGTCCTTCGACCGTCTCCAGGATGCAACCGCGGCTTCACTCATCCTCCCACCGTCTCCTGGAAGCAACCGCCGCTTCACTCATGCGGGCGTCCTCCCACCGTCTCCCACCTTCTCCGGGAAGCAACCGCGGCTTCACTCATGCGGGTGTCCTTCACCGTCTCCTGGAAGCAACCGCCGGCTTCACGCGTACTCATTAAATAAAGACCAACGCACATATCAAAACCGATCTCTGGCAGCCTTCCAGCAAGAACAGATGGATGAAGTCGTGGAGTGGGGTTGCGTCTAATAATAATAATAAATATATTTTGCTAAATAATTTAGGGGCAACAAAACCCAGGACCGAATCCGAATAAGGTGAAAATGTGAACCGAAGACCGGACCAATTTTGTGTGGTTTGGATCCGTGTTAGACAGGATCGGTCCTGGTCTTTTCATTGGTTTTCTCCGGTCCGCCCTCAAGATGCTCACTCTTGGGTGATCATGGTTCAGGTCTGAACCGGACCGAAACCGAATAAGGTGAAAATCGAGGAGCGGACCAATTTTGTGTGTTTCGGGTCGGTTTATCGGTTTTGTCAGGTCGCCCCACAAGATGCTCACACCTATACCTTGAAACCTTCTGCGTTTTAAGATGGAGTGGAGCACAGCCACTATACATTAGAACACTAGATACGGCTAACAAAATGGATTACCAATCAATGAAAAAAGCATGTCATCTTATCTACACTAGTAGCATGATAGTTTAGCTTGCAGTATGATATTATATGTTAGTATTCGAAAAAAAATAAAATAAACAAAACTGAACATTTAATTTTTGAGGCTTTTAAAATAACCACATATATTCTCCTTGGACTACTTGTTAGACAAGAGCAAAAATAATCATATATTTTTGGGGCAACGAGACTCTCCAATTTGAAGAGTACGACAGTCTAATACAAGGAAGTCGTTCCTATATTTATCATATTGAAATGACACCATAATATGCAAATAATATCGTATCCTACGTTATAATAAATACTTAATTTCTCAAGCAATCATCTAAAGCCCTTTTTATCTCATTGTAATTTTCACTTAAGATGTGGTATTTTTTAATAAAAAGTAAACCTTGTAGCATCTACATTTAAATATGGAAATCTTCCTTACGTGGGTTATTAACTACAACGATTCTTTTCAGGTCGTTAACAATGTACGGGATTTTCATAGCGATTATGGCTATACTAGTGGGAGCGATTGTTCAGATGACTGATTGCAAGGCCCAAGAGAACAAGATACGACTAGGAATTTGTTTAGTAACATTGGTTATGAATTTTGTTGCAGCACTATGGACTCCATATGCAGCGTTCTCCGCATTGTTACCCGAATGGTTTACTTGGTATGGTGTTATCATCATATACATCTTTATCACCATTATGGAAGGTCACAGAATCCTGGAATTCATACTCAGTTGGCCTCGTCTATTCTTTAGAGATTATTGTTTGCCTCAATGAATGCTAATTAATGTCATACTCATGTGTTGTTGGTATTGGTATATTGTTATTTTGTAATATAGAGAGAAACTCAAAGTGATGTCTGAATCAAAAACTCATAGCAAATTGTTATTTTGTAATATGTGAAACGTTGATGCATTTGATTTATTTGAGAACAACTGAATTCACCATAGGCTATGATTCTATTAAGTTAGTCAAATGCACCATTTTTATGAGTTGGTAGTGGTTGAGAAACACTCATTTTATAAGTCTTTTGGGTTCATGAAACGAGTACAAAATTCATGATACGATATTCTATTTCAAAATCAAAATTCGCAACATCCAAAGTTTAGGGATGATCTTGTTAATGAACTTTGGTCTAGAAAGAGAGAGACCAAGGAAGAGAAACAATTGGTTAATCATAGAAATTGAAACTCGAAGAATTGATCTTCACTAACTACACAATCATCTTGGTAAGCTTACTTTTTTACATTCCTCCATTTCTAAGTTTTAACGTTTGGACTTGATGATATTTAAAAAAAAAAGGGTACGGTACCCCTGACCGCGGGAGGGTTCTCCCTCCCCAAGCTAGCTTAGCCCCATAGCTGTCTGGCGGTTACTACCCAACATGATTATTCGGGCCGAGCTGGACTCGAACCCGTATCCTCCCGTTTTAAATGGGTGAGGCTGGCCACTGGGCTATATCATCAAATACTAGGTTTTAAGGTCTGGATGAAGTTTGATGACATTTATAACATCAAATAAGGAGTATATGGTGATTGTAAGCTAGTAAGATAATTCATTTAAGCTTATTGATGACTAGAATTTATATATTAATAATTATAATAACCAAATCGTAAATTCACAACTACATTTCATTACAAACTATCAAATTACAGAATTTATTAATTTTAATAAAATCAAATTATTCTAACAAACTAACAATTATCTATACCTTCGTCTTGACTCAACAAAGCTACATTTGTTAGATTTTAGTCCATTGATCCCGTCTTGCGTTCGTTTCATGTTTTCATTAAGTAAGTGGATAGTTTCTTGCATTTCATTAATTTGTGATTGTGAGTTGGACACTAACGTGTTGTAAAACACATGCATTTATTCTATGTATTTTGTACATTTTTAGATAGTTTTAGTGTCATATTTATTATATTTTAGATTGTATTGTACCGTATTGTATTAGTTTGTATTTATGTAGGTTGCTGTGCATAAAAATGATCAAAAACGAGAACAAAAACAACAAGAATCGAGCAAATAGGAGCAAGCAATGAAGCCCGGGGGCCAAAAATGAGAATTCTGAAAGTTTTGTTGCTTGGTGCGTCGAGACGGGTGGTCTTAGTCCCATCGCGACACGGGAACAAGAGTTTAAGTTTGACTGGATTAGAAAATCATTGATTGATTGTTTCGTCTTATCCAAAGCACAAGCGACATGCGAGACGGGTTCATGTCTCCCTCGCGACGCGCAATTTCTGAGGTAGTCAACTTGTGCTTGGGTTGGAGGTGCCCCAGGGTCTTGGCTGAGTTATTGCTTCTACCCCTTCACACCGGTACTCAAACCGGACAGCAGGATTAAGCCTATTGCTATGGGCGCAATTTTGAGGAGGTTAGTCTCTAAGGAGGCTATGAGGGGCGTATGTTTTTTATGCGGCGTATATTATATAACAAAAAAACTATACGACGCATACAGGGCTAGATTAGGCGTCTAGTGTGGTATAAAAGACAATTATAGCCCTGTTTTGTCCCTAATCTACGCCTAACTCAGGGATATAATAGTCTTTTAAACAACCCTAGATGCCCAATCTTGCTCTTTATGCAGCGTATATTTTTAATTTGCAAAAATCCCCTTGAAGTTTAAAAATTTTTAAAAATAAAATGGCAAATTACCATTCTTGCCCTGAGACCCCCAGTCTAGGCCTAACTCAGGGCTAAAATGGTAATTAATCATTTGAGAATTATTATGCTCAAATGGTTAATTACCATTTTTACCCTGAGTTAGGCCTAGACTGGGGGTGTATGAGGGCTAAGATGGTAATTTTTCATTTTTAAGACGGTGCGTCTGGCCCTATACCTGGCGTATGAAGTGACTGATTTGACATGGTACGAGGTTGACCAACTGGTCGGAGACTTGAACCCTAGACGCCCCGTCTAGGTATAGATTGGGCGTCTTGAAGGAGTGGAAATAAGCACTTGGTTGTGTGAATACGTAGACTCTATCGTTAAAATCAAAATATAATATTTCGTATAAAAAAACCAAATAAAAAGGTATTTCAGTGTTTGAGTAGAGGACCAGAAACTTTCCTATACTCTTTCAAGTTATAGCTTACTAGGGGACCCGGGGCGTTCCGTTGTCGAGCCGGAACCACGCATTTTACCGCGTGATATACCACCGTCGGTGTTTCCACAACGTGTGGATTTGATGACGTGTCATCGTCATCACGTGTTATAGATATTAAAAATTCGACCGTTTGATGATGACCGTTGATGACCGTTATATACTTACACAATACAATTTTTTGAAGAATAAACCATCTAAATCTATATATATACACATTCTACATTCTTTAGTCAATAAAAATGCAATCTTTTAACCCACAAAAATACATCTCTACTCTCTATCTTCTAATTTTAAAAATGAAATCTCCTACAACTTCGTTCCCAATGGACACCGATAGCAATACGTCTTCCGACAATGAGACGCTTGAATTTTTCGAGAAGGTGTATAACGAACTTGAAGGTTCGAGCAGTCCAAAGAAGAAAAATGGTGGATCTTGATCGTATATATGCCAACGAAGTGTTAACGAAGGATTATTTTGTGGAGAATCCGGTTTACAATGCTGAAACATTTAGAGATAGGTTTCGTTTACCAAAAGATTTATTTTTAAAGATTGTAGGAGACATCGAAGCAAACAAAGAGTGGTTTCAAGAACTTTACGACGAGAGGGGCAAACGAAGTTTCACGCCGATACAAAATTGCACGTCCGCCATTCGCTAACTAGCGACAGGTAACCCTCCTGATCAATTTCATGAATACTTAGCAATGTTGGACAGAACTTCGCGTGAATGTTTGCAATTCTTTTGTATTGCGATCATTAAATTGTATGCCAAAGAGTTTCTACGTAAACCGACAGGACACGATATCTCACGTATTTATGCCGCGCATGAAGCTAGATGGCATTTTCCAGGGATGCTCGGTAGCATTGATTGTACACATATTGAATGGAGAAATTATCCAAGAGAGTTGCGAGGGGCGTATGTTAAGGGTGACGTCAAAAGACCGACCATCATACTTGAAGCGGTGGCGTCGAATGATTTATGGATTTGGCATTCATATTTTGGTGGTCCTGGTTCAACCAACGACATAATGTTTTGTACACATCGCCGTTGTTTCAAACCATAACAGATGGTGAAGAAACAACGGTTGAACCTAGGGATATCCAGGAATATATAAGTTACAACCAGGATGTATCTACATAGAGGGTTTTCACTTCACTCTTTGGGTGTAAGCTCACTCAAGCTGATCTGCAAAACTAGAAGCGCTGTTAGTCTCGCCAGGGGAAAATGGTGGTTTTCTCCATGACCACACTCCGGCGTGAGAATAAGTATTTTGGAGTAAGTTATAAGTGATTGTGGATGTATGTGTGTTTTGTGAGCGTGTCTTTACCTGTAGATCCGATACTTATTTTATAGCCGAAAAAGGTATTTTCAGGAGAAGTGCTGGTGGGCCTTGGGCCCGACCCATACAGCCAGAGACATCCTTTTTGTCCCTCTGTGTCAGACATTAAATGCTACCTGCAGGAGAATTAATGTCCTCTGTCAGGAGGTGTGCTTTGTCGGATGTTGCGTGGTGCCACGTGTAAAGGCAGTCGTCTCTGGTGTCAAGCCTGCTGCCAGTCGAAAGTGGAACAGTCACTGGCAGAGACGTGGTTGGTATATGGTCTGACGTCTGCATCACTGGTCATGGATACTGTCACACGCAACCTGCCGCGCAACCCTTGGTCACAGTTCTGCCACTTTGTACCCTTGAGTATGGTCAACACCTCTTAGTGCTTACCCCTCCTGCGAGGCTGTCAGGGTATTTTCCCGCCAGCGCAGGGTGTCAGGGGGTATATCCTTTTGTCCCATGACTATGAGGCGCTGCTCACGTATGTCTTATCCTTGTAAGGTTTTGGGATTCGCAGCTCAGAGTGATGTTGTTCTGCGCAAGGTCTAGTGTCCTGCGTGTGTAAGTCTAACTTACCGTTGTGCCAAGTACACAAGGCTTGTTGTGTGACTTGTGTTGTTTTGGTCTAATTCACCGTTGCGTTGAGTACACAAGGCTCATTGTATGACCTATTGTTGTTGGTATAATTCACCATTGCGTTGAGTGCACAAGGCTCATTGTATGACCTGTTAGTGTTGAAGAATACACATCGTTGCATATTGGATGCAAGGTTATCCTTGTAAAATGTAGTCAAGGGTATGGTCATTAAATGAGGAGGTATAGGTCCAAATGAGCCTTGCGCACTCAGCGCAACGGTGAATTAGACTAAAACTACACAAGTCACACAACGAGCCTTGTGTACTTGGCACAACGGTAAGTTAGACTTACGCGCGCAAGACACTAGACCCTGCGCAACACAACATCCCTCTGAGCTGCGAATCCCAAAACCTTACAAGGACAAGACACACATGTGCAGCGCCTCATAGTCTTGGAACAAAAGGATATACCCCCTGACACCCTGCGCTGGCGGGAAAATACCCTGACAGCCTCGCAGGAGGGGTAAGCACTAAGAGGTGTTGACCATACTCAAGGATACAAAGTGGCAGAACTATGACCAAGGGTTGCTCGACAGGTTGCGTGTGACAGTATCCATGACCAGTGATGCAGACGTCAGACCATACACCAACCACGTCTCTGCCAGTGACTGTTCCACTTTCTCCACTTTCGGCTGGCAGCAGGCTTGACACGAGAGACGGCTGCTTTTACATGTGGCACCACTAAACATCCGACAAAGCACACCTCCAGACAGAGGACATTAGTTCTCCTGCAGGGAGCATTTAATGTCTGACGCAGAGGGACAAAAAGGATGTCTCTGGCTGTATGGGCCGGGCCCAAGGCCCACCAGCACTTCCCCTGAACATACCTTTTTCGGCTATAAATAAGTATCGGATCTCCAGGTAAAGACACACTCACAAAACATACATACATCCACAATCGCTTATAACTTACTCCAAAATACTTATTCCCACACCGGAGTGTGGTAACGGAGAAAACCACCCTTTTCTCGTGACGAGAATAACGACGCTTCTAGTTTTGCAGATCAGCTTGAGTGAGCTTACACCTAAAGAGTGAAGTGAAAAGACAACCCTCTATGCAGATACACCCTGGTTGTAACTTATATATATTCCTGGATATCCCTAGGTTCAACCGGTGTTTCTTCATTGGTGCCATCCGTGGTTGTCTCACTTTTTCCCAGATAGTTCCTTTCGTTTTCACTTTTTCAAACCTCACGATCATATGGCTGATTTTCCATCAAATATCCCATGAGGTCCTCGAGCCGAAGTTAAGAACCCAGCTCACGCCTCTCGAACCGACAGACAAGTGGAGGAAGATTCTTCCGAGAATGCCGGAACTCAGCACGGCTCTGGCCGTACAAACATCTCGGTTACTCCCGGAGCCTAGCTGGAGACTCCCTTTGTACCGATCACATCGGTCTTACACCCGGGCGAGACCCGATGTCATGGTTTATAAAGTCTCAGACGGCCCTGAATGCCGTCTATGCGCAACTCTGTACGCAGACAAACACCCCTGCCGCCCCAGTGCAGCCCGCTGTTCAGGTGCATGCTTCGCCTGCACCAAGGATTTTGAGCTACGACTCGCCAGCTGGGGCGAGCGTACCATATAGCCTCTGTTCCCAAGAGACGGAGTACGCACAACCGCCGCCTAAACCGGAGTCTCACATTCTTAGGCGAGCATCTGTCCACTCACGGCTGGGCCCGCATCCTCAAGGGGAGTGGTACACCCAGCATGAGGACGCCAAAACCTACGCCGAGGGTGATAGCGCCAGCGTTTTTCACCATTTGCCAAAAAATCATGCAGCGTACAGATCCGTTCCACGGGGTGGCTACAACCCGGAAGCGGAGCATGAGTACAACTTGGTCTACTGGCCGGCGGACGCGGCCGGACATTCCAAGTTTATCAAGGAGATAGTGCTCACACCATTGGAGCATGCAAAACTTCCCTCCAATGTTGGGAAATACAACGGGTTAACTAAATCGGATGATCACTGCAGCTTTTCACCGGCCTAGGACTGATTGGAGGATGGACACTACCGATGTGGTGTCATCTTTTTGTTCAAACCCTTACAGGTGCTGCACGCCTGTGGTTTGACAACCTGCCCACGGGCAAACTCGCGTCATGGAACGACCCGAAAGATAAGTTCCTGACGCACTCAGTCAACAACAGCGTTACGTCAGAGACTCCTCTAACGTAATGAACATCTAGCGGCGCGATGATGAAAGCCTTGAAGATTTCATCACCCACTACAACAAAGAGGTGCTAGAGATAGGGGACGTGCACGAAGATCTGATTCGTGCACAGTTCAAATATGTCGTACGCTGCGACGAGATGATCAAAGTCTTGTTAGGAACCACAGGCCTCCCCAAGAGCTGGGAGAAACTCATGGCAGCAGCAAAGGTCTACGCACAGATGGAGCACAACCTCAATAATAGTAGACCTCCCCTACCTCATCACCGACCCCAAGACTTGAGCAGGAGTTTTGGGAAGAAGAATAAAGTGTGGAGGGACCACAGCCAGAATACTCCCCACACAACGGTCGATGCTCGCGCGACCATTAATAAGCTCGCCACCCAACGAGCAATAAAGCAGGATAATCGTGACCGTCATGGACCCCACTGACGAAGACACCGGCGGAGGTCCTCAGTACAGAAGACCATCAGTTCAAACAACCACCACCGATGCGCAATAAGAAGGGTCAAGACCCCAACCTTTTCTGCGATTATCATAAAGACACGGGGCACACAACTGATAATTGCATCTTCTTGCGCATGGAGATTGAAAAAGCGCTGAAGAGTGGGAAGCTCACCCACTTGCTATAACACGTGCGTAAGGAGGTGCGCCAAATCACTCGAGGCGGCGAGGGCCCATGTAACAAAAAAATGAAGTCTGTTCTTATGATCCAGGGTGGACCTTCGTGCAAACGCAGCCACCAGAAGAGTTGCACGCCTCACTAGCGTGAACAACAGGTCATCTTCCCCGTGGTCCCTGGGGGTCCACAAGAAGACCGACCAGTTGTGATAACTAACATCTTTGGTCACTACTGCACCGACTACATGTTCATAGACCCTGGGAGCTCTATGGACATTATCTATGAACAGTGCTTCCAGCAACTAGACCCAGAGGACAAAGCACGCCTGGAGCCGGTGGATTTCCCGCTCACTGGTTTCTGCAACGAGGTTGTTTTCCCTTTAGGCCAAATTTCTTTCCCCGGTGACTCTTTCCGACGGGCACCACACTCGCACGGTCCAGGTCAACTTCATGGTCATGCCCGCAACCTCGTGCCACGACGTACTATTGGGCCGACGCGCTCAACAGGATTTTAGCATGATTACTTCCATCCCTCACGCCGCTTGCGGTTTTCCCACGGAAACCGGAGTGGCCATCATGTATGCAAGAAAGGAAGTCATGTCTGTTGATGAGGAACCACCAATAAAGCAACCAAAGCCATCATCCAACGGTGAACCAGAAAAGTGGGTGCTCAACAACAAGTACCCGGAACAAACCGTGCTCTTGGGGCCCGCCATGACTCCCTCAGTCAAGGCGCGGTTGAAACGGCTGTTGTTCCGTAATTCTGATATTTTTGCATGGTCACCGGCAGATATGACTGGGGTGCCAAGGGAAATCGCTGAGCATGCTTTGCACACATTCCCTTCAGTTCATCCCATAGTTCAGAAGAAGCACAACTTCGGTCCCGAGAAGACCCGCGCTCTGAACGAGCAAGTCACAGAACTCCTCCAAGCAGAAATCATCTGAGAGGTACGTTATCAGACATGGGTAGTCAACCCAGTCATGGTCCAAAAGTCCAACGGCAGTTGGCGCATGTGCGTCGATAAGGATCTCAACAAGGCATGTCCCAAGGACTGCTACGCATTACCGGAAATCGACAAAAAGATGGATCCTCTTGCTTTATTCAGGTGGAAATGTTTCCTTGATTGCTACAAGGGCTACCACCAGATCCAAATAAAGAAAGAAGACGAAGATAAGATCGCTTTCCGAATAGAGAAGGGCATTTCTGTTACACAAAGATGCCCTTCGGATTGCGCAACGCTGGAGCCACCTACCAACGTTTAATGGACCATGTCTTCGGGGATGACATTGGTGAAAGCATGGAAGTACACATTGATGACCTAGTCAGCATGAGCTCAGATGAGGAGAAAATGCTGGCAAACATTCAAAAAACTTTTGCCTCCTGCGCAAGGCAAATCTGAAGCTGAACCCTAGCAAGTGCTCTTTTGGAATGGAGGAAGGTAAATTTTTGGGATTCATCATTACACGCGATGGCTTCAAAGTCAATCCTGATAAAGTGGAAGCAATTCAGCGTATGCCATCACCCTCAACTATCAAAGAAATGCAATAGTTGGCAGGGCGGTTGGCCGCGCTGAACAGGTTCCTGGCCAACCATGCGATGAAATCTTTCCCATTCATTAGCACCCTGTGGAATTGTGTGATGAAGAACAAGTTTCAGTGGACTCCGGATGCGGAGAAAGCCTTCACCCAAATGAAGGAATGCTTAATCCAGCTACCAACGTTCACTGCGCCGCAGAAGAACGAGCAGCTGATACTTTACCTTTCCGCATCAGATATCGCTCTTGGAGCAGTCCTGCTAGTAGAACGCGCAGGAGTTCAGTCTCCGATCTACTACGTCAGCAAGATGCTTACTGACCCAGAGACTCGGTATCCCATGATGGAAAAGCTTGCTCTAGCTTTGGTCCATGCATCCTAGTGGTTGCGCCGATATTTTTCAGGCCCACGAAATAACAGTTCCTTGAACAATCATTTAGGCCAAATTTTGTCGAAACCAGACATATCTGGCCGGCTAGTAAAATGGGCGATTGAGTTTGGTGGACACAATATCGTGTACAAACCACGCCTATCAATAAAGGGCTAGATATTAGCTGATTTCATTGCGGAAGTCCCGCATAATAAAGCTCAAGAATGTGAAGCTGTACGGAATCCAACGCCGTTACAGATAACCGCGCATGGATACTTCACACCGATGGCGCGTCCAACGATGATGGCGCAGGGGCAGGTCTACGTCTAATAAGCCCCGACAATCAAGAGTTCACCTATGCCATCAGATTATTTTAGAAGTACAAATAATGAGGCTGAGTATGAAGCATTCCTAGCAGGCCTTAGGTTAGCAATCAAAATGGGTGCGTAGAATTTGGAAGCCCACTTCGACTCACTCTCAGTCGCCGGACAGGTCAACGGCCTGTACGACGCAAAAGGCGAGGTGATGGCCTTGTATTTAGAACAGGCGCAAGCCTTAATAACCAAATTCCAACACTTCAATATAACCCATGTCAACCGAAGAGAAAACAAGCATACCGACACTCTCAGCAAATTAGCCGCAACAAGCTTCAAACACCTTGCGCGCGAGGTGTGCATTGAGGTACTCAAAAACCCTTATGTTCCGTTGCGACAAGTCAATATCATAGAAGTGGGAAATCCATCTTGGATGTCCCCTATCATCATGTTCTTGCAACACGGGAGCCTCCCCGAAAACAAAGCGAAAGCAAGGAAGATCTAGAACAAAACACTCAACTATGAAATAGCGGACGATATCTTATACCGAAAGTCATACCTTGGGCCACTCCTCCGCTGCGTTGATCCGCAAGATGCACAGTACTTGATCCGCGAAATACACGAAGGGTTATGCGGAATTCACATCGGTTCGCGTATGGTCGTGGAAAAGATGATGAATGCCAGATACTATTGGCCTGGCATGAACCTTGATGCGGTTGAAACATTACGTAAATGCGCATCATGCCAGTGCCATGCTCCAAAGACACTGCGCCCCAAGAATCCTTTGATCCCGGTGACAATAGCGTGGCCCTTTCAGCAATGGGCAATCGATATGGTAAGACCATTCCCAGACGCTCCAGGAGCGGTGAAGTTCATAATCGTTGCAGTCGATTACTTCACCAAATGGGTCGAAGCTAAACCTCTTGCATCCACCACAGCGACTGTAGTGCGAAAGTTCATATGGAACACATCATATGCCGTTTCGGGTTACCCTTGCGCATAGTCAGCGACAACGGTCCCAATTTCGCAGCCGAAGAGCTACAACAATGGATGAAAGAAATGCATATCGAACACGTATTCACTTCGGTCGCGCATCCCCAAGGGAACGACCAAGTGGAAAGAATTAACAAAAGCATAGTCGAAGGGATCAAGAAAAGGTTGGATACAACGCGCAGAGGTGGGTAGATGAGCTGCCAAGTATCTTATGGGCTCATCGAACCATGCCTAAAACCAGCACGGGTGAAACTCCTTTTAGCCTTGTGTATGGTACAGAGGCAGTGATTCCTGCAGAGATAGGCCTCCCATCACCGCGCATGTTAGCTGCGCAGAGACAAAACAATGAAGATGAGCGCAGACTTGACTTGGACTTATTAGAAGAAATGCGTGAAAACGCTACCATCAATGAGGCAAAATACAAGTTCAAGCTCGAAAAGTAATACAATGCGCGAGTCCGCATATGCAACTTTGTACCTGGTGACTTTGTTCTACGCGACAACGACGTGTCTAACGCCAAAAGCCCTGGAAAACTGGCACCCAAATGGGAAGGTCCTTATGTTATCCATGAAGTCCTGGGAAAAGGCGCATACACCCTTAAGCGCCTAGACGGAACAAACATCCCTATGACATGGAATGCGCAGCAGCTGAGATGATGCTACATGTAAACTTGCAAGTTCATTATCTTTTGTCTATTCTAAAATACGGCTCTTACGCCCCATTATGTTATAAAGACAAGAGTTACTTGATTTATTTTTATCTTAGTGTTTCGTTACAAATGCGTGGAACCACTTTGGGTATACGCAAAAACACCTTGGTGCACAATGACTCGTAAACCCTAAGTCACTACCTACGAAACACGCATAGGAGCTGGTGTTCACACGCTAGTTCATTACCAGTTTCATTCACTATACCTACACAAAGTTGGTTCATTTCACGCAAACATTGTAACACAGAAGAAACATTTCATTATAAGATAAAAATATTTACAAACCGCGCAACACGAGGTGCAATCAAAGATCCTACAAGATATTACATTAAGGATCCTACACTAGTCTTCTTCTTCAGCAGCGGCCTCAGCTTCTTTCGGAAAGATGTCCTTTAAGCGGTCGACAAAGTCATCATGGGTGAGCGTGTTGCTTACCAATTCCAAGGCCGGGATATCAAGACGGTTATACCCTTGTTGTGCCTTCTCGAAAAGAGCTCCGGTATTAACTCCATGAGTGGAAGCATGGCTGAAATCCCATGGAATATCTAAGGCATGAGTGACTTGTTGCGCACACTCAGCATAGCCTTGCGCATGCCCATCATGGCGCGCAACAACCACTAGCTTGGCTACTAACCATCCAACTCCGGTGAGTTCACAATGGAATTGGCAATATGCAAATTCAAAGGAAAGTTCATAGCCATCATATAAATATCAGAAAAATAAGCGAAACACTTACATAGACAATCCCATGCTGCTGAAGCCATAGCAGGTTGTTGGTGAGCGACTCCACCAACGACTCGGCGGGAGTTTTTGGAATCCTCCAATTTTTTCTCACCCACCTCCACCTTCGCTTCCGCCAACCGCAGCCTGTGCAAAAGCTCAGCCTTCTCCACAGAGGCTGCTTGGAGATCTTTCTTGGCACTCTCCAGAGAAGCGCAAGCTTCAACCTGTTCAATTCATAACAAGGTTAGCATCATAACTTAGTAAAAATCCAAAAAAAGGAAATGAAACACAAAGGCAAGGGGGTACCCTCTCTCTACTCACTATGTGCACGTTGCACACTAGCTTGTGCAGCGTGACAATCACCGCCTCTTTCTCTCTCTTCTCTTGCGCCACACCAGCACACAATTGGGCCACTTCCTCTCTCAGGGATTTCTTCTCCCTGTTATCCCTTTCACAAGCCTCTTTCCATAACTTGCTCTCCTCAACAAGTTTGGCGTCCGAGGCTTCAACCCGTCTTTTCCACCCCTACGCAGGACCATTCTTCAACTCGCTGGTTATCGGTGAAAGCAGTCTCCTTTTCCTGCACCGCAGCTTCACGTGCAGCCACTTGGGCTGCTCTTTACCAAGGACTGCTTGGGCAGTTTCAAGATCTTTCTTCTGCTTCACCAGGCCCCGCAATTCACGAACAATCTTGTAAGTCATAGAGGCGGACCTGGCAGCTGCCTAGAGGTACGTATGGTACGTCTCTTCCTCTTCATGATCAGAAAGCAAACGTACCTCCGCTGGGGGGAAAGCTTCCTTAAACCACTCACGGCACGCCGACCAGTGAGAAAAGTCTTCTCCTTTCTCTAACTTCCACACAGGAGTGTGGATCTCTTTAGCTTGGGCGGAGGAGAAAGACCTATAATAATAATCGCCCGGAGTTTCATCCGGGCGGATTGGAGACACATCATGGGTGGAAGTCCCCACGCCACCCCCGGGTGTCGGTTCCTCCACATGCTCCCCTTGTGGAGCACTGGTCTGAACACCCTCGACGGAAGCCGTTCCCACCGGCTCCGCCTCACCAACATAAGCCGTGGCACCCGGATGCGTGCGTTCTTCCACCACCACAACAGGTTCTTCCACAACGAACCCCGATTCTTCCACTTCCACCGTAGGTTCCCCAAGATCCACCCGCGATTCCTCAACAACAACCACAGGTTCTTCAATATCCAGTTGTGGTTGCGTCAATGGAACTACCGGACATTCCACCACCGGAGAACCCGCATTAGTACCCATACCGGAACCTTCCACCACCACATGAGGCCCCTCCCTCACTGGACCGGTTCTTCTGCCCCAGCAGCAGAGCTCCCGCCTTGATCACCAGCCTGGGTCATGGGGGAATCAGTATCCACGGTGCTTGCGTCGGACTCCACAAAAACCTGCCCATCGCCCACTACATAATAACAAAAGTTAGCCATGCATGACATAAAATCGGAAGGAAATAGTGAAGGTCACCGAAGCTTATCGAGCGATATTTTAGCAGTTAATATCCCTAGATCCGCCCGCTCCCCCATATGCTTCCGTGCAACCTTTTTAGGTGGTTGCGCGGAGAGGTCCTCTTTCGAACGCCTCTTCCGCTTCAAAGGCACCTCTGGGATCTCCAAAGCGTCCTCTGGACTAGCAAGGTTTGGTGGTCAGGATAACCGCCTTCTTTGGTGCAGCCTTCCTCGCACCTACAGGTTCAAGACCCTCCCATGAGTCAGAGATGACTACATAAGCTTTCCACTTGCCAGTAACAACGTGCTTACTTTTGGGAGGGCCCTCCTCGGGTTGAGTTGCCTCTCTCTCCACCACCGCGCTCGACCTTGCGCGCCTTTTCTTCTTGTGATCTGGGCCAACGCCCAAATATCCCAGCGCGCCTACATTACAACAAGAACAATACATAAGTCACCTACAAAGGTGCACCATTAAACAATCAAGGCTTACCAGTTGACGGCGCGGGAACCTCCAGGTCCACATCCTTGATCAGGGCAAAATTGCCCAGGACCTGCGCATACCAAGTGGGCTCATCCGGGCCCAAGGGGAGCTTTTCAATCCACCCTTCTTTCGAAAGGAGGAAAGAACAATGGGGCTCCTGCAAACAAAACACATGCATGTTAGCCAACCAACAAGTCAAAGTCAAGAAAACACAACAGAATAAGTGCACTTACTCCGATCCCCCTCAACATATACTGGATGGTACCGGCGGTTGGGCTTCCACAGCAGGCTCATCCCCGCCGCCACCAATACCCTCTCCGGCAACTGAATCGCCAGGATTTCCTTCAGATCACAATACCAGGAATCCAACACTGGTATTGGGATGGTCTCCGCCGGAATCTCATCCGGCCCTCGAAACGTCAAAGGCACAAGGATAACACCGGCCTTTACAAAAAAGAATTCTGCCTTCCAATCATGGAAGGACTTGGGGGAGAGAGCAAAATTTTATGTGACTGCGCACGGTGCTGAAAAGAATAAAACCCCATTGAACAATGGAGTTGATAAAAAAATGCGAAAACGGTCGACGATGGGAACAGACCCCGTCGACCGACACAGAAACTCGAAGTGCTTGATCCTCATCATTCCTATCGGATTCAACTGGGAAAGGTGGAAGCTATAGTACTGCAGCACTTCAAGAAAAAAATTGGTGGTGGGAAACCGGAAGTTACCCTCACCGAAAAAATTATAAAATAGGGTGATATAGCCCGCCGAGCATCGTCGGCTGTCTCACCCTCAGCCATCAACCGGGCATCCCAGTTGGGAGGAAACCGGAAACCGGACACAATGTTCTGAAGAGATTGGCTCAGCTTACAAGCCGGCAAAGGGGGCGGAACCCCAACCGCAGAGGCAGATTCAGGCCCTCTGGACGCCATAAAAAACAAGAAAAAAAAGAAAGTTTTGAAGAAGACAAGTTCTCCAAGAATGCATTGAAGAGAATGAAGGAGAAGTTGAATGAATGAGGAAAACCCTAACCGGAGCACCTCTATTTATAGTACTTGCATTTAATGCGGTTGGAAACGTGCTCTACGCGTGGCAATAACATCCAATCAGAGAAAGACGCGTGGCAAGCAAGTTGCAAAAAACGGTTAACATGCGCGCGTGGCCTCCAGTCTCCCTGCCAAATCATTAATGAATGACAGGCGAAACGGCTGAGTGCACGCTACAGCTCGTCTTTTCAACTCTCATTTTTCTCACCAACTCACCTACAATGTCAGAAAGGCAGAATTTCAAATTCCAAGAGCTTGATGACAAAACGTTTCCTTCACACAAACGTTTTTCTCTCAACCTTGTCAAAAAATTTTCGTCACTACATTAACGGCGCAAGCAACAACTCTTCTAGTCTAGCACTCCTCCCACTTTACAACATGCGCGTAAGAGCAGAACTGGACTGGGGGGACTTGAGGAGGTATGGTCCCAAATGACCATACCCTTGACTACATTTTACAAGGATAACCTTGAATGCAATATGCAATGATGCGTATTCTTCAACACTAACAAGTCATACAATGAGCCTTGCGCACTCAGCGCAACAGTGAATTAGACCAATAACAACAGGTCATACAATGAGCCTTGCGCACTCAGCGGAATGGTGAATTAGACCAAAACAACACAAGTCACACAACGAGCCTTGTGTACTTGGCACAACAGTAAGTTAGACTTACGCGCGCGGGACACTAGACCCTGCGCAGAACAACATCCCTCTGAGCTGCGAATCCCAAAACCTTACAAGGACAAGACACACATGAGTATCGCCTCATATCTTGGGACAAAAGGATATACCCCCTGACACCCTGCGCTGGCGGGAAAATACCCTGACAACCTCGTAGGAGGGGTAAGCACTAAGAGGTGTTGACCATACTCAATGGTACAAAGTGGCAGAACTGTGACCAAGGATTGCTCGGCAGGTTGCATGTGACAGTATCCATGACCAGTGATGCATACACCAAAAACGTCTCTGCCAGTGACTGTTCCACTTTTTCCACTTTCAGCTGGCAGCAGGCTTGACACCAGAGACGGCTGCCTTTACACGTGGCACCACTCAACATCCGACAAAACACACCTCCTAACAAAGGACATTAATTCTCCTACAGGGAGCATTTAATGTCTGACGCAGAGGGACAAAAAGGATGTCTCTGGCTGTATGGGCCGGGCCCAAGGCCCACCAGCACTTCTCCTGAACATACCTTTTTTGGCAATAAATAAGTATCAGATCTCCATGTAAAGACACACTTACAAAACATACATACATCCATAATCACTTATAACTTACTCCAAAATATTTATTCTCACGCCGGAGTGTGGTCACGGAGAAAACCATCATTTTCCCGTGGCGAGACTAACGTCGCTTCTAGTTTTGCAGATCAGCTTGAGTGAGCTTACACCCAAAGAGTGAAGTGAAAAGATAACCCTCTATGTAGATACACCCTGGTGGTAACTTATATATTCCTGGATATCGCTAGGTTCAACCGGCGTTTCTTCAGATGGTACCGCACCTTTCTGTCCGTTTATGATTAACGGAAGATATTACAGACGAGGCTTTCATCTTGTGGATGGTATCTACCCATCATGGTATGTTTTTGTGAAAGCTCCTTCATTCCTGTCGAGGTTATAAAAACACGTTCAAGAAGTTGCAAGAATTGGCAAGAAAAGATGTGGGAGGGCTTTTGGTGTTTTAAATGGTAGATGGGGGATAGTAAACCGACCGGTTCGTGCGATAAATAAAAAACAATCCATAGCATAGTATATGTATGCACCATATTGCACAATATGCTAATTAAAGAAGATGGACGTGCAATATCTCAAGATTGCTGTGCATAAAAATGATCAAAAACGAGAAGAAAAGCAACAAGAAACGAGCAATAAGGAGTAAGCAATGAAGCCCGAGGGCCAAAAATGAAAATTTTGAAAAATTTGTTGCTTGGCGCATCGAGATGGGTGGTCTTAGTCCCATCGTGACACGAGAACAGGAGTTTGAGTTTGATTGAATTAGAAAATCATTGATCGATTGTTTTGTCTTATCCAAAAAATAGGCGACACGCAAGAAAGGTTCAATTCTCCTCGTGACGCATGAGAGAGTTGTTTATCGAGAAAAAAGGATTCTGTCACTTATATAAACATCATTTTCACCCTAGTTCGCACGTTGTTCCATTTTAGACGGAAAAGGATGATCAAAGGAGTGATTCCAAGCTTGACGAAGGTCCTGGGATAGTGAATCGAAGATAAAGTTCGAATCTTTACAAGACGTGCAACACATTAGTGAACTTTTCTATTCTTTTGTGTTTTAACTTGAGATGACCACTATGTTTTCAGTTTTTGTTGAATGTTTTACTTCTTTAAACATGATTAGAGGCTAATTTGATAAAGCCACATAGGTTTGATGAACTACTGATTTTGTGTTGACTTTTGGTTGGACTTTTATCCAAGTTTGTATTTGATTTAACATAATTCTATCTTGTTACTATTTAATATCATGTATTCTTGTGTTTTGGTCGTGATTATTGATTTATTTTTAATTTGTATATGTTTGGAAAGAAAAGATTCACCCTAGATACATTAAAGTTGTTTTTAGATTGTGAATTGGTAGGTTTTTGGTCTAGAGCTAGAAATTAGAGATAATTGAAGTTAAATTAAACAAATAAAATCAGTTGAACTTAAGTGTGCATCCAATATCAATGTTTCGAGAAATGATTTGGGATTTCTAGGTTATTAGCTTTTTGTTGTTAGACAGATTGAGTGACCGATAGTTCGTATTCATTTGTTCAGTCGTGTTTAGTTATTTCTTAGGTAGTTAGTGTATCATCTTAGAACTGCTTCACATCTATAATATTTTTAGGGTGTTTCTTTTTCAAATCTAATAGTTGTGGGATTTGGGATTTACAGGAAAACCTGTTTCCATCTAGCACTTCATACATGTTCTGGTTGTTTCTTAATAGATCAGTTTTTAGGCTCTTTAGAGTGTAGGTTACATTCTTAGTTGTCTAATCACTATAAGATTTATTTTGGTTGTTCTTCATAGCTTGGTTTCTAGGATCTTGTGAGTGGGGGTCCCGTTCCTAACTGAATAGTTATTATAGGACTTAATCATCTTTAACGGGAGGTTGGTCGGATTAGAAATTAGAACTTGATAAATTGTCAAACTTAGGAGTCATCGCGTCATCATGGATTCTTGCCTAGATGGTTTGTTCCATCATCACAAGTCACATCTTCACTTGGTAATTGCCTTTGCATTCGTCTTAGTTCGCTATTTCTCATTAGTTTAACTTTAGGTTATTAGTTAATTAAAAATACACTTCTAAACTCAAATCAAATACGCCAGTTAAATAATTATTTGAGTCAGAGTCTAGTTTAGCATCGCTACTGTCTCTTGGCTTCGATATCCTAACTTCATTAGGCTTTACTATTTTTGATGGATACACTTGCGTGTCTTGTAGTCTTGTAGTAGAAGAGTCTAGAGTAAAATTAGATTGTCTAAGTTAGGGTAGTTTTAGTATAGCATATTTTGCACATCAGACACACATGACACATTGGCGGCTACATTTCGCGTTTTCACCCAATACCCCGACTCCAACCACTCCTATCATCAAGGGCACATCGTAGACACTTGGCCTTGTCGAAGGGGTTAAATAGTTCGTGTTCATATTATTAACACACACATACACATATTTCAAAAAAGTCCAAAATTAACAAAGAAAAACACGAAATTCAGGACAAGCTAATGCTAGAAAGTTTGAAACCACTCTAGCCTTCAAATTTCTTCAACAAATCACCTACATTTGGTTTGGGTTAAGCTAATAACCAAATCATATTATAGTGGGAACATTCATTCAATTATAAATTTAACTTCTTTTTCAAATCGCGAGCAACATTAGGCTACAAACATCACCATTGCAATAGAAATCTGGATAACTATCTCGGATTAATTTGGTCAATTACATAAAACAATAATCAGTTTACACAAATTCTATTACATAATTATTGTTAATCCTTTTAATCCTTCACACTTTCCAATTTCAACCTTATATCCCATATTTGATCAGCTACTTAATCATGTTGTTAGAGCTCATCGACGAGAGGAGGAGCGTGAAGTCAGTTGATGTCGACGGTGATGGTAACAAATTGATGAGAAGACTCAAGTATTTCCCAAACGATCAATGACTAAATCAAAGGTTTCACAATTAGCAACTTACCTTTTTAATATAAATAAAAGGAAAAACAAATTGATTGATTGGGAGGAGTTCTCATTTTTTTACATAAGCAAGGCCCAAAACTAGCTCCTCATCTTTGGTCCAAATAGGATCAAGATAAAGAAAATGGGGTTTTCAATGATCCAAATATAAAAACCGATAAATAAACCATTGTAATTTCAAATACAAACAAAATAACAAATAACTTAAAATCTCAAATATAATAGAAAATTAACCAGTTTCTAATATTAGTCAAGAATGTCATTTTTTGACATTGCCGCCTCGTTTCTTCCATTCTCGACTCCTCGATTTCTTTAATCGCCTTTGCGAGTTCGTTACTTATCGTCGCCTCAATTTTCTTTGCCACCCATTTAGCATTTTCTTCCTTTAACATAATGAAGAAATCAATTTGTATTTGCCAGGTACTACGTGTTTGAAGTTGTCTCGCAACCAACCGAAGAATGAGTACTGGATGAAGCCATTCGACACTGTGACCATTTTTTAATCATTTTTTGAGAGTGGAAAGCGCTTTTTAATGTTCTGTTTCAACCAATACACCCCCAACCTATTTATACTAGTTTAGAGAAGCTTTAAGGTTAAAAAAAGAAAATTACAAAAAAGGGTTACTGATTTTAATAAATACATCCAAACCGGTTTAAGAGAAAGTAGTATTTTTAAATTATTAGAAACTGGTTGCAAACCGGTAGATTGGGTTGAGCCCAAACTGGTTTGGGCTGACCTGTTTTCTTTTTACTGGGTCAGGTACAGGTTTAGAACAGGTTTGTTTGTACACTTTAAGGTGAACGGTGTGTTTCTTTTTTCTTGATTGTTTAGGGGGTTTACGATCGGAGATATTGTTGTATGGTGGGCCAAAGAAAGACCCAATCTAATTTAAATAATCAGTTTGAAGCCCAAAAGGTTTAAAATCATGATCCAATTTGAAGCCCAAGAGGTTTTAATTATGACCCAATTACAGGCCCATTTTTGTGGCCACAAGCCCAAATAGTAATCTTGGTTCCAATAAGGGGGTATGGGCGGATTATCTTAGGGTCAGCTTTAGTTCTAAGAAGACCCAATGTGGGCTGTTTTGCTTCCTCACGTGAAGATTCTAAGAAGACCCATTTTTCGGTATCAAAGATTGTTTGCTGTGACTCTCTGGCTCATATAGAAGGCCCAATTCTTGGGTTTATTGTTTTACTCTCGTTTCTTATTATTTTGGCTTCCAAGATGTATAGTAACCATGGTTGTAAAACAAGGTATCCCAGGCCGAGTACTCCTCGAGTAATCGCTACAAGGTAGCCTGTCGACGCGACTTTCTTCAACTCCACCTAATTACTCGGAATCGATCAAACGCGGTCAACTTTGGTCAGAATCGAATCTAGTAAGTCAACTCGGGCCGAGTTTAATTTAAAAAAAAAATAAAACATAATTTATGTATCTATTATATTAAAAAATAAACATCATTTTCACGTATTTTGTTATAAATATTAGTAAATTTATGTTATTTTATACTTAATTTTCGAAAACTAATTTCTTTATAATTTAACATGTCCGAGTACTCCCTGAGTACTGTCCACCTAGGCCGAGTACTCTCAGCTTCTTAGTCGATCGATTAGGTGGCACCTAATGACTTTTGCTATGTAACTTCTTTTTTGGTTTTTGTTGTTTCTAAGCTCTAGACGTTCTAATTATTTAGTTCGGTTTGTATGTTGTGGGGCGAATCCCTATAATTTTTTCTTGCTAGAAGAGGATATCATTCCTTCCACGATTGTTAGTTTAGAAATCTTTGTCGGTGTTTTTGGGGTTCCTAAAGCCTTGTTTTTGGTGACTCCTTGTTAGGTTGCTCGGGGTATGCTCCGTTAAATTTGTAACTTTTTTTTCCATTTATAATATTTTTTGGGTTGGTAACTGGTCCCATATACCCAATTAAAACACGTGTATGAAATTTCAATTTCAATCACAGTATCTATTTATCATATAATGTCTAGAAAATATGTTAAAAGAAAAGATAACCATCACAAACCTAAGACCATACCATTGTGGTTTAACTAAAAAAGTGCATAAAGTTCTTTTATATTACTGACACATAGGCATTAAGCTTTAACTAACCAACCCTTTAATCATCTAAAATTTGAAATTAAAAAAAAAACATAAAAAAAATGATTAATTGATTGAGGTGGACCCCACACTCTCACCCTCCTTTTTAACCCTTATGGGGCGGTGTTTTTAACCCTTATGGTACAATACTCTTAGAAAAACATATTTTAATATACAAAATCAAATATTAATATAAACTTATACCAAAATCTTTTCATTTACAAAAATTTCCCTTAACAATACATCAAACTTTGGAAAACAACAGTGAAGACATAATACACGAATACTTGAATATATGTTATAAAAGACGATAAATGATTTTTATCCTAGAAAAGCCAAAGAACACGCATAACAACAATGAGAATCGACGAACTGATTAGATTCTAGAATTAATATTTTACCGACACAAATGAAAGATGATACATTACATTTGGTGCCTTTAGTCTGGTTTCTTCAAGTTGAGGCAATTATCCGCTGCTCCATTGAACAATTCCTGCACTTGTTTCAATTCCTTCTCTGATATCACCAATAGCACGTCAACCCCATTAGAACAAAAAAACATCACCTTTTATCTACTATTATACATATAATCTTCTGTAAAAGAGCATTACATTTTTTTACCGTCATTGAGTTCAAGTCTAGTGTTTTTTTTACTGTGAGTTTACCTTTTAATCTAACACTATGTTAATTTTCTTTCTCCATTTTGACCCGTGTCCCCTGTTAGCTATTTTTCTCTACTTCATCTGACCCGTTTAAGTAATTAAAATATAACCTGAATTGACCCATTTTGGTAAATGAGCCAAAACTAACAGCACTAGTTTCACAAGAATCACATTTGAATTGAACTCTTCATAAAGAAATTGCAAAAACGACTCCTTTTTGACATAGATGCATTATTATTTCCCTTAACGGGTCAACATGCCCAAACTGACCCGTGACCTGTAACTTGTTTTAATGTCCAGCCATTTCGACTCATCCCAAATTCCAATCCAACACAACCAAACGAAACTGCTTTGACACCGATAGCAACGAGAAAAAAAAACAAACGTTTGACAAGGCTTTTGGATGTGCATGGCTTGACAATCGAACACTTGGTATCGGTACTTTCGGTACCGGTAAAATACCGAATTTTACCTTCAAATACCGGTACCATATTGTACCGTACCGAATGTTTCGGTACTGGTACCCAGTTTTGATGACTTTCGGTACATGTACGGTACCGGTACCACGCTCATCCCTACGCCTCAGTATTTTCGCTAAATTTATTTACCACAAATCGATTTACTTTGAACACACTGTAACTAATTAATTATCCCAAAAATTAATCTAATTGTCAAAAACTTCAGAACTGACACAATTTTCAACTCGAAGATGAGCTATTTGACTTTTAAAGTGTAAGTTTAACTCTGATTTGAGCCAAGAAACAACCCCAAATATCAGCACGAAAGAAAAAAAAATCGAGTGAACCAAACATGTAGAAAAAACAACATAGAACTAACTTACCTGCAGCCTCAAGTTGCTTTTGAAGTTCTTGACCAACAAGATCATTTTCAGCCTACACAAAAAAATCACTATCACTGAGATGAAAATCCATTACCATTCTTTTTTAATTCTTTAGTTTGTTATAATTACGGGTATGATGATTATTCAAGGAATGCACTATGGTAACAATTCATACCTGAAGTTCTTCAATTTTTTTCAGCTGCGCTTCTTCACCGCCTTCTGAAAAGGGAAGAGCAGCTACCAATGCATCGAACTACAGATGTTACAACACGTGAATGTTACTCGCAAGATATCGTATACTTTTAGATGGCATTACAAGAGTTAATATGCAAAAAAATTATCTACATTAGGTCCTATACATTTCAGGGAATTCACCTATTCGTTTTGCAACTTCTATATAATGAGAGAAGACATGAAGATGTAACTGTGGGAGTATAGCAACCTTTTACATGATCTATAAAGAAATGAAGACAGAGCCCACAAAACTATATAAAATAGTTGAAAATGTTACAAGTGAAAGGTCTAAACAAACCAAGGTTGCGTTTAAATGGGTCTTAAACAAATTATTGTAGTTTCTAACTTATAATTGTCAGCTCAGGATCGTTTATGACTTTAGGATCATTTAGAATGAACAAGACGAGTATGCACATATTCTGTGGAGGGTCTCAAGAACAGGCATGAATAAATAACACACACACAAAACACACACTATATTGCACATTAAAAATGTCGGTACATGTGGGTGTTTACTATTTATACCCTTACTAATGACCCTTATTTAACTGTAGAATGACAATTATATGAAGGTACATAACTACCCTTCTGACCCGTGTTTGACCACTTAATATCCTGAATATAGTTTATAAGTATAACCATAATAATTACACAAGTAAACTTTGGATATCTTGATTAACCTTAGGGCTGTTCAAAAAGCTCGAGCCTCGCTCGAAAAAATGCTTGCTAAAAAAACTTGATTTAAAATGAGCTCGGCTCGGCTCATGGCTCATTGGCTAGTTTAGCTTCGAGCTCGAGCCGAGCTGCCATGTTTAATTTCGAGCTCGAGCTCACCCTGACTCGTCTCAGCTAGACTCGTTTATCGCCCTAATTAATATTTCCAACAACAATAACCGATTTTGAGCATTTGAACAAACCAATAATAATTCCTATTTCTGATAATATACTAGCAAAATAATCACATTTTAATAAACACTAAACATCTAATTATTCATAAAAATGTAAACTAAACATCTAATTATTCATAAAAATGTAAATTACCAAATAATCACAAATTTCAACCAACTAATTATCCAATTCTAATTCGTTAACTCTCAATATTCCCACAACAAAACACATCCAAACACCCACCATCACATCAATTTACAACCAATTAACCTAACAAACTTCACCCCTTCAATATCCAAAAACACAAACATTAAATTAATCCAACAATTAATTTAACTACACCTGTTTAGCAGCTTTAACAAGTTCAGCACTCAAAAGCTTCGGCGTTTCCGATATATTATTACTAGGTGATTCTTCAGTGCTAGGGTTTGCAGTGGCACCGTTGGCAGACGCACCACCGGCGGCGGCGGTAAGTGCGGTGGCGGCGGCAGGTGCAGAAGGGGGTTCAGGGTAATTGGGGGAGAGACGAACTGGTGGTGCGTCTCTCTGCAAAGTTCCGAAGGTATTGAAGGCGATTGCAGCGATGGTGTTTACTTGTTCCTGTAATTGCGATATTATGTCCATTGAATTGGGGATTTAGGGTTTTTGTGGTTAGGGCTTGTGTTTGAGAAAACGGTTTTGATTGATTGAATCAGATCATGAAGAATGGAATTGGTTTGTTGAGTTGGGAGAGTACACCAATAACAAACATATGGGAAAGAGAAAAATTCACCTCGCAAAGAACTACAAAAGGCTAAGAGACAAGAGACCCTTAGAAGTACTTAACATTAATTCTACGTACGGACTTCTATTTTCGATCATGTCCTCAGAGAGGTGAAAGTCAAGTCTAACAAATCATTTCTAATTCGCTCTTCATAAGTTAATTTCGGCCTGTCTCTACTCCGTTTCCCCTCTGCGTGAGAGTTTCTATTGTTCTAACCGTAGTTGTCACTTTTCTCCTTCTTACATGCTCAAACCATCTCAACCTCCATTCCTTACCTTATCTGAGATATTACTCACTTCCGATCTTTCCCTAAAAATCTCATTTCTTATCCTATCCATTATAGGATAGTAAAGAATTGAAAAAAAAAAAAAAACAGAGATTCAATGTCTTTTGAGACTAGCTTAGTAGTTTGTAAAAACTAATTAATTTATATACCCGTTGTGTGTGGTGGGAGTTAAGGCTGGCATATCGTGTCAGACACGACTGGTTAAGACACAAACATGATAAGATACGAACACGAAACAGGTAAATACGAACACGATAGGAAATCTTATCGTGTCAGTTTTTCTTAACACGAACACGAACCTGATAATAAATAGGTTAACGAACACGACCTGTTAAGACACGAAAAATTTACAAGCGTATCATACGACTTGTTAAGACACGAGCAAGACCTGTTAAGAAACAAACTTTCCCTCGAGGGTGGTGTGTGGGGTCTAGGGCTGACATATTGTGTCACACACGACCTGTTAAGGCACAAATATAACCTGTTAAGACACGCATATGACCTTTGCATATACAGTTTGAATCCGGGAGGGCAGTTGGTGTCCAGTACCTACTTCCGTTAGAAGTCTCATATACTTATTAGCAACTGATTCTACACGAGTTTAAAATAATAGAGAAGTAATTAAAAATATGAGAGAGAGAAAAGAATTAATAGATGAGAAAATTAAGGAATTTTAATTAAGAGAGAGAGAGAGAGAGAGGAGCTAATGTCAATCTTACCCTTTTAATCTAAAAGATAATCAATGCAGTTTATTTTCAAGAAGTTGTTCACAAATGATCATAATCCTATATATATATAGTGGAGAGTTCAAACGAGAAGAAAAATTTTGTAAGAATAAAAAAAATAACTTTTAAACCAATAGAAATTCTCTATTTACTTCATTTAATGTGTGTATTTAATATTATGAAAAAGGGCATATAGGTAAATCTATAATTGTCATTAATTAGCTAATTAGTTAAATTTGTAACTCATTTTTAATATACTTTTTCAAGATAAAATAATTTATGGTGAAAGACAATTTTCGACATGTGTAGGATAAATTTTATTATGTGTAGGATAAATTTTTAAATGTATAGGATAATATGTTTTTGTTTATTAATAAGAGATAACACAAGAATAGTTATAAACTATTTAATGTTTTACAATTATACTCTTTCTTCATTTTCTTCTCACATTAATTTTTCTCAAATGAACCTTCCTATATATATATAATATATGTGTGTGTGTGTGTGTGTGTGTGTGTTAAAATAGGAACCACCTTTAGATGTGAGAATTGTAGGAATCATTATTCACCCCATATCTCTCATATATGAGTGATTGATATTGAATTGTTTAAGTTTAGATTTGTCTTTTAGTGATTTTATTAATTAAAAAGAAACAAATAGTACAAGAAGGGTATTTTATAAAATTTGAATTGTATACTATTCATATCAACTTGTCAAACTGACAATCAAACATCATAGACTACATCAGTCTTTATATCAACAAATTACGTTTATCTATTAAAAAAGAATTAAGTATAACACCTATGAAAATCAAAGAAAAAAAACAAAGCGTTTACATTCCACAAACGTTTAGAAGAATTCAAGCCGGCGATTAGGGGCGTAAAAAATATTTTTATCGTGTGTAATAAATTTTTTTTTACGTTCGACACCTTGCGCGAATTGTTTTTACATTCGATACCGTGTGCGAATTTTTTTTACATTCGACAACGTACGAGAAACAATTTTTCAAACGTATGTAAAAACTAAACATTTACGCGTGCCATTTTTACATAGGTTTGAAAAATAGATTTACACATGATGTTTAAAGAAGCTCGCATATAAGACAAATATAGCTTGCATTTTATAGAGAAAATTATGTAAAATTAGGGAAAATATAGCAAAAAGAAATAGATATCATTTTCGATAATATTGTATTTTCTAATAAAATATAAGAGAAATGTAACTTGTATTTTATAAAGAATATTATGTCATAATTGGGAAAATAGAGCAAAAAGAAATAGATATCATTTTTGATATTTTTGTATTTTCAAAATTATATAATACTTTTGGTGTTTAAATTTAAAACCTAAGATATTTTTTCTCAATTTTAAATATAAAATGCATAAAAGAGATGAAGGATAGAGATATTGTTATGTGAGACATATAACTGATGATGTGATGTGTTTTAAAGATATAAGAGAGAAGATGTGACATTGAGAGAAAAAACTAAAATACCCATTTGAATTAAATTATTGGTGATTGTTAAAATTTTATTGGATGGGAGAATTTATAATAATTTTCACAACTAATAATAGTTCATTTTAAACTGAATCCTATATATATAACCAAATATATGCAATATGTTATTTATATTTAACATAATTGAATTAAAGTATTATGATTTCAATCTAAATGAAGTTGAATATAATTAAAGTACTATGAATGAATTGACTAATATATCTCTTTTTGTTTTAAATGCATCAATTATGTAGTGACTTTCCACATGTATAACCCCTATCTCTGAATGCATCCATTATGTAGTGATTTTCCACATGTATAACCCCTTTCTCTTATTTACTATTGTACTAATGTGAGTGTCTATATATAATGGCATTTGTATATGATGTTAGAGCAATGAATATGAATTCTCCGTGTTCTATCCTCTACATGATTTCATAGTCTAGCTTTCATGTTTATATACATATATATTAGTTGCTAATAGACCGTTGTTTCACAACACGTTATCAGCATGACCGTGCTCTTTGTGTTTTCCTACCATTGGTATCCCTTTTCCTTGCCTTTGATGTACATTATTTTCCAGCCTAACTCAATCTCGCACGTTGAGAAAGCAACCCAATAATTATCCAAAATGAGGAAAGATGGGTTTCTTGTGCGATGGAAAGTTGGAAACCGTAGATGCGTAGCCACTGCTGACAAAATGTTTGATCTTCGGATCTGCAATCTCTACTAATAAAGGTATGATTCTTCGTTGATTATTTCATATTATATTTGTGATGATGATACATCAATCTTATTGGTGACACTTATTAATATACATATATAAACTTAAAACTGATGATTACTATAAATTCTAGGATGTAGTCTTATGATTGAACTCTTATCTATATATATTTTTTTTCATTTGCTTTTAGAAGTTATTATTATATACATATATATATATATATATATATATATATATATTAGCATGTTGGTATTCATCAGTATTTAGATGTTACATCATAAATTATGAGTTACAATTGACTAATTCATCTTTTTCTAATACTCATTATTAATTGAATAATTTTAGTTTTCGTTGACGACGACGATATTACGTATATTTATTTTATTTTTCTCTTTTATGAATGATCCTTTCTATTATTCTAAATTCGCTGGATTATCATTTAATTAGTTAATTTAATTATAATATATGTTGTTTAGGACTTTTGCAATCTAGTGATGCTCATCTGCATATTCCTTGAGCCACCATAATCATATATTTATGCTTCTTTATTAACCTTGTTAAGTTGTAAATAAAATTGTTGAATTATTTTGATTTGAGGAAGTTAATTTGTAATCTAGAGAATATTATATGTGCTTCTAGAATCCATGAAAAACAATTAAATTCAATATTCAATATTACAAAGTATGGAACTCAATATTTATGGACTAAACAATGCAATTGTATTAGGTATATATGCTTGTGTGATGGTAATATATACATGATGTATGTACTAGATTTTCATTTTGTATAGTTTATAATTTAAATGGATATGAATTATGTAATTAATTGTTTTTATTAGTAATTGTTAATACAAAGCATGTCAAAAAACTTTTACATAATTAGATATAAATGAGTTATGTGAGTAGTGCTCATTGGATATTAATCCCCTATTTATAAACATCAATTGATTTAGTTTTAAATAAACTATACAACTTATAAGCATAATTATTATTATTATTATTATTATTATTATTATTATTATTATTATTATTTTATTATTATTTTTTTTGTTGTTGTTGTTGTTGTTATAACATGATTATGCAGATATCGTTTGGTACTTATACTAAGGTTAATGCTGTAACAAATTTTGTATATAAGAAATTCATATAATAGATTAATATTGCTAGATATCATTAGTTGTTTTTAGAAAAACATTTTCTAGCGATGTCGGTACCTCTCATGTATTCATTATGCCATGTCATAATGTTTAACAATTTATTTGCATATTAACTATTACTATTGCTAGTATAAAATAGTGACTATTACTATTGCTTCATATTTACAATGTATAAATTGCTTATATGATGTCATCAGTTGTTTAAATATAAATATTTGAGAAGAGAAAAAAAGTGAGTATGTTATGCATTTCATCAGTATTACAATTTTCAAATAAAATTTTCAAATACAAGTAATAAATTATCTGAGAACTTGAAAGAGATATATGTTTAAGTTTTAAAGTAAGTATTCAAAATATATAAGATATTATGTTTGGTTATACCATAATAAGTTATTACATAAATTATATGCGTTTGCTTATTAGTGATAAAAATGTTTCTTATTTTATAAAGGCCCATTATAAGTTGCTTTTATATGATGACATGCTATAAGGTCATGTATTGTATGATTTGTTGCTATCTATACATTGTATTCTATATGCTATCACTTCTTTGCATCAATAATACCGAATAGAACGACTAAAACCAAAGTTATGGTTTATTGTCATTCTCATTATGCTTCGATTTGACACCAAAAGTGTCATACTCCTTATATTTCATTATCAAGTATACATGAAATATTATATGACTCGGACATATAATTACTTCTCAATTGACGTTATACGAAGAGAAGTTTATTTATAAGGGAAACCGGATAAAACAAATTTTGCTTGTCAAACCTCAAATATACTCCTGAAGTAGCAATATCATTTAAAGGGTATAAGCGGTTTGAAACGACTGTATATCTATATGTTCGAGAAAATAACCCCATAAAAATTGTATGGTTTTACCCTGATTCGTGAAGTGAATATATATTGATCATTGTAATCATGTGCATCATTGAGAAAATTGTAATGATGATCATGTTAACAATGAGATTGACCATTAAAAGTGAAACAATCATCATGTTAATAAGAGATCAAACTATCAGAAATTATAAGATAGCCAAGCTAATAATGAGATCGAATATCAGTATTTAATGATAGTCATGATGAGATCGACCACCAAAAGTGGTAAACTAGTGATTACATAACACCATGGTTTGAACTTTGAAGTTATAATACATTCTTTCATATCTTATGTTTTGTATTACATACGTGCAAGTAATACATATACAATATCATAAACCATAAGTTTATGGATCTTAATTATATGTTGGCGTGACTGGTTAGACCACACCGAGCCAATAATGATGTGAAACTTATTGAATAACCAGAAGATTTTTCATGATAATTAAACATGTCATAGTTGCTCTCAACAAAAGTTAATTATTTACCAACCAAAGTAGGGTGTGAATCCTAAAATATTATGGAATGAATGAAGGATGTATATACCCAAACATGATACCGTTTAGTGTTTTTAAATCGATGCATCGTCTAAATGGTCATCAAATTTACAACTTGAAGTTTGTGTAGCTTAGCTAATGAGATAGCAAGCATATTATTCGATATTGTCATATTTATGGTGGTTATAAAATTGAATTTAGTATCTATGATACTAATGATTATTGGAATACGTATTGAACTTTCTAAATGCTTAAGACACAAATTGCTTTTGTTAAAGACGATGATCAAACGTCTACAAATTGATTGCAAAGCCAATAATCAAGAGAGCACATGTGATTTTACATGCGGTAACATTATTTCACATCAAGCCAACATGCTGTAATAGTTTCTCCCCATTATAGTTGGTTTTGACTAGGAACCAAATAGATCCCATCAAACCTTTTATTGTGTGGTATACTATTGGAATTGATCCACCACAACGCATAAAGATTGAAACTCAAATAATGTTGGGAATATATGTTGGATGAAAATACTATTTATTACATACTTAGAGCAATTAACGAGATATTTATTTATGGCTCGTTAAATCTTACTTTAAGTAAATTAACATTTTCAACACTAGGGGGAGATTAATGGCAGTTGAAAAAAGGAATGGGTATGCATGAATTATCATTGATCTTCAAACTAAATTGTGTGAACAAGAAGTTCAAAAGATAACTCGTTACCTAGATTAAAGAATCAATCACCAGACATGTTAAGTGACCTAAATACAGTGACTAAGCAAGTCACGGAGTCAACTGCTAATGCTCCAATTAGGTTAATTGTCCTAGTAGGGCAACCATATATTAATGAGTCTATTGCACGCCTGAAGCGTGGTAGACTAGTCGATTCCAAGAAAATAAAAATTCATCGAAAAATTGGAGCAAGTAATGAAGAAGATGATCAAGTCGAGGTTATAGTAAAAAAAAGGGTTTCTTGAAGAGACATTAGACATGATGTTTCTGGAAGAACCTCAGGTATCTGAAAATAAAGAACTCTTAGTAAATTATATCATGTCTAGAAGTGTATGGAATCGAAACAAAATCACGTCGTTATACTTTTGTATATATAACGCTTAAAAAGATGAAATGATGAGGATCAAGATTTAAAATCTGCCTATGAATAAATACAAAGAAATGATTGGCCAAAAGGGAACGACGCAAATGAGCCAGAGTTGAATTCTCTATTAAAATGGAAAGCTTATGGGCCAGTAGTCCATAAAAAAAGTTGTAAAATATATTTAATATAATTAGGTCTTTTATGTGGATCAACAATTGATGGCACAAGGATTTCGAAAAGACCTATGATTAATTACGAGGAGACGTATTCTCTAGTGGTGGATGCAATAGCTTTCCAGTATTTAATTAGTCTGGTAATATAAAGAGAGAATTGATATGCATCTTATAAATGTTATGTATCATTTAGATACTAAAATTTACATGCAAGTCCTTGAATGATTTAAATTATGTAATTCATGTAAAGTAAGTTCTCGAGAACAATATGATCGTTGTATACAGATTCATTTTTGAATACGACTGAACTCCTGATGAGTTTCTTAAAGCACTTGAGTTCTTTAAATGTGAATCAAAACATCTTAACGATGTAATTTTTGTGCACCAATAAACATACATTGAAAACTTGTACCCAGTGATTGTGCATCTCAATAAATAGTGTATCATGGTACAATATGGATTTTGTAGATTAAAGCATGCGTTCATGACACCATTTACATGATATAGATATCTATGTGTTAAATGGGCAAATTTATATAGCAAAACTCCTGAAGAGTGAAAGCACATGCATATATGGATAAGATGGAACGAATTCCCTCATGGATTGATAATGCTAGAAGCATTGATGTCAAAACCTCAAGAATATACTATATGAAGTTGACAAAATATGTGGACTAAAACAGTTGAGTCAAATATGATATAATTGACTCACCAGTGAGCTCGAAACGAGAAATACATATGGTGAAGTTGGTCCATTTGTTTTCATTAAAAGAACGATATGAGGTTTACAAGTATTGCAATATATGTTGATGATGTCACTGAATCTCCCGAAGAGAAAAAAAGAGCTCAAATATTTAAGCAAGAATTTGCAAATGAAATACAATATTGAAAATTTATGGCTCGATACATAGGATATACGTTTATATTATAATCCATCAATCATAATACATCTAGAAAATGTTGGACATTTTCATATGGACAAAGCTTTTGGTGTAAGTATATTTAATGATGTTCAAATATTTGATATAGATAAAAATGACTTTTATCATCTTCTATCGAAGAAGCAAAGATCCTTGGTCATGAAGTACCATAATTCAATACAAATTGTATTAATATATCTTGCTAGCTATACACGAACATATACCATTAAATTCATTGGCAAGATTTAACTCGTGTACGACGAGGAGATAGTGTAATGAGTAAAACATTTATTTTCTATACCTTTAAGGTATGAAAGGTATGGGTTCATATTTTACTAACCCATCAACAAGTTTGGTTAGTTTTGTAAATGCATAGATTATAACAAAATACATTCATGGATCTTATGGTATCTACTTACAAGAGGAGGTAATTAAAGTTTTACATGAAGATCATACATCTAGTTCATTAATAGATTGCACATCAAGCGACAATCACTAACTACACAAGTTTTTCAACAACTTTCATAGAAGATTGGCACTTGTTACTTGAAATGATACATATTATATTGAGGGGAGTTTTACATAAATTGCACTCTTTACCCTTCACTAAGTTTTATCCAATTGGATTTTCTTAGTAAGGTTTTTTTTGAGACAACGTATCTGATCCGGAAGTATTAGGGGGAGACAATACGCGTTGCACTCTTTTTCCCTTAGCTGAGGTTTTGTCCCATTGGGTTTTCCTAGCAAGGTTTTAATGAGACAACATCATTAAGCGTATTAAAGAATAGTATTCCATCATGTGGATAGTCAAGGGGGAGTGTTATAAATGCATCCATTATGTAGTGACTTTCCACATGTATAGCCCCTATCTCTAAATGCATCCATTATGTAGTGACTTTCCACATGTATAACCCCTTTCTCTTATTTACTATTGTACTAATGTGAATGTCTATATATAATGACATTTGTATATGATGTTAGAGCAATGAATAAGAATTCTCCGTGTTTATCCTCTACATGATTTCATAGTCTAGCTCTCATGTTTATATACATATATATTAGTTGCTAATAGACCGTTGTTTCACAACACTTTTATACTAAAAATAAAGATAATAAACCCAAACTAAAATTTTACTACCTAATAAATTAATACCTTATCTTATTTTTTTAACAGCAAACTTGGATCACTAACAGACTACTAAAGTATTATCATCATTTTATTGATAATATAATTGTCACCTTCCATCCTCATACAATTTATCCCATTGAGAATAAAACAATATTTTAGGTCGTATTCATGAAGATTTAGCTCAAAGGAGCTCGTAATTTAACCCACCCTTGATTAAACATACCTTAAATGCAAGTTTTCAGGTTTCACCCGCATGCCCTACCTCCTTTCGACTTACTATGGCATGTAACAGTCCAGGAGCATGCCATTCATCTAGTAATCCAAGAAATAGCCTAAGTGCCGGTCATTCTATACACATCCAATTTGCTAAGCCAAAAGATTAGACTGATATAAGTTACAAATAAAGAGTTGGGTTCTATTAGTGTCTTCATCGAATAGTCAATTTCGAGTTACTTGAATTGGGTTATTCGAGTTTTGAAGCTTAAAATCCGTATTCGAATTTGACTTGAATTCACATGAATTTGAGTTAAATTTGAGTTTATTCAAGTTATTCAAATCAGATTAAAAATATAATAGTTATAGGTCAATGACAAAAGACACCAAAAATAATACCAACAAAACATAGGTCAATGACAAGCAACACAATATTATAAAATCCAAATTAAGTGATGATCATTATAAAAAGGTGTTTAAATTGACGACAAAAGAAAGAATGGCTACATTTAACCAATGTATTAAAAACCGGTTTTAAACCATATTAAGCTGGGTATAAAAATGGTTTAATTAATTGTACTGTGCGATTCAACCGAGTTAACCAGTAAACCCTATAATTTTATAAAAATACAAATTCAACTTAAAAAATAATCCAAAAGTACATATTTTCATAATAAAAAATAATCTAAAAGTTAATCTATAATTAAAAAATAATACAAAAGTACTCAATTTTCCAACATTAATATTTTTAATTAAAAGTGTACGAGAGGTTTATGACATTGAAGTGTTAAAATGCATAAAGTTCACGATGAAATATGGAAGAGTGGAAGGCCTTGAGTAGGAACTTGGAACGCTAGGCTAATTATCGAAAATATGGAAGGTTGGTTATTATTCAAATATTAGATTATAATAAAATATAATAATCAAATCTGTTCAGCAAACCGGTTCGAGTCTGTAGAACCGTTGGTATATAGCAAATATCGTATTCTAATTTTACCAGCCTTATTTGTACTGGGCCTATGTCTGATATCTGGTATTACCGGTCGATACATACCAATATTTAAAACATTATTCTATGAAAAAACAATTATAGTTGTACGCTTCAGAATTCGTACGATCTGGATACTACGGGATTATTTTATCATGTTAAATTCTAGATAGCTTCTATCTTGAAGGTTTATTATTTATTATGCATTTTATATAAAGAATTAACGAATCCCAAACCGTGAAACCAAACCGTTAGTAATTGTTCGGTTTTAATTTCATTGGTTCAGTTTTGGTTTTAAATAACAAAAACCGCTACTAACGCTTTGGCTTAAGATTTGACTAAAAATGGATCGTGAACACCCCCACTTTTACCACTTAAGAATGGGATGAGTTTACTTACAGATTAAAATATTTTGATGATTCTTTTGTAAGTTCAGTTGGATAATTCAAGAAGAAAACAAAATCGAATATCAAATTCTGTTATGAAAATAGCGTGTACCATAGCTGAACCAAAAACTCTAGTTTTTTAGCTGAAAAAGCGTCACAAATTTAAGTTGAAACGACACAACTCTTGTGAAATAGTATGTCAAATTGACGATTATAGTTTTTGGCAGTTATTCAATTGTGTTATTAAGAAATCACCAGCATGAACTCCATCATCTATAATAACTTAGTTTCTTCTGATTTTCCTAGTTGCTACTGTAGTTTAATTTCCACTGATGACCCAAGTTGTTTATAAGTAGCAACTAATGATCTTAGTTACCACCAATGATTAGTAGCAACTTACAACTTTTATTTGGTTCTTTATAACGATCAATTTTGTTCAGCTTTCTATGGATTATCCTGCTCATTCACTCAGCGAGACGCCGGTTTGGGAGCTAAGCCCCCTTAAAACCCCCAAGTCACTACGGGTTTAGCACTCTTGAACGACTTGTTTCTAAGGTGTTAGAAATGATAATAGTTTTGTATCAGTGAGCACTCCATGTCTCCAAACGTATAACAAAGTTTATTTTCATTCCTCTTTAATCTCAAGTAGGCATTAGAATTACCAGCAATAACCAACCTTTTCTTATAATAAAACCAGTTACATTAATGGTTGCTCTAATACAACATTAAATAGCTATTTGATATTTTATTTATTTATTGATATCAACATGTGGAAAAGAACAAAAGTAGAAAAGTACATGTCAATAATCATTTTAAATCTTAAAAAATAAGTTGAAGAGGTTTTTTCTTTTGCAATGTTACCCCAAATTTTTCGTTCATGTCGAGCTTTGATGGATCTTCATCGTTCGGGAGAACCCAACGGAATTGGTTAATTAAAGATGCTAATATAGACTGAACACTCTTAATACCAGACGGTAAACCGGGGCACATCCTTCTCCCTGCACCAAATGGTATGAACTCAAAGTCTTGGCCTTATAGAATCCAAGTGCGAACCAAGAAATCTTTCGGGTCTGAATGAGAGAGGTTCTTCCCAGACTTCTGGATCTCGACCAATTGCCCAAACATTGATAAAGATTAGCGTATATCGAGGGATTGTATAGTTCATCACCTCACAAGTCTCCGAAGCACAACGAGGAATTAGGAAGGCACCGGCGGGTGTAACCCTTGATACAAGCATTTAAACAAGGACATTCGGACACTTGTTGGAGTTTGTTTATGCTTCAGCTCTTCTTGTACTTTGGAAAAGGCTTCTTTGTTTTTTAGCAACGCGGCCATGGCCCATTCAATTGTTGAGGTTGTAGTATCTACACCTGCTATGAATAACTCCTACCAATAAAAGCACGATTAATGAAAACTTAAGAATAAAATAAGCATATAGGCTTTACAAATTAAGGTTTATTTTCATTCAGAAGATATCTAATTACCTTTTGCAGTATATACGATATAGCTCGTGGAATTTTTGCGTGCGATGAGGCAGGGACTCGGGATGTGTATAAAACATATGTATATGTGTATAAAACATAAGCATATGGTCACAACAGTATAAATAATAGTTGAGTAACAAAGTTACGTTGTGTACGGTATTGAAGGGGCATGGTCTCACATCCTGCGCGACCAAATGAGTTAACCTCAGGTCGCGCACGAGGCCACACTCAAGATACATCACAAAGATGATTTCTGAGACCTTATGCCGACTGCATAGACGTTTCTTGAGTCGCGCGCGGGATCAGTATCAACACCGAACAAGTGCAAGAAGTACAAGTGGCAGAGCTGTGGGCCAATAGGCGCCCAACAGGCTGTATTGGATCATGCTGCACGATGATAAATCGTGCAAGGGACAAGAAGTACACAAGGACACCTACGTGGCACCAATCAGCTTGCGCCGACCAATGCCACACGATCTCCACTCAACTGTTGGTGACAGGCCAGACAACAAGGACAATTGTCAGACACGTGGATCCATTCACTTCGCTCCAGCTACCCTCTCGTCTTGAATCACTAACGGTCGTGACAGAGGAGGCAAAACGGATATTCCTTGTTGTCGACCTCAGGCCCAAGGCCCATCAAGGCATCTCCTTCACAAACCACTCCGGCTATAAATAGAGAACTTCATCTCCAGGTTTAAGGATCGCTCTTTAACTCTCTCACTTAATACACACACTGTTATCCTTAAAAAGCTATACTTACTCTCACGCCGGAGGGTGGTTACAAGGAGAACCCCCTATCCTCCTCCTTGTAACGAGCTTACGGTGTGGTGTTGGTTTTGCAGGATCTTGATTGCTATTTGGACGAGATGAAAGAAGCTTAAACTTTATATGTGAGGCATAAACCATAAACTAATCATTAGATTAGTTTGGTGTTTCTTCATTGTCGCCCACCGATTTTTTACAATCACTTTTCATCATCTTTCTAAGCTAACACTCTGATTCAATTGCTGATCAGAGTACTCCGTTTCCGACTTACGGTGCCAACTCTCATATAGGGGCGGTAGCGGACAACGCGCACGTCCAAGACCAACCTATTGACGAGTACGCTAAATGAGGTTACACCGAACCCGGGGTTATCCGCGCAAGAGGTCCTTGTACCACCCAAACGGTGACCCCAACAATTCAAGTAGCGGGTTCTTCTACTCCTGCAATGTCAGGATAACTAGAAGGAGAAACCCCCGTGTCTTAGTTCGCAAAAAGCCAGGCGACTTTGAGCCTCATTTACGTACAACTGTGCATGCAACAGGGGTAAGCACCAGCTCAAACTCAATAGACTCCGATGGTGGCACCGATGCCCAGACAGTTAAACTACGAAACACCGCATCAAGAGTATATGCAGAGACATCACATCAACAGACCAATGTCGCCGAGAAGACAGAGCGTTCACACCGCGCGTGATGTTCACAATGACTCAGAAAGTTATTTCCACACACCTACCGAGTCCAGGCAGCGTATTCCGATCAGTAGCTGGCTTGGGCCGCACAACATTCTGAACGCTGAATGGAACACCAATACTGATGAATCTGACCAAATACCAGCAAGAGGTTACCTCAGTTTTCAATTGTCTTCCAAAAAATCACGAAGCTTAGAAGCCAAGGATGCGGGCAAAGTAAAATCCATCGGCAGAACACGATTAAAGTTTAGTGTACAGACAAGCAGCTGCAGCAGAGCAGTCAAAGTTCATACACGAGATCACCCTAGCGCCATTAGAAAAGGCAAAACTTCCACAAACTGTTTGTAAGTTCAACGGCTTAACAGATCATACGATTATGTACAACTGTTCACCAGCGTCAGAGTAGTGAGAGGAAGGACCATGCCTATGTGGTGCCATCTATTTGTACAAACCCTCACAGGATCTGCTCGCGCATGGTTTGACAGCCTCCCCGAAGGGAAAATCAAATCATGGCCAAATTTTCAAGAGAAGTTCCTTACGCACTTTAGCTAGCAAAGGCGCTACAAGCGCGACACGTCGGAGGTTATGAACATCTGGAGGCGCGATAATGAAGGGTTGGAAGATTTATCATTCATCAGTAGTGCCTAGAAATTGGCAATGTGAATGAAGACCTTATGCGCGCTCATTTCAAGAAAGCCATTCGATGATGATACCTTGATCAGGACTATCACTGGCGAAGACGGAATGCCAGAAGAATGGGACAAGTTGATGGCAGCAGCACGGGTAGTCGCCTAGACTGAAGAGTCACTGACTGGAGCAGATCTAGCAGTATTCGGATGATCAATATTCAAGAATCAACGTCATGAGTCTAGTAGGCGCAACAGAAAGAACAAAGAATCCGAATGGAGATCGAACCAGTCTGGCAGCTATGATGAGAGGCCTCGTTATGACGACATGTCTAGATATAAAGAAGATGCTCGCGCAACAATCGACAAGATTGGATACGAGAAAGCGGTCAAAATTAGAATAGAGAAAAACACTAGACTCCACTGTCTAAGACACCTAAGGAGGTTCTCATGAAAGAGAATCATGATTTCAAAGCCCGCCTTAGATGAAAAATAAAAAAGGTCACGACCCAAAACATGTATTGTGATTTTCACAAAGATACTGACCACTTGACTGATGATTGCATCAGGCTTCGCGCTGAAATCGAGAAAGCCCTCAAGAGTGGGAAACTCAGCCACTTGGTAAAGAATGTGCACAGAGAAACGCGACAGATAAAAAGAACTGATGAAGGGGGCAGAAGAAGGTCCAGCGTCTGTAAACTCATATGGTCGAAGGAGGACCTCGTCGGAACACAAAAAGCAAAGGCAAGCGCCCGCTCGATGAGTAATAGCGCAAACTATAGGTAATTTTCCCAGTGGTCTGCTGGGGTCCCCGCGCCACATGCTCTGTTGTAGTCACGGGTATCCTAGGCCATTATGAAATAGTTTACATATTTATCGATCCCGGAAGCATAACCGACATCATATTCGAACAATGTTTCAACCAGTTCGATCCCGAATATAAAGCACACTTAGAGCCAGTGGACTATTCCCTATCAGGGTTCTACAATGAAACAGTGTTTTCGCTCCGTCAGATTTCCTTTCCGGTCACGCCGACAGACGGAAAACACTTAAGAACGATAGAGGTAAATTTCATGGTAATGCTAGCCAACTTAAGACATGATGTCTTGATTGGTAGAGAGACCCACGGTCAGTTGAGCAAGGTGACGTCCACCCATACTCTGCAATCGGTTTCCCGACGGAAACCGGGGGTGGCGATCATTTATGCGAAGAAGGAGGTGATGGCAGTCGAGGAAGTGCGCCCAAAGAAAGTGAGCAAACCTTCTCCGCGCACAGAGCTGGAGAAGTGGGTTTTAAAAGAAAATACCCATAGCAGACAGTAACGCTTGGACTCACAATGTCCGAGAACATTCGAATGTTCCTAAAATGGTTACTCTTCAACAACATGGATATTTTCGCCTTGTCCCCGTCTGACATGACGGGTGTCCCGCGCGATATAGCGGAGCACTGCTTGAACATGTTCCCATCAATAGAACCGATAGTTCAAAGGAAGCGCAACCTTGGCTCTTCAAAGACCAAAGCAATGAATGAACAAGTTTCTGAGTTGCTAGCAAACGAAGGATGGTGCGTGTGCGTCGACAACAAGGACCTCAACAAAGCTTGCCCTAAAGATTGCTATTTTCTTCCGGAGATAGAAAAAAAATTGATTCTCCCCAGCCATTTCGATGGAAATGCTTTTTCGATTGCTACAAGGGTTACCAAGTGTAGATGGCATTGCAAGATGAAGATAAAACGGCTTTCCGCACGGAAATGGGTTTCTTCTGCTGCACAAAGTTGCCTTCGGCTTACGTAATGCAGGGGCTACATATCAACACTTAATGGATTAGACTTTCGAAGATGATATAGGAAAGCATGTCAAAGTGTACATTGATGATCTGGTGATTATGAGCCTAGAAGAAGATTAGATGTTGAAAGACATAGAGAAAGCCTTCAAATCCTTGCGCAACGTCAACATTAAGCTCAGCCTGAGCAAGTGTTCGTTCGGAATGGAGTAGGGTAAAATTTTGGGGTTTATGTTAACAAAAGGCGGTTTCAAAGTAAACCCAGTAAAGGTTCAAGCCATTGAGCGCATGCCATCCCCCAAGTCGATGAAAGACATGCAACGGTTGGCCAGCCGCCTAGCCGCGCTAAATCGTTTCCTGTCTAATCACGCCGCAAAATCTTTTCCTTTCATAAGCACCTTGCGCAATTGTGTCAAGAAGAGCGAGTTCAGATGGACGACCGAGGCAGAAACTACCTTCAAGGAAATGAAGGTGTGCCTGATCCAACTCCTAACGTTGACTGCACCACGCGAAGACGAACCACTCATATTGTACTTGCCAGCTTCAGACAAAGCATTCGGCGCGGTACTATTGGTTTAACGGGAGGGGATTCAAACTCTAATTTATTATGTTAGTAGAATGCTCACCGATCTAGAAACTCGGTATTCTATCATGGAGAAGCTGGTGCTCGCGCTAGTATATGCGTCCAGGAGGTTGCGCAGGTACTTTACCGGACATGTTATTTATGTTTTAACCAACTATCACATTGGAACAATCCTCAAGAAACCATAAATCTCAGGAAGATTAGCAAAGTGGGCTATCGAGCTGGGTGGTCACAACATCGTGTACCGACCACGCCCAACAATTAAGGGACAAATCCTGGCAGATTTTGTCACGGAAGTCCCCGAAGGAAAAATCCCTGAATGTGAAGCGGTTGAGGCCCCTGCACAAGAAACATTAGAAGAACTTTGGTTGTTGTTCATGGATGGAGCATCCAATGAAGACGGTGCAGGGGCAGGTTTAAGGCTAGTCAGCCTGGAGAAGCATGAGTTCACATATGCTATCCGATTGGACTTCAAAAATACGAATAATGAGGCAGAATACGAAGCCTTCTTAGCCGGATTGCGTTTGGCAATCAAGATGGGAGCCAAAAACCTACAAGCACACGTTGATTCACTACTTATCGCCAGAAGATCAACGACTTGTATGATGCAAAAGGTGAAACTATGGTGCTTTATCTTGACCAAGCCAAGGAGCTGATTCAGAACTTCAAATCATTCAAAGTGGTTCATATCAAACACAGCAAAAATAAACCCGCAGACACGCTGAGTAAACTAGCTTTAACAGCTTTTCAACACCTGGCCAAAGATGTCTAAATTGAGGTTCTCAAAAATCCTGTGTACCGCTGCGCCTAGTCAATGTCATTGAAATAGGGTCACCATCTTGGATGACGCCCATCATTCATTACTTGCAAGCGAGGAGTCTCCCTGAGAACAAAGTGGAAGCACGAAAGATCCAGCACAAAGCCTTGTTTTATCAAATGGATGACAAAATTCTTTACCGAAGGTCTTACCTAGGGCCACTTTGCGATGTGTGGACCCACAAGATGCCAATTACCTAATTCATGAGATTCACGAAGGTATCTGTGGAATCCATGCAGGCCTGCGCATGGTGTTCGCTAAAATCATGAATGTGGGATACTATTGGCCAGGCATGTATCTGGATGCGTAAAAGAGTTGCGCAAATGTGACTCCTGTCAGCACCACCCAAAGACAATGCGACCGAAAAATGATTTGATCCCAGTTTCCACTCATGGCCATTTCAACAATGGGGCATCGATATGGTAGGCCCCTTCCCAGAAGCTACAGGCGTAGTAAAGTTTATAATCGTTGCAATTGATTACTTTACAAAATGGGTAGAAGCAAAAGCACTAGCATCAACCTCCACAATAATCGTGCGCAACTTCATCTAGGAGCACATCAATTGCCGATTGGGCTTCCATTGCGAATTGTTACCGACAATGGAACAAACTTCGCCTCAGAAGACCTACACAACTGGATGCAAGAGCTACACATTGAACCCACTTTCTCCACCGTGCACACCCACAGGGCAACGGTAAGGTGGAAAGTATTAACAAAGGCATTGTCGAGGGAATCAAGGCTCGACTAGGCACAAAGCGCAGAGGGTGGGTCGATGAGCTCCCCAGCATATTATTGCCTCATCGCACCATTCCCAAGACCAGTAATGACGAGACTTCTTTCAGCCTAGTCTATGCCTTGGAAGTAGTATCCCGGCTGAAATTGGCTTCCCTTCACCTTGCTTGACGACAGTCAACACGATCGACAATGAAGCGGAGCGCCGGCTTAACTTGGACTTACTTGAAGAATGGCATGAGAACACAGCCATAAAAGAAACCAAGTATAAATCCAAACTGGAAAAGTACTATAATGCGAGGGTGCGCATTTGTACTTTCAATCCAGGCAAATATGTCTTTTGGGACAATGAAGCCTTCAACACTGAATACCCAGGGAAGCTTGCACCTAAATGGGAAAGTCCTTACCTTATCCATGAGGTCTTGGACAAGGGCGCGTACAAGCTTCGCACGTTGGACAACCATATCATTCCCCGAACATGGAATGCACAACAGCTAGGGAAATGCTATATATAACACAACCTTTTTGTAAGCAATGGTGAAGAGCCTGACAGGTTTATCAATATAAAGTGTTGTTTACATTACTTTTCCATGTTGAACTTCTTTACTTAATACAAGTTACAAATGCATGTTAAACTTTTAGTCCGCGCAAAAACATTACAGTAAATTACGAACTCATGAACTAAGCTTCCAAGATTCTTTTAAATTAATCGCAGAATCGGGCTACGACGTTCAAACATGAGCCACACTTACATTTATTCGCACTACCTAGACAAAGTTCCTACCACAACACAATAATTGTAACTTAATTTTTGTATGTAAAGGTAAGTATATTAACAAAAGCACGACCGCGCACCAGTTACAAATATTAAGTGTTTAAACACTACATCCAAATCTACCAAGGCATCAAAGCCGTTACAAAATCTAGAAAGCGAAAGTACAACATTATCACTCCGCGCCATAACCACCGGCATCTTAACCTTCCGACTCAGAAAGCTCCACCGACTCTTGTATCTCGAACAGAACCTTCAAACGTGCTACGTAGTCATCATGTTGCAAGGCGTCATTCACCAAATTCATAATTGGTAAAGAAAGGGTGTTATAGGCTCCTTGTTTCGTAGCATAGACAGTTTCAGCCTCCGCACTAACCGAGCAGTGGCTACTATCCACACTATCTGCATTGCCTCTTGCACATGATATGTGTAAGTCCCTGATTCAGATCTGTACACGGTATCACAGCAACTAATCGATTGCGGAAAGAAAGATTAGATGAACCGAACAAGAACAATCTCTGATTAATCAACTTGCATACACTGAAGGGTGTCTGATACAAGATATCGCCCTAGCTTTAGAGTGAATAACAAATTAACAAGCAACCTAAACCCTAACCGCAACACATGTATTTATACTAATCTCAAAACCCACTAATTACAACCCTAGGCCCATAAGGCTCTAGGAAGCCCACTCCTACACCCTTAGCCCAAAATGCAACTCTAATGTGTAAACCTTTTAGCTAGCGGCCCAACAATCTCCCCCTAGGTTTACAACATTAGGCTACTAATCCTTCGGTAGTGCATCAACTCCCATCCTGCCTACCATGATCCCTGCAATCGCCGCTATCCAATTCTTAGCACACGACTCGTACAACTCTGCTGTTTGGATATGATTCGCTGCTAGAACCTGTAGGTCTTCATCGTGAAAGCTCAGTAAATCAACCAAATCGTTCACATGGAAGGCTTTCTCCTTTAGTCACAACCGCTACATTCCCGACCTTTGGATCATACATCCAAAAGTTAAAATTCTTCTAAATACTTTGGGGAATGTTGGAGCGACTAGGAAAACTAGTTCCTTATCAGTCGGAGGCCACATCACAGACTTAAACCTTCTGCCAGTTCTCGCATCCCTAACACCTTTAGCTGCCCGTAGATACGGTTTAGCTATCTTCATCGTTTTGAAACCATTCTTCACCTCTCGTTCCAGCTTCTTAAAAAATCTCCATCCTCTGACCATGCTCAGTCATATCAGTATTAGTATACGAAGCCTGAGAAGATCAGTCAAAGCGACTTTCGTCCATGTTTCAAACTGGGACTCCTTGGAGTAATATTCGCGTGTACCGTCCTGTGGAACAATCATCCACATCTTCTTAACATGATCATAAGTCCAGCTCAGCACACTTGACTTATTCCCAACCTTATTGTAATAGCTTGATCCAGTTCCATGACAAACCTATCAGACTGATTAGTAGGATCCTTCAACTGAAAGTTTTCCGTCGAGTGGATTTACATCGACGTTCTTCATCAAAACCATATGTTTCTTCTTTGGAGCAGTTTGCCTTCCCTGACTCGTACCAGTAAACTTCCTCTTTGGAGCGATTCATATAATCTTCTAAACCAACCTGGCGGTCGGCTGCGAGCTGTTCAGCTGCTATTCTGACTGCTTCTCTCTTTTCTGCAGCTTGATGATGATGTTCAACATTCATAGGATCATCAATCGGATGAGAAACTCACGCCCAAACTTATTCTCCAACTTCGCCTTTAGATCATAAACCATAGTCATCAATAACGAAACGTCACCCTGAAGTTGGTCTATCGTCTGATCACGAGTGTCTAACCGAGTCTGTAGAGAAGCTATCTGTGCATCCTTAAGAATAACCTCTTGCTCGAGTACTACCACCCTCTTCAGATAAACTACATCAACGTCTTCCTCATCATTATCAATCCCACTGAATTCGAATGCTCTCTTTTCTAATCGCTTCAAATACTCAATATCTTCATCCTGACCACCACCAGAACCACTACCCCCTGCCCCCGAGCTTCCAGCACCAGCAGAACTACCACTACCACCACCAAAATCCATCATCTCGAATACAAATTCAACTGGAATGGACATGACATAGACTGAGTGGCAACAAGAGGAACTATCGGTTCTTCAGCAGCAACAGGCTCAACAGTGGAAAGATCGGTAAAAGATACAGTGACCGAGGATATAACAATGATCGGTTCTTAGTAGTATCATCAATACGAGCTTTGGTTTGTATCTGGACTTCTGTATGGATGGGTTCGTTAGTATGAATAGGTTCTTCGGTTGCTTCTGTTCGTCGCTTCTTCAATAATGGTTCTTTCTCTTTTTCAACATCTTCAGCTGTATCAGCTTCAGTAACTGGGATATCAGAATGAGACAATACGAGAGGAGGATTCCCTTGTTGCTCCTGAATCTCATTAGATGCGCAATAAGAGCCGCTAAGTTCTAAGTAGTAATCTCTTATAGCTCTAGAATTGGATGAATTTCAGATTCCATAATAGATTCCAAAAGAGCTTCTTCATCATCAGTATCCTCATCAATAACTAAACTTTAACCTCAATCTCTTTCTCTACCACCGGTATGTCATGCTCTTCAGCCACCGTAGCATTTATCGGCATAGATGCTGGGATATCCTGACCAATCACCTCAAAAAACTTCCCAAACTTCTTCAACGGCATACGTCCAACAAAAACTGTCTTCGATGTCGATCTTTTCTTCTTTATCATGCTAAAAATAGTCGGACCCATGGGTTTCATATTCAGCAAGTTCTTATCGGAAGCATCCTTAGCTAAATCAGAATAACGGGCATCCAGAATCAGCTGCACAAATCTAGGATACAACAAAAACATCTTCTTCTTCGACAGCTCAAGAATCTTCTTCATATTCTCGAAAATATAACCAGAAAAATTATATTTCCAATCCAGCATGAAAGATATATCGCTGAAGTCTGCGTCTGGTTCAGTTGATCTAACCCGCCCTTGTCTCTGATACGCACTGCATGAATATGTGAACTAACAATCTCCAGTACGCTGGGAACATCTTCTTCAACAACGGTGGATATGTTCCCTCATAACTCATCTCCGTCAACACCGGCATCAACTTCTTCTTATCATATAACTTCGGATCGCTCCGCTACCTCAACACTTCCCGAATACATGCTTCGTTCATGATAATCTCCTTCCCCTAAATAGATGAACTAATATAGGGCTTCCCATCAGCACCCCTCAAATGAAATCTCGCCCGCTTCCAAAACATGTGCACTAATCATGATAGATAACAAGATTCGCTCGGAGTGCATACGTGATCCGGCAGTTATTCAGACCCACCATCATAGACTTGAATTCTTGGAAAAAGTCCGTTGGTGGATCCGACAGATAACCCGCCTGGTTATGGAACTGCTCTTCGACTAATAAAACAGCATCAAAAGCCGCTTCAGCCATTTCTGTCAGAAGAACAACAGATTAAACCATACTCAGCAAAACATTTACTAATCAAACCAGATATCCAAGTTAACATAAGTTAAGTAGCCAATTTTTAAACTAAGAGGTCAAAAACCCATTAGTTCAAAAATGATTGGCATATCAATAAACATATCAAATACAAAGGGGTCCAATAAACAAGTCCAATAACGGTTCAATCACAAGAAAAGGTCATTAGTGAATTTGACAGGTTCAAGGTTCATTTTAAAGGTTCAGGTTTAAGGTTCAGATAAAGTTCAACACTCAATCCGAAAGGGTCAAAGGCAATCCGAAAAGTTCCAAAACAAGGTTCAGAAACAATCCAGAAGGTTGAAAAACCATTTCGGAGAGTTCAAACACTAAGATCCGGAATCAAAAGGGTTCAAACATGAATTCGGATGAACCCCTTATCATCTTAGATGAATGTCATCCGAAATGGAATCCGAGTTCATCCATTTCGGTTGAATTCTCATCCGAGATGGAGTCCGGAATGCATAATTTGTTGAAGTTTCATCCGAGATGCTTAATTACATGAAGATTTGAAGATTAACATTTAATTTCGATGATTAATGAGCATCTTATACCTAATTCTAATGTAATTCAGATGAATGTGAAGATAATCTAATTCGGATGATATCAGAATGTTTCGGAGGAAAAATTTTAGTGAATGATCTGAAATGCAGCATTGATAATCTGATATACTATTCTGGAATGGGCTTGGGCCTGAGAATTTGGGCCCAAGTCAATCCGAATCCAACTAAACATCATCCGGTTTCCAATTTGGATACAATCCGGAATGGTCTTGGTCCAATTGATTTGGGCCCAATCCGGACAGATTTCAAGAGGCCCAACTCCAAACCAGAAAGCCCAGTTCGGAACAGTAGCCAGTCCGAAATGGTCAAAGGAGGAGGGGCCCAATTCGGTTAATGGACCGATCCAGAATGGGTCAAAAGGCCCAATCCGGAACAATACCATGATGGGCCCAATATTGTTCAATTTCAAAAATTTCAAAATTTTATTGGATTAGCCCAAATCCAAAACTCAGTAGGCCAGTCCAATACCCCTTGACATAAATCATCTAACTCAATAATCAATAGTTTAACTAACCGAGCAACCAAACAGATTTTTACCAAATATACAGAAAAAGGCAAAGCATTTAAACAAAATCAATACAACATATACATAGTTTTGCTATGGGATCAATCATTTCAGGCAGACTAAGGAACACTTTTCAGTGTGAGCTTGGTCAGACTGGTCTAAGCGATTGTCAATATATTTGTCCATTTAAACCTACGCGCTCAGATTTCTACTTTTTGCTTTATGATACGCTTAAGGTAATGTTATACTATGATACCCGTGTGTCCCACTCCCTGACATACCCCCGTGATCAAGGTAGGCACAACGGTTTATAACGTTTTGGTAACTTATACTGGAATCATCCTAGCTTTACAACGTTAGACCATTGATCACAGGTATGCACTATCGCACAGTCAAAGTTTTCAATGTTTTGTGTCCAACAAGGGTGAGACATACACCTTTTGGTGCGAATTTTGCTTTTAGGAGCAATTAAGGTTTTTGTCCAAATTTGGATCTTTTAAGATATCCGGGCTGTGTCTAGGTCTGCATATAATCTGGATGCAACTGAAGGACAGCCAAGATATCCCCAGATGACTCAACAATATAAACACCTAACACCTTAAATATTGGCTAACTATCAATACAAGATTTAAGACCATAAAGTCATATGCCGATGGTGTGTTATATAGTTCTTTATGTTTATATCATTTAGCTTATAATATCCGTTTGAGCTCTAAGCCTATCAACATATCACTTTCGATCCAAGTCGTTCCAGCTACAACACCTTACATGTGTTAGCCAATACCTTTATTACGAGAAATCATTTCATTTCCCAATCATTGCAAAACTGTTTGAAACTATTTTTGTCATTTTCTAAATTTTTTAATGTTTTTGTGTTTTTCTAATTTTTCTAATGTTTTTTGTATTTTTGTGATTTTTCTCTCCCCTAAATTTGTGCATATATGAACAATTTACAAGGCAAACAAAAAGTAAAAAAAATAAAAAAGAAAAGAAAAGAAAATGAAAACAAAGTAAAAAGAAAGGATAAAGGAGTCTTAGTCAGAAAACTAGATCATTTTGAGAAGATCCACAAGCACTTGAAAATGCGTGTTGCTAACGGGTTTCGTGAACAAATCCGCAACATTTGCATCGGTGTGGATTTGCTCAAGTTTAACGAGTCCCTTTTCATAGCAATCACGAATAAAATGAACTTTGATGTTTATGTGCTTGGTTTTGGAGTGAAAAAAAATGTTTTTGACAATTTGAATAGCGACATCATTATCATAATAAATTGTTGTGTTTAGATAAGTCAAACCGTAATCCACAAGCTGGTGTTGCATCCATGAAACCTGGAGCAGCCGGCTGATGCTGTGACATATTCTGCTTCCGCTGTAGAAAGCAAGACCGTCTGCTGCTTCTTGTATTGCCAAGAAATCAATCTATCTCCCAAGAATTAGCATCCAGCTGAAGTTGATCGCATGTCCCTGTCTGTACCTCCAAGATTACTGTCAGAGAAAGCATACAGTTCAAATTTAGAATTTTTAGGATATCAGTGCCCTATGACGGTGCCCCTTTGAGGTACCTAAAAATTCTTTTAACAGCATGTAAATGAGAGATTTTAGGAGTAGCCTGGTATCGAGCACACTGGCAAATGGCAAACATGATGTCTGGCCAACTTGCCGTGAGATACATGAGTGAACCGATCATTGACCAGTACATGGTTGGATTGACAGGCGTTCCTTCGGCGTCTTCATTCAACAGGGGCCGTTCAGCGATAGGCGAAGCCATAGGCTTTGAATCTGTAAGCTTGAATTTGGCAAGAACGTCATTGACATATATTCCTTGATAGATCAAGATTCCTTGTGAGCTCTGACGAACTTGAAGACCCAAAAACATAGTCATCTCCCCCAATGAACTCATCTCGAATTTCTTCTTCATGACCTCTTCAAATTCGCGACACAACCGATCATTCATAGAACCAAAAATAATATCATCTACATAAATTTGAACAAGAATGATGTCCTGGTCAACACGTTTGATGAACAAAGTCTGATCAATGGTACCCCGACTATATCCGTGAGCAAGCAGATGCTCTGTTAGGGTTGCATACCACGCACGAGGCGCTTGATGCAACCCATACAAAGCTTTGTCCAATTTGTATGCATAGTCTAGCTTCTCAGGATCATTAAAACCCGGTGGTTGCGCCACGTATATCTCCTCTTTCACTATGCCGTAAAGAAACGTAGTCTTGACATCCATTTGATAGACTGTGAAGTCCATGTATGATGCATATGCCAAGAAAATGCGAATGGCTTCTAATCTAGCCACCAGTGCATAAACTTCATCGTAATCCAACCCCTCGATCTGGCGAAAGCCCTGAACAACCAATCGAGCTTTGTTCCTCACAATCACACCAGTATCATCCTGTTTGTTGCGAAATACCCAACGAGTTCCAAGAGCATGTTTCCCCTAAGGAAGCTTCACCAATTGCCATACCCCAAGTTTCTCAAACTGGTTGAGTTCTTCATGCACAGCGTTAACCCAGCATGTTTCCTGCAAGGCGACATCAATTCTTTTAGGTTTAATTTGTGAAATATAACAAGAGTAAAGACATGTATTAATATCTCCTGATTGACTACGAGTCTGAACTCCAGCAGTAACAGGACCAATAACATTTTTAATCGGATGATCGCGCTGTAGACATTGTGGTATAGGCATAGCAGGAACATGGAGATCTGATTGCAAGTTTGTAAAGCTTTGCGATGCGACTCCAGATGGCTCCCCTCATTAGTTGCACCGGTGGAATGTTGACTGATGGATCAACATAACAGTCTGGTGGTGTAGCTCCTTCATTTGCCACAGGAGTTTCTGTGTTTGGAGCCTTAACTTCAGGGGAACCCGTCTGAGGAATCTGTTCAGAAACATTTCCTGATTCTGCGCTGCTGGTGGAGGTGTAGACATAGCTTCATTGAATCCAGGTGGATCCACACTCTTGAAAGATTCTTGCAGCTGTTCAGTATCTTCATCATCCTCAGTCAAGATAGGCATCGGTGGGGTTCAGAACTTGTGCCTGTAGCTGCATTCATATCAGAAGAGACATCAACAAATTTAAACAAAGAGGAATAATCATAGAGCCAGTCAGGACCAATTTGTGCGTCCTTGGGATTCTCCTCTAGCCAACCCACATTGTAGGTTTCAACTACCATTTCCTTGATCTTGTTGTAGACACGATAAGAATTGTCCTTAGAGTAGCCGACGAAGATGCATGGATCTCCGTGGGATTCAAATTTTCCCTTAGCATCCACGAGTAGGAGAACACAGGGGCGTCCGTATTTGTGGAAATGCTTGACCGAAGGTTTGTGTCCTTCAACCACTTCATATGGCGTTTTCATGTGCCTTTTGTTGAACCAGGGCATGATTCTGAATGTAGCAAGCGGTATTGACTGCTTTTACCCAGAAAAAAAGATGTAGTTCTGATTCGACCAACATAGTACGTGCTACTTCAATGAGTGTGCGGTTTCTGCGTTCCGCAACCCCATTCTGTTGAGGAGTTATGGTTGCACTGAACTGTCGGTCAATTCCCTTGGAGGAGCAAAAAGAATTCAAAGTGGCATTCTTAAACTCTGTTCCGTTATCACATCGAATAGCCTTCACTGTGGTGTCTGCTTGGTTTTCCATTAGGGTGATAAACTATTGGACTAACTCAAGCTGTTTCACTCTTTTGTCCCAGAAAGAATACCCAAGTGACATGTTATGTGATGCGTTAATCATATGAAAAAACACATTTCAAAGTATATGAGTGAACTCAATATGACCTATAGAAGCATCACGATTGGATCAAAACGTAAAGTAAATCAAGTTTATATCGTACAATCATAACGTATTATATGAGATCCAACTCATACATGGAAAACATCACGAGTATAAAGGAAAAACCGGCACGTGTAATCAAAAGCGATTAACTGCAACTTTTGGGAAAAGGGGAAAACACAAATTGACTCTACTCGGTTCGAAACAAAATTTACGAAACATACATAAAAAGATGAAAACATATTTTATTTGATCTGACTCGATTTCCAAAAAAGTTTACGTTGAATCGTAGAACAACTCGAATTTATACCAAAATGTACATAAAACATGCACTTAAAAAGTTTTTTTAATACGAAAACATATTATATCCGACCTAACTCATTTTCAGAAAATGTTTACGTCGAAATGTAGAGCACATAGAACTTATACCGACATGCACATAAACACATGCAAGTAAAATTTAGTTTTTTAATTAAAGGATATATTGTATAATGTAAACTCGAAAATATTATTAGTAAAAAACTTAATAGATTAAAAATGTTCGTAAAATCATGGCCATACCAGCGCCACCAATATCGGAAAAACTCATAAAACTAAAATATATAAAAAGGACAAAATAACACCGGACGAAAAGAAGATGTAAGATTCTTCAACCACGCATGTCCATTTCGGCGTGTTAATACATGAAATTAGAGCGAAACATAAAATGTAGAAAAGAATAAATAAGTCGATCTAGGACCTGCGCATTGCGACGAATCTATCTGGAAAGATAGATGTTTCGATAGGCCTGTCAAAAGGGGAAAAAATAGACCATTCCATTGCACACCGTTCCACTCATCGTTATCTTCCCGTTTCACCACCTGCGAAGGAGACAAACCCGCCATAGAAAAACTGAATGTCATTCAACTATGAGACGTCTCTTGTCATGTGCCTGGAACAGCCACTGTCGACATACTAAAGTCTGACGAGAGTCCTCCAAAGCTGTTCCATTTCTGAGAGATCAGGTGTCTCAGCTGTCTGCGCCATCATGCAATGATTGCTATTCTTGGAGAGATTCAGAGTCTCCATCTGAGCTGCAGCATCTGCCCAGTTGAACCCTTCGTGCTGCTGTGCCACCAAGGCTGTTGATTTCCCGTTCGAGCTGCTGAGGGACTTGAAGAAGACTTTGAAGGAGAGACAGGCACGAGCTGTCTGTCACTGTTTGAATATCTGCCACTCTGGATGAGACATATCCAGATGGCGTCTTCTTGCATTCTCGTGCGAAGTGCCCTGGCTCATGACATCTATAACACCTGAGCTTATCTTTTGTCAGCCCAATCTTCAGATTCGTCAATGGTTGCCTCCCGTACCTCTTTTGAAATTTGTTGACACGGAAAGAAGCCATCGCAAGGTTCCAGGACACGTCAATCTCGTCCAAATCCTCCTCCATGATCTGATCTACTTCAGTTAGGAGAACAGATGGAGGGGTCAAGTCACCTACTAAAACTGTTAATCATTGAAGCAGCTATGGCCAATTTCTCCTCATTCTCTTTTGTGAGTAAAGCAGAATTGACACAGTTGGAGCAGGAGCTGGTCCGAGAACAACAAATTGAGGAATGCTGCCTTGTTAAGCTGTTGCAGGAATGGCAGGACTATAAACCATGTTAGGTTACTGCGCATGATATTGTGTCTGAACCTGTGCCGCAAAGATCACCGTAGGAGTCTGAGATTGAAGACCATAAACATACTAGGTCTTCTGTGCAAAGGTGAGAGGACTTGTACACCAAGTTAAAGCTACGTGGTGTGTGCGAGCTTCCTTGCAAAGGGCTGTAAACAAGATTCTGAGACATTAATGCCGCGTTCTGCACTGTAATACCAGCAGCCATCAGATGCTTTGATGATTGATGTCCCTCTGTTTATTATCTATCTCACATGACTTGATAGTTGCAATAATTTCCTGAGGGTGACATCGTTCAGATTTTTCATCTTCTTGATCATGCCCACATTAGCATCCAACCTCTTGGGAAAGAGTTCAAAAGCTGTCTATTCATAGCACTGTTCGTAAGAAAGAATTCAGCTGAAATCATTTTGGAGACAAGCTTCACGTATATTCGAATTTGATTCTCAATGGTTTCTCCATATATGTGGTTAAATAGCTAAACTGTTGATTCAGCTGATTAACCCGACTTGCCTTCATATCAGCGTTTCCCTCATACAGATTATGTAGTTCGCCCCACACCTCCTTAGCGTCTTGCAATTTCTGACAGCTTTGGAGATGTAGGGTCTGCGTGCCATTGTTAGAACAGCCGAGGCTTTCTCATATTCTTCGATTATCTTCTCGTCTTCTGGAGTCCACAAATGACTAGGTTTGGGGATCTTTGTGTCCGGATCATCATCAGTGCTATAAACTATGGTTCGAGGACCATTCATGTACATCTCCAAACCCCCGGCTCTTTAGCCTTGCAGTATTGCTCAAACCTGAACTTCCATTCATAATATTCGTCACCATATAGCAGATGAGGTACCTTTGTAGAAGTGCCAATGACTTGGTCTAGCTCTTGGTGAAGAGCCAACGTCTGCGACTGCAAAGCTGCCAGGGTGGCATTTGTCAGATCCTGAGCTGTCATGTAACTGTTCATCTTTTTTTTTAAATTCACCAAATATAATTAAAGTTAATTTTAATTTCTGATTATGAACATTCCTTAATGAGTCCAAGATAGTGGTCTGAAATAAGAATCCAAAACAGTAACCCGAAGTAGTAATCCGGAATGCTATCAGAGACACAACAATAGTAACTCAGATGAATCCAATATGCTTTCTTGATCTGAGATGAAAAGACTATCCGGAATGTAGATCCGAAATGCTGTCTTAATCCGAGATGAAAAGTCAATCTGGAATGGAGATAAAATCTGAAATAGAGAATGATCCGAATTGCAAGAGATCCGAAATGAATGCCAATCCGAGATGAGAGGTGATCCGAAATAGGAAAACCGATTCAGAATGGAAGCCTGATCCGGAATGAGAGCCTGATCCGAATTAAGAGCCTGATCCGATATAAAAGCCTGATCCGAAATAACAGATCCTTATCCAAATTGAGAACCCTTATCCGAAATCAACAGTATTCTAAAATTCCTACAAACAGATAAACACAAGTTAATTTAAACAGTGATCCTTATCCGGAATCGAGTAATCCGGATAAGGTTTGTTGAGAAGGCCGATGAACAGTTGTCCGGGATTAATCCGAGATAGATGATCTCCTTCGTGTTCTTCGGGATCTTCGACGATTCCGGATCCGAAGTGCTTGAATCTCTTTCGGTTTTCTCGAACAGTAGCAGTTCCGAGATGAGAAAGCAGCAGCAATCTTCAATAGTTCTTCAACAGTGATAATCCGAGATAACTAACAGCAACAGTTCTTCGAGATCTGAACAGTTCTTCTTCAGTCCGTGACACCGAGAGCCTGTGTCGAACAACAGGCTCTGATAGCAATTGTAAGTCCCTGATTCGGATCTGTACACGGTATCACAGCAACTAATCGATTGCAGAAAGAAAGATTAGATGAACAGAACAAGAACAATCTCCGATTAATCAACTTGCATACACCGAATGGTGTCTGATACAAGATATCGCCCTAGCTTTAGCGTGAATAACAAATTAACAAGCAACCTAAACCCTAACCCCAACACATGTATTTATACTAATCTTAAAACCCACTAATTACAACCCTAGGCCCATAAGGCTCTAGGAAGCCCACTCCTACACCCTTAGCCCAAAATGCAACTCTAATGTGTAAACCTTTTAGCTAGGGGCCCAACAATACGCACACTCTTTATACCCCTCCCGGTGACCAACCTGGCGCACTGCAACAGTCAGCGCCACCATGGTCTGGTCTAAGTTAACAAAGTTAAGCACCTCATTTGCCACCTGTTAGAGACATGTAAGTGTTAGAAATTCACTTGGTTAAATGAAATGAGGAGACAGAAAGTAACTTACATGTACAATCCCATAGTGTTGTAGCCACTCAGAGTTATTAACCAAAGGCTCAACGACTGCCTAAGTTTCGGCATAATTCTCCCGCGCACATTTAAGGCCGCTAGAGAGACCTTATGCGCCTTCCTCAGCAGCTTCAGCCTTGGACCTCTATGCTTCTAAATCAATCTCTAGGGATTCACTCTTCTCCTGTGACTCACGCAAGCGACACTTGAGTTCAGTGATTTCATCGTCCTTGCCAGCCATGTCTTATCTATAGTGTTGATACACTTTATGTCCGTCACTGTGCGAATAGGATAGATAGAACGTGTATTGAATATTGTATAGATTAGATACGAACACACGACCTAAGTGCGAACGAGAACTGGCTCGTACGAGTGATAATGTGACTCATACGGGTGATAAACAACGTATACTGCTCATATGAGTGAAAATATGACTCTTACGAGTGATGAACAGTTCCACTCGTACGAAGATGTAAGGCCTCTACGAATGCTACTTCGTATGAGTGACAGCCTGCTCGCTTCGCACGAGGAACTCATGTCTATAAATATGTGTTGTGTGTTCATTGTTTTGTAAGTTTTGGAAATTCCCTGAGGGGGAATACAAATTTTCACGTATATGTTAAAATTCTGGCATTTTTGAAATCCGTGACGATGCAACAGTATCCGGGTGGTTCCGACTGCAGATAATCTAGGAAACACAGAGGATCGAAGATTCATTAGTAATGAGATAATGTTTATGTCTATTCACGAAATAGACTATACATTAGGAATGTCGTGATCAAAAGATGTTCAGAATTTTCAAATCATGATACAGATTGATGCTCAAGGGTTAAATGCCTGATCCCCGATGTGGAAGTGGAAGCACATACGACTGCTTATCTTTAACTCTGCAAGGTAAATGAACTGTTTTTCGGACTAACCGCCAGGAAACAAGGATATCTTTTAGTTTCAGTTGCCCCATTTCAGAGGAGATAGCTATACATATGTTATTGTGACTAAAATGGAAGAATGTGATTCTAATTGCGATTACCGAAGAATGTTTCTCAGATTTGATGTGTTACTAGATAGTATGATTCGATGATGATTTGATGATTGAGAAGATTACCGATTTGCTGATCAATCGTGATTACGGAAATCAGGATTTCAGATTTTTGCGGATATTCAATGATTTGAAGTTTTTCGTTGTGGAAATTCGAAGTTTCTATCAATTGCTGGTTGGGTTTTGAGGATCGAGCATCAGAGGATGCGCTAAACCGAAGGCAATATGGTTAAAGTTGAAACAGAGAAGCTGCAGTATTTAGTTTCAAGTTGGTGATTATTAGAGAAAGTTTGTAGATTAAGCAAATAAGAGAAGGTCTTGAACCGTGCAAACAACGACCTGAAGATTAATTTCTGGAGAAAATTTTTCATGGGGAATGTTGCTTAATGTAGATAATGCAAACCCGAATCATTAATCAAGGGGAATTAGATGTCAACAGATACCTGATTGAAGTTGCAGAATATTCAAACACGGCTCTCAGATTTCAAGATCAAGTTCAAGCTTCGACAGTGACGTACAAGGGGGAAACTGTTGATACACTTTATGTCTGTCAGTGTGGGAATAGGATAGATAGAGCGTGTATTGAATATTGTATAGATTAGATACGAACACACGACCCAAGTACAAACAAGAACTGGTTCGTACGAGTGACAACGTGACTCATACGAGTGATAAACAATGTATACTGGCTCGTACGGGTGAAAATATGACTCATACGAGTGATGAACAGTTCCATTCGTACGAATGACACCTCGTACGAGTGAAGCCTCGTACGAATGGTGCTTCGTACGAGTGATAGCCTGCTCACTTCGCACGAGGAACTCATGTCTATAAATATGTGTTGTGTGTTCATTGTTTTTTAAGTTTAGGAAGTTCCCTGAGGGGAAATGCTGGCGGATTCTCTCCAGGAATTCCGCCAGCCAGACAAGATGTAAACTCTTTCGGTATGAATGAATGAATGCTTCCGCGATTGTGTTCCTACTCCTTGTTATAACGTTCTACCGAATTGGTACTATCATTCGCCCAAGCTTCCGTCTAGAACCGCCTTCACTGGGACCAACATTTAGAGACGAGTACCCTGCGAATATAACCGACCAGCTAATCTTTGAATTTTAAGATCTTGTTGCAGACAAGTGTAGGTAGTACGCACCTGTTTGGCTTTCGCCCGCTCACGGTGAGACTTAGCTTCCTCAAGTTTTTCCTCCAGATCATCCTTAGAGGTCAACAGATTATCATTCTGAGCACTTAAATCTACAATGGCCTAAGTAGAAAGCCTCCGCCTGTGCCTTCAAGTTAGTAATTTCATTTCTAGCAGCAAAGATCTTTTTGTTGTCTCTCTCGCAAGCTTCGAGCCATTTCTTGCGCTTATCAGCCAAGGTCTCCTCACTTGTTTGGAGTTTCTTTTTAAGGCCTAGGAGTCCCCACTCCTTGATGTTCTTATCAGCTTCAAACTTCGCCTGCTTGGCAACCAACTCCTATTTTGCCTTTTCGAACTTCTTAGCGTCCGCAACCAACTGACTCCTGTATGCTTCCACCTCAGCACGTTCTTTATACATGGTACGCCACTCGCGCATTATCGCTGGTGGACAGCTGGTTGGCCTGGGCTACAACGTGCGACTGATATATATGTTCATGCTTACGTGGCTTTTGGAAGTTGGCTTCAGTAGGAGGGAAGATCCCCATAAACCACTCTCGACATGCGGGAAACTTCATGAGTGTATCACCTTGTTTTAACTTCCACACAGGGGTGTGAATCTGATCGGCGCGACTAGAATCATATGAACGATAATAATGATCGCCCAATGTATCTTCTAGCTAGATCGGTGAGAGTTCTTTATGTCTTGCATAAAAGGAACTGACATCCTCACCCCCGCGCCAGAACTAGTAGTAGCATGCGGCCTCGCGCCCTTGCCTTCAATAGACTTTGGCGAACTGGCAATAGTCCTTTAAGGAGTCTTATCAGACATCATGGGCACCTCAGCAGCAGGTTTTTCAATCGTCTTCACAACCTACTCAATCTCTTTCTCAGCTTCTTTGGCAGGCTCTTCAGTGGGTTTATAAACCCCCGCAGTTTGCACAATTGTCGTCTCAACCGGTTCTTCAACTTCAGTAGGTTTTTCAACCTCAACCCACTTATCAGCCCCAACAACTTTCTGTGCCTCAACAACCTTCTCCTGTACCACCTCAAGAGTCCATTTCGAATGGGTAAACTTGAATTTCGGCATCACTTTCTTCGGTTTTAGATAGTACGCACAAGATCAATAAGTTGGGTAGGACATCCAGTAAAGTTAACAATTTCAAAAACAAGGAAATTTACCAGGGGAGATCACCGACATCAAAGAACCAAGGTTCGTCTTCTTCCTTATAATAGGTTTGCTGAAAGCGACCTTTTTAGGCGAGGGCGCAGTCTTCTCACGCGATTCACTGCACGGCCTCTTGTAAGCATTCTTCCTTGTCAACTCAGGGACCGGGTCGGCCTCCACATCCTCTTCCACAATAATTGAAGTGGGGGTCGCGCCGACAACTATTCCTTAGAGCTCATGCTCCCTAACCCCTTGGAACCAACAACTCCACCAGCCTTCACCTAACCACCTATAAAGCGCAATGCTTCCATCGAATCAACAACCAATACATAATCATCTAAGCTACGTCTGAGTCTTACCTTTGCGCGACGCAGCATCGGAGGTGGCTGCGGTCGACTCTATCTTCACAGGACGCGCCCACTCAGCAACGATACTTTTCTTCTTTTTACTTTGCCCTTTCGGCTTTTGATCTTTGGGACACGCCCCGAGATTGCCCAAATTACCTGCAAACATAGAAGGATGGACATTTAATCCATGATCTGAAGAGGCAATAGACTCCCCGCTGGAAAGCAAGATAACATCTTCCCCAGCAGGAGTTATAGCCCGACAGGGCCTAGGGTTCATTATATGCGCACCTTCTATTGTTGTAGAGCGCGCAACAAAAGACCCAACTGGTAGGTACATGAAGTTGCCTTGGATCTAGTTGTACCACAGGTCTTCATCTTCGCGCAAGGGCCGTACGCCTATAACACCAGCATGGGCAGCAAATGCCCGGTGATAAAGTGCGACCTCTGAGCAAAATTTATGCATAAGCATTTGACAAGCTAACAAAATTAGTACAGATAAAAGGATGGGATCCTGCCTTGATCATTCAAGAGAAGTAAAGGAACATTCGTGCTAGTGATCAGCCACTTATCGCTCATACCAGCAGCGACTAAGACGTGCTTACCAAACGCCTGATTAGGCAGAGGCTGTAATCGTTCGTACCAGGCTGCATCCTTTGGTATCTTTAGGGCTTTTTTGGGGATCTGCCCTGGGTTACGGAATTGCATCACAATAGGAATAACACCCCCTTTAATGAAAAAGAACTTGCCTTTCCAGTCATGGAAGCTCTTAGGAGGATTGATGAGTAATTTCTTTGACCCACGAGTTGTAAAGGAATAAAACCCTAGATGCGCTTGAAGTTAGTAGAAGGCGCGAAACTTCTCCATCTGGGCTCCACACCCTGCAACCGTAGACAAAACTCAAAATGTTGCACCCTAACCATCCCTGGAGGGCTGAGTTGGGAACACGATTATGGTAGTAGGAAAGGAAAGCCATAAAGAACTTGGTAGCAGGTAGACGGAAGTTGCCCTCATCGAAAATAGGCAAACAAGCTGATATAACCGTGGTGCGTCGGCGGCGGTCTGGCCCTTAACTGGGTACTGAGCATCCCACTTGGCGGCGAACTGGTGGCCACGCACCACCTGTCGGGGTCTCCTATATGGTCAGACATTCTGATCTACGACGATAGTCAAGAAACCAGGAAGAAGAACTTGAAGAAAATCTATAGAAAACTTGAAAATAACCAAGAAATCTTTGAAGATCTGAAGTTTGCAAAAAAAGCGGAGAGTATTCGAAGAGAAAGTGAATATTTGTTTCCACTTCTCCATCTATTTATAGCCATCATAATTAATGCGATGGGTAACCGTGCCCAACAAGTGGAGCGCGTGACTAGTAAGTAAACGACACATCAGGCGGCAAAACCGGAGTGATGGTTGCCATGGCGCGTGGGTTTCACTCGCCTGACACCAGCCGGAACGGTAATGCTGACACAGTGACGCCATGCCGCCTACTGTGTCAGCAGTCCCATTAAACGTCTGTCTCACCACCAACCTGGTTAGCTAGTGTTCTTTTACAAATTTCAGGATTCTCCGTGCAAATGTCAGAGACAACTTCACAAGTAAGCTACATAGCCAAGTCGTTTAGCTAGTATTCCAATACATGCTCCAACACCTATATCCTACCTGATAGATGCTCTCAAATACGAGATTACAGTGCAGACACTTAGCTTTTATTTCTAGTCCAGAGCTTCAACCACTTACTCCGCGCATGGAAGCAACACTGGGAGGGACTTGAAGGGGTATGGTCCCACATCCAACGCCGACTAAATGAGTTAACCTCAGGTTGCGCGCGAGACCTATACCCAAGATACATCATAAAGATGACTTCTGAGACCTTGTGCCGACTGCATAGACGTTTCTTGAGTCACGCACGGGATCAATACCAACACCAAACATGTGCAATAAGTGCAAGAAGTACAAGTGGGAGAGCTGTGGGCCAATAAGCGCCCAACAGGCTGTATTGGATCATGCTTCACGATGATAAATCGTGTAAGGGACAAGAAGTACACAAGGACAGCTACGTGGCATCAATCAGCTTGTGCAAACCACTGCCACACGATCTCCACTCAACTGCTTTTGACAAGCCAAACAACAAGGACAATTATCAGGACACATGGATCCATTCACTTCGCGCCAGCTACCCTCTCGTCTGGAATCACTAACGGTCATGAAAGAAGAGGCAAACGGATATTCCTTGTTGTCGACCTCAGGCCCAAGGCCCATCAGCCCATCTCCTTCACAAACCACTTCATCTCTAGGTTTAAGGATCGCCCTCTAACTCTCTCACTTAATACACACATTGTATCCTCAAAAACCTATACTAATTCTAACGCTGGAGGGTGGTTACAAGGGGAACCCCCTATTCTCCTCCTTGTAACTATTCTCCTCCTTGTAATGAGCTTACGGTGTGGTGTTGGTTTTGTAGGATCTTGATTGCTATTTGGACGAGACGAAAGAAGATTAACCTTTATTTGTCGAGGCACAAACCATAAACTAATCGTTAGATTAGTTTGGTGTTTCTTTAGGTATGTACTATTTCGATACAGGTAGTGAAAAAGTATCGAAATGACTTCTATTGAGACAAAAAACCATAAAAATGAATACAGGTACCCATGTTTGGGCGGTATCGGTTTGGCTTCGCTAAAGAAAATGTATATTACAAAATTAATAGTTTATTTAATTAATGTAAAAACTTTATTGACAGTGGTTTAAATTAATTAATATTTTTCCATGTGACCTAAAAATTAAACTCATGTCCGTATTTAACACATGTTTTACATCCATAAGAAAAATAAAAGAAGCAAATACCGACTTTGCTTTTTATAGCATCAATAATTTTCAGAAAATTTTTATAAACTTATGTTTTCTATATTCATTCGCACAACTCTAACGATTAGTCAGAAAGGGATAAGAAAAACTTACCAAAGCACAAATGTTAATCTGATCGTTAGAGAATCCATTTTCAAGTAACCGATCCAAAAAAACATTTATCTTCCTCTGCCACCAAGGACAAATTAATTCGAGCTCTTCTTTCTTCTACTATGTCCCCCAAAAACTAAAAATCTCCTTAAGAATTTTCAAGTTTCCCCTTCTTAATCCTTGGAGATCAAGTTTCCTAACAAATCACTTATATTTGGTCTTGTTCCATCCTCTAATGCCTTAAATAGTTTCCCTTTCAACCCACCAGCAGTAGTTCCATGTTTATCTTCAAAATCAAGAAGATCTTTTCCAAAGAAAACATTACTAATAATGTTGAACATTGTAGTAAAAACTTCACAACTTCTTGTTTCTTACCATGCAAAAAATTCACCATTTGAGCCAGTTTCTCATCTGTTAATTTCGACTGGGCTTCCAAGGCTTTAGGTGAAAACATCTCGGTTCGACAAAGGGTTCTTAAGGACTTCCAGTGTTCACCACAAGCCGCTGACCAAACAAGGTAGAAGGGCGAGAAGCTATGCTCAAACGGGTTAGGATAGCGCGTCCCGATAGAATGCGATCCTGGGTCTTTAGAATCTCTAAAGCAGCCGATGGAGAAGACGCCACCACAAGAAGTTGAGTGCCTAACTAGAGCGAGATGAGTGGGCGTATTCTTGAGCAAAGATGGAAATGGAGACATGAGGGTTGGTGCCTATTTGGGGTATATTTCTGATTATTGGCCATGGTGGGTGTCCTGGCGGAAGGTTTTTTGACGATCTGAAACGATGTTTATAGAAGAAGAACAAGAGGAGGGGTGTTATTAGTAGAAAGAGAGTCGAAGCTGTAAGACTGCTTTCCATAAAGACAAAGGGTGTGAGTTCTGTTGAGTGTTGTGTGGATGCTAATCCCTTTGTAGTGTCATTAGCTTCCAATATTGCATTAGTTATGCCTTATGAGCCCATTAATCACCCATGTAAAGTTGTCAACGTGTTTCAGTAACAGATATGTTGTATTATTTCATCTTAAGATAATACCTGTATTGTGTCATAAGCTTCCAAGATTGGATTAGGTACGTACGGGCACATGAATCACCCATGTAAAGTTGTAGACGTCTTTCAGCTTCCAATATGTTTATATTGTCTCATCTTAAGATAATATGATGTAGCAACGAGCATCTGGCCGAATAAGTGGACCGAACCGACTCGTGCACGTGGGCGACCGAACGGGAGTTAGTGAAAAGTTGCTACTTATTTGGAAGAGATCGAGTTGAAATATTTTATTTATTATTTGAATTATACATCCCATGATTATCTTTTAATTGTTTAGCATAAATAGGACATCTAGGGTTTATTGTCTCTGAGACTTGGTTTTAATTGTAATCGATAGCCTTTGAGGCTTGAGATAGCCGAATTTTAGCAAGTCACTCTGTACCATTTGCTTCCATACCTTGAGTGAATAAATTGTTTTGAGCTATTTGGATGCGCTTCCGTTTCCAAATCATTTGGTATCAGAGCTTTGGCTGTTCAAACGGCTTTGCATGACAATTAACTTTTTGAAGTTCATAGATTCGCCGGAAGAGGCAACGGTAGAAGCTTTGGTGAACACGTGCTCGGAAGAAGAGATGGATGTCACATTACATATTCACCCGAATCCGGTTATCTGTCATCTCAAAGAACCATAAGTCGAGTGGGGCGGGAGAGTCCTAAGATAAAAGAGATGCCATGGGACGTGGTTCATTTGTCGGTATGATCAAGACTTCCTCTTCGACAATAGACGGAGAAAGTGATTCATCATGGATGTAGGGTGAAGCCAAAGGAACCCATTCCAATTTAAAAGATGCATACATAAGCTTCCAATGTTGATTAGTACGACTTATGAGCTTTGAAAATGGGCTTGTTGAACTTGAAAATTCACTCATTGAAATTGAATAAGTAAACAATTAAATTGGATTCGGTTGATGGTACTAAAGGAAATCCAATCCACGAAATAATTTGATCTATGGACAACAAGTATCTGAATTCTAAAGAAAAATCATTATTTATAATCCAAGACCATACATATTGATAGATAGAACTGCTATTTATTTGCTGAATAGACAATTTAGAGAAAAAAAATCATGAATATACTTAACAATAAAATGCTCTAAAAAGCCCAAATACGACAAAGACTTTTTGTTGCCGTTGTAAAAAGAAAAGTTCCAACCCTATTTACATAGGAACTGGAAGTGGAAGAAAAGGTATTATCCACGCATATTGATATGTCTGTTCCATAAAAAATGTTTTTTTATTCTTAATAATTGTTTTCGGATCACCAGATCTTACATCTTTCAAAAAAGTCAATAAAAATCAAGATATGCGCTAACTTATTGAATAATTTTATAGTAGTATTTATTCTGAGTCTTTTCCCATTACGTTATTGTAAAGTTGTAAACGTGTTGATTAGTCAATTGATCTTAGATTTAAAGGGTTGAGATTAGTTTTATGGGAAAAAAGATAACTTAAAGGCATAAAAAGAATCGTACATTTATTGACTTTCTCTCCCCTACATGCAAGACATATGTCAATTCCCCCATTAATTTAAAACGTACATAATTTTTTCATACAACATTATTTTTTTAAAAAAATTCACGTAGTAACGAGCATTTAAAATCTTTAGTATGAGTATGATATTGTTATATAAAAATAAAATATAAAATTTAATTTTAATAGGTTTTCTTTGTATTGTGTTAAAAGTTATGGTCATTGTGTCTTTCAACTGGGCTTTGGTCCTTACGTTTTTTACTAAGGTTTCTATACATTGTGGTATTATGAAAACTTATAACATAATGTTAATTTGGGTTATGTCAATTGTTTTTTTTCTAGAACGTATCACACAATATATGACACAATGAAGATCTCTATACATTGTGTTATTGGTTCTGATTATTATGTTTTTCAACTGGATGGATTTTCTATACACTGTGTTATAAGTTCTGGTTGTTGTGTTTAGACTGTCTTTCATTGTGTTTTAATCTTTTGTCCATTGTGTTTTTGTTTTGTTGCCAATTGTGTTTTAATTTGTCCATTGTGTTTTTTTATCTGCTGTCATCAATTGGGTTTTACATTTGTTGTCATCAGTTGTGTTTCTAGCCTACTTTTCATTGTGTTTTTAGTTAAATACTCATTGTGTAATACGACACGTCCATTGTGTTAAGTCTAATGTCCATTATGTCTTTTATTTGTCGTTATCGATTGTGTTTTTAGCCTACTTTTCATTGTGTTTTAGTTAAATACTCATTGTGTAATACGACACGTCCATTGTGTTTAGTCTAATGTCCATTGTGTCTTTTATTTGTTGTCATCGATTGTGTTTTTGTTTAATTTCCTTTGTGTTTTTAGTTTAATACTTATTGTGTTTTATGTTATGTCCATTGTGTAATACGCAACTGAGTTTTCTCATTGATTTTTATGTTATGTCCATTGTATAATACTCAACTGGTTTTGAAACTTTTTATTAAAGTATAACAACAGGGTATACATATTAAAGGTTTTTTATGGTATATTTTAAAAAATGACGTATAAAAAGTTACATATGTTTAAAAAATGTGGGTAAAAGGGATAGCATGTGACTTGCATGTGCATAATTTTTTTTTATTTTGTTTGACAAAATTACCTACCCCTTGATTTCTTCTTAGACACTTGTCACTCCATGATAACTTTTTACATATCTTATTTTTAATTCCTTTGTCGTATAATTTAACCTTTTGATTTCTTCTTGTACACTTGTCACTCTATAGTAACTTTTTAGACATCTTATTTTTAAATCCTTTGTAGTATAAGTCATCCCTGAGTTATAGTAAAAAGAGATGTAAAATAAGACATGTAAAAAGCCACCAAAAATGATAAGTGTCCAAGAACGAATTAAGTAGAAAGGATAATTTTGTCTAAAAGAATGAAAAAAATATGCACATGCAAGTCACATGTTATTGCACTCCCCCTCATTTTTTAAACGTCCGTAACTTTTTATACGCCGTTTGTTTTTTTAGTTATACCATAAAATCGAGTATCTTTTTATCTTTAATATGCTTACTCTATTGTTATAGTTAAAAAAATCGAAAACCAAACACAATGGACATAGCGTAAAACATTAATAAGTATCAAACTAAAAATATAATGGAAATAAACCAGTAACACAATCGATGACCACAAATAAAAGACACAATCGACAACAGACGAAAACACAATGGTCATAACGTAAAACACAATGAGTATCAAACTAAAAACGCAATGGAAATGAGACTAAAAACACAATTGATGACAACAGATAAAAAACATGATGGACAACAGATAAAAGACATAATGAATAGCATACCAAAACACAATGGACAACAACAAAAAAACATTATAAATAACAGATTAAAACACAATGGACGATAGACTAATAACACAATGACCAAAACCTATAACAATGTGTATAGAAAACTCACCTAGTTGGAAAACACAATAGTTAGAACCAATAACACAATGTATAGAAAACCCAAATATAACACAATCTTCATTGTGTCAAAAATTGTGTTATAGGTTCTCATAAAAATGCAGTGGCCAAAACCCAAATTAACATTGTGTTAAAAGTTTCGATAAAAACACACTGTATAGAAAGTATAGTAAAAACATAATGACCAAAACCAGTTGAAAGATACAATGACATGAACCTCTAACATAATGCAAAGAAAACAAAGTAAAAAAGTTAGGATATTTTAAATTGATGGGGCGAATTGACATGTGTTTGCATGTGGAGAGACAAAGTCAATAAATGTAGGATTTCTTTTATATCCTTCAACTATTTTCTTTTCTTTAAAACTAATCTCAACCCTCCAAATTTAACATAATAGACTAAAATCGTTCGTATACTTCTTATTATTTTGCCATTCATATTTGATCTTAATCCCTTAAGATATTCGTTCTATTCATTAGTTATTTACGAGCGTATATTTATAATTTATATTTTATTTATAATATATGAATTAGCAACATGTTTATGCATCTTGCTATTGTACCTTAGGTTGTTTTTATGTTTTGTGCTTTTCTTAGTTGTAACCTTAGGGTTTGTACATTTTTACACAGCTATTGTACAAGTTAAGAATATTGGCCCATCTTGGAAGTGGGTGATTAATCAGCAGCCTAAAACATGTAAGGTTCTCCTTTGTTTCTTTACGAGACAACCAACTTACATCCCCAAACCGCCGGTCCACTACCTCACACCAGATTTCATTTTGCTCTCCGAATTATGATCACTACCGTTTAACACTAGTAACCTTTAATCCAAGAAACTCCGGCAAGTTAATCGGAAACTGCTGGATCCCTGCGGCTCATTCTCTTTCCGGTTGTTTTTTTTAATAATTGGTGTGATTCTTTATGTTTTACCTGTGACTTTTAGTTTTACAGAATGTGTGTCCGTATGTTGTTGTTGCAGGTGGTAGTATCAGGCGAGGTTGGTAATTTTCTGGCAACCGTCAAGGTTGATGATTTTGTTGATGTCACGCATTGCATCACGTACTCCTGCTATCTTTCCTTTTACACACTGGTTTCTTCCTTGCTTCTTCATTTGACATGCACATTTCAAATCTGGAGGCTGAAGAGAGACATAGCTAAACACAGGTTGGTTAAAGGGTTTTTTCTTTCTTTTTTTTTGTTGATCATGTGGATTGGTTTTAGAAGTTTTGTGATTGGGGTTTGGGATCTTGAAAGATTTGTGAAATTAGGTTGTGTTGCTTAATTTGTAGCTTTTGTTGCTGAACACAAGTATCTATTTGTATGCACTTAGATTCTTTTTTTTTCGGGGGTGAACAGGTAGCCGAAATCTTGAAGATTTATGTCATTAAGGTTCTGGGTTGCTTGATTCATTATATTTCATATTGTAGTTTGTAGCTAAAATGTATTTTGCTCAACACACATCTCAAAACGCACCGTGGTGGTTGTGGAGACAGACTTAGGATCGAAGGGCGTAGGACGATAACCGGAAGTTTGATCGAATCTAACGGAGATTGCAAGGCATGCATGGGCTACAGATGTGATTTAGATGGTTACGATTCATGGCAACGACCACGAATTCACGCATATTCATGTTCTGTTTTGTTTTCTCTGAAGGACCTAATGACTTGATTCGGAGAACAGGTGACGGTGGCGCCAACTAAACTCAGGGTTCAGACCGAATTTGCTGACAACTCAAGTAATATTGTGGGGTTTCACTGATGTTGTGTTTTAAGTCTTATAACTCAAGATGGACTTAGATATTTGCAGGTGTAAAAAATATGAGGAAAGAGTTGCAGATTGAGAAGTAAAGTATATGAGACCTAAACAGGGTCAATTCACTGTTAATGAAGACAAGATGATCTGCAATTTGTATGCTAATTTTGGTAGCAGGTATAATTACTTTATCATGCCTTCAAATCATCCAATCTTGCAACTTTCATCTTTGCTTTTGCCAGTTTTGACTTTCCTATATTATTGCAACCCACCAGTAAAGACCTAAAAGATATCAAATGTATAAACAATCATCCATTTTTTTACAAAAATGATTCTGCAAATTTTCGAATAATGGACCCAAGCACACCATTTCATTTAGATTCTAATAAATCAAATTCTTACCAAACTAAGTTGAAATACCATTCTTACTCCCATTTGTTCAAAACATTCTTCTTGGTTCTATCAGTAAATATTTATCTTGTAGCTACTACAAGTCTAGCTCTTTCCATTTTAGTCAATATATAATTAAAATATTTTAATCATTAAATTAAATTATATTTATTTAAAGGCTTAATTAAATATTTTGATTTTTAGTTTGTCATACATTATCATTATCTGTTAGCTACATGTCTGGACATTCTCTTAAAAAACAAACAGCAAGCACGATAATATTCTGATATTAAAGAAACACCAAGTTAATCCAAAGGTTAACTTGTGAGATTTGTCTCGTTCAAATAAGGTTAACCTTCTTTCTTTCTCGATTATCTACCTTTTGATCATGCAAAACAACATGACATCCTAAAGCTCGTTACAAGGAGCGGATTCGGAAGTTCTCCTTGAAACCACCCTTCAGCGTGAAAATAAGAACTTGTTTTGAGGATAGTAAGTATGTGTATTAAGTGAGAGAGCAAGAGAGTGATCCTTAAACCTAAAGATCAAGTCCTCTATTTATAGCCGAAGAGAAGGACAAATGAGGTAGGCTGATGGGCCTTGGGCCCGGGCGTCGACATCAAGGAATATCCTGTCTGTCTCCTTAGACACAGCCGTTAGTGTTTGCAGGCAACTCAGAAGATGGCGCATGTTGAATGGATCCACGTGGCTTGGCAGTTGTCCTTGTTGTCGGGTCTATTATCAGCAGTTAATAGAGATCATGGAACAGTGGTTGGCGCACGGTGATTGGTGACACGTCACTGTCCTTGTGTACTTCTTGTCTCCTACACCATTGTTCATCGTGAGGCACTGCTGGACACAGCCTGTCATGCATCTATTGGCTACATGCTCTGACGTTCGTACTAGCTATACTATGCCTTGCTGGCATGCATAGACTCGCGCTGATGAGGCTTGCACCGCATGGCTTGTGCTAATCTACCGAAAATGACTAAGTGTTAGATATATCTGATTTTGGTATCGCTCTATGCATGCGGCTTGTACTTGGCATTGCACATGCCGACATAAGATTTGAGACCATACCTCTTCAGATTTGAAACAGAATCACAAGTTTATACATGTGTGATTCTCAAATTCATTTATCCTAGTGGGCAATTTATATGTGATTTTTATACATGAAATCAATTTAGTTAATTATTAATTAGCATGAAATCGTGACGTAATCAAGTATCGTTGATGATTTGCAGACGTTAAGACAACAGGATGTGGATGGGCTTGAAGAATAAGCGTTATTCGACATACGGACACCACGTTAGCACGTGGTAGAATAGTGTTGTGGTGAAAAGGGGGGGGGGGGGGGGGGGGGGGGGGGAGGTGGAAAGGGGCGTGGAAGAGGCGCGCTATTCAACACGTGACACATATTTTTATTTAATAATTATATATTATCTATTAATTTCTATAAAAATAGCATCATTACTAATATAATAATTATCAATAATAAAAACACTTACAAAATTTAAATAAAAAAAGATTACATTACTAAAAAAACTGATTACATAATTTAAACTTAAAATTTTATAGAAGAGAGTAAGGTGAAATGGAGAGTTTTTTTTATAGATGGGGTGAATTATTTTTTTAAATACTTTTTTTTAAATTATGCCGTTGGGTCCAATGGCAAATAACCACGTCCAATTAGAGCATGCCACATCAACGCTCATTTAACATCAAAACCGGTGAGAAATCTCAAACTCCGTTCACAACGCCGTCAACAATGCGGGGTTCGGTGTGATGTGTGCGACGTCAAAAGGCATAAACACCACACTTCCATGTCAACACCATGTGGTGTACGTCCTGAGGGTTAAGGAACGTTTAAGTTTCCTTTTAGTATTTATGTATATGTGTGTCTATATGTATGTACATGCGAACATAACAATATATTTAGAAGATATATACTAGAAGATTTTAGCGGCATAGATACAAACTGAACTTATAATTTTCTAAAATTTAACAACAAAATAATTAAGAGGCGTTAGATGATTCTAAAAAATATGGCACATATATTTTGATTGCGTTGTGAAACTAGCCAATAGCAAAAGAATATGAGAAAATAGATTGCTATTATTGAGAGGTGTATCTTTTACAAAGGAATACAATGAATATATATAGGAGATGAAGTCTTGGTACACAAGCAAATTTATTTAAATAGTTGATAACCACATAATAAAATAAATTTATAACACTCCACCTTGGTTATCAACTTTAATACGCTTTGAGATGTTATCTCGTTAAAAACCTTGCTAGAAAAACCAGTGGGATAAAACCTCGGCGAAAGAAAAAAGAGTGCAGTGCGTATTTTCTTCTCCTGATACTTCTGGATCAGATATGTTGTCTCATTAAAAACCTTACTAAGAAAACCCAAATGAGACAAAACTTAGTGAGGTAAAAAGAGTGCAAATTGAATAAAACTCCCTCTCATTATAATATGTATCCTTTAAGTGACGTGTGCGTATCTTCCTTGAAAGTTGCTCAAAACTTTTGTAGAATGACTTGTCGCCTGATGCCTTGAAGTGCAATCCTTTATGTTGAGTAATGTTATACAATCTTCTTGTGAGACTTCTAATGCTTCCTATTGCGAACAAATACCATAAGATCTACGACTACGGTGTATTACATTTTTTACATCTACAAGACTAACGAAACTAGTTTTCATGGGTAGTAAAATCTAGAGTCTAGACACATATCATTCTTACCTTTAGGGTATCGACATATCTTCTTTACCATTCAAATGTCTCCTCATTGGACATGTGCTATATCATGTTTATAAATTCAAATAAAAGATATATATAATCATGCATAGCTAGAAAGAAATATCAATGCACAATTGCACTTTAGCCATGGTACTTTTGGAATGAGAATTTTGGTAGGAGATGATGATAGTCATTTCTTATAAAAGTGTCTGAACAACCTTTAACATACTTTGAGGTTCAACTTTATCCATACTATAGCATCTTAGCATCTTCTCAATGTAGTTTGATCAATGGATAAAAATACGATCACAAATACACTCTTTAGGAGTTCTGTTACATAAACGACCTTTTTGATTTCAATATCATATGCAAGGATGTCTTGAACACTTGCTTTATTTGAAAAATTCATATTGTTGTACCATGCTTGTACATTGTACATTGAGATGCCACTAGGTACAAGTTTTCTATGTATGTTTATTGGTGCACAAGAATTACATCCATAAGATGTTTCAGTTAATTTTTAAGCACTCAAATTCTTTAGGATAGTCATCAGGAGTTCCAATTATATTCAACGCATTTAAATATGAATATGTATACAATGATCATATTGTTCTTGAGAACTTATTTTACAAGATTTTAATAATTTAAATACTTTAGTGACTTTCATGTAAACTTTTAGTATCAAGTGATACATAACATTCATAAGATGTATGTTAATTCTCTCTTTATATTTTACCAGGCTAATAAGAAATTGAAAAGTCAATGCATCCACCAAATTGGGGAATACATCTCCTCATAATCAATCATAGGTCTTTATGAAAATTCTTGTGCCACTAGTTTTACCTTGTATCACTTAATTTGATTTTTCACATAATTCACATAAAAGACCTATTTTTATGCAACATATTTTACAACTTGAGCTGTATGGACTGTTGGTCCAAAAACTTTCCATTTTAATAGAGAATTCAACACTGCCTCGTCTGCATCTTTCATTTTGCCAATCATTTCTTTGTATTTATTCATTGGTAGTAATTAAATTTTGATCCTTATCATTTCAAGTGCTATATTATATACAAAAGTATAACGATGTCAATCTTGTTTCGATTCCATATATTTCATAGACATGATACAAACAATGAGATCTTTATTTTGAGGTACTTGAGGTTCATTAAGAATCATCATGTCTAGTTTCTCTTTAGGATATATTATTACTATAACATCGACCTGACCCTTAATTATTTGCTCCAACTTTCGAAGAATTGTATTACTGGAATCGACTAGTCTGCCACGCTGTAGGCGTGCAATAGACTCATTAGAAAATATGTGGTTGTCCTTCTAGGACACAAACATAAATGTAGCACAAGTAGTTGATTATGTGACTTACTTAGTCACTATATTAAGGTCAGTGAATTCGTCTGGTAAATTATTCTTTAATATTGGTAAATGAATTATACTTTAAACTTCTAGTTCATAGTTTATAGTCTGAGGATCAAGATGACATGATAATTTATTTCACTTTTTACTATCAACTGCTTGTTATCTCCCCCTAATGTTGGGAACATTCATTCACTAAAGTGAAAACCAATGAGCTATAGACAAATTTCTCATAATGGCTTTATGTATTCAATCATAGACGATCATTTATACCCAACATATTCTCAATCTTTTTCGATGTCCCATTTTGTGCGGTGTTGTGGATGAGTTTCAATATATGTCACACAACCAAAAACTTTGATGACAAATCTTAGGTTCCTGACAAAAAACTAACTGTATGGAGAGAACTATAACTTATTGGCTTGATGTGAATATATGTAAAATTATAAGTATCAACATACAAACATGAACCTTTTTGCTCTCATGATCGTTGTTTTTCCAATCAAGTTTAGACGTTTAATGATTCTCTCAACAATAACTCTTATTCCGATGATCATTTACACATGGGAATCAAAATCATTGTTATAAATGTGCCAATCTGTAATAATATGCTTGCCATCTTATTAGCACAAAGTTCAAGTTACGAACTTGATAACCACTTAGATGATACATTAATTTTAAAACACTAAATGGTGAACATGTTAGGATACATATAAATCCTTTTATCATTTCCAGAATATGCAAGGGTTACACCTCTTTTTTTAGTTGGCAAATAACTAACTTTTATTGAGAGCAAAACATTGCATGCTAATTATCAACTTGAAGAATATTCTAGTTCTTTAATATATTTTACATCGTTATTGACTCAGGAGTCTATTGGTTATGCCAACAGTCGATTAATCATGATCATAAAATTCAACTTATGATCGTAATGTATTACTATGATTATGCTAATTTAAGACATAAGATATTAGAGAACAATGTATTGTCATTTGAAGCTATAATTATATTTTACTTGCATATTATTCCACAAATTATTCTCGCTATTTTTTTTGCCACTGCTGATGGTCAATCTCATTATTTATATGGACTTCATTACAATTCCTGTGGTCAATCTCATCATTACGTTTTTCTCAATTATATTTGAGGAGGTATGGTCCCAAATGACTATACCATTGACTACATTTTACAAGGATAACCTTGCATGGAACATGCAACGGTACGTTTTCCAAACAACATCAGGTCATACAATGAGCCTTGCGCACTCAACGTAATGGTGAATTAGACTAACGCCAATAGGTCATGCAATGAGCCGTGCGACTCAGCGCAACGGTGAATTAGACCAATATAGTTAAGTCACACAACGAGTCTTGTGCACTCAGCGCAACGACAAGTTAGACTAAACAACACAAGTCACACAACGAGCCTTGTGTACTTGGCACAACGGCGAGTTAGACTCACGCATGCAGGATACTAGACCCTGCGCAGAACAACATTTCTCTAAGCTGTGAATCCCCAAACCTTGCGAGGACAAGACACACATGAGAAGTGTCTCATAGTCTTGGAACAAAAGGATATACCCCTGACACCCTGCGCTGGCGGGAAAAACTTTGACAGCCTCGCAGAAGGGGTAAGCACTAAGAGGTGTTGACCATACTTTACGGTACAAAGTGGCAGAACTGTGACCAAGGGTTACTCGACAGGTTGCGTGTGACAGTGTCCATTACCAGTGATGCAGACGTCAGACCATACACCAACCACGTCTCTGCTAGTGACTGTTCCACCTTCTCCACTTTCGGCTGGCAGCAGGCCCGACACCAAAGACAACTGCCTTTACACGTGGCACCACTCAACATCCGACAAAGCACAGAGGACATTAATTCTCCTGCAGGGAGCATTTAATGTCTGACGCAGAGGGACAAAACGGATGTCTCTGGCTGTATGGGCCCGGGCCCAATGCCCACCAGCCCATCTCTTGAACATATTTTTTCGGCTTTAAATAAGTATCAGATCTCCAAGTAAAAGATATGTGAACACGCTTACAAACATTACTATTCACTCACTTACTTATTACATTACTTACCATCCTCAAATACTTATTCTTACGCCGGAGTGTGGTCACGGAGAAAACCACCATTCCCTGTGACGAGACTAACGGCGCTGCTAGTTTTGCAGATCAGCTTAAGCGAGCTCACACCTGAAGAGTGAAGTGAAAGGACAACGCTCTATGCAGAGACACCCTTGTTGTAACTTATATATCCCCGGATATCCCTATGTTCAACCGGTGCTTCTTCAATATCCATGGCTACTACCTTTACAATGGTCAATATATTATCACATTCAATTCAGGGAATTAAGTAAAAACAAAACAAACTTTATAGCTTTCTTTACTCGGTCACACGAGTATAAAATCATTTCAAACTTTTCATAGCTCTCTTCATCACGATATAATTAAACACAAAGACATCTTACATACAAATCTTTGTTAGTCTGTCTTGAAACATAAACATACATCAACCATGTGACTTTAAAAACATATTTTCATTTCATAAAGGATAAAACTTATCACTAACTGTACTATATAGTAAAATAAATCAATATATGACACGTGTCATTCATTAAAGGCCTCTAATTTTTTATTTTTCCTATCTTTTTTGCGTACTTATCTTATATTAATTAAATAAATAATAATTATATTAAATATTATCTTACTTTTAATATCGGATAGAATCCTTCTATTTTTCTAATAAAATATTATTTTCAAATTTAAATTTTTAAATTTAGATATTTTTAAATAACACAAAACAATAATCTTAAACTTAAAAAAACAATAATACGTAGATATAAAAAAATAAAGATAGAAACAAAATACACAAAATAACAAACACTAATTGGAATGTAAACGAATAACTTAATTCTGTTTTTGATATTTCAAATTGGGGTTGCAATCAATTCGAATTAAACTGAACCAAAATTGTGATTTTAAACCGAATCCAATAACATATTCAAATTCGAATTATATAAATATAAATGTTTTTTTTATAATTTACTATACAAAATTACATTTATTTAAACCATGTAATACACAGGGTCTTTTAAGTTATAACTTTTTTTATTATTACCATACAAAAATACATTTATTTTACCTGTGTGACACACAAAGTTTTTAAAAATACAACTTTCAGTATTATTTGGTTTTTAAAATTAGATTTATTCAACCCGTGCAATACACGGGGTTTTTTGAAAATATAAATATATTATCATTTAGTATACAAAATTACATTTATTCAACCCGTGTAATACACAAGTTTTATACAGATATAACTTTTTTTATTATTTGGGATATAAAATTACAGTTATTTAAACCGTACAATAAACGAGATGCTTGAAGATATAACTTTTTTTATTATTTAATATATAAATACATTTATTCAACTCGTGTTAAATGAGGTTTTTAAAGATAGATATTATTTTACTATTAAGTATATACAGTACAATTACATTTATTTAATCCGTATAATACACGAAGTTATAACCTAGTATATAATAAAAGAAAACATGAAATTATACATCTTAACTAATAGTAAAAAAATAACTAAAGACATGGAAAGCATACATCTATATTAAAATGCATTTTTCTTTGCAAAATCACATTTTTTGTGTTATGTCATAGTTAAACAACAATACTATATTCTATATTCTTTAAAAGAAAACTACTAAACACTCTATAACCCTCTTTCTAAATTAAAAATCATCAATTTGTTTAATATAAGGAAGTCACGGAAAGCAAACGAAATCAATAAATTTTCATGTGTTGAACAAATATAGTTGTCTATATATAGAAGTAGTATGAGGTTTATTGAGGAATATTAAAAAAGTAGGAAATCGAAGAACACTTTTAAAAATTTAGCTTAACATGTTATAAGTAAATTTTTTAAATTATTTCGGCGCTTTTCCTTATAAATTCTTGTAGAAACATTTTTAATAAAAAATCAAAAACTAAAAAAAAAAACAGTTAAAAAAGGCTTAAATTTATTCTTTTACAAAAATAATATTTTATTGGAATCATTTCTACCCATTTTTATAAGGAAAAGCGCTGGAAATTTAAAAAGAAATTATTTTTAACATGTTAAATTAATTTTATAAGATAATTTTTAACTGTTTTTAAACATTTTTTATATATTTTAGTTTTTGATTTTTTTATTAAAAATGTTTCTACATATACTTATAAGGAAAAAATATAAAAAAAAATAGAAAACATTGATTTTTAACATGTTGAATTTTTAAGATTATTTTTCGGTTACTCATTTTTTTAGTGTTTCCAATAAACTCACCCATATACAAGTATTATCACAATCCTGACCACACATTTAAATGCGAACAAACATATATCATATCAATACAATAGATATCAAAACAACACAAATTGAAACCAATTGTAATTAGGAGTTAAACATAATCCTTTTGGTTTAATTTAATATCTATAACATTTATTTTATATGATGTGAGAGAATAATATTTAACTATTAATGAAAGTTTATTCTTATCTCTTATAAATAATTCGTTCATATGTACATTAAATAAATAACTAGCAATAAGATTCACGCACATTGCAGCGCGGGTACATTGCAAATATTGAATGGATTGGTCTAAATATTATGTGATACGTTAATCATATGAAAAAGCACATTTCGAAGTATCTGAGTGAACTCAATATGACCTATATAAGTATCGTGATTTGATCAAAACGTAAAGTAAATCAAGTTTATATCGTACAATCATAATGTATTATATGAGATCCAACTCATACATAGAAAACATCATGAGTATAAAGGAAAAACTGACACGTGTAATCAAAATCGATTAACTGCAACTTTTGGAAAAAGGGGGAAAAGACAAATTGATTGTACTCAGTTCGAAACAAAATTTACGAAACATACATAAAAAGATGAAAACATATTTTATTTGACCTGACTCGATTTCCAAAAAGTTTACGTTGAAATGTAGAACAACTCGAATTTATACCAAAATGTACATAAAACATGCACTTTAAAAGGTTTTTTAAAATGAAAACATATTATATCCGACCTGACTCATTTTCAGAAAAAGTTTACGTCGAAACTTTTGCACATCGAACTTATACCGACATGCACATAAACACATGCAAGTAAAATTTAGTTTTTTAATTAAAAGATATATAGATGTAAACTCGAAAATATTATTAATAAAAAACTTAACAGATTAAAAACGTTCGTAAAATCGTGGCCAGGTAGCACCAATGTCACATCACGACCAACGACCACCGATATCGAAAAAACTCATAAAACTAAAATAAAAAAAAGACAAATTAACACCGGACGAAAAGAAGACGTAAGATTGTTCAACCACGCATGTCCATTTTGGCATGTTAATACGATGAAATTAGAGCGAAACGTAAAACGTAGAAAAGAATAAATAAGTCGATCTAGGACCCGCGCGTTGCGAAGAATTATCAAGAAAGATAGATGTTTCACGATAGGCCTGTCAAAAGGGAAAAACAATAGACAAAAAACGTTAAACCCCGCACATACGTTGTTGTGTGTTAACTTACAAAATTTAGAACGAAAAACTTGCGAAAAATAAAAAGTATAAGGGACCAAAATTGAAAAAAATATGTTGGGGTTAATTTGCAAAAAATGAAAAACTTTAAGTTAAAAGTTAAGATATTAAAGGAGATAAATGAAAAAAGTGAAATTATTGGGTTTGAAGTGAAAATTTTAATTTTTTTTTGAAAAATTTCCAATGCATGGGATACAACACCATTAAGCAACAACTTGTTGCTAAATTATAATTAGAGCGAAACATAAAATGTGGAAAACAATAAATAAATTGATCTAGGACCCGCGCGTTGCGACGGATCTGTCAAATGGGGAAGATAGACGTTTAGCGATGGGCCTGTCAAAAGGGAAAAAATAGAAAAAAAAACGTCAAACCCCCACACGCGCTGTTGTGTGTTAACTTACAAATTTAGAATGAAAAATTTGCAAAAAATGAAAAGTATAAAGTACCAAAATTAAAAAAAATATATTGGGATTAAATTGTAAAAGATGAAAAACTTTAGGTTAAAAGTTAAGATATTAAAGGAGATATATAAAAAAAGTGAAATTATTTGGGTTAGAAGTGATTTTTTTTTTTTGAAAACCTCGCATGCATGGGATACAATATCATTAAGTAACAACTTGTTGCAAATGTCATATTATTTAAGTTAGAAGTGATAAATTAACTTTTTTTTTATAAAAAGCTCTTAATGCATAGGATACATTACTATTAAACAAAAATTTGTTGTTAAGTTATAATATGAAAATATTTTGAATTCAAAATAAATCATAAGGATATTCAAAATAAATAGCCTTTCCGATAGCAACATATATTAGAATATATTAGTGATTTGCTCAATACAAATTAAATCATTTCCTATAAATAAATTATATTTTCATACCTGAACTTGTGGCCGCAAATATCTAGATATCCTTTATTATTTTTATCAAACGTATTGTTTTATCAAAGAAATACAAAAATAATTCTTCGTAGAAAAAATAGAACCAAAAATTTCTCCTATCATATAATCAGAATCAGATTAATCAATGGGATGGATATATGATATCATGGCTCGTACTTTATCATACCACATTGACACTTTACGATACTTTAATATCAATCCAAACCAAAATTTCGTTTTCCAACAAAAGCATTATATGAAAAATTATAGTCAACGATACAAGTTACTCTAGGAATAATAATTGAATTATATGAATAAATTTTGTTTTGCGACCAGATTTAATGTTGATAATCTGGAATAAAATTTTCTTTTTAAGGATAGATAGTTTTGTAGATTGTTTTCGGTTGACAAAATTAGTTAAAAAAAATAGGTTGTGACTAAAAATGAATAATACCACAAAAAATTGTCGTCTCCTAGGAAAATTTAATTAAGGGTCTACATACAAACATCTACCTGTCTATTTCTACACCTTCAAGACGAGTTGTCTAAGACTAAGACGGGACGTCTAGGGTTCCTTTCTCCGGCCACATTCCTGCCCTCGTAAATGTCAAATCAGTCACATCAGACGGGGCATCTAGCCCTAGACGGAGCCGGAAGACGACCTGCCCAAGACTGGTCGTCTAGGCCTAGACGACCTGTCTTGGAGGTTGATTTTGACTTTGGCGGTCTGCATGCATGTGAGTAAAGTAGTAAAGTGATACGCCCCATTTAGACCTAGACGGGACATATATTTCTTTGTTAAGTAGAGCCATGCAGAGCATTTGATATCACAACCAATTTGCACTTCGTCGGAATTCTCTGCGTCTTCTTCTTTGGTTTACATTATTACTTCATCTGATATCATTTAAAGGTGGTTAAATGTCATCATACTGGGACGGCAACTATTTCTTTGGGCCGTATTCTGGCGAGTCATGGGTGCCCGAAGCCAATCTGGTAACAATTATTAGGTTAAACTACTTGTTGTTTAATTATTTACTAATGATGATACTGTTGTTAGGGGGAGACCGCCGTTCCTGATTCTAACGAGCAAGAGGAGGTTGTGTCAAGTGTACAAGGAAATCAAAACAAACCGTTTCTAGATTTGAACGAGTTTCCTCCCGTTGATGAAATATCCCATGTGGACGACTCGTACCAAGTTGATGCACCATGTTATCCTGCGCAACATGGGTTTCCGGATTATGGATACGGGTGTGAATATTCGTACGTGCAACAACACGGTCCGGATGGATACGGAGGAGACGATTACGAAAGTTACAATGCAACACAGTCTTTGTACGCTCAAGAAGTCTATCCTGATGGTGGAGATTATGGTGGTGAGGCACCCCCATACGCAGGCAATCCGTACCTCACAGAGATGGTATCAAAACTTATATATTTATGCTTGGCAGAGTAAAAATAAAATCTAGCATAACACTATCGATGTTACAGGTTTTCAACTCTCTAGATGAACTAAAAAACTGGGCACCGGAAACGGCAAAGGCGGATGGTTTCGTTATTGTGACCCGACGATCAAAGAAAATTGGTGGAAGGACCAGGAGGGTATGGCTTGAATGTGACCATGGTGGTGAGCACCATACTACATCAACGGTTAGAAAAGCTGGAAGCAAGAAAACCGGTTCCCCGTTTTACCTGGTGGCTGTGCGAGACCATCCATATGAAACATAGGGGGATAAAAGGGGGAAGACTGAACATAACCACGAACTCTATGAGGACCTGTCGGGCCACGGTTTGTGCGAAGGTTTACTCCTAACGAATACAGATTGATCGAGCAGCTGACAACTCAAAACATAGAGCCGCGCAAAATTTTTCAAATGATAAGGAAGCAGTTTCCCGACAGTTTCCATGTTCAAAAAGACGTTCAAAATGCAGTTCAGAAGATTAGGGCCAAACAAAGATACGGACTGACTCCCATGCAGTCGCTAAAAAACATCCTTATTACAAACAAATTTATTTACGAGACATGGGAGGAACCTGAAACAGAGGTTGTTACAGAGATCTTCTTTGTTCATCCCTACTCGAGTGAAACGCGGCGTACGTTCCGCACGTTTTGCTGATCAATTCCATGTACAAGACTAACGTATACAACATGCCATTTGTGTAGATAGTTGGTATGACGCCCACCAACTATTCGTTTTGTATCGCGCATGCCGTTATCTGCAAAGAACGCAATGATAACTTTGTATGGGTGCTTGAGAGGATCAGGTCAATGTTGGACGAATGTATGGAGCCAAGTGTGATTGTAACAGTTAGAGACCTAGCCCTAATTAACGCGTGTGCTAAGGTTTTTCCAAACGCCTCTAGATATCTTTGCAGGTTTCACATACAACAGAATATTTGTAAGCACTGTAAGAGGGCATTAACAGAAGAAGACTGGCAAAATTTTTTTGTCATCCTGGGGGAGATTGTGTGAGTCTCCATCAATACCCATATACGAGTACAACTTGCGCAACCTGCAAAAGCGACTTGTGGAGTACAAACGTTCAAGTAAGTTTTTGTAATAAAATGTGACCTACTTATGTACATTTAACTAATTATTGATACTTTCTAGGGGTGTTTACGTAAGTGTATGATAACTGGCTGAAAGACTACAAGGAAATGTTCATCTTTGCGTGGACTGATTAGAGTCGCAACTTCGGGCAGCATACCACAAACAGAGTTGAGAGTCAACACGCGAATTTAAAGAGATACGTCTAAGAGAGGAGCTCGCTGGACCGTATAGTAGGTTGTGTCAAGGATATAGTTGAAACACAATAAGGTGAAATAAGGAGGAGCTTTCGAGAAGCATCGGAAAAATAAGGAACCACCACAAAAACCCGTTATTTGACCACTTACGTTGAAAAGTTTCCCATACAGCGCTTGACTTGTTGAGTGGAGAGCTACTTAGGAAACTAGACGTGTTGTAGCGCTTTCATTCATCTTGTGGATGTCAGATGTGGTACAACTGTGGGTTGCCGTGTGCTTGTAGGCTGGAAAGGTATGTACGTGTAGATAATACTTGCTAAACGTGAAGCGATGTGTGTTGTATATGTCCGTTATTCATGTGACTTTAAACAGTGCATTGTTTTAACCGTGCAGAGTGTCCGATTCAACTCGAAGACGTAGACATCTTCTGGCAGAAGCTTAACTTTCAGCCATGTAAATTGTTATCGGATGACGTTGACGTGGGAGAAGAGCTGAACATTGTACGTCAACAGTTAGAGTCACACCCCCCTGCTCAGAAAAAAAGCTTGCTGGGAAAGATTAAAGCGGTGTTGACTTCAACCAAATCCACCACGAAACCACCAGTTGTCCAACAAAATACTCATGGACGACCAACAACAAAGCAAGCACAACTTCAGTTTGACCGACGCCCCCGCCATAGCTCGTACGTTCCGTTCCAGGGTTCCCAACAAAGTACATACGATGCCCCTGTCCCACAATGCCACTCAACAGTCGGTCATAAAGTCTCAAAAACCCAGAGTGGGGTGAAGCCATTCAACGACTTCTAAACAAAGAGAGATTCGAGACGATAACGGTTTTCCGTTGATAGTGGGCGACGAGTATGTGTCAACAATCAAACGGTTTAAGTCTCTCCTTCCGACATTGTTTCACCCGTACATCTCGTGCATACAAGATGTGAGGCCAGACGGTCATTTTGGGTTTCGTTCTGTGGCTATGGGCTTGGGTATGGGAGAACGTGCGTGGAGCCACATTCGAAAAGACCTTCTACAGGGGATGGATCAGAAAACATCGATCTGGACGCCAGTATTTGAAACATGGGAGGAAGGGTACTTTTACATGCATCGTCAAAGCCTAAATCTAGGATTCAGTGGAGCGTTGTCCCCTTACTCACTGGATGGACTTCCCCCACGCAAGGCTTCTTATCGCACAAAGGTACGGTATCGTGGTTCACCTGTTAAGCATCGATGGTTGTTCCACCTTCTTCCCGACAATGAATCCTCCGATGGATCGAGAACCACGAACGATAACGCTTGCACATGTCAACAATAACCACTTCATACATATTAAGCTAGAAGCAGGTGTCCAACGCCAACAGTAAACGGGCTATGGTTGACCTACCGAAGCGCCGCTGCAGAATAATGGCTATACATGTACATGCCCCGTTTAGAATGGTATACGTCGATAATGAATCCCCCACCAAATCCAAACCCGAGTATTAATTACGTTGACAGTGAATCGGAAGAATGAGGTCTTTTGTATACCTAATACGATTTTTTTATACGTAATACGATTTTTTGCATATTTAATAGGATTTTTTGTATAATTAATACGATTTTTTTATAATTAATACGAATATTTTTATAATTAATAAGATTTTTTATAATTAATATGAATTTTTTTGTACAACTAATAAGATTTTTTATAATTAATATGAATTTTATAAGTTTGTTTATAATTAATATGATTTTATATGTATAAGGAAAAGACAAAAAAATGGCATATACGACTCGTCTAGATCTAGACGGGCAGATGTTTGTTTTTTTTTGCCACAAGACCTTTTTACCCTCGGATTGCACTCTGTCTAGGCCTATTCCAGGGGCAAAAGGGTAATATTGTCGAATGAGACGGCCCGTCTAGTCCTAGACGCTGCGTACTATTTGAGCGGCAACTTTGAAACTGGCAACTTTTTGAATTTTAAAGGGAAATGCTTAATGATGATTTTACCCCTGAATTGCCACCTTTCTAGGCCTAATTCAGGGGTAAAATGGTAATTAACCACCCTGAGCTGTAAATGACTCAGGTGGTTAATTACCATTTTACCCCTGAATTAGGCCTAGACGGGTGGCAATTCAGGGGTAAAATGGTCTTTCACCACTTATTCCATACGGGTCGTCTAGACCTAGACGACCTGTCTATGCATCGTATATGACTGGCCAGCCTAGACGACCAACCACATACGACCAACAACCAAAGACACACTCAAACACACATACATACGTATTCTAGTCATTTGACCGTATTTGGAGCGTATTTTTGGCGAAATCAAGCATCTCTGGTACGTATTTTCATATAAACTTCATTAATATTTAATGTATTATGCATTTAGACCGTAGGTTATGTGTGAATTTGATGATTTTTGGGGTTTAGGGGCTCTGATGTTCATGTATATGGCTTTTTGTTGAACAAGATCGACGACCCCGATAGACGACCAGAATATTTATTTTCTTTTGTTTAACTTATATAATTTATTGTTTTAATATTATGTGTTATTATTTGGTTTATTGTTATTATTTGTGTTATATTGTTATTATTATCGTAGATTAGTTATGGACGAGATTGCAGATCCGATACACGGGGATCCACATTTGCATGGTCCGCGACGGGCTCCGCCAGTGCTGGCGGATCCGCTACACGGCCACCCATATCTTGAGTTCCCGCCCGACACCGAGGCCGCCCGTTTAAGCAGGAAGCTACGCCAGATGCACGTCGGATCGCACGCGGTGGTCGATTGGGATGCGATCGAGGCGATTGGTGAGACGCCGAGACTGCGGTTTTTTCGTTCCCATTGATTCCCCGTGGCACCGTCTGTTTGACTTGGCTGGCACACCGAGTTATAGGGAGCTGCTCAACGAGTTCCTGTCGACATTCACGTTTCACCCTCTACGGGTCGACCAGCCGCCTCCGCAGCCATATGGTCCTCCCCCTCCGCCTGAGGTTTCATTTAGGCTTGCCGGTGTGTGGCGTTCGATGACGCTTGCTGAGTTTGCCGTTCATAGCGGTATATACCACCAGGAGGAGATTGCTACGTATGTTTATATGGAGGGACTAGTGGTGGTGGATAGACCCACTCTTTTGGGATTTTGGGAGGTGGGGCATTACACTTGGGAGCATGTTAGGGCGAAGGGGAGGATTTCACATGTTGCCGACCCGTTGTATAGGTACATACATTTATTACAGTAATTATTTGATTATTATTGCTATGAATTAATTCCTGTATTTCACTAATATTATGTGCAGGTATCTACATCGGATGCTCGCTACGTCTATTACCGCTCGCAGACACAGCCATGAGTGGTGTACGAGCACCAATTTATTTTTCTACTATTGCCTATTGTACAGGAGGTCATGTGCACTTGAGCACGATCTCACCCAGTACTTCGCCTTCGCTCATCACGACAGGAGTGCGACTTTTTGTACGGCGGGGCGTATGTCACCATGATTGCCCGGTCGTTGGGTAATCTGCCAGGCCCACACCTGCGGCCAGCCATGCTGTCAACGTGGATGGGTTTTCAGACCTTACGGGGCATGAAGCTGGTGAAGAGGTTCGGCGTGCTAGGCGAGCGGTTTAAAACCCACGCAGGTGAGCCATGGATTCCGGAGCCGCTGCAAGATCAGTTCGATCCAGTCTATCCGCCGGCAGATGAGGCTGCGGTCGTTCAGGAGCCTCCGGTGGATTTAGATAGACCGGCACTGCCACACCACCACCACCACCACCTCACGGGGCGCCCCTGTTTCCACATACACGCGCTTACGAGCCGACGTCGACATGCTTATGGATCTCATGGGCTGGGTGGTTCGAGAGTTACAGGATAGACGAGAGAGAGAGACGGGTTACCTCCCATACCGCTCCTACCACCTTGAGCACCACATCATTAGCAGCAGCCGCAACAGCAAGATCCCGACTCCGATTCGTATGCATAGACGTTTTGAATTTAGTATTCGTTTGTACAGATGCATATTGTTATGGATGTACAAAGTTATGTTATATATGTTATATCTGTTATATTTAACTTTGTTTTCAGTTATTCGATTACTTGATGATTGTTTGTGTTAAATCGACATTGAAATGTAATACGGCAACAACATATAGTACTTGCATTTCTTAAAATGTTGAAAACGATATTAAATTAAATATTATATTTAAAAAAATAAAATGTAAAAACAATTAAATATTTAGACGATCGAAAATGCTAACTTATTTTTATACAATAAACAAAACTTTTTTGTGAACTTTTTAAAAATCTCAAATTACACCACCAAAAAAAACATCAACGTCCAACAACAACCAATTTTCCACACCAAACACCTCTTTTTCAACCTCCGACAAAAACCAATTTACCCCACCAAAACATCCTTTTTCCAACTTAAAAAACTATGGTCCTAGACGGGTCGTCTAGGGCTAGACGACCCGTCTACACACATATATTTTTACGCCCTGCCATGCACCTGCTGACCCCTAAAAATCAGTGTCTAGATGGGTCGTCTAGCCCTAGACGACCTGTCTAGGGCCTAAGGGTGTCCACATAGGCAGCAGGGGTGTCCGGATAGATTAAGCCTTCATTAAAACAAAGACCAGCCCTTTGTTTTTCTTTGTCTCCATAACCCCATAAGTGATGGTCAGTTAACTTCTTTATCTTATGTAACAAAGCACCCGATATTAAGGAGTTCTAGTTTACATCTCCCCCACACATTAACTAAAGTACCGAATGTTTCGTTAATTAATGTTTTCATAGATTTATATTAAAATTACAATCCCTCTTCTCTATCTCCCTCAATACATACATAGATATATAGAGAGAGATAGAGTGAAAAAGGGTGTGAAAATATATTTATATCATCTTCCTCGTTTATAGATTTTGGTTATGAGCTCTAGTCGCCGGAGATGATAACAATGGCTTATACACGGTTCCACAATATTTCTAAAACATAAACATGCATGTATATGACCGATAAACATTTATAATTCCGTATAGTACCTGATGTCGTAAGATAGTCGTGGTTGCGCGTCGAAACAGGGCTGTCAGCATATCTTTGCCGATTGAAACAATTGTGTGAGTACAAGGAAGCAGTGCGATACTAATGCTATTAGTTTGCGAATTGGTGCTGATAATGTGTTGTGAAACTTTTCTAACAGCAAAAAAATACAGGAAAATAATAGAGAAAAAAAGATTATTATTATTGAGAGGTGTATCTTTTACAAAAAATAAAATGATTATATATAGGAGTAATGTTTTGATAAACAACCCAATTTATTTAAATAGTTGACAACCACATAATATAATAAATTTATAACAAATTTATAACAGGTTAATATATTTCGAGTTAAAAGTTGTCTTATGTTGGGGCATATGTTACTGTCAAAAGCATCTGAGGCTGAGTTATTGCTGTGGCACAAACGCATGGCCCACATCCACTACCAAAAAATGAACTATATTATTAAAATGGTTTAGTGGAAGGGGTGCCAGTGCAGAGGTTTCACGTGGAAGATAAATGTCTTCCATGTCAAAAGGGAAAACAACATAAGAAACCTCATAAGTCTAAAATAGTAAATTCCATAGATGCCCTTATGAATTACTTCATATGGATCTATTCGGTCCAGTGAACGTAAGGAGCATAGGTGGAAAGTACTATTGTTTAGTTGTCACTGATGATTACCCACGATATTCATAGGTTTTCTTTTTAGGTACAAAAGATGAGACAGCGGAGATGCTGATAGTTTTTTTTACAAAATTGGAAAATGTCCATGACGCTCGGATCAAGAGGATAAGGAGTGATAATGGCATGGAGTTCAAGAATCAGATTTTGATCTCTATTGTCTTCGCAAGGGAATTGAACATAAATTTTCGGCACCTTATACACCTCAACAGAATGGAGTCGCTGAGAGGAAAAACAAGACGTTGATTGAAGCCGCAAGGACTATGCAATCTGATTCAAGCTTCCAGTTCTTTTCTGGGGAGAAGCTGTGAACATAGCTTGTTATGTCCTGAACAAAGTTTTGATGGTTAAACGGTTTAACAACACATGTGACGAACTGTTGTTTAACCGAAAACCAAACTTAAAAGGCTTTGAACCATTTGGATTACCCTGCACCATTGTGCGAAACAAAGATAAGCAATAATTCGGTGAGGTAGATGATGAGGGTTACTTTCTAGGCTTTATGCCTGGAACACCGAATAAAAGGGTTTTTAATCTAAAAACTGGTAAAATTAAGGTTGTGTTTAACATGGAAATCACTAGTTATTCACCTCAAAAATCAACGAGTGGTCCTCCTATATTATATGATTATGACAGTGTTTTAAAATCATTAATATTCCTGATTTTTCCAATGCAGATGAGTCTCAAGTGATACAATCTGTGATCAGTGAGGATGAGAGTGTGACTTCATGCCTAGATCGAGTATATCGATGAAAGATGCTCAAGAAACTTCTTCCAGTGCAGCTCCAGAGGACTCCAGTGATAGTGAGCCTGAACCTATTCAGGGGGAGGATTTCACTAATCTGTTTGCTAATACTAACATTCAGGGGGAGGTTGGATCAAATTTGGGAGATAATCTGGTTGTTGACACCATTTCTACCACACGTATACACAGAGATCATCCAGTTGAAAACATCATAGGTGATGCTGCTACAGGCGTTCAGAGAAGAAGAGGTGTGCTCTCAGGTTCCTTTTTTTTTACTTCAATTCAGAAGACTGGGTTGATTCATGAGTGTTTGTATAGCTGCTTTATTGCCCAAGAGGAGCCGAAAAATGTTCATATGGCTCTAAAAGACAATTATTCGGTTGAAGCTATGTAAGAGGAACTAGCTCAGTTTAAGAAGTTGAAAGTTTGGGAGCTAGTTGACTTGCCTGAAGGTGAGAAGGAAATAGGCACCAAGTGGTGTTTAAGTGTAAGAAAGACGACGAGGGATCGTAATAAGGAATAAGGCTCGGTTGATGGTGAAAGGGTTCAATCAGCAAGAAGGGATTGACTACAATGAAGTGTTTGCACCAGTAGCAAGGTTGGAGGCAATTCGGTTGTTCCTAACTTTTGCTTCATTCAAGGGCTTCAAAGGTTACCAACTTGACGTGAAAAGTGCGTTTCTTTACGGGAAAGTCCAAGAAGTGGTGTATGTCTCACAACCGATGGGTTTAATGATCCAGACTATCTAGATCGAGTCTATAGACTTAATAACCATTGTATGGATTGCATTAGGCACCTAGGTCGTGGTATGAGACAATATCAGCACATCTGTTAAAGAATGGTTTTTAAAGAGGTCAGATTGACAGTTACACTTTTCATTAAAAGGAGGTAATGAAGAGCAAGTTTGAAATGAGTGCGATGGGTGAACTGTCCCACTTTTTGGGTTTACAAGTTGAACAGAAGAAGGATGGGATGTGTATACAAGACGAAGTATGTGTATGACATTTTGTCTCGTTTCAAAATGGAAGATTGCGCTAATTTTAATACACCTATCTGTGAGAATCACAATCTTGGTCCAGATCATGAGACTGTGGAGGATGTTGATCCAACTCAACACAGGGCAATGATTGGTTCTCTGATGTACGTGACTGCTACAAGACCCGACATCATGTTCGTTGTGTGTCTTTGTTCCAGATATCAAGCGAATCCAAAAGAGTCCCACATGAAAGCAGTGAAGCGGATTCTTCGTTACTTGAATGGAAACCTAAACTTGGGATATGGTATCTAGCTGTCAGTGATTTGAAGTTTGTTGCTTTCACTGATTCGGACTTTGGAGAATGTAAATCAACAAGGAAGTCTACCACAGGTGGTTGTCAGTTCTTAGGAGAGAGGCTCGTGTCATGGCAATGCAAGAAGTAGTCTTACGTGTCTACCTTGATGTGTGAAGCTGAATATATTGCTGCGGGTAGCTGTTGCTCTCAGGTTCTCTGGATACAACAGCAGATGCGCGATTACGGTTTGAATTTCACTCGTACTCCTATTATGATAGACAATAATGCCACTATATCAATCACCAACAATCTCGTAAAACACAGTCGCACAAAACATATTGACATTCATCATCATTTTATACGGGATTGTGCTGAAAACAAATTAATTGAACTGCATCGAGTCGAACACTAGATAACCTGGCAGATCTTTACACAAAAGCGTTTACACGGCTTGTTTTGAACATTTAGTCGAACTCAACGGGATGAGGAATCCTGAATAACCAGTTTTCCATAAGAATTTTGTAAATAATTTCCTGCTTTTCAGAAATCAAAAACTTAAAAAAAAATAGAAAATAAAAAATGAGTTTTCACTGTGTGGAAAAGAAGAAATGATAGTACATCAGCACGTTAGACTTTCATACTAATATTTAAAATTAAATTGCTAAAGTGTGATGGCAGCTTCATCATATGATGACCCAGTAGACAAAAAGCATGAAATAATCAACTTACCTTGGTGATACGAATATAATAAACTGTGTATAAGTGGGTAACATATCAGTGGCATATGGTTTTATAACCTCAAATCTTGCCTTTATAGATTGCCAAAATCTGAGGTTTTAGGTCTTTGTATCGTTATTTCATCTAGGGTATCAAGGTTATCCTTCTGCTGCATCCAGATATATGCTGACCTAGGCACAACCAGGATATCTTAAAAGAGCTAAAATGCCAGATCCCAAAATTGAAGAAGCTCTCGTAGATAGTCATTCAAATGTGCAAATTGCATTAATCGTACCAAAATTTGGTATTTGCCCTAACCCTCGTTGGATATTGGTCTCTTTGCTGTACGGAAGTACTGACCTGATCACTAATTATCTAATGTTGTAATCAAAAGGATGAATTTCGGTATACTCACCTATTACGAGGAATTTTTGTGTATACCTTGATCGTGGGGGTATGTCCTGAAGTGGGACACACTAGTATATCAGTATAAATTATCTTATCATATCACTAGGTACTGGTACTTGAAATGTTCATGTATTTTGTTTTAGTGGATAAACAATACTGGTAATTGTCTTGAACTGCTTTTCATGAATTGCATATAGAATTATCAAATAGTGTGAAAACAATCTGATGTTGTTGATATGATCTTCTTACCGGTGATTCTCACAAAAACAGAGTGTTCATTTTTTCGTTATTTATTTTCTTTCAGAAAATATAAAAATCCAAAAAGATTTCAATTTTTTTGTAAATTCTTACTGTTCGGAATATGGTTGTTCATAGAGGAGTTGTTACCGATAGGGGGAGACGGTGTTAAAAGATGAGTTCAAAATTTTAAAATCTTGCAGGTTCTGTGTGCTTAAAAATTTTGAGTATATGGTTTGAGTTGAGAAGTGCTTAATCTGTGATACAGTTTTACTATCTCTTGAATAATAATAATTTGTTTAACTTATGTTGAAAAATTCTTATGGTTTCTCGAGATGTTTGTTTTATAGTATACAGTTTGTAGCAGTGTGTTGCTGAGAAGTTAGAGTGAGGAGTTTGTTTGGATGCATGGTAGAACCTCCTTTCTATATTGTAGTTAAAGTTGAAGAGTTTTTAAGATTGCTATGCAAGGACTAAACTGGAGTTTATTCCAACGCTAACTATTTAGAAGATTTGGTGATTGGATACATCAGCTTGGGGGAGTCTATTGCTGACAGAAGCTTTTAAAGCTGAAGCTATCCAAAGACCAATGTTGTTTTAAAGATGTTGAAGATTGCAAGAAGACTGAAGACTAAGTTATTTTATGAAGCTATTGTCAAGTGGGAGTTTGTTGGTGCATATTTGTGACAACATCTTAGATTTGGTCTTTGGATATCTTGTAATTAGTAAATGATAAACGGTTAGCAGGTTTAGTTTTGTAATATTTAATTAGAAGTAATTGGGCTAAACTAGATACCATATACATATGGTAGGCGAATTGGGCCTAGACCAATAGCAGTCCATATAGCGAAACCCTAGCCCAGTTGCATATCCTGTCTCTATATAAAGGGAGGTTTGCATTAGGGTTAAGGTTGATCGTTTGGCTGGTTTAGTTGCTCATTCAGTTGTTCAGAGAGAGGGAGTTGAGTGAGAGTCTTGAATTGATTGTAAAACACTTGTGTTAGATGATCAATAGAAGACAGTTTGAAGCTATTCGTTCATGTTCGTGTTCTGGTTTCTGTGAAATCTGATCTAGGGGATTCCGCACTCTAGATTGGATAGACGATTCTATGACGATCCATACAGATTAGGGGACCTACATCTTATGTGAAGGACTATTATATGCGTAAAATAATAAAATACAATACACTTTATATCAACTTTTCTCAAATATTATTATTAGTGAAATTTTCATGTTGATTTTTTAGCCGGTTGATTTGCACAATCAATATATAAATGTACATCAAAAAAATTATAAAATCAACTCTTTTCGGTACTAATGTTGGAAAAAAACATGTTTCTTTGTTTACTTTTAAATTAAAGAATCAAAAGATCTTAAATGAATAAGAGGAACAAATTAATAGCAGAAACCAACATAAATACAAAGAAGGAGGATCGACACGACTTGTCAAATCCCCATCCACATCCAAAACAAGAAAAATAACAAAGACACAAGCTCAGGCATGGGGTCGTGCTCACTAGGCATGGGGCCGTGCCCAGTCACGATTCTCTGCAGAACAAGACAACAGCAAAAGACAAACCAACACGGGGCCCGCCAAGCCAACATGGGCCGTGGTTAACTCTAAGATTCGTAGAATCTGTGATAGTACAACAAGTACACTGACCATGGGGCCATGCCCTGTCACCATGCACGTGTTGGTACACGATCTGACATCTACAGTTAATGAAGGGAGAGAAAATGAAGCCCACGGGGCGTTGGGGCTCTCTGTTTCCAGCTATAATTAGAGGTGCTTGGTTCATAAGGAAGGTGTCCCTTGGCAAATCACTTCTGTCACAATTGCCATCAGTTCACCACCACTACAACACCAACACCCACCACTATCATCCATCTTTCATCTTTTAGAGTATGTAATAGTCTTAGGATCAAAGATTAATCGTATGCATTATTGTCAAACAAAGGCCATGCTTGGCTAAATCTCTTACATCACTTGGTGAAGACAAATCTTTTATTATTGTGAAACAACGGCCTACTAGCGACTAGTATATGAACATAAGAACAAGTATCAAAGGAACACATAGAAAGATAGAATAGATAATTGTAATTCATTGAGATGTAATGATGCAATAAAAAGAACCTCTATATATAGTGTTCTTACATTAATACAAAGGACATGAAGAGATGGGAGTTAGAATGTGGTAGTCACCATAATATATTTTATTTATAACACTCCCCCTTGACTATCCATGTGATAAAAGAAAATAATATATTATATGCTTGGTGGTGCTGACTCGTTAAAAACCTTGCTAGGAAAACCCAGTGGGACAAAACGTAAGCTAAGGGAAAAAGAGTGTAACAAGTATCTTCTCCCTCTGATAATTTTGGATCAGGTATGTTGCCTCATTAAAAACTTTACTAAGAAAACCCATTGGGATAAAACTTGGTTAAGGGAAAAAGGGTGCAACTTGTATAATGCTCCCTCTCATTTTTACATGTACCCTATAAGTGGCTCGTGTCAGGCTTCTTTGAAAGTTGCTTAAAACTTTGTAATCCATTGATGTGCAGCTTGATATGTCACTTGATCCATTAATGGGAAATCCTTCAATGAACATTGATGTATGATCTTTATGTGAAACTTTAATTACTTCCTCTTGTAAGTAGATAGCATAAGATCCATGAATGTGTTTTGCTACATTCTCTTATTTACAAAACTAACCAAACTTGTTGATCGGTTAGTAAAATATGACTCCATATCTTTTGTACCTTAAGGGTATAAAAATAATGTTTTACCCATTACATTACATTATCTCCTCACTGTACACGAGTTATATCTTGTCTATGAATTTCCTGACATATGCCCGTGTATATATCTAGCAAGATATATTAATACAATTCGAATTTAACTATGGTACTTCTAGACCAAGGATATATGCTTATTTGATTAGAGATGATAAGAGTCTTTTTATATCAACTATTTGGGCATCATTAAACATACTTATACCATAAGCTTTGTGCATATGAAAATGTCCACCATCTTCTAGATGTATTATGACTGATGGATAATATACAAATGCATATTCTACATATTGAGCCATAAATTTGCAATACCATCTTTAATTTGCAAATTCTTAGTTTAAATATTTGAGTCCATTTTGATATGCCATCCTTTAATGACATTATCAACATATACAATAATACTTATAAACATCAATTGTTCTTTTAATGAGAAAAAATGGACCAAATACACCATATGTATTTCTCCTTTTTTAAGCTTACAGCAAGTCGACATTCGACTCTACTATATTAGTCCATATAAATGTTTTCTTCACTTTATAAAGATACATTGCCAAGGTTATGAGCTTTAGGTACTTATAATCATTCACATACTTCTTTCTACTTTGAATAATTATGTATGTGCATACACTCTTTAGGAGTTCCATCACGTAAACTTTCTCATTAAGTTTTATAAAAATGTCTTGAACACTTGTTTATTGACAAAATCCATATTACACCATGCTTATGCGTTGTACATTGAGATATTATAATCAGTGGGTACAAGTTTTCTATGTATGTTTATTGGTGCACAAGAATTACATCCTTAAAATGTCTTAATATTACCTTTCAAGTACTCGACTGCTTTAGTAAACTCATCAAGAGTTGTAATTATATTTAGCATATATATATATACCCATAATGTATGCAGATCTGAATTATAGTCTTCTCGAGAACTTACTTTACATGAATTTGATAATATAAATCCTTCAGGGACTTTTATGTAAACTTTCAGTATCACGTGATACATAAAATTCATAAGACGCATATCAATTCTTTCTTTATATTACCAGACGAATAAAATATTGGAAAGTCATTGCCTCCACTACCAAAGAGTGGGCATCTTTATAATCAATCACGGGTCTTTGCGAAAATCTTTGTGCCACTAGTTTTGTATTATTTCACTTAATTTGATTTCACATGAATCGCATAAAAGAACCATTTGTATCCAACATATTTTACAATTTCTGTTATATGGACTGTTGGTTCAGAAACTTTCCATATCATTAGAGAATTCAATTCTTCCTTGTTTGCGTCTTGCCATTTTATTTTGGCCAATCATCTATATGTTTTCATTCGTAGGTAGATCTTAAATCATGATCCTCGTCATTTCATCATTTCAAGCACTATATATACAAAAGTATAAGGACGTCGACTTTGTTTTGATTCCATACACTTATAGACATTATATAATTTACTAAGAGCTCTTTATTTTTAGGTACCTGAGGTTATTCTAGAACCATCTTGTCTAATGTCTCTTCAAGAGACATTTTTACTATAACCTCGACTTGATCATCTTCATCATTGCTTGCTCCAATTTTTCGAGGAGCTTTTTTTTTCTTGGAATCGACTAGTCTACCACGCTTCTGGCATGCAGTAGACTCATTAATATATGGTTTGTCCTTCTAGGACACTTATCTTAATTGGAGCATAAGCAGTTGACTATGTGACCTACTTAGTCACTGTTTTTAGTTCGTTGAACATGTCTTGTAATTAATCCTTTAATCTAGGTAAATGAATTATCTTTTGAACTTCTTATTCACCTAATTTAGTTTGAGGATCAATGATAATTCATGCATACTCATTCCTTTTCCAACTGCCATTAATCTTTATGCGTTGTGGTGGATCAATTCCAGTGTGTACCGCACAATGAAAAGTTTGATGGGAAATATTTTGTTACTAACAAAAACCAACTATAATGGGGAGAAACTATTACAACATGTTGGCTTGATGTGAAATAATGTTACCGCATGTAAAATCACATGTGCTCAAATATGAACTTTTGCTCTCTTGATTATTGGCTTTGCAATCAATTTGTAGACGTTTGGTCATCGTCTTCAACAAAAGCAATTTGTGTCTTAAGCATTTAGAAAGTTCAATACTTATTCCAATAATCATTAGTAACAAGGAAATTAAATTCAATGTTATAACCACCATAAATATGATAATCTGGAATAATATGCTTGTTATCTTATTAGATAAGCTACACACCACTTCAAGTTGTAAATTTGATGACCATTTAGATGATGCATCGATTTAAAACACTAAACGGTATCATGTTTGGATATATACATACTTCGTTCTTTCCATAATATTTTAGGGATTCACACCCTACTTTGGTTGGTAAATAATTAGCTTTTGTTGAGAGCAACTATGACATGTTTAATTATCATGAAGAATTTTCTGGTTATTCATTAAGTTTCATATCATCATTGGCTTGGTGTGGTCTAACCGGTCACGCCAACATATAATTAAGATCCATAAACTTATGGTTTATGATATTGTATATGTATTACTTGCATATGTAGTACAAAACATAAGATATGAAAGAATGCATTATAACTTCAAAGTTTAAATCATCGTGTTCTGTAATCACTAGTTTACCACTTTTGGTGGTCGATCTCATCATGACTATCATTATAATACTGATATTCGATCTCATTATTAGCTTGGCTATCTTATAATTTCTGATAGTTTGATCTCTTATTAACATGATGATTGTTGCACTTCTAATGGTCAATCTCATTACTAATATGATCATGATTACAACTTTCTCAATGATGCCAATGATGAATATATATTCACTTCAGGAATCAGAGTAAAACCATACAATTTTTACGGTTTTCCATTATTTTCTCGAACATATAGAATATACAGTCGTTTCAAACTGTTCATACCCTTTAAATGATATTGCTACTTCAGGAGTATATTTGAGGTTTGACAAACAAAACTTCTTTTATACAAATGAACTTCTCTTCGTATAACGTCAATTGAGAAGTAATTATGTCCGAGTCATATAATATTTCTTTTATACTTGATAATGATATACAAGGAGTATGACACTTTGGGTGTCAAATTGAAGCATATTTCTACTCTTTCATGAGAATGACAATAAACCATAACTTTGGTTTAGTCGTTCTATTAGGTATTATCATTGTAATAAAGTGATAGCATATAGAATACAAGGTTTAGATAGCAACAAATCATACAATACATGATCTTATAACATGTCATCATATAAAAAGAACTTATAATAGGCATTTATGAAATAAGAAACCTTTTCATCGACTAATAAGCAAACACATATAATTTATGTAATAACTTATCATGGTATAACCAAACACAAAGATATCTTATATATTTTGGACACTTACTTTGAAACTTAAACATATATCTCCAAGTTCTCAACATTAATAATTTATTTACAAATATGCATTTGTTACATAGCTAGTTTATAGGCAACTAAAATATGTGTAGGAAAATAGTGACTTATATTGTTTTGTAGTAAACCATCAACCAAAACTACTCATTCAACTAAAGAAAATTTACATGAAAGCTCATTAGTGGCTAGACAGAAATAGTTAGGGATAATATTCAGACTAACTAAAAACTCAACAAAATAACTAAACAACCATTCCTTTTATCTTCTTCGACAACTTTTAATCCCATTTTTCTTTACTCTTTTTTTCTTCTTACTCCATTAACACTGTTTCAAAATTTTAAAGTTCCCCTATTCTATTCGTAAACAAATCTCAAAACTACTAACCATGTATCTTGATCATACTAACTTATTCCATTCAATTAATTTCACCCAAACGAATACACATATATATGATCAAGACAATAATAGCAATAACAATAATTATATGGTTAGTGTAAGTATGATTAGAAAACGATGCCACAATTATACACATTATCTTGCGAACAAATTTGTCTATAGGTAACAATGCATCAAGAATAAGTTATCTAATATTGTATGAATTCACCTATCACGGTACAAGTGTATACCTAGCCAAAAGTATATCTTGTATAATATTTTTACCTTATTTGAAAAATAACAAAAAATCTTCATCAAGTCCTCATGGTGTTTTAATAACATATGATAGGAAAAACTTGTCAATTCAATTTCAATAAGCAATCAAAATAATCATATATAGAGAAAATATACTGCAAAGACTGTGCATCTAGTCTACACCATCTTACAAATGCACACTATTATTCTATTGCGAAGACAAATGTATTTTATTAACTCTAAAACATGTAGATACTAAACCTTTTAATCATCAAACGTCTTAGGTTTATTAGCATCACAAGATTCATAATACTTCTACTACATACTATATTTACTTTTGTAAAATACTACCGGTTAATCATCTATATACACGAAAATAAACATAAACTAAATCTAAATCCATCATACCTTCTATTATGATCAATTTAATACTACTGTAAACGGATGTAAAAAAACACTAAAGGAATATATTATTAACAGATAAACAAGTATATCCTAGCAATGCTCTCAAATAATAAATAAACCTTCACTTTGACAAACTCTTAGGAATATCAACATCCTCCACATATGATATTATTCAATATACATACCTTAATACATATCATATCTACATAGTGAAAACTATTCAACATAATACATACCATAATATTCAACATCCTCCAGATAAACAAGATGTAAAAATTATTAATAATATGCATACTGTGGATATCAATTAATAATTGTGCATTTAATTATAATTACAAATCTATATCAACCCATGTTGTAGTATATACAATCGATAAGTTCAAAACAATTTCCAACCAAAACCGTTTCATATACTTATTTTAAAACTCATGAATTATTTAAAAACACTTAATTTTTAATAAATATTATTATTAATAAAGTGGATTAGTTAACTTTTGGTTTCTTACTACTACCGTAACACAATAGAAAATAAATGATATATAAATTGATAGTTTAAAACTATTATAAATAACTTAATATAAAATAAAGAATGTAACACTTTTATATAAAGGTTACTTTTCAATCAATGATACCTTATGAATCTGGCGAAAAGCAAATCTGTGAGAGAGCTTGACATCCAAAGAAATTTAACCCGGAGATGTAAGTTCTTTCATTGGTTGGTGGTTGTCGACCAAAGTAGAGAGATGGTGGTTTCAAAAAATGGCCGACATTGGTTTAAAAAAACAAGGTTTTGGAGAAAAAGCACTTTCGTGCTAATAACGTGTTGTGAAACAACGGCCTACTAGCGACTAGTATATGAACATAAGAAAGTATCAAAGGAACACATAGAGAAAGATAGAATAGATAATTATAATTCATTGAGATGTAATGATACAATACAAAGAACCTCTATATATAGTGTTCTTACATTAATACAAAGGACATGAAGAGATGGGAGTTAGAATGTGGATAGTCACCATAATATAGTTTATTTATAACATTTATGTATTACTTTTGATTCCAATATTTGGTAACGTTTTATTTGGGTATGTATTTATAACTTTAGTAGCTAGTTTTTTATATTAAAGTTAACTTTTTTAAACACTTCTTCATGTTTTGTTGATTCACACATTCGTGTCTTTACAGTCTATATAAAGCATGTTAACTACCTTGAAGGGGGTTAGAAGGGTGTTTCGGTAAAGTTCTTGTCTCGTTCAGTTTATAGATCCTGCAAGGATTTGTTTCAGGCTTATTAGGACTTCACTTGAGGAGATAGAATCAAATTAGGCGAAGTAAGAACGGCTTGAACACCTTATAAATAAAATACTATTAAAACTTTATCTTGCCTTGCGGGACTGTATCCTTGTTGACTCAGACCAATATGGCCGAGGGTAACGTCGCCTTACAACAGGGGCCCACCACTTTTCAAATTAATAACTTATTTAATTATCTTGCAATATTCTGACCTTGCGAGATTGTATCCCTGCTGACTCAGACCAGTAGGTTGAGGGTAACATCGCCTTCACAAGAGGGGCCTACTACTGTAACTAAGATAATCTTTTAAAAAGTCTAAAGTGCGGAAATCATCAAGGTTATATAAAAGAGGAGTCGGAACCAAGTGATTCTTTCTTGTTGTTTTGTTTTTATTTTTTTACGGTCTTACATTTAGTTTTTATCATTTAAAACTTTCAAAAATTTTATCAAATTTTGTTAGATTAGATGTTAACGATAAGCCTTTATTAAAAGCTCTTGTGTTGTTGGACGACCTCAGTATCTTACCATCACTATACTACGTCTACGATGGGTGCACTTGCCCTAACGTGTATGGAGTGATAGTATTGTATCGTGTTTTATAAATTTTAAGCTTGATCCACAAGTAAAAACTTCTTAAAATATAACAAAAATTATAACCACACTCGACCACGTCAAGTTTTTGGCGCCGTTGCCGGGGACATAAGATTTGGCGGCCTAGTCAAATTCTGTACATTTTTCAAAAACTACGCGTCTGTTTTCAAAACTTTTTACTTTACAGTAGGTTTGCCACGTTGCCGTGTAGCTGGCTATGCCCATGTGCTGTAGAAATTTAATCAAAACTTTTCAAATGCCTAGATACATGCTTGACTACGGGGTTGTGCCAGTGAAGCACGGGGCCGTGATCATCTCACTGTTAAAATTTACTTTTCTGTTTTCTGATCCCGAGGCTTGTTAATCTTCTGAGTATCTTCCAATGGATTACTACTCAGAAGATTACAACCACTACTACATGAGGATGATTACGAGGAACAATATTGTACCATTTGCGGTGAATCTCATTCGATACAACATTATTACCTCTTTCAACCATCACCTCAAACACCACGCGTGTAGAACGTAGGTTTGAGCTCCCAAACCAAGTTTTGATTGGGATGCCAATCCGTTTGAAATAAATGACAGTCCACCAACAATCATTCCCGAAGCCGAAAGCCTTATACAAAGTCTCAAGAAGAGCTTTTACTTAAGAGATCTCGCGAGAAAGAAGAAACCATTTGTACAAAAGAGTAATAATCGAAGAGGTAAAAATAAAGGAACAACAAAACGAGAAACTCACGCATGAACCAAACCACAAAGAAGTAAAGCCTAAAAATATGATTTCAAAACAAAACAAAACTTGCAAGAAATTCATATTTACAACCTTCTTTTGAAAATCATTGTTTGGTATCATCCCATGCCAAGTTTTTAAAAGAGTTAAACATTACTACTAAAATCGGAGAACTAGTTAGCATTAGCTTAACAAATGACCAAACTTCATACAAGGTGAACACCATGAGTTAAACATAAAACTGGTGCCATGTTTTCTTTTCAAAACATTTTCGTTAGTAACGTGCTAATTGATAAGATCTTTGTGTTAACATAATGCCAAACTACACTTTCGAAAAATTTGGTACTAGTGATCCTATTCCTCTTAAAATCCATATTTTCTCTCTAATCGAAAAAAGATAAAAGCCAAAGGAATGATTGAGGATGTCTTAATTCAAACCAATCAAATGGTAGTACCAACCAACTTTATCATCTTAGATGATGCTCTAATCGTGTTAGGACAACCGTTCATAAAAACTCATCAAAACTTAGTCAAGCAGAAGCAAAACAACCTGCCACTTCAATTAGGGACCGACAAAAGGTACGCCAATCTTGACCAATCAATGAAATATCCAATTGGCAATGCGACCCTCCTAATTGAAGATGAAGCAGAGCCACCCGATACGGATGAAATGGAAGAGCAACTCGTCGAAGAAGAGGACACCCATGAACAAACCTTTTTAGCCATCGACCTAATAAAAAACAAAATAAGCAGTCTCTTGAAGATCCACCATCGGTCGATCTCAAGGAACTACCAAAAGGTCTATAATATGCATTCTAGACGATCATTGTAAGCTTCCCGTCATCATTTCTTCAATACTAACCCTTTTTGAAAAAGAAAAATTAATAAAACTTTTGAAAAAACATAAAAAACAACCGTATAGAAAATTATGGTCATCAAAGGCATCGATCCATCCATGTGCAGACACAAAATTTTAATGGAATATGACTATAAAACGGTAAAATCCAAACGTTCAAGAAGTGGTTAAAAATGAAGTCATTAAACTACTAGACGCCGGACCATCTACCCTATCTCTAATAGCCCTTGGGTAAGTCCCGTACAAGTAGTACCAAAAAAAGGAAGTATGACGGTTGTAAAAAATGAAAAAATAAACTTATACCAATAACAACCGTCACCGGATGGAGAGTTTATATAGACTATCGCAAATTAAACGAGGAAATAAGGAAATACCACTTTCCTTTGCCATTTATCGACCAAATGTAGAAAGACTATCCGGTAATAAATTTTATTGTTTTTAGATGGTTTCTCCAGGTATTTTTAAATTCCCCTCGCACCGGAGGACCAAGAAAAAACAACTTTCACATGTCCCTATGGAACTTTTGCTTATCGGGTACGCCTTTTAGTATATGCTATGCCCCCGCAACATTTCAACATTGCATGGTGGCCATCTTCCACGATATGATCGAAAAGACCGTGGAAGTTTTTACGACGATATTTCTATCTTTGAAGATACATTTGAACAATACCTTGATAATCTCGAACGAATGCTATCTCGATGTGAGGAAACTAACCTCATCCTTAATTGGGAAAGATGTAATTTCATGGTGATTGAGAGAATAGTACTTGGTCATAAAATCTCAAACGAAGGAATGGAAGTTGATCGGGAAAAAATAGACACTATTTCTCGATTACCTCCCCATCCTCCGTTCGATCCATACAAAGTTTCCTAGGACATGCTGGATTTTATAGGCGATTTATCAAAAACTTTTCAAAAATCTCTAGACCTCTAACAAAATTACTTGAAAAAGATGCACCATTCATCTTCGACAAGGATTGCGAAACATCTTTTCTTACACTAAAAGAAATGCTAGCTAATGCACCAATCACGATAGCGCCTGATTGGAAACTATCATTTGAATTCATTTGCGATGCAAGTGACTTCACGGTTGGAGCGGTCTTGGGACAACGAAAAGAAAAACATTTTCACCCAATATACTATGCAAGTAAAACTCTTAACGATGCTCAAGAAAATTATACAACAACTAAAAAGAGTTACTAGCCATAGTATTTGCTTTTGATAAATTCCGTTCCTATCTTGTGCTTTCTAAAACAATAGTCTATACGGATCATGCCGCAATTCGATACCTTTTCAAAAAAAAGATGCCAAACCACATTTGATTAGGTGGATTCTTCTCCTCCAAGATTCGATATTGAAATAAAAGATAAACGAGGAGCAGAAAACACCGTCGTTGATCACTTATCTCGCTTAGAAGATCACGCTTTGGAGCTAACTCGTGAAGAGCTCATCAATGAAAAATTCCCCACCGAATTCTTAGAAATGGTTGAATATCAAGAAGAACCATGGTACGTCGATTATATCAAGAAGAACCATGGTACGTCGATTATGGTCACATCATCAAAGAAAAAAAATTATTTGCCGATGTCAAGCAATATTTTTGGGAAGATCCATATCTTTTTAAAATTTGTGCCAACCAACTTATACGAAGGTGCGTCCATGGTCAAGAAGCAAGAAAGATTCTTCACCATTGATACGAAGGACGATATGGAGGACATCATGGAGCAACAAGCACTGCATGTAAGGTGTTCGATTCAGGATTTTATTAGCCAACCAGCCATAAGGATGCATATAATTTAATAAAAACATGTGACGCATGCCACCGAACAGTTAATATCTCAATAAGAAATGAAATGCCTCAAAATGGCATCCGCATTTGTGAAATCTTTAATGTTTGGGGTTTTGATTTTATGGGACCTTTCCCACCGCCAAGAGGGAACAAATATATACTTGTGGCAGTTGATTACATGTCTAAATGGGCCGAAGCCAAAGCTCTTCCAACAAATGATGGAAGAGTTGTGGTAAAATTCCTAAAACGACTATTCTCTCGTTTCGGCACTCCAAAGCACTTTATTAGTGATAGAGGCACCCATTTTTGTTTTAGAAATTAAACAAAATTTTAACAAAATATGGAACACAAAACATACTTGGGCATTAAAAAACGTAAACCTAGACCAAGAAACTTCCAGTAAAATTGATTCTATCAGTTAAATGAATTGTAAGAAATGAAAAATCAAGCATATTACAATTCCGAAATTTATAAGGAACACATAAAAAAACACACGATAAAATGAGCAAACCTAAAGAATTTCAGGAGGGGGATCAACTGCTCTTGTTTAACTCAAAACTTCGGTTGTTTCCTCGAAAACTCAAGTCTGGATGGTCGGTACCTTTTTCCATTACCTAAATCTTTCCACATAGCACCATAGTAATTAAACCTCTAAACGGTGAACCTTTTAAGGTCAACGGACAAAGGCTTAAGCTCTATAGAGGTTTCCTTGAGGATAGGAAGTTGAAATAACGCTCCAATAAGCAAATAAATGATCGAATCAAACGTTAACTATAAATATGTATATTTTTTCATATCTTATAGGTACATTTGGGAGGCGACACAAGAATAAAAGCGAAACATGTAAGTACTAAAAAGGGAACCTTCAGAGAAAGGATCAAACTTAAAAAAAAAACATTTTTAGCCACGGGGCTGTGCCCACCAGGCACTGGGCCGTGGCAAATATGTAGACGGGTTTATAACCCCTTTTTCTTCACTTTTTCTACTCAAAATCACGACCCGTTTCTCTAGAGCAGCCGGTTGCTGCCCTACTTTCGTAGATTTTTTATGATTTCCTACTTAAATCCATCAACAAGGTATGATTCTAACATCATGATTAGTTAGATTAACACTTTGCATGTAGTTTAACATCAAAAACTTGGGGAAAATATATGGTTCTTGAACTAGACCCGTGCCAATCCCAAATTTTTGTTTAGATCTTGTTACTAGAAGTAAGTAGAAGTGTTTTGAGAAGTAAATAACCAAACATTGTCAGAAAAATCAGATTGTTCAAACAATTTTTCACAAACCCTCGTTAATAACAGAAAAAAGTTAAAATCGAAGGGGTAAACAAATAGTTTGTGCAAAATTGGTACTTAGGGTTTGATTTTCGAGGTAAACCGCACATGATGAACAAAAAATTTTGAATTTTTCAAAGCCAGCTCGAATACCTTAATTTTGGGTTAACAAAGGTTCACCACGGGCCGTGGGTACCTCAGACTTCAGACATAGGGTCATGCCCAATGGGCACGGGGCCGCTCAAATCTCATTTTTCGCAAAATTTTTGACACACCAATCTTCTTGCAGGAAATGGCACCTCATAAGTTCTTGCGGTTCAAAAGTTAAGAGCTTGAGTACAAAAACTGCTTTGAAGTGCTATAAGTAAGGCAAGAAGAACCACCAAGACAAGTGTGTTATACCACACTTGAAATTGTGGGGCAAAGGGAGATATACGATGCTCTAATCACTAGTCCGCTCCGTACCTTTCTAGAGACCCGACTGAGATTGTCCATGAATACAACATGGAGTTCTTAAGCACACTCATTTTTGAAAAGAATGAGCAGGATCTGTTTGAATCAAATGTAGTTCAATTCAGGTATGTGGGAGAATGGTATAGCATTTCTGTGGCCCAGTTTGGCGTGAATATTGGGCTATACACTAAAGAAGACACAGCTGAGCCAGACTTCACGGAACGAGTCTGTGAACTCCCAGATAACCTGAGACAAGCTGCATGGGCACAAATTGGGGATAACCATTATGATCCGAGCAACACAAAGAGCAAAAAAACAAGGACCCTCTAATCCGATACATTCATCGGGTCCTTATTGGCTCTTTGTGCCAAAGGATGGACAGTGGTGGGGTGGTGAATCTTCGCCAACCTATTGATGTCGTCCCACATGTTGTTGAGGAACATGGCCTCAAATGCCACCGCCAACACCCGCACACCGATATTCTTCGGAGGGTGGATCGCCAAACTTTTCAAGAATTTCATTAAGCGCAATCCGAGTAGGTTCCACTAGGGAGTGGGTGTAGCAAGGGCCGATCCAGTCTTATGCCGAAGCTTGGGTCTTATCATCGATTGCAACAATGGCCTCATGCGCTTTAAGGATGTACGTCGCCGGGTATGGAACCTAAATTACCCGGATGAGGTCCTTGCAATCAAAGATAACCCCGACCGTCCTCGATACCCTGGATACACCCCGGGCTCCTCATCTCAAGGAGGAGGTATTTTCCTAACCTCCAAAATATACAATATTATGAAGGAAACACTCCAAGTGTCTAGGAACGCCTATAGCTTGGGATAAAGCTCAAGAAGCCGGATTGGTTGAGCGCAACATGATAACCATGCAAAACGACATTACATTTATCCGGGAGCATATGGCGTACCAATACGAGGAGGAGGAAGATGCGGGCATGGATTCGTATTAGGCGATGGTGGTGGTGCATGACAAATCTACCCTTCAGGTTATCTCTATTTGACCATTGAACAATTCGGTACTTTCTAGGTTGCGTCCCGATGAACAATTTTTTTTAAACAATTTACTTTCTTGCATTTTTATTTTTCTTTTCATGTAATGATGGGTGGATAAGTAAATTTTTGTAATATAGGAGCTTGTTATTTTGTGTTAGATTATTGTATTGTATTGTGGTAGGATTATAGCTTACAAGTATCTTCGGAGGTTTGGACACACTAAGCATAGTGGTCTTCAAGCTAGAAATCAGACGCCAAGGACGAAAAACAACTCCCAAACTTTTACAGACAACTGCCACGGGCCGTGCCCATAGCCCACACCCCCGTGCCCAACCTTCTGTAAGCCTTTTAAATTCTCGTTAGTGGGTCGTGTTCACCAGGCACGCCTCGTGCCTAGTGCCTAGTAGCTCTAAAAATTTGTGGTTTAACCCCATTTTTTGAACATTTAATCAAAACAAATCATATTTGGGACACATTGAGGATAATGTGTAGTTTATTGTGGGGGGGGGGGGATGTTAAAACCTTGAATCTTTCATCCTAAAAACAAGGCTTATACAAAACTCGCATTGGAAAAACGCCAATCACCCCAAATATTTTTCGAACATTTTTCATTTTTTTTGCTTATCTTAGTTTCCTTTCGTTTGGGAAAATAAGTTCTGAAAAATATATGTTTTTACTAATTTACACCTAATAGCGTTGTGATAAAAAGAACCAATTAAGAAAATTATAAAAACGGGCATAATGAATCTTTGTAAAATTTGATTATATATACACTTTTACACTATACCATTTTCACACAAAAAGTGAGTTTTGAGCCTTTACCGAGCATACAAATACATATCTACACTAATTGCCCAATTTTTCGTTTCTTGTGTGAGTAGTCCGTTTGCTTCTTACAAATCTAGAACTTGCCAAAGCAATACGTTCTCAATCCTTACTGACACTAATCCAAGTAAGTAAATGATGTCGGCACTAGGACTATAACCCATGTTCAATTTAAACCTTTATTTTCTTTTTCATATCCCCTAGTTAAACCCCTTTGAGTCTTAACCCTTTTGATTATAAAACCGCAAAAATATAAACTTTTGCAAAAACAACCACCCACATCTATAAAATTTATTTTTATTTACACCCTTTATTTAGTAAAAAGTTTGGTTTTTTAATAACAAGTTTGGCTAAAAAAATTGGTTATTTTTGTTTTCTAAGCCACAAAAATTGTTCGAAAAAACTAACACTTTTTACGCTTTTCACCATTTTTACCTAAAAGAACCTACCCCTAGCCAAAACCTACCCTCTTAAAGCCCTCTGGATATTTATAAGGATTAAATGTCACAAAGTTGAAGGTTTGATTGTTTGTCAAGCCTATGGTGGGCATAAGCTCCACATCGAGTCCGAGCGCTTTCACATAAACATGTTTGACCGAGTGTTGAGTGACCAGTTATAAGGTGTGTAAATTTGTATATAACTAAATAAAATTTTATAAAGGCATGTTATGCCCAAAACAAATAACTTTTCTTAAATATGTTCTAAATAAATCATGACAAATAAAATTGTAAATGAAATAAAAACAAAATAAATTCAGAACTTGAATTCTCGACACTCTAAAGATAAACCCAACACTTCTTTTCTACTAAATCTATTTGGGTGTGTAAGCCATATTATAGAGTTTTGCTTGAGGACAAGCAAAGATTCTAGTGTGGGGATATTTGATTTGCATAAAATACAACATATAAATTACATCAAACAAAGAATAAAATCAACCCTTTTTGGTACTAATGTTGAAAAAAAACATGTTTATTTGTTACTTTTAAATTAAAGGATCAAAAGAGCTTAAACAAATAAAAGATACAAATTAACAGTAGAAACCAACATAAATACAAAGAATGAGGATTGACACGGCTTGACAAACCCAATCCATATCCAAAACAATAAAAATAACGAAGACAGAAGCTCAGGCATGGGCTGTGCCGAGTCAAGATTCTCTACAGAACAAGACAACAGCAAAAGACAAACCAACAAGGGGTCGTGCCAAGCCAACATGGGTTGTGGTCAACTCTAAGATTCACAGAATATGTGATAGTACAACAAGTACACTGACCACGGGGCCGTGCTCTGTCACCATGCAGCGTGTTGGTACACGATCTGACATCTACAGTTAATGAAGGGAAAGAAAATGAAGCCCATGGGGCCGTGCCAGGGTTAGAAGGGTGTTTGGGTAAAGTTCTTGTCTCGTTCAGTGTATAGATCCTGCGAGGATTTGGTTCAAGTTTATTAGTACTACCCTTGAGACATATAGATTTAAATTGGGGAAGTAAGAACGACTTGAACCCTTATAAATAAACTACTATTAAAACTTTACCCGGCCTTGCGGGACTGTATCACTGCTGACTTAGACCAATATAGCCGAGTGTAACGTCGTATTCACTAGAGGGCCTACCACTTTTCGCATTAATATCTTATTTAATTATCTTTTAACACTCCGACCTTGCGGGACTGTATCCCTACTAACTCAGACCAATAGGATGAAAGTGGCATCGCCTTCACAAGAGGAGCCTACTACTATAACTAAGATAATCTCTTAAAATAGTCTAAAGTGCGAAAATCATCAAATGATATATAAAAGAGGAGTCAGAACCAAATGATTCTTTAACCAAATGATTCTTCTTATCTTTTTTTATATTTTTTACGTTCTTATATTTAGTTTTTATCTTTTGAAACTTTCAAAACTTTTAACAAAATTTGGTTGGATTAGACGTTAACGATAAGCAGGTATTAAAAGCTATTATGTACTTGTACGACCTCGGTATCTTACCATCACTATATTACGTATACCATGGGTGCACTTGCCATAACATGTGTGCAATAATAGTATTGTATCGTATTTTATAAATTTAAAGTTTGATATGCGATTAAAAAGTAATTAAAATATAACAAAAATTATAAACAAACTCAACCAGATCATCAGTTACACACAAATATGGTTTAATTTGTTTCAATTAAAAAGCTCTGTCACCCACTAAGTAAGATTGTTAAAATAAGGAAGCTGTCATGAGTCGACTAAAGACAACATACCTGCTCTTCACAAGAGTTTTTTTTTTCTTAGAGGGTGTAAAAAAAGGTATTTATTTAAATAGGTGATTTAAAAATTATTTATCAAAATGGTGTTTTGCTTTAGTTTTGTTTTTTAACTAACCTTTTATAATTTGTTTGTCCCTTTTCAAATCTCATTAAATAAACCTATTTAAGAATAACTAAAGAAAAAATGATATTTTTGTTTACTAAATAATTTTAGACTTATATAAATCATACAGAAAAACTATACAGAAAACGCTTTGTTAGATAAATGATATTCTTTAAAGGGTTTTTAAGTATTTTTTAATTCTTCTCGAAAGGCTTTCTTTAAATTTTAAAACAACATTTTTTTAAACTGTTTATTATTTGAATGGAAAATCGCTATTTTAATCGACAACCATTTAGAATTCAGATATGTTTTAATTTCTGTTAATTTTTACAAAACTTTTTTGTTTTTACTCTTGTTTAAACTACAAATATATTTTTAAGAAAGTTTTTAAATAGTTTAGAAAATGTAATAAGTAAAAGTATTTTTAATATTATATATATATATATTTTATATATATATAATATATATATTGTTTTTAAATGATTTATATATTTCATTTTATATATGTTTACTAAAATTTTAGCAATAATTTGTCAAATCATGATATTTTATATAACTTAAAAAAAACTGTTTAAAAACTTATTATTCTAGCTATTTATTAATTTACATCTTACACCCACAACATTCACTATGCGGGTCTAAAATTACAATGTTTGATGAGGAGCTATTATTTTTTTTGACAAACGAATTTAAATAAAATTTAGAATGGTTTGATCTGTGATCTTTTAAAACTTAATAAAAAAACATTTTAATAATAACCGCAGCTCATAAACATATTTGTTCGTAACAGGGAAATTATTCGAACTAAAAGTTGTTTGAATGATAAGGCATAATTAATTTATTACAGATTTGTTAAATGAATATCCAATAATATTAGGATAGAGAGAAAAAAAATAATTATATTAGTTAAAAGTAAGGAAAATAAAGAAACACCTATTTTGATAAATGCTTTTTAAATCATCTATTTTGATAAAGAAAACAACTATTTTAGTAAATATATTTTGATAAGTATTTTTCACCAATAGTCTTTTAGATAAAAACTTCGCTTTAAAAATGGTTTTTTGTTCTTCTTTTAAATCATTATAAAGAAAAAAAAATGTTGAGTCCATTGATAACATAGCTGCTCTTTACAACCATGATAATCCATCAACAAAAACTCACTCGCCCATCCATACCCTCTTAATCAATAGCTTGACCAATAGGACTAGGTGAAATTCAAATCAGAGACTTGTGCTAGAGGGAATTAGACAGTTAACACTGAACGAGTCATGTTACAAATATACTTTGTATTGGTCATTTCACACTCCCTTGGGTCCTTCATGGTGTTGCAAAGTGACACTCTTTAAGACCCACATATTGAGAAAACAAAGTGTGAAATCTAATTATATTCGAATGTTGTTAACAATGCATCTTTTATTATTGTAGCAGCATTTGCAACAACACAGGGAACTAGGAGTTGATGACTAGGTTTGCAAAAAGTTCTCATATCGGGTTTAAACCTAAGGGACTTCATTTGGAGATTAGGATCAAATACAAAGTACAATATAAATAAAAAGTATAAGAAAGATTTTAGTATATTGATTTTATATTTGAAGAGTTGAGATTAGTTTTAGGAAAAAGAAAATAATGGAAGGGATAAAGGAAATCTTACGTTTATTGAATTTCCCTTTCCACATGCAAGTCACATGCTAATTCCACCCATCAATTTAAGACGTTCATAACTTTTTCATACGACATTTGTTTTTTTTTTAAATATTCACCGTAATAACGAGCGTTTTTTATCGTTAATATGAGTATGATATTACGAGGTAAAAATGATATAAAAATTCATTTTTACTAAGTTTTCTTGTTATTGTGTTAAAAGTTGTGGTTATTTTGTCTTTCAACTGGGTTTTGGTGCTTACGTTTTTTACTAAGGTTTCTGTACATTAAGTTATTAACAAAACTAATAATACAATGTTAATTTGGGTTCTGTCTATTGCATTTCATGAGAACCTAAAACACATTGTATGACACAATGAATATAGTGTTATATGTGGGTTTTCTATACATTGTGTAATAGGTTCTGGTCATTGTGTTTATTTTGCTATCCATTGTGTTTTAATCTGTTGTCCATTGTGTTTTTGTTTTGTTGTCTATTGTGTTTTAGTCTGTTGTTTATTGTGTCTTTTATCTGTTGTCATCAATTGTATTTTTAGTCTACTTTCTATTGCGTTTTTAGTTTGATACTTATTGTGTTTTATGTTATGTCTAATGTGTTTAGTATGTTGTCCATTGTGTCTTTTATCTATTGTCATCGATTGTGTTTTTTGTTTACTTTCCATTGTGTTTTTAGTTTGATACTCATTGCGTTTTATGTAATGTTCATTGTGTAAAACACAACTAGGTTTTCTCATTGTGTTTTACGTAATTCCATTGTTTAATACGCAACTCGGTTTCCAAAATTTTTTTAGAGTATAACAATAGGGTACTTATATTAAATATAACAAGACGCTCGTTATTATGGTATAATTAAAAAAAACAAATGACGTATAAAAAAGTTACGGACAATTAAAAATTGAGATGGAAATAACATGTAACTTGTATGTGCATAATGTTTTTATTTTATACGACAAAATCACTCTTCCCACTTGAATCATTCTTGGACATTTGTCACTCTATAATAGCTTTTTTTCGCTTATTATTTTCTAAACCTCTTTGTATTATAACTCCACCGTTCATTTGGTACCTGGATGTCATTTGCTGCCAAACTAGGTACAAATTTACAATTCTTATAGTTATTAGTATTTAATATGAATTTGATCTTTTTACAATCATTGATATCAAATGTAACATTATTTTATCGGGGTAAATTAGTCAGGATCTTGAAATTGAGACATTTTTTCTGTTATTTTACAGAAGATTGAAGATGTTAATAGTTTATCGAAGATTGAAAATTTGAGATCAGGATCGATGAAAACACGCAGAATTGGTAGCGCATTTTTATGTGCAAAAGGAATTAATTATTCAGATCATGTTTCATTTTAGATTTCTTTAGTTAAATAATCGTGTTGTCTTTTTTGCTGGGATTGCTTCTTGAACGGAAACCCAAAGAAGTAGCCACAATAATTGAAGTAGTCATCCAGGAACTACTTACATTTAGTTCAAGTCTTGATTTTCAGTTAGATTTCCATGAGATTCACTAGGGAGTACATGCCCTTTGACCACTAGACTAACATCTTAGGACAAAAATTTAATACATTACTCAGAAAATGAGTAAAACTATTATGGATAATCACAATTAACAATTCTTTAAATAGTGTATACAACATTTTTCCATGTTTACAGCTAGATAGTCAAAACTGTTATGAGTTTCCATATGCTCTTTTGTAATCTCTCGCTATGAGTTTCCCCTTTATTTTATCAGTAAACCCTACCTTCATTTGACAGTTATAGTATCTTCCAACTCAATCATCCAACTCACTGCTAGTCAACATTTTCCCATCTAAACTCACATCATCCAACTTCACCACATGGCGAAAACCAGTCTCGTCCACTATAATCGGACTTGATCTTGACAAAAATGTCACTGGCACATCCAACCAACCAACCAAACTCATTGCCGGAGATGTTCCGAAACTGAATCCAGATTACACAATTTGGTTCCGAAAAGACCAAATCATCATCAATGCCCTCCTTGCAGCCTATCTGAAACCATCCAACTGATCATCTCTTCTACAAAGACCACCCGTCAAGCATGGGACTAACTAAACACTAGCTGCGCTAGCAAGTCTCGATCCCAGATAATCTCCCTTAAATAGAAACTAGCCAAAAACCCGAAAGGAACCCATACCATTACCGAATTCCTATTATATGCAATCTCTGGCAGACGAACTAACCTAGCCCAAGAACCTATTAAGGAAGAAGATTTATTTTTTCACATCCTAAATCAACTAGGCGAAGGGTACGGTAACATTGTTGCAGCCATCAAGGCCCGAGACACTCCCATCTCCTACCCCGACTTATTTGATAAACTCGTAGACTTTGAACGCTCAATAAAGGAATTCGACCCCACTCTGGTCATGGCCACTATATACTACACCCAACACAAAACAGGTCATCCAATCGCAACCCTCTGGAGAACAGATCTGGTCGCTCTTCTCACACTAACACACCTAGAACAAACTGTGCTTCCTGGCCCATACCAAATCTGAACAGTGGTAGCTGCCCTTCACGACAGTCTCTATACTTTTAGTTTTGCTCCATCCCAAGTCATGAGACCAAGGATTGTTAGAAGTCGGCTCGATTCCTATGCGACAATAACATCTTGCAGCCTTCACAACACTCATAACCCCACTAGTTAACACCACTTCAACTCAACCTACCTCTCCCTCCTCACATTGGATGATGTTTGACATAGGATCCTTGGATCATGCGAACCCGACCGTGGATCTCTCCACACCCTCTCGGAGTATGGTGGACTAGATGAGATTCATCTTGGTAATGGTAAAACTTTATGAATCGCATACACAAGTCACATGAAAATTCCAACTTCCAATCCTCTTTCCAACTTCCAGTCACACTCTTTCTTTAAATAATGTTCTTTGTGTCCCATATATTCATAATACTCTTGTTTCGGTAGCCAAATTGTGTAAATCTAACAATGTTTCTGTCGAATTTTTTCCGTTTCATTATTTGATTAAGGACCATTGCATGGGGGCGCATCTCATGCAAGGAATCAATCACAATGATGTCACGTATGCTTTGACTTGCTCCTTACCGCAACTTAACTCCAAAGCCACTACCTCCATTAGTGCTTGGAATTAAAAGTTTGGTCATCCACTCACTAAATTCTTCAAAAGTAATACATAAAAGATTTGTCTTCACCAAGTGATGTAAGAGATTAGCCAAACATGGCCTTTGATTGACAAGAACTCTTACGATCAGCCTTGGATCTCGAGACCACTACACACACTCTAAATTTGGATAGTGGATGAATGTGGTGGACGATGGTGTTGTAGTGGTGGTGGAATGGTGGCAAGTGGGAGAGAAGTGGTTTGAAAAGGGATGGGTTGGAAGTGAACCAAGCCCCTCTATTTATAGCTGAAAATAGTCTCTTCACACGACCTCGTGCCTAGGAGGCACGGACCAATGTCCTTCTTTCTCTGTCTTCATTTAATGATCAATGTCAAATCGTATGCACGCATGTGTGTCAGTAGGCACGGCCCTGTGGTCAACTTTGTGGGGTCCATTGTGAGATTCTGCATATCTGGGAGTTGATCACGACCCCGTATCCATGGGACACGACCTTGTGTCTCTTGTTTGCTTTGTTTGTCTTGATCTGCATGGACTCTGATATCCTTTAGTGGTGGGGCGCGACCCCGTGTTTAGATGGCACGACCCCATGCTTGTCTTCTGGATTGTTGTTTTGGTCTTGGGGTGTAGCTTGGAAGGTATGCATGGTGTGTCAATTCCTTTTTCTTGTATTTTGTTGGTTTTTTGCTGTAATTTGTCCCTTTTGTACGTTTAAGCTCATTTAGTCCTGAAAATCAAAATTATACAAAGAAATGCACTTTTTTCAAACATTAGTACATAAAAGGTTGATATTTATGTCTTGTTTGATATAATTTATTTTGCATTTTGCACACATTATTGCCATATTATTTCATCAATTTCAAATCTTGGTTAAAAAAATCTTTCAAACACCACTAATCATAATTTTTACCGACAAAAGCGGTGAACATATCGGCCTTAAGAACTATTTAAAATAAAACGGTATATCCCATTTCACCACCATCATACTCCGAAGCAAAACAATATAGCTAAACACCGACATCGTGGAGGAAACGGGTCATGCCCTTCTTCACTGTGCAAATCTTCTGATGTCCTTTTGGTCCCATGCCTTTCGTCATTTATCTCATATATAGATTACCACCCCAATCCTTGAGTTCAATCTCCTTACCAACGACTATACAACTAACCTCCTTAATACTCCAAACTAAATTCATTCGATTGCCTATGTTTTCCATTGCTAAAACCCTACAACACATCCAAGCTACAACCTCGTTCCTCGAGATGCATTTTCTCGGATATTCCTCGTCTAAGTCTGCTTATAAATGGCTTGATATTGCATTCTCCAAATTATACCACTACAGACATGTTGAGTTTGTAGAACCAATTTTCCCTACAAAACAAGTTCATCCACTCACCAATTACCTATCGTTGAACTATCCTAAATAAAAGCCCAACCCCACAAAACTCCACAAACTACCCTCCATTCCATGCCCATGCAGACACCACTTATTCCCATGCACACTTCAAACTCACATCCTACTCCACACTACTCTTCACCAAATACCCACTCCACGCCCCACCCACTCTCATATCTCTCCCCAATTTTCACACCTCTAGCTCCATCCTCACCGTCCCCGTTGTCCGCACCGCCCCCTTGATGCCAACTCTCCTCCTAACACCTCCACGACTTCCCCACCAGCTTCTCCAGCCTCCCCACAACCCTCCTGTAATGTTTCGTATTTTCTGATTCTTTTTCAATTATTTGTAATTCGTATTTTTTATTTTTAATCCTTGTAATTCGAGACTTGATCATAATGGAAATCACATTTTATATCATACTTGTTTAATCATACATGCACAATAGGTAAACAATCACGAAATACACATCTTTATACAAAAACCAAACCATGCTTTAAGTTTATAACCTCTCGGAATATAACAATACTTTAATATAATTAGAACATGTTTGTATACACCTTAAACCCTAAAAATGTGATTAAGATTGTGTTTATTGCATAAAATAACAAACCACAGAACTTAAGGGGCTCAAATGGAATTTTTGATTTTCCAAGGAGCCTTACAGACTGCAAGCCAAAGGCCTTATGGTCAGCAAGGACTAGCTCTGACAAATTGAGAATTTTGGTTCAAAATCATATTTTTTCTCTCCTCTCCAACTTCCATCTCCCTTCATTTAACACCAACTCTCAAATACCCACTTATAAATGCAACCCTTACCCACATTCTAAACACACTTTCAGCACCCTCAAATCACTTCCAAACTCTCTCAAGTCATCAAAAGTCTCAACTAGGATAGATTGTTCAAAGCTCCAAAACGTTAAATTTTTGAGCTTGTTTCTTCAACGTTTATTCTTGTTTTCTTCTTCCCTCTTCCTTGGATAACCTCTAGGAGCATTACCACATGTTTACCAATGTAAACAAAGTTGGTATACCACCATATTTGAGGTGCAAGTGAGGATTTTGTTAAACTGGTTCTTACTTTACCTTCTTTTCTTGGAACTTTTGGTCACCAAACCAAGTTACCAACTAATCTCTATGTTGAGGGACTGTTGTTAAGGTTTATACTAGAAAACATGAGGTTCATATGCCTCCTCATACTAGACTCTAAGGAATTTTCAACCCATGAAAGTGATGAACCACACCAAGTCTCCAATGATACAATATTGGAAGCACTCGTCTTGGTTAACACTCGCTTTTTACTTAGCGTATTAGATAGTTGTTTATGCATTCATACTTAAATTTATGACCATCCGAATCACCCATTGGATGACTTGTGCATTGGTGAAATCTTAAGGTTTATGGATTTATCCAACCTATGGCTAGACTGATATATGACTATTAAATAATAATATATACATAATATAAACATCCAAAATTGAATGATGATATTAAACGAACTCATGGTTGAATTTTATGTTTTAAGATGGAAAATATCTTAGTTTCAGATTCCATAGGTTGGACTTCTAATGGGTGGATATATGACTATTACATAATAATATATACATAATATAAACCTCCAAAAGAAACGATGATATCAAATGAACTCGTGGTTGAATGTTATGTTTTAAGGTGGAAAATATCTTAGTTTCGGATTCCTTCGGTTGGACTTCTAGTGGGTGACATAGCACCCATGAAAAACACCGTTGGACCTACAAAAGAATAGATGATATTTAGAAGCCAAAACATGATCGAGGGATCAAGAAATAAACAACATATTGAACCAGACTTCTCCTAAAGATAGTGAATCTTGCACACTAATCAGAACATCTCTTGAAGACATGCTAACATTTGTTCAAGCCTTGAAAACCACTGTTGAAGAAGAGCAAAAGTGCTGTTAAAGCAAAGATCTTTTGAAGAAGACCAAATGTCTATTCAGGCCAAACAGATGTTTGATATAAAGCAACATCTGGTTCATCAATGTAACAATATTTTTGCTTGTAACAAATGTTTAGTAGATTAGATCAGATGCTAGATTGCCACATATGTATGTATTTGTGGAATCTTTTCTGTTAGTAATAAGATGTCACTATCAGGGTGATGTCCAGCCAATCACAAATAGACCTTTTGTACTTAGTATAAATAGATTTCACCTGTTAAAAATTTGTTTCATAACATTCCATTCTCTTTTGTACGAACATATCTATTGTGTAATCAGGCTGAGGGGGAGTTTATAGAGTCAATTGTACTGTAACTAGTAATCATTTGATTCAACGAAAAACAATTGTTGATGATAATTCCTTCCTTATCAGTTTTATATTTGATTTGCAATCATAATTGCTTGTTTTAACTAGATTTAATTCACAAGTATCAAAATCAATTCCTAACAATTCGTATCAGAGCTTGGCCATCTTGAATTTGATTTCACTATCAGTTTAACATTCAAAGATCAAATCCCCAAGATCCAATATCTTGTAGCTCAGAGTTGTAAAGTGTTAAATTCAAAAAGTATTTTTTCACATACTCTATTTTTCTTCAAAGAGCAAAAGAGATGGCACAAAATGATCCCTATAACACCGGCTTCAGTAATAACCCTCTCGTGCTTGTCAGGTCTGAATTTAATATCTGGCAATGTATGATGGCGTACATTTTTTTCTCAAAAAAACACTACGTTGGAAATCCGTTGTCTTCGGACTTCACATTCCAATAATACCTAGTGCCGAAAACTCGAGTGTTCAAGAGCCAAAGAAGCCGGAAAAACACCCAGAGCAAGATTTCCAAAAATTTGACCTTGATGCAAAGGCCTTTGGCATTGTGGCCATGGCACTACCAAATGAAATCTATGTAGGCCTGTTATATTTCTACACTACTAAGGAGTCACGTGATGCATTGAAAGAATAGTTTGGTGGAACAGAGGAAGTGATCGAGAACACTCAAGAAATCCTTAACCAACAATACAAGACTTTCACTCATGTTAAGGGAAAAACCTTACACAATACTTTGAGAGGTTTTCATGTTTAATTAATGAATTAAAGTTGGTGAACAGGGAATTTCCTAAATCAACTTAAAGTAACTGATTTATAAGATCTTTTCCAAAGAAGTAGGACATTATAGCCATAGTGATGAGAACAACCCCTGATTTCAAGGACATGACCCTGACTCAGCTTCATGTAAAGCTCTTGACATTTGAAAGATAACTTGTCTAGAAAAAGAAGCTCTAGGAAACTGGAAAAGTGTCCGACGATTATCTTTTATGAAACACGAAACTTCTGAGTTAGAAAGGATCATCTTCAGGAATGACAAATGATCAGAGTTTTGATCACTATATTGATATATAATCTAGAATAAACTTTAATCAATATTTCTTAAACTGTGCATTTATAGCTAAAGATGATGGTCATGGTCCTGATAGCCTGTCATTTGTCCTTTATGATCGAAAGCATATAGAGCCAACTAACCTTGAGGAAATGGATATTTTGCACCAAGTGGCACTACTAACTCTAGGAGCAAATAATTTTTACAAAATGACTGGTAGGATATATCCGGGTTAAATGGGAGCTCAAAGGTAGGGTTAGATAAAAATTAAAATCAAATGTTTCAAGTGTAATAGACTAGGTCACTTTGCAAGAGAGTGCACGAGTCAAACAAATAACTCTGCACCATTAATCACATATCTAACAAAAGACATCAATCTAACATACAACAAAAATTTCATCAAAATACCTAAACTACCCCTAGGTCAAGTGTACAAAATACTGCCCATTTTGCACAAAGCATAAACCATGTGCTTGTGCATTATGTTCAAGCAACTATTGTTCCTCAAGTTTCATATGTTCAATGCCTGTTGCCCAAGTTCAAGCACCACAATGCTTCTACAATTGCAAAGCCTAATCAACAAAGCTTTTTCACACAAGGCTATGTTGATTGGAGCAGTTTACTAGAAAATATAACTAATGAAAATTTTGCATTAATGGCAAATGACAGTGATGAACATGCAAACATTTGTTTTATGGAAATTGACTGTATCTTAGGAGAGGTAGATCAAGAAAAGAAAACATCTGTTGGTGACAGCTCTGCTGGTGAAATCGCTGAGAGCTCAGAACAAACATCTGTTTGTGACAAAGGACATGCAAAAAGGATCGAAGAAAACTATCCTAAAAGCTCCACTGAATTCATTAGTGCTGATCAAGTGCAAGCTGCTGCTTCCAAGGTATCACCTTACATTCTCAAACAATTGTTTTTAGACAAATGCATCGTAGCATTTGCAAACATTAAACAGGTGAATAAGAACCTTAGGGAGAAGGTCCTAGTGAAATTGTTCTTGAAAAACTAAAAAAAGGATTTTATAAGACTAACTAAAAAGACCAAGAAATAAGCAGTCTCAAACACGAAGCTACCATAACCAAGGACCAACTCCAAACTGTGATAGAGAAATATCTAAGTTGCAAAAAGAAGTTGAAAAACAAATAAAAGCAATGAGAAGATTGGAGTTAGGTTTAGAAAACATGAAGTGGAACAACCTTCCAACATTTCCATTGACTCAGAAATGGTTGAGATCATTCCAAACAACTCAACTAGAAATTGTTGAGATCATTCCAACCAACTCAACTAGTGAAGAAATTAAGATCACGAAACCAAGTGGTAAAAAGACCACTTTTGAAAAACCACATAGTTCCATTAAGGCTAATAAACAAAAATATGAATTTAAACCCACATGGTCTGATGAATTCGACGTGCTTGAAAACTTTAAACATGTAGATTTCACTAACCCAGATGATCTCAAGCCACACAAGATAAATATCATTCCTACCATCAACTCTCAAATAGATGTCAAAACATATGTTGTTGAAAAGAGAGACAAGGGTAATAGGAAAGATAAGACTGCATAATTGTTTTGTGATTTTGTGAAAAAACAATTCATGTGACACAAGACTGTTTTAACTTAAAAGCATATGATATCAAAAGAGGAAACAATATATGTGAGTCAACATCTGGGTGCACCATTTGTGGGAAAATCAATCATGTGTCTCAACATTGCTTATTCCTTAAACCCTATGACATCAACACATATAGGTCAAAAGGAAAAATCGCTGTCAAAAGGGAAGTTGGTCCATTAGTAAAGGAACCATAACCACTTCCCAAAATATTTGATCTGTTCAAACACTTGTCACACAAGCCTTGATCAAATACCCTGTTCACAAGGATGTTTAAGTATCAGATGCACCACCTTCAAACACATACCCAAGAGGATATGGGCAACCACCATGTCACATTGTACCTTATAGGTATAATGAATCTGTGCACATGCCCCAGAAGCCAAGGATAAATAGGCATCCTCATGGATATGATCAATCATTGGAAACGGTCAAACAACAGTTGACCCAAGTGTAAAAGCACTAGTAGAGGGTCAAAAACAATTGTTTGAGATAGTTCAACAACTACTCATCACAAAAGACCATCGCCAAAGAGATGATGCAGTGGAAGAAAGTACCAAATCCAAAGCTGAAAAGGCTTAAGATCCTTAGCAAAATTGACCAATTTCCACTGTCTACAGAGAATATCTGTTGGCAATTCAAAAGTGCAAACAAAGGTTTCTCTAGCACATATCCTCATTCAAATAAAACATGAAAATATTTTCTAAAAAATCACCAAAAAGATTTTCATAAAATAAAAACATTAAAATGGTGCTTTGAAAAATCAAAATTTTGCTTTAAAATCATGAAAAGATTGTTAAAAATCACCAAAAACAAAAACTTTATTCAAAGGAGTGAAACATCTGTTCACATGGTTCAAAACTCTGTTTGACTAAAGTCAACCATTGTTTGCAACAAAGAACCACTGATTCATTACCACTGTTTGAATAAAAAGGTCAAACATAATCACTATTCTTTCAAAACTCCGATTCTAACCCAATGGAGATTTCAAACATATGTTTTCATCCATCTGTTGACCAAAAGTAAAACAAATGTAACAACCACTACTTTAGGCACCCAAACATCTGTGGTTAACAAACAACGTTTTCAAAACGGATCTTACATTTATTCATAAAAGGGTTTCCTCAAACAGAGCTTTGGCTTAACAAATAAAAGACTGCCACATCACTCAAAAAGTAACCGTTGCCACGTTATTATCAGTATTCACAAAACCCTATAAAAACATCGCCAAATAGAGTTTACGTCCATCCTTGAGAATCCTCAAAATTAAAGCATTTCAAAAGAGATAAACTCAAAAATCACAATAAAAATCATCGCTTTCAATCAAAAGAATATTTGTTCAAAATATTTTCCCATAAACTTCACTAGGCTCTCATCCTGAAGTCATCTCACAATTACTTACACGGAGTAAGTTTGTGCCCCACATCAATGTCTATCAGCTTTGATGCAAATTTGGAGTCAAAAGTTCACTCCTGGCTCCTAGCACGGTGTGAGATTTGTCAAACCTAATAGCGCTATCAACTAATATCCCGTTTGCCACCCGACAACTGATCAATATTAGAGTAGGGACTTTCGGTCGCACACTAACCAACAATGGAAACATAAGAGTGAGAGGAAAACGAGATTGCTAGAGACTTCATAACGACTAATGGTGACAATAATTTAAGTAACCAGAATTTCATTTCATTTCTAATCAAGGGTACAACGTTGGAAAAGAAATTAGATCAACTTCTTCATACAAATTCATCAACAAGGAAATACAAAACCCAAATTAATTTTCTTCATCACTTTCTGAAGTTGTTGTACTCAAGTCATCATTCTTGCTGACTTGAGTTGAATCTTTATCAGACTCTGATGTACATGTACATGATGGAACAAACTCGGGAATTTCCCCTGTATGGAACTTTCAAATTATGTTTTTCTTCAATTCTGGGACAAATACAGGAGATTCAAGCATAACATTTTCATCACTAAAAGCAGAATTTAGGTCATGACTTTCAACCACGCATGCACTTGGTTGTGAGTCTTAAATGTAGGCACACAGCAATTACAGTCATCCTGAATATTAAACTTAGGCATACAACCATTACAGTCATCCATCCTAGTCAAACTATTACAGTTATCCCAAATAGAAGTACTGTTTTCATGTTACAGTTCCAGGCAAACTAGTTAACTGTAGAATAACTGTCGCCTAAGTAACCAATTCTTATTTTCGATCCTCCACAATCATTATCCTCATCGCACACATCTTCTTTATGCTTACACATATATGCATTACTTTCAGAAATGTTAGTATTATTTTCATTTTTGTAAAAGACATTTTGAGCCAACAGATCATGTTTATCAATTAAGTCATTTTTAGGATGAGGAGATGGCATAGGTACATAGTTTTGTTGTGCGGAGGAGGAAAGATTTTTCTTTGGTTTCCGAGCTTATCCTTGTATCCAATTCCATCCTTCACGAATGTCGGTCGTTGGCAATTTTCAGTATCAAACAATGCCGTTTGACTAACTTTCAATTTATCAATTGTGATTTGCAGTTTGTTATTTTTATTTTGAGATTTTTCTAATCTTTCAGTTAAATCATTTATGATAAAATCTTTTCTAAAAATGAATTCTTTTAATGTCTGCATCTCATCCAAAGTTGAGTTCAACTTTCTCTGATATGCGGCTTCGTTTTCTTTCAATTCTTGGTTAAATTTCAAAACCTTTTTTTTCTCTAATCAGGTCACGATTGAGTGATTTGTAATGTGCCACGACGTTCAAACATGGTTGGGAGCATAGTTTTGCTTTAAATTCATACGGTATGCTATTTACCAAATCCTTATCCTCTTTGTCTTTTGCAAACTCTACTTTCATGGCGGCTGCAGAAGTTCCAGCTTTCTCACCTTTGTTGTCGTTTGTTGCTCCTTGGATTGTCTTTTTCGATTCAGTCTTCTCAACCTCCTTCTTTCCCTATTCTGAAGTTGGTTTAGTAGGAGCGATTATGCTTTTCAAACCTTTGTTGCCCTTAGGAATTCTTGCAGCTTGCTTCTCAATGCAGTTTGATGAAGATGAGATAGGTGCGGTAGAGATTTTAGCCATGAGTGCTTTGTTGACTTCTTCTTTTGCTTCAGCTATTTCTTCTGCCCAATCATAATCTTCCACCACCAATGCTTTTGGGGTGTTATCAGCAACGTTTTCACTTCCCTCGATAGCAATTGGCCTTCTTGTAGGAACAACTTCAGCATTTTCGTTTTTCAACAGTGGGCACCCTCTCTTGAAGTGACCCAGATTCTTGCAGTTGTAAAATCTTCGCATTGACTTGTCGAAACTAGCTTTTCCCAATGCCAATCTCTTTCCTATTTTGGCTTGAAACTTCTTTAGTCGCAGGGTATCATCGCCATTTGCCACTTCAAGTCCGTTTCTTCCATATCATCTGGATCTACCTGATACATGTTTTCAGCAGTGAGAAAATCCCTATTTAGCTACTCAGGAAGGTGTTAAACAATGCAACATGTTCAGTGGATATCTTGAGTGCTTGAGCATCACCGGCCACATAGTCTTCTCATTAGATAATGGGGCCTTTGCAGAGCTTGCGGAACGTTAGGGTAAGATGCGTTAGAACTTTGAGAATTTGAACCACATGAGGTTATGGGGGCAAGGAATGCCATATTTTTGGGTACCGCAACAGTAGCAGCAGATTGAGTAAATTTCTAAGAGTATCCTGCTTGATTCATTTCCCTCTTGAGTACATCCATTTCAAAGGCCTTCGGTGTATTGATCAGTTCTGAAAGAGTGACAGGAGTAGTGCTGGTCAAGAAGGTTCTTTTGATCATCATACATTGTAGGCTCCATTCTTTTGGAAGAGAGTCCAAAAGTTTCTTGATTGAGGCAAAGTTAGCAACAGGATTGCCAACTTTCTTCATTTTAGTTAGCACGCCCAAAAATTGACTAATATGATCTGACAAGCTTTCACCACGAACACTCCCGAAAATATCATATTCTTTCTAAACCATATCTCTCTTGTTATCCATCAACTCTTCGTTCCCTTCATAGTGATCAATAAGGCTAACCTCAGTTCATGAGCTGATGTGTATTCTTCATAGATTGTTATTATCCTTGGACAGAGCCATTGTATGAGCAGCATGAGCCCTATGATCGTGTTGAATGAGAGTTATGTCCTCCTCAGTGAATGTTGGAGGGTCTTCGTTGATTGTTCGAACGTCGTCACGAATAACCATAGTAACATGCGGTCCTACGGTGACAGACATCCATTGAGTATAGTCTGTATACTCAAGAAACGCTTTGATTTGATTCTTCCAGCTACTGAAGTCTTCAAATTCTTTCAACTTAGGAGGTCTCGTAGCTATTCCTGTCTCCATTTCGGCTTGGGCTATTGGATTGAGCTAATTTAGTGACATTTTGGTAGATTTCGAGTTGAAAATCTTGATCTTGGATTAAATACGTGGAACTTAAGTGACCAGAGAGCAAATATGCTACAAGTAACAATTACGTTGGAAGATGATTGGCTACTTGTCCCGGCGACAATAGATAAATCTGATGGAAAACACAAAACAAATGTGAGTTTGGCTAAATGCGCCGATCACCATGATAAAATCGCTGAGGATTTTTATCACTGACTTTGAATTCGTCTTCAATTAATTACGCTGACATTATTTCGCTGGAAATCAACAAACTCACTGGTGTAATGCCAGCGTATTTATTAATTAGGCGATCTTCAAGTTAAATACGCTATATTTAAGTTTATATACGCTGACTTCAAAGTTAAATACGCCCAGCAGGGTTTAAGTACGAACAAAAACCCTCTAATCACCCAAAAAGGACTCAAAATTCATGTTCCTTTGCACCAAAATGACCCAAATATTTACCAAAACACTGATTAACAACAACCAAATGACTAAACATACAAGATCAAGTCATTTTAAGTCCAAAAATTTGAAAAACCTTGAAACTTTGAAAACTTTTGAAAAACCTTCAAAACTTGAAGAATCTTAACAAAAACTCAAACAATCAAGAGCACAAAGGCTCTGATACCAAATTGTGATTCTCAGAACAGATTCGGATCACAGTGGTTTGATTGTTATTACCCAAACACCTATAAATTAGTTGTCTGAATGTGTAAAAGTTAAGAAAACCAAAAGAGAAGTTGAAGATTCTTGTATGGATCAAAAAACAAATGTTGTATATAGAATCCCAAATTTTATAATCACTGAATGCACCTGGATTTTTGGATTAAGCACAAGAAACAACAATAACAACACCAAGAAATCACTAAAACTTGTTCAAGAACCTTGGACTAGGGTTTTCATTGATCAACATATATATAGACACTAACTACCTAACGTATTTGATAAATACACTGGCACATAAATACGCCGCCTGTAGTACAAGTATCAAATATTAAACTTTCAGCCCTTTTAGTTTTACTAACCATTACAAACAAGCTATAAACTATGGAATTCAAGTATCAATGGTCTCAAAACATTCTAAAATTTTCTGTACGAGAACAAAGTGTAGTTTGAGTTCATTACTGATGAGATCAAGTTGATGTCTACTTTTTGTAAAAGTGGGGTTGCATAACTGAGTCTTGGAGGAGTTGTTTATCAATTCTGTAGTCGTGGTCACATTGATGCTTGAGTCTTCGTACATGCCGGTTGCACACACGACTGCTTAGTTGTACAAAGTATCTAATTTAAGTCTACAAGGCAAATGAACTGTTTTCCGGACTAACCGCTAGGATATGAGGATGTTTTGTGGTTAGTTGTGTCGGGACTAACGAGGAAGGCTATATACTTGCAATTCATGACTAAAGAAGATCATATAATGTATCTTTCAGACAAAGAAGTGTACAAGTTTCTCACGAAATAGTCTATACATTTGGGATCGTTGTGAAAGACGAAGATTACACTATTCATTTTGTACTAAGAAAAAAAGATTACTACGTATTAACATATAGTTTTTCCGATGAAGATTTGCTGATTGAGAAGATTTCCGATTTGCTAATCAGTCATTCAGGAGTATGCTTAAACGTGATTATGGAAATTGGGATTTCAGATTTTCACGGATATTCATTTATTTGAAGTTTATAATTGTGGTAATTCGAAGTTTCTATCAATTTCCGGTTGGGTTTTGAAGATCAAAGGATCAAGCATAGGAGGAGTGCGCTAAACTGAACGCGGATGTGGTTAAAATTGAAACAGAGAAGCTGCATTGATTAATTTCGAGTTAGTGATTATTCAAGAAAATTTGTTGATCAAGCAAATCAGAGGAGGTTGAAAATTATGCAAACAAAGACTCAAACTTGAGAAATTATTCCAGTGGGAATGTAATGTAGATAATGCAAACCCGAATCATCAATCATGGGGGAATTTGTTGACGTGTTCTACGACATCGACAGATACCTTGATTGAAGTTGCAGAATATTCAAACACGACTCTCATATTTTAAGATCAAGATTAAGCTTCGGCCGTGACGTCTAATGTGGAAATTGTTGTGTGCACTTTATGTCCGTCATTGTATGAATAGGCTAGATAGAGCATATGTTGAATATTGTATAGATTAGATAGAACACATGATCCAAGTACGAACGTGGGAGGTACATATATGTCACTTCGTACGAAGGTAATTTCCTCACTTCGCACGAGGGTAAAACCATGTCTATAAATAGTGTCATGTGTTCATTATTTTGTAAGTTTTGGAGTTTCCAAAGGGGAAACATTGACGGAATTTCTCCAGAATTTTGCCAACTTGACAAGATGTGTACTCTTTCGGTATGAATGAAGCTTCCCCTGATTCTGTTTCTACTCCTTTCTTAATAACACTCTACACATTAGTGATATTATGCCCTAAACGTCCATCTAGAACCGCCTGATCCTAGACTTTCACAAGTAATTCATAACAAGTTATCTCTTCTCTTTTGACCATAAGCACATGGTTAAGCATATAGCATGCAGTGTTTACCGCCTCAGCCCAAAAGAAAATTGGTAACTTAGATTCAGAAAGCATAGTTTGGGCCACCTTAATCAGGGTACGATTCTTTCGTTCTCAACTCCATTCTGTTAAGGAACATAAGGAGCGCTGAATTGATGAACTATTCCATTTCCCGACATAACTCGTCCATATGTTGATTTTTAAATTCAGTGCCATTGTCACTTCAGATTTTCTTAATAGGAAGTGAATAATTATCTCAAGTTGTTTAAATAGATCTCTTAAAATTCCATGAGTTTGAGTCTTAGTTTTTAAGAAAAATACCCACGAATATGGTGAGAAATCGTTAGTGACAACAAGGCAGTAAGACATTCCAACAATGCTAGCAATGTGAATTGGGCAAAAAAGATCCATGTGAAGCAACTAAAGGTGGTTTTTGGGTCGAGTTAACAGTTTTCAGTTTGTGAGGCTTTCCTTTAATTTTTCCTTTTTCACTTGATTCACATTTTTTGTACATGTTGAAACTACGTAAAGGAACCCCAACACTAAGTCGTTTTTCACTAAGTGGTTCATTTTTCGTAGGTGCACATGGCCCATTTGTCTATGCCAAAGGTAAGATGATCTTCATTCGCTTTTGAGAGTAAACAAGTCACTGGAGCAGACAAGTTGACCAACGGGCACATATCCATAACATATGTGTTATTCACCCATGGAGCCTCGTAACGATCCAATCCTCGGGAACGGAAAATCCAGGACGCAATACGAAGCAAGCTTTAACAGTGAACAACATTGTGTACTTGTTATCGCAGATTTGAGATACTGACATTAAGTTGTGCTTCTGTTCTTCGACGTAGTTCACTTTGTGCAGTATTATCTTTCCATTTGTCACCGACCCTTTACCGATGATATAACCACCTTTCTCACCAGCAAAATTAATATAACCACCACGAATTTGTTTTAAATTAATAAACAACTCCTTATTCCCTATCATGTTTCTGTAATAGCCACTATCGATATACCAAATATAGATAGCCCTCTTCAGCTGCTTCTACAGTTACCAACAAGGAAATTACTTAGAATGTGGGACCCAAGACATGATGGTCTTAGGTTGTCCCATTCTGTCTACATAGGAAAACTCCTTGAGATAACCATCACTACCACTTTGACCTACATTTTCGCTTCAGAAATTGTTGGAGTGGTTCCCACCAAATCGAGGATAATATGGGGTGGACTTATATCAAGATTCAAAATTTCGGCTTCCATGGTTTTGATATCCGTAATTTTGATTTCTCGGAGTCTCAAAATTTCTACCGAAGCTAGGTGTATCATTGTTTCTTGAGAATGGTCTTGTTGATTAACCGAGTGTGGTCGTTGATTGTGAAATCAGGGAGGTGACTCACTTCGTCATTTACAAACCGGTTCTGTGCATGAGGTCTAACAAAATCATTATTAGATCCTCCAGAACGTTGAACATTCTCTTAAGATTGGAAAGTAACACAATTTTGGCGTCGGTGAGGTGTTTTCTCCCGAGCATCATGTTTTTATGATGAACTTTCCAATACACGACCATGACAAATATTTAGTGGTCTCCCTTTGATCCTGACTAACGGTAGGTTTTCCTCTTGGTTTTGAGGTTGGTTAGCTTTGTCAACCTTTTGATTTTTATTGTTTTTCTTTTCAACATTAGATGTTTGATTTGAGGTTTATCGACAAAAGACTTTCTTTGATCAGGATCAACGAGGAACTTACCATTGTCATTGGACAGTCTGCGGCCAAATGTCTCTTCTCATGACACTTATAGCATTTATGCACTTTTGCAACAATTTTTGGACGTTCCTCTTGACTGGTCGAGACGATGAAGCTTTAGTGGGATTTTTTCAAAATTTGAGTAACAAACTGAGAATTTGAACCCTTTTCAATTTTCTCAACCTCTTGATTTAAATCTATATAGGAACATTTCTCAAATTCTTTTGAGGTTTTTTGCGAGATTTGGGTTTCACATTAGCATTTTGGACTTGATTAAAAATCTCCAAAATTTTGTTTTTTTATCAAATTCTCAATGTTTTCTAAGTATAAATCACTTTTCTCAGTAGCTTCACTTATCTTTGACTGTTCTGAGTCCGGAGTAACTTCGAACTCATAATCTGACCCACTTGGTGGATCCACAGTTAGAGGAGCTATTGGCACAAAATTAGCCAACTTATAGTTATGATTAGTCGGTGGAGGCACTTTACTATATCCAATCCTAAACATTTCTTCCTCTATTTCTTTCAGCCGTTGGCTGTTAATGCAAAAATTCATCACTTCAGTTGAATTACCTTACTATTCAATTTTTCTTTACAAATCTAAAATTAGATTATCTTTTTCTAAAATGATTTTGTTATTTTCTAAAACACAATTTTGGGATTTAATTCAAGTTCGGATTTTAGTTCTTGATTTTTAGGAGTTGCTTGAGCCACATGTCTTATATCATTCTTCAATTCTTTTTATCTTAATTCGGTGTTTCTTGTCTGAACAAATAAAACTGCAATGAGTTCTCTGGATTTTTTAAGATCAACAATTAGATTTGTGTTATGTAGTGTGTATCTGCCACAACGCCTATCTATAGGAGTCGGTTTACCTCTATTCTAGCCATGGATGAACAATCCTCCTTTTCCGTGGAACTATCTTCCAAATTTTGAGCTTCAGCATTAGTAAATTCCTGGATTTCAGCCATTGAAATCTTGAACTCGAAACTTTCAATCTTTCCTTCATTTTCTAAGCCTTTTGTTTGTTCTGCATTCAAGTATTCTTCATTTTCAACGACTTCGCTAACTTCCATTTCTTCACCCATAACTGAAAGCTATAATAGCAAGTTCCTCCATGCAAGCTTCATCTATAATCTCTTCACACGCCTCTTCTCTGATAATTTCAGCTATAAGGCTTGTGAAACAACCCCGCAAGATATTTTCCCAAGCACATCCCCAATCATACGTTTCGGTAACTTCTTGTAGAGGCTATGCTACCAAGGCATTGTTTGCTAAAGCATTAAGATTATCTGAAGCATTTGATTGAGAATTTGGCATTGAAGCACTTGAGGAATTTGTATGAGCTCTAGAGTTGTTACCATTTTGGTAATTGTTTTCTCTGTTGGTGTTGGTGCATTATGTCTATTGCCTACATCAAGGATATGTCAATATTGTATATAGGGCTTAAATGTCATTTGTATAAATGTTATTATTTGTTTACATGTTTTGTAGATGACTTGTACGAGTGAGTCACTTGGCTCGTACGAGTGACACACCGTCACTCGTACGAAGCAACCTCTCGCACGAGTCACAGCCTCTGTTCCACACACTCTAGTGCAAGTCATGTCGACCTGTAAATAGAGAAGTGTTGTGTCAGAGCTAAGGAGTGTTAGTTCAGTTGGTACGGCGAAGCCCTAGCTGATTTGTTTACTCGCGTCTGTACTTTGCACTCATTCAATACAATTAGAGCAGTTAAACAGTATCTCTCTCTTGTTCGTTTGTCATCCTTTCTAGCAATGAATTCCGCCTCTACTAGCTGGTTAGATCAGACCGGTTGCTCATCGGAGTAGCAGATCCCCTGTTCACAAGTGGTATCAGAGCCTTGAGGCCTGATCTGCTGACAAACGTCAAGTTCTGAAGGCTACCAACTATTTCAAATCAGATTCACTGTTGTAGCTTTCTACTTCTACATTTCTCCCAAACTGATCCTGGATTTGGACGAAATTATGGACAAATTGGACTAGTATTCTAGTATATCATGTTAAAATCAATTTTAAACAATCCTTAACAATTTCAGATCTAATATCGAGCTTAATCATGTCAAAATCGGTAAAATTCATATGTTTTGTGACCTTAGTTGGTCGTACGGGTAGAGAGACCACTCGCATGAACAACTAACCGTACGATTTAGACCATTCGTACGAACAAGTAATCAGAAGTTCTTAAAAACTTACAAGTTACAAAATTTACAAGTGTGATTCGCACGAGTTACACATTCGTTCGAGCATCTCGACGAATCGCATTCTGGTTTGCACGAGTTACTTATTTTAGTCACCTTGTCCGTACGAATTTTTGGTTCGTTCGAACGGATCTTGTTCGCATGAATTGTTTTGTTATCTGCAGGAAATAATTTTTCCGTACTAATTAGTTTGTTCGAAAAGTGTGTTTTTGAATTTTTATAGAAAAATGGCCGAAGAGTTCTACAAGGCATTCACTACATCTGCAGTCATGACCACAGCGGCTCAAAACATGAATCTCGAAAACAAGATGGGTACAATGACCAAACCGCCGAAGTTAATGAACCTAGAAGACTTTGACAGCTGGAGCGAACGGTTCATGAATTGGGTCCAGGCAAATCACTTTACTTGCTGGTTCACTATCGAAGTAAAATATCAAGCTCCTGTAGGTGAAAATGGCCTCGAAAAGACTCTAGCTCAACTCTCGGATGTTGAAAGGGAAGGGTTCATAAACGAAAAGAAAATGATGAACATCCTGCAACAATCCATCAAAGAAGATATTCTTGCGTTATTACAACACGATGATGATGCACAATCATTAGGGAATGCTCTTTGTTTGAAGTTCCAGGGAAGTGCTCAGCTATGTAAGAGTAAACGGGCGTTGTTAAGTAAACAGTTTGATATCTTTACGTTGATTAATGGAGAGATAGTGAAACAATTGATCAAAAGATACTGTCATTTGGTGGTGCAAATGAAGAGAATGGAATCATTAAGACCAACGAAGAACTTGTTGATAAGTTGGCAGATTCTCTACCGCAAGGTGAATGGTCTACTTATTTGACCATCTTGAAGAATGGAACCGGGTATGGTAATTTTTATTACCACGTTTCATTGAAAGACTAGAGGGATATGAACTTGAAATGCAAAAGATGGCGAAGAACAAAACCGTCCAAGTTCAAAAAGATGTTAATCTATACTTCAAGAACAGTTCTGCTACTCAAATTCAGTCTCCGAAGATCCAAACTGCCTTCAGGGCTTACAGCACGCCAAGTTCACCATCAAACCAAAATAGTGGCTTTTAATCATTTGCTACAGTTAATCATCACACGTCTCAAAGCCCATAGTCGTCACATGGATCTAGTACTCCTCAAATCAACCAGAACAATCAGTGAAATCCTACTCAAAGGGTTCTTCAGTGCATCCTCGCAGTGGATTTTCAGAATGCACAAAACTTCAATGAGAAAACCGTGAAGCAACACTTGTCTCTATTAGCATGAGTTCTCGAATCCTATGATAGTCTTGTAGCAGGAAGGATTGGAAATTCTGAGTGTATGGTGTTGAACGGCATAAAGTGGTGTATGGCATCTATTATTCGACGTGCACAACGCTTCATGGAAATAACGGGAAAATAGATCTGAGGAGGTTTGGATGGAAAACTGGGATTCGACAAATCCAAAGTTACTTGTTTTAAGTGTTGGGAAAAGGATTATTTTAAGTGTGAATGCCCAAATAGAGAAGCTCAAGGGAACCAAAACCCATTTGTCGATGACTAATACAAGAAGGCTATCTACCATCGTCCCCAACCAAGAACTCGTATGGTGCAGATCGAAGATAAACAGTCAGAGACCAAAGACAAAGCGCTAGTGATACTCAGGAAGATGAGGGCTTTAAATGGAACAAATATATTTCCAAGAATGAAAGTTTGGCTTTGGTTGCTGAGATAATCAAAGAACCTGAAGGAGAATTGGAGGCAGCTTTTGATGAGGCACCAAAAGATGATTATTTATTATCATACATCATCAGAAGAGGAGGAACTTTTAAACAGTGCATTTAAACACCTCCTGCCTAACGATATGTTGAAAACTTTTGCATGTTATTTTGCACCAAGTCATCAATCATCTTGCAAAGAACAAAAGAAGCTGGTTGTTGAAGAGAGAGTTGATGAAAAGATGGAGAATTTGTCGGATGACATCAGCAAGGCATGCATGGCAAACATCAATGAGGTAAATGAGTCTAAGAGTGAGTCTGTAGTAGAAAAACCATGTCTGAAATGTGCTGAGCCATGCAATGGATGTGTTGTAAAAGACACACGATATACTGAGCTCAAAAGTTTTACAGATAATTTGTCAAGTGATTACAAATCCACTAAAGAAGCAAACGAAAAATTAAGTAACTCTGTTAAACAATACACAAAAGCACTCAGAGAAAATGACGCAACACTTTTGATGCTTAAGGTTGTGACAACTGGCGTTTTCCGGTTTTAATTAGCACGTAATAAACAATAAAATCATCATAAACAATATAATTAGACGTAAATTAACTCGATCAGGCTCCTGGAGAGCCTAGGAACGTCTACTTGCTTCACGTTACGCGATATGGCGATAATCAAGAATTCTAAACGGGAACTTAAACGTTAAGCAAACTGTTGCCGAAAAAATACTGACAACGTCTAAAAATACGATTTTTGTAATTGTATTTATCATACAGTTATGATTTTTCGATATATTTGGATCGTCGGACATCGCAAAGCACAACGCGGAAGTTACGCGGAAAACCGAAATGCATCGACAACGGAACGGAAGCCACGGACTAGTATGACGTCTAAATATTAAGATATTATGATATATCTGGCTTCGTTTTCAAATTTTAATACTCACGGTAGAGACCAAATCGAAAAATGGATAAAAATGGTGATCGTAGCAAAATACGCGATTTTAACGCAACGAACAGATTTACGCGTCGAAACCCGACCTCCGACATAATTTTAAGAACTCTCGATCCAAATAAATATTTTACAAGGTTCGGGAAATGATAACGGGCTACGGATACGTATTGGGCTTGAACACGATAACGGGCCTTGGGCCCGACCTACTTAAACAAACCCTACCTATATAAATACTCTTTATTCCTTCCCCCTCATTTTTTTTGGAAGAAACCCTAGCACAACCAGCCTCCTGCTTCTCTCCCTCTGAAAATCCGGTCACCGGATTTGCTCCGGCGACGAAACCGGTCCTTTCTCCGGCCGACCACCACACACCACCTGCGACACCCCTTGTCTCCTTTATACACACACACCCGCATACAGACAAAGATAGAGAGAGAGATCGGGCGAGAGAGGGAGATCAGACGAGGGAGAGGTGGCGGCGGCAGCTGTCGCCTTCGAAAAATGACGAGAAGTTATGTGTATTGTTATTGTATATTGAATATTGCATTTTGATAATTAAATCGACAACTAGTATTGTCGGGATCGTCCGAAAATAGAGGAAACTCTGCCCGATTTTCGTAAAATACGCAATACTAGACGCGTTACGTTTCAAAGACAAAATGTCCAAATTCAAAGGATTGTTATAAAATAAATATAGATATATTTATTTTGCCAACGCTATTAAAACTTTCAACATCAAGCCGATGACATTTCAACGAGTGTGATTATAAGATAACAACATTCGGTAAATCATTCAAACGAATTCGGAAATCATATATTAAAGGCGTCTAGAATTCGGAAATCGTATAACACAAATATAATTATATATATTCGAATGTCGAGATGTTGAGTACTTTTATAAAATAAATATAGTTATATTTATTTCAAACGTCGACGATTCGGGAAATTCAAATGCTATTTGTTATATTCGATTTCAAACACCTAAACGAGGTACGACGCAACTCTGCAAGACTATAACAAGCGTACGATGACATCATTATTTATCATAAGTGATACGGCTGACTCTTATTTGGATACGAAATGTATTATCAATATTGGTATATTTACAAGTGTATATATATTATACCTTACGAAAACTACGAAGCGTCCTACTATTATCCGTCGAGGTACGTGACGACTAAATACGATTTCATGAAATATAGTTATGCTTATATGTAAGAATATATTTCAAGTCGCTCGAAAACAGAAACATTTCTAAGAAAACCATAGGTTGGTTAACCAAGTTAAGACATGACAATTTCATAGAATCGTATGAGTAACGATTCGGTAGAGCTCGGTATCACGTAGGTTAGCTACGTTATATCTAGAAACTTACAAGTTATTCCGTTTTGGGAATACACTAGATTGCATGATAGCAAGTCAAGTTGTGGAGACAACACTATGGAATCACATTAAGCTATCTTTGCACAAGGAAATCAAGGTGAGTTCATAACCCCCACTTTTTACCGTTTTACATTTTTATAAATGTTTTCAGGGGTGGAAAGACATGCAACTTTTGCAAAAGCATACAATGTTTCGATGAATGAAAATCATATATTTCTGAACCATGTTACAAACAGATTTCAATGAACTCAAATAATTTATGAAAGGTTTATGCTAAACTTACCGGTTTTCACAGCTATACAAAGCTTTTCGAAACATGCATGAGTTTTATGACTAGTGACGGGATTGTATTAGTCACTACTAGGGCTAGGCCCCAATTATTATAACAGGTAGGCCATGAAAAAAACATGGGCTAGGCCCAATGAACAAGAAAACATGGGCTAGGCCCAATAACAAGAAAACATGGGCTAGGCCTAATAACAAGAAAACATGGGCTAGGCCCAATAACACGGATAACAAATTTTTACAAATTGGTATGTAGCTATGGGATTAGATGATAACAGATCATTGTGCGTAAGTAGGATGATGACAATAGCAACCATTAATCACGTAGTGACCAAGGTGCAAAAGGTATAGATCTATCGAGTTTGAGACACGCTCCACTACTGGTTTGTTAACCGGTTAGGAGTGCTTTTGTGATCCCAATGATATCAGAGTTGTCTTGGGTTTGTTACTTACTTATGGCACATAGGCTAGTGTATTAGCTACACACTGATAGATCCTTAGATTCCATAGCATACACATATATGATTTTAATACCGGTTTACAAAGATAACAGAAAACATTTCAACACCGGCTTATTACAGATACGATTGAAAACATTTTATCACCGGTTTATAAACGTAACATTTATATGCATGGATTTGCAAATAACATGGAAAACATTTCAATACTGTTATACAGACCTGACATTTCAAATTCTTTAGGGTACCATGATCCCACAAACCGGTTTTCAAATGCAAAATGCTCAAATGTTTTACGATTCATTTGAAACGAAAACAAACAAACTATGAACTCGCCAACTTTATTTTTCACATGTTCTTTCTCAGGTTATGATTACAAGTATGACATGATTGGAAGAGTGGAACCCATGGGGATTCGAGTAGTTAGCAGGCGTTCATTTACTAGAATTCTTAGCACTCACGTTTAATTCGCTATGCAATGAAGATACCAATTTAGTTCATGCCCCGCTCTGATGTGAAGGGATTACAGGGGGTGTGACAAAGGCGACAGTAATGGAGAAGCAAATGGCCATTAATATTCACTTAAACACCATCGGTGAGCTAAAGAGTGAGCTTGAGAAGGTAAGTATAGAAATTAAACGGGTTAACAAGTTGTTAATCAGTTATTCAACAAGCTCTTAAATCATTGATCACATTTTACCAAAAATCAAAAATAAAGTAGAGTCGGGAAAATTGAAAACAAGAGTGCGAGCTACGATCTTATTCCACCCCCTATGTGGAATAGTAATGCGTGTAAAAACCACCAGCGGTGGAAAAGGTGCTCAATCTAAAACTGAAAACTGAATAATCAAATGAGCTGCCTACCAACATCGACGTAACTTACACAACTTCTGAATCTGAATGCGACTCTGCGGAGGTTAAAACAATGGTCGAAAATTTGTTAAAAAGTGAATCTGACAAGTCTGAATCTGATGGTGAAACATCAGAAGATAGTTTAACATTGATCCAAATGTCATAGTTTATAAATTGAATGGATCTGATAAACAATTTTCTGATGAGGACTTTCCCATCCAGAACATGAATCTGGATCGTGTTGATAAATTGTTCAAGCTTGTGGAGGTAAGTCATGCTGATTTAGATAAACACAATGTAACATTTTGCTCTAAATCTAAATGTGACAACCAACCCTATAATCATAAAAAGATAGATTATCCTGAAAATAAGAGGGCAGGGTTGGGTTTCGAAAAGCGGCGAATGAATAACAAGTCCCAAAAACTAAACGTTACTAAGAAAATCAACTTTGTTTTTGGGAAATTAAAAGAGAAGGAAAAAGAAATCATCTGAACACAATTGAATGATGATTTTAAGAAAGAGAATGAGAATAGGAAACGATTTTTGGAATCTGCTGTTCGAAAGGACAGTAGGACGTGTTACACATGTCAAAATGTTGGGCATATTGCAAGATATTGCTCACAAGAATCTCCAAAACCCGTTTCTCATTCTAAAAAGTTCACCAAGGACGAGAAATGAAAGGCACCTATGGTTGCGCCAAAGCAAATTTTGAAAAGAACTAATGAATCCCACAAAAATGTTAAACCAATTCTTCAACGTCATTCAAAATTTGAAATTGGTGAAACATCAACTAAATATCGTCAAATGGATTCTAAATTTTATGCTAAAAAGGCAAATATGAAAACGCAAACATGGGAGACAAAAGTGAAACCATCCAAGGTAGAACCGAACCTTCTGTTCCGAACAAAACCGAGCCTAAAAAGAATGTTAAAAACAAAGTAGGTCCGAAATTTGACATTCCGAACCCACCCAAGATCAAACAGAATTGGTGTATTTGTTTAAATAGTTTCTTCTGCATGTGTGCTGGGACTCCCATGATCGATGATGTCTAAATGGATAATGGATAGTGGAGCTTCCACGCACATGACAGGGATGCTTGCGTTGTTACACGATGTTAAAGCTCTCCGCGAAGGGTACATAGGTTTTGCTGAACGCAAGGAGGAAGGATTGTCGGTGAAGGAATTCTCATGAATGGAGTTGTATCGTTTGATAAAGTGAACTAATCATAGAACTTGAGAACAATCTACTAAGTGTTTCGCAGATTTGTGACCAGAAATTCACAACGCACTTCAATGATAAAGAATGCTTGATCTTAAAACTGGGTTTCAAGATTCTGGAGGAATGGAATTCTTATGCGAGCTCCAAGAGAAAATTATTTGTATCTTCTAGATATGAGTGTCGCGTCAACATCATCGAAGAAAGTTCAATGCTTTATTTCCAAACTATCGAGAAAGAGTGATACTATGGCATAGAAAGATGGGGCACATTCATCTGTGAAAGATGAATTATCTTGTGCATAACGACCTAGTGGAGGGTGTTAATTTGAAGAATTTTCAATTATCCGATGATTGTTGAGCTGTAAAAAGGGGAAGCAGCATAAGAAATCGCACCCATGAAAGCTGTTGAATTCTATCAAGCTACCACTAGAGAGGCTACATATGGATCTTTTCGGGATAGTAAGCGTCAAAAGCATATCTGATGATCTATATTGCCTTGTTGTTACAGATGATTATTCAAGATTCTCGTGGGTTTTCTTTCTAGAGAGCAAGGTTGAAATCATTTGAAACTCTTATGATTCTTTTCAGAAAACTCAAAAACCTATATCACTTGCCAATCAAGAGAATCCTCAGTGACAACGGTACAGAGTTCAAGAACAAGATGATGCTCGAATTTTGCAATGAGAAAGGGATTCTTCATGAATTTTGTGCCCCTTATACTCCAGCAAAATGGAGTTGCTGAACGAAAGACGCACACTGATCGAGACTGCCAGAACTATGCTAGCCGATTCGAAATTCCCTAATCAGTTTCTTGAGTTAAGCAATCGTGTCAGTGTGTTATACCTTGAATCGTGTATTAACAGTTAAGCCTCACAACAAGACACGTTTTGAGTTACTGATCAGCAAAGCCCAACCTTGCATTTCTAGAGCCATTTGGATCACCGTGTACAGTTATTGGACTCAGCTGGTAAATGTGGTGCCAAATCCTTGGAAGGATTCTTCATAGGTTATGCGACTCCTCAGAAACTTTGCCAAGTCTGAAGTAGGTTATTCTTGCGCAGCATGTTGACTGTCAAAGATATACTACGCCAACGCAGAAACCTGGGAATCAATGGCTGTTTAACTATGATGGTTTGTGGAATTTTTTCGACCTGCCAGATGCGCCATCAGAAGAAGAACTTGTTATGCTCTTTCAACAGCATCAAATATCTAACCAAGAACAAGTTACCAGACCGTTAGTGATTTCCCAATCACTTCTTGTGTCTAACACGTCTGATGAAGGTCCGAGCACTACTCTTCAAGACTTTATCCCAGTAGCCATTGTCAAACTGCCGAATCATCTTCCCAGCAACAGCCAATTGATGACTCTGATCGGGAACCAACTTTCGATGATGGCGGATCCAGTTCTGATGAAGGATCTGAGCAGATTGAAAGCTTCTTGAACACACATGCTGATCAGTCAAATGTGAGGAATGAAGCTTCATCATCTGTCCGTGTAGGCATCACAAATTTGCAAACACAAGTAAATGTTCCTAGCGAAGTGATGACTAGGACACTTTCATATCATCCTTCGGAGAATATTATAGGCAGCTTACAAACAGGAGTGCAAACTCGCAATCAGATCAACAAGGATCTAAGCTGTTTCTGTACTCGGATTCCCCACTTCAAACCAGACTTTCTAATAGTTGTTTTGTTTCTCAGGTTGAACCGGGTAACTGGAAAGACGCATTGAAAGAAGAAAGTTGGGTGGACGTGATGCAATAGGAGTTGCTTCAATTCCAGAAACTGGGAGTCTGGAAGCTTGTTGACCTACCAGATCATCACAAAAACATTAACACTAGATGGGTCTTCAAGTGCAAGCGTGATGATAGAGGGATTGTAGTGCGCAATAAAGCTCGACTTGTGGTTCAAGCTTTCCATTAGCAGGAAGGGATAGATTACACCAAAGTCTATGCCCCAGTCACCCGTCTTGAAGCAATCCGCATATTCTTGGCCTTTGCCTCGTGGAAAGGATTCAAGGTGTACCAGTTAGATGTCAAATCTCTTTCTTATACGAAAACGTAAAAGAGGAGTTGTATGTCAGCCAAGACCGGGGTTCATCGATCTAATGCACAAAGACAAAGTCTACCTTCTGAATAAAACTTTATATGGTCTACACCAAGCCCCAAGAGCTTGGTATGAAACGCTGTCACGACATCTTACAGACAACGACTTTATTAGAGGAACTGCAGATTCTACCCTCTTTACGAAGGAAGTGGATGGGTATTTGATTATTGTACAAATATATGTGGATGATATCATCTTGGAATCAACAAATGATAAGCTGTGTAAAGACATTGAAGAAGTCATGAAGCGCAAATTTGAAATGAGCGCGATGGGGGAGATGAAGTTCTTTTTAGGACTTCAGGTCGATCAGTTGCCTGATGGTATCTTCATCCATCAGACGAAGTATGTTCATGACATATTGGAGAAATTCGATATGGCAAGAGCTAAACCAGCATCAACCCCATTAGCTCATAATCACGGCATTTGTCCAGATCTTAATGGAGTCAAAGTTGACGAGATTTTATACCGCTCCATGATCGGATCGTTGATGTATCTCACTGCTTCTCGACCAGATATCATGTATCCAACGTGCCTGTGCGCCCGTTATCAGTGCAATCCAAAAGATTCGCCTTTTCTCGCCGTGAAACGTATCATGAGATATTTGAAGGGATTTCCAAGCACCGGCTTGTGGTACCCTAGACACGACAACTTAAATCTTGCGGGCTACTCGGATTCTGATTACGGTTGCTGCAAACTTAACACCAAATCTACAACGACTGGTTGCCAATTTTTCGGAACCTGTTTGGTAACATGGCAATGCAAGAAACAGACCGCGGTTGCTTTCTCTACCTATGAGGCTGAATACGTTTCAGCATCCAGTTGTTGTTCCCAGATTCTCTAGATTCAACAGTAGATGAGAGACTTCGGACTACAATTTCTTGATACGCCTATATATGTAGATAACCAGGCTGCGATTGATATCACTAAAAACTCATGTCAACTATCTCGAACTAAACATATTGAGATTCGACGCCACTTTATCCGTGACTGCTACGAGAAAAAGTTAGTTAGAATTGAAAAAATCCACACTGATAACCAAAAAGTATATTTTTACACCAACCTTTGATCGAACAAGATTTAAAAATCTTTTAAAATTAAATGGTTTACGAAATCTGACATTAGGGGATTTACATGAGGTTGAGTTTGAGGATGACGACGACTTGACGTAATACTCATCGGTTTGACGAATTTTCTGTACATTCTATCTTAAAAACTCTAAAAATCCAAAAATATGTTTTTGATTTTAGGGGGGGAATTTTTTGGGAAAATACAAAAACAATATAAAAGTCAAAAAAGGTTTTTGTGAAAAAAAAGAGAGACCATATTATATCAATATGACAGTCACAGGATGCTAAAGAATTGGAATGATTAAACAAGTAATAAAATAGATCTTACTGAGGATGTGCCAATAGGCTTCACTCGTTCAGTAAATTGTTTTCAAGATATAAACCTAAATGAAAAACTGAATAACTCGTGGGTTAACATCTCGCGGATAAATGGATTTAGTACTCCGAAATTTCGTTTGAGAGAATGTCAGATTCTATAATACTAGGTCTTTACATTTAATCGATATCTGGGGTATTATCCGAGTTCTTCTGATTTTGCGTCAGTAATGGCCTAGAACTTGTATAATACTTTACGCTTTATTCGCCTACAAAAGCTGCATAAAAATGATTATGTCATAAACTTTGTGACACGCAGTTCAAAAGATTCCTTCAAGAAACACCACCTAAAGACGAGCCTTCATCTCTTTGTCTGTACGTAGTACTAACCTGAGCTCTCAAGGTCTCGCAATTCACCCCTTTACAGATATCAGTTAGATATATTCACATGTAAAATGAAATTCTGGGAATCTCGATACGGGAGCATATTCTGAGATGGGAAACACAGTTATTTCATGTTCTTAATATTACCTAACATATCTTGAAACAATTGAGAAACGAGAAGAAGTTTAAGTGGATACGAATGTTGGATATCTAGGTAAATCTGGTTAAAAGCTTAATGAGTATACCAAGATCAACGGTACTGCTGATTTGTTAAACACTTGATATGATTCTCTTAAACACAAAACTCACAAAAATATGTATCTTTTCGTGTTATTTCTTGTCGAAAAATTCTAAAACCTAAAAAGCTTTTCAGTTCCTTAGCTTTTTAGTTTTGTTTTAGTCTACCGATGATGTAAACACTGAAAGTTGAAGTCATGGCAACATCTTGCTGAAGGTTGGGAGCTAATCTATAATCGAAAAATTATATGAACGTCAATAAAGTTCATTAATTTGAAACTTTACAATTTAAAATAAATTTGTTTTGGTAAAAAATGATCAACCAAGGTCATTAACTTGGACTTGGTAGGCAAATCAGGTAACTAAGGTCATTAACTCGGACTTGGTTAACTGAGTGGGTTTTAAACAGATAAAATTATGTAAAAAAATCAAAAATGTCAAAAAGTTTTCTAAGTTTCAGAACTGATTCGTACGAGTCTCATTAACTCGTACGAACAACGTTTGGATTTCATTTGCATGAACCATTGGTTCGTATAAAGACCCTAAACTACTATAAAAGGTCACTTTCTTCGCACGAACCAATTTTATGCTACTGTGCGACTAAGAGAACTTTTTGTGCCAACTAGTTCTAAACTTCACTTTTCTTGACATTTACCAAGTATTATTACATTGGATAGGTTGATATGCACACCTCTTTCGATGGGAAAGGTATTATTGCTTGTTTCTAACCGTTATAATGTCGGATTTAGACCAAACGGCCTTGAAACATAGATTTAGGGAGATTGGATCGGTAAAACTTAAAATTGAACTTAAAACTGTTAATATCGGCACCAATAACCTATAAATCGACTATCAATTGTTAAAAACAAAGTGTTTTAAGTTCGATTAAACTTGGTGTTCTTGGAACAATTCACGATTCGTACGAAGGACCATTCGTACCAACTGTGTTTTGAAATTTGTTCAGAATTTTTGATTCGTACGAAGCATGGTTCGTACGACACAAGTTTGGTGAAGTTTTTGAAAAATGTCTAACTCTTAAATCACTCGTACGAAGTAGTGATTCGTACGAATGATAACTTGTTCCAAACTTGTAAAAAATTTCTAAGTATTGATTCATACGGATATGTGGTTCGTACGAATGATTTTGAAGTTCAAAATTTTGAAAATTTCTCTAACGGTTTGAATTCTTTTTGTACAGGTCAAGAAAACATCTTTCTCTCCGTTCGATAATATATGTTGTCTGCTTGACGACTATTTCGAAGATAGCTGCTTACAAGATTGCGGATTTTTGAGATGATTAGATTACAAGTCGCTCATGATCGTCATAGTTTATAGTTCATGTGATTTCTGTAACGGACAGTTATGTTTCTGAGAATGCGATAGTTTGGTGGTGAAATTGATAAGAGTTACGGGTTATGATAACGAAGTTTGCGAAATTTGATTCAAGGATAATGCAGACGATCCTACCGGGTTTTCGGAGTAATGGTGAAGGGTTGTTTTTACAGAATGGATATGCTGGATTTGTGAACTCCGTGCCATTCAAGAAAGGAAACCTCAGTGCGCCATTCTGTTATATTGCTCACGTTGTTGCTCATGCTTTAAGTCATCATAAAGGAGGATTTGATGATTTGGTTGATTATCAAATGTGTATGATCACTGCTTTGGTCTGAATCTGCCATATAACGTCTCTAAAGTTATATTTACACAGATGGTGCGGAACATAAAGAGGGAAAAGTTCTTGCAGTACCCTCGGTTTGTACAGATGTTGTTAGATCACTTGCACCCGAACTTGAAGAAGAAGAAGGACGATGTGTTAAAACTTGAACGGGTTTGTAAAGATGTTGTTAGATCACTTGCACCCGAACTTGAAGAAGAAGAAGAAGGACGATGTGTTAAAACTTGAACATATGGATGTCTCGACCCTCAAGAAAATGAATTTACATTTGAAGACATTTCCGAATGCTAAGCTAGTTTTTGGTGCTATAGTCGACAAAATTACATTTCTCCAGCTCCGGGTAAATGGAGGAAAGAAGACAGTGGGGATGAGAGCGAGGAATTGACTGTGCTAGAAAGTTTTGTTGCTAAGCGTATTTCGTGGTTTGTGAAGACGGAGACAAGGGTTCAAAAAGAAAAGCGACTGCTACATCTTCTACTTCTGCACCGAAAAGAAAAAGTCAGCAGCTGAAAGTTCTGGAGTTAACATAGCTGTCGGAGATTGATGAGATAGAACGCGCTGAGGCTAGAGAGCGTGTTGCTGAAAGAGAACGTCTTGCTAAAGAGCTATCAGATGCGCAAGGCAAAGGTAAGGAGAAAGAGGTAGAAGAGGATCCGTGATGTTGAAACTGCGCCAGAAGCTGAGTCTGCGCCAGTTATCACATATATTGTGTTGTATCAAGTGCCAAACAAGTTTGTATTGATTGGGAAGCCTAAGGATGGGAGATTGATATGTCAGATCTATCTGCGAGACACCGCGAATGTTAATGAAGAAAAAGTTAGAAAAAGAAATTGAGAAAGCAGCCGAAGAATTTGAGGAAGATGCTGAGAAAGAAGATGAAGATTTAGATGATGTTGGTGATTCTGATTCGGCATCTGATAATGGTGTGAATAAAGAGATTGATTATTCAGTGTACCTCGATGATTCTGTGAATCAAACTACTGAAGAAGGTGTCAAAGACAGAACTGAAGGTCCTTCTGATGCTTAGCAAGCAGGAATCTTCTCGGTAATTGATACATCTACCATTCCTGTTGTGCCGAAACCAAATATTTTTATCTTGAGCATGATGTCGAGGAAGGCGAATTTATCCACGGTTATTCTAAGGAAGAGATTGCAGAAATGCTAGGTATGGATGAAGAACAGTTTGAGTTTGATTTTGAAGATGAGCTGAACGAGATTAGCGCGTTCGAGCCAAACGAATATGTTTTTGAACATGTTGAAGAAGCTAACAATTATGATCGAGTTGTCGTGGAGGATAATTCTGATGACAATACTAATATTGCCGATCAGGGTACAGAGGACTCCCCAACTTTTATTGAACTGTTTGCAGCTGAGAATGCATATATTCTGAAGTGTAAAGTTTAAGAAGCTGCTAAGCAGGGAACTATTCCTCAACAGATAAACAGAACTGAAATTGCTGAGATGAGGATGAAGTGGTTTAAGAGTTCACCAGCCGAGCGGAAGTTCAAACGTCCTCTAGCGTTCTTTACTTGTGACACTGATATTTCTCTTGGGGACATTATAAGTTGGGGTTGGATTGAAGAGGTTAACGTTTATGTGATCAAAAGAGAGTTTGGTATTCAGTATTTCTGATATTTGAGCGACATCAAGTCCTTGCCTTACTGGGATATCAAAGAGTTGGTGCAAACAAAGACGATAAATATCAAGATGAATTTCACGACCAGAGGCTTTGGAAGTTGATTAAGCTTGAAGCTGCACATGGATTTAGACACTGGAAACCTCACTTTCCGAGACACATTACAAAGATAGATCCAGTGACTAAGGAGAAGGATGTTACGCTCATTGTAAATAGGCCGAATGTAATGAAGAACATGCCTATGATACAATGAAGTAGGATTTCCACAAAGTCTTCAAGTGGTGGCATTATGATTCTAATACAGGAGAGGCTGTGATTTGCGTGCACCCTGATGATGATTCATGTAACATTACTGAAGAGCTAACCGAAGCCGTCATCGCTCACAAACGCATATATGGGCTGTGGCGTGGCATTCGAGTACTAGACCCGATGTGGCTAGTCAATTGTACAAAGAAAGAGATAGAATGCTTATTCTACTGCAAGATCAGTTATGAAGACAAAGATAAAGAGCAAGCACTCCAGTTTCAAAAGATTATTAATTTCTGTTTCGCCAATGACATACATTCTGGATCGGCATGGAATACATCTTCGGAGGAAGCTGGAGGAAACCAAGTTAAAGAAGAAGGAAGCTAGGATTGCTGAGCGAATTTGTATAACATCGTAAGGGATTTTCGGTTTGGAAATATAGTGAACCTACCTCCTCCAACAGATCAAGCGCCAATAGCATTTGAGCAGCGTCGCAAGCCACCAAGAGATTTTTTGGTCGTTAAGCGTCAAATCCTGTGAAGACTTTTTGAAGACTATCCAGACTGTGGCAACATTAAGGGGGAGTTTGTTGGTGCATTATGTCTATTGCCTACGTCTAGGATATGTCAATATTGTATATAGGGCTTAATGTCATTTGTATAAATGTTATTATTTGTTTATAGTTTTGTAGATGACTCATACGAGTGAGTCACACTGTTACTCGTACGAAGCAACCACTCGCACGAGTCACAGCCTCTGTTCCACACACTCCAGTGTGAGTCATGTCGACCTATAAATAGAGGAGTGTTGTGTCAGAGCTAAGGAGTGTTAGTTCAGTTGGTACGGCGAAGCCCTGCTGATTTGTTTACTCGCGTCTGTACTTTGCACGTCATTCAATACAATTTAGAGCAGTTAAACAGTATCTCTCTCTTGTTCGTTTGTCATCCTCTCTAGAATGAATTCCGCCTCTGCTAGCTGAGTTAGATCAGACCGGTTGCTCATCGGAGGAGCAGATCCCCTGTTCACAGTTGGATCTTTCCATCTTAGGCTTTCGACAATCCTGTGCATAACGGCCATAGATATTACAATTGTAGCACTTTACTTTTGTTCATATCTATCCCAATTCGAGTTTTAGTTTGACCACCAATGAATTTCTTACCATTTTTATAAGGAACTTCTTAGCTCTTCTAACCAATAATGCCATATTGAGTTGAAGGTCAAGTTTTTCCATTTCATCCTGATCAATTTGGTCAAATCTTCATTGAGACTAGATTGCTCAGCAAGCTTCCCACGACAAAAAGTTTCGTACACCGTTATGAAGGATGCAGAGACTCATGTTTTCTTCTAGCTGTTTGAGATTTTTGACTTCCACCAGATGAATACATTCCCTGATTTGAATTGAGATTACCGCTCAGAGTATTTCCATTATTGCTTATAAAAGCACGGTGACTTGCTGAATCTTCATTTCCTAAACATAAAGCAACACCGGCTCTGCCATTGCCCCCCTTTTCAATTGTTTTTGAAGCCTTATATAGTTGAGGATCTTGAATCTTTTCAAAGTCAGAGGCTTGATCTTCCATGTTCCAAGCATAACCCTTCAGTTTTGAACAACATTTTCCAATGAAAGCTCATCATAGAGAATACCTTCTCTATTAAAGAAGTGTACATGTTCCATTCACTAAGAAGACAGTTCAAGAACTTCTCAACTTTCTCAAACTCTGTGTAAAGATCCTCTTCACTTCGATCAAGCTCACTTAGCAGGTGATAATACCTATTCACCATGTCATCAAAAGACTCATTCTTTAAAGTTTTAAACACAACAAATTGAGTCTTCAGACGTTCTAAACTTCTCTTCTTATACATTGCATTTCCTTCATAGCGTTTAATCATGCTATCCCATAGCTCCTTTGAAGTATTTCTTTTGCGAAAAGTATGGAGTATGGATTGCGTAAGAGCCATAGTTATCATGGACATGGCTCTTTCTTCACATTCGTAGAATTTTTTCTACTCATCTGTAGTGCAAAGAAAGTATCATCGTTAAAGTTTTAATTGTGTAGCTCCACACCCTTTTGCAATATATAGCCGAATCTTGATATCCTTAGCTCTCACATATTTTCAAAACGTTCCTTCCATTTGGAAAATTAGTTCGTTTATCAATAGAGGAGGTTTGTCGTTACTCCCCACTTCAGCATTGTGTTGAGGTTATGAATCGTTGTGGTCAGATTGTTTGCCATTTGGAAGAGATTAGAAAGAAACAGAATGTGCACAGTGGGTTACAGTAGGTTTATACAAAAAGTTTTGCTTGAAAAGTTTCTAAGTTCAAAAAGTTTGTAGAACCAGAGTTAACTTGAGAACACGTAGTGAAATGTCCAGAGAATTATCACAAACTCGGACAATCCACAGTAAACTTAAACTCGGACCAATTGTGGTAACCTAACTACAGAACAAATCTAGTGGTTTAAACTCCAAACAAGCAAAGGGTCCTAAACTCGGAGGACTTAAATTCGAAATCATAAACTTTGGACAAGTTAAGTAATGTAAATCCGGAATTGAATAAACTCGGACTCAACAATAGACGAACATAAAACAGAATTTAAAAACTCGGAGTAGCTTAAAATCCAGAAAAATATCAAATCCGGAATTACTACTAACTAGTAATCCAGACGGATTATCCCGGATATGAAGGAACTAGCTTCGGGATATCTCACCAATGTGACTTCACACTTGATCACCAATAATCCAGAAACACAAACAGTGAAATAAAAACGGAAGAACTTTCAAAAGATGAAACAAGGAATCTTTTACCAACCTTAAAAAACCCAGCAAAATCTTCAAAAAACCCTGTAAAACCCAGATGATGATCTAACCTAAAAGGCTCTATCCTAATCAAAAATCCATCATCAACTCACTAAAAATCAACAATAATCACAAAAAATTCACAAAAACTTAGTAAGTAAGCACTAAAACTCAGTCAAAAGATGATTTTTCTCACTACAAACTTCAAACCAAGAACACCTACAGTAGTATGAGCACACTACTCTGATACCACTTATAAGGTCACATAATCTTAGGATCTCACTCAAGAACAAAATCACTAGGTGTGTGGAATCCACCTAGCAATCACCACTATAGGATAATGTATCAAGAACAAGAGGAATGAGAGAAATGTAAGGATACATAGAGTATTCTTAGATGAAAAAGATGAATGATGTCACTCATACATAGTAGCCGCTAGACAAACACGCACTAATGATTAGGGTTTTCTTGTTGCACAAACTTTCCCCAAAAGGTTATATACAAGATAAATCTGGATACACATTCCGGATAGACATTACAATGCCCAAGGCGCATTAAACAAGAAAATCGACTAGAAAACATATGCTAAGTCCGAACACATACTAACTTAAACATAAACCCGGACTTGGGAACTACATACCCAAAGTTTGGAAACATACAAGTTAACATTGTAAACTCGGAAATAGCAAAACCATGATTAGGTATTTATCCCTAATCTGGACACCTAACCTCGGACACAGATAACAAGTTCGCACTGAGTTATAAGTATTACAAAATTTGCATAAAGATCCCTGAACTAAAGAGAGCATGCACTTATCACCCAAAGTGCATTAACATTGTGAAGTGAATCCATTCCTACTATGACGTAAAACTACCCAATTGCATGGGACGTCAAAACTACCCAATTGCATGGGTATGAATCAACGGTTATGGATTTTCCATTGGCGACGTTGACATTAAAGGGATTCAATAGGTTAGTTTGTGTAGAAGGTAGCAATGGTTCGAATTCAACGGATACAAAACTTTTATTCGCACCAGTATCAAAAAGTAAAGAAGCACATAAACCGTTCACAAGAAACGTATCGTTCATGACATTGTTGTCGTTTGCGCTTGGTTAGAGTTGATGTTGAAAGCGGGTCCTCGAGCCGCTTGAGCTTGAGCCTGATTGTTGTGTTGTGGTCATTGGTTACTAAGGTGATTTTAGGTTATTGATGCAGTATGTTAATCACCTAAGTCTTAGGGTCATGTATGTGTATGTAATAGGGTTGAACTATTATTGAATTTTGTATGTAAATGGTTCACTTCGCACGAAGAAGAAACTCACTTCGCACGAAGTGAAACTCTTGCAAAATTTAGAATTTACCTTCACACGAAGATAAATCTCAATTTGGTATTTTTACTACGCACGAAGTGAACTCTAATTGTTTTTGTGATTTCCCTTCGTTCTGGGGTCACCTGTGCACGAAGAAAGTTTTCAACAAATTCTTCTAACGAAAATGGAGAACAATTCTTTAACGCATTCGCATCGCTAGCAGCCTCAGCAACTATAGCAGCTCAATGCATAAATCTTGAAAATGAAATGGGGACCATGACAAAACCCCCGAAGCTCATGTGCTTAGAATATTACTTTGGCTAGAGTGAAAGATTTGTCAATTGGGTACAGGCTAACTACTTTGATAGCTGGTACGCTATCAAGGAGAAGAATGTTTCACAGTTGGAGAAAATGGACTAGAGAAAACGTTGACACAATTTAATGCACAAGAAAAAAATTATTCGAAAAAAGAAAATGATGAACATTCTCCAACAAGCTATCAAGGAAGACATATTCACTCTCTTACAACATGATAATAATGCTCAATCGGTGTGGAATGCTCTAAAGGTAAAATTCCAAGGGAGCACTTAAATGATTAAGAGCAAAAAGGCATTGTTAAAGAAAGAATTTGATATCTTCAATCTGCTTAAAGGTGAAACGATGAAACAATTGATAGAAAGGTATTCACTTGGTGGTAGAGATGAAAAGACTAGGAAGTTAGAAGGAGAATGAGGAGTTGGTAGATAAAGTTACCGGTGCATTACAAGACGGAGAATGATTAACCTATCTTACTATCTTGAAGAATAGTTAACAATATGTTACTCTCAGCTTATCAAGATTTATCTAGAGATTAGAAGGTCATGAACTTGAGATGTATTAAATGGCCAAGACCAAGGGTTCACAAATACAGCAAGACGTGAATCTATACTATAGAGGAAGTCCAGTAGTGAATACTCCAAGTCCTAACATTCACACAACTTTCAGTGCTGATACTTCTTCAAACCAATCATCTGGTAGCAGTTTTCAATCATTTCCGACCTTTGAGCTTAATTCACCCAAACACCGCAATCTTGCAAAGCTCGAACACTTTTCAAAGCCAAACCAATTCAAACTAAAGAATTCTTCAATGCAATATTGTCGTAAATCTAGAAAATATACAAGGTTTCACAGAATCTATAGCCAAGCAACACATGACATTGCTTGCATCCGTTCTTGAATATATGAAAGTTTAGTTGCCGGTAAAATGGGAAATCCGAACATGACTAAAGAAGATTATGATCAAATTGATTCGGAAGAATTCAAATTGATGGATAGTAAGTGGTGCATGTCTTCGATTGTCCGTAGAGCACAAAAGTTCATGGAGATCACAAGAAGAAACAGTTTGGGAGGTTTGGATAGAAAACTTAGATTCGATAACGTTGAAGGTCATATGTTTTAAGTGCAAGAGAGAGGACTTTCAAGAGGGAGTGTCCAAATCGTGAAGTCAATGGAAATCAAAACCTATTTGCTGATGATTATTACAAGAAGGCGATCTATCATAAAACATCACCACCTCAGAATACAACAAGAATGATTTGAATCGAAGATGATTCATCGAGTTCGAAGGACAAAGCTCTTGTTGTTTCTCAAGAGGATGAAGGCTTCAATTGGAACAAATACATTTCATAGCCGTAGAGCATTGCATTTTGGCTGAGATCATAGAAGAACCAGTTGAAGAATATTCTGAAGCAACCTTCAAAGAAGCTCCAATTGATGAATACTATACTCCTAATGAAGATATCTTTCATAGTGCTTTTAAACATTTGGTACCACCTGACATGTATAAGAATTTTGCAGGTTTCTTTAACCAAATTATGTTGTGTGCTGTGAAGAAGAGCCAAAGAAAGAGGTTGAAGAATTGATAGATGTGACCAAAGAGATGACCATCGAGAACCTTACAGAGAATGCTAACAAAGCAATGATGGCGAACTTAAAAGAGGTAGTCTATGAACATGTACAAGATATGGTAAATGAGTCGGTCAGAAAGAGGGTAAGGTTAAGATAATTAAAGTTGAAAAACCTTGCATGAAATGTTCAGCCTTGCAAGGAATGTGTGGAAAAAGATGATAGATATAAACTTCTTAAAAAACTTTATGATAATTTGTCAAGTGACTATAAAGAAACAAAAGAAGCATATGATAAGTTGAGTAAAACCATTAAACAATATGAACAAGCAAATTGTGAAGATGGTGCTACACTATTTATACTAAAAGAAACTGTTATGGATAAACAAATGGTCATAAACATTCGTATTAACACGATTGCTGAGTGAAAAGTGTATTAGAGGCTGTGAGAATTGAAACAGAAGAATCAATAAATTGTTGATCAGTTACTCAACTTCATCGTATATGATTGATCATATTCTTCCAAAACAACTTGAAAAGTTAAAACAGAAGAAAAAGATTGCTCTCAGAACAAAGGAATGAGTTACAATCGAGTTCCACCCCCGATGTGGGAAAATTATTCAAAGAGAAAACCTGATGGGGTGGATAAGGCGCTCCATTTAACATTGAAAACTGAACAAAAAAGACGAACTGCCTGAAAACCTCCATATAACTTACACCAAATCTGATGAAGATTGTAAGTCAGATGTGGTTAAAAATGTGGTTGAAAACCTTTTGCGCCCTTTTTATTTATTTTATCCTTTTTCGTTAGCGGTTTAAAAGTACTTATCTTTCTCATTCACTACTCTTTATACAAATGGATCTGAGCGGAAATGTATCACATGTCACATGTGACATATATGATACATGTACAAATGAACATCTTTGAGCAAGGAATCTCCATTTGAATAATTCACGATCGATATTTTGATTCATATTGAAAACTTACAAAGTTGTTCTGTAAATTCTAGGACCTGGCTGAGGCTTTGTAATACCCGTTCAATTGACATATACCCACGTTCTCTAGTAAAATGAAAATGAGGATGAGACATCAGGAATAGTCGGGATAGCTCAGTTGGTAGAGCAGAGGACTGAAAATCCTCGTGTCACCAATTCAAATCTTGTTCCTGACACATGATTAATTTGTATGAGTCTCTATTCTACCAATTAATTGATATGAATACGTACTCATTAAGTATTTTCCAAATTTGAGAATCCCAATGAATCCTTAATCGAAAGTGATAGCACATAGTTTGAAAGTACTGAGTCTAATTTGGAGAAAACTATTTCAAGTTCACCTTTTGAAAATGAAGAAAGCTTTCATAAGAAATATATTAAGAAATTAAAATCTAGTTCGGATGATGATCCTAATATGGTTACATACACAATGAAAGGATCTGACAAATTATGTTCTGATCAAGAGTTTCTGATTCAGAATGTGAATCTTGAAAAAGTTGAACAAGTGTTAAGTTGGTAGAAGTAAGCTTATCTAAACTTGATAAACATAACACATTTTACTACTCTAAACCAAGATGTTCTTACAATAATAGTTACAAAGGAAAGAATTATCCTGAGAACAAAAGAAAATGGTTGGGGTATGTAAAGAAACCAAACAACAGATTTCGAAAACCAAATTTTTCAAAGAATGTAAACTTTATTTTCGTAACAAGCTCAGAAAGTGAGAAAGAGAATTTGGCTAGAAGTCACAGTCAAATGATGACTTTTATGCCGAAAAGAAGTGTTGTGAACAGGTTTAGAAATCCTCTGTTGAAAACGATAGTAGGACATGTTTCAAGTGTAACCAAGTCGGGGCATATCGGAAGACGATGTACCCAGACTAACTCTAAACCTTTTAAAGCAAAACAATTGTTCCAACAACGACTGATAAAAAGGTTAAACTTGAGCAGGTTGTTGAAATTAAGAAAAAAGTAGGAGTGTTAGTGAACCAAAGTATGATATCCCGAACCCACCCAAGACCAACAAGGCTTGGGTCTCTATATTCAAGTACTCGCTTAATTTCATGTGTAGGGGCTCCTGAGATCAATCATTTCAAAGTGGATAATGGATAGTGGAGTTTCTCGGCACATGACGGGGATGTTAGCCTTGCTTTACAATGTCAAATCAATCTGTGGAGGCTATGTGGGTTCGTGAGTAATCAAGGTGGAAGGATAGTCGGTGAGGATAAGGAATGCTTAATTCTGAAGCCGAGATTCAATATACCCGAGGAATGGATCCTGATGCTAGCGCCTCGAGAGAATGATCTGTATGTCTTAGACATGAGCGTTGCTACAACAACGACAAAAACCACGCAATGCTTTGTGTTTAAAGCAACAGAAAAAGAGTCGATTGTGTGGCACAGAAAAATGGAGCATATTCACCTCAGAAAAATGAACTTCTTAGCTCACAATGATCAAGTTGAGGGAGTTAATTTGAAGAATTTTCATCTGAGTGACGATTGCATAAGTTGTAAGAAAGGAAAGCAGCATAAAAGTCGCACCCGAGAAAACTCTGAAACTCTATCAAGCTCCCACTAGAGAGACTTCACACGGATCTCTTAGGACTTATCAACGTTAAAAGCATTTCAGGAGATCTTTACAGTCTCGTTGTGATAGATGACTACTCAAGATTTTCATGGGTGATGTTTTAGAAAGCAAAGACGAAACATTTAAAAATCTTATGATTCTATTTTGAAAGTTAGAGAACCTGTATCATTTACTGATCAGACGAATTCGTAGTGACAATGGTACAGAGTTAAAAAACAATCGGATGGCTGATTTTTGTAATGACAAAGAATTTTTGCAAGAATTTAGCTCACTATATACTCACAACAAAACAGTGTAGCTAAACGCAAAAATCAAACCCTGATAGAGACAACCAAAACCATGATCACTGATTCTAGATTTCTAGTCAGTTTCTTGGAGCGAGGCAATGGCTTCTGCATGCTATACCTTGAACAGAGTTTTGATGGTCAAGCCACATAAGAAGACATATTTCGACGGGTTCTTCGTGGGATATGTTAGTCCACTTTGTAGAGTATACCTTCCTAGCATAAACTGGGTTATTGTTGCTCAGAACGTTGATTGTCAAAGATATACGTCTCCAACACAAAAACGAGGAGATGCTTGGTTGTTTAACTATGATAGTCTCTAGGATTCCTTTGAGCTTCCAACTCAACCAACAAAGGAGGAACTACTAGTTCTTTATTAGCAACAGCAAGCTTCATCGAAAGAACAAGTTCCGTGACCAATCATTATTACTCAAACACCTATTAGTACCCATGATGCTGAAGCTAGTACAAGTACTCAACATCCAGGATCTCAGACTATAGGAATAAATGATCCCACTGCAAATCAAGAGATGAATGAAGCAGCTCCCATGTTCGATCCTGGACGACTACAAGAAGAGCTACAACAATTTAAGAAAGTTGGAGTTTGGAAGCTTGTTGACCTACCGGATGACTACAAGAAGATTAGTACAAAATGGTCTTCAAGTGTAAGTGTGACGATAGAGGAGTGATTGTACTCAATAAAGCTCGACTAGTTGTTCAGGGTTTTCATCAACTAGAGGGAATTAATTATACAGACGTCTACACTCTTATCACTAGATTAGAAGCTATCCGGATTATCCAGGCGTTTACGTAGTGGATAGTTTCAAGGTCTACCAAGTGGTTGTAAAGTCCGCTTTCCTATACGGTAAAGTGAAGGAGGAGGTGTATGTTGGCCAACCACGGGGTTTGTCGATCTGATACACAAAGAAAAGGTTTATCTACTGGATAAGGCGTTATATGGTTTACACCAAGCCCGAGAGCCTAATACGAGACGCTTTCTCAACATCTTCTAGGGAAACGGTTTCACTAGAGGAACAGTAGAACGTACCCTCTTCACACGGGAATCTGAAGGACACATCTTAATTGTGCAAATATATGTGGATGACATCATATTTGGTTCGACTAACGATATGCTGTGTAAAGATTTTGAGAAGGTTATGCTAAAGAAATTAGAGATGAGTTCTATGGGGGAGATGAAGTTCTTTCTGGGACTTCAGGTCGATCAGTTGCCTAATGGTATCTTTATCCATCAGACGAAGTATGTGCATGACATTTTGGAGAAATTTGACATGTCGGAATCATCACCATTGTCTACCCCATTGGCTCTCAATCACGGTATCGGACTAGATGAGAAAGGAGTGAAGATTGATGAGACCTTATATTGTTCAATGATTGGATCAGTAATGTACCTTACAACATCAAGGCCAGATATCATGTATCCGACATGCCTCTGCGCTCGATATCAGTCAAATCCACCAGTGTCACACATGATGATTGTCAAACAATTATTTTAATATTTGAAGGGTTGCCCAAGCACGGCTTGTGGTATCCACAGGACGACAACTTCAAACTCGCTGGATATTGTGATTCTGATTTTGGGTGGTTGCAAATTAAATGCTAAATCTACAACTTTTGGTTGCCAGTTCTTTGGCACATGATTAGTAACGTAGCAATGCAAGAAGCAAAGCACGGTCACTCTCTCTACTTGCGAAGCAAAATACGTTTCAGCTTCCAGTTGTTATCCTAAATCTTGTGGATACAACAACACATGAGAGACTATGGATTGCAATTTGTTGGTACGCCTATATATGTGGATAACGAGGCTACCATTAACATAATTTAAAAGTACAAAAACATGAAAAAAAGAGTTTTCGTGTAAAAAAGAGGAAATGCTAGTGTACTATCACAGTATGCTAAAGAAATGTAGTGTTAAAATTTTAAACAAGTCTTACTAATGATTTGCCAATAGGCTTTGCACATTTAGTAAATTATTTCTGAGATATAAACTTAAAGAAAAACTTCTTAATTAGTGGGTTAACATCTCTCAGGATATATGGTATTAGTACACCGAAATTTTGTTGGCGAGATTGTCAGATTTTGAGATAATAGGTCTTTATAGATAATTGAAATCTGGGGTATTATACAAGATATTCTAATTTTTCGTCAGCACTGGCCTAGAATTTGTAGAATACTTTTGTTTAAAAACTCAAAACTGCAGTTAATTGAAAAGTATCGAAAGATTTGATGATTGCAATACAAAATATTCCAAATTTGGAACACCACTTTTAAAGTCAGGAATTTGGAACACCACTTTTAAAGTCGAGCCTTCATCTCTTTGTCTGTACGTTGATACTAATTTGAGCTCTCAAGGACACATCTAATTAACAAATCTCTGAGCAATTGAGAAATGTGTAGAGGTTTAAGTGGATCAGTATACTGACAATCTAAGTGAATTTGTTTAAATTATAAAGTTTTCAAGATCAACGGTACTAGTGATATGTCTCAAAAACTAATATGATCCTCTAAACACAAACTCACAAAAAAATGTCTATAAATATGTTTCTTGTAAATCCAGTGATCTGATCTAACAGGTATCGCAAGACTAATCGATTGCGAAAATAAAGATTAGAATGAGGAACAAGAACAATCTTTGATCAAAGCAACTTCTGATACAAGTTTTTCAATAACAACTCACTAGCCTCCAAAACCTTAACCTAATACATGTATTTATACTAATCACACAGCCCACTAGTTACAACCCTAGGCCCATTAGACTCTAGGAAGCCCAAATCCCTTAAACTAAGCCCAAATGCAGCACTAATGTGTAAACCTTTAGTATTAAGCCCAACAATCTCCCCCTAGGTTTACAACATTAGGCCTTTAGTCTTCAGGTAGCGCATCGACTCCCAACCTCCCAGCAATTATCCTAGCTACTGCAGCCTTTAGTCCAATCTTTCGCACAAGCTTCGTATAATTCTGCAGTTTGAATTTGATTTGTAGCTATTTGCAGATCTTCGTCATGGAAACTCATTAAATCCACCACATCATTTACTCAAAAAGCGTTTTCTTTTGTGACAATCGCTACACTTCCAACATTTGGATCATACATCCAAAAATTAAAGTTCTTTATAATACCTCTGGGAAATGTCGTAGCAACTAGTATCACAAGTTCTTTATCTGTTGGAGGCCACATCACTGATTTAAAACGCCTACCGTTCTCGCATCATGAACCCCCTTAGCCGCCCGTAGATATGGCTTAGTAGTTTTCATCGTTTCAAAACCAGTCTTGACTTCTTGCTCCAAACGCTTGAAGAACCTCCAACCCGGTCCACGTTCTGTAGTATCTTCATCAGTATAAGGAGCTCTCAGAAGATCAGTTAAAGCAACCTTTGTCCACATTTCAAATTGAGATTCCTTTGAGTAATATTCACGGGTACCATCCTGTCTGACGATAAGCCACATATTCTTCACATGATCATACGTCCAACTTAGCACTCTCGATTTGTTTCCAACTTTGCTGTAATAACTCAAACCGAGCTCCATGACATATCTCTCGGATTGGTTGGAAGGATCCTTTAATTGAAAGTTCTCATCAAGTGGATTTACGTCTACATTCTTCATTAGAACCATCTGCTTTTTCCTTCGAGCAGTTGAATGTTTCTTACTCGCAGCATACTTCTTCTTTGGATCTCGTAGATAATCATCCAATCCTGCTTGACGATCAGTAGCTAACTGCTCAGCAGCTACTCTATCGGCTTCTCTCTGTTCGGCTGCTCTATGACGATGTTCAATGTTCATCGGATCATCGGTTGGATCAGAAAGTTCTCGACCAAACTTATTTTCTAACTTTGCCTTCAAATCAAAAACCATAGTCATCAACATCGTAACATCTCCTTGCAATTGGTCAATTGTCTGATCCCTGACATCTATGTGCGTCTGTAATGAAGCAATCTAGGCATCTTTAAGAACAACTTCCTATTCAAGCATGATCATCCTCCTTTTCAAATCAACAATATCCACATCTTCGTCATCGCTATCCAAGCCGCTAAACTCAAATGCTCGTTTCTCTTATCACTTCGAATATTCTGTATCATTACCTTCAATACCACCTGAACCACTACCACCTACTCCAGATCCTCCAGCACCCGTTGAGCTACCACCAAAATCCATCATTTGTAACACAGAATCTGCTAGAACAGATACAACAGTAGAATGTGTAGCGATGTGAGTAACTGTTGGTTATGCAGCAATAGTAGATTCAACCATCGGAGTATCATTCAACGACACAGTAACTAAAGATGTAACAGGAATAGATTCTTCAGCAGCACTACCATTCTGAGCTTCAGAATGACTTGGTTCTTTAATAGCCTCTGTCTGTCAACTCTTAACTAACGGTACTCCTTCTTCGTCAACATCCTCTTCAGAATCAACCATACCAACAGGAATATCAATCTTAGGCAACACAAGCAGAGGATTCCCTTGTTGCTCTTGTATTTCCTTAAATGTGCAATAAGAGCTTCCAAATTCTCTGTGGTGAGTTCTAGTAATTTGGGAGTCGCATGAGCACTAAGATTTGTAATGAATTCCAAGAAAGCTTCTTCCTCATCTGTATCGGCATCGGTAACCAGATCCTCAACTTCAACCTCTTTCTCCTTCATCGGTATATCATGTTCCTCAGCTACCATAGCATTAACTAGCTTAGGTGCTGGGATATCCTGTCCAATCACCTCACAAAACTTTCCAAACTTCTTCAAAGGTATGCAACCAACAAAAAAAGTCTTTGATGTTGATCGGTTTTTCTTCATCGTCTCGAAAATGGTTGGACCCATTGGCTTCATGTTCAACAAATTGGCATCTAAAGCATCTTTGGTCAGATTAGGGTACTGGGCATCCAAAATCAATTGTACAAATCGAGGATATAACAGAAACATTCTATTCTTCGACTGTTCCAAGATCTTCTTCATATTCTCGAAAATATAACCGGAGAAGTTATATTTCCAATCCATCACGAGAGATACAATCGTCGAAGTTTGGGTTTGATTTGGCTGATCTAATCCTCCTTTGTTCTCAGATATACATTGTATAAAGACATGCACTAATAATCTCCAATATGCAGGAAACATCTTGTTCAGTAAAGGCGGATAAGTTCCCTCGTAACTCATCTCCGTTAACACAGGCATCAGTTTCTCCTTGGCATACAACGTCAGATCACTTATATCATTAGCAAACTGCAATACCTCTCAGATACAGGACTCATTTACCAAAATCTCTTTTCCCTGAATAAGTGAACTGATGTCTGGCCTCCCATCAACGCCTCTCAAATGAAATCTAGCTCTCTACTAAAAAGTATGCACAAGATCTCGATATATGACTGGGTCCTGGAAAAATTATGCTGGAGGATTGGATAAATAACCTGCTTGGTTGTGAAACTATTCTTCCACCAGCATAACTGCATCGAACGCCTCCTCCGCCATTTCTGTCAGAAAGAATAAACAAGTTAACTCACACTCAACAAGGCCAACTAACAGAGGTCACAAGAGTTCATCTCAAAATTCAGAGTTGAGGGTCAACAAAACTCAGAAGGTTCAAACATATTTCAAAGGTTCAATTATTGAAAAAGGTTCAAAATAGTTTAGAGGTTCAATTATTGGAAAGGTTCAAGATAGTTCAAAAATTCAAACACTGAAATCCGGATTCGAAACAGTTGAACAGGAATCCGGATGAACCTTTCATCACTCAGGATGAACATCATCCGAGATGAAATCCGAGTTCAATCATTTCGGTTGAATATCCATTCAGAAAGAAATCCGAATACCAGTCTGTTTGAAGGTCTATCCGAAATGCTATCCGGATTGCATGAATATTTGAAGATTATCATTTAATTTCATAATTACGAAGCATATTATACCTAATTCGGATGAAATTTAAGATGAAATCCGGATGAAGATGAACAGTATGAATTCGGAAGATGAACAGAGGATTTCAAAAGAATTTTGTGAATGATTAGAAATGTAACTCTGATTTATCTATATACTATTCCAGAATGGGCTTGGGCCTGGAACTTTTGGCCCCAAGTCAATCCGGATCCAATCATCCGAGATTAATACACAATCTGGATTGGGCTTATTTAGAGCCCAATCCGAAACAATGAATTGTCCCCACTCAGAATAGAATAGATAGTTAGTGGGCCTATCTGAAATGGGTTTGAAAGCCCAATCCGGAACGGTACCACCATAAACCCAAACTTGTTCAATTTCAAGACTTTCAAAAATTCTATTTGATTGGCCCAATTTCAAAACTTAGCAGGCCAGTCCAATATCTCTTGACAGAAATCATCTAACCCAAACATCAACAATTTAACTAACCAAGCAACCAACCACTCTTTACCAATTTCAAAAGTAAGTAAAACATTTAAAAAAACATACACAGTCTGGCTATGGGATCAAATCGTTTTTAAGCAGACTAAGGAACATTTTTCACCGTGAGCTAGGTCAGACTAGTCTAAGCAATTGCCAATATATTTGTCCAGTTTAAACCTAAAGCTCAACCTTCTAATTCATCTTTATGATACGCCTATGGTAGTATTATAATATGATACCCGTGTGTCCCACTCCATGACATACGCACGCGATCAAGGCAAGCACAATGACTCATCGTAGTAGGTGAGCATACTGGGATCAGCCTTTTATTTTTACAACGTCAAACTATTGGTGAACAGGTCAGTACTTTCATACAGCAGAGTGACCAGTAGTATCTGACGAGGGTTAGGTAAATACCTTATGTGGTATGTTTGAATTCATGGAATTTTCTTATAATGAGATTTCCTTTCCTTTAAGGTTTTGGCCCTTCTATTTTAGCTCTTTTAAAGATATCCTGATTGTGCTTAGGTCTGCATATAATCTGGATGCAACAGAAGGACAGCCAAAATATCCCTGGATGACTCAACAGCATAAAGACCCGAAACCTCAGGCGTTGGCTATTTATCAACGCAGGATTTAAGACCATGAAATCATACGCCGATGGTATGTTTCCCACTGGATATATAGTTCTTTATGTTTATATCATTTGGCTTACACTATCCGGTTGAGCTCTTGACCTATCAATATATTACGTTCGATCCAAGTCGTTCCCGCTACAACACCTTACGTGTGTTAGTCAAAGCCTTTAGCGCGAAAAATTATTTCATTTCCCAATCATTGCAAAACTTGTTTGAACTTTTTTATGTGATTTTTCTCCCCCTAAATTTGTGCATACTAATGAACAAATTTACGAGGCGAACAAATAGAGGATCCTCAGTTAGAAAAACGAATCATTTTGAGAAGATCCATAAGCACTTGAAAAAGCATGTTAGTAACGGGTTTCGTGAACAAATCCGCCATGTGTGCATCGGTGTGGATTTGCTCAAGTTTAACGAGACCCTTTTCATAGCAATCACGAATAAAATGAACTTTGATAGTTATATGCTTGGTTTTGGAGTGAAAACAGGGTTTTTGACAATTTGGATAGCGACATCATTATCATAATAAATTGTTGTGTTTAGATAAGTCAAACGTAATCCGCAAGCTAGTGTTGCATCCATAAAACCTGGGAGCAGCAAGCAGACGCTGCAACATATTCTGCTTCTACTGTAGAATGCGAGACCATCTGCTGCTTCTTGCATTGCCAAGAGATTAATCTATCTCCCAAGAGTTGGCACCCTGCTGACGTTGCGCGCATGTCCATGTCTGTACATCCAAGATTACTGTCAGAGAAAGCATACATTTCAAATTCGGAATTTTTTGGATACCAGAGGCCCAGTGATGGTGCCCCTTTGAGGTACCCAAAGATTCTTCTAACAACATGTAAATGAGAGAGTTTAGGAGTATCCTGATATCGAGCACACTGGCAAACGGCAAACATGATATCTAGCCGACTTGTAGTGAGATACATGAGTGAACCAATCATAGACCGGTACATGGTTAGATTGACAGGCGTTCCTTCAGCGTCTTCATTTAACAAGGGCCGTTCAGCAATAGGTGAAGCCATAGGCTTTGAATCTATAAGCTTGAATTTGGTAAGAATGTCATTGACATATTTTCCTTGATGAATCAAGATTCCTTGTGGGCTTTGACGAACTTGAACTCCCAAAAACATAGTTATCTCCCCTAGTGAGCTCATCTCAAATTTCTTCTTCATGACCTCTTTAAACTCCCGACACAACCCATCATCCGTAGAACCAAACATAATATCATCAACGTAAATTTGAACAAGAATGATGTCCTTATCAACACGTTTGATGAACAAAGTTTGATCAATGGTTCCCCAGGTATATCCATGAGTAAGTAGATGCTCTGTTAGGGTTACGTACCATGCACGAGGTGCTTGATGCAATCTATTAGGGTACTGGCATCCAAAAATCAATTGTACAAATCGAGGATATAACAGAAACATTCTATTCCTCGACTGTTCCCAAGATCTTCGTTCATATTCTCGAAAATATAACCGGAGAAGTTATATTTCCAATCCATCACGAAGATACAATCGTCGAAGTTTGGGTTTGATTTGCTGATCTAATCCTCCTTTGTTTCTCAGATATACATTGTATAACAGACAGCACTAATATCTCCAATATGGGTCAACAAAACTCAGAAGGTTAAAAACATATTTCAAAGGTTCAATTTGAAAAAGGTTCAAAATAGTTTAGAGGTTCAATTATTGGAAAGGTTCAAGATATTTCAAAAATTCAAACATGAAATCCGGATTCGAAACAGTTGAACAGGAATCCGGATGAACCTTTCATCATCAGGATGAACATCATCCGAGATGAAATCCGAGTTCAATCATTTCGGTTGAATATCCATTCAGAAAGAAATCCGAATACCAGTCTGTTTGAAGGTCTATCCGAAATGCTATCCGGATTGCATGAATATTTGAAGATTATCATTTAATTTCATAATTACGAAGCATATTATACCTAATTCGGATGAAATTTAAGATGAAATCCGGATGAAGATGAACAGTATGAATTCGGAAGATGAACAGAGGATTTCAAAAGAATTTTGTGAATGATTAGAAATGTAACTCTGATTTATCTATATACTATTCCAGAATGGGCTTGGGCCTGGAAACTTTTGGCCCCAAGTCAATCCGGATCCAATCATCCGAGATTAATACACAATCTGGATTGGGCTTATTTAGAGCCCAATCCGAAACAATGAATTGTCCCCACTCAGAATAGAATAGATAGTTAGTGGGCCTATCTGAAATGGGTTTGAAACCCAATCCGGAACGGTACCACCTATAAACCCAAACTTGTTCAATTTCAAGACTTTCAAAAATTCTATTTGATTGGCCCAATTTCAAAACTTAGCAGGCCAGTCCAATATCTCTTGACAGAAATCATCTAACCCAAACATCAACAATTTAACTAACCAAGCAACCAACCACTCTTTACCAATTTCAAAAGTAAGTAAAACATTTAAAAAAACATACACAGTCTGGCTATGGATCAAATCGTTTTTAAGCAGACTAAGGAACATTTTTCAACCGTGAGCTAGGTCAGACTAGTCTAAGCAATTGCCAATATATTTGTCCAGTTTTAAACCTAAAGCTCAACCTTCTAATTCATCTTTATGATACGCCTATGGTAGTATTATAATATGATACCCGTGTGTCCCACTCCATGACATACGCACGCGATCAAGGCAAGCACAATGACTCATCGTAGTAGGTGAGCATACTGGGATCAGCCTTTTATTTTTACAACGTCAAACTATTGGTGAACAGGTCAGTACTTTCATACAGCAGAGTGACCAGTAGTATCTGACGAGGGTTAGGTAAATACCTTATGTGGTATGTTTGAATTCATGGAATTTTCTTATAATGAGATTTCCTTTCCTTTAAGGTTTTGGCCCTTCTATTTTAGCTCTTTTAAAGATATCCTGATTGTGCTTAGGTCTGCATATAATCTGGATGCAACAGAAGGACAGCCAAAATATCCCTGGATGACTCAACAGCATAAAGACCCGAAACCTCAGGCGTTGGCTATTTATCAACGCAGGATTTAAGACCATGAAATCATACGCCGATGGTATGTTTCCCACTGGATATATAGTTCTTTATGTTTATATCATTTGGCTTACACTATCCGGTTGAGCTCTTGACCTATCAATATATTACGTTCGATCCAAGTCGTTCCCGCTACAACACCTTACGTGTGTTAGTCAAAGCCTTTAGCGCGAAAAATTATTTCATTTCCCAATCATTGCAAAACTTGTTTGAACTTTTTTATGTGATTTTTCTCCCCCTAAATTTGTGCATACTAATGAACAAATTTACGAGGCGAACAAATAGAGGATCCTCAGTTAGAAAAACGAATCATTTTGAGAAGATCCATAAGCACTTGAAAAAGCATGTTAGTAACGGGTTTCGTGAACAAATCCGCCATGTGTGCATCGGTGTGGATTTGCTCAAGTTTAACGAGACCCTTTTCATAGCAATCACGAATAAAATGAACTTTGATAGTTATATGCTTGGTTTTGGAGTGAAAACAGGGTTTTTTGACAATTTGGATAGCGACATCATTATCATAATAAATTGTTGTGTTTAGATAGTCAAACGTAATCCGCAAGCTAGTGTTGCATCCATAAAACCTGGGAGCAGCAAGCAGACGCTGCAACATATTCTGCTTCTACTGTAGAATGCGAGACCATCTGCTGCTTCTTGCATTGCCAAGAGATTAATCTATCTCCCAAGAGTTGGCACCCTGCTGACGTTTGCGCGCATGTCCATGTCTGTACATCCAAGATTACTGTCAGAGAAAGCATACATTTCAAATTCGGAATTTTTTGGATACCAGAGGCCCAGTGATGGTGCCCCTTTGAGGTACCCAAAGATTCTTCTAACAACATGTAAATGAGAGAGTTTAGGAGTATCCTGATATCGAGCACACTGGCAAACGGCAAACATGATATCTAGCCGACTTGTAGTGAGATACATGAGTGAACCAATCATAGACCGGTACATGGTTAGATTGACAGGCGTTCCTTCAGCGTCTTCATTTAACAAGGGCCGTTCAGCAATAGGTGAAGCCATAGGCTTTGAATCTATAAGCTTGAATTTGGTAAGAATGTCATTGACATATTTTCCTTGATGAATCAAGATTCCTTGTGGGCTTTGACGAACTTGAACTCCCAAAAACATAGTTATCTCCCCTAGTGAGCTCATCTCAAATTTCTTCTTCATGACCTCTTTAAACTCCCGACACAACCCATCATCCGTAGAACCAAACATAATATCATCAACGTAAATTTGAACAAGAATGATGTCCTTATCAACACGTTTGATGAACAAAGTTTGATCAATGGTTCCCCAGGTATATCCATGAGTAAGTAGATGCTCTGTTAGGGTTACGTACCATGCACGAGGTGCTTGATGCAATCTATACAAAGCTTTGTCCAATTTGTATACATAGTCTAGCTTATTAGGATCAGTAAAACCCGGTGGTTGTGCCACGTATATCTCTTCTTTCACTTTGTCGTAGAGGAAAGCAGTCTTGACATCCATTTGATAGACGGTGAAGTCCATGTACGATGCATATGCCAAGAAAATGTGAATGGCCTCCAATCTAGCTACCAGTGCATAAACCTCATCGTAGTCCAACCCTTTGATCTGGTGGAAACCCTAAACAACCAGTCGAGCTTTGTTCCTCACAATAACACCAGTGTCATCCTGTTATTGAGAAATACCCAACGAGTTCCAAGAGCATGTTTTCCTTGAGGAAGCTTCACCAATTGCCATACCCCAAGTTTCTCAAACTGATTGAGTTCGTCATGCATAGCATCAACCCAGCCTGGTTCCTGTAACGCGACATCAATGCTTTTAGGTTCAATTTGTGAGATAAAGCAAGAGTAAAGGAAAGTATTGATATCTCCTGATTGACTGCGAGTTTGAACTGTAGGAGCAACAGGACCAATAACATTTTCAATTGGATGATCGCGCTGTAGACGCTGTGGTATAGGCGTAGCAGAGACAAGGAGATCTGATTGCAAGTTTGTAATGCTTTGTGAGGCAACTCCAGATAGCTCCCCCTCATTTGTTGCACCAGTGAAAGTATTGACTGATGAATCAACAGAATAGTCTATAGTGTAGGCTCAGGAAACAATGATGAGCCTACGACATTAGGAGTTGTAGCTCCTTTATTTTCCATAGGAATTTCTGTGTTTGGAACCTCAACTTCAGGGGAACCCCTCTTAGGAATCTGTTAAAAAACAGTTTCCTGATTATGCGATGCTGGTGAAGGTGTAGACACAGCTTCATTGAATACAGGTGGATCCACACTCAGCTGCTTGAAAGACTCTTGCAGCTATTCAAATCTTCATCATCCTCAGTTAATATAGGCATCGGTGGGAGGTCAGAAGTTGTGCCTGTACCTGCATTCATATTATAAGAGACCTCAACAGACTTAAACAAAGAGGAATAATCATAGAGCCAGTCAGGAACAATGCGTGCGTCCTTGGGATTCTCCTCCAGCCAACCCACTTTGTAGGTTTCAACTACCATTTTCTTGACCTTATTATAGACACGATAGGAAGTGTTCTTAGAGTAGCCGACGAAGATGCATGGATCCCCGCGTGATTCAAATTTTCCCTTAGCATCCATGAGTAGAAGAACACAAGGGCTTCCGAACTTGCGGAAATGCTTAACCGAAGGTTTATGACCTTCAACAACTTCATACGGCGTTTTCATGTGTCTTTTGTTAATCAGGGCATGATTCTGAATATAACAAGCTGTATTAACTGCTTCTGCCCAGAAAATGAGAGGTAGTTCTGATTCGACCAACATAGTACGCGCAGCTTCAATGAGTGTACTGTTTGTGCGTTCTGCAACCCCATTCTGTTGAGGAGTTCTGGCTGCACTGAACTATCGATCAATTCCCTTGGAGGAGCAGAAAGAATTCAAGGTGGCATTCTTAAACTTTATTCCATTGTCACATCGAATAGCCTTCACGGTGGTGTTGCCTGGTTTTCCATAAGGGTAATGAACTGTTTGACTAACTCAGTTTCACTCTTTTGTGCCAGAAAGAATACCCAAGTAAATCGAGAGTAGTCATCAATGATAACCAGACAATATTCCTTCCCGCCAATGCTCAGAATATTTGTCGGGCCAAAGAGGTCCATATGAAGCAATTCTATGACTTTTGACGTGGAGGGTGCGGGTTTCGACTTGTGCGGCTGTCGATGTTGTTTCCCACGAGCACATGATTCACACTTTTCAATATGCATAAAATCCCAAACTGGTAGATCTCTGACTAAACCACCTTTTGCAAGTCTGTTTAAGTTCTTCATGTTGATATGTTCGAGTCAACTGTGCCATAACATTGCATCGTGCTCAACAGTCGACGAGAATAGGTAGGTAAGCTTTGTTCATATCGATGACATAAGCATTTCCTTTCCGTGCATCTTTGAGAAGAATCCATTCATCCAGAATGATGATACCTGGTTTCAGTACATAACACCCTTTCTTGGTAAAGAGAACATCCAAATGATTATCACAGTGCTGAGACACACTCAAGAGACTTTGTTTCAACTCTAGAACATAATTCACATTCTTGAAACTGAGAGCTCCATTGCACATCGTGTAAGTCCCAACAACTCAACAATCAGATATTAAACACCAAACAAGTAGCAGAAATACATGTAAGATGTAGAAGATTAAATCTAATTGCATTGATTCAAAACAGATGAGCACACGATTATCAAATCGTCTGGTACTCTTGTCTATAACAAGCACATAAGTTTTTTTAGAATCAACAACCAAAAACTAATTAGGAACCTCCTATTTATAATTACATAGGAAGTCTTATTGCAAAACCTAAAGCCCATGTTCAACTAACAACCAAACACATACTTAAGCCCACAGACTCGATCCAATTCAAAAACAACATACAAAACAAGACAGACGCAAACCTATAATAAAGTGTGCCCTTACAATATCCCCCTAGGTTTGTGTCGTCTTTGTAACTCCACTTCCGTTTCTTTGACTGCTTCTTCTTATAAGCATCAGAAATATAACTTCCAACATAAGGACCAAAAAGCTGAGTCTCAACATTCCCTCTAGCTCCTGCCCACAACTTCAAACCAATCACTTGAGCCACTCCTCCAATAAATCCTTTAGCGTAGACTTCATATTGAGGATCGCTTTTAATCTGTGACCTTCCAAGCAAATGAATATCCTGTTCTGCAAACCTCATCAAATCCCGTACATCAGAAACCTTGTATTCTGTGTTTTCACAAACTATCACCGCTTGACCAGTAACATGATCATACATCCAAAATTTAAAATCATGCAGAGAATTATCTGGAAGATCTTTAAGCAGAGGAATTGTTTTGGCCTGTTTAGTTGGTGGCCATCTCACCGTCTTCAAGGGTTCATTTGTAGCAGGATCAATAACTTCAGGATGAATATGAACGATTCTGTAAATTCATATCCTTTAAATTCACTTCCTCCTGTTTTTGCAACTTGTTATAAAAATTCCAGCCAATCTTACAACTTAGATCTCGACACTGATCATGATAAGGAGCCCTACTTAACTCTCTAAGATCAATAGCAGTCCATGACTCAAATGCACTCGAAGAATTATAGTACTCAACTTTACCATTCTTCCTCGTAACCAAAAACATTCCCTTCTCATCTTATATGCCCAACTCCGTATCCTAGAACGATTACCCATTCTATCAAATCTATCTCTTACAATAGTGACTACATAGCGATCAGGCAAATCTTGATACCCATAATTCTTTTCTGCACCTACATTCTTCATATCACCTCTTTGACTTCCTTTTCTGATTTGCTGTTCGTGGAGGATTCTGAATATAACGGTCAATCGCTTCTTCATGTTCTTTGACCAGTTGAGCCCTTTCATCTGTTGTAGACTCTCTAGGAGATTCACCAAACTCATTAGGAAACTTTTCTTCCAACATTTGCTTCAAATCCACAAACATAGTAGTTAATGACCCAAATTTGTTTAAAGCTCTTATATCTTTTCATTCTTGTGTGTAATCTCCTCTATTAAACTAGCAACCTGTAAATCTTTAAAAACTTTATCTTCCTAAAAAACAGCGATTCTTCTCATCAAGACTCCAATGTCAATATCACCAAATAACTCTTCACTATCAGAGCTATCAACAATTTCTTTTCTTGAAGCTTTCTTTGCTTCACTCACTTCCTTCTCAGTAGCTTTCTCAGATGCAATCTTCTCCCTTTCAGTATCCTTAACAGATTCAGAATGTTGCCTAACAGCTTGCTGTAATAACGCCGCTGCTCTAAGTACTTGTTCATCTGTAGGAGCGCAATTCGTCCTTCTCCAAATTTAGGAACGGGTGTAAATTCCATGGCTCTCGGATTAAGATAAAAATCAATAAAAGCATCGCTCACAGGAGTTCCAGACACAGGCACCTTAGATTGCTCAGAAGCAACAAACACCGATGGATTAGAAGTTGCTACCTCAGCCGCTAATTCCGCACGACTGATCCTAGGATCTCTTCAGCTACGTTTCCTAGGATGAAGATCAGCTGTGGGATCTTCAATTATGTTTTCACCTTTAGTAGAAACATGCTCAATAATTGGAGTGTCGATAATGGTTAAGTTCACATTTTATTCTTCAATTGCCTCAGTTGTCGTTGCTTCATCAATCTCATCATTTCCTAACTCAGCAGCCTCTAATATATTCACCTCAAAACTTTGTTCATCTTCCTCCTCTTCACTTTCAACCTCTCTTAAATCAACATTCTCAACTGGCACAACTACCTTCAGAGGAATGTCAATTATTTGACCATCATGTTCCTCTGCAACAACTGCATTAACACCTACATTTGGTTCAACAATTTCTGACAATATACCAAACTTCTCTAGCTCTCGTCTGTTTTCATATCTGACACCAACATTTTCTCTCGACTTCTGGTTCAGCATCGAAAATACCATATGATTCATAATCTTAACATCATGTCTTTATAGTCACCAGCAGCTTCGAGCATTTAGTTTCCAGGATCAATTGAAGAAATCTAGGAAACTTGTACCAGTACTTATCATTAATCGTCTTCATGTTCACCATCATATCTTCAAATACACTTTTTGAATAGTTGTACTTCCACCCCTCAACCAGAGCCACTACACCCGATGCCTGTTTCATGGATAACTTATCAAGTCCACTCTTGTTGCCGCTTATGCATACCAAATAAACATAATCAAGAATCTCCAATACGCTTGCAAAAGTTTCTTGAGCAATGGAGGACGTTCCTTCATAACTCATTATGACCAGAACGTCCATCACATTCTGTTTCGAATACTCTACAGGATCATCCTCCACAGGATCATCCTCCACATCACCAAATAGTAATATGTCATGAACGTCTTGCTCGGAGACTGAGACTTCAATACCACAAACTTTGGACATAATCACCACGTCTCCCTTTCTAGAAGATGCATTATCCCAAAAAGTCCTTGATCCAGTCTTCACGTATAATTGGGTTTTCTCGGAGTGCGTGAGCTAATCTGCATGTATTTAATCCAACAATCAGGATTTATAGCTCTCGAAGCCCTTAGGAGGATGTGACAAATAACATGCTACATTCATTCCTTTTTCCCATGTCGGAACATGACTAGCTAAGGCTTTCTTTCCAGTATCTGCATCAAACCAAATAGATTAGATTAAGATAATCACATTTTGAAACAACAGTTAAGTGTAATTTTATCAAACAGCTCAAAATTGTGCTATTAGACCTAAATTTATAAAAACAGTTTCAAAATGGCCCAAAAAACGAAATTGGATCCAATACATTAAACAGGTGTGCGATTAAAACAGGACTGTGCGATTGGGTTATAAGCGTGCGAGTGGTGTATCTGCAACAATTTGAAACTTTTGGATCATCTTGTAACAACCCCGGTCACACCTTTTGTGCAATCAAATAAAATCAATCGAACACTAACTGGTCAACAAAAGTACTCGCACACTTTATTTGGTTAACATACTTTAACTCGCACACTAACAATTCTTCAAGCGTGTGAGCGATAAGATGGTCATTTTATCAACTGTGTGAGGGACAAGACTGTCCAGTGAATACATATTATCCACCTCGCACACTTGTCAAGGGCAAATATGGAATTAGACCCAAGTGTGCGAGGGCATATATGTCATTTTCTGACCATGCCTTCACATCTCCTTCTCCGATCGTCTTTTCTAGTCACTGCAAATTCCGGTTATCTTCTCCGACTAATCGTACAATATTCTGACAAGAATTCATAAAAATCAAGCCCTGGTTGTGCCGAAAAACCTCAAAAATCTCTCTACTTCGATAAAATGTGTTGCCAGATCGATCATCAATCAACACTAAAACAAACAGACACATGTATTCACAATCAGTTAAATCAAAGAAAAACTTAAACAACTAACCTTTTGTTTTGCCCTTTTGATTCGACATGTTATCAATGTAGATTAAAGTTCTTGAACAAAACAGTAGATATGCAATTGATTTTGAACTCATAACAACAAACAAAGTGACGACGATGGTGAAAAGATGTTCCAGCCGTCGCACACCCTAATTAAAACCCTATTTCCTTTTTTTAAAATTTTTTAAATCATAGAGCTCACCAAGTGTGCGGTGGGCCAAGATGCAACTGTCAAATCGTTTGGATTTTGTGGGATCCACCAATGATGAATCCAACTCTAATTTTGGGATCAGATTTTTTAAAATTTATTTTGTGCAATTTTCAAAAGAACACGGTCTTTCTCGATTCTCAAACAAGGCCACCTTTTCATAACAAACACACGTATTTACGCACGACTAAAACAAAACAATCAAAGATTTCTAGCCTGCAAGCAATTTTCTTTAGGGATCAAATCTTTTTCCAGACAGTCTAAAGAACATTTTTCATTGTGAACTTAATCAGACTGGTCTCAGCGATTGCCAATATGTTTGTCCACTTCAACTTAGTGCTCAACTTTCTACTTTCAACTTCGTGATATACTTAAGGTAGATTTATACTAGAATACCCGTGTGTTCCATTCCAAGACATACCCCCACGATCAAGGTAGGCACAGCGGTCTACCGTGTTGGTAATTTATACTAGAATCATCCTAGCTTTACAACGTTGGACCATCGATCATAGGTATGTACCATCGTACAGTCAAAGTTCTCAATGTGGTTGTCCAACGAGGGTAAGACAGATACCTTTTGGTACGAATTTTGCTTTAAAAGCACATGGAATTCTAACTCATTTGAGCTTACATTCCTTAAGGTTTTGTCCAATATTGGATCTTTTAAGATATCCATGATGTGTCTAGGTCTACATATAGTCTGGATGCAACAGAAGGGCAGCCAAGATATCCCCGGATGACTCAACAATATAAACACCTAACACCTTAAGTGTTGGCCATCTATCAATGCAAGATTTAAGACCATAAAATCATACGCCGATGGTATGTGACCCACTTGGTACCTAGTTCGATAGGTTTGTATCACTTAGCTTATTTTATCTGCTTGAGTGCTAAACCTACCAACATATCGCTTTTAATCCAAGTCTTCTTAGCTGCGACACCTTACAAGTGTTAGCCTAATCCTTCAAAAGTAGATTCATTTCATTTCCCGAGTTGCATCAAAGGCCAAACAAATTTTTTTATATAAGAGACTAAATCCCCCTAAATTTTTGCTTAAAATTGAAAAATAAAAAGAATAAGACGAAAACAATTTTAAGAAACAAATTTACTGAAATGAAGAAAAATATTTTGTGTGACCACGCTCAATCCTCGAATTCGACCATTTTTAGCAGTTCAAGTAGAGCAAGAAAAAGTGCTTTATCAATCGGTTTTGTAAACACATCTGTGACATTGTCGTCAGTGTGAATTTCATTCATGTTAATGAGTACCTGGTTGAAAGAGTCACGTGAATTTTGTGGCAATGTGCTTGGTTTTTGAAAAATATACCGGATTTTTCACTATTTGAATAGTTGTATCATTGTCACAATATATGGGAGTTTGGAGAAATTCAAATCGTAGTCGACCAGCTGATGTTGAACCCATATAACATAGGAACAACAGGCCAAAGCAGCTACATACTCAGCTTCTGCAGTTGACAACGTTGAAAGTCTACTGCTTTTTGCATTGCCAAGAGACGAGACGATCCCCTAGAAACTAGCATCCGGCTGAAGTGGACTTCATATTCATACCTGTACCTCCAAATTGCTGTCAGAATACGCACATAAATCAAATGGAGTTTCCCTTCGATATAACAGTCCATGCCGTGGCCTGCCCTTGAGATATCGAAAGATTCTCTTAACAACATTTAAATGAGAAAGTTTAGGGGTAGCCTCATAACGTGCACACTGACACACAGCAAACATGATGTCTGGTCTACTGGCTGTCAAATAAATCAATGAGCCAATCATTGACCTATACAGTGTGTCATTAACCACTTCCCCTTCCAGATCTTTGGTCATCACTGGTCTTTCAGCCATAGGAGTATTTGCAGGTTTTGCGTCCTAGAGCTTGAATTTTGCAATAATGTCGTCAACATACTTCCCTTGATGAATCAGAATGCCTTTGGGATCTTGACGAACTTGCAATCCTAAAAAGAAAGTGAGTTCTCCCAAAGCACTTATTTCAAACTGCTTCTTCTTCACTTTTCGAACTCCTTGCACCGTGCATAAATAGTGGATCCAAGAATTATGTTGTCCACATAGATCTACACCAAGATCTGATCTTCATCCACTGTTCTGATAAACAGTGTCTAATCAATGACACACGACTGTAACCGTTTTGCTAGCAAGTGCTCCATCAATGTGGCATACCAAGCACGGGGAGCCTGGTCCAACCCGTACAAGGCTTTATCAAGCTTGTAAACATGACGAGGACAGTGGTTGTCCACAAAACCAGGTGGTTGTGATACGTAGACTTCTTCCTTCACCTTTCCGTAAAGAAACACCGTCTTGACGTCCATTTGATAGACTTCAAATCCCATGAATGAAGCATATGCCAGAAATATTTGAATAGCTTCGAATCTGGCAACAGGAGCATACACTTCATCATAGTCAAGACCTTCAATTTGCCTGAACCCTTGAACCACCAGTCTAGCTTTATTTCAAACAATCACCCCACTATCATCTCTTTTATTTCTATAAACCTATCTCGTACCGAGCGATTTCTTTCCGTTGACAGATGAACCAATTTCCATACTTTCAACTTCTCGAAATGGTTCACTCATCTTGCATTGCGTCTACCCAGCTAGGTTCTTTAAGAGCCATATCAATCGTCTTCGGCTCGATCTTGAGATGAAACAGGAAAACAGACAAGTGTTGATCGTTCCTGTCTGACTTCTGGCCAAGACTCCTTCCTGCTCCTATAGGTCCAATCACATTTTCGATGGGATGATCACGTTGGACACTAGTAGGAATAGCAACTTTTGGAGTAGTTGAAGTCGATGGCAAGTTAGTCAGGTTCTCTACTGATGCCGTCTCAGTTTGGTCAACAATCGGTTCTTCCTCTGAACCATCAGCAACAAATTCATTACGGATGGGACCATCAAATAGGTTGTTTTGATCATTTGGCGTGTCCTCATTATTAGTAGAGTTCAACGGTTCCCCTTCTTCATTTAGGATGTCAGAGTAATCAGGTGCAACGTGTATCTCTAGTGCAGATGTTGAAGATGAGGCTGTAGGTGTTTTATCCCCCACAACTGTAGCATCCCCCTCAAATTCAGCATCCCCATCCTCTTCATTATTATAAGGAACAGTTGAGGGTTGAGAATCAGCATTAATCTGACTTGAGGTACCTGCTTGATCAATCGACGATTCATAAAAATATCGAAAGATTTAAAAAGATGAGCATAATTATAGAGAGTAAATGGCTCGTTTCAAGCGTCACTTTGATTCTCCTCAAGCCATTGTACATCAAAAGACTCTATTATATGTCTTGTCTTCTACACTCTATACGCCGCCTTGTTCTCAACCGCAGCCTTCCCTGCATATCCAAAAAAATAGCATTCATCTCCTCTGGCATCGAATTTAGGAATTTCTTCCAAATGTAGGATAGTGCATGGACAGCCGAAGGCTCTGAAATGGCCAACATAGGGCTTTTCCCCGAACACTACTTCATGAGGCGTCTTCATGTGTGCTTTGTTTATAATAACTTTTTTCTGAACGTAGCACGCAATATTGATGGCCTCGTCCAAGAAGAAAACAGGGAGCTTGGAATCGCACACATTGTTCGAGTTGCTTCTATCAGGGTTCGATTCCGTCTTTCAGCAACTACATTTTGTTGAGGATTCGAGCAGCACTATATTGTCTTGCGATTCCTTTTTCAGCACAGAAAAGGTTCCGTTCAGCATTCTTGAACTCAGTGCCGTTGTCACTTCAATTCCTTTCACTTTCTTCCCAGTCTGATTTTCCATAAAGATAATAAATCCTTTTTAACCGCTCTGCAGTCTCACTTTTTGTTAGCTAAAAAGAAAACCCAAGTGAAGCGTGGGAAATCATCGGTAATAACTAAACAATAAGACTTTCCTGATAGACTGAGAACATTCACAGGACTAAAGAGATCCATGTGAAGCAATTGCATTACACTGTGAATTGTGTTGACATATTTTGGAAAATGAGGTTTTCGATGTTGTTTACCTGTAGCGCATGAAACATATTTTTCAAAGGTCATAAAATCTTTAACCGGAAGACCCTTACCAACCACAGTTTTGCAAGACGATTCAAGTTCTTAACATTTGAATGCCCTAAACGACGATGCCATAGTATAGCATTGCGTTCGGAGACTTTAGTAAAAAGACAGGCAACGCTTTCAGTGGGCGGTTTGTTCATATCAATGACATAAGCGTTGCCCTTTTGGTCAAATTTTAGTAGAATCCATTCATCAGGAATGACCATTCCTGGTTTCAGAATAAAACAGTGTTTCTCAGTAAACAGAGTTGCATAACCATTATCGCAAATTTGAGAGACACTTAGCAAACTGTGTTTCAGCTCGGGAACATAGTTGACATCTTTGAAGCAGAGATTTACGTTTCTGACAGTCCCCTTTTGCGTGATCTTCCCTCTCTTTCCTCCCACAAATGCAACATATCCACCATTAAAATGGACTAGGTCGGCCAGTTGGGATAAGTCACCAGTCGTGTGCCTAGAACAGCCACTATTGATGACCCAAAGTCGAATGACAGCCTTTAGAACCGTTCCTACACATTATGCGGGATCAGTTAGATTTTGGTATCCAAGCCATAGTCACAATGGGTACACCCTGTACATTTACATATGACACTTGCATCCAAATCATATGTTCATTTGATTGAGTGGTGAGATCATTTTTGCATGATGATTTTGGAGAGACGTTTGGAGATTGAGTCTTTGGTTTCCAAACTTGCTTAGGCGTCTCCAATTTCTCGGATGCCTTGGGCACAACAGTTTTCGAGTTTGGAATTTTTATTGTAAGATTCATCTGTTTAACTCTATTCCAATCTCCCTCAGAAGATTTCATTTGACGTTCAGCTTCTTAACAGGTTTAGAGCTTTTAGTCTTTCCCTGTTTTGAAGATCTGACGTTCCCTTTTGCAACCTTCTAATTCTCCCCCACTTTGAGATTGCTTGGATGATGCTGACAATTTCTTGCGATATGTCCAGCAATGCCACATGTGTAGCATACTTGACGTTTTACATGTGGCTTTGTCTGTGGTCCATTAGATTTAACAAAATGTGAGCACGTGTGTGATTTCTGAAATGCAAATGAAACAAGCTTAGTCTGTTTAACCGATTTTCTTTTATTTTTAACAGATGGAACATATTTTGTTTTGTTTTTTTTAATATATTTTACCAATAGATTTTTAGATTTATCAAATTTATTTGGCAAAACAACTGAATTCATGCAACTAAAATCAAAACAAGCATCAGAACAATTTTTGCTCTTAGAAACAAAGCCCACACAATTCAAAGTATTTGATGAAACAAAAATATTGTTGAATTTTTACAATTAAATCATTGTCTTTCAGAAATTTATTATTTAAAACAGCACAGTCGACATCATCTTTATCATCTTCATCAACCCAATCTTCGATGACTACTAGGCCTGCACTTGAAGCAACAGGATTAGTAACATTCACGTTCGCACAGAGAGTTTCTGAAGAATTAGAATCTTTTATGTTTGAAAGTTCAACAGGGGTCCTGTAGTCTTTTCCTCATTTGACCCAACAGGAGCTCATGACTTTGATTCAGATTCTACATTGGTCAAATCTGACTCAACTATTTCAGGTTACGCAGCTTCTTTGGGTGATTCAAAAGTTTTGTTTCATGTAAATCAATTGTAGATTTTCCCAAGGAAGGTACTTCATTCTCTTTGCCATTTTCGAAATATCTGATAAACTCAGCCAACCCTTTCATCATTGCAAACTCAACATTTTCATTATTTGTTTCAGGCTCTGATTTATTTGGTTGTTTTTCAGACTTATTTTCCAACACTTGAAACTATTTGTCGATTTTAGCATTATTCTCAAAATTTAGGGTTTAAGTGTGTTTTGAAACATTTTCAGGTTTAATGAAACTTTTCAGTGTGAAAATCTTTCAACAAAGTCTGTTTTTCTAAAATAACTTCGGTTTTATCAAGCCTTGTAATTTTGATTTTTCGTGACATAGCAGGTTCGACTTTCATGGGCTTGGATTTTCCAAATTCCATGTTAGGCATGTTTTCTATCTCCTCTTCAGTCATGGGAGTTGAGGTGTAGTTGTGATTGTAAGGTGGAGGTATGCTTACAAATCCCAACCCTTATTCCTTACTTCCTTTTTAGCATAAACTAACTGTTGATTAATCATTTTCTCAACCTTCTCACTGGACACGACAAATTTTTTGAAATTGAAATCAGTGTTTTCAAAGGTTGTTTTTAAAGTATCAAGTTCAACAGTCAATTTTTCAGATAATTCTTTAAAATGGAGATATCGGCATTTTTCCTCACTCAAATCGCTGTGCAACTTACGGATATCACGCTTTTGCGCCTCCACCATATCTTTATATCCATTTATTTTCTTTTTGATCTGATATTCATCAGATTTGGACAATTTAAGTTGCATATTGAGAGAGTTTGCCTGCTCTTTGTACCCATAAAGTTTTTCCCTACAAGCAGGCGTACAACAGATATTGTCGACACATACCTCAGATTCAGATGAGGGAGTTCCGTTAATCTATGCCATAAGAGCTTGATAGATCGCTCCTCGGTTGTCTCAAAGATCAACTCCATGTCTTCTTTTACCTGTGCCACAAGAGCCTGATTTGCCTGAAACAAGTTGTCTGCAGTGATCTGAAGATCATTCATTTGTTGAGACCAGTCAAAACCTCCTCCTTCTGAGCCACTAATCCATTTCCTGGATGTGAGTAGAATTTGATCCAGACCCGGTATTTTGATTTCTAGGGGGTGAGTTTGGAGGAACACTGATCCCTGCATGCGAGACACTCAGGTTTGAAGTAGACACAGTGTTTGAGTTAGGTCTTGACGCAGAACTGACTGTGATTGTCACGTACGAATCTGATCGTTCCTTTTTTGTTGACGACATTCACGAGCAAAATGACGGGTTCGTTACAATTGAAGCATCTGAGCTTCGACTTGTCCTAACCAAGCTATTGGATGCTTCCCAGGTATTTCTTCCTGTCTTTTTCATGAAATTCTTTGCGCGAAACACAGCCATTGGCACCTGCCAAGTAATGTCCATTTCTTCAACATCATCAAGATGGACTTCATGAAGCTCATCTGTACCAATTTGACATGCGGTTATCTTGCCAGCAATAAAAGCATTGTAGCAGTCATCACTCCAGCCATAAATGCCATGTTTGCTCAAAGTCTTTTGGCATTGTAATTTGAGACGTGGGCTGAGTAGACACAGAAACAAATTGAGGAGCAGACTGAGGTTGGCTCATCTGTTGGGCTGAGACTGTAATGTAACTAGATTGACCACTGTATGGTAACTGAACAGTGGATGCTGCGGTAGTAGAGAAAGAATTTCCAACTCCTTGCTATGAAACAAATGTAGTATTTGTTAATACACCCGCGTTGTTGTAGCTTGTCGTGTGATTGTACAGTCTTTGCTTGTCATCCATCTCATAGGATCTTAGCAATGAAATCAGCTCTACAAGATTTATCCTTGATAGATCCTTGGTCCTCTTGATTAGAGTGACGTTTGTATCCCAGTTTCTTGGAAAAGCATTCAGCAGTTTCTTGTTAGTGACAGAATTTTGTAGTGCAATATCATGAGTTCTCATGTCACTAACCAGGAGATGAACCTTTGAATTTGATTTTCTAGTGTTCCACCTGGATAATGATTGAACATGTTAAACCTTTGAGTGAGCATCTCCCATCTGCTTTCCTTCATCTCTTCATTCCCTTCATACATTGCTAATATGCAGTCCATAATTCTTTCGCAGATTTTGCCTCTCGAACACTAATATCAATTTCTGGGGCAAGTGCAAAATGCAACATAGCTAGAGTTTCGTCATCTATATCTAGCTTCTCACGATTCTCTTCACTGTATGTGATTCTGGCTTGAGTTTGGTGGTTCCTAAAACTTCATCCACCACGTATGTGATCATTGTTGGTCCATTGCAGATTGTCCTCTAAGCCTTTGGATCCTTGATTCTCATGTATTGAATGAACCTGAACTTCCATTCTAAAAAGGATCCCCTCAAGATCAGCCTGGGAATCCTATTGTTTGTACCAATGATGCTGTCTAGATCTTGGTTAATTGCTGCCTTTTCACTCAAAGCTAACTGATTAGTGGGATCAATTTCTATTCCACAGATGAACAACCAAAAATCTTCAAGATATCCAATTTCAACCGAGCCTTCGCAAGACTACTTAGGCTCTGATACAAATTGTAAGTCCCAACAACTCAACAATCAGATATCAAACACCAAACAAGTTGCAGAAATACAAGTAAAATGTAGAAGATTAAAGCTAATTGCATTGATTCAAAACAGATGAGCACACGATTATCAAATCCTCTGGTACTCTTGTCTATAACAAGCATATAAGTTTGTTTAGAATCAACAACCAAAAACTAATTAGGAACCTCCTATTTATAATTATAAAGGAAGTCCTATTGCAAAACCTAAAGTCCATGTTCAACTAACAACAAAACACATACATAAGCCCACGGACTTGATCCAATCCAAAAACTACATACAAAACAAGACAGACGCAAACCTATAATAAAGTATGCCCTTACACACCGTTCCTCTCATAGTGATCTTTCTTGTTTCACCACCTGCGAAGGAGACAAACCCGCCATCGAAAAATTGAATGTCATTCAACTGCGAGATGTCCCCTGTCATGTGCTGGAACAGCCACTGTCGATATACCAGAGTCTGACGAGAGTCCGCCAATGCTGTTCCTGCACATTTCAACAGGTTTGAGTTAGAAGCTTCAACCCAGGCCATTGACGATCTGGGCGTGCCATTTGCATCAACATAAGTAACCTCATGAAAAATTAAATTAGTGAGGATGAGGTCGATAATGCTTTTGATTTGTCCGATTTTGGAACTGAAGACTGGATCTTGGTCAAGATCTTAGGCCTCCAGGCTAGCGAGTCAGACTTCTGCACAGCTTTCGGAGTGCTAGAAGGATTCAGAGAGCCTGAAGGTCTAGAGATTTGTGAGTTTGTCTCTTGGCCATGTTCCAGTCGTGATCAGAGGGCTTAGCCGTAGTAAATCGAGCCTGATGTAGGCGATTTGGCATGGATTTCTGATTTTTTGAGAGTAGGCCGTTAAAAGGCACAAATCCCTTTTGACAATTTCATGCAATATGCCCGGGAAATCCATAGTTGTAACAGGTTTGTCTCTTCTGGAAGAAGACAGTCCATTCAGTGTGGGAAATTCTAGGCAACTTGTCTGTCAGTTTCTTGCTTGCTGGTACTGACTGCTGGTGCAAGGTCTTAGTCTTGGCTGTAGCCTGCTCACAACCATCAGCACACTTGTAAGTTTTACGTTTTGAATTAGATAATTTGGAGTTGGTAGACTTAGGCACAAATTTAACTGATTTTGTTCAGCTAGTTGCTTAACAGATTCAGTTTGGGGCTGCTGAGTCAATTTCTCAGAATGAGGAACTGAATCAGCAGCAGCCTTTTTAGTAAGCTGAGGTGCCTGTTTGGTTTTCTTCTTTTTGGATCTACGTGTTCTCCGTTTCTTTTTATTAGCTTTCAAGTCATTTTTCTTGGCCGATTCTTCAGAGGAAACGTGTGATTCAACAGGGACATCCTTTTCTGAACTGTCAGAAGATGAGCTTTGATCGTTAGTAGCAAAAGAAATCTCTATATTATGAAAAGTTTGAGAGTCTGATTCATATTCAGTTTCAAAATTGTTGTCTGTATTAGCAGTGGGAGGTTGCTCATGTTCTGTCATTTCAGAATCAGTCGACCTATCTTCGTTTGAAGAATCTGATTCGCCCGATTCTTCTGGTACTATGCCAACATCACTCATCAGAGATTCAGTTGGTTGGTTAATTTCGTCACTGTCAACCCTAGGATTAGCATCAACAGACGGTACTTCCGGAGAAGACCTTCCAGTCTCTTCAATAGAAATTGAGGAAACCGAATCATCTATCGACGTTGTACCTGTAGCAAAATTTATGTTATCATCACAAGAATTATCACATTCCTTATCAGGATTTATAACATCAGCATTAGATGAAAAACCAGAATTAAAAATGTCTACGTTATCAACACAACCAACATTGTCTGAGAATGTAAATTGTTTAGCAAGAAATTGATTCAAAATGTCAAAAGCAGGTTTATAAAAATCATAATCAACAGATGAATTGTCTGAATTTGAATTCAGACATTCTTCTTTATCACCATCTGTAATATCCTCAACTAATATTTCTTCTGCACATGAAGTAGAAACGTTAGAGCGTTCACTCAATCAGTTTCAATGTTAGGAGGATTTTCACTTTTTGATTCTGTGGGTGATGTTGTTGCCTCGTCTTTAGGCGTCATTTTCTCTAAATCATCTGAACTACAAGAGGGATTGTCACTAGATTCGTGTGAAAATGGTGTGGAAGCGAAGAAAACATCATCCTTCTTGAGTTCAGTTGGCTTAGAGAACTTTGGGTAATAGGGCTTCCACGGTTTTGAAAGATAATCTGATGGTTTACCATACATCATATTTTCTTCATTTTCTAGTTCAGCCTCAGATTCAGGCATTCTTGTGTAGTTATGATTATATGGTGAAGGAGCCCTGTTATACCCAAGGCCTTTTGTATAATTTTTCTGATAGTTAAGTTGTAGATCACACAAGTCCTTAACCAGCTTGCTGGAAGTTTCAAATTTCTTAATATTTATTTCATTTTCTTGAAACTTTCCTGTCAAGGAATTTAGCTTGGCTAAAGCTGCTTGAAGTTCTATGTCCTTTTCAGCTAATTTTAGCTTATAGTTGTATACCCAACATTGTTGTTGGTTCAAGTCACGCTTTAGCTGAGCTATGTCTTGTTTTTGAGCTTCGACCTTTTACATAAGAAGATTGTTCTTATGTTTAAGGGCGATATTCTGTGAAGCAACTTGTTGATATTCAGCTACAAGAGTTGAATAGTGGGCACGCATTTGTGATAATTTAAACCGACAGCTATCTGAACAGAGAGAGCGATTTACCGTTTCGGTAAGATCAGGTGTCTCAGTTGTCTGTGCCATCATGCAGTGATTGTTGTTCTTAGAAAGATTCAGAGTTTCCATCTGAGCTGCAACATCTGCCCAGTTGAATCCTTCATGTTGTTGCGCCACCAATATAGTTGATTTCCCGCTAGAGCTGCTCGAGGGACTTGAAGCAGATTTTGAAGGAGAGATTGGTACCAGCTGTCTGTCACTACTCTGTATGTCTGCAACTCTAGATAAAACAAATCCAGATCGCAGCTTCTTGCAATCTCGAGCAAAATGTCCTAGTTCATGACATCTATAGCATCTGAGCTTATCTTTTGTAAATCCAGTCTTCAGATTTGACAATGGTTGCCTCCCGTACCTCTTTTGAAATTTTTTGACGCGGAAAGTAGCCATTGCAAGATTCCAGGACACATCAATCTTGTCCAAATCCTCCTCCATTATTTGATCTATTTCAGTTGAGAGAACAGATGGAGAGTCCGATCACCTACTAAGAAGGCATTTAAACTGTTAATCATTGAGCCAACTATGGCTAATTTCTCCTCATTCTCTTTCGTGAGAAAAGTAGAATTGGACACAGCTTGAGCATGAGTCAGTGCAGGAGCAACAGATTGAGGAATGCTGCCTTGTTGAGCTGTAGCAGGAATAACGGGACTGTACACCATGTTAGGATACTGAGCATGATATTGTGTCTGAACCTGCGTCACATAAATCATCGTAGGAGTCTGAGACTGAAGAGCATAGACATATTGCGTCTTCTGTGGTGAGGCGAGAGGACTGTACACCAAGTTTGAGCTACCTGGTGTATGAGAACTTCCTTGCAGAGGGTAGTAGACAAGATTTTGAGACATTAACGTGTGTGTTTTGCCCTATAATACCAGCTGCCATTAGACTGCTTTGATGATTGATGTCTCTCTGCTTATTATCTATCTCACAAGATTTAATAGTTGCAATCATTTCTGTGAGAGTGACATTGTTCAGGTTTTTTGTCTTCTTGATTATGCCAAAATCAGCATCCCAGCTCTTTGGTAACGAATTTAACAGCTGTCTGTTCATGGCACTGTTTGTAAGAGTGATTTCGGCGGAAATCATCTGAAAGACAAGCTTCACATATCTTCTGATTTGGTTCTCAATGGTTTCCCCATAAATATGGTTAAACGAGCAGAACTGTTGATTCAGCTGATTAACTCTGCTTGCCTTCATATCAGCATTTCCCTCATAGAGATTCTATAACTCACTCCACACTTCTTTAGTTGTCTTGCAATTTCTGACAGCTATAGAAATATCGGGACCGAGTGCCATTGTTAGAACAGCTGAAGCTTTCTCATCTTCTTCAATTATTTTCAAATCTTCGGGAGTCCACAAATGACTTGGTTTAGGAATCTTTGTATCTGGATCTTCAACGGTACTATAAACTATTGTTCGAGGACCGTTCATAATACATCTCCAAACTCCTGGCTCTTTGGCCTTGCAGTACTGCTTAAATCTGAATTTCCACTCATATTATTCATCTCCATATAGCAGACGGGGTACCTTAGTTGAAGTGCCAATGACTTGATCTAGCTCTTGATGAAGAGCCAATGTCTGTGATTGCAGTGCTGCCAAGGTGGCATTGGTCAAATCTTGAGCGGTCATAGAACTGTTCATTCTTATTAACTTTATTAAAATTCCAAGATATTAAGGTTAATTTAAATTCTTATAATGAACAGTGATCCAAAACTAGTCTTTAATGTAAGTTTGAGATGAGATGAGTCCGAGATGGACAGGTCCGAGATGAGTCCGAGATGAGACAAGTCCGAGATAAGAAAATGAAATAATTTCAAGATGAATATCCGGAAAGCAATCCGAGATGATGTGATCCGAAATTGAAATCCGGAAAGCAATCCGAGATGATGTGATCCGAAATGAAATTCGAAAAGCAATCCGAGATGATGTGATCTGAAATAAAGAACCAATTCCGGAATGAGAACTTGATCCGGAATGAAAGCTTGATCCGGGATAAGAGTCTTATCTGGAATGAAATCCTTATCCGAGATAAGAGTCCTTATCTGAATACAACTGTATCCCGAGATTCCTGTAACAGATAAACACAAGTTATTTTGAACAGTAATCCATATCCGGAATATGAGCAATCCGGATAAGGTAGTTGACAATATTGATGAACACTAATCCGGGATTAATCGAGATGGATGATCTTCGTGTTCTTCGAGATCTTCATAGTGCCCAATCCAAACTACTTGAATCTTCTTCGTGTTCTTCGGAATCCGTAACAGTACCTAATCCGAAATCCTTGAATCTTCTTCATGTTCTTCGGAATCTGCAACAGTACCAAATCCAAGATGAGAACAACAGCAATCTTCAACAGTAACAATCCCGGTTAAACTCTGAACAGTAACGATTCTTCAACTCTGAACAGTTCTTCGATCTGCAATACCTATAGCCTGTATTGTACAGCAGGCTCTAATACCAATTGAAAATCAAGTGATCGGATCTAACCGGTATCCAAAACTAATCGATTCCGGAAATAAAGATTAGAATGAAGAACAAGAACAATCTTTGATCAAAGCAACTTGCATACACCAAAATAGTGTCTGATACAAGTTTTTAAATAACAACTCACTAGCCTCCAAAACCTTAACCTAATACATATATTTATACTAATCACACAGCCCACTAGTTACAACCCTAGGCCCATTAGGCTCTAGGAAGCCCAAATCCCTTAAACTAAGCCCAAATGCAGCACTAATGTGTAAACCTTTAATTATAAGCCCAACATTTGTACATGGCTATTGCATTTCATTTTAGAAAAACCCAAAGAGATTTTCAGTGTGTTTTTGCATAAAATTTGGAAAATCAAAAATATATTATTTCTATCTTAGTTTTGACTCCCGATGATGGAAAGAGGATCTTCAAAGTTCAAAGATGTTGAATGTTGATGGAAATCTAGAGGACAACGGGTTGGGAGTTAATCTGAAATAAGAAAATGTTTTGAAATGTTCAAAAGTTCATTAATTTGAGACTTAAAATTGCCTGAAAATGTCAGTTTGTTCTATAAAGTGTCCAACCAATGTCATTTATTTGGACTTGGTAGGCAAATCAGTTAACCAGGTCATCAACTTGGACTTGCTCAACTGAGTGGGTTGTTAAAATTGGTTAAAATGTTCGAGAAGTTAAAAATATGAAAATGTGCATTTTACTTCACATGAAGAGAAATATTCACTTTGTACGAAGTGAAGACCTTGTATTGTATAAGTCTCTTCGCATGAAGAGAAATCATAAGTTCACTGTTCAGACTCTCTGTGCGAAATAAAATATTTGCAAACCTAGTAACGAAGTGCTGCCCAATTCTTGACTTGTAGTGGTTGATTGGCACAACACTAACAATGCTGAAGGTAGATTGGACGAATTTGGACACGAATTGACGTTAAATAACTGTTTTTGGTCAAATGAATATAAAATCATAGATCTAGGACGATTTAATGGGCCAAAATTAAAATTGAGCATAGATCTTGGTAAATCAACACTTTTAGGTTATTATAGAACCTTGAATTTCATCAAAATCTTGAAATTTTTGTGTTTGAACATATCAGTTACCCTTGCACCAAGTGAGATTTCACTTTGAGAAATCTAACTTCGCACAAAGTGAAAATTGCAAAACGTTAAATAGTTATATCACTTCGAACGAAGTTAAATGACCACGTCGCACGAAGAGAATTTGGTATGTTGGAAATTTCTGTCTAACTGTTTATCGTGCTTATGTTTTTGCTGGAAAAGAAATCGAATTTTGACATGAAACACAACATCTGTTGTGTTCTCAACGAGAAGATTCCTGAGATAGCACCATTTAAATCAAATTTGAAGTTTATGGGCGAGCTACCGATAGAGTAAGCACAACACACAATCCATCGCTCTCATGTGGAAAGATTTTGGGAGCATACCAAGTTTGTACCAAAATTAAAAGCTATACGATCATTTGTACGTGTCGGAAATGAAGTTGAAGAGGTCATGTTAACTGAGCCAGGTCCTCGATTTTTAAAAAAAATAGCTAACGATCTATTCTGAATAGATATGCAAAGGGTGTTTTAATCGGATGGGCTATAAAGGATTTGTGAGTACGTCATTCAACAAGGCATTCTTGGGCAGGCCATATAAGTTTTTCGTGCATTCTGTTATTTCCGCCCTAAGTCACTGAAAAGGAGGGGCGATGTGTTGGTCGATTATTAAATCTGTATGATAGTTGCACATGCGTTGAACAAAGCTTACAACTTCACAAGAATGATATTTGAACAGGTGAAGCTGAACATCGAGAAGGAGTTTTTATAGTATACTAGGTTCGTTCAGATGATGCTCGATGATCAATTTCCTAACCTTGCGAAAGATAAGAAAGATTTGTTACCACTGGACCAAATGTCAGATCTGTCAACCGATTGAATCAGTACTTGAAGCAAAGAACAGAGATAGTTGCTAGAAACTTCTTTGGAGCATTCAAGAATAAGAATTACAAGGCACCACCGAAAGATAAGTGGATAAACGATGAAAGTAAATCTCAACAATGAAGATGATACGAATGGATGCTTATATTCCGAAAGGGTATGAGAGGGAAGATACGAAAAAGAAGACTACTCCTCAAAAGAAATCCCAAAAGAAAAGAAAAGTAGACACTTTACTTACAAAGGATGCAACTGATGAAGAAGCTGAAGTGAAAGTTGAAGTGGAACAGAACGTCGAGGTCGAAACAAATGTTGAAGATGAGGTATTTTCTGTGACATCAGATCAAGAGCATGATGATGTGAATGTGGTTAACATTGCTGTTGAAGTTGAGAAACAAGCTTTTGGAGTCAATGATGAAGATAGTTCTGATGAAAGCATCGATCCTGAAGAAAAAGCAGAGTTTAGAAAGAAAAAGGCTTTGGGCGACGACAATGAAACTTATGTGCCTTTAGAGCCTCAAGAGATTATAGAGAGTCCAGCTAAGAAAGCCATGAGGGTTAAAAGCAAGCTGACTAATGTTAAGAAAAAGGAAACACAGTCTCATGCAGTCAAGAAAGCAAGATGCAAGTACAGAAAGAGGAAGACAACTGAGATAGAATCTATACAACCTCCATCACCAACACATGTAACAACAACCAACACCACAACATCAACCATCACCACCACATCATGTTACACCACCACATCCTACTTCACCACCAAAACAACCAACTCCTGTACAACAATGATCTACACCTCAATCTGCTACTAGAAGATCTTTACATGATTGTTTTCCTGATAACTTTGGTGATATTCCATTCACAGGTGGATTTGATGCAGATCTTTTCAATGATAACAGGGTTACCGATTTGGAGAACATAATCAAATTAAATGATAATAGAATTAAACAACTTGAAGCTGAAAATGTGTGCATGGTTTCATTACTTACAAGTGTTACTGCTAAGAACGAGAGACTTCACAGAGTTGTTAAAGATCTTGAAGTGAAAAGTCAGTGAATGCTAAGAAGTTTGATGTGTTATACAAATATTGGTGGAGGTGATAAGAAAGACGACTATGATAAGGGTGATGATGATGATAACACCCATGGTGGTACAGGTTTCAGAGTTCTGGATGCTAAGATGAACGAATCGTTTGATTATGATTCTTATCTGAACGATGACAAAACCAATAAGATGATTCTCAAAGACAGGGGGAGACGAAGGATCCGGTTAATGATGCAGAGCAGTTAGGAATCTTCAAAGTTGTTCCACCTATAACAATTGTTCCTGACTTGCCACAACCCAAAATCTTCTATCTTGAACATGGTGTCGAAGAGGGTGAATATCTTATAAGCTACACCAAAGAGGAGATTGCTGAGATGTTAGGGGTTGATGAGAGTTCGTTTGATTTCAATTTCGAAGATGAGCTGAGCAACGTTAGTACCTTTAAGCCTGAAGATTATGTATACAAATACGTGGCTGATGTTGATATCTATGATAAGGTTGTCGTGGAGGATGATTCTGATGATGAGACTTTTAAGTATTCTAGAGAAAATATAGATGACTTCCCAACCTTCCAAGAAATGTTTGCTGAAGAAACAAATGATCTTTTGAAATGAAGAATTGAAGAAATGGTTAAAGATGGAAATGTGCCGAAACGTTTATCAAAACAAGAGATTGTTGAAGCTAAAAAGACATGGCTTAAGGAACTACCAAAAGAACGAAAGTTCCGATGATCCCTAGCCTTTTTTACTCGTGATCAGGATAAGTCGTTAGGAGACATACTAAGCTGGGGATGGATTCCTGAACTAGATGTATATGTCAGTAAGATTTGGTGTTCTGTATTTCTAGTACTTAAGTGATATCAAAATGTTGCCATGGTGGGATGTTGAAGAGTTGATGCCAAAAATTCAATCAATTATTTGATGAATTTTTATGATCAAAGGCTATGGAAGTTGATTAAATATGAAAGTTGCTCATGGTTTTAATCACTAGAAACCTCACATATCTAAGAAAAAATCAAGATAGATCCAGTTACAAAAGAAAAGGATGTTATGTTGATTATAAAGTGGCCATGGGCAATGAAGAATATGCCTTTGATGAAGATCGAGTAAGATTTCTGTAAATTCTTCAAGTGGTAGCTAAACAATATCGAAATAGGTGAAGCTTTAATTGTGCGTAATGCTGAAGGATTATGGAGGGCGATTCAAGTACTAGACCAGATGTGGCTAGTGAACTATTCTGAGAAGGATATCGAGTGTTTTGTTTTACAATAGAGACAGGCTAGAGAGAAAGTGCAAGTAATGCAATACCAAGGTATGATTATGTTTACTATGCACACGGTATTAATTCTAGAAAGATGTGGAGATCAAAGTGGAGAGAGTTAGAAAGATTGTGTTTACGAAGCAGATTCTTCAAAGAAGAAAGAATTGATGTTGTTACATAGAAAGCTTCAATCAAAACATTTCAATTTTTAAAGTGAGCTCCAACGACAGATTAGACACCGATTCTTAATGAAGAAAGAAACCAAGGAAGAATTTCTTTGGAAGATAGAGACTGATGTTATATGAGATTTCTGAAGTTTTGAAGACTAATCAAGACTGCGGCAATATCCAAGGGGGAGTTTGTTGATGCAGTATGTCTATCGCCTACGACTTAGGTCATGTCTGTGTATGTAATAGAGTCTGAACTGTTATATTTGAATTTTGTATGTATATGGTTGACTTCACATGAATGAAGTTTCACTTCGTACGAAAAGGTTTTACAACCTGGTTCACTTTGTGCAAAGAGAATCACCTCGCACGAAGAGAAAAGTCTATAAATAGGTGTGTTGAGGTTTGAGTCTAAAGCTATTTTGTTGACTGATACGGCGAAGCCCTGTCAGATTTAATTCACGATTGTAAACGTTAATCAATATTAATGAGATAAACAGTTTAAAAAGTAAATCTTGATCTTGTCACTTGTTAATATGCATTTCACGCATATTGAACTAGGCAAACAGATTAGGACCTGAGCTTATTGGATGAGCAGATCCTCACATGGGTCACCACACTTGAAACACGCCTGATCGTTGTTTGGCGTTCGTTTTGGTATTGGTTTTGGGCTTGGGCTTGGTTACCTTGTGGTCTAGGTCCACTTCAGCATTGGGTGTTGGAGTATCCATACCAATGGCACGTAGTGCAAAAGCGACATGTGGTTTCGGTCGAGTGGTGGTAGCTGCAAGTGTTACACTTGGGAAAGTTCCCAGCGTAGGCCCACTTAGCCGGCTCAGGGTTTAGGTTAGTGAGTTGTTGTTGTTAACGAGGTTGGTTTTGTGGAATTACCACTACGAAGTTTCAGCTCGATTGCTTACACTTCTTGCCTCTAGAGTTGGTCTTGGTTGTGGTTTGGATTGAGTGGGTTCGACGATTGGTTCGGTGGTGGCTTGGTTTACGGTTTTGGTGGTTTAGGTTGAGGAGTGCCTGTCTCCCACTTAGTTTTCGTTGAGGTTGGGGCTAGACAGTAAACTATCTTAATGTTGTCAGGCCTGGTTGCTTGAATGACATCACGAATAGAAGGGGAAGGCTTTAGAGGTATTCCTAAGCGCACACTCAGACATGCTAACTAGGTGAGGGACGATTATGCTCAGTTGTTTGAAGAAAGTGGTGTAAGCAAGATTGTCGTCACCTACTTGCTTAAGGTGCCAGAATTCTTCCTCGAGCTTTTGTTGCTCATGTGGAGGACATAATTGAGCATGCATAAGTTGTTTAACCTCGGCCCAAGGTAGGGAGTAGGCCTCATCGTTTCAACGGATGTTGCGCTCGTTAGTCCACCAATCGAGAGCTCTTGACTAGAAGACTCTGGTTGCGCTTTGGTTTTTGAGGTGTTCGGGGCATTCCCTATTAATGAATGACACCTTGATGCTATCGCACCATTCTAGCATCTTGGTGGCACCTTCATTATAGGTGAATGTTTTGGGATGGCAAACAACGAAGTGTTTGTAGTTAAATGAAGTTTTGGTTAGGTCAACCTTAGAGTCAACCGAGGTGTTAGGGGAATTGGTTACGTTAATCTTCTAACTATGTAGGGAATCACTTCGGCCATTTGCTTGGCCATAAAAGAGATCATCTTCTTTCTTGGGCTCGACTTGGAACTTCTCTTTGAGTTGGAGAGACGTTTTGACATCTATAGGATCGAGTAAAAGAAAGGATGAGACTTGATCGTAAGATGCTTGAATATGAATTGCATGTTTTAGCATGGTAGTATATCACGTAGCACGTAAGTTTCAAGTTGAGTCACATAAGCATAGCATGAATTCACGTTGTGTATAACCAAATAATGATGTAAGGATTGTAAATCTAGTTTGTTCATGTCGATTATTATTGTTTTAGATTGCGAGCAAAGTGCGATTTGGGGCTTCGACTTTGAAATGAAGAAGGTATCAAATTTAAAACGCATTAAAATTGATATAGCATAAAAGAGATTTATCGTAGCACGTGAAGTGTCTCGGAAAAACTAAGACTATTCCGAAGTGGTTGAAGATTCCCTTGAGTTTGGGATACATGCTTTGGCCTAATAGGTAGAATACTCACCCTTCCGGTTACTACATGTCCCAATTCAAATAAAAATTCGACACTTTGGCGGGATCGAAAATCGAGGAGTGGGGACTAATAATGAAGGTGCGGGTTTCACCCCTAACTTGGCAACATCATTACCTTAGTGTGGTTAGTACTTGCCGGACGATATGAGTAACTAATTCTGACTCGTTGGTAACGGTCCACTAGATTGAGAATGGAAATGTTTCCATCAAGGTGAGGTTATCCCTCCTCTGTTGACTATACAATTTTGGGGAAAATCGATAACCCGGATTAAGGGATAACATTGTTGGTGCATATTTGTGACAACAGCTTAGATTTGCTCTTTGATATCTTGTAATTAGTAAAATGATAAACGGTTAGCGGGTTTAGTTTTGTAACAGTGAATTAGAAGTAATTGGGCTGAACTAGATACAATATAACACATGGTAGGCGAATTGGGCCTTAAACCCATTAGCAGTCCATGTAGGAAACCCTAGTCCAGTTGCATAACCTATCTCTATAAATAGGGAGGCTTGTGTTTAGGGTTAAGGTTGCTGGTTCTATTGTTTAGTTGCGGAGAGAATTGCTTCAGAGAGATTGAGAGAAAGTCTTGAATTGATTGTAAAACTTTGTGTTTGATAATCAATAGAAGACGGTTTAAAGGAATTCGTGTTCGTGTTCTTGTTCGTGTTCGTGTTTTCTGTGAAATCTGATCTAGGGATTCCGCACTCTAGATTAGATAGATGATTCTGTCAAGATCCATAAGGACTAGGGGACCTACAATTGGTATCAGAGTATTCGGCTCTTGATTATTGCTCGATTCAGAATCGTGACAGCAGAAAAATTGGATTTTTGGGTGTTTTGGAGGCTGTTCTTGAAGTTTGTGACGGCTGAATTAGGGTTTTGCAGGGATTTCGGATTTTTTTTGCAGGTATTTCGGATTTTTTGCAGGTATTTCGGATTAACAACAAGCAATTGGGATTGAAGAAAGGCATTCCGGATTAAAAAGCATAGTAATTCGGATTGAAGACTTGAATTTCGGATCAGAATCTGCAATTCGGATCTGGAAAACAATGCAATTCGGATCAGAAAAACCATTTCGGATTCCATTTCGGATTGAAATTTCGAATCAGAATTGCATTCCAGATTCCATCTCGGATTGGGAACTATTCCGGATTCCAATCTCGGATTAGAACTATTCTGGATTCTATCTCAGATCAGAGTAGTCGATTCCGGATTTCCATTTCGGATCAGAATAGTGCATTCCGGATTTTCATCTCGGATCACTATTCCGGATCATCATTTCGGATTGTCAACTCGGATTACTGTTCTGGATTTTCATCTCGGATTGTTAATCAGAGTTTCCATTTCGGATTTTACAATGTTCCGAGTTACACAGAAAAATGTGGAAACTTAACCAGCTGACGTAACCAGAGTTAAACATATTCGGACATAGAAATTGATCCATAGACAATTTTGACGAACCGTTTGGACAGTTTGACTCGGTTGATTTTTAGGACAAAAAAAGGGCACGGAAATTCCAAAAATCATAATCGGACAGTATACATAATTAGAATCATATCGTCGAGACGAGTCTAACGGTATAATTTGGTAACACTTATTTCGGACAAGTTTTAACGTTTTTAACGAGCCGGTTCGATAAAAATGTCGAAAATGTAAAACCTAAATGAGCTGTTGAGGATGGAGCACGAGGCTGGCACCACAAAGAACCTCCAAAGATGCTGAAGGTGGAGAACTATCTTACTTGGAAGGATAGATTTCAATCCTTTATTGAATATCAGGACACTGATGTGGATATGCTAATCCAACGCATGATTTTGAGGGCAGACAGCGTGTTACTGCTTACGTGAATATGTCTGAAGCTGAGAAGAGGATGTATGAGTCTGAGAATAAAGCCTTACCCGCTATCAAGATGTCGTTACCTGATGGCATCAAATATACATTCAAGCGTTATACATCATCAAAGGAGATGTGGGATGCCCTAGAAAAGAGGTATGAGGGCAATACAGATGTGAAGAAGAATAAGGTGGATCTACTGAAGAAACAGTTTGCTGTGTTCAAAGGAATGAGAATTGAATCCCTAGAAGATATTATCACGAGATATTATCATCTGATGTCAGAAATCGATACTTATGATATAGAGGGATACACAGATGTGGAGTAAACGACAAGTTGCTGGATGCTTTACCTGCAAAGTGGGATATTTACACTTGATGATAGAGGGTGAAGCTGATTATGAAAAGAAAGACTTGGAAGAGGTTGTTGGGAAGTTGAGAGCTTATGAGCTCAATATGAAGAAGGAGACTGGTTATGATCAGGTTCAAGATCCAGGGATTTATAAAGGTCTTACACCTTCATCTTCCAACAATGCTTCTAGTGACACTGCAACTGTGTTTCTCTCATGTGAGAACGAGTAGATCGTGACAAATTCTGATGGAGAAGTATCTTTCATTGCTGCTTCAGGAGCTCTTCAGGGGCTAAGAGACAACAATCAAGTAACAATAGTTCTAAGTCTATGCCTCTGAGTGTCAAAAGTGCTGAAGATAACCTGCATTGCTTGCTTCGTTCGTTGCTTCTTACGAGAACTATATTCAGCGAAAAATATCTGATCCTGCTACGTTTGATGAAGATTATGATCAGATCGACCCCGATGACTTAGAGGAGATGGATTTGCAATGGCAGATGGCCATGATTTCTAGAAGGGTGAAGAGGTTCATGAACAGAACGGGCAGGAAATTCGTTGGCAAAATTGTGGGCTTTGATAAGTCAAAAGTGAAGTGTTACAACTGTCACAACTATGGACATTTTGCTAGAGAGTGTCAAAGAGCAAAGTCTGAATCGCGTTCTAGTTCATCCTTTCAAGATTCTCCTGGTCTTGGTTCAAGCAATAGGAATACAGCAAACAACATTGGATCAAAAGCTCTGATTTCTACTACTAGAGAGGGTTCTTATGATTGGAGTGTTCATCTAGAGAGTGACAACAACGCATCACAGGTGTTTATGGCTGACATAGCTCCAGTTGTTGATGAAGATGTGAAAGCTGATGATGAGAAGGAGCAAGAGAAAGTAGCTGAGAAAGATAATGGAGAACAGATGACTACAGGAAGAAAATGGCTGCTGATTTTGATGCTTTCATGGCTGATCTAAGACAATCAACAGGCGAGGTATGTTCTAACTCTAGTAGTTCTGTTTGTTTGAAATGTTGTGAACTGCATAGTGAGGTTGACACATTAACACAACAAAACCAAAGTCTGGCTAATGAGCTCTCGAACTTAAAAGAATCAAACTGTTTTGTAAAACGAAATGAGTCATTATACTTGAAGAAAATTAAAGATTATGAAGAAGAAATTAATATTCTAACCTGTAAATGATACGATGAGTGAGAAAACAAAAGAGGTTTCTAAAAGTGCAAAGAGTTGTCTGAAGCACAACTTAAAATTTGTGAGCTTGAAAAGAAATTAAATCAATTCAATATTCATCTTTTGTCATGAAACACATGATGAATGGCCTGAAGAAGAGTAATGACAAGACTTGTGTGGGCTTCAAATGTTTGAATGAAGTTCCACCACCACTTGGTCATGACTATTCTTTCTTGCCAGATGAAGAAGAGCTTACAGAGTTTGTGTCAACTACACCTGGTAGTTCCACATCAGGAAGTGTTGATGGTTCTGAAAATGCCAAGAAGGACAATAACAGGGAACCAGTTTTGAAAACAAAGAATACACACCCTAACGATCAAAAACAAATTTTTGTTAAAAAGGTTGATTTTATTAAGGGAAGTGACATGAATGAAGAGGTCCCTGTTATTACTAAAGAGTCTAATGTGCAGTTTGCTAAGAACAAAAACAAAGAAAAATCTAAAGTTAAGCAAACTAAACAAGATCCTTCAAAGGATCATCATCATCATCATCGCCTGATGAATCTAAGCAAGAGGCTTCTGTAAAGAAGTCTTCGGCTAGAAAATCATGTTTCAAATGTCAGGAAAAAGGACATGTAGCCAGCTGCTGTCCTAACAAAAAGATTGAAGCACAGGTAAGTGAGAGGCAGAGAGAAAAATCACCAGCAAAAAGTGGTGATGGTGAGAAGAAGGTTAACTCACCAAAAATATATGTTACCAAGCAACAGAGTGTTGCTGAGGGTGTAGATAAGGCTGAAAGAGGAACTCACCAAGTTTCCTCGCTTTCAAAGAAATCAACCAAGATTTCAGCCTACATCTACATCTGGCAAATATGAAAGACCTAGAAGTAGTTCACCAAGAATGAATAACTTTAATGGTCCATCAAATAATTTCAGAAGTCAAGGTCAATATCAAAATCGATACCAGAATGTTGGTAGTCGAAATTTTTATACGATGGCTTTAGAAATTATCATCATCAAAATTCATAGAACCAAAATCATAATTTTCATAGGTCGCAAAGTCAAAACATGGTTAGGAAACCTCAGGACCACAACCCAGTGGAAATCAAAAACTATTTCCATCAACAGGTCTAAGATCCAAGACTCTGTTAGGAGTGATGGATATCGGATGGATGTTCCTATGGTTGATGAATTTGGAAGACCCAAGACCATTAAGGCTTGGGTCCCCCAATCTAACTAATTTTTTTGGATGGTGCAGGAGCTGCTAAGGAGGATTGCCAACTTGTGGTATGTTGATAGTGGCTGCTCCAGGCACATGACAGGGGATGCGAGGCTATTGACAGAGTTTGAGAATATAGATTGTGGTTATATGAATTTTGTAGGTGCTAAAGGAGGGCACATTACCGGTCGAGGAAAAGTGACCAACGGGAAGATCACACTGGACAAAGTGAACTATGTTGAACAGCTGAAGCACAATCTGATGAGCGTGTCTCAAGTCTGCGACAAGGGTCACTCGGTCCACTTTACAAAGTCTGAAGCTTTGGTGTTGAAACCTGGTTTGGTGATACCGGATGATTGGATAGTGATGAGAGCACCAAGGAGAAGTGACACTTATGTCATGGACATGGGTGCCAAGGATTCGTCTTCTGTGGTGGCGTGTTTACTCTCAAAAGCATCTGAGGCTGAGTCATTGTTGTGGCACAGACGCATGGCCCATATTCACTATCGAAAATGAACTATATTATTAAAAATGGTTTAGTGGAAGGGGCGCCAGTACAGAGGTTTCACGTGGAAGATAAATGTCTTCCATGTCAAAAAGGAAAACAACATAAGAAACCTCACAAGTCTAAAACAGTAAATTCCATAGATGTCCCTTATGAATTACTTCATATGGATCTATTCGGTCTGGTGAACGTAAGGAGCATAGGTGGAATGTACTATTTTTAGTTGTCACAGATGATACTCACCATATTCATGGGTTTTCTTTTTAGGTACAAAAGATGAGACAGCGAAGATGCTGATAGATCTTTTTACAAAATTGGAAAATGTTCATGATGCACGGATCAAGAGGATAAATGGCACGAAGTTCAAGAATCAAGTTCTAGATTCTATTGTCTTGCAAGGGAATTGAACATCAATGTTCTGCTCCTTATACACCTCAACAGAATGGAGTTGCTGAGCGGAAGAACAGGACGTTGATTGAAGCCGCAAGGACTATCCTATCTGATTCAAAGCTTCCAGTTCTTTTCTGGGGAGAAGTTGTGAACACAACTTGCTATGTCCTGAACAAAGTTTTGACGGTTAAGCGGTTTAACAAAACATGTCACGAACTATTGTTTAACCGAAAACCAAACTTAAAAGGCTTTGAACCATTTGGATTACCCTGCACCATTGTGCGAAACAAAGATAAGCAAAAATTCGGTGAGGTAGCCGATGAGGGTTACTTTATAGGCTATATGCCTGGAACACCGAATAAAAGGGTTTTTAATCTACAAACTGGTAAAATTGAGGTTGTGTTTAACATGCAAATCACTAGTTATACACCTCAACAATCAATGAGTGGTCCTGCTATATTATATGATTATGACAATGTCTTTAAATCATTTAATATTCCTGATGTTTCAAATGCAGATGAGTCTCAAGTGATCCATAATGTGATCAGTGAAGATGGTGAGTGTGACTTCATGCCTAGATCGAGTGTATCGATGACAGATGCTCCAGAAGCTTCTTCTAGTGCAGCTCCAGAGGACTCCAGTGATAGTGAGTCTGAACCTATTCAGGGGGAGGACTTCACTAATCCGTTTACTACTGCTAATATTCAAGGGGAAGTTGGATCTAATCTGGGAGATAATCTGGTTGTTGACGCCATTGCTACCACACAAGTACACAGAGATCATCCAGTTGAAAACATCATTGGTGATCCTGCTGCAGGTGTCAGACAAGAAGAGGTGTGCTCGAAGGTTCCTGTTTGTTTACTACGATTCAGAAGACTGGGTTGATAAATGAATGTTTGTATAGCTGCTTTATTGCCCAAGAGGAGCCGAAGAATGTTCATATGGCTCTGAAAGACAATTGTTGGGTTGAAGCTATGCAAGTGGAACTAGCTCAGTTCAAGAAGTTGAAAGTTTGGGAGCTAGTTGATCTACATGAAGGAGAAAAAGAAATAGGCACCAAGTGGGTGTTCAAGTGCAAGAAAGACGACCGAGGGATCTTTGATAAGGAATAAGGCTCGTTGGTGGTAAAAGGGTTCAATCAGCAAGAGGGGATTAATTATAATGAAGTGTTTGCACTAGTAGCAAGGTTGGAAGCAATTCGTTTGTTCCTAGTTTTTGCTTCATTCAAGGGCTTCAAGTTTACCAACTTGACGTGAAGAGTGTGTTTCTTTACAGGAAAGTCCAAGAAGTGGTGTATATCTCACAGCCAGACGGGTTTACTGATCCAAACTATCCAGATCGAGTCTATCGACTTGATAAGGCATTGTATGGGTTGCATCAGGCACCTAGGGCGTGGTATGAGACACTGTCAGCACATTTGTTAAAACATGGTTTCGAAAGAGGTCAGATTGACAGTACACTTTTCATCAAAAGGAAGAAGGAAGACTTTCTGCTGGTACAGGTATACGTTGATGACATCATCTTTGGATCATCAGATGAGAACATGTGTCATGATTTCGAAGAGGTAATGAAGAGCAAGTTTGAGATGAGTGCGATGGGTGAATTATCCTACTTTTTGGGTTTACAAGTTGATCAGAAAAAGGATGGGATGTTTATTCATCAGACGAAGTATGTGTATGACATTTTGTCTCGTTTCAAGATAGAGGATTATGCTACTTTCAATACACCTATCTGTGAGAATCACAATCTTGGTCCAGATCATGAGATTGTGGAGGATGTTGATCCAACTCAACTAATAAAAGTACATTAAAATATTATACAAAATACATAAGATAAATAGTGTGGTTTACACCATATCAAATATCCCCACACTTACTCTTTTTTCGTCCTCGAAAAAGAATTATGCAAACGGAATCATAGCCAAGTAATTATTCGATTTCAAAATAGGATTATTTAATAAGATTGAAACTCGTGTTAACCGCGATTGCAAGTATATGTGTCCACTTAAACCCAAACCTGGTTCCAAGCCCTTATCATGTAATTTAGTTCAAGTTCGGCTAATCTACTTAGGATCCCACAGTAAAAGCCGTATTTTTACCTAATCCGCTTCAAGCTTATAGAACACAAGGAACGAATCATTCAACCCATTTCCTAACCTTTTATACCAAAATAAAAAGAATTTAAAATCATTTTTTTCTTTATTTCTTTTTCTTTTGAGCACTTGATTTCTTTTTGCATATCTAACTACAGGTTGTCTCAACCAGAGTCACCATCCCCGAGAGCAACAATGTAGGCTTTGATATTTAAGCAATTTTTTCAACTTATCTTAGAGGGATGTAAGCTTCGCATTTTAATTTTCCTGTTATTAGTAAGTTTGCTTCACGTTTCTATTTTTGAAAAGTCCAAACCTTGTAATCGTATCTCCTTTTCGAATCATTGTAAATCCAAGGCTTTGATTTTAAGCAAATTGATCAATTATGCAAAATTCACAATCTTCATACGCAGTTATACTTCTTGTACATTCTTACCATACGTATATGAAACTACAACGTATCAATCAAGCAAAGCAATTAGTGTTTTGAACATGAAAAACATAATCAATGGCATCTTATAAATCTTACATGATCATGTTGTGATTAATTGCCACATAGTTAGGTCTCCTTTGGATTATATAACAAGCATGCTCTAGAAATAGGCCACCATTCAATCAAATATGGCATAAACATATCATAACACAACAAATAAACTACCAAAAACAATTAATTATCAAAAAAGAAGAAAAGAAACATAAGGCAACTTGCGGCCGCAAGCTGCCACACTCTCAATCCCCACTTGTTTCAAGCTTAACCAACCACCTAAACACATTAAATGCAACCCTAACTTAAACCCTAATCCCTCCTCTATATAAAAAAGAATTCCCCCATCCATTTCCCACTTTTTCAAGCCTCCAAACACTCCAAACATTCTTTCAAAATTCAGGCCTTTCTGCTGAAACACTTCAGCTTGCAAGTGAGTTTCAACTCACTTCCTTCTTCATTTAAACCTTGTTTCTTCTTCTAACACCCTTGGATAACCTCTAGGAAGGTTCTCACAAGTTTGCTTGGGCAAACTAAGGTTAAACCCCACCATTTTGAGGTCCAAAAGTGTGTTAAACTTTCTGCCCATTTTTATATTTTTAAACTTTGAAAGTTTCAAAGTTATCTTTGTGTTTTCTTCCTCAACAATGTTTGCTAAGCCCCATGGGATGTTAACCATAGGTTTTCCTGGAAAACCAAGCTGGAACAATACCATTTTTAGGGCCAAATTTTCTGTTTTGGAAGTTAAACTTATAAACTTTTCTTAAACTTGTTTTAACCATAACAACTCTATGTTACTTGTGCCTCTAATCAAGTTTTTGGTTTGTGAGCTAGCTAGACTTGTTCATACAAAATCAAGAGGTATAACATGCCTCTAAGCTTGTGGTTTTTACTTGGGTTTCTAACCCACAAGTGTTGAGCCGTCCAAGCTTACAAGCTTGTGTTTGGTGTAGGTGTGATTACATGGAGGCCTTGGCTATCCAACTTTTCAATCCACCCCTCACTTGAGATTTCCATCCATTAAGCTACAGTTCACCTTCACTAGAGTAACAAGGCTACGAAACGTCCCCAAATGTTGCCATGTTCGGGATGCATGCACCTAGCTTGCTTATTCGGTTCGAAGCGTAGCTTAGTGAAGTACTTTATTCTTGACCATCCGGATTGTCCTTGTGGCAATTTGTGCCTTGTTGAATCTTACGAAAGATGTTTTGGACGGTTATCCTCCTACCTCCATGCATGACTTCTATTACATCCATGTCTTATATGAAATCTATGATAAACCTTGTAATAATATATGTAAACTATATATGTAAATAATAAATATAAACGAACCTTTGACGATGACCATATGGTTACTTGTCCTAATATTAGGTTATTTTATCTAAGACATAATCATCGTTACGATTCTATTGGGCATGACCCATAAAAACACAAACACCCTTCGGGGCTTATAGTGTCAAAAACGAGCGTTAACGTCTAGATAAATACTTTCGACTATAATACTTTTTGCGTACTTTAAATTCCTAAAATTACCAAACTCCACCGTCATTCCAATGCTCACACACCTACGTTACCTTGTGTAGGATAACTTGGTGTTCGTCCCCCTAATCAACCTAAGCTTTCACGGAATTAACTTTGCAAAACCGTGAGTACACTCGACACCCTTTTTATGCTTTACACTTTTGGGTGCAACATGTTACTCTATCATAAACACACAAAATCACACTTTTATTCTATGAAATCACACAAACAATCCATCATACATGCTATAGTTATGTGGTACTTGAATTGTTTACTTGGTACATTCTTATGTGATACTAAATGTCATTAACTTCGATCAAGCCTCCCTTAACAGGTATAGCGCTATAGGAGTAACGCACCGCCCGTATTCTTATGGTCAATGTTAAGTTTTCTTTTAATCTATTATGTGGTACACTGAGGATTGACTTGTAGTTCACATGCCTTGTTTACATTAATCTCGTATACTAGCTTATCATGTGGATTTGTTTAAACGTTTTTACTACTTATGTAATGTTATCAAACTTGTGTACTCGCCAATACTTTGTTATTGAACTATACTTTTTAACATGTTGCAGGTTGATGAATTGGTATGATGAAACTCAGTAGGATCAACATAGGAACACACTTAGAAAGCTAAGTTAATTATTGTGTTTTTGTTGAACTTATCTCGTTGTTGTTATTTTGTACTCGAATTATGTTGTATTTGAAAATTTGATGAATGAAATGAAATGGGTTGTTTAATTAAATATTGTCACAATTAGTGTTATGATGTCTGAGGAATCTCGTTCTCCTCACTCCGATGTTTCCGCCATCGGTTGGGTGTGACAGATTGGTATCAGAGCCATAACTATAGGGAATTGGGTAGAATTACCAATTTCGACCTAGTCTATAGTTTAAGTGACAAACTTGACCTTTCTTGATTCATGCTTAAAATGTTAATTCTTCCTATTTGTTTCTTCCTATTTATTTTGTCTTAATATATATGCAATGTGTCTTTCCTAAGACACTTACACAATTTACACACTTGAAGACTTGAAGACACTCATACTATAAACGAGACGATCTCACCAAAATAGGGGTGGAACCGCACTTTGGTGATCACTCTCAATCCGTGTGTTCGATTTTACAAAAATTACACATCAAGTTAGGAGTGAAATCCACATCTTGATGGAATTTCCATTTCATAGTCTAGTGAACCCTTACCAATGAGTCGGAATTCGCTCCTCGTTTGGTAAGTACCAACCACGCTTAGGGTTCGATGTTGTCAAGTTAGGGGGAAACTCGCACCTTGTCAACTAGTCCCATTCCTCGATTTTCACTCTTGCCAAAGTTTCATTTTCCGATCGGTTAGAGACGTGTAGTAACTGGAAGGGTAAAGTGTCGTTAATCGCTTCTTGATGAGAGCACTTTACCTATAGGCCAAAGCACGTTTCTCTAATTTGAAAGGATATCGATTCACTTTGGAATAGTCAACGTTTCTCAACCCGAAACACTCTTATGTTTTACTAAGCCTATCCTTTTATGTACTCAATTATCATGTGTGTTTAATACTTGTTACCTTATTCATTTCTAACCCGATGCACAACTTACACACCTTTCATAACTGAAAACAATAATAATAATCCTCGTGAACCAACTAAATTTATACTCCTTATGCAAATCATACATGTTTATTCTTTTGAATGCTTTTATGCTTACGCTATCTATGTGAATTCATATGTGTTACATAATACTTATATGCTCAAAAACGATTTCTTTTATAAAACGCATTATGATCAAAGCCTTAATCTCTCTTCTATTGTCGAATCCTTTAGATGTCTTTCTCTCAAAGCGTTATGGGAAAAAATAAGTCTAAGTCAAGGTCGCAATCCGATTCGATGTCCAAAAGGATTGCATGAAATTCATGGCCGAACAAATGGTCTAGCGTATGGCCAATGTCATACCCGAGATCGTCAGCAAGATTCAACCTCCACCCATGCCGAATCACCCCACACCTTCGTCGACTCCAAGGCAGAACCACCTAAATCAACCTTTACCTATAAGCATTTTTGCTCCTGCAACCCCCATCCTTTCACCGGCGAAGGGGATGCCACCAAGTTACTCCAATGGTTTGACGCCATTGAGGTTACTTTTCTCCAAAGTGGTTGTCCCGACCACCTACGTACCATGAACGCTACAGGAGTATTCTGATCGAGGGCTCTTGATTGGTGGACTTCTGAGCGTAACGCTCGTGGTAACGATACCGCTCACGCCCTACCATGGATCAAGCTTAAAAAGCTGATGGAGAATGAATTATGTCTTCCCCACTAACGCCAATGACTCGAGAACGAGTTTTGGAACCTTAAACAGGTGGGGAATGACAACGTCGGCCTCACGGCCCGTTTTAAGCAGCTGAGTGTGATCTGCCGAGCCAAGTCGACACGGCCTAAAAAGCAGTTGCCAAGTACATACCTGCCTCCCTCCTCACCTCACGGATCTTGTCGACACCACCTCACCCAAAACCCTTAAGGAAGCTTTTCGCCTATCTGCCCGACTAACAATAACCACGTCCTTCATGAAGCCTCCAAGGCTTCATTAAGGAAAGCCCATAAAGCCACCACCGAAGCCCTCACCGAGCCTACCTTGCCCAAACTCCTGAGAAGCAACACCAAAGGCAAGAAGCGGAGGGCTTCGAGCCAGAACTGCGCGGTAGTCACTCCGCCAAACCCTCAACAGCTAGCCTTCGCCTCTCCTGAACCCATCAAGAAAACATACACTGGGCCGCATCCCAAGTGTAACACATGTCCTTTCCACCATCCGGTTACTGCCCCTTGCCGCCTATGCACTATCTGCAATAGGTATGGACACTTCGCCCAACAATGTCGAAGTGCTCCGCAAGCCCCTACCAACCAAGTCCGAGCCATAACCGCACCCCAAAACCCTATCGCCAACCAAAACCGACCACTTGCACCTACCGTTCGTGCCAGCTTCAGATGCGGAGATCCAAATCACTTCGCCAACAACCGCCCGCAGCGCAACAACAACAACAGTCAGCAGCAGCAGCAAGCTCGCGGTCGAGCCTTTGTCATCACAGCCACACAAGCTCAAAACTCCAACTATGTCATTTCATGTACGTTTCTCGTTAACAATGTTTACGCTACGTGTTTATTTGAAACTGGTGCGGATAAAAGTTTTGTATCCATTGAATTCGAACCTTTGCTTATGTGTAGACGTTCTAAGTTGCCTAAATCATTCGAAGTTGAAGTCGCTGAGGGAAAATCCGTCACTGTTGATTTTGTCTTATCCAATTGTTCTTTGAATCTCAACGATCATATTTTTTCCATTGACCACATACCCATGCAAATGGGTAGCTTCGATATCATAGTAGGTATGGATTGGATTAGGTGAGTCCGTGCTGAAGTTGTTTGTTCCGAAAAGTTCATTCTTATTCCCCTTCCCAATAACGATTCCTTACACGTCTATGGCGAGAAACCCTCCAAAGGTCTCAAGCTTATGTCGTGTATCCAAGCGAACAAGTACTTGAGCAAGGAATACTTCGCCTTTCTTGCCCACATTGTGGAAAAGAAGGATAAGGGTCCAAGCGTGAGCAAAGTTCCCGTTGTACGTGATTACCCTGACGTCTTTCCCGAGGATCTTCCTGGTCCTCCTCCTCCTCGTTCAGTTGGCTTTTGCATAGACCTCATCCCTGGCGCAACTCCCGTCGCAAAATCCCCCTATCGTCTAGCACCCTCGGAGATGCAAGAGCTATCTAGCCAACTTCAGGAGCTTCTTGATAAAGGCTTCATACGTCCTAGCACATCTCCTTGGGGCGCTCCCGTTCTATTCGTAAAAAAGAAAGACGGATCTTTTCGAATGTGCATTGACTATCGTGAGCTCAACAAGCTTACGGTCAAGAACCGATACCCTCTTCCTCGCATCGACGACCTTTTTGATCAGCTTCAAGGCGCTACTTCTTTCACAAGATCGACCTTCGCTCTTGTTATCATCAACTCCGAGTCCTCGAAGAAGATATACCCAAAACCGCGTTTCGCATATGTTGTGGGCACTACGAGTTCGTGGTCATGCCATTTGGTTTAACCAACGCACCCGCCGTGTTTATGGATTTAATGAACCGCGTGTGTAAGCCCTATCTCGACTGATTCGTGATCATCTTCATTGACGATATCCTAATCTATTCCAAGACGCGAGAAGAGCATGAGCGACACTTGCATCTTATCCTTCAGCTTTTGCGTACTGAACGTCTTTACACCAAGTTCTCCAAGTGTGAGTTTTGGCTAAAGGAGGTTCAATTCCTTGGTCATGTCGTCAACGAACTTGGTATTCACGTTGAACCCGCAAAAATCAAGGCGGTGAAGAATTGGATTGCTCCTAAGTCTCCATCCGAAATTCGCTCGTTTCTCGGCTTAGCCGGTTATTACCGTCGGTATATTTCGAATTTCTCTAAAATTTTCGTGCCTCTCACTTCCTTGACTCAAAAGGATAAGCCTTTTGTTTGGGGTTCCGAACAAGAGGACTCTTTTCAAACACTCAAGGGCATGCTTTGCAATGCTCCTATCCAAGCCATTCCCGATGGTACCGATGACTTTGCGTGTATTGCGATGCCTCAAGGCAAGGTCTTGGTTGCGTTCTTATGCAACAAGACAAGGTCATCGCTTACGTGTCATGACAACTCAAAATTCATGAGAAAAACTATACTACGCAAGACCTTGAACTTGGTGCAGTTGTTTTTGCATTAAAGATTTGGTGACACTACCTTTATAGTACAAAGTGTATGGTCTTCAGCGACCATAAGAGCCTCCAGCACATCTTTAATAAAAAAGAACTCAACATGCGTCAGCGTCGTTGGGTGGAATTGTTAAACGACTACGACTGTGATATTCGCTACCACCCTGGTAAGGCCAATGTTGTGGCCGATGCATTTAGTCGGAAAACTTATGTTAAGAGTGTCCATTGCTACCAAACTTTGGGAAAGCTTCAAGAGATGATTTGTGAGGCACAATACTCAACCGTTAATGAGGGTAACCTCGATAATGAGTTGAAGTGTGGTGCTAAAAACCAACTACTGACCAAATCCAATGGCATCATGTGCTATCTTGACCGTATTTAGATTCCTAACCGTGAATCTTCATGACCTCTTGATGAGTGAAGCTTATAAGTCTCGGTATTCTATTCATCCTGGTGCCGATAAGATGTATCACGACCTTTGTGCGTCATATTGGTGGCCTGGAATGAAGAAAGATATCGCCTGTTACGTTTCAAAGTGCCTTACTTCTTCCAAAATAAAGGCCGAACATCAACGCCCTCTAGCTTACTCGAGCAACCAGAAATTCCTGTTTGGAAATGGGAAAGTATTTCTATGGATTTCATTACCAAACTCCTCGAACATCATCTGGTCACGATAGTATTTGGGTAATCGTGGACCGTCTGACCAAGTCCACTCATTTCCTTCCCATATGTGATGACTTTCAAGTCGAGAAATTGGCTCGTATCTACACGGATGAAGTCATTTATCGTCGTGGTGTCCCTGTTGATATTATTTCGGACCGTGATGGTCGTTTCATTTCCCGTCTTTGGAAAACGTTTCAAAAAGCTCTTGGTACTCACCTCAATCTCAGTACTGCTTTCCATCCTCAGTCTGATGGTCAAACCGAGCGTACTATCCAAACTCTAGAGAACATGCTTCGTTCTTGTGTAATTGATTTTGGTGGCAACTCGGACATGCACTTGCCTTTGGTCGAATTCTCGTACAATAACAGTTACTATGCGAGTATTCAAATGGCACCTTTTGAGGAATTTTATGGACGCAAGTGTCGATCGCCTATTTGTTGGCACGAGATCGGCGAAGCTCAAATCATTGGTCCCGAGCTTATACAACAGACGACGGACAAGATTTTGAAGATTCAGGACAACGTGCTCAAACCCAGAAGTCGACAAAAGAGTTATGCAGATAAAAGACGCAAGCCTTTGGAATTCAATGTTGGTAACTTTGTACTTCTCAAGGTATCCCCTTAGAAGGGTGTGGTCTGTTTCGGGAAAAAGGGAAGCTCGCTCCTTGCAATGTAGGTCCTTTCAAGATTCTCGAAAGGATTGACAAGGTAGCATACCGACTGGGCCTACAACAAGAGCTTAACAACGTACATCCTACCTTCACTTCTCAAACTAGAAGAGATGTCTCGCCGAAGAAGGACTCCAAGTTCCCCTTGAAGATCTTAAAATTAACGAAACCTTGCACTTGGTGGAGAAACCAGTCGAAATCATGGATCGAGGCACTAAGCAACTAAGGCGCAATCAAATTCCTATCGTGAAGGTTCGATGGGAAGGAAAACATGGCGCTGAGTTTACTTGGGAACTTGAAAGCGACATGAAGACTAAGTATCCACATTTGTTCGTTGCATCTTCCTAAATTTCGGGACGAAATTCCTTAAAGGACGGGAGACTGTAACGCTTGTATTTGTAACTTTCGTTTTTAGTAAGTTTGCTTCACGATTCTATTTTTTGAAAAGTCCAAACCATGTAATCGTATCTCGTTTTCGAATCATTGTAAATCCAAGGCTTTGATTTTAAGAAAATTGATCAATTATGCAAAATTCACAATCTTCATACGCAGTTGTACTTATGTTCATATACGAATTCGATACGCAATTTATAGCTTCAATTCTTCTTGTACATTCTTACCATACGTTTATGAAACTACAACGTATCAATCAAGCAAAGCAATTAGTGTTTTGAACATGAAAAACATAATCAATGGCATCTTATAAATCTTACATGATCATGTTGTGATTAATTGCCACATAGTTAGGTCTGGTTTGGATTATATAACAAGCATGCATCTAGAAATAGGCCACCATTCAATCAAATATGGTATAAACATATCATAACACAACAAGTAAACTACGAAAAACAATTAATTAACAAAAAAAGAAGAAAAGAAACATAAGGCAGCTTGCGGCCGCAAGTTGCCACACTCTCAATCCCCACTTGTTTCAAGCTTAACCAACCACCTAAACACATTAAATGCAACCCTAACTTAAACCCTAATCCCTCCTCTATATAAACAAGCATTCCCCCATCCATTTCTAACTTTTTCAAGCCTCCAAACGCTCCAAATATTCTTTCAAAGTTCAGGCCTTTCTGCTGAAACACTTTAGCTTGCAAGTGAGTTTCAACTCACTTCCTTCTTCCTTTAAACCTTTTTTCTTCTTCTAACACCCTTGGATAACCTCTAGGAAGGTTCTCACAAGTTTGCTTGGGCAAACTAAGGTGAATCCCCACCATTTTGAGGTCCAAAAGTGTGTTAAACTTTCTGCCCATTTTTATATTTTCAAACTTTAAAAGTTTCAAAGTTATCTTTGTGTTTTCTTCCTCAACAATGTTTGCTAAGCCCCATGGGATGTTACCATAGGTTTTCCATGAAAACCAAGGTGGAACAATACCATTTTTAGAGCCAACCTTTCTGTTTTGGAAGTTAAACCTATAAACTTTTCTTAAACTTGTTTTACCCATAACAACTCTATGCAACTTGTGCCTCTAATCAAGTTTATGGTTAGTGAGCTAGCTAGACTTGTTCATACAAAATCAAGAAGTATAACATGCCTCTAAGCTTGTGGTTTTTACTTGGGTTTCTAACCCACAAGTGTTGAGCCATCCAAGCTTACAAGCTTGTGTTTGGTGTAGGTGTGATTACATGGAGGCCTTCGCTGCCAACTTTTCAATCCAACCCTCACTTGATGATTTCCATCCATTAAGCTACGGTTCACCTTCACTAGCGTAACAAGGCTACGACACATCCCCTAACGTTGCCATGTTCGGGATGCACGCACCTAGCTTGCTTATTCGGTTCGAAGCGTAGCTTAGTGAAGTACTATATTCTTGACCATCTGGATTGTCCTTTTGGCAATTTGTGCATTGGTGAATCTTGCGAAAGAGGTTTAGGACGGTTATCCTCCTACCTCCATGCATGACCTCTATGACTTATATGAAATCCATGACTTATATGAAATCTATGATAAACTTGTAATAATATATGTTAGCTATATATGTAAATAATAAATATAACCGAACCTTTGACGATGACGATATGATTACTTGTCCTAATACTAGGTTATTTTATCTAAGACCTAACCATCGTTACGATTCTATTGGGCATGACCCATAAAACCCAAACACCCTTTGGGGCTTATAGTGTAAAAAACGAGCGTTAACGTCTAGATAAATACTTTCGACTATACATACTTTTTTGCGTACTTTAAATTCCTAAAATTACCAAACTCCACCGTTATTCCAATACTCACACACCTATGTTACCTTGTGTAGGATAACTCGGTGTTCGTCCCCCTAATCAACCTAAATGCTTTCACAGAATTAACTTTGCAAAACCGTGAGTACACTCGACACCCTTTTTATGCTTTACACTTTTGGTGCAACATGTTACTCTATCATAAACACACTAAATCACACTTTTATTCTATGAAATCACACAAACAATCCATCATACATGCTATAGTTATGTGATACTTGAATTGTTTACTTGGAACATTCTTATGTGATACTAAATGTCATTAACTTCGATCAAGCATCCCTTAACATGTATAGCGCTATAGGAGTAACTCACGCCTGTATTCTTGAGGTCAATATTAAGTTTTTAATCTATTATGCGTTACCTGAGGATTGACTTGTAGTTCACATGCCATGTTTACATTATTCTCGTATACTAGCTTATCATGTGGATTTGTTTAAACGTTTTTACTACTTATGCTATGATATCAAACTTGTGTACTCGCCAATACCTTGTTATTGAACTATACTTTTTAACATGTTGCAGGTTGATGAAGTTTGTATGATGAAACTTAGTAGGATTGGCATAGAAACACGCTTAGAGTGCTAAGTTAATTATTATGTTTTTGTTGAACTTATCTCGTTGTTGTTATTTTGTACTCGAATTATGTTGTATTTGAAAATTTGATGAATGAAATGAAATGGGTTGTTTAATTAAATATTGTCCCAATTTTATGATGTCTCGAGCAATCTCGTTCGTCTCACTCCGATGTTCCGCCATCGTTTGGGGTGTGACAAGGGATTCTCGATCAGTGTCACCATCACCAAGGGAGATTCCATAGGTCTTGTCTACTTTTTCAATCAAGCTCATTTTTTTCTATATTTTTCTTCCATTTATATCATCAAAAATTCTAAAGATTTAGCTTATAACGGCATTCCTTATACTATTTTTGACAGTTTCGGCTTCCCATTTTTCCTATATGAGTATCCACTAGTAGACCAACATTTAAGGTATATTAATCTCAAAGAAACTAAGAACCAAATCGAGCCTACTCACATACCCCAAGTTAAACACAAACTCAACCTTTTATTTTTCATATTATCATTATTTGAAACCGAATAAAAACTCAAGGTTTCTATCATTTTCCGTTTATATTTTTGCAAACTTATTCTCAAAAGACATTTTCTGATTTTGTTAATTTTTTTTTCAAATAAAGATCTACTCTACTACTCAACTATCACATCCCTACACTTAAATTTTGCATTGTCCCTAATTTAGAATGGAAACCGACTCAAAATACTAAAATAAATAGGAAATAAAAAAACAAAAGGCATAAATCAAAAAGGACTTAGCTGGTTAATAACGTGTACGCTCCATAAATTCTCGTCCAATCCACCTCCGATCGTATAGTGTTTCGTTCGCGATCGGCCACTGACTCTAACTGACATACTTGATAAATGCCTGATATTCGAAAAGCAGCTCCAAAATCACCCGCATGGAGATTGGACACAGGTGGTACATATCCAAACCTGCATAAACAAAAACAAGCAAAAACCAAAGTTGTACCGACTCGATACAAAAACTAACTTATAAATAATAATAATTTAGACTCATGGTACAAAATAAACAACTCAATATACACATAAACACGTACCGTGAACGGACCGGAAATACACCACATATAAATATTTAACAAACTCTACAAAACCTCCCCACAATTGAACTTAATCAGGAGGTTTTTCTTTGATCTGGACCCTATCAACCCGTTTGATTCCACCCGGTCCTCAAAAATAGTTAAAAATTTAATGGCGGGATAACAAAATATTTTAATAATATTAAACGGGTCAGACCACCAGAATTTATACTTACCTGGAAGAAACCAAATGCGCGGCATGTAGCGAGAGGATTGATCGTGCTTGAACGGCTCCTTCCGCTCCAACGTATATAAACCTTTGATCCTCTTCCAGATCCGATCCTGTCTTTTCTCTTTCATCGCCTTCTCCCATGGCTTTGCTGATTTTACAGGTTCACCTATCACTAACACCACGGGCCAGCTGTGCTGTTCTTCCTCTTCCACCACTTCCACAAGATGATCCCCACACTTAGTCTCTTCGTCTAGGGCAGGTTCGATCACCTCTGACGGTTCACCTACAAGTAGGGCATCAAAATATGCTATATCCCCATTAGGATATAACTCTCCTACGTCTTCATAGACCGGTAAACTATCTAATTCTAACTCTAAAAACTCATCCTCCCTAGACAACTTAATTTCAACCTCTTGATTTTCTTCCTCTACACCAAACAGAAACCTTATTGAATCTCCTAACTCCACTTCCTCTTCAGTCACTTCTAAATTCAGTAATGACCTTTGATAGGTAGCCCAATCTTCTTCATCTATTTCATCATCAGAGTCACTCCCAAAATCATATATAGTAACCTATGGTACCGGAGGTGGGACTTCATTGTCCACTTTCGTCCCCGTGACTAGAGTGATCTCTGCATCTGACTCATCTTCATACGGTAGCTCTTTCCCCAGTTCTGGAAATGTTGGGATTAATTCTCCACTAGAAAGCATGTAACTGAGGTAGTTACCTTCCGCATCATATGTATAGCCAGTCGTTGGTTGTTCGGGTTGAACTTCTTTCTCTTCATTCAGTCTCCTAGCAATGTCTTCTAAGGTACGTTGAAGATCTAAAAGAGCAGTTTGTCGATTTCTCAGGATGATATCGTGCTTCGTTAGGGTCTTTTGGGTATCGGCGTCCTTAGCAACTAATTGAACCAACAACTCCTCTTTCCTGCCCCAAGCATTATCATTATCCCCAACATAGTTGCTATTGGAGTGTTGATCATAATATTGCCCCTTGTTATGCTACGGCTGCTGATACAGATCATCGTAATAGCACGAACGATACCCCTTTGAATAATATGGTTGCGGCTGCACAAAAGGGTTAGCGTAACAACATGCTAAGGACCCCACATATTGTGGACATATAAGAGTAAAATGGGGTCCTCCACAAATCTCACACATATTTAAAAAAACTCAAAAGAAATAAAAGACACGGACTGTTAGACTCCTATGACTCAATATACAAAAGCAAAGTAGACTCACAGACTCACCACAAAACAAAAAAGACAAGTAGCACAGATTTCACAGTTAAGTGTAGTCAAAGCTAATAAAAGCAATCGCCAAGAGTCCCCGGCAACGGAGCCAAAAACTTGATGTGATAAAAATGGTCTATAAAAACTAACTAATTTTAACCTTAAACTGGACACTCTAAGTTTTAAATTCATAAACTAAGAATCTCTAAAACCTAGACCACCAAACCGGCAAGTGTACCGATCAATGTAGTATAGCCTAAGTAAGTCCGAGTATTGAACCCACGAGACTCTCTAACTACGTTAACTAGACTCGACTCACTTATCTAAAACTAACACGACTTAATTTGTTTTGTTGTTTGAGAGGGGAGCTCTAAATATCCTAAAATTTCAATTAATTAAAACTAATTAACTAAATTAACTGGACACTAACTAACTTGGGTTTACTTAGATGATGGAACAGACTACCTAGACGGAAATCCTGGATTGTACTAGTAATGACTTTATTATGTTTACTAATTATTATGGAACCAGGATCTGAATCTTCTGAACCTACCGAGACACCGAACAAGAACCTCGACCCTTATCAAGGAGACACTTATGGAGCTCTAAATAGGATGTTATGATTATCGGTTACTAGACTCCTTCACAGGTTATCTAGGTTTACAAAAGTACCCTAATATGATTCACTCCCTCACGGGCTATAAACCTATGATAAGCTTGGAATTTCAGTTTAACTTGTTAGACAACTATCACTAAGGAAACTAGTTCAGACTTAGCAATTTAATGACCAAGACCTAAGAATAATTTCGCACATCACATCTATTGAAATTAGTATTGTAAGTCCCGAAAATCCGGATCTAACAACAATATCACACAATCACCAAGGATGGGTGGAATCCAAACTAGGTTATATTCAAGAAAACCGAAAAGATGAAAGAACAACACGAATCAACTTTAACACCTTGCACACGATTCTTTACTTGAACAAGCAAAACCGTCTGGTACAGGATGGAGGCTCTCTAGAGAAATCCCAAAAGTCTAACCCTAGAAATGACATAAGCTTAGCTTTATACCTAGGGTAAGGGCATGCCCCTCATGGGCTTGCCTATGGACTTGCCTGGCCCACATGGCCTATGGCATGCCCAAATGACCTATAAAGGTCCAAACATCATACAAACTAACCCAGTTAATCCCGATTAACTACCATAGACTATTGCGTATATTTGATGCATCAATCTCAGACTTCTAAGACCTAACAATCTCCCCCTATACTGATGCATCAAATTGTCTTCATAACATAAATTAAGCAACGTCTTCAACATCGTCTATGGTTGTCGCTATGCTGTAAGTGTTGTGGAAGTCAGTCTGACACTTCAACGAACTCTCAGCATCGGGTCTCTTTCTTCAGCTCTTGTGGTTAGCATAATATCAGGATCTTGATCAGCTTTGGTTGAAACATCTTTGTCAAAAAGAATGTGAGCGGAGGAATCTCAGGAGCTCTTTTCTTCTTCATTCTTTCTCTTTCAAGCAAGCAGGTTCACAGGTACTTCTTCAAATGTACTATCACAGTCAGACGATGACTGGTATCTGGTTCTTCTGACTCGGTACACTTTGCTGTTGTGATGCTTCATGCTTTGTCTGCAACTAACAGCATCTTAATTTCAACATGTAGCGCCCCGTATTTTAATTGTTATTTAATAATAATAATAATAATAACAATAATAGTATCCTGCCCTATGACATGACATTCGGTTGTGGAAACGGAATTCAGAACCGTAACGGGCCGCGTAAAACACAAAGAAATGGGCCTTGAATCCAACCTACCTAACCTACCTATATAAACAACCTTATACATCATCTCATCCCTAAAACCCTAGCCTCCCTCTCACTACCCCCCCCCTCCTCTCTCGGTTTTCCGGCCGTCAGAGATCCGGCGATGGCGCCGGTGTCGGCAAACGAATTCCCACACCTAACACCCCTTCTCCTTCCTCCCAGGAACCCCACACACCCGACACCCTCTCTCTCGTTGCTCCCTCCTCCTCTACCGGCGACACCCACAACACCAGCACCTCCCTTTCTTCTTCTCCGGCCACACCTGCTACACCCTCACCTCCTCTTCTCCTCCACCGCAAACCACCACATCAAGTCACCACTCGCCCCCACACCAAAACCCCCTCGTCACCTCGATTAACCAGCCTGACCACCACCATCTAGAGGTGGTGGCGGCGACGAGATGAGAGAGAGGGGGAGGGGGAGGGAGAGATCGAGAAGAGAGAGAGATGGCACAGCAGTAGCGCCAGCGGCAACGGCGACGACGGTGGCAGTGGTCGTCCCGGCTCAGCTTAGTTCGGGTCCCAGCTGGTTCGGCTTCGATTCCGGTCAGTCGTTCAGATCAAGGTCAACATCGGTACGGTTCGTTTTCATATTCGGGTTTTCTTTCTTGTTCTTAGCTCGGTTTCGCTCGGTTGCCTATTTAGATCTTGTTTTATTGATTCAGATTAACTCGGTTCAAGCCGCGTGACTCGGGTCAGCTTCGGTTCGGTCAACCCGGTCAAACCTGATCAAAGCTCGGATCTGGTAAAACAGTCAACTTTTGCGTCGGGTCAGTCTCGTTGCCTCGGGCCGACTCGGGTTCGGGTAAAATGAAGTTATGTATTTTAGCTTTTCATTATTTAGATGTTCTAAAGCAAAAAAATCGAAAGCATTGTAACTTGTAATAAATATAGATATACATATATAAATATATATAGCGAACCGTTATGGTTGTGTTTTGAAAACATTTAATCGACACATTGGTGTTGTCGGGATCGTCCAAAAATAGGGGAAACTCTGCCCGTTTTTCGTCAAAACATACCAATATATTTTGTTAAAAATGAATACTTATATATTTATTACATCATTCGACAGAATAATATTTATTTAGCTTACTGACAAAATATGTATATTTCTCCTTCGACAAAATATAAATTATTTATTAAACTTCCGACGAAATATATATTTATAATTATTGAACTTCTCGACAACAAAGTGTATTTACTTAATATACCTTTCGACAAGATATATATTTACTTATTAGATCTTTTCGACAAATACATATATATGTACATAATACACTTTCCGACACCATATATATAAATATCACACTTTTTCGATAAATATATATATATATATATATTATATATATATATATATAATTCCTTTCGACAATATATATATATTATTCTTTTCGTTAAATATATATAGATATATACTTTAGAGTCGAAAACTAAAGATAACATATCGAATTCGAATAATTTTTACAACAAATGAATATGAATATATTTAATCAATATTTTGACAAAACTTCTATAATACTTTCGGCAAATTTTTAAAACTAACATTGTTGTACAAACCATGCTATATATATATATACTACGTTCATCCAGCTTCAATTCAAATCCTTCATCTAATCTCGATTAGTCATACACATTCGTTTGCCAATTAAGCTGACCTCGGTGTCCCCTTTCTCCCACTCATCAACTCGTCGCGGATTACCAAAGAAGACTTTGCAATTTTGTGAGTACACTCGACCCACTTTTGTTTATATCACTTTTTGGTGGTAACATGTTTCCATATACAAAAATCACAAACACTTAAACTTTATGAAACGCACAAACAATCCTATACACATGACTACCTGAATCGTATACTTGTTGCTTGTCTGGGATATTCGTTATGCTATGCTTTAGTCATTAACTATTTTTAGCCTTCGTTTGACATGCTTAGCGCTATAGGAATTCACGCATCCACCTCCATCGTGTTATTCGTGAGGTCATGTTAAAACATCGTGATTGCGTTAAGGGTTTGATTATTAGTATTGCATACCTTGATATTGCTCTTGTATAGATTTGGTTGCCATGAGGATTGTTAAAACTTTATTCGTATACGCATGCTATGCTTAAACATGTGTACTCGCCTTTGCTTTTGCATTGACTTTATTTTAAAACTTGTTACAGGTTGAAGGAGATGAGGCTATGACTTAGATACACACATTTTAGATGTTAGATTTATAAATGTTGTACCAAATTTTGTTATGTTTTATGAACTTATTGTATTGCTTCATGTTGTATTTGACAATGTTGTGAAATGAAATTTGGATTTAATTGAATATTGTCATTTATTAGCGTTGTGAGCAATGAGCAATCTCGTTTTCGTCTCATCCCGATGTTTCCGCCATTGGTTGGGGTGTGACAGATTGGTATCAGAGCCATAACTATAGGGAATTAGGAAAATTGCCATGCTTTTGACCTAGTCTAATGTTTAGTACCACATTCGACCATACGTGATTCACATGCTAATTTCTTAAAATGACTCTTATGTGCTAAATTCATGAAATGCTTTACATGTTCATACTTGTTACATTATCTCAATCATAAGCTTTCCTAATGCATTTACTCGATTATACTAAACTCGAAAACACTCATATTGAACAATCGAGACGACTCCACCAAAATAGGCGTGAAATCCACAATTTGGTGAATGACTCTCAATCCACCCAATCTTTTACGCGAAAATCGCCATCAAGTTAGGAGTGACATCCTCACCTTGACGGGGAATTTCCAATTCAAACTCTAGTGGATCCTCGACAAAGTGTCGAACTATAGTTTGACTCAACGAGTACCAACCACACTTAGGGTACGAAATCGCCAAGTTAGGAGTGAAACCCGCACCTTGTCGATTAAGTCTCATTCCTCGATTTTCAATCTCGCCAAAGTTTCGACTTTCCAATCGATTAGAGACGTGTAGTAACTGGAAGGTTAAAATGTTGTTAATCGCTCCTCGACGAGAGCATTTTACCTATAGGCCAAAGCACGTTTCTCTAATTTGAAAGGATCTTCGAATCACTTTCGAATAGCCGACGTTTCTCCACCCGAAACAATCTAATGTTTTATAAATTTCAATTTGTATGTGAACCTTATATATGCTTGTTACACTTCACATCATTTTAAGGTTTTTAAACAAATCATACTAAACTTTTTCATATATATCTATACGTATTTACATGCATGATTTCAAGACGTCACCAACTATACTTATATTTCTCGAAAATCCCGAATGGAGACCCACCGTCGAGATAGCAGTGATTTCCTTACCTTGACAGTCAGACTCTGTTTCTTTCTTTCTTTAAAACGACCTCACCAACGGGTTAGGGGTGATTCCCATACCTCGATGATGGTTACCAACCCTCCTTCTTGGAGACTTTATTATGTAAACCACGCGTTTAAAATTGTATGCCTAAATCTTTTCTCGTATTGTCAAAAATTCCTACTTAAGAAAATTTCAAAACGTACTACTTTATCAAACGTAATTATTATCCTACAACCTGTTTCATACAAATCACGTATACGTATACTTGGTCACCACGTGAAACGTTTTGTTTCTCGATTTTCAAATCTTGACGGAATGCTACCTACCAACTTAATCGGTCTAACGAATACCTTGCCCACAAGTCTTATGTTTAACTTAATCACTAAAACACGCTCACACAATAACTTTATGTTAAGAATTTTCGTTTGTAAACAAAAAATCAAACCAATATCTTATAGGCATTATGGGATCGTTGTACTAAAGGTGTGTTTGGGATTGCTTTTGCAACCTAATATTTTTATTTTGTGTTTGAAAGCGCAAATATTAAATAAATAAATAAATAAAAATCTATTTTTAGTGTTTGGTAAATAATTAATAAAAAATATAATAATAATATAAAAAAACTGATTTGTTTTACGTATTTTAGAGATCAAAGCTCATCTATCTATAACTTTATATATACATGTATATATATTTTCCAAACACTCAAATAGTTGATTACCTGATTTTTGTGATATCAAATAACATAATCAAATCCAAACACTATCTTCCTGCAGCACGTTTTGTTACTAATTATCTGATTTTGATTATTCAGAACGCATAATCTATTTTCAAAACTCAACACCAAACACCCTCTAAATCTCTTATGGTGATTAATAAAACATTTTGCTAGACAATTTTCAACGACCATTAAATCCATTATTCCATATTCCCTCTCAAGGGTCAACGTTTCACAAGAACCACTAAATTTCTAGTTTCTTATCTGGATGTAATATCCTTTGTAAACGATGCGAACTTACTATTTTAAGACCTTATCATACATCACCCAAAATGTCACCTCAATTTCAAAACACGTGGGCAAGAAAACTTTATAAGGACCAACCATCTTCGACTTACGTAAGTTCTTCTAAAACAAGTGTAGCATTCCTGTCCTTTACCAAATACGTAATGCAAAATCAATATGTACTTTATATTCTTTTATATTCACAAGCTAGACCTACGTGTAAGTCAAACTTAAACCTATTTTAGAAGCGATAACCTCAATGTTTTTGCTCAAACAACTATACATGCATATCCTCGTACATGGTTTAGTCAACTGTTGCATGACATTTTAATTGTATCATTCGTTTTACATACCCTGATTTCTCGACTATTTTATGTAAATAAATTCGTTGCGCACAATTCATAGCTTACGCACAATCATCCTCTTTTACACTTGTTGACGTTCATAATTATACACATATTCATGTTCATGAACATACGTGTCATCATTCATGGTTATACTTATCATCACATTCATGCATATATGTCTTACATCCATGCTTATACTTATTTCCATACTTATGCTTATACTCATACACATACCTATACTTGTACTCGTATTCGTACATTCGTGCCTATGCGCGAGCGAAACCCGAAGGATTCGCTTACGTGGGCCACATGCATATGTTGCACGCGAACATGCTTACACACTACATTCTTACACGCACACAAACTCATTTTCAGCAGTTAGAACACCTTAATCCATACGCCGCTAATACAAGCTATGCGGACCACGAGACGATCGGTATAATCACGGGTGCACACGGGATTATAGCGATAAGCGCATGAGAACCATAGAGTGTACTATCGTGTATGGTAAGACACGGAACGCAACGTTGCATCGAATAACGGAACGGTCGCGACATGGCCAAAACATGGTGGATACGCCGCTGGTACTTCCTATATATAAGTGTTTTCACCATGTTGCCAAACTTTCGTAAAACGTGCCATGAGAAATTTAGTGTTTTACAGACCATAGTAAGACCTAATATGCAAACTTTAAACAACTCACAACTGCATTGCTAAGTGCGCGATACACGATTATCCACGACGAGTCTTAATCCCTAACACAACGTTTTCGTTTGTTCATATACATATGTCATCCTTATACTCGTATTCGTTTATTTTGTCAAACGCTCATTCTTATGACTTCAGTATCCCCCGTTATCCTTGTCTTTCTACAAACTCTTTACAAACCATAAGGGTTAAACATTCAAACCCTAAATGCATTCTTACTCTAAAGCTATCTTCCATTCTCGTTGAGGTACAACACACTTAATTGGCCGCTACCTCGATAACTAGCTTAAATTAAATACCTAACCTTCGCGTCTTCCATCGATAAGCAACTCTCTACAGAAACCAAGACTTATCAATGATCTTCAACCGTTAGGACCTTCTTACAACCTCCTCTTCATTAAACTGTATACTGTTTTGCATGAAAGCTTGTCTGCTTAGATGTCATACCCTTTGAGTCATTCAAACTCGTTTAAACCACTCGCCTAAATACACATTTATACGTTTTACTTATGCCTGATGCCACGATTCATTCTAGTCAAACACCTCTTCTTGCAAACCTAACTCTTCGTTGCTCTAAACTTCATGCTATCCCTCACGTATCCAGAACTCCAAGCGTTGATCGTTAGTCCTCATTCTTTAACCAAACCTTTTCGAGTCTTCCTCTTGAATAAATTTCGGGACGAAATTTCCAAAAGGAGGGGAGACTGTAGCGCCCCGTATTTTAATTGTTATTTAATAATAATAATAATAATAATAATAATAATAATAGTAATAATAATAATAATAATAATAGTATCCTGCCCTATGACATGACGTTTGGTTGTGGAAACGGAATTCAGAACCATAACGGGCCGCGTAAAACACAAAGAAATGGGCCTTGAATCCAACCTACCTAACCTACCTATATAAACAACCTTATACATCATCTCATCCCTAAAACCCTAGCCTCCCTCTCACTACCCCCCCCCTCCTCTCTCGGTTTTTCGGTCGCCGGAGATCCGGTGACGACGCCGGAGTCGGCAAACGACCTCCCACACCTAACACCCCTTCTCCTTCCTCCCGGGAACCCCACACACCCGACACCCTCTCTCTCGCTGCTCCCTCCTCCTCTACCGGCGACACCCACAACACCAGCACCTCCCTTTCTTCTTCTCCAGCCACACCTGCTACACCCTCACCTCCTCTTCTCCTCCACCGCAAACCACAACATTAAGTCACCACTCGCCCCCACACCAAAACCCCCTCGTCCCCTTGATTAACCAGGCCGACCACCACCATCTAGAGGGTGGTGGCGGCGACGAGATGAGAGAGAGGGGGAGGGAGAGATCGAGAAGAGAGAGAGAGATGGCACAGCAGCAGCGCCGGCGACAGCGGCGACGACGGTGGCAGTGGTCGTCCCGGCTCAGCTTAGTTCGGGTCCCAGTTGGTTCGGCTTCGATTCCGGTCAGTCGTTCAGATTCAAGTCAACATAGGTACGGTTCATTTTCATATTCGGGTTTTCTTTCTTGTTCTTAGCTCGGTTTCGCTCGGTTCCCTATTTAGATCTTGTTTTATTGATTCAGATTAACTCGGTTCAAGCCGCGTGACTCGGGTCAGCTTCGGTTCGGTCAACCCGGTCAAACCTGATCAAAGCTCGGATCTGGTCAAATAGTCAACTTTTGCGTCGGGTCAGTCTCGGTGCCTCAGGCCGACTCGGGTTCGGGTAAAATGAAGTTATGTATTTTAGCTTTTCATTATTTAGATGTTCTAAAGCAAAAAAATCGAAAGCATTGTAACTTGTAACAAATATAGATATACATATATAAATATATATAGCGAACCGTTATGGTTGTGTTTTGAAAACATTTAATCGACACATTGGTGTTGTCGGGATTGTCCAAAAATAGGGGAAACTCTGCCCGTTTTTCGTCAAAACATACCAATATATTTTGTATAAAATGATATTTATATATTTATTACATCATTCGACAGGATATATATTTATTTAGCTTACTGACAAAATATGTATATTTCTCCTTCGACAAAATATAAATTATTTATTAAACTTCCGACGAAATATATATTTATAATTATTGAACTTCTCGACAACAAAGTGTATTTACTTAATATACCTTTCGACAAGATATATATTTACTTATTAGATCTTTTCGACAAACACAATATATGTATACAATACACTTTCCGACAACATATATATAAATATTACACTTTTTCGACAAATATATATATATATATATATATATATATATATATATATATAATTCCTTTCGACAATATATATATATATATTATACTTTTCGTTAAATATAGATAAATATATACTTTAGAGTCGAAAACTAAAGATAACATATCGAATTCGAATAATTTTTACAACAAATGAATATGAAGGTAGATATATTTAATCATTATTTTGACAAAACTTCTGCAATACTTTAGGCAAATTTTTAAAACTAAAATTGTTGTACAAACCATGCTATATATATATATATATACTATGTTCATCCAGCTTCAATTCAAATCCTTCGTCTAATCTCGATTACTCATACACATTCATTTGCCAATTAAGGTGACCTCGGTGTCCCCTTTCTCCCACTCATCAACTCGTCGCTGATTACCAAAGAAGACTTAGCAATTTTGTGAGTACACTCGACCCACTTTTGTTTATATCACTTTTTGGGTGTAACATGTTTCCATATACAAAAATCACAAACACTTAAACTTTATGAAACACACAAACAATCCTATACACATGACTACCTGAATCGTATACTTGTTGCTTGTCTGGGATATTCGTTATGCTATGCTTTAGTCATTAACTATTTTTAGCCTTCGTTTGACATGCTTAGCGCTATAGGAATTCACGCATCCACCTCCATCGTGTTATTCGTGAGGTCATGTTAAAACATCGTGATTGCATTAAGGGTTTGATTATTAGTATTGCATGCCTTGATATTGCTCTTGTATAGATTTGGTTGCCATGAGGATTGTTAAAACTTTATTCGTATACGTATGCTATGCTTAAACTTGTGTACTCGCCTTTTCTTTTGCATTGACTTTATTTTAAAACATGTTACAGGTTGAAGGAGATGATGCTATGAAATCAAAATTGCAAGAACTTAGATACACACATTTTAGACGTCAGATTTATAAATGTTGTACCAAATTTTGTTATATTTTATGAACTTATTGTATTGCTTCATGTTGTATTTGACAATGTTGTGAAATGAAATTTGGATTTAATTAAATATTGTCATTTATTAGCGTTGTGAGCAATGAACAATCTTGTTTTCGTCTCATCCCGATGTTTCCGCCATCGGTTGGGGTGTGACACAACAACCCCTGTTTCTTGATCTAAATCAAGATCTGCACAATTCTCAAAAATTTATAAGCAAACATTCTTATGCGACATGGAGAGTACCGCATGAACAATTGATACATCCAAGTACTTGTACTCAGATCAAAATTCAAATTTCTTTCATCTTTTGATGATTAGTCAAATCTTCAAGAACAGCTAATAATTTTCATAACACAAAGAAAGCACCCTATTTTTGGATTTTGGATTTTCTATTTTTTTAATTTTAGAATATAAGAATATAAATAGAAACACAATTAAACGAAAAAACTAACTCAGTAGTTACAACTATACAATTCCAATGGGATCAAAATTGTTTTCAGGCGGACCAAGGAACATTTTCTAGTGCAAACTTATTTAGACTGGTTTAAGCGATTGCCAATATGTTTGTCCACTTAAACTTTAACACTCAACTTTCATTTTTCAACTTCATGATATGTTTAAGGTAGTATTATACTATAATACCCGTGCGTCCCATACCATGACATACCCCCGCGATCAAGGTAAACACAACGATTCATCGTAGCAGATGAGTATACTGAGATCATCCTTTATCTTTTATAATGTCAGACTATTGGTGAACATGTCAGTACTTTCGTACAGCAGAGTGATCAATAATACCTTATGAGGGTTAGGCAAATACCTTATATGGTATGTTTGACTTTTCAAACACATGGAGTTTTCTCGTGATGGGATTTCCTTTCTATTTTGGCTCTTTTAAGGATATCCTAACTGTGCCTAGGTCAACATATAATCTGGATGCAACAGAAGGGCAGCCCCGATATCCCGGATGACTCATTTGCATAAAGACCTGAACTTCAGACGTTGGCTATCTATCAACGCAGGATTTAAGACAATGAAATCATACGCCGTTGGTATGTTACCCACAAGATACATAGTTTGTTATGTTTATATCATTTAGTATATTTTAATCACTTTGAGTGTTAAGCCTACCGACATATCACATTAGATCCTAGTCTTTCAGCTATGACACCTTACATGTGTCAGTCACGCCCTTTATCACGAAGATTCATTTCATTTCCCTTTTGATGCAAAAAGACTTTTTTGTATTTTTCAGTTTTTCAAATGTTTTTGTATTTTTCTGATTTTCTCTCCCTCAACAATGCGTATATCTCCCTCTTCCTCCCTAAATTTGTGCATCACACTTTATGCACATATTTACCTAATAAAGAAAACGTATGTACTAAGTTTTAAATGAAAGAAAAGGATAATATTTTTGTTGTTTTTTCTTAACCGTTCCGTCCCACTAGATTAAAGACTAAGCAATTTCAAAACTAAAACACGAAATTTAAATTTGTACCTTTTCGCTGATCTTTTCTTACCTCATCTCCTCCGAAGGAAACATCGCACTTGTAAAAAAAATTAAACTTTTTGTAACAGTGAGATTTTTTCCGATAGGTCCCTAGAACAACCGCTATCAACACTCCAGAGATTGTCGACAGCTCCTCCTTGGTTGTTCTTGAAAAATAAAAGATTAGTAAGACAGTGGGACGCAGGACGTCCTGGGTGTCCCTGAAGCATCAAAATAAGACACTTCTTTCAGACACAAGTCCCCTTTTTTTCGAGGATTGGTGATGTTGCTGTTGCTTTGGATTTGGGTTTCCAAATTTGTTTCATTTTAACAAACGCGGTTGTTGCCTTGGATTGAGCAACTTTAACTGTTTCAGGTTTAGTCATTTTAGGAACAGATTTTTGTTTCTGAACAGCCTTGCGTTTGTTTTTGGCAACATTCCAATCCCCATCAGATGGTTTAACCTTGGGATTCACATTCTTCGTTGCCTTAGGTGATGATACCTTCATCGGCCTTGAATGATTGTTATCCTTAGGTGTAACCTTCTGATTTTGAACATGACACGGAACATGGGGACTATGTGTGCAGTTTAGAGCAATGTGACCAGGAATGCCGCAATTGAAGCACGTTTGTCTCTTCACATATAAAACATTCTGATCAGCTTGATTTGCTCTTGCAGGCCCTGAAGGATGAACTGATCCCTTCTGTGCTTGATTTCCTTACACGTTTCTTGCAGACGAAGATGAATTTGGATGTTTGTACTTGTCGTTTGTAAGGGCCTTCTTCTGTTGTGGAGATTTCTTTTAATACTTCTTGTTTTGTTGAGACTGCAAGTCTTCTTCAGAAATCTCCCCAACCTTTCCAAAAGCTTTGCTAGCACGGTCAAAATCATATTTTTCACATTTGCCATTAAAGTCTGGCTTAACAAAAGCATTTTTCACAATACTAGCCTTTTGAGGGCTATTGCTACCCACTGATGATTTGGAGAGTGTGACTGTCCTTGACGTTTGGACTTCTGATTTCTTTGTCTCCGATTTGCTTGTTTTTGCTCTTTTAGCTTACTCTGAACCTTTTCATCACAAGCAGAAGGTTCATATTGTTCAATTTGTGCACTTGGAGCCTTGTACGTCAGCTCTCTCTTCATCAGCTTTGATAAAGTCGGAGAGTCCTTGTTTATCGGATGAAAGACCAGACACTCCTGCTAAATCATTAGAAGAGTCAACAGCACCAGATGGTTCCCGTGTGTCTGATGTATAATCACTGGGTTTGTCGTACACCATATGCTGTGCTTTCTCAATATCTTTGTCGGTTTCAGGCATTGTAGTGTAGTTGTGATTATACGGTGGGGCAATCTGATTGAATCCCAAACCCTTCCCCTTGTTCTCCTTATATGCCAGCTGCACATTGCACACGTCTTGAACGAGCTTGCTGGATGTATCAAACTTCTTTATATTTACTTTGTTTTGTTGATATTTTCCAGTAAGAAGTCCCAACTCAACTCTTACCAAGTCGCATTCCATGGTTTTTGAATCTAATATGGTTTTGTAATCATGGACCCAACATTTATGTTGATTTATGTCCATGTGGAGCTGAGCTATGTCTTTTTTTTGTGCTTCAACCTTTTCTGTGAGTAACTTGTTACTTTCTCGAAGGCTGATGCAATGAGCCATTGCATTGTTGTAATCATCAGCCATTTTGGAATTAAGTGCCCTGAGTTAAACAACCCTATTCTTGCAAGGTTCAGGGCACAAAAGGTAGTTGGCTGTGTCAATCAGCGATCTTGGTTTGTCACCGTGAGTTTGGGATTGAGGTAGAGTTTGGGGTGCTGGCCAGTTGATTGTTGCTTGCTGGGCTTGAGGTTTTTGTTTGGACACGTCTTCGGGATGAGACCCTGTTGATTTAGCGTATAGATCTTGGAGATCTTGGTTTGATTGTAAATGATCCCACAACCAAGATACAAAGGAGTCTTTGTCATCGCCCAAAACGCTATTCATCTCATCTCTTACTTGCTCTTTTCGCCTCCTACATTCAAGCAAACGCGTCACATAGTCAGCAACCGGATCAACATTGTAGTTTCCAATAAACTCATTCAGCTTTTCCTTCACTTTATTCTGCAGGTTTGGGTTTTGATTTTGTGTTGGGCTGAAAACTATGTTCGAGTGCTGAGCTTGGGCTGTAAACATTTTTGGATAAACGAAACCGTACCGGTAAAAATGATAAAAAAATGTCAGAAAACTGTTTTTACCAAAATGTACCGTTAGACTCGTCTCGACAATATGAATCCAATGATATAATGTCGAAGACCTATTTCAGAATTTCCGTGCCTTTTTTGTCCTAAAAATCACACGAGTCTAACCGTGCAACCGGTTTGTCAAGATTGTCTATGGATCAAATTCTGCATACGAAAACGTTTAACTCCGGTTACGTCAGCCGGTTAACTTTCCACCTTTGTGGGTACAACTCTGAACAGTACCGAATTCGAAACAGTAACTCGGATTAACAATTCGAGATGGAATCTCAAAACAGTGATCCAAGATGCTAATCCGAGATGGTGATTCGGAACAGTGATCCGAGATGGTATCCGAGATACACTGTTTCAATTCGAGATGCTTCCTTGTTTATCCGAGATGCTTCCCAAATTCGAGATGCAATCCAAGATGAACACCTATGATCCGAAATGTTATCCGAGATACACTGTTCTGATCCGAGATGGATTCGAGATGCATGTTCATCAATCCGAGATGGATGATCTCTTGGTGTTCTTCGGGATCTTCAAAATTCTAGATCCGAAATGATCAGAAACACTGTGTGATATCAGATTTGAGCCTGGAAACAAGTTCAAACAGACTCTGATACCAATTGTAAGTCCCGAAAATCCAGATCTAACAACAATATCACACAATCACCAAGGATGGGTGGAATGCAAACTAGGTTATATTCAAAAAAACCGAAAAGATGAAAGAACAACACGAATCAACTTTAACACCTTGCACACGATTCTATTACTTGAACAAGCAAAACCGTCTGGTACAAGATGGTGGCTCCATAGAGAAATCCCAAAAGTCTAACCCTAGAAATGACATAAGCTTAGCTTATATACCTAGGGTAAGGGCATGCCCCTCATGGGCTTGCCTATGGACTTGACTGGCCCACATGGCCTATAGCATGCCCAAATGACCTATAAAGGTCCAAACCTAATACAAACTAACCCAGTAAATCCCTGTTAACTACCATAGAGCGTTGCGTATATTTACAGTCCCCGACCTTGCGCCAAACAGTCAATTTATACAGATTCCTAATAATAGACTATCACAAGAAAGATATGACAGAAGCATCACTCTGTCTGTTGGATGCCCTTTTCTTTGTCCGTTAAGCCTCATAGCAATGCGTTAGTCTCACCCTTCTAGGACCTAACAAGTAGAACACTTTAATTTATTAAATTACCAATTATTACTTCTAAGGTATATCGGCCGATTAACCCTAAAGATTATAAACTTATTCCGTGATATAGACACTCACCAAAACTTATAACCTCGTACAAATCTATTCCGTGATGTAGACAGCCACCAAGAATCATACGAAGCAACAAAAGACTATAAAACAATTTAAGCATGTAAACACATTAAACCGAAATAACAAACTGACTACCTTTATAAACAATCCATAAATAACTAATTAAACATAATAAAGATCAAAACCTATAAATCCATCATCACAGTCTAGGCAGTTAAAGAAATCTAGCCAATAACCAAGGTCAAGAACAAAAATAATAAACAAGTCTCGCACGATAAACAAAACATAGTATCAAGTTTGAAACACACAAAGCAATTGAAACTGAACACTAACTGTTTGCAAACCGAACTCTAATCTTGGTCTTGATCGTCCTCTTTTCCAATAATAATAACTACGGTTGTGTCTCTGATGTCGTATTCCTCTCTAATTCGTATGGCAGCCCTCTCAAAATATAACATGCGAACTCCCTTCCCTTCTCAGTGGCTTTTTTTAGTAAATATCTCTCTATATTATTTCATAAGCATCACAATTTATGTCAAACACCATTGTTCATAATCGGGCCTCGACAATCGGATCATGAAGACTATGGTGGGCCTACATCTAACACTATATCATAAGCCCAATTCAAATTGTTAGAGTTCTTTAATTTAGTTAACACAACTTAGTTCGGTCAACACCATTCAATAAATTGCTAGTACTCTGTGTTGTAACTTTGAAGGATTAATTCCTACTTTCAGCCAAATGACGATATTAGCCACTCATCTTTTGTGCTCTATTTTTAAACAACTTTCATCCTTTTGCATTTGAGGCCCTCAACTTTTATAAGCTATTTTTAAATGACTTTCCTTTTATTGCAATTTAACCCTTTGACTTTCAGCTTTATTTATTCGAAACTTTTGGTTCCTCGTTTATTAACCGTGTTAGCTCGATTCAGTACTCGATCAAGTATCTTCAATATTTCTCTATTTTAGCTCCAAACTTCATGAACACCTATAAAAATATAAATTTAGTAAAACCGAACAAAACCGACTGAAATACTAATAAAAGTACATTAAAATATTATACAAAATGCATAAGATAAATAGTATGGTTTACACCATATCATGAGGATCTATAAGCGCTTTAACAATTGGTAACTCGCTCATAAACTTTAAGATTGACTTAAAAGGAGCGATTTCTAGAATACTCTCATCAAGAACACAACAGATGTGTTTCTTGTTGAAGTGCGCTTTCTTTTCCTACACAAACACAAACACAAAAACACTATTAGAATTTTTTTAGAAAAATATGTTTTACCTTCTTGCGAAAGTAACTAGTGCGAAGTGAACCTTTACCTTCATGCGAAGGTAAATAATCAAAATACAAATTCTTCACTTTATCTTCGTGCGAAGGTAACCTTAAACACACTTGATAATGTTTCCTCATTTTTTGTGAAATTGATTTTACTAGAATGACCTAAAAGAGCTGATTAACATGATGATATGTTCAATTTTATCTTTGGCCCATTAGATAGTCCTAGGTGTACGTTTTTATGTTTGTTTAACCGAAAACTTCAATTTGAGGTTCAATTCGAGTTCAACTTAGTCCAAACTAGCTTAGGCATTGTTAGTGGTGTGCCAATCAACCACTACAAGCTAAAATTTGGGCAGCACTTCATCGTTTGCAAGAAATTTTATCTTCGCTCAGAGCAAATATACAGTGAATATATGTATTATCTTCGTGTGAAGATAATATATGGCAGACTATCTTCGTGCAAAGATAATATATATATATAGTCATGCTATCTTTGTGCGAGGATAGTTATCTTCGTGCGATGATAATTATCTTTGTGTGAAGATAACTTCTTTGAGCAAAGGTAAAACTAATTTTTAACATTCTAACCATTTTAACCAGTTATAATGACCCACTCAGTTGACCGAGTCCAAGTTAATGACCCCGGATAACTGATTTGTCTACCAAGTCTAAGTTAATGTCCTTGGTTAAACACTTTGTGATCAAACTGATGCTCTAGGCAACGTAAAGTTTCAAGTTAATGAACTTTTAAACTTTTCAAACTTTTTATCAATACAGATAAGCTCCCAACCCGTTGTCCTCAGTATTCTCAGCATTCGGCATCTCTGGATTTTGAAGATTTGCTTTCCATCATCGGTAGTTAAAACTAAGATAGAAATAAAATCTTTTTGGTTTTTCCAAAGTTTATGCTAAAACACACTGAAAATCTTATTGGGCTTTTCTGAAATAAGATGTAATAAACTACGTATAAACATATTTACAGATATATTTCTGTGAGTATGTGTTAGAGGATCATACTAGTTTTTGAGACAGATCACTAGTACTGTTGACCTTTATAAGACTTTAAGTACTAAAAATTCACTTAGATTACCAGTATATACTTGTCCACATAAACCTCTGCACATTTCTCAATTGATCTGAGATACATTTAGGTAATTTTAGGAACTTGACTTAACCGTGTTTCCCACCTCAAAATATACTCTCGTATCAAGATTCCCTGAATTTCATCTTACAGGTGAATATATCTAACCGATATCTGTATATGGGTAATGTGAGACCTTGAGAGCTCAGGTTAGTACCATCATACCGACAAAGAGATAAAGACTCGTCTTGAAAGTAGTGTTCCAATTTGGAATCTTTTACTACAATTGTTGGATCTTTCGTTACTTACAATTTGCTGCAGTTTTTTGGTATTAAAAGCAAAAGTATTCTACAAGTTCTAGTCCATTGCGACGCAAAATCATAAGAACTTGTATAATACCCCAGATAGCAATTATTTATAAAGACATAATATCTTAGAATCCGACAATCTCTCAAACAAAATTTCGGTGTACTAAGATCATATATCCAAGAGATGTTAAGCCACTAATTAAGAAGTTTTTTTCTTTTAAGTTTATATCTTAGAAACAATCTACTGAATATGATAAGCCTACGGCACATCTTAGTGAGACTTGTTTGAACTTTTTAACATTACAAATCTTTAGCATACCGTAATAGACCACGGATGTACTATCATTTCCTCTTTTCACGCGAAAACTCTTTTTGTCCTTTTCATATTTTATACATTTTTGCATTTTTGTTAATGTTTTTGAATTTTCTACAACATTTCTCCCCCTAAAATCAAAAAATATATTTTGGATTTTTTATTTTTAAAGAAAGAAATTCTTAAAAACGAAAAAATATGATAAACCGATTAGGATCACAAAACTCATCATCCAATCCGTATTTAACCTCTAATTCCCCATCTGATGTTAAATTTTTCATACCATTAATTCTCAAAAGATATTTAAATTTGGTTCGATCAAATGGTTTGGTATAAAAACGACTTTTATTCATCAGTGTAGATCTTTTATATTCGAATCAAGTTTTTCTCGTGACAACCACGGATAAAGTGATGTCGAATTTCAATGTGTTTAGCTTTAGAGTGATGAACTAGGTTTTTAGTTATATCGATGACAACCTTGTTATCTACATATATGGGCGTACAAGAAATTGCAATCCAAAGTCTCTCATTTGTTGTTGTATCCATAAAATTTTGGAACAACAACTGGAAGCCGAAACGTATTCAGCCTCGCAAGTAGAAGAGAGCGATGGTGGTTTGCTTCTTGCATTGCCACGTTACGAAGCGTGTTCCAAAGAACTGGCAACCAGCTGTTGTAGATTTGGCATTAAGTTTGCAGCATCCGAAATCGGAGTCTGAATATCCTGTGAGATCGAAGTTGTCATTTCGCGGATACCACAAGCCGGTGCTTGGGCAACCTTTCAAATATCTGAAAATTCGTTTGACTATCATCAGGTGTGACATTCGAGGACTCGATTGATATCGGGTGCAAAGGCATGTTGGATACATGATGTCTGGTCTTCATGCTGTAAGATACATCAGTGATTCAATCATCGATCGGTATAAGGTTTCACCTAACTTGACTCCATTTTCGTTTGGACAGATGCCATGATTAATTGCCAACGGGGTAGATAATGGTGACGTTCCCAACATATCGAATTTCTCCATGATATCATGGACGTACTTTGTCTGATGGATAAAGATACCATCAGGAACTGATCGAATTGAAGCCCCAAAAAGAACTTCATCTCTCCCATTGAACTCATTTCAAATTTCTTTTTCATGACTTATTAAAATTCTTTACAAAATGCATCATTTGTAGAGCCAAAGATGATGTCATCCACATAGATTTGTACAATTAGCAAATGTCCTTTCACTTCAAGTGTGACGAGTGTGCTATCAACAATGCCTCTGGTAAAGTCGTTGTTTAACAGGTGTTGAGAGAGTGTCTCATACCAGGCTCTCGGGGCCTGACAGTATAATGCCTTATCTAGTAAGTAAACTTTGTCTTTATGCACTGGATCGACAAACCCTGGTGGTTGTCCAACATACATTTCCTCTTTCACTTTTCCATAAAGGAAACCTGATTTGACATCCAACTGGTACACTTTAAAACCTTTCCATGACGCAAATGCCAGGAATATGTGGATTGCTTCTAGCCTTGCGACCAGAGCATAAACCTCTGTATAATCAATGCCTTCTTGCGGATTAAAACCTTTGACAACCAGTCGAGCTTTATTGCGCATAATTACCCATCGATCATCTCTTTTGCACTTGAAAACCCATTTAGTAGCAACAGCTTTGTGATTAACCGGTAGGTTAACAAGCTTCCAGACACCAAGCTTTTCAAATTGTTGCGCTCCTCTTGCATTGCATTTATCCAGCTATCATCGGCAAGAGCTTCCTTATTCGATTTCGGCTCAATCTGTGAAACAAAATAATGATGTAAGCATCTATCTTGAATTGGTGCAATTTTGGATATAAAAATAGCTAAGATCCTTGTTGATCTGATTGCGCGTTTTAACTCCAACTTGCAGCTCTCCAATAATATTCTCTAAAGGGTGGTAAGACAAATTTCTCGACATTACTTTGTGAGGAACATTTACTTCGCTCTCCAAATTTGTAATGTTCTGTTCAGCAACCTGATTACTTGTTGAAGCTTCATTCTTAGAGCTAGAACCTGCAGATTGATTTAACAAACTTGTTATCTACTCATAACCTTCATCGGAGCTAGATTCACCATCTTGATCATATGTCAGCTCGACATCTGAATCAGAATCGTCAGAATGGTCGACAATGGGCTTTGTGGCATTCACTACTAATACGACGGGTTCTGTTTGAGTCTGCTCGGACCTGCTCCAGAATCATTTTGCCAATAGATGGTTGAGTAACCACTATCGGTCTTGGAACTTGTTCTTGATTAGACGATTGATGTTGTTGATACAACAATACAAGTTCCTCTTCATTTGGTTCATCTGGCAAATCGAAAGAATTCCATAAACTCTCGTAGTTGAACATCCAGGATTCACCAGGCTTTTGTGTAGGCATTGTATACTTCTGACAACCAACATGTTGAGCAAGAATAACTTGATTTAGACTTGGCAAATATAGTCTTCTCAATGGACTTGCATATCTACAAAAAAAGCCCTCCAAAGATCTGGTATCAATTTACCATCCGGGTCAATGACCGTACATGGAGATCTAAATGGTTCCAGAAACTCTAGGTTCGGCTTTCGTTGGTTAAGCTGTTCGAAACATGTCTTCTTATGTGCATTGATGGTTACATGTTCAACGTGTAACATGCAGAGGCAACGGCTTCGCTCCAGAAATTAACAGGTAACTTTGAATCAGTGAGCATGTGGTCATTCAATGAGAGTTTGATTCTTACGTTCAGCTACTCCATTTTGTTGTGGAGTATTGGGGGCGCTAAATTCGTGAAGAATATCGTTGTCGTCACAGGATTCGAGCATTCGATAATTTTTGAACTCAGTCTCATTATCACTTCGTATTCGTCTAATTGGAAGATGGTACAAGTTCTCTAACTTTCTAAAGAGAATCATAAGATTATTAAATATCTCATCTTTACTCTTCCTGGAAATAACCTATAAGAATTCGAATAGTCCTTTGCCACAACGGGCAATATAGATCACCAAATATGTTTTTGATGTTGATTGGCCCGAAAAGATCCACATGAAGCCTCTCTAGTGGTAATTTTATAGAATTCAGAAGTTTTCTCGGGTGTGGTTTCTTATGTTGCTTCCCTTTTTTGCAGCTAAGACAATCGTCATTCAGATGAAAACTTTTGAGATTAACACCCTCCACTAGATTGTTGTGCAATAGCTCATTTTTCTCAAATGGATATGCCCCGTATTTCGTTTCCATAAGATCGATTCTTTTTCGTTTGATTTCGTGACAAAACATTGTGCCGATTTCGAAGTAGTGGATGTGACGCTCATGTCTAGAACATAAAGATCATTCTCTCATGAAGCGCGCATGAGAATCCACTCCTCTGGAATTATGAATCTCGGCTTCAGAATTAAGCATTCTTTATCATTGAAGTGCGTTGTTAACTTCTTATCACAAATCTGTGAAATGATTAGTAAAATGTTCTCCAATTCAGCAATGTAGTTCACTTTGTCGAATGGGACCACTCATTAGAAAATTTTCCTTATCTGACAATCCTTCCACCTTGATTTCCAGGGAACCCTACATAGCCTCCACGAATAGACTTAACATCATAGAGTAAGGCCAGCATTCATGTCATGTGATGAGAAGCTCCATTGTCTATTGTCCGTTTTGATATGATTGACCTTGGGAGCCCCTACACATGTAAATAAGCAATTACTTAAACAGTGAAACCTAAGCCTTCTCGGTCTTGGGTGGGTTAGGAATATCAAACGTTGGGACTTTGACATTAACATCCTGTTTAACTTAAGATGTAACAAGTGTTTTGATTTCTACAGAAGATGTTTTGGTTTTAACCACCCAAGTTTGTGTTTTTAGTATTGCCTTTTTCAAACAAAATTTTGAATCCTTTTGTTCAGTTTGATTGAAGTTTCACCAATTTCAAATTTTGAAACATTTTGAATTATTGGTTCACAATTTGTTGGGTTCATTATTTCTTTTTTAAGATCTGTTTTGGAACAAACTTAGGTTTCTTTTGTCTTACATATTTTGTGGATTATTTTGCTTGTAAACAAATTTTGAGTTGCTTTATATGTCGTGCAATATGCCCAACTTTGTTACATTTCCAACATGTTCCCACTGTCACAATCAACAAATGAACTCAAGTTCTGCTCACGACATTTTTTTCTGCATGGAACTCGTCGTTTGATTGTTCCTTTACCAACCTTTCTTTTTCACTTACCATGCTTGATCCAAATACAAAGTTTACTTTCTTTTGAAAATTTGATTTTTGAAACTTATCATTTTTCTTCTTAATATACCCAACCCTTTTCGCTTATTTTCAGGATAATTTTTAACTTTGTGATCATTTATTACAAAAGCTTTTGGGTTTAAAATAAATTTTTACCTTTGCGATCATGTCCATAATAGTTGCTTTAAGCATCGACAAATTTGCACTATCTTCACTGTTAACCTTTTCATATTGTTTAATTGCTTTAAATAATTTGTAATAAGCTTGTTTAGTTTCGTTATAATCACTTGACAAATTATCTTAAAGTTTTTTCAGTTCAGAATAGTTTATATCTTTCTCGACACATTCCTTGCAGGGTTCATCTCTTGCATGGTTTTTCAACCTCAACAACCTGAACTTTGACAACCTCCCTTACCGACTCTTTGACAAATTCAGTCACTGACTCTTCCTTGAATTCATCAGAAACTACCTCTTTAAGGTTTGCCATCGTTGCTTTGTTTGCAATCTCTGTCAAATTCTCGGCACTCGTCTCTTTTTCCACATCTATCAATTCCACACATTCAGCCTTTGATTCCTCTTCTGCTTGCACTTGATAGCTTGAATCAAAATATCCTACAAAAGACGGAAACAAATTAGGTGGAATAAGATTTCTAAAAGCATTATGCAATATATTCTCTTCTTCAGCACGTTGTTCATGAATATATCCTTCAAGAAAGCTTCCTCAATAGCTTCATCTAATACTGCTTTAGAATAATCTTCTGGTTTAGGTTCAGGCACTTCAATTATCTCTGCGAGAAGTGCGAGACTTTCATTTTTAGAAATGTACTTGCTCCAGTTAAATCCTTCATCTTCTTGGGCGACTACTAAAGCTTTGTCTTTAACATTAAATGAACCGTCTTCTATTTGAATCACCATTGAATTTGATTGTGGTGGTGACGGTTTATGATAGATAGCTTTCTTATAGTAATCATCACCAAAACGACTTTGAAAACTGTTGACTTCTCGGTTAGTAATTCCTGTTTGAAATGTCATTTCTCTCTGCATCTGACATAGGTAACTTTTGATTTGTCGAATCCAAGCTTCCCATCCAAACCTCCCAAACTATTTCTGCCCATAATTTCCATAAATTTCTGAGCTCTTCGAGCTACAGAAGCCATGCACAATTTGATGTTAATAAGCTTTAATTCTTCTGAATCTATTTGATCATAATCTTTCTTGGTCACATCTGGATTTCCTATCTTCCCAGCAACCAAGCTTTCGTAAGAGTCAAGAACGGATGCGAGCAACGACATGTGCTGCTTGGCGTATGTTCATTAAAAGCTTGTGCGTTTTGGAGATTCATAACTATCTTACACTGTAAAATCCTCTGGTTTGAGTTTGATTGACCAGATTGTTGACTTTGGAAACTGTTTGAGCTCTATGAAGACTGAGGTGTTTTGGGTGAATTTGGTTCATAGCTAGAAAATGATTGAAAAACGGATTGATTAGAGGATGGGCTTGCAGAACTATTAGCATTGAAAGCGGTTTGTACTTTCAGACCTTGATTACCAACAAAACTTCCTTTAAAGTAAAGGTTTACATCTTCTTGCATTTGAGCACCTTTTGATTTGGCCATCTTCTGCATTTCTAGTTCATGACCTTCAAGCTTTTCTGAACTTTGATAAGCTATAAGCACTATACTCTTCACCATTTTTCGGAATCGTCAAGTACGTAGTCCGCTCTTCCTCAGGTAAAGCATCAGCCAACTTGTCGACTAACTCCTCATTTGTTTTCTAAATTCTCAACCTTTTCATTTGAACAACTAAGTGACAGTAACGCTTGATCAACTGCTTCATAGTTTCGTCTTTCAAAAGGTTGAAAATATCGAACTCTTTTCTAAGCAGTGCCTTTTTGCTCTTCCTCATTTGTGAACTTCCCTAGAACTTCAACCTTAACGCATTCCATAATGATTGTGAGTTATCATCATGTTGGAGCAATGCTAAGATATCTTCTTTAATTGATTGTTGCAATATGCTCATCATTTTTTCTTAATGACAAATTTTTCTTTTTCATCCGGTGTGAACTGAGTCAACGTTTTCTCCAATTCATTTTCCCTAATTGGTGCAGTATATTTTTCTTGTATAGCAAACCAGCAGTTAAAATGATTCTGCACCCAGTTAACAAACCGTTCACTGCAACTATCATAATCCTCCAAATTCATCAACTTTGAGGGTTTCACCATTGTCCCCATTTCGTTCTCCAAAGTCAGATTCTGTGCAGCTACTACTGATACATTAATAGTTAACATAGCAAATGCATTGTAAAATTCGTTCTCCATTTTACTAGCCTGAAACATCGTTAACTGCTAAAGCGGTTAAGATTTCTGTTCGAGTGAAGTAAAAATGTCAAACATTTATTTATCTTCGTGCGAAGGTAAAAGATTTTAAACATTTACAAATTTTTATCTTCGTGCGAAGAAAAAATTATGTTCGTGCGAAGGTAAAATTATGTTCGTGCGAAGATAAGTTCACCTTCGTGCGAAGGTAGGTTCAAAACTTGACAATTTTTTTTGCAATTTTCAACATGAATTCGTTTGTTTTTAGCTTTGATTTTCTCAAGGGATTATCTAAAAATGTTTTTTCGTATTATACTTGAAAATCCGTTCATTTTGACCATGGATTTCATTTTGAAAAAATGAAAAATTAGTAGAATAAGAAATCTTCTAGGTTGAATCTTGAACATTTGTCTTCAAATCAGGCTCCCTGAGCTCTAAATACCACTTGTAGAGATCGTTTTGTCCAAAAGCAAAGGTCCTAATTTGAGTATCTAGTCCATACGTGCAGAATTCATATGAATTAGTGACAATTAACAAGATTATATCATCAATTAACTGATTTTATTCAATGTTTAACAGTTACAAATGATCCGGAAATCCGACAGAGCTTCGTCGTCTCAGTCGCAAAAGTTATTCCCACTAACACCTCACACTAGCTATATATAGACATGTTACCTTCGTGTGAAGGTAGCTTATCTTCGCACGGACTTTACCTTAGTGCGAAGTTAAATACAAACAATGTAAAATCTAACATTTTCGCCCTATTACAAAATACAGACATAGCCCTAAGACGTAGGCAATAGACATTATGCACCAACACATATTTTATACAAAAACGTATAGTTATCCTTTTAAGGCGTGTTCTTCCCCCAAAACATATATAAAACAACAAAAAGATGGGTTAGTGACACCCACCTTTGGTGCGTATTTATATTATCGCAATCCCATAAATTGATTTACAAGTCCTAATTTAAGTTGGGATGATTTAATAACCAATATTCCACAAAATGCCTAAGTTTCTCCAATACTTAGAATTTTTCACATAACTTTGAGATTTTCTCGAAAAGTCTTTATTTTTTATTATGTGGCGTATTTATATATATGCAGTTCATTATATATATATATATATATATATATATATATATTTTAATATTTTTGGGACTTGAACGATTTTATTGGTGACCTCATTATGTTATATCCGTTATCACAACCGTTTATAAGCAATATATCTACGATTTGGCTTCGTAATATATATAACATAACGGAACTATCATAGTACACGTATTTTGTCAACTTATATAATTTATCATTTTTAAAGCATTTATACATGAAATAACTCATCAAGTTAACCTATGTATTATTTTCATGCTCGGCAAATAAGTTACATACTTAACCGACTTTTAACAAAATTATCGTTTCAACCGAACAAGTGTACATGCATAGTCTTAAATCCTACTATCATGTCATCACTTAACATATCATATCATATCACACAAAGTTCATTTTTGAACAACCCATTTTCGTGTACATTGAAATATGCGTATTTTGACATTTCGGTTGTTGGGCGTCGGAAGTCACGTATGACTAGCCAATCACCAAGGATACTTAATATAAGTTAAAATACTTATATTTATATAAAAAATATCAGTTTATATTCTGATCTAAAAAGTTTTATAAAATCACTTTAAAAGCTGATTGTTACCGTTTTTAACGCATAGTATTGTACCAAGCTTTACTATAATCATCCCAAATCGTCACGACTTAACATTTTAACATAACACATGTTATTTACTGAATAAATAGGCACTTATCATGTTAGTGAGATTTCATGTAAGTCACATAAATCATGCAATTTCACCAATTTTACTACTTTTTAAGCTACATGTACAACATGCAAAGCTACCAAACTTATGACATAACTTCATAAACCATTTGTCATGCTTATAATATGATTTAATTCACTTTTATCATACCATAACAAATTCATTATCTCATGATCATTTAATCATCATGCATGCTTATGTACAAGCATCTAATGTATGGTTATTATTTTGTTTCCATTCAAGACTTCAATTATCCAATCATACATCTAATGCATGTTCCATATAGTCTAAGACATCTAAATCAAATCATCATTCAATCATCTTGACTTAAATGCATGTAACATTCTTACATTGATGATCATCCAACAAAAACCCACATGCATGCATACATGTATACATATACATGACACACATACATGTGCACATATACATCTAAAAACCCACTTTTACATGTTCATCTTTAATCATATGAACTTTCATAAAAATCCCTTCTAATGATGCATGCATCCACTTTTCAAGAATCATGTCAATCAAGAATCAATTAAAAATCAAAACACATCCTCTAACTCATATATACACATACTCACAGCCACACATATATACATATAGACTTCCATTTTTAATTTGTTTAAAACCCATTTGTTTTAGTTTCAAGTTTGTGAAGAACTCCAAGATTAAAAGAAACCTTCCATTATTATCATCATCACCAAGAATCAAGAACATGATTTAAAAAGTAAGTTTTATACCTTCAAGATTTTGGTGGGTTTTTGATAAAGTTTGATGATATGAAGCTTGTTCTTCCTTGAAACCACCTTGAAATCACTCTTGGATCTTCAAACCAACTTGGAATCACCTTAAGATGGACTTGGATCGATTACGTTTGAAATTCAAAAATGGAGATGGATATAGGTATGTTTGGCCGAATTTTAGAGAGAGAGTGGATGGAGTGTTGTGTGGTGTTGGTTTTATAAAATGAAGATGTATGGCAAAATTTAAATGATTACTTGCAATCCTCTAGACCAACACTTGTCAATATTGGAAGAAACAAGAAAAGGTGGGAACCCAAGGGGCCGCCACCTATATGCACACACACATTTCATATATGCATACACTTACATATAATATATATTTAGTTAAAACAGGTATTTAACTGGATACCGGGTATTTTATCTCGCGTATTAAGGCGTTTTAAATTATTTTTATCATACTATAAAAATAAACTCACCATAATATTGCTGAACAATATTTTATTTGCCTAGACTAGTTGAGTTGCCTGTATTTTACAGAATATGCGCGGTAACGCTTAAACTTGCAAAATAGAGTTTCTAAGCCTTTTAATTAATTTTTCCTCACGAATATGATTAAAATAGCATTTTTAATCATAACGAAATAATTTTAGGATTTTAACATTAATCGGGCGGTCACCGACGTTCGTTTCGCATTTTGTTCGTTATGCGATAACGTTTATCTTATTATTGTCAACATAATTTCTAATAACGTTTGGATTTACCAACACATCAAATACCATCAAATAACACCAAAATCAGTAAAATATTGCATTAATTTGTTCAAAATACATGTCACACTAGTACGGTACAGACTCAAAATAGCCGGGTGTCACACATATCATATTATGTTTGTCACTCGTTGTCTTGATTGCTCGTGTTAGGTTCTTGTTGACATCTTCAATCTTCATACCGACTCATTTTGAATCTTCATGTCGAAGCCTAGTTTGTTTAATCAATGTAGCATATATTGTTTTTCTTTTGATTCCCCGGTATGCTTTGATTGTTCAAATCGAGCCCTGATCTTCGATTAACAAATATGTCTTGGGTTCTTGCATTGATTCCCCATATAATACTTTAATGATTTAAACCAAATATTGATCTTTAATGATGGCATGTTTCAATTTCCCATTGGATTCCACATAACGATGTCTTGGCATAATTGATAACACGATGACATAATCTTGTAGTATTTGTATACTTAGTGACTTGATCTTAGATAAACAAGTATACTTAATGATTTGAGTGTATAAGGACTTGTATGTGCTTATGATTATCTTCTATTAAGCAAGTCATACCACATGTTATTTAGTTTTATCGTTAATAAAATTAAGTTTCATGAATATTAATTTAAACCATTGTTTTCCCAAGAGTTTTTAATACTCTCAATTTGTAATATTTTCTATAAAGGTTACCACTTTCTTAATAGCGAGAAGACTAATGAATCCCTTCCTTTGTGCAACAAAGGATATGTCAAGGTGATCTCTATTGTTTTAGAGAGAAGTTTGGTAAAGTTTATTTTTTGGTTGAAGGCCTAGAAGTGGATTTGTTAACTTCCACCCGAACCACTATATATCATTGTGTTTGTGTGGTGACATAATTACCTCTCTCATTTACATTACTAATTAATATTCTATTGAGTTGTTATAAACTTCATAAAAACTTCAATAAAAATGAAAATATTCACCCCTTTATAGGTTTATAAGAGATGCGATTTTGAGTTTTAAATCACTATAGCAAAGATGCCAAGAAGAGTCTCCACGACTCCTCGAGGTAGCCAGGTGCGTGGGTAGTTGCTGAGTCGCTAGGGAACACTTTGGAATTAGAGCAAAACCAAAAAGATTAATAATTAAAGGCATTCATGATATATTAGGATCACTAATAGTCTCATTGACTACATAGTTTTATCATATTAACTCTATTAGTCGGATTTTCTTGTATCTCCAATTTACTCCAACTAATGTGACTCGAACTCGACTTGAAAATGGTACGAGCTAATTGGTTCGAGCCAAATTGACACGAATTGATTTCACTTAAAGTTCTTTTTAAGGTAATCCCAAATTACGAGCCACAAGTCATTTCACTTTACAGGTTACAAAACATGTAATTTTGCTGCTTTTACCCTTCTTAAAACTTAAAACAACAAAATCAATGAGTTGAGATGAACGAGGTATGGATATTTATCTGTTTGGTTTTCACGTTATTCAGTTTGAAAATTTTCCAAGTTGAAAACGAAAAAGAAAACAAACGGAACCAAATTTAAGTACTTTTCAAAACTGAAAATGAACCAGATCATGTTGTTCAAAACTAAACAGAAAACGAATTCAAGCTTGGTTCAACTTTCAGTATTAACAAAATAAATCAAATAACTTTTTTTCTTATTTTTTACCATCAACGTATAAGATAACACATAACAACAACAACAATAACAACAACGTACACAGTAAGTCCCACAAATAGCAAAGCTATTGATGGGGTTGGAGAGGATAGAATGTAGAAAACCTTACATTTATCCAATATGGATAGAGAGACTGCTTCCAAAAAATTTACCGGCTCGAAACCAAACATCAAGCAAACAATCGAACTACAATATAGCACCAATCACATAATAAGTGGTAAAAGACTAACATACCCCTAAAGCAACATATATATACACACACACAAAGATGATAAACATATGTAAAGTCTACTTGAAAAGTATGAAATATTAACCCCTAGCCCAAAAATCTCAGCCACCACATTGCTCTCTCTTAAAATCCTTAACCTTAATCCTACATCTCAACGATACCATCGTAGATCAGTACTCAGAAATGACAACTCTAGCAATCTTACCTAATCCGCTCCTCCAAATCAGTTTAAGCTTCCTCTGCTCCTCTACCCTCCACACAAAGGTGCATCCACTACTCTAATCGGTGCCGTCACTACAACCTCTTCGCATGCTAAAACCATTCTAATGTTTCCTTCTTAGTCTTACCTTGATATACTAGCTAGCCCTGGCATTTCCCTAAAAACCTCAATGACAAATTCGGTCCGGTTTTATTCACTTGCTCAAATTTCTGTTTTCGGTTAATCGGTTTCAAACAAGCTTTTCTCTACCTGCAAACACTCCTTCATAGTTGGCTATGGCTTCATCACTCCAATGGCTTCCCAAAATCCGAAACTTCATTATCGCCCCTGTCGCACTACAACGAGCTTTAACCGCCGCCAACCACCGTCACCGTCACCACCACTGCCACCGCACACAGCCGTCGCATCCGCTTCTCAATCTATGTCTACTCTCAATTCTGTACGGTACTCTATCTACTCCCTTTTTAATGCCTTCAAAACCCTAATTGAACGCATAAACATCTTCGTTCTACTTGCTATAGGTTAATATGTTATGTTTACCGGTTCATAGATGTGGATATGGAAATCAGACATTTAGTCTTAAAGTTAGGGTTTTATTTTCTCATAACCTGTTATTGTACTGTTAAATTGTGCTTTTGTTAGATTCACAATTAGGCTTCTATTTTCTCACAATCTATTATTGTATTATTGACTTGTGTGTTTTTTTAGATTCTATTTCTTTTATTGTTCGTTTCAAAGAATTGGAATTGAACAATAACATAAGGAACAAAATCTACATTTCAATTCCATTCCATTACTTGAAACGAACACACATAAATTCCAAATTAAATTTCAATTTCCATTAGTTCCATGAAACGAACGCTACCTTAGACTCAAAGTTAGGTTTATGTTGATTTGTGTTTCTATTAGACTTAAAATTAGGTCTCTGTTTTCTCACAACCTGTTCTTGTATTGTTAAATTGTGTTTTTAATAATTTTAAAACTATAGGTTTCTGTTCATTTTTGTATTTATTAGACTCGAAAAAAGGTTTCTATGCTCTCACAATCTGTTATTGCACTGTTAAGTTGTGCTTTTATTCTGTTATAGTGTAGTGTTGTTAAATTGTGTTTTTATTACCATGAAGAATGTTCCGATGCTTGTTAATTGGGAATTGTCATTTGACACATGTTTTTTACAGGCATGAGGAATATGGTCGGTTGCTTCCATGCCCTTCTGAGAATGTTCTACCGAGGAACATTGAACACTTGGTTGTTAGAGAAGACGGACCTGTTCTTGACTTCATTGCCAAAGCTTTGGATCTTCCACCTTTGTGAGTTCATATGTTCTTTTACATTATATAACATTGTTGTGATAAGGCCTTTTAGGTTACTTGCATATATATAAAAAATATATATTTAACTAAATTGTGCCTCAAGTATGAAAAGCGGTATGGTGTTGCGTTTTTTAAAACAAGCGTGTCCCACCAATATCTGCTAGGGAAAACCGACCAGGGCTACCAAATAGCAAACAACGTGCTAACCAATGGGACCATGTAAAGCACATTTTACCCTAGGTAAGTGGCCTTCAAGGGGTTAAGGCAGGAAGGCCCAAGGTTTAAAAGAACGAAATCGACCGTCGAGGCGTAAGCCTCAAGGCGGAATTAAAAAGTAAATATAAAAGTTTATATATCTTAAAAAAACAAATAATTGACACAGAAAGTCTAAAACATCAAAACTGCACATGAAAAAAATAAAATAATGGACACAAAAAGTCTAAAACATCAAAAACACACATAACCCCATGAGGCGCACATTTTCTTACCGCCTCGGCCAGCCCTCAGAGGCGTACGTACAAACGTAACTCCATGAGGCACCGCCTCCCGCAACGACCGTTTTTTTTTAAACCATGGGAACGCGTGTAAGCTAGATTGGAACCTAAGACCTCTGCCAGAGGGGAATCATTTCCTACCGCTCACCAACCCTTGAAGGTTGTCATGGCTTAACTTGATTAAATTTGCTGTCGAATTTGTTTTAGCTAAAGAACTTGGTGTTTAAATTTTATAACTAGTTTGTGATTTAAGACATTACACTAGAAATGAAACTATAAAGGATTACGTTTGGTAAAGAATAAAAGTTCCCATGTACTAAAAGCTCATTTAATGGTGGAACTTAAAAATTTAAAGACGTTGTCAAGTTCTTTTGTACACAAGGTAAAGTACTTGGAGAAGGTAATATGCATTGTAAAGAAATGGTTATGTAAAAAATAACTTAGTCTTTTAAACAATGGTCTATTATGTTGATTGATATGGTTGAAATTTGAAGGTATGTTGCAGATCTTATTCGTTTTGGAGCAGTGCACTACGCACTTGTATGCCCAAAGCCTCCTTTAACCGCCACCTCAGAGGAGATCAAGCTGTACAAAGAATTTACTAAACCATCAGTCCTAAGAAAGAGACCTTCAATCAAAGGAAAAACCGTAAGAGAGGCACAAAACACATTCAGGGTTACCCAACCTGATCAGTTGGTTGAAGCAGGAACGTATGTGAGAGTGCATGTGCGCCCAAAACGGTTTCCAAGGTACTGCATTATGTACAAACAAGTAATGCATATATCGACTCATGATTATATTAATGCATTCATTCTTCACCAGATGCTATGAAGTTGACTGGAAATCCAGAATAATTGCTGTCACAGAGTCCTACGTTGTTCTCAACAAGCCTGCTGGCACCTCGGTATGTAAATGATACGGTCGTGTAACGGGTCAACACGGGTTCGGGTCAAAGCGGGTTTACGTTTCTTTATTGTGTCACTCGCTTCCCTTTTTCTTAGGTAGGTGGAACTACAGACAACATTGAAGAAACTTGTGTAACTTTCGCCACCCGGGCATTGGAACTAACCACTCCGTTAAGGACAACTCATCAGATCGATAATTGCACTGAAGGCTGGTACTGTACTACTATCTCAAGTTCAAATTTGATCAGTCTCTTTGTTAGAGTTTTTGTTAATGACTAAACTTCATAATGTTTGTTTTGTAGTGTTGTGCTAGCTAGAACTAAGGATTACTGTTCGGTTTTTCATAGAAAGATCAGGGTACCAGTCTCTGTTACTGTTTGTTGGTTATACTTAGGGCTGTAACGAACCAAATGAACAAGAACAAGTCCTTGTTCGTGTTCATTCATTAAGGAAGGAACATGTTCATGAACGCTTAGCAAACGAGATTTCGTGTTCGTTCAATAAGTAAATGAACATGTTCATGAACACTTACCGAACGTAAACGAACACAAATGGACGTTCATGAGCATATTCTAAAAACTAGAACCAATAAAATAGAAATATAACACTCAAAAACCTTTAAATGAATGAACACATTACCAAACGTTCACGAACATAAACGAACAAATACAGCCTTTGTTTAACTTATCGAACGGAATTTCTTGTTCGTGTTCGTTCATTATAAACGAATGAACATAAACGAACATCCCGCCAAACGGCTCATGAACTGTTCACCGATCATTCGATTCGTTTACAACCCTAGTTATATTTGTTTATAAAGCCGTTTACACTTCTAAGTAACCAAATTATATCAGGAGAAACAAGTGAAGAAGCTTTATCTTGCACTCGCTGCTGCTTACGTGCCATGTGGAGTCATGACTCATTACATGCAGCCATTTAGAAAGTCCCCTAAAGTTATATCCGAAGGTACATCTATAAAAACTTCATACATTTTCTAAGCGTCTGAATTCTCTCTAGCAGGGTCTTGGTGGGGCCCATGAGTTTTTCATAACTTAATATGTTCACGTTTCTTTTGAACATGCAGACTTTATTAAGGGATGGAACGTGTGCCAACTTGAGGTCCTAGAATGCAGGAGAGTTCCGTGGCCAGATGCTTTAGTTGAAGAGAAATATGGAATTGAAAATATTGATTGGCCTAATAAAGAGTTTGCATATGAGTGCAAAGTCAACCTGTTGACCGGACGTACCCATCAGGTAATGATACATCGAGGGCCTTCTTTTACCCTATTTCTGATGTTTATACTCTTTATTATTATTATTTAGTGATTTCGTCATATAAAATTTGCTATAGGGGTGTAAATGAGCCTAGCCGAGCCGCTTGTGAGCTACTCGAGACTGGCTAGCGCTAAAAGCTTAAAAAAGCCGGCGAGCCGTGCTTAAAGGAGCTCAAGCTCGAGCCTGGTTTGAGCTCATTTAATAAACAAGCTCGAGTCCGAGACTAAATTAGAGCTCATTTAATAAACGAGTTGGAGCCCAAGATTCACATATCGAGCCTAAATGAGCCTATTACTCATATCAAGATAATAATTTTTGTTTTATATAATAAATACTAAATACATAACAAATATTATTATATATAAAATTTATGAATAAAATTAATTGGTTTGCAGATTTTGCACAGTTGGTCCTCAACTTTTAATACACACTTGGGTTGATGGTTGTAAAATTGTAACACGGGTGGTCCTTACTAGCTAACATCGTGTAATTATTAAAAATTGAGGACCATAGGGACCAACCAGGCTAACTCATTCTATTGGATATATAAAATTTTAATTAAAAATCTATATACAAATAATCATATATGTATATAAATAAAATAATTAAATGTAAATTAAATATTTAATAAATAATAAACGAGTTGTGCCTGAGCTTGAGCTTGGCTCCTTTACACCCCCAGTTTTCTAAATGAAGTATGCTGTGCATCATTCTGTCATATGCTTTTTCTTTATATTTATTACAATATTTGCGCGGTACAGATACGAGCTCAACTGGCAGGGTGTGGTGCACCAATAGTGGGTGATTCAATGTATATGCCTGCTGTAATGGCGGAGTTAGCCAGTCCCGGGCTAAACCCGTTTGGGAAGTATGGTAAGCAATTTGAAAGTGAGGCAGAGAGAGAATTGGCTACTGAAGAATGGGCTGCAAAACATGGGAAGGAACCTAGGCTGGCTATTGCCCTGCAAGCTTGTCAGATTTCATGGGGTGAAGGTGATCATTTCTATGAGGCTGGTCCTCCTTGGTGGGCCAATAGAATCTTCTAGAGTTTCGTTTCTGTCGTGTGTGACTGACTACTTGGGCCAAGTGAAGGGTAAAACCGTACTTTTACAGTCGCTGCACTGCCTGTTGCAAAATGGTGTCGAATAGTTTCAGAGAGCATGGTCAGTTGCCAAACAATGTGTTTCGATTTGACACATAGAGCGGATAATAGTTTGGCGGATCAAACGGGCCGGGTCACTTAGACTGACTTGTAAAAGTATTTTTATCCTTTTTGTTTTACTTTTTTTATGATTATTGCAAACATTAGGAATATGATCAAATACAAACCACATTTTATATACAAGCAGTAAGAACAGTTTAAAAAGTGTTGTGGTATCCAACCAACTATAGAGAATTGATAAAATAATAACCTAAATAATATCAATTATATTGAATTTTCTACAATTATGCTAACAAGCAATTAATTCTTTATTTGGATCTTCCTTTTGTTTTCAATGTGCTGTTATAATTATTTATAAAGAAAAGTGTTGATATCATTTATATATGTGCTAAAATCAATTATCTTGATTAATTTTCGTGTGCTAATATAATTTAAAAGTGCTACTTTTATGTATGTTTGTTTTAGTATGTGCTAATTTAAATTTTTTTAAGGTTAGGATATGTTTCTATGGTTTGTAGGATAAATATGGTTTGTACTATAATAAACTCTTGCAACATTATATTATATTATTATAAAGTTTATTTTATAAGAAAAAAAAGCTATTGTGGATGTTTTATGCAGTTGAATCATTTTAACGACTTTCAACCTGTTCCAGTCTTCCAGATATGAACTTTTATTCTTTTTTTTTAGTTTTTTAAATACTTAAATATAATTATAATAGCTATGTTATTACAACTATAATCTAAATCTAAATACTTAATATAGAAACTCTAGAGCTTGGATGCATATATTTGATGCAAGTCATTTCAATTTAGACATTTCCATTGAATAAACCTTTTTAAAATATTTCCCTGTATAATACATTATATAAACCCGAATCAACTCTTATAGAGAACTGGTCACCTCCCTATAAAACACAAACCAACCATACGATGAGCCATACGTAGTAAGGTGGAACAGTATGGCCCAAATTCACATTCGGTACCACGGGTTTGGTAACCTGGTGGCTTGGTACGCATGCAACACCATCCCGGGTGTTGGCTGTACTATCAGGATTGGAGGTGCATGCTTCATTGATAATCCCGTGATACCCCACACTTTTTTCACATAGCCAGTAATCTCAAACAAACCATTTCTTTTTTATTTTAATTTTTATAATAAATTGGTCAGGAGATGGGTGGGATGGGATGAAAAAGATGAAATCCCCCTTCTGGGATGGAATAGATGGTATGGAAAAAATCTGACAACGGATGATGCGATGAGAGTTGTGGGACGAAAAAGATAGATACCTTGTGGCCAAAGAGCCAGTGGCGGATCATGAGTTATTTTCTGAGTGAGGGGTGCAAGCGAGGGGTTTAATCAAATTTTTAATGCGTGCAATCGGGATTTTCAAACAGGCCGGACCGGTTTATTTGCGTTGTTTTAAGCGGCATTACACACCCCTATTAGGAGTTGAGAGTTACAATACAATTGGTAACCAAGAACTCAAAGAGTGAAAGATTGAAGAAGAAGAAGAAGCACACAGAGAAAGAGGGAGATAACTCAAAATCATTCACTACCTTTCTTAGGGTTCATTCTTTGGTTAAGTACAAACCCATACAACTGACAGAAGACACCCTAGACTATGATACATTTACAATACAGCCCCTCTACTATTTGACATGTAACATTGAGAGAGTCACAAATCCGTTCAGTTGTAACTAGGCTAATCAGGGATATTTACATTCTATTGCTAATGGGTCAAACTGGTAAAATTTAAAAGACAAAACATATTGAAGTAATGAACGCATTAGAGGTCATTGATTATATAGTCAAGTCTTTACAAGCTTCTAAATTTACCCAACTCACCCATTTACCACCAACCAAAACAAACTAAACCAGGCTAGGTTCATTATCAAGAAATTTGAAAAAAAAAAGAAGAAGCACATACCAAAAACTCATTAAAAACCGACACTAACAATATTCATGCGCATAAACTCGATTGTAAGATCGTCGAAAGAAATTAACAAAATTTGGTCAAAACAAAGATAAGAAAAAGACTGTTCTTGATGCTGCTTACTCGATTCAGATTTCAGGAAAGTTGCTCAGAGAAAGATCCACACCTATTTCTCGATTCTGCTCTTGATTTGCATCAATGCTGCTCATTTCGCCTGCAAAATACGTTACATGAAAACTTTGTAACCGTAAAATAATCACTTTCAAAACCAACATCCAAACACTCCCATTTAGTCTGTTCCATACCTGTTTGCGCTTGACTTTCTTGCTGCAGCCCGTCATTTGCCATTGACGGTTGATTCTCCACAACGGTTTCTACAGGAGTTATAACCTCGGGCTTTTCAACTTCCGGCTGCTCGTTGACCACTGGTTCGAGCTCAGTAGCCTTGGGGACAACGGTCTCTCTTTCAGGGAAATTCTCAGCCGTTGGATCAGATGCCACATGCTCGTTTCTAGCCCTTTGATCACAAGCTTGCGACCCTTCAACCGTTTTAGACATCTCAAAAACCTCCATAAGATTGTTTTGCTGGATCATCGTTAAACTTTCCTGTTGTAGTGAACTGCTACTTCCTCCTGTCACCATAACAGGGGTATTTTGGTAATTTTGCATCGTCACGGGCTGTGCGGGCTGTTTTGGTAATTCAGGAGTAGACAGTTGTATCAAGGTTCCTGGATTCGAGGGCGGGATTGGAAATTCACCTCTTGTGCACATCTCAACATGTGGCGCAACGTCATTCGCAGGCGTAACGGGAGCAACATGTCCTTGTTGGAACACAATGCCACGAAGGACCGTGTTATTGGGACCCACACAGGCGGATAGGAGGTACCCGTTGTCAAAGATACCATCAATCACACATGTAACAACTTGTCCTACCATGTTAGGGTCAACCTTACTCACATTGTTGCTAGCGGGAAAGATAGTGGCTGCTTGTGGTGGCGGTTGTGGTGCCGCCATAGCTAGAGGTGGTTGAATGTGTTGTTTTACGTTTCTCGCTACGCTCTCATCTTTGCGTGGTCTACCGCGCTTACGCTTCACGAGGAGATCTGGTGTCTTTGATATGTTCTGTTGATTCATTCTGCAAAACTCTTTTATATAAAAACAAAATAAAAGTCAACAAATGTCAAACAAACATTCTTTATCAGGGCATACACTATTAAAGTTCAAAAAAAATTCAAGGGAAACATTATGTTATTGTTTTCTACACTGCAAAAAAGAATAATTCTCCCAAAACTATTTATATCTATAAATTAATTTGGCCATAAGGGGATGTAAATGAGGAGAGCCGTAAATGGATTACTCGAGATCTACTTGTTAAAAGCTTGAACTAATCTTAGCTTAAATGCGCTTGAGCCCAAGCTTCATACACCAAGTTTCAGTTAATAAACGAACTCAAGCCAATACCTCATATGCTGAGTTTTAGTTGATAAATCAAGCTTGAGCCCATAATTCATACACCAAGTTTCAGTTAATTAACAAGCTTTAGCCAAGCTACATACAACGAGTTTCAAATAGTAATGTAGGTCGAGCCACTACTTCATACATTGTATCAGTTAATACACGAGCTTGAGTCAAGCTTAAAAGGGACCGGTAGATTCACGAGCTAAAGGAGCCTGTTATTTATATAATTATAAATCATAATTATAATATTATTCATATCAATGTAATATCATTTATAATATAATATAATATAATTTTATATATTATAATTACATATAAATACTAATTTACGTATGTTGAGCTAAAATATTTATATCATATTAAACATATACTTATAATTATAAGTATAAACAATTAACAAATACAGAGTAACATCCACGAGCCTAACTTGAAATTTAGATGTACAGCTCGAAACAAAAACTCCCTTTTAAATGTAACTGAGTCAAGTTTGAGTTTTGGTTAATTGTAGAAAATTATTAACTCGAGCATCTTGACTCGGTACCATATATTTCCCAACTCACCGAGTTAACTCATGACCACCAACTGTATACGTTCATCCATCATAAATTGGAATTGATTTATAACATCAAAGAATTTCTAGAAATTCAAATTATATGTATCAATTATCAATTAAGATACGTAATTTATAATTTAAAATAACCTAAAATGATATTAAAAAAACTATAAATTATTACCTTGATAAAAAAGAAACCCTAAAAATCCCGCATGCAAAAACATATTACATACGTAAATCATACAATAATAACCGAATCAAACATGATCAATAATATGTCAATCTGATCCATATTTATTATAAATAAAAAAATCGTTTCGATTACAATTAACGATTACGAAATCAACAAAAAACAAATAAAGATTTGAAGAACTTACTTGAGAATTTTCAATGTTTTGAGGGTGTCGCATACGATCCGAAAAATAGTAAATTGTTTGATGCACAAATTGGTGTGATTTGACTTATGAGGGTATATATAAAAAGAGATAATTAGGTTAAATGATATGGATCTCATTTTGGTTTCTTTGATTACGAAGAGGAAAAAACTGAACAAGCGTAACTGATATTTAGGATGATAAAATTGAAAATGGAATATTTAATAACAGAACTGAAAAATATAATTAATGTTATTGAATATTATTTATTGTGGATATCAAAACTTTTGTTAATATTATTTTCTTCGTAACTTTGGGTATGTTTGGGATGAGATAATGGAATAAATCAGTGAATGAATGGACGGGGTAAAAGAATGGATAAGATAATAGAATAGGTGAGGTAATGGAATAGATCATTACAACTTCATGTCTTATTTGGTTACCATGTGTGAATGCAATGAATCATTACTTTGTGTCGTTTATTAGATAAGAAAAGTCGAAGGAACAAAATCGGTAGTAGTCGGTGGTGGTGATGGTAGGTGGTGATAGGTGCATGTGATGTGATGGTAGGTGGTGACAGTTTCGGTAGCGCGAGTGGTGCTGCGAGTAGACGATGGTGCAGGTGGTGCGACGGTAGGTGGGTGGCACGGAGAGGTGGCGAGTGGCAGGGTGGGGGAGGGGGTGACGATGGCTTGATGGTGGGCGTGGTGGCGACGGGCATTAGTGGTGACAGTGGTGGGTGGGCAATGGTGGATGGTGGTGACTGAGTTGAGTTGCGGTGTTAATGAATTGGGAAAAGGGGATGGAATAGAAAGGGGGCAGATAGAATGATTTTGAGGGAATAGAATGACTTGTGTAATGGGCGATTCCATTCCATTGACCAACCAAGCATCATTTTCTCCGTTCCCTCACAATAGTCCATTCTATTCCGCCTTTTATTCCTGCATATCAAACACTACCTTTGTGTTTATTATACTTCTGGTATGGGATTAATTTTAAAACTTTTAATCGGTATTGGACAAGGTAAAGGATTTGGTGATTCCCGAAAACCAAACACCCGTTTACTCAAACATTTATGAGAAAATCACAATTTGTCTCTACATTTATGTTCTGATAGCGTACACTGACGTGCTTAGAAACTAACAATAAAATTGAAACACACACAGACGAGTTTTAAGATAAAAACCAACAAATACTATCCATACACGTTCTAGGTAAGCGTACCTTTCAGAATATAGTATAACTAATCTATGTAATTTTATATAATGAAAATACTAAAGCCGAAATATTGAATAAAGTGTAGAAAATCAAATGTAAGAAAGATAACCAGTTAGGATCAGAATCCTCTTAGTACTTTTGAAATGTCTTTTGATTATGAATTTATGAAAACCTCATCATAGTAAAAGCTCTTAATGAGGTGTGTGGTGTTAAAGATCCATTACCCTAGCAAGATGACCACATGTCCCCAATAATCAAGTTATAGACACCCCTTGTGATTTTGAGCTTCTTATATTGTTCTAGAAACATAGATTAACAAATCGAGTGATTTACTATCTATGCTACTCAATTTAAAACAAACCCTAACTAATTTCCAAATCTTTTTAATCAGATTTTTCCCATAGGTGACCCAAATGAATTACCAACCCTGGATTAAACTTACTATTACCTACTAAGTATCAAGCTCTAGACTAACAATCGTTATATAGCCTAAAGATAGATAATATAGATCTAACGCATAACCTCATAGAAAGACCTAGATTACCCACAAAAACTCATTCAAAGATCAATACCCAACATACAAATTAACACAATCATAAATTTATTAGCAAACACTTACTAAAAACACACTTTCATGAATACAACCATCCAACATCACATAGTAACAAGATTCATCCTAACCTAACCGGCTATAAGGCGGTTAGTTACTCATAGAAATAACTAAAACACAAGATTCATTGAATAAATGATCAGATCTAAAGAAACACATAAATACAAAGGTTCTAACTCAGTAAGAATCGATATCTCGACCTCCTGTATGTTATTCCTTCTTGAATCCTCCTCACGTAAATCTTCTCTTGTGAATGAACACTTGAAACAACCCTTTTTCCGCTCTTCCTGACTTCTGAGTTCGCAAATTAGGGTTTTCTTGATATCTCTTTCTATTTATATGATCCATGTGCAATGCGGGTCAGGTACGACCCGTACTCTTCTCTTCGGTACTATCCATAAATTTGACATGTCATTGCTAGGCCCACTAGGGTTTAGACTTGCAAGGTAGTGTAGCCCAAAATCTAGGCCTTACGACTCGCAACTCTCCATATCATACGACCCGTACCGTCTTCAAACGACTGATCTTCTAAGTTCTTCAGCTAAGCTCTTAATTTCCAACATTTCAGCTAGGAACCTACAAAACACTAAGAAACGGACATTTAATCCATTCAAAGTAAAATTTGCAATAAAAAACTATAAATATGGGGGTTTTAGACCTTAAAATAATGATGTCTTTCAGACACATCAAATATCCCCATACTTGCACATTGTTTGTCCCTAAGTAATCATCCAAATACAACTTCAATTTCACAATCATTTGCATAAAAACTTTCAACCAAGACCAATGCTGTTTCCAAATCACAAATCCCAGCACAATCCCCAAGACTAACGAAGGCAAGAGATTAACAACCTCTAGAAGTTATTTGGATGTTATATTTAAGAAGAGACTATAGCTTCAATCAGTCTACTCCACTCGTGTAGAATACCTACATGGTACATACCTATCACAATATACACTCATCTCAGCTATTTTTCTGAATCTAGCATAAAATGTGCTAGTGCTACTATTTATCCTCACAACCTAGATATAATTACCATCCTCACAAGCTTGTACATATATCAACAAGCCCTATCAACAAATAATACTAAACAGATCATAAAGACTTTATATGAGTTTTTGGTTTAGGATAAAGGTAGTAAATGAACTAATGAAATTAGATAACAAAGGGCTAAACAATACTACGATTCAACTTCTTCATTCACAGCTCTCCAATTTTTGAAGTTTTTCAACGTTTCATCTCTTTCTAACCATTTTCTTTATTTCTTTCAACTTTTTTCCTTTTTTCTCGCATCAGGATCTTTGATCCAGCACTTATCTTTTTCATACTATCTCAAATTTTTTCTTCCTTTCTTTTTCTATGTAGCCATCATTTTTTCATATTCATTAAATCATACTACTTCTTTGGGAATCAAACAAAATAGATTAACAAACGGTATACTTAGGTGAAAATATTAGGTAAATAAATGAAATAGATTTAGGCTTAATATGGCTTCTAAAGGGTAAATATAAAGTAGGATTATCAAACGAACAAGGTAAATAAAGACTATAATTTCCTACTTTTGACTTAATCATATATGTAAAGACATTACTGTATGGACTAGCTAATTGTATAACATCACAAATTTTGCATTGAATATAGCTATAATAGTATCTCTCAACAAACGGAATATTATATATATAGTAAAAGGCTCAAACACTCACCTATATGGAAAGAATTAAGGTTACTTATACGTATTAATATAACTATCTAAAGCTTTTTTCACTAACTTAAGTACTTCTTTTCGGATCATTTAAAAAATTCAACTTGCACTATCGTCAAAACTAGGCTTTAGCCACACTTTTTCAGAAACATGTCTGCTATAGTTTTGATTAATGTATGGTTAAAGGCCATTTATAATATTTTAAAACTCTTTTAGTCATACATTTTATTATTAATGTGGCCATTGTGTATAGTTCAAAAACTTTGGCCACACATTTTATTATTAATGTGCCCATTGCATAACAGATCAAAACCTTTACTCACACTTTTATAAAAAAACTGTGACATTTACTAGCCACAACTAGAAAAGTGTGGCCAAATGTAACCTATTGCCACTTTGTTTGTTTGATTTCTTGATTCGTATGACGAAAACATGTCTCTTCGAAATCTTTAGTCACGCACTTAAAAAGAATTGTGACAATTTGTTGATACACTTTTGTGTCTGTCGCTTGTTCTTAGTTACGTCTGTAATTGTATGGTCTTTGTTTATTGTGTTGTATAGTTTGGTCATGTCGACCAAATCAAGATATCCTCCTATCTTGATTTAGTATGACGATTAGCTTGTCTGTGTTGTAAAACAGTTGCATGTGTGCATACTGTTGAGTCTTGTGTACGTCATGTCTGTGGCACGTTCTCCGAAGAACACATCCAAGTACGAATGAGAGATGCTTCGTACGAGCAAGATGTTGCTCGTACGAGCCACATTCCATTCGTACGAGTACTGATCTCAACAAGTATCATGCTTGGTTCGTACGAGCCAGTTCATATTCGTACGAGCCATAGGTCATTCGTACGAGTACCATTTGGAGAAGTTCTTCGTGTCTTTTAATGTTTTGTACAACCAATAACATTCTTCGTACTGTTGCTAGGTGTGGACACTATATAAACAGACATTAGAGAGAGCTGTGTGAGACATCAGTGAACAAGTTAGACACTTGAGAGAGAGACACAAGAACACAGAGAGTATTTCCATGAGTCTGTATGAACATTGTTTGTATGTGTTTGCACTAGTTCTCTTCTGTTAATTAAGATATTGAATCTTTGGTTATTCTGTGTTTCTTACTTTGTTTTGGTTTGCATACTTACGAGGATTCCGTACTCGTATTTGTGTTGTATAAACAGGGAAGTAGGTTAATCTTGATCCTCCAAGTGGACCTACAAGTGGTATCAGAGCTCTAGCTCTCTTCCTTGTTTGAAACCAAGCTTAGTGTTGTGTCTGAGCTAGTTGTGAGGGTTTCTGGAAGTGTTCTTGAACTCTCAACAGGAAACTTAATTTTTTGAAAGATAACCAACTTAGAACTATGTTAAAACTTGTTGTATCAAGAAAATTTTCATAAAAACCTTGTTAGAATACATGGAGTCATGTTAGGAATTGGTTTTTCTTAAAATTTTCTATCAAAGTTCAAGTTGGACATATTTTCAAGTGAAACACTGCCGGAAAACTCACTGGAATATTCTTGTAGGATTGACCAAATCTCTGGACATTCTGGACTTGACTGTTTTAAATGAAAAGCAGATATGGAATGTTTGTCTTTTTAACCAAAATTGTGTAGACAACAAATCACTTTCAAAAACCAGTCTGTGCTAGAAAAGGAAATTTCCACCAACTAACCCTGCAAAAAGATTCCTTTTTACAAAAAACATCCGTGCGAATAACCCATCCGCACGAAGAACAAGTCTGTTAGTGCAAAAGACCAAGTCGTCCGCATGAAGGACCTTTGTTCGCATGAAGCACAGGTTGCTCGCACGAAAGACTGTTGCTTGTACGAACAACCTGGTTCGTACGAAAGAGAGTGGCTCCTACGAACCATTGATTCGTACGAAGAACCCACCTTCTTTGTATGTAATCCGTGTTTCAGTTTTTCAAAGTTTGTGGTTTTTAAAATCGTGAACCTTAAAAGGAAACTATTATTTTCAAAAATTAAAATTTAAAACCTTTTAAATTTTCATAATCAAGAAAACATAATGAGTACAAATCCTTTGGATTGGGGAGTAGTTCAAGCACAAGTCAAGACTCATCGCAAAGCTCCGCAACCTCATGGGTTAAATCATTAATGCCTCAACATACAGCCATGATTACTGCAAATCAATGGGCGTGTGTCGCAAATCAGAATCAGAGCATTCAAACTCTTCTTATAAGCGAGAGTGAAACTGGTAGTAATAACCGGCACCAAAACTGAACCATATGAACGATTATCCTTCGGGGAAAAGTGATTTCCATACATATGTTCTTGGACAGAGTACAAAATTATAGACATGTTTTACTACACCTTACAAGGAATCTCTCGAAGAAGCAGGATCAAATCTAACCTCCTTAGCCAATTTAGATGAAAGCGAGAAAAAGGCCTATGATTTAGAGAAGAAGGCGTTTTCTATTCTTACACAAGCTCTTCATAAAGATATTTATCATCAGTTTGTGTACTGTACCACCACCAAGAATCTGTGGGATACTTTGGAAGCAAGAGGAAAAGGAAATGCTGCAACCAAAAAAGTACGACATGATCTGCTGAAGAAGAGTTTGAAGGTTTCATGTTCATGGAGAATGAAACATTGAGCGACATGACAACACGTTTCTACCACCTACTTAGTGAAATGTATTCATACAAAGTGTTAGCATCTCCACATGAAATCGTGATGCATTTTGCTGACGCCTTACCGCCAAAGTGGAGTCAATTTACTGACTTACTAGGCATACAGGTGTTTTGGATGTGATCAGTATCTATGAATTTTTCAGAAGTTGGAAAACAAAAATGAAGAAGAGATCCGGAAAGCAAAAAGGGTGTCTGTCCCACAAAACCCTGAGATATACTTTGGAGGAATTAACACAAGTGTGAATACAATTCAGCAACCGAAACTTCAAACCGCGTTTGTGTCAATTGTTAACCCCTTTCTACAACCACCAGTTCAAACGGATCAATTTGCTGGCTAAAGTACTCAACAGATGGTCAAGTATTTGATCCTAAAGCCTTTCTACCTCAACCTCAAGTTGTTACACCTCAAGCTCCACAACAAGCTTCTCAACAAGCTTTCTATGGTAACAACTTTCAATCGGCAAACCCTAATACAGTCAGGCTTGACACGTCACATCTTTCCAAGGTCAGTGTAGAAGTTGCTCAAGAACATATGGAACTTCTAAACACCATGGTTAGTGCTTATTGTGGATTAGTCGCTGGTCAAATCGGAAACATCAATTTGACTAATGAAGACTACCAACAAATAAACAGAGATGGGATGGAGTTAATGGATATCAAATGGGTGTTTGCAAGTGTGGTTAGAAGAGCAAAGGATTACATGAGTAGAATAGAAGAACAAGTTTGGAGAGCAAGAAAGATACAAAATATGGTTTTGATAAAGATGTTGTTACTTGCTTCAATTGTGGTAAAAAAGGTCACTTCAAACGTGAGTGCACTAGACCCAGCAAACAAGAAAATCACAACCCTTTCCGAAATCAATCATAACCATCCAACACAGCTCATTTTAACAATGATCAGAGAATAGTAGCTGTTAACAACCCAAACAACACCAACCAGTCTGGGCCTTCAAACAACACCAACAGAGCTCTAGTAGTTCAAGCAGATGAAGGATGCGATTGGTCAGTACAATTGGGTAACGAGAATCAAGGAGGAACTGCATGTTATGCCAAGATTATCAATCGAATCAAACATGTTCACAGCATTGACAATTCTGATGATCATAGTTCGGGGTATAATGGTAGTTCTGATGAGGATTGCTCGAGTACAGGTGGTTATAGATCTGATTCAGATATCAAGGACGGAAAGTGATACTGAGGTCAGATAGTTGCTGAAAGAAGCAGAGAATCTGAAAAGTCAAAAGGCTGGTTTGATGAAGAAAGTAGAAGCTGCATCGAAGGAAACAGAAAAATTCTTTACAAATAGTGCATCCTTCCCTCATCATACTGCCTTCATGGCTAATGTTGTTGGTTCGACAAGTCAGGTAAACCCCGACTCTCCTAAAAGATGCAGCGACTGTGCTGAATTAAAAACAAAATTTGAAACAATAAACAGTCACAATCAAAACCTAGTTGTTGAACTGTCAAAATGCAAAGACGCAAATTAGGCTTTAACTCGAAATGAAAAAATAATTCAAATCTGTAATAGAAACTCTTAAGAAAAGCGTTTCTGAGTTAACAAAGACAGTTTTGAACAAGCAAACAGGAATTAATAACTACATTAATATCCTTGAAGAAACAAAGAAGGAGTTAGCCATTGCCAAATGCGAACATGATGGGATCAAGCTAAAATTGGAGAGTTACTCTAACTCCTGATATGTGCTTGATCATATCATTGACGTTCAAAAACTGAAAGGAGATGTCAAATGCATTGGGTATAAATCATGTCCACCCCTTTGAAACACAATTATACCAAATTGCCTGATAAAGAGGAAATGCCATGCTTTGAACCTTCTGTACCTCTTAATCCTGAAGAGTTTGCAACAGGATTAGAGTTTAAGATGGAAATTCCTCAGTTGAACCAAGAAAATCAGAGAACTCATCATCTGTAGTTGATCAGAATCCTTATACAATAGAGGAGGATAATTCATCAGATGACGAGTCCAAGAAAATTGATTAGGATCAATCTCTTAATGAAGAAAAAGGGATAGAAATTTCTGCTACTCCCAATGTGAAAATTGTTGAAAACCAAGGGAATGATCTTATGAAATCTGTCAAGACAAAGGTGTCTACAAATGAAGATGATAATGTGTTGTATACTTTGATTAGGGGACAAGAAATTTATTCAATAAAGACTTTCCGATCAAAAATGTAAATCCAACCTCTATTGATCAAGTTTTTTTAAAATTCAACAACCAAGTTTTTGGAAAAGAAGAATCCAATCAAGTCACAACCATTATTCATTTCAAAAGAAAAACAACAAGAAAAGCGAACTGCAAAACCTAAGGTATCACAACCAAAGGATGAAGCTAAAGGCGCTCCTACAAGAAGAAATTGAAGAATGTTAAATTCGTGGGTTCAACTGGTACAGATAAAATCGAGAATTTTGAAAGCATGTCTAATGTTGATTTTGTAAAACAAGTCAAGATTTTAAAGCGTAATAGTCAAAACAATTACACTCAACATACAAATGGGTGTGAAGATGAACCAAGTACCTCCAGACCCACAAGTTCAACATCAAATCATAAAACATGATCTTCTAAATTTGTTGAAAGGAGAACATGTTTAAATGTGGAGAGTTTGGCCACATAATCAAAAATTGTACCAACCCAGCAAAACCCAGATTTGTTGAGAAAGCCCCTCCTAAACCAACTTGCCAACGCTGATCTGTATCACCAAAACAAGATAAACATATTGTTAAAGAACAAGAAGAAAAATAGAGACGTAAACAAGTAAAAGTAATTGAAAAATCATTAAAACCGGATTCTTCAGAAAGGAAACCAAGTTCTTCAAGTTTAATAAAACCAAAAGTTGTTAAAAAATGTAAATAATAGTCATTCTGGTAAATTTCAAAAATCTTGGAAACCTACGACCGGTGATGTTTCAGGAGGACGCACAAAGTTTCCAAATCATCAAGAAATAGAAATCACATTTCTTGATGATAAGGGTCGACCCAAGACCACTAAGGCTTGGGTCCCCATCTCAAACTGATCGGGTATTGAAATGTGCACGGTGTCCCAGGAGGAACTGTGAATAGTCATTGGATTATTGACATGGAGCATCAAGGCACATGACAAGCGACTTAAGGCTCCTTTATGATGTGAAAAGCATTAGAGGAGGCTATGTTGCTTTTGCTGGAAACAAGGGCGGATACATCACTTGAGAAGGAATGGTATCCAATGGTGTTGTTATCTTTGATAAGATCAATTATGTTTGTCAAATTGATCACAATCTTCTTAGCGTTTCCCAAATCCGCAACAAGAAGTTCACGGTTCATTTTGATGATGCCGGATGTTATGTGCTGAAACCTGGTTTCAAGATTCCCAAAGAATGGATCCTCCTGTCGGCTCCAAGAATTAATGATTTGTCTATTCTTGACATGAGCCAAGCTATTACCACGTCTACACAAGTTACATGTTTTGTCTCAAAAGCCACCAAAAAGGAATCAATCTCTTGGCACAGACGAATGGGACATATTCACTTGAGGAAAATGAACTATTTGGTGAAAAAAATCTTGTGAGTGGTGTACCAGTGAAGAACTTTCATTTACAAGACGTTAGTGTATCATGCCAAAAAGGAAAGCAAGCTAGAAAATCTCATCCTGTGAAGAAGATTAACACGGTGAATATACCTCTGGAATGTCTTCATATGGACCTCTTTGGACCTATGAGACACAAGACTACCTTTGGTGAATCATATTGCTTAGAAGTTACTGATGACTACTCAAGATTTTCATCGGTGAATATGTTGGCACACAAGAGCGAAGTTCCTGAAATTCTCAAGACTCTCCTGACGCTACTTGAAAATTTGTACAATTTGAAGATAAGGAGAATCAGAAGCGACAATGGCCCTGAATTTAAGAATCTTGTTATGGATGAGTTCTGTTCTTCTAAGGGAATTTTGCATGAATACAGTTCTCGTCACACTTCAAAACAAAATGGTGTCGCTGAGAGAAAAAATAGAACTCTAATTAAAACTGCAAGAACTATGATTCTAGAATCAGAACTTCCTGTTCAATTTTCGGGAGAAGCTATGGCTACTGCATGTTATATGATGAATAGAGTTATTATGGTGAAGAGGCATGGGAAAACATGTTTCGAGTTGTTACATAAAAGGAAGTCGTACTTAGAACCTTTTGGAGCTCCTTGTACTATGATTGATCCCCATGGAAAGTTTGGACCAAAGGCTATCGAAAGTTTCTTTCTTGGATATGCTACTCCTAATTTCAGAGTGTGGAATTTGTCAACAAAAAAGATTGAAGAATGGGGTGAAGTTAAGGTCCAAAGATACACTGAATCAGTAAGAGCTTCTGGTGCTCCTTGGATGTTTGACTACGATGGGCTGTTTGACTCCTTTAATCTGCCAACTTTTGAAGATGCTTCTGTAGCTGCTCAAATGCTACTGGAAAGTGATACTACAGTTGACTCGTCATTAGTACGACCAATTATTATTAACCCTCAAGTGTCTACTTCGGTTAACAATCTTGTTCAGAATGAGGAATTCGAAGATGCTGCTGATTATAATGTTTCGTCAGAAGATGATGAGTTCCATGATGCAAATGAAGCTACTTCTGGTGCAGTTCCAGGAATTTCAGATGTCACGTCAAATGTACAAAATCAAGGGATGGCTGAAGGTCATGCTTCTACATCTTCATCAAATCCAGCAAACGAATTAGTTGTTGATCTGAATATCAACAATTTGGGTATAAATTCTTGAGTTCCTGATGTTCCTGAGACTCGAATTCATAATACCCATCCTCAACAGAATATTATAGGAGATGTCCTGAGTGGTGTGCAGACTCATAATCAGCTAAGGAACAATTAGAATGCTGATTTGTATTCAGTTATTAGGGAATCTAGGGAACAGAATGATTGGTCTTTTCCCTGCTATGTCTGCCAAGTAGAGCCAAAATCTTGGAAGGAGGCAATGAAAGAAGACTCATGGGTTGAGGCGATGCAAGAAGAACTTCAACAGTTTCAGAAGTTAGGCATGTGGAAATTGGTTGACAGGCCTAACAACTATAAGAAGATTGGAACAAGATGGGTTTACAAATGTAAGAAGGATGACCGAGGTGTTGTTGTGAGAAACAAAACAAGATTGGTTGTTCAAGGCTTTAATCAGGTAGAAGGCATTGATTACAATGAAGTATATGCACCGGTAGCACGTCTTGAGGCCATAAGAATTTTTTTGGCTTATGCATCCTACAAGAAGTTTACCATTTACCAAATGGATGTGAAGAGTGCATTTCTTCATGGTGTGGTTAAAGAAGAAGTATATGTTGAGCAATCGCCTGGTTTTGAAGATCTAATCCATCCTGACAAGGTTTGGCTTTTGAATAAGGTATTATATGGTCTTCATCAAGCTCCACGGGCTTGGTATGAAACATTGTCTTCTTATCTTCTGAAGAATGGTTTTCGACGAGGATTGATCGACTGTACTCTTTTCATCAAGAAAGAAAATGAGGACTTATTGCTGGTACAAGTGTATGTTGATGATATTATTTTTGGTCTACAAACGAGAGAATGTGCAAAGAATTTGAGCTGGTGATGCAAGAGAAGTTCGAGATGAGGGCAATGGGAGAAATGACTTTCTTTTTAGGTTTGCAGGTTCATCAATTTAAGGAAGGGATTTTCATCCATCAAACCAAGTACGTCAGGGATATTCTCAAACGATTTCAGATGGAAGACTCAAAGCCCTTGGGAACTCCATTAGCTTAAAATCATGGGATTACTCCTGATGGAATGGGGGAACATGTGGAACCATCTCCTTATCGTGCCATGATCGGATCTCTTATGTATCTTATTGCTTCAATACCCTATATAATGTACCCAACATGTCTTCTAGCTCGCTACCAGTCAAGTTCAAAGGTTTCTCATTTGATGGCTGTGAAAATGATCTTTCGTTATTTGAAGAGTCGCCCGGACACTGGTCTCTGGTACCCTAAGGATGATATGTTTGGTTTGACAGCATTCATGATTTTAATCATGGTGGCTGCAAGATCGATGCAAAATCAACATCAGCAGGATGTCAGTTCTTGGGAAATCGCCTAGTCACGTGGTAGTGCAAAAAGCATACTTGTGTAGCTCGTCAACCTGTGAGGCTGAGTATATTTCAGCTTCTAGTTGCTGCTCTTAGGTTCTATGGATCCAACAGCAAATGCGCGACTACGGTTTTCAAATTCTAACTACTCCTATTTTTGTTGATAACGAGGCTGCTTTACAGATAACTCGTAATCCTGTACAGCACTCAAAAAACCAAACACATTGAGATTAAGTATCATTTCATACGAGATTGTTATGAAAAGAAACCTATCAATGTTGTTAAAATCCACACCGATCACCAACGTGCCGACCTGTTTACAAAAGCTTTTGATAAATCTCGTTTTGATTATCTACTTTTGGTCAATGGCATCAAGGTGAAACCCGAGTAAATCATCCTTGGCTAATCATTTTTCGTAAATATTTTCTTAAAAAATCTAAAACCACAAAAAGATTTTCCATTTTCTCTAAGTTTTATATTTTAGGGGGAGAATATTTCAAGAAAATACAAAAACATGAGAAAATAAAAAAATAAAAAATATGTCTTTTATTTATTTAAGTTTTCATTTATTTACCTTCTTTATTTAAGGGGGAGAAAAATTTAGAAAAATGCAAAAACAATAGAAAATCCAACAAACAAAAATAAGTTTCTTGGAAAGATAAGGGAAGATGATGATACATACCGGTGATCTGTCGAAAATGGTCAAAAACATAAAACAAAAGTTGACAAGTAGCTTTACTAATGATGTATTGGTAGGCTCAAAATCAGATTAAAATGTGGAGGTTGACATAAACATAACAGACTACGAGTCAGGTGGGAACCATTCATTGGCATATGGTCTTGGTACCGAAATTTCGTTTGATAGTATGCTGAGGTTCTGAGATATGCGGTCTTTATGCTGACTTATCATCTTGGTATCATAGTTGAATCTTTTACCGAAAAATAACAATGACGCAAGTCTAGAACTTCCATGATACCATACATACATGTAAATACTGCTTACGACCATCAATAAGTGATAAAAATATCACATTCACCCAAAAATAAGTGATAATATATCACAGCTTTATGCGGGAGCTAAGTTCATCTCTTTGTCGGTACGATGGTACTAACATGTTCACGGACTTACTCCTGTGCCCTGCATGCATTTGAAATTCAAGTTCCTCATCAATAAGTGATTTAATCACACAGGCTTGTTTTCAATCAAAATAAGTGAGTATCTCACATCATATACCTCAAAACAGATGATAAGTAGCATACTCACTTGTAAGATTTTCTCTCGTGCATGTCTTGATACGGAAATGTGTCGTGAAGTGGTTGAACACTGGCTAGTAAGTATAAATCATACATTAATCATATCTCCTAATCATAATTATATCTGATAAGCTGAGCTTACGTGGACAACAATACCGATAATCATAGTAGAATACTTATTTATTTAATTTGATGTTTTAAACAAAACTCGTTTTTGACAAGATTAAAAGCTGGTACGATTCTCTTACCTTGAAACTCTGAAAAAGATTGTCTAGTAAATATATAGTTTATTCTTATCTGTTAGTAGTTATTTTAGTTTAGTTTACTCTGTTGTTAAATTAAGTTTTTTTGAAATTAGCCAAAGTTGAAGCTCAAAAGTTTTCTACCAAGATACGCCCTAAAAACCATTCGCTTTGATATCATAACTTCATAAAATTATTTTCTTACAACGGGTAACTCATCTCAAAGAACAAAATCTGTTTAACGAGCACTATTCCTAACTTAATTTGTGATTAGTGTGGATATGGGCAAAGATTAAATTGGTCAACGAAAAACCTAAGGTCCTCGAAGAACTGAAAGTCCAGTTGTAAAAAACTTGGACTCGTACGAATCAGAGATCACTCATATGAGCCAGTGTGCCTCGTACGAATGACCACTAGGGTTTTGTATGAACGAAGTTCTTTGTACGAGCTAAGGTAGTGCGCACGAGTGTCTTGATGTGGTATAAAAGGTGATGAAGTTCTTTGGTAGAACTTTACTTTCATCTTGCTCACGTGATCTTTACACCTTGCTTTAAGTTGTTTTTGATATCTTTAAGGTATATTTGACACTATTGGCATACTTTGAAGATGAATAACTTGAACATTATCTGACCATGTGACTTTGACTGACCTGAACAACAAACTTTAAGCGAAGAATCTTTAATGAAAAACTGGTTCCTCATGAATAACCTTCTCTTGAAGTTGTTTGTGCGAACAACACCCGTACGAGTGAAAAACCACTCGCACGAGTAACATGTCGCTCGTACGAGCCATTTACTCGTACGAGCAAATCCCTTGTTTAACAAAGTCAATTGTTCGTAAAAAATAGTTGTTCTTCATACGAATATTCGTATGAGTGAGTAGTTCTTCGTCCAGGGAATACATACATACAGAAAGTTTGAAACAAAACTTTTTGTGTATATTCCCTAATGAATTTATGTTCTTATCCTTGTTGTCTTGCATGTACAAAATGGAACAAAAGGAACATAAAAGAAAACCCACAACGAAGAGAATAGACAAGTCATAAGTGGAAATTATGTCAGAACCAAGACATAACATGGTGGCCTATTTAGATCCGGAAGACAAAAATGCTGAGTACAACGGTATAATGAAGTTTTTGCGCGACTCAAGGATACATTATGCTATCACACACAAGACTACAGTATACAAGACGTTGATCAAGGAATTTTGGGATTCAGCTAAAGTTGTTGAAGTGAATGGGCAAGAACTTATCCACGGGAAAGTGAATGACTTAAACGTAGATGTCTCTGTTGAAATCATTAACTCGGTATCACAGCTTGGTGATGACCCTGAAGCTCCATTCTTAGTACCATTGAAATGTTAACGTGGATGTTTGCTTAGAATGAAATGTGTTGGAGATTTTCTCATGGGACAACTAAACAAAGCATGGTTGCCACTCCGATACAAGGTCTTTCTACATGTTCTAATTCAATGTTTGAGCAACAAACGAAGTGGTTATGACATGGCGAATTACGACTTGGTTGGAATGATGATAGCTTTGACATTGAACAAACCGTTTAGTGTTTCAAAGTATATTTTTGCAAACATGAAGGAAAACCTGAGAAGAACTGGATATGGTGGAAACAAGTTTTGGATGTATCCTCGATTTCTCCAAATGATCTAAATGTGCAACATCCGAATCTTTTGAAGAACGGCAACAATGTTTTAAATGTAGAAGTCATGATGGAACATTCATTGAAGATCTTTAGAGGTGTAGCAGCAAAACGTTACAAGGAAAGCACACCTCCTCGTAAATTGATCGGTTTTCTGGCAAATGATGAATATGTTGCACCAGAAAATGATAAGTGGCGCCATGATGACAGTGAGTCAGATAATGAAGAACCAATTCTGAAAAAGATGATCGAAGATAAGTTTGGTCATCAAAAAGGAAAAAGTGATTATGATGACGGTGATAATGATGGTAATAGTGGCGCAAGTGATGTAGGAGCTAAAGGTGGTGATAAGGGAAGAAAGAAACAAAACAGAAAGACTATGGGAACATCGTCAGCACAACCTGAAATCACACAACCTACAACCTCACATCAAGAAACTATACTAGAACCAGTTGCAGAAGTCCAGTCTACTTTTAAACAGAGGAAACTGAACTTGTAATAACGGAACCCAATACAACCTCTGAACCACAACCATCAAGTACCGCAACAGCTGAAACACCTTTTGGTTGAAGATACTCCAGTTCAATCACAACCGACTACTTCATCAGTTCAACAATCCCAGTTCACAACTCATCAACAAAATATAAAACGAAGCAGTCATTTATTCTCTAAAATGGAAAGGGATGAGAAAGTGTATTTTCTGTTCTCTCAGTTGCAAGCTGCGGCAATCCAGATTAACAAACATTCGGAGCTTATGTCTTCAAATCGGAACACATTTGTCAAACAACAGTTGGAGATAAATTCTTTGAAAGAGACTGTTAGAAAACAGGATTATGAAATTGCTCAGTTAAGAAAAGAAAATGAGCGGCTGAAGGCGGCGGATGCTGAAGAGCAACTCAGCTACAACAAATAAGAGCAGCTGATAAATCTCGGGGGATTGAGATAAATAGGCTGAAAGAACGTAGTGCGGCTATACAACAATCTGCCGAAACATTAACTGCTAAACATAATGATTTGAGAGAATGGTATCATTCTCATAATGCTACATTGGTTGAAGGCTTTAATGGTATTAAAGACGTGTTTGAATGAGTAGAAAGCGAGTGAACATGCTATGGAATGAAAGATGCATAGCACATGAGATCAAATGTAAACATGATCAGGATAGTGAAGACCCTAGCAATCCTGATGCTTTAGCCTCATCCTGCAAACCAAAAGATTATGCTTCAACTCTAGTGCTAGAGTCAAATGTACAGCAGATCGTGACCAATCTAGTTACCTCAAGTGATACTCAAGAGGAAACATGACAGGTTTGAGGCTTCTAGAAAGTATTGAAGACCTGATTATCCATCAACGTTGGATGGAAGATTTTCAGGGGGGTTTGTTGATACAACAGGCATTTCGGAATGAAGACCGAAGACCAAGAAACGACCAAGGGGGAGTTTGTTGATACACTTTTGTGTCTGTCACTTGTTCTTAGTTACGTCTGTAATTATACGGTCTTTGTTTATTGGTCTGTATAGTTTGGTTGTGTCGACCAAATCAAGATATCCTCCTATGTTGATTTAGTACGACGATTAGCTTATCTGTGTTGTAAAACAGTTGCATGTGTGCATATTGTTGAGTCTTGTGTACGTCATGTCTGTGGCACGTACTCCGAAGAACACATCCAAGTACGAATGAGAGATACTTCGTACGAGCAAGATGTTGCTCGTACGAACCACATTCCATTCGTACGAGTAACTGATCTCAACAAGTATCATGCTTGGTTCGTACGAGCCAGTTCATATTCGTATGAGCCATGGGTCATTAGTATGAGTACATATGGAGAAGTTTCTTCGTGTCTTTTAGTGTTTCGTACAACCAGTAACATTCTTCGTACTGTTGCTAGGTGTGGACACTATATAAACAGACATGCACCTCTCAGTGAGTAACCAGTGACATTAGAGAGAGCTGTGTGAGACATCAGTGAACAAGTTAGACACTAGAGAGAGAGAGAGACACAAGAACACAGAGATTATTTCATGAGCCTATATGAACATTGTTTGTATGTGTTTGTACTAGTTCTCTTCTGTTACTCAAGATATTGAATCTTTGGTTATTCTGTGTTTCTTACTTTGCTTTGGTTTGCATACTTACAGGATTCCGTACTCGTATTTGTGTTGTATAAACAGGGAAGTAGGTTAATCTTGATCCTCCAAGTGGACCTACACAATTACAAGCCACAATAGAAAAGTGTGATTATATGTAACTATCTGTCACAACTGGTTTTTAATATTGTGGTTAAAAGATATACATATAGCCACTTACAAAGTTGTGTGACCAAATGTAACCAACTGCCATAGTATTTCACGATAAAGTGTGTTCACGTGTCTAAATTGAGTAAATTATATGTGACTAATCATTTCTTTCTTCCTCAAGAAGATTATCATGACAAGCAGGAAACCGGAGTTCAGGTTGTTTCTTGCATTCAATTTCACCATGCTTTACGACTTGCAGATTCTGTTAAATAGAAGAGTTCATGATACCTACGATGACTCTACCTTTTGTCACACTTGAGCTGGAAAAAAAGTGTGGTGAAAGGCATGTGGTCGTAAGCCTTTTATGACGTAGTGTTGTATTGGAATACTCTATCCTAAAACTTACAATCGAAATTAAACTAGAATTTTATGACTTAAAACATTGCGTTGTCTAAGTATCTACATCTTTATGAGTAACAATGATAAAAAAATTAAATAGAAGTTTCAAAAAATCTTGCATTAAAAAGAGACAATTCCTGATCCCCACACTTAAGATGTCATTTCCACCAATGTACAAAACAAAAGCAAAGCAAAAAGATAAAATGAATTGGAAACTTCCCTGATTACTTGAAATAAAAGAGCGGCATTGCAAAGATATGTAATTAAAGGCGCCTCCTGCTCATGAATTTCCATCCAACACAGAATACTAAAATATAAAACAAGATATCAATGTATATGACAAGAACAACAAAGGGTTATCACAAACTTTATTTATTCATTGAAAAGTTTTCAATGATTCAAAACAAACTAACCAAAACAAAGTAAAGGTCCATGCTAGATGAAAATTCTAGAAAAGGAAACAAAAAGTTTCAAATCACTCTATGTAGTTGTGGCCTTCACGTGGATCCTCCTCCTCTCGATAATCACATAGTGCATGTGGATCTTCTTTTGGATCTTCATCTTCCTCCTTCATTGTTGATGATGTGGGTACTTGGAAATCTCATTCAGCAAAACAAAGACTAATAATAATCGCAAATAAGTAATAAAGGAGAATAAACATAAACCGGAATTAGGAAGCTGAAAGTCAGAAGTTGGAAGTTCCCGATGGGAAGCTGATATGCCAATAGCTGGTGACCGGAAGCTAAAGTTAGTGTACACATTGGAACTTGAACTTAGCCGGTCAAAGTGATTGGACTTCTCCCTAAAACACATAAAGGTGACCTCGACACACACAAACCTGAATTTTACCCAAAGAGGCAAGGCTAAGCCTGCAAGCTACGTTAACGAAGGATAAGCTTACCAAGTAAAGAAGGTATGAACTGGAACAAGCTCCCTTGGGCAGAGCAATCTGTCTATAAAAGGGGAGTCTTGTTTAGCTAAGGTAAGTTCACTTCTCTCACTCTCACTCTCATTTCTTATTCTCTACAATTTCGCTAAGACTCTTAAGAACTACCAGCTGATTCTCACGATGGAGTCCAAACGCGGGAGGCCACCTCTCGCGTTAAGGCTGATGGTGTTCTTTGATTGGAGATACCAACCAAGGAGCTATCGTTTGAAGTTGATTATGGACCTTCCCCCTACCATATTTTTGTTGCTTTAACAAGTGGCACCCACCATGGGGCTACACTACTTAGGACAATATTTTCTTGTAGTCTAGCCTTGTTCCTAATTTTTCATCTCTTTTATGGCCGGAAAGGATCATCATTTGAAAGAAGTTTCGAGCAGTTCCCTACCTCCGTCTAGCCCTCCGGCTACTCCTAGAGTAGGTAGCTGCTCCACCAACATGGACGGACAGCAAGTCGCACCGGAACATAGGATGCATAACAGTTTCAGACACCTCCCTCTACACGGGCTGTTCCATCTTCACTGAGTAAAGTTCTCTTCCTGATTGAAACCATGGAAATAACCCCGGAGGGAGTAAGAAGCAACTTTATACAGTTGAGGGAGCTCTTGAACAATAATGTTTGAGAAGAGAGAACCAAAGGAGTTAGGGTACGTTTATCTTATGATGAGCCCGAAGTTACACTCTCCCCTATGCCTCCTCCGTTGTGCACCACTACATCTCCGTGTGTTAGCCGAGCAGGATCTAGTCCTGACGCCAATCCATATCTCATGCATGACGGCTCACTCTGGATAGGGAGCTTTCACACTAGCTCCCCTCTTCTTCTTCTTAGAAGCCCAGAGTATACTGTCGAGCATCTTCTCCAACAAGCTCAAGATGTTCCCCCACATCCCAAACAACGTTTGAAGAAGCACTTAGAGTGTTGCCTTTGGCTAGTAAAGCTGTAGTTGTAAGCTTGTCACCATCACCAAGCTTCCAACATAGCTTTTCCCATGTACGATGTCCTGTAACCCTAAATAGCTTCCCTCCTGGCTCAATTAAGCCAGAAGCTTACAGGAAACAAATCTGGCAAGCTACTCCCAGTCAGGCTAGACCACAAGCTCAGGTCTAGGTAAGTACGCAAGTAAGCACTAGCAAAACGGGGCAGGGGTAAACCTTCATATACTCTCTATGCCTTACAAACCAAGCTTGTTATCGTGCTTCTCCGAGGAAATAACTAACTTTGTCTTCTAAACCAAGATAAAGATCCAATCTAACATTAAGATATATGATGGCTTGGAAGATCCTAAGGACCATCTCCAGTCTTCATGGGGGAGCTACAGTTGAACGATGGAACAATGCTGAGTGTTGTCATATGCTTATGCAAACTCTCATCGGACCATCCCGGTTATGGTTCTATAGGCTTCCTACCAGAAGCATAAGCTCCTTGAATGACTTGCACAAAAGCTTCCTGGCCAACTTACTAGGGACGCGACCGTCATGTATTAGATCCAGCAAAAAGACCACGAAGACCTTTCGGGACTTCATAGGAAGGTTCAAAAGGGAAGGGTTGATGTACAGTGGGGCAAACGGGATGATGAGTGTGTCAGCCTTCATGAATGCCATGAAGCCTAAGAAGTTCCTACAAAGGTTCCATGAAAACTATCTTCAAACCATGGAAGAAGCTTTTGAAAGGGAAGAGTACTTCCTAAAAGGCGAAGAAGCTTTGGAAAAAAAATCCTCCAAGAAAAGGGAGCAAGGAAGCTGGAGGGAACCACATCCCTCGTCCAAAATATCAAGATTTCAACCCTTCGTAGAGCAATAAACCATTTAGGTCCTACGATGGAAGAAGATTTGAAGATAGAAGAAGATCTCCTCATCCAAACAAGAACCATGACAAAGATAAGCATATCTTCACTCTCCTCACCAAAATACCCCAAGAAATCTTGTCAACGGAGGAAGTTTAGTAAACTTCAGACCTCCTAGACCCCTCATCAAACCCTCTAGCAAGAGAGATACGAGCAAGTTTTCATAATGATACAGGGCTTCATACCAATGACTGCTTCCAGCTAAAGAAGAGGATAGAGGAAGCTGTTAAATCGGGGGAGCTAACTCATCTCGTGAAGGATATAAAAGATAAGGAGGGGAAAAAAGAGGTCAGTGTAAGCATGGTGTGGTTAGAAGAAAAGCAAGAAGGAAAAAGAAGAAAAGCACACCCTCGAGCCAAAGTTTATCTGCTTCCCTCCAACAGACCCAGATAATAAGCTGGAGCTTCCCATAATCGTGGAAGCTGAGTTGGAAGGTCCCCTCACTGACAGGGTGTACATGATCCAGGAGTTGCTTCCAATGTCATGTACCAAAGGTGTTTAATCAACTCAGGAGAGAAATGAAAGCTCGCTTACAAGCCACCGGCACGTCCCTAAGAAGCTTCACTTAGCAAAAGGTACAACCCCTAGGGAAGCTAACACTTAACTTATGCTTCTGGGATGGTGACTTGTCTAGAATGTAGAAGCTTACTTTCGTAGTTATAAACTCCCCTTCAAACTACAACTTGTTGATAGGAAGACCGGGTATTACAACATTTGACACTATAATATCCCCGGCACATGGGATGATGAAGTTTCCATCGGATAAGGGCATCACTTCATTGGCACCAACACCAGGAGGCTCTTCTACCCGCATCTATTGAAAAGGCAAGAGAAAGTACGGTTGAAGAAATAAGCATCAATGCTCCTACCGGAGCAGAAGATAAAAGTCAAAAACTATCTCCCTGAAGCAACCAAGCATAGGCTAAAGGACCTCCTTCGAGGAAACCCAGATGTGTTTGCTTGGTGCTCTAGAGACATGGTAGGGGTACCAAGAGACATAACTGAACATGCACTAAGCATACCTCCTACATACAAGCCTGTTACACAAAAGAAACGAAGCTTAGCTCCTGAATATAGCCTAGCTTCCTGTCAGGAGGTAGAATAGCTAGTAGAAGTTGACATACTGAGGGAGGTAAAATACCACTCTTGGTTAGCAAACCATATCATGGTAAATAAGTCTGATGGTTCCTAGAAAATGTGCATTGACTTTAAAGATTGTAATAAAGCATGTCCTAAAGATTGCTACCCATTGCAAGAGATTGATTGCAAGGTAGACTTGCTCACAGGTTTCAAATACAAATACTTCCTTGCTGCCTACAAGGGGTATCACCAAATCAAGATGATGAAAGAATATGAAGAAAAAATAGCATTCCACACCAACAAAGGTATCTTCTGTTACAAAAAGATGCCTTTTAGGTTGAAGAACGCAGGAGCAACATACCAACGCCTCGTAGACAAAGCCTTCTCCTACTAGATAGGAGAAACATGGAAGCATAGTCGACGACCTTGTAATATATAGTTACACATAAGAATACATGCTCCAAGATATCAAAGAAACATTTGCAAATCTCAAAGTGATCAACATGAAGCTAAACCTAAACAAGTGTCTTTCGGGTTTGAGGAAGGCAAGTTCCTCTGTCATATCATGGTGAAGAAAAGCATCAAGGCTAACTCGGACAAGGCCAGCCGTCATAGAAATGATGTCCCCCAAAACCAAGAAGGAGGTCGAAAGCCTTACTGGAAAAATAGCAGCTCTTAAACGTTTCCTCCCTAAGCCAGAAGAAAGATCGTTGCCGTTCTTCAAAAATTGAAGGATTGTGCTGATAAAAAAGATTTCAAATGGACGGACAAGGGTGAAGCAGCTTTCATAGCACTCAAGGAGCTCATAGCTTCCCTGCCTACCATGGCAGCGCCCAAGAAGGAAGAAACAATCAGGTCTACCAGTTGGCAGGTTCAAAGACTATAGACATCGCATTCACTTTACAAACCTCGAGCCCTATGCTCACGATCATGTATATGTTTGTTCATTGGACAAGAAGCCATAAGCTTCGTGCTTGTGGTAGAAAGAGGAAAAGAGCAAATACCTGTTACTTCATGAGCAAAGCACTAAAGGCGCGGAAATTAGTTACTCCTCGATTGAGAAGCTAGTACTAGCATTGGTACACACTACAAAAAGTCTAAGAAGATACTTCCAAGCTTATTTCATCCAAGTCATTACCGATCGGCCATCCTAGAAAAGCCCGAGGATTCGGGAAGGTTGGCTAATTGGGCTTTGGGACTGAGGCAGCACAAAATTGAATATGTACCAAGGAAAGCTTACAAAGGGCAGGTGCTAGCAGATTCTTTTGGCGGAAATGCCAACAGTCAAGGAGGTGAATCAGATAGAAGAGGAAGGGTGCCAACAATAATACTAGGGAAGTGGACGCTCTTCTCAGACGGAGCTTCTAGTATAGAAGGTTCCGGGCAGGCCTCATCATTACAGACCCCCACAGAACCGAATATACTTATGCACTTCGTCTTAACTTGCCCTACACAAATAACGAGGCTAAATATGAAGCATTGCTGGCTGGATTGCGATTAGCCAAAACAATGAAGATAAAGGAGCTCCATGCCTTTACGGATTCAAGATTTTAGCTAGTTAAGTGGGGGGAAGAATATTCAGCAAAAGAACCATCAATGATAAAGTATAAAGAAAATGTGAAAGAACTCATGGATAGCTTTGAGTCTTGTTCACTAAGTCAAGTATCAAGAACAAAGAACAAGCAAGCCGATGCCTTGAGCAAGTTAGCTTCCTTAGCTTTTGCACACCTTACAAAGAAGGTGCTTGTTGAAGTACTCAAGACAAGATCCATCGAGGAAGCTAAAATCCAAGATGTGGTATTAGAAAAAGAAGACACACGGATAACCCCCATCCAAAAATTCTTGGAAGAAGGAAGCTCCCCCCAAAGAGGTAGAAACTGCCAAGATAGGGACAAAAGCCAAACAAAATGTCCTTGAAGAAGGAAAGCTTTACAAGAAAGGTTACCTCTTTTTGTTGCTATGTTGTATGGGTCCAACGAAATCAGCTATTTGGTTAAAGAGTGTGGGGGGATCGGCTCTCCACGGATGAGCACCAGACCGATCTGACTCAATTAACAGAGGCAGAATTCATTGTTAGTGAGGTTGACAAACAAACAAGTGAGATCTAATATTTGAATGCCTTGAATATATTGATTGACGTGAACAAGTACAATGCAAGTAAACAATTCAGCAGGGCTTCACCACACCAACAGGATTACTAACTCTGACATAACACTCCTATATTTATAGGTCAACATGACTTGCACAGGAGGGTGTGTAACAGAGAGTGACTCGTGCGAGTGGTTGCCTCGTACGGGTGACAAAGTGTCACGCATACGAGTCTTGTGACTCACTCGTACGAGTCAGTAACAAAACAAATAAAATATACATTGTCATTTACAAATTGATGTTCTAAGCCCTATATACATAATCAACATATCCTAGACGTAGGCAATAGACATTATGCACCAACAAACTCCCCCTTGGATGTTGCCATAGTCTTGGATAGTCTTCAAAAATCTTCAAAAGATCTGACGTTTATCGACCAAAGAAACGCTTCGGTGGCTTGCGACGCTCCTCAAAAGCTATAGGCGTTTGATCTGTAGGAGGAGGTCGGTATACTGTATTGCCAAACCGAAAACTCTTAGCGACGCAATACGTGCTCGCTCCGCAATCCTCTCTTCTTTCTTATCTTTCTTCTTTTGCTCTGTCTCCTCAAGTTTCCTCCATGAAGTGTTCCATGTCGATCCAGAATGTATATCGTTGGCGAAACAGACATTAACTATCTTCTGAAACTAGAGTGCTTGTTTTTTATCTTTCTCTTCGAAGCTGATTTTGTTGTAGAACAAACCTTCAATATCCGAACAGTTGACTAGCCACATCGGGTCTAGTACTCGAATGCCATGCCACACCCATATATACGTTTGTGTGCTATGAAGGCTTCGGTAAGCTCCTCCCTGATCTTCCAAGAATCATCATCCGGGTGCACACAAATAACAGCTTCTCCCGTATTCGAATCGTAGTGCCACCATTTGAAGATCTTGTGGAAGTCTTGTTCCATCTAAATCATAGGCATATTCTTCATTACCTTTGGCATCTTCACGACTAGCGTAACATCTTTCTCTTTGGTTATCGGATCGATCTTCGTAATTCGCTTCAGGAAATGAGGCTTCCAGTGAGTAAATCCGTGCGTAGCTTCAAGCTTGATCAATTTCCATAGCCGTTGGTCGTGAAATTTCATCTTCAGATTAATCATCTTTGTTTGCACGAGCTCTTTTGTATCCCAATATGGCAAGGACTTGATGGCGCTCAAATATCTGAAATATTGGATCCTGAACTCCCTCTTTATAGCATAAACATTAAGTTCCTCGATCCATCCCCAGCTAATTATATCTCCTAGAGAAATATCTGCATTACGCTGGCATTTCTTTAAACCATTTCTTCCTCATTTCTGCAATTTCAGCTCTAGACATCTGATGAGGAATCGTACCTTGTTTGGCAGCTTCTTCAACTTTATGTTTCAGAAGATCAACATTTTCAGCTGCAAACAACTCACTAAAAGTTGGGGAGTCATCTGTACCCTGATTGGCAAGATTAGTAACATCGTCATTAGAATCATCCTCCACGACAACTCTATCATAATCATCTGCATCATCAACATGCTCGAAGACATAATCAACTGGCTCGAAAGCGCTAATATCATTCAGCTCATCTTCAAAATCAAACTTGAAATTTTCTTCGTCCACGCCTAACATATTAGTAATTTCTTCCTTAGTGTAGCTATGGACATAATCACCCTCTTTAACATCGTGCTCAAGATATAAAATCTTTGGCTTTGGCACGACAGGAACGGTAGATATATCAGTTACCGTGAGAATTCCTGCCTGCTGAGCATCAGTAGGACCTTCATATCTATCCTGATCACCTCCTTCTGTTACTTGATTTGCCGAGTCATCCAAGTACATAGAATAATCAATATCTTCATTCACATTAGACTCTGTTACATGGACACCCATACCACCTACATCATCATCACCATCATCACTATCGTGACTAGACTCATCAGAAAATAGATCATCAAAATCATCTAAATCTTCCGCCTTTTTTCAGCATCCTCGTCAAACTGATCAACTGCGGCTTCAATCTCTCTTTCTAACTTCCTCTTCTGTAGCCATTCACGATGTCTTGCTGAAAGATTGGACGTGCCGATATCCACATCTTTTAGCTAACCCACTAAAACAAACTTCTTTGGCATCGAATACACCACAATATCAGTAATAACTGGCGCATATTCAGCTTCTGGCTCAGTTGTGACAATGACAAGATCCTCAACCACTTTAGCTTTGCCTTTTCCTTGCGCATCTAATAATTCTTTTGCAAGGCGTTCGTGCTCAGCAACCCGCTCTCTCGCTTCAGCTCTTTCTATCTCGTCTATTTCAACAGCAATGTTAATACCAAAGCTTCTTTGTCAGTATCTTCTCAAGTAAATTCATCTTTCTGTCGCTCCTGAGAGGTTCTTCTTCATATTTATCCATACGAACCGTAAACGCTCATTCTCATATACAATGCTGGCTAACATAGCTTCGAGCTACTGTTTGTCTTTGTTTAAAACGTTGAGTTGTTCCTACAATTCTGCAATCTTGACCGTGTTTAACATGACCTGTTTCTGTAATTCTTCAACACGTTGGTCATTAAACATGTCAGCAGTAAAATCTTCACCACCTGGTATGTCACCAAAGTCAAAGTCAAAATCAAAATGGGGTTGAGACTGTGAAGGTTGCGGTGTCGGCTGCGGTGGTGGTTGTGGTGCTTGCTGTTGCGGTGGAGATGGTGGTGGCTGTGGAGTAGGTTGACGAACCGGTGATGGTGGTCACGGTGGAGGCGGTTCAACATGTATTTCTTCTTCAGTCTGCTTCTGCACTTTTTCCTTTGATTTGTCTTTAGGAGAGTCAGTGCTTCTAACTGCCGGTCGTTTGAGACGTTGAGATTTCTTCTTGGCAGACTTGCGCACAGGAGTATCATAATCGGAACCCGAACGTACATACGTCGAATCATCTTCTCCTGTCGCCTTACGTCTCTTTTCTTCAGCTTTATGCTTTAGCTCAGCTTGACGTTCAGCTTCTCTTTCTTTCGCCCTTTCCTTTTTTCCAGCAATCCTGTCTTCCGAATCTGTACTGGAAGAGGATGCTTCTTCAACCACTTTCTCTTTTTCTCCAAATGCTTGTCTCTCAATATCAGCAGCCATAGCTTCAATATTCTCCTCAGGCTATAGTTCGTCAATAAGACTTGAGCTTTCTGACGCTTTTTGTTTCTTCTGAGGAGTAGAAGAAGAAGAAGAAGATGTAGACGTTGGCTTTCTCTTAGTTCCCTTACCCCCGTATTTAACAAACCATGCGCTTCGCTTCGCAATAAAACCATCAAGCGTTGTAAGCTCTTCATTCTTGTCACCGCTCCCATCTTTCCTCCATTTCCCTAATGTTGGAGCGACGTAATCTTTGTCAATAATTGCTCCAAACACTTATTTGCATTAGGAAATGTCTTGAGATGTAAATTCATCTTCTTCAGTGTCGAGACATCCATGTGTTCTAACTTCAGCACATCATCCTTCTTTTTCTTCAGATTAGGATGCCAATAATCTAACAACATTTGGATGAACCGAGGGTACTACAAAAATTTCTCTCTCTGTGCGTTCTGGACCATTTGAGAAAATATCACCTTTGAAAATTTATACGGTAGATTCAGAACGAGCGAGGTAATCATACACATCTGGTTGTCAACTAAGTCGTCAAATCCTCCTTTACGGTGACTCAGTGCATGTATGACACAATGTGCGATATATCTGAACGACGCACTTAGGTTAGCCTTCTTAAAGGGAGCATCATTTACGAACCCAACATAACCCATACGATAAAAGCATCCCTTCATCATGTATTCAGAGAAACCCGTAGGATCATCTTCGTGGTCTTTGAATTCCAGCACTTTTCTGACCAAATCTTCTGTGATTTTAACCTGAATATCTTCATCTCTAATCCTCATAGCCGAAACAATCGCATTCTCTTCTGTATCAAACTCTGCTGCATTCCAGAAGTACTCAATATGTGAACGATAAGCAACATGACGATTTGTCAGAGCCTTCTTAATTGGAATTCTGCCCAAAAAATCTAAAACATCCCGATGGGCAGCAATTTCTGGAATAGACTCATCCAAAAGACAGCAAACATTATGGAACGGGAGAAGAAGATTTCTTGACCTATACACATAGACATTTCAAACCATTAGAAAATATTTAAAAATTTCAACGTTCAGAGTCACTCATATGACCCATTCATTCGTACAGTCACATATAATAACAAAACATTAAGGTCTGAATCAAAACATCATTCGTACGAGCCACAAATTCGTGTGGATGAACAATTATACTTAGAGAAATTTTCAAGAATTTTAGACCAGGTCTACTTCGTACGAACCATGCCTCGTACGAGTTATCAACACTTAGACATTTAAGAATCCTACTTGTACGAATACTCACTCATACTAGTGAATGAGATACCTTAACATTTTGAAATCTTTGCTCGTACGAGTTCACATTCGTCCGAGTTGTAAACCATACCAAATAACACCTAGTTAAATCAAACTTAAAGTGTGTTGATTTTAACAAACTGAAGGTTGATTTATAGGTTATTAGGGCCGATTTTAACGTTTTTTAAGTTCAATTTTATGTTTTACGGTCCATTTTCCCTAAATCTACGTTTTATGTCCATTTGGTCCAAATTTGGCATTATAACGGCTTAAAACGAGCATTAGTACCTTTCCCATTGCAAGAGGTGTGCGAATCAACCTCCCCAGTGTATTGGTACGTAATATATGTCAAGAAAATGAAGTATAAGAACTGGTTCGCACAAAAGTTTCTCTCAACCGCACAGAGACAATAGACTGACTCGTGCGAATGAAGGAGTCTTTTATACTCATTCAGTAGTCGCTCGTACGAGTCAATGGCTCATGCGAATGAATACTAATGTCACTCATGCGAGTCAGTGCCACTCGTATGATTCCGTTCTGATACTTGAAAACTTTTTGATTTTTTTATGAAATTTCTATCTGTTTAATTACCCACTCAATTAACCAAGTCCAAGTTAATGACCCTGGTTATCTGATTTGCCTACCAAGTCCAAGTTTATGACCTTGGTTGACCATTTTTAACCAAAATAGATTTATTTAACAATGTAAAGTTTCAAATTAATGAACTTGTTGATGTTCAGGTAAACTTTTCTTTTCTTGATTAGCTCCCAACCCGTGGTCTTCAGCTTTCCTTCAGCAGGTGTCGCCATGACTTGAACTATCAGTGTTTTCATCATCTGTAGACTAAAACTAAACTAAAATGATAAGAAACTTGAAAATATTTTTGGTTTTTGGGAGTTTTCCGAGAAGAAATAACAAGTAAAGATGCATACATATACATATTTTTTGTGAGTTTTGTGTTAAGAGGATCATATCAAGTATTTAAACAAATCACCAACCCCGTTGATCTTGGTAGAATCATTAAGTTGTTAAATAGATTTACCTTGATTGCCAATATATTTATCCACTTAAACCTCTTCTCATTTCTCAACTGTTTCAAGATATGTTAGGTAATATTTCGGAACATGAGATAACCGTGTTTCCCATCTCAGAATATACTCCCGCATCGAGATTCCCAGAATATCATTTCACAGGTGAATATATCCAAGGATCCCCAGGTTTCTACATTGGCGTAGTATACCGTTGACAATCAACATGTTGTGCAAGAATAACATGGTTCAGACTCGGCAAGAAGACACGTTTTTTGAGGAGTAGCATAACCGACGAAAAATCCTTCCAAGGATTTGGCTCCAAATTTACCATCCGAGTCCAATACAGTACACGGTGATCCAAAAGGCTCCCGAAACGCGAGGTTAAGCTTTCGTTGATGTAGTAACTTGAAACAAGTCTTGTTGTGAGGCTTGACAGTTAACACACGATTCGGGGTGTAACACGCTGATGCGACTGCTTCGCTCTATGAGGGGGGATCAGCTCCTCCGATGAGCAACTAGACTGATCTAACTCAACTAACAGAGGAGGAATTCATTGTTAGTGAGGTTGACAAACGAACAAGTGAGATCTACTATTTAACTACTTTGAATATATTGATTGACGTGAAAAGTACAACACAAGTAAACAATTCAGCAGGGCTTCGCAGTACCAACTGGACTAACACTTACTAGCTCTGACATAACACTCCTCTATTTATAGCTCGACATGACTCGCACAGGAGAGTGTGAAACAAAGTATGTGATTCGTGCGAGTGGCTGCCTCGTACGAGTGACAGAGTGTCACTCGTACGAGTCAAGTCACTCACTCGTACGAGCCATCTACAAAAACAAATAATCTGTATAATAACATTTACAATCTGACATTCAAGCCTTATATACAAAATCAACATATCCTAGGCATAGGCAATAGATATTATGCACCAACAAACTCCCCCTTGGATGTTGCCAAAGTCTTGGATAGTCTTCAAAAAAATCTTCATAAGATCTGATGTTTATCGACCAAAAACTACTTTGGTGGCTTGTGATGCTCCTCAAAAGCTATAGGCGTTTGATCTGTTGGAGGAGGTCGGTTAACTATATTGCCAAACGGAAAACTTCTCAGCGACGCTATATGAGCTCGCTCTACAATCCACGCTTCCTTGTTATCTTTCTTATTTTGCTCTGACTCCTCCAGTTTCCTCCATGAAGGGTTCCATGTCGATCCAGAATGTATATCATTGGCGAAATAGACATTAACAATCTTCTGAAACTAGAGTGCTTGTTCTTTATCATTCTCTTCGTAGCTTATTTTGCTGTAGAACAAACAATCTATATATTTCTTCGAACAATTTACTAGCCACATCGGGTCTAGTACTCGAATGCCACGCCACGCTCAAGATATAATATCTTTCATTTTTGCATGACAGGAATGGTAGATGTATCGATTACCGTGAGGATTCCTTCCTGCTGAGCACCAGTAGGGTCTTCAGATCTGCCTTGATCTCTATCTTCAGTCATTTGATTCGCAGAGTCATCCAAGTAAGCAGAATAATCAATATCTTCATTTAAAACAGATTCTGTTGCACGAACACCCATACCACCTACATCATCATCACCATCGTCACTATCATGATCAGAATCGTCAGAAAATAAATCATCAAAAGCATCTAAATCATCAAAAGCATCCTCATTAAGCTCATCAGCCGCTGCTTTAGTCTCTCTCTAACTTCCTCTTCTGTAGCCATTCACGATGTCTATCTGAAAGATATGTCATGTCAATATCCACATCTTTAGGATTTCCAACAAGAACAAACTTATTCGAGACTGTATACACCACAATATCTGTAATAACTGGCGCAGATTCAGCTTCTGTCTCAGTTGTGACATTCACAGGATCCTCAACCAGTTTCGCTTTGTCCTTGCCTTGCGCATCTGATAGTTCCTTTGCAAGACGTTCTCGTTCAGCGACACGCTCTCTGGCTTCAGCTCGTTCGATCTCATCTACCTCTGCAACAATATTAACACCCAGCTTCTTCGTCAGTATCTTCTCAAAAAGATTCATCCTTCTATCACTTCTGAGTCGTTCTTCCTTGTATTCAGCCATGCGAATTCGTAAACGCTCATTTTCTGATACAATACTAGCGACATAGCTTCGAGCTGCTGTTTGTCTTTGTTTAGCGCATTGAGCTGTTCTTGTAACTCTGCTATCTTGATGGTGTTTAACATGACCTGCTTCTATAACTCTTCAACGCGTGGGTCATTAAACATGTCAGCATTAAAGTTTTCGCCCACTGGAATATCACCAAAATCAAAATAAAAAATCAAAGCGAGGCTGTGGCAGCGAGGGTTGCGGTGTCGGTTGTGTTGCTTGCTGCTGTGGTGGAGATTGACGTGGTGGAGATGGTGTTGGCTGAGGTGTTTGTTGACGAGCCGGTGATGGTGGTGTTGGTGGAGTTGGCTCAACATGTACCTCTTCTTCATTCTGTGTTTGCACTTTTTCTTTTGATTTGACATTAGGAGAATCAGTGCTTCTCTCAGCCTATGGTTTCAGACGTCGAGACTTCTTCTTTACCGACTTGCGTACAGGAGTATCATGATATGAACCCGAAGGTATATAAGTCGTATCATCCTCTCCTATTTCTTTTCGCTTTCTTTCTTCAGCATTATGCTTTTTCTCTGCGAGTCATTCAGCTTCTATCTTTTTAGCTCTCTCTCTTTCACCAGCTCTTCTATCCTCCAACTCAGTGCTAGAAGACAACACTTCTTCTGCCACTTTTTCATGACCAAAAGCTCGCCTCTCTATATCAGCAGCTATGTCTTCAATATTCTCCTCAATCTCTGGTTCATCTATCAGTCAAGAACTCTCAGCTGTTTTCTTTTTCTTCTGAGGAATAGATGTAGAAGATGTATGTCACACCCTCAATTTCCACCGCGAGGCGTGTGATCAAACCAGAATCTCAGACACTAGCAATATCGAATGACTCTATATGATTTATTTAAACGTTTTCTAAAAACATTTGTTGTAACCATTCATAGTCATTTTCAAAATATCATAGTTTCAAAGTTTAGCGGAAGCATTAAAATTAAGTAACGGGCGCCAACATAAACGCCAAAACCAAAAATCCCAAACATTATTCGTAAATAAGACTCGATAAAACTGTCTTGATCAAATGCAAGTGTGTGCACCTAGCGCTCCTAGCGTCCTGAGAACATGTAAAGAAACAAGTGTCAACATTAAAGAAGAGTGAGTTCACAGGTTTTTATAAGTTCACAAGTTCGGTTTAAAAGATTGTTTTCCCCGTTATCTCTAACCCGGGATAACGACATAGTTCCATTATTCCTAACCTGGAATAATAATGTTGGTTCGTAATTAAGTTCAACGTTAACATGTAGGTAGCGAGCCTAAAGTTACAGTCACATAAGAGTTCGCGATCGAAGCTGACTGTTGTTGCCTCTGTGTTGCCAGGTCTATCACTGACCATGGCGAAAGTTAGGCCAAATTAATCACCCGTTGACCATTCCCGATCGGCTAGCGCGACTAGCTCGGGTGGGGCTTGTCGGGCCCAGTAGTACTACTATAATTTCCCCGCTATTTAACCCAACACTAACGATCCGAGAGTTGGTTGAGAACTTCCGTGATAAAGCTACTTAGTGACCATAACGTATATTAACATTAACTTAGTTACCGAGTAGTTAACGGCGTTAATTTCGCATAATGTAAAAAGATAGAGTTGTAGAGCGTATACATGTTTCTCCCTGTTGTTTAAAACCGGATAAAATAGGGGCCGTGAACTCACCTTAAATTGCTCGGTTAGAATAACGCAAAAGAAGCAAATGATGGAACCACTAATCACGTCCTAACATGTCAACCGATTTAAAGTTAGTGTGTTCACACAGTACGGCACACGTAATAACCAATTCGAAACCATAATCATGCATGCAAAGCATCACCACACAAAATAATGATCAAACCAACTTGTCATAAACTCAGATTAACTCATACAACACTTTGGTACACACAAACGCAAGTTATCATGTTTCAGCTTGTACGCTCATAACTGGGCTGTTTTCGAGGATTTTTATAAATTAGTAACTAAGTTCCAAAAATTCCAATTTTGTTATAGGAGGTGTCAATTAGACTGTAGAATTTTGCGTAAAATTTTCAAATCCTAATTCTTTACCAATTATTTATAAACATTTATATACTATGCTGCAGTAAGATTCGTCGCTTTCTGACTGCAGTCCACGAGAAAAATTATTTAAAAATCATCGTTCATCCAATTAACAAAATTCCAGTGGGAGATTTTCGGAAATTCTCCAGTTACCGTATAAATTTCGTGACCTAACCCCCTACAGACTATGAGATGAGACTCGATAAACAACCTGCAAATTCTGCAGAATTTACGCAGCTTCAGCTGCTGCACTAAATGACCTTTTAAAAATAGCAAACGACCTAAGAAAAATATGAATCCAGCGCCATTTGAAGCGTTTTTCAAAAATACACGTTTCACACTTCAGAAAATCGACTTTTCGATAAATAATAATCAGTTACAGCCAACTGAAGTTGGCTGTAAATGTCAATCAGCTTACTGTTTTCGACTTTATCGCATTAGAACATGTTTAAACGATCATGACGCTTAGGTGTATTGATTAACAACAGGTTAACTTGTCAATATCATCATATATATCAATATTCATGCAAACCCTAAATATTTATCATGATCTTTATCGCTAAAACACAGCCTACGATTTTTGTGTTCAACATATCATCGCAACCGCAAAGATTCGCATATTCATCCGAACTAATCATACCCCGCAACACTTTTTCATAGAATAATCATACAAGCACATAATCATGATCAAGATTACACAAAACCTAATGTGAATCGCAAAACAATTAAACCCTAACCTTGAGACGATGATGATTAGTGAACCGGGACAAGCTTGGAATCAATCCGGGAGTAGAATTGCGCGACCGTGAGAGAGAGGGGGGGGGCTGCCGTCGACCTTCTTCTAGGGTATTAGGGTTTTTTTTTTTGAAACATCCCATGCATACATACATATAAATATAACAAGGGGAGGGGGGGCGGTCGCGATAGGGGGGGGTTTGGGTTAGAGCCTTGGGCCTCAAGTTTGGGTTAATTCCTTGGGCCGCAAGGTGTGTGGGTCGCAAGGTCGACACGTTTCGCGGCTCGGTTCGGTTCGGCTATTTATTTATTTATTATTTTTTTTACAATTCGGTAACATAAGGCTTATAACTAATAAATCGCGAAATCAAAGCGTGATACAATAATCTACAAGCGTCTAATAACATATAACACATAATTCACCCTATAGTTCACAAAGTTAGCGTAGTTATTGCGAGTGTGTAATTTACTTCTCCGAATTAAATTAGCGTAGGAGTGAATAACCATAAGTAGCGCGTTTAAGATACCTGAAAAACCGGGATGTCACATTATCCCCATGTTGAAAGAATTTTCGTCCCGAAAATTGAGTAAACGCGGTTTGAATGCAATGCACAAAAGCTCAGTTTGTTAGAATGGTACAAGTAAATCCCAGGCTGTCATATCATCCCCATGTTGAAAGAATTTCGTCCCGAAATCAGTTGGCGGTAACGTCAGATTGCTACTCAGCTGAAAAAAGGTGTGGATATTTGCTTTTCATTTGGTCCTCTCTTTCCTACGTGAACTCCGGTCCACGCTTAGAGTTCCAACGAACCTTGACGATCGGTATCTTGCTGTGCCTTCGAGTCTTGATCTCACGGTCCATGATCTCGATAGGTTGTTCCACAAAATGCAGTTGCTCATCCACTTGAATCTCATCCAATGGAATGACTAGGGTCTCATCTGATAGGCACTTCTTCAGATTGGACACGTGAAAAACGTTGTGAACTCCACTGAGTTCGGCAGGAAGGTCTAACTGATAAGCTACAGGCCCGATACTCTTCGAAATCACAAATGGGCCTACGTACCGTGGATTTAGTTTGCCTCGTTTCCCAAAACGAATTACACCCTTCCAGGGTGACACTTTCAGTAGGACGCGGTCGCCTACTTGAAATTCGAGCGGTTTGCGTCATTGATCAGCGTAACTTTTCTGTCGATCTCGTGCCGCTACCATGCGGTTTCTGATTTGCACAATCTTTTAAGTAGCCTCAAGTATCAACTCAAGACCTGTGAGTTGACTATCACCGACTTCTGCCCAACAGACCGGTGATCTACATTTACGGCCGTATAATGCTTCAAACGGTGCTGCCTGAATACTCGTATGGTAACTGTTGTTATACGAGAATTCCACCAAAGGCAGATGGATTTCCCAACTGTTCCCGAAGTCTACCACGCATGCCCTAAGCATGTCCTCTAAGGCCTGAATGGTCCTTTCACTTTGACCATCCGTCTGAGGGTGGTAAGCTGTGCTCATATCTAAGCGTGTACCCAACGCTTTCTGAAGTAACTGCCAAAAGTTAGACGTGAAACGAGCATCTCTGTCTGAAATGATGGACGTTGGCACCCCGTGCCAAGAAACTACTTCCTTAATGTAGATGCGAGTCAACTTATCCATCTTATCTGTTTCTTTGGTCGCTAGGAAGTGTGCAGACTTAGTTAGACGATCCACGATTACCCAGATGGTATCGCAACCACTCGGAGTTCGCAGGAGTTTAGTGATAAAATCCATCGAAATCTGATCCCATTTCCACACTGGGATCTCAGGTTGTTGAAGTAACCCTGCTGGCTTCTGGTATTCCACCTTGACTTTCGCACAAGTCAAACACTTGCTCACGTAGGTGGCTATATCCGCTTTCATGTTGGGCCACCAGTACGCGGCTTTAAGGTCTTGATACATCTTATCCGAACCAGGATGGACAGAGTATCATGATTTCTGAGCTTCGTCCATAACTAGCTTCCTGAGGTCTCCGTAGAGAGGTACCCATATACGATTCATGAAATACCGGGCACCATTGGGTTTCACTTCCCAATCGCGTTCCATCTTTCTCACAGATTCGGCCTTGATGTTCTCTTCCTTAACTGCTTCTAGCTGCGCGTCGCGTATCTGTTCGGGTAACCCAGAATGAATTGTGAACTGTAGTGCTCGTACCCGACGAGGTTTCAAGTGCTCCTTCCGACTGAGGGCATCAGCTACCACGTTAGCTTTACCCGGGTGATACCGAATGGTACATTCATAATCGTTCAGGAGTTCGACCCAGCGACGCTGTCGCATGTTCAACTCCTTCTGGTCAAAAATATGTTGGAGGCTCTTGTGATCCGTGTAGATTGTGCACCTTGTTCCATATAGGTAGTGTCTCCAAATCTTAAGTCCAAACACAACTGCTCCCAATTCCAAGTCATGTGTCGTGTAGTTCTTCTCGTGGACCTTCAACTGTCGGGACGCATACGCGATGACCTTATTGTCACACCCCGACCCGCAGCGTAAAAGGTGATCGGGGCATGATTGGGTTTTCATCAAAGCTCATGACATTTATTATAATGTTTCATATTTATTACAATTTTAAAGAAGATCATACAAGTACAACATGTTCTATACATCTTTCTAGACTTCATTATTTTTCTTTTAAGGCACTTTCCTATGTGTTCCTTGCTTCATCCTGTCCACCTCTATCATGTGTAAAAATGGTTTTTGGGTCAACAAAAAGTTGGCGAGTGAATCCTATGAAAAAACATTTAAACGTGTTTATAGTATTGATTATAAAATAAAGTGCATAACCACATATGAGTAAATGTAGATGTAAATTTATTCACAATACACATAATATTAAATATTCACACACATACAACAATTGATTGTTTTGAGGCACGCGTTGTTCAACTCGTCTCCCACGAGGACTGATGGGCCTAATGAATGAGTTTTGAGGCACGCGTTGTTCTACGAACTGATGGGCCTAATGAATGAGTTTTAAGGCACGCGTTGTTCAATTCGTCTCCCACGAGGAACTAATGGGCCTAACAAATAATTTGCATACAACTTGACAATATGTAATACATAACAACAAACAATATTTACATTCTAAGTTTAGATCATAATATGGTGTAGCACGAGTTTGAATAAGCGAATTAGTTTAAGAGACACATGATACACCCCAAAACATGAATAAAAAGGGGAATTTGTAAGAATTCACTCACAGTGGGTGCGTTTCTTGGATTGATGACGAATGCGCACGGATTCGGATTTAATCGGCAAGGGAACTAACCTAAATAATAACATAATAGTTCGATAAATAAATAAACTCTTATTTGAGATTAGAATTTTTAATTAGTGTTCTTAATGGGATTGTTCGGTTTATTTTTGTGAGTTCAAGGAAATTTTCTAACTTTAAAAATATTATTTTTAAGTATTTTTAATTGATTTTTAAATAAAATAAATAAATAAAAGAAAATAAATTTTTTGACTTTTTGGACCAGTTGACCGTTGACTAGTTGATCGTTGACCATTTGACTGTTGACCGGTTCGGTCGTGTATTTGTTTGCACCGAGTGAGGTTCGAACTTGTGACCTCTCGTACGCGTGCACGCAGCTCTACCAACTGAGCTACGTGTCTAACCCGAAATATTTCTGTTTTTAATTATACTTATATACAAATTAGATAAATTCATTTCTGTCCTTATTTAAAAACTTGATAATTGCCAGAACCGGTGCGGTAGCCTGGACTCGAACCCGTGACATGTTTAATGTTTTTGCACACAGTTCACCACTGGACTGTGTGTCTAACTTGGTTATTATTCCGGTTTTTATTATACTTATATACTATTTAGATTTATCCAGAAATCATTTACTTAAAAAGAATTTTAATTATATCAAACCGGTGCACATAGCAGGACTCGAACTCGGGACCTGTTGTTTAACGTTGCACACAGTCCACCGCTGGACTGTGTGTCTAACCTGATTAGAATACTGGTTTTTTATTAAACTTAAATACTAACAGAAAGGTTTCGTATTTGGGTTTTATAAAAAGGGTTGAATATTGTGACGAATCGGAACAAGGACAGAATCGAACTCGGTATCTCTATGTTTCAAATGCACACAGTCCACCGCTGGACTGTGTGTCTAACCCGAGATATAATTCGATTTTTATTATATATATACACAATCCAAAACTTCATCTTCTTCGTAAACTTTACCCAGAAACCAATCCCGACTGTTTCGATACATTCATCAATTTCTTTAGTAAATTGTAATTAACTACATATGAGATTAATAAAAATGAGAGAGATTAGGTGTAAGATATACCGAACAGAGATCCCTATTTCTCGACGAGATCCGATGACAGCAGGTTATTCCGGCGACGTGTATCTTGCGGCAGAGGATCTTCAGAAAGTTTGAGGTGAGTGTGGATGACTTCGGTATGAGCTCTAGATGTTCAGTTTATAAAGTAAGGCAACAGAGATGAAATGGGTTCGGTTTTTCCAGCGACTTGCAGAGAATTCCGGCGAGTTGTTTTTGCTGAATAGGGACTTGAAGAGAGGTTAGCGAGTGTGTTGAGAGTTGATTCGAGTGAATAAGCGAGTTGGGTTTTCCTGACTGATGGTATTTTTGAGTATATGTGATTTCAAGTTTTCGGTTATGAAACTCACGGTTCTTGAATGAAATTGAATTGAGTTTTCGGTTATAACCGACGTTTATCATCAATTACATTTACGTGATTTCGGAGTCAAACGTCGGATTCAAAGATTGAGTCAGTTTCGGCGGTTACAGAATTTGTTCAAACCGGTGACTCTGTGAGTTTTCGTATAAGAGTTTTTTTGTTTCAGAAATCATATAACTAGTGTGCATGGCGGGAGTGGTGTTAAGTGTGTTTGGTCTTGAGAGTGACCCGGTTCGAAACCCGGCATCAGCAAATTATTTTTATATCATTATTTATTATAAATTTTTAATTATAGATTTTAAATTCTAATATATTTATTAATTATGTATTTATAAAATTAATTTGAGCATTAAATACGCAACGAAATTTTTAACTGGATGTTCGGTTAATAAACGAAGCGGGTTTGGTTAACCCGGTTTTTTTACGGATGTTACAGTATCCCTTACTTTTAGAAATTTCGTCCCGAAATTTAAGTAGTGGCATGTTTGTCTTAAAAGGATGGTGTTTTAATTTGACAGTTACATACTTAGAAGGGGTAAGAGTTTAAATTTTGTTTGAGGCGGTAACGTTCCTTGTAAGGGTTGAATACCCTCTACAGGAATCGCTTTTTGTTGCCTACGATAAAGAATATTGATAAACAGAGTTGATTGACTAAGTATGATTTCATGCGAAAGAGTTTTGATACGTTTGGAAAGATAAGGTTATACCCTAAAACAAAACTTCTACTACTAAAACCTACATGGAACCTCTCATAATCGCCTGACAATGCCTCTGATCCTTTGACAAGAATACTTATATATAGGAAGTACCAGCGGCGTATCCACCATATTCTTGTCAAATTTTCATTAGCTTTATCAGTAAATTATGATTAGTTCTATGTGACTCTAAACACAACAACCAAAACTTGAGTCTTAATTCTGAAAGTATACATGTTTGAATGATGACAGTACTTCTCTCGTTTGTTATAATGAAGAGGTTAGTCTATGTAGAAGTGAGACACAACCCAACTTCTTAGAATGATGAGATTGAAATACGTTGAGATATATGATGATATGAATGCTAAATCAGTGAGTATAAAACAAACTTCAATCATGACATTACTAAATCCTACATGGAACTTCTCATAACCGCCTGACAATGCCTCTGATCCTTTGGCAAGAATACTTATATAGAGGAAGTACCAGCGGCGTATCCACCATATTCTTGTCAAATTTTCATTGGCTTTATCAGTAAATTATGATTAGTTCTATGTGACTCTAAACACAACAACCAAAACTTGAGTCTTAATTCTGATAGTATACATGTTTGAATGGTGACAGTACCTCTCTCGTTTGTTATGATGGAGAGGTTAGTCTATGTAGAAGTGAGACACAACCCAACTTCTTTAAATGATGAGACTGAGATACTTCATGAGGTATGATGATATGAATGTTACATCAATGAGTATAAAACAAAACTGAAATAGTAATTCGCATTAAGATTCTTGGATAAATTTCCAATTTATAATTGAGATACGTGAAATGAAACATAAAGAAAAACATAAAAACTAAGCGGTTGGAGTTGAATCTTGATTTTTGGTGAAGGAGACTAGTTGGGTGGTTCGTTTGGGCCGTTATTATCTTCAACAGGATTGGCGTTGAATGTTGTAAACTCTTCCTCTTGCTGGCGGTGGAGCTGGGTTTGCTTGATTTGTTTGTTAACTGGGTTTGCTTGAGCTTGGGCGTTTATGATGTTAACCAATCGAGGGCACGTGTTTCTAAAGTGGGTAGGGTCGCCACAATTAAAACAAGCTCGAACATAAGGAAACACGGGATATTGGGGTTGTTGATATGTTTGGATCATGTTTTGAGTAGGGGGTGAGGTTTGGTTTTTAGAGGTGCGGCAAACCTTGCTCAAATGACCATAGCGTCCACAATTCGCACATAGTCGACAAGGTAAGGTAGATGGATGGTGATAAAAACAGGTGTTGCATTGAGGGTGAGGTCCAAAGTAAGGTTTCTTATTTGGGTAAGTTGCGTTGGGTGCTACTTGAGTGATTGGGATAGCTTGAAGGGGTACGGCTTGTGAGGCTGGTTGATTGCGTTGGGTGACAGTGAAAATTTGCCCATCTCGTTTTCTCTTAGAAATGGGTTGAGAAGGGGATTCGGTTTGGGTGGAGTTTGAGGTTTCAGTTGATGCTTTATCCTTCTTCTTCTCTTCCTTGAAGTCCTTATTTCGTATGCGGTTCTCGGTGAGCTCTGTAGCTAACTCCATAGCTGCTTCCAAAGTTGCAGGTGTGGTACTTATTATAGGGTCTTGAATTTTTGTAGGAAGACCTCGAATGTAGTGCTCGATCAAACGGTAGAGAGGAGTGAACAAGTTGGGGACCATCTGATTCAACTCGAGAAATCTCTTGTTGTATGTGGTGTGGTCGCCCTCTTTTTGTTTCAAAGAATAGAACTCATCCTCTAATTTCTTGATTTCGCTTCTTGGACAGAAACGTCTTGTCATGATTTCCTTCAACTCTTCCCAAGTCAAAGTCATAGCATCTTCAACACATCGCTTGGCCTTCTCTGTATTCCACCATGTAAGTGCTATTCCAAGTAAACGACCGGTAGCATATCGCACTTTGCGATCATCGGGGTAATCGCAATTTAGAAAAGTGTTTTCCATTTCCTCAAACCAATGGAGAAGAGCGGTGACACCTTCAGTCCCTTCATATTTTGGAGGGTCGCAGGATTTGAAATGCTTGAAGGTGCATTTAGTGGTATTTGGGGGAGGGTTGATAACATTTTGATCTTCTTGGTTGATTGGGTTGACGGGATTAGCGGTAAGGGCTTGTTGAACTTGAACTACAATGTTGGGTATTACGGCAGCCATTTGTTGAGCGATTTGGGCAGCCATGCGCTCGCGGGCTTTTCCTGATCTCATCTTCCTACGAGCGAGACTAGAAGACATCTACAAGGAATACATATCAAGAGTATGAGTTGGACGTTTTAGGGGTCATGTGTCGTATTTAGGAATGATCATTCATAAAATAAATATAGAATAATAAATCTACTACATCCATAGGATGTCTTGGGCTTTGCTCGTAATTGGGCCTTGCATGCCGCCATACTTCACCTTCGTAATCATGTGGGCCCCCATGATTACCGGGTTTTTCATATGGTTCGCATGTGTTAGCCTGGTTACGTACACTAAAACTCGGAGAAAATCGAGAAATATGTATGTAACGTATGATATTCGGAATGTATCCAGGTGTGGACACGATGACACCTCAAAGTGGGGTTAGTTCGAACGACGTTTGGTGTGGCATGCTTTGGCCTAATAGGTCCTTCGTACTCTCATCGTTAGTCTCCAGGTAGGCAAACTGGTCCGTTATTTTGGATTTATACGAATGCCAACCTAGACAGGACGTTCCGACTACCGGTACTTGTACTCTTACAGTTACTACATGCCCGTCGCAGAACTCACTTTGATGAGATTTGAAAAATGAAAAATGCGACAAAATCTTGAATAACGGAAGTATGTAGATGAATTGAATATGTGAACATTGAAATATGTATGATGAATGTGTATGTAAGTATGTATGTTTGACTGTAAGTATAATTCACTATGTATCACAAAATGTAATATTGGAAGTGTTTGCATGCATTTGAGTGTGTAATAAATACGAAACAAATAAACATCACAAGTTTGCATGTAACCACATAAACAATTTAAAATCTAATCAACTATAGTATAGGCTCTAAGGGTCTAATAACCTATCCTATATCCCTATAGTCAAAAGCTCTGATACCAATCTGTCACACCCCGACCCGCAGCGGAAAAGGTGATCGGGGCATGATTGGGTTTTCATCAAAGCTCATGACATTTATTATAATGTTTCATATTTATTATTACAATTTTAAAGAAGATCATACAATCAAATCATACAAGTACAACATGTTCTATACATCTTTCTAGACTTCATTATTTTTCTTCTAAGGCACTTTCCTATGTGTTCCTTGCTTCATCCTATCCACGTGTATCATGTGTAAAAATGGTTTTTGGGTCAACAAAAAGTTGGTGAGTGAATCCTATGAAAAACATTTAAACGTGTTTATAGTATTGATTATAAAATAAAGTGCATAACCACATATGAGTAAATGTAGATGTAAATTTATTCACAATACACATAATATTAAATATTGCACACACATACAACAATTGATTGTTTTGAGGCACGCGTTGTTCAACTCGTCTCCCACGAGGACTGATGGGCCTAATGAATGAGTTTTGAGGCACGCGTTGTTCTACGAACTGATGGGCCTAATGAATGAGTTTTAAGGCACGCGTTGTTCAATCGTCTCCTACGAGGAACTGATGGGCCTAACAAATAATTTGCATACAACTTGACAATATGTAATACATAACAACAAACAATATTTACATTCTAAGTTTAGATCATAATATGGTGTAGCACGAGTTTGAATAAGCGAAATTAGTTTAAGAGACACATGATACACCCCAAAACATGAATAAAAAGGGAATTTGTAAGAATTCACTCACAGTGGGTGCGTTTCTTGGATTGATGACGAATGCGCACGGATTCGGATTTAATCGGCAAGGGAACTAACCTAAATAATAACATAATAGTTCGATAAATAAAAAAACTCTTATTTGAGATTAGAATTTTTAATTAGTGTTCTTAATGGGATTGTTCGGTTTATTTTTGTGAGTTCAAGGAAATTTTCTAACTTTAAAAATATTATTTTTAAGTATTTTTAATTGATTTTTAAATAAAATAAATAAATAAAAGAAAATAAAATTTTTTGACTTTTTGGACGAGTTGACCGTTGACCATTTGACTGTTGACCGGTTCGGTCGTGTATTTGTTTGCACCGAGTGAGGTTCGAACTTGTGACCTCTCGTACGCGTGCACGCAGCTCTACCAACTGAGCTACGTGTCTAACCCGAAATATTTCTGTTTTTAATTATACTTATATACAAATTATTTAAATTCATTTCTGTCCTTATTTAAAAACTTGATAATTGCCAGAACCGGTGCGGTAGCCTGGACTCGAACCGTGACATGTTTAATGTTTTTGCACACAGTTCACCACTGGACTTTGTGTCTAACTTGGTTATTATTCCGGTTTTTATTATACTTATATACTATTTAGATTTATCCAGAAATCATTTACTTAAAAAGAATTTTAATTATGTCAAACCGGTGCACATAACAGAACTCGAACTCGGGACCTGTTGTTTAACGTTGCACACAGTCCACCGCTGGACTCTGTGTCTAACCTGATTAGAATACTGGTTTTTTATTAAACTTAAATACTAACAGAAAGGTTTCGTATTTGGGTTTTATAAAAAGGGTTGAATATTGTGACGAATCGGAACAAGGACAGACTCGAACTCGGTATCTCTATGTTTCAAATGCACACAGTCCACCGCTGGACTGTGTGTCTAACCCGAGATATAACTCAATTTATATTATATATATACACAATCCAAAATTTCATCTTCTTCGTAAACTTTACCCAGAAACCAATCCCGACTGTTTCGATACATTCATCAATTTCTTTAGTAAATTGTAATTAACTACACATGAGATTAATAAAAATGAGAGAGATTAGGTGTAAGATATACCGAACAGAGATCCCCTGTTTCTCCGGCGAGATTCCGATGGCAGCAGGTATTCCGGCGACGTGTATCTTGCGGCAGAGGATCTTCAGAAAGTTTGAGGTGAGTGTGGGTGACTTCGGTATGAGCTCTAGATGTTCAGTTTATAAAGTAAGGCAACAGAGATGAAATGGGTTCGGTTTTTCGGCGACTTGCAGAGAATTCCGACGAGTTGTTTTTGCTGACTAGGGACTTGAAGAGAGGTTAGCGAGTGTGTTGAGAGTTGATTCGAGTGAATAAGCGAGTTGGGTTTTCCTGACTGAAGGTATTTTTGAGTATATGTGATTTCAAGTTTTCGGTTATGAAACTCACTGTTCTTGAATGAAATTGAATTGAGTTTTCGGTTATAACCGACGTTTATCATCAATTACATTTACGTGATTTCGGAGTCAAACGTCGGATTCAAAGATTGAGTCAGTTTCGGCGGTTACAGAATTTGTTCAAACCGGTGACTCTGTGAGTTTTCGTATAAGAGTTTTTTTGTTTCAGAAATCATATAACTAGTGTGCATGGCGGAGTGGTGTTAAGTGTGTTTGGTCTTGAGAGTGACCCGGGTTCGAAACCCGGCATCAGCAAATTATTTCTATTTCATTATTTATTATAAATTTTCAATTATGGATTTTAAATTCTAATATATTTATTAATTATGTATTGTATAAAATTAATTTGAGCATTAAATACGCAACGAAATTTTTAACTGGATGTTCGGTTAATAAACGAAGCGGGTTTGGTTAAACCCGGTTTTTTGACGGATGTTACACTTATCACGTTGCATGAGCACACATCCCAATCCCTGAATGGAAGCGTCACAATATACCACAAAATCATCCGTCCCCTCTAGCAAGGACAAAATGGGTGCACTGCAAAGCTTCTGCTTCAGTAATTGAAATGCTGCTTCCTGTTTGTCACCCCAAGCATACTTGGTGCCCTTCTGAGTGAGAGTAGTAAGCGGTTGTGCGATCTTGGAAAATCCCTCGATGAAACGTCTGTAGTAACCAGCAAAACCCAAAAATTGGCGGATCTCTGTCGGTGTCCTCGGTGCTTCCCAGTTCTTGATAGCATCAATCTTGGCGGGATCAACATGTATACCCTTTTTATTCACGATATGCCCGAGGAACTAAACTTCCCGAATCCAGAAATCACACTTCGAAAACTTGGCATGTAGTTTCTCCTGTTGAAGTAGTTCAAGCAATAATCGCAGATGCTCAGCATGTTCTTCTTCACCCTTAGAGTAGATGAGTATATCATCGATGAACACGATGACAAACTTGTCGAGATACGGCTTACACATGCGGTTCATGAGGTCCATGAACACCGCGGGTGCATTGGTGAGACTGAAAGGCATGACCAAGAACTCATAATGGCCATACCGAGTGCGAAATGCCGTCTTGGAGATATCCTCCTCCCTGACGCGTAGCTGGTGATAACCGGACCGTAGATCAATCTTGGAGTAGTAGCTTGACCCTTGAAGCTGGTCGAAAAGATCGTCGATGCGAGGTAATGGGTATCGGTTCTTGACGGTAACCTTATTGGGTTCCCTGTAGTCGATGCACAAGCGGAAGGTCCCGTCCTTCTTCTTGACAAAAAGGACCGGAGCTCCCACGGCGAAGTACTGGGTCGGATAAATCCTTTTTCCAACAATTCCTGAAGCTGGGTAGACAGCTCTCACAACTCTGCTGGATTCAAGCGGTACGGGGCCTTGGCGATAGGAGTCGCATGGTTCGCCAATTCGATTTCAAACTCCACTTGTCGATGTGGTGGAAGACCGGGTAACTCCTCTGGAAACACATCCGGAAAGTCACGGACGATGGGGATATCTTCAATCCGCTTCTCATCCTTAGACTGCTCGGTGGCTAGTGCGAGCAAAGCAAAAGAGTTCTTCTTCCGAAGATACTTCTGAGCTTGCATGTAAGAGATGATGTTCGTGACGATGCCTGCCTTCTCGCCTTGCACCATCAAGACTTTGTCGTTAGAGAGCGGAATACGGATAGCTTTCTCGAAACAGAGAACTTCAGCTCGGACGTCGGATAGCCAATCCATTCCGGCTACCACATCAAAACTACCCAGAGTAGTTGTCATCACATCAATGGTAAAGGTGTGACCCGTGAGTTTAAGTTGACAGCCGGTCACTAGATGGGTCACATCTACAGATTTACCATCGGCTAGTTCTATGACGAAATGGGTCTCTAGGGGTTTAGTGTGAGATTTAGGTTCTTCCTAAAAGACTCAGATATAAAAATCTTATCCGCACCCGTATCAAAAAGTACAGTACAAAATGATCGTTAAGGGGAAACTTACCGGTGACCACATTCGAGTCGTTTCTGGCCTCTCCACGGCCCAGTGTGAATGCACGACCTTTGGCACCTCCTGTGCCACCATTTCCATTGTTGGCATTGTTGTTATTGTTGTTGTTTTTGTTGTTGTTGTGGTTGTTGTTGTTATTCCCACCATTGTTGTTATTGCGAAGCTGCGGCAGTCTCGCTTGAAATGGGCAGTGCTACCGCACTGATAGAATCCCCTGTTATTACCTTGCTGCTGACCCTGGTGCTGGTTCTGATTTTGTTGTGTCATGATCTCCCCGCGACAATCCTTTGCCGCGTGTCCTGCTTTGCCACATCGTTGGCAGCGATATCTGGCGCAAGGGCCGTGATGATGGAGGTTACAACGGTTACATTGCGGCTTTCGACCCGCATAGCCGCTCGAGTTCTGGGTGTTGTTGGCAGACTGATTGTTGTGACCCTGATTGTTGTTGAAGTTGTTGGACCGCTTCTGGTTTCCTTGTTGTGCTGGGCTGATGAAGACTGTCGAGCAGGTGAGTCTTCAAATTTTCTTTTGTTGTCAGGACAACTTCAGTTGCACCCCTAGGTGGCAACTTCCTTTGCTCCACCGCCTTATCGGTGAGTTTATGCGCCAGCCTAATCGCTTGATGCTCTGTCGTAGGGTTACTAGACATTACCATGCCCTGGATCTCAGGGACCAGACCCCCAAGATAAAACTCAAGCCGTTTATCGATGGTGTTAGCCAAATCGGGACAAAGGAACACCAGATCATGATGTCTTGATGTGTACGCTTCAACTTTCTGACCCGACATCTTGTGGTTCCATAACGCTTGTTCCAACTGCTGAACTCTGTCCTGCAGACAGTATTCCTCCTTGATTAGGGCCTTAAATTCGGTCCAGCCATTGCGTTCGCCGCAACAAGTCCACGCGTTTGGACTTGTGCGTTCCACAAGGTCAATGCCCCATCTTCCAACGTCGAGGCAGCATACTTGACCTTATTAGCTTCAAGGCAATTGCACATCTCGAAAGCCGATTCAGACTTTTCAATCCAACGGACCAGTCCTATGGGTCCTTCAACACCTGTGAACTTGCTCGGTTTCGCATCGAGGAACATCTTGTAGGGGTTAAGACCCCCTCCTGAAGATAGAGGATAGGTAGTCAGCGAGAAAGTCCACTAGCCAAACTATTAGATTTTCCCATGAAAATTTAACAATGGTTACCTGCTGGTGGGTTAGGAACACCTGCCAGAGCAGCATTCACGTGTTCTTGGTTAAAGCGGCCAATTCCTCAGCTGACATGTTGAGATTTCCGCGACGACGGTTGCCATTCAAGATCTTCGCAAGACAACACAAACACACACCGATAAGTATATATATCCAATATAGTTATCATATTCCACACTTCAATAATCACACAATTTATGTCAACCCAACAAATTAAACAATCAAAAGGAACATTCGATTAAATAAATTGCAATGTCTACAAAATACCAACCAAACATCTCAGTTAGTTATAAAATTTTCAAGTTCAAACATAAGTGGAAACAAACAAACTAAAGAAAACAAAACGGAGATTGGCGAGACGAGTTAGTCATCTATGTCTCCATCTCCCAAGTCGCTATCACTGCCGTCATCCTCTTCGGCGTTTTCAGCTTCAACTGCCGGGTCCTGTTCCGGCTCTTCTTCCTCCGGATCCTCCTCCGGGTCTTCCTCTGGATCCTCCTCTTCATCCTCTACCGGTGCTGGAGGGGCCGGTACTGGTGCGGGTACTGGGATAGGTGGTGCTTGGTTCTGCTCCAGTTCGTGAATCCTCCAACTGGACTCAAGAACTCTGTCTTCGAGCCAGTCAGCCCTCAGCCACCACTCAGCACGAAAGTCCTTAGCTAAAATGTTTCGAACTCTCTTATTCTCATATTGCTCTTCCTCGAGCTCTCCAGTTTTACCAGTTAGCTGACGTATCAGCCATCCCTGTGCTTCGATAGTCTCCTGCATTCTCTCCAGCTGTTCCTGTTGTTTCCTTAACACATCCCTAAGTAGATCGTCCCCCACTCCTAAAGAGTTGACCAGTTCGACCGGTATAGCGGTGGTCGAACGGGAGGACACTCCCCTCCTAGAGTGAGTCTTTTCCTAACAGCTGAGCGTGTCTCCACGCCACGAGGTGGTGAGGGTTCGACCATGGGTGCCTTCCCCGGCGCCCTTTATTGTCGAGATCTGTCGGATGATGATGATGACATAGCCTAGCTGGGTTGGTGTAGTTAGTTACGAGCTGCGTATATCACAATATATTTATATATATATATTATATATAAACATAGAACAATTGTAGTATAACACATAACAAGATATCACAGTTCGGTGCCAACTAAGTATAGTGTCGTGTAACAGCTATAGTTTAGGTCTACTTTTAATGCAAACCTGCTCTCTATAGCTAGAGGCTCTGATACCAATCTGTCACACCCTCAATTTCCACTTGCGGAGTATTACCGCGAGGCGTGTGATCAAACCAGAATCTCAGACACTAGCAATATCGAACGACTCTATATGATTTATTTAAATGTTTTCCAAAAACATTTGTTGTAACCATTCATAGCCATTTTCAAAATATCATAGTTTCAAAGTTTAGCGGAAGCATTAATATTAAGTAACGGCGCCAACATAAACGCCAAAACCAAAAATCCCAAACATTATTCATAAATAAGACTCGATAAAAATGTCTAATGCAAGTGAGTGCACCTAGCGCTCCTAGCGTCCTGAGAAACATGTAAAGAAACAAGTGTCAACATTAAAGAAGAGTGAGTTCACAGGTTTTTATAGGTTCACAAGTTCGGTTTAAAAGATTGTTTTTCCCCGTTATCCCTAACCCGGGATAACGACATAGTTCCATTATTCCTAACCTGGAATAATAATGTTGGTTCGTAATTAAGTTCAATGTTAACATGTAGGTAGCGAGCCTAAAGTTACATCACATAAGAGTTCGCGATCGAAGCTGACTGTTGTTGCGTCTGTGTTGCCAAGTCTATCACTGACCATGGCGAAAGTTAGGCCAAATTAATCACCCGTTGACCATTCCCGGTCGGCTAGCGCGACTAGCTCGGGTGGGGCTTGTCGGTCCCAGTAGTACTACTATAATTTCCCCCTATTTAACCCAATACTAATGATCCGAGAGTTGGTTGAGGACTTCCGTGATAAAGCTACTTAGTGACCATAACGTATATTAACATTAACTTAGTTACCGAGTAGTTAACGGCGTTAATTTCGCATAACGTAAAGCGTATACATGTTTCTCCCCCTGTTGTTTAAGACCAGATAAAATAGGGGCCGTGAACTCACCTTAAATTGCTCGGTTAGAATAACGCAAAAGAAGCAAATGATGGAACCACTAATCGCGTCCTAACATGTCAACCGAGTTAAAGTTAGTGTGTTCACACAGTACGGCACACGTAATAACCAATTCGAAACCATAATCATGCATGAAAAGTATCACCATACAAAATAATGATCAAACCAACTTGTCATAAATACAGATTAACTCATACAACACTTAGGTACACACAAACGCAAGTTATCATGTTTCAGCTTGTACGCTCATAACTGGGCTGTTTTCGAGGATTTTTATAAAATAGTTCCAACGTTCCAAAAATTCCAATTTTTTTACAGGAGGTGTCAAATAGACTGTAGAATTTTGTGTAAAATTTTCAAATCCTAAATCTTTACCAATTATTTATAAACATTTATATACTATGCTGCAGTCAGATTCATCGCTTTCTGACTGCAGTCCTCGAGAAAAATTATTTAAAAATCATCGTTCATCCAATTAATAAAATTCCAGTGGGAGATTTTCGGAAATTCCCGTCTCCAGTTACTGTTCAAGTTTCGTGACCTAACCTCCTACAGACTATGAGATCCAACTCGATAAACAACCTGCAAATTCTGCAGAATTTACGCAGCTTCAGCTGCTGCACTAAATGACCATTTAAAAATAGCAAACAACCTCAGAAAAATATGAATCCAGCGCCATCTGAAGTGTTTTTCAAAAATACATGTTTTAGGGTTCAGAAAATCCACTTTTAGATAAATAATGATCAGGTTACAGCCAACTGAGGTTGGTGTAAATGTCAATCAGCTTACTTTTTTCGACTTTATCGCATTAGAACATGTTTAAACGATCATGAATCTTAGGTGTATTGATTAACAGCCGGACTTGTCAAATATCATCATATATATCAATAGTCATGCAAACCCTAAATATTTATCATGATCTTTATCGCTAAAACGCAGCCTACGATTTTTGTGTTCAACATATCATCGCAACCGCAAAGATTCGCATATTCATCCGAACTAATCATACCCGCAACACTTTTTCATAGAATAATCAAACAAGCACATAATCATGATCAAGATTACAGAAAACCTAATGTGAATCGCAAAACAATTAAACCCTAACCTTGAGACGATGATGATTAGCGAACCGGGACAAGCTTGGAATCAATCCGGGAGTAGAATTGCGCGACCGTGAGAGAGGGGGCGGGGGGGGGGGGGCTGCCGTCGACCTTCTTTAGGGTATTTGGGTTTTTTTTTTTTGAAACATCCCATGCATACATACATATAAATATAACAAGGGGATGGGGGCGGTCGCGAGAGGGGGGGTTTGGGTTAGAGCCTTGGGCCTCAAGTTTGGGTTAATTCCTTGGGCCACAAGGTGTGTGGGTCGCAAGGTCGACACGTTTCGCGGCTCGGTTCGGTTCGGCTATTTATTTATTATTTTTTTACAATTCGGTAACATAAGGCTTATAACTAATAAATCGCGAAATCAAAGCGTGATACAATAATGTACAAGCGTCTAATAACACAGAACACGTAATTCACCCTATAGATTCACAAAGTTAGCGTAGTTATTGCGAGTGTGTAATTTAATTCCCTGAATTAAATCCGCGTAGGAGTGAATAACCATAAAGTAGCGCGTTTAAGATACCTGAAAAACCGGGATGTCACAATGTAGCTGTTGCCTTCCTCTTTGCACCCTTTTCTCCGTCTTTAACAAACCAATAACTACGCTTTGCAATCCGGGTCCAATACAGTACACGGTGATCTAAAAGGCTCCAGAAACGCGAGGTTAGGCTTCTGCTAATTAAGTAACTTGAAACAAGTCTTGTTGTGAGGCTTGACTGTTAACACACGATTCAAGGTGTAACACGCTGATGCAACTGCTTCGCTCCAGAAACTTATAGGCAATTTCGAATCGGTGAGCATGGTTCTGGCAGTCTCGATCAGTGTGCGATTCTTATGTTCAGCTACTCCATTTTGTTGAGGAGTATAGGGGGCGCTGAATTCGTGAAGAATCCCCTTTTCATTGCAAAATTCGAGCATCTTTTTGTTCTTGAACTTTGTACCATTGTCACTTCGGATTCTCTTGATTGGCAAGTGATACAGGTTTTCGAGTTTTCTGAAGAGAATCATTATAGTTTCAAATGTTTCGTCTTTGCTCTCCAGAAAGAAAACCCATGGGAATCTTGAGAAATCATCTGTAACGACTAGGCAATATAGATCACCAGATATGCTTTTGACGTTTACTGGCCCGAAAAGATCCATATGAAGCCTCTCTAGTGGTAGCTTGATAGAATTCAACAACTTTCGTGGGTGTGATTTCTTATGTTGTTTCCCCTTTTTACAGCTCAGACAATCATCGGATAATTGAAAATTCTCTAGATTAACACCCTCCACTAGGTCATTATGCACCAGACGATTCATCTTTCTCAGATGAATGTGCCCCATCTTCCTATGCCACATAATAGACTCTTTCTCGGTAGCTTTAGAAATAAAGCACTGAACCTTCTTTGATGTTGTTGATGCGACACTCATATCAGAACATAAAGATCGTTTTATCTCGGAGCACGCATGAGAATCCATTCCTTAGAATCTTGAATCCCAACTTTAAGATCAAGCATTCTTTATCATTGAAGCGCGTTGCGAATTTTTTATCAAAATCTGCGAAATGCTGAGTAGAATGTTCTCAAGTTCCGCGATGTAGTTCACTTTATCAAACGAAACCACTCCATTTGTGAGAATTCCCTCTTCGACAATTCTTCCTCCTTGCGTTCTGGCAAAACCTACATACCCTCCTCGGATAGCTTTAACGTCGTGTAACAACGCAAGAATCCCTGTCATGTGTCTGGAAGCTCCACTATCCATTATCCATTTAGACATGATCGATCGCGAGAGCCCCTGCACACATGATGAAGAGACTATTTAAACAAAGAAACCCAAGCCTGCTTGGTCTTGGGTGGGTTCGAAATAGTAAATTCGGACCTACTTTTTTTTACATTCTTTTTAGGCTTGGTTTTGTTTGGAACAGAAGCTTTTGGTTCTACCTTGGACGGTTTGACCTTTGCCACCCATGTTTGCGTTTTCAACTTTGCCCTTTAAGCATAAAATTTTGAATCCATTTGATGATATTTAGTTGATGTTTCACCAATTTCAAATTTAGAATGACGTTGGAGAGTTGGTTAACATTTTTATAAGATTCGTTGTTTCTTTTCAAAATTTGCTTAGGTGCAATCATAGGTGCCTTTTGTTTATCATCCTTGGTAAACTTTTTAGAATTAGAAATAGACTTTGGATATATTTGTGAGCAATATCTTGCGATATGCCCGACATTCTTACATTTATAGCATGTCCTACTGTCTTTACGGACAGAGAAATCCAAAACTTGTTTCTTCTTCTCTTTCTCTTTCTTGAAATCATCATTCGATTGTGTTCCGATGATTTCTTTATCTTTTTCTGTTGTTGTCCCAAAAATGAAATTGATTTTCTTAGTAAAGTTTAGCTTTTGGGACTAGTTGTTCATTCGTCGCTTTTGGAAACCCAAACTTGCCCTCCTATTCTCAGGATAATCTCTGTTTTTATTATGGTAGGGTCTGTTAACACATTTTTATTTAGAGTAAAATGATACCAGTTCTAGACCCGTGGATGGCGGTTCTAGACGAAAGTTTAGGGATAGTACAGATTCGGCAAAACGATATTGACAGTGAGTAGGAATAGAATCAACAGAAGCTTTTCATTTCATTCATTCATACGAAAGAGTATACATCTTGACTGGCTGGCAGAGTTCCTGGAGAGAATCCGCCAGCATTTCACCTAAGGTAACTTCCAAAACTTACAAACAATGAACACACAACACCTATTTATAGACATGACAGCTCGTGCGAACCGAGCATGTTGTCACTCGTACGAGCCAATACTCGTTCGCACTTGGGTGTGTGTTCGTATCTAATCTATACAATATTCAAGTACACACTTTTGCTAGCCTATTCGCATAGTGACGGCCATAAAGTGCATCAACACGCTAAAATAATTGGCAGTTTTGCATCAGCGAGCATGGTTTTGGCAGTCTCGATCAGAGTGTAATTCTTACGTTCAGCTACTCCATTTTCTGTTGAGGAGTATAGGGGGCGCTGAATTCGCGAAGAATCCCCTTTTCATTGCAGAATTCGAGCATCCTTTTATTATTGAACTTTGTACCATTGTCACTGGGGATTCTCTTGTTAGCAAGTAATACATGTTTTCAAGTTTTCTGAAGAGAATCATTAGAGTTTCAAATGTTTCATCTTTGCTCTCAAGAAAGAAAACCCATGAGACTATTGAGAAATCCTTTGTAACGACCAGGCAATATAGATCACCAGAAATGCTTTTGACATTCACTGGCCCAAAAAGATCGATATGAAGCCTCTCTAGTGGTAGCTTGATAGAATTCAAAAGCTTTCTTGGGTGTGATTTCTTATGCTGTTTCCCCTTTTTACAGCTCTGACAATCATCGGATAATTGAAAATTCTCTAGATTAACACCCTCCACTAGGTCGTTATGCACTAGATAATTCATCTTTTTCAGATGAATGTGCCCCATCTTCCTATGCCATAGAATAGACTTCTTAGTAGCTTTAGAAACAAAGCATTGAACCTTCTTTGATGTTGTAGATGCGACACTAATATCGAGAACATAAAGATCATTCTCTCTCGGAGCACGCATAAGAATCCATTCCTCAGGAATCTTGAATCCCGGCTTTAAAATTAAGCATTCTTTATCATTGAAGCGCGTTGTGAATTTTTTATCACAAATCTGCGAAATGCTGAGTAGAATGTCCTCAAGTTCCACGATGTAGTTCACTTTATCAAACGAAACCACTCCATTTGTGAGAATTCCCTCTTCGACAATTCTTCCTCCTTGTGTTCCGGCAAAACCTACATACCCTCCTCGGATAGCTTTGACGCATGTAACAACGTAAGCATCCCAGTCATGTGTCTGGAAGCTCCACTATCCATAATCCATTTAGACATGGTCAATCGTGGGAGCCCTTGCACACATGAAAAAGAAACTATTTAAACAAAGAAACCCAAGCCTGCTTGGTCTTGGGTGGGTTTGGAATACCAAATTTTGAACTTACTTTGTTTTTGACATTTTGTTTAGGCTCGGTTTTGTTTCAAACAGATGGTTTCAGTTCTACCTTGGATGGTTTGACTTTTGCAACCCATGTTTGCATTTTCAAATTTGCCCTTTTTGCATAAAACTTTGAATCCAATTGACGATTCTTGGTGGAAGATTCACCAATTTCAAAATTTAGAATTACGTTGAATCGTTGGTTTAACATTTTTATAGGATTCATTGTTTCTTTTCAAAATTTACTTTGGTACAGCCATAGGTGCCTTTTGTTTCTCATCCTTGGTAGACCTGTTAGAGTTAGAAACAAATGTTGGATATTTTTGTGAGCAATGTCGTGCAATATGTCCGAAATTTTTACATTTGTAGCGTGTCCTACTGTCTTTACGGACAGAGGAATCCAAAATTTGTTTTCTACTTTTTTTTTCTTGAAATCATCATTGGATTGGGTTCCGACGATTTCTTTTTTCCTTTTCTATTATTGTCCCAAAAACAAAATTGATTTTTTTTGTAAAGTTTAGCTTTTGGGACTTGTTGTTCGTTCTTAGTTTTTGAAAACCCAAACCAGTCCTCCTATTCTCAGGATAATCTCTATTTTTTATGATGGTAGGGTCTGTTAACACATTTTGATTTAAAGTAAAATGATACATCGTGTTTGTCTAAATCAGAATGGCTTACCTCCACAAGCTTGAACAATTTATCGACACGATCCAGATTCACATTCAGGATTGGGAAGTCCTCATCAGAATATAGTTTATCAGATCCATGCATTTTATAAACTATGATGTTTGGATCAGTGTTTAAACTATCTTCTGATGTTCAACATCAGATTCAGATTTTTCAGATTCACCTTTTAAAATATTTTCGCCCAATGTTTTAACCACCTCAGAGTCACATTCATTTTCAAATTTTGTGTAAGTTACGTCTATGTTCGTAGGCAACTCGTTTGACTGTTCAGTTTTCAGTTTTAAATTGAGCGCCTTTTCCACTCCTGATGGCTTTTTACAAGCATAACTATTCCACATGGGTGGTGGAACACGATCGTAACGTGCACTCTTGTTATCATCATTTTAGATTCTTCTTTGTTTTCGATCTTTGGTAGAATGTGATCAATGACGTATGAGCTTGTGGAATAACTGATTAAGAATTTGTTAACCCGTTATGTTTCTATTTTATCTTCTCAAGCTCACTTTTAGCTCAGCGATAGTATTTAAGTGAATATTAATGGCCATTTGCTTGTCCATTACTGTCGCTTTAAGCATAGAAAGTGTTCCATCTTTTTCTCTGAGTGCTTTTTCATATTTTTTAACAGATTTACTTAATTTGTCGTAAGCTTCTTTAGTTGATTTGTAGTCACTCGACAAATTATCTGTTAAACTCTTGAGCTCATTATATCGTGTGTCTTTTACAACACATTCACTGCATGGCTCAGCACATTTCAAACATTGTTTTTCTACTACAAACTCACTCTTAGACTCATTTACCTCATTTACGTTTGCCATACACGCTTTGCTGGTCTCATCAGACAACTTCTCCATCTTTTCATCAACTATCTCTTCAACATCAGGACTTCTTCTGTTCTTCACAAGATGATCGAATGACTGGGTTCAAAGTAACCTTCAAAAGTTTTCGTAATATCATTAAGCAGGAGATGTTTAAAAGCACTGTTTAATAGTTCCTCCTCTTCTGACGATGTGTGATAGTAATAATCTTCTTCAGGAGCCTCGTCAAAAGATGCCTCTGATTCTTCTTCAGGTTCTTCAATTATTTCAGCAACCAATGCCAAACTCTCATTCTTGGAAATGTATTTGTTCCAGTTAAATCCTTCGTCTTCTTGAGTCACTACAAGCGCTTTGTCTTTGGTTTCTAGCTGTCTATCTTCGATCTTCACCATTCTAGTTCTTGGTTGAGGGCGGTGGTAGATAGCTTTCTTGTAGTATTCGTCGACAAATGGGTTCTGATTACCCTGAACTTCTCTGTTTGGACATTCACGTTTAAAATGTCCCTTCTCCCGACACTTGAAACAAGTAACTTTGGACTTGTCGAATCCAAGTTTTCCATCCAATCCACTCAAGTTCTCTTTCCCGGTGATTTCCATGAAGCATTGTGCGCGTCTAAAAATAGATGCCATACACCATTTGATGTCGATCAACTCCATCTCTACTGGATCAATCTGATCATAGTCCTCTCTGGTCATTTCTGAATTTCCAATCTTTCCTGCTACAAGACTGTCATAAGATTCGAGAACAGATACTAGTAGTGACATATGTTGCTTTGCGTCTTCTCATCAAAGTTTTGTGCATTCTGGAAATCAACAGCAATATTGCATTATAAAACCCTTTGAGGAGGCTGAGATTGACAGTTCTGGTTGATCTGGGGATTGCTCGAACCATGTGATGACTGTGGGCTTTGAGACATGTTCGGATTGACCGTAGCAAATGATTGAAAACCACTGTTTTGATTTGACGGTGGGCTCAGGTGTTGTAAGCGCTAAAGGCAGTTGGGATCTTTGGAGACTGTATCTGAGCGGCAGAACGATTCTTGTAATACATATTAACGTCTTGTTGCACTTGGGCGCCTTTGTTCTTCGCCATTTTTTGCATCTCAAGTTCATGTCCCTCCAATCTCTCAATGAAACGTGGTAATGAGAAGTTACCATATTCAGTTCCATTCTTCAAAATGATCAAGTAGGTAGACCATTTGCCTTGTGGTAAGGAATCCGCGAGTTTATCAACTAATTCTTCATTCGTTTTTATGATTCCCATTCGCTTCATTTTCACAACCAGATGACAGTATCTTTCAATCAGTTGTTTTACCGTCTCTCCTTTGATCAAAGTAAAGATGTCAAATTCTTTTACTCAACAACGCCCTCTTCCCTTTTAGTAACTGGGCACTTCCTTGGAATTATAATCGAAGAGCATTCTATAATGATTGTGCATCATCATCATGTTGTAACAACGCTAATATGTCTTCCTTGATGGATTGTTGTAAAATGTTCGTCATTTTCTTCTTATTTATGAACTTCTCTCTTTCAAAATCCGAGAGTTGAGCCAATGTCTTTTCGAGACCGTTTTCTCCAACAGGAGCTTGATACTTTTCTTCGATAGCAAACCAACAGGTAAAATGATTTGCCTGAACCCAATTCATAAAACGTTCACTCTAACTGTCGACGTCATCAAGGTTCATCAACTTTGACGGCTTCGTCATCATACCCATCTCGTTCTCGAGGTTCATGTTTTGAGCTGCGATAGTTGTGACCGCTGATGTAGCAAATGCGTTGTAAAACTCTTCTACCATTTTTCTGCAAAGATTTTAGAAACACACTTTCCGAAAAAAACTAATTAGAATGATAAAACTTTCTTCGTGCGGATAACAAAACAGTTTGTGCGACCAAGATTAGTTCGTACGACAAAGAGATTCGTGCGAACAAGATAATTCATACAAGGAAGATACTTCGTGCAAACAAACTGTTCGTATGAAGGAAAAAGTTAGCTCGTACGAGTGAGTACCTCGTGCGAATCACAGTTTCAACTTTTAACTTTTAAATTTTAAGAACTCTGTTTACTCGTTCGTAAGAATGACTTAAATTGTACAGATAGTCGTTCGTGCGAGTGGTCTCTCTACCCGTACGAAACAACTTAGGTCACCAAACGGATGAATTTTACCAATTTGGATATGATTAAGTTCAATTTCAGATCTGAAATTGTCAAGGATTCATTAGATTTGATTTTAACGTGATATCCTAGAATCCTAGTCCATTTTGTCCATAACTTCGTCCAATTCCGAGATAACTTGGGAAAGTGTAGAAAGTAGAAAGCTTCAATGGTAAATTTGAATCTGAAACTATTGGTAGAATGCAGACACTTGATGTTTGTCAGCAGATCAGGCCTGAAGGCTCTGATACCACTTGTGAGGGGGGATCGGCTCTCATCCGATGAGCACCGGACCGATCTGACTCAACTAACAGTGGCGGAATTCATTGTTAGTGAGGTTGACAAACAAACAAGTGAGATATACTGTTTAAATGCCTTGAATATATTGATGGACGTGAACAAGTACAACGCAAGTAAACAATTCAGCAGGGCTTCGCCCACCAACAAGATTACCAACTCTGACACAACACTCCTCTATTTATAGGTCGACATGACTCGCACAGGAAGGTGTGTAACAGAGAGTGACTCTGCGAGTGGTTGCCTCGTACTAGAGTTTCACTCGTACGAGTCATGTGACTCACTCGTACGAGTCAGTAACAAAACAAATAAAATATACATTATTATGTACAAACTGACGTTCTAAGCCCTATATACATAATCAACATATCCTAGACGTAAGGCAATAGACATTATGCACCAACAAAGAGGTGCATGAAGGGATTTATGGATCGCATATTGGAGTAAAAACGATTGTGGCACGATGCACAAGGATATAGCAGAAATCATACATAAGTGTGAAGTGTGACAGCTACATGCTCCCATCAAAGCAAGCTTACGTGTTCGAGCATGGGTATAACTTTGTGATATATCTAAAGCACTTTTACTCATTTATCAAGCTTTAAATTTATAAAACATGATATAACACAATCACTCTCTACAACACGCTAGGACAAGTGCACCTATCATTGGCGTAGTATAGTGATTGTAAGATACCGAGGTCTTCCAAGTACACTAGAGCTTTTAATACCAGAAATATCGTCAACATCTAATGTAACCAAATTTTAATAAAAGTTGTTCATAAAAAGAAAAAAAAGGAATTGAAATATTTTAAAGAACAATAATCAAGATAGAATCACTTGGTTCTGACTCATCTTTTATGTATCCTTTGATTATTTCCGCACTTTGAGTTTTTAAGAGCTTATCTTAGTTATAGTGGCATTCCCTCTTTTGGAGGTAATGCTACCCTCGGCCATATTGGTTTAAGTCAGAGGGATACAGTCCCGCAAGGCTGGAATATTGAAAGATAACTAAGTAAGTTATTAATGCAAAATGTTGCATGTCCCACTTTTGGAGGCAATGCTACCCTCGGCCATACTGGTCTGAGTCAGCAAGGATACAATCTCGCAAGGCCGAATTAAAGTTTTAATAGTAGTTTGTTTATAAAGGACTTAAGCCGTTCTTACTTCCCCCGATTTGATGCTATCTGCCTCAAGAGATATCCTAATAAGCTTGAGTCAAGTCCTCACAGGATCTATACACTGAACGAGGCAAGAGCTTTACCCGAACCACCCTTCTACCCCCTTCAAAGCAGTTAACATGCTTTATATAGATCGTAAAGACACAAATGAGTGAATCAACAAAACATGAAGAGATGATACAATAAAGTTCACTTTCAATATAAGAAACTAGTTATTTAAGTCATTAATACATATCCAGTTAAAAGTTAACCAAAGCTTGGAAATAAAAAGTTAATACATAAAAGATTTTTCTTCACCAAGTGACGTAAGAGATTAGCAAAGCATGGCATTTGTTTAACAAAAAGCTCTTACAATCAATGTTGGATCCCGAGACTACTACACACACTCTAAAGATGGATGATGGAGGAATGTGGCGGATGATGGTGCTATTGTGTTGGCAGGTGTGAGAGAAGTGCTTTGTCAAGGGATGGATTGCAATTGAACCAAGCACCCCTATTTATAGCTGGAAACATGCCTTTCACACGCCCCCTTGCAAAAGGGCACGACCCCCTGTGTTCTTCTTCTCTGTCTTCATATAATGAGTTGTGTCAGTCCGTATGCACACACAAACCCGTGTGTCAGAGGCACGGCCCCGTGGTCTTGTACTTGTTGTACTATAGGAGATTTTGCATATCTAGGAGTTGACCACAACCGTGTCTCTTCTCTGCTTTTGTACTTGTTGTACTATGGACTCCAAAGTAGGGCACGACCCATGCCTTGGTGGCATGGCCCTGTGCTTGTCTTCTGATTTGTTGTTTTGGTCTTGGTAGAAAGCTTGGAAGGTTGGTATGATGTGTCAACTTGTCTTCTTTTTGTATTTATGTTGGTTTTTGCCGTTAATTTATTCATTTACATTTAAGCTCTTTTAACCTGAAAATCCACAGTATACAAAGAAACGCACTTTTTCAAATATTAGTATATATAAGGGTTGATTTTATATCTTATTTGATATAATTTATATGTTGCATGGTGCATATCACAAGCCTAAAGCATGACCTTGTAACCATTATAGCTGCATGGCCAATTTACAAATGGGGAATGGACATAGTAGGTCTCTTCCCCACGGCAGCTGGCCAAGTTAAGTTCTTATTGGTTGAAGTAGATTATTTCACAAAATGGCTAGAAGTTAAGCCATTAGCAAGAATCACAAGAAAATTTGTCATCAACTTCGTTTAGGAGTAGAAAGTGTGCAGGTTTGGGCTGCCAGGGGAGATTGTAACTGACAATGGGAAGCATTTTGCAGAAAACCCATTCAGTACTTGGTGTCAAGAACTCCAAATCAAGCAAGTCTTCAACTTCGTTTTCTATCCTCAGTCAAACAGGCAAGTAGAGTGGATTAATCGCAGCATAGTAGAGGGGTTGAAAACTTGGTTAGGAAGGTATGGCAGACAATGGGTTGAGGAGCTCCCTAGTGTGTTGTGGGCCATACACACGTTAGAAAAGACAAGTCATCAGAAAAACCCATATAACCTCGTATATGGCTCGGAAGTTGTGATCCCGGTGGAATTGGAGTAAAGACACTAAGGAGTGCAAGAAAAGATAATACCTCCAATGGATCAGAAATACTCTTAAACCTTGATCTAGTGGAGGAAGCCATGGTAGCTGCCTTGATCCGAGAAACAAGGTACAAGCAAAAAATGCAAGCGTACTACAACACAAGAGTCAAGAAAGAAGCTTTCAAACCTGGTGACTTGGTGCTAAGAAACAATGAAGCCAGTAGACAAGAGGATCTTGGAAAGATGGGCCCAAAGTGAGAAGGTCCATACATTATTAGTGAAGCACACAATGGAGGCTCCTAAAAACTTGAGACACCTGACGGCAGGAAGGTATCAAGACATTGGAATGGAAAGCACTTGAGAACAAATTCTTAGTATAAACGACTAATGTAATGATGAAACAAACTTATACTTGGCTATACCCATTTAATGGAAACAAGAATAGCACTTTTTGCTACAAATATATTATTGTTCAAATCCTAAGGGTGAGCTCTTCTAAACAAAGCTCCATGGGATCCGACGCTATATCTACCCATGAAAAAGGGATGAGCTCCTTGGCTATATCGCTCAACCGGAAACAAGGCACTATACCTTCCTGTATAAAGGGTGAGTTCCTAAAACAACACAACTCCATGGACTCAAAGACTAGAAAATAAAACAACTCCATGAAAGAGAGTAAGCACTTCACACCAACTTGTTTCATAGGCTAGAAGCTTATAAAAATCAGTCTATGTACAATATACAACGATGGCAAAGATAAAACATGGACTTGAAAAGATATAGGACAACAAAAAATTGCATCGGTTCTTTTCTAAAAAATTAAAGCTAAGTGAATGCAGCACTTAGCCTTAATTTAATAGATAAAGACATTGCAAAAAAAATAAAATACAATAGTCAAAGGGAAGCTAAGACATGAGCTCCCCCACATTTGGTACCAAATACTAGTTTAATAGTCAAACACACGTCATATATAGAGGGAAAGAAAAACAACTCAAAAACACAAGTATAAAACATAAAGGGAAGCTATTCACCCAAAAACGGTAGCTTCCATCCCATTAGAAAGTTAGAGTTCATACATACAAAAAAGCCCTCATGGGGCACAAACAACCACAAACACTTTCAACGAAGGTTTAAATTGTTCAAATTACAACCACAAAAGATATTAATAAAGATAGTTAAGCTAAGCTCAAGCCACCAGCACCCTCATCGAAAGCAATCTTGTTCTGAGGAAGGTCGTCGTAAAAGACATCTGGATCATCAAGGCCTTCATCATAAATAACAAGAGGAGCCGGCTCACCCCTCACAAAAGACAACGAGGGAGCATCGATAGGAATGGACATAGAGGATATTTGTTCAGGCTCCTCGGCAAATTTCAACTTCTATGAAGAAGGACCAACATCTCCACCATCCTCATCACTGGTCTCAAACAAGGCTCGCTTAAAAGAAGCCACAGAAAGCAACTGTTTGCATAACTCCTTGTTAAGCCCTTCCAGCTCCAAAGCTCCTAGCTCAGCAATAGGTCGATCAACCATCTAGGATAAGGCTTCAACATACGGATAGGACAAAACCTCCATCCTCTTCACGACACTAACAAAATTAGGTAGTGAGTCAGGCTTGCAAGTAGGAAGCTTCTCTATTTTGCTTCCCCGTGAAGCAGCATCGACTCTTGCAATGAGGCCTGTATAGCTATCGCCTTATGTATATATGATATGCGTCAAATGCAACATAAAATTGTATCAAATACGGTATAAAATCAACCCTTTTTAATACTAATGTTGAAAAAAGTGAGTTTCTTTGTATATTTTTTATTTTCAGCATTAAAAGAGCTTAAATGTAAAAAAGGAACAAATAACAACAAAAACAAGCATAAGTATACAAGACGGGAAGACAACACACTATACCAACCCTTTGAGCTTCACCCCAAGACTAAAGACAACAAATCAGAAGTCTAGCACGGGGCCATGCCTTGTCGGCATAGGGTCGTGCCCCTTCAAGATTCAAGATTAGTAGAAAGACAAATAGAAGCAGACAAGAGACACGGGGTCGTGTCCTTTGGGCACAGGCCGTGGTCAACTTCCGATTTGCATATCTGGGATAGTCAGCAAGTATAATGGCCACGGGGCCATGTTGTTGACGCACGTGGATGTATAGCAGACTAATCTAACATGCGTATTAAATGAAGACAGAGAAGAAGGAAGACACGGGCCGTGTGAAGGGTCTGTTTTCAACTATAAATAGGGGTGCTTGGTTTCATTTCAAGATTCCTTGGCAAAACATATCGCTCACACCTACCACCACTCCACCATCATCTTCCACCACAATCACTAGAGTTTAGAGTGTGTAGTAGTATTGGGTCCAAATTGATCGTAAGAGTCTCGGTCAAACTATGGCCATGCTAAGCTAATCTCTTACATCACTTGGTGAATATGAAATCTTTTATGTATTACTTTTGATTTCCAATCTTTGGTTAACTTTTTAATTGGTATGTATTATTGACTTTAATAACTAGTTTTTTATATTGAAAGTGAGTTTTATCCTATCATTCCGTTCATGTTTTGTTGATTCACTTATTTGTGTCTTTACGGTCTATATAAAGCGTGTTAACTCCTGCAAGGGGGTTAGAAGGGTGGTTTGGGTAAAACTCTTGCCCCATTCAGTGTATAGATCATGTGAGGACTTAGTTTAAGCTTATTAGGACTTCCCTTGAGGCAGATAGCATCAAACCGGGGGAAGTAAGAACCGCTTGAGCCCCTAATAAATAAACTACTATTAAACCTTTAAACCAGCCTTGCGTTGCCTCTAAAAGAGGGACATGCCACATTTCGCATTAATAACTCACTTAATTATCTTTCAATATTCCGGCCTTGCGGGACTGCATCCCTGCTGACTCAAGACCAATATGGTTGAGGGTATTGTTGCCTCCAAAAAAGGGACATGCCATTTTAATCAAGATATTCTCCTAAAAAACTCAAAGTACAGAAATCATTAAAGGATATGTAAAAAATAAGTCGTAACCAAGTAATTCTCTCTTCTTTATTTGCTTCTTTTATTTTATTTTGAGTATTTTAATTTTCTTGTTAAAACCTTTCTCAAAGTTTGGGTCGATTAGACATTGATGATAATCCGGTATTAAAAGCTCTTATGTCATTGGACGACCTCTGTATCTTACCATCACTATACTACGCCAACGATGGGTGCACTTGCCCTAATGTGTTGTTTAGAGTGATAGTGTTATATCGTGTTTTATAAATATAAAGCTTGCATAAATGAGTGAAAAGTACTTAAAATATATCTGAATATTATATACACCCTTGCTCACATCAAGTTTTTGGCGCCGTTGCTGAGGACACAAGAATTTTTAAAAAGCTTAAAATCAACCACCTAATCATTTTCTTTAATTTTATGTTCAAAATTCTGTTCATTTTACTAAAAGTTTCAGTTACAGTAGTTTAACACGATACTGTGCTGTATTAACATGTGCGTGTCCAATCTGTAGTAACTGAAAACCAAACAAAACCTCTTTTCTCAAAAGGCTCGCACGGGGCCGCGTTTATTTGACACGAGGCCGTGTAAAAATGCCCAATACCGAATAAATTACAGTCCCAGACACGGGGCGTGTTCCTTCAGCATGGGTCGTGTAAACCTTATGTTTTCTGTTTCTGAGAGCTGTGATCTTCTAGGTATTATCTAAACAATGGATTATTAAATGGGAGATTACTACTATGACGATGATGTTGATTATAAGGAACCATATTGTACCATATGTGGTGAATCCCATTCGGTACAAAATTGTTACCTTTTTCATCCATCAACCTCATACACGACGTATCAGGAACCACGGTTTGAGCTTCTAAAATCATGCTTTGATTGGGACACTCCAACATTTGAAACATACGAGACACGCCTATAATCGTACCTGAAGTAGAAAGCCTCATACAAAGCCTCAAGAACCTAGAATCCTTGATCAAGCAATCTCGTGTAAAAGAAGAGACTATTTGTACCAATGAGGTAATCATAGAAGAGGTAACACCTCAAAGCAACAAAAGAGGAACCAATTGAAGAAAAACCAACTCATGAAGATGTGTCGCACCCCGTATTTCAACCAAACACCAGTGGGCCCAGGTGGGGAATATCGTGACGTAAGTTGATATCATCATAGTAATTAAACACATCAGAGCGGAAGTCTTGGAGTTTAAATTACTATTACAAACCAAATGTTCAAAGTACCAAAAATAATATACAGACGGTTCGTAATAGAAGATCCACAGGCGGATCATAAATTGTACAAAAGAAAGATTGTAAAACAGACTTTGGGCAGGTCTAAGGATTTGCAAGATCCTCTTATATCACTACCGAGCAGCTTCCAGCCTATTTCGTATTGTACATGCAGCTTAGTCTTTTAAAAATACGTCAACTTTCGTTGGTAAATACACCCAACTGACTCATTTTGAAAACAATTGAAAATGATTTTTTTAAGTACACAAAGGCATAAAATCTTTTATAACTTGGGAAAGTTAACCTTGCAACCTTGTTAATAGATTCACATGTTTGTCCATACATACAGGGCCCGGAATAAAAACCGAGACATGTTTGACGTACACACCACTTATGAAGTCACGAAGGAGTTATCCCCAACAAGTGTCGGTAGTTGCATTTGAGCATCTGTCAGGTCTTTGCCTACACCCCACGCTAAGGTCATGGCCATTATCTAATGTATGAGCCAAGGATATCCAGGACACGGTAGTTAACCCCCGATGTTTAAGTTATTAAACAAAACTAACTAAAATGGAATATGCGGATTTACTAGCCACAATCCGGCATTCGATTGATCCCATTTCTGACCAATCGGTAATAATTTATCGTATCCCAAGCCCGTATAGGGAAAATAAGTCGAGAGTATTTACCTGAGCTAGTCTTGATTTAAAATGCACGATTTAATATCTCAATCGTATCTAAAATGAACTAAGTGCAGATAGCATTTACCGGAAGGCCCTAGTCTAGATTATGGCATAAGCTAACCAATTAAATACTAACGGTCTGACTTAAGTCATAGACTTAGACCGAGTTGTGTACAAGATCAAAACATATAATGCTTGATTAAACGATGATCAAATGCAATGTAGTTAAACCCACAAGTACTTTGACTTGCATAATATGGGTAAACTATAAACATTCTGGATTTTGAAACTTATATGACAAGGTTAGACCCGTTTCGGTTAATTTTTGTAAACTGTTATATATACTTAACCGTACGCATATTAGCGATATCGGGTAACCGGATAAGTCATGGAAAAGTTCTATATGCCATTATATTTTAAATAAGTTGTAATATTAGTAGGATATCAACTTATATGCCCATTAAGGTTTTAAAATGAAACTATGCCTTATAAGGGCATTTCGGTAATTATATACCGTATAAAAGGAACTTGAATATAATTTATTGTTATAACCACAAGTATTCTATAAAATAACTTATTTATGATATAATATCAGTATGACATTAATTATATGTGTAATTTATCTTTTATGACCAAACTATGCATCGAAGGGGCATTTTGGTCATTTTACACATAGTTTATAAATTATTTAGGATTTTGAGTTTATATCTTGTACCTACTGTAAGAATATTTAAAATACGTTTTAAAATCAATAGGTAACAAGTCTTGGTTGGTAAGTATGGTTTAAAACCATACTATGCGCCGACACAACGCTTATGTCGTAAAATGACGATTAGTGCGATGTTTATAGAAAACTGATGTTTAGGTCAGATTAACATGTCTTAGATATGTTATTTAAAATAACATATCAGTAGGTAAAAGATTTACTTTGGAAGATGTGATTAAAACCATTTTATAATCCATAAAGGCCTTATCGTCATTTATCGACATAATACAAGGATTTGTTCATAAACTCAGTTTATAATCTGGTTTGACATCCCAAATAATCCTACTTATAATATTATGTAACACCCTGTAAAAATCATGTCCAATAGTATAGTGACACGTGCTGTATTTTAAATATAGTCTATTAAAGACCAATAAGGATTAAAGGCATCAACATGCTCAAACTGAGCCTCTGAGTGACGGTCCGATGTCAACATGCATAAATAAATAGCCTTTGAGGACTGATATGTCAACATGCTTAAATCATTAGCTCTGAGTGACTGATATGCCAACATGCTCAAAACTTGGCCTCTGAGTGACTGATATGTCAACAGGCCCAACCTCTGAGTGACATCGGAGTCAACATGCTTATAATGAGCCTATGATTGATAAAGACGCCATTTTACGACATAAGTGCCGTTTAGGCGCATAGTATGGTTTCAAACCATATTAATTGACCAAGACTTGTTACCTACTGATTTTAAAACTTATTTTAAACATATTTACAGTAGGTACATGTTATAAACTCAGAATCCCAAATAATTTAAAAACTTTGTGTAAAATGACCAAAATGCCCCTTCGGTGCATAGTTTGGTCATAAAAGATAATTTACACATATAATTGACATCCTACTGATATTATATCATAAATAAATTATTTTTCTAGAATACTTGTGATTTTAAACTTAAAATATATTCAAGTTCCTTTTACACGGTATATAATTACCGAAATACTGGGATAATTTCGTTTTAAAACCTTAACGGTCATACAAGTTGATATCCTACTGATATCTTAACTTATTTAAAATATAATGGCATATAAAACTTGTCCATGACTTATCCGGTTACCAGGTATCGCTTATAAGTGTATGTTTGATTATACGTAACTAGTTTACGGAATTTAACCGAAACGACTTTAACCTTGTCATTTAAATTTCAAAATCCAGAATGTTAATTGTTTACCCATATTATGCAAGTCAAATTACTTGTTGGTTTAAACTACATTCTATTCGATCATCGTTTAATCAAGCGTTATACGTATTGATCATGTACACTACTCGGTCTAAGTCTATATTAAATAAAGACCGTTAGTATTAATTGGTTAGCTTATGTCATAATCCAGACTAGAGCCTTGCCGGTAAAGGCTATCTGCAATTAGTACTTTTGTATACGGCTGAGTTATTGAAATTAAAAGAAGAAAAGCTAAGGTAAATACTCTCGACTTATTTTCCCTATACGGGTTTGGGATACGGTAAACTATTACCGCTTTGTCAGAAATAGGATCAATCGAATGCGGATTGTGGCTAGAAAATCCGCATATTCTGTTTTAATCAGTTTTGTTTGATAACTTAAACATCTGGGATTAAATTACCGTGTCCTGGATATCCTCGGCTCATTAGATTTGTTAATGGCCACAACCTTAGCGCGGGGTGTAGGCATACACCTGACAGACGCTCAAATGCAAATTACCCAAGACGTTAGGGATAACTCCTCTGTGAGTTCTAAGTGGTGTGTATTTAATCATGTCTCGGTCTCTGTACTGGGCCCTGTATGTATGGACAAACATGTGAATATGTTAAGAAGGTTACAAAGTAAATTTCCCAAGTTATAAAAGATTGTGTGCCCTGTGCACTTAAAATCATTTTAAAATATTTTCAAAATGAGTTAGTTGGGTATATTTACCAGCGAAAGCTGACGTATCGTCCAAAGACTAAACTTCAGGTACAATATGAAATAGACCGGAAGCTTCTCGGTAGTGAATAAGAGGATCTTGCAAATCCTTAGATCTGCCCTAAAGTCTATTTTATATTCTTTCTTGTACATTTTAATGATCCGCCTGTGGATCTTCTATTACGAGCCTGTATATTATTTTATTTCCAACATTTGGTTTGTAATAGTAATTTTACTCCAAGACTTCCGTTGTGCCATGTTTAATTGACAATGATGTTATCAACTGACGTCACGATACTCCCCACCCGGGCCCATCGGTGTATGGATTTTGGTTGGAAATCCGGGGTGTGACAGGTTGGTATCAGAGCTAACGTTTGAGAGAATTAAACACTACCCTTCTTGTGTTTAATCTTAAACTTACATGAGCACATTCCTTAGACTTCCGAGTCTAGGCAATGACCTAGGATTACTCTTTTCATTATTAAGTTATTAGTATTGTTTTAAATTGATTTTTAACAGGAAAATGCCGCCACGTGTGAGAGGACAAAGTGGAAGAGGAAAAGGTCCAATAAGAGGAGGATCATCAGGGTGCATTCCCCTTAGCCTCACAACTCAGATGCCTACCAAAAATTAGGAGATGTGTCTCCTTGGCAACCAGCGAGACGTTCTGTCTCACATAGACACTCGCCCCCATATTCCCAAAATTCTTACCACTCTCACCACTCCTATCATTCACACCATTCTCACCGTTCCCATTCACACTCTTACCATGAAGAATTTAACCCAAACTACTATAACACACCTCCAACCGATCAAAATCAGTTGGACCAAACAAACCCTATGGACGAGGACTCCGACCCGGAGATGCCGCCGTCGGGATCGAATACGCATCCCATTGAAATTTCAAGTGATTCGAACTCTTATGACGGATCACCCTACCAAGGTCCTAATGAGTGGGACCAATATTGATATCAATTTACTTTCGCCCACACATCTTCTCATCACTCTCAACCACCTCCTGCTCAAGAAGATGTCCACATGGAACCGGTGGACCAACCTCAACCACCACCCGAACCACCAAGAAGAAAGCGTGGAGCATGTATGTCGGATCGCTGCCACCTTTGCCCAACTCCTACCCCATAATTCAAGAGGACCCACAAATGGGTGGACCCTCTAATGTTTCACCTATAGTGGAACCAACACCAACACCAGCTGTTCAACCACCACCAACGGGTTATAGTAACCCAATCCCCACATATCCAGACACGTCTGGATATGATCCTTTTAACCCGTCTATACCAGTAGACTATCAAGCATGGTCGCAAGACCCATATATGCAAGCAATTATGCACAATGTGTTTTACCCGTCTCCTTTCCCACCTGCTTATCCACCGACTGGATATCCAACTTATGGGTACCAGTATCTGGTTATGCCACAACCACACCCTCCGCCACCACTTGAGGCCATCAATGAGGCCTTGGAACGGATGAAAGAAATGCAGCAACAAGCGAGAAAACAGAGAAGAAGACAAAACACTCTCCAAGTTGGTCAAGGGAAAGAAAGACGAGTGAAGTCTCTTCTAATTATATGTAGTCCCTACGAGGACATTGTTATTTCTTTAGTCCCTGCGTGGACACTTTTACTTCTTTAAAGTCCTTGCATGGACAGTTTATTTCATTTTTCTAGTATTGTAATTTCTAATTTCGAATTTAATGAAGTATTTTGGAATTATATAAATATGTATTCATCCTCTTCAAAAGAGCGTCTCGATTTTACTCAAAATTTATGCTCTGCGATATAATTCCAACAAGATCTTAATGGTTTTGATTAGCCAAGTGGCACAGACCACACATTTGGCAAATTATAAATGATAGTTAAGTATGAAGGGGTCTTCTATCGGGATAGTTAAGGGAAGTTATCCTTTTATCCAGAGGTGGTGGACTTAAGTTCAAGCCTCCAAGTCGTTAAGGTCAGTGCGACCGGGACTATTAATCAGCCATTAAGGTACTCTTATGTTAACATTCAGAATGTTCATACTCCTGGTAGTGTGACTTGAGGAATCACACTAGCCTTCAAGGTAAAAGGACTATGTCCTGACCTTATATAGCCCATGTGATCAAAATTGATCCGGCTAATATCATCAGTGCAATGATTAAAACATCCATTAGTGATGTATTGCCCTTAGGGCTATGATTAAACATCCATTAGTGATGTATTGCCCTTGGGGCTATGATTAAACATCCATTAGTGATGTATTGCCCTTGGGGCTATGATTAAACATCCACTAGTGATGTATTGCCCTTGGGCATATTTGTGACAACAGCTTAATAGTTAAATAGTTTAGTCTTTGGATATTTTGTATTGGGCTTAGAATTTGTGTTTAGCTTGTTTAGAGTTGTAATGGGCTTGGAGAATGGCCTAGCCCAGTCTAAGGCCTAGTATGCAGACATGTAGTATATATACATGTTGTGCATTAGGGTTTTAGCGAGACACAGAGAAGAGACAGTTGGTTGGAAGAAATCTACAGAGAGTGGCTGAGAGATTTCTAGAGAGTCTTGAATTGATTGTAAACACTTTGTGTTGGATAATCAATAGAAGACTGTTTAAAGGAATTCGTGTTCTTGTTCTTGTGTTTTCTGTGAAATCTGATCTAGGGGATTCCGCACTCTAGATTAGATAGATGATTCTGTCAAGATCTATAAGGACTAGGGGACCTACAATTGGTATCAGAGCATTCGGCTCTTGATTTTGCTCGGTTCAGAATCGTAACAGCAGAAAAATCTGCGTTTTTGGAGTTTTGGAGGCTGTTTTGGAGTGTTTGACGGCTGAATTAGGGTTTCCAGCAGGTATTTCGGATTAACAGCAGGCATTTCGGATTGAAGAAAGGCATTTTGGATCAGAAGTGCAGCATTTCAGATTGAAGACTTGCATTCCGGATTAAGAAGCACAGTATTCCGGATTGAGGACTAGAATTTCGGATCATCACTTGCAATTCGGATCAGAAAAGGCCATTTCGGATTCCATTTCGAACTGAAATTCGGATCAGAAGCTATTTCGGATTGAATTTCGGATTAGAAGTGCATTCCGGATTCCATCTCGGATAAGAACTATTCCGGATTCCATCTCGGATCAGAGTAGTCTATTCCGGATTTCTATTTCGGATCAGAACAATGCATTCCGGATTTCATCTCGGATCACTATTCCGGATAATCATTTCGGATTATCAACTCGGATTACTATTCCGGATTATCTCGGATTGTTAATCATAGTTTCCATTTCGGATTTTACACTATTCCGAGTTACACAGAAAAAGGTGGAAAGTTAACCAGCTGACGTAACAGAGTTAAACGTTTTCGGACATAGAATTTGATCCATTAGCATTCTTGACAAACTGGTTGCACAGTTAGGCTCGTGTGATTTTAGGGCAAAAAAAGGCATGGAAAATCCTAAAATCACTATGGACAATATATATCATTGGATTCGTATCGTCGAGACGAGTTTAACGGTATGGTTACGGTAAAACACGAAGAAGAACCAGAAGAGAGTTTAGATTTGGATTTTAATACAGGTATACCAAAATCCATTTAAACTGATACTCTGCGTGGTAAAGATGGTCAGAATGAAGAAAAACAGTGAGTGTCTTAATAACTGCCTGAAGTTGATGAATGCTGAACAATATGTAGACTGGAAAGAGAAGTTTGAGGCATTTGTTCAATGTGAAGACTCTAAGATGTGGAGTTGTATGATTGATGGGTATATTGCTCCCACACGTCGAGTAAATGGAAGAATTATGGTACTCTCCTATGAGAAGATGGAAGATTCTGAGAAACGTGTATATGATGCTGAGAAGAAGGCTTTAGCAGCGATAAAGATGTCCTTGCCATTTGATATGAAAAACATTTGTAATAGGTATGGATCTCTAGAGAGCTGTGGGAAGCTTTAGAAAAACGTTATCAGAGTACTTCAAGACAAAGTACATGTGTGAGTGAGACTGCAGATGTGAAGATTGATGTAGGAGCTGCTAAGATAGAAGAGACGAAGAAAGCTGAGAAGGAGAGAGTGGTAGTCAACGATGCAAAAGCTACAGTATGCATGGATGATACAGATGAGCTTACAGCAAAGGTACAGGTACAATTTCAATCTGTAAGTCATTCTTGTCATAATTGCACTGAACTACAAGGTAAAGTTGACAAACTATCGGAGCAAAACAAAATTCTGTTAGCTGAATTAAAAAACTGAAAGAGTCAAATGTTCTTTTGAGCAAAAGGGAGTCAAATTTTTTAAATACACTTAAGTCAAATGAACGAGAAATCACCAGTTTGACCAGCAAAGTCAATGAACTTTTATAGATCATTGATTTGGCTCGTGAAAAGTGCACAGAATTGGCTGATGCACAGGCCAAAATTGTTGAACTTCATAGAGAGTTAGAAAAATTTGGAGAATCCTGTTAGTCAGGACTCAAATTCAGAAAAGTTTGAAAAGGAGTAGTGATAAAACAGGAGTGGGGTTTAGTAAAGGTCCAGAGGATAAGGATTACTCCTTTTTACCAAATGAAGAAGAGCTAACAGATTTTGTGCCTACTACACCAACTGTAGTGGATCCGATAACTATTGACATACCTGATAGTCCAGGTTCTTTGAAAGAATCAGTTAGGTCAAACAGTACACCTCATAAAGTGGATGAGGATACTGAAGACGAAACGGTCAAAACATTTAAAAAGGGATCTAACAGAAAGAAAATTTTAAGAAAAGATCTTGTTTTAAATGTCACAACAAAGGGCATGTGGCTAGTTGTTGTCCTTTTAAAAAGGGTAAGAAAGTGGAGTCTGTGTTGATACAGTTTTGTGTCTGTCGCTCGTTCTTAATTACAGTTGTAATTGTACGGTCTATGCTCAAGTGTCTGTATAGGTTTGGTCGTGTCGAATAGATCGAGATATCCTTCTATCTTGATCAAGTATGACATCTTAGCTTGTTTGTGTTAATCGGTTGCATGTGTGCATACCGTTGAGTCTTGTAAACATCATGTCTTCACACGTTCTCCAAGAAGAAGAATTATGTGCGAGTCAGAGTTTTCGTACGAATCAGATGATTCGTACGAAACAAACATTTCGTACGAAATAGTTGACTCGCCCCAAAATTCTAGAGATGTGTCTCGTGTGTAATAGTGTGTTCCATATATCTGGCAACGTGTTTTCGTACGAGTGACCAGCTTGGACACTATATAAGCAGACATGTACCTCTCAGTCAGTGTTAGTTAGCTAGTTGGTCTAAGTGAGCCTCTCAGCATTCTCTCTGAAGACGAAGACACAAGAACACAGCAAGTTTGTTTGAGTCATACGAGCGTTGTGTGTATATGTTTGTACTTGTTCTCAATCATTAATCTAGATAGTGAATCTTTGGTTACCCCGTGTTCTTTACTTTGCTTTGGTTGCATGCACACTTGGATTCCGCACTTGTGTGTATGTTATATGAACAAGGAATAAGTTTTACATCTGCAGGTGGACCTACAAGTGGTATCAGAGCATTGGCTCTTTCCTTGTTCAAAACCGGGCTTAGTTGTGTCTGAGCTAGTTTGAAAATTTCTGAAGTGTTCTTGAATCTCCAGCGGAAAACTTAAGTTTTGGATAGTAAACTAACTTAAAAGTTGGTTAAAATCTGTTGCATGCAGAAATTTTATGGTAAAATTTTTCTGAAGAACACCCTTGAAGAAGAAATCTGCAAAAATTTGAATCTGATTAGTTTGGTAGGGCTGACATTTTCTGACTTGGATCTGGACTTGGACTGTTGACTGTTAAAAATCTGTGTTTTAACTAAAAGTGGGTAAGACAACAAGTATTTTCGAAAAAGCAGGTCCACACAAGAAAGGAAATTTTTCAACAAACCATTTCTGAAAAGATTCCACTGAAAAACACTGAAAAACGCTAAACTAAGCAGTTTGTGCGACTGAGCTATTTCGTACGAATCATCTAATCCGCATGAAACAACTGTCTTGCACGAAACATCATTGTTTTGCACGAAACAGGTGTCTTGCCCGAAACAACTGTTGTTTGTTTTTCGTGGTTTTCAAGGCTTTGTGATTTTAAGAATTTATCATATTTTCAGATCTGTGAGTTTTTAAAAGGTAATTATAATTTTGAATCTTTAAACCTTTAACTTTTCATAAAACAAGAAAATATAATGAGTTCTAACCCGTGGGATTGGAGTTCTTCAAGCTCAAATCAGGAGTCTTCGCAAAGCTCCGCAACATCATGGGTAAATCTTTGATGCCTCAACATACAGCAATGATCTCTGCAAATCAATGGGCGTGTGTTGCGAATCAAAATCAAAGCATCCAAACTCTATTAATGAGCGAAAGTGAAACAGGGAGTAATAACCGACCGCCGAAGTTAAATCACATGAACGATTATCCTTCATGGAAAAGTCGTTTTCATACGTATGTTCTCGGTCAAAACACGGAATTGTGGACGTGTTTCACTACCCCCTACAATGAAGCACTTGAAGAAGCTGGATCAAATCCAACCACATTGGCCAATCTAGTCGAAAGTGACAATAAAGCTTACGATCTGGAGAAAAAGGCATTTGCTATCCTCACACAAGCTCTGCATAAAGACATTTATCATCAGTTTGTGTATTGTACTACAACAAAAAAATTGTGGGACACTTTGGAAGCAAGAGGTGAAGGTAACGCTGCTACCAGGAAGATTCGGCATGATCTGCTCAAGAAAGAGTTTGAAGGTTTCATGTTCATGGAGAACGAAACCTTGAATGATATGTCCACTCGGTTTTATCTCTTCTCAGCGAAATGTACTCGTATAAGTGTTAGCAGCACCACAAGAAATTGTGATGTGATTTTCTGATGCTTTACCACCGAAATGGGGTCAATTTATTGATCTTTTTAAACATACAGGTGTTTTGGACTCAATTAGTATTTATGAATTTGTGAAGAAACTGGAGAACAAGAATGAAGAAGAACTTCGGAAGGCACAACAAGTCTCCACTCCACAAAACCCTGAAATGTATTTTGGAGGTATAAATGCAGGTACAAGCTTAAGCCAGCAACCGAAGCTGCAAACCGCGTTTGTGTCAAACGTGAACCCTTTTCTACCCCAACTAGTTTAATCAAGTCAGTCTACAGGTTCGAGTAATCAAACCTATGGACAGGCTTTTGATCTGAAAGCCTTCCTTCCACAGCCAAGGGATTTCGCGCATAAAGCTCCACAGCAAGCTCCTCAACAAGCTTTCTATGGAAGCAACAGTCAATATGCAAGTCCCAACACTGTCAAACTTGACACGTCAAATCTCTCCAAAATCAACATTTGCACAGGAACATGCGGAACTTCTAAATACCATGGTTAGTGCTTATTGTGGATTAGTTGCAGGTCAAATAGGGAACATCAATTTGACAAACGAAGACTATGAACAAATTGATCGAGATGAAATGGAGCTGATGGACATCAAGTGGGCATTTGCAAGTGCTATGAGAAGAGCGAAGGATCGTATGAGAAGAACGGGTAGAACCAGTTTGGAAAGCAAGAAGGATACAAAATACTGCTTTAACAAAACCGCTGTTACTTGCTTCAACTGTGGAGAAAGAGGTCACTTCAATCGGGAATGCACAAGACCCAGCAAGGAAGGAAATCACAACCCCTTTCGTAATCAATCTCAACCATCCAACACAGCACAGTACAACAATGAAAGAAGAATAGTAGCTGTTGGCAACTCTAACAATACCAATCAATCAGGACCTTCAAACACGCACAGAGCTTTGGTAGTTCAGTCTGATGAAGGATGTGATTGGTCAGTACAGTTGGGAACTGAGAAAAACGGAAGAACTGCATGCTATGCGAAGATCGGGGATCAACTCAAGCATGATCACAACATTAACACTCCAAATAGTGTTGATACATCTACGGATGCTAGTAGTTCTGATGAAGAATGTTCAAGTTCAGATGGTTACGAATCTGATTCTGATATGAAGAAAGGAAGTGAAGCTGAGGTTGAAAAGTTGCTGAGTGAAGCTGAGATGTTGAAATCTGAAAAGGTAGGTATGACGAGGAATGCAGAAGCTGGGGTGAAAGAGACAGAGACACTCTCTACAGATGGTGCAGCTTTTCCTCATCACACTGCCTTTATGGCAAATGTTGAAGGTTCTTCAAAACAGGTAAATTTGGAATCTCCTACTATTTGCAATGATTGTGTTGAACTGAAAATAAAGTGAAACTGTCAACAATCATAATCAAAATTTAGTTCTTGAACTATCAAAATGCAAAGAGGCGAATTTGGCGCTAACTAGAAATGAAAAGGAATTCAAATCTGTAATAGAAACCCTTAAGAAAAGTGTTTCAGAATTGACAAAAACAGTTTTGAATAAACAGACAGGAATTAATAACTACATTAATCTCCTAGAAGAAACAAAGAAAAAGTTAGCCATCGCCAAATGCGAATATGATTCGATCAAACGCAAATTGGAAAGTTATTCTAACTCCAAATATGTGCTTGATCATATTATTGAAGTTCAAAAACTAAAGGGAGATGCTCAATGCATAGGGTATAAGTCGTGTCCACCCCCAATGAAACACAACTATACAAAATGCCTGATGAAGAGGAGATGCCTCATTTTGAACCCTCTGTAACTTTGAATCCTGAGGAATTCGCAGCAGGGTTAGGGTTCAAACTAGGCAATTCCTCTCAAGAACCAAGCAAGCCAGAAAGTTCATCGTCTGATGAAGAAGAGGATGATACATCAGATGATGAATCAAGAAATTATGAGCAGGATCAGCCTCTTGATGAAAGAAAAAGAGTAGAATTTCTGCTACCCCTAATACTCAATCTATTGAGAATCAAGAGACTGTTACTCAGAAATCTGTGAAGATAAGTGTGTCTACACAAGAAGTAGATAATGTGTTATATACTTTGGTTGGAGATAAGAAAATCTATTCAAACAAAGATTTTCCAATTAAAAGCGTAAATCCAATCTCTATAGATCAGGTTTTTGAATAGTCAACAACCAAACCTGTAGAAACGAAAAAGCGACCAAATCACAACCATTATCGCTTCAATAGAAAAACAATGGAAGCGAGTTGAAAAGCCTACAGTCTCTCGACCGAAGGTTGAAGCAAAAGGCTCTCGTTACCAGAAAAAGGATAAAACTGTTAAATTTGTAAGTTCTAAAGGTACCGATAAAGTCGAAAATTTCAAGGAAAATCTAATGTTGATTTTGTAAAGAAAGTTAAGATTTTGAAAAGAAACAGTCAAAACAATTACACTCAACACACTGATGGATGTAATGAACCCAATACCTCAAGACCCAAAAGTTCAATATCAAGCCGAGAAACACGATCTCCTAGTTTTGTTGAGAGGAGAACATGTTTCAAATGTGGAGAATTTCGCCACATTATAAAGGATTGTCAAAATCCAGCCAAATCAAGATGTACAGAGAAAGCCCCTCATGAGTCAACTTGCAAACGCAAATCTGTTTCTCCGACTCAAGATAAACGAATCGTTAAGGATCAAAAAGAGAAACAAAAAACGTAAACAAGTAAAAGCAGTTGAGAAAGCTTTAAAGTCGGATTCTTCGAAAAAGGATCAAAGATCTTCAAAGTCAATAAAACCAGACACCGTTAAAACTGTAAATAATAGTAAATCTGGTAATAAACAAGGATCTTGGAAACAGAAGACCGAGAATGGTTCAAAAGGAGTCTCTCAGTTTGTTAATCATCAAGAAATTGAGATTACATTTCTGATGATAAGGGACGACCCAAGACCACTAAGGCTTGGGTCCCTATCTCAAACTAATCTTGTTTGTGCAATATGCAGGGTGTTCCGGGAGGAACTGTAAACAGTCATTGGATTGTTGACAGTGGAGCATCAAGGCACATGACGGGCGACTTGCGGCTCCTATATGATGTGAAAAGTATAAGGGGTGGTTATGTTGCTTTTGCTGGTGACAAGGGTGGATACATCACTGGAGAAGGAATGGTCTCCAATGGTGTTGTGAGCTTCGACAAGATCAATTATGTGCCGCAAATTGATCACAATCTTCTTAGCGTTTCTCAAATCTGCGACAAGAAGTTCACGATACATTTTGATGATGCCGGATGTTATGTGCTGAAGCCTAGATTCAAGATCCCCAAGGAATGGATTCTCCTGTCGGCTCCAAGAATTAACGACTTGTATATTCTTGATATGAGCCAAGCTATTACAACATCTGCACAAGTGACATGTTTTGTATCTAAAGCCACCAAGAAGGAATAAATCTCTTGGCACAGACGTATGGGACACCTTCACCTGAGAAAAATGAACTATTTGGTGAAGAAAAATTTAGTGAATGGTATACCAGTGAAGAACTTTAATCTTCAAGACGTTTGTGTATCATGCCAGAAAGGGAAGCAAGCAAGAAAGTCCCATCCCGTGAAGAAGATCAACACTGTGAATATGCCACTGGAACGTCTTCATATGGACCTCTTTGGACATATGAAACACAAGGCAACCTTTGGTGATTCTTACTGTCTGGTAGTTACTGATGACTATTCCAGATTTTCATGGGTAAACATGTTGGCACACAAGAGTGAAGTTCCTACTATCCTCAAGAATCTCCTACTCTGTTAGAAAATTTGTATAATCTGAAAGTAAGGAGAATCAGAAGCGATAAGGGCACGAAATTCAAGAATCAAGTTATTGATGAGTACTGTTCCTCAAAGGGTATGCTGCATGAGTACAGTTCTGATACACTCCACAACAAAATGGTGTCACTGAGAGGAAGAATAGAACTCTTAGTGAAACTGCAAGAACCATGTTAGTAGAATCAGAACTTCCCGTTCAATTTTGGGGAGAAGCTGTTGCTACTGCGTGCTATACGATGAATAGAGTTCTGACGGTGAAGAGACGTGGGAAGACATGCTTTGAGTTGTTACATAAAAGGAAACCGGATATTTCTTTCTTAGAACCTTTTAGAGCTCCATGCACTATGATCAACCCACATGGAAAGTTTGGTCCCAAGGCTATCGAAGGTTTCATTCTTGGATATGCTACTCCTAATTTCCGGGTGTGGAATTTGTCTTTAAAGAAGATTGAAGAATGGGGTGAAGTCAAGGTTTAGAGATATACAGAAGCTGTAAGAGCTCCGGGTGCTCCTTGGATGTTTGACTATGATGGGCTGTTTGACTCCTTTAATCTGCCAACTTTTGATGATGCAACAGCTGCTGCTCAGATGTTACTGGAAAGTGATACTGCAGTAAACTCGTCATTAGTTCGACCAATTATTGTTAACCCTCAAGTATCGACTTCGGTTAACAATCTTGTTCAAAATGAGGAATTCGAAGACGCTGCGGATTATAATGTTTCATCAGAAGAAGATGAGTTTCATGATGCAAATGAAGCTGCCTCTGGTGCGGTTCCTGGATTTTCAAATGATACGTCAAGTATTCAACCTCAAGGAACGACTGAAGGTCATGCATCTACATCCTCATCACATCCAGCTCTCGATTTAACTGTTGATCTGAATATCAACAATTTGGGTATAAATTCTCGAGTCCCTGATGTGCCAGAAACTCGAATTCATAATATCCATCCTCAACAGAATATTATTGGAGATGTCCAGAGTGGTGTGCAAACTCGTAATCAGCTTCGAAACAACCAGAATGCTGGATTGTATTCGGAAATCAGGGAATCTGGTGGTCTGAATGATTGGTCTTTTGCCTGCTATGTGTGCCAAGTTGAACCAAAATCTTGGAAGGAGGCAATGAAAGAAGACTCTTGGGTTGAAGCCATGCAGGAAGAACTTCAGCAATTTCAGAAGTTAGGCGTCTAGAAATTGGTTGACAGACCTGACAACTACAAGAAGATTGGTACACGATGGGTGTACAAGTGCAAGAAGGATGACCGAGGTGTTGTTGTGAGAAACAAAGCGCGATTGGTTGTTCAAGGTTTAATCAGGTCAAAGGGATCGATTACAATGAAGTTTATGCACCGGTTGCACGACTTAAGGCCATAAGAATCTTTTTGGCTTATGCGTCCTTCAAGAAGTTCACCGTTTATCGGATGGATGTGAAGAGTGCATTTCTTCATGGTATGTTAGAAGAGGAAGTATATGTTGAGCAACCGCTAGGTTTTGAAGATCCTCTCCATCCTGATAAGGTTTGGCTTCTCAACAAGCCATTATATGGTCTTCATCAAGCTCCAAGGGCTTGGTATGAAACGTTGTCTACCTATCTGTTGAAGAATGGTTTTCGACGAGGCCTGATCGACTGTACTCTCTTCATCAAGGAACGGGATGAGGATTTGCTGCTAGTATAGGTTTATGTTGATGATATTATATTTGGGTCTACTAACACTCGAATGTGCAAAGATTTCGACAGGTTATGCAGGAGAAGTTCGAGATAAGCGCTATGGGAGAAATGACTTTCTTTTTAGGTTTGCAGGTTCAGCAATCAAAGGAAGGGATTTTTATCCATCAAAGCAAGTACGTCAAAGATATTCTCAAACGATTTCAGATGGATGACTCAAAACCTTTGGGAACACATTAGCTCAAAATCATGGGATTACTCTAGATGGAATGGGTGAACATGTAGAACCATCTCTCTACCGTGCTATGATCGGCTCTCTCATGTATCTTACTGCTTCAAGACCCGACATAATGTATCCAACATGCCTTCTAGCGCGCTATCAGTCTAGTCCGAAGGTTTCTCACTTGATGGCTGTGAAAAGGATTTTTCGTTATTTAAAGGGTCGCCCTGACATTGGTCTATGGTACCCTAAGGATGATAACTTTGATCTGACAGCATTCAGTGATTCTGATCATGGCAGCTGCAAAATCGATGCAAAATCTACAACAGCAGGATATCAGTTCTTGGGAAATCGCCTAGTCACGTGGCAACGCAAAAAAAGCAGACTTGTGTAGCTACATCAACATGTGAGGCTGAGTATATTTCAGCTTCTAGTTGCTGCTCTCAAGTTCTATGGATTCAACAGCAAATACACGACTACGGTTTTGAATTTCTTACTACTCCTATTTTTGTTGATAATGAAGCTGCTTTACAGATCACTCGGAATCCTGTACAACATTCAAAAATAAAACACATTGAGATTAAATATCATTTCATACGCGATTGTTATGAAAAGAGACTTATCAATGTTGTTAAAATCCACACTGATCACCAACGTCCGACCTTTTTACCAAAGCTTTTGATAAATCACGTTTTGATTATCTACTTTTGGTCAATGGCATCAAGGTGAAGCCCGTGTAACTTAACCATGGCTAACTATTTTTGTATATCCTTTTCTAAAAATCTAAAACTACAAAAAGATTTTCAGTTTTATATTTTAGGGGGAGTAAAATTCAAGAAAATACAAAAATATGTCCTATATTTACCTTCTTTGTTTTAAGGGGAGAAATTAAGAAAAATACAAAAACATTAGAAAAATCAAAAATGAGTTTCTTGGATAAATTGAAGATCATGAAATTCACTAGTAAATCTATCAGATATGGTTAAAAGCATAGAAAGAAGATTGATAAGTAGCTTTGCTAATGATGTATCGGTAGGCTCACAATCAGATTAAAATGTGCAGGTTGATATAAACCTAACAGACAGAACGCCAGGTGGGAACTATTCATTGGCATATGGTCTTGGTACCGAAATTTCGTTTGGTAGAGTGCCGAGGTTCTGAGATATACGGACTTTATGCTGGCTTATCATCTGGGTATCATGGTTGAATCTTTTGCCGAAAAATAACGGTGGCGCAAGTCTAGAACTTCCATGATATCATACATACGTGTACATACTGCATATGACCATAAAATAAGTGATAAAAATATCACATCCCCAAAATAAGTGATAATGTATCACAGCTTTATGTGGGAGCTAAGTTCGTCTCTTTGTCGGTACGATGGTACTAACCTGTTCACGGACTTACTCATGTGCCCTGCATGCATATGAAAATCAAGTTCCTCGTCAATAAGTGATTAAATCACAAAGGGCTTGTTTTCAATCAAAAATAAGTGAGTATCTCACATCATTCATATACGTCAAAATAGATGATAAAGCAATATACTCACCGGTAAGATTTTCTCTCATGCATATCTTGATACGGGAATGTGTCGTGATGTGGTTGAACACCGGCTAGTAAGTATAACTCTTACCTTAATCATATCCCCTAATCATGATTATATCTGATAAGTCTGAGCTTACGTGGACAATAATACCGATACTTATCTGTTTAATTTTGAAGTTTTAACCAAATATCGTTTTTGACAAAAATTAAAATGCTGGTATGATTCCTTTACCTTGAAACTCGAAAAAGATTGTTAAATAGATATATAGTATATTTGTATATTTAGTTTTTAAGTCTAGTTTACTTAGTTGCTTATGTAATTACTTTTTGAAAGTTAGCCAAAGTTGATACTCGAAAGTTTTCTACCAAGATACGCCAGAAAACCATCCGGTTGATATCGCAACTTCATAAAGTAATATCTTGCAACAAGTAAACCATTAAAAGAAATCCAAAATCTGAAATTCGTTTGAGTGTGTGTATCTCATACGAATGAACTTAGTCATTTGATTTGACTTGGTCACTTGGTTTTCTCAAATCTGCTGGTGGAATTCATACGAGTGTGTATATCTCGTTCAGGGAATACAATCATACGAAGAAATTATGATAAGTCTTTCGTGTGTATTCCCTGAGAAATTTGTGTTCTAATTATATTTGTCTATTGAGTACAGATTGATACAAAAGAACATGAACAAAGACCAGCAACGAAGAAATCTGACAAGTCAGAAGAAGAAACAAGAAAGATTTGAAGTTTCTTAGAAGTTCAAAGACCTGATGCTCTAATCATTGGATAGCAGATCTATCAATGAGTAGCAAATCTTCAGGAGGAGTTTGTTGATACTCCAAACCATTCATGTGAAGACCAACATCTGAAGACCAAAGACCGAAGACCAAGAAACATCCAAGGGGGAGTTTGTTGATACAGTTTTGTGTCTGTCGCTTGTTCTTAATTACAGTTGTAATTGTACGGTCTTTGCTCAAGTGTCTGTATAGGTTTGGTCGTGTCGAATAGATCGAGATATCCTTCTATCTTAATCTAGTATGACGTCTTAGCTTGTCTGTGTTAATCGGTTGCATGTGTGCATACCGTTGAGTCTTGTAAACATCATGTCTACACACGTTCTCCAAGAAGAAGAATTCGGTGCGAGTCAGAGTTTTCGTACGAATCAGATGATTCGTACGAAACAAACATTTCGTACGAAATAGTTGACTCGCCCCAAAATTCTAGAGATGTGTCTCGTGTGTAATAGTGTGTTCCATATGTCTCGCAACGTGTTTTCGTACGAGTGACCAGCTTGGACACTATATAAGCAGACATGTACCTCTCATTCAGTGTTGGTTAGCTAGTTAGTCTAAGTGAGCCTCTCAGCATTCTCTCTGAAGACGAAGACACAAGAACACAGCAAGTTTGTTTGAGTCATACGAGCATTGTGTGTATATGTTTGTACTTGTTCTCAATCATTAATCAAGATAGTGAATCTTTGGTTACCCCGTGTTCTTTACTTTGCTTTGGTTGCATGCGCACTTGGATTCCGCACTTGTGTGTATGATGTATGAACAAGGAACTGTTTAACTTGATCCTTAGGTGGACCTACAGTCTGAGGTTGAGGTTAAGGATGGAAATCAGGTTGGGTCAAATAAGAATGTTAACCCAAGTTCTCAGATAAATCAACCGATATTTCAACTTAAACCTTCAACATCAAGAAGATTTGTTGGTTCAAGAAACTCTTCTCCTAAATCATATCATGACAATGGCCAATCAAATTCTGTTCAAAGTAAAAATTTTGGATATCGCAATCGATACCAAACTTCTAGTAATCAAAACTTTCAAAGAAAAAACGAATATAGGAGTTTTAGAAACTCAGATGTTCAAAACAATCCAAAAATTTTTCAAAGTTCAGATTATGATAATGGGAGAAGAAGGTTTCGAGATAATAATTTTCAAAGGTCGGCAAATCCGAGAGTTTATTGGAACTCCAACGATCAAAGACCTCGCGGAAATTATAAATCTGGTTCAACAACTTGGAAACCATCCAAGACACCGGTAGGGTGTGATGGATATTGGATTGATGTTCCAGTGGTTGATGAATTTGGACGACCCAAGACCTTTAAGGCTTGGGTCCCCCAGTCTAACTAAGTTGCTGAGTGTGTGCAGGATGACCAAGAAGGACTGTTGATGTGTTCAACAATGGTTTTCCTGTAAATCATCTGAGGTGCATAGTAGGTTACATATGGTAACGAATTATTTACTTCTGTGTTAGATACTGGTTTACTAAAAGTGAGAAAAATACTTGTCAGGTTAAAGTGTGAGTCTGTTTGTGTTTAAATTTCTGTTTTCAAAACCTTACTCCATAAAAACAAAAATTTAGGGGGAGAAATTTCCCTAAGCCTAAAAGAGTTTTAGTTAGTGCGTGAGTTTAGGGGGAGTAAGTTGGCGAGTTTAAATTTTTCCATAAAAATAGTTTTGTAAATAATTTATTGCTTTTCAAGAATCAAAAACATAAAAAATAGAAATTCAAAAATGAGTTCTCACTGTGTGAAAAAGAAGAATGATAGTACATCAGCAAGCTAGACTGTCACACTGAAATTAAAAGTAAATTGCTTAAGTGTGATAGCAGCTTCATAATATGATGTACCAGTAGGCAAAAGGCATGAAATAATCAACTTACCTTTGTGATACAAACATAAAATAAACTGTGTATGAGTGGGTAACATATCAGTGGCATGTTGTTTTATTACCTTAAATATTGCGTTGATAGATTGCCAAAATCTGAGGTTTTAGGTCTTTATATCGTTATTTCATCCGGGGTATCAAGGTTGTCCTTCTGCTGCATCCAGATATATGCTGACCTAGGCACAACCTGGATATCTTAAAAGAGCAAAAATGCCAAATCCCAAATATTGAAGAAGCTCTCCTTGAGAGTCATTCAAATGTGCAAATTTCATTATTCGTACCAAAATTTGGTATTTGTCCTAACCCTTGTTGGATATTGGTCTCTTTGCTGTACGGAAGTACTGACCTGATCACCGATTATCTAACCTTGTAATTCAAAAGGATGAATTTCGGTATACTCACCTACTACGATGAATTTTTTGTGCATACCTTGATCGCGGGGGTATGTCCTGAAGTGGGACACACTAGTATATTAGTATGAACTACCTAAACTATTCACGAGGTAATGGTACTAAAATGTTAATGTATTTTGTTTAAGTGGATAAACAATACTGGTAATCGTCTTGAACTGTTTTTCATGAATATTGCATAGAAAATAATCAGATAGTGTGAAAACAGTTTGATGTTGCTGGTATGATCTTCTTACTGGTGATACTCACAAAGATAGAGTGTTTTTTTTTTCTTGTTAGTAATTTGTTTTCACAAAATATAAAAATACAAAAATATTTTTTTAAAGTCTTCCAGGTTTGATCTGATAAGTTGTTTATTTTTGCATGATAAGATAAAATTTTGGTTTATCTTTAATGTGGAAAAGGACTAATGGTTTTTCGAGTTACTTGCTTGTGTTTCTAAACAGATTGATGCAGTTATTTAAATGAAGTGCAGAATTCAAGTAAGTACATATTTAAGAGTGGAGTGTAGAATGTGTGAAGATGCATGGTAGGATCCTTCTACTACATTGCAAAGGGATATATAGAGCAATTTGGTGAGATGAGCTTAACTAGAGAATGCTAGCTTGCTAATCTACAATGAATGAAACTTTTGGTGATTGGAAGCATCAGCTTAGGGGGAGTCTGTTGTTGTCAGAATCTACATGTAGCTGAAGTTATCCAAAGACCAAAAGATCACAAGATGTTTGAAGACAAAGTTACACTATGAAGCTATTGTCAAGGGGGAGTCTGTTGGTGCATATTTGTGACAACAGCTTAATAGTTAAATAGTTTAGTCTTTGGATATTTTGTATTGGGCTTAGCATTTGTGTTTAGCTTGTTTAGAGTTGTAATGGGCTCGGAGAATGGCCTAGCCCAGTCTAAGGCCTAGTATGCAGACATGTAGTATATATACATGTTGTGCATTAGGGTTTTAGCGAGACACAGAGTAGAGACAATTGGTTGGAAGAAATCTACAGAGAGTGGCTGAGATATTTCTAGAGAGTCTTGAATTGACTGTAAACACTTTGTGTTGGATAATCAATAGAAGAATGTTTAAAGGAATTCGTGTTCGTGTTCTTGTGTTTTCTGTGAAATCTGATCTAGGGGATTCCACACTCTAGATTACATAGACGTTCTGTCAAGATCTATAAGGACTGGGGGACCTACAGTACACTACTTGGTCTAAGTCTATGACTTAAATAAAGACCGTTAGTATTAATTGGTTAGCTTATGCCATAATCCAGACTAGAGCCTTGCCGGTAAATGCTATCTGCAATTAAGTACTTTTGTATACGGCTGAGTTATTGAAATTAAAAGAAGAAAAGCTCAGGTAAATACGCTCGACTTATTTTCCCTATACGGGCTTGGGATACGGTAAACTATTACCGCTTAGTCAGAAATGGGATCAATAGAAGATTGTGGCTAGAAAATCCGCATATTATGTTTAATCAGTTTTGTTTGATAACTTAAACATCAGGGGTTAAATTACCGTGTCCTGGATATCCTCGGCTCATTAGATTAGTTAATGGCCACGACCTTAGCACGGGGTGTAGGCATACACCTGACAGACGCCCAAATGCAAATTACCCAAGACGTTGGGGATAACTCCTCTGTGAGTTCTAAGTGGTGTGTATTTAATCATGTCTCGATCTCTGTACCGGGCCTTGTATGTATGGACAAATATGTGAATCTGTTAACAAGGTTACAAAGTAACTTTCCCAAGTTATAAAAGATTTTGTACCCTGTACACTTAAAATCATTTTAAAATATTTTCAAAATGAGTCAGTTGGGTGTATTTACCAGTGAAAGCTGACGTATCGTCCAAAGACTAAACTGCATGTACAATACGAAATAGGCCGGAAGCTGCTCGGTAGTGAATAAGAGGACCAAATCCTTAGATCTGCCCTAAAGTCTGTTTTATATTCTTTCTTGTACATTTTAATGATCCGCCTGTGGATCTTCTATTACGAGCCTGTCAATTATTTTATTTCAAACATTTGGTTTGTAATAGTAATTTTACTCCAAGACTTCCGATGTGCCATGTTTAATTGACAATGATGTTATCAACTGACGTCACGATACTCCCCACCTGGACCCACCGGTGTATGGATTTGGGTTGGAAATCCGGGGTGTGACATATTACCTCAGTAGGAAACTCATTTTCAAGTTCATTATCATTTAAACCTCTTTTTATGCAAAAAGGGCATTTTTGTCAAATGGCATAATCACGGAACTTGTGCATAAAATCAGATTCTATTGTGATCATGTAATATAACCTCAGAGGGTTATGCTACATTATATTACGATCATAATGCAACCTTAGATCAGTAGCTAACTAATCTATATGGGGTCAGAATCGAAAGTCAAAGCAGAAGTCAAACTTTGCTACTTTCGGTTGCAAACCGACCCTAGAACTGAAGTTGACGAGCCGAACATGTTCTTACATGTTCTAATAATTATTACCAACTTGTTTAAGTGTCAAAACAGGTTTCATAACATATGTAAGATCAAATTATAACATTTTTGAAAAATGGCATATTTGACTTTTTAATATAATAACTTTGACCCGTCAATTGGTCTAGCAAACGTGATCTTCAGGAGGTGCCCTTACAGGGACTAACACCTACCTTATTACGATCACTTAGCCATGTTTAAAAATGGCTAGACCATAATGGTCTTAAAGTCAAGGTGTTTTCGGTAAAACGCTTGACTTTTAGCTATAAAAGCCTATAAAAGAAAATGTAAGAGGAAGGAACACTTACAAGTGGTTCCTAGGATGCAATAGAACTAAGTTGGATGCTCCTTTCAGTTATGAACTTCCAGAGGAGGGAGATAGAGTTGTGAATGAGAAAGGTGCAAGTTCAAAGGATGAACCTTTGCACCTATTTATAGTTGGATAGCTTGAAGGAGATGATGCCAGGTGTTAAGGGGTGTAAGAGGAAGCTTACAAGTGTCCTAAAACGTGGCATAACTGTTTGGGAATCCATAGTTTCGAACACATTGGTTTTTGGCAACATGTGTGGAGGTCACGCAAAAATTCCGCAGACATAGGCCTCTCACACCCCGCGAGAGGCCAAGGCCTTGCCTCTCGCGCCCCGTGAGCGCCCCATGGTCAGTTTTGAAGTTTGACACTTTTAGCCCTTTAACTTATAAAACCTTCTTAAACACCTTTTTATCATATTTAGCCCTCCGTAACCAATATTTGGCGTACCCGGGAGTATGCCCAGACATTGTCGAGCTCTCGGTTTGTTAAAAGGTCACTCACAGGTATAAATTAACATGTCAACAATTTTAACCCCTCCATCATCCAACTATTATATAATTATGGATTTGATCTCTCTCGTCCAACAAATGGGACATATGAGTGTTAGGACTTTGTAAAGGATCACTCAGAGGCTCATTATAAGTGTGTTGACTCCGATGTCACTCAGAGGCTGGGCATGTTGTTGATACAGTTTTGTGTATGTCGCTTGTTCTTAAAATACAGTTATAATTGTACGGTTTTTGCTCAAGTGTCTATATAGGTTTGGTCATGTCGAATAGATCAAGATATCCTTCTATCTTGATCTAGTATGACATCTTAGCTTGTCTGTGTTAATCAGTTGCATGTGTGCATACTAGTAAGTCTTGTGTACGTCATGTCTGCACACGTTCTCCAAGAAAAAGATTTTGTGCGAGTCAGAGTTTTCATACGAATCAGATGATTTTATACGAATCATTGAGTAGTTTCGTACGAAACAAACATTTCGTACAAAACAGTTGACTCGCCCCAAAATTCTGGAGATGTGTTTCGTGTGTAATAGTGTGTTCCGTATGTCTAGATTCATGTTTTCGTACGAATGTCTAGACAGACACTATATAAGCAGACATGCACCTCTCAGTGAGTTAGCCTGTTAGCCCTTTTGGTCCAGAAGTTAATAGAACAGGCTAGCAAACTGATCCTTTGTGTGTGGATATCTAAGTTAGCATTTCTGGTGAAGACGAAGACACAAGAACACAGCAAGTTTGTTTGAGTCATACGAGCATTGTGTGTATATGTTTGTACTTGTTCTCAATCATTAATCAAGATAGTGAATCTTTGGTTACCCCATGTTCTTTACTTTGCTTTGGTTGCATGCACACTTGGATTCCGCACTTGTGTGTATGTTATATGAACAAGGAATAGGTTTTACATCCGCAGGTGGACCTACAAGTGGTATCAGAGCATTGGCTCTTTCTTGTTCAAAACCGGGCTTAGTTATGTCTGAGCTAGTTTGAAGATTTCTGAAGTGTTCTTGAATCTCCAGCAGAAAACATAAGTTTTAGATAGATAACTAACTTAAAACTTGGTTAAAATCTGCTGCATGCAGAAAATTTTATGGTAAAATTTTTCTAAAGAACACCCTTGAAGAAAAAATCTGCAAAAATTTGAATCTGATTAGTTTTTGCTAGGGTTGACATTTTCTGACTTGGATCTGGACTTGGACTGTTGATTGTTAAAAATCTGTGTTTTAACTAAAATGGGTAAGACAACAGGTATTTTCGAAAAAGCAGGTCTACACAAGAAAGGAAATTTTTTACCAAACCATTTCTGAAAAGATTCCTCTGAAAAATGCTGAACAAAACAGTTTGTGTGACTGAATAGATTCGTGCGAATCATCTGTCCCCATGAAAAAAATGTCTCGCACGAACCATCTTTTTTTCGCACGAAACAGCTGTCTCGCACGAAACAGTTATTGTTTGTTTTTCGTGTTTTTCAAAGCTTTGTGATTTTTAGAATTTGTCATATTTTCAGATCTGTGAACTTTAAAAGGTAATTATAATTTTGAAACTTTAAAACCTTTAAATTTTCATAAAACAAGAAAATATAATGAGTTCTAACCCGTGGGATTGGAGTTGTTCAAGCTCAAATCAGAGTCTTTGCAAAGCTCCACAACGTCATGGGTAAAATCTTTGATGCCTCAACATACAACTATGATCTCTGCAAATCAGTGGGCGTGTGTTGCAAATCAGAATCAAAGCATCCAAACTCTGATTAATGAGCGAAAGTGAAACAGGGAGTAATAACCGACCGCAGAAGTTAAATCACATGAACGATTATCCTTCATGGAAAATTCGTTTTCATACGTATGTTCTCGGTCAAAACACGGAATTGTGGACGTGTTTCACTACCCCCTACAGTGAAGCACTTGAAGAAGCTGGATCAAATCCAACCTCATTGGCCAATCTAGTCGAAAGTGACAAGAAAGCTTACGATCTAGAGAAAAAGGCTTTGCTATCCTCACACAAGCTCTGCATAAAGACATTTATCATCAGTTTGTGTATTGTACTATAATGAAAAATTTGTGGGACACTTTGGAAGCAAGAGGTGAAGGTAACGCTGCTACCAGGAAGATTCGGCATGATCTGCTCAAGAAAGAGTTTGAAGGTTTCATGTTCATGGAGAACGAAACCTTGAATGATATGACCACTCGTTTTATCATCTTCTCAGCGAAATGTACTCATATAAAGTGTTAGCAGCACCACAACAAATTGTGATGCGATTTGCTGATGCTTTACCACCGAATTGGGGTCAATTTATTGATCTTTTAAAACATACAGGTGTTTTGGACTCAATTAGTATTTATGAATTTGTGCAGAAACTGGAGAACAAGAATGAAGAAGAACTCCAGAAGGCACAACGAATCTCCGCTCCACAAAACCCTGAAATGTATTTTGGAAGTACAAATGCAGGTACAAGCTCAAGCCAGCAACCAAAGCTGCAAACCGCGTTTGTGTCAAACGTGAACCCTTTTCTACCCCAACCAGTTGAATCAAGTCAGTCTACAGGTTAGGGTAATCAAGCCTATGGACAAGCTTTTGATCCGAAAGCCTTCCTTCCACAGCCAAGGGACTTAGCGCATAAAGCTCCATAGCAAGCTCCTTAACAAGCTTTCTATGGAAGCAACAATCAATCTACAAATCCCAACACTGTGAAACTTGACACGTCAAATCTCTCCAAAATCAATGTAGAAGTTGCACAGGAACATGCGGAACTTCTAAATGTATTGTGGTTAGTTGCAGGTCAAATAGGTAACATCAATTTGACGAATGAAGACTACGAACAAATTGACCGAGATGAAATGGAGTTGATGGACATCAAGTGGGCATTTGCAAGTGCTATGAGAAGAGCGAAGGATTATATGAGAAGAACAGGGAGAACCAGTTTAGAAAGCAAGAAGGATACAAAATACGGCTTTGATAAAACCACCGTTACTTGCTTTAACTACGAGAGAAAGAGGTCACTTCAAGCGGGAATGCACAAGAACCAGCAAGGAAGAAAATCACAACCCCTTTCAAAATTAGTCTCAACCATCCAACACAGCACAGTAATGAAAGAAGAATAGTAGCTGTTGGCAACTCTAACAACACCAATCAATCAGGACCTTCAAACACGCACAGAGATTTGGTAGTTTAGTCTGATGAAGGATGCGATTGGTCAGTACAGTTGGGAACTGAGAACAACGAAAGAACTGCATGCTATACGAGGATCGTGGATCAAATCAAGCATGATCACAGCATCAATACTCCAAACAATGATGATACATCTGGGGATGCTGGTAGTTCTGATGAAGAATGTTCAAGTTCAGATGGTTATGGATCTGATTCTAGTTAGAAGAAAGGAAGTGATGCTGAGGTTGAAGAGTTGCTGAGTGAAGCTGAGATGTTGAAATCTGAAAAGGTGAGTATGACTAGGAATGCAGAAGCTGCGGTGAAAGAGACAGAGACACTCTCTACAGATGGTGCAACTTTTCCTAATCATACTGCCTTTATGGCAAATGTTGAAGGTTCTTCAAAACAGGTAAATTCTGAACCTTCTACTGTTTGCATGACTGTGTTGAACTGAAAATAAAGTATGAAACCATCAACAGTCATAATCAAAATTTAGTTGTTGAACTATCAAAATGCAAAGAGGTGAATTTGGCGCTAACTAGAAATGAAAAGGAATTCAAATCTGTAATAGAAACCCTTAAGAAAAGTGTTTTGGAATTGACAAAAGCAGTTTTGAATAAACAGACAGGAATTAGTAACTACATTAATCTCCTAGAAGAAACAAAGAAAGAGTAGCCATCGCCAAATGCGAATATGATTTGATCATACGCAAATTGGAAAGTTATTCTAACTCCCAATATGTGCTTGATCATATTATTGAAGTTCAAAAACTAAAGGGAGATGCTCAATGCATAGGGTATAAGTCGTGTCTACCCCCAATGAAACACAACTATACCAAAATGCCTGATGAAGAGGAGATGCCTCGTTTTGAACCCTCTATACCTTTGAATCCTGAGGAATTCGCAGCAGGGTTAGGGTTCAAACTAAGCAATTCCTCTCAAGAACCAAGCAAGCCAGAAAGTTCATCGTCTAATGAAGAAGAGGATGATACATCAGATGATGAGCAGGATCAGCCTCTTGATGAAAGGAAAAGAGTAGAATCTTCTGCTACTCCTAGTACTCAATCTGTTGAGAATCAAAAGACCGTTCCTAAGAAATCTGTCAAGACACAAGTTTCAACAGATGAAGCAGATAATGTGTTGTATACTTTGGTTGGAGACAAGAACATCTATTCAAACAAAGATTTTCTAATTAAAAACGTAAATCCAATCTCTATAGATCAGGTTTTTGAAAAGTCAACAACCAAACCTTTAGAGAAGAAAAAGTCCACCAAACCACAACCATTGTCCGCTTCAATAGAAAAACAGTGGAAGCAAGTTGAAAAGTCTACAGTTTCTCAACTGAAGGTTGAAGCAAAAGGCTCTCGTTACAAGAAAAAGGCCAAAACTGTTAAATTTGTGAGTTCTAAAGGTACCAATAAAGTCGAAACTTTTCAAGGAAAATATAATGTTGATTTTGTAAAGAAAGTTAAAATTTTGAAAAGAAATAGTCAAACAATTACACCCAACACACTAATGGATGTAATGAAAATGAACTTAGTACCTCAAAACCCACAAGTTCAACGTTAAGCCAAGAAACACGATCTCCTAGTTTTGCTGAAAGGAGAACATGTTTCAAATGTGGAGAATTTGGCCACGTTATAAAGGATTGTCAAAATTCAGCCAAATCAAGATGTATAGAGAAAGCCCCTCATGAACCAATTTGCAAACGTAAATCTGTTTCTCTGACTCAAGATAAACGAATCATTAAGGATCAAAAAGAGAAACAAAAATGTAAGCAAGAAAAAGCAGTTGAGAAAGCTTTAAAATCGGATTCTTTGAAAAAGGATCAAAGATCTTCAAAGTCAATAAAACCAGACACTGTTAAAACTGTAAATAATAGTAAATCTAGTAATAAACAAGGATCTTGGAAACAGAAGACCGGTAATGGTTCAAAAGGAGGTTCTCAGTTTGTTAATCATCAAGAAATTGAGATTACATTTCTCGATGATAAGGGACGACCCAAGACCACTAAGGCTTGGGTCCCCATCTCAAACTAATCTTGTTTGTGGAATGTGTAGGTTGTTCCAGGAGGAAATGTAAACAGTCATTGGATGGTTGACAGTGGAGCATCAAGGCACATGACGGGCGACTTGCGGCTCCTATATGATGTGAAAAGTATTAGGGGTGGTTATGTTGCTTCTGCTGGTGACAAAGGTGGTTACATCACTGGAGAAGGAATGGTCTCCAATGGTGTTGTGAGCTTCGACAAGATCAATTATGTGCGGCAAATTGATCACAATCTTCTTAGCGTTTCTCAAATCTGCGATAAGAAGTTCACGGTACATTTTGATGATGCCGGATGTTATGTGCTGAAGCCTAGATTCAAGATACCCAAGGAATGGATTCTCCTGTCAGCTCTAAGAATTAATGATTTGTATATTCTTGATATGAGCCAAGCTACTACAACATCTGCACAGGTTACATGTTTTGTCTCTAAAGCCACCGAGAAGGAATCAATCTCTTGGCATAGACTATGGGACACATTCACCTGAGAAAAATGAACTATTTGGTGAAGAACAATCTAGTGAATGGTGTACCAGTGAAGAATTTTCATCTTCAAGACGTTTGTGTATCATGCTAGAAAGGGAAGCAAGCAAGAAAGTCCCATCCGTGAAGAAGATCAACACTGTGAATATGCCACTGGAACGTCTTCATATGGATCTCTTTGGACCTAAGAAACTCAAGGCTACCTTTGGTGATTCTTATTGTCTAGTAGTTACTGATGACTAATGCAGATTCTCATGGGTAAACATGTTGTTGCACAAGAGAGAAGTTCCTACTATCCTCAAGAATCTCCTGACTCTGTTGGAAAATATGTATAATCTAAAAGTAAGGAGAATCAGAAGCGACAACGGCACGGAATTCAAGAATCAAGTTATGGACGAATACTGTTCCTCAAAGGGTATTTTGCATGAGTACAGTTCTCGATACACTCCACAACAAAATGGCGTCGCTGAGAGGAAAAATCGAACTCTTATTGAAACTACAAGAACCATGTTAGTAGAATCAGAACTTCCCGTTCAATTTTGGGGAGAAGCTGTTGCTACTGCGTGCTACACGGTGAATAGAGTTCTAACGGTGAAGAGACATGGGAAGACATGCTTTGAGTTGTTACATAAAAGGAAACCGGATGTTTCTTTCTTAGAACCTTTTGGAGCTCCAAGCACTATGATCGACCCACATGGAAAATTTGGTCCCAAGGCTATTGAAGGTTTCTTTCTTGGATATGCTACTCGAAATTTCAGAGTGTGGAATTTATCTTCGAAGAAGATTGAAGAATGGGGTGAAGTCAAGGTTCAGAGATATACAGAAGCTATAAGAGCTCCGGGTGCTCCTTGGATGTTTGACTACAATGGGCTGTTTGACTGCTTTAATCTGCCAACTTTTGATGATGCAACAGCTGCTGCTCAAATGTTATTGGAAAGTGATACTGCAGTAGACTCGTCATTAGTTCGACTACTTATTGTTAACCCTCAAGTATCGACTTCGGTTAACAATCTTGTTCAAAATGAGGAATTCAAAGACGTTGCGGATTATAATGTTTCATCAGAAGAAGATGAGTGTCATGATGCAAATGAAGCTGCCTCTGGTGCGGTTCCTGGATTTTCAGATGGTACGTCAAATATTCAACCGCAAGGGACGACAGAAGGTCATGCATCTACATCCTCATCACATCCAGCTCTCGATTTAACTGTTGATCTGAATATCAACAATTTGGGTAATGTGTCAGAAACTCGAATTCATAATACCCATCCTCAACAGAATATTATTGGAGATGTTCAGAGTGGTGTGCAGACTCGTAATCAGCTTCGAAATAACCAGAATGCTGGATTGTATTCAAAAATCAGGGAATCTGGTGGTCTGAATGATTGGTCTTTTGCGTGCTATGTGTGCCAAGTAGAACCAAAATCTTGGAAGGAGTCAATGAAAGAAGACTCGTAGGTTGAAGCCATGCAGGAAGAACTTCAGCAGTAACAGAAGTTAGGCGTCTGGAAATTGGTTGACAGGCTTGACAACTACAAGAAGATTGGTACACGATGGGTGTACAAGTGCAAGAAGGATGACCGAGGTGTTGTTGTGAGAAACAAAGCGCGATTGGTTGTTCAAGGTTTTAATCAGGTCGAAGGCATTGATTACTATGAAGTTTGTGCACCGGTTGCACGACTTGAGGCCATCACAATCTTTTTGGCTTATGCGTCCTTCAAGAAGTTCACTGTTTATCACATGGATGTGAAGAGTGCATTTCTTCATGGTGTGGTAGAAGAGGAAGTATATGTTGAGCAACCGCCAGGGTTTGAAGATCCTCTCCATCCTGACAAGGTTTGGCTTCTCAACAAGGCGTTATATGGTCTTCATCAAGCTCCGAGGGCTTGGTATGAAACGTTGTCTACCTATCTGTTGAAGAATGGTTTTCGACGAGGCCCGATCGACTGTACTCTCTTCATCAAGGAATGGGGCGAGGATTTGCCGCTAGTACAGGTTTATGTTGATGATATTTATTTGGGTCTACTAACACTCGAATGTGCAAAGAATTCGAACAGGTTATGCAGGAGAAGTTCGAGATGAGCGCTATGGGAGAAATGACTTTCTTTTTAGGTTTGCAGGTTCAGCAATCTAAGGAAGGGATTTTTATCCATCAAACCAAGTACGTCGGAGATATCCTCAAACGATTTCAGATGGATGACTCAAAGCCTTTGGAACTCCATTAGCTCAAAATCATGGATTACTCCAGACGGAATGGGTGAACATGTAGAACAATCTCTCTACCATGCAATGATCGGCTCTCTCATGTATCTTACTGCTTCAAGACCCGACATAATGTACCCAACATGCCTTCTGGCGTGCTATCAGTCTAGTCCGAAGGTTTCTCATTTGATGGCTGTGAAAAGGATCTTTCGTTATTTGAAGGGACGCCCTGACACTGGTCTATAGTACCCTAAGGATGATAACTTTGATCTGACAGCATTCAGTGATTCTGATCATGGCGGCTGTAAAATCGATGCAAAGTCAAACCAACAGCAGGATGTCAGTTCTTGGGAAATCGCCTAGTCACGTGGCAATGCAAAAAGCAGTCTTTTGTAGCTACATTAACATGTGAGGCTGGGTATATATCAGCTTCTAGTTGCTGCTCTCAAGTTCTATGGATTCAACAGCAAATGCGCAACTACGATTTTGAATTTCTTACTACTCCTATTTTTGTTGATAATGAAGCTGCTTTAAAGATCACTCGGAATCCTGTACAGCATTCAAAAACAAAACACATTGAGATTAAGTATCATTTCATATGAGATTGTTATGAAAAGAGACGTATTGATGTTGTTAAAATCCACACTGATCACCAACGTGCCAACCTTTTTACCAAAGCTTTTGATAAATCACGTTTTGATTATCTATTTTTGGTCAATGGAATCAAGGTGAAACCCGAGTAACTCAACCATGGCTAACTATTTTTGTATATACTTTTCTAAAAATCGAAAACTACAAAAAGAATTTCAATTTTATATTTTAGGGGGAGTAAATTTCAAGAAAATACAAAAATATGTCCTTTATTTACCTTCTTTGTTTAAGGGGGGAAAATTCAGAAAAATACAAAAACTTAAAAAAATCAAAAATGAGTTTCTTGGATAAACTGAAGATGATGAAATTCACCGGTAAATCTGTTAGAAATGGTTAAAAGAATAGAAGAAGATTGATAAGTAGCTTTTACTTATGATGTATTCGGTAGGCTCACAATCATACTAGAATGTGTAGGTTGATATAAATTTAACAGACAGAACGCCAGGTGGGAACCATTCATTGAGTGCCGAGGTTATGAGATATACGGTCTTAATGCTTGCTAATCATCTGGGTATCATGGTTGAATCTTTTGCTGAAAAATAACGGTGGCGCAAGTCTAGAACTTCCATGATATCATACATACGTGTACATACTGCATACGACCATCAAATAAGTTATAAAATATCACATCCCCAAAATAAGTGATAAAATATCACAGCTTTATGCGGGAGCTAAGTTCGTCTCTTTGTCGGTATGATGGTACTAACCTGTTCACGGACTTACTCCTGTGCCCTGTATGCATATGAAAATCAAGTTCCTCATCAATAAGTGATTAAATCACAAACGGATTGTTTTCAATAAAAAATAAGTTGAGTATCTCACATCATTCATATACGTCAAAACAGATGATAAAGCAGTATACTCACCGTTAAGATTTTCTCTCGTGCATATCTTGATACGGGAATGTGTCGTGATGTGGTTGAACACCGGCTAGTAAGTATAACTCTTACCTTAATCATATCTCCTAATCATGATTACATCTGATAAGTCTGAGCTTACGTGGACAACAATGCCGATAATCATAGTTGAATACTTATCTGTTTAATTTTGAAGTTTAAACCAAATATCGTTTTGACAAAGATTAAAATGCTGGTATGATTCCTTTACCTTGAAACTCGAAAAAGATTGTTCAATAGATATATAGTTTATCTGTATATTTTGATTTTAAGTTTGGTTTACTTAGTTGCTTCTTTCCTTTTAAAAGTTAGCCAAAGTTGTTACTCGAAAGTTTTCTACCAAGATACGACAGAAAACAAATTGTTTGATATCGCAACTTCATAAAGTAATATCTTGCAACAAGTAATCCATCAAAGAAAACCAAAATCTGAAAGTCGTATGAGTGTGTGTATCTCATACGAATGAACCTAGTCATTTGATTTGACTTGGTCACTTGTTTTTCTCAAATCTGCTGCTGGAATTCATACTAGTGGGTGTATCTCGTTCAGGGAATACAATCATAAGAAGAATTGATGATAAGTCTTTCATGAGTATTCCCTGAGAAAGTTGTGTTCTAATTATATTTGATTTATGAGTACAGATTGATACAAAAAGAACATGAACAAAGACCAGCAACAAAGAAGTCTGACAATTCAGAAGAGAAAACAAGAAAGATTTGAAGTTTCTTAGAAGTTCGAAGACCAGATGCTCTAATCATTGGATAGCAGATCTATCAATGGATAACAGATCTTCAGGGGAGTTTGTTGATACTCCAAACCATTCATGTGAAGACCAACATATGAAGACCAAGCAACATCCAAGGGGGAGTTTGTTGATACAGTTTTATGTCTGTCGCTTGTTCTTAGTTACAGTTGTAATTGTACGGTTTTTTCTCAAATGTCTGTATAGGTTTGGTCGTGTCGAATAGATCGAGATATCCTTCTATCTTGATCTAGTATGACATCTTAGTTTGTCTGTGTTAATCAGTTGCATGTGTGCATACTGATAAGTCTTGTGTACGTCATGTCTGCACACGTTCTCCAAGAATAAAGATTCTGTGCGAGTCAGAGTTTTCATACGAATCAGATGATTCGTACGAATCATTGAGTAGTTTCGTACGAAACAGTTGACTCGCCCTAAAATTCTGGAGATGTGTTTCGTGTGTAATAGCGGGTTCCGTATGTCTAGATTCGTGTTTTAGTATGAATGTCCAGTGAGGGTTAGCCTGTGAGCCCTTTGGTCGAGAAGTTAATAGAACAAGCTAGCAAACTGATCCTTTGTGTGGGATATCTAAGTTAGCATTTCTGGTGAAGACGAAGACACAAGAACATAACAAGTTTGTTTGAGTTATACGAGCATTGTATGTATATGTTTGTACTTGTTCTCAATCATTAATCAAGATAGTGAATCTTTGGTTACCCCGTGTTCTTTACTCTACTTTGGTTGCATGCACACTTGGATTCCACACGTGTGTGTATGTTATATGAACAAGGAATAGGTTTTACATCCGCAGGTGGACCTAAACATGTTGACACAATGGTCACTCAGAGGCCAAGTTTTAGCTTGTTGCACTAATGGTCACTCAGAGGCTATGTTTTAAGCATGTTGACACTAATGGTCACTCAGAGGCTTGGTTTATGCATGTTGATATCAGAAGATCATTCAGAGACTTAGTTTGAGCATGTTGACGCTTTTAGTCCCTGCTAGTCTTTAATAGACTTAAACTAAAAATACGACACGTGTCGCTATATTATTGGACACGATTTTACAGGGTGTTACAAGATGAAAAACCCGAACCAAGCAATTCGGAAGGTAAGTTCTCAAAGGTAAATTGTAGGTCCCCTAATCCGTATGGATCTTCACATAATCGTCTATCCAACCTAGAGTCAAGAATCCTCTAGATCAAATTATCACAGAAAACGAATACAAAAAGCAATCACAATAAACCTGATCTTTATTGATTATCTATCATAATGATTACAATCAATCTAGATCACTAGAATTCTATCTCAACTCTAAAATGATTAACTGAGCAGCCTTAACCCTAATGCCTAACTCTCTTTATATAGAGATAGGTTTGCAACTAGGCTAGGGTTTCACCACATGGGCTGCAAATTGTTCTAGGCCCAATTCGCCTACCACTCCCTATAATGTGGGTCTGGTTTAGCCCAATCACTATAACTAACAATTACAAAACTAAACTCGCTAACTGTTTATTGTTTTACTAATTACAAGATATCCAAAGACCAAATCTAAGTTGTTGTCACATATATGCACCAACAAACTCCCCCTTGACAATAGCTTCATAAAACAATTTTGTCTTCAGTCATCTTGCAATCTTCAATGTCTTTGGTGTTTGGATAGCTTCAGCTTTAATAGCTTCTGTCAGCAACAGACTCCCCCTAAGCTGATGTATCCAATCACCAAATCTTCTAAGTCGTTAGCGTTTGAGTAAACTCCAGTTTAGCACTGCATAGCAATCTTCAAACTCTTCAACTTTGTCTGCAATGTAGAAAGGAGGTTCTACCATGCATCCGATCAAACTCATCTTCATTAAACTTCTCAGCAACACACTACTACAATCTGTATACTATAAAACAAACATCTCGAGAAACCATACGAATTTTTCAACACAAGTTAACAAATTATTATTATTCAAGAGATGGTACAACTGTATCACAGGTTTAGCAATTTTCAACTCAAACCACATACTCAAAATTTTAAGCACACTGAATCTACAAGATTTTAAAATTTTGAACTCATCTCCTAACACCGTCTCCCCCTATCAGTAACAACTCCTCCATGAACAACCATATTTCATACACTAAGAATTTACATAAAAAAGAAAATCTTTTTGGATTTTTATATTTTCTGAAAGCAAATAAATAACGAAATAATAAACACTCTGTTTTTGTGAGAATCACCAGGAAGAAGATCATATCAACAATATCAAACTGTTGTCACACTATTAGATAATTCTATATGTAATTTTCATGAAAAGCATTTCAAGACGATTACCAGTATTGTTTATCCACTTAAACAAAATACATGAACATTTCAAGTACCATTACCTAGTGTATGTTAAGGAAATTTTGATACTAATGTACTAGTGTGTCCCACTTAGGACATACCCCCACGATCAAGGTATGCACAAAAATTCCTCATAGTAGATGAGTATATCGAAATTCATCTTTTTGATTTACAACGTTAGATAATTGGTGATCAGGTCAGTCCTTCTGTACAACAAAGAGACCAATATCCAACGAGGGTTAGGGCTAATACCAAATTTTGGTACGATTGATGCATTTTGCACATTTGAATGACTCTCTAGGAGAGCTTCTTCAATTTCTGGGATTTAGCATTTTAGCTCTTTTAAGATATCCTGGTTGTGCCTAGCTCAGCATATATCTGGATGCAGCAGAAGGACAACCCTAATACCCCGGATGAAATAACCATATAAGAACCTAAAACCTCAGATTTTGGCAATCTATCAACGCAAGATTAAGGTTATAAAACCATACGCCACTAATATGTTACCCACTCATACATAGTTCACAGTTCGTTATGTTTATATCACCAAGGTAAGTTGATTATTTCATGCATTTTCCCTACTGGTACATCATATAATGAAGCTGCTATCACACTTAAGTATTTTAATTTTAATTTCAGTGTGACAGTCTAACATGCTGATGTACTATCATTTCTTCTTTTCCACACAGTGAAACCTCATTTTTTATTTTCTATTTTTTATGTTTTGTGTTTTTGAAAAATAGTAAATTATTTACAAAATTCTTATGGAAAACTGGTTATTCAGGATTCCTCATCCCGTTGAGTTCGACTAAATGTTCAAAACGAGCCATGCCAAATGCTTTTGTGTAAAGATCTGTCAGGTTAACTAGTGTGTCGACTCTCTGCAGTTCAATCAATTTCTTTTCAACACAATCCCGTATTAAATGATGACGAATTTCAATAAGTTTTGTGCGACTGTGTTTTACGGGATTGTTGGTGATTGAAACAGTGGCATTATTGTCTATCATAATAGGAGTATGGTGAAATTCAAATCATAATCGCGCATCTTGTTGTTGTATCCAGAGAACCTGAGAGAAAAAAGGATGTCACATGTTCTCATCAAATGACCCAAAAAAGATGTCATATACGTATACCTGTAGTAGAAAGTCTTCCTTCTTTCTTTTAATTAAAAGTGTACTGTCAATCTAACCTCTTTCAAAACCATTCTTTAACAAATATGTGACAGTGTCTCATACCACGCCTTGGGTGCCTGATGCAATCCATACAATGCCTTATCAAGTCGATAGACTCGATCTGGATAATCTAGATTAGTAAACTCCTCTGATTGTGAGACATACACCACTCCTTGGACTTTCCCATAAAGAAACGCACTCTTCACGCCAAGTTGGTAAAATTTGACGCCCTTGAATGAAGCAAAAGCTAGGAACAAACGAATTGCTTCCAACCTTGCTACTGGTGCCAACACTGCATTGTAATCAATCCCCTCTTGCTAATTGAACCCTTTCACTACTAACCGAGCCTTATTCCTTGTCATGATTCCTGGTCGTCTTTCTTGCACTTAAACACCCACTTGGTGCCTATTTCCTTCTCTCCTTCATGCAAGTCAACTAGCTCCCAAACCTTCAACTTCTTAAACTGACTAGTTCCTCTTGCATAGATTCAACCCAACAATTATCTTTTAGAGCCATGTGAACATTATTTGGCTCCTCTTGGGCAATAAAGCATTATATAAACACTCATGTGACATCCCAGTCTTCTGAATCTAAGTAAATAAACATGAACCTTCGATCACACCTCCTCTTGTCTGAATACCTGCAGCAGCATCTCCTATGATGTTCTCAACTGGATGATCTCTGTTTGTGCGTATAGTAGCAATGGTGTCAACAACTAAATTATCTCCCATATTAGATCCAATCTCCCCCTGGATGTTCTTATTAGCAAACGGATTAGTAAAAACCTCCCCATGAATAGGTTCAAACTCACTATACTTGAATCCTATGGAAGCTGCACTGGATGATTTTTTGGAGCATCTGTCATTGATATACTCGATCTAGGCATGAAGTCACTCTCTTCATCTTCACTGATCACAGTTTGAATCATTGCTCATCTGCATAGGAAAAATCAGGAATATTAAATGATTTAAAAACACTATCATAATCATATAATATAGGAGGACCACTCGTTGATTATTGAGGTGAATAACTAGTGATTTCTATGTTAAACACAACCTCAATTTTACCAGTTTTTAGATTAAAAACCCTTTTATTCGGTGTTCCAGGCATATAACCAAGAAAGTAACCCTCGTCAGCTACCTCACCGAATTTTTGCTTATCTTTATTCGCACAATGGTGTAGGGTAATCAAAATGGTTCAAAGCCTTTTAATTTTGGTTTCTAGTTAAAAAATAGTTCGTGACATGTTTTGTTAAACCGTTTAACCGTCAAAACTTTGTTTAGGACATAACAAGCTGTGTTCACAGCTTCTCCCTAGAAAAGAACTGGAAGCTTTGAATCAGAAAGCATAGTCCTAGCGGCTTCAATCAACGTCCTGTTTTTCCTCTCAGCGACTCCATTCTGTTGAGGTGTATAAGGAGCAGAATATTGATGTTCAATTCCCTGGCGAAGATAATAGAGATCCGGAATCTGATTCTTGAACTCTGTGCCATTATCACTCCTTATCCTCTTGATCCATGCATCACGGACATTTTCCAATTTTGTAAAATGATCTATCAGCATCTACACTGTCTCATCTTTTGTACCTAAAAAGAAAACTCATGAATACCATGAGTAATCATCTATGACAACTAAATAATAGTATTTTCCACCTATGCTCCTTATGTTCACCGGACTGAATAGATCCATATCAAATAATTCATAAGAGGCATCTATGGAATTTATTGTTTTGGACTTGTGAGGTTTCTTATGTTGTTTTCCCTTTTGACATGGAAGACATTTATCTTCCACGTAAAACCTCTGCACTGGCACCCCTCCACTCAACCGTTTTTAATAATATAATTCATTTTTCAGTAATGGATGTGCGCCATGCATTGTGCCACAACATTGACTCAGCCTCAGATGCTTTTGACAGTAAACACGCCACCACAGAGGAAGAATCCTTATCACCCATGTCCATAACATAAGTGCCGTTTCTCCTTGGCGCTCTCATCACTATCCAATCATCCAGTATCACCAAACCTGGTTTCAATGCCAAAGCTTCAGACTTAGTAAAGTGGACCGAGTGACCCTTGTCACAGACTTGAGACACGCTCATCAGATTGTGCTTCAACTGCTTGACATAGTTCACTTTGTCCAATGTGATCTTCCCGTTGGTCACTTTTCCTCGACCAGTAATGTGTCCTCCTATAACACCTGCAAATTTCACATAACCTCTGTCTATATTTTCAAACTCAGCCAACAACCTCGCATACCCCGTTATGTGCCTAGAGTAGCCACTATCAACATACCACAAGTTGATAATCCTCCTTAGCAGCTCCTGCACAACCCAACATATATTAGTTAGATTGGGGGACCCAAGCCTTAATGGTCTTGGGTCTTCCAGATTCATCAACCACTGGAACATTCATCCAATATCCATCACTCCTAACAAGAGTCTTGGATCTCAGACCTGTTGATAGAAATGGTTTTTGATTTTCATTCGGTCTTTGGTCCTGAGGTTTCCTAAACATGTTTGGACTCTATGACCTTTGGAAAATTTGGTTTTGATTCCATAAATTTCGATTGTGATAATTTCTAAAGCCATTGTTATAAAATTTTCGATTTCCAACATTTTGATATCGAGTTTGATATTGACCTTGACTTCTGAAATTACTTGATTGACCATTAAAGTTATTCATTCTTGGTGAACTACTTCTAGGTATTTCATATCTGCTTGATGTAGATTCAGGCTGAAATCTTTGTTGATTTCTTTGAAAACGAGGAACTTGTTAGTTCCTTTTTCAGCCTTATCTACACAAACAGCAACACTCTGTCGCTTGGTAGCAGATGTCGTTGGTGAGTTAGAAACTTTTTGCTCACCATCACCAATCTTTTCTGGTGATTTCTCTCTGTCTCTCAGTCACTTGTGCTTCATTCTTTTTGTTAGGACAACAGCAAACTACATGTCCCTTGGTGTGACATTTGAAGCAGATCTTCTAGCCGAAGACTTCTTAGTTGAAGTCTCTGGTTTAGATTCATTAGGTGACGATGATGATGATGCCCTTGAAGGATCTTGTTTAGTTTGCTCAATTTCTGATTTTTCTATGTTCTTATTTTTAGCAAACTGCACATTGTAATCTCTTTCAATAATAGTGGTCTCTTCTTGCATATCACTCCCTTTAACAAAATCAATTTTTTTTCACCAAAATTTGCTTTTTATTCTTAGGGTGTGTATGCTTTGTTTTCAAAACCGCTACCCTTTTATTATCCTTCTTTACATTCTCAGACACATCAACATTCCCTGATGTAGAACTACTAGGTGTAGTTGACACAAAGTCTGTTAGCTCATCTTCATCTGGCAAGAAAGAATAGTCATGACCAAGGGGTGTGGAACTTCATTGAAACCTTTGAAGCCCACACTTGTCTTTCATTACTTTTCTTCAAGCCATTCATCATATGTTTCGTAATAAAAGATGAATCTCTAAATTGATTCCATTTCTTTTCAAGTTCACAAATTTTTAGTTGTGCTTCTGACAACTCTTTGCATTTTTCAGAAATCTCTTTTGTTTTCTCATTCATCGTATCATGAGCTAAGTCAATAATTTGAAGTTTCTCATTTAGTTTACAGGTTAAAATATTTACTTCTTCTTCATAACCCTTAATTTTCTTCAAATATAATGACTCATTTCTTTTACGAAAAAGTGTGATTCTTTTACAGTCGAGAGCTCATTTACCAGACTTTGGTGTTGTTTTGTTAACGTGTCAACTTCACTTTGCAGTTCACGGCATTTTAAGCAAACAGAACTACCAGAGTTAGAATGTACCTCTCCTGTTGATTTGCTTAGATCGGCCATGAAAGCAGCAAAATCAGCAGCCATCTTCTTATCTGCAACATTCTGTTCTACATCAGATTTCATGTTTTCAGTCGTCTGATCAGCCTCAACCTTTTCAGCTACAGTCTCTTGTTTGACCTCATCATCAGCCTTGACTTCTACATCATCAACTGGGCTATCTCAGCCATGAAAGCTTGTGTAGCATTGTCATCACCTTCCAAATGAACACTCCAATCATAAGAACCTTCTCTAACAGTAGAGATCAAGGCCTTTGATCTAGTGTTAGTTGATGCATTCCTGTTGCTTGAACCATGACCAGGAAAATCTTGAAAGATGAGTTAGAAGGAGATTCAGTCTTAGGTCGTTGACATTCTCTAGCGAAGTGTCCGTAATTTTGACAATTGTAACACCTCACTTTAGATTTATCAAAACCTACATTCTTTCCAACAAACTTTATGCCTGTCCTATTCATAAACCTTTTCACTCTTCTAGAGATCATGGCCATCTGCCATTGTAAATCCATCTCCTCTAGGTCATCGGGGTCAATCTGATCATAATCTTCATCAAAAGAAGATGGATCAGATATTCTTCCCTGAATGTAGTTCTCAAATGAAGCAACGAATGAAACAAGCAAGGCCAGATGATCTTCAACAGCCTTGACACTCAGAGGCATAGACCTTGTACTACTGTTATTATTGTTGGATTGTTGTCTCTTTGCCCGTGATGATCCTCCTGAAGCAGCTACAAAACATACTTCACCATCAGCATTTGTCACAATTGCTCATTTTCAGACGAGAAACGCAGTTGCAGAATCACTTTAAGCATTGTTGGAAGATGAAGATATAAGCCCTTTATAAATTCCCGGATCTTGAACCTGATCTTATCCAGTTTCCTTCTTCTTCATGTTGAGCTCATAAGCTCTCAGTTTCCCAACAACCTCTTCCAAGTCTTTATCTTCATAATCACCTTCACCCTTTTATCATTAGAGTATAAATATCCCATTTGGTAGGTGAAGCATCTAGCAACTTATCGTTTATCTCCATATCTGTGTATCCCTCTATGTCATAGTTGTCCATTTCTGACATTAGATGATAGTATCTCGTTATAATATCTTCGAGGGGCTCATTTCTCATGCCTTTAAAGAAAGCAAATTGTTTCTTCAGCAAGTCAACCTTGTTCTTCTTCACATCAAGATTGCCCTCATACCTCTTCTCTGGAGCATCCCACATCTCCTTCGAAGTGGTATATCGCTTGAATGTATGTTTGATGCCATCAGGTAACGACATCTTTATAGCAACTAAGGCCTTCTTCTCAGACGCATACATTCTCTTTTCAGCCTCTGACATGTTTACATAGGCAGTGACATGTTGTCTGCCCTCAAAGTCATGAGTGGGGTTAACGTACCCATCTTGAATACAGATCCACATCCGTGTGTCCTGATATTCAATGAATGACTGAAACCTATCCTTCCATGTAAGGTAATTCTCTACCTTCAACATCTTTGGTGGTTTGTTAGTCGTGCCAACCTCATGCTTCATTCTCAATAATTCGCTCAAGTTTGACATATTCGACATTTTTATCGAACCGACTCATTAAAAACGTTAAAATTTGTCCGAAATGTGTAATCACCAAATTACACCATTAGACTCGTCTCGACGATACGAATCCAATGATGTATAATGTCCGAGAGTGATTTTAGGAATTTTCGTGCCTTTTTTCCCCTAAAAATCACACGAGTCTAACCGTGCAGTCGGTTTGCCAAGATTGTCTATGGATCAAATTTTGTGTACTAAAACGTTTATCTCTAGTTACATCAGCTGGTTAACTTTCCACCTTCTAGAATTCAACTCGGAACAATACCCAATTCGAAACAGTAACTCGATTAACAATCCGAGATGGGGATTCAGAATAGTGATCCGAGATACCAATCCGAGATGGTGATTCGAGATGGTATCCGAGATGCTAATCCGAGATGCTATCCGAGATGATGGTTTGAGATACTATCCAAGATGCTATCCGAGATACAAATCCGAGATGCAATCCGAGATGAACACCTATGATCCGAGATGCACTGTTATGATCCGAGAAGCAATCCGAGATGGACACCTATGATCTGAGATGCACTTTTCTTATAGGAATTCAAGTTTTCTGATCCGAGATGCTAATTCTCTGATCTGAGATACTTCTCTTGTGATCCGAAATACCAAGTTTCTATCCGAGATGCCTTGCTGTTTATCCGAAATAGTAGCAAAAACCCTAGAACAGCCTTCAAACTTCGAACCAGCCATCAAAAACGTCAAAACTTCAACTTTTCTACTGTAATGATTCAGAACCAAGCAAAAAAAGAGTCGGACGCTCTGATACCAGTTATAGGTCCCCTAATCCATATGGATCTTCATAGAATTGTCTATCCAACCTAGAGTGTGGAATCCTCTAGATCAGATTATCACAGAAAACGAATACAAACGGCAATCACAATAAACCTGATCTTTATTGATTATCTATCACAATGATTACAATCAATCTAGATCACAAGAATTCCCTCTCAAGTCTCTCTAAAGTGACTAACTGAGCAGCCTTAACCCTAATACAAAACTCCCTTTATATAGAGACAGGTTTGCAACTGGGCTAGGGTTTCACCACATGGGCTGCAAATTGGTCTAGGCCCAATTCGCCTACCACTCCCTATAATGTGGGTCTGGTTTAGCCCAATCACTATAACTAACTATTACAAAACTAAACGCACTAACTGTTTATCGTTTTACTAATTACAAGATATCCAAACACCAATCTAAGTTGTTGTCACAAGTATGCACCAACATAAATTTCAAGGAGGAACAAAAAGACCTCCAAGAAATACACATCCGACAACCTTCCTTTGAAAATCATAGTTTGGTTCCATCTCATGCTAAGTTTTTAAAAGAGATAACCACTAGTCTTAACATCAAAGAAATAGAAAGCATTAACTTAAATAAAGGTCAAACTTCGCTAATACAAGATGAACAAATTAGATTAAATATAAAACCGGCAACATATTTTATTGAAAACATCTATATTAGTAACATCTCAATCAACAAAGATCTTTGTGTTAACATAATGCCAAGCTATTTTTTTGAAAGATTAGACATTGGTGATTTTCGTCCAATTAAAATTCCTATCCTTTTGGCTAATCGAAAAATTAAACATGCTTCAGGAGTGGTTGAAGATATTTTCATTCAAACAAATCAAATGATTGTTCCAACCGACTTCTTTATCTTAGATGATGCTCCGCTCGTGTTGGGACAACCTTTTCTCAAAACCTATCAAGCTTTGCTCAAACAAAAAACATCAAAATCTTCCCACTTGGGGCCGAAAGAAAAGTTTTAATATAAATAAATCCATGAAATACCTGATCGGCAATAATGACCCCTTGTTGGAAGTTGAAGTTGAGCCACCCGATACAGGGGAACAAAATGACCAATTCGTTGAAGAGGAAATCACCACCAACCAAATCGTTTCGTCCATCAACCACGATGACGAAGCAAAAACTAAGACATCTATTGAAGTACCACCTTCTTTAGAACTTAAAGAACTTCCAAAAGACATAGAATATGCATTCCTCGACAACCAAAGTAAACTTCTCGTAACATTTCATTGTATCTCACTTCTAAAGAAAAAGAAAAATTACTTAATTTGCTTAAAAACACAAAACGGCAATTGAATGGAAGTTAATGGACATAAAAGGAATAAATCCTTCCATGTGTTTTTTAACGGAAGACGATTACAAAGCGGTAATCCAACCACAAAGAAGAGTTAATCCTAACGTCCAAATAAAAATTTTAGACGTTGGACTCATCTATGCAATTTCCGATAGTTCATGGGTTAGCCCTGTCCAAATAGTACCAAAGAAAGGAGGTATTTCGGTCGTAACCAATGAAAAGAACGAACTCATACCAACGCAAACCGTCACGGATGGAGCGTGTGTATCGATTATTGAAGACTCAATGAAGCTACAAGAAAAGACCATTTTCCTTTACCCGTCATTGATCAAATGTTAGAGCGGTTATCCGGTCATGAATATTATTGTTTTAGATGGTTTTTCAGGATATTTTCAAATCCCCATTTCCCTTGAAGACCAAGAGAAAACTATCTTCACTTGTCCCTACTGAACTTTCATATCGACGCATACCATTTGGTTTATGCAACGCGCCTACAACATTCCAATGTTGCATGGTAGCCATTTTTCACGACATGATAGAAAAACCATGGAAGTCTTCATGGACGATTTCTATCTTTGGCGACTCATTTGACCAATGCCTCGACAAACTTGAACGAATGCTATCAAGATGTGAAGAGACTAGCATCGCCCTTAATTGGGCAAAATTTATTTCATGGTCCTGAGGGGATAGTACTCGGGCACAAAATCTCTATGCCGGAATGGAAGTCAATCGCGCTAAAATTGATACCATTTCTCGACTTCCTCCGCATCATTCGTTCGAGCCATTCGATGTTTCCTAGGACATCCCGGATTCTATAGGCGATTTATCAAAGACTTTTCCAAAATCTCTCGAACTCTAACTAAGCTACTTGAAAAAGATGCCCCATTCAACTTTGACAAGGATTGCACGACAACATTTCTTGCCCTTAAAGATAGAAAAACCATGGAAGTCTTCATGGACGATTTCTATCTTTGGTGACTCATTTGACCAATGCCTCGACAAACTTGAACGAATGCTATCAAGTTGTGAAGAGACTAACCTCGCCCTTAATTGGGCAAAATGCTATTTCATGGTCCTGAGGGGATAGTAGTCGGTCACAAATCTCTAATGCCGGAATGGAAGTCAATCGCGCTAAAACTGATACCATTTCTCGACTTCCTTCACATCATCCATTCGAGCCATTCGAAGTTTCATAGGACATGCCGGATTCTATAGGAGATTTATCAAATACTTTTCCAAAATATCTTGAACTTTAACTAAGCTACTTGAAAAAGATGCCCCATTCAACTTTGACAAGGATTGCACCAGACTGGAAATTACTATTTCAAATCATGTGCGATGTAAGAGATTATGCAGTTGGAGCAGTCCTGGAACAATGAAAAGAAAAACATTTTTATCCATATATTACGCTAGCAAGACTCTTAATGATGCTTCAAGAAAATTACACAACCACTGAAAAAGAGTTACTAGTTGTAGTATTTGCATTTGATAAATTCCGCTCCTGTCTCGAGCTCTCAAAAACTATAGTCTATACAGATCACACTGCCATTCGATACCTTTTCAAAAAGCAAGATGCATAGCCACATCTCATAGGATAGATTCTTCTCCTTCATGAGACATAGAAATAAAAGATAAAGGAGGTGCAGAAACACTACTGCTGACCACCTGTCTCGTCTTGAATATCCTGCCTTGGAAGGAACTCGAGAAGAACCCATCAATGAAAAATTCCCCATGGAATCCTTAGAAATGGTAGAATTCAAAGAACAATCTTGGCTCGCAGAGTTAGCTAACTACTTAGCTAGTGCCACTATCATCAAAGGGTTATCTTATCATTAGTGAAATAAATTTTTCGCATATGTAAAACATTATTTTTGGGAAGACCCATATCTTTTCAGAATTTGTGTAGAAAAACTCGGATGTGTCTATGGTCATGAATCCAATCAAATTCTTCACCATTGTCATGAAGGACCCTGTGGAGGACATCATGGATAGCAAGCACCGCAAGAAAGGTGTATGACACAGGATTTTACTGGCCCACAATAAATAAGGACGCTTATGTATTGGTCAAAACATGTGATGCATGCCAGCAGGCAGGCAACATATCAAGAAGAAACGAAATGCCACAAAATAGCATTCTTATTTGTGAAATCTTCGACGTATGGGGATTGGACTTTATGAGACCATTCCCACCTTCAAGAGGAAGCAAATATATTTTAGTGGATGTGACTATGTTTCTAAATGGGCCGAGGCTGAAGCTCTTCCAACCAACAATGGAAGGGTAGTGGTTAAAATTCCTGAAAAAGCTATTCTCACGTTTCGAAACTCCAAAAGCCCTAATCAGTGATAGACGTACTCGCTTCTGTAACCTTAAATGGAAAAATGTCTTAACATGTTATGGGGTTTATCACCGCCTCTCAACAGCATATAACCCTCAAACCAATGGTCAAGCTAAAGTAACAAATCGAGGTCTAAAACGAATCCTACAAAAACTGTGGGTCAAAATCAAAAAGACGATGGTTTATGGGATTTCAAACAGCTTAAAAACACCAATAGGTACCACACCATATAAGTTAGTATATCGAAAACATTGTCACATTCCAGTAGAAATTGAACATAGAGCATACTTGGCATTAAAAAATGTAAACTTGGAACAAGAAATTTCAGGAAAATTTCGCCTACGACAGTTAAATGAATTAGATGAATTGAGAATTCAAGCATATTCAAACTCAGAAATCTATAAGGAATGCTAAAAAATACATAATAAATATATAAGCGGACCTAAAGAATTCAGGGAGGAGATCAAGTGCTTCTCTTTAACTCAAGGCTATGTTTTTCCGGGAAAACTTAAGTCTCGATGTTCCGGACCTTTCACCATAACAAGAGTTTACCCCTATGGTACTATAGATATTAAGCCTCCAAATAGAGAACCATTTAAAGTAAAAGTGAAGGGGTATGGTCCCAAAGACCTTGCGCCAATCAAGGAAACAATACCCATTAATAACTTCTAAGGAAACTACGCGCAGACTTCTTTGCCAAAATAAGATTTATTAAGAACTTTACGCTAAATATCCAAGAGAGGAAAGCGTCATTTAACTACCTTGCGTGGGCTCGTGCAAGGTTCAAAGTTGACCTTGAACACTTTGGATAAATGCTTCATTTAACTACCTTGCGCGGGCTCGCGCAAGGTTCAAAGTTAATCTTGAACATTCTTGTCTGATAATGCTTCATTTAACTACCTTGCGCGGGCTCGCGCAAGGTTCAAAGTTAACCTTGAACATTCTTGTGTGATAATGCTCCATGCACAAACCTTGCACAGATATTTATATCAAAGCAAGCATCCACCAAACGTTGCGCTAAGCAGCAAGGAGAGAAAGGAAGATCAGTTAACTAACTTGCGCTTCCCACGCAAGGAAACAGTAAATCCTGAGAAACTTTCACTTAGCAAAATCCTTGGTGCAAAAGGAAAGGGAATCTTTTCTGTTATAACAAAATGTACACGTGGCGAATAATAGATGGGTAACAGCTGTGAAACCTTCTAGAATCCATTACACCCAATCGTGCAAGCATCTTTTTGGTTATAACCAATTGCCACATGGCAGCATCTAAACGGCTTAGGAAGATCACGGTGATGGCATGCTCACATTTATAAGATGTAGTGATCTCATGTTGACACGTGGCACCTCCCTAACCGTTGATGAGCTCACGATCCGTGTGCACTAACAGATTGCCAACAAACGTTAACGGAATAGCAAACGATTCCGTTAACGTTAACAATCTCTCTTTTTTGGCGCCAAACACCGGCTATAAATAAGTAACTTGGAGTTCAAGGAAAGGTATTCACACTCAACTACTCTCTCATTTACAATACTTACTTCCGACTACCTGTACTTATTCTCACGCCGGAGGGTGGTCACGAAAAGAATCCCCCTTCTCCCTGTGGCGAGCTAACGGTGTTCTGTTTTGCAGGATCCGCCGGAGTATTGTTCTATTAATCATCTCATCGTGAAACCAAACGGAGGGTTAACCCTTTTATGCAGAGCCCATTCCATAGATCTACCTTGACTCTGGTCTAGTCGATCTAGGGTTTCTTCAAAAAGTACAAAGGATTGAATTCTATGAAGGATTCCTCGAGGAAGAAGAACCAGAAATCACCTTGGAGGAGGTAGATAAGTTGCGAGAAAAATACTAACAACTTGTATATATTTGTTTTGAATAATCCATCGTGTAGGTATATTTTGGAAGAATATAACACGCGAAAAAGTCTACAAACTAGGTAAACAAAGAACCAAGAACCAAGTGGATAGAGAAACAAAGGCACATAATAATATATATAGACCCGAGGTCGTGCCAATTTGCAGACGGGATAAAACCCTTCTAGCAATCTTTTCTTTTTCATAACTGCCATGCCCGTTTCTCTACACCCACCGATTCCCTGCAACTTTTGCACGCTTTCCTTCCAAAATTTACCAAGAGGTATGTCACTAACATCTAAATTTGTTCGATTTACACTTTGCATGTTATATAACATCTCGATTCTGGGGGAAAATCCAGGGTTCTTAAATTAGACCCGTGTTGGTCCAAAGAATCCAAAAATTTTCCATAGATCTTGTTTGTAGTAGTTAGTATTAGTATTTTAGTAAGTAAATCATCAAACCATCGTTAAAAAAATTGGGCATTTACAACCCATTTTATCAACCCCTTGTTCATGATCGAAGAAACAAAAAATCGAAGGGTAAAACGGGTTGGTAAGTGAAAATTGATGCTTGGGGTTTGTTTTACGGGGTATACCACACGTAGGGCCAAAAATTTTGGATTTTTCAAAACTGACATGAAAAGTAGAAAATTGGGTCATAACAGTAGCTGACCAAGGGGCCATGCCTCCTGGCACGGGGTCGTGTCCAAGCCCATGTTTCTCATATTTTCACTGTTTTAACGACACTTATTTGTTTAATTGTTTGTTCTGTGCAGGAAATTCTCAAGACCCGTACGAAGAGCCACCAAGGCAAGTCTGTTATAACACCTTGGACACGGTTAGCCAAAGAGACCGCTATGATAGCCTTGTCACAGGACCTCTTCAGTTATTTCTTGAGGCACCACTGTAGTCTGTTTACGAATTCAATCTTGAATTTCTAAGCACTTTTACCCTCAAGAAAGACAGAGGGCATGTTTGATACTGAAGTTGTGACGTTCCAATACGGTGATACTTGGTACGGGATTTTGGTAGCAACCATTGGAGATGAGATCTATAATCCAAGCAGCACAAAAGCACCAGAATTCTGGAACCACTCATTCACTACATTCATTGGAGCTTGAGTGGTACTTTGTACCGAAGGAGAGATAGCGAAGGTGTGGTAAATCTTTGGGAGCTAACTTGCCTATATTGCATCCTGAACCAAGAGCCTCTGATGTCGCCTCAATGCTACTAAATGATATGGCTACCAATGTTAGAGCTACGGATCTAACGCCCATATTCTTTGATGGCTAGATAGCCCGGGTCTATAAACGCATCCCCGAAGCTTCTCAAATAGAGTAAGGTCACCCGGGCTGACATCTCACTTTGCCATAGTTTGAACCTCATCGCCGAATGTGTAAATGGTCTCTTTCACTTCAAAGATAAAACGGGGAAGGTTTGGAACCCAAATGACCTCGATCAGATCATTGCAATCAAAGACGATCCGAAACGTTGTCGACAATACTCTACGGCTACGACCCGAGTTCGCCCTCTCAAGGTGGTGGTGATTTTCCTAACATGCACAACCTTTATAATCTTATGTAGGATTCACTCATAATCTCCCGCAATGCCCTCACAACAGGCCAAGGCATTAGCACCGGTGTTGGTGGGATCGAGAGGAACATAGCCTCCATGCGCACCGACATTTACTACATTCGGGAGCACATGGTATATCATGGGGAGGAGGAGATGGATTCGGACTAGGTGGTGATGGCAAAGGTGGTGTCAAGAAGGCGACTAACAGGTTAATCTCTCCTTCTTTTGTAAAACAATGATGGTTTGTGGGTTGCGTCCCGTTTTAGACAATTTACCTTCCGAACAATTTATTTTCTGCTTTCCTTTTTATTTTTTATGGTTGTGATGGATGATGGAACAATTGAACATTGTAACGTAGGATTTCTATTTTTGTTTTTATTTGTTGTTGTTGTGGTGTGTATAAGCTTACGAGTACCTTGGGCACAGGCTGTGGTCAACTTCCAGATTTGAAAATCTAGGATAGTATAGTAAGTACAATGGCCACAAGGCTATGTGGTTGACACACAGGGCCGTGTAGCAGACTTATCTGACATGCATATTAAATGAAGACAGAAAACAAGGAAGACATGGGGTCGTGCCCTACGGGCACGAGGCCGTGTGAAGGGTTGTTTCCAACTATAAATAGGGGTGCTTGGTTTCATTTGAGGTCGTCCCTTGGCAAACCATTTCTCTCACACCTGCCACCACTCCACCAGCATCTTCTACCACAATCACTAGAGTTTAGAGTGTGTAGTAGTCTCGGGATCCAAGATTGATCGTAAGAGTCTCTGTCAAACTATGACCATGCTTGGCTAATCTCTTACATTACTTGATGAAGACGAAATCTTTTATGTATTACTTTTGATTTCCAATCTTTGGTTAACTTTTTAATTGGGTTTGTATTAATGACTCTTATAACTAGTTTTTTGTATTGAAAGTGAGTTTTATCCTATCATTCCTTCTTGTTTCATTGATTCACTCATTCGTGTCTTTACGGTCAATATAAAGCGTGTTAACTGCCTGGATGGGGGTTAGAAGGGTGGTTTGGGTAAACTGTTGCCTCGTTTAGTGTATAGATCTTGCGAGGTCTTGGTTCAAGCTTATTAGGACTTCCCTTGACGCAAATAACATCAAATCAGGGGAAGTAAGAACGACTTCAGCCCCTTATAAATAAACTACTATTAAAACTTTAAACTGGCCTTAAAGGATTGTATCCTTGCTTACTCAGACCAATATCGCTTTAGTGTAGCGTTGCCACCAAAAGAGGGACATGTCATATTTCGAATTAATAACTCAATTAATTTTCTTTCAATATTCCGGTCTTGCAGGACGTATCCCTGCTGACTCAGACCAATATGGTTGAGGGTATTGTTGCCTCCAAAAGAGGAACATGCCACTTTAATCAAGGTAATCTCTTAAAAAACCCAAAGTGCGGAAATCATTAAAGGATACGTAAAATATGAATCGAACCTAGTGATTCTTTCTTGTTTATTTGCTTCTTTTATTTTATTTTGCCTATTTTAATTTACTTGTCAAAACCTTTTCTCAAAGTTTGGGTCGATTAGACGTTGACAATAATCCGGTATCAAAAGCTATTATGTCCTTGGATGACCTTGGTATCTTACCATCACTATACTACGACAAGATAGGTGCATTTGCGCTAACGTATTGTAGAGAGTGATAGTGTTATATCGTGTTTTATAAATATAAAGCTTCATAAACGAGTGAAAAGTACCTAAAATATATCTAAACATTACATACACCCTCACTCACATCAATATACCTGCAAGATGAACATTGAACTCTTGACTATGGATGAGGTATATCACAAAGCATCGAATGCTATTCCCAATCAACCATTTGTTTTCTTCCTTCAGCTGCTCTACTTGTTGCCTCAGCTCTTTTGTAACTGCTTCATCGGCAACCATCTCCTTCCTAAACTTGGCCCTCTCCATCCCAAACTCAGCCCTCTCCTGCAAGTTTATTATTGAAATCAGATAGCTGCCCAACATAGATTTCAACTTTCTTCATTTCCTCACCCATCTTGGCCTGGGAAGCTAGCAGTTGACCTTCACGCTCATTCCATTTAACCTGAAAAGCTACCAAATCTTCTTGAGAGGTCTTGAGCTCTGACTCCTTATCCTTCAAGGAGGCAACAAGCTCATCATTCCGGCAAACAGAAGCATCCCAGCGCTCAATATTGTCAGGAAGGGAAGTAATAAGATGAGCGGATTGAGTGATAACCAATTGGTAGCATCTTCATCCGATAACTTTGACAAGGATTCCTTCTCAGTAGGTGTGGCCATATTCTTCAACATTTCATGACAAACAACCCTACCCTTGGTAGTGTCAGAAGAACAAACCTGCCACTGGGGCACGAATATAGGGGAGTCAACCCCAACAAAACCCTTCCCTTTGTCAACAATTGTTCTCCTTCACAACCTTCTCCACCTTCTCCTTCGCCTTCCCCTTCTCTTCCGCATACTTTCTATCACCCTTCACAACCATTGCTTTCTCAACCTCACCAAAGCCCCCTCCCCTAAGGAAGCAGGCTTAGAAGAGCACCCTTTGCCTTTCTTCTTAGAAACAGGTTTCAAGGTTTCGTATCATTAGATCCCACTTCCAAAGCTTGAGTAGGCCTCTCAGGAACATTCCTTTTGCTTTCATTTAATTTCTTTAAAACAGCAGACATCTGCAAACCAAAAGCACCACCTACTCCACAAGAGGCTTACGGAACAGCCTCTTTCTTCACCAACTTTATCCCAGTAACAAAAGCAACAACATTAGCATCATCCTCATCACCACTATCAATAGAGATAGGGTCAGAGGATTGGGAAACAACACTAATAGAAGCATTTCCTCTTATGGACCTTCGAACCGGGGCAGGTAGCTTCTTAACAGAGGAGCCATCCATAATTGGTTAGAGGGGAACACTTTCCAAATCCCCAACAGTCCGGACATGTTTTATACGCCGAACAATGGATGGACCACCTTCAGGGATCTCTCTTTTCTCAATCTCCACAGCTGATGGATCATCAAGAAGGTTGTAATCCAAAGCACTCATCTCTACAAAACAACAAATACAAAAATAATAAGAATTATTGAACAATTCATAAGGACATGGGAAGCATAAAAGGAGATACCCTTCCATTCAACACAAAAGATCGGTTCAAAGTCCAAATCAACCCAGTCCTAACTAATACCCAAAACCACAAGAAGCCCTGCCAGGTAAGCCTTCAGCTTTGAACGAGAGGCACAGAGTTTAAGGAGTAACCCCTGCTTAAGTTTATCAACCTCCGGCTTTTTCTCATTTAAACCCTCGCAAACTTTCGAGTGGTAATAGTAAAGTGAAGCAACCGGTTGGAGATGAAAAAGAATTGGTTTTTCAAGGCATAAGTGTGACCGATAGTGGTAGAGATGAGGGCAGCCTCACACTAAGTTTTTTCAATGGTTTCCCAGTCCCCATTTTGGGCGAGACAGAAAAAACGACGAAACATCAACAAAGAGGGCTCGTGGCTTAACGCACGACAAAGAATTTCAAAGTGCGTTATACGAACAATACCAACAGGGGCCAATTGACACAGAGAAAGGCGGTAAATATTTCAAGACTTCTAAAAAAATTGCTAAATGGATAACGCAAGTTCGGTTGATCAAGAATACGAGTATAGAAGACCAATGACCCTTCTAGACATTGATCAACGGTCCTTTCCCCGGACCTCAACTCTAAGGGAAGGATCAATACCGTGATCCACACAGAACTGATCAATCTCTGACTAGGTAAGTTTCAAAAATTGGACGAGCATATCATTCTTATTGGAAACCATTTGAAAAGTAAAGAAAGCAAGAGACAACTTACCAGGTTATAAAGAGAAATCACCGGAAAATTCCACGGAAAAACTATTAGACTGAAGAGAAATCCAACAAAAAAGAAAAGTAAATGAGCAAATGAAGAAGACGAGTGGTTATAAAGAAGTTACAAAGTCAAACTTTCAAATCCCTAACAAAAAGGGACAAGTGGAGGGTGTGGATGTAACTGCCAACAACTGGTAGTCTAAGGTAATCAAGAGCTCCCTTGTGGCGCTGTCACATCAATCCCCTCGGGATGCCTGGACATGAAAGTGGACAAGTGGATTTAATGTAAAAGCAACACATGATGAACTGCATAAAACCTTATGATAAAGGGCCCATGGAAGATTGATAGCTTCTGATGAGGAATCCCATAGCCACAGAATAAATAGTTCATGCTTCTAGTTTCCCCACTGATGATCTGAAACTCTTTTCTTTTTTAGAAAAAGATTTACATAACATCAAACACCACAAAAAAGAAGCACGAGCAAGGCAACTAATAAATTTTTAACAAAAGCAAGGGGAGAGGATAAAAAAACCTTTGACATAGAGTCATAAGCACCGATATTTACAATATCGATACTCACGCCTGGGAGGCTGATGACGTGGGTCCTAGGAAATCCCATTAGCGAAACAAAGACTAATAATAATCACAAATAAGTAACGAAGGAGAATAAACATAAACCAAATCAGGAAGCTTGAAGTCGGAAGTTGGAAGCTCCTGACGGGAAGCTGATATGCCAATAGCTGGTGACCGGAAGCTAAAGTTACTTTACACATTGGAACTTGAACTCAGCAGGTCAAATTGATTGGACTTCTCCCTAAGACACATAAAGGTGACCTCGAGACACACAAACCTGAATTTTACCCAAAGAGGCAACGCTAAGCCTGCAAGCAACGTCAAGGAAGGATAAGCTTACCAAGTCAAGAAGGTATGAGCTGGAACAAGCTCCCTTGGGCAGAGCAATCTGTCTATAAAAGGGAGTCTTGTTCAGCCTAAAGTAAGTTCACTTATCTCATTCTCATTTCTTATCCTCTACAATTTCGCTAAGACTCTTAAGAACCACCAACTGATTCCACACCGGAGTCCAAACGCAGGAGACCACCTCTCGCATTAAGGCTAACGATGTTCTTTGATTGCAGATTCTGACCAAGGAGCTCTTTTGGAGTTGATCCTGGACCTTCCCCTCTTCCATACTCTTGTTGCTTTAATAATTGTCAAAGCACCCACATCAATAACATCTCATGCTTTATAGAAAGCTCTAATATGTTGGTAAGCAAGCAACACAGGTAATTCTAGTTTCTTAGAAGGCTCACCCATTTCACACACTGAACAAGTTTTCATATAAATGGACAGATTCTTGTAGGACTTGTAAAACTTCTCAGCAGGTTGTGGTGTTAATTACACTCATAGAAGGTACAAAAGGTGGTGAAATAGGAGGGCGAGGTTTATAGAGTGAGTAACCATACCCCATTGGAACAAAGGGTGGTGGTGTAGGTGCCTTAGGTTTTGGTTGTTTAAAATCTTACGGGCTGGAATGCTAAATAACCTTTCAGACATGTCACCCCTAAAGTCCTTAAGGCTCCTCTCACATCTATGATCCTCCTAATAACATGCATATGATAATCAGCTAATTTCCTTTGCATATTCTTCAACTTTCCTCTCATGTGGTTCAAAGCATGACCATACACCTGAACTTTGGGATTAGCATGGTAAGGTTCAGTATGATCTTTCCTTGGTCTCCCCCTCCCACGTTTAGGTGGAATCTCATACAAGTCTTGATATTTCTACTAAAAACAGTATACAAAATAGAACACACATATTAAACAAGAGGTACAATCCGTACGACGAATAACAGTACGAGTCATATGGATTCCGGAAGATTCCAGAGCATTCTATTATGGAAAGAATATAGTTAACCATAGTCTAAAAAAGGGTACGAGCCATACGTATCCACAAGGTACGGGTCATAATATGATCGGCTTCAAAATAAGTTTTAGGGTTTCAGCATGAGATAAAACAGATGACTTTACGAATAGTAATGTAAAACTTTGCTGAAAAACCATTGCCAACATCATAATTGACTAATGAAAGATCTAGTATGTACGAATGAACAATGGGAACTAACCTGTAAGCTATCCATACTCAAAACCATGTAAATGCTTGAGGTCTCTCGAATGCAATTGACAAAGATGAGAGAATTAAGGTTTCAAGCATTGAATATTTAGATATGAAAAGAATGAGGTACTTTCAAAGTGTACGGGTCATATAGGGTTACCTGCGTACGAGCCGTCAGCTAGTCCAGTTAACGAGGTGGACTCTGGCCGCATGGGTATGATCTGTATGGATTTAACGGGTACGGGTCATACGCCTTCTAGGTTTGTAAGACTCTCGAATTTTGATCTTCAAATTACTTTTCTGCTCAGAATGTTGAAAATTAGACCCTCGGATTGTCTCTCGGAAGCGCTAATTTTAAGCGTCATCAGCCTGACACTTCACGCACGGGGTGAAGATCAAACTCTGCCATCTCATTTGTGTCAATGGTCATTGATATACTTCTTCAGTTTATGCCCATTAACTTCGAACGTTTTTCCTTCTTCATTTATTAAATCAACCACTCCATATGGGTAAACTTCTCACAACAAATGATCCTGTCCATCTCGATTTTAATTTCCTAGGAAATAGCCTCAATCTCGAGTTGTATATAAGCACATGATCCCCACACTTGAAATATTTATTACCAATCAAGTGAGGATCATGAATTTTCTTTGTTCTCTCTTTATACATTAATGAGTTGTCACTTCATCAAAAATCGCATACGATCACACAAAAAGGTTGTGACCATAGGCCAACCGCAACAGGTATTTTTTCAGTCCAAGTGTGACCAAAGTTCGAGTCATTGTAGGAATTACCACTTTGATGCTAAGTGGCCATAGATACTTGAATGTGTGGCTAAAAGGGTTTCAATGTTTCTTGCTGGAATCAAGTAATCAGTCCATTAAGTGTGGCTAAAGCGTAACAACAGTCACATGAATTTCTAATTAGTGTGGCCATTTTTACTATATAGTCACAAATACGAGTAAAAAAGTTTGTTTTCGCAACATTAATCTAAATATACTGTGACAAAAGGGTTGTTGTAATCAAGCACCTTGTCCCAATAAGTATGGCTATAAACTCTTTCTAGACTCACAAGAAGTTTTGTAATTTTAAGAGTGGCAATTGTCTAACCTTTAGTCACACATATGGTTTTTTGCTCATGACATTTGCTATAATTCCATCGCACAAATAAAATAACAAGCAACAATGGTGTGGCTACCTAATGTAAAGCCACATGAATGTTTGTAATGTTTACTGTGACCATTGTCTTACCTTTGGTTACAAATAATATTTTGGGGACGTGGCATTTGCTATTGTTTCATAGTAGAATAACTAAACAAAATGGAGATGGTGTGGCTAATAGTTATGTAAAGCTACATGAAAATTAAGATCTTTAGCATTGCTATTGCCTAACCTTTAGTAACACATAATTTATTTTGCCCATGAAATTTGTTATCATTTTGTCACACAAACAAAAACCAAAGTCACGTTAATGTGTCTAATGGTTATGCAAAGCCACATAAAATTTTGTAATTATAAGTGTGGCTGTTATTTAACCAGTTATGTGTAATCGGGCATTTTGTTTTCATTTTTTTAAATAATTAAAAAACATTAAACAAGTGAAAAGCTAAAATATAACACTACTATATAGAATAATATATCAAAGTCTTTAGTTGTTGTCAGATAAATAAAAAAACATATCTTGGCTGCATTTTTTCTTCTTCTTCATTGTCTTTTTTTTTACAAGTAATCCATCATTGTAAAACATTTCTTCTGTTTCTTTGCAAGCCTAGTTGAAGTGTTTTGCCTCTCATTGGTTATTGGATCTGGTACCTGGAGCAACAAAACATGGAAACGAATATGAATAGTTGTTCTAGTTGTACTTAATCAAATATTAATTAAGCGACAAACCTTTTGGTCTAATGATTTGACAAGGGGTCTTGGCTAAGGAACAAAACTACCTAATGCATCCGCAAATTTTTTAAGTCGATTGTTTGTATTGGTAAAGATGATGCCCTCTTTATAGCTTCATCAACAGATCTATTTGACAATCCTTTTGAACTAGAATTCATGAATGGTTTGTTGTCCCATTAGAATGGTAAATTGTACCCAATGCCATGTATTTGTTCAAATAATACATGGCACACTTAGATTTCTATAAAAGTATATGGCATATTAACATGATAAGTCAAAGTCAATAGATATGTGTAAATTTCCTCAATACATACCTATGGGACACCTTCTTGTAGTTCCAAATGAGATGTCTCAGGAATTGGAGGTTCAGGCATATCCTTGTTTATTGTTTTCACATTTACCTAAAAGACATTAAATAAAAGAGGTATGAAAAATTATATAAAAGATAAAATCATGAAATTGTCAAATACTTACCATTGTGAGCTTTTATTTGTGCACCACTTTTGTTTGCACTTCTTTACATGATGCATTTGTTTTGTCTTGAGATACAAGAATGTCATCCACCGAATTGACCAACAAGTCAATTAAATAGGTTATGATAAATCAACAATCACATGGAAAATTATGTAAAAAAGAATTACCATTTCCTTATGCACTAATTTTGATGTGGTAGCACTAGTATTGTCAATAGATCCAAAATGATTGTCAACCTTTATCTACAAAATGTAACGCTGAAGGGGAAGATGTTAGAGCATTAACTTGTCAATAAAATAAGTCACTTACTTGTGGTGGTGACGATTTATATTCCGAAGATTGGGAGTATGGTAATTGCAGGCCTTGTGCAGCCAAATGAGCTAGAAATGGACTAAGTTTTTTTAGCGGTTTGTATCAGCTACACAGTCAGGGCCTGATATCGTTTTTTCTATTCTCAACTTCACTTCTCCCATTTTGTATTAAAACTCAAGTTGTGCAATTCATTCCTCTGCTGAATATTGTGTTCAAGGAACATGCCAATATCCCCTAGAATCACTTTATAGCCAATCCCTTTTAAAAACTCACCTTTTTCCTTGCCAAATACTATTATGATGGCATTTGTGCCCGGTTCAAGGTCCAGGTTTCCATCGTTGATTTTGGTTCCACTTCCAACCTGCAAGAAATGTGAAAAGAATGTAGTGACATGTTTTTTTTAACAAAGTAAACATGCATTATGGTAAACTGTTGTATCCTGAAAGGATGTTCTTATTCTAAAAGCCAAAACTCCTAGAGTTGACCATCTTCTACCTTCTTCTCTACCACACACTTCTCTACTAAACCACTATCTCTAATCATTATAACAATCAGGAAATGCTCATGAATCATCAGTGTAATCAAGCTATTTATGATTTATATATTTTTTTCAAGTTTGGTAGCATCTACTTCCATGGCCATTCTTGGATAGATTCTTGAGGGTGTTTGGGGGAAACTTACCCCCTTGATGTTGAGATAACTAAGGAAGATTATGGGTGAATAAGGTGTGTGTGTGTGTGTGTTAGGATTTGAGTTTGATATTTGCAAAAAAAATATTGATTATCACAATACAATTCACAAATAAAGAGACATTATCATAAACTATTTTCCAATTCATTAAAAAATAGTCAAAGTCTCGCAGCGTGGATTTTACAATCTCCCCCTTAGTATATCACTCACTAGAACTATTCGTACAAAAGAGAATGTGTGTGAAGTGATAAATAGATCACCAACAGGTGTGATCTATTATACAAGTACTAAAGCTCTATTTGTGATGTGCTAACGTCACCCTGATATTGACATCTAACATTCCTAAAAGAAAAGATTCTGAGTTGTTTGCATACATTTGAGCAAATCTTATCCTCTATTCTAGGCTATACTAGACACTGATAAGATAAATACTCTTACATTGAGAAACCACTATCTAAGTGATGGAGAGGGTGAAACCTGAGCTTTAAAGTGTTTATTCTATGAATTTTGTTTTGTTTTAATTGATTATACGGTTTGAATGTGATAACTACGAGAAATTGTGGTTTTGTAGGTTAATCGCTTAATTCGGGGAATTTAGAGTGGTTAGAGATGAAGTGGAGCACCCGAAGATGATAAACAGAGCAAAACGAGTGTGTTTGTAACTTATTCGAGTCGGAAAATGGCCTGGAATACAAGAAACATGAAACAGTTCAGGGGCCATTTGGTAATTTCCTGAAAGTAGAAATCATGAGGAAAAGGTTTTGGGAATACCCGCCGAAGGCTACGGTGTTATGACCGTAACCTACGGCCATGTCCATGCAACAAAAATAATTCAGCATATTGGGACCGTAACTTACGGTAGAGTGACCGTAAGCTACGGTCAGGGGAAACAAGTGAGACAACAACTCTACACCGAAACCTACGATGCTGAAGCGTAGGTTACTTTGGTGATTCTAGAAAGATGCGTGAGCTTGTTATTCTGGAGGCATTAAAGGATTTTTCAACTCTAGGTTGAGGGGATCGACAGGGGAGACAAAATTAAGGAGAAAAGGAGTGAACTTTGGGTATTCTTCACCTCCTCATCATTCTCTCGCTAAGATCAACCATTGGGATCATGAATTCAACCATCTCTCAAGTTTTTGAATAGTACGAGACCAACATGAGCAGCTAATCCTTTAGTGGTTTCCATCTAGGTGGAGGATTCTCGTAAGTGAACAATTTTATGTGTTTGAACTTGAACTTGAATTTGGTAATCTAAGCATTCGATGCTTTTTACCACTGGATTTGATTGGTTGACTTGTAAACGATTGGTTTTGCATTAGTTCTTAATTTGAACTCATTCAATTCCCAAGATTTCTAGTAATTGGGATCTATTTGATAAGGGTTTAGGGTTGGTAATTCCAATTGATATTTATATGATAACCTTCCATTGTTTATAATCGAAGTAAGTAGTCGTTAGATAATCGCAATCAATTAATCAAGTTATGCAATCATGTCTATGTAATTGTAACTAGTCAAACACATAATTGAAGTTTAGTTTGAATCCAAAATCCAGAGGAACAATTGTTTCTCTAATTGTTTACAAACTCATTTTCTTAGTAATTTTTAGTTAATCAAACTCTCAAACAACCAAGTTTAAAACTCTCAAACAACCAAGTTTATATTTTTGCAATTAGTTAATCGGTACTTAATTCATAACGCTTTCCACCAGACTCCTCTAGATTCGATACCTGCTTATCCTAGTTACTTAGGTTAATTAGGTTTTTGCATGACCCATTCAACAGTCATAAAATCCGCCATTGCCGGGGAGTCGTGCGCACAGTGTTTTGTTTTAAGTGTTTTAGAAAAATAGTTAAAAAAACCCAAAATTAGTGTTTACTTCTTTTTGTTTAGAATGACGCATGGTTTCTTATCAGTATTTGTGCAGGTGAATTCCTAGTGTATGCATCATACGAGAAAATCTGGAAAATCATCGCCATTAGTGTTTGATCCAAAAATTGAGAGAACAGTTAGGCAAACCTGAGTTTTGCATCAGAAAACAGAATACTACAATCTCTGATACCAACAATAAAAGTAATGGAGAATTCAGGAACCCAGACAAGCAAGCTGCAAACCCATCTCAACAAACTCAATTCTCACTAACTCCCAACCAACCTTCACCTAATACCACTAGACCATCTGAAACACCACCAAATCCACCCAAGCTACGACTACCACTCAACTTCCACCAATGCCTCCACCACCATTCCCCAATCTAAACAACCTACCACCATTCTCAAACCAATCAACATCTTTCCAATACCCATCACCCACCCAGACGTCTAATATCCAACATTCTTCACTGTATGTAAGGATTGTTGCTGACGATGACACCAACTCACCAAGTCAAACTCAACCCGTTAATTCATCAGCCTCAATTCCTCTACCAACACAACCTTCCCATACCAACCAGCTCAGCAACAACAACTCTCATTCAGAACATCAATGTTTGACCAAGGGAATAGTTCAGGTGAATTCGGGGATGGTTATGATGAATATGACAACTATGGGAACCAAGGTGAGAGACAGGTTATAAACACGAAAATTTTTCAGAGATATAATACGGGATTTGGGTTTGAAGAGAGAGGAAATCAGGACACTTCTAGGTATCAGCAATATGGACAACCACCCAATCCAATAAACTAACAACCACCTGGAGTAAACATTCCCATGCCACCACTAGTATAGCAAATACCGGTGCTGGCAACCACAGATTTCACAAAGGCCACTTTTGAGAAATCTTGTTCCATCAATCAATCAACATGAGGGCATCCCAAGAAGATATGATTGGGGACCAGTGCGAGGAATTGAGAGCCATTTTAAACCCGCCATCGCTAATAATCCATCTCCGGTTGAGATACCACAGATACACGGTAGATCATTTGTGGTTCGAGCTCAAACCATCCAAAGTATACCTAAGTATCACAGGTTGGCGACTAAAGAACCGTATTTGCATGTAGTCGCCTATGATGCTCATTGCAATACCATCGGGGTCAAGGATTTACATCAGATGCTGTGAAATTGGTGTTATTCCAATTCACGCTAGAAGACAAGGAACAACAATGGTTTCATACCTTGCCTTCGGCTTCTATCTTTACTTGGCCTGAGATGCAACGTTATTTTTAGATGAGTTCTACACACCTTAAAGGACCAATGATGCTTGGAAGGATATTAGAAATTTCCAACAATATCTAGTGAGCTATTTCATGAAGCGTTCAACCGCTTTAAGATGTTGTTGAAGAATTGCCCGCATCATGGTATACAAATGTGGGAATTGATGAATGCCTTTCATGAGGGTTTGATACTGGAAGATGCATGTGATCTTAGCTCAATATCAAATGGTTCATTCGGTACAAACTATGAGCACATGGATTGGGACTATCTAGAGAAATTGGCAATTACCTCCAAGAGAAAAGCACAATCTTCGAGAAGAGGTCATCATGCAGTGGTAAGAACGGTAGAGAATACACCCGAGGTCGGGGGAGTTTCCTATGTGTGGGCACTGTGGGGATTTAGGGCACATAGTTAATTAGTGCCCTGGTATTGTTGGTGGATTTGAGGATGTGAATTTTGTGCAAGGTAATGGAGGTGGTGGTAGGAATTTCAACATTAATTCTGATACATACCACCCAGGGCTTAGAAATCATTCGAATTTCAGTTATGGAAATGCAAACAATCAGAGAAACTCGGGATTTCAAGGCAACAATCAGTCGGGTGGTCAGAGGAATTTCAATCAGTCATGTTACCCAAACAACTATCAAGGGGTAACACTGGGGGATATAAAGGTCGTATCAAGAAAATCAAGGAGGATCATCTGGATCTTCCGGTGCTAGTGGAGGAAATGAGATGATGGATATGTTGAAGGCAATGTAGCCGGAGATATAGAAACGGAATCAAATAGATGATGCAAGAGCACAAAAAGATGAGGTGCGCGATAAAGCTATTCACTCTTTGACAACACAAATGGAGCAATTAGCGACTGAGCTAGCAGAGCTGAAGCAACAGAATGGAAGATTGCCCGGTGACACAGAGATGAATCCTTCTCATCAGAAGCCGAAGAGCAACCAAGTTAGCCAGATAAGTACTCTTCATAGTGGTAAAATGTATAATAAGGTCAACTCCCCACCACCATTCGTTGAAGGTGTGGTGGAGGATGTGAATGAGAATGAGAGTGAGTCGGAACCTAAACATGTTGTAACAAGTACAAAACTCAACTTTGAAAAGCCTAATGAAGCGGTTGAAACTACCAAGGCTAATGAATGGGAACTAATTCCACCTCCCTTTCCTGAAGCTTTGAAAAATCCGGATAACAAAGGGATTAGTAACAAACGGGGACCCAACCAGGAGGAAATTTGGGAGATTTTAAAACAGATTAAAATAAATCTACCCTTAATTGATGCAATTAAACAAGTTCCAACTTACGCCAAATACTTGAAAGATATGTGCACCCAGAAATGGCAACAAAAGGTTCCTAAGCAAGTTGATTTAACTGAGCGAGTCAGTGCCGTTTTGACCGGGGTACTTCCACCCAACTTGCGAGATCCAGGACCACCATTGATACCCATTCAAGTGGGTGATTTTAAAATGAATAGGGCATTGTTGGATCTCAGGGCTAGTGTGAGCATCCTCTCGGGAAGCTAGTACGACCAATATGACTTTGGTCCACTGCGTCAAGCTGACACTAGTGTGGTGTTAGCTAATTAGACCCTTAAGCTAGTACGATATGCATTTCTGGGAGAGGACCAAAATCTCCCGGTTATTATTGCAGCTAATCTGGAAGAGGAGCAAGAAATAGCACTACTGAGTGTGTTGTGAGATCACCGTGCAGCCATTGGATCGATCGCAGATTTAAAAGGTATTAGTCCTTCCATTGTTATGCACAAAATTATTATTGATGCAGATGTGAAGCCCGTGCGGGACAAACAACGACGGTTAAATCCCAACACGCGAGGTAGTGAAGAAGGAGGTGATCAAGTGGTTGGATGTTGGGATCATATATCCCATTTTGGACAGCGTGTGGGTAAGTCCAACACAGACAGTGCCTAAGAAAGCAGGCATTAAGATCGTCAAAGGTGAGAATGGCGAGTATATAGCCACCCGGCAGAAAACCAGGTGGCGTGTGTGTATTGATTAAATGAAGCTGAACGCTTCCACTTCAAAGGATCACTTTCCTTTGCCCTTTATTGATCAGATTGTTGAAAACTCTCAGGTCAAAGTATTACTTCTTTTTAGATGGATATTCGGGGTACAATCAAATAGTTATCCACCCCGATGACCAAGAAAAGACCACATTCACATGTCCATATGGTACTTTCGCATTCAGGCGAATGCCATTTGGGTTGTGCAATGCCCTGACCACCTTTCAGAGGTGCATGATGAGTATCTTTTCAGACATGGTCGGGGATGCCTTAGAGATTTTATGGACGATTTTTTGGTATTTGGGTTGCCATTTGAAACATGTTTGAATGAATTATCTAAAGTCTTAAAACATTGTGTGGAAACTAATTTGGTCTTAAGTTGGGAGAAGAGCCATTTCATGGTTCAGGAGGGCATTGTGCCGGGGCACGTAGTGTCAAGTAAGGGGATTGAGGTTGATAGGGCAAAATCAATGTTATTTCCACTTTACCTCCCCCTACTAATGTCAAGGGTGTCCGTTCTTTCTTAGGACATGCCGGGTTCTACAGTAGGTTTATTAAGGGCTTTAATGTCATAACGAAACCTTTATGTAACTTACTACTGAAAGATGTTCCTATTGAGTTTAATGATGAATGTTTAAAAGCTTTCAATGTGTTAAAGGAACAATTGGTACAAACCTCGATCTTGAAATCACACGATTGGAAAAAACCTTTTGAAATTATGTGTAATACAACTGACTTTGCTGTCGGAACTGTACTAGGTCAACGAGTAGATAAGAAGCTGGTCGTTATCTACTATCTAAGCAAAACTCTCTCTGATGCATAATTGAATTACACAACAATAGAGAAAGAGTTTCTTGTTGTGGTCTATGCTCTAGACAAATTCCGATCGTATATTTGGGGAAGTAAGGTAATTGTTTACTCTTATCACAGTGCAGTGAAATACTTGAAGGAGAAAAGGGATGCCAAACCAAGGCTGATTCGGTGGATCCTGTTGCTGCAAGAGTTCGATTTGGAAATCAGAGACAAGAAGGGGTGTAAAAACGTAGTGGCAGGCCACTTGTCCTGACTGCCTTCGGGAGTAGAGGATATTACACCTGAGATTAATGAACATTTCCCCAGTGAATATATTTTGTTTGTTAACACTGCACCTTGGTATGCTAATTTTGCCAATTATTTGGTTTTAGGTACAACGTCTAAGATTTGGAACAAGAGAAGGAAGTATTAGTTCCTTACTCAGGTGAAGCAATACATATTGGATGAGCCAGATTTGTTCAAGATCGGAGTAGACCAAATCATTAGAAGATGTATTCCGGAGACAGAGTTCCTGGAAGTGTTGCAACACGCCCACTCATCAGCATGCGGTGGCCATTTTAGTGGTCAAAAGACGCATCACCAGGTTCTTGAATGTGGTCTTTATCGGCCTACTTTATTTAAAGATACTTTTGAGTTTACCAAACATTGTGTAAATTGTCAGAAAATGGGTGGGATTTCTAAGAGGAACGCGATGCCCATGCAACCAATTTTAATTGTAGACGTTTTCAATGTATGGGGCATTGATTTCATGGGCCCGTTCCCCAATTCGTGTGGTCACCAATATATTCTGGTGGCTATTGATTATGTGTCAAAGTGGGTCAAAGCAATCGCCACCCGAACAAACAACCATGCCATCGTGTGTAAGTTTGTCCAATCAAACATATTTTCAAGATTTGGAATTCCCCGTATGATCATCAGTGATGGGGGATCCCATTTCAAGAAACTTCTGAAACGGTATGGGTGAACCACCGAATAGCAACACCATATCATCCATAGACCAGTGGACAGGTTGAAGTGTCCAATAGGCAGATAAAAGAGATTTTGTAGAAAACTGTGCGAACCGACAATAACGATTGGTCAGCCAAATTGGATGACGCCTTGTGGGCATATTGCACCGCATTCAAAACTCCTATTGGCACTACACCCTACATATTGGTGTATGGAAAATGTAGCCATTTACCATTAGAAATTGGACGTCGTGCACTCTGGGCAGTTAAACAGGTTAATATGGATTATATCGATGCAGGTGCACATAGGCAGTTGAAGTTATGTGAGCATGAGGAGCAACGCAATGAGGCGTATATGTAACATTCGTCGAAAAAACGGGTTCCAAAACCCGCTCTGTTTAAAAACTTGAGAATTTATTTAAAAAGTTTCGTTATGCATTTTTCATTTTATAAAATGTAAGTTTCATAAATAAATAAATTAGATAATAAAGATATTAATTAAATGAAGGAATAAAGGAAATTATAATAAAATAAAAAGGTTAAAAGAAAAAAAATAATAATAGAGGGGTAGCCGGGTTTCGAACCCGGGTCCCCGATGGATCAACACATAGACTTCACCACTACACTACACACACATATGTGCTATAACTGAAAAAGTTAATCCTTATATTAGAATTCTGCAAGACCTGCAAATCGGGCGGATCTATATCCGCCAGATGATGTTCAAATCATCACACCCAAAAATCTCGTAGCTGTTTCCCTCTTCAAAGACATGATTTCCGGAATAAAAACGTTGAACCTATGATTCATAACTTAAGCTTAATCATAGATCCTAAATTCATCATCGAAACCGAAATCAGGATTGACTGGTTACTCTATAAATACCAATTGATTTCACAACAAACGAATTCGTTCAATCTCTCAACCTCTCTCTTAAACTCTCGCTAAAACACCCTGAAGCTGTCCCTGCAAGTCGCCGGAATTCTCAGTTACTCGCCGGAAAACCGAAGAATCCATTCCCTTATTGCCTTACTCTAAAATAGGACTTCTAGAGCTCAGACAGAAATCACCCACACACACCTCAAACTCCCTGTAGAGCATCTGTAGCAAGTTAAGCTTCGCCGGAAAAATTGGAACTCGCCGGAGTTGGTCACCGGGATCATCAAAGTTCTATTCTCCAGTGGGTATGAACCTTTAAAACCTTTTTATGTTCATATTTGATTCCGTTAGTTCGTAAACCAGTAACCAGAATTGATAAGATATAGATAACAGTCGGATTTTGTTTCTGGGTAGTGTCTAGGAAGAGGATGAAGTTTTACCTAGAAAATAAGTATAATTAATCTTGATGTTTTAACCAGGTTAGACACACAGTCCAGCGGTGGACTGTGTGCAATTACAAAGCACACGTCCCGATTTCGAGTCCTGGTCAGATCCATATTAATAATAACCGCTTCCCTTTTTTTTCTTTCTTCTTTAAACCAAATACGCTAACATGCTGCAAGATGTTAAGTATAATTAAAATCAGTATTTAACCGGGTTAGACACACAGTCCAGCGCTGGACTGTGTGCAATTATAAAGGATACATCCCGGGTTCGAGCCACACATGTTTCGACTTTCTGAAATAAAACCAAGCCTTTTTAAAACCTATTCAGAACATCCTTAAACATGTATATAAATATAGTATAATTCAGTATATAAACAGGTTAGACACACAGCCCAACTGGTTGGACTGTGTGCACGTAAACTGAAGAGCTCGAGTTCGATTCGGAATACTTAAACCGGGTTTGGCATATTATGAAACCTTTTTAATAAAACTAAAATAAGGTTTAAGCTAACTAGTATATAAATATAATTAAAATCAGAAATATTTCGGGTTAGACACGTAGCTCAGTTGGTAGAGCTGCGTGCACGTATACGAGAGGTCCCGAGTTCGAACCTCACTCAGCGCATATAAAAACACAGTCTGACCGGTCAAGACCCGGTCAACGGTCAAAAGTCAACTTTTTTTATTTTCTTTTTATTTATTTATTTAAATTGAAAAATCAATTAAAAATACTTAAAAATATATTTTAAAGTTAGAAAATTTCCTTAAACTCACAAAAATAAATCTAACAATCTCATTAAGAGCACTAATTAAAAATATTAATTTCAAATGAACTTTATTTATTTATCGAATTATTTCGTTATTATTTAAGTTAGTTTTTCCTCGTCGGTCGAATCATAATTTCGTGCGCATTCATCATTATCAAGGAACGCACCCACTGTGAGTGAATCCTTACAAATTCCCCTTTTTATTCATGTTTTGGGGTGTATCATGTGTCGCTTTAATTATTTCGTTTATTCAAACTTGTGCTATTACCATTATATGACCTAAACTTATGATGTAAATATTTTTTGTTGTGATGTGTGTTTACATTTTGTCAAGTTGCGTGCAAATCATTCATTAGGCCCATCAGTTCCTCGTGGGAGACGAATTGAACATCGCGTGCCTCATTAGATCGGCTCCGTTTGATTGAGCCTTGATCTCATTGTTCATCATTGGGTGTGTGTGCTTGTGCATTAATTGATATTATGCGTTTTGTGATTAAATTTACATTTACGTTTACTCATATGTGGTTATGCACCTTTTTATAACCAATATAACAAATTCGTTCAAATGTTTTCATGAGATTCACTCGCCAACTTATGTTGACCCAAAAACCCTATTTTTACACATGATACATGTGATCCAATTGAAAAAATAAACACGTAGGATGGCCTAGAAGAATAAACAAGTTAATGCTTTGGAATGGACATTTAGTTTAGTTTTCCTTTGTAATTGTATGATTTTTGTTTAATGGATACTTTAGTTTGTAATTCGAATGAAAATGTATTTGAACAGGTTGTGCTTGTATGTTTATTGTAACTTCTTCTTTAAAGAGAAATAATAAATATGAAACTCTATAGTAAATGTCAAGAGCTTTGATGATAACCCAATTATGCCCCGACTACCATTTCCGCTGCGGGTCGGGGTGTGACAGATTGGTATCAGAGCTTTTGACTATAGGGATATAGGATAGGTTATTAGACCCTTAGAGCCTATACTATAGTTGATTAGTTTTAAATTGTTTATGTGGTTACATGCAAACTCATGATGTTTATTTGTTTCGTATTTATTACACACACAAATGCATGCAAACACTTCCACTATCATATTGTGTGATATTTAATGAGTTGTACTTATTGTCAAACATAACATGCTTACACATACATTCATCACGCATATTTCAATGTTCACATATTCAAATCATCCTCATATTTCCTTTATTCAAGATTTTGTCGCAATTTTCGTTTTTCAATCTCATCAAAGTGAGTTCTACGACGGGCATGTAGTAACTGTAAGGGTACAAGTACCGGTAGTCGGAACGTCCTGTCTAGGTTGGCATTCGTACAAATCCAATATAACGGACCAGTTTGCCTACCTGGGGACTAACGATGAGAGTACGAAGGACCTATTAGGCCAAAGCATGCCACCCCAAACGCCGTTCGAACTAAACCTACTTTGAGTTGTCATTGTGTCTATACCAGGACACCCTCCGACCTTATACTTTGCTGTCATGTTTTACGATTTTCATTCAGGTGGCGCAAGTGTTAAACAGGCCAACACCAATATGAACCCTACCAAAGCCCAATAGTCATGGGGGCCCACATGACTACCAAGGCCAAGTAAGGGGACATATGGAAGCCCAAACATGAGCAAAGCCCAAGACATCCTATGGATGTAGTAAATTTATATTATTCATTTGTTTTTGTGAATGTTCATTTCTAAATACGACACATGACACCTAAAACGTCAAACTCATACTCTCGATACGTATTCCTTGTAGATGTCTTCTAGTCTCTCTCGTAGAAGTATGAGATCAGGAAAATCCCGCGAGCGCATGGCTGCCCAAATCGCTCAACAAATGGCTGCCGTAATCCCCAACATCGTAGTTCAAGTTCAACAAGCCCTTACCGCTAATCCCGTCAACCCAATCAACCAAGAAGTTCAAAACATTGTCAATCCTCCCCCAAATGCCACTAAATGCACCTTCAAGCATTTCAAATCCTGCGATCCTCCAAAATACGAAGGGACTGAAGGTGTCACCGCTCTCCTCCATTGGTTTGAGGAAATGGAAAACACTTTTCTCAATTGCGACTGTCCCGATGATCGCAAGGTGCGATATGCTACCGGTCGTTTGTTCGGAGTAGCACTTACATGGTGGAATACAGAGAAAGCTAAGCGAGGTGCTGAGGATACTATGAACTTGACTTGGGAAGAGTTGAGGGAAATCATGACAAGACGTTTCTGTCCAAGAAGTGAAATCAAGAAACTAGAAGATGAGTTCTACTCTTTGAAACAGGGCGACCACACCACATACAGCAAGAGATTCCTTGAGTTGAATCAGATGATCCCCAACTTGTTTACTCCCCTCTTCCGTTTGATCGAACACTACATTCGAGGTCTTCCTTCAAAAATTCAAAACCCTGTAATAAGTACCACACCTGCAACTTTGGAAGCAGCAATGGAGTTGGCTACAGAGCTCACCGAAAACCGCATACGGAATAAAGACTTCAAGGAGGAGAAGAAGAAGGATAAAGCATCATCCGAAACCTCAAACTCAAACCGGACTGAATCCCCTCCTCAAACCACTCCTAAGAGAAAACGAGATGGGCAAAATTTCGCTATCACCCAAGGCAATCAACCAGCTTCACAAGCCGTACCCCTCCAAGCTATCCCAATCACTCAAGTAGCACCCAACTCTACTTACCCAAATAAGAAACCTTACATTGGACCTCACCCTCAATGCAACATCTGTTTTTATCACCATCCATCTACCGTACCTTGTCGACTGTGTGCAAATTGTGGGCGTTATGTTCATTGGAGCAAAACTTGTCATGCCCCTCAATACCAAGCCTCACCCCCTACTCAAAACATGATCCAAACATATCAACAACCCCAATACCCCATGTTTCCATATGTTCGAGCTTGTTTTAATTGTGGCGACCCTACCCACTTTAGAAACACGTGCCCTCGATTGGTTAACATCATAAACGCCCAAGCTCAAGCAAACCCAGTTAACCAAGCAAATCAAGCAAACCCAGCAGTACCACCAGCAAGAGGAAGAGCTTACAACATCAACGCCAATCCTGTTGAAGATAATAACGGCCCAAATGAATCACCCAACTAGCTTTCCCTCACCAAGAATCAAGACTCAACTCCAATCGTCTAGTTTAATGTTTTCTATATGTTATCTCAATCTTACGTATCCCAGTTATAAATTGGGAATTTATGTATCCAAGAATTATAATGCAAATTGATATTACGTTTTTGTTTTATACCTTTACTCACTGATTTTTTTTCATATCATCATACATCTCGACGTATCTCGATCTCATCATTTAAAGAAGTTGGGTTGTGTCTCACTTTTACATAGACTGACCCCTTCATCATAACAAACGAGAGAGGTACTGTCATCATTCAGTCATGTATTCATTCAGATTTGAGACTCAAGCTTTGGTGTTGTGTTTGTTTATGGTTTGTAGATTTTAGAGTCACATGGAACTAATTTTAACCTACTGACAAAGCCAATGAAAATTTGACAAGAATATGGTGGATACGCCGCTGGTACTTCCTATATATAAGTATTCTTGTCAAAAGATCAAAAGCGTTGTCAGGCGGTTATGAGAAGTTCCGTGTAGGTTTTAGTATCATCATGGTTGAAGTTTTGTTTTATGATACAACCTTATCTTTTCAAGCGTATCAATTCCCTCAAGACTCTTATGCATGAGATCATGCCTAGTCAATCAACTCTGTTAATCCATGTTCCGCATTTTCATACTTTAGGCATCAAAAAGCGATTCCTGTAGCAGGATATTCAACCCTTACTAGGAACGTTACCGCCTCAATTATAAATTTAAACTTTCACCCTCTTCTGATTATGAAATTGTCAAATTAAAACACCCTCCTTTCGAGTCAAATATACCACTACTTAAATTTCGGGACGAAATTTCTAAAAGTAGGGGATACTGTAACATTCGACGAAAAACGGGTTCCAAAACCCGCTCTGTTTAAAAACTTGAGAATTTATTTAAAAAGTTTCGTTACGCATTTTTCATTTTATAAAATGTAGGTTTCATAAATAAATAAATTTGATAATAAAGATATTAATTAAATGAAGGAATAAAGGAAATTATAATAAAATAAAAAGGTTAAAAGAAAAAAAATAATAATAGAGGGGTAGCCGGGTTTCGAACCCGGGTCCCCGATGGATCAACACACAGACTTCACCACTACTCTACACACACATATGTGCTATAACTGAAAATAGTTAATCCTTATATTAGAATTCTGCAAGACCTGCAAATTGGGCGGATCTGTATCCGCCAGATGATGTTCAAATCATCACACCCAAAAATCTCGTAGCTGTTTCCCTCTTCAAAGACATGATTTCCGGAATAAAAATGTTGAACCAATGATTCATAACCGAACCTTAATCATAGATCCTAAATTCATCATCGAAACCGAAATCAGTGATTGACTGGTTACTCTATAAATACCAATCGATTTCACCACAAACGAATTCGTTCAATCTCTCAACCTCTCTCTTAAACTCTCGCTAAAACACCCTGAAGCTGTCCCTGCAAGTCGCCGGAATTCTCAGTTACTCGCCGGAAAACCGAAACTTCTAGAGCTCAGACAGAAATCACCCACACACACCTCAAACTCCCTGTAGAGCATCTGTCGCAAGTTAAGCTTCGCCGGAAAAATTGGAACTCGCCGGAGTTGGTCACCGGGATCATCAAAGTTCTATTCTCCAGTGGGTATGAACCTTTAAAACCTTTTTATGTTCATATTTGATTCCGTTAGTTCGTAAACCAGTAACCAGAATTGATAAGATATAGATAACAGTCGGATTTTGTTTCTGGGTAGTGTCTAGGAAGAGGATGAAGTTTTACCTAGAAAATAAGTATAATTAATCTTGATGTTTTAACCAGGTTAGACACACAGTCCAGCGGTGGACTGTGTGCAATTACAAAGCACACGTCCCGATTTCGAGTCCTGGTCAGATCCATATTAATAATAACCGCTTCCCTTTTTTTTCTTTCTTCTTTAAACCAAATACGCTAACATGCTGCAAGATGTTAAGTATAATTAAAATCAGTACTTTAACCGGGTTAGACACACAGTCCAGCGCTGGACTGTGTGCAATTATAAAGCATACATCCCGGGTTCGAGCCACACATGTTTCGACTTTCTGAAATAAAACCAAGCCTTTTTAAAACCTATTCAGAACATCCTTCAACATGTATCTAAATATAGTATAATTCAGTATATAAACAGGTTAGACACACAGCCCAACTGGTTGGACTGTGTGCACGTAAACTGAAGAGCTCGAGTTCGATTCGGAATACTTAAACCGGGTTTGGCATATTATGAAACCTTTTTAATAAAACTAAAATAAGGTTTAAGCTAACTAGTATATAAATATAATTAAAATCAGAAATATTTCGGGTTAGACACGTAGCTCAGTTGGTAGAGCTGCGTGCACGTATACGAGAGGTCCCGAGTTCGAACCTCACTCAGCGCATATAAAAAACACAGTCTGACCGGTCAAGACCCGGTCAACGGTCAAAAAAGTCAACTTTTTTTTTATTTTCTTTTTATTTATTTATTTAAATTGAAAAATCAATTAAAAATACTTAAAAATAGGATTTTTAAAGTTAGAAAATTTCCTTAAACTCACAAAAATAAATCTAACAATCAATTAAGAGCACTAATTAAAAATATTAATTTCAAATGAACTTTATTTATTTATCGAATTATTTCGTTATTATTTAGGTTAGTTATTCCTCGTCGGTCGAATCATAATTTCGTGCGCATTCATCATTATCAAGGAACGCACCCACTGTGAGTGAATCCTTACAAATTCCCCTTTTTATTCATGTTTTGGGGTGTATCATGTGTCGCTTTAATTATTTCGTTTATTCAAACTTGTGCTATTACCATTATATGACCTAAACTTATGATGTAAATATTGTTTGTTGTGATGCGTGTTTACATTTTGTCAAGTTGCGTGCAAATCATTCATTAGGCCCATCAGTTCCTCGTGGGAGACGAGTTGAACATCGCGTGCCTCATTAGATCGACTCCGTTTGATTGAGCCTTGATCTCATTGTTCATCGTTGGGTGTGTGTGCTTGTGCATTAATTGATATTATGTGTTTTGTGATTAAATTTATATTTACGTTTACTCATATGTGGTTATGCACCTTTTTATAACCAATATAACAAATTCGTTCAAATGTTTTCATAAGATTCACTCGCCAACTTATGTTGACCCAAAAACCCTATTTTTACACATGATACAGGTGATCCAGTTGAGAAAAGAAACACGTAGGATGGCCTAGAAGAATAAACAAGTTAATGCTTTGGAATGGACATTTAGTTTAGTTTTCCTTTGTAATTGTATGATTTTTGTTTAATGGATACTTTAGTTTGTAATTCGAATGAAAATGTATTTGAACAGGTTTTGCTTGTATGTTTATTGTAATTCTTCTTTAAAGAGAAATAATAAATATGAAACTCTCTAGTAAATGTCATGAGCTTTGATGATAACCCAATTATGCCCCGACTACCATTTCCGCTGCGGGTCGGGGTGTGACAGTATAATACCGCAGCCGCGTATAAGGAGAAGATGAAAGCGGTTCATGATGCAAAACTGAGGCGTCAAGTCTTTGTGGTAGGTCAAAGGGTATTTTTGTTTAACTCGCGTCTTAAATTGTTTCCAGGGAAGCTGAAAAGCAAGTGGATGGGTCCATTTGTCATCATAAGAGTGGGAAAGTTTGGAGACGTTGAGATTGAAGACCCAAGGATCAAAAGCGGCAAGTGGTGGAACGGGCACCGGTTGAAACCGTACTTGGATAGTGACGATCTCAATGCAAAGTCAATGGATGAGGTGAGTTTTCTTATAAGCTCACTAGAGTATACGATCGACTGAGGGTCACGAGAAGTCCGGCTGAAGACTAAAACTTAGCTACCGGGAGGCAACCTGGAAGTAGGTACATGTTTCCTTTAATTTTTGTTTAATTGTTTTTGTGTGTTTTAATAGTTTGAAAGGTTTGTTTTTAAGTACACCCACAGCATCGAGCAAGTGCGGGGAAGTTTGAAGACGCCCAGGTATGTTTTAGAATAAACGTGAGTGTCAAGGACGACACGAACTTTTTAAGGGGGTGAAGCGGGCGAGTAAACGAGCGAAATAAATCGTAATAAATCTTGATAATAAATTTCATAAGGTTCTCAATCAAAACCATTCAAACCATTAAATCTATTATTAAAAAAATCATAACGAACCGTAGCCTACGGTACATAACCATAGGTTATGGTAGGCGACTTCAATCTGAACAACATGCATGGACCGTAGCCTACTGCTTGTGGCTGTAGGTTACGGTGAAGGATATCTGAGTTTGGCAGTACATGTGAACTGTATCCTACGACCACAAGCCGTAGGCTACGCTAGGGTTATGGCGACGAGAAGGGGAATCGGGTAGGGTTATATTCGACCTTTTAGTTGGATTAAACCCGTTTTGAACAATTAAAACCCATATCTATCCAAATACTCATATTTTTTACCCTATTTTCACCACAAACTCATTATCATCTTCATCTTCTTCATCAAAAACTCTAAAGCCTCCATAGCCACCAAGGGTTCTAAATTCTTCGTTTCTCAACCAAATCATCTCATTCAAGAGCTCAACTTGCCTAAGTTTTTAGGAGAACACGAATCTAATGTCGGTTTTGAATGAAAACCCACTGTTGTTGAGAAATTTGAGGCGAATGTGAAAAACCTTGGAGCTTTTCATCTTAGCTTGCAATTTCTACCAATTCAAGTGTTTCCTATGCTAATTAACAGAAAAGGTATGATTTTGTCCCCAATTTCTCATAGTTGTTGCATGTAAAGGTACAAGTGCTTGATGTTTATTTCATAGATGCTTATATAGTTATGAATCGATTGTGTAAATGTTTAATGAGATGATATCATGCAATATTGTTGCAAGATGGGGTTATTGGGGTATGAATACTTGATTAAAACGGTGCATGGTTGCCATATGATGTGAATTGCTTGTTGTAATTGTTCAAGGAACATTAAGTGATGATAAAAATATGATTTTTAGAGAATCAGTGTTGTGAATTTATAAAATTTAAAGTGATCCTTCAACAAGCAGATAGCCATGGCAGTGAACAAGTGTGGGAAAGGTTGTAGGAGTGCATACTTGTTCAGTTGATTGTTCAGTGGGTTGAAATTAAGTTGATTGTGTCATATTGTTGGTTTGTGAATGTAGGATGGTTAGAGAAAGAAGAGCCGGAAAGGAAAAGGTCGGGGAGGCATCATCCGCTTTAGCAGCGAAAAATAAGCGAAGAACAACGGCCGTCTCCATACACGATACACCTATGGAGGAGGTTCAGGAGGAAGTGCATCACGGTGATATTCCGCATCGACCAAGGTGGCAGAAGGGACCTCTCAACAAGTAGCAAGAAGAATATCAAGCAGATTTGTTCTGCGAAAAATTGGGGATAACCATTCTATAAAGGAGAACACATGCTTTGAGAAGATTATCCACATACCATACCTTAGAGCATTGGGGTTCTATGAAAAGCTTGTTGCGCTCAGTTAAGAGGCGTTGATCGATTTTCATGGTAATGCGAAGGGAGAGGTCTACATCAAGAGTGTTATGGAGTGCTTGAGCACCTTGAAGAGAAATGATGGAAATAATCCACCAAAGACTGTCACACTTACAAGAACAGTCAATTGGAAACCGGCCACGATGTCTCTCGTTACCTTGAAGCAAGTAGCTAAGTTCGACTCTAAGGCGAAGAGTTTTTACACATTGGTCGATGATAACGAATATTTCAAAATTCAAAAAAAATATAGCGAGGGAGACTGTAATGCTATCTGAGTTGTTCATACTGGAGAAAGGGGTTGAGATGAAAAGAGATAAACAGAAGCCGATGATACGGGTGCTTCTTAGTTTCGTAATTTCAAATGTGGCTCCTCGTTTGGGAGATAGGGTGGCAGTTCGGAAGTAGGAGATCCCAGTTCTTTATGCCATTATGACCGGTCAGCTCCATCTCTCGTTCAGGCAATTGGTCATGATGCGCATATGGCAAAGTCAAAATACGAAGTTGAAGAAGCTGATTCCTCATGCCCGACTGATAAGTGCTTTGCTAGAATAGCAAGGGGCACTGTTGCCTAATGAATACCCTTTCATCAAATTGCATACCGTCTTCTCCATAGCGGAAATGTGCAAAAGTGACCGGATATCACATGTGAAGACGATGTTATGGCATAAAATAAAATATGGTGACGGGGCGAAGGTAAAGGTGTTGAAGTGGGGGAAATAGCACCACAACAGGGCGAGATGGATGACCTCCATTTGAGTGATGGGGAGTTGGTAAGGAGAAGGAGAGAAGCGCGGTTGAGCACTGGTGAAGGATTGAGTAGACAGGCTGAGGAGCCGAGGCACACTAGGTATTCTTGGGGTATATTTGATGATGAGACACAAGCAAGAGTAGAAAGTGGCAGGCCACCTGATTATGATAGTTGGGAGGTGTCTCAAAGATCGATCTATGATCAAGGATCACGTCAAGATATAGAGAAAGAGGCAACATAGGGAGCTAATGGGATAGGATCTTACAGATCATGTTGGCATAGCCTTTTAGAGCTTCAACCTTTTTGTATTCTTTGTTAGAATTTGCATGATTTGCTTATCATCCTTCCCTTGATTTCTTTCTAAAACCATTCTTTTGGCTTACCTTTTCTTTAGCTCTAGATATTTTTTTTAAACTGGTTGGGCTAGGAAGGTTTGCAGATCGTGTAGAAGCTAATGGTGGTGGTGATGTTGGAATAGAGAGTGTGGAGATTTTGCTAAAGGGTGTTTTGATAGGCGTTTTGATAGGAGAAGTGATCATTTTTCTTTTTCTGGTTTGAGGGATAGGTGGTAAAGATTTTGTGAGAGATATTGTTGTAACATCTGTTGGCCTTTTTGAACTAGAAACAAATGTTTGAGATGTAGTGGTGTGTAGATTGGCAGTGGTTTGGGTAGAGGGTGGAACAGTGGATTGAGTGGTCATGAGAATGGTTTGAGTAGAGGGTGGTATTGGGCTTGGATTATAAAGGTTTATTCATTAGGGATGTATTTGGGCTTATGGGGTATATGTGGGCTTCCTAGTGCCTAATGGGCCTAGGGTTGTAGTTATGGGCTTAATGTTGATTATAAATAGAGGCTAGGTCATAGAGAAAAGGTTCAAGAGTTGAAAGCAAAAACTTGTATCTGACATCTTTGGTGTATGCAAGTTAAGATTATTCAAAGTTATTCAAGTTGTTCTTTTTCCTAATCATAATTTCCGCTACTGATTAGGTTAGTGATACCTGTTTCCATTTATGGGACTTACAATTGGTATCAGAGCCTGCTGTTCTAATACAGGCTCCGGGTATTGCTGATTGAAGAAGTTTTTGAAGTGTGTTGCTGCTGTTTGGATCGTCTTTTTGGTGTTCCGGGTCACTGTTCATCGTCGGAGGCTACTGTTTAGAAGAACTCGAAGAACTTTTGAAGAATTCGGATCTGGTACTGTTCCAGATTCCGAAGAACACGAAGAAGGTTCTCACAATTCGGATTAACCACTGTTCCGGATTCCGAAGAACACGAAGGAGATCATCCATCTCGGATTGATCCCGGACTGTTGCTCGTTCTGGATTGTAATCCGAGTTATTGTTGCGGTTTTTTAATTCCTTGAATCTTGGAATTCAGTTGCAGAAAAAGGCAGGTCACTGTTACGGATAAGGATCATTGTTCCGGATTTTCATCAGATAAGACAAGGCATTCCGGAATCTTGATTCCGGATTTAAATTCAGAATTGGCTATTCCGGATCATACATCTCGGACTCTCCATTTCAGATTTGAATTATGGATCTGCATTTCGGTCTTCTTATTTCGGATACATCTCATTTCGGGTTTTCCATTTCGGATCTTTCAAGTCGGGTTTTTCAAGTCGGATTCAGCAATCCAGATTGCTCAGTTCGGATTCATAGTCCGGATTACTCATCAATTCGGATAATCTTTCCTGGGTTGACCATCTATGACTTCAGGATTGCCATTTCGGATTAGCTTCTTTCCGGGTTAACCATCATTGACTACAGGATTGACCATTTCGGATTCAGTATGTTCATCAGAAACACTTAAAATTAATTAAACTTTAAATCAATTTGGTAAATTTTTAATTAATTTAATTACAATGGTTGGATTCATGACCACACAAGATCTGACAAATTGCCACTCTGGCTGCCCTGCAATCACAAACATTAGCCCACCACCAAGAGCTGGATCAGGTAATTGGCACTTCCACCAAAGTGCCATGTTTATTGTATGGGGATGAATACTACGAGTGGAGGTTTCCGCTTCGAACAGTACTGCAAGGCTAAAGAACCCGGCGTGTGGAGATGCATCATGAATGGTCCAAGAACCATAGTGTACAGCACAGAGCAAGATCCAGAAACGAAAATTCCCAAGCCCATTGATGTGTGCGCATATATACATGTTTTTACAATGAATTTTACACACGAACTCGGTTTTAATATTTATAAAAATGATTTCTAACTTAAATTAAAACACACACAAAAGGACAAGTGTACCCTATCGTCTATGTAGTAAAGTATGGGTAAGAACCAGATGTCGATCCATGGACGCGGGCAGGTGCTTGTGTACTAAACCGTCGTAATTTATTTACCGGTAAAAACGATATGTGAAATAGTTTTTTCTAAAATTATCTAAAAATATATTTTAAGACATAAAAGACTTAAATGCAAAATTATAATTTCTTTTTCTTTTATCTTGTTTTATAAACAAAATAAGCATGTTATCAAAATGTCACAAAGGCACTTGATCAATTTTCCAATTATAAAGACAACTAGTATCCCTTTCGGGAATCCTAATATGATAATTCTTCGGAAAGTTAACGCGATAAACACACTTTAACCACCTAAAATTATTCTTTAGCGAGCTATTGATATATTTTCATGTGAATCTTTAGAAATAAGTTAGTCATCCGTTAAGAGTTTTCTAACCTCACTTTATTAAGGAAAGCAATACCGATAAACACAATATAAGCACCGAGACAAGCATAACGTAGATCATATCAAAACTTATCCATTTTGTAATTCTTAAACATAAATCTACCAAGTTGGTTATTTTGTCCAGAAATACTCAACAATGATTATGACCTATATTAAGAACCCGCAATAACACCATCTAACCCGTTAGAGCCCTTCCGTGTAAGAAAGCATTCTTGATCAAAATCCGATTATCTTTTATTAAACCAATACCCATTTCTAGTTTCATGGTGTAAACATATTAATCAAGTTAACAGTTCACTAATAAATGATTAATTATGGGATTTATTCAACTTATCCTAACTAACCATTTACTAATCATCCAAGATACACAATCATAATCAAGAATCCAACATCAATGAAACAAGATTGCCATATGATCATCAAGATTAAAACAAGAACAGTTGACTCGGCTTCATTTTAACTTGATAACAAACTAAATATTGATCATAAAACAAGTGTTTTTCATAGTATTCATAACTATATTACATAAACATCATCTCAATGATTGTAAATATGATCAGAATTTATATTAAGAACAAGAAATCAAACCATAAACAAGCCAGGATTTGATGGATTGGATGAATGATAAGCTTCTTGCAACCTTGAGGCTTGAAACCGTCCTAATCAGAGAGCTCCCACACCTCAGAAATTGCCCAGAAACTTGGAAAAATACCCAATATTTTGATCAGTTGTGCATACTCTGTTTTATAGACAATTTTCATATCCGCACGGCCGTGCGCATCAGCATTACGTCATGCAGGGCATGGGCAAACAAGTTGATGTTTGAGCGGCAAAATCTTCAGATGTGCACGGCCGTGCCAATGATTTTCACGACCGCGCCAAGGCTTCAGGCTACATGTGATCAGCAATCAAGTCGCGCACGGTCGTGGCAATGGGCCGCACGGCTGTGCGTGCCGAGAAATGAGTTGCACTGCCTCTCGCACGGTCAGTGCTTCCGAGATCGCAAGTCTCGCACGGTCGTGCCAATGGGTTGCACGGCCGTGCGTTATCTGTAACTTCAGCAGAATCTACAGAATTTATCCGGAACACTCGTTAATCGCTCTTTTTCTCCAACTTTGTCTGCGGTACGTCGTTTTGGACCTGAAAATATAAAATGAACCGATTAAGTACCTATACGACGATATTTTAGCCAAAAATTCACAAAACGGGGGCAAAATGGGGAACTAAATTATGTATATTTTAACGTATATCAAACCTCCCCACAATTGAACTTTTGCTTGTCCTCAAGCAAACAAGAAGTAAAAGAACATGGGCCTACGAAGGTCCCAAACGTTTCTATATAAATATCTGGCGGTTAATTATTTTTCCAAGAAGTCAACATCAACGACATAAAACCGAACAAGCAAATGTGAATATAAGAAAAGATGACTAAAAAGCAATGATTCCACTTCCAATCGACTTAACATGCAAACCTACACATTCTCACAATGTTCACACACACTCGGTTATATTTATGAGTCATACATGTAATGTGTATGTGCAAAACACTCAATGCCAAGGCGATGAATCATGCAATATAATAAGCTTGTTAAAAGATCTAATCTCCACCAACTAACATGCGAAAAAGCATAATCAAGAGGTCTTTGAGGGTTGTAATGTTAGGCCATGGTTTCGGGTAGGAAAGGGACATTTAAAAGTGGCTAAAAGGTTAAAACTTGACGGTTATTTCTAAGAAGCGTAAATGAATTACAACTATACCGAGCTAGTCAATGAGATTGTACCATTCATCATCTAAAATTGCTCTGATTTGATCCCTTTTTTTCTGTTTTTGTCGCTATTTTCTTTTCTTCTTTTTTTTCTTTTTTTTTTTTTTGATAACAAACTGAATATTTACAAGTTAGACAATAACCATAACCGAGTTTTAACAAAAAATAAGCTAAACAATAAAAAGGCTTAATTTGGTTTAATGGGTGTCAACCGAAAAACACGGGAGATAGGCTCAACATGGTTTACTAATGGGATAATGATGGTTACGGAAATTAAACAAAGAAAACGGCTAACACAAAAGGGGGTATCCTAAGTGCCTCTATCATATTCATGCTCTTTTCACATATTCACGGTTTTGAAAAGTATACTAATGACAAGTTCTAAATCACATGAAACACCCGGCTCGCTCATATTCTGAACAAAAACAAGCATGATAAAATTGAAAGGCTCAAGTGTGCTCATGTAATTGAAGGGATGGGTATAAATGTAAAGATATGCATGCAAGTTTTTCTTTGTTTGTTATGCTTTTAGTTTTCATCTCCTTTTAAAAATCAGTTTGGCTTGCCGGTTTTTATCGTATCAGCTGCTTTTTTAATGAAATACAATTGACAGTTTATTACAAAATATGTATATAATATTATACATACATATATATATATATAGTATATATATATTTAGGACAAACAAAGTTAACAAGTCAAACCCCTCCCCACATTTGAATTTCACATTGTCCCCAATGTGAATCGAAAATTAGTTACACAGTTACGAAGTAGCGAAACTGAAGTGTCAAAAAGGTGAATAATACTCCCCTCGAGCGGAAGAAGACTTGGAGATATTTGGGGCGACCATCCTTCTTTTCTTTCCGGCTCTGTTGTGCATTTCCATGTACCTGCAAAACTTATCAAACTATCCAAAACACAGGCAACGCATTTGATCAAAATATATTAGGTACATAAAGATTCATCCCAAAAGCTACAATTTGAAATAACAAAAGTACTAATAAATTGTTTAAAAACAAACCGAAATACATATCCGCGGAGTTCTTTAAAGAAAGGTTGTCAAAAAGAAAAACCTCGAAAAGAGACAATAATAAACAACGATAAATAAATAATAAATGACACCAGCGGTTTCGTCAGCTAAACTCTTCCCTCCTACTAGTCCTCCTCATCGTCTTGGCGGGCACCAGATGGGCCCGCGTCGTCATGCCTGGGGTTCCCAAATGGGAACTATGGAGGATCGCCAAAGTAGTTCGGGAAGGCGTTGTGTAGCCCTCTGAAAATGTAAGAAAACCCAGCATGCATCTAATCCCTCATGGTATTCTGGTTCACCTGCATTTGCTGGAACTGCTGGTAGAACTCTGGATATGAGGGAATGCCAGGGGGCCAATCCTGATGTGCCTGGTTTTCTGGCTGGTGCTGGTACTGGTACTGCTGCTGCTGCTACTCTGGTGGTGGCCCAATAAAAGCATCCCCGTGAGCATGTGCCTCGTGGGCAGGCTCCATTTCGACATCCGGCTCTTCGTCAGATGGAAGGGGTGGTAGTGGGTCCCAAACTTCCCCACGCAGGCCCTTTAACCTTGGGCCATTTCCAATATCAACAATCAAGCCCATTGCCCGTAGGGAACGAATGTCCACCTCACCCTCTGAGTGGACCAGTGTCAATTGGTCGACCACATTTTCCGTCATAATCCCGATAGAATAAGCAAGTTGGGTCACATACTCCCCACCGTGAATTTCACTGCTCACTGACCTCCCCGCGGTGTTAATAAAAAATTCCACCATACGGACGGTGAGGTTGACGTGTATCCCATTCACGATAGAGTACAAGAATAGCAGATCCGGTGTGGGACAGTCTCCGGAACTGTCCAAACGGCCGCAAATGGTGTGGCTTATGACTTGGTGAAGAACCCTAAGAAGCGGGTCCCTCAGCTTCGAAGCTTTTGCTCTCCTAGCATCGTAAGGTGGCCCATTAGCTATGTGAGCCCAAAAATCAGCCTTCTCCTCGTCGCTGCTGAACTTGTAGATGTTGGTAAAAATATCCGAATTTATATCGTCGTCCCCGTAATACCCAACTTCTTTCCAAGCTTTGCCACGGACCATTTATGCCATTGTCCCCCAAGCCTGAACTGAATGATTTTAGCGTTTTTGAAGTCCAAGTTTTCGCTCCTTGGCTTATCGTATCCGTAAGAAGCGAAAAATTCCAATGTCAGCTCAAGGTAGACAGGTCGCTCTATGTTCAGCAACCTTGCCATCGGGATGGAGATCATCTCTTGCAGCCTTTCTGATTGATTCAAGGGTTGCAAGGCTTCCCAACTCAGCCGTCTTGGCTCACCAATTTGGCCTTGTCGGTTCCATAGGATTTGCAGTCGATTAACACAAGGACGCTCTTTTTGCTTGCCGGCGTCGAATTGTAAGAACGGGTGATCCATCTGTATGCATATAAGCAACAAAAATCAGGCCAGACCTAAAAAATTTTGGTCCGGCACCAGAACAGTGACTTTGAAGTATTCTGTTTGCTATTATCAGATGCCGTACGGCCGTGCGGATGAGTTGCACGGCCGTGCGGATTCAAACCACACACTGTTCAATGCCGTGCGGATGAATTGCACGGTCGTGCATCGTCTGCAGTTCCTAAAAATCCAGTCCATTCACTGAATTCGATTGTTTTACCATAAATCAAGATGTTTTCTCAGTGAATGGACTAAGGGTTCCTGATTGGGGCCTTCATTCGCCTAATTTTGCCAAGAATAGGGTTTGATTGTCGTTTATGAAGAAAACCCCAAAATTTTCTTGAACAAGAACCCTAATCTACCCTAGAACAGAATAAAAGATGCAAAACGAGATGGGGATTCATACCTTGACTGAAGATTATGGAAAATCCTTACAAAAAGTGGTGATTTTTTAGAGAGTGCGAGTGTGGAAACGGCAGTGCGGCTAGGGTTTCGAATGAGAGTAGGTTTTTTCTGAAACACGCGTATTTATACTTACTAAACAAACTGTCAGAAAAGGATACGCACGGCCGTGCGCAGATGTGAACGGTCGTGAGGATTTGAAATCTCAAAATCCTAGTCACTAATCTCGGTCCGCACGGGCGTGCGGATGGTTGCACGGTAGTGCGTGGCCGGGAAGTAAGTCTGCACTGACGTTCCTGCAGATGCAACTCTAAAGTGCACGGTCGTGCGGATCAGTTGCACGGCCGTGCGGCATCTGGCAGTCTGCAGATTTTTGCAGAAAATGCACCCAGCTCTGTATTTTCGCCAAAATTACCAACTTTTCAAGTGTTTTAGCCGTTTGAACATTGTTTCAACCACAGAACTCTCTAAGGCATGAATCAAAACATGGAAACCTATAACTTAACGAAAAACAAAGAAATCGCGAAATAAACACTAAATATTGACATACTTACATATTTACCCTTGGCATGTAAATTACGCCCACTAAATTTTTTTCTCCGCGAGTCGATAGCTGGACTCTCCTCCCCACACTTATTACACGTGCGGGGCATGGAGTTCAATGACCTCCACCGCCGAGTCAACAGGTCCATTAACATAAAGCTTTAGCCGATGACCGTTGACTTTAATTGTTACCCCGTTTGAGTCCTCGATGACTATAGTGCCGTAGGGGAATACTTCCTTGACTGTGTACGGCCCTGTCCATCGGGACTTCAACTTCCCGGGGAACAACCTAAGCCGCGAGTTAAACAACAGCACGAGATCTCCTACTTGGAACTCCTTGTGATCTTTCAGGCGCTTATCATGTAGTCTTTTTGTACGCTCTTTATATAGGCAAGAGTTCTCGTAGGCGTGGTTCCTCAATTCTACGAGCTCATGGATCTGCAAGAAGCGAGCCTCACCACCACTCTTCATATCCAAATTTGCAGTCTTTAACGCCCACCATGCCTTGTGCTCCAACTTGACTGGCAGATGACACGCTTTCCCGTAAACCAGCCTATACGGAGTAGTCCCTATAGGCGTTTTGTACGCTGTTCAGAAAGCCCATAGCACGTCATCCAGCTTGTCCGCCCTATCCTTGTTGTTTTGACCTACCGACCGCTCAAGGATCCTCTTCAGTCCCTAGTTTGTGACCTCTACTTGCCCGCTCATCTGGGGTGGTATGGTGTAGCTAGTCTGTGGTGAACACCATATCAAGACAGGGCCTTTTCTAATTGCGCATTACAAAAATGCGTTTCGCGGTCACTGATAAGTGCCTTCGGGGCGCCAAACCGGGCAAACAAGCTTTTTAAGAACCTCACAACTACTCTGGCGTCATTTGTGGGTAAGGCTTGCGCCTCGGCCCATTTCGAGACGTAGTCCAGAGCTACCAGGATATACTTATTACCGCGTGAGGATAGGAATGGTCCCATGAAGTCGATGCCCCAAACATCGAATACTTCACAGATCTGGATCGAATTCTGAGGCATTTTGTTGCGCGCGGATAGATTCGATGCCCTCTGGCATGCATCGCACGCTCGCACCAACTTCTGCGCATCATGAAAAATTGTAGGCCAAAAAAACCGGCATCTAACACCTTCTTCACGGTGTAGTTGGCTCCGTGGTGACCTCCGGTAGGCCCTTCATGACATTGGCGCAGAATGTCGACTGCCTCCTCTCCAAACACACATCTACGAATCACGTGATCCGCTCCGACTCGAAATAAGAATGGGTCATCCCAAATATAATGCTTAAGGTCTGCAAAGAACTTCCTCTTCTACTGATGCGTTAATCCTTTGACGAGGATCCACAGGCTAGATAGTTCACAAAGTCGGCAAACCAGGGCGACTCATCTCTCACCTCTACGCTCATGAGGAACTCACGGGGGAAATTGTCGTTTATTGGTGTCCTCCACGTCTCCTCGGAATCTCCGCGCTCGAGTCTTGAGAGATGATCAGCCGCAACGTTTAGCGCACCCTTGTTATCTTGAATCTCGATATCGAATTCTTGCAGCAATATCATCCATCTAATCAGACGTGGTTTCGCGTCTTGTTTGCTGAAAAGATATCGGATAGCAGCGTGATCCGTATATACAATAGTCTTGGACAACACAAGGTACGATCTAAACTTATCAAACGCGAAAACTACCGCCAAAAGCTCCTTCTCCGTAGTAGTGTAGTTTTCATGCGCATCGTCGAAATGTCTTACTGGCGTAGTATATAGGATGAAAGTGCCTCTCCTTTCGTTGTCCCAAGACTGCCCCTATAGCGAAATTGCTGGCGTCGCACATAATCTTAAATGGTAACGCCCAATTCAGTGCAACCAAAATAGGGGCTTCAACAAGCCTTCGCTTCAACAAACTGAATGCCGTCAGGCATTCTTCTGAAAACACAAACGGAACATCCTTCTCCAACAAACGGGTCATGGGTCTTGCGATTTTTGAAAAATCTTTGATGAATCGCCTGTAGAACCCAGCATGACCAAGGAAACTCCTAACTGCTCTGACTAAGGTAGGGGTGGAAGTTTAGAAATAACATCCACTTTGGCTGGATCAACCTCCAGCCCCGCTTGCGAGATCCTGTGCCCGAGAACTATCCCTTCCTTCACCATGAAGTGACACTTCTCCCAGTTGAGCACAAGATTTGTCTCTTCGCACCTCATCAGCATCTTTTTCAAATTTTTCAGACAATGGTCGAAAGAACTCCCAAAAACAGTAAAATCATCCATGAACACCTCCCTGGAGTCTCCAATCATGTCATGGAAAATGGCAACCATGCAGCGCTGAAATGTAACCGGCGCATTGCACAACCCAAAAGGAATACGCCGGTAGGCGAATGTGCCGAAGGGACATTTTGAAAGTAGTCTTCTCCTGATCCTCAAGAGCGATCGGAATTTGAAAATAACCCGAAAACCCATCCAGAAAACAATAAAATGACTTCCCCGACAGACGTTCCAACATCTGATCGATGAATGGAAGCGGGAAGTGGTCCTTGCGGGTGGCGTCATTGAGTTTGTGGTAGTCGATGCAAACTCGCCATCCGATGACGGTACGGGTCGAATAAATTCATTCTTGTCGTTTGAGACTATAGTTACTCCTCCTTTCTTGGGCACTACTTGCACAGGGCTCACCCATACTGAATCAGAGATAGGATATATTAACCCTGCATCAAGTAACTTAATCACCTCTTTCTTTACGACGTCTTGCATGTTCTGGTTTAACCGCCTCTGAGGTTTAGCACACGGCTTGTAATCATCCTCCATCAGAATCTTATGAGTACAGAAGGAAGGATTGATGCCTTTGATGTCCATAATCTTCCACGCCATGGCTTTCTTATGAAGTTTCAGTACCTCGAGAAGTTTCCTCTTCTCCTCTTCCTCTAAGGATGATGAAATAATGACCGGAAGATGACATTCCTCGTCTAGAAATGCATACTCGAGATGTTGCGGGAGTTGTTTTAACTCCAATAAACGGCGGATCCTCTACTGAAGGCTTCACTTTCCTTCAACTTAACAATCAATCTCCACAAATCTATCTGGACTATGGGAACCATAATCACTGACTTACAAACCGGCTGCTCAAGTCTGTGCAAATCCGAATCTATCTCCTCAACGGTGCCTTGAAAATGAGAGTTCACAAAGGTATCGACAATGTCGACATAATAAAGCATATCATCTTGGCTTGTGGGTGCTGCAGCGACCTTGAATGTCGAAGGTCACATGCTCATCATTAACTCGGAGCGTGATTTGGCCTGCGGCCACATCTACAATCGTCCTCGCGGTATTGAGGAACTGGCGTCCGAGTATCAAAGGCACCTTGGAGTCTTCATCCATGTCCAGAATGACAAAATCTACGGGAAACACGAATTTGTCGATCTTAACTAGCATGTTTTCAACAAACCCGCGCGGATACTTGATCGGTCGATCAACAAGTCGAATACTCATCCTGTAGGTGATGGCTCACCTAGATCTAGCTTAGCAAAAACCTTATACGGCATAAGGTTTATGCTTGCTCCCAAATCAGCCAATGCGTGGCTGACAGACATGCTGCCTATAAGGCAAGGAAGGGTGAAACTGCCCGGATCTCCCATCTTTTCGGGTAAACGATTTTGAAGAATAGCCAAACAATTCTCATTCATTAAAACACACGACATGTCCTCGAGCTTTTGCTTATTCGTGAGGATGTCCTTCAGGAACTTAGCGTATTTTGGCATTTGAGCCAACGCATCAACAAATGGTATGTTTATATGCAACTGTTTGAACATCTCAAGAAACTTACCATATTGTTCTTCATTCCTTTGCTTCTTCAGTCTGCCCGAATACGGAACTGCAGGAGTATAATCTGTAACTGGCTTCTAGAGCTGTGCTTACTTGCTGGGACTCGCCTAGCGTGCACCTCGTCCGAAGCGTCAGTATAGACCGTCTCAGTGATCGGTGGTGAGTCCGATATGTCAGGTCCGTGGCTTTACCACTCCTCGTCATTACCGCATTAACGTGCCCTCTTGGGTTGGGCTCTGTTTTGCCCGGAAGACTGCCCTGAGGTCATTCTAACAACATCTTAGCTAACTGGCCCACTTGATTCTTAATGGCCTGAATGGAGGCCTTTTGACTCCTCATCTCCCCTTCTTGGGCCATGAAACGCTCTTCGTGCTGCTGATAACGCTTTTCAGCCAACTAGTTCCACTGTTTGAATTGATCAAAAGTTGCGCCATCATTTCCTCCAGCTTAGAGTTATTTTAAGGGGCTTGTTGTTGGGAACTGCTCCTGGCACCCTGATTATGGTACATATTGGAATGCGGCTGGTAGGAGCGACTCTGAGACTGAAAAGATTAACCATAGGATTGCTGTGGAGCGGGAGCATCGCTGAGCATACCCGAGTGGGTTTTGGTTACCTGAACCACCCTTCCACCCAAATTTTGGGTGATTCTTCCATCCCGGATTATATGTGTTGCTATAGGGGTTATTTTGGGGTCTAATTTGATTACCTAGATAATCCACCTCCTGAGGCCTGTAAACATAACTCCCTGTTTGCATGCACCCAACTCATGTGAAATCCACACTACTCGCATGAAGATTGAACCCGCGAAATATTATGAGCTTGATCGATTTTTGCAGCAAGGGCTCCAATCTGAGCAGTAAGAGCCGTGTAAGTATCAACAGCATGAACTCCAGAACGAGATGATGTCCTACCTCTCTCTCTGGCTTGACCAGAACTAGACTTCAAAGCAGCTTTCTCGATAATCGCGTAAGCTTCATTTGGCGTCTTCGTTCCTAGATCTCCTCCTGCATACATGTCCAAACGCTCCTACGAATCATAGTTTAGTCCTTGGTAGAAGGTTAATACAAGCTGGCTTTTGGACAAACCATGATGTGGGACGTCAATAAGAAGATCCCTAAACCTCTCCCAAGCAGCGTGTAAGGACTCTCCATCATCCTGTCGAAACGTCATGATGCGGTTCTTCAACTTAGCTGTTTTCTCTAGAGGGAAGTACTTTTGCATAAACAGCTCCGCCATTGCATTCCAGGTAGTAATGGATCCTGCGGGAAGTGATAGAAGCCAAGCTCGGGCTTTGTCTCGCAAAGAGAACGGATAGAGCCGCAATCGGATTGCATTGTCGGAAAAATCTCGAATCTTGAAAGTAGAGCATACCTCAAGAAATGCAGCAATATGTCGACCTGGGTCTTCGTGATCCTTTCCATCAAACTGCATCGAATTTTGTAACATGTTTATGATGTTGGATTTAATCTCGAAATTCGGCGCCACCACAGTCGGTCGGGCGATACTAGGTTGCAGGCCTTCGCCTCCCGGATGGCCGGTCTCATTCAATGACCGGTCGTCGTCTCTGCCATGGTGCTCCCCCCTTCGACCTCTGAGTTTTCACTCTCAGCAAATATCTCCGACTCGTCTACTTCAGCTGAGATAAGTTGTGCAACAGCACATGACCTTTCTCGAAGTCTCCTACTTCTCCGTAGGTCACGTTCCTGGTCGTCAGATGGCTCAGCAGCAGCGGGCGCGAGGGTTGAGGACATCAACCTGTAAGAAAGGGATAAGCACATCCCGAAACGATTAAATAAATTATAATAGTATATTAAATAGTATTTTATTAATAGAATATTATTATAATATTATAATATTATTATTATATTTTTTCAATCAATTTATTTTCGAATTCGGGCGTGCAAATAAATATCTATCTTGCAAAAATATATATATACAAACAAATGAACAAATAAATAATTATAAACAAATATTCATAAGCATGTACACCGGTAAAGAAGTGACTCGGATCGTTCCAAAGGTTAGCCGCGGTCCCGGCAACGGCGCCAAAAACTTGACGTGTGCGTATATATACATGTTTTTACAATGAATTTTAACGTGATAAACACACTTTAACCACCTAAAATTATTCTTTAGCGAGCTATTGATATATTTTCATGTGAATCTTTAAAAATAAGTTAGTCATCCGTTAAGAGTTTTCTAACCTCACTTTATTAAGGAAAGCAATACCGATAAACACAATATAAGCACCGAGACAAGCATAACGTAGATCATATCATAAACTTATCCATTTTGCAAGTCTTAAACATAAATCTACCAAGTTGGTTATTTTGGCCAGAAATACTCAACAAAGATTATGACCTATATTAAGAACCCGCAATAACACCATCTAACCCGTTAGAGCCCTTCCGTGTAAGAAAGCATTCTTGATCAAAATCCGATTATCTTTTATTAAACCAATACCCATTTCTATTTTCATGGTGTAAACATATTAATCAAGTTAACAGTTCACTAATAAATGATTAATTATGGGGTTTATTCAACTTATCCTAACTAACCATTTACTAATCATCCAAGATAAACAATCATAATCAAGAATCCAACATCGATGAAACAAGATTGCCATATGATCATCAAGATTCAAACATGAACAGTTGACTGAGCTTCATTTTAACTTGATAACAAACTAAATATTGATCATAAAACAAGTGTTTTTCATAATATTCATAACATGTTACATAAACATCATCTCAATGCTTGCAAATGTGATCAGAATTTATATTAAGCACAAGAAATCAAACCATAAACAAGCAAGGATTTGATGGATTGGATGAATGATAAGCTTCTTGCAACCTTGAGGCTTGAAACCGTCCTGATCAGAGAGCTCCCGCACCTCAGAAATCGCCCAGGAACTTGGAAAAATACCCAATATTTTGATCAGTCGCGAATGCTCTGTTTTTATAGACAATTTTCATATCCGCACAGCCGTGCACTTTATCCGCATGGCCGTGCGCATCAGCATTACGTCACTGCAGGGCATGGGCAAACAAGTGGATGTTTGAGCGGCAAAATCTTCAGATGTGCACGGCCGTGCCAATGATTTGCACGATTGTGCCAAGGCTTCAGGCTACATGTGATCAGCAATCAAGTCGCGCACGGCCGTGCCAATGGGCCGCACGGCCGTGCGTGCCGAGAAATGAGTTGCAATGCCTCTCGTACGGTCAATGCTTCCAAGATCGCAAGTCTCGCGCAGCCGTGCCAAAGGTTGCACGGCCGTGCGTTATCTGTAACTTCAGCAGAATCTGCAGAATTTATCCGGAACGCTCGTTAATCCCTCTTTTTCTCCAACTTTGTCTGCGGTACGTCGTTTTAGACCTGAAAATATAAAATCAACCGATTAAGTACCTATACGATGATATTTTAGCCAAAATGCACAAAACTGGGGCAAAATGGGGAACTAAATTATGTGTATTTTAACGTATATCACCCATGCACCTATGGACTCCAGAGGACATCAAGATCATCATGGGGGTATATCATGGTATGGGACACACGAGTATCTTAGTATAATATTACCTTAAGCGTATCATAATGCCTGAACTACAATGGTTGAGTTTTAGATTTAAATGGACAAGTATATTGACAATCACTTAGACCAATTGAACCTGCTCGTACTGAAAAATGTTCCTTGGTTAGCTTTTGAAACGATTTGATCCCTTAGCAAGGTTGTGTTAAATGTTTATGTCTGTCTCAATTAGTTCTTCTTTGTGAAATGTTAAAAGGTGGTTGGATGCTTGGTTAGTCTACTTGATGAATTTTGGTGAGATGGTTTCTGTCAAGAGATATTGGACTGGCCCAGTGTGGTTTGGGATTTGGGCCAGCCTAATAAAATTGGTTAAAAGTTTAAAAATTGGAAACTCAAGTTACTGTCCAGATTGGGCTTCATTAGGCCCTATTCCGGATTGGGCTTTTCCGGAAAGGCCCATTTCGACTTTTCCGGACAGGCCCACTGTGTTACTGTTCCGGATTGGGCCTGTCACAAGCCCAATCCGGATTCAAAATCTCAGGCCCAAGCCCATTTCGGACATATAAAGGCATCTTTGATTTCTCATTTTGGATTATCTGAAATCCAAAATAGTGTCTCTTCTCTGATTCTCTCTCTTTTGCGAATTGTGCATCTCGGAAAATTCATTCCGGATTAGGTATAACTGCACTACACATATGCATTCCGGATTAAAATTATGAATATTTAATGCATTTTCAAGTTCTTAGGTATTCCAGATTGCATTCCAACTCGGATTTCATTTCGGATTGGATCTTCATCCGGAATGACTATCCATCCGAGATACAATGAATAATCCGGATTGGATTTTGAACCTTTCATCCGGATTGCATATTGGACCTTTCAACCGGATTTCATATTAAACTATCAGTAATCCGGATTTGAGGTTTTGAACCTTTTATCTGGTTTGAACCTTTTCAACTGTGGAACCCTATAATTAATTTGAACTCGTATTAATTTGAACCTTGACTTCTGTTTGACCTATCTAGTTAGTTTTTAACTGCCATATTGCTAAACTCCGTTAATTTCTGTTAGTGGGATTTAACTTGGTTGATGTTTTTTATAGATATGGTTGAAGAAGCATTTGACGCGGTGATCTGGTTGAGGAGCAATTCCACAACCAGGCCGGGTATCTCTCAGACCCGCCAGCAGAGTTCTTCCAGGAGTTTCAGCTATGATAGTAGGGCTCAACGCATGCAAGATCACATATTCCCTCCGTGCTAACCCAGTGATTTATAGAGATCTAGTACATTCGTTTTGGAAAAGAGCACGTATTCAGCCGAGGGGTGAAGATGGTAGACCATTTATTCGTTCGCAGATTCAGGGGAAAGAGATTGTGGTGAATGAAGCATGTGTGAGAGAGATGCTGCAGCTTACCGATACTTTCAGTGATCCAACCACTTACGCCAAAGAGAAGGTGTTGCATGTGCTTATGGAGATGGGATATGAGGGTTCTTATCCACCACTATTGAAGAAAATGTTTTCGGCTTATTGGCAGTTGCTCGTACATATGTTCATGCAGTGTGTGTCGGAAAACAAGGGCGGTCTGGATCAGCCAAATCAAGCCTAGACATCTGCGATAGTTTCGTTAGTTATGGACTGGAAGTATAACTATTCTGGTTATATCTTCAACAACATCAAGAAAATCTTAGAGCAGTCCAAGAAGCGGATGTTCCTTTTGTACCCACGCTTTGTCCAGCTCATACTAGATGCCCGCTATCCTGATTTGGCGAAGGATGCTACAGATGCCAACCTGCTTAATATGAAGTCGATGGGGCCTACTATTTTTGCTACAATGAAGAAGAACCGCTACTTCCAAGACAGTGTTTGTAGGTCGGTTTGCCTTGAAGAAATTCGGGAAGTTTTCTGAGGTTGTTGGTTTGAATGTTCCACCACCTCCTCCGCCTCCAGTTAATGCTATAGTGGCCGAAGAACACGACATACCTGCCAAAGAAAAGGAGATAGAGGTAGAGGACTTAGTCACTGATGATGAAGATGATGTTGGGCAAGCATTTCTTGACGATCTCGATGAGTTCAATGCCACTTTGACTCCCGCTTTACCAGAATATCATCCGAGAACTTAGAATCCTTTATTGCTCACTTGAAAGATATCCAGGAGAAACAAGGTGATCCGCCACTCGACATTCAATCTATTGCTGCACCAACTGCTCAGATTGAAGAAGATGACGAAGATGAAGAAGATGAGGTGCCATTGATCAAGAGGCGAAGAACTGGGCCGAGCATTCCATCTAGTACACCTGAAGCTCCTGTTGTTTTCTTTGTTGTTGAATCTGAATTGATCACGTCTACTGTTTCTGAGGTTATCACTGTTGAATCTGTTGCTCATACTTCGATGGTTGACACACTGGTTTCATCTGCACAGCAAACCGCTCCTATTATTATACAGTCTACCGTTGTGTTGATTCCTGCTGACACGATTCTACAAATGATGGAGTTTGGAGGCAATTCATCAGGTGCTGGTGGTTTGGAAGTAGGTGGTAGTGGAGTTGGTTATACTGATGATGTTGCTGAAGATTATGTGCGAAGATCAGAGAAAAGGGCATTTGAGTTCGGCGGATTGGATAGTGACGATGATGATGCAGTGGTTGATGTAGTAGATTTGAAGAAACGGGTGGTTGTGTTGGAACAAGAGGTTATTTTAAAGGATGATTAGATTGCCTCTCTGCAAAATCGTTTAGACGTTCGAGATCAGACTATTGATCAGCTGCAGGGAGATGTTACAATGCTTATGACTCTGGTGTTTGATTTAAGGGGCAAGCTGGAAAACAAGTTTGGAAGGGAGTTTAGTGATCCTACTGATGACCCGATGAAAGTTGAGACTAGACATCGTGCGGCACAACAGCGAATGGCTGAAGAAACTGAAGAACAAAGATTGGCAGCGCGCAGTTGCAGCTGATGGTCAAGCGGGTCTAGATGATTATATGAGCGATCCACGCATGAAATTTACGGCGAGTCAGAAACGTGCTGCTGATCAGAAGAAGAAGAAGCAAATTGTCTTATTGAAGAATGTTAATATGAATCCACTAGATGAGAATTTTCAGCTTAAGGATCCAACCAATCAGTCCGAGAGATATGTGATGGATTTGGGATCAAGTTACTACAGTAAGGTGGGAAACAAGTCCAAGGTGCTCAGTTGGATGTATGATCATGTTTAAAGTATGTGGATTATCGTGCGACAGGATGGAACCCGTGAATACTATTCGAAAGAGTCGCAATTCAAGACATGGACTAAAGTTGCATTGACTGATCTTTTGAGAGCTCCATACACTGATGATGACACTACAGAGCACGGATCCGAGTGGAGATTCTTCAAGAAGCTTGAACGTGAGGTTAGGAGTGGCTTTAAGAATATGAAGACTGCTAATCCGTATTTGAGAGCGGCTAAAGGAGTTTGCGATGCGCACACGGGCAAGAGGTTCAAATCGGTGATGTGGCCTCCAACCGACAAAGAATTAGTTATCCCGGTTGCTCCTACCTTTCCTAAGGGAATTTTGAAGAACTTCAACTTTTGGTTATACGATCCTAAAGTCAGAAGTGTTGCTATTGTGACTAAAGAGAAAGCGTTCAGGGTCAACGATGTGGTGGATTTGGTTAGCTTTCACGACGAAGACCTGCAGGTTCTTGCGTCGCATCTTGCGTCGCATCAAATTAGAACTGTTGAGTTGTATGAGGTTTGTGCTAAGGATTGGACTGTTACGGTTGCTGATATCATTGCAGGAAGACTAGGTGTGGATGCTCAACCGAAAGACCAATTAAGTAAACCTAGGGGGAGAATGTTGGGCTTGGATTATAAAGGTTTATTCATTACGGATGTATTTGGGCTTATGGGGTATATGTGGGCTTCCTAGTTCCTAATGGGCCTAGGGTTGTAATTATGGGCTTAATGTTGATTATAAATAGAGGGGCTAGGTCATAGAGAAAAGGTTAGAGAGTTGAAAGCAAAAAACTTGTATCTGACATCTTTGGTGTATGCAAGTTAAGATTATTCAAAGTTATTCAATTTTTTCTTCTTCCTAATCATAATTTCCGCTACTGATTAGGTTAGTGATACATGTTTGATCCGTTTACGGGACTTACAGGTGGAACAGTGGTTTGAGTTGTATTAGCCTTTTAGCAAGATTTGGAGGTGGAAGCTTTCTCAAGCTATCACTATTCTCCCCCTATTTAGCATCATCTGCAGGATGTCTGGGAGTTGGAGAAGCGCTTGTTACTTGAAGGACATAATCTTTTATGGTTTGATTTATGCTTGTGTGTTAGAGAATCTTGCTTTAACCATATTAGATTAACTCCATATGGATATTGTGAGTAGCATCTGTAGACTACTTTTGAAGTTGGAGATAAGATTGGGCGTGAAATCAAACTTTCTCTGCAAGTTCTGCATTTGTGGGAGGTGTAGAATTTTGTACCAGAATCTTCATCATATCTTTTATTTCAGCCACTGATGTTTCAAGATTCGATACTCTAGCCGTCAATTCTTTGTATCTTCATTCATCACCTAATCGAAGAGGGTCATCTGAATTCCTACTAGAGGTGGTTGTATCTGGTTTTGAACCAGATGCCCCTTTTTCTCGATACTTGAGACTTCAAATTGTTTATGAGTGTATAATAGTAGACTCAACAAGTGTTACCTTCAGGGGGTCTTAGTAATGTAACTACTGTCCAATTGTGAGACTGTGGTCTTTACAATTGTAGTAGCTACCCCACCTGAATACCTTCCTGTGTTACTTTGGACACAGGAGGTGTAATCTCCTCTGCTTGTGGGTTAACATTGATACCTGAACTTATCCTAGTCACCTATAGGGGTAGACTCTCAGTAATGTGTTGTTGAGAGGAACTAGGTTGATGCAAGTTAGGATCATCAAGTGTATCAAGGAATTTCTGTAAAAGGGATGGAAACATTGAAGTGGGTGGAGGTGTAGAAAGAGAATTAGCCCTGAAGAGGTGGTTGAGTAGAGATAAAAGTTAGGTACATCAAAGGCAAATCATACATCTGTAAACTGTCTGATCAATCAAGTCATCTTTCTCATCAGATATGAATGATTTAGATGTACTCATGGGGGTAACACATGGTTTCCAGTCATTCACGTCAAACTTTTTCAAAAGTGTTTTGGCATAGTGGTTTTGGTGAATGGAAGTTCCTTTTCTAATTATTGAACTTAGAGCCAAGAAAACATCGTAACTCCCCCATGGCATTCATTTTAAATTGAGCTATCATCAATTTTCTGACATCATCACACAGTTTGTCACATGTGGATCCAAAGATGTTATCATCCACAAAGATCTGAACAATTAACAAATCTTCCCTTCCATTTTAGAAAAAGAGTTTTATCAATTTTACCTCTTTTAAATTTGTTGGATAAGAAAAATGTGGATAAGGTATCATACTAGGCTCTGGATGCTTGTTTCAGTCCATACAGAGCTTTGTTTAGCTTGTAGACATAGTCAGAATGAAATGAGTCTTCAAATCCAGGTGGTTGACACATGTAGACCTCTTTTCAGATTTTACCATAGAGAAAAGCACTCTTTATATCCATTTGATACACCTTCATGTTATGGTTGACAACAAAGGCCAGGAAGAGTCTTATGGCTACTAACCTTGCTACAAGAGCAAAGGTTCATCATAGTCAATTCCTTCTTCCTGTTTATACCTTTGAACCACGAGCCTGACTTTGTTTTTTATAACAATACCTCTTTCATCAGTTATATTCTTGAAGACCCATTTTATACGACATGTGTCCTCTGGTAATGGTACAGGTTTCCAAACATGTTTTCTTTTAAACTGAAGAACCTTTTCTTGCATGGCTTCTACCAAACTGTAGTCTTTTAATACCTCTTGGTATTTGACAGGTTGGATGAGTGATAGAAAGCCTGCAAATAGGCAGACATTAGAGGGTTGGCTTCTTGAGAGCACTCCTTCATTGATGTCTCCTATAACTTGTTCTGGTGGATGAGATCTGTGGAGGATAGTGTTTCCAATGTATGGAATGATAGAATTTTGTGGTGAGGGGCATAAATGAGAATTTTCTGGTGAAACCTTTGTTACCATTGTAGTATGGTTAATAGTGGTTTCAAATGGTGGTGGAGGTATTGGCCCAAGTGGTGAGTTATGTGATGATGAGGGTAGATTAGTGGTTTAACCACAAGCAACATTAGAGGTTTGGAGTTGACTTTGGTCGACACTAGTTCCAGTCTTCATGGACTGACTATTGTTTGAGCAGAAGAACTTTGTGGATCAGATGTGACTTTGTACTGAGATGGTATTTCAGTGTCAAACCTGTAATCCTGTTGTGTTGCACTTTGTTTACCTGTATCAACACCAACCTTAGTAGTTACTTCTTCAAAATTGAGTTTATCAAGATCAAATAGTTCTGTAGGGTTTTTAGGGATTTTCGATGATGATAATTCATCAAATTTTACATTCAAAGTTTCTTCTATAGTCATGGTCCTTGTGTTAAACACTTTATAGGCTTTGGCTGTAGAAGAATATCCCAAGAAATATTCACAGTCCACTTTTGCTGCGAGCTTTGGAATTGAATGTTTGAGATTCAATATGAAGCATGGACAACCAAAGACTTTAAAAAATAATATCAATTGCTTTATTTTAAACAAAATCTCATAGGTAGTATTCTGATGCCTAGGATTTATTAAGACTCTGTTTTGAACATAGCAGGCAGTATTCACGGCTTCTGCCCGAAAGGAATGTGGTAAACCTAAATCTACAAGCATAGTCCTTACAGCCTCAATAAGGGTTCCTATTTTTTTCAATAACCCTATTTTGTTTAGGTGTTCTGGGAATACTGAATTGTCTCAGTATTCCTTTGGATATGCAGATTCATCAACCTCTTAGTTTCTGGATTTTGTCCCATTGTCACTTCTGATGGACTTTACAGGAAGATCATACTGTTTTTCTATTTTTATAATAGATTCTTTTAAGATTCATGCACACTCATCTTTTGAGTGAAAAAAAAAAAAGAATGTTCATATAAACCTAGAAAAATCATCAACTATCACTAAGAAGTATCGCTTATTTCTCAAGCTCATGATTTTTACTAGGCCAAACAAATCCATATGCAAAAGTTGTAAGCATTTGGTTGTTTTGGACTCTTCAATGGGTTTGTGTGAAACTTTGTGTTGTTTTCCTTTTAAACATGAGACACAATGTTGACGTGATGCGAGCGTGAGTGATTTTTAGATATATTTTAAGTACTTTTTACTCGTTTATTCAAGGTTTAAACTTATAAAAACACAATATGCAACTATCACTTCCTACAACACACTAGGGCAAGTGCGTCCATCGTTGGCATAGTATAGTGATGGTAAGATACTCAGGTCGTCCAAGGACACAAGAGCTTTTAATAGCGGAATATAATTGATGTCTAATCTAATAAAAATTTTCGTAAAGGTTTTTCATAAGTAAAAATAAAGAAATAACTAAAGTAACGAAAGAAACAACTAAAGTAATGAAAGAAACAAATAAACAAGATAAATCACTTGGTTTCAACTTATTATTTATGTATCCTTTGATGATTTCCATGCTTTGGGTTTTTTTAAGAGATTATCTTAGTTAATGTGGCATGTCCCCCTTTGGAGGCAACACTACCCTAAGCCATATTGGTCTGAGTCAGCATGGATATAGTCCTGCAAGGCCGTAATATTGAAAGATAATTAAGTAAGTTATTAAAAGCGTTTTATAATATTTAATAACTGTTTTATAATATTGGAATCTTAATTATTAACTATATTATTTTTTTAACCACGATGTAAGACACGGGATTCTAACCTAGTATATCTATAAAAGAAATGTATTCATGTATTTCTTTTTCTTTTTTTAAGACAAATATCATTTTAATTCATGATCAAAAATGAATTACTTCGTTTTGTTATACATGATCTCGCAATAACTATTGATTTATATAGATTTCTTTCTCTATGTATATTCAGAGAACAGTTAAAATAGAAGCAAAATCAAGTTTTGATAACTCGTAGAAACTCGACTTACAGTTTATCTTTTCAAAAAAGAAATTCACCAATATATTTTTAAAGAATTAGCTTTCAGTAAAAAAAATAAGACATTTTGTACGATAAGACAGTAGGCACTTTTATATGCCGCTACAGTGATTAACCCCACTGTAAATCAAACTTGCATGTCGAAAAAAACCCGGCTCGTAAACCTTATTTGGTTTTTTTCACATGGGGCTTTGTTATGTGTTGCTACCTTTGTACAAAATTTGGTTGAAAAACTTATACGGGAAATGGGGTTCCCACAAGTTCTCTCACTCAAAGGTGGTTTTTATTTGAAAGTCCATATATATATAGAGAGAGAGAGAGAGAGACATCCCTTGTTATGAACCTGATTTATGATACACTGTTTAATTAATAAGTATTTATGTATAATTTATATTCCCAAAGAAAATCAATTCATGTCCTAACAAAGTGTTTTAAAAATCTTTCTTAGATGTCGCTCTAGAAATTGTGAAAACTTATCCAACACTTCGTACTGGAAGTGTACTTGGACTTTTGGCTCGCAAGCCTGAAGCATTTCCTGAAACAAAATTTAAAATCATACCGACAACAATCAATTGGTCAGACATCTCTACTCCAAGATTCTTATATCATATGACCAACCATCTCAAAATAAGCACGTTGGTAGTAAAACTGGACCTATAGAAACGTCTGAACCATTTCTAAAAACGAAATACAACTTCATCAAAAAAAACCATCAAGTCAGGTAAACATCTCTACACATCACTGATTATTACTCATTGAACACCTCAAGCACTTATTTTGTTTTTTTAGAACTTATTAATATATTTTAAAATTAATTTATATGTTTGTGTGTCTAGTATGTCTTTATTAAAACACCTTCCGTTTGCTTGGATATATTAACCTTCCGTAACATTTTATTTCATTATACGTTTAGTTACATGAATAGAAAGTCATCAAGTGTTCTACACGTTAATAATGCATTTTTGTTCTTTCTATATATTAATGTATAAATACTGGTTACATATCATTTTTCATTTTATATATGAATCTGGGCATATGTTCAAGGGAAATGGTTATTGTAAAATGGTTATCGTAAAAGAGTTGTTATGAAGGGTAGGAGATCTTTAAAGACAAGTGTATTAAAGGAATGATCAATATTATTGACTTTTAAATCTACTTTCTTTATGATTTTCAAAGGGTTATAAATTTTTATACAATAATATATTTTTTTAAATTACATCATATTAATGAACAGGTTTTTTTTTTTTTGAATTTGAGTAGTCTATTGTTATAGTTTTTCGTAATTTTTATTTTTTTTTACAGGATACCTGATTACACATTTAATATAATTTGTTATAATTGATGTTATTACAGTTATGCTTATTACGTGATTACACATTCAATAATAAGAACTTAATTATTTATGTTTAATTACATGATTAAATATGTAATCTACGACATTACATGGTTATTATAGGTTGATTGGTTAATGTTTTGTATTACATTCATACTTAATACGTAATTAGACCTAAAATATTAGTAGGGATGGCAATGGGACGGGTTTAGGTAATACCAAACCCGTCCCAAAACCCGTTGGGTTGCTAAAGGTTAAATACCCATGGGGTATCGGGTATACTAACATGTTTCGGGTAAACCTGTTAATCTAAAAAAATTACCCGTTGGGTATACCCGACCCAAAACCCAACGGGTATCTATCGGATAACTACTAATTAGTTACATTTACTATTAAAAATATATCAAATAACTACAATGTACATGAAATAAACTACCTATATCTAAAAACATGGATGTATCATATATACATATTAAAAAATATAAAAGAATTATACCAGGTATACAATCGGGTAAATGGGCACACGTTATCGGGTAATTGGGTCGGGTAAACAGGTATATCACCAAATCCCAAACCCGTGAAAATAAAAACGATTCCCAAACCCGATTATCCGACCCCAAACCCGTCCCAAATACGTCGGGTTTCGGGTTTACCCATCAGGTTTGGGTTTGGGTTCGGGTTCGGGTTCGGGTTCGATTGTCATCCCTAAATTTTAGGCATTCCGTTTTTGTTTTTTATTACCGTTATAGTTAGTACGTAATTAATAACTATAACGAAATACTATAATGAAATCACAAAATTGGTATTCAAAATCGCATAATCACGTAATAGTACATAGTCGACTATTGTTACGTAATTACATACTGATACCTAATCACGTAATGTTATAGTTGTTTCAAGAATAAAATGTGTATAATGTAATTACGAGTACATAATCATAATCACATAATTGGTATTCAAAATACTATAATGAAATCACATAATCACGTAATAGTACATAGTCGACTATTGTTATGTAATTACATACTGATACCTAATCACGTAACATTATAATTGTTTCAAGAATAAAATATGTATAACGTAATTACGAGTACATAATCATATAACGTTAGAGCTTATAAAATATTTTCTTTAATTAAGAAAACTAGCAGTAGCCTACTCAAATTAAAGAAAATCATTAAGAAAACTAGCAGTAACCTAATCAAATTAAAGAAAATCGAGAGCCCGTTAATACAAGGTAATTTATTTTAAAAATATTATTATATGAAAAAGTTATAGATATTTAAAAATTATGGTGGAATTAGGTATATCGTTTACCAATATTTATTTTGTGTCACATGAATTTTACATTCAAGGACCATCTAATCTCAATCATTTAATTACTTGATCATGGGTCCAAAACTTTTTTTAAGCTTCGCACGCTAAGAAATTCTTGTGCTTAATCCTTTCCCTATGTTCTACTTCTAGTTTGTATTTAATTAAATTAAAATCAAAATTTTAAATTGGTAAAACACAATAAAATAAGTGCTTATAAAACGATCCATTTGAATATTTGATTCTCTCGTCATTGAGAAACAAGTTTTCCTTGTAAATAAAACCCACTTAAAATTATCTCATCACGCGAGTAGTATAAATTTTGCTCCATTAAATTTTTGTTGTTGTTTTAGTTTCCTCGTGCATTGGTTTAAAGGGGGGTTACCATGCAAAGGAAGATTACGCATTGGAATTACTAAGAATCGTTTGGGGAGATATAGCAAAAAAATCTAAGAAAGATATTGATGATGCAATAAGAGGACCGCCAGATACGAACCAAGCCAACAAACCACAGACGAAGCTACAGTCCCTCATTCTCAACGTATAGTGAACATGCATATTGTATCCAGAACATAATTAAGCAAATGCCGGCTACCGAAAAAGATCATCAAGTTCTACGACTACAAAAACGTGTTTCTGAACATATTGCTAAAATGCATGTTGAAACAAATGGTATAATCACAGCACCTGCAAAAAAGCAAACATACTCTTCTCGAATATTATTTCTTGCTGCAGAAACTGGTAATACTAAATTTGTAGTTGAGCTCATCCGTCAATATCCTGATCTTATATGGAAAGTAAACGCTGACAAGCTAAGTATATTCCACATTGCTGTCAAACATCGTCATGAAGGTATCTACAACCTATTATATGAGATAGGCTCAATGAAAGATTTGATTACTCCTCTTAAAGATGAAAAGCAAAACAATATGTTGCATTTCCTCGGAAAAAAGCAAAGCGAAAGCGACTCGAATATGTTTCAGGAGTTGCTTTACAAATGCAACGAGAACTATTATGGTTTAAGGTACATATAGTTTTTCCCCTAAACTTTTTATTTCTTATAATGATGAGTAAACATGAATTTCAAGTCCTTTACTAATTGATAGCTAATGAATATGAGCTCAAATAAGAGACTCATTTGGGTTAGGAATTGCTACATATGTGTCTTGATTTTTTTTTAAAAGGTAGTTTTTTAAATTAAAATAATTTGTAAAAGTAGGAAGAAACAAACTTATCCATTGACCTCATCACGAATGGCAGAACAAAAGGGTGAAGAGGATCTGTTGAACATCACTCACTAAAATTTATTAGATTTTTATATAAGCATGAGTTTTCTTTTAAGAAAAACATGAATGGACCACATAGTTGTAACCAGTTGAGAAGAGAACCTTACGATTACCTCGACTAAAAGTTCTAGTTCTGCACTGTCCGCCACTCTAACAGCGATTGTAGTGTCTTTGATTTTGTATGTTGCATTGAAGGAAGTAGAGGGTATGATTCCTCCTTCTTATAAGGAACGAAAGAATGAAGATGGTTTAACACCAGAGGAGTTATTTACAAAGGAACACAAAGAATTGGTGACTGAAGGCGAGAAGTGGATGAAAGACACTGCTAGTCAATGTATGGTTGTTGCATCGCTTATTGCAACCATAGTTTTTGCTGCAGCTTTTACAGTTCCCGGTGGATACAACCAAGATGATGGTATCCCAATCTTCCGTTCAAAAGCAACCTTTATGGTGTTCGTTGTGGCAGATGCCATTTCCCTATTTGCATCATCTGCTTCAATTCTGATGTTCCTTTCTATCCTCACATCTCGTTATGCTCAACGTGATTTTTTGGAATCATTACCGAAAAAACTCATGTTAGGTCTTGCAACTCTTTTCCTCTCTATAGTAACCATGACAGTCGCTTTTAGTGTCAGCTTTTTCATATTTTATCAAAAGGGTCAGATATGGATGCCAATCCTTATTGGTGCCATTGCTCTGATGCCGGTCTTCCTATATGTGGTGCTGCAATTTGGCCTCTTTTTTATGTAATTCGATCCACTTACATTTCTAGGTACCTATTTAAGCCCAAAAAACAGGTTCTTTACTATAAAAACCCCAAGTTCTAACCATTATCGCTTTTCAATTGTACTGGGCTTTTCAAGATGTAATTTTTATATTTTATATAGATGATTATGTATTTTTCTAAATGTAGATTTGTATTGACAGCATAGTTTTTCTTTTCCGCATGAAGCTCTTAAACTGATTGGCTCATGGGTATCACTCTACAACATAATTTATATATCAACTCAAGCAATGTTTGAGCACTTCTTAAGATAGCTTTCACTATTGTGGAATGTGAAACATCACGTGTGAATCATAAACCATTTCAGATGGTACCTAAAAAGGTTAGATTTAAGATTTAGAAACAATTACAAGAAGAATAACGAACAAAAACAAGCTGTATTCATTATGATAATCATATATATGGACGGTAAATTGTTGGAAATGGCACTTCACAATGGCTTAGATTCCTAAATCTTAACTTAATAATTATTTGAAACAATATAATGCCTTAAACCATGATATGTAACACCTCACCCTGAAAGTATATTACTTGTCAATGTTACAAAATCAAAACACTAAAAAAGTCAATGACCTTTTAATGCATTGGCAGCCCCATGACCTTCTAAAGTGGAGGTGATGGGTTCGAGTCTCGCCTAGAGCAAAAATGCTCTGGATTGAGGTGGGGTTTTATCACAGTGGCCTTCGGGCGGTAGATTTCCTCTAGAATGGTGGCAGGTCAGGTCACCAACGCCGTCTACATTCGCGGATATGGGTGGCCTTTTGTCATCGGGTTTACCCGGGTGATCAAACTTTTGTTGATCGTTCAAATAATAAATACTAGTAAATACTAGTTTATCAATACTCAAAATGTTACAATCATTTAAGTTCCGAGTTTTCGGAGGAATAAGTACTCGGCGGTATTCATGGACTTGATGAATCGCGTATGCAAGCCATATTTAGACAAGTTCGTGATCGTATTTATCTATGATATTTTAATATATTTGCGAACCAAGGAGGAGCACGAACATTTGAGGACCATTCTTGAGTTGCTAACTTTACTCTTATGTTTATTGATAGTCAAGCAACTGTGTTCAGCATGATAAAGTCCACTAAACACCCATTATGATTTACAAAAAAAAAAGTCAACTTCAAATTAAACAATTCCATCAGCCAAAACCTCAAAACTAAATCATTCATAAGTCGGACAACTTTCTAGGACTAATATTTATTTGGCACGTCACCATCTATGGATTCCGAAAACTGACAGATTCAATTTGTAGCCACAAAAACATCTTTTGCTGCAACTATAAGGAAGAGTCTCATCATCACCAAGATCAAGCTGCGAGTCATTTCATGGTGAACATAATCCGCCAGAATCTCCTCAATGCCGTTGTTTATATGCCAGAATAAAGCAAGATTCGGTAGGAAAGTTGGTGACATTGTCGACCCCATGCCCAGTTTAGCTGCCTTCAAACACCAAAAAAAGGAGAAAAAAAAAACCTAGATTAATGCAAATTTCTTTGGACATTTCAAAGTACATGATCTAGGAGACTAGGAGGTTTTATGCATAAAAATACACTTTTAAAGGATTTGCAACACAACATATGACCCGTTTCTATTAAGTTAATTGATTCTATTAAGTTAATTGACTAATCTCTGTTTTACCAATTTGACCCATTAGAAATTACTATATAAACAATTTGGGTAGCTCTTTCACTGTAGCTAGAGTCAAATCTAGCTACAGTAGGGTTTTTTTTCTTTTAGTTTTTATTTTGGTTTTTATTCTTTGTGTATCTTAGCCTCACATTTCAGCATTGGCATTTTGCACTCCCTTACCTTCTAAAACTTAGTAAAATTTCATTTTGACCCCCTCAAGTTTTACGTACTTATTTTTGTGTACTAGGTTAAATATAATACGTTTGGTTGCTTATTTATATGTACGTTTTCGATTGGTCTATGTTTTGGCATCTATTTGTTGTCGGCATAAATTCAAGTTACTTTACGTTTCGACACCGCTGCAATGCGGGGTACCATTCTCTTGAAGTAATTTTCTCGGTAATGAGTCGGGTCAAACATAATACATTTTCATGCTTATTTTTATGTGTTTTCAACTGGTCTACATTTTGACATAAATTTTGTTCAGAAACGAGTCGGGTCAAATATTTGACCGTATAAATTCGAGTTACCTCCGTAACGCGTGGCGGGTCAAAATAACTAGTTTAGAGATAAACATAAGTTATATAACCCGAATCAACATATACACAAGTAACGGGTCAAAATTGTCACCTCTAATCAGAACTGATGATGACTATATGTGGTCCCATATGATTCCAGTATATAGTCAAAAACCTTACTTTAGAAACTTGACAGATATAGTTCAGTAAACAAAATTGTATTTTGCAAGCCATCTTTCAACTGACAAACGTATATTAAAACTAGAAAAAATGGCTGAAAAACGTAAATCAAAAAGGAAGGATTTGAGCATCGCACCTGTGGAGCATTTACAATGGGAGTACTTAAAACACTTCCAGCCACAGCACCCGTTGCAGTAAAATAAGCAGGGCCAGTGTGTGTCCTTTTAACCAAGGTGTTGACTATCATCTCTATTTTAGCAGGTTCTGTTTCAAAATTACAAGAAAACTTACACCAAATCAACAAACAGTATTCTGTTAAGAATGTCATCAGTACCAATAAAAGTCCAACAACACAAACCGCATTCAACATAAATTGTATATTAAAAAATTTGCATAGTTCATAAGAAGATTGTTGGAGACAATCGAAAGAGCATACCACTGTATGTAAAGAAAGATCTACTCCACGTATGGGTCGAAAAATCTTTGTAACATGATGATACAACGTCCCTGTGCCACAGAAATTGTTATAAAGAAAGATCAATTTAAGCGTAAGTTTAATAAGGGTGTGTTTGGATGTGCATTTTATATTTTTTTTCCTTGTAACAACACATTAAAACGAGTAATAATTATCTGCTAACTACGATAATATTTTACATAAACTATAAGTTAATAAACTTATAATAAAAAATTTCAACAAATTATCTTTCTTCATAAAATTAACAATGAGAAACAAATGAAAAAGTATTTATAAAGAACAAGAGAATATCACTACCTCAAGGGTTTCGAATAAACAGGAGCACCTGCAATCATTTAAATGTTGGCAGATTCGTAAAATTTCAGTGGATAAACTCTTGTTCAATAGTAAACAGTTAAACATACCTTGATGAAATTCTGGTACTAGTTTTGATTTTTTTCCAAATCCCTAGCACATGATAGCAACAAGCAATGTCATAAGTCAAAGTGTCATGACAACCTTAAAACAAAGAAAATATTGAGCACTAACAAGCACAAATGTTCAAGGTTACTAAGACAAACACATTTAAGCATGTTTTACTTTACTTTTAATTTCTCGTACTGTATGAAGTAAATACAATACAAAGCAACATCGTAAGCTAAAGAATTCTTGTAGTTAAAGGGACAGTGACGCATTAGATGTTGCATAGTTTAGTTGCATACAGATGATAAACAATCAAAAAAGTAAAGTACACGGATTGGTCCCTGTGGTTTACCAAAACTTTGGATTTGGTCCCTAGCTTTCCAAAAGTACATGGATGGTCCCTGTGGTTTGCACTTTGTAACGAATTTAGTCCCCAACTTTACCAAAAACACATGGATGGTCCCTGTGATTTGCAATTTGTAACGCATTTAGTCCCCAGCCAACAAATCTAAAGGTTTCATCATGTCCAAGTTAGGGAACAAATACGTTACAAAGTGCAAACCATAGGGACCATCCATGTACTTTTGGAAAGCTAGGGACCAAATCCAAAATTTTGGTAAACCACAGGGACCATCTTGTACTTTACTCCAACAAAAATATTTAAAAAATATACATTAGATATTCAGAGAATAGTTGTCAATAGCGAATAGCGGGATATAGCGACAAGCTACCTATAGGTTACGTAGCGATAGCGACGAAATAGCGGCCGCTATTTCATGTTTAGAGATAAAGTAGTAGAAATTTTAAGAAATATTTTACATGTATATGTTATCAAAAGTAGCTAAAATACGCAATCACTAATCATCTAAATACGCTTCTTTTTTCAATCGTAAAACAAAGAAACCCCTAATGAGCATCGCTATTTGTTGCTAAACACCCTATAGCGCCGGCGCAGCGCCATGTAGCGCGCTACAGCGAGCGCTATACTACTAACAACTATGATTCAAAGACCCATGAACGTTTAGCATAAGTTATATACTTATTAACAGAGTTTGTAACCTTTCTTGTAAAATCCAAAAAAAAAAATAAACATTTAGCATTTGGAAAGCAGTATGTTAAAAAACAAAGTTGACGGATTTGATATTTCTCATCAACTGACATAAAATACAAATCATCGTATCACATTGACCTTTTTAACAATCCGTCTCTTCAAAAGGAAAGAGACGGAGCCGTATATGTGCATCACAAACATATGCGACACACGTTAACTAAAAAGGTAAGAACTGAACTACCTCAAACATTGGGATACCAGCAACATATCCTCGTGACGCGGATCCTACTAATGCAGGTTGGGTCCTCTCCAATGTTTGTACAATGCCCTGTTTACAGCTTGAATTATGATAATTTATCATGAATATATCAATTATGCACAGATTAATGACAAGTATACATACACAGACATAGGGGTGTTTGGACAGGTCTGAACCTTGGGTTTAAAAAGCAAGAAGTGCACCGAGGCAACAAGGTCTAAAACCGAGGCACAAAGCGCAAAAGCACACCCCTTTTTGTACGCAAGGCACAAGGTTGTTATGTAGATTTTTAGTATCCCTACCCAAAATTTAGCTATATACAGGCTTTATATATATTTTAATATATACTTACCTACATGTACTGCCTAAAAAGCCTACTGTACTGTACAACATCCTGATGCACAAAAACTGCCAATTTCAAGAGAGGCGCGTGCCTCAAATCTATTTTCAGTTCGCCCCACCCGTGCCTTTTGTACAATGTGCGGCTTAGGTAATAAAAAGTGAAACACCTTGCGCCTGAGGTTGTCTTGCGGCCTAGGCACGCTTTTTAAAACCAAGGTCTGAACAGCTAAAAGTGGTATGAAACCAGCCTTAACTAGCCCTATATCTATATATGTTCGTGCAGACAAATAAAAACCAACATTTAACCATGCACATTTCATAAAGTCTAAAGCACACGTACATTATTCACTACAGCAGACGAACACAGAGACAACGCTTTCCCCCTGATGGTTGCACTCATCATCCTTACAATCCTGCCTACACAAACACAACCATACATCATCAATGAAGCCAAAAAAACATGAACACTAAACACTAAAAAACAATTTTTAATACTCAAAAAAAAAAGAAAAAAATTGAACATGCAAATGAATTTAGACTTACTCTACGGATTCTAACCTTTTAATTTCAAAAAAAAATAATTAAAAAAACTTATTTCATAATTAACTTTACATAATTCACATATCAATTGTGCATTCAAAATGTCATAATTTAGGGCTTGTAACTTTGTAACATTAATAGTCAAAATTAAACGATGAGTAAGAGCTTTTAACAAAGAATTTATCAAACAAAACGAGCTACATAACTATAAAAACAACAAAATATGAGTCAATTGAAAGCATAAACACGTTGAATCAATCGAGTTACAGTTGCCCTAAAATGATGTTTAGGGTTGAATGAATTAATAGATAGATGTGATTGATGAAAAGTGAAAGTATAAAGATGATTAATCAATCGAATTTGAGTTGTTTACCTGCAAACGCGATGAGAAGAAGTAGAGATTGATTTAACGAAGGAGAGATGGAATCACTGGAATGATGAATTTTATTGAATCTGAGAAGTTTGTTTGATCTAATAATGCAAAAAATATCGCCACGTCATTAATTTGTTTTTTATTATTTTTTACAAATAACATTTTATTAGTTAGAATCATAGTTATAAAAGATCTCCGAGCCCGTCTATTCCCTAAGTAGTCACTACAATATATGTTGCTGATGTGACTTTTTTCAACTCCGTCTAATTACTCAGAATCGATCAAACGCGGTCAATTCTAACCAGAACCGACTCAACATTTTTAGTAACCAAAAGTGAAATAAAATTATATGAAACCCTTTTCAAATAAAGTACTCAACTATTAGGGTGAAAACAAGCCTTGAACAAATTCAATTGAATCATGTTTCAACTATTATGATGTAAACGATTAGCAAATTTAGTGCAAAGTCAATAGTCACGATTGGGCCTAAACGATTATTTTCAAAAAAAAATCAACTAACTGAATAATCAATGACTAATCTTAAAATATAATTAACTATCAAAAAGTTGGAATAATAATGAACAATAAAAGTAATCAATTAAACAGATAACCTAGCTTTGACTTCTAGCCTAACAGCAAACATAACCACCACACGTTTTCTATTATTATTTCCTCTCATTTAGTTTCTTTAATACACATCAGCCCAACCCAAGCCCAAAACAAGTTATCCATAAAATGTAATTTCAAATTCAGATTCCTTAATGTATTAGTTCATCTTGTTTAACTTTAAAAAATAAACATAATTTCTATACATATTATCTTTAAGAATTAATATTATTTTCACGTATTTTTATAAATATTAGTAAATTTATGTTATTTGACATATATTTAATTTCCAGAAACTAATTTATTAGTGAATTTATGTTATTTGACATATATTTAATTTCCAAAAACTAATTTATTTATAATTTAATATGTGCGAGTACTTCTCGAGTACTCTCTACACTAGGCCAAGCACAAACCAATTCTGAAAGAATCATGACCATCGAGAAGTCTTCTCACAAAAATCGTGGGCAACCAAATAATAAGGATCTACATATTCACACACCTATGTGCCTATTTAGACACCCTTTAGAAAGGTCGTCTAGACCTAGACGGGCCGTCTAGGTTTCCTTTCCTCTGACCACATTCCTGCCCTCATACAACGTCAAATCAGTCACATCAGACGGGGCGTCTAGCCCTAGACGGACTTCGAAGACGACCAGCCCAAGACGGAGCGTCTAGGCCTAGACGACCCGTCTTGAAGGTATCTTGACTTTGGTGGTCTGCATGTATGTCAGTAGAGTAGTAAAGTGATACGTCCCGTCTAGGCCTAGACGGGGCGTATATATTTCTTTCTTAAATAGACCCATGCAGAACATTTGATGTCGCAGAAAATTTCAATTCGTCGTCCGAATTCTCTCTGTCTTCTTATTTGAATTATATTACTTATCTGATATCATTCAAAGGTGGTGAAATGTCATCAAACTTGGACGGAAACTATTTCTTTGGGGCGTATTCTGGCGAGTCATGGGTGCCTGAAGCCAATTCGATAACAGTTATTAGGTTAAACTAGTTGGTTTTTTTATTTATTTACTAATGATGATATCGTTGTTAGGGGGAGACCGGTGTTCTCAATTCTAACGAGCAAGAGGAGGTTGTGTCAAGTGTACAAGGAAATCAAAACAGAGCATTTCTAGATTTGAACGAGCTTCCTCCCGTTGAAGAAACATCTCATGTGGACGGTCAACAAGTCTATCCTGATGGTGGAGGATATGGTGGTGAGGCACCCCCATGCGCAGGCAATCCGTACCTCACAGAGACGGTATCAAAACCTATTTATTTATGTTGTGCAGTTGAGTAAACATAAAATCTAACATAACGTTGACGATTTTACAGGTTTTCAACTCTTTTGATGAGCTAAAAACTGGGCACAGGAACGGCAAAGGCGGATGGCTTGAATGTGACCGCGGTGGTGAGCACCATACTATAGCAATGGCTAGAAAAGATGGTAAAAGCAACCTTATATATTTATGGTAAAAGCAACCCGTTAAACAGTGAGATAAAAACACATTTTACCCGATGGAGATCAGCCTTATATATTTTGGAAAAAACTATTGGAGGGACGGTTTCCAGCTGGAAATTTGTATCTCAATCGACCTCACGTCAAAGAAAAAGACCTAATTATTTTTTGGAGGGAAGAAGTGATATTGATGGTGGTGGTGTAAAGACGCGTAGGAAACTCTAAATAATGGTACCATTGAACCTGCTCAATTAAAGATTGTAACTAAAGGGGAAACTGGAGGAGTAAATGCAGGTAAATGAGAAATATTGTCCTTTTTTTAAAATTATATGTTTTTTGTTTGCGTAATAGAGTGTCTTGTAGTTTAAGATATTGATATGTTGTAGAACTTATTTCAGGGGTTTCTACAGCAACTAACAAGTCTCAGTCATTGTCTAGCGATCAGTTTTGGTCAACCACGGTCAACAAAGCAAAAACAATGGCTCGATTTTTTGTATATTTAATACGATTTTTTGTATATTTAATACAAAGATTTTTTTATACAATTAAAAACTTTTTGGTATAATTAATAAGAATTTATTTATTTACTTAATTTGAACTTTTGTATAAGCAGACATTCCTTCATTACACTCAAGGCACATCAATTAAACCATACAAAGCTCATCTAAAAACCAACAAACTCCAGGTATTGACAAACTTCAGCAATCATACTCTCCGAACTCTCACATCCCACCGTCGGCACCGGCGGATGACGAAATGTCAATACTGCTGGTGGCTACGGTGGGCTGTGATAGTTCGGAGAGTATGATTGTTGATGTTTGTTAATACCCGGACTTTATTGGTTTTTTGTTGGACTTTGTATGGTTTAACTGTTGTGCCTTGGGTATACGGGGGAATGTCGCCTAATACCAAAGTTCATTTTAAGTAAACCAAATCCTATTAATTATACCAAAAAAAATTTCATTGTCCATATACGAGTCGTCTAGACCTAGACGCCCCGTCTGGGTCTAGCAAAAAGACCATTATACCCCTGGTTTGCTGTCCGTCTAAGCTAAACTCAGGGGCAAAATGGCCATTTTATGCAATTAGACGACCCGTCTAGACATAGACACCACGTACAAGTTGAGCGGGATCTTTTACCCTTGGCCAATTTTTGAATTTAAAAGTTAAAAGGTAAATTACCATTTTAACCCTGAGTGGCCATCCGTCTAGGCCTAATTCAAGGGTAAAATGGTAATTAACCACCTGAGTATTTTACAGCTCAGCGTGGTTAATTACCATTTTACCCCTGAGTTAGGCCTAGACGGGTGGCCACTCAGGGTAAAATGGTAATTCGCCATTTATCCCATACGACCCGTCTAGACCTAGACGACCCGTCTATTGGTCGTATATGATTGGCCAGCCTAGATGACCAGCCACATACAACACCAAACACCCACACACTCAAACACACACACATACGTATTCTACCTTTGCAACCGTATTTGACCGTATTTTGAGGAATTCAAGCATCTCTTGTACGTATTTTCACATACACTTCATTAATCTTTGATGTATTATGCATTTAGACTGTAGGTTGTGTTTGAATTTAATGAATTTTGGGGTATTTTGGACTGTGATCTTGAGTTTTTTGGGTTTTTTCATGAACAAGACGGGTCATCTACCTCTAGACGACAATTAATTTTTTTTAATTTAACTTTTATAATATAATGTTTTAATATTATGTGTTAATATTCGGTTTATTGTTATTGTTTGTGTTACATTGCTAATATAATCGCAGATTAGTTATGGAGGGATTGGAGATCCGATACACGGGGACCCACATCCGCATGGTCCGCGATGGCCTCGCCAGGCCGGCGGATCCGCTCCACGACCACCCCAATCTTGAGTTCTCGTCCGACACCGAGGCCGCCCGTTTTTGCGGGAAGCTACACCGGATGCACGTCGGATCGCACGCGGATGTCGACTGGGATGCGATCGAGGCGATTGGTGAGACGCCGAGACTGCGTTTTTTCGTTCCCGTTGATTCCCCGTGGCACCGTCTGTTTGACTTGGCAAGCACGCCGAGTTATAGGGAGCTGCTCATCGAGTTCTTGTCGACCTTCACGTTCCACCCTCCACGGGTCGACCTGTAACATCCGTCGAAAAATGGGTTTTCAAAATCCACTTCGTTTATTAATCGAATATTCAGTTATAATTTTCATTGCGTATATATTGTTCATTTTAATTTTAAACAATACATAATTAATAAACATTTTAGAATTTAAAAAATATAATCAATAAATGATAAAAATAAGTGAATAAAAAAATAAAATGAGGCTGCCGGGTTTCGAACCCGGGTCGCCCATAACCACAAACTTATACACGCATAGCTTTCACCATCCGCACACGCACATTAGTGCTAAAATTGAAAACATTTAAATCTTATGTTAAGAAAACGTTTAAACCTGCAAGTTCAGAATCACCCTAAACATAACCGCCCTTGATTCAAGCCAACTCTTATTGACCGTTATGCGGTTAATCAATCATAACCGGCGATCATAATCGTTAATCAAGCCGTTATGCAAAATCATCGAGTGCAGATGTCGGTTATAAATCAAAATTTAAACGGATCTGAAATCCGAAGCAGGACAGAGTCATTGACCTATAAATACCAGCACTATCACTCTAACGAATTCGCTCTTTTCCTTCGCAACTTGCCTCTATTCTCTCCGCTCAATTTTCTGTTTCGCCGGAATCCTCAGTTACTCGCCGGAAAACCGAAGAGTCTATCCCACTGTTGCCTTACTCTATAAATAGGACTTCTAGAGCCCCGACAGAAGTCACCCACACTCACCTCAAACTTCCTGTAGATCCTCTGTCGCAAGTTACATTTCGCCGGAGTTGACCTCAGCCGCCAGAATCTCGCCGGAAACATTCAAGACCACCGCCCTCGGTATTATCTTTCAACTTACTTTCATTTTCTATCTATTATCTTGTTAATCAGTAAGAAACACTTTGATTTAACAAACCAAATCACCGAGCGGGTGATCTGAAATTTAAATGTGTGAAGAAGACGAATTGAGATAGCATATAAATATAATAAAAATCGGAATAATAACCGGGTTGACACACAGTCCAGTGGTGGACTGTGTGCAAAAACAATAAGCACTCTCGGGTTCGATTCTGTTCTTGTTTCGATTCGTCACAATATTCAAACCTTTTTATAAAACTAAAAAATGAAACTTGACAGTAAGTATATAAAAGAAATAAAAAAACACACAGCCCAATTGGTCGGGCTGTGTGCACACGCGAAGCAAAGGTCGTGAGTTCGAGCCGGATCCATGACCCTGTCTCTATAATATACAAATCATTTTGTTAAATCAGAATATAGTTTAATCTAAATAGTATATAAATATAATTAAAAACGAGATTATTTCGGGTTAGACACGTAGCTCAGTTGGTAGAGCTGCGTGCACGTATACGGGAGGTCACGAGTTCGAACCTCACTCAGTGCATAGAATAAACACAGTTCGACCGGTCAATGGTCAACATGGTCAAAAGTCAACATTTTTTTATTTCTTTTTTTAATTTATTTAATCAGAAAATTATTTAAAAATACTTAAAAATAATATTTTTAAAGTTAGAAAATGTCCTTAAACTCGCAAAAATAAATCTAAAAATCCTATTAAGGTTATGAATTAAAATTATTAATCTCAAATAAAATCCATTTATTTACCAAACCATTTCGTTATTATTTTAGGTTAGTTTTCCTCGTCGATCAAATCCTAAAATTCGTGCGCATTCATCGTCATCCAGGAAACGCATCCACTGTGAGTGAATCCTTACAAATTCCCATTTTTATTCATGTTTTGGGGTGTATCATGTGTCGCTTTAATTATTTCGTTTATTCAAATCTGTGCTATTACCATTATATGACCTAAACTTATGATGTAAATATTGTTTGATGTGATACGTGTTTACATTCTTGTCAAGTTGTGTGCAATTCATTCATTAGGCCCATCAGTTCCTCGTGGGAGACAAGTTGAGCATCAGGTGCCTCATTTGATCGGCTCCGTTTGATTGAGCCTTGATCTCATTGTTCATCATTTGGTGTGTGTGCTTGTGCATTAATTGATATTATGTGTTTTGTGATTAATTTTACATTTACGTTTATTCATATTTGGTTATGCACAATTTTAGTCAAATAACCAACATAACTAACCCTTTCAAATATTTAAATAAGATTCACTCGCCAACTTTTGTTGACCCAAAACCCTATTTTACACATGATACAGGTGATCCAGTTGAGAAAAGAAACACATAGGATGGCCTAGAAGAATAAACAAGTTAATGCCTTGGACTGAACGTTTAGTTTTGTTTTTCTTTGTAATTGTACGTTAGTTTGTAATTTGAATAAAAATGTATTTGAACATGTTGTGTTTGTATGTTTATTGTAACTTCTTCTTTAAAGAGAAATAATAAATATGAAACTTTATAGTAAATGTCGTGAGTTTTGATGAAAACCCAATCATGCCCCGACTACCATTTCCGCTGCGGGTCATGGTGTGACAGATTGGTATCAGAGCTTTTGACTATATGGATATAGGATAGGTTATTAGACCCTTAGAGCCTATACTATAGTTGATTAGATTTTAATTGTTTATGTGGTTACATGCAAACTCATGATGTTTATTTGTTTCGTATTTATTACACACACAAATGCATGCAAACACTTCCCAATCATTTTGTGTGATACTTAATGAGATATACTTATTGTCAAACTTAACATGCTTACATATACATTCATCACGTATATTTCAATGTTCACATATTCAAATCATCCTCATATTTCCTTTATTCAAGATTTTGTTGCATTTTTCATTTTTCAATCTCATCAAAGTGAGTTCTACGACGGGCATGTAGTAACCGTAAGGGTACAAGTACCGGTAGTCGGAACGTCCTGTCTAGGTTGGCATTTGTATAAATCCAATATAACGGACCAGTTTGCCTACCTGGGGACTAATGATGAGAGTACGAAGGACCTATTAGGCCAAAGCATGCCACACCAAACGTCGTTCGAACTAACCCCCCTATGAGGTGTCACCGTGTCCACACCTGGATGCACTCCGAATTTCATACGTTACATTCATATATCTCGATTTTCTCCGGGTTTTAGTGTACGTTACCAGGCTAACACATGCGAACCATATGAAAGCCCGGTAATCATGGGGGCCCACAATGTTACGAAGGTGAAGTATGGCGGCATGCAAGGCCCAATTACGAGCAAAGCCCAAGACATCCTATGGATGTAGTAAATTTATTATTCTTCATTTGTTTTATGAATGTTCATTTCTAAATACGACACATGACACCTAAAACGTCAAACTCGTACTCTTGATACGTATTCCTTGTAGATGTCTTCTAGTCTCTCTCGTAGAAAAATGAGATCAGGAAAATCCCGCGAACGCATGGCTGCCCAAATCGCTCAACAAATGGTTGCCGTAATACCCAACATCGTAATTCAAGTACAACAGGCCCTTACCGCTAATCACGTCAACCCAATTGACCAAGAAGATCAAAACATTGTCAATCCTCTCCCAAAAGCCACTAAATGCACCTTCAAGCATTTCAAATCCTGTAACCCTCCAAAATACGAAGGGACTGAAGGTGTCACCACTCTCCTCCATTGGTTTGAGGAGATGGAAAACACTTTTCTCAATTGCGACTGCCCCGATGATCGCAAGGTGCGATATGCTACCGGTCGTTTGTTCGGAGTAGCACTTACATGGTGGAATACAGAGAAGGCCAAGCGAGGTGCTGAGAATGCTATGACTTTGACTTGGGAAGAATTGAGGGAGATCATGACAAGACGTTTCTGTCCAAGAAGCGAAATCAAGAAATTAGAGGATGAGTTCTATTCTTTGAAACAAAAGGAGGGCGACCACACCAAATACAACAAGAGATTCCTTGAGTTAAATCAGATGGTCCCCAACTTGTTCACTCCCCTCTACCGTTTGATCGAGCACTACATACGAGGTCTTCCTTCAAAAATTCAAGACCCTGTAATAAGTACCACACCTGCAACTTTGGAAGCAGCAATGGAGTTAGCTACAGAGCTCACCGAAAACCGCATACGGAATAAAGACTTCACAGAGGAAAAGAAGAAGGATAAAGCATCAACCGAAACCTCAAACGCCACCCAAACCTAATCCTCTTCTCAACCCACTTCTAAGATAAAACGAGATGGACAAATTTTCGCTATCACCCAACACAATCAACCAGCCTCACAAGTTGTACCTCTTCAAGCTATCCCAGTCACTCAAGTAGCGCCCAACTCTACTTACCCAAATAAGAAACCTTACATTGGACCTCACCCTCAATGCAACACCTGTTTTTATCACCATCCATCTACCTTACCTTGTCGACTATGTGCAAATTGTGGACGCTATGGTCATTTGAGCAAGGCTTGTCGCGCCTCTCAAAACCAAGCCTCACCCCCTACTCAAAACATGATCCAAACATATCAACAACCCCAATACCCCATGTTTCCATGTGTTCGAGCTTGTTTTAATTGTGGTGACCCTACCCACTTCTGAAACACGTGCCCTCGATTGGTTAACATCATAAATGCCCAAGCTCAAGCAAACCCAGTTAACCAAGCAAATCAAGCAAACCCAACTCCACCGCCAGCAAGAGGAAGAGCCAACATCAACGCCAATCATGTTGAAGATAATAACGTCCCAAACGAACCACCCAACTAGCCTTCCTTCACCAAGAATCAAGACTCAACTCCAACCGTTTAGTTTTTATGTTTTCTTATGTTATCTCAATCCTTACGTCTCCCAGTTATAAATTGGGAATTTATGTATCCAAGAATTTTAATGCGAATTGATATTACAGTTTTGTTTTATACTCATTGATTTAACATTCATATCATCAAACATCGCGACGTACCTCGATCACATCATTTAAAGAAGTTGGGTTGTGTCTCACTTTTACATAGACTAACCCCTTTATCATAACAAACGAGAGAGGTACTGTCATCATTCAGTCATGTATCCCTTCAGAATTGAGACTCAAGCTTTGGTTGTTGTGTTTGTTTATGTTTTAGAGTCACATAGAACTGATCATAATTTACTGATAAAGCCAATGAAAATTTGACAAGAATATGGTGGATACGCCGCTGGTACTTCCTATATATAAGTATTCTTGGCAAAGGATCAAAAGCATTACCATGAGGTTATGAGAAGTTCCGTGTAGGTTTAAATATCGTCATGGTTGAAGTTTTTTTTGTTTTATGATACATACCTTATCATTTCAAACGTATCAATTCCCTCAAAACTCTTATGCATAAAATCATGCCTAGTCAATCAACTCAGTTTATCCATGTTCCGCATTCTTATACTTTAGGCATCAAAAAGCGATTCCTGTAGCAGCGTATTCAACCCTTACTAGGAACGTTACTGCCTCAAATAAGATTTAAACTCTCACCCTCTTCTAATTATGTAATCGTCAAAATTAAAACATCCTCCCTTCAAGTCAAATATACCACTACTACTTAAATTTCGGGACGAAATTTCTAAAAGTAGGGGATACTGTAACATCCGTCGAAAAACGGGTTTTCAAAATCCGCTTCGTTTATTAATCGAATATTCAGTTATAATTTTCGTTGCGTATATATTGTTCATTTTAATTTTAAACAATACATAATTAATAAACATTTTAGAATTTAAAAACTATAATCAATAAATGATAAAAATAAGTGAATAAAAAAATAAAATGAGGCTGCCGGGTTTCGAACCCGGGTCGCCCATAACCACAAACTTATACACGCATAGCTTTCACCACTCCGCCACACGCACATTAGTGCTAAAATTGAAAACATTTAAATCTTATGTTAAGAAAACGTTTAAACCTGCAAGTTCAGAATCACCCTAAACATAACCGCCCTTGATTCAAGCCAACTCTTATTGACCGTTATGCGGTTAATCAATCATAACCGGCGATCATAATCGTTAATCAAGCCGTTATGCAAAATCATCGAGTGCAGATGTCAGTTATAAATCAAAATTTAAACGGATCTGAAATCCGAAGCAGGACAGAGTCATTGACCTATAAATACCAGCACTATCACTCTAACGAATTCGCTCTTTTCCTTCGCAACTTGCCTCTGTTCTCTCCGCTCAATTTTCTGTTCGCCGGAATCCTCAGTTACTCGCCGGAAAACCGAAGAGTCTATCCCACTGTTGCCTTACTCTATAAATAGGACTTCTAGAGCCCCGACATAAGTCACCCACACTCACCTCAAACTTCCTGTAGATCCTCTGTCGCAAGTTACATTTCGCCGGAGTTGACCTCAGCCGCCAGAATCTCGCCGGGAACATTCAAGACCCCGCCCTCGGTATTATCTTTCGACTTACTTTCATTTTCTATCTATTATCTTGTTAATCAGTAAGAAACACTTTGATTTAACAAACCAAATCACCGAGCGGGTGATCTGAAATTTAAATGTGTGAAGAAGACGAATTGAGATAACCGGAATAATAACCGGGTTAGACACACAGTCCAGTGGTGGACTGTGTGCAAAAACAATAAGCACGTCTCGGGTTCGATTCTGTTCTTGTTTTGATTCGTCACAACATTCAAACCTTTTTATAAAACTCAAAAATGAAACTTGACAGTAAGTATATAAAAGAAATAAAAATATTATATCCAACGGGTTAAACACACAGCCTAATTGGTCTGGCTGTGTGCACACGCGAAGCAAAGGTCGTGAGTTCGAGCCGGATCCATGACCCTGTCTCTATAATATACAAATCATTTTGTTAAATCAGAATATAGTTTAATCTAAATAGTATATAAATATAATTAAAAACGAGATTATTTCGGGTTAGACACGTAGCTCAGTTGGTAGAGCTGCGTGCACGTATACGGGAGGTCACGAGTTCGAACCTCACTCAGTGCATAGAATAAACACAGTTCGACCGGTCAACGGTCAACGGTCAACATGGTCAAAAGTTAACATTTTTTTAATTTCTTTTTTTAATTTATTTAATCAGAAAATTATTTAAAAATACTTAAAAATAATATTTTTAAAGTTAGAAAATGTCCTTAAACTCACAAAAATAAATCTAAAAATCCTATTAAGGTTATGAATTAAATTATTAATCTCAAATAAAATCCATTTATTTACCGAACCATTTCGTTATTATTTTAGGTTAGTTTTCCTCGTCGATCAAATCCTAAAATTCGTGCGCATTCATCGTCATCCAGGAAACGCACCCACCGTGAGTGAATCCTTACAAATTCCCCTTTTTATTCATGTTTTGGGGTGTATCATGTGTCGCTTTAATTATTTCGTTTATTCAAATCTGTGCTATTACCATTATATGACCTAAACTTATGATGTAAGTATTGTTTGTTGTGATACGTGTTTACATTCTTGTCAAGTTGTGTGCAAATCATTCATTAGGCCCATCAGTTCCTCGTGGGAGACGAGTTGAGCATCAGGTGCCTCATTTGATCGGCTCCGTTTGATTGAGCCTTGATCTCATTGTTCATCATTCGGTGTGTGTGCTTGTGCATTAATTGATATTATGTGTTTTATGATTAATTTTACATTTACGTTTATTCATATTTGGTTATGCACAATTTTAGTCAAATAACCAACATAACTAACCCTTTCAAATATTTAAATAAGATTCACTCGCCAACTTTTGTTGACCCAAAACCCGATTTTACACATGATACAGGTGATCCGGTTGAGAAAAGAAACGCATAGGATGGCCTAGAAGAATAAACAAGTTAATGCCTTGGAATGAACGTTTAGTTTTTTTTCCTTTGTAATTGTACGTTAGTTTGTAATTTGAATAAAAATGTATTTGAACATGTTGTGTTTGTATGTTTATTGTAACTTCTTCTTTAAAGAGAAATAATAAATATGAAACTATATAGTAAATGTCGTGAGCTTTGATGAAAACCCAATCATGCCCCGACTACCATTTCCGCTGCGGGTCAGGGTGTGACACGACCAGCCGTCTCCCGAGCCACAGGGTCCTCCCCTCCGCCTGAGGTTTCATTTAGGCTTGCCGGTGTGTGGCGTTCGATGACGCTTGCTGAGTTTTCCGTTCATAGCGGCATATACCTGCAGGAGGAGATTGTTACGGGTGTTTATACGGAGGGGCTAGTGGTGGTGGATAGACCCACTCTTTTGGGTTTTTAGGAGGTGGTCGCAGGCCATGACACTTGGGAGCATGTTAGGGCAAAGGGGAGGATTGCACACGTTGCCGACCCGTTGTACAGGTACGTACGTTTATTACAGTAATTATTTTATAATTGTTGCTATGAATTAATTTTCATATTTCACTAATATTATGTGCAGGTATCTACATCGGATGCTCGCTACGTCTATTACAGCTCGCGGACACAACCGTGAGTGGTGTACGAGCACCGATTTATTTTTCTACTATTGCCTATTGTACAGGAGGCCGTGCACACTTGCGCACGGTCTCGCCTAGTACTTCGCCTCCGACCATCAACGGCAGGAGCGCGGCTTTTCATACGGCGGGGCGTATGTCACCGTGATTGCCCGGTCGTTGGGTCTTGTGCCGGAGACGGACCCACACTTGCAGCCGCCCATTCTGTCCACGCGGATGGGTTTTCAGACCTTGCGGGGGATGAAGCTGGTGAAGAGGTTCGGCGTGCTAGGCGAGCAGTTTAAAACCCACGAAGGTGAGACATGGATTCCGGAGCCATTGCCAGATCAGCTCGATCCATCTATCCGCCGGCAGATGAGGCAGCGGTCGTCCAGGACTCTCCGGTTAATTTAGACGGACCGGCACCCCCACCGCCACCACCATCTCACGGGGCGCCCTGTTTCCCCAGCACGTTATTCCAGGTCATGCCCCGGGACGTGCTGCATACACGCGCTTACGAGCCGACGTCGACAGGCTTCTGGATCTCATGGGCTGGGTGGTTCGGGAGGCACAGGATAGACGAGAGAAAGAGGGGTTACCTGCCATACCGCTCCCACCACCTCGGGCACCACATCAGTAGTAGCAGCTGCAGCAGCCAGATCTCGATCCCGACTCCGAGGCCGACTCGTATGTATAGACGTTTTGTATTTAGTATTTAGCTGTATAGATACATATTGTTATGGATGTACAAAGTTATGTTATATCTGTTATATTTAACATTGTTTTCTGTTATTCGGCTACTTGATGATTGTTTGTGTTAAATCGACGTTGAAATGTAATACAGAAACAACATATACTTGTTGCATTCTTCTTAAAAAATACAATGTAAAAACAATTAAATGTTTAAACGATCGAAAACGCTAACTTATTTTTATACAATAAACAAAACTTTTAAAAATCTCAAATTACACCAACAAAAAAATCAACCTCCAACAACAACCAATTTACCCTACCAAAACACCCGTTTTTAAACCTCCAACAACAACCAATTTACCCCACCGAAACACCCATTTTCCAACTAAAAAAACAAAGGTCGTAGACGGATCGTCTAGGTCTAAAGGCCCCCCGTCTATACTTATCAATTTGTATGCCCTGTAATGCACCTGCTGATCCCTAAAAATCAGTGCCTAGACGGGTCGTCTAGACCTAGACGACTCGTCTAGGACTCAAGGGTGTCCAAATAGACAGCAGGGGTGTCTGGATAGATTAAACAAATAATAAACACCTGTAATGTATGGACAAAATGATGAGTGTTTGATGATCATTAACAAGGTTCCGAACACCAAATTATACAGAGATCATCTTGTCTTTTAGCTGGTATAATCGATCGTCAATATTATAGTGGACTCACCAAATTTTAATTTGTCTAGAAACATTAAATCATTCTTTTCCAAAAAAACATAATCATCAAAACATAAAATCTATCTGATCAAGGAATCACCAAATTTTAATTTGTCTAAAAGAAAATCTATTGGTTCAATAAATTAATATATTCTTTTAAAAATTATATTAATTTAACTCTTTTTTACATTTCAAATCCTTTACCAAATTTACAAACCAAATACCTTATAAAATTTCAAATGAACATATTCCAATAAGGATGAGTTTTTTTTCCCAAATACATATATATGTATGTGTCTTAATATCGAAATTAGGTATTCGGTACATATAAGGCACCTAGTTTTATTGATTTTGGTATTTGGTACGGGTACGAGTACGGGTAAAACGGGTACCGGTACAGATTTTTTATTCGAACTTTAAAAGTTTTTATATTACGTTTTATTTCATATTATGGTGTTTATGATACTCGTATCGATTTTACCTATTTGGTACCCGTATCGTATTGGTACTCATATCGATTTTACCTATTTGGTACTTGTATTGTGTTGGTACTCGTGTCAATTTTCCTTTATTAGTACCTATACGAGTGCTCAAAAACTAAAATAAAAACAAAATTCTATCAAACTAGATATTGTACTGAAATACCCGTATCAATACCCATACCGGTACCTGTACTCTACCAATATATTCGGTACGGTATTTGGTACTCAATTTTGTTCAAATTCGGTACCAGTATTTTTGGGACAGGTACAAGTACGGGTACAGACATTGTACCAATCCTATCCCTACATTCCAATTGCTTTATAATTTTTTTTGCAAACCAAACGAACCCTTAGCATAATACACGAGGGTAAAGACTAAAGACCAAATACAAATAAGGCTTAGACAACTAAACACGAGAAGTGAAGTAAAATTTTTTTTTATGTTTTGATTTTTTTTCAATCTACTTAATCATCCTATTTTGTTGAAAAAAAAGTGTATTTACCCTAGTAGAGTAGTGCAATTACTTTAGAGTTATTATATAATTACCCAATCAGCTTTTATAGGAGGGAGAAACATTCTCGATGGACCACTTGTTTTTAGCGAGTTAGTGGAAGAAAAACTGTCAGTTGAGTAGGGAGACGGGTCTACGGTTCTGTTTTGGAAGGACCCCATGGCTGGGCACCAACTCCTTAGCTATATGTTTTCCAAACTTATACCGTCTCGCTACTTTTTATGGCCATTACAATTAATGAGTCGGGGCACCCGATCACAGTACTATTAACCCCCAATTGTTTTAATGTTAATCAAGCAATAATCCGGGTTATTAACATTCTTTTCAAGCATTTGCGCATTTTTCAATGCCCGCTCTAAGTGGCTAGTGCCATATCCTAAGTTTTATAAAAATAGGCTAAAAAGTATTTACATGTACTAGCTATATGCATAGTGTATTTAGTTCTCGTAGTACAATCCGTATTCAAAGTTAAATAACATAGGTGTGATTCTCTAGAGGGTTCCATAGTCTGGAATGAATGAAAACATTATCCATTAGAATGTTTACGGGTCATTATAAGTCTTTTGACTTTGACCGCTTAACTTAGAGTAACGCTTGGTATCGCTAAATTAAACGTGGATCAGATAGGATGTGGTTTATCCAGTATGAGTGAAGAGTCTCGTGTGGTATGGGTTATTTAACCAAAGAGTCTGATTTGGAAAGGTTTTGAAAAGATTTGACTTGTTACGACTAGTTTACATAGTTTACGCTCTTTTAACTAGTCGTGCGCGTAAATACGGGTTCGGATGGTCAAATGGGTTTGTGATAAGTCTAAAATGTCAAATATGTTTTATAGGGTTATACAAATTGTTTAAAGTCAGAATACATGTTTCATATGTTTATAATCTCATTATTGGATTATTTGTAAAAAGGGTATTTTTGACTTTTAAGAAATATATGTTTGGTTGGTCGCTTGGCCCCCTTAAACGTGATAATCAAAAGATATAATTGAGGGAAATTATACCCTATATTACGATGATCACGTGGGTAACTTTGAATGAGATTTGGGTTGACCAAAGCGGTCAGAACTGGAAGTCAGATTGTTTAACTTTCGGATAGAATTTAACTACAATACTGAAATTAACTAAAGGAAAGCATTTACTTAAACTTGAAGACTTCCTAGAACTCCATAAAAAGGCTTAGTGTTTCCGAATGAGCTCCACAAAGCAGATTATTGAGTAAAAGTGAGTGGTGTGATGACCTAGCGAGGACTTAGGCCTATTTATACTTGATCAAGAGTGATGAGAGTGTGACAAGTGTTCTCATGTGTGTTTAGAGGGAGATTAGTGGCATAACAGGTGTCACAATGAGGTTTAGAGTGGCTAGAAATCATGAGAGGTGGCACAAGACTGACCAGACTTCTTTCCAGCCATGTTTCTACTGTTAGTGCACCCTTATGCCTCGCATATTATTTCAAACACCCTTGTTGACCGCAAGGAGTTTGTTATGTGGTCTACAAGGGACCTCCAGTGACCAAATTAATAGCCTTTTTAGGCAATTAAAGCCCCTCAACCCTTTCTTTTTCCCGTTTTTAATGATTTTCATCCCTCTCCTTCATCATTGTGAATTATGTGGAGGGTATTTGGACACGTGTCTTGCTAGGATTTGACTATTAATATTCGAGTTGTTACATCCTCACCCCATTAAAAGAAATCTCGTCCTCGAGATTTTATTCGATAGATGGGGGTACTTATGTCTCATATTTGATTCAACCTCCCATGTGTATTCAGGGCCACAATGGGAGTCGCATTTGACTTTCACGACGAGGATCATTTTCTTATGGAGCTTTTTAACATGTCGGTCCTCGATCGACAAAGGTTTCTCAGTAAATGTAACTTCTAATCGTTTTGTACATCACGATGAGGTATCGCTTATGACTCATCGGTCAAGCATTTCTTTAAATTTTAAAAATGGAACACATCATGTATTCCGCTTAGTTCCTCAGGAAGCTTAAGATTGTAAGCAACAGAACCGACACATTCGATTATCCGAATGGTTCGATGTATCTTGGTCTTAACTTGGCCTTCCTTCCAAATCTCATGACACGTTTTCAAGGTGATACTTTCAGCATAACTTTATCACTGATTTGAAATTTAAGAGGTTTCATCCTCTTATAAGCATAACTCTTTTATCTATCTTGGGCAGCCTTGAATTGGTCACGGATTTGAATAATCTTATATGCCGTCTCAAGAACTATCTAAGGCCCGGACAATTGACTTTCTCCAACTTTTGCCCAACATACGAGCGCCCTACACTTTCTTCCATATAAAGCCTCAAATGGAACGGCTTTTATACTAATGTGATAGCTATTATTATAGGATAATTCAATAAATGATAGGTGGTGAGCCCAAATTCCACCTAAGTCAATAACATATGCTCTAAGCATGTCTTCCAAAGTTTGGATTGTACGTTCACTTTGACCATTGGTTAGTGGATGGTAAGTCGTACTGAAATTTAATCGAGTTCTAGAAAAAATATGTCGGTGAATTTGATGGTCCATCGAGATCCCAAAAAGATTAAATATATATATATATACATATTCATTTAGTTGTTGTCCGTAGTTACCAACAAATCCCACAATATCTCAAAAGAAAAGAAGAAAACTATTTTTTTAATTGCTGGTCTTCGCTAACTTATAGGGTGCTTAGCGACGGGATGATTAAAGAAAATAAACCTTCTGTTTTCTAAAAGGTGTTGGTGATCATGATCAACATTGGTCAATCATGCTAAACACATGCCCATTTTTTCTATGCACAACCAACTAAGAGCATTCACATCTTATTCCTTATACTCAATTCAACCCATAAAATTTTAAAAAAAAAACTAACTAAAAACACCGCTCCATCCCATTCATTATCATTATACCTTATGATGTGAAGCGTTAACAAACACAACTACTAGTAACCGAATCGAAATATTAGGTTGAGTTTCCATTACTTTCTACAATGATTACAGCTACTAATTGAAACAATACTCGAATGAATATGTCACACCTCGGCTTTCCACAGCCAAATCCAAACACCAGTGAGCCCAGGTGGGGAATATCGTGACGTAAGTTGATAACATCATAGACAATTAAACACAGCACAGCAGAAGTCTTGGATTTGAATTACTATTACAAACCAAATGTTCGAAATATCAAAATAATATACAAATGGCTCGTAATAGAAGATCCATAGGCGGATCATAAATTGTCCAAAAGAAAGAATGTAAAACAGACTTTGGGCAGATCTAGGATTTGCAAGATCCTCTTATCACTACCGAGCACTTCCAGCCTATTTTCATATTGTACCTGCAAGCTTAGTCTTTTGAAAATACGTCAGCTTTCGCTGGTAAATACCCCCAACTGACTCATTTGAAAACATTTAAAAATATTTTTAAGTGCGTATCATCACAAAATATTTCATAACTTGGGAAAGTTGACGTTGCAACCTTGTTAACAGATTCACATGTTTGTCCATACATACAGGGCCCAGTGTGAAAACTGAGACATGATTAACTACACACCACTTACGAACTCACGAAGGAGTTATCCCCAACGTTGTGGGTAGTTGCATTTGAGCGTCTGTCGGGTGTATGCCTACACCCCGCGCTAAGGTCGTGGCCATTATCTAATGTAATGAGCCGAGGATATCTAGGACACGGTAGTTAACCCCCGATGTTTAAGTTATCAAACAAAACTGATTAAAACAGAATATGCGGATTTACTAGCCATAATCCGGCATTCGATTGATCCCATTTCCGACTAAGCGGTAAGCGTAACCCAAGCCCGTATAGGGGAAATAAGTCGAGAGTATTTACCTGAGCTAGTCTTCGTTTAAACGCAAAATTTATTAACTCAGCCATACACAAAAGCACTAGGTGTAGATAGCATTTACCGGAATTTCTCTAGTCTGGATTATGGCATAAGCTAACCAATTAAATACTAACGGTCTTTCTTAAGTCATAGACTTAGACTGACTAGCGTACATGATCAAAACGTATAACGCTAGATTAAATGATGATCGGATAGAATGTAGTTTAATCCCAACAAGTACTTTGACTTGTGTAATATGGATAAACTATAAACATTCTGGATCTTGAGACTTAAATGACAAGGTTAGACCCGTTTCGGTTAATTTTCGTAAACTAGTTAGATATGCTTAACCGTACGCATATCAGTGATATCGGGTAACCGGATTAGTTATGGACAAGCTCTATATGCCATTATATTTTAATAAGTTGTAATATCAGTAGGATATCAACTTATATGCCCGTTAAGGTTTTAAAATGAAACTATGCCTCATATGGGCATTTTGGTAATTTCATACCTTATAAAAGTAACTTGAATATAATTTAATGTTATAACCGTAAGTATTCTGGAAAAATAACTTATTTATGATATAATATCAGTAGGATATTAATTATATGTGTAATTTATCTTTCATGACCAAACTATGCACCGAAGGGGCATTTTGGTCATTTTACACATAGTTTATAAATTATTTGGGATTCTGAGTTTATATCATATACCTACTGTAAAAATATTTAAAATAAGTTTTAAAATCAGTAGATAACAAATCTTGGTTGATTAATATGGTTTAAAACCATGTTATGCGCCGAAACGGCGCTTATGTCGTAAATTGACGATTTGTGTGATGTTTAATGAAAACTGATGTTAAGGTCAGGTTAACATGTCTTAGATATGTTATTTAATATAGCATATCAGTAGGTAAAAGATTTACTTTAAAAAGATGGGATTAAAACCATTTTATAAGCCACAAGGGCCTTATCGTCTTTTATCGACATAATACAAGGACTTGTTCATAAACTCAATTTATAATTTATTTGACGTCCCAAATAATCCTACTTATAACATTACATCAGTGGGAAACTCATTTTCAAGTTCATTATCATTTAAACCTCTTTTTATGCAATAAGGGCATTTTAGTCAAAATGGCATAATCACGGAACTTGTGCATAAACTCAGATTCTAATTATGATCATGTAATATAACCTCAGGGGTTATGCTACATTATATTACGATCACAATGAAACTTTAGATTAGTAGCTAACTAATCTAAATCGGGTCAGAATCGAAAGTCAAAGCAGAAGTCAAATTTGCGACTTTCGGTTGCGAACCGGCCCTACAACTGAAATTGACGAGCCGAACCTGTTCTTACATGTTCTAATAATTATTACCAACTTGTTTAAGTGTCAAAACAGGTTTCATAACATATATAAGATCAAGTTATAACATTTTCGAAAAATGGCCTGTTTGACTTTTTAATATAATAACTTTGAC